>CM060978.1:100249691-103059691 GCA_030765065.1 Deroplatys truncata
CTGGAGGACACGCTCCCAGTTCCGTCTCTTGTAAATGTAGCGTGATCCTTAACCAGCTGGTACTCTTTCACCACCACGTGGGAGGTTACATGACACACCACTCTCCTTGAGTTTTTAACTGAAATTAGGTAATGGCTTTCTGCACCATTTCAAATGTACTTCTTATTCGTCCTCAACGTAATCTTCCTCTTTCGCATCTTTCTTTTGGTTTCTATGTTCTGACATTGTACTATTTATAGCAAACAACTAGCGTGCAGAAAGATAAAGGAAATTCCGGTGTCTTTAAGATTGTTGTAAATATAACTAGTAGCCTGGGCAGCTAATTCTGCCAAACAATATCATTAAATACTGAAATTATTATTTTCATTTCAGTTTTAATAAGGTATGCCTTATATAGGATGATATCCTTTCCTTTGGGTACAGAGGAAATAAAACCCCTCTTAAGCTTTTACTTGTGAATTTTATTTGTTGAAAGGCACATAAATAACACTTAAAGATGGAACGTTTCTCAAAATACTACATAATCCTCATTATACGGTCTGCACATCTCTTAACGGAAACATTTCAATCCACACCCTACAGGAGTGATTTGGTGGAAAACTCGAGCAATTTGTCCTCTCTTTTTTCAGATCAGTAATACTCCTAAATTTTTAGAATAGATAGTGTCTTTAAACCCCACACACAAAGAAGTCTCGAGAGTTTAGACTCAAGTAAGTGATCCATAATGATCTCACCACAGGTGAATGGAAACAATATTTAGAAATCTGATGTGTTACATTGACCTTTTCTCTAGCATTATTGTTTATTATTTCCAAAACATTTTTATATACAAAATGTTATATCTCTATCTCCTTCATGTCAGCCGAGACAAGCGTTTGAGGAAATGGTTTCTTTAGGTATTTCGTAGTAGATACAAAGGGGACAGAGGGAGCTGAATGGATGGTCAAATGTTTAAAAGCGAGCCGCTACACACTGGACTTGAAATTCCACTCTCTTACCATGCTATCGCGAGAAATAACTAAAACGCAACAGCACTTTATAAAATTACAAGTATTGAAACATTCAGACCAATAATAACAGGTTGATGCCACAATATACAGGGTGGACCATTTAGTTTAGACTGTACCATATGTCCAAAACTAAGCGTTGTAGAAAGAAATGTCTTGGATAAAAGTTGCTTGACATTATGGGGGAAAGTAAATGCCTTAGTCGTGCTTTATTTTAGGATGTTGTGATGGTCATTTAGGATCGATTTAATTTGACCCTAATTGTAGGTTTCCATTTAAGAAAAGTAAATTGACCCTAAAATAACTATCATAACGTCCTCCAAACACAACACGACTAATGACATTTACTTTCTCCCATTATATTAAGCAGCGTTTATTAAACACATTTCTTTCTACAACGCTTAGTTTTGGAGATACTGTACACTCTCAACTTAAATAGTAGGTACACCCTATATATTTAAAATGAATTGTGTTCTTTTAACAGATCTCAATTTTTTTGTGTAGTACACTTTTCTCTACCTCTTAAGGTAGAGTTACGCAACTATATCAGTTGTACAATTTACACAAATGTCCTTCCGAATGAAGAGGACATCACAGGCTATTCCCGGAAAATTCAAGATATAGTTTTGTTTGTCAGGTGACAGTGTTCAAATATATGGCATTTTAAGCTAAACCTTTAGAATCACTTTTGATAAAATAAAAATTTCGAAGCATTTTCCATGTAAAGGGAGTTTGGGATGAGGGATTTTCTTGAAAAATCTTCATGCAGCATATTTGGAAGATACTGAATTTAAATATAATCTTTAGTACTTATCCGACATTTCGTTTTGAGTTACACTGTTCACACATAAACACGCGCGGGCGCGATCGCAAACAGTTTTTTTCTAAAATGTTTTTACGAATTCACAGGCCTCTAAAATGTATTTGCGGGGAAATCTCGGTATGAAGATTTTGAGCGGAATGCAATACTTCCTCTGTCTAAGAGGCACGAGGTACAGAAGGTAAAAACAATAGCGGCTTGCAACTTAAAGTAGATGTATTTGAAAATTCAAACCAGTAGAAAAGAATATTTCGGAAATGTTTAACCCACAAAAACATTTTATTGGACACAAATATCTGCTTTAGCGAGTTCCACTTATTTATGTAGTAAGATTTTGTTTATCTCTTACGGTTTATCAATTACACAAAAGTCATTCAGAATTAAGAGGTCTTCGCAGCCTGTTCGCAGAACATTTCTACATTTTATTAGTCATGCAAGTATCTTAAACATGACATGATGTTTTAATCAAAATCGTTAGCTCTGGATTTTCGAGAAAATAAAAATAATAATGGACATTTTTCATGTAAAGGGTACTTTGGGATGGGGAGATTTCCTTGAAAATCTTCGTATAGCATCCTTAGAAGATGTTGGACTTTACGAAGTTTGGTATTTAACCAACTTTTCGTTTGTCACAGGTTCAAACCCGGCGGAGAGCGATGGATTGTTTTCGGGCGTAAAAATCCTTATCCTGGCTTCCTTCGGAAGGGAAGTAAAGCCAATGATCCCGTGTCGTAGATTTACGGCACGCAAAGGAACCTCAAGCCTGATAGAGAGGTCTCTGAGCAAAAATTTGCGGTCTTTCAAGCCCAATATTGTCGCGTACCTCACATTTTGTAATTAATTATTTAACTTCAGTGGTGGGCAACTCGCTGCGAGAGGGATCGTTATTCAAACAAAGTAAACTTTAATTTAAGAGGCACCGACAAAGGGACGCAGCTAAAGTTAAATTCACAAATATTCTTACACTAACATAATTCCTGGCTGAAGGGAGAGGCAAGGATTCTATACTACCATAATTAAAAAGTCAAGGAAATGATCAACTAGAAGATTTATTATATGTGCTTACCCCATGTGTCTGTCGGGCGAGGACGCCATGTCGTAGACAGTTATCCGTTCACCTGAACACCACGAAGACTCGTTACTGACTGACTTGAAAAAACTCGTTAAGCTTGGCGTCCTAACGCCATCCCCCACCAATGAGACTGTTTCCCCTCAAACGCCCCTCCTCGGATAAACTGCCAACCTTCAACTTGGGTAACCAGAGGACGCAGCTATTACTATAATCTGTGCACATGCCACATCTCCCCCTGGCCACCCAAGTCGACGTCCTCGTCGACAGAAAGAACATAAGTACAAAATACAGGAAAAACAAAAGAAAGACATACCAAAAAAAAAATGACATAGAAATGTTTGATGTAAAAAAAACAGTAATAAATATGTGTGGTAGCACCCAGCCGACGATAGAATATTGCTGGGCGATGACGAGAAGCGAGGGACATAAGTGCTGTCGACGTAGTATTGTTAATGCACTTAGCTGTAGCATCCCGCACACGCACACACCACGCTGCCTTAGTTCACAGGCACACTACACTGCGCAAAAGGGTGATGAACTGCCGTAACTGTTTGTGGGTGGGTTTAGACAGTGCCCACAACGACGATTTGTCCTGGTGTAGAATTAGCACCGCAGGTCTCTGGTAATGACAACAGGGTGGGCAGTCGCTGGCTTGGACTGCCCCCCGACATGGTGGCTCCTTATGCCACGGCAGTGTAGTGGCTGCCCGACAGCTTCCCTGTGGTGTTTCTTGACTTCTGGTGTGCCCTGGGGATGCTGGTGCATCTTCTCGCTCTCTGCCCAGCACAATACTAAAACAAAACCACCACACAATAAACAAGATGCTCCCACAAAGAATCACACATAAAAGAAGGGTATGTCCTTTACAATTAAAGATTTTAAAGTATGAAAAGTGTACACTAACAGAATTTTTATGACATGGGGTAAATAAAGAGAAAAGAAAATTAGAACAAATTGGCATAAGAAAGAAATTTTACAGAGTTGCCATCCAAAGTGTAACTTACAATGCTTCATAATGCAAATAACAGTAAAACAGACTCAAAGTACATAAACATGACAGAAATGAAACATAACCTTATCTTGGGATCCCAATATTACAACTCAATAACCAGCTGGTATCACTAACAAAAGAAAGTAAGTGCACTTACAAGACAATCACACATGACGATGAAATGAACTCATTCACACTGACCATGGCCCCAAATTACACACAACACTGACTTAACTATCTACTCAAACTAGTGTATGCATCACTACAAACTACATCCACAATACATTTCTAAGCTACGCCACGTGACATGCTTTCAACTACTAGTGTCCTACTCTTGTCACCAATATAACTTCTTATTCACATCACTATCTTTCTCATCGCAGTATGAGCATCAACTCAATCATAATCATTATCAACATCATCAGCAGTAATAGTCCAATCTCGCTCATTACTTCAAGCATCATCATCTTTCAATTTTCTCTCCAAAACAAAACATCTGCACTTACGTGTCTCATTTAACATGCTGTAAATTCAAAACATTTGACATAGACATAACCTTCAAGAAATCACATTAACAATTCAGGAATGACATAAATAACATGACACTATAATGTTGCATCTACATCCTCCAAATCAAGAAATAAGCTGGAAAACAGGTGGTATTAACATTTGCTATCTAAGATGGTAATAAACTTGTTGCATAAACAGAGAAAAAAAAATTATTTTCATTACATTCACTTCCATCTATATAATCTCTTGTGTGAATTCATCACACACGCTATACTGGGCACGTTACAGCAACACCAATAAGCAAAATCTCTGAAAACAGACAACTGTCGGGGTTACACTGTGGCACTTCCACCGAAGCTGACATCTCGTCTCATCTCATCTCTCCTCATCAACACCGTCGGGGTCACTCTTTGGCACTTCCACCGAGGCAAATCTGAACTCTTATTTCTCACATAACCTCACACTACGCCATCGGGGTTACACTTTGGTACTCCCACCGAGGCAAATCTCACCTATATCACATAACCTCAAATACACACATACAAACACTATTCATGCAACAATTTTCTGCAAATAAAGATCACAGCATCATTATGAAAATCAAATAGAGTCAAAATCAAATCATATCAAATCAAATCGAATGCAACAAAACAACATCACATCATTACTCAAAACAATATTGTCACATAACATTCCTGAAAATGAAAGCTCAATTAAGCACATAGTACACCTGAAACACATTCCTGCAGCATAATACAACAAAACAAATGATTTGCAGTTATCAAAACACAATTCAAAATTTAAATTACACCCAAAATAACAATATACTTGTAATTTAGCAGAGACATTCATAGCACAGTATTCCTGAAAAACAAAGCTTAATTAAGCATCAGTCACTGAAACAATAAATTTAGCATACCTGTGTGAGTCGTAAAACTGTTTCATTCATCCAAACTTTAGCACTCACAATGATTACATACTTACGGGTGATTTTTTTTCTTTTCTCTTACTCGTTTACCACAAAATTCCCGTGCAAATTGTCCAAAATCTGGTAACACACGTACAGCTGGTTCATCAACATCCACATCGTACTGGTCCAATATCAGAAGCACATCAAACCTAATTAGGTGTAGATACTGGCAAGGTTGGTAGCTCCTGAAACTTTTACTTACATGAGTAACTGCGAAAGATTTTCCCTTAAAAATATACATTACGGAATTAAATAAACCAAACTTGGCAACGGAGAAGCAAAATTATCATCATTCTCAGAGCGGCCAATAGCAGTAGTAGCCAACATTGCAAAATTCTGAAATAACTCATACGGCGACAACTCGTTGGAATGCTCCATGTGAGAGGGGTCAATGACCGGCGGCAGACAGCTGATAACAGAGCAACAAGAGGCGCACCAACACTGGACAGATTCCACCTCACTGTGCTGGCCAACTGGAGCAATTACTATATCAACTTTCTGTGCAGTACGTCGCTTAGGCATGAATGCAGCACAAAAGATAACACAACCAATAAACAAACCGTAGGACCAAGCAATTCAGATTACACCAAACTAAACACTTATAGCAACACATGAATGTAAGTAGCAAGAGTAGAACATAACCAAATAAAACAGTTGCAGAAAGAACACAATTAAGGCGCCCGCGGCGAAATATCAGAAAATTAAACTAACACACGGCTACACAAGCCACTTGGACACAATACCCAGATTTTTAATCAGAATGAACACATGGAAGAAAACAAAATGATAGCTTCAGTGAGAAACCTCGAACTGGAAGTTAAAAAACCACGTCACACTTACTGTGACCACCGCGAAGATTCTCAAAAGGAGCAGAATACAAACTTGTAATTTAAACTAGCACACAAAACTTCTCTTTTTTTTTCTGAAATCAAATGTATATAATCTGATATGCACACGCAAATAAACGCGCCAAAACACGTGCTGAGGAAGACTGGTTTCACAAGCTAAAAATTATTGCTGAAATGCATGACCACGCGGGAATTACACAACACACGTGCGTACATAAAAGTTACACGAAAAATGACCCAGAAGAGTGCAGTAAATAGCTAGAAATCACAATCACTGGAATATAAAGTTATACATTTCCAAACCACTGCTAATAAGCACAGAAAACAAGATTTGCAAACGGATAGCCAACACGTGACGAGCACATTTTGAAACCACAACTATCTCGCTCGTTTCAGAACTCAACTTTCACAGAAACATTTTTTTTTTTTTTTGAAATTAACCAGCACGAAGAACGGAACACAGTGATATGATTTAAAGGAAATGAAGCCAACACAAAGGGAAAATGGAGTCAGAAGCTTTAGCGTCACCCGGCAGACAATGGGAAAATATGCAAAAATGAACTCAAAATTGAAATTTCTAAACCAAACTTTCAGAAATGATGGAAACAAAATTTAGAAGAAGAGAACCACAAATAAAAGTATAAAAATCCTTACCCTTCAGCCAGAAAGAACTTTACATTTTTCACGACCACGTGGAGCAGAAACCGTTAAATTTGGAGGGAAAAAAATTTTTGCACTTAAAATCTCAAAACAAATCAAACTAATTTCTCGGCACCTCCGCCAATTACCCGGCCTCCACCAATTTGTCGCGTACCTCACATTTTGTAATTAATTATTTAACTTCAGTGGTGGGCAACTCGCTGCGAGAGGGATCGTTATTCAAACAAAGGAAACTTTAATTTAAGAGGCACCGACAAAGGGACGCAGCTAAAGTTAAATTCACAAATATTCTTACACTAACATAATTCCTGGCTGATGGGAGAGGCAAGGATTCTATACTACCATAATTAAAAAATCAAGGAAATGATCAACTAGAAGATTTATTATATGTGCTTACCCCATGTGTCTGTCGGGCGAGGACGCCATGTCGTAGACAGTTATCCGTTCACCTGAACACCACGAAGACTCGTTACTGACTGACTTGAAAAAACTCGTTAAGCTTGGCGTCCTAACGCCATCCCCCACCAATGAGACTGTTTCCCCTCAAACGCCCCTCCTCGGATAAACTGCCAACCTTCAACTTGGGTAACCAGAGGACGCAGCTATTACTATAATCTGTGCACATGCCACATCATAGAATGGGACGTTAAAGCCAATAATAGCTAAAGAGCGTCCACAAATAAAAATCAGTTTAATTTTTTGACCTTTCGTTTTTGAGTTATGCTGTTCAAAGACACAGAGAGAGGCAGACAGGCAGGCAGGAATAAACATACGCGCGTGCTCGGGGACGCACCCATGCTCACGCACATCCGTTAACTAAAATTTTTTTTTGGGGGGTGGGCTTATTCAGGCAGCCTCATAACGAATATTTTCAGTGAAATCTCGATGTCGAATTTTTTTATGCTATGCAATACTTCTTCTACTTACTATAGCTAAGTAGTACAGAAAGTATTACATTTTCATATGGATAACATGTAGAGCAGATATGAAAGTAACTTTAAAGATAGTCGTGCGACGCCGAATATTTTAAGGATGTCAATTGACACAAAGGAGGAAATGAATTAGTTTAACTATTTAGCTCGTGGTCCCGATAACCAATGGCTCCCTAATAATTTAAGGCTCCTTGCTAATAATCCAAGGCTTCCAGTCAGTGTTTACAACACAAATGCAGTTGTCGGTTTCAATATTAAAATTCGCAATGAAGTATATCTCCGCACATAACTTCTTGACACAGCTATGGATTCAGTAACAAATTAATAAACAGCAGCTCGAGAATAATCAACAAATTGTGGAATCCAGAGCTACAAGAGAATGCACATGAAGATCTTCCACTTTCATCTCTAACAACAGTGCATGCGTTTGCAACAAGAAAGAAAGTCCATAAATTTTTTATTTAATAATTTTGTTCTTAATGATTGTACGTTTTAAAGTTCCCCATTAAATTTTGTTCAACGAAGTTGCATTCTCATTATTTTGGCAAATAATGCAAGAGTAGAAGCTAAAAGTAAATCTAAAAACTAACTAATTGCAGATTATATTACATAAACTTTGTTTTTGTTGTGGTGCAACTGTTGAAAGTAAGAGTTCATTTTGTAGTTTCGAAGACATTCAACAATAAAGATACTTTTTATAGTCCCTCCCAAAATGCTGGGCGTATTTAGTACCGGGCCGCAATTCAATTTTACCGAATTAAACTTGTCGTTTCTAACGCTCCCTCATATAGCTTATGAACTCCGGAGAGTACCTCATTCCATCAAGTAATGACTGGACCCATTTCTGAAGTGGAGACACAGTGGGCGGATTCCGTTGCCTCCGGTGGTAGGTGTTGATGAGGATGGCGGTAAAATGGGAAGACTTATAGTTTTTACCGTGGACTCTGAACCACGCTGAGACTTGAGAATACTTCCCATGAGCAAGTCAGAGGTAAAGACGTGGATAGTGCCGACTTAAAATCGGCACCCCAGAGTTGGGAAAGCAAACCTGGACCCTCAATACGACAGCCGGAAACGAAACCACTGCGCTACCACGGCGCCAGAACTAGCGTCTTTAACGCGCTATTGGAGTATTATTATTTCTCTAAAATGTGTCTGAAAACTACCTTTTAGTGTATTTAATACGTTTCAATGTATATGGCGAGTAGTATAGAATTGTCCGAGCTAGATCACTTAATATGCAGGAATGTGCAATTAATATGCTAATTAAACCTCCCCTGCGCCGCCCTGGAACCTTTTTGGTTGCAGCTGAGATCATAGGTTTTGTTGAGTATAATGGAAAGGTTGACAGGAATGCAATTAAGGTTGTCCATCACGTGTCAAAATGAACATTGATATAATAAATTACGCTTTCTAACAAAAGAGGAGACGCTGTTCTACCCATTCCATTCCCTGCACACGTGGTTCTTAGAACGGCTACACCTGCAGTAACCCCCACCCCAAGCTGCATTCTGTCTCTAAACACGTGCAAAATAACAATAGAGCAGACTAGCACCGTGCTAACAAAAGAGCGATAACAAAGGAGCAGATGCTATTGTCTCCCTTCCATTGTCTCGCACAAGTGTTCGTTAGGAAGGCCACACATGTAGCAACCACTCACAACACAGCATTCTACTCTCTCTCCAAACACGTGCAATATAACAAGGACGGTGCCTTTTTCCTGTCAAAATGAACAAGGGTGTGGTAAATTATGCTTGTAACAAAAGAGCAGACTGGAGCCGTGCTAACAAAAGAGGAGACACTATTGTCTCTCCTCTATTGAATTCCTGTACACCTGCATGTTAGGAAGACCACACCTGTAGCAACCCCCCCCCCCCCCCGGAGCATTTTTTGACGATGGGAAAACAGTGAGGGAGACCAGTTCCCACGAGGCAAGCACTTCATTTACCTGCTATGTCATAAATTCCCCGCTTGACCTCGCCATCATGGCGCGACTTTGCCCAGCGGCCAGTTCTCACCGGGAGCAGCCGAGACTTCTCGAAGACCTAGGGACATCCCCGAACATAGATATACACGATCGTGACAACTCTAAAACTTCTACCAAGCACACGAATCTGCACGACATTCTACGAGAATCACCAAACATAGTTATAATGTTCTAACTCCCTGTTTTTGCTCCTACTGTCTCTTTCAAACAGCAATATCAATAATGTGTTTAACATATATCATTGCCTATATTAAACCCCTGTGTATACTTAGATATCCTTTTGTATGTGTTCGAATCTTACTGCAGGCAAAAGTTTAATATTTTAATTGATAATGAAAAGTTGATACTTTGATAGGTAAAATATTATTATAGCATTACCCTGGTTAATGAAAGGCCTCCTCGGGTATTCAAAGGCCCGAGTTCGAGTCTTAGCGTAGTGAAACAATCATGCTTAATAACTATTAAAATTTAGGAACATAGACGAGTAGGGTAAATAATGTTAATTTTTTTATATATCATTACGATGTTTAATCCAAGGTATTCCTAGGTACCCAGAGGTCCTAGTTCGAATCTTACCCTGAGAAACTTTAATGCTTAATAAATATTAAACCATGGGAGTATGCACAGTCAGATTAGAAATGTATTTAACAAATATAATTATTTATATTAAACCTATATGTATACTTAAGTATCCCGATGCCTACATTCGATTCTTTATTTCCTTTATTCTTCTCTCTTTTTCTTTTTATCTGTCTCTTTCTTTCTTCTTGACTTGCATACATCCAACCATAATACACCAGCACATGCACAGAGTCATTACACATACATATACACTCATACACAAAGCTCTTACACGTACATATACCAGTGCACTTACACACACATACACATACACACGCACACATAACCCAGTACACTTGCATACACACTCACACACACAGAGACACACATACACTAGTACACTTACACGCACACACACACATGCGCCTACAAACGTACATGCATACACCAGTGCGCTCACACATACACATGCACGTAACATACACTTCCTCCAAGCAGGCGAACCAGAACGATGGCCTACGAGAATCACCGAGCATAGATATACCTCTACAATCTATTGTAACTCTCTGTTTTTGCACCAATTGTCTCTTTCAAATAGAGATACCAAATATGTATTTAACAAATATAACTATTTATATTAAACCTGGTATATCACTACTGTTTAATCGCTTATATCTCCTGAATAAAAAGAGATAAAACGATGCAATAAAACCTAATTATAACCTTGGAATGCGACGCATCACTATTGTATTGTTCCAAGTTGAACCGGATGCTCGGGTTCGAATCCTAGGAGTGTTTACAAATACAACTTCCAACAACTCCGGAAATAATTAAGATAAACACGTCAAATGAGCTTTATTACGTTTATGTTATTAGGTAGCTTCTTGTGAATGTATATCAGGATACCAGGCGTTATGAGTTTGATCCTTAATTTTAAAATATTTATTATCTCAGAAACTACCAGAGATAGAGGTGTGGACCAAAGCATGATTGATAGCTCCTATGATGTACTACTGCATATAATTGACAGATAGTAGTCCATAGTTCGAATCCCGATCTTTCAACGACTTCCTTGATTTTCCTCTATACTCTAGGATATATCACTTAGGATGATGTCATTACAAGGAGCGCATACCCAATAGCCAGTCAGTGTTGATACTGATTCGATCCAAGGACTCTAAAAACTGTATTATAGTGCCTCAGGGTGAAGAGAATGCTGCTGTTAAACTTGTACTATCGAGTGGATTGGACTTTCTGATGATGCAATTCTTGAAATCCTCAAGACTGCCTAGCTGTATAAGACTCTGTTTCACCCATTTAGGATCATGGATCTGCATACTAGTCTGCTGTGCTGCAAGCATTCACCCGGAATGTCGCCACCACATAAAAAATGGAGAAGTCGAGATTTGTCATTTTGGGTGCTCAGACTTTAAGATCAAGTAATGCACCTAAAGACTGTTCCCTTTTTGGTCATTGTAACTAATTTGAGACCTTACCTTAATAGTGAATGTTACCTCTATCACGATATGAGCTTGGAGTTTGGAAACTCGGATTTGCATAATTATATGATATGTACTCAAGCTCTTATTATGAAAAGAGAGTTATCCTTTATTGAAGTGAAAAGATTTTCTTAAATTTGCTCCTATATTTGTTATAGATTTCTCTCATCAACCAGAGGAAGTTGTAAATGGTTGTGTCAACATCAGAATAGAAATGCAAGCTAGTGCAAATATCCTTACACAGAGCTCATTGTATTGTTTAATAATTCATGATAAAGTATTTACATACAAATCTCTGACTCATGTGATGCAGCTTATATTTTAAACTAATCATTGTATTGTAAGGATTTCTTTTTCATTAGGAGTGTAAGAATTTTTAATGAATAAGACATGATGTAAAAGCATACCTTTATTCTTTTTTATTATTTTTATCATACAATTCAAGTACTCACCTCCTCCAAACCTCGTTCCTGCATATGACGTTAGATTTGCAATGGTTAGGTTATGTAAATTTTCTTTATTATTTAAATGACAGTCTCTTTATTTCATCATTTTTATTCTCACACAGCAAATGGTCCTGATATTGTTAATGTATACATGATTCAAGTCTTTTTAAGGTGCACATTTCAACGCTATTTAAAAGCATTTCACAATCATTTAAGATAGCGGTCAAAAATCTTATTTTGTCCTCTTCCAAGCACCTCTAGATTCATTAGCGCAATAAAGGCTAGTGACTGATGGTATACTAGTTATAGAAGTGGCATGGGCCTTTTTTAGAGCAACAATATACTGAATCTTTAATATTAAAACAATGGTTATGGCGATATCTCATATATTGAAATACGTGTTTAAACAGGTGTTCGAGTATGTTGGCACGTTTTCGCGAAATTCGGGTACTCAGAGGAAGATTTAGAATGTGTTGAGTGTTTATATCAATCTTCGGGCGTGACCGTAGCTCTTCGTGCCGGTTCGTGTACTTGAAGGAAGTGTTAGAATGCGTTGTCCGTGTGCAGCTACTTGTTCAGTAGTGTCCGTGTATGTTTATGTGATTTTGTGTGTATGCTTGTGTGCGTGCACTGGTGTATGCGTGTAAGTTTGTAAGCGTATGTGTGCGAGTGCACTGATGTATGTGTATATGTTTGTAGGCGTAGGTGTGTGTGTGCGTGCATGTGTGAGCGTGCAGTTGTGTATGCGCGTAGATTTGTAGGCGTATGTGTATGTGTGCACATGTATCTGCTGTGTGTAGGAGTGAGAGCGATTGGTTATGCGCGTATGTGTGTTTCTGTACGAGGGCTTGTAGCTGCTTATTCTGCTGTGTTCGTGTATGTTTGTATACGTATGTGGTGTGTGTGTCTGTGTATGCATGTGTGTGAAGGTACCCTATGCTTTTATTGCTTTCCTGTTCAACGTAGACACCTATATTTTATGTATTTAGAGATTTTAAAAAGGTAATTTATATATTAAACCTCATTTACTCCTTGTTCTCTAAATGTTTTCTTGTTTTATATGCTTCCAAACCAATCGTGAGATGACTTAAGCAATTAAATACTGATTAAGCACATAAACGCTGATATTTCGCTCACATCAATGTATTTTAATGATATAACATGAACGTTGGTTAATCATTTAATTCATCTCTAAACCATAGCATGATAACTGGTTTGTTGTATACCACTTATTTTAATGCTCTGCGCATATTAACCTGTCATATAACCTCACACACAGAAACATGATGTCTGACTCTATCAAACACATTTAAACTCGTGCCATAACTATCTGTATATGATGTCACACCAACAAAAGAAGCATTCTCACACTCTCATTCAGTCAGATATTACAATTCAAAGCCTAGAACAAGCCCCATCCCCACCACCGCCACCGCCACACCCATTGTACCAAAGTTAACTCCAACTGTATTATCACAATACTTTAAAATTATAGACTTAAAAGGTTGCGAAGAAAATTTTCTCCCTTGTTTAGTTAAATGCGTGTATATACTGCATTATTTCATGTTTTCATTCCCATTTCAGTTCTTCCTTTCCAACTTCCGTTTATTCTCCAAAGCATAAGTATACAATATGATATTCCTGTACGCTTAATACCCAGTCATCGCAGAAAAGCCATTACATTTCACTACTAGCACAATCAAACTAATTTTTTCCCAAAGTTACACAGGTTTTAAGCTGATGGAATCGAACCTGGTAATGCTTTTAATAAATGTATTTTTAGTAATTTGGCTCCCCTGCATCATCATCCGCCATATAATTTTTACTCAAAGCAGGTATGATTCATAGGCTTGAAGATATATGAAATCACCCATTCGGGATTGGATTTGAGTACTTTAAAGTAATTTTTGTCATGATAACGATATTTCGGGACCAGGTACTCTGTTTACTTTTTATTTGACATGTCTATCTAAATTATGCCACAAGCTATTAAATTTGTAAATTTAATTTAATCCGTATTTGAACCCTGAACACCAGGGTCAAAATTATTTATACTATTAGTTTAACATGTTAAAAAGAGCTGCATACAGTTATGACATCATCCTAAGTGATATATCCTAGAGTATAGAGGAAAATCAAGGAAGTCGTTGAAAGATCGGGATTCGAACTATGGACTACTATCTGTCAATTATATGCAGTAGTACATCATAGGAGCTATCAATCATGGTTTGGTCCACACTTCTATTTCTGGTAGTTTCTGAGATAATAAAGATTTTATAATTAAGGATCAAACCCATAACGCCTGGTATCCTGATATACATTCACAAGAAACTGCCTAATAACATAAACGTAATAAATCTTATTTGACGTGTTTATCTTAATTATTTCCGGAGTTGTTGGAAGTTGTATTTGTAAACACTCCTAGGATTCGAACCCGAGCATCCGGTTCAACTTGGAACAATACAATAGTGATGCGTCGCATTCCAAGGTTATAATTAGGTTTTATTGCATCGTTTTATCTCTTTTTATTCAGGAGATATAAGCGATTAAACAGTAGTGATACACCAGGTTTAATATAAATAATTATATTTGTTAAATACATTTCTGATATCTCTGTTTGAAAGATACAATTGGTGCAAAAAAGAGAGTTACAATAGATTGTAAATGTACATCTATCTCGGTGATTCTCGTAGGTCTTCGTTCTGGTTCGTGTGTTTGGAGGAAGTGTAAGTATGTTACGTGCATGTGTGTGTGCACTGGTGTATGCGTGTAGGTTTGTAGGCGTATGTGTGTGCGTGCGTGTGTAAATGTACTGGTGTGTGTCTGTGTGTGAGTGTGTGTGTATGCGTGTAAGTGCACTGGTATAAGTATGTGTAAGAGCTATGTGTATGAGTGTATATGTATGTATAATGGCTCTGTGCATATGCTCCTGTATAATGCTGGAATGTATGCAAGTCAAGAAGAAGGAAAGAGATAGATAGAAAGAAAAAGAGAGAAGAAGAAAGGAAATAAAGAATGAATCTAGGCATCGGGATACTTAAGTATACATATAGGTTTAATATAAATCATTGTATTTGTTAAATACATTTTTAATCTGACCGGGCATACTCCATAGTTTAATATTTATTAAGCATTAGAGTATCGCAGGGTATGATTCGAACTAGGACCTCTGGGTACCTAGGAATACCCTGCATTAAACATCGTAATGATATATAAAAAATTAACATTATTTACCCTACTCCTAAATTTTAATAGTTATTAAGCATCAATGTTTCACTCGCTAAGACTCGAAACCGGACCTTTCAATACCCGAGGAGGCCTTTCATGAATCAGCGTAATGGCTTAATAATATTTACCTATAAAAGTATCAATTTTTCATGATCAATTAAAACATTAAACGTTTGCCTGCAGTAAGATTCGAACACATACACAAGAATATCTAAGTATACATAGGGGTTTAATATAGGCATTGATATATATTAAACGCATTTTTGATATCGCTGTTTGAAAGAGACAATAGAAGCAAAAACAGGGAGTTATAACAATTTTACCTATACTCGGTGATTTTCGTAGGTTGTCGTGCAGATTCGTATGCTTGGTAGAAGTGTTAAAGTTGTCATAATCGTGTATATCTATGTTCGGGGATGTCCGTAGGTCTTCGAGAAGTCTCGGCTGCTCCCGGAAAGATCTGGCCGCGGGGCAAAGTCGGCGCCATGATGGCGAGATCAAGCGGGGAATTTATGACATAGCAGGTAAAAGAAGAGCTTGCCTCGTGGGAACTGGACTCCCGCACTCTTTTCTCGTTGTCAAACTAATGCGCCTGTGGGGTGGGAGTTGCTACAGGTGTGATCTTCCTAACATGCAGGTGTACAGGAATTCAATATAGTACAGACAATAGTGTCTCCTCTTTGGTTATCGCTCTTTTGTTAGCACGGCTCCAGTCTGCTCTTTTCCTTACAAGTATAATTTATTACACCCTTATTCATTTTGACAGGAAAAAGGTACCCTCCTTGTTATATTGCACGTGTTTGGAGAGAGAATAGAATGCTGTGGTGTGAGGGGTTGCTACATGTGTGGCCTTCCTAACGAACACTTGTGCGGGACAATGGAAGGGAGACAATAGCAGTTGCTCCATTGTTATCGCTCTTATGTTAGCACGGTACAAGTCTGCTCTATTGGTATTTTGCACGTGTTTAGAGACAGAATGCAGCTTGGGGAAGGCGTTACTGCAGGTGTAGCCGTTCTAACGACCACGTGTGCAGGGAATGGAATGGGTATAATCGTGTCTCCTCTTTTATTACAAAGCATAATTTATTATACCATTGTTCATTTTGACAGATGATGGACAACTTTAAATGCATGCCTGTCAACCTTTCCATTATACGCAACAAAATTTATGACCTCAGCTGCAACTAAAAAGTACCGTGGGCCGTGGCAGGGGGAGGGGGAGGTCTAATTAGCATATTAATAGCACTTTCCTGCATATTAATGGTCTAGTTCGCACAATTCTCTACTACTATGGTGGACTATTTAGTTTGAGACTGTACAATACCTCCAAAACTAAGCGCTGTAGAAAGAAATTAGGGTCAAATTAAATTGTCCCTAAAATAACCATCACAACGTCCTCCAAATAAAACACAACTAATGGCTTTTACTTTCCCCCATAGTATCAAGCAACTTTTATCGGACATTTATTTCTGCAAAGCTTAGTTTTGGATGTACTGTACATCTCAACTTAAATGGTCCACTATGCATAGCTTTCACCTCCCCATAGTTGGGACCCAAATTACGCCTATGCTGCAAATCATTTCTATTTCACAGTTTTACAGTGGGATATATAATACCTTAATTTTTATAGGTTGTTCAGAGTAAGTGCATTGCTGATTTTGTATAGTTCGACACTGTGCTCTCTTGGAAAGCAAGGGAAATAGGCTACAATTGTAAGACGTCTTGCATCGATAAAAGGTGTAAAAGGGCCTCAAATATCAATCTAAGCGTGAGTGTGTTTATAGTCAATAAGCCAGTATTCTTAAAATAAGTCATTTATAGTTAGTTATCAGTCGTGAAAATTTAGTGAAATCCTTTCGTTTAAGGGCAAATTAAAAGTTCTATTCCGGGAATGTTAAATCTGATAAATTAAAAATCCATTTTCTCATAAACTGTTTAAAATATCACACTTAAACTTTTATGTAGATGAAGTGAACTTCTAAGTTCCACTGATCCACTTTTATCCAATAAGTATGTTTAGTAAGGATGATTGTTTTTTCTCAATTATACCATCTGTCGGCAATTCTTTATTATTATTATTATTATTATTATTATTATTATTATTATTATTATTGTTATTATTATTATTATTATTATTATTATTATTAGCCAACCATCTTATTAACATCAAAATATATTCATAATGGCACATGGCGTCCTGGAATCTGGTTCCTAAGCCAGATATTCTCCAAATTTTTTATTTATTGTGTTCTTCTGGCTACATACAACTTTCACTATAATTGTGTAGAGAATTAATTAAATCTAAATAATGCTTGCATCTAGAACTAAGTCTAAAAACAAGAATAAAATATTTAGATTTTTAAAACATAGATATTGTTCCCACAACGATAAGTATACATCAAATTAAAGAGGAAATTTCACTTTAAAAGACCACAAAAAACTAAAAATGCCATTGGGGGGGATTTTGCTAATTTAATCTCGCCTTAAAAGGGAAGTTCGCGACGCGTTGCGGTATTCCGACAATTTCAGAACACACTATGGTAGCTTTCTTTAACTGCCACGACACGAAGTTCAGAAGATTTAATTTTTTTTTTTACGTCAAAATGGTTGCAGCTACTTAAAAGCAGCCAGAACAGTGTTTGTGTTCGTTTCACAAGCAGTTTTTGTTCGGTTCCTTCTCGCCCTGATAAATTGTAAATTTAACTTGGATGGTTCATTTGAGTATAAATGTATTTAGTATTAAGATATACCCTATCTACTACATTTAATATAAATCCAAGCCTACATACTACATCTGTATCAGACTGACTCAGTCGCTGCGCTCTTGCGTTCCTGTCAACAGCTCAACAGCTGAAGACATGTTATAACAACAAACAAAATGCTTAAAAGTTGAAAAGGGGAGGATTCTGTTATTCTTTACGAGCCGAGACTCAGACCTGCCATCTGCGTGAATGAATTATCTGTTGAAGTCTTGGCGACGCCGTGGGCAGACATTATCCTATTATTACATTGTTGCTGGCATTCGATATCGCACATTATGCCAAAGACCAACTTATTTATTTTATTATTTTCATATTTCGGCCTGCTACCAAATTATTCAGTATTCCCATGTAAAATACAATTAAGGAAGAACAGGCTTTTGTAACATACCAGATTTCTTTTAGCGGAAAGAATGTAAGAATAGTTATCAGTTTTACACTAGAATTTTAACAGCATAGTTTGGAATAATTTTTTAAAAAATTGTGAACACAAATACTCTAAAAGTTTCCGCAGTATAATAATTATTACTATTATTATTATTATTATTATTATTATTATTATTATTATTGTTGTTGAACCAAAAGGAAAAGATTTAACTCTCATTAATATGTAAGACATGTTTCATCGTTAGATGAAATGATTGATGAATTTTATATCCGACACTACAGCAAGTAAATGTGGTGCAAAGGTGAAATGTAAGGCAATGTTTCTATTTCTTCTATCTATATCCCGTTTTTAAAATCTAAAGTCATATCGGCGACTTTGCCTTTGAAACAATTGCTGATCGGCAAGATGTTCACTGGTTTACTATTGCGTTAATCTTTGAGTTTGTTTACACGGGATTTTCTTTATAAACATGAAATTCTCTCTCTCTCTCTCTCTCTCTCTCTCTCTCTCACACACACACACACACACACACACACACACACACATGTTGACACTCTCACTCATACTTCCAGACTTTAAGAAGGATGGGGAATAATCCTTTCTATAGAGAAAAATTACTATCCTCCAGCCGGGAATCGAACCCGGGACCTCCGGATGTGAAAGCTAGTATGCTAAATCCAGACCAGAGAAGCAGTTCAATAAGGCAATTACCTCTTCTTTCGATGGAAAATTAAAACACCTCATTACCACCCACAAAAGATATTTTTAAACTAAGAACATAGTAATAATCTCAAACTCAATCATGATTACAATTTTTATTCCAATATTAATTTATTGGAGCTCTTTTCTACCATGCAATCGCAATAAACCTGTTTGTTTTCTATATAGTATTGACATAAAAATTCTTATAAACTAAATAATAATAGATGGAAATAATTGTTCTTTCACACAAGCCGTGTGTTGGACAGGGTTGGAAAAGTAGAATCAGACGACTGAAAAATTCAAAGCCATAGCCGGGATTTGAACCACGGATCTCCCGGTCTCCGTCCGGTTGCTCTAACCACTAAGCTACCGTGGCAACATGCCAGCGCGTCATTAAATTCTCCAGCTGACTCGAATTTTTCCCGGTAAACCACAAGGAGATCTCAAATGTATTGAGATGTCATACCCCAATGGCGACTTACATTCTTTGTAAGTACCTACTTAAGTTCCGGGCTTTTAGTTTCAACCACTATTAGGTCAATTAATGAAAATAATTGTTCTTTCACACAAGCCGTGTGTTGGACAGGGTTGGAAAGGTAGAATCAGACGACTGAAAAATTCAATCCCATAGCCGGGATTCGAACCACGGATCTCGCGGTCTCCGTCCGGTTGCTCTAGCCACTGAGCTACCATGACAACAATAATAATAATAGCAATAATAATAATAATAATAACCTAATTGGCAATCTGAGTCCTCTTCTCAAAGGCAAATACTATTACTTTCTCTACTCTGTAGAGTAAGTAGCAGAAGTATAGCATTCTACCCAAAACTTCGATACCGAAATTTCACCGAAAATACATATTTTGAGGCACCCTGAATCCAAATAAAGCATTTTTGGAAACATGTCCATGTGTGTGTCTGTCTGTGAACAGCATAACTCAGAAATGAAAAGTCGGATAAATACCAAACTTGGTATTTGAGTTTAGTATCTTCCAAGGATGCGACACGAAGATTTTGAAGAAAATCCCCACCCCCAACTACCCTTTACATGAAACACTTTTCTAAAATTTGTATTTTCTAAAAAATTGCTCTAACGATTTTGATTAAAATACCGTATATGAAAGATGTTTACATAAATAAAATGTATATCTTGAATGTTTTGGTAATAGCCTAGGAAGTCCTCTTCATTCGGAAGAAATTTTGTATAATCTTGTATAACTTGTAAAGGTTAAGCGATAGAGAAAACGTACCACACAAAAATGTAGATGTCTTTAAAACACACAATTTACTTAAAATACGTTTTTTGTGGCATAAGCCGTTTCTTAGATATCCGTTATTAAAGTTCGAATTGTTCACTTCTTGGTCATTCTCAAGTCCTGGCGATTTTCAGTTGTTTCCTCGCGATTGCATGAAAACAGTATGGAATTTTAAGGATAGCATACAGCGTCCAGTTCTTAAACATTTGACTATCGCTGTTGTTTTTGTATTTATAACGAAATGTGTAATGTTTACAAAGATTTATTTGGATTAAATGTAATACATACAAAAATAAACATAAGTAAGAATAGTCTGTATACCCACTAATAAAGATAAAGGGTGGAGAAAGTCATGTGAATGTATCACAGATCTTTTTGTTCTGTTTTGCTTCCACGTCTTAACGCACTTCATTCTATACCAGGTCCAAACAACTGTAATAACTTCGTTTACCTCTTCACCTCTATTTGCATGCCATCACTTGCATTTATTTCTTCCTTTTCTTACTTAAATAACTTGCATATTTTACACCAAGCACCTCAATATTTTATGCAGAATTTTGGTACTTAATATCCACTGATACAACCTGGATTTGCCAATTTCTGTAATTTTGAAGTTATTGAATTTAAAATATGCACGCATATTTCTATGATAACATAAACATAAATTTCATGCAATGATTACCTGTCAAGGTGTTAAATATTTTATGCAACTCTTTAACAAATTATCGGTAATCTCTTGAAGACTCTGCAGCAATCTGTAGTACAATCAAGTTGGTTGTACCGGATACACATCTGCAATTTATTGTGCTAGAATTTATGAAAATATTTTAAAGCGTATTACGCAATATTCCTCTCATTTCTGTCATACAGGGTGAGTCACCTTAAGCTACCACCGAAAATATCTCTGAAACAAAAATAGGAATTGGAAAGTGACTTTCACAGGCATGAAGGTAGGACAGAAGATCATTAAGCAGATGACAGGTCATTCAAAAATTTAAGCGACTATGATTTTCGACATGCACTTTATTACTTTCTCTACTACGTATAGTAAGTAGGGGAAGTATTGCATTCCACCCAAAAATTCGATACCGAGATTTCACCGGAAATACACGTTTTGAGACCTCCTGAATCCAAAAAAAGCATTTTTAGAAACATGTCCGTGTGTGTGTCTGTGTGTGTGTGTGTGTCTGTGTGTGTGTGTGTCTGTGTGTGTGTCTGTGTGTGTGTCTGTGAACAGCATAACTCAAAAACGAACAATCGGATAAGCACCAAACTTGGTATTTGGGTTCAGTATCTTCCAGAGATGCGACACGAAGGTTTTCAAGAAAATCCCCCCACCCCAGACTACCCTTTACATGGAACATTTTTCGAAAATTTTAATTTTCTCAAAAACGGCTCTAACGATTTTGATTAAAATATCATATGTTTAAGATATTGTCATGACAAATAAAATGTATATCTCGAATTTTCTGGGAATGTCTCCAAAAGTATTCTTCATTATGGACGACTTTTTCATAACTGGTAAACCATAAGAGATAGACAAAATTTTACTACACGAAAAATGTAGATCGCGTTAAAATACACAATTTATGTCATATACGTTTCTTTTGTTGAGTGAACCGTTTGCGAGATATTGCTTGTTATTCCCTTAAATTTTCCAATACTTATACTTTTTCTCCAATTCGTTATTCATTTTTTTATGTTCTGGACATGCAAAGAGAATGGAATGCCCCACATAGCAACCAGCGTTAAAATATTTGACTATCGCTTAAAAGCTACCATATTCCCCTTGCATCTACAAGAAAATTATCAATAAGATTGACATCTCGATATCTCGATTAACATGAAGCATATGGAGAATAGGCGTTTGTAAAATTAGGTTGTACAAGAGTAGAGAAAGTTATGTGAGTGTAACACATCAGATTTTTTTTTTTTGTAGAAACCGTTTATTGTTTTGACACATTGATAACGTGGAAAATAACATTGACTGACGTAATCTTTTAATAAGTTTATATTGAAAATCACATTTGTTTACGTTTCTGAATGACCTATTTTAATGAACCCCTCCCCTAGCTTCATACCTGTGATCTTTTTTTTTATCCCGTAGTTTAACAGGTGTTTTGTCTTAGAGATATCTCCGGTGGTAGCTATAGGTGACTCACCTTGTAGGTATACCTATATCGAGAAGTGACGAACCTTTGTTGTTTATTCTGTTCATCTCGCTATTTTGTGCGCTCTAAAACGTAAGGGTCAGCAAAAAATGAGTGAGCCGACGTGATGAGAGACATTTCGCATCCGCACCGTCATCATTTCCTTGCTTATCATTGAGCAATGAAAATGGTTTGGCAGCAATGGATGTGTAACCGCTAATGTAGTGCGTTGGAAGGCAAAGAGAGATGCGGTCACAAGACATGATGTGCGTGGATTGTCGATTAGATGCTAAGAGGTACGCATCAGCTCCCATGAGACCCTGCCGGTAAAGTCTATGTGAAGTTGATCCTTGGCAGAAAAGAGTTGCTTGTTTGTGTTCCTCGCCGGCATCACGAAGAGTTGAAAGCTTTGGGATTCTTGACGCCACAATGGTTAACAGCAATTTGCTCATGGGTGGCGAGGAATTGACTGAGCCATACAGAAAAGAATTCAAGTCTGTGAGATTCTTACTAGCGGCGCGAGACGTTGTTATAACACTTTCCAGACTACTGTAAAAGTAGTCAAGGCTGATAGATAAAACTCTTCAAGAAGTGTAAACAATGCAACTATTAGCCTTTGCAGTCTCTAGTCCCCATCCTAGCCACCAGAACAAACCGATGGTTAAAGGTGGATTTCCAAATAGCCTACCGTGTTCCACTATGCACCAACAATGTCCCTACCATATCGTGTCGTTTTAATTTCCATGCCGTGTACCGACTGTGCTCCGGCTGTTTTCATGCTTCTCAGTCAGTAGATCACCTGCCTTCTGTGCGAGGGGTCCCAGGTTCGATTTCCGGCTGAGGGTGGGAATTTTTCACTAGCCAAGATTATTCCCTATCCTCCCAGAGTTTGGAAGTATCAATGAGAGTGTGAATGTGTGTTTGATCTAATGTAGAAACCCCCAATAAACAAGCAGACACCCAGAAAACGGCAGACGGGTTAAAATCATTGTTGATAGACAATATGTTCCAAAGATAAAGACCTCTGATACGACCATTTCAGTTAAAGGCTAATGGAACATTAAAACATGAAGCAGTGTAACATTGTTCGCCTTGCAGCAGAGTACATACTGCTTTCTCTACTACATATACTAAGTAGGGGAAGTGTTGTATTCCACACAAAAATTCGATATCGATATTTCACCGGAAATACAAGTTTTGAGTCCTCTTGAATCCAAAAAAAAAGCATTTTTGGAAACATATCCGTGTGTGTGTCTGTGAACAGCATAACTCAGAAACGAACAGTCAGATAAACACCAAACTTGGTATTTAGGTTCAGTATCTTCCAGATGCGACACGAAGGTTTTCAAAAAAAAATCCCCTACCCCAGATTACCCTTTCCATGGAACATTTTTCGAAAATTTTAATTTTCTCAGAAATGCCTCTAACGATTTTGATTAAAATATCATATATTTAAGATACTTTCATGACAAATAAAATGTATATCTTGATTTTTTGGGAATGTCTCCAAAAGTATTCTTCATTGTGAACGACTTTTGCATAACTGGTAAACCATAAGAGATAGACAATATTTTACTACACAAAAAATGTAGATCGCGTTAAAATACACAATTTATGTCATACATTTTTTTTATTGAGTGAACCATTTTCGAGATATTGCTTGTTATTCCCTTGAATTTTCCAAAACTTTTTCTCAAATGGGAATTCGTTATTTATTTTTACTTTCTCTACTACGTATAGTAAGTAGGGGAAGTATTGTATTCCACCCAAAAATTCGATACCGAGATTTCACCGGAAATACATGTTTTGAGACCCCCTGAATAAAAAAAAGCATTTTTGGAAACATGTCCGTCTGTGTGTCTGTCTGTCTGTCTGTCTGTCTGTGAACAGCATAACTCAGAAACGAACAATCGGATAAACACCAAACTTGGTATTTAGGTTCAGTATCTTCCGAGGATACGACACGAAGGTTTTTAAGAAAATCCCCCACCCCAGAGTACCCTTTACATGGAAGATTTTTCGAAAATTTTAATTTTCTCAAAAATAGCTCTAACGATTTTGATTAAAATATCATATGTTTAAGATATTTGTATGACAAATAAAATATATATCTTGAATTTTCTGGGAATGTCTCCAAAAGTATTCTTCATTGTGGACGACTTTTGCATAACTGATAAACCATAAGAGATAGACAAAATTTAGTACACCAAAAATGTAGATCGCGTTAAAATACACAATTTATGTCATATACATTTTTTTTGTTGAGTGAACCATTTTCGAGATATTGCTTGTTATTCCCTTAAATTTTTCAATAATTTTCTCAAATGGGAATTCGTTATTCATTTTTACTTTCTCTACTACGTATAGTAAGTAGGGGAAGTATTGCATCCCACCCAAAAATTCGATACCGAGATTTCACCGGAAATACATGTTTTGAGACATCCTGAATCCAAAAAAAGCATTTTTTGAAACATGTCCGTGTGTGTGTCTGTGTGTGTGTGTGTGTCTGTGTGTGTGTGTGTGTCTGTGTGTCTGTGAACAGCATAACTCAAAAACGAACAGTCGGATAAGCACCAAACTTGGTATTTAGGTTCAGTATCTTCCAGCGATGCGACACGAAGGTTTTCAAGAAAATCCCCCCATCCCAGACTACCCTTTACATGGAAGATTTTTCGAAAATTTTAATTTTCTCAAAAATGGCTCTGACGATTTTGATTAAAATATCATATGTTTAAGATAATGTCATGAGAAATGAAATGTATATTTCGAATTTTCTGGGAATGTCTCCAAAAGTATTCTTCATTGTGAACGACTTTTGCATAACTGGTAAACCATAAGAGATAGACAAAATTTTACTACACAAAAAATGTAGATCGCGTTAAAATACAAAACTTATGTCATATACATTTCTTTTGTTGAGTGAACCGTTTTCGAGATATTGCTTGTTATTTCCTTAAATTTTCCAATACTTAATACTTTTTCTCAAATTCGTTATTCATTTCTTTTATATCCTGGACATGCAAAGAGAATGGAATGCGCCACATAGCAACCAGCGTTAAAATATTTGACTATCGCTTAAAAGCTACCATATTCCCCTTGCATCTACAAGAAAATTACCAATAAGATTGACATCTCGATATCTCGATTAACATGAAGCATATGGAGAATAGGCGTTTGTAAAATTAGATTGTACAAGAGTAGAGAAAGTCATGTGAGTGTAACACATCAGATTTTTTTGTCTTGGATATGCAAAGAGTATTAATCTGTGGGAAAAGGAATGGTGCTGCACCTAGCAACCAACTATTAAGAGATATGTATGTGCTTAAAGGCTACTGTATTTCCAAATTGCCCTTGTAAATATATTATCCCCTTACATCTACAAGAAAATTAGCAATAAGATAGACTCTGCAAATGTTCATCTCGATTAACATGAAGTAGATGGAGAATAAGCGTTCGTAAAAATAGTTTGTACAAGAGTAGAGAATGTCATGTGAGTGTAACACATCAGATTTGTTTTTTTATGTCCTGGACATGCAAATAGAATGGAAAGCGCCACATAGCAACCAGCTCTTAAAAGATTTGACTCTCGCTTAAAGCCTACCATATTCCCCTTGCACCTACAAGAAAATTAGCAATAAGATTAACATCTCAATTAACATGAAGCGTGTGGAGAATAAGCGTTTGTAAAAATAGTTTGTACAAAAGTAGGGAAAGTCATGTGAGTGTAACACATCAGATTTTTTTTTACTTGTAAGCTACTGTGTAGTAAAGTTGTTATATATGCACGTACAAGTTCTGTACTGTGGTGCGTTATGATGGCTTGAAATAGGAAAAAGGTGTCTGTTTCGATTGAATAGAACCAGAAAGCTTTGAAAACATTGGACAAAGGTGAACCGTTACTTTCCGCGTCATCCGATTAGGCCACGGTCCGTTGAAGTCGGATAATCGGGACTCTACTGCAATTTCAGTTACAGAGCTGTTGCAGATTGTGAGAGAAATCTGATCATAATAAGTTCTGTTTATGTGAAAAGAGAGGGCAATAATGATGTGAAAAGTCTGACATAGAGCAGTCGCCCAACTAAACTACGTGTTACCATCTAACATTTTCTGGGATTCTTAGATAAGGGAGCGCAGGATTTATCTTACAATAACACAAGTGAAAAGCAGGTCTAACATAATGTCCCTTACTCCGCTAATCCTTAGCTAATAGTAACCTCGCCGTTCCACTTGCCTCACTTACAGTGTACGTCTTTACGAGTTCCTAGCTGTTTCTCTTGTCGGTATTGGTAGCAAATTTTAAGTAACTCCCTATGGCCTCTTAATGGCAAATTCTGAACAGGCAAATATTCAGCAGTAGAGAATTCTTTTTAGTATGTCTCTCCTTTTCTGTTTCTCATTTTCAACCTGTCACTGAAGTATGTAGTACGTCAATCAACCCTGCATTTTCATTAAAATTTCTCCATACTGCTTTCCAGTATGCAAAGCATTCATAATGGTTTCATGAATTTTCATGGGAGAATCATTCTCTCCGGTGCTTTCCAATGGTTGAATACAGATTATTATTCTACGTAACAAAAAATTCTTTGTTCCTTTCTTACTGTTTATTGGATAAAATCAATGAGCTGAACACGAATATACTATTAGTATTTTTTTAAAATGTCGATACTTTTAAAAATAAAAATACATAGGTAATGTTATTTTAATAATTTACTAGTAACTTTGAATTTATCGCTTTTTTCTGACAATCGTTAGTTCAAAGCGATTAGCCATAGATTGAAATGGAGTTTTCCATTAGTAAAATCAGTATACGACGACATATTTAACAATCCTGTGTATGTGCATGTATATGTATACCAGGTGAGTCAGCTGCCCCTCTTTATTTTTGAATTTATGCAACGTGCTAAGCGACATATGTGACTTACGCCTTTCTTGAATGCCTTCTAATGGTTGATTTGCAGAACACTTTCTAGAGGAGAAATAGATAACTTAGTGCATAAGCGTTTTACGGCACAAAATGCAATCGCCATGTATGTCGACTCCCAAAACATCTTACCCTGGCACTGGGAGCTGCAGCAGCACTTTTATCCGATTTTACAAACTTTTATTCTTTAGCATACATTCATACAAAGCTTTGAAAATGCCCTTGAAGGAACAATTTAACACATGCATCGGTTGATAAAACCATTTGAAAACAAAATGGCAGATCTACGCAGTGCGGCCAATTGGATTTAAGCCGTCAGCCAACAAAGGTTTGTTGTACAGCCTTGTCAAAAATGCTAAGTATTAGGTAGATAATTTCCCTTCTGTCGAAAACTATGACATATTTCAGTTCATACAGTAATAGAAATGACTGATGCAGTTTGTTTATTTGAGTTAAAAGTAGCAAAACGAGCTCCAAACACCGTATGAAGCTGCAAAAAGCATGTAAAGATTCGAAGTGGGGTTTGAGTTCTGCAATTACTTATTCGTATACGAACCCCGGCGCGCAAAGTAGGATTGGCCGAATGATATTATCATTGTTCATTTACCACTGTGCCACTTCAGTTCGGATTCAAATCCTTAGTGTTAAGTTCAAACTTTTTATTGCCTTTTGTTTAATCTCTTTGGACCTGCAATTTGATATTATGATACAAAGAAAATTTTTATAACATTATAAGTGTGTACAAAATAGAATAATCGCCATGTTTTCCACTGACAAGTGGATAATTTACGCTTTGTAGTAGGTATTTTATTGTGCTCGGTATTATGCTGGGTCTATTCAGCCAAGTTTAAAACACTTCACACATGCAAAGTGGTTTTAGCTATTTGCGCCTTCGTCAATGTTTGGCGTGAATAAACTCTCCATTTTCTACTGAGTATTTGAAATATTTCTACGAGACACGGCTGCTGTCATAACGTATATAAACGACGAGTGTGTTTACATGCTGCAAATCTATGGAGAAACACGGTGTAATGCACTGTCAATAAAGCGCTTGTATGAAGAACGGTTTCCAGGAAGGAGGGCACCTATTGCAGACACTTTACGAAAGGTTGAAAGACGCCTTCGTGAAACAGGATGATTCGGAAGAGCACCATCTGCTGGCGATGCTCCAGTAACCTCTCGAGACAATGAAGCAGCTGTGCGAAACGTATAGAAAACAATCCACATATCAGTTCAAGGACCATAGCACAAGATCTGCAAATAAGTCTAAGTTTGTCCTCAGCAATGCGCATATTGCACCGTAATACATATCATCCATACCTCTACAACTAAACCAGGCTCTCCACGGACGTGACTTTCAAGCGAGTGATATGAAGCCCCACCACATTGGTCACTGGTTGTAAGGAATCACTTATATAGAGTACATCTGCGAAAATGGATTGGCCGAGGGGGCCGAATTGCATGGCTCCCTAAATCACCTGATCTCACCCCACTGGATTTCTTTCTGTGGAATCATTTAAAGGAACGGGTCTACGGTCAAGAACCGCAAAGCCCAAATCATCTACGGGCATTCATACGTAAAGAATGCAGGCAGATTACACCGCGCATATTACAGCATGCAAGAAGTTCTTTCCGGCAACGTACCCAAAAGTGCATTGATGAAGGGGGTCGTCATTTTGTACATTTACTTCGTTGATAAACTTCACGCTCTTTAACAATTTATTATGCTGTTTACCCGTAAGCTTAGCACATTTACAACTCCTTTGTCAGTAGAAGTAAAACATAAGGTTTAAACATGAAAAAACTGCGTCGACATGCGCCCAGAAGAATGAAAGCTAACTACGTACCACATTTACAACACCAGATATGGTACAGATTATTAGGGTAAACATGATCCAAAATTATTATATGATTGTAATTCTTGTCTTTGACTCACAGAAGAGCCAATAACAAAAATAAACACAAAGAGAAAGAAAAAAAACAACCAAAACCAATTGATGTAAATATTAGATCCGAACATCCGAAGCTAACCTTTACTTCACCACATGTCGTCAGTTAACCCACTCAGCCAGAACGCACGTATTCTATCCCGCTCTCCGGGAGAACATTCCTTTACCCCCTTGCAAGCATTATATTCCATGAAGAGCCGTCTTTTTTAAGCCTTTCGCAGCTCCTTGGCTCATTCAGGCCTTTAATCATTAATGGTGGTTGCGTATATACCGAATAAAATGGCAGAGCTACAAGAACAGTTGGTTTGCTAAAAGGGTGAATGTTTTCACATTAGACTATAAACTGCGGATTGCGTAGACACGAATGCCTAGGGGCACTGACTCACCTGGTATGTATATAAATAGACACACACACGCTTAGTCATATCATAAGTAAGAAATAATTTCAGGGTTAAATGAAAGCATTTTGAAGTTTTATACATCATTTAATAGAGCAGATTATGATGAACACTTTGCACTATAATTTCATTCTAAATGTCCACCTTTAGCCTTCACACAAGTCTTTAAATGCCTTGGTCAGGCGTCTATAGCGGCACGTATGACGTTTATGACCACATCCGCCGCTGCTCGCCTCAGGGATCTTTTAGACCAAGATTGCTGTGACTTGAAGAGCTAGTCTTGGTCTCCAAAATGTCCCACAGTTTACTGGACTGAACGATAGCCAATCTATATGGTGATGAAATCTGGAACGCTGTGCTTGGACCACTGCTGAGTCTTTCAAGCTTTATGGACCGGAAGATCCAGTGATCACCGGCGAGCGTTATCTAGTTAAGAGGTTTCAGGACTTCCTCTACATACACATAGGCGATGGTTTTGACCCCGTTTTCGCGGAAATGAACATTAGTAGCCCCTTTGTACGAGACCCCCAATCAAACCATCGCTGATGCTGGATGATGGACACGAAGAACCCGAGGAGCAACCTGGAGGGATTCCTCCGAGCATACACTTTGTCGTTCTGCCAGATGAATTTCTGTTCTATTAAGAAAAATGTTTCCTCTGACAAAAGGATTCTCCGATGTTGATTTTGGTGTATATCTAAGCAGGTTACGTGATCTCTCCAGTCTAATCTTCTTAAGACGGGTGTTGAGCGTGGGTCCTGTACATCGGCGGTAAGCCCAAAGTCCTAGATCTTGATTTAATAGCCTATTGACACCCATTCTTGACATTTGAAGGTGCTGTGCCATTATTATTAATTATTATTAGTTGTTATTATTGTTATTATTGTTATTATTATTATTATCATTATTCTAACAGGATTTCTTCTGACACGTTCCAAAATTTCCTTTATCATATCCGGGGTTAGAAACGAATGAGGACTTCTTTTATAATCAACACTAGAAAAATGGTCGAATCTTTTTAATGGTCCGATAAGCAAATATGAGTGAAATTCCAAGCGGGTTTAACAAATTGATAATCGCCTTTGGATCCCTCTGACACTTATATAACGCTATTACAGCAATATGATTTTATTTCACAAACCATTCCATCTCGAAACAGTGATAAATATTGAATGTCGATAGGTAAAACTCTTGAGGAAGGATGTTTATTCAACATAAAAATTCCGAAAGCCGCTGCGTACTTGCGTCAATCGAGACATAAGGGCCCAGTTTAGTGTTAGCATTTATGATAAGACTAGTTATGTATCAATATTTTGCAAAACAGTCTTCCTCTTGTTTATTAAATTATATTGCGTTTCTGTGGTTATAAAGACGATTGATTGTTGTCTTTAAATTAAACATGTCACTATCTAGAGGCTGCAAATTGCCTGCAGACACATTTTGTTATATTTTTAGACATATTGGATCTAAGCATGTGTTTTACACACTAGGTTACTATTTTCTAATGTGCCACTCGAATATTAATATATTTAGTATTAATGCACTCTGTTAGCATAGTGGAGGAACATCTCGTGGAAGTCATACTCGAACAATTACCTACGTTAATTGTCCTGAGATTAAGATATTGTAATAGTATAACCTAAAGACATTGTATCTTACGTGCGAAGTACGGGATGTGTAGGAACCGTTGTCAAATGGTACCATTAAATATCACATTTATACAACTTTATTTGACTGCATTTTTCAACACGAACATTGTAATGCATTTGTAGTATGAAAAAAACACTTTAAAGAACCTGGACTCCAAATATTACGGTCTGCATTAGACTACTACAAACGCGTTACAAGCGAATTAAACGCTTTAAAAGTCTTTCTTTGCGACACACACTTTTAGCTCGCGTATTTACGAATATGTTGTTAACGTGCAACGTTCTTAGGCTCCTTTTACCCTTTGTGTAGCTAAACCAAACTTTAAATTCTGAAGATTAAAAGAAATGAATATGGTTTAACTAGTCCGAAATATGAATTTAGCTTTCCCTCACTACACAATGAAAATTGAAAGCACTGGTTGCGCGCACTGTCCCTGACTATTTGCCAGCTGATTTTTCATGCAAGGAGGGACTGGCGGATCGCGCTGCGGTCGCCGCAGCTGATCGGTGCAGTAGTTGTCCGCGCATTCTCCAACAGGCTATCACCACCTCTCGGAGAGCGCGTTCAGGAACCTTTTTTGAGTGTTGTCTATACGATGATTGATGTTCTGTTCTTATGATACAGGGAGTAGAAAACGGTACAATACTCCCCATGCAGATGAAGCTGCGGCCTCTTGCAGCGCCAAGCCAACTTGTAAGGAATCAAACAACCGCTGAAAACTAGAACCAGTGACGTCTCCTCTAGCTCACGGCACCTCCCCTCTTAGTCAACATATGGAAATCAGAGCAAGAAATAAAAGGAATTAGTGAGGGCAAATGAAAAGACAATAAACGTTGCAGGAGGAAGCAACAGAGAAGTGAAGCGCAAAACTTACAAACAGTAAGAGTGAAGATTAAAATAATCTAAGTGTTGGCAATTTTTGATCATGAAAATGAAACACCTAGATATATGGACAATATCAAAATTGAATGACAGGATCCTTAAAACTACTAGATATAAACTAAGTGCACCCACTTACTATAGCACATTAACACTAACTTATATTTAAAAATAATGAAATTCTATGGTAAGAGGAAACGAGATGAATAACGTAAACGTGAACATGAAATAAATGAACATAAAAATGTGAGATAGATAGATAAATTTTGCATAGGAAGCAAGTCGAAAGGTCTCATTTTATGGTCGACCGTGAGAGGACGAACTCTACTGGTCTAGTAAGAAACAAAAAATGTATCCTTGCTTCCAGTCGCGAGAAGACGAGCCAACATCAACCTAATTAGGTATGTGCTTAAGTTTTGATGCATGGGCGGTTGTAAATTGACCAATAGCACAATCTTGTATCTTAAACGAAACTGAATTTACTATACGAACAACCCTAAACGGTCCTATATAACGCGGAGTCAACTTCAGAGAAAAGCCTTTCGACGCATTGCTTAATGCATGCGATTGCAAAAGAACAAAATCACGCACACAAAATCACGAAGATCTACACGACTTGTTGCAACGCACCTCCCGACGTCGGTAGTCACTCCGCAGATTGCTTAAGGCTGCCTTCCAATGTTCACGAACGACTTCGGGATTAGATGCCTCTGGAAACAATTCCGATAAGTTCCACTGGTTTGACAATGGACAGGCTGGTTGAAAACGCAACCATAAAGAAAAGGGTACAGCTTGATGGGCCTCGTGTGCCGAGGTATTCAACGCGAATTGAAGTTCAGACAACAAAATATCTCACTGTGAACCCGAGTGAAATGCAATAAGCATACACTTTAAATTTCAATTGACACCCTCCGCCAATAAAGGGCATGGATAATACAGCGACGTTTGAAACCCCGTTCGAAAAGAAATGTACGAAGGATATATGCCCGGAAATACGAATCAGTCTGAAAGCAAATTTGCGGATTGCCAAAGGAGGCAAAGAAACCAGACAAGACCTAAATCGTAGTAAAAGCCTTAGTGGCTCGAACTGGGCGTAACCACGTAAAATAAAGGCGTGGACTAAGACCAATAGATAGGTATTGCCTCGAGAGGAACGCGGTGTCGGACCCACAAAGTCGAGAAAAATTTAAATTAAAGTGAGTTTCATTTATGGAAGCGCTTTGGCTGCTGTGGTCCTTAGCGTCCCATTCCATATTAGGCCTGAGAGACCGATAATTTTGCTCAGAGGCCTCTTTATCAGACTTGAGGTTCTTTTATGTGCCGTAAATCTACGACACGGGACCACCGGCTTTACTTCCCATCCAAAGGAAGCCATGCTAAGGATTTTTACGCCCGAAAAAATCCATCGTCCTCCGCCGGGTTTGAACCCGCGACCTAGGGAACTAGCGACTAGCATGGTAACCACTATACCATGGAGGACGACGCAAAGTTGAGAAAGACCCGTTCCATGGGGCAGCGTGCAAGTTTGGAACAACAATCCAACGCGAGTATTCTACGCCGATTTAGAATGTGAATACATAGAACAGTTTCTGACAAATTCCGCAATATCACGATACATATGACGCCATACAAAATAATATCGAATCCTGTTCTTTGTTTTAAATATGCCTAAATATGTGCTATCAAGAGAAGTGTGAAAGTATTGAAGAACAACTGGTATTAAACTGTGAGGAAGCAAATATCTTAGAAAGGTTGGACCGCGTAAGTTTAGCATACAGTAAACCATCTTTAAACTATTATCTTGATGGAACATCACCCAAATTACATTGCTACCAAACCGGAGCTAACGCAGGATCACCCTGTTGATGCCTTGAAATAGATGTAAACACGGATGGGAAATCACGTAAAAAATTAGAAAGCACCAAAACTGGAGCCGAAAAATCCAGATCCAAAGTAGAAGGATCTAGAAGGTTTCTGAAACATATGAGAGAGAGCGTCTGCCACTATATTTTCCACGCTACGGATATGCTTCACTGTAAAGCGAAAAGCGCTAAGTTTGACCGCCCATCGCGCGAGGTTTCCTATTTTGCAAACATGTCAAACAACCCGTGTCAAACGGTTCGTGAAAATTTGGCATGGCCAATACTGATGGTTTCATAATTGCTGTCTTTAATTACTCAAAGGCCCGTTGATTTACAGGTGTCCAATGAAATGTTATTCCTTTGCGCCGAAGAGCGTTTAAGGGTTCAGTTATCCAAGCAAAGTTGGGTATGAATTTAGCAAAACAAAATTTACCAGTCCCAAAAACGAAGCTAAGCATTTAACCGATGTAGGTACCGGAAAGGGCCCAATAGTTAAGGTACGTTCCGGATCGACAGATACCCTGTGAAGAAACGAAGTGACCTAAAAATGAAATCTGATTTACTGCGAATTTAACTTTAGACAAACTGACAGTCAAACCAGCTTCACGTAAACATTGAAAAACTAACTTAAGACTTTGAATATGAGTGTTCAAATCCGGAAAACAAATGGCCAAATCATTTAAATAATTAAGCACAAGTTTAAACTTATGTTGATGAAGAATTTTTGTCTAGTAATCGAGAAAGAAACTGTGCACCAGTAGACAATCCGAAAGGAACGCGCTTGAATTGATACAAATTCCATGGAGAGGAGAAAGCGGCTAATGATCTAAAAATCGTAGCAAATGGAACTTGGTAATACGCTTGATTTAGATCAAGAGTGGTAAAAACACGCGCATCGCGGAAATAGTGTGCAGTAGTGTGCTGTGGTAGTGGAATGGCGTTTACTTGAATATTTTGATTTAATTTGCGTTAGGAAACCATTAATCTAACGTCCCCATTCAGTTTAGGTACAAAAACAAGGGCTCGAATATGAACTCTGCGAGAGTTCAATATCCTGGTGTGAAAGTTCAACCTTCGTGCGTAACATATCAACTTTCGGTGGTGTAAACCGATAAGGAGGTGAACCAACTGACGTATCATTCAATAATTGAATAGTATATTCTAAACGCTTTACCGTACTGAGTGTTTCTGTAATAACATCCGGAAACTGCTGAACGAGTTCGAGAATTGGTGAACTAAATTCAGAAGACAAGTGCAATAATTCAAACTTTGGAAACGCCTTTACCAAGGAAACCGCTGTTGGCCGCGGTAGTATAACAGATAACAAAGAAAACGGAACATACTGTAATGGGGCAAAGAGAAATTCCACTGTAACATTTTAAAAAATTCAACGTTTCAACAATAAGCGTGTCTTAAGCAAAAAGTGACAACCCAAAATAAGTGTAACGGGAAGGTTTTCAACAACATGGAAATTTACATCCCACGAAAAATTCTGGATCGTAATATGAAGTTTCGCTGTGCCCACTATATCCGTCATTGAGCCTGAAATTGTGACTCCACTAAGTGTTGCTGGTCGCAAAACACGACTGCTACATTTGAAAAGAGCACGAAAATATTGCATATCAATATGATTTAACGCAGATCCTGAATCAATTAATGCTTGCGTAAACTTACACAAGAAAGCTCGAGAATTGGTAACGGCAAAAATTGAATCCCGTGAATCGGTGTTACTGAATTTTGAAACTGCATATCCGCTGCTAGTCATAAAGTCCGAGATTGAAACGGTTGTATTTGACAGTAGCGTTGGAAACATAACTGCTTGAATAGCCCTTTGTATGACAAAGTGTACACACTCAAGATGACGAACTCGAACTAGTAAGAGGTAAGGAATGTACCGTAGCGTTAACCGAATGCGAAATAACATTATTACTCCGATTTCGTACATTTGTTTTTTATCGGCACGTTTGTTATGAGCGAAGCAACTGTTATAGTCTGAATGGAATTAACAACGGAATCCAAATCTGCATACCGCTGTGGCAATGTTTCCAGTTCAGAATCTCGAAGTTGAAAAACCTGTGCAAAATTCTTGACCCGTTCTACAAAAGAAAAAAAAATCCTGTTGATTCTTTCTGCGGCGCGTAATTATATTATATCAGAAAATCCATTCGAACCCGGAGTGGAAATAAAAAATGTAAGATATGGGCATGAAAATCCATAAGTGGCTTTGCTTGTATATGGCTGTGGTAACCAAAAAGAGGAATTTACCGTTAACTGTATTCAATAATAGGGTATATACATCAGGCCCCGAATTCCAAAGCGTTCACATGCATCGGAGAATGGAAGAAAAAACTGCAAAAAGTTCAACGCCTGTTGTAGTCCATTAACCGTAAAATGCGCAGAATCTTATCAGCTTTTGCACTGGATAACTAACTTGCAACGGCTTGAGAACTAAGGCCGAAGCCTTAGGTGAAACCGGATTCAAAACTTTTGGAGAATTTGTTTGAAAATTCTTGCCCAATTGTAGTCGGTGTATACGGCAAAGCTGACGTAACCCCTGCATTGTCAGAAAGTGATGAGAGGAATTCAGAATATTGACTCAACTCTTGCACGCGTAGTTTATCATCTATAATATATTTCGAGGACTGCTACGAACATGCTACGTTCTTGAATCTCCCACTACCCTTCGTTTAGCTAAAGCAAACTTTAAATTTTGAAAAAGGTTATAAAGCAATGAATAAAGTTTAACTAGTCCGAAATTAGAATTTCGCTTTCCCTCACTATACGATGAAAGTTGCTCTGAAAACAAATGGTCGCCCCGGTTGTCCCTATCTATCTGGCAGCGTATTTTTCGTTCAGGGAGGGCCTGGCTGAACTTGAGTGGCTGGCGCTGTGGCATCAGCTGTATATGTCCGCGCACTCTCCAGCAAGTCATCCCCAATTCTCGGGGAGCATGTTCAGGAAGCTTTGTTAATAGCTGCCTAATACGATGTTTGATGTTCTGTACGTAGTCTTACGATGTAAGGAGTAGAAAATGGCACAACATAACATTGTACTTAGAACAAAGTTTTGTGATGCTTACCAAGCTTATTTCGGTGTACAGACGGCCCCAAATGTTTTCCGTGCCAGGCATGGGGAGGAAAGCGAGGAATCTTATCGAGAGGTTATGTCAGGTGCCTTAGTTCACATCTGCACTACAAGGTTATGGGGATAAAATAGTGCTAAAGAAAATATAATTCCAACACATTTCCCTTAGACTTGTCTGTAAGGAAGTAAATGCCTGTGAAAAGAAAACAGCAATAACATTACATCACAGCGACATAAGCAGTATACAAACTAATTTTTAGGAATTAGAGGCATCCTATCATTGTATAACAAGCAAAAAGTGTTAAAACAAAATGGGTTGGTTTTCAATATTCACTACTTTCTCTACCCATTTTCAACTTACATATGTTCTTTATTCATCATAATCTCCTTATAGTGTGGTTTTTCCGTGCACTTTGCCGTAATCGTGACAACAAATTAGGCCAGAAATTATTTCAAGTTACAGTAAGTTAGATTTTTCTCTATTTGCATACATGTAAGATGCCGTAACGACAAAGAGCCGCTTATCTATACCACACAACTCTACATTTTATTGTCTCTACTGCTTACCTATAACAAGTAGAAAAAGTATGGCATTCCAACCAAAAATTCAATAACGACATTCGCCGGAAATACAACTTTAGAGACGCCTGACTCCAAAGAAAGCGTTTTTACTGTCCCTACTACGCACGTACAGTAAGTAGAGGAAGTATTGTTCATCCAAAAATTCAATAACGAGATTCACGGAAATACGTTTTGAGACATCCTGAATCCAAAGAAAGCATTTTTACTTTCTCTACTACGCACTCACAATAAGCAGAAGTGTTGTATTCCATCAAAAATTGAATAACGAGATTCACCGGAAATACACGTTTTGAGACCCCTGAATCCAAAGTAAACATTTTTACTTTCTCTACTACGTAGCTACAGTAAGTAGAGAAAATATTGTGTTGCACCTAAAAATTCAATGTAATTTCATAAAAAATTAGCTTGACTCCCTGAATCCAATGAATTTATTTATTTTTAGAAAAAGTTCCAAGTGTGTGGAGTGTGTGTCCGCGAACAGCATAACTCAAACAAAAAGTTAGTTAAAAACCAAACTTAGTGTTGAAGTTCAACTTCTTCCAAGAATGCGACACGGAGATTTTAAAGAAAATCCCTCCCTCCAAACTACCCTTTACATTGGACATTTTTCGAAATTTTTTATTCTTTCAAAAATGGTTCTAAGGATTTTGATTAAAATACAAATGTTTAAGCTACTTTCATGATAAATAATATATATATACATATATATATATTTAATTTTCTAGGAATAGTCTGTAAATTCGTCTTTATTATGAATGACCTTTGATAATTAGTAAATCGTAAGAGAGAAAAAATCTTACTGCACAACAAATGTAGATCTTGTTAAAGCACAAAACTTATGTAAAATAACTTTTTGATGTTTTTTATGTCAAATTACATTTTAAATTTTATCTTTTCAGAAATATTCTTTGTTACTAGTTTGAATTTTCAAATTATACTTCTCTCAACTGCAAATAGCTATTGGTTTTTCTCTCTTTCCCGTATACATACAAAGAGAACAGAATTTCAAAGCTATCACATCTGTGGCTTGCATTCGGGAGGTGTGGGTTCGATTCCGTGGTCGACCTTCCTGATCCATGGTTTTTTTTCGGGGGTTTTTCCCGGGTCACCAGGCGAATGCTGGGGAGGATCCTCACATCCCCGAATTTCTTCTCCCTCCATTTCATCTCCAATCTCATTTATTTTCATCCTTTTTTCTCTCAGGATTGGAAGTGTCGGCGATGGTGTGGCAGGGGGAAAGGATGCTCTTTGTGACTCTCCGTCCCTCGGCTTTCGGGGTATCCTAATCCGCTTGAGGGACGTTGAACCTCTCTGAGGTTCCCAGTCTGCCTGTCCGTCTAACGGGGAGTCTCTGTTTGAAAACTTAGGGACCCTGTCATTCCTGTGCCGTCACTCCTGATTCCGGCCGTCCGGTGTCTCCTCTCGCCTCATCCTTCCGGAGACACCTCTTGTGTGCATAGGCACAATATCCACTATGTGGATCAGTGCCGAGCCCCCTTCTTAGCCAACCAATCCAAAGCTATCACATAGCGATCAGCGTTGAGGGGTTTGGCTATCGCTTTGGCTTAATATGTTCTACTTAAACCTACAACGAATTGTGTAAATAAGTGATGAAAATTTATCTGTATTAACATGAAATAGATGTAAGAATAGTTTGTAGAAGAGTGGGTAGAGAAAGTCATGTGAATGCAACGCATGTGTTATAGCAAAAGCTCCACAAGTCTGTGTGTCTGTGAACAACGTAACTGCAAAACGAAAAGTCGATTAAATACCAAACTTGATATTTAAGTTCAGCATCTTTCAAAGATGTGACACAAAGACTTTCAAGCAAATCTCCCCCACCCCGAACAATCCTTTACATAGGAAATTTTTCGAAATTTGTTATTTTTCAAAAATGGCTCTAACGATTTAGATTAAAATACTCCGTTTAAGATATTTTCATGACAAACGAAACATATATTTTGTATTTTCTGAGAAGAGCCTTTCAAGTGTTCTTCATTCTGAATGAATTTTGTATAATTGGTAAACTGTAAAAGATGGACAGTTTTGATACACAAGAAATCAGAGCCCGTTAAAGCACGCAGTTTGCCATACTGTATTTTCTGAGAACCATTTCCCAGATATTTTTTATTGGTCTGAATGCTTTTTGTAACTGGGAAGTCCCTATTCGTTTTTTGTCGCGGTCATACAAACCGCATGGAATTTCAAAGCATTCCATAGTGACATACTTTTAGAAAATATGACTACCGCTTTATCTATGTATACTACACGAAATGTGTAAATGTGAACCTTTTCTTTTGGTATTTAATTAAAGTCCTTTAACCGGGTAAGCCATTACGGACGGTGAATGAATGAAATGGTTAAAATGATGCTCACATGGGCCCGAGGTCCCTACAGCTTAGAGTAATCTGACATTCATGTTCTCAGGATAAGAGGAAACCATGGAAAAAAAACTTTATCCAGGTAACTCATTCTAACCGAGAATCGATTTAGAACCTCTTGAATGTGAGGCAGACCCCCACACCACCACAGAGATGGGCTAAATGTGAATTGGAAGTTTATCTGGATTATAAGAAGTAGACAGAAAAATAGGATTTTGTAAAAGTAATTTGTAGAATGGTGAGAAGAGAAAGTTATGTGATGGAACACGTTAGGTTTTTCTCGTGGTAATGTAAAGAGCGTGTAGTCTAAAGGCACCACATAAAAATCTGACTATCGTTTGAGTTACTGCATTCTTCTTCTACTTACAACGAAGTTTGTAATGACAGTTAATCTCAATTAACAAGACTATTTCACTCAAGCCGTATGTAGGACAAGATTGGAAAGATGAATCAAATTGAAAAATTCAATGTCATAACCGAGATTTGAACTACAGATCTTCCAGTTTCCGCCAGGTGGCGCTGCAGTAACTCGAGCGATTCGCATTCGGGAGATCCTTAGTTCGCTTCCCGGCGACCGCCCACTCTGACCCATGGTTTTTTTCGGGAGTTTTCCCGGGTCGTCAGGCGAATTCTGATGTGGTTTCTCTCAGTCCCCGATTTTCCTTTCCTTCCATTCTTCCATTAACCCCGTTAGGTCTGTTTCAGGGTTGGAAGTGTCGGCAATTGGTGTTCCGGCCCGGCGTGGCAGGGAAAATGGATGCTCTCTGTGGAACCTTGTCCGTCTCTCGGTCTTCGGCTGGTTTCCGGGGTATACGGTTGTGGGGTGGGGTGCCCGGTTTGCCTGCCCGATTATCGAGGCGTCTCAATCGTAGACTTTAGGAACTTTGTCATTGCTGCGCCGTCACTCCTAGTTCCGGCCGCCCTGTGTCTCTCGCCTCGTCCCTCCCTCCCTCCCGAGGGACAGAAGCACAATATCCTCATTCACTGGATCGGGGTCGAGTCCCCTCCGTTACACATCCCATTCCATTGCAGACCAGGGAAGAAGCATTTTAGGAAAATTCAGAACATGAATCATGTATCTAAGTCTTTTGGTTTTTTTTTTTTCAGTTTTGTAATTTAAAAGCAAGTTTACTTTTGAAAGCAATTTAATTTTCAGAATAGAGCACTTTCAAATGAACCAATTGCAACAAAAGCACATCAACCATTCTGCATTAATACTTTCGGATCACTATTTTGAAAATTTAGTTTAAATGTTATCCTAATCGAATAAAATAGTTGTATAGAAAATGCATATTTTACGCTTAACATTGTTTCCTTGTATCTATTAACATTTTCTCCTTTTAGATACAATACCTACATAGGTGTTTTTACTCTACATCCACTATACAACTGGCATGTTTTTCTTCCTTTCTCTTGTGAGTGTGTGTAAAAGGGGAATTATGTTTCAAATAAAACAACCTTGATACGGTAATTTGTATCACAAATTACTCAGATGTAATTAATGATGGTAATATGAATATGTATTTTTATGTGACATTGATTTCAGAGGTTTATTAATTGTAATTATTATTGGTAAATAATAATATACGGCTTTACTGAAACTGTCAACAATAACGCAATAATGCAGCGATGGGGCGAGTTGTTTATCATTACCGGGAACCAGGAAGTTACGTAATGTTTCGCGCCTTTTCGTTAGAAGCTTCTAGAACATTTCCTAAAGCATATGTATTAGTGGTTTTCATTGGATATTAAAATAGACGCTAATGTTGGCGCGTTTTATTAGCCAATAGCAGTTCATTTATAATCTTTAGGCGTATCTTGATGCAGGCCTATAAATAGTGTAGGTTCGAGGTAGCTTGTCTCCCAGTTCAACAGAATTCTCAGTACTCTACACGTCGGTCTCTCAGCTCATTTATTTCGCCAAGTTGCACGCAGCAGAATTACGAGAATTATTATAAAGTATTATACATTTAAAAAAATTACATAAAGTTGAAGTATGCGAGTTAAAAGTGATAAATAAGAAGTTATTACAAACAGTTTCAGTTTGGCGAGTATCCAGATTAATATGTAAAAAGTGTTTGTGAACGTGTTTGGCAATAAAAATTATAAAACCAATTTCTTCGTCAGTATAATTTCTGGATAAAAGATTCCTTTCCGATTCACACCCTGCAAGAGTTAAATGTCGACCTAAATAGCTAGCCGGAGAACATTTAAAGTGAATTATTTCAAAACTGATGCAAATTGCCACGCCAGAGGGAGATATGAACCAACCAACGAATGACGTCACAAGATGGCAACACATGAAGTCACACAACCTTAATACCGCATCAAATTGGCTTCCAAATGTGGTGCTATAATAATGTTAAACACATATGTAACATTAATACTACTTCAACCTTTATTCGTTTTTCAGTAATAAATGCAAAATATATCTCATTTTGAAAAAAATTGAATGTTGCACTTAATTGTGCTCAAACTGATTCAACAGTTTGAGATTAATATTACTTTTACTTCCGTATTTTTAAAAGCATTAATTTAATCTTATCGGAGTTGAATGTGCCAACTGTATGGAACTACACACTTAATGCTAAACATTATGATCAATCTCTATGAAAATTAAAAAGCAAAACAAACTTATATTCAAGAAAATAAACACACTGTGCTTCAGAGTGAGCGTAGAAGTCTATTGTGTGGCAATTATGAAACTATTATAATTATTATTATTATTTATTACTAGCAACAAACATTAAAAGCATGATATACATTATGTGATCCTTGTTTCTCTAGTAAATTTCTGAATAATGCATCTTAAACTTCTGTAGCATCTGCATAAACGGTGCAATATTTGATTTTTAAACAACATATTATGTAAAGAAAATGTTAATTTATTTTACTTCGATAGATCTAGTAAAGAGAAAAGTATTTAGTTTCGTCTTCTTTCCTCTTAGAGTCAGGTCGTTGAATTATAATACACAAAAGTAAATGTGACCTTTGAGATGATACTGGCTCTTAATGTCAGCTATAGCCAGGCATGACTAGTCAAGAAGACATTTATTCCCCCTCTTCCTCTACACCCACTGGTCCACCTGCAAACATTTGGAACCTTCTGTACCAATTGGAGATCACATTGTTGTGGGCTTCTCATGTGTCTTGCAGTAGCTGTAGGTTGGCTTAGAGGGTTGGCTACGTAGAACAAGAAAATCTATGTCATTTGTAGTGCCTCAAATATGGAGAGAGCCAAACAACTATCATGACAACTGTTACTTTGGTATGGTTGACATTACAATTACAAAAGTACCAAGAATAGAAAACATATTCCATATCCTAGCAGACCATCACCTATTGCTCCAGTAAGGCACTCTGAGGAGCTGCCAATTCCGTTGCTACCAGAAGATTCTAATAATGAAGATGAAGTACAAAATTCTAGTGATGATAATGATTTCTGCAACTATGACGACAGCATTGCAAAGGAACCACAGCTCTTCACTCAAAAAAAGTTGGATGACCTTATAAGCAAGCTGGAACTACCAAATCAAAGGTTGAACCTCTTGCATCCGTCTTAAGAAAAATAATTTGCTTGCTGATGGAGAAAAATAACAAAATACAGAGTACGGCATAAGCATTTTGCTTGCTTCTATCAAATTTCAGAACATCTATGTTTTGCAGCAATGTTAATGCTCTCTTTCAACACATGCAAATTCTTGTGAACCAGACCTGTGGTATTTTTTATAGATAGGTCAAGTACAAATCTTGAAGCTGTCCTATTACGCAATGAAAACAAATTTCCTTCCACCCCAGTACTCATTTTACTCCTCTGAAAGAAACATATGAAAACATCAAGCTGCTCTTGGAAAAACTCAACTATAAGTGCCACAAATGGGATATCTGTGGTGGTTTCAAGATGTTGGGGTTTCTTCTGGGGCTTCAGGGTGACTACACCAAGTACTCTTGCTTCCTCTGCTTATGGGATAGCAGGGTAGACGATCAGTATTACACCTGAAGAGAATGGCCAACAAGAAAAGAATTGCTTCCAGGCACACACAATGTGAAACATGAACCTCGTGTCTATTGAACAGATTCTGTTACATCCAGTCCATATCAAACTTGGACTAATGAAAAAATTTAACAATTTATTTTCCCCAAGTTATCTGATGCAAAAATAAAAGGCAGAATTTTTACCAGACCTCAGATTCATGTGATGTTACAATCTAAAGAACTTGTAGATGTAATGACTCTTGACAAACGTAATGCTGTTGAAGCCTTTAGAAAGGTAGAGCAATGTTTTTTGGTAACAAAAAAAGTGAAAATTAAAGGAACTGATTGACAATTTGAGATACAGAGTTACCATGTGCTTGGGTGCAGAATGTCTGTCAAAATGCACTATTTGTTTTATCATACTGATTTCTTTAGAGCAAATTTAAGAGATGTGAGGAACATGGGGAACAGTTCCACCAGAACATTCAGCTTATGGAAAGAAGGTATCAGCGACGCTGGGTTTGTGCAATGATGGGAGCCTATGTATGGGGCATAGTACGTGCAGAGGGGTCCAAAGAACATAACAGGAAAAGCCGTTTTCATGTATATTTTTGAATGACGGCATTGTTGTACTGTAAATGAGGTGTTATTCAGTATTATGTGAACTTATGTAAGCCATTACAGAACCATTATAAGGTGTACTGTTAGTTCTCTCTTATGTCTCTAGTTATATTAAGTAAACATGTAATTTTGGTTGTTTTTAAGAATATTGAAGGATGGATTATTACATCGAAAATATTGCATTGGAGAAAAACCACTCACATATCCATAATCAGCATCATCAAATTAAGCAACAAACACTAAAAAAATATGATAAAAACTTGTTGAAATTTTGTTACACAGTGTTTTCTAGAGTCAACTGCTGATCAGAATAGGAAAATAGAAGGCAACAAAAACAAAATACAGACTGTCTCTAAGGAATAAGCTACCACAATTGTGTGGCCTCTTCTCCAGAGCCATGACCCAATTTTTATTTGAACCCACTTGAATTCATTGTGCTCTCACTTGTTGAGAGAAATGGACTATCAAGATTCTGAAAGTACTTTCATCCTAGTTTTATTTCTATTCTCAATGCAATAGTTATGGCTACTTTTACAATGACTTTATCAAAACTTAGAGGACAGATGTCATGTCACTGAATAAAATTTGATAGTGCATTAGTGTCATTTGTGTTTTCAACTCATCTCTGCTTGTTCAGTAACCACCAACTTTTCATTTTTATTTAAGTATTCCCTTTCACTATCCAGAATACTGGTAAGAGCAAGAGAAACCACTTTGTTCCCAGGCAAACTGACTATCTTGAAGTTTTGTTGTTGGATTGAACCAGAGCACTCATTTCCCCTAATTCTGTTAGGTTTACCTGTTCAAAGGTATGTAGCGGTTTATTGTTTACGTAATATGTTTTACATAATTTATTAGAACTTGGAGATCTTATATTGTGTTTACTTCATGTGAGTGGAAGCCATCTTGTGACGTCATTCATTTGTTTGGTTTGTAGCTCCATCTGGCGTTAGCAATTTGCGGTTCCTAGTATCAGTTTTTGAAATAATTCATTTCAAATGTCCTCCGGCTAGCTATTATCTTATCTTGGGTCGAACATGTGTCTCTATACAGGTTGTGAAACGGAAAGGAATCTTTTATCCAAAAATTACACTGATGAAGAAATTTGTTTTACACATTTATTGTCGAACACGTTAACTATCACATTTATACATTGATCTTAACACTCGCCAAACTGAAACTGTTATAATAACTTCTTACTTATCACTTTTAATTCACGTACTTCAACTTTGTGTATTATTAACTTTATAATACTTTAGATTTTTTTGTTAATTGTAAATCTATAGCCGACGTATGACGAACTAATACTTTCGACGAACTGACTGACTGAAGACGACGTGTAGTGTATGAATGCTTTCGGCGAACTGACTGACTGACGTTACCTCTAACCTAGCCTATTTATACTCCTTCAATCAGATACGCCTAAAGATTATAACTGAACTGCAATTGGCTAATAAAACGCGCCAACATTAGCGTCTAGTTTAATATCCAATGAAAATTATGAATACATATGCTTTTAGGGAGAAAATATTCCAGAAGTTTCTCAACGGAAAAAACGCGCGAACATTACATAACTTCCTCGTTCCCAATAATGATAAACAGCTCACCCCCCTTTCTGCATTATTGCGCTATTATTGACAGTTTCAGTAAAGCCGTATAAACTTATTTCCCAATAATAATTACAATTAATAAACATCTGAAATCAATGTCACATAAAAATGCATATTCATATTACAATCATTATTTACATTTAAGTAATTTGTGATACAAATTATTGCATCATATGCCCCACTAGAAACATAATTATAAATATTTACAACTTGTTTGGAAATTTTATAATTGGGTTTTTAGTCTCCTAAATCTTGGAACACACGCTATCACTTTCACTTAACACTTCACACGCATTTAACACACGACATATATATTTTTTTTTTATCTCGCCACTACTTACTGGCTCTGGTTTAATTTGTTTAGATATTAATCTGACATCACAATTTTTTATAGCAAATACTGTACCCTGAATTATTTAATTAGTGTTACAAAAAATGGTTTACTTTCTTATATTGTTACCAAAAATTTATAAATTCAAGAATTTTTTTGTAATTACTATACATATTTACCAAAATATTCACCCTTTATACAAATATTTACATCTCTTAAATCTAAGCACTGTTTCACATGTTCTATTTGCTACATAAGTATTTGTTTTTAATTATTTTTACCCATTTTTATTATTTTGTACTTTATTTTAACAATACTCTTGGAATTGTATTTACGTACTTTTAATTTAATATCATATTAAGTTTCAATCTTTACATTCTTAATTTTCAAATACTGTTATAGTTACAAAAAAAATGTTATTTCCCTTTTCTTTTTTTTTCTTTTTTTTAATTTAATTATGTCCAAAATTTTATTTCTCCTTTCACATGATGTACATATTTATTTAACCCTCTTACGTTCCAATACATTTCTCTGCAAGTCATCTTTAACTATCCAGCATTTACTTTACATCTTATTGCTATTTACCCTCCTGGATCAAATTGTGTGTGGCTAAACATTACTCGTAGCCGTATCCTAACCTTCAAATTTTTGTTCATGAATAACCTCTTGTATTCATATGAAATTTCGTCCCTTGATAACATTTGAAAACAATCTAAAGTTTCCTGAACAATACATCTTTTAACAACTTTCATTTTCAATTCTTTTGCTATCCTTTTAACTTGAGAATACTCTGTCAAATCTGTACTAAACTGTACTGGACTGGAGTTTTCATTTTGAACATCTTGGTACAATTTATTTCTTTGCATTACTGTCTCATTCTGTATTTCTGATATCTCCCCTCTTAAATTAACTTGTGCCTGATTCACATCTGCATTCATAACCTCTTTCATATCTCTTATCTCACTTGAAATACTACTCATTCTACTACCTGACTCTGTACATTCTACATCAACATGTTCAATTTTAGTATTAACCTCACTTTTTTGGTTAGATATTTCCCTGCTAATATCTAACATTTTCTTTGAAACTTCACCTATTTTATTTGCTATCATTTCTTGATTTTCATTTTTCATTCTAATCATACTACTATCTAGCTCCATGAATTTCTTTTCCATTTCTTCCCTGTTTTGTTCTAAGCTTTTACCAATATCTTCCCTCAATTCCCTATTATTCTTTTGCATATCTTCCCTTAATTGATCTGTAATACTCTTACTAATATCTTCCCTCAATTCTTTCTTATTCATTTCCATTTTCTGAGTTAATTTTTGTTCTAATTTCTCATTATTCTTTTCCATATTCTCATTAGTCTTTTTTATATTCTCATTCAAATTTTTCAGCATTTCCATAATCATACTAGTATCAGAATTAATATTTCCTGCTATTCTATTCTCACTTTCTGCACTAACATTTTCACCCTCAAATCCTAAAACGTTTGGGCTATTTTCTGTAACCTGTATTGAATTACAGCTAACTGTTACATTATCTCTCTCCATAATTATTTCTTCTGTATTATTAGTGCCATTGTTTTCTTTATCCTACCACTCCTAAATTTGTTTACCTTTTTTTTTTTTTTTAGAATTAACATAACATTTTTCTAACCTTTCTGATGCTATCTGCTGATGTAGCTTTGATGTCCAGCTTTCTGCCCCTCTCTCCTAGGTTATATGTCGCTTCTGCGTTGTGTTATGATGAATCTACGTTGTCTCGATGTTTTTGTAGTTGAATTACCCTGTTGCCTTGTAATCTCGGAATTACGATGTCCAATCATCCGTGTAGTCTGTCGTTCCTTTTGTTGTTTCTGGAATCTGCGTCTTGTAGTTCAGTTCACTTCTCCATTCGCCCCTTTGGTCATCTCACTTCTTCCTGGTTAATTCTGATCCTTTCCTGGTCATCGTGTTCCTTTCCTGGTTACTCTGCCCCACGTTGGGCGCCAATGTGTAGCGGTTTATTGTTTACGTAATATGTTTTACGTAATTTATTAGAACTTGGAGATCTTATATTGTGTTTACTTCATGTGAGTGGAAGCCATCTTGTGACGTCATTCATTTGTTTGGTTTGTAGCTCCATCTGGCGTTAGCAATTTGCGGTTCCTAGTATCAGTTTTTGAAATAATTCATTTCAAATGTCCTCCGGCTAGCTATTATCTTATCTTGGGTCGAACATGTGTCTCTATACAGGTTGTGAAACGGAAAGGAATCTTTTATCCAAAAATTACACTGATGAAGAAATTTGTTTTACACATTTATTGTCGAACACGTTAACTATCACATTTATACATTGATCTTAACACTCGCCAAACTGAAACTGTTATAATAACTTCTTACTTATCACTTTTAATTCACGTACTTCAACTTTGTGTATTATTAACTTTATAATACTTTAGATTTTTTTGTTAATTGTAAATCTATAGCCGACGTATGACGAACTAATACTTTCGACGAACTGACTGACTGAAGACGACGTGTAGTGTATGAATGCTTTCGGCGAACTGAAGGACTGACTGACGTTACCTCTAACCTAGCCTATTTATACTCCTTCAACCAGATACGCCTAAAGATTATAACTGAACTGCAATTGGCTAATAAACCGCGCCAACATTAGCGTCTATTTTAATATCCAATGAAAATTATGAATACATATGCTTTTAGGGAGAAAATATTCCAGAGGTTTCTCAACGGAAAAAACGCGCGAACATTACATAACTTCCTCGTTCCCAATAATGATAAACAGCTCACCCCCCTTTCTGCATTATTGCGCTATTATTGACAGTTTCAGTAAAGCCGTATAAACTTATTTCCCAATAATAATTACAATTAATAAACATCTGAAATCAATGTCACATAAAAATGCATATTCATATTACAATCATTATTTACATTTAAGTAATTTGTGATACAAATTACTGCATCAGGTAATATTATTTGAATAGGTTGGAATCTCTAGTTTCATAGCTTCTGATTTGTGAAGAAAGGGATTTAATACTTTGCTTTATTTATAATTAGCTTTGGATTAGGTTTTGCATTTTTCTTTCTTTGAGCTTGAGTTCCACTTTTTCTTTTTTTCCAATAATCAGCCCATTACTTCCTCTCAAGATCTATGGAAAACTCATTACTTATCAATAGTATCAACGAAATAGTTTTAAAGATATAAAAAGAGCATTGTTATATTAAGAAAAACATCTGTTTACAACAGCAAGAATTACATAAACAACTAAATACAAATTTCAGAGCGCTTCTTGTCTTTAATTTATGGCTTCACAGATAATCAGCTATGTCAAATTTACAAAAGTCAAGCTTTTGGCATTTCCAAACTCCAAGGCCTTCCTGCCTGCATGCGTGCGTGTGTGTGTGTGTGTGTGTGTGTAGGAGAGAGATCTAATGTATAAAACCCAAAGAAAAACAGGAAATCCAGAGACAACTGTATACGAGTTAACATCACTGCCAATAGCCAATATGTTCCAAAAATAAAAGGCCACCAATATGACCTTTGCAGTTAAAGGCAGGGTATAAATAGAGTAAAGAAAAAGGTCAACATAGAGTCGTTGGCATTATGTCTCTCTTTCAGTGGAGAGATGAGAGCAGATTTACTAGCAGGAGTATTATGTATTTTGCTAACCTGTTTTAATTTAATTGTTGTGAATTTTACTGTTATTTAATAGATACACCTGACATGCAATTATATTCTCAAGCAAATATGATTGGAGTAAACAAAATCACGCTAATTCTCTTGCATGACATACTGGGAAAGTGTTTTCCTACAATTTATTGTGCATCATCTGATTTCTTCTTTTTTTGCTTGGTTTTCTGTTTTCTTTCTTTCTTCTTTGTAAATAATATTACTTGTTCATTACATAATAATGTACATTTTTCACAACTTGATATTGCTTTATTTTAAAATGTTACTTTTTGTTATAATCTTAATGTTTTCCGGAAAAGCAGGAGGGGAAACAAATAGATCTTGGAAACTGAAGGCATATACCAATTTTTTATGTTCACTTGAAACAGGTATTTAGTGTAAGCACTTTTTAAAAACTGAGGAAACTCATTCTTCTAAATGGAGGACCTAGAGCATATTATATCTTGTGGTAATGCCATCTCTGGTATCCCAAGCATACCTGATACTATGAGAAGTGAATTTCTGGTATCTAGTGGTGACCACTACATTAATGCACATTTTTCATATGGTGGAAGGGAACATCCATATGAGTATTTTAACACAATGAACCTTGGGTTGGAAATGCATTGCTATGGATGTAAACACATGATTATACAGTACAATACACTAGAGTCTGCAGTGCAGTTGTTTTTACGATAAGCTGTTCTACATTGGTTATTTGTTTACATTTTTACTTACTTCTCATCACCGTTCCATTAATACGACTCACGGTAAACAACTGAAGGTGGAGGGAAGACCTCACCTTTATATTTTGTCTTCATAGCTTCTTCATTTAGCACATTCTCAACTGGCTTGTAGGATAGGATTAGGTATCTGCTGTCATTCTTACAACACGGATTGCTTTACATGGCCATAGCTCACTGACATACATCTTGCATGTGGTGCTGCTGGCGTGATGGCTGGAGCTCAAAGGATTTATGCAAGTAAACAGATGAATACCAAATCCAAGGGACATTTCTTGTGATTAACTGACGAATGACAGAGACTGGTACATCAATGCAAATAATTGTACTAGGAAACCATGGGTCCACACACCAGAGCTAGGTGTTGAAGCAGTTTAACAACATCTCTCAAAAAACACTCAAGCTATGGCAAAAGGTCATCAGGTTAGTAAGAGCACTGAGAGCATTGTTCACGAGGACCTTCAATGTCTTTTCAAACTTGCAAAAGTTTAGGGTGATGGCTTTAGTCTTTCAATGTGCATTTTCCTGGTGATACAGCAGTGGCTGGAAATTCCAGACTTCCCCATCATTGTGTTATGGACAGACAAGATCAAGTTTATCCATGAGGGTATTTTCAACAGTACAAACAAGTAATGTGGACACGTGTTAACCCTTATACAATATATGTTTGGGCAGAAATTGTAAACAATGCTTTGTTGGTCCTTATTTGCTTCCCCCTCTTCTTATACGGAAACAGCACTTGGATTTTCTTTGAGAAGCACTGCTTCAGAATTCTCAGAAGCGAGTTCCTTTCAACTTAACTCTGTAGGATGTGGTTCCAGCACAATGGTGTCCCTCCCCACTTCATACGTCATCAGGAATTTCCTTAACAGAATATTTCCAGGTTGGCGGATTGGTCAAGGTGAACCTGTTCAACAGTCACCGAGAACCCCACATCTTACACTACCGGAGTTCTTTCTATGCGAACATATGAAAAAAATTGTCTACGAAGACTGATGAATACAAAATCAGAGCTTGTAAGGGAAATTATGGCAGAGACGTGGAAATCAGGGAGCAGCCACATATTCTGCTTAGCGTATCAATCCCTGGTTATTAGACATGCAGAGCTGTGCAACACGTCAATTGTCAGTGGCCAACATTTTCAACAATTGCGGTAAAAAAATATCAAGTAATAGCTTTGCTTTTTTAAAAATTAGTGTAATAAACAATAATTTGTGTTCAACAATTTAGGAGCACTTTTTTAAAAAATCAATAATGCTCAAATTTTGAAAATCAGAATTTTGTAGTTTCCTATCAACCTTGTTCTCATGCGTGATCTGTTGAAATGGTTTAGTCAAAATCCAATATGTGCCATGGTTATAGGGTGTTGGAAAACGGTGGTTTTTATAAAACTTGATATTTACTCTCAGCCAGTTAGAGCAAAAGACAATAAACAAAAAAATTACTTTTGAGGGAGAATAACATTGTTGGGAAGTCAATTATTGGAAGAACTTCCCAACAGAAGCAATAACACAAATTAATGGTACACACAACATTAACTCCTGATTATTGCCAAGTTTGTGGCAGCTTTTACAAGGACAAAATCACAGTAAAAGAGTAGTCTAAAATACTGTAATATTGAGGTTCAAATGAGCGATTCAGAAAATGACATATATGTAACTAAGTGCCCATGCTGTAGGAAGTTCGCATCAAGAGCAAAAGCACCTAAGAAACCCAACAAGAACAAGAAAATGCCAACTATTGCATATTCACATGGGCTACCAGACATAGCAGTGAATGTAAAAGCCTTAGGAAGAAAAAATGTAGAGCAGGTGATCTCACTTGTTACAGCTTTATCAATGTAAATAGTTTCATTGGCCAGGATAAGTTATTACTAAAGTCCCTGGAAATCACAACAACAAAATGCCACATGTGATGGCTTATGAAAAGTCTAAAAGGAAGGTATTGTTGTCAGTATCAGCCACTTATACTGGAAGGCCTGTCAAGGTTGAGGTATTGATGTCCAGTAACCGCAGAAAGGAAGTAAAGAAATCAACTACTTTGCAGAAAAGGAACATGGTCAGCAAGGATAAGAAAAAGGAAATATTTTTAAATAGCAGACAGAGCAGAAGAGTTTTATAAGGACATTGTTGAAAGTGACCATTAGGTTTCCAATTTTGTAAAGTTTGTATTTTGGTAATGTTATGTCACTATTTTGCACTTATGTTTATCAAACTCTTATGAAACAGAGTGATACTAAACTTATAATGAACTTGAGTATCATAGATGGGATGGAAAAGATATTTTGAACACGTGTATTAACAAAACTTTTATCATCCAGCTTTGTATTTATTCACTTTTGAAAAAACTATGAAATTTTATCTCTCTAATCTGTTATTAAGAGTAAAAATTTAAGAAATGTCAATTAAAAAATCAAACGCATGCTGAAAGACATAGTGTAAATGTTAAATTACTTTGTTCACATAATTAGTGCCTTGGTATGATATTTAAAAAATCAATTTCCTGAAAAATTTACTTTCTTGCGCCTATCAACTTTTGAAAAAAATGCTACTCAATTTGCAATGCATTTCCATTCCAAGGGTCATTGTATTAAAATCTGTATGGATATTTCTTACCACCACACGAAAAATCTGCACTCATTTTGTAGACACACATATAAAAGTTGGCTGGTTGATTGCTAATGCTCAGCATATTGGAGTTCTTCCATTTGCCTTCTTGCTTCCCAGTAGCAATGTAAAATCCTCCTCTTTACTAAGTTCACAATTTGGAGTAGGAAAAATGTTTAATTTATGTAGATGGGCAGCCAAACAAGTATGTCCTATATGTAATCGGAAGAAAGCAACCGCCTCTAATTGTAGACATTTTCCCTGAATAAAAGGAATGTAATCTATTTCAAAATAAAAACTAACCTTGTGCATAGTTTTAAAAACTGTTAAACTTTGAAAATATGTTAATATATATTATGGAGAAATGACTTCAAAATGATTTTGCATCACCTCCATTTATAACCATATTTATTTCAATACAACAAATTTACACTGTTTAGTTTGAAGTCTAGAAGAGCAAAATGTAAATTTGTACATAACAATAAACATTTTAAGATAACAGGCAGTAAAATATTTTACACAGAAACATTTGTATTGCTCATCATTTCCATAAACGTACAAAGTGACAGGTACCAATTTGATGAAATCTAAGCTATTAAGCCATATCTCTAGAAGTGATAGCTCTCAGAAATTGCGCACCATATTCTTTTGCCATAAACAATGAGTCAAATGTTCAGAAATAACATTAGTTACTAAGATATGTGCAGAAAATATGGAATGTTTCCACATATATTTTCCTATTGAGTAATAATTTTCTTAGCTAGTTCTAACGTGTTTATTAACAGGAGAAATAAACAAGATATAAAACAGCCAAATCCTTTGGTAATTAATTTCATGCAAAACTCATTTTCCGTAAATCAGTCCAACTAAGAATTGAATACAACTTTGACAATTTATTAGCTGATGTGCTATTTTCATATTTTACAGCATGACTGCAGGATATCTCAGTGCCATCACTATCAATGAAGATGGAGTATAGAATATGTTCACAGTTACAAAAAATTCTCTGCAGATATACAAGATGTGCAGAGCAGAAGTGGTGTAAGTCCAAAATTGATACATCTGGGATAATTGCATGTCTGTACACAACATAGCGTTGTCTTTTCTATGGATCTCACAGGGTGCACTACAGCTGTTACAAATTTTCTCCTTTTATTCAGTGGAGTAGAGAAGCAAGTCTACACTATTGTGAAAGATGATTTAAGCAGTGAAGTTACTAAAAGTGAATGTTCTGAAGAGGTAGAATGAACCTGATCAGAATATATCAAACACAAACAGAATGAAGGTAAAATGAAAATACTATATACAACTTCCAGACTTGATTTTAAATAGGTTGTAAAAAGCAGTTTAGAAAACTAAAGCTAGGAGCTAGAGTTTAAATCTACACTCTAATAGTGCACATAAAAAAGTTTGCTTTGACTTGTATTTCAGGTGAATCTGCTAGTATTACATCACGAACACTTAAAAGAAGTAGAAATGAAGATTCATGGATGAGAAATATTAGGAAGGCATGTCAAAATTCTGGAAAATCATACATACATGAAAAAGGAAACAAAGTGCTTGCCAAATTATTCAAGAATTTAGGCCATCAGTGTTTGTCTAAAATTAGTTGTGAGCAGAGAGAACAAATTTTCGAATTTTCTAGCCTTGGTAATTTCTCTCATCTGAATGTGTCTATACAAGGACTAATTCAAGAAAGAAATGTTGATCGCGAGGAAAAGGGATAGGTCAAAGGGCGTGTGTTTTATACTTCCTGTGAAACCACAACATAACAGTAAGAGTGTCTAACAAACATTTTTTAAACATACGACGACCTACAGCTGATAATGGAAGTGAAAGCTTCTGAAAAATGTCCTATATAAATTACAGAGTAAGCAAAACAAATGTGTCCTAAATTTGATTCCTAATGCTTTAAGTACTAAATCTTGCCTTCACTGTTATAAAGCTTCTAAAAATTAATATTCAATATGCTGACGCAGTGGACGAGGGAAGGATGCATGTGTGATGTGGTTTTTGATGAAGATAGCAGTACCGTCCCCGAGTCAGCCAACCCGATCTCACCGATGAGTGACGTAACTTGGCAGCAAAAATTAGTATCAGCATAACCTGATCTGACCGATGAGTGACATAACTTGGCAGCAAAAAATTAGTATCAGCAATCAGGTATGTTTCGCAGACCATTGAAATGTCAATTCCGTGAGAGTGCACAAACTCCGGACAAGTCTGGAAGCCATTATAATGCGAAACTTGGGAACAGATGCTCCAGTGTTTCGAGTGACTTTATGCTTCTGTACATGGCTCAAATGCAGATTAATGAGCTGCAGCTTACAGTTTCTAAGCGCAGGAAGGGCCCTTTTGATAAAGGGTATATGATGGATTTATTACCTTTTATTTCAAGTCATCATGCTCTTTTCAAAGCCTTGCCTTGATTCTAATCACCAGAGTAGAATAAAACCATTTTGCAAATGACAACCAACAAGATGATGGTCATGAACCACTATATGATATTTAATTTAAATCATTTATCATCATTTCTAGCTCAAGTGGGACGTTAAACATGGGAGAACCATAATTTTTAGTGCAGAATCATTTTAAGTCCATTTAATTGTAATGTTTTGTAATAGCAGCATAATAATGTAATCTAAATGTCAACGTTTTCAATACAATATGTTATGTATTTCACGAATAATATTCATAGATATTTTTATTTTTCATTTTTACAAATTCCTGTTTTTCTCCAAACCATGTTTCTGGACATACACCATTCGTTCTGTACACCTCATATAATGGTATTAATGTTTCACATGCCATTCCATATCTTTTGACATCAAATCAGCAAGTGTTAAACCTTGCTGGTATATTTTCTCCACTGGCAAAGTAGTGCAAAACAATAACAGTGGTACATGGTGGAAGTTACTAACAAGATAATTGCAGCCTTTTAGATACTTAACATTTAAAGTTACTGCAAATACTTAAAAAAGTTTGCTTAGAAACCACCTAGACTTAATACACCAAGTAAAAAGTTGCATCTCCTATGATCTCACATTTTGGTAGGTGTCAGGCTTTTTACCCTTACATATTAAGTGAAAGTGTGCAACATTGATATGGACTTAAAAGGTACTAAGTAATCTACCTACATACAATGATATTCACTTAAGTGGCATATAGAACCTCAACCTGATAATGAGGTCTCTGAGCAAACTTTCCGGTCTTTCATACCCGATATAGAATGGGATGCTAAGGACCATAGCAGTTAAAGAGCGTCCACAAATAAAACTCAATTTTAAGTGACATATTTTGCCTCCACTTAAAAGATGAACACATTAAGTTCCAGTGACATTAAGAAGATGGATGCAATTGTGCAAAAATGGAACCAACACTATGTCAAACTGTTGATGAAATTTATAACAAAAATTACAGCTAAAATTACAAATACTGGCAAGTTTTTAGCAGAATTCATTCTGCAATGAATGCCAGTTGTTCATTAACATATCATTAATAATTTGCATAGTTACACATAAAACTAACAAAACCTTAAAAACCCTGAAAGGAAAATAAGCTTCTGCAATAATAGTTTGTAGAAGCTATACAAACAAATATCATTCTCTATGCAAGGTAGTACTTTACGTGATTGTTTATTGTAAGTACATGTCACAAGCCTTTGAAAAACCACCATATAATGAAAAAAAACTTAGGTACACTACACTTTCTGTCCTACTGCCACCAAAAGCCTCAAAAGCACTTATGAGGTATGAATTTCTGGAAACATGCAGCCAGCACAAGCTGCTTTACCAGGATACCAGGAAGAGCATTAACTATAGTCAATAAGGCCATTTATAGCCAAAGATTGTAATACTACTACTTTGACTCACTGTTAGCATTAGTGTGCATGATGAAAATGAAACTGCTCACACACGTTGATCTGGAGGACAACATGTTGTTGTGGTATGGTAAGCTACTACAGAGTGAGCCAAAAGACTCCAAACCACCTGCGCGGTGTTTTTCCTGCCCGCGTCCTCGGCGCTCATTGCCATCTGCCGCTATCATAGAAAGGCACAGATGAAATCATACAACATTTTTAAAACTACTTTTAAAGGCTTTCCTTACCAACTTTACGAAAGGAGATGCTGAAACTGGCCACCGTAGTTGTCTATAAATTTTTGGCTCCTCTTTAGGAAACCGTCCATCACTTACCATAGTTCACGTTGAGAAATTTCCTGGCGGATATTTTGTTTTAATTCTTCCAGGGTGTGTGGGTTTGTCTTATACACTTTATGTTTTAAGTTACCCCGGAGGGGTATTTTATGAATAATATTACCAGCTGTGCAGTGTTTTTCTACTGGGCGTGTGGAAATATGATAAAAACATGATATCGCATTGCTGCTATAAACAAACACTGCCATTGAGGTTTAGCTGTGCATTGTGAAGTGCAGTTTTGAGTCGACAGTGATGTGATGTAGTTCAGTTATTATGAGTTATCTATTATTTTGTCCTGTACTTAGTCACAAAGTATATTACGGCTCAGTACATGTTTTCTACTGCACATCGTGTATTTATTTATGATTCGTATGTGTTAACTCAGTCAGCTCGCCAAGTGAAAGTACGGTTTGCAGAAAGATTTCCAGATGTAAAAGTTCCAGGCCATACAACAATCCATGAACTTTACAGTAAATTTCAGGCCACAGGAAGTGTTCAGGCTAAGAAATCTAAAAGACGGCATTCGGTTTTTACCGAAGAAACATTAGACAACATTGGTCATAGTTTGGAAAATTCCCCCCAAAAATTCCATGATGGATAGTTTCCTAAAGAGGTGCCAAAAATGTATGGACGACGGTGGCCAGTTTCAGCATTTCCTTTCATAAAGTTGGTAAGTAAAGCCTTTAAAAGTAGTTTTAAAAATGTTGTATGGTTTCATCCGCGCTTTTCTATGATAGCGGCAGACGGCAATGGGTGCCGAGGATGCGGACAGGAAGAACACTGTGCAGGCAGTTCGGAGTCTTTTGGCTCACCCTGTATGTATTGAGTATTAATTACATGTGGATAAGAGTAAAGTGGTGCAAGGGCATTGCTCCTCTTTGTACCTACCAAAGTTATAACATATGTAAATGGAATTTAGTGAGTTACAAGAAATATAAAATTACACCAACAAACTTTCAGTCAAAAATAACAGTTTTCCAATTTTGTTATTTCTGTTTTTTACTGAAAGGTAAATGACCTCCATTTTTACTTTCTCTACCATGTACATTGTTGTTAGATAAGGTATTGCACTCCATGCAAAAATTTGATATCAAGATTTCACTGGAAATACACGTTTTAAGGTCCCATGAATAAACAAATTAGAAAAGATTCATGTGCCGTGAACAGCCTAATGCAAAAACAAAAATCTGTTTTAATATCAAATTTTGTATTTAAGTTTAGCATCTTCCAAGGATGCAACACTTATGACTTTCCCCCAAACCCAAACTAGTTGGTGTTTAGGGAAAATGTTTAAAAAATGTTTATTTTCTCAAAAATGGCTCCAATGATTTTGATTAAAATACTGTATGTTTCAGACATTTTCATGACAAAATGCATATCTTGAATTTTCTGGAATAGCCTCTGAAGTCCTATTTATTCTGAATGACTTTTGTATAACTGGTAAACCTTAAACGATAAGACAAAAACTTAACTACAGAAAAAATGTAGATCTCATTAAAAAACACAATTTATGTCAAATAAGTGTACTATTTGTTAACCATTTCTGAGATAACTCTATTCTGCTCTTATTTCCTTGTTACCGGTTTCAATATTAAATTACTTACTAATCGTTATTTGTTTGTTTCCCCTCCTCCTTCTCCTGGTCACACAAAGAGGATGGCATTTCAAAGCCATCACATAGCAACTAGCTCATAAGATTTGACCATCGTTAAGCCTGGTATTCCCCTATTCCCATTGTATCTACAAGGAAATATGTAATAAAAACACTTCTAAAAATGTTTATCTTCAAAAACATGAAGTAGATAGAAGAATTAGCTTTTTTAAGACTAGTTTGTTGAAGAATGGGTAGAGAAAGCCACATGAATGTAACACATCAGGGTTTTTTTTTCCAATTTCCAAGGAGCCAATTTTATATAAATATGAATGGCTATTTTCATTTGTTTGAACCAACAGGCCATGGCCAACTATACTGGCTTGCTACCTTTTTAACAAACCCTTCTTTTAAATTTGAGGCACATCATGATTAACATGAAACAATGGATAGAAAAATGCTCTTTTTATCGGAGTATGTAGTATCTTATGGAAAGCTAATCTACCTCTTTAAGCTTTGATAAATTTTTAGGAAATAACTCTTTACCAAGAGATGACACTACATAATGAGCGCTCTTTTAATTAATTGTGCTGTTGGTTATACATAACTCATTGACTGCCACATATCATTTATATGGGGAAATCTATTTACTACTCTATGATCTTATAAATGAAAGCAAACATCTGTGGTAATGTTATTAAAAGACATATTTTTTTAACTTCGTGCCAGTGGCTTTTGCTTCCAAGGGAAAGCAGACTGGATCAATTTCGTAAGACTGTTTCATTTAAAGTTTCATGTTTTATTATTTGTTACAGTACTGTTTTCAAGGGGTTCTTTTCGTTTCTGTTCTTTAATTTTCATTGTTTATATTCTAATTCTTATAATGCCTGGTAAGAAGTAAACCAGCTTTAATTTTAATGTTAAGAAGTCTGACGAGGTGTGGCTACAGGATATTGTGATGCAGCAGCTATGGGCCAAGGCTATCGGGAGGTCAGCACTGGGCAGTAGAGAGGTAAACAGAGATAAGTAGCATGCTTGTCAAACGTACACACCGGAGACGCTATCGTCAGATAACCAGAATCTTCTGGAAGCTTCCCCTTCTCGAAAGTTCTGAAACTCTGTGGAAATTTCCACGGCTATATAAGCATGCGCTTTTGCAAGTCAGTGAGTTAAGAGTGAGTTAGCGAGTGCGTTTCTGTGCAATTCTCCTAATGAGTTTGTGACGACTGACATAACTGCAGTGAGTGCTGCTTCTGCGAGATATTAGAGAAGTCTTGTGTTCGACTCCCCAGTAGGTGAACCGTCCAGAGGAAGAGGCTTACATCATGCATATTTCATTATGCCACTAAGAAAGTGAAGTGATAGTGAGAACTTAGAAAAGTGACAGTGAGAATATTAGTGAAGTGGCACTTAAAAACTGGACAAAGTTACAATATTCAATATTGTAATTGATGACATAAAATTAACCTGCAATGCAGTGACAAACAATTTGGCATTAGAAGAGATTATACAGAGGGATTTAGGCAGTGTGCTACAACAGTTTTTCCTGTGTTATGAGTATAGTATATTTACTGCACAGATAAAGTCTGTAGCTCTTATTATGAATGAGTAGGAATCTATTAAGTATTTTCTTACAGGGAATATAGTCCATAAATATCTTTTATTGAGCTAGAGGGCATTAACATTTTTCAAAAGCCAAGGCGAATTAGATGAAATTCTGCAGAATAGGTTGCTCTGCATCTTTTGCTACAAGGCATTGGAAGAGTTTTTGAATAAGAGTGCCTGCATACCTTTAATTTTAAATAATGCAAAACACGCTTAATTTGACTTAGTAATTTGTAAATCTTTATTTAATTACATGACACTACTACAAGAACAAAATAATAATTGAACAATTGTAGAATGTTTATAAAAGATTTTCAAAATGCTAACAATTGACTTCAAAGCATAATTTCAATTGATAATGGTTGTAATGATTGCTGAATTCTTTAAGAAATACATGCTCTATCATGAATAAAATCAAATGCTACAAAGATCCTAGCCATCAGCTTCTCTTCACTATTAACCAGCGTCTCGTACACAAGAGTCTGAACATGTCCCCAAAGGAAAAAATCCAATGAGGTTAGATCCGGTGAATGTGCTGGCCATGATGACAGAGCTCCTCTATCAATAGGGTACATTACACTTAGGAATCCCTTACACCACTGGAATAATGTGCAGGTTCCTCATCAACTTGGAACCACACTAACTGGCATATTTCTAAAGGAATATGTTCCAGAAGTTCTGGCAAAGTGCTGTAAAAATTGTAGATAAATGTGAACCATCAAACGTGGACGTAGTAAATAGGGTCAGATGAATGTGTTGCCAGCCCAGATGTTCACTGCAAACCTTGTTGGTAATTTCCCACTCTAATAGCTCTAGAATTTTGCTGTGCCCAAATGACTTATAGATAGATAGATATTTATTTGCTTTAAATACATAAGTACATATTTCAATTTACAAACTTCCCAGAGTTGCTGGTTTCCTAGGGCCCATATCCTCCAACACTGTGGTTATGGAGTCAATGGGTCCTATTGACTAAATAATGAATATTTATTAACTATTGTCATTTATATAAATTTGTTACAATTCAGTACTTAAATACGTAAACCTACATACTACTCTTAACATAACCTTTTCTGTCTTTCCTGGAGTTGCTGTGCTTCCAAGGACTTATAGCTCAAACACCGTGGTTATCGAGCTATTGAGACCTTTTTGCTAATTTTCTTTTCGGTATCTACATTTCTTCTTACTCCTTATTCCTATATTTCCTCAGCCATCTCTTTCTAACTAAACCTAAATATTTTTGTACTTCTAATATTTTACCCTTACATTTGACACCCAGCACCTTTCTTCCTATAATTGCAATAGGTAAATTGGACCATTTCTTCTTTTCCCATTTTTCCCTAGAATCCTTAGTTCCTTCACATTCTAAAATTAAATGCCAATAATTATTATACTTTCTATTACATAAAAAACACTTACCCCTAAGCCTAATATGACTTATATGTGAGATTTAAAGCTTTCTCAGTGCTGGTTCATGATGATCACTTCCCATCTTAATGGCCAAAGGCTTGGTTGACAATCCAGAATTTACTTGGTTGCAATCCCAAGAAGTGATCATCAAGACTTATATGTGTTAAACATGCTCTCATGTGAATATTTTCTCATCCACCACAATATGGCTGTTGGAAATCTTGTTGATGAATGCATATATGAAGAAATTGAACAAACTGTAGTCAGGGTAGAAAGTCATCTGACCTCAGTGCTTGAAATCTGGCGAAATGATACAGATGTAACTGTTCACACGAATTCTAGCACCGAAGACTGGCTTGTATGCATGGCATATGCTATTGCTCTAGTGCTTGCGGATGGAGAATTATGGCCCCTGTCAAGAACCTCCTCTTCTAAACCCACTGCTCTTACATTTCTTTGGACTCCTGAACTATGCATCTGTTTTTGGAAAGTTCCTATCTCCAGCAGTAGTGATGTACAGCAGTACAGGTGCTATGATGAGGCAAATTACTCCTTGGATAAAACTCAGAATAATGACCTTGTGCCCTTTTCTTGGGTTTCCTCAAACAGCTTTTTACAATAAGTTCCATGAACACTTTAGTATGTCCTGATGTATGCTGAGATAATCTATCTGCACCTCTTCTAGGAACCACAAAGTCACTGTAAAATATGTGACGCAATCTCTTTACCACTTAAATGTATGCAGGCTTTAGGTTAATGATATAAGCAATGTTAAAAACAGAACACAAGGCAGTATTACAAAATGCAAACAAGAAAATAATGCCACAGGGGATCTGTTCGACAGAATTTCATCTCATCTGATGCATCTTTTGAAAAACTTAGTGTATACTTGTATGCTTACAAGCATACATTCCCTATAAGAAAATACTCAAGAGAACCCCCCTGAATCATGCCTTATTATTGTTTAATCAAACATTATATTCTGACTCACCCTGAACATACACCTTCATTTTTTTTTTGTGTGGAATCAATCTGCCTTGAATGGGAATCAATTTTAATGGACCAGGGGCATATATTCAATGCTTAAACTTGTGCAAAGATGTTAGCAATGTTAATGATAAATTATAATGGTAGCCATTTTACTTTCAATTAGGTTTGCCTGTCAAGTATTTGGTATTGAAATAAACTCTTATCTTTTGCTATTGTTATCCTCTTTTGTCTATATCAATATTAAGCTAGGAAGTTGGAAGGCAAATATATTATCCCACAATAGACTTAAGGGCTTTATACAAATGCAATGTGTTTAATTTCTAAACTGGCCAGAAATGTACAGAATTCAGCTACATGAATAGATTTCAGAAATATTTTAAAAATTGCTCCAGACAAAGACAAACTGCTAGCATAGACCTAATTATTACTTCAATGATTTTTTTCTAAGCCTAAAAGAATAGTTATGAAACGAAAGCCATTTATGGTGCAGTTTACAAACTTATTCACCAAAAGTCTGAAAAAAAGTTTTTCTGCTGTGGTTTACAAAATAAAAATACAACATAATGTTAAATTACTTACTTAAAAGGAAAATGATGTATGAGAAACAAAAGAGGTATTAATATTGAAGTGGAATCCTAAAAAAACGTAACAAATTTTAGTGCAACTAGATGATTGTGTTGATCTATATTGTCTGTTTTCTTCAGTTTTTTTTTAAAATGTGATACAAATGCTTAAATATTACATTTTAATGAATTACATTTCTTTTAAATTGATAATTGAGATCCTTAATCCTTGATGAGATCGCAATTGGCACTGATAGTGATTTTATCTCATGGCAATCATTTACGAAGATTGATTCAAGGTGTACATTCTGTAGAAAATTAATATTTGTTTTTCTTCTGATTTGAAGCTATGCCTGAAAGATTTACTTAAAATGCATAAATGAAGTGATTATATATACTACAATTTCTTTAAACTGCAAGCTAAATATAAGAAACACACTCCTTTATGGTATTTCTACTGATTTCAGACATTCTGATGTAAGAAATAACAATTTTGTTATATTTTCAAGTATGCTGATTTTAATATTTTTAAAGATATATAACAACCAGTCAAAGCTTTAATAAAAATGCTGTTCATGAGAATTATTAATTTGGTGTTCACAAGCATCCCAATTCACCGCACCCCTTTCTAATGTGTTTTATTCATAATTTCTGTTTCCCCTTTTAGGTTACTGCTCATCTGATTTCCATGTATCTAGGAGTTTTCATTCATTTTCTTCATGGACTGGTGCATACAAGTTAATCCTGCTCTGGGAAAAATTGCTTCCACGTGGTCTGGGCCTATCAGCTAACTCATTAAAATTCTTTCACAAGATCATTTAAATTGCAAGTACCAACATTTACTCTTTTTTATTTATTCCACAGATTAAACTCTATTTCACATTACAATAGTAGTTTTATAATTTAAAAATGATTAATAGTACCATTATTTACATTTTACAATGTTCGATGAATGTGATGAATATGTTTTACAAAACACTTGTAATAGCATCTTCTAAAAATGTTATGCAAAATTCTACTAAAAATGTTATGCAAAATTAATGAAGCGAAAATTCAACCCACTGTACTCTGTGAATTGCAATTTATAGGTTTTATGAATTAGGTCCCAGACAAGCAAAGTGTCCGGATTAAACAAATGGTTAAAAGTCCTGAAAAGGCTTATGCACCATCATTTAAGGCAGACTAGAGGAACGTAAGGAAGTTAGTTTGAATATTATTATGTAAAGAATCTCTACCTTCTGCCAAGGAATAGCACCTCATTTGATACACTCTAGAATATTGCAGATTTAAAATAACAAATACTTAAAAAATCTTAATAGCCAGCTAAACAATGTAACTTTATTCAGCATTAACAAAACTACATTACTTATATACGTACATAATTTCCTAGGAACAACCTTTAATCATATTGCTGTAATTTTGTTTAAAATGTTGGTTTTAATTTTTTTTCTCTTCTTTTTAGAGTTTAGAAGGTTCCAAACATTTCTTTTACTGTTTCTGAAAGTAGGTTTGCGTTAATTGGACACCAAACTCCCAAACAGTTAGGTAGGCAGGCAGCCATGATTGAGAGGAGTAGCTGGCCTTCACCAACACATATAACCCCTTATGAGTGGTAGAGATATATTCTGCAATATTCACCAAAAGCACCCAATTTTACCAAAATATGAATAAAACATGGCAAACTTAATTTGTAATTTTACCAAACAAGGGAAAGCAGTAACAGAAATTATATGGACTAATCCTATTTATTTAGTTCAAAATTATTTTGTATAAACAAGTGGGTATTCAACAGAAATGATAAGGTCAAATCCTCCTTATTTACTTAGCAAATTATTTTATCACATTTAAAAAGTTAGTACAATTCTATCTTCAACTGTTTCGGCATAGACAGTCCTGTAAGGAGTGTAACGCAATGTTGCATATATTTACATTTATTACAAATAATGAAATTTGATATAATATGAAATCATATATTCTGTATTACAAGAATTGAAAGTGTTTTAAGAGATTGAAATTTTGAAAATATTCCACTCATCTGTAAAACCACACTTTCAATCCTTGTAGCATAAATTACTGTTTTGGTTAAGGATACACAAGAAGCGGGATGGGTGTCCCAGCTTTCTCTTCATAGTTTCTCATTCGGCAGAAAGATTTAATGTACCTAAATGAGATTCAAAGTAACTAATACTTACTGACACAGTATGACAACGCATTGACAGTGAGGTAGATGACATGTTAATTTGTTTCCAGAGCGCAAATGGAATGGAAATAAATATTAACATCAATCCTGAAGGAAGTATGTTTTCCCATATGCAATTACTAAAGAAAGGATTTTAAGGTGCAGCACCTTTCCAAAAATAGAGCTATTTTCATTCAGACAAGTCAATATATGCATTTGTTGACATGAAATGAAGCAAAACAATCAATTTGTTGCACCTTTTTGGAGATTACTACCTTTTGCACCTTTTCCCTTCTATTCCATGCTTCAGTACCTTTCCCTCCATTTTTATCTGCATTTTTAATAGACTAGACCATTTTTTTCCTTCTTGAACAGGATTTTAAGATTTTGTTCAATCAGATGTAAACAATAGCCAATAAATATTAAAATGTAATTAATGGAAAGCACCAGTAAATATTCATAACCCCAGCAACAATGGCCAACCCCAGCAACAATAGTCAACATCAGCAACAAAGGACAACCCACAGTTCATAACCCCAGCAACAATGGCCAACCCCAGCAACAAAGGACAACCAGCAGCTGTGAAATCAAATAAAATTTAAACAATGGTGCTGCAACAGTTGAAACCTAATTCAGTCAGCACTGGCATGAATTTAACCGTTGGTATCGACTGTGTACTATCTTCTTAGCCTGTTTGATTTACCAGATCGGATTTTTCACAACAAAATCATGCTGAAGGTTAAGAAGAAGTTGTGTGCACTTTCAGAAGAATTCAAGACTCACTTTATCAAAACTGATGACATCATTCTGCAATGTGCCATCTCGAAGTAAATATTGCCATTAATGACAAGCATCAAAGAAACAGAATAAACCAGCACATCCAGAACAACAAACATTTAAACACATTGAACTTCACAAGTCAAAACCTAAGCAAACTACTGTGATACATGTCTTCACTTCAGGATCTGAAAAGCAGCGGTCATTGAATGATTTTAGTGCGGATCTTGCCATGGCATTGATCCAGTCAGGAATTCCAATCCACAAGGTAAACAATCCTGTGCTTAAATCGTTCCTTGAGAAGTACACACAGAGGTCAATACCGGATGAGAGTACTCTGAGAAAAGGTTACAGCCAATTTATGAGAACGTCTTAGAAAAAATAAAAGAGACGATCAGCAAACATGAAGTGGGATTCATTTTAGATGAAACTACTGATGATCTGCAAAGATATATTTTGAATGTGTTGATTTTTCCATTATGTGGTGAATGGGTAAAACCTATGCTTTTTAAAATGTACAACTCGACAAAACAAATGCCTGCACAATAATGCAGTCATTCAACGACTCATGTATGAACCTGTGGTCAGGGGGCATACAAGACGAAAAAGTCAGGTTTGTGGTGATTGATCAAGCACGCTACATGCTTTCAGCTTTCCAACAATTGAAGGGCATGTATCCCAACCTCAACCATGTGACATGTATTGCACATGGTCTACATCGTGTTTGCGAAAGTATCAGGGAAGATTACTGCAGGGTAAATGACTTCATTGCTGCTCTGAAGAAGATTCTGGTAAAGGCTCCCAGTCGTCAAGTTTTATATCAAGAAATGACTGGGCTCCACCTTCCACAGTTTCCTATCATCACAAGGTGGGTTACTTGGATAAGATGTGCAGTTTTCTTGTGCAAAAACTTTGATAAAATCAAACACTTCATTTGTGTTCTAGACTCAATGGACGCAGCACCCATCAAGCAGGCCCAACAATTAGTCAACAACAAAGACCTAGAGTTGGAACTTTTTGCAGTGCATGCCTACAAGTATTTGCCTGATGTGATTCAGAGTTTGGAAGAAGAAGGTATGGAGGAGGAGGAACAGTGGAAGAAACTGATGAGTGTTAGGGACAATCTTGACGGATTTGCTAAAGACAAATTTGAATTAAATTTGAAGAACACTCCAGATGTAGAAATCTTTGCAACTTTGAACTTCCTTTAAGGGTGCTGACAAGATATGCTCCATTGGTTTGTGTAGATGTCGAGCAGAGTTTCTCCATATATAAGGAGCTATTGAGTTCAAAGTGCCAGTGACTTAGTGTCAAAAACATTGAAATGCTGTGTGTAATCCAGTATAACAAGTGCATGAAATATTAGAACCAAGTAAATTGGACAAAGAAAATTAAAGTAGCTGGTTTAAACCTAAATAAAGTAATTTCATCAGCACCTTTTTTTGCACCTTTTTGTATGTATTTTCAGAACCTTTTTCCCTCTTTTCTGGCCATAATTTGCACCTTAAAATCCCTTCACTAGACTAATTACTGCATCATATCACATCAATAAGCAAGCTTGTAATTATTTATTTTCTTCTGAACCAGGGAAAATCCTGGCTAAATGTCTCGTTATTTCCGAGTACTTTCATCTCAAAAACTGTCAATGTTTTCTCAAACCCAGTCTGACTTCAGTATCAATTTAGCTTTTCTGACTTACTAAAACATCAAAATACAACTTTTGTTTGTCTTGAATAAGAATGTTGAGTAAACCATTTTATTTATCCTACTCAGGAATTTTATAGAGGTGCTTCTGAAAATAAAAGCAAAATCTGTCACTTTAGGGTATTCATAGAATACTCCTATACTCTGTAATTGCTACACATTTGTCTGAAATTTAATACACATGAAACATGAAAATGTTACGTCATGTTGCAGTTAACCAAACGGTTGCAGAGTTGCCAACCTCTTCTTATTTCCCAAGAATTTTCACATTTTCCTCAATTTTTATTCTGCAAGGGAAGAAAAAACTTTACTTTAAACCATTTCATCATATGAAAAGGCTAAAGCAATGTGAATTTTAATTTCTTGCACAACCAGAGCAAATATTAATGAATAGAATGTCTTTTGAATGGGGATAACACAACCACAGTTTCAATACAATGAGTGAAAGTCTATCATGGTACTAAACTCAAAATGAGAAAAAATTTCATAAGGTATTACCCATTAATACATTAATCTGAGTTTAGCATTACACACTGTATAATGTAGAACTGTTCTGTGTTTGTGTATGTGGGAAGAGGTGGAAGAGAAACATAAATATTAATGCTCCTTTACTTTTATTTCTTGGCACTTTAAATTATATTGCAATTTATCTTTAGAGGAAAGAAAATTAATATTATGTATTTCTAATTTACTCCATTAAGTTCTGAAGAATGTTGGATGCCATGAAATTACGTACTACTGTTTTTACTGTTATCAAACCTTCCTTTTCTTGCGAAGTTTTTCCTTGAAGGACTTTTTCTGTTCTAGTCCACACATTTTAGTTTTCCTCTTCTTGAGAAGCTTATCTTGGCGCACTTTCACTTCCCATACTCCCGAGGCATTGGAAGTACTTTTTCGCTTTAACACCTTAACTTCTGGATGTACTTTGAATTGAACTTCTTCATCACTTTCATCTATTTCCAAAACTGGATCCTTTTCCTCCACTTTATTGCTCTCTTCAACTTCCAAAGTGTCAGTATCTTCTTTCCAAGCTTGTAAAATGCCTTCAACCTGTAAATGCAAATAATACATAGCAGGGAGAACATAAATAAAAGAAAATCTTATTAGCAACAGTCAAATAAATTTCTATAAACATTTGTTGTCCTCTGTGGTCTAGGGGTACCATGCTAGCCTCTAGTTCCCGAGGTTGCAGGTTCAAACCCAGCAGAGGGCGATGGATTTTTTTCAACCATAAAAATCCTTAGCATGGCTTTCTTCAGAAGGAAAATAAAGCCGGTGGTCCTATGTCATAGATTTATGCATGTAAATGAACTTCAAAGCTGAAAAGAGGCCTCTAAACAAAATTTCCAGTCTTCATGCCCCGTATAGAATGGGATGCTAAGAACCATAGTAGTTAAAGAGTGTACATATATAAAACTCAGTTTTTTCTATGCACATTGTTGTTTTTTACAGATTGTATAAACATTCATACAAAAGCTCATTCTTCTAGGCACTTCTTGTTAATCATGTTAAAAGCTGCATAGAAATGCTTTCAGTTAGGTAATAGACATTTTACTATCTGCAGATGGGTAAGATAACAGCTAACTATTTATGAAGTCAGTAACACATGTTAGCTTTAAGCTGACAAGAAACAAAAGGAATGAACATCTACCATATAAAAATCACACAAAGAAATACACCAATTAAAAATCTGAGAACATTTAACATAAAACAATAAGTATTTTCGAAATGGTAGTAGTTTCAATAATTGCTAGAAGCAAAAAACTTTACCCTCATTCATTATAACTTTTTATAGGCTATAAACACCAGGCTTGTCTAGAAAGCAATTCAGCAATGTGAATGAGAAGCCTGAGATTCTTCCTTTGGTTTCTGCCATGAGCACAAAAATAGTAAAAAAAACACTGCACTAAAACTTCTTAAACCATACCTCAAGAATCAAACACAGGTTGTTTGTAGAGAGAGATCAAAATAGCAGATATAAAATGAGGGTTCCATGGGTTCAATTGTTGGATCTTGACTCTTTACGGTAAGGATCGATGACTTTCTGTCACACCCAAAAGTTTGTTTTATCTTTATGAATTACTAGTATTTCTACACTGTATGGATCAAAAATAAATGTCATGGCTTTGAAAATGTAATTTTCATTAAGATAGTAGTACATAAATTACTTATTATCTTACATAAGAACAGCACTAACATGCAATTTTATTTTCATGTGCTTTGCAAACCTTACCTGACAATCAAGATCAATTCCATTTTCTTCAAGTTCTTTCTTTAATTTATCAAGACGCCTTTTTTCTCTAGAAACAGCTGCCTGCTCCTCCTCATCACTAAAATGTTTGTTTGTTTTTTTATTCCATTTCTTCTGACTCTTAACTCGTGGGCAATTGCCTGGACGGACAGCACTACCGAAGAAAAAGGGGCTTGGTTTGCCACCAGGTATATATTCAGCTGTAAAATTTAATATGTTTGATAAAGTTCCTCAGAGTAAATACCACAGAAATAAATACAGGTCTCAAACGACTCACACATACGGTAGCTTAAAATGTATAACATATTTTTTTACAATTTCATTGTTTAAAGTCAACAATTCCATGTACAGTATTTGCCTGTAAGTTTTAAGACAAAATAAGTTTAACCCTTTACTGCACATATGATATTAGTTAGTTGTTCTCCTAAAAGACTTATGAGCATTTAAATTCTGAATTCTTATTTACTGCTGGTGTCTTGCCCGCAACAAACCTATCAGAGAACACTCGAGAAAATCACATACACTGAAGTTCCATGGGAAAAGCAAAAGTGGTACACAAGATAACTAACATAATCTCTCAAATTCAGGTACGCTTTCATGTTATTTTTTATTTTCTTTAAAAGTTGTATATGAGTGTGTAATATTTTTGCAAATTTTACAATTATATTTTCACTGAATACTGTCATATTGCCAAAACGAAAAAGAAAAATTCAGTTTTATTTATATACACTCTTTAACTGCTATGGTCCTTAGCATCCCATTCTGTATTGGGCATGAAAGGCAGAAATTTTGCTCAGAGGCCTCTTTATCAGGCTTGAGGTTCTTTTACGTGCCATAAATCTACGACACGGGACCACTGGCTTTACTTCCCTTCCGAAGGAAGCCATGCTAAGGATTTTTACACCCAAAAAAATCCATCGGCCTCCGCTGGGAGCCAAAACGAGATGTGCTACAGAAAAACAGAATGCATTTTTAATTCTGCACACCGAAATTAATAAAAGTCACCTATTTTTAATTGTACCTCAGAAAAAAAGTTTTCATTTGTAACCTAGTGTAATTAAAGCAAGACAAGAACAGAAAATCAATGAGAACTTCTTTATAAGATTTAGAGAAACTGTTCAAAATGTACACACCTCACTTCACAATATTTTCTCCAATTCTGCTACACTCTACAAAGTATGTCCAGGTTGTTTTTTATTTCTTCTGCGACTCGAAGTATTCTTTCTTGCAATGTTTCCACATCAGGCACTTATGTAATGTATGCACGAGTTTTCATATTGCCCCAAAGAAAAAAATCTATTGGATTTAGAGCTGGTGATCTTGGTGTCTATCTTATCGATCCATGCTGAGAGATCCAATATTCTACATAGGTTGCATTAATAGCCACACATCACTCTACTTATGTGGGAGGTGCACTGTCATGTAATAGTCACATACCATTTCTTACTGTCAGGGGAACATCAAGCAGAACTAGTAACATTTCTTGGAGAAACTGGAGATAGGTGGCTCATGTCAAAACCCGAGGAAGAATTCATTGACCAATTAATTTGTTTCCTATGATTCGTGCCCAAACATTAACAGAAAATCTGTGCTGAAAGCTGTTTTGTCTTATTGTGTGTCGATTACCGTAAGCCCAGGTGTGTGCATATGGTAATTAGTTACTCTATTTCTGGTAAATGTTGCTTCATCCATTGCAAGAATTTTAATGGAAAAGTTCCCTCCTTGTTGAAGAAACCATTCGAAAAATGCTATCTTGGCACATAATCTGCTTCAGAGAGATACTGGACTTGTTGAATATGATAAGGGTATAGCAATTTGTCTTTTAATGTTCTCAAAACAGTCCCATGGGATACGCCAATAGTGCAAGCTATACCATGGCTGCTGCTTCCAGGATCTTCTTTCATTAAGTGAAAGATTTCTTCTTCTTGTGCAACATTTCTTTGACCACCTCCTTCAACAGGAGAAGATACGCTTCCTGTATCTAGAACTCTTTCACAGATAAAAATAAATGCCCTAGATAATGTCTCTCACTTATTGGAAATCTTTCCCAATAGTCTTGTTGCAGCTGCTGTATTACAATATGTTTCACTCTAAATGAGTAACATTTCAACATACTCGGCATTAGTAAAGTAAGCCATTTTGTAACTGATAATCCACTGTTTTGAAAACAAGCCATAAGCGCAATAAACAACAGCTGAAGTGCATTTCTTTATAAACAAACTTCTGAAGAATGTTTCTTTCGATCTTACAGTGTTGTCATGTTATGTACTCTCATGGCTAACAATGTAGATTCAACTGAGACAAATTTCGAAAGCTTATAATAGCAGTAAGAGTGCAAATTGTTTTAATTCAAAATGTATTAAATGTTACAGAAAATATCTATCTTTCAATCTCCTCTATGCAATATTTTAAAAAGTACTCAAGTTTTGTAAAAATCTTTATTTAAAACAGAGTTAATATTAAACAATTTTCACTTTTTTCTCAAAAACAAAGTTAAGAACAGCAAAACTGTAGTAAGATTTTTTGTTCTATTCACTACACACAGTTATCCTGTTCAAGGATGACCATAAGTTACCTTCCATCTTCTACAATATTTACGAGGTATGTTCAAAACATATTGAACCTTTACTCGGCAAAAATACATTTACTAATTTGGAAGTCAAAACACTAATCCCCTTCAAAGTAGTCTCCTTGGTGATGCACACACTTCTCCCAAAGCTCCCGCCATTGTTGGAAACACTTCTGGAGTGCAGCTTTTGGAATGGTGAGCAGCCAGGCCTCGCTTTCCGCATGATTTCTTCTTTTGATTCAAATCGGGTCTCTTTCAGCAGCATTTTCAGCTTGGGAAATAGCCAAAAGTTACACAGATCCATGTCAGGTGAGTAGGGAGCCTGACAAACCACAGGAATGTTTTGCTTGTGCAAAGAAAGCCTGAATCAAATACGCAGAATGGGCATTAATCCTTTGTGATGGTCTGACATTGTGGTGCATACTCATGACACACCACACCATGAGAGCCAAAGAAAACAGTCAACATGACCTTAAATTAAATTAAATTGAGTTTTATTTATGGACACACTGTAACTACTGTGGTCCTTAGCATCCCATTCTATATTGGGTGTGAAAGACCGGTAATTTTACTCAGAGGCCTCTTTATCAGGTTTGAGGTTCTTTTACGTGCCATAAATCTATGACACGGATCACCAGCTTTACTTCCCTTCCAAAGGAAGCCATGCTATGGATTTTTACGCCCGAAAAAATCCATCGCTCTCCACTAGATTTGAACCCACAACATGACCTTGATTTTGCTGTGGACCTTCCATGTTTTTTTGCCTCGGGGATAATGGATGACAGCATGTTGGTTTCTGACTCGTAGCCATAAACCCATGTCTCTCACCTGTGATCACAGTGTTCAGACAGTTGGAGTCACTGTTTGCATTAGCCAGCATGTCCTGTGTGATGTCCAGATGCCATTGTTCCTGCTCCATTGTTAGCAGCTTCAGTACAAATTTCGCGGACACTCTCCTCGTACCCAAATCCTTGGTCAAAATTGAAAGTACCGATCCAATCGATTTCATTCGCAAGTTCTTGGACTATGATACATGGTCCAGCAAGACCAAAGCTGCACTTGCTCAATGGCATTGTCATTTCCGCTTGTTGAGGGCCTTCCTGAATGTGGTTCGCTGTCCACTGATGTGCAGCTTTCTTTGAAGCAGTTGTACCATTCCTTTATCCACGAAGTGCTCATGGCATCATGCCCGAACACCTATTAAATCTGGTGAAGGGTTTCCACCTCAGTATCTTCAAGCTTTTAGCAAAATTTGATGCAACATCGTTGCTCAGGTTGTTCTCTCATTTTACAACTGAAATCTGACAACTGCTCACTACACATCTTTCAAGTTTCTTTTTTTCTTTTTTTTTTTCTATTTATTTATGGATGCTTTTTAACTGCTATGGTCCTTAGCATCCCATTCTATATTGGGCATGAAAGACTGGAAATTTTGCTCAGACTCTATTAGGCTTGAGGTACTTTTATGTCTCCTAATCTACAAAGCGGGACCACCAGCTTTACTTCCCTTCCGAAGGAAGTCATACTTTGGATTTTTATGCTTGAAAAAAATCCATCAAGCTCTGCAGGGTTTAAACCTGCAATCTCGGGAACCAGAGACTAGCATGGTACCCCTAGACCACGAAGGATGACATTATACATCTTCACTCATAGGCCAACTGCCAGCAACTGATGCTTTCTGCAGGCGGGAAAAAATTCACAACAGTGCATGAATATTCCCTACACATCTCCACCAAAGGAAGTCTCTCGCGCTTCATTGGCTTATGCAGGAAAAAATAAGGTTTGATAATATTTTAACACACCTCATATACACACGTATATGAGGGTGGGTTCAAAAATGTGTATACACACGTTTATAAATGGTCTCCTACATACACAAATGAGTTAGTTTTGAATTTCCAACCCTCTGTCTTTGGTGGTAACTAAGCAAGCATCCAATTCTACACAATGCAATGTAACACTGTTTGCACCTGTATTGCGACTGTGTGTCATGACCTGATTGTGTTCTCGGTTTCTTTGACACAGATTAAACACATGTTCTCACACCTTATGTTTTCGTGAGGAAGTGAAGAGCACTTGGTGCAATCTCCCCGCTTGCCAACACATATCATAAGCCTTCTCAAGGCCAAAAAATATTGCAACGGTTTGACAATTCTTCATGAATCCATTCATGATTTGCGTCGATGACGAAAGTGGTCCACTGTTGAACAGCATCTTCAAAAAACCACACTGGGTGTTGGTCAGCAGGTTGCGAGTTTCCAACCATCATACCAACTATCCATTGATCATGCGTTCCATCACCTTGGAAATGCAACTAGTGAGGGAAATAAGACAGTAGCTGGACGGAACACAATGGTCCTTTCCAGTTTTCAAAATGGGTATGACGGTGGCCTCCTGTTACTTTTCTGAAAAAGTGGTGTCAACCCAAACACGATTATAGACCTCAAGCAGGAAATATTTACCTTCAAAAGAGCTGTTGCAACATTTGTACGTGGATACCATCTGGTCCTGGTGCTGATAGTAGCGAAGATGAAAGAGCGTGTTCTAACTTTGCCGTGGTGAAAATGCGCTTGTAATCTTCAAGATTTCCAGAACGAAACCAGAAACCTTGAGATTCCACCTGAGTCTTAACAGGAAGGAACTCGGACAAATAGTTATCTCAGCTAGACATTTGAGCAAAAGCATGGCCAAATGTGTTTGCCACATCAAATGTACCAACAACAGCTCCTGCTGCTGTTTTTATACTGGCAATTGGCATGTGGGTTAATTTTCTGATCACACGCCTTAACTCATTCCAAATGACAGAGGAAGGTGTATGTTGATTAAATGAAGCTACTATAAACTTGCTCCATGATGTTTTTGCTATCCTTAATAACTGAGAAAGTTGAATGCCTCACTGTTGGAAAGCCAATTTGAAGAAGTTGTATTATATTTCCACTGTTGGGTAGCCAAACTTGATGAAGTAACTGCCCCACATATGGTACAAAGCTTCCAGTGGCCTTCGCCCCAATGTTTAGGAATCAACTTTGTATTTTAATGTTTCTTTAAATATTATATATATTTAGGTTTGCCTCGGCTGTGTCAGTATTAATTTGTAGAAACCTGTATCTCTAAGCAGGGGATGATGCGGCTAAAGAATATAGGCTTACACAAATTATAATTTTTACTTCCCTCCTTTTATTAATCCTTCACACGATTAAATAACACTTCACTGATTTAGAAAGCTGTGAGAATATTTATTAATTACTTGCACCTTTTAACAAGTAAACTTTATAATATTATCGCCATAATGAATTTTATATGTCTCACACTGAATACATACTGAGCGAATGAACTGCTCAGGTATGTTGCCTTCTAGTAACTGGCGTTTACTGCTTAAATTTATAAATTTCTCTATTTCAAGCCTCTGATTGGCTAATCCTACTCCAATAGAATACTTTTATTTAACTTTCAGCTTTTCTAGTTTTTGATTGGCTATTTATAAACTGTTTTAAATATTACATTATTGTTTCCAAGAATTACTAGCAGCATTATTAAACTTTCCAATTCATTATTGCCTCATTGTTACCTCATTGTTAGCAACTTTTGGCCTCTATTCTCACAGCTCCTACATTATTAAATTTCGTAATACATTCACATAACATTATTAAACATGTATATAATAATATAAACATAATACAAATACTGTTACATATACTTTATGTATTATATTATACACATATTGCTTTAAGGCGGCCTGTGATTATATTTTATATTATATAATTAGACTGAAATCATTTAAGTGTTAAAAATACTGCCTCATAACTTGGCACACACTTTCCTGTATTTGATCAGTTTATCCAGTGTGAGGCAACGCTGGAAAACCCTAAGAGCACACTGCGAGCACAAATGGCATTTCAGCATTCTTCTATCCATCAAGGGACTGGAAATCGATAGGGGTGGGCAGTCCACTGAGGAATAGCTTGCTCAGCAGCAGAAAGAATTGTCTCTGTGAGATGTTCGACTAAAACATTCATAGAGTCGTGCTCATTCTAATTAAACACAGCCAACTGGAAGTAAAGTTCCAGTTGACATGATCTAAGTGCCATTTAGGTAAGCGAGTATAACAATACTGGTGTTAAGAAACTAATAAGACACAGAAAGTGGTCATTAGAGTGTAAATCAGAGATGACATTCCATTGTAAGGAAACTGCTAAATGTAGTGAACAAACTGCTATATCAAGGCGTGAAAAAGTATTAAAGGAGTCTGAAAGAAATGTAGGCTCTGGTGTTCAGAAGAGCTATGTTATAATTGTCCAAAAAGTCAGCAATTAATTTACCTCTTGCAGGGATAGCAGAAGCTAAGCTGCACTGAAATCGAGCACATTTACATGAGGTAAAGCCTGCAATCAGCTGCTGTACTAAATTTTGCCTGTAGTTTTCAGAAGCCAAGAGCTGTTGAAGCAGATCTGTTTGAAATGTCATATGCTATAAAGCTATTATGACTACATTCGCTACAAAATGAAACAAGTATTTCCATAGCCTTTTTGAGGGCCAATCGTCACTATAACAGTCCCTCCTTTGGTCCGTGATGCCGATCCCTCCCATATTAGAGGTAGAGTTTATTACTGCATTAGGGCAGGTTATGTTTGTTCTTTTCCTCTACCACTCTTCCTTTCTACCTCTACATCTCTTCTTGCATCAGAATTAGTTAGATAACAAAAGAACATCCCTATTATCTTGCTAGACAACTGCAGACTTGCCTTTGTGTTGCAATTTGTGAGATTTACCCCTTTTCAGTTTCAATTGTATCAGCTTTGAAAATTCTTTTGGCCAGTTTTCCCACATCTACGAGCAGTATCACACGCACATACTTTCCTTCCCAAAAGCAATTTCATTAGCTTTGTGCATGTAAAACAATTTTTAGAATGCACATGATGCCACATTTCACACATATCTGAACTACTTGTTCTCCAAGTAAAAGATCGCTCTAACCTCTTTTTTCCACAGGTAGATTTTATAGTCCAATAAATATCCAGTGCTACTATCTGCAACATCCCATGCCTTTATATCCCATTTTGTTGCTTTAGCAGCCATATAGTTTTAGAAAGAAGCGACCTTTGAAACCTACAATCACTTCATTATCAGAAAGATTGTGACCACGTTTACAGTCGTCAGCAAACTTCCTGATTATGTCTAAAGCAGAGCATACCATGTAAAGGTAGTTGTAAAATTTTCCCCTAATTTTGGCTTTGCTGATTCATCATTCAGATGAAGTTATTGTGATACTTTTCCAAAATCAAGCAAGATCTTTGCTTGTTTTATAATTTGCCACATACAAAAATCCCCGAAAAAGTAATTTCTGGTTTCAGATAAATCTGCCATCGTCATATATACCCAAATATCTAAATAAGCCCAAATTTCCCCTGAATTTGTATCCTGACATTTTGGATCAGCCTTTTTAGCTTGTATCTGGGCAGCATATCTGTCGGCTTCATCAGTAATAAGGCAAGAAAAATCTGAATTTATAAACAATTTGAAATAAGCTATTTTTGGGCTCCCTGGAGACATGTTTTGCACCTGCAGTGGATGGAAACTGTTTTAACATACTGACTGAAAATCAAACTGGAGGTCCACCATACAGGAACTTCTTTAGTTTTAGTCTGCCTTAGATTTATTTCTGCTCAGTGTTCCTCAACACATTCACTTTATTCCTTTATCACTATCTTCCGCTAACTCACCTAATGAACATGCATCACAACTACCTTCGTGATTTAAATCCTTGAGAAGTGCTGCAAATATTTCTTTATTTGTTACTAAAATTTGTTAACTAGAGTATTTTCTAGCCTGTGAGATAACTGGCCCGGCCTCCAAGGTATTAATGCTTAAAAAGCCTACTGAATGCAGCTGTAAACAACATTGCTTATGATTTGTAATTTCACAGTGACAAGTTTAAAATACTGCAATCACTTGTTTAGATTAACAGGAGTGTACACTTACATTGACACAGCTAATGTTGCTATTTGCTAGGTTGCCACTTTTTCTTATGTTACACGCACATCACGATGATATGTAAGGTAGAACAGCAACATTATCAAGAAGACTCGGTCAAGTTTTAACTTTTTTGTTTCCATTCCTGGGAAAGCAACATTATAACCATATTACATATTAACCTCTTAAGATGTCATCCTCTGTGATCTAGGGGTACCATGACTCTAGTTCCCAAGGTCATGTGTTCAAACCTGGCGATGGGCAATAGATTTTTTTGGGTGTAAAAATCCTTAGCATGACTTCCTTCGGAAGGGAGTAGTCCCTTCAACATTGTCCCATATTGTAGATTTACAGCACGTAAAAGGACCTAAAGCCTATAAAGGGGCCTCGGAGCAAAATTTCTGGTTTTTCACGCCCAATATAGAATGGGACGCTAAGAATTGCAGAAGTTAAAGAGCATCCATAAATAAAATTCAATTTAATTTTAATTTAACTTCATAACATAAAAGCCCCAGTATACTCGAGATTTTAATTTTGACAAAATAAAAACCCTGAGTATACTTGGTACATCATCTCCGAACGGCATGCATTTTAAAATGCTGAATTTGCCTGTTCTATCTCATTTTTTGCAGTTCTTTGGTACTTCTCTAGATTTTGCTGCAACCTCAGTTTTTGATATGTATATTTCTGCCAACAGGTGTCTATGAATCAGCCAGTTCAGTTGAATTTTCTTTCCACATATTTTATTGATACTAGAGATCTCTGTTACAATTGGATCTCATAGTTTGTGTGTTCCTCACACTTTATGAAAATAAAGAGCTACAAAGAGTTCAGTATTGAATTTAGTGGGTCTGAGAGTTCCGAAAATAGCTATGAGGAGAGTTCAGAAGAAGAAAGTGAAGTATGAATTTTATCTGAGGGTGATATTGCAATTGGCAGAGAAATATATCCTTCTAGGCCATTGCCACCTAAACCACCATGGTTTCCTTTCACAGAAACCTGAAATTGATTTGCAACCCTGTATTAAGGATGTTGTGCACTATTTTAGTCAATTTATTGATGAATTCATGCAATTTTTGGTTACTGAGACCAACAAATATGTAATACAAGGCAAACTCCCAGCATGGAAGAACACAATTGATGAAATGTATCCATTTATTGCTGTAACACTTTGCAAAACATTCCCAAAAAATCAACATTTCAAATGTACTGGACAAAGAGAACTACTGGACAAGAGAACCACACCAATTTTTGAGAGTTTTAAACCATTTCAGAGATTTGTAAATTTAAAAAAGAATTTTAATTTTTCCGACAATGCAACCTGTAATACTGAAAGCCATCCAAAACCCAAACTGAATAAGTATGACCTTTTGTGAGCTATCTCCTAAATTTAGAAGTATCTGTATTCCAGAAAAACATGAAAGCTTGATGCTAAATAAAGGATGACTGGGGTGGAACCAGTATCTGCCACTCAGAGAGAGCTACATTTGGCATTAAAACTGATGCGGTATTAATGTTGTATTTATTTAACATTATTGTAGCCCCACGTTTGCGAGCCAATTTATAGCGGTATTACTTACAAATGTTTGTTTACATCAGTGTTGAAGCCATCTTGTGACGTCATTCATTTGTTCGGTTTGTAGCTCCATCTTGTGTTAGCAATTTGCATCAGTGTTAGTATTCGAAAGAATGCGACTGTTATTTGATTTAAATTTTGTTTACTGTCCTCCGGCTAGCTATTATCTCTCGGTCGAACATGTCTCTTGATCAGGGTTGTGTAAACGGAAAGGAATCTTTTATCCAAAAAGAACACTGATGAAGAAATTGGTTTTATAATTTTTATTGTCGAACACGTTCACTATCACTTTTACACATTGATCTAGATACTCGCCAAACTGAAACTGTTATAATAACTTCTTACTGATCACTTTTAATCCACGTACTTCAACCTTTTGTATAATTAACTTTATAATACTTTAGATTTTCGTAACTTTTGAATCTATAGCCGACGTATCTCATACAAATATTTTGACGAACTGACGAACTGAAGACGACGTGTAGTGCACAAAGAATTTTGATGAACTGAGCAACTGAAGGCAACGCGTAATGTATTGAGATTTTCGATGAACTGAACGACTGACGGACTTTACCTCTAACTTAACCTCTATTTATACTCCCACTCCCCGATATGCCTAAAGATTATAACTGAGTTACTATTGGCTAATAAAACGCGCCAACATTAGCGTCTATTTTAATATCCAATGAAAATTATGAATACATATGCTCTAGGGAAACATTCCAGAAGGTTCTAAACGGAAAAAACGCGCTAACATTACGTAACTTCCTCGTTTCCAATAATGATAAACAGCTCACCCCCCTCGCTGCATTATTGCGCTATTATTGACAGTTTCAGTAAGGCCGTATAAACTTATTTCCCAATAATAATTACAATTAATAAACATCTGAAATCAATGTCACATAAAAATGCATATTCATATTACAATCATTATTTACATTTAAGTAATTTGTGATACAAATTACTGCATCATATGCCCCACTAGAAACATAATTATAAATATTTACAACTTGTTTGGAAATTTTATAATTGGGTTTTTAGTCTCCTAAATCTTGGAACACACGCTATCACTTTCACTTAACACTGCACACGTATTTAACACACGACATATGTTTTATTTTTTTTTTATCTCGCCACTACTTACTGGCTCTGGTGTAATGTGTTTAGATATTAATCTAACATTACAATTTTTTTTTTTTTTTTATATAGCAAATACTGTACCCTGAATTATTTAATGACTGTTTCAAAAAATGGTTTACTTTCTTATATTGTTAACAAAAATTTATCAATTCAAGAATTTTTTGTAATTACTATACATATTTACCAAAAATATTCAACCTTTACATAAATATATTTACATCTCTTAAATCTAGACACGGTTTCACATTTTTCTGTTTGCTACATAAGTATTTGTTTTAATTATTTTTTTTTTAATTATGTTTACCCCATTTTTGTTATTTTGTTCTTTATTTTAACAATACTCTTGGAATTGTATTTACGTACTTTTACTTTAATATCATATTAAGTTTCAATCTTTGCATTCTTAATTTTCAAATGTTGTTACAGTTACTAAAAATTTAATTTTTTTTTTTTTTTTTGTAATTTATTTCTCTTTTCAAATGACATATATATATATATATATAATTAACCCTCTTACGTTCCAATACATTTCTCTGCAAGTCATCTTTAACTATCCAGCATTTACTTTACATCTCATTGCTATTTACCCTCCTGGATCAAATTGTGTGTGGCTAAATATTACTCGTTGCCGTATCCTAACCTTCAAATTTTTGTTCATGAATAACCTCTTGTATTCATTTGAAATTTCATCACATGATAACATTTGAAAACAATCTAAAGTTTCCTGAACAATACATCTTTTAACAACTTTCATTTTCAATTCTTCTGCTATCCTTTTAACTTGAAAATACTCTGACAAATCTGTACTAAACTGTACTGGACTGGAGTTTTCATTCTGAACATCTTGGTAAAATTTATTTCTTTGCATTACCGTCTCCTTCTGTATTTCTGATATCTCCCCTCTGAAATTAACTTGCGCCTGATTCACATCTACATTCATAACCTCTTTCATCTCTCTTATCTCACTTGAAATGTTACTCATTCTACTACCTGACTCTGTACATTCTACATCAACATGTTCATTTTTAGTATTAACCTCACTTTCTTTGTTACCTATTTCCCTGCTCATGTCTAACATTTTCTTTGAAACTTCTCCTATCTCACTTACTATTACTTCCTCATTTTCATCTCTCATTTTTGGCATACTACTATCTAGCTTCATAACTTTCTTTTCAGTTTCTTCCCTGCTTTGATCTACTTTTTGCTCTAATATCTCATTACTCCTACCAATATCTTCAATTGATTTCCTATGATCTTTTTTTATATCTTCTCTCAATTCCTCAAAACTCTGATCTACTTTTTGTTCTACACTCTTAATAATATCTTCACTCAATTCCCTATGACTCTTTTGCATATCTTCCCTGTTTTGATCTATTTTCTTACTAAGATCTTCCCTCATTTCCCTATTATTCTTTTGCATATCTTCCCTGTTTTGATCTATTTTCTTACTAAGATCTTCCCTCATTTCCCTATTATTCTTTTGCATATCTTCATTCAAATTTTTCAGCATTTCCATAATCATACTAGTATCAAGATTAACATTTCCTGCTATTCTATTCTGACTTTCTGCACTAACATTTCCACCCTCAAATCCTAAAAAGTTTGAGCTATTTTCTGTAACCTGTATTGAATTACAGCTAACTGTTACATTATCTCCCTCCATAATTATTTCTTCTGTATTATTAGTAGCCATTGTTTTCTTTATCCTACCACTCCTTAAGTACATTTGAAGGTTACAATTTTGTTTTCTAACAAAAAAATTACGATACTCTGACCTTTGTGATGCTGTCTGTTGCTGTTACATTGATGTCCAGCTTCCTGCCCCTCTCTCCTAGATTTGTATGTCGCTTCGATGAATCTGCGTCATTTTGTTGTCCTGTAGTTTGAATTTCCCTGTTGCCTTGTAATCTCGGAATTACGATGTCCAATCTTCCGCGTAGTCTGTCGTTCCTTTTGTTGTTTCTGGAATCTGCGTCTTGTAGTTCAGTTCACTTCTCCATTCGCCCCTTCCTGGTCATCTCACTTCTTCCTGGTTAATTCTGCCCCTTCCTGGTTATTCTGATCCTTTCCTGGTCATCGTGTTCCTTGCCTGGTTACTCTGCCCCACGTTCTGGGTGCCAATTTGATGTAACATCTGTGCTTACGTAATATGTTTTTACGTAAATTATTAGAACTTAAAGATCTTATGTTGTGCTGCTTTTGTTTTGTTTGGTTACATAATTTTAACTGCCCCACGTTGGGCGCCAATTTGATGCGGTATTAATGTTGTATTTATTTAACATTATTGTAGCCCCACATTTGGGAGCCAATTTGTAGCGGTATTACTTACAAATGTTTGTTTACATCAGTGTTGAAGCCATCTTGTGACGTCATTCATTTGTTCGGTTTGTAGCTCCATCTTGTGTTAGCAATTTGCATCAGTGTTAGTGTTCGAAAGAATGCGACTGTTATTTGATTTAAAGTTTGTTTACTGTCCTCCGGCTAGCTATTATCTCTCGGTCGAACATGTCTCTTGATCAGGGTTGTGTAAATGGAAAGGAATCTTTTATCCAAAAAGAACACTGATGAAGAAATTGGTTTTATAATTTTTATTGTCGAACACGTTCACTATCACTTTTACACATTGATCTAGATACTCACCAAACTGAAACTGTTATAATAACTTCTTACTGATCACTTTTAATCCATGTACTTCAACCTTTTGTATAATTAACTTTATAATACTTTAGATTTTCGTAACTTTTGAATCTATAGCCGACGTATCTCATACAAATATTTTGACGAACTGACGAACTGAAGACGACGTGTAGTGCACAAAGAATTTTGATGAACTGAGCAACTGAAGGCAATGCGTAATGTATTGAGATTTTCGATGAACTGAACGACTGACGGACTTTACCTCTAACTTAACCTCTATTTATACTCCCACTCCCCGATATGCCTAAAGATTATAACTGAGTTACTATTGGCTAATAAAACGCGCCAACATTAGCGTCTATTTTAATATCCAATGAAAATTATGAACACATATGCTCTAGGGAAACATTCCAGAAGGTTCTAAACGGAAAAAACGCGCTAACATTACGTAACTTCCTCGTTTCCAATAATGATAAACAGCTCACCCCCCTCGCTGCATTATTGCGCTATTATTGACAGTTTCAGTAAGGCCGTATAAACTTATTTCCCAATAATAATTACAATTAATAAACATCTGAAATCAATGTCACATAAAAATGCATATTCATATTACAATCATTATTTACATTTAAGTAATTTGTGATACAAATTACTGCATCATATGCCCCACTAGAAACATAATTATAAATATTTACAACTTGTTTGGAAATTTTATAATTGGGTTTTTAGTCTCCTAAATCTTGGAACACACGCTATCACTTTCACTTAACACTGCACACGTATTTAACACACGACATATGTTTTATTTTTTTTTTATCTCGCCACTACTTACTGGCTCTGGTGTAATGTGTTTAGATATTAATCTAACATTACAATTTTTTTTTTTTTTTTTATATAGCAAATACTGTACCCTGAATTATTTAATGACTGTTTCAAAAAATGGTTTACTTTCTTATATTGTTAACAAAAATTTATCAATTCAAGAATTTTTTGTAATTACTATACATATTTACCAAAAATATTCAACCTTTACATAAATATATTTACATCTCTTAAATCTAGACACGGTTTCACATTTTTCTGTTTGCTACATAAGTATTTGTTTTAATTATTTTTTTTTTAATTATGTTTACCCCATTTTTGTTATTTTGTTCTTTATTTTAACAATACTCTTGGAATTGTATTTACGTACTTTTACTTTAATATCATATTAAGTTTCAATCTTTGCATTCTTAATTTTCAAATGTTGTTACAGTTACTAAAAATTTAATTTTTTTTTTTTTTTGTAATTTATTTCTCTTTTCAAATGACATATATATATATATATATATATATATATATATATATATATATATATATAATTAACCCTCTTACGTTCCAATACATTTCTCTGCAAGTCATCTTTAACTATCCAGCATTTACTTTACATCTCATTGCTATTTACCCTCCTGGATCAAATTGTGTGTGGCTAAATATTACTCGTTGCCGTATCCTAACCTTCAAATTTTTGTTCATGAATAACCTCTTGTATTCATTTGAAATTTCATCACATGATAACATTTGAAAACAATCTAAAGTTTCCTGAACAATACATCTTTTAACAACTTTCATTTTCAATTCTTCTGCTATCCTTTTAACTTGAAAATACTCTGACAAATCTGTACTAAACTGTACTGGACTGGAGTTTTCATTCTGAACATCTTGGTAAAATTTATTTCTTTGCATTACCGTCTCCTTCTGTATTTCTGATATCTCCCCTCTGAAATTAACTTGCGCCTGATTCACATCTACATTCATAACCTCTTTCATCTCTCTTATCTCACTTGAAATGTTACTCATTCTACTACCTGACTCTGTACATTCTACATCAACATGTTCATTTTTAGTATTAACCTCACTTTCTTTGTTACCATTTCCCTGCTCATGTCTAACATTTTCTTTGAAACTTCTCCTATCTCACTTACTATTACTTCCTCATTTTCATCTCTCATTTTTGGCATACTACTATCTAGCTTCATAACTTTCTTTTCAGTTTCTTCCCTGCTTTGATCTACTTTTTGCTCTAATATCTCATTACTCCTACCAATATCTTCAATTGATTTCCTATGATCTTTTTTTATATCTTCTCTCAATTCCTCAAAACTCTGATCTACTTTTTGTTCTACACTCTTAATAATATCTTCACTCAATTCCCTATGACTCTTTTGCATATCTTCCCTGTTTTGATCTATTTTCTTACTAAGATCTTCCCTCATTTCCCTATTATTCTTTTGCATATCTTCCCTGTTTTGATCTATTTTCTTACTAAGATCTTCCCTCATTTCCCTATTATTCTTTTGCATATCTTCATTCAAATTTTTCAGCATTTCCATAATCATACTAGTATCAAGATTAACATTTCCTGCTATTCTATTCTGACTTTCTGCACTAACATTTCCACCCTCAAATCCTAAAAAGTTTGAGCTATTTTCTGTAACCTGTATTGAATTACAGCTAACTGTTACATTATCTCCCTCCATAATTATTTCTTCTGTATTATTAGTAGCCATTGTTTTCTTTATCCTACCACTCCTTAAGTACATTTGAAGGTTACAATTTTGTTTTCTAACAAAAAAATTACGATACTCTGACCTTTGTGATGCTGTCTGTTGCTGTTACATTGATGTCCAGCTTCCTGCCCCTCTCTCCTAGATTTGTATGTCGCTTCGATGAATCTGCGTCATTTTGTTGTCCTGTAGTTTGAATTTCCCTGTTGCCTTGTAATCTCGGAATTACGATGTCCAATCATCCGCGTAGTCTGTCGTTCCTTTTGTTGTTTCTGGAATCTGCGTCTTGTAGTTCAGTTCACTTCTCCATTCGCCCCTTCCTGGTCATCTCACTTCTTCCTGGTTAATTCTGCCCCTTCCTGGTTATTCTGATCCTTTCCTGGTCATCGTGTTCCTTGCCTGGTTACTCTGCCCCACGTTCTGGGTGCCAATTTGATGTAACATCTGTGCTTACGTAATATGTTTTTACGTAAATTATTAGAACTTAAAGATCTTATGTTGTGCTGCTTTTGTTTTGTTTGGTTACATAATTTTAACTGCCCCACGTTGGGCGCCAATTTGATGCGGTATTAATGTTGTATTTATTTAACATTATTGTAGCCCCACATTTGGGAGCCAATTTGTAGCGGTATTACTTACAAATGTTTGTTTACATCAGTGTTGAAGCCATCTTGTGACGTCATTCATTTGTTCGGTTTGTAGCTCCATCTTGTGTTAGCAATTTGCATCAGTGTTAGTGTTCGAAAGAATGCGACTGTTATTTGATTTAAAGTTTGTTTACTGTCCTCCGGCTAGCTATTATCTCTCGGTCGAACATGTCTCTTGATCAGGGTTGTGTAAATGGAAAGGAATCTTTTATCCAAAAAGAACACTGATGAAGAAATTGGTTTTATAATTTTTATTGTCGAACACGTTCACTATCACTTTTACACATTGATCTAGATACTCACCAAACTGAAACTGTTATAATAACTTCTTACTGATCACTTTTAATCCATGTACTTCAACCTTTTGTATAATTAACTTTATAATACTTTAGATTTTCGTAACTTTTGAATCTATAGCCGACGTATCTCATACAAATATTTTGACGAACTGACGAACTGAAGACGACGTGTAGTGCACAAAGAATTTTGATGAACTGAGCAACTGAAGGCAATGCGTAATGTATTGAGATTTTCGATGAACTGAACGACTGACGGACTTTACCTCTAACTTAACCTCTATTTATACTCCCACTCCCCGATATGCCTAAAGATTATAACTGAGTTACTATTGGCTAATAAAACGCGCCAACATTAGCGTCTATTTTAATATCCAATGAAAATTATGAATACATATGCTCTAGGGAAACATTCCAGAAGGTTCTAAACGGAAAAAACGCGCTAACATTACGTAACTTCCTCGTTTCCAATAATGATAAACAGCTCACCCCCCTCGCTGCATTATTGCGCTATTATTGACAGTTTCAGTAAGGCCGTATAAACTTATTTCCCAATAATAATTACAATTAATAAACATCTGAAATCAATGTCACATAAAAATGCATATTCATATTACAATCATTATTTACATTTAAGTAATTTGTGATACAAATTACTGCATCATATGCCCCACTAGAAACATAATTATAAATATTTACAACTTGTTTGGAAATTTTATAATTGGGTTTTTAGTCTCCTAAATCTTGGAACACACGCTATCACTTTCACTTAACACTGCACACGTATTTAACACACGACATATGTTTTATTTTTTTTTTATCTCGCCACTACTTACTGGCTCTGGTGTAATGTGTTTAGATATTAATCTAACATTACAATTTTTTTTTTTTTTTTTTATATAGCAAATACTGTACCCTGAATTATTTAATGACTGTTTCAAAAAATGGTTTACTTTCTTATATTGTTAACAAAAATTTATCAATTCAAGAATTTTTTGTAATTACTATACATATTTACCAAAAATATTCAACCTTTACATAAATATATTTACATCTCTTAAATCTAGACACGGTTTCACATTTTTCTGTTTGCTACATAAGTATTTGTTTTAATTATTTTTTTTTTAATTATGTTTACCCCATTTTTGTTATTTTGTTCTTTATTTTAACAATACTCTTGGAATTGTATTTACGTACTTTTACTTTAATATCATATTAAGTTTCAATCTTTGCATTCTTAATTTTCAAATGTTGTTACAGTTACTAAAAATTTAATTTTTTTTTTTTTTTTTGTAATTTATTTCTCTTTTCAAATGACATATATATATATATATATATATATATATATATATATATATATATAATTAACCCTCTTACGTTCCAATACATTTCTCTGCAAGTCATCTTTAACTATCCAGCATTTACTTTACATCTCATTGCTATTTACCCTCCTGGATCAAATTGTGTGTGGCTAAATATTACTCGTTGCCGTATCCTAACCTTCAAATTTTTGTTCATGAATAACCTCTTGTATTCATTTGAAATTTCATCACATGATAACATTTGAAAACAATCTAAAGTTTCCTGAACAATACATCTTTTAACAACTTTCATTTTCAATTCTTCTGCTATCCTTTTAACTTGAAAATACTCTGACAAATCTGTACTAAACTGTACTGGACTGGAGTTTTCATTCTGAACATCTTGGTAAAATTTATTTCTTTGCATTACCGTCTCCTTCTGTATTTCTGATATCTCCCCTCTGAAATTAACTTGCGCCTGATTCACATCTACATTCATAACCTCTTTCATCTCTCTTATCTCACTTGAAATGTTACTCATTCTACTACCTGACTCTGTACATTCTACATCAACATGTTCATTTTTAGTATTAACCTCACTTTCTTTGTTACCTATTTCCCTGCTCATGTCTAACATTTTCTTTGAAACTTCTCCTATCTCACTTACTATTACTTCCTCATTTTCATCTCTCATTTTTGGCATACTACTATCTAGCTTCATAACTTTCTTTTCAGTTTCTTCCCTGCTTTGATCTACTTTTTGCTCTAATATCTCATTACTCCTACCAATATCTTCAATTGATTTCCTATGATCTTTTTTTATATCTTCTCTCAATTCCTCAAAACTCTGATCTACTTTTTGTTCTACACTCTTAATAATATCTTCACTCAATTCCCTATGACTCTTTTGCATATCTTCCCTGTTTTGATCTATTTTCTTACTAAGATCTTCCCTCATTTCCCTATTATTCTTTTGCATATCTTCCCTGTTTTGATCTATTTTCTTACTAAGATCTTCCCTCATTTCCCTATTATTCTTTTGCATATCTTCATTCAAATTTTTCAGCATTTCCATAATCATACTAGTATCAAGATTAACATTTCCTGCTATTCTATTCTGACTTTCTGCACTAACATTTCCACCCTCAAATCCTAAAAAGTTTGAGCTATTTTCTGTAACCTGTATTGAATTACAGCTAACTGTTACATTATCTCCCTCCATAATTATTTCTTCTGTATTATTAGTAGCCATTGTTTTCTTTATCCTACCACTCCTTAAGTACATTTGAAGGTTACAATTTTGTTTTCTAACAAAAAAATTACGATACTCTGACCTTTGTGATGCTGTCTGTTGCTGTTACATTGATGTACAGCTTCCTGCCCCTCTCTCCTAGATTTGTATGTCGCTTCGATGAATCTGCGTCATTTTGTTGTCCTGTAGTTTGAATTTCCCTGTTGCCTTGTAATCTCGGAATTACGATGTCCAATCATCCGCGTAGTCTGTCGTTCCTTTTGTTGTTTCTGGAATCTGCGTCTTGTAGTTCAGTTCACTTCTCCATTCGCCCCTTCCTGGTCATCTCACTTCTTCCTGGTTAATTCTGCCCCTTCCTGGTTATTCTGATCCTTTCCTGGTCATCGTGTTCCTTGCCTGGTTACTCTGCCCCACGTTCTGGGTGCCAATTTGATGTAACATCTGTGCTTACGTAATATGTTTTTACGTAAATTATTAGAACTTAAAGATCTTATGTTGTGCTGCTTTTGTTTTGTTTGGTTACATAATTTTAACTGCCCCACGTTGGGCGCCAATTTGATGCGGTATTAATGTTGTATTTATTTAACATTATTGTAGCCCCACATTTGGGAGCCAATTTGTAGCGGTATTACTTACAAATGTTTGTTTACATCAGTGTTGAAGCCATCTTGTGACGTCATTCATTTGTTCGGTTTGTAGCTCCATCTTGTGTTAGCAATTTGCATCAGTGTTAGTGTTCGAAAGAATGCGACTGTTATTTGATTTAAAGTTTGTTTACTGTCCTCCGGCTAGCTATTATCTCTCGGTCGAACATGTCTCTTGATCAGGGTTGTGTAAATGGAAAGGAATCTTTTATCCAAAAAGAACACTGATGAAGAAATTGGTTTTATAATTTTTATTGTCGAACACGTTCACTATCACTTTTACACATTGATCTAGATACTCACCAAACTGAAACTGTTATAATAACTTCTTACTGATCACTTTTAATCCATGTACTTCAACCTTTTGTATAATTAACTTTATAATACTTTAGATTTTCGTAACTTTTGAATCTATAGCCGACGTATCTCATACAAATATTTTGACGAACTGACGAACTGAAGACGACGTGTAGTGCACAAAGAATTTTGATGAACTGAGCAACTGAAGGCAATGCGTAATGTATTGAGATTTTCGATGAACTGAACGACTGACGGACTTTACCTCTAACTTAACCTCTATTTATACTCCCACTCCCCGATATGCCTAAAGATTATAACTGAGTTACTATTGGCTAATAAAACGCGCCAACATTAGCGTCTATTTTAATATCCAATGAAAATTATGAATACATATGCTCTAGGGAAACATTCCAGAAGGTTCTAAACGGAAAAAACGCGCTAACATTACGTAACTTCCTCGTTTCCAATAATGATAAACAGCTCACCCCCCTCGCTGCATTATTGCGCTATTATTGACAGTTTCAGTAAGGCCGTATAAACTTATTTCCCAATAATAATTACAATTAATAAACATCTGAAATCAATGTCACATAAAAATGCATATTCATATTACAATCATTATTTACATTTAAGTAATTTGTGATACAAATTACTGCATCATATGCCCCACTAGAAACATAATTATAAATATTTACAACTTGTTTGGAAATTTTATAATTGGGTTTTTAGTCTCCTAAATCTTGGAACACACGCTATCACTTTCACTTAACACTGCACACGTATTTAACACACGACATATGTTTTATTTTTTTTTTATCTCGCCACTACTTACTGGCTCTGGTGTAATGTGTTTAGATATTAATCTAACATTACAATTTTTTTTTTTTTTTTTTATATAGCAAATACTGTACCCTGAATTATTTAATGACTGTTTCAAAAAATGGTTTACTTTCTTATATTGTTAACAAAAATTTATCAATTCAAGAATTTTTTGTAATTACTATACATATTTACCAAAAATATTCAACCTTTACATAAATATATTTACATCTCTTAAATCTAGACACGGTTTCACATTTTTCTGTTTGCTACATAAGTATTTGTTTTAATTATTTTTTTTTTAATTATGTTTACCCCATTTTTGTTATTTTGTTCTTTATTTTAACAATACTCTTGGAATTGTATTTACGTACTTTTACTTTAATATCATATTAAGTTTCAATCTTTGCATTCTTAATTTTCAAATGTTGTTACAGTTACTAAAAATTTAATTTTTTTTTTTTTTTTGTAATTTATTTCTCTTTTCAAATGACATATATATATATATATATAATTAACCCTCTTACGTTCCAATACATTTCTCTGCAAGTCATCTTTAACTATCCAGCATTTACTTTACATCTCATTGCTATTTACCCTCCTGGATCAAATTGTGTGTGGCTAAATATTACTCGTTGCCGTATCCTAACCTTCAAATTTTTGTTCATGAATAACCTCTTGTATTCATTTGAAATTTCATCACATGATAACATTTGAAAACAATCTAAAGTTTCCTGAACAATACATCTTTTAACAACTTTCATTTTCAATTCTTCTGCTATCCTTTTAACTTGAAAATACTCTGACAAATCTGTACTAAACTGTACTGGACTGGAGTTTTCATTCTGAACATCTTGGTAAAATTTATTTCTTTGCATTACCGTCTCCTTCTGTATTTCTGATATCTCCCCTCTGAAATTAACTTGCGCCTGATTCACATCTACATTCATAACCTCTTTCATCTCTCTTATCTCACTTGAAATGTTACTCATTCTACTACCTGACTCTGTACATTCTACATCAACATGTTCATTTTTAGTATTAACCTCACTTTCTTTGTTACCTATTTCCCTGCTCATGTCTAACATTTTCTTTGAAACTTCTCCTATCTCACTTACTATTACTTCCTCATTTTCATCTCTCATTTTTGGCATACTACTATCTAGCTTCATAACTTTCTTTTCAGTTTCTTCCCTGCTTTGATCTACTTTTTGCTCTAATATCTCATTACTCCTACCAATATCTTCAATTGATTTCCTATGATCTTTTTTTATATCTTCTCTCAATTCCTCAAAACTCTGATCTACTTTTTGTTCTACACTCTTAATAATATCTTCACTCAATTCCCTATGACTCTTTTGCATATCTTCCCTGTTTTGATCTATTTTCTTACTAAGATCTTCCCTCATTTCCCTATTATTCTTTTGCATATCTTCCCTGTTTTGATCTATTTTCTTACTAAGATCTTCCCTCATTTCCCTATTATTCTTTTGCATATCTTCATTCAAATTTTTCAGCATTTCCATAATCATACTAGTATCAAGATTAACATTTCCTGCTATTCTATTCTGACTTTCTGCACTAACATTTCCACCCTCAAATCCTAAAAAGTTTGAGCTATTTTCTGTAACCTGTATTGAATTACAGCTAACTGTTACATTATCTCCCTCCATAATTATTTCTTCTGTATTATTAGTAGCCATTGTTTTCTTTATCCTACCACTCCTTAAGTACATTTGAAGGTTACAATTTTGTTTTCTAACAAAAAAATTACGATACTCTGACCTTTGTGATGCTGTCTGTTGCTGTTACATTGATGTACAGCTTCCTGCCCCTCTCTCCTAGATTTGTATGTCGCTTCGATGAATCTGCGTCATTTTGTTGTCCTGTAGTTTGAATTTCCCTGTTGCCTTGTAATCTCGGAATTACGATGTCCAATCATCCGCGTAGTCTGTCGTTCCTTTTGTTGTTTCTGGAATCTGCGTCTTGTAGTTCAGTTCACTTCTCCATTCGCCCCTTCCTGGTCATCTCACTTCTTCCTGGTTAATTCTGCCCCTTCCTGGTTATTCTGATCCTTTCCTGGTCATCGTGTTCCTTGCCTGGTTACTCTGCCCCACGTTCTGGGTGCCAATTTGATGTAACATCTGTGCTTACGTAATATGTTTTTACGTAAATTATTAGAACTTAAAGATCTTATGTTGTGCTGCTTTTGTTTTGTTTGGTTACATAATTTTAACTGCCCCACGTTGGGCGCCAATTTGATGCGGTATTAATGTTGTATTTATTTAACATTATTGTAGCCCCACATTTGGGAGCCAATTTGTAGCGGTATTACTTACAAATGTTTGTTTACATCAGTGTTGAAGCCATCTTGTGACGTCATTCATTTGTTCGGTTTGTAGCTCCATCTTGTGTTAGCAATTTGCATCAGTGTTAGTGTTCGAAAGAATGCGACTGTTATTTGATTTAAAGTTTGTTTACTGTCCTCCGGCTAGCTATTATCTCTCGGTCGAACATGTCTCTTGATCAGGGTTGTGTAAATGGAAAGGAATCTTTTATCCAAAAAGAACACTGATGAAGAAATTGGTTTTATAATTTTTATTGTCGAACACGTTCACTATCACTTTTACACATTGATCTAGATACTCACCAAACTGAAACTGTTATAATAACTTCTTACTGATCACTTTTAATCCATGTACTTCAACCTTTTGTATAATTAACTTTATAATACTTTAGATTTTCGTAACTTTTGAATCTATAGCCGACGTATCTCATACAAATATTTTGACGAACTGACGAACTGAAGACGACGTGTAGTGCACAAAGAATTTTGATGAACTGAGCAACTGAAGGCAATGCGTAATGTATTGAGATTTTCGATGAACTGAACGACTGACGGACTTTACCTCTAACTTAACCTCTATTTATACTCCCACTCCCCGATATGCCTAAAGATTATAACTGAGTTACTATTGGCTAATAAAACGCGCCAACATTAGCGTCTATTTTAATATCCAATGAAAATTATGAATACATATGCTCTAGGGAAACATTCCAGAAGGTTCTAAACGGAAAAAACGCGCTAACATTACGTAACTTCCTCGTTTCCAATAATGATAAACAGCTCACCCCCCTCGCTGCATTATTGCGCTATTATTGACAGTTTCAGTAAGGCCGTATAAACTTATTTCCCAATAATAATTACAATTAATAAACATCTGAAATCAATGTCACATAAAAATGCATATTCATATTACAATCATTATTTACATTTAAGTAATTTGTGATACAAATTACTGCATCATATGCCCCACTAGAAACATAATTATAAATATTTACAACTTGTTTGGAAATTTTATAATTGGGTTTTTAGTCTCCTAAATCTTGGAACACACGCTATCACTTTCACTTAACACTGCACACGTATTTAACACACGACATATGTTTTATTTTTTTTTTATCTCGCCACTACTTACTGGCTCTGGTGTAATGTGTTTAGATATTAATCTAACATTACAATTTTTTTTTTTTTTTTTTATATAGCAAATACTGTACCCTGAATTATTTAATGACTGTTTCAAAAAATGGTTTACTTTCTTATATTGTTAACAAAAATTTATCAATTCAAGAATTTTTTGTAATTACTATACATATTTACCAAAAATATTCAACCTTTACATAAATATATTTACATCTCTTAAATCTAGACACGGTTTCACATTTTTCTGTTTGCTACATAAGTATTTGTTTTAATTATTTTTTTTTTAATTATGTTTACCCCATTTTTGTTATTTTGTTCTTTATTTTAACAATACTCTTGGAATTGTATTTACGTACTTTTACTTTAATATCATATTAAGTTTCAATCTTTGCATTCTTAATTTTCAAATGTTGTTACAGTTACTAAAAATTTAATTTTTTTTTTTTTTTTGTAATTTATTTCTCTTTTCAAATGACATATATATATATATATATATAATTAACCCTCTTACGTTCCAATACATTTCTCTGCAAGTCATCTTTAACTATCCAGCATTTACTTTACATCTCATTGCTATTTACCCTCCTGGATCAAATTGTGTGTGGCTAAATATTACTCGTTGCCGTATCCTAACCTTCAAATTTTTGTTCATGAATAACCTCTTGTATTCATTTGAAATTTCATCACATGATAACATTTGAAAACAATCTAAAGTTTCCTGAACAATACATCTTTTAACAACTTTCATTTTCAATTCTTCTGCTATCCTTTTAACTTGAAAATACTCTGACAAATCTGTACTAAACTGTACTGGACTGGAGTTTTCATTCTGAACATCTTGGTAAAATTTATTTCTTTGCATTACCGTCTCCTTCTGTATTTCTGATATCTCCCCTCTGAAATTAACTTGCGCCTGATTCACATCTACATTCATAACCTCTTTCATCTCTCTTATCTCACTTGAAATGTTACTCATTCTACTACCTGACTCTGTACATTCTACATCAACATGTTCATTTTTAGTATTAACCTCACTTTCTTTGTTACCTATTTCCCTGCTCATGTCTAACATTTTCTTTGAAACTTCTCCTATCTCACTTACTATTACTTCCTCATTTTCATCTCTCATTTTTGGCATACTACTATCTAGCTTCATAACTTTCTTTTCAGTTTCTTCCCTGCTTTGATCTACTTTTTGCTCTAATATCTCATTACTCCTACCAATATCTTCAATTGATTTCCTATGATCTTTTTTTATATCTTCTCTCAATTCCTCAAAACTCTGATCTACTTTTTGTTCTACACTCTTAATAATATCTTCACTCAATTCCCTATGACTCTTTTGCATATCTTCCCTGTTTTGATCTATTTTCTTACTAAGATCTTCCCTCATTTCCCTATTATTCTTTTGCATATCTTCCCTGTTTTGATCTATTTTCTTACTAAGATCTTCCCTCATTTCCCTATTATTCTTTTGCATATCTTCATTCAAATTTTTCAGCATTTCCATAATCATACTAGTATCAAGATTAACATTTCCTGCTATTCTATTCTGACTTTCTGCACTAACATTTCCACCCTCAAATCCTAAAAAGTTTGAGCTATTTTCTGTAACCTGTATTGAATTACAGCTAACTGTTACATTATCTCCCTCCATAATTATTTCTTCTGTATTATTAGTAGCCATTGTTTTCTTTATCCTACCACTCCTTAAGTACATTTGAAGGTTACAATTTTGTTTTCTAACAAAAAAATTACGATACTCTGACCTTTGTGATGCTGTCTGTTGCTGTTACATTGATGTCCAGCTTCCTGCCCCTCTCTCCTAGATTTGTATGTCGCTTCGATGAATCTGCGTCATTTTGTTGTCCTGTAGTTTGAATTTCCCTGTTGCCTTGTAATCTCGGAATTACGATGTCCAATCATCCGCGTAGTCTGTCGTTCCTTTTGTTGTTTCTGGAATCTGCGTCTTGTAGTTCAGTTCACTTCTCCATTCGCCCCTTCCTGGTCATCTCACTTCTTCCTGGTTAATTCTGCCCCTTCCTGGTTATTCTGATCCTTTCCTGGTCATCGTGTTCCTTGCCTGGTTACTCTGCCCCACGTTCTGGGTGCCAATTTGATGTAACATCTGTGCTTACGTAATATGTTTTTACGTAAATTATTAGAACTTAAAGATCTTATGTTGTGCTGCTTTTGTTTTGTTTGGTTACATAATTTTAACTGCCCCACGTTGGGCGCCAATTTGATGCGGTATTAATGTTGTATTTATTTAACATTATTGTAGCCCCACATTTGGGAGCCAATTTGTAGCGGTATTACTTACAAATGTTTGTTTACATCAGTGTTGAAGCCATCTTGTGACGTCATTCATTTGTTCGGTTTGTAGCTCCATCTTGTGTTAGCAATTTGCATCAGTGTTAGTGTTCGAAAGAATGCGACTGTTATTTGATTTAAAGTTTGTTTACTGTCCTCCGGCTAGCTATTATCTCTCGGTCGAACATGTCTCTTGATCAGGGTTGTGTAAATGGAAAGGAATCTTTTATCCAAAAAGAACACTGATGAAGAAATTGGTTTTATAATTTTTATTGTCGAACACGTTCACTATCACTTTTACACATTGATCTAGATACTCACCAAACTGAAACTGTTATAATAACTTCTTACTGATCACTTTTAATCCATGTACTTCAACCTTTTGTATAATTAACTTTATAATACTTTAGATTTTCGTAACTTTTGAATCTATAGCCGACGTATCTCATACAAATATTTTGACGAACTGACGAACTGAAGACGACGTGTAGTGCACAAAGAATTTTGATGAACTGAGCAACTGAAGGCAATGCGTAATGTATTGAGATTTTCGATGAACTGAACGACTGACGGACTTTACCTCTAACTTAACCTCTATTTATACTCCCACTCCCCGATATGCCTAAAGATTATAACTGAGTTACTATTGGCTAATAAAACGCGCCAACATTAGCGTCTATTTTAATATCCAATGAAAATTATGAATACATATGCTCTAGGGAAACATTCCAGAAGGTTCTAAACGGAAAAAACGCGCTAACATTACGTAACTTCCTCGTTTCCAATAATGATAAACAGCTCACCCCCCTCGCTGCATTATTGCGCTATTATTGACAGTTTCAGTAAGGCCGTATAAACTTATTTCCCAATAATAATTACAATTAATAAACATCTGAAATCAATGTCACATAAAAATGCATATTCATATTACAATCATTATTTACATTTAAGTAATTTGTGATACAAATTACTGCATCATATGCCCCACTAGAAACATAATTATAAATATTTACAACTTGTTTGGAAATTTTATAATTGGGTTTTTAGTCTCCTAAATCTTGGAACACACGCTATCACTTTCACTTAACACTGCACACGTATTTAACACACGAATATGTTTTATTTTTTTTTATCTCGCCACTACTTACTGGCTCTGGTGTAATGTGTTTAGATATTAATCTAACATTACAATTTTTTTTTTTTTTTTATATATAGCAAATACTGTACCCTGAATTATTTAATGACTGTTTCAAAAAATGGTTTACTTTCTTATATTGTTAACAAAAATTTATCAATTCAAGAATTTTTTGTAATTACTATACATATTTACCAAAAATATTCAACCTTTACATAAATATATTTACATCTCTTAAATCTAGACACGGTTTCACATTTTTCTGTTTGCTACATAAGTATTTGTTTTAATTATTTTTTTTTTAATTATGTTTACCCCATTTTTGTTATTTTGTTCTTTATTTTAACAATACTCTTGGAATTGTATTTACGTACTTTTACTTTAATATCATATTAAGTTTCAATCTTTGCATTCTTAATTTTCAAATGTTGTTACAGTTACTAAAAATTTAATTTTTTTTTTTTTTGTAATTTATTTCTCTTTTCAAATGACATATATATATATATATATATATATATATATATATATATATATATATATATATATAATTAACCCTCTTACGTTCCAATACATTTCTCTGCAAGTCATCTTTAACTATCCAGCATTTACTTTACATCTCATTGCTATTTACCCTCCTGGATCAAATTGTGTGTGGCTAAATATTACTCGTTGCCGTATCCTAACCTTCAAATTTTTGTTCATGAATAACCTCTTGTATTCATTTGAAATTTCATCACATGATAACATTTGAAAACAATCTAAAGTTTCCTGAACAATACATCTTTTAACAACTTTCATTTTCAATTCTTCTGCTATCCTTTTAACTTGAAAATACTCTGACAAATCTGTACTAAACTGTACTGGACTGGAGTTTTCATTCTGAACATCTTGGTAAAATTTATTTCTTTGCATTACCGTCTCCTTCTGTATTTCTGATATCTCCCCTCTGAAATTAACTTGCGCCTGATTCACATCTACATTCATAACCTCTTTCATCTCTCTTATCTCACTTGAAATGTTACTCATTCTACTACCTGACTCTGTACATTCTACATCAACATGTTCATTTTTAGTATTAACCTCACTTTCTTTGTTACCTATTTCCCTGCTCATGTCTAACATTTTCTTTGAAACTTCTCCTATCTCACTTACTATTACTTCCTCATTTTCATCTCTCATTTTTGGCATACTACTATCTAGCTTCATAACTTTCTTTTCAGTTTCTTCCCTGCTTTGATCTACTTTTTGCTCTAATATCTCATTACTCCTACCAATATCTTCAATTGATTTCCTATGATCTTTTTTTATATCTTCTCTCAATTCCTCAAAACTCTGATCTACTTTTTGTTCTACACTCTTAATAATATCTTCACTCAATTCCCTATGACTCTTTTGCATATCTTCCCTGTTTTGATCTATTTTCTTACTAAGATCTTCCCTCATTTCCCTATTATTCTTTTGCATATCTTCCCTGTTTTGATCTATTTTCTTACTAAGATCTTCCCTCATTTCCCTATTATTCTTTTGCATATCTTCATTCAAATTTTTCAGCATTTCCATAATCATACTAGTATCAAGATTAACATTTCCTGCTATTCTATTCTGACTTTCTGCACTAACATTTCCACCCTCAAATCCTAAAAAGTTTGAGCTATTTTCTGTAACCTGTATTGAATTACAGCTAACTGTTACATTATCTCCCTCCATAATTATTTCTTCTGTATTATTAGTAGCCATTGTTTTCTTTATCCTACCACTCCTTAAGTACATTTGAAGGTTACAATTTTGTTTTCTAACAAAAAAATTACGATACTCTGACCTTTGTGATGCTGTCTGTTGCTGTTACATTGATGTACAGCTTCCTGCCCCTCTCTCCTAGATTTGTATGTCGCTTCGATGAATCTGCGTCATTTTGTTGTCCTGTAGTTTGAATTTCCCTGTTGCCTTGTAATCTCGGAATTACGATGTCCAATCATCCGCGTAGTCTGTCGTTCCTTTTGTTGTTTCTGGAATCTGCGTCTTGTAGTTCAGTTCACTTCTCCATTCGCCCCTTCCTGGTCATCTCACTTCTTCCTGGTTAATTCTGCCCCTTCCTGGTTATTCTGATCCTTTCCTGGTCATCGTGTTCCTTGCCTGGTTACTCTGCCCCACGTTCTGGGTGCCAATTTGATGTAACATCTGTGCTTACGTAATATGTTTTTACGTAAATTATTAGAACTTAAAGATCTTATGTTGTGCTGCTTTTGTTTTGTTTGGTTACATAATTTTAACTGCCCCACGTTGGGCGCCAATTTGATGCGGTATTAATGTTGTATTTATTTAACATTATTGTAGCCCCACATTTGGGAGCCAATTTGTAGCGGTATTACTTACAAATGTTTGTTTACATCAGTGTTGAAGCCATCTTGTGACGTCATTCATTTGTTCGGTTTGTAGCTCCATCTTGTGTTAGCAATTTGCATCAGTGTTAGTGTTCGAAAGAATGCGACTGTTATTTGATTTAAAGTTTGTTTACTGTCCTCCGGCTAGCTATTATCTCTCGGTCGAACATGTCTCTTGATCAGGGTTGTGTAAATGGAAAGGAATCTTTTATCCAAAAAGAACACTGATGAAGAAATTGGTTTTATAATTTTTATTGTCGAACACGTTCACTATCACTTTTACACATTGATCTAGATACTCACCAAACTGAAACTGTTATAATAACTTCTTACTGATCACTTTTAATCCATGTACTTCAACCTTTTGTATAATTAACTTTATAATACTTTAGATTTTCGTAACTTTTGAATCTATAGCCGACGTATCTCATACAAATATTTTGACGAACTGACGAACTGAAGACGACGTGTAGTGCACAAAGAATTTTGATGAACTGAGCAACTGAAGGCAATGCGTAATGTATTGAGATTTTCGATGAACTGAACGACTGACGGACTTTACCTCTAACTTAACCTCTATTTATACTCCCACTCCCCGATATGCCTAAAGATTATAACTGAGTTACTATTGGCTAATAAAACACGCCAACATTAGCGTCTATTTTAATATCCAATGAAAATTATGAATACATATGCTCTAGGGAAACATTCCAGAAGGTTCTAAACGGAAAAAATGCGCTAACATTACGTAACTTCCTCGTTTCCAATAATGATAAACAGCTCACCCCCCCTCGCTGCATTATTGCGCTATTATTGACAGTTTCAGTAAGGCCGTATAAACTTATTTCCCAATAATAATTACAATTAATAAACATCTGAAATCAATGTCACATAAAAATGCATATTCATATTACAATCATTATTTACATTTAAGTAATTTGTGATACAAATTACTGCATCAAAACATTCCTGTTGTGTATGTCAGTTACTAGATATGTTTGGTCCTTAATTATTTACATAGGCAGGGGCACTAAATTTGAAGAAGAATGCAAAGATCTGGCAATATCACAAATTGTTATGATGCTAATGAAACCCTTGCTAAACATGGGGTACTGCCTGACTATAGATAACTATTGCAGTTCTCCACAGGTTGCTAATCTTCCGCTAACAGAAAGAACAGATGTGTTGCAGCTTGTGTCCAACAAGAAAAGAAATACTGCCTTCTTTTCAGACCAAGAAACTAAAGAAAGAGAAGATTGCAGCATACCAACAAGGTAAACTAACTGTACTAAAATGGAAAGATAAGAGAGATGTCTACACATTTTTCACTGTCTACAATGCAGAAATGCAGACACGCAAAGAAAGAAATTAAGATGTAAAACCAGCAGCTTGTATTTACTTATAATGATGTAATGGGAGGTGTGGACAAAGTAGATCAGCACATTGCAAACAATCCATTGCTGCACTATGTGTACCCCATATTTCCTTTATTTTTATCTTTAATTTAAAATTAACATCATTTATAAAGGATTTTTACAACAAAAAACATCAATGAATGCGCAAGAGGGGAGAAAAGTACTATAAGATGATATTTTTTTCATTTCTTGGAATTTGCCTTTGTCCTGTTCAAAAAAACAAAGAAAAGAATAGCATCCTCAACTTTTGCATGGCTGTCACTGAACAACTCACTGCCAAACATCAGAGGGATAAATTTTCTCCACAACTAGTGGGCCATTCATCAGCGGAAGCAACCCCAATGCAACCTGTTGGACATCATTTTCGTCTGCAATTCCTACTACCAAGTAGAATCCAATAAGGTCATCTAGGATGTACAACAGTACACATGGTGTCAGAGAGAATCAAGATACATGTGTTAAGATTGTGGTGTAGCTTTATGTAAAGTTCCTTCTTTCAGGGTATTTCACATAGCCAGAAACATATAAACAATGTTTCTAGCATTTAGTGTTTAGTGTTGCAATTCATTTCTTGTTCATTTTAGTACTTCAATGTATAGTATTCACTTTTTTGCATGTAAGTTCAGAAAAAAAAAAAAAATCAGTATACTCTGAATTTTAATTATGCATTTTGGACATAAGCATATAGGTGTCTCAGACTATCGACACTAGAGCGATGGCGACAAAAGCTGTACCAAACATTGCAGAGCAGGTTATTCGTCTCTAGCCACCACACTAACTGAGCGTTAATCATGCATTCAAAGGTCTTACAGACAACCCTCATTACAAATAGGGTGGTAGCTAGAGGGAAGTGACCGGTCTTTTCCAGGTCAAGGGATGGGAATGGCAATACCTGCCCGCCCGCAGGACGGGAACACATGCCGATGCCAGATGTGGTTGTAGAGGCCGACCAAGGAGGAAATCTCCTCAGGCAGAAGATGAAGCAGCATTTGTCAGTGGACGTCATTAGGACCAGGGAAAGAAATCTTGGTGACACAGACTGCGCAGCCTGGCAATGGTAAAAGGTGGGTTGTACGGTTCATTATAGTCACTGTGAAAATCAAGGACCAACTGCTCCCCAGAGGCTTTGATAGGCACAAAGGAGCTATCATGACTACCTGTTTGTGTAGAAGCAGCAAAGGAGGTGGCAAGGGCATTGGCTATATCCTGTTCACTGATGTAAATGGAGCTGTTTACAGCAAGACCAGGAATGATCGCCGGTGACACTTGCCATACATACGCCAAATAGCAGTCCACACCTGTTGTGCAAAATGACAGGAAAGGGAAAAAACAAAGGACTCCCAAGATTTGCATTTGGCACTGCAAAGGAAAAAAAGTCCGAGAATGGTTAAAAGCAATGAAGTTCTCCCCTGTAGGACATAATTGAAACACACACAGGGTATGTCTGCATGCTCTGAGGGCCAAATGGCATTCTACAGTCCACCAAGGGACAGGAAGGTCACGTGATGTGGAAGAACCTCGAAGAATGCTGGAATCCACTGTGAGCGAGAGAAGGTAAAATACTCCATCATTTCATTGATGGTGGCAAAACAATCATTGGTGAGATGAATAAGATAGAAATCTCACCCAGTTTGTTTCAGAAAGAATCCAGTGATGTCATGAGGATGATGTATAGGATGGTGGCCGGATAAGTGAATGGCAATGGGATAATGATTACTGCCAAAAAGGTCGGAAAGCATCGACCAATCAAGGAGGGCAAATTATGCTGGGCTGCAGAAAGAAACATTCAAAACAGAGTGTGTACCATAGGCAGATGATAAGAAGGTAGGGACACCAGCATTTAACAAAAGTAAGCCTGATATATCGCAAATGTATGCTATAAGGCATTCACAGCATTGCCAGTGTCACAGCCCCACAGAGTATTTTTGGCATTCAGATTACCTAGAAAAAGGAGCGTTGGGGGAATCTGTGCCAAAAGCATCCAAAGATCGTTCACTTGTAAGACACTGAGTGGTAGCAGATAGACATTGCAAAGAGAGAAACAGACGCTTTCACTGGACACACACAGCCACAGCCCCAACAGTGTGTGAAGCGGTATTGGAAGCTGGTGGCAGGGATATTATGTGCCACCAGAATAGCAACACCACTGCTGGCACACTTTCCAACAGCAGAGTCATGCCTAAAGGTTGAAAAGTTCCGAAGATGTAAAGCGTCAGTAGGCTGCAAATGGGTTTCCTGTAGACAGACGATAGAAGGGGAACGTTGGAAAACATCCGGAGTGCGAGCCCAGAATCCATTAACATTCCACTGAAGTATTACCATGGTAAGAAAAGGTTAAGGGATTATTTCGAGTTTCTTTCTCACCCTGACGGATTTCAGACCGACAACTGTAAAATCCCCATCCTCTGGCAACTCTTCTGATGCCCAGGAGCTGGAAGAGCCCCTGCGGCTCATGAAGTGGGACCAGAACTTTGTATAGGAGGCATAACCACTCGTTCTACGTTTAAGCCAAGAAAGATTACTGTCACCAGATGACACAAATGGATAAGTGCTGGTGGACAGTTTGGGGGCTGGTGGCTGCACAGCTGAAATTATAGGCTGCGTCACAGGGGTAGTACGAGACAATGGAGAGGTACTTTTTGGCAAGTCAGTTTGTGTTAAAGCATTGGTAGCAGGCACGAGTTGTAAGCCAATAGTAGTAACAGGAGAGGGGATAGGGCACGGACTTACAACCAGTAGTATAGCAGGTTGAAGTTGCGCAAAGCACTGCCACACTTCAGGAAATGTTAGGCATTCCTTAATGCACAACTCCTGCATACACTTTTCATCCAGAAACCTCTAACACTGTCGCAAGCTAGATGGATGACACCCTCCACAGTTCACACAACAAGGGTTTCAACGACAGGTCATGTTGGCATGGACTGGTAGGCCACAATGCTCACAAACAGCAGCATGGTTTCACAAGCAAGTAGTATGTCCAAACCTCTGGGACCGAAAACAGCACATGAGGTTCAGGATGTATGGTCATACGGCAGCATGCTTGGAACCACAAAAAATACATTCCAGTAACACAGTACCTTTGAAGGTGAGAAACACTATTTGCAAGGGATAATCTTGACCATTGTACTTGTGAGATAGCCGGTACGCCTGACACACTCTTGATTGGAAAGGCAGGTGACCTCCTCGGAGAGACCATCCAGACTGTGGTGATGACAACCCCCCTACAGGAGTTTAAGGATTTGTGTGGAGCTACCCAGATGGGGTAGGAGAACAAATTCGCTTTCAACAACTTGTGGGATTGGTCAGGATTGTTCATCTCTATCAATAACATACCATCTCTAAGTCATGTTGCCTTCTTTACCGAACCACAGATCTGATCCACTTCATGTAAGATATATAAAGGGCTATGGTCCTTATACATTTTCCCTTCATGAGCCAAGGTCACGAACAAAAACAAGTCAATGAAAGGGGTTTTGAGCACATGCATGATTATAGGATCCCCATCCACAATCAACCCATCCGGGGGTTAAAGAAAAAAGGCACCACATCTTCATGGTGTGTGCCATCGTGGGAACCCCTCCCAAGACCAATTTCAAGACACACCTCAGAAGAGCTACCCCCAATCTCCACTGCTGAATCATATGTGTAAGCCATTCACCACCGGCTTTAAGCCCCTACCATGGGAATAACAGCCTGTGGCTCCACACTTAAGGCTGCACTGCAGGCAAGATACAGAAATGGATTCAGGACTTGTGGTTGAATACACCAGGGTTCCGTCACCAGTAACATGTCTGGCCCGTCACTTGGCTGTCGGGGAATTAACATAGGCTGGGCTCCCAGAAAGCTACATGGGTGTACATGATAGCGTACACACAGGGGCAGTGCAGGAGGTCCGACCAACCTTCGTGCCTGAAACCCCCATAGAGCACAGATGTCAGAAGCTGTGCTGAAATTGTGGGAAAGAACCACGGAGACAAAAAAGATCCCTGCTGGTGAGACAGGAGTAAACAAATCTAAGACTGTACAAACTAAGAATCATAATAAGCCTAGAAGAAGAAGAGGGTGAGGATGAGTAATTAGTAGGGACCCCGACTTTTCGCGAGTAGTTAATTCGCGAAATTGGCCGAAAGTTAACAATAAGGAAAACCTTTAATCAATTATTTTTAAATTCCACATATATATCCATTCTGATTCGCGAAATAACGCGACATTAGTTCTATATCGCGAAAACGCGAAATAACACAGTTATGAAAAAAAATGTGCAAAATAACCCGAAATGTTTCTCTCTCTCCCCCTTTTTTGGCGTTTGTCTCTCCTTTTCACATAAACAATCAGATATTTGGCTTTTCAATCATTTACGGATACGTGTATTGTCATTCGATACGGCCATGCTGCACGGTGTTGTGTGCTGCACAGCACAGAACACCAAACTGCACTGTGATTTAACCACAGCTTCGGCAAACATTGGTACTGCTTCGACTACCCCGTCCCCTTCACTCTTCACCTATCACATGCACAACAAAAGGAATGCCATGTTTATCGGAACTTGGCAACACCGCATCAGTGACGGATTTCTCATTTCACTCAAATTATTATTTGGATTTAAATGACAATACTACCTGCAATTCTTCTCTAATGCCGTATTTTAACGATTCGTGCTTGCATCGCCCCATTTCATGCCGGCTGGAAAAGACTGTCGCAAAAGTATCGTTAAATAATGCATGAATTTCTAAGTCTGGTTCAAGTCAATTCTGACAGTAGACAGCCTCTTCTACCAATCACTGTCTCCGTTTCCTGTACCCCTCGCACGAAAATTGTTGCTGTCTCGCGACGTTGCCATAATGTGAATGCATGTCTAGGTATATTTTGTGTCCGCTATACTGAAAGATTCGTTTGGAGTCAAGTTATATTCTTCAAATTACGTTACAATTTAGCGCAAGGAGTCTGTTTACCTTCTGCTCTGAAAAAGAAAAGGAATTATGCCAATGGAGCCACGTTTCAAATTAAGCTAGCGCATGCACAATTCAGCTGACGGTGGAGTTGGCAACGTGCCGTTCGCGCGCCGTACAGACAGCATGTGCAAGACGTTTAGTCAGTTTAGTTTTGTGGCACGCGGGAATTCAAACCGATTCCACAGTAGTATTTCAATGCGGTCTCAAAATATAATAAACTGCCAGGCATCTTTCCTTCTTGAACACTGCAAAGACACCATTTGCCTTATTGAAGTGCTTGAGGGATCTAAATATCCATTTGTTCATAAACTATATAGCAAACTTAAAGATATATCAAATGGCTTCACAATAGTAGCAGAGGGCTCGTTTAGAGAGAAAACTTCAAGTCTTCTTCAGAGACTGCCAACCCTCAAGAAGTCTTATGTTATCAGTCAGTTCAAGCAATTGGGCATAAAGTCAGTTACCAAGCTGAATTCCTTAATGTCAGCTGATCCAGCTGATGATGATATTCATTCTGCAGGTAAATTGTTTGATATACGAAAAATAGTATCAAATGAGGCATCTACTGATATAACTATAGAAAAAGCAAGAAGAATGTTACCTTTTCTGCGAGACTTGCCAGAGAAGACATTCGAGGAGGGATATGCTGCTCTGAAGAACATAGTGTGTGAGAAATTAGATGATGCTGCTGAAGTGAACATATGGATTTACTTTCTGGACTTCAATGTGATCACTTGTGTTTCAGTGAGAAGTGTATGAAACTATTGTGGGTACCCATGTCCAATGTGGACAGTGAAAGACTTTTCTCTGCATATGGGAACATCATGACAAACTTAAGAACAAATCTTAAGCCGGAGAACACCGAACTTATGGTGGCTTTGTCTCTAACAAAGTAAATCAGTCGAAATGTATACTATGTAAATATTTTCATGCTCCTCTTTTTTAAGTTACATGTAAGGTGCCCTTTGGTCCACAGTAAAATAGTTTAAACTGTGTTTTTGTTTTTTCCCTTTTTTTTGCACGAGATAACACTGTTAAGCAGTTTTATTTACCGCCCAAAACACCGCTCACTATATTATTTTTACACCGATATTACATTATTTTATTTACCGACAATCAGGGGTCCCTAGTAATTAGGAAGCAGTAGAGGAACATGGCACAGTGATGGGGGTGACAGAACGGCAAATGGCTCGGAACCCCAGGTACACCAAACCCGTACCCACCAAAGGTGGGCCCTGGGGGGAGGGGAGGGGCAAACATAGACAGAGAACAAGTGAATTGCCAAAAAGCCAATTTAATAACTCTCTACTTCATCTATATTGTTATTTATTTCTGAAATTTGCAAAAGATATTAGACAAGTATGGATGGAAATGTTTCTCTCCTATTAGCAGCAATGCTAAATAAGCAAAATAAATTACCAGCATGTATAAATAATGGATGAAATTACTTTGCATTTATTTAAGGCTGGCACACAACTGCCCATAAACAGGAAGGGAAATAGAATCAGAACATGAATGAATAAATGAATAAATAAATAATTAATACATAAAATATTAGTTTTCAAATGTGAGCATGTAAATCAACAGGAAGGTTTCTAGATCCTGGGAGTGTTAACAGGAAGGCTGGCCAAGTTTCATGTTTTGTTTTCCTGACACAGCATACTGTATGCTTTCTGTATGTAGCTTTTTCATTGGGGAACATAGTCCAAGAAGCTGATCCATAACAGCCACTAAAGCTCTCTTTAGAAGCAGGCTTGGAAAAACAAAACCAAGATGATACCCAGCAATAGTATGCATTTCCATTTTAAGTTACATTTCTTTGTCACAGCAGCATTTAGTTTAAGAATCACAAACAGTAACACCATCACTTTTTAAAAGCGTTTACCATGTTGAATTTTAAATTTTTTATCTCATTCAGGTGACATAATGTCATTGGTATTTTAAAAAATTATATCAAAATGCACAAAAGCAACTTTGCATGTTGTTATTGATATAGTAACTTTTTATTGAAACTTTTGCTTTCTATTCTTGTTCTGGTTCTCAATCCTAATTGGGGACTAAGCTTAAAAACCAATAAATTCCAATTATCAAATTGAGGTTAAGACTACTGCTTCCCATTCTCATTGTGCATAGTATATTCACCTTTCCGTTTCATTCCCATTCTGCTTCTAATTTCACTTGCCCTTCGCAGGCAATTGTGCACCAGAATTTACTATGCCTTAAAGCAAAACTTCCCAATAAGAAATCTGATGATCATTAATTAATGCAACTCTCATTCTTTTTAAGTATGGAAAAATCTCACCTTTCAGCAGTCTGCCACCCATAAGATAATTGTTCATTGTCTCAGCTACCACCTGTGCAACCTCAGAATACAAGAATTCTATAAATGCAAATCCTTTTGGATTACCAGTCTGTAAAGAACACATACAAACATTTGAATAAATTAATAGTGTAATATGTGAAATGTATAATGTAAGTATTCTTTGTGTACAGTTTAGATGCAATATAAGCATCTGTAGAATAAAGTGTTATTTTGAGTTCATAATCATATTCCTAAAAGTGGAAGCATTATCTGCAACAAATACAGGTATTTCACCAAAAGTTAAACCTTCCAGAACTTAAACCACTACAGTTACCAAGAAAGAAGAAAATGATAGTGCAAGAGAGGAAGTGATACAGATAACAGCCTCTATAAACTGCACATGACCAACACAAATAGCCAAGGTCAAGGCACGGACTCATAAATGGGAAGTCTGCGGTTCAAATACTGCAAGGACTGCCCTTCCTGAGGGTTTTTTTTTTCAGGATTTTCTCAGTCCTCATAACTGGCAAATGCCAGGGAGGTACCCTAAATTTAGACCTGGAATGTTTCCATTCCTCAGATTTCCTTTCCCAATTATCATTTCATTTATCAACAGCATCTGCAGCCTGTGGGACATACACAGTAAGAAAGTGCATTAAACATTGCTAAAAAAAATGCAAAATCATTAAAATTTTCGGGCCCACTTTCATATACAGACCCAAGCACAGGAAAAAAATTTTGGTCACAAAATATACACAATACACATGTAAGTATATAACCAAAATTCCAGCTCACCAAAATGGTTCAAAGCACCATAAAAAAAACCCTAAAATTCAACAAAAAAAAAAACAAAAAAAAAACGCAACATTTCTGGATAATGCGAGACAAAATATATACAACTGCAGTCTCTTTGCTTTCCATCTCTTTTTCTACTCCTCTACAGCACCCTTCACCTTCCTGTATCTCAACTTCTGTCCCCGAACCTGCCTGCTTCCATACTCACACCACTCCCTACCATTCACCAAGCCCGTAGCATAGTTTATACAGGTTGCTTGTTTTATATACGTTTTTTATGTCCTTTTATTTTCAATGATGGAGATTCAATCCCACAGCGTTCCCTATGCTTCGACATATCAGCAATGCATTTTTCCACTGAGCTACGACGCACTCTACCAACAACCACCTCTGCACTTCACACATGGCTTTTTCAAATGACATAACTGCATACTTTATGATAACACTATAACATCATCAGCAACATAAACTTGCTCTTCACATTCCACCATGCGGTTTACTACGAGGGCTGATCAACAAAGACTGAGACTGATTTTTTCCTGTAGCTTCCGTGATAGTTTCGTATCTGTAACATAAATATTTGAAAAGAGTGGGTTTTTATGTATAATGTTGGTAGGCGGCAGCACTCTCGTATTGGTAGGTTGGTAGTAATGCTTTATTTTGTAGACCCTACATGCATTTCGCATACCAGACAATGGAGGTGACGCGAGACGTGATGCAAGAGGAGCAGTACAGCACAATCAAATTCTGTTTTCGTTTATACCATACAGCCACCGAAACTTATGAAAAGCTGAAGCAAGCGTACAGTGAAGATGCACTACCTCGTGCAACAGTGTTTAGGTGGTTCAAGGACTTCAAAGAAGGCCGACTTGTCAGTGTTAAGCAAGGTGGGCCTGGTGTTTCGGCTTCTGCTGTGACTGAAGTCAACATCAATACAGCTGCTGTGATTGTCCGAGAGGATCGGCGTATAACATTACGTAACCTCAGTGAAGTGTTGAGAATTTCATATGGCAGTGTGTTTACAATTATGCACGACCATCTCCATATGACCCGAGTTTGAGCTCGTTGGGTGCCACGTCTGTTGACTCCTGAACAAAAGGCTGTGCGAATGGAGACAAGCTGGGAGGTGCTGCGTCTCTTTGCTGATGGAGGGGATGCATTTTTTAAATCGATTATCACCGGTGATGAGTCATGGCTGCATCATTATGATCCTGAAGGAAAACAAGCCAGCACAGTGTGGAAATCGCCAGGTTCTCCAACACCAAAAAAGGCAAAAGTTGTTCCATCTGCAGGGAAAGTGATGGTGATCACATTTTTTGAATGTAATGGAATGATTTACCAGCATGCAGTTCCCCCTCACACTACTGTTACAGCAGCATACTACACGTCAGTATTGGCTACACTGAGAAAGCACTTTGCAAAGAAACGACCAGAGCTTTCTCGGATTGGGTGGCGACTTCATCATGACAATGCGCGGCCTCACGTCGCAAATCAAGTCATGCAGTTTATGGCTCGATTCAACATTACCTGTGTACCACATCCACCTTATAGCCCCGATCTTGCACCCTGTGACTTTCTTTTATTCCCATCACTAAAGGCAAAGCTTAGGGGTATTCGATTTGAGAACTCTGAAGCAGTGCTCAAAAAAAGTGAGGCGATTCTCAAGGACCTGACAAAGAATGGTCTGCAGCACGTGTTCAAGTACTGGCAGAGACGCTATAAAAAGTGCATTGAAGTAGGAGGGGACTACTTTGAAAACTTCATGTAAACATTGAATTGGAGTAATAAACATCTGTGAAAAAAATCAGTCTCAGTCTTTGTTGATCAGCCCTCGTACATCATTAACATTATAAACTCCTCCAACTCTGCCCAAATAACAAAACATCTAAGGCAGAACTCATGCCTTTAATAGAACAAAGGGCAAAGTAAGACTCCCTCATAATCACCGATGAATGGAAAGCCTACCAAAGCCTTCCACCTTCAGCTTATAGTCACCAGATGCTAAATCACTCAAAAAACTTCATGGGTAAACAAATCCATTCAAGTATACTACTAGTATGCATTCATTTCATCACTCCTAGTACTGTACAAACAGCATATTGCCGACAAGTATCACGTTTCTTGCTATTACCAACTGCTAACTCCATATCACTTTACATCCACTATTCAAATTATTTCACAAGTACACCAGGTTCCTGCTCTGATACCTGTTTTTTCGATCCGGTTGATATACATACATTAACCCTAACCTAACCGTGCATAAACCTCGAAACCACAGGACCTGGTCGTTCGCCATGGCTTGCTATGGCCTGACGGCCTCTGCTTGCTTCATACTTGTTTTAAACCAAATAAGCTGATACCCATTATTTTGGTACAGTTCATATATACACACTAACCCTAACCTAACCTTGCACAAATCTCAAAACCACAGGAACCTCTCATTCGCTGCAGCTCGCTACGGCCTGATGGCCTCTGCTTGCCTCATTCTTTTAAACCAAATCAGTAGCAAAGCTGTCACTTATTGTCTGTTGTGCTATTAACATGAAAGTAACCTCTCTGGGACATTTCTGAAAATCGCACCACATCTCCACAGTACCAATTTTACTCTTCTAGTCTTTGCAAGGTAATTGTACATTTCTGTTCTTGAAACTGGGGCACACATCCAAATAGTAGAGGACTTCAGTCCCACTTTAAAAAGTCAGTATGCATCAGTACAGAGGAACAAAGCATTCATGCGAGTTCCTTTAGGGCTAGCATTTAAAGAAAAAGCCAGTCACTGGTGCCAACGTTGCACTGCTGGAAGACATCCAGCAGCTATCTTCAGCATGAAGAGTACAGTTGGCCACAACAACAAGCAGGGAGATACAGTCGTCAACATATTGAAAACATCCAATAGTATTTATTATTCAGCACGAAGAGTACAGTTGGCTGGCAGCCTACAACAACTACAACAAACATGGAGCCTCAGCTATCAACATCTCACTGAAATCCAGCAGCATGACTGTAAGTACAATAAAAATACATTGGAAAATCATGGGGAAAAAAAGAAAAAGAAAAAAACAAAAAAAGGAAAGAAAAAAGAAAAAAACAAGAAAGAAAAAAAAGAAAGAAAAAAAGAAGAAGAAGAAGAAGAAGGAGGAGGAGGAGGAGGAGGAGGAGGAGGAGGAGAAGGAGGAGAAGAAGAAGAAGATGATTACAGATTACAAAATATCAACTGCATGTACCCATTCTTGTGATTCATTATGAATCTGCCTCGGACTGTCACATCACCATTCTTCTAGCAAATGTAACCAAAATCAACAATTAATGTGTCACTCCAATGAAATAATGGTGACCTTTTCAACTATGGTGAATATGCTAAAGTCACTTTTATTACATTTTAAGGTCATTTAACCCATTTTTCATGAAGTTCCTAAATGGAAGTTTGGCCAAATTGTCTGATATGTTTGTGTTTTTTGGAATATCAGGAAGATACAAATCACCTGGATATTCTTCATTTGCAATAACTAAAAAATGGAAGCTAATAAAAGATAAAATGCAGTGAAAGTTTAAAGAAAGTTACACATTTATTCAGAGATCACTAATTTATGAGGAGTTTTGCAAAGAGTGAATATGTAATATTTTTCTTCAATGAAATGTGTTTTATATAAGTATAAATGCTAGTTGCAGAGTTGGTTTTCCAAAATCTTCATCCATAATCTCTCATCTCAAATTGTTTATCTAAGCACTACATATATACAATCAAGTTAATTTCATACACTGTTATTCTCCTTTATGTTCTATGTAACACTGCAAGCTTTGCCATAAGAAAGGAAAGTAATCTTAAAATACCGGACATTTACCTTCTTACTTCTAGCCATTTTGATGCGTGTTACTCTTCCAAACTGACTGAAGTAGGCAAACATTTCATTCTCATAGAAGCCAGGTGGTATGTGACTGAGAAAAACAATTCCTCTACCAAGCAGTTTCCGGGTCTGCTTTGCAGATTTGGCTTGAGCTGATGTTCCCAAAAGAGCCTTCTTTGTTTTTTCTCCACTAGTAGTTACTTTTGCTTCATCTGTTTCATCCCGCACTACAATCTCTTTTTTCTGGGGAAAAATAATACAATCCTTTTTAGCACAAATATCAATAATACTCATTAATGTGGATCAAATAACAATTAAATTCTACTTCCTTCAAAGAAAAGCTTTAACAATTTGGATGTAGGAAGCACTAGCTTCCAAAACCTGGAAACTAGAACATACAGTGCCTATCATTATACTATTCAAATTTCTACTAACAAAATATATTTGCATTTAAGAAAATGTTGTAAACAGTTGCATTTATCAATTTTCTCCAGTAAGATGGCAATAAGACATTTTAGTTTCAATATCTACAAACATGCACATAATTAAACAGTGTACAACAAAATACACTCAAAAGAAATGCAGGTTAGTAAAAATTGACACATTTTTATTATTTTTCTCCTCCCATTATATTTATACATTTGTGCTGATTAAATATAGGCATTGCACATTTTCCACATGTCATTCCCACAATAAATTTATATCGTTATTAATTATAATATCGTTATTAATTATAATTAAGAATATCGTTATTGAAAATGGTTCCTAAGAGTGCATTGGCATTTCAAACATCTTGATTCCAAATCTTTTAACGTGATGCTACATAACCGTTCTAAGGAAAGACGCGTACCTGAACAAGGCCATCTTTACTTGAAACACCAGACATAAGCACAATTCACACCTGCATATTACCTTTAATAGAAAAAGTCATATGAGCTCAGCTTCAAGTACAATGGTATACAAATTTATAACAAACTTTCCTCTGAAATAAAACACATTACATCATCTGAAAAATTTAAAAGGATACATCTAATATCATGCACATGATGTATGCAGATTACAATTGAATTGAATGCATAAAGATTAATGTCCAGGAAACTTATTCTGCCTTAATATTAGAATTCAATAAATGGAGGAGGGAGCCATTAAGATGTGTCTTATGAAGAAAATTGTAAATGTATGAATGCTTAAGCCTGTCTGTTGTTCTCAATGTTTGGGAAAAGGAACAGCATTAGCTGGACAGAAAGGGTAATTCTACCATAAAAAAAATCTATGTTACACTCACATGTTTTTCTCTACTCCTGTACAAACTATTTTTACAAACACTTATTCTCCATCTACTTCATATTAATTGAGCTAAACATATGCACAAACTATCTTATTGCTAATTTTCTTGTAGGTGCAAGGGGAATATGGTGGGCTATAAGCGATAGTCAAATCTTTTAAGATCTGGTTGCTAAGTGGAGCATGTCACTCTCTTTGCATTTCAGGAAAAAAAAAAAAAAAAAAAAGAATGAATTCCCATTTGAGAAAAAGTATAAGTATTGGGAAATTCAAACAAATAACGAGGTATGTCTCGGAAAATGATTCACTCCACCAAAAAAAAAGTATATGACAAATTGTGTGCTTTAATGAGCTCTAAATTTTTTTTTGTAGAAAAAGTTTTTGTCTATCTCTTACGGTTTACCAGTTATGCAAATGCTATTCAGAAAGATGAGCACTTTTGGGACCATTCCTAGAAAATTCACAGTATACATTCTATTTGTCATGAAAATATCTTAAATATGATATTTTAATCAAAAATTGTTACAGCCATTTTGGAGAAAATCAAAATTTTCGAAAAATGTTTCAGGTAAAGGCAGTTTGGGAGAGGGGGTTTCTTGAAAATTTGTGTCACATCTTTGAAAGATAATGAACCTAAATACCAAGTTTGGTAGTCATCCAAATTTTCATTTTTGAGTTATACTGTTCAAGGACGCACGCACGCACCCACCCACCCACACCCCCACCCCCACCCCCACACACACACACACACACACACACACACACACAGACCTTTTTCTAAGTGCTTTTTTGGATTCAGGAGGCCTCAAAACCTGTATTTCTGGTGAAATCTCGGTATAGAATTTTTGGGTGGAATGCATTACTATACGTAGTAGAGAAAGCAGTAAGTAATCATATTATATACATATACATTCAATTTTGAACATAATCAATGAGGAAAGAAAAAGAGAGAGCGAGGGATGGTGAACATGTGAGAGTAGACTTTGTTATATATCTATATAGAACATTGTCTGTGAGCTTGCAAAATCTGATTACATAACAAAATCTTCTTGTATTTTGCAAAAGTTAAAATTGCACTGATATTTATAAGTCTATACATACAAAACTTAAATTCCTTTAAAACAAATGCTGAAGTTCATTCACATGACACTAGAGCAAAAAACAATTTATTTGTAAATTCACACAGAACCAACTCTATGAAAATAGCTTCACATATGCTGGTCTACACTTATATAACAAACTAACCTCAATATATAAGGGATATTGAATCCCAACAAAAATTTAGAAAGGCTTTATTTAATTACTTAATGGAATATAGCTTTTATAGTGTAGATGAATTCCTACAACGTGAAGTAATTAGTGTAAAATGTTAATTTGTAAATGATTCTTTAGAACTCAAATCTGTATAGTCTTTCATGTATGTTGTTATTCTTTTCCTTTGTGTTTTAAAATTTTGTTGAATCTTATATCACTGCATTTGTAATTATTTATGTATCGTGATATATTTTCTTTTTATTTTAAACTGAGGTGTCCTATAACATATGTATTATGTTTTTATGGATGAAATAAATACAATACAATACAATTACAGATAACATGACTTTTTTTTCACTCAGTTCTGCATTTTGTTTATGGAAGTCTGAATTTCACATGTAATACTTCCATATAATGTGCTTAAGTGAAGAATCAAGTTTATAACAATGGGACTTTGCAAGCAATGCACATACCTACTGTTTCAAGCTATTCTTTATAGGAAAGAGAATAGATATCCTTTCTTTTGAGATTCCCCCAAAAAATGCCAAATAATTCATAAACAACAAAAATATGCAGTATTTTAAGATATTCTTCAGAGAAGGGAGAATATCCTCTTTTCTCTTTCTTCACTTGCTCCTAAGAAATACCAAATAATCCATTAAAACTTTCCTCCGCAACTGATACAGGACTTCATATAAGTACTTACACAAGGGTTTGCTACCAGGGTGACCAACCGTCCGGCTTTTGCCAGTCATGTCCTCCTATTTATACAGTTGCTTTGCATCTGGTAGGATATATTCTAGAAAATGTCCAGCTTTTTAGATGTTTCCCCCACTTCCATTTATGTTAAATAAAAGTCATAATATTTTGTCAAATGCTGTAGGTGTCCAAATCACATGTATTACACGTGACACTAAGCACACTCCCCACTTGGGGATTACCCTGTTTTCTTGTACTGTTTAGCCAATGTCAGCTCGAGGCCTGAGTGGTAAACACAGCAAAGCAATGCAAAACAGTAGTTACATTGCGTAATGCGTTCACTACTCTGTACTTGTTTTGTATCAATCAGATCAAGTGATTGTTGATTAGTGAAGCTGCAATACGTTTCTTTCATTTTATCTGGTTTGTTTATAAACTTTAGATGAATATGTCATCTTTAATTTCTAAAAGCAGTGAAATAAATAAATAAAAAAAAAAAAAAAATGTAAATTTCAGACAAGTTGAAAGAAAAGTATCTGTGTCTTACATGTCATAATGAAAGTGAAGCGAAGTGCAACATTTGCGACTGTTACATAACAATTGGAAATAAAGGTGCACAGACAATCTTGAAAGGCATTTCAACAATGAAAAGCATAGGAAATGTATTAGAGGCAGCTCTTCATTGTATAATATTGAAACATTTTTCTCCCCTAAGTATTCTAATGTGGAGAAAAAGGTTCAGGCAACAGAGATAACATTGGCATTTCACACTGTTTGTCATCACCAGTCTTACACGTCTATGGACTGTACATCCAAATTAAATATAGTGCTTTATTCAGATTCAGAAGTAGCAAAGAAATTATCATGTGGAAGAACCAAAATGGAAGCAACCATAATGTATTAGCCCCTCATTCCATTGATGTTGTTGCTAAAACTTTGAATAATAAAGTGCCTTACGTTGGAGTAGGGACTGACACTAGTAATCATGGAGCATTGAAACTTTTCCCTATCGTGTTAAGAGAATTTTGACTATGAAGAAGATGGCATACATACTAAAGTGTTAGAACTAGAATCATGTCCAAATGAAACTTCCAAAATACTATCCACATATGTTTCTGAGACTTTAAAAAAAAAAAACAATACTTCTGCTAAGTGTATTGCTTTTAGTGGAGATAATGCTAATGTGAATTTTGGAGAACTTTCTCATAAGGCAGGCAAAAATGCTCTTTTAGCACCTAAAAAAGGGGCTTAAATCAAGCTTTAATAGGTGTTGGAAGTCCAGCCAATTTAACAATTGCTCACAGCACAGTGCTGATGCACTTCAAGTTAATGTAGAGAGTATAGTCCTCGAAGTTTTAAATTACTTCCACATTTATACAATTCACACAGAAAAACTCAAAAGACTTTTGTGAGCTTGTTGAAATCAACTATCAGCAGCTTCTTAGTCATAGCAAAACTAGGTGGTTAAGTTGATTCCAGCCGTGGAAAGAATGCTTAAACTATTTTCAACTTTGAGATCATATTTTCTTTCTCAGACAACAAAATCTGTCCCTAATATATCCAGGACCTTCTTTGAAAATGAGTTCTGTGAACTTCATCTGTGGTTCCTTCATTCCACTATGCACATCTTTCACAACAAAGTTTCAATACTAGAAGTCCATGATCTGTTAATCTCAGCACTGACTTTTCTAAAAGATAGAAATGAAAATCAATTCATGCCTCTTAAAGCCAATCTCTTAAATTCCTCGCTGAAAATGGTTTTTCAGAATGAATGCAAAGTGTTTTCATACAAGATTATTTGTTTTTATGAAATCTGTATTGAGTATATGGAAAATTGGATGAATCCTATGGATGAATTTAAGTGTTTTCAGTATATGAAACTTCAAAATATAAAATCTATCAAGTCTGAAGAAGTCCTCGCTTGTCTTGAATACTTGCAATCCAAAGGTGTGCACATAGACAATTGTAAACTATTTGACCAGTTAGCAAAGTGCAAAGGTATGCCACCATTTCTGATTTGGATCAAATTCAACACAAGATAAGCAGTGGAGTGATTTTTTTTAAAAGTGCCCACAATATAGAAACATGTACTGAGTTGCCAAAAATTTGCATTTTATTTGCTACCCCAAATAACAGTGCAGTGATTCAGTGCATGTTCTCTCTAATTAGTACTCAGTGGACAAAAGAAAGAAACTGCTTTGTAACAGTCATTTAAGGGTATCATAGTGGTGAAACATAATTTCAAAAACATAATGTGTGGAATTTTACAACATGTTACAAGAGCAATTGGTTTCTTCTAGCAAAAGTCAGTGGTGTTGACAAGTATAAAACGGCTGCTATGCCTTCAGCATGTTCATCTACGCAAGAGTAAGGTAATGTAATATTGGGTGGTATTAATAAAAGCAAGCCATGACTTAAAACCCACAATTTCTGAGCCATGGTTCACTTCCGTATTAATAAAATACAACTTACACTTATCAACAACTCAACCCCTCCTCCTAACGAGTCACGGCTCTAGCCGTGGTATTAATAAAACAGAACTGACTTCACTTTAAGAGCCATGGCTTAAGATTTCTTAAGCCACCTCAGTAGCTATTTCAAACTTGAAGGCGATGGCTCAGTTGCAAGTGAATGTCAACCTGAGAAACGAAAAATACTATAAAATGCGCCAGGATTCTGAAGGCTACAATTATAAACAACTTTATAGGTGTGAGAAAGAAAACGTGAGGTGGCTCGCCCGGCATTTCCTTTCGGAAACTATGGACACGAGAGGAAAGGCCCTTATGTACTAGGGAAAAATGAGAATATTTTTACGCTTCATTGGGGACCCCGGATTCCAGTCTGGCGTGGCAGAGGACCTGGCCATTTCACAAGGTACAGTTTAAAAATATTTTGGAAAGTTTCTTCTGGCATTAAACAAAAATCAAGAAACTGGATCAAATTTCCAGCAACCACTGCAGCACTACAAGCTGCTAAATTTGAATGGCAGCATTATTTTACGTTATTGCAACCTCTCAAAAACAGCAAAAGGTTTTGTAATCTTGAATTATTTCATAAAACGGAGCTTTACTAGTAGCATCAATAAACTGGAGAATAATCAAAAGTCGTCCTTAATATTCTTACCTCTTAATGAAACTATAGATGGATTTGATTCCCCTTGAATAAAGTCTAAAAGTTTGTTTTCCCAGTTTTTCAGGGCTATGGGCTTGTTGCATGTCCGTCGCACATCAGTCTTCACTTTTAGACAACTTTTCATATTTCTTTTTTCTTTGCTGTCTGGTCTTCTGTTAGGCAAAGATTCAAATTCTCTTTTAGTTTTTGCTGCACTTCGGTCATAGCAGAAGTCTTTTCCGCTTGTCTGCAGACAGCTGAGATTTGCTCCTTATCTCTTTTGGTGGTTAAGTTCACAAAAGAAGATACAAACTGATTGCTTTCTTCAGTCATTTCTGATGGATACACTGCCACAAAAATACCTAAACCGAATAGAATGTTTACTGCCGCTTGACAATAATGCATTTGCAATCAGGAAGAGGGGAAACTTGAGTCAGAGACTCGCAATCATAGAGCCAAGGTTCAGCACGGAGGGGAGGTTTTTATTAATACCAAATCTGTGACTCCCGACTCGCTGTTACCGACGACTCGGTTTTGCTACAAGCCATGGCTCATGAGTCACGGCTCGCTTTTATTAATACCACCCATTGTCACTTTTGCATAATGTTTTAATTATCCTCCATTTATGAGAAACGTTATTTTTTAGACATGTACTCCATTTGAAAATTTCCACCAGATCACCCTGTTTGCTACTGTTTTATTATTTTATTAAAACACTTCCCTCAATGAAGGGCTGCCATATAGACAAAGTATACGTATACAATTAACAAATTTAAATTAACAATAATAATGACGATTTATAGTTAATATATCAAAATAATGAAAATCAACTTAAAATAGAAATACAAATGAAATAGAGTTGGGTATGCTGCTGACCATACTGCAATTTTTCCAAGAATTTGTTTATCTAAAGAGTAACTTTTGTTTCAGTCATAGTAAATTACTAATCCCTATACATAACGCACTAATGTGAAATCCAGCTCATTTGCAGGCCCTAAATATTTGGGGCACGAGTTTATTCATAATTGCTGAAGAATATGCTACAAAATATAAAAGTGGAAAGTTATGCTCATTTTTATTCGTACTACCCAATTTCACCTTATTCAAATTACCGGGGTGTTTAAAAAACCCTTACTAGGTAATGCAAATTTATATATGTAGTATTTACGATTTGTGTTCTAATGCTGTCATTACCCAATACAGAGTAATCTATACACAAGCTTACAGCAACATGCTCTTACCTTTATTAAACTCTTAATGTTTTTAACAGCTTTGGAAAATGTTGATTGTGCGGACTTTTCCAGAGAAATACCAAGGGACATTTTGAAGCAAAATATGAAATCGTGTTAATCCACAACTAATTACCTACGTTCTATAACCTTATTGTATTTTAGTGGTACACAAACACTTGGAATTCCATCACCTATTGCTTTTTAGCAGGTTGTATCCCTGCTACGAGAAACCAGAGCAATGTAGCCAACGCATGCTACAGTCCCAATGATATTATTATAAACTGGATAAACCATTTTTTCGACTAGCAATCGTGGAGCAGGATTTTCTTCCTGACGCTGTAATACTAGGAAGCTGTGGTTAAGTCTACTAGCTCTTTCGAAGATGTATAACACGGAAAATTAAATTAAATTGAGCTTTATGTATGATACTGCTGCGGTTCTTAGCGTCCTATTCTACACTGAGCGTGAAAGACCGGAAATTTTGTCAGAGGCCTCTTTATCAGGCTTAAGGTTCTTTTACATGCCGTAAATCTGTGGTAGGCCAGCGTTATCTGTGTCCAGCGTGGTCGAAAGAACTGCGGCAGCCACAGGTCCTTCTTCTTGCACCCTTTGCAGAATCTTATAGGCACAGAAAAAAGCTCAAGAAAGTGTAGCTGTTTTATGTACTCCAGGTAGGAAACGCCGAACAGAAATCCCACAAAAACTACAATCGATTCATTTACCACTGCTGCCATACGGCGTGCTATTTATTCATTGTATCGCAATAATTTTCTGCCTAGCTTAAAAGATATATATGAAGCATTAAGAAAGGGTTGATTATTGGATGTCAGCACTTTTAGCTTAAGCTGACAAAAATAAATTTCAGATCTGTCAAAAACGAACAAGGCAGGAAATACTTAATGGAAAGGCCTGACGATGTCACCAAGAGATTCAAGTTTTTAAGAACGAAAGAACTTAGAGCCACAGGTCGATCTATTGTTTACCCTGATGAAACATGGGCAAATGTAGGCCATATGGAAAGCAAAGTGTAGAAAAGTAAAAAGGAAGATATCCATTTTACATTAAAGACTGATTTCAAAAAGGGCAATGGTTTATTATTTTACATGTAGGATGTTCCACTGGGTTTATTCCCAATGCACTTTTAAGTTTCAAATCAAAATCAACAAATAAACTATAGCGGAGAAATGAACAGGGTTGTATTTAAGGATTGGTTCATAAATAAATTGTTACCTAATGTTCCTCATAACAATGTTATTGTAATCGACAACGCTTCTTTCCATTTCGTTGAGCTCAATAAAACTCCTACTGCTTCGTCATTGAAGGCAGAAATGCAATCATGGCTTCCGAAAAAGGATATAGAATTTGACCCGCAAGCAATTAAAGCAGTAATATATGAGCTTATAAAATTTAAAAAATGAAATCCTAAGCTGTATGAGATAGATTGTTTTGCTGAAATTTATGGACAATATTCTAATTCACAGCATCGGGATCCAGTCCCCCTCCGTTACACATCCCATTCCATTTCAGACCAGAGAAGAGAAGAATTTTAAAAATTTAGAACGTGAATCGTAATACAAAGTACCTAAGTCTTTTGTTGGGGGGGGGCATCTTCAGATTTGTAACTTGAAAGCAATTTAATTTTCAGAATAAAGTGCTTTCAAATGAACTAATTGCAACAAAAGCACATCCACCTGTGTGCATTAACATTTACGGGTCACTATTTTGAAAATTTAGCTTATATGTTATCCTAACCGAATAAAACAGTTATATAGAAACTGCATATTTTGCGCTTAAAGTTGTTTCCTCGTATCTATTAACATTTTCTTCTTTTGGATACAATACTTACATAGGTGGTTTTACTCTACGTCCACTATACGACTGGCATGATTTTTCTTCCCTTCTCTTGTGTGTGTGTGTGTGTGTGGGGGGGGGGGGTAAGGGGAATTATGTTTCAAATAAAACAACCTTTATTCGTTTTTCAGTAACAAACGCAAAATATATCTCATTTTGAAGAAAATTTAATGTTGCACTTAATTGTGCCCAAACTGCTTCAACAGTTTGACATTAATATTACTTATACTTCCATATTTTTAAAACATTACTTAAATATTATCAGAGCTAAATGTGTCAATTGTATGGAACTACACACTTAGCGCTAAACGTTCTGATCAATATCTATGACAATTAAAAAGCAAAACGAACCTATATTCAAGGTAATAAATACCCTCTGCTTCGGAGAACGTTCTATTGGTGATAATTATGAAACTATTGTTATTACTATTATTATTTATTTATTTATTACTAATAACAAACGTTAAAAACAAGTTATGCAGCATGCGAACCTTGTTTCCCAATAAAAATTACTGAATTTTAAGCTAGTGTGGCACCCGCATAAAGAGTGCAGTATTTGATTTTGAAACAATATATTATGCAAAGAAGGTGTTAATTTATTTCGCTTGAAAAAATCTAGTAAAGAGAAAAGTATTTAGTTTCGTCTTCTTTCCTCTTAGAGTCAGGTCGCTGAATTATACGAGCATACACAGAAGTAAATGTGACCATTGAGATGATAACAGCACTTACTGTCGGCTATAGCCAGGCAAAGCTAGTCGAGGAGATATTTCTTCCCCTTTTCCTCTACACCCCTTGGTCCAACGGAAAATATTTGAAGCCCACTGTACATGGTAGAGAAAGTAAAAAGCCTTCTCCCATTTTCTTCATTAAGAGCACGTGTTCAAAGTCTCACGTCTAGTTTGTTGAAGAAGCTTTCTAAGACTGAAAAATGTAAAACTTAAAGGCTAACAGAAGTTTTGTGGAAATGGCATGTTCATGCAGTAGGCTTTCACTTTGAATGTGGGAGTTTAAACGTTTAAAACATCCGGAGGTAAGTAACAAGGTTTCAAAACCTGAAATTTCTTCAATTAAAATCACAGTGTACCTTTTTTTCAATTCTTCGCCTTGGACATGGCTACGGATAGTATTTAATGCATTGCAGCTCATTCCTAATGTTCTAGTACAGGCATGTCCAAAGGTAACTCTTGCGAGGTGCTGACGTCAGAACTCGTTTCCCCCGACTCCAGCCAAGGAGTGGAAATGCTGGTGAGTCACACATACAGTAGTCAGTAGAGAATGTGCTGTTTGTAAGCAAACATAAACTGAATGTCAGTTTCGCAACGCAGGAAGTATCATTTTCATAATGCATTTGAGGAGGAATAATTTTGTGTTGAATCAGTAAAACAAGTTCAGTGTCTACTTTAGGACGAACATTTAACAGGTGTCTCTCAGTTTAATATTAAACGACGATTCCTCAGATATCATAATAATGACTATGGTGTACACATTCTGTAGGTAAGTAATCACCATCATTAGTGTTTGCGATTTCGTAGGCATTTTCATGTAGTAATTGAGATAATAATAAATAATCAAGACTACATTAATATTCCATATATATATATATATATATATATAATTTTAGAAGAGATAAGCAATTGAATAAGCATTCGCTAGTTATTAATAATAAGAAAATATCAGGATTATTGTTTGCGACTCATCTAGTGGCCGGTTTCATTTCAGTTGTGGGACTAAATAAAGCTATTGAAGCAATTGGCAAATACTTTAAAGATTGGGGGCTGAGAATAAACAACATGAAATCGAAAATCATGATCATCAAGAAAGGATATAAACTAAGAAAGGCGGAAAATTGGTATTGGGAAGGAACGGAGTTGGAAGTGGTAAGGAAAATTGACTGTCTAGGGTTAAGCTCAATAGTGCAGGGGATTGGGGAGAACAGAAGAAAAACATACTAGCAAAGGGAAAATAAGCCTTACAGGTAATCAGAACATGTGTGAACAAAATACTAGAAATGCAAATTACGTGGCCAGAAATGGTGATGGAATCAAGGATGTTATACGCAGCAGAGATATGGGGGTTGGAAAAAGGATGGGAAAATGTAGATGCTATACATAGGAATTTTTGCAAAATAAACCTGGGATTACCAAGAAGTTCACCGAATGGAGTAGCACAAGCAGAGTTAGGGAGGGTAGGAGTAAAAGGCAAAACGGTAGAAAGGGCAATCAAATACTGGTTCACAATAAAGCTACTAGAGGAAAATGATATAGGTGCTAAAGCAGTGCTTGGTTGTACAGGATAAAATGGGGGGGGGGGGGGAAACACTGGATGCATAACATACAGACAACATTGGAAGAAATAGGAATGGGAGAAAATGGGCAGAAAGAAACAAGTAAGGGTTTCTGGAACGAAATCAGAACAAGAGTGGAGGATATTGAAAAGCAAGACGTTATAAGTTGTTTCAAGGAAAAAAGAGCATTAATATATTATAAGTATTTTAAACCAAATAGGGAAAAGAAAGATAAATCAAAGTATGCAAAAAAAGAGGCCAGAATGGGATATGTATGGGCGAGGACAGGTGTAATGAATTCAAGTGGTCTAACAGACAGAAAATGGTGGGGGAGGTGTACTAAATGTAATCGATTACATGACAATTCTCTGTATATTCTGGAATGCGAGGATTCGGATAAAGGAAGAGAGAATTTAATACTAGTGAAATTGAAAAATTTGCCAATAGATCTGAAACTTGGGAAGATTTTTCATACAAAATCAAATGAATATATGAATAAAGTTAGAAAATGTTTAGGAAAAATAAAGTTAAAAGAAATGTGAACCAAATTGGAGAAAATACGCAAAAAGAGCAAACAGACAAAAAACTAAATGGTGGATACATTATATTTCCATATATATATACAACAGAATGTTAAATGTAAGTGGAAGAGAAATAATATGCAACTCCATTGTATAAATTGTATGTAAAGTTTAAAGCAGACAATAAATCATTCATTCCACGCTTTTATTTACATGGGAAGCTATGTCCCAGAAAATTAGCGACATGAAATATTCTACACCTGATGTCGCTAATATTGCGAAAATCGTGACAGTGTCATATCGCATTGCCGAAAATTGGAAAACAAATGAAGACTATCAGGAAGAGAGATTTATTGAAGAATGTTAATTATTGCAGCTGAAAACATGCGCTCAAAATTAATAGACTCCTTCAAATCTTTAAGTCTTTCGCGGAATACTATTGCAAGACACATTGAAAACTTGGGATGCGATGAGGAAGAACAGTTAGAGAAAACAACTAAATCATTACTGTATTTTTCTTTAGCTTTGGACGAAACTAGGGATAGGACTGATGATGCTCAACTGGATGTGTTCTTGAGGCGTGTGATGAATTAAATATCGTTGAAGAATTTCTCGATGTTGTTACTCTGAAGAATACAACCGACAGCAAGACATTTTCAATGCCGCACACGATGTGGGATGCAAATTTGACCTTCCGTGGAATGAAATGGTAAGTGCTGTAGCGGATGGAGCGCGATTTATAACAGGGCACGAAAATGGTTTTAGTGGAAGGTTGAGGAAACCTTTACAGAGTACAGATGTGAAATATTGCTTTCTATCAAGACACTGTATCATTCATAGGGAAGCTCTATATGCACAATCAGTGACCCTAAATAATTTTATGTCTGTGGTGGTCAAATGTGTGAATTTTATTAGAAAAAGCTCTCTTTGTCATAGACAATTTAAAGAAGTATTAGAAGAGATGGAATCAGAGTACACAGATGCCATATTATTGACACGTCAGATGGCTCAGTAGGGATGCCATGCTAAAACGTTTCTTTCGCTTACGCCTTGAGGTCGCAAGCTTGATGACAAGCCAAGGGAACGCAGTTATTGAATTGAATGAAGAAGAATGTTTGTGTAACCTTAAGTTTATGGCGGACTGGTTTCAGGTTTCATCATCTATATTGTTTGAATACAACCTTGCAGGGTAAAAATCAAACAAAACTTTGTTTAATCGTTGCTGTAATGACATGACAAAGTTGAGACCATTTCAAGGTCAACTGGAGGTGGGATTTGTATCATTTTCCAAGTTTGGAGTTGGTTTTTACTATAAATGTTGTTCTCCTGGAAAATATGCGGCAGTTGTGAAGCAGCTACATGCAACGTTTGAATTCCACTTTGCAGAGCTAAAAATACTTGAAAAGTATATGAAACTTTTCACCAACCCCTTTACTTTCCCGCATACAGAGGTACCACAGGAACTGCAAATGAAATTTCTTGCTCTACAAAAGAAAGAGTTTGGAAGTTGTTTTTACCATTGCTAAAGAAATCATTTTCCAAATTGCAATTATTTGCATCACATTTAATGACAATGTTTGGCTTCAAGAAGCTATGCGAGCAAAGCTTCCCTAAAATGAATTGTATTAAAAACCAGCATCGCAGCAGACTACGCGACGATCATTTGTTTCATCCACTAAGGCTCTATACATCATTCTTAGTAGCAGATATTAATGGGCTCATCCAAAGTAAAATATATCACCGAAGTCACAAAAAAGGCAACACTAGATGCAGATGAGGACGATCTTTTGTTTACAAACATTCCATTACGTCGCAAAGAGGCATGCGCCAATGCTTCACACGGAGTGGAATGAGCTACTGCGCCTTCCCTTTGCTGCTTCAATTTGGACATGTCAGTTCTGTTAGGCATTTCTAAGTAATATAATCTGATACGCTGCCAAATATCGAGCCATTTCTCGTAGTGCAAAGGAAGTGATTGTCAAGTTAAATAATTTGAGCAAGAAAAATGCCGTTGATTCCAATTTTGCAGTTATAGAGCCATAAACTTTATTATGCTAAAAGAAAATCTGTAAACTGGTTCAGAGTATGCCTTTTCACGTTTTTTATAGATAGATGAAGAGTTATACAAATTAAAACAGAAGATTCACAGTCGAAACGCTGAAATATCTTGAATCGTGGTGCGAAGGAGCACATGGTTTGTTGGAAGCCATGGAAGGAGTGAACGACTGACGGTGGGAATCAGGCGTGTTATGTTAGATTCACGAGACGCTACGGTCGGTATAGGTAAAAGCGAAGTCTATTAGTATATACCTAAGAATACTAGAACGAGTTATGTACAGTGATATCCAGCCGCTACCCTAAGAAAACATCCCTGTAGTCATCCAACTCCAACTTTTGGGCCATAACTCCAAGAGCGAAAGGAAGACTAAACAGCCCATTTCAAGAGCAACGGATGAGACCATCCTCGAAAAAGGGGGGAAAATCCTGAAAGAGTTACCAAAATTATTAGAAAATAACCTGGAAAACACAGATTTATATGTCATAACGAACTTTATTAAAACAGCACAAATTCGAAGGACTCCAAGAACGGCCAAAACTTGGTAGGACGGAGAGTGCTACAGACTTAGGAGAGAAACCTTGGATCTACTACATAAAACTCGCTCACACACAAGAATGCAATCCTTTAAGCATACGCCAGGAAAAGGAAATCATCAAAACATTAGTAAAAAGAAAGAAAGCCACAAATACAAAATACCAAGCTAAAATGGAAGCAGAAGAAGCTTTAAAAGATCTTTTCATGGCCATTAAGTGCAGACCAACGAACTCCACTGCAGAATTCAAAATAACTGCCCGAGAAAAACATTTCTCCGAAACATTAATCAAGGTAAACTTGAAAAAACCCTAAATCTGAGAAAAATAAACACCCCAACTTCATCCCGCATACAAGAAGTGAAATAGAATAAGCAATGCAAAATTCCAAGAATAGGAAAACAGAGGCCCTGACAGAGTATACAATGAAATTTAAAAGATGCATCAGATACTTTATTACTTATATGGACTTCACTGTTCAATAACTGCGTCACAAAAGGAATTATTCCATAAAGTTGGAGAGAATTAATTATTAAAACCTCATATAATTGAAATGGGGATCGTGAAGACCCACATTCGTGCAGAGGCGTTGCCCTAGAAAACAATATATATAGTTTTCCCCAAAATCCTTACCGAAAAACTGAGCATCCAAACTTGAGCCCATATTCCGGAGCAGCATTTAGGCTTCATGAAAGGAAGAGAAACACTTCAAGCCGTTAAGAACCTGATAGACAACATACAAGATGCAATAAGATTGCCAAAATGAAATTTCTAGTCTATATTCGTCACTTTACGAAGGCTTTCGAATTACTCAATAGATCAATAGTGATAAGAAAATTGGAAAACATGATCGGACCAGCTAATCCATTGAGTATAACAATAAGTAGCATTCTGGCCTACAACTGATGCAGTAATTTGTATCACAAATTATGTAAATGTAAAGAGTGATTATAATGTGAATATGCATTATTGTGTGACATTGATTTGAGATGTTTGTTGATTGTAAGCATTGTCGAGAAGTGGGTTTATACGGCCTTACTGAAACTGACAATAATAGCGTGCAATAATATAGCGAGGGGTTGAGCTGTTTATCATTATTAGAGACGAGCAAATGACGTAATTTTGGCGCGTTTTTCTTAGAATTTGCTGGAACATTGTTTCCTAGAGCATATGTGTTCATAATTTTCATTGGATATAAAAATAGACGCTAATGTTGGCGCGTTTTATTAACCAATAGCAGCTCGGTTATAATCTTTAGGCATATCGGGGTGTAGGAGTATAAAAAGGGCTAGGTCAGAGTCAAATTCGTTCAGTCCATCGAAAACATTTGTGAGTTACACGTCCCTGAGTTAAACAGAAAAAGTCATGGTGAATACATCGCATAGTTTATCGATTTGCAGTGTACGCGTAGCAAAGTTATAAGAAAATCTCAAGTGTCGTAAAGTTAATAACACAAAAAGTTGAAGTACGCGAATTAAGAATGAGCAGCAAATAAGTTATTATAACAGTTTCAGTTTGGCGAGTGTCAAGCTTTATATGTGAATGTGAATAAGGTGTTAAGACAATAAAGAGTGTAAAACAAATTCTTCATCAGTGTTATCTTTGGATAAAAGACTCCTTTCCGTTTACACACCTGAATAAGATAAGTGCTCGACCAAAAAGATCATAGCTAGCCGGAGGACAGTGAACCCAAAATATTAAATATAATGATAGGCGCTCAATAAAAGATAACACAAAGTGACCGCGACAAATTGTCTTTTATACGTGCGGCAAATAAACAGTAGCATTCTTTCAAACTTAACACATAATACCGTCACAAATTGGCTTCACAACGCGGGGCTAACAAACAAACCATAATGAATAAGTTACTTCATATTTGGCTTCACAACGTGGGGCAAAACACAAGTATACACAAATACATTAATACTGCCGCATAAATGGCTTCAAAACGTGGGGCTAACAACAACCATAATGTTACTTCATAAATGGCTCCCAAACGTGGGGCTAATAAATAAATACCGCCGCACAACGAAGTAAGAATCCAAGACGGCAGGACAAATTCAGACCCTGTTAAGCAAAACAGCAGAGTACCACAGAGATATCCTATCAGCCTGCTTCTGTTTAATATTGCCACAACAGACATCACGAAATAACTCACAATTCAACCAAAATATACTTAAACGCTCATGACCTAGCTTTAGGCTCCAACCACATAGATCTCCCAGCAACTACAGACAATTTAGAAAAATATACCAAAAACAACAAACTTAAAATGAACACCAACAAAACAGTGCAAATGGTCTTCAAAAAGGGAGGAAGAATTCCAGCCGGTGTCAGAATACTAAGACTGCAGCTGCCTTCTACAAAACAGGAAACGGGATTCCTTCGAATGAGAAAGAGGAAAAGAGAGGAGATCGATCTTGACTTCTACTCAACAGATGCCATGACAAACAGGAGCTGGACCGGACCGAACAACGACATGAGGAGCCCACTGAACAGACTTGAGTCCACAGGTTCCACAACAAGATAGACACTCGAAGAAGTTTTCATGAATATAAACTTTAAAAGGATGCAGCAAAGAATAATCTTATTCTACTATTCTACACGAATAATCGCAATATGATCGAAGGCATCCCTGATCTTTTTACCTTCTTCTTTTGGCCGGAGCTCTATCGAAGGTTATACGGCCACACTAACGGTTAGGCTGTTTTCAGATTCAGCATGAGTTTTACCATGTTTGAGAAAGATGCGAATAGATGGCAGTTGAGATTGTTAAATAAAAAAGGAAATAAACGATTACAATGGAATCAGATGTGGGTCGCGCTTGATGCTTCATACTACTTGCATTGAGCACACAACAAGAAACAAACACCACACTCCCAAATTAAAAAAACCTCAATGTTGATACCTTGTGCCACTGTCTCTTCATGATCCTACTTGTCCATTATCGCTGTTCGATATCTCTCCACCCCCTCTGTGGCAAAAAAAAACGAAAGTTCTGTTATCTACTTAAGCTAACCTTACATTCAACCCCTAACATATAAATCAACAGTCTTTGGGCTATCCAGATGAACTTTGTACACTTATACTATAGGACCCAGCTACCTTACAACTCTAAAAAATTACCCCTACCGTATTTTCAACCCCTTATGTAGAAACCTTCAACTGTTTAAACCACATGGTCAAAATATTGCACAATTATACAATAGGAATTGGCAAAATCATAGGTTACATTACAACTTCCAAAACCCATGTAATCCTTATTCTGAATAATACGGTACTCAAAATCTTTAAAGGCTACCCCTATTTTATTTTCAATCCCTTATAGATAAAACTTTACTGCATAAATTTGTGCATTTGGACTATGGTCCACCAAGACATAAATTTATGCACTTGGGCTATAGAACTTGACAAAAATTATAGGGTACCATACAACTACAAAAAGCCACCCATACACATATATTTTTAACCCCTCGTGTAAAAATTCTCTCTATTTAACCAATTTGGACAAAAACTTTGTACACTTATGCTTTAGGTACCTACAAGTACTACTACAGACTATTCACGACTTTCAAAAGTGACCTCTATCCTTATTTTCAACGTCATATTTATAGAATGTACCAATGCTAAGCTAGCATTGAATAAACACCTTTTTTCCACCTTCCCATATTATTCACTTTTTCATCACTTATGCAGTAATGTTTCTTAAATGATTATATATGTCATTCACCGCCACTAGCTTGCCCTGTGATGTAATAACTCAGGGCAGGTTAGCCCGTGAACAAGAAAGGAAAAAAAACAGTAGTATAGGCACTGGCTTTCTAAGCAAGACTGATAATGGGGCAGCAGAGCTGTACAGTGGCGGGACATATACGTACATCTTGGTGACACATTTTCTATTACACATCTTGTTTTATGAATCACAAACTATCTGCGACAACTGCAGTATATAAAGCCAAAGGAGGGTGTTCCATATTATTAATTTTAATAAAATGACTGTAAAAAGAAATGGACTTTATTGCACAGGAAACAAAATACTACTACATATCGCTTAAACAAATAACACATACGGAACACTGAAAACAGTTTACAAGATAACGTTCTGTATTATATGTCGTAGCAATTATGATGAAATTCTGATGAAGATGTTTAAACAAATCTTTCCTTTGTCCTTGTGAAAATGGGATTTTTATTTTATAATGCACACACTGTTGACCCAACCAGAGTATAAATTTACTGTGAGCCTGTACTACTTCGCCAATATTTTTTACTTTTTTTGTCCTTCAATAGGTTTTCAATATTGGGCACCATGTTCTGACTCACACACAAACAATGAATATGTTTTAAGCTATGGTCTGATACGTGGTTTACAGGTCTTCATCATTGTAAAAAACTGCTCACATAAATATGTAGATGCGAACATGCTAAGATACCGGGCAGCAAAATCATGAAATCGTGGAAAGCATGATCGAGGGAAGTTGCTGTAGAAGTCACCCAGATTCTTTCTATTTTGGAATTTGTCTCTGAGTTCTATGTCATTCTGCAAATCTATCACTTCTAGTTGCAGTATGGTAGGAATAGCATCAATTGCAACAGAGCAAGGTATAGCAAATAATTGAATATCAGGTTCCAGGTCTATCATTTTTTTAAAATCTGGAATCGAATTCTTCAATCACTTCTCGTATTATGCGTGCATCTGCATAATGGCATTGTAAATGATATAATTCTTTACTTTACCAGAAATTAAACCCTTTACCATGCTACCATAATCAGTATATAAAAATAGTTCTTCCACACTTGCAAAAACATTGGTGTTGATGACCTTGCATTAACATCTGTAGCTTCTTCTGGCATTGTTCCTCTAGAATAATATTAGATAAGCCGCCAAAGAACAAACCACTACTGCATCTGCATTACCGTCGTTATAGTACTGATATAGGATTCCTCTCTGCCCTGTCCGTGTTGTTCGCACAGTCGATGCGTGCCCTGAGGACATTCCACTTCATAATGATGGCCACTGATATACAGAGCGGTCCCGTGCCACTACCAAGTGGTCCCCCCTCTGCTACCCCCCTCCCAGGCGCCCTCCGGTGACCTGGGTGGGCTAAAAGATCTAATTGACCTCTTCAAATACTTCAATCTCCCGGCACTTTTGCCGAAGGTGCAGCCATTTATTGCCAAATTTAAAAGCTGCACTAGCACCTGGGATAAGTTAGAAGCCGTGATATGCCTCCTCTCAACTATCTTCGACTAAATGGCCACTGTAAGGGGAGGCATAACATTAACTCGCGCGCTCCTGTGGAATGCCGACGGCATCTACCGGCAGCAGCACGAACTTGAAAACTAACTGCGGCGTAACAAAATTGATGTCGCATTTATTTGCGAAACAAAATTAAAACAGGAGTACACTTTTAAGCTCCGGGGATACCAAATTTTTCGGACCGACAGATTTGGCCGACAGGGGGGTGGCACCGCCATATTGTTAAAAAAACTCAGTTGCTCATGCTCCTGTTACGCTGCCAGCTCTGGCAGCGCTAGAGTGTACGGCTCTCAAAACTCGTATCAACAACACAACGGTGATGCTGGTAGCGCTCTACAGGCCCCCTGACTCCCCATATTTTATACCAGACCTCGAACAAATCCTCAATTTAGAGGAGCACGTTATAATTGCAGGAGATTTCAACGCTCGGCACCCATGGTGGCATTCTCGCCGAGCAAACGCGGCTGGAAATCTCCTGGTTGAACTTATAACTGAAAATGACGATATTGAGGTTCATTTCCCCCCAGAACCCACATTTTGGCATAAATCAGGACACTGGGACCCTGAAATTTTGGACTTCGTGGTGACAAAAAATGCGGCTCTTTCACAACATTTTACAGTGTATCACAGCTTAGACTCTGACCATTTACCTGTGCATTTTGAAATCTGCGGCGCAGTCACGGCCGGTTGGAGCGGCCCGCCGCGGAGAGCAGAGACAGATTGGCAGCGATTTACGTTAGAAATGCACAGGATGGCTCAGCCTAAGCTGTCATACTACAGCGAGGCAGACATTGATGCCGCCATTGAAAACTTCACTGCCTCGTTACGCACGGCCAAAAGAAACGCTACCACGTACACCACAAGTCCACCCAGTTTTTGCACGTACCCGGAGGTGGAGCAGCTCATTGCTAGGAGGCGGCGCCTGACGAGACTTTGGCGGCTTACCCGCCAGCCCGAATACAAAGTTGCAGCAAAATGGCTACGGAACATCATTCGGCAACAAATTCAACTGAACAAAATTGAACAGTGGGAAAATAAAATGTTAAGTACCACACATTCGGACAATTCTCTATGGAAATTACTAAGGGCATTCAAGGTCTCCTCTAGCGTCAACTCGGGCACTGAGGCGCTTCACACTCCCCTCGGCCTGCACTTCTCCGGTGAGGAGAAAGCCGAGGTTTTCGCCGACTGTCTCCAAGACAGATTTTCTGAGAATCCTACGACGAACCCCGCACAAGAACGGGAGGTTCTGACATGGGTACAAAACTGGGTGGCGCAGAAGCATGAGCAACAACTGCCTATCATAACGCCGCTGGAAGTGTACAAGCTAATTAGGCAATTGCCTAATGGGAAAGCCGCCGGCCCGGACAGAGTGACTAATGAGGAACTCAAGCATCTCCCGAGAAAAGCCCTGGTGCAACTCACAAAGATTTTCAACGCCTGTTTGAGGCATAATTACTTCCCCACCACTTGGAAACGAGCCAAGGTAATAATGCTCCCGAAGCAAGGGAAAAGCACCAGGCAACCACAAAATTACCGCCCCATTAGTCTCCTGTCTGCTGTTGGAAAACTGCTCGAAAAACTTATACTTTGTCGACTCCAAAAACAAGTTTCGGAAATACATGAATTATCAAAATCTCAGTTTGGCTTTAGAAAAGGTCACTCCACAGAATTGCAACTATTACGCTTTGCGGATGACGTCACTGAGCAGTTCAACAATGATGCTTCAACGTTGGCGCTATTTTTGGACGTAGAAGCCGCATTCGACCGGTGCTGGCACAATGGCCTACTTTATAAATTGCACCACAATTTTCCCGGCCTTCAAAATTTCATGTACCTCATTCAGAGCTTTTTAGAAAACCGGCGCTTCTACGTCCAAGTGGCCCGCTCCTCTTCTCGGGAGCGAGTTATGCGGGCTGGCGTCCCTCAAGGGGCTATAATGTCCCCCTTTCTATATACCTTATTTACCAACGACTTTCCCGTGGACGCCAGATGCAAAATCGCAATGTATGCTGACGACACTGCAATCTACAATCACCACAAAAATCCTCGTTTCGGCCTTTTAGAAATGCAGCGGTATATTGACCGCTTCCTCTCGTGGCTCCACGATTGGAAGATAGAAATTAATGCAAACAAATGCCAGCTGATTCATTTTTCACGCAAGCTGCGCCTTCCGGCCATGGACCTAACGGTCGGTGGTCAAAGATTGCACTGTCGCCAGCAAGTTAAGTACCTTGGCGTCACCTTGGACCGAACATTGCGGTGGACTGCCCACCTAAAAGATAGCGCCAACAAAGGGCGGCAGCGGTTAAAGTTATGCGCCCCCGTCTTCCGCAGCAAACAGCTGAATTTAAAATCAAAACTTATTCTGTACAATTCCTTCATTCTGTCGGTGGTTCTCTACGCATGTGTGGCCTGGGCAAATGCATCTGCAAAAAGGCACGTTGAAATCCTTCAAAACCTCTCCCTCCGAAAAATCCTCCGTGTTCCTCTCCTGACATCCAACCGAACCATTCTCCGTGAAACAAACATGCCCTCCATCCCTGATGCCATTACAAAACGTGCCTCGTCGGTATGGGCGCGCATACGGGGACACCAGAACCCCCTAATCTCCAGCATCGGCAGTGGCGAGCCGAAGCACAGGAAACATGGCCGTATTAAAATGTTTTAACGGCACAACGGCTCGCCATTAAGCGCGCCCATCACACCAGGCCCCAGGCCACCCCAACTACTGCAGAGGCCGTCACCACGAAACAACCATCCTGCTACAAGCTGCCGCACAGCAAAACCGCGGACTGTAAATAGTGCATTTGTGTTGTGTAATTAGTGTAAATATTTCGAGTGATAGTGTTTAGTTTTAGTCCTGGGACGTGCTTCGCATGGCCAGATGTGTGTATGTGTGTGAGAGCGAGTGTGTGCGTGTGTATGTGTGTGTGTGTGTACATATGTATATAATGAAAAAAAAATGTGTGTTTTCAAAACAAATTAGAAAACAAAAACTGAAAAAGACTACACACAAAAACTGTTCTCGGTGGCCTAAGACTGGCCACCGCATGGGTTTTTCCTTAAATAAAAGTAAACATAGTCGAATGCTAACGAGTAAATTGTAACCCAGATGTAAATATAAGCCTGTCAGCCGGGCCTAATGTACCGGCACCAGGTAACTTTTATTAATAAATAACCTTAGCACCTTAGCACAGAGCGGTCCCTCAGCCATCTGGCCGGTAGTTGCGATGCGTGTTCAGCGTACTATATTCAGGGTATCTGTTTATTATTCTCATTATTGATACTGATACCATATTATTACTGATTTTATGATGATTATTACGATATATTGATTACCTATTGAACAAACGTAATTACTTTTTATTTTATCAGTACTAACCTTTTTCACAGTCGGTGTTGAAAGTGGTGTTCTTCGGCAGATAAACATTCTTGGCACTTTCTGATGAAATTACCATTCACACGCATAAGTTCTTGTTGCGCAATTTCCCTAATTGTTTTATTTGTTTGTTTTTAAGATCATCTATGGTGCGAGGATTATTCCTATCGACTCTATTTTTGAGAGTTACCCCCAGATAAAAGTCACACACAGTAAGATCCGGCGATCAACCCGGTCATAACCCTTTAGAGATTATTCTGTCATCAAAAATGTTCTTCCGTTAGAACCCTTCGGTTCTTTTTACAACTTACAACATTAAATGATCCCGTTCTCTCCACTTTATTCACTATATATCAAGTTTAGTAGGTATTTATCCAACATTTTGTATTTGAATTATGCTGTTCACAGACACACACTCCTGCATGAGGACCTTCTAAACTGGCTACCTATTATTATTATTAACATCATCATCTATTAATTCCTACTACCACCGCCACCGCCCCCGCCCCGCCGCCGCCGCCGCCGCCACCACCACCACCACCACCACCACCACCACTACTACTACTACTATACTATTCGGGGAACCTCAAAATGTGTATTTCTGAAGAAATCACAATACTGAATTTTTGGGTGGAATGCAGGAATTCCCCTGCTTACTACTGGTAATCAAAAGAAAAAGTCAAAATAGCAAGGAAACCTGGGTGAGATAAAATTAAATTTTCATCCTTGAAATACTCTGTAATGGCATCAAACAAGTAGAAAACTGCCATTTTATGTTTAAAATCAGATTACATGAAAACCTCAGTCAATCACAGAATTCAATCACAAACAGAGATTTGCTTTCATAAATACATACATATATTGGTATTCTGGTTCATTATTAGGCCTGAATAACAGGTCATTATTAAGTAGATCTAACAAAAGCTCTCAAGTTCTGTGTCGCAATGACTATAATTAATAAAACAGCATTTGTACTGCTGAAATATCCTTTTTATTCTTCAGATGGCTTTCAGTTACTTCCTGTAGTACCCAAAACTGAAAACAACTTTTGATGCATGAACTTTTCTTTGAATTGTAATGGTTTGTAGAGACTGGATAATCCTCCTTCCTGAAGAAATGTTAAAACATGCGGAGAGAAGAACATCAATCTTTAGAGTGTGCAAGTTGAGATGTAAGTTTAGAATCAAACTGAAATATGAGCTGAAGCTTTACTGGCATTGTGAATACCTTATATTTTCTCTGGCTTTCAGCTTGGCATAGAGCTGGTTAGAAACCAACGTTTTGGGAACAGAGCGTTTCCCTAACCAGCTCTATACCTGACTGGAAGCCCAAGCACACCTCAAATTAGTGTGAGCAATTTGCAGGAAAGAATGAAACATAGGTTTGTAGTCGCTTAAATATCTACCCAGAGTGATTTTTCAAGTACTCAAATCAGAAAATCTTGTATAATGCACCTAATAGCATTTTATTATTTTTCTCTAATAAAATAAGTAAAAAGACACTTTATTCCAAGTTTTACAATGTTTCTTTTAGGTGAGATTAACCTTCATTAATCTTTAAGAGTTCTACTTCATTATTTTGATTCAGATTACCTATGCTTTTGCGTTAGTATTATATATTTAATACAGAAAAGATATACAGGATTTACTTGATATAAGGACCAAATTTGTACATAAGTCTTAAAGGGGTTAACAAGTAAAGGTGTGATATCAATTGTCTGATGTGAACAATCTTTCCTTGTAATTGATGTTCAGTCAGATATTTATTATTACAGCAAGCACATATCTTTGCACATTACATGGTTATTTTTAACAAACAATTCCCATATTTTACATAAGTTTAACTTTCCAGCCCCTTCTTGAGCTTTCTTATCTGATCACTGCCAAACTAGTTAGGTAGGTATTAAACTTTAAGCATTATATACCAGATGTTCTTATAGAGGAATTTAAAACTAGAAAAGGATTGACAGTTTTGTGGAGCACATAATGGAAAATAGTCAATTCCAAATTATGCGGCTGGTCTGCATGTTCCGTTCCCATACTTTAATTTCATACAGTAGAACGTTGCTTAAACGAAATAAAGGGGGCAGAGCTGTTTTGGATTATGCATTTTTTCATATAATCAATGATTTTAACTGTGAAACAAAGAAACTAATAATATTCCTCATGCATATAACCATGTCTAAGAAAAAAGTACTATAGGTATACAGTATCAAAATAGGCATTTGTTGATTCACTATTACTACCTTATTTTATAAAACACAAGGCAACCTAAAAACAAACAATTTTTTTATTGATGGTACTGTAATTCAATATTTCCCATTAAAATTTAAATATACAAATTTGTAGTCTTTCTTAATCTAATACTTTGAATCCCTTGTCCACCACCATTCTCTCACTAATGACTTCGAGTTTCAGTTCAATGTTTATTAGAAAACATTTTCTTTTTGCTGACATCTTAAACTCAAGTAAACCACATTGACCAACATCAACAGTAGAGTAACAGTGGGCCTCCACATTAAATGCATATGCAAACAGTTAACACTTGTTATAATGGTACAATATTTCTTGGAATGTGGGCTAGGAGGTAAGGATTAACTGCATACAACTACCTGCATTGGAATTTAGGGTTGGGGCAAAAGAACGTTGCCAATTGCGCAGCAACATTACCAGCGCATACTGAACACACTATCTTTTTTCATTCATTCTCTCTTTTTTTCCACCAAATAGAATTTACAAACTAGTAGCCGGAAGACTGATTTTTTTTTTTTTTTCGCCTGCCCCATAAACATGGCATGAAAGATAAAGCATGGAATGTAGAATTAAATTAGCAGTTTGTGAAATAAACAAAACAAACAAATCACTGCAAAAAATCTGATGTGTTACATTGAATTACTTTCTCTACCCATTATCATTTACTTTTGTATGGTTTCTATACAAACTATTCTTACTAATGCTTATTCTATTTGCTTCATGGCAATCAAATTAAAATAGTTTCATTACACATTTTACTGCAGCCACAAATGGATTTAGGAAAGCAACAGTCAAATGTTTAAACGCAGGTTGCTATATGCTGGCCTTTAAATTCTATACTCTGTCTATAATATTAAAAAAAAAAAAAAAAAACACAACTCAATGGCGACAGCAGTTAAAGAAATTAAGTATTACAAAATTCAAACCAATAACAATGGATATCTTGGAAAAGACTGATGCCACAACAAGTTATTTTAAATAAACTGTGTGTTTTAAGAGTTCTACAGTTTTTGCCTATGTCTTATGGTTTGCCCGTTATATAAAATTCCTTCCAAATGAAGCGAACTGCACAGACTATTCTCTGAAAATTCAAGGTATACATTTTTTGAAGATTTAGAAGCTAGTAACAGTGATTTTTCATATAAATATCTTAGGTTATTGTATTTTAATAAAAATCGGAGCCATTTTTGAGACAATAAAAATAAGTAAGACTTTTCCATGTAAAGAGTAGTTTGGAGTGGGGAATGCTTTAAAAATCTTTGTGCTACATCTTTGGAAGATAGTGAACTTATACACCAAGTACAGTATTTTTCTGGCATTCAGTTTTTTAATTTTCTCTCTCCCTTCCCCTCTCTCTTCTCTCCCTCCCCCCTCTCCCCTCTCTCTCCCCCTCCTTCCCTCTCTCCCTCTCACATGCAAGCATACAGACACACACATACACACCTTCTATATGTTTTTTTTTAATCAGGGGCCTTTTTGGTTGGGATGCAATACTCCTCTACCTTCTGGATACAAGGTAGTGAAGGTAATAACATCTATGAACAGGAATTTCTGAATTTTGTTGTCAGTATATTAAGAAACAAATGTATATCTTTCAATGCATGCCTTTGGTCTTGTAAGCACATTTGTTTATTATTTTAGTAAGTAATTATGTAACAACGTGCAAACCCCTTCTTCCTCTTCCTCCTCCTCCTCCTCCTCCTCCTCCTCCTCCTCCTCCTCCTCCTCCTCCTCCTCCTCTTCTTCTCCGGCTTTTAGCAACTCAAAAAACCAAATGAACTTATAGAAATTAAATTCTCCCAAGGAAGCTTGACATACCCTTCACTAACAGGCACAGCTCGTAACCTCTAATTGCATCCTCTTTAGCCACCCCTGTACCATAATGGCAATGACCTTCTTCAGGTCAAAGATACTACTGCTGAACTCCCTCATGTTGGTTCTCACAGAATTAGTGTCAATGCAAATGGTATTCTATTTTCTGAATTTTTAACATATAATTCTGTAGTTTGAAACTACTCAGTTCCGATATTGTGTTTCCAATTCCAATCTTGATCCCAATGCCACCTCCTCTATCCCTGGTTCCCTCTTCTTTATTCTCATTACAGTTTTCCTTCTAAAGGCAATGTAACCCCATCCTGAAACAAATGTGATTAAGTGCACGTTTAGTTTGGAAAACTTATTTATTTGTCAGTTTTTCTGTCTTTATAGCACCCATTTGCTCACTTGTTCCTTTCCTTGTAATTTGGTAAGATTTGAACACGAATTCACTGCTTCATTACTGCAGCATTCATATAGGTGATTGAGCTTGTAACACTGCTTTCATTTCTTTCTTGACTTGCCCAAGTGCATCTCTTTACATCAACTTGCAATATCTTCCCTCTAGCTCCCGTTTCCTGCTTCTATAGGATTAGGATATTTTTTCCTAGAACCTAGAAGATATCCAGCCAACTTCCTGTTCCAAAACATTTAAGTCACTGAAGTACAGCTTTGGACTTTCCCTTTTCTCCCTGCCAAACCACATTCTACCTGCTGACTGGCAGTAACAATAGTACGAATATGCAACCACCTCTTTGTTAGTTCTGATATGAATAATTTTGTTTACTAACACTCCTGTTATCTTATGGATTAAAAAAAGAAATTTAACTTAGTTGTCTTTCATTTCTATGCATGTATGTGAACAATCTCTTTTGCTGCCAAAATAAACCAAAAGAAAATAGTTCTGTGCATCTGTGCACATTAACAACATTCTGCATCATATAACACATTCAGCAGATGATTCATAGCCTAATATAGACAATGCATTTTTAGCTCTGTGAATACCACAACTTTAGGCTCACTAGAGTACAACTTTACTAGGAGCTAACTTAGAACTCAACTAGTCTGGACTTTGAATATGAACCTAAATGTAGATGCAGAAAAGTATGAATGTGACAGGGAGAAAAATGAATAAGAGCATACATATATCTTATAGTAACTGCCCTATATTACTATACAATTTTCAGTTCATATATCACTTACACCTTGTACACTGGCAGTGTAAACAAAAGTATAAATTAGGAGTTACCATGACACTGGAAATTTCATAACTCTAGTTGTAAATGTTCTTTAAAAGATTCTGTTTATGAACTACTGCAATTTATTTCCTCAAGAGTAGTTTTAACACTTTCCTTTGCCAGAGTATCCAAAATACTGCTACATATCCTGCGAACTTCATTATTCACAGTAGCATTAGCCTGCAGCTGAAGGAGTATTTCTTTTATTCTCAGAGAAGTCACCATGGGACCATATCTCCTCCCTGAAAAAGAAATTAACTTTTATCAACATAATATTGCAACTGTAATACAAAACCTTTAAGGTTTTATGAAACAGTCTCATTTAAGTTCTTAACCTATGAGTGAACTGTGGTCTTTTACTGACTTAAATTACAACTTTGTATCTGATTAGAGCAATATATATTAGAGGCAGGAAAAAAATTGATGTAACCTTTTTGGAGGATGGAACTGTTCCAAAACCATGGGTCCAGTTATATGTATAGTTCCAAAATATCAATCTTCCAACTTTGCACGAACAATTATTCGAGCATTTTGATAACCAGTTCATAAGTAACGCTCTGATAGTAGAGAATACTTTGTATTACAGTACAACAGTTACAAGACTGTACATGATGTGAGATCTTGGAACTGCACCTCTTCCTAGCTTGAGTAGAAGACAATGCCCATTAGAAATCCAATGACCAATTAAATTTAATTATGCCATTGAGCTCTTGCAATACACATGTGAAAGACACTTACTCAAGATGCAGTTTTGGAATATATAATCAATAGTGTCATAGAAACTGATACAAGATTGTTAGTATGATGATAGGTGTAAATTCCTTTTAGTGTGTTAAGGGGGCAGTAGTTATAAAAAGTAATTTAGATATAATGCGGCATATGTATTTTTGTTACCAGTTATGAATTAACAAGTGTAGTATGGAAGGAAGAGATGAAAGGAGAGGAGCATCTTCTTGTTATCTAGCAAAATTCCTGGTCATTTTTCCCAATCCATTCTTCTTAAACTGAATTTCCTAATAACACATTTTCCTAATCTACTTTTCCTAAACAATTTTTTCTAATATTATTATTTATAATTTGTTTCAATAATGGATCTGTCAAGAGCTGTTTGTAAAAAGATATTTGTGGAGACCATATTTATTAGTAAGTACAATTACCTACTACAGATGACATTTAAGTATTCCAAGTTAAAACTAAAGGAATGCAAGGAATGATTAGTTACCTGTTTCACGATGGTGAAGATGTCATTGTAATTGAACAATCTGAACATTCCTACCCAATGAATGGTGAGGAAGTTGAAGCAGAATCAAATCTACATTGATAGCATTTATGGAAGAACAACTTAGAACAACCACCCTATCAAACATTGCAGACACAATTAGCTGCAGTACTATCTGGAATAGTGAGCAAGCTACCTTTATGAGAATATCTGAAAAGGTCAACGAGACAACACAGACGCCATAATTTTCTGCCAAATCCTTATATGAATTACAAGATCTTTCTAGTCAGTATAATGAGTGGTGAAAATTTCCTAATTTTGCGACGGAAATGTTGTTCTGTTGTAACATTATTGTAGCACCACGTTTGGATGCCAATTTGCAACGGTATTACAAATAATGTTGATGCTTGTGATGTTTATGCATGTGTGTTTACTTCACGCGTTGCCATCTTGTGACGTCACTCCTTTGTCTGGTTCGTAGCTCCCTCTGGCGTAGCAATTTGTATCAGTTTTGAAATAATTCACTTTAAAATGTTCTCCGGCTAGCTATTTAGGTCGACATTTAACTCTTGCAGGGTGTGAATCGGAAAGGAATCCTTTATCCAGAAATGATAATGATGAAGAAATTGGTTTTATAACTTTTATTGTCGAACACGTTCATAAACACTTTTACATATGGATCTGGATACTCGCCAAACTGAAACTGTTTGTAATAACTTCTTATTTATCACTTTTAACTTGCATACTTCAACTTTATGTAATTTTTTAAATGTATGATACTTTATAATAATTCTCGTAATTCTGCTGCGCGTAACTTGACGAAATGAAGGACTGGCTGACGATGTGTAGTGTACACGAAATTTTGATGAACTGAACGGCAAGCTACCTCGGGCCTGGCTTATTTATACGCTTGCCTCAAGATACGCCTAAAGATTATAAATGAACTGCTATTGGCTAATAAAACGCGCCAACATTAGCGTCTATTTGAATATCCAATGAAAACCACGAATACATATTGCTTTAGGAAATGTTCTAGAAGCTTCTACCGAAAAGGCGCGAAACATTACGTAACTTCCTGGTTCCCGGTAATGATAAACAACTCACCCCATCGCTGCATTATTGCGTTATTGTTGACAGTTTCAGTAAAGCCGTATATTATTATTTACCAATAATAATTACAATTAATAAACATCAGAAATCAATGTCACATAAAAATACATATTCATATTACTATCATTAATTACATCTGAGTAATTTGTGATACAAATTACCGTATCATATGCCCCACTAGAAACATAATTATAAATATTTATAACTTGTTTAGAAATTTTAAAATTGTGTTTTTAGTCTCCTAAATCTTGGAACACACGTTATCACTTTCACTTAACACTTCACACGCATTTAACACACGACATGTTTTTCCCCTATCTCGCCACTACTTACTGGCTCTGGTTTAATTAATTTAGATATTAATCTGACATCACAAAATTTTTTTTTTTTTTTTTTTTTTTTTTATAGCAAATACTTTACCCTAAATTATTTAATCACTGTTTCCAAATTGTTTACTCTCTTACATTGTTGACAAAAATTTTTACATTTAAGATTTTTGTAATTATTACACATATTTACCAAAATATTCACCCCTCTACACAAATATTTACATCTCTTAAATCTAGGCACTGTTTCACATGTTCTATTTACTGCATAAATATTTGTTTTTAATTATATTTACCAATTTTTGTGATTTTGTACTTTATCTTAACAATACGCTTGTAATAGTATTTATGTACTTTACTTTAATATAACATCAGGCTTTATTTCACATGTTCAGTTACTAATAAAATGTTATTTTCCTCTCAAACAGTTAATCATGACCACAATTTATTTCTCCATTCACATGACGTACATTTTTATTTAACCCTCTTACGTTCCAATACATTGCTCTGCATTTCGCCTTTAACTATCCAGCATTTACTATTTATCATCTTTGTCTTTTATTTCACCATGATCTTCATGGTTGTATGGTTTAAGCATCTCAATATGGAACTTTCCTATGCTTTTTCGAGTTGTTGGATTACATAACTCATATGTGTTAGTTCCATACACTTCAACAACTTCATATGGTCCATGGTATTTGAGAAACATTCGCCAATAAAGTTTACTTTCTTTATCCGATAATTTCTTGGTTTTAACCAAAACTAAATCTCCTATTTTGATCCTCCATTCCTTTCTCTTCTTTTCTTCATGTTTAATTTTTCTTTTTATGGCTTTTTTCTTCATCCTCTCGAATGCTTTTCGGAACATCTCTTCTTCTGTTGGTGGTATCGAATGCGCATCTGGAATGGCTTCTGGAATTTTTTTACACATTGTATTGATCTTCTTTCCCAACTTAAGTTCACATGGTTTGTATCCTGTCACATTGTTTATGGTTTCATTTAGTAGGTTCTGAACAAAGTTCACGTATCCATACCATTGGGTGTGTTTTCGATGACATAACACCCTTAAATAATTTGAAATTTCCTTAATTTCCCTCTCCACTGGGTTGGAGTTCGGTCTGTATCTTGACGAAAAATATTGTTTAATGCCATTTTCTTTCAGTCCATCCATAAATTTTTTTCCTGTGAAGTACGAAGCATTATCGCTCAATACAGATTGAATAGGTCCTTCTTCTATCACATATGACTTAAGTAGTCTATTCAAACATGCTAAACTTGTAGGTTTTCTCAAAGGGTAAATTCTTACATATTTGCTGAATATATCATAACAGACAAATATATATTTATTTCCAAATTGACTTGGAGGCATCGGACCATGAATATCAATACTAATTACACATCTCGGCTTATCCCTTATAACCGAATTAGTTTCAAATACATATGCTGCATTTATTTGCTTTGCCTTCTGACACAGGTTGCAGCACGATATAAATTTCCGAACTTTTTGACGCAATTTGGATATGTATAAATTCTCTAAAATCATAGAAGTTGTTCGGTCCGTCCCTGAGTGTGCTAACCCTTCATGAAAATTCTTAATTAGTTCCTTTTCCATGCTTTTCGGAACCATTATCTTCCAACTAGGCATTTCTTTTCCATGCTTCTTGTATAATATCCCATCTCGAATTGCTATAATTTCTTTCTTTGCCTCCTCAATCAATGGTGCATTTTCTTTAAGTTCAAATAATTTTGCATCCTCATTTTGAATTTCCCCGATATTTTTCAATTTTCTAATCATTTCTTTGCTTAAAGGAATTTCAATTGTCAATATTTTGACTTCATTTCTAGGCCTTTCAATATTTTCGGGAATTTGTGGGTTGTAGTTCAATCTTGACAGCAAATCACTGAAGGTATTATTTTTGCCAGGAATGTGGATAATCTCAATATCGAATGCAGATATTGCATGAATATATCTAGCAAGTTTTCCACTACATAATCTACACCGTTGTATGAAAGTTAAGCTGATGTGGTCTGAATATACTTTCACCTTTTGCTGATAAATATAGGTTTTAAAACGAATTAATGAGAAATATAGTGCTCCAATTTCTAACTGAGTCACTGAAGAATTTCGCTCAATATTTGTAAGTCCTCTAGAAGCTGTACTGATGACGTGAAAGTCATTGTTGATGTCTCGCTGTCCTAAAATTCCGGCGTATCCTTGCATTGATGCGTCGACATAAATCTCATATTCCAAATCTTCTCTGGGCCTCTCGAGTAATATGGACTTAGCAAAGAGTTCCTTTACTCTCTCAAAACATTTTTGATGATCCTCTGTCCATCTCCACTTATTGTTCTTTCGGAGTAGCTGCCGCAGTGGTTCGATTTCAGCCGAATATCTTGGTACGAACTTACTCTGAAAGTTCAATACCCCTAAGAGACGTCTAATTTGTTTTACGTTCCTGGGTGACGGAATTCTCATTATTGCTTCTATTCTTTTCTGATCAGGTCTTATACCTCGTTCATCCACTACATAACCCAGAAAATTTATTTCCTTGACACAAAATTTTGATTTTAGTATGTTCACAGTCATACCATGTTGTTGTAGTTTATTTAACACATAATGGACATTATTCATGTGTTCTTCAAATGTTTGACTAATGATTAAGAAGTCGTCAATATACTTTATTAAAAAGTCATCTGCAGAATTTCCAAAGATACTGTGAATGGCTCTCAAAAATCCACTTCCTGAGTTTTTTAAACCAAAAGGATTTACACAAAAGCGATACTGGATCCCTGAGTACTGAAATGAAGTGTAATCACGCACTTGCGGATCTAATTCCACTTGCCAATATGATGCAGTGAGGTCAATGGATGTCAGAAATCTCCCTCGTGAAAGTTTCGTAATTAGTTGTTCAATTCCCTCACTTTGAAAATGATCTGGTTTCATATACTTGTTGACATATCTACCGTCTAAAGTTAATCTCAAACTACCATCTCGTTTAATACTCCAGCAGATTGAATTTATGTATTGAGAATTACTTTGCTCAATAATCCCATTTTCTAACATGCTATTTATTAATTGTCTAGCTTTGTCTCGAAGACTTATAGGTAAATTGTCATACTTGTGCCTATATGGTGGTACGTCTTCTACTTGAAATGTATGCTGATATACATTACATCTGCCTGGGATATTACTAAATACTGAACTATTGTTCATCAAAACATCATGAAGGATTTGTTTTTGCATTATCGTAAGATTATAAGCTTCTTCACACTTGTGTATTATTTCCTCATTTCTCTTCTCTTTCCTGCTGTTGTCTGTCTCGCTCACATGGTCGTCTTTTGTTTGGATTACACATTTCTCTACTTCTTCTGGCATTTCTGCTAGCTGTTGAAAATATGGCGTGGTATTCCCTTCATATTCTGTGACTACCTGCTTTATCTGACTATTTCTATCAGTTTCTGTTATTTGCACAAAAAACTCTTGGTCACAAATATTTTTCTCATCCTTTGTCATCTCGATTACAGAAACTTTTTCTTTTATAAATGGTACCCTCATTTCTCTATCTTCTTTTGTTATTTTTAACTCTTCATGTTTAAAATCTATACATGCTTCATATTCATGTAGGAAGTCACATCCTATAATTATGTCACAAATCAGATGGTTTACAATTAGAAACATAACCTCAAAATTCTCTCCGCCAATAAGTATGCTAAGTAGAGCTTGTGTTTTTATGACCTGTGTAGTTCTTCCAATTGCAACACGACAAACTAAATTACTAGTGGGAAGAGCCATAATCTTGTTACCTTCATTAATCAAATTTATGTAAAATTTCTGTGAGCAAATTGAAGCTGATGAACCAGAATCTATAGTTCCAATGATTTCTTTCTTCGCAATTTCCATTCTAACATGAGGTGACTCAAAATTTTCTCCCTTATCTTTTGTTGCTGTAATCTTATTACAGGGTGTATGTGTAGGCGTATGATTTGTATTGGTAATGGATACTGAATTATTAAAGACATCCTGAGAACCTACTGCACAGGAGTCTGTTAACAGTTTTCCTGGTTATTTCCATGTTCACGTACGGGACTGCCATTCCTAACAGGCGCTAAATCTATCTCAGTGTCGCCACCATTGTTTTGAGTTCCCCTTCCTCGAGTTCGAAATCCTCGATTTCTGACATTTTGTCCCCTTGGCACGTAATTTTCTTGCCGTTCCTCAGATCTTTCTCGGTTATTATTTTCCCTCCAGTGAGTGAAATTTCCCCTCTGTCTAATGTACCTCCTTCCATAGTTTTGCCCTCTTTCAGGCAATCTTTCTGTCCTGACATAATTTATTTGTTCCTGCCGGCCTGGTCTCCTATCTATCCTTGATCTTTCAAATTGTGGAACGTATGATTGATACCGTTGTCTGGTATTAATTTCATGATGTCTGTCTTGTCCTCTTATTTGTTGATAACTACCTTGGTAATTTCTTCTATCTCGTACATCTAAAAATCTATGTTCCCACTCCCGAGACATATCTTCTTCCTGTTGTTCCAAAGCTGTTATTAATTCTGTCATCTCATAGATGTTCCGTGGTTTTGCAATTAATAAGTAATTTTGTATCCTTATAGGATAATGCCTTGCGAGCAAACTCACAAAATCTTCCTCACTGATTGGAGGTGACAAGTTTCTAACCTGACTTGCATGTTTTAGTAAGTAATCAGTCATCGATATTCCCTCTCGTGGATTAAATTGACCATGTCTAAGCATTGCTCGTATTCTTTGCTGTACCGTAACATTCCAAAATCTGTTCATGAATAATCTCTTAAAGGATTCATATGAAATTTCACCCCCTGATACCATTTGTAACCAATCTAAGGTTTTCTGGTCCAAACATCTTTTGACAACTATCATTTTCAATGCTTCAGGTATCTTTTTAATTTGAAAATACTCTGATAATTCTGCAATGAACTGTACTGGACTGGAGTTTTCATTAAATTTTGGAAGTGGAAAATCACTTAAGATATGATTGTAATTTTGCAAATTCCCTATTCCTATATTTAAATTCTCTAGTGTAACTTGTGCACTCTGAGTTTCAGCATTACCTATAGATGAAGCTGCCGCATCACTCACATTATTTGTCATACCTGAGGAACTACCTCTATCATTATTTTGTACATCTGACACATGTACATCACATATATTTGCCCTTGAATTCAATTCTAATCTATTTACAGTACCCTGCAGATTTTCTATTGTCTGTTCCAATTTTTTATTATTCTCATTTTGAACAGTTTGGTGTTTGTTAATTTCAGAAGTTAGCTTTTGATTCAAATCTTTAACTTCATCAGACAATTTATTTCTCTGTTTTTCTGACTCCTTCTGAATTTTAGATATTTCCCCTCTGAAATTAACTTGCACCTGTATTAAATCTGCATTTGTAGCCTCCATCATCTCTTTTAACTCACTTGAAATGCTACTCATTCGGCTACCTAGCTCTGTACATTTTACATTAACATGCTCTATTTTATTGTTAACCTCACTTTTTTGGTTAGATATTTCCCTGCTCATGTCTAACATTTTCTGTGAAACTTCACCTATTTCATTTGCTATCATTTCTTGATTTTCATTTTTCATTCTAATCATACTACTATCTAGCTCCATGAATTTCTTTTCAATTTCTTCCCTGTTTTGTTCTAAGCTTTTACCAATATCTTCTCTTAATTCCCTATGACTCTTTTGCATATCTTCCCTTAATTGATCTGTAATACTCTTACTAATATCTTCCCTATTTTGATCTATTTTCTTTTCTAATTTCTCATTATTCTTTTGCATATTCTCATTAGTCTTTTTCATATCTGCTCTCATATTTCTCAGCATTTCCATAATCATAATAGTATCAAGATTAACATTTCCTGCTATTCTATTCTCACCTTCTGCACTAACATTTTCATCTTCAAATCCTAAAAAATCTGGGCTATTTTCTGTACTAACATTTTCATCCTCAAATCCTAAAAAGTCTGGGCTTCTTTCTGTAATTTGTATTGGATCACAGCTAACTGTTACACTATCTCCCTCCATAATTATTTCTTCTGTATTACTAGCAGCCATTGTTTTTATTATCCTACCACTCCTAAGGAACATTTAAATTGGTTTACCTTTTTGATGCTGTATGTTGCTGTTACTTTAATGTCCAGCGTTCTGCCCCATTCTCCTAGATTTGTATGTCGCTTCTGCGTTGTGTTGTGATGAATCTACGTCGTCTCGTTGCCTTGTAATCTCGGAATTACGATGTCCAATCATCCATGTAGTCTGTCGTTCCTTTTATTGTTTCTGGAATCTGCGTCTTGTAGATCATTTCACTGCTCCATTCATTCTACTTTCCTGGTTATTCTTGTTCCTTTCCTGGTCATCTCGCCCCACGTCCTGGGTGCCAATTATGCGACGGAAATGTTGTTCTGTTGTAGCATTATTGTAGCACCACGTTTGGATGCCAATTTGCAACGGTATTACAAATAATGTTGATGCTTGTGATGTTTATGCATGTGTGTTTACTTCACGCGTTGCCATCTTGTGACGTCACTCCTTTGTCTGGTTCGTAGCTCCCTCTGGCGTAGCAATTTGTATCAGTTTTGAAATAATTCACTTTAAAATGTTCTCCGGCTAGCTATTTAGGTCGACATTTAACTCTTGCAGGGTGTGAATCGGAAAGGAATCCTTTATCCAGAAATGATAATGATGAAGAAATTGGTTTTATAACTTTTATTGTCGAACACGTTCATAAACACTTTTACATATGGATCTGGATACTCGCCAAACTGAAACTGTTTGTAATAACTTCTTATTTATCACTTTTAACTCGCATACTTCAACTTTATGTAATTTTTTAAATGTATGATACTTTATAATAATTCTCGTAATTCTGCTGCGCGTAACTTGACGAAATGAAGGACTGGCTGACGATGTGTAGTGTACACGAAATTTTGATGAACTGAACGGCAAGCTACCTCGGGCCTGGCTTATTTATACGCTTGCCTCAAGATACGCCTAAAGATTATAAATGAACTGCTATTGGCTAATAAAACGCGCCAACATTAGCGTCTATTTGAATATCCAATGAAAACCACGAATACATATTGCTTTAGGAAATGTTCTAGAAGCTTCTACCGAAAAGGCGCGAAACATTACGTAACTTCCTGGTTCCCGGTAATGATAAACAACTCACCCCATCGCTGCATTATTGCGTTATTGTTGACAGTTTCAGTAAAGCCGTATATTATTATTTACCAATAATAATTACAATTAATAAACATCAGAAATCAATGTCACATAAAAATACATATTCTTATTACTTACATTAATTACATCTGAGTAATTTGTGATACAAATTACCGTATCAATTTACGATTTACTATGGACTGAAAACTTTACGAAAGTTGTTCGTTTTTTCGACTAGGAGAACTTTGGATGTTCCAGCCAAATATGATGTGAACTTTTAATGTGTCTCATATTATACTTATGCAAGTATTTACAATCTTGGAGCAATTAAAAGAAATAATAATAACAATCCAAGAAAAGAAAACAAAATTATTGCTTTATCCCTTGTGTATGTATTACTGTGGTCCAAAGAAAGATGCCAATATGAAGTTGTATTATGTTCAGTTGTGTCTGCTGCACAGAATTTTCAAATTGCAAGGTGTCTGCCAGAAAAATGATGACAGCTTTTTGATTAGCAATCTTGAATTCCTGTACAACAGTATTCCCAGAATTGCCACTTTCAGGATGTTTCTTTCACCACAGTCAATGTATATATAGAAAAATTCAAAGTGAAGGATTATAATTAACAGGATGATCGCAAATTAAAAACCCAAACACATATGCTGTTTTGACTATATAATATGAATGAGTCAATATTCACACTTAAACTTCACTTACGTCAAGTTTTAAAATCATGGAATGTTTTCAGAGATGTTAATCCTGTTACCTCTCACATTTGTACTGGTAGATGACATAAAGTTGATCAAATGATCTGATCTCAGATCCTCTGATATGCTCAGAGATGAAGCATCTGATGATTTGATTCTAATCATGAATACTTCAAAGAGTTTTACATAATAGGACACCTAGATATAGGTAGACAAAAGTGATGCCATTTTGATATCTAGTGGAAAAATGGAATCATTACGAGGCCACCCTAAAGGATTTACAATGGATGAACAATGTCTGTAAAGGACAGCACAATGGCTTTAGGGCTTTAGACTGTTGCTGGAAAACACAACCCTAATTTGTATTCAGCTTTGAAGAAATTTAAACCCCTGTTAACGAAATTATTTTGCTACATATGGTGCTCTTCCCCTAATTCCTAAACCAATTTTTATATCCCTTTCGCTAGCACCATAAATGAAGCAATTTGAATAGCCATGATTGTTAGAGCTATACGAAATGGACTGACCATCCATTCAAAACCAAACGTCGTGCGTTCAAGTCCCAGTGACTGCAGTCAAATGTGCCTATGGTAAAGGACAGAGAAGGCCCAAGTAAAATAACCCACATAAGTCACGCTTGAATGCTGACAGGGTTACATTTGACCGCAGTCACTTGGATTTTGCTTCTTTATGTTAAAAAAAGCATACAGTTTTATTGAAAAAATGTAATATTTTTACAATACAAAAAATCTATAAATAGCTTCATTGTATTACTGAAGGTTAGTATAACAGATGGATGGAACAGAAAAAACGAAACTGTTAAAGGTAAGTGATTCTGTAAGAAAGCCTATAAAAATAGATGCACACTATGTAACAATTTTTCATCAAAATGTCCAATCTATTCACAATAAATTAAATTACATTGAAATCCTATTAGATAAAGATCTGAATGAGGTTGGTGTCTTGTGCATTTCTGAGCACTGGTTAAAGAGCAATGAAATCGATTACATACAGATACCAAATTATACATTAGCCAGCTCATATTGTAGATCTAACAAAAGTGGGGGTGGGGTATGCATATTTATTAAAACAGGTATCCGTTTCATAAATATAGGTACATGCCGGACATTATGTCATGAAAGTGATTTTGAAGTTGCAGGTGTGGATTTGATTGAACTAGATATTACTGTGATTGTTTTATACCGTGCCCCAGATAGTAATGTTAGGATTTTTCAAAATAGCTTAGAGAGACTACTCAACATTCTCGTGAAAACCAAAAAAAAAATTGCATTATGTGGTGATTTAAATATTGACTTTCTTAAAGACAGCAAAGAAAAGCAAGACCTCATACATCTGCTTAGAAGTTATAACCTAATACATGTCATAACATCCCCTACAAGAATAACTAGTCACTCAAAAACTGCGGTAGATCAAATTATAATTAATGAAAATTGTACATATAAAGCACAGGTGATAAATACAGGATTTAGTGATCATGAGGCGCAAATAATTCAAATTGAAACTAATAATACTAAGATGTTTAGATCAACACTCATAAAAAAAAGAATATTTAGCAATGATAATATTTTGTATATGAATTATCTCTTAAGCAAGGAAGATTGGCTTGATATGTATAATACAGCTGATACTAATGAGAAATTTAGATTGTTTGCAAATAGTTTTATGTTCTGCTTTAATACTGCATTTCCTCTCAAAACATCAAGAACCTCCAATGGGAAAGCTAAGAGAAATTGGTTAACTCCAGGTATAAGAAAGTCATGTGAACGTAAAAGATTACTATATGACTTAAGTAAGGGTAGTACAACGACAGATTTTGATAATTATTTTAAGAATTATAAACGCATACTAAATAAAGTTATAAGACAGGCTAAAATCAATAGTAATGACAATCATATTAAAAACTCTAAAAATAAGACCAAAGCTATGTGGCAAATAGTAAACCAAATGACTAATAAAACACGTCATATGCAAGGTAAAATAGAACTTGAGCATAATGATAGAAAGATTACTGATGCAACAGAAGTTGTTACATGTTTTAATACCTACTTTACAGAAATAATTAAAGATTTGGTTCAAAATAGTAATGGACATCTTGGCAGTCTAATAAAGACTAATACTACCAATAATGTAAACTCTATATACCTTTATGAAGTTACGCCTGAGGAAATGCTAAACATAATAAATGGATTGAATAATACATATTCTGCAGGTATTGATGATGTACCAGATATAATTATAAAAAGATGTAGTGACCACATAATTGGTCCACTTGTCCATTTGTGTAATGTATCCATGACTAGTGGAATATTTCCAGACATGTTAAAAATATCTAAGGTTATACCCTTGCACAAAAAAGGGAAAAAGACTGAGGTGGCTAACTACCGTCCTATTTCCATACCCTCCGTATTTTCAAAGATATTGGAAAAAATAATGTATAGAAGACTTGTATCATTTATTGGAAAAAATAATATAATTACTAATTCACAGCATGGATTCCGACGAGAAAAATCAACAGAGACTGCGATATATTCTTTCTTAAATAGTGTCATAACTGCTTTAGATAATAAAGATAAAGCAATTGGCATATTTCTAGATTTAACTAAAGCTTTCGATACTATTAACCACAAAATTTTGCTAACAAAATTATTTGACTTTGGTATAAGAGGATTAGCATATTCTTGGTTTGAATCTTACCTTACAAACCGTAAGCAAATAACAGAGATTACAGATTATAATGCTAACACTAATGCACTTTTGGCAGTTAGATCTAATGCACTTGATATAACTTATGGAGTACCACAAGGCTCTATACTTGGACCATTTTTATTTATCTTGTATATAAACGACTTAACAAATAACATACAAGCTCATAACATTGTTCTATTTGCAGATGATACTAATTTACTAATAACAGAAAAGAGTAATGAAATGTTAAATAATTCACTAAACCAGGCCAGTAAAGATCTGGTATATTGGTTAGATAATAACAACCTGGTTTTAAATACGGTCAAAACTGTTTGTCTTAAATTTCATATTACTGATAGTGCAAACAATAATTATAACATCCCTGAAGTAAAATTAAATAATAAATTAATCTCATATAAAAACGAGACAAACTTTTTGGGCTTGTGGATACAGAATAACTTGAAATGGAAAACTCATATAAAACATTTAATAACCAAATTAAGCAGGAATGTATATGCCTTAAGAATTTTAAGTCAAAATGTCAGTCTCCATGTGCTGTTAACAACTTATTATGCACATATACATTCAATAATTAAATATGGTATCATATTTTGGGGAAACTCACCAGAAACTAAGGATGTATTTATCAAACAAAAACAAGCCATACGAATTATATGTGGTAAAAAAAGGTTATGCTCATGTAAACCACTATTCAGAAAACTTGGCATACTTACTTTGGCATGTTCTTATATATTGGAAACAGTCTTACTTGTAAAAAGAAATAAATTTAATATTCAAAATAATGACAATGTCCATAGTCATTACACTAGACATAATAAGGATATACACTTAACCTCTGTCAGAACTACAATATGTAAGAATGCAGTACTGCACTCCAGTATAAGGAATTATAATTCCCTACCTAATGCCATTAAAGATATAAATAATTATAATGTGTTTAAAACTAGAACAAAGGCTTTCTTGCAGGAACACTGCTTCTACACCGTAAAGGAATATTTACAGTTTAATAAATCCTTGTTTGCATAAGACATTGTACTAATCCGTTAAGTTATCTAGTAGTATGTCATTTAATTTATAAATATATCTATTGTATATCATAGTTGAACTCAAATTATATATAACTTTATTGTAATGTAAATATATAAATTTAACTATTGACATATCCTGTATCAATGTACTATGTACTGAATTGATGTTAAAGGATTAATAAATTGAAAATAAAAAACATGGAATTAGGAGAAAATTCCTACTAAAAAAAAACTAAAACCTAAAAAATACCACCTTTGTAATAAACATGGCTATAAAGTGTTAAAAAGGAATAATCAGATAGAGAAAGTATTATTCTTTACTCCTTATCAAAATTAAGTTTGAGAAGAAGTGTAAAAGCAGCACTAAAAAATAAATGGATTGCAAACTCATAGAAAAAAAATCTGATGTGTTACACTCACATGACTTTCTCTACTCTTGTACAAACTATTTTTACAAACGCTTATTCTCCATATGCTTCATGTTATTCGAGATATTGAGATGTCAATCTTATTGCTAATTTTCTTGTAGATGCAAGGGGAATATGGAAGGTTTCAAGCGATAGTCAAATCTTTTAAGCGCTGGTTGCTATGTGGCGCATTCCATTCTCTTTGCATGTCCAGGACATATAAAAAATGAATAACGAATTTGAGAAAAAGTATAAGTATTGGAAAATTTAAGCGAATAACAAGCAATATCTCGAAAATGGTTCACTCAACAAAAAAAATGTATATGACATAAATTGTGTATTTTAACGCGATCTACATTTTTTGTGTAGTAAAATTTTGTCTATCTCTTATGGTTTTCCAGTCATGCAAAAGTCGTTCACAATGAAGAATACTTTTGGAGACATTCCCAGAAAATTCGAGATATACATTTCATTTGTCATGAAAATATCTTAAACATATGATATTTTAATCAAAATTGTTAGAGCCATTTTTGAGAAAATTAAAATTTTTGAAAAATGTTCCATGTAAAGGGTAATATGGGGTGGGGGGATTTTCTTGAAAACCTGCGTGTTGCATCTCTGGAAGATACTGAACCTAAATACCAAGTTTGGTGTTTATCCGACTTCGTTTCTGAGTTATGCTGTTCACAGACACACACATGGACATGTTTCTAAAAATGCTTTCTTTGGATTCAGGGGGTCTCAAAACATGTATTTCCAGTGAAATCTTGGTATCGAATTTTTGGGTGGAATACAATACTTCCCCTACTTACTATACGTAGTAGAGAAAGTAATTAGAAAATATTGTCAAGGATTATGACAGTTACACAAATGAAAATTGTGTTTTGCCATATACATTGACTTAGCACATTTTGTGCTGTAAATATGCAATTTCCTTAATTCAATATTGGTACCTGTATCTGTTATGTTATCTTCTCTTAATGCTGTTATGTTAAATTCAATTTCTCTTAAGGCACTATTACTTCAATAACTGCAATATTGTTTGTTATCTTCTGTTAATGCTGCAATGAAGAAATATTCCTAGGAAAAAATGCTTTAATATAAAAAGCTTGTTTTAGCAAAAAAAGAAAAGTTTTAAGAATAAATGCTTTTAGGAAAATGACTTATGTATTTTGCTTTTAGGAAGAATGGATTAGGAAAACTCTGATGTGTTACCTTCACATGGCTTTTTCTACCCCTATCATTTATTTTTGTATAGCTTCTATAAACTACGAGGGTGGTCTGAAAAGTTTCCGACCTCAACATGAAGATGGCAGCACTCGTAAATAAAAGCTAGTGAATTTCGTTGTTCATCTGTTGACAGTTACTCACCAAAGTTTCAGCCATTTTGGATGCTCAGTTGTTATGTAACAGTCGTTTGAGTGAGGTGATGTGAGTGTTTTTATGAAAATGGACAAAATCGAGTATCGAGCTGTCATTAAATATTTGTTTTTGAAAGGCAATATCCCAATACAAATCAAAGATGAGTTGGATTCTGTGTATGGGGACTCTGCACCATCATTTACCATAGTGAAATTTTGGGCAGCTGAATTTAAACATGGCCGTAAGAGCTTGGGAGACGATGAAAGTTCGGGATATCAAAAAACTGCAACTACCAACGAAAACATCGCCAAAGTTCACCAAATGGTGCTAGACGACCACTGAATTAAAGTGAAAGAGATAGCAGAGGCTATGAACATGTAAAAGAACGTGTTTGTCACATATTAAATCAACATTTTGACATGAGAAAGCTGTCTGCGCATTGGGTGCTGCGTTTGCTCACGTTAGACCAAAAACGTGTTTGAATGAACATTTCCAACGCAGTTTAGGCGCAATAAATCCGAGTTTTGGCGCCGATTAATTACTGTAGATGAAAGTTGGATACACCATTATACGCCCGAAACAATATGGCCCAAACAGTGGACTGCAAAGGGGGAACCGGCTCCCAAAAAAGCAAAAACTTTTTTCGGCTGGGAAAGTGATGGCGACTGTTTTTTGGGATAGTCATGGAGTTATTTTAATTGACTATCTTCAAAAAGGAAAAACCATTACAGGAGCTTACTACGCATCATTACTTGACAAGCTGAAGGCAGAACTTGCGGAAAAACAGCCACATTTGCAGAAAATCCTGTTTCACCAAGACAACACACCATCTCACACCTCAGCGGTTGCAATGGCGAAAATCCAAGAATTATGGTTTGAACTGCTTGACCATCCGCCTTACTCACGAGATCTAGTCCCAAGCAACTTCTTTTTGTTCCCTCATCTGAAAATTGCACTCGGAGGACAGAGATTTTCGTCAAATGAAGAGGCAATCACCTTCGTGAACAATTATTTTGCAGAGAAAAATGCCGAGTGTTTTTGGACAGGTCACAGAGATGGGAGCATCGCTGGGAGAAGTGTGTAGAATTACAAGGAGACTATGTTGAAAAATAAAAAAAAAGTTTCTGAAAAAATGTCTTGTATCTTTATTAGGTCGGAAACTTTTCAGACCACCCTCGTATTCATATGAAAGATTATCTTTCTACTCCATTTAATCGAAATAAACTTTCATAGGAATTGTTTCATTATACATTTTGTTGTAGGTACAAGCAGGATAGAAAAAACCAAATCATAGTCAGATTTAAAGCTGGGTGACATCCACTTTCCATGACATTGAGAGAAACAACTGAATAGCAACAACACTTAAAAATAACAAAGTATTGATAAATTCAACTAATAATGACAGGTATCTTGGAAATGGCTGATGCCACAAAAAAGTTGTATGAAATAAATTGTATATTTTAAAGACACCTACATTTTTTGTGTAGTAAGTTTTTGTCTATCTCTTATGGTTTACCAATTCTACAAGGTTATCAAAATTCAAATGAAGAGGACTTCACAGGCTATTCCCAGAAAGATAAGCTATATACTATTTATCATGTAAATATCTTAAATATATACTATTTTGATCACAATCGTTAAGAGCCATTTTTAAGAAAATAAAAATATCGAAAAATTTTCCATGTAAAGGCTAGTTTAGGGTGGGGAGATTTTCTTGAAAATTTTTATGTCATATCCTTGAAAGATGCTGAACTTAAATACCAAGTTTGAGTTGTACTGTTCACAAACACATAGACCTTGTCCTAAAAATGCCCTTTTTGAATTTAAAGGACCTTGAAACATGTATTTCCAGTGAAATCTCCATATCAAACTTTTGGGTGGAATCCAATACTTCCCCTACTTATTACAGGTAGGTAGAAAGTAAAAATTTGTTAGAGTTTTCTAAACAAAAACAAAACAAACAAAAAATCTGGCATTTGTCAATTAAATATGTTTAGACTGTGACCACCTTTACGTTGAAAAAATTAAGCATAATTTGGAAACCAGATGAAGGAGCATTTTAGAAATATTAAATGCAAGTAAATTATTAAATCAGTTGTAGCAGATCATTTTTGATTATTTAATCATAAATTAAGCCCAAAAGTTAAAGCTAAGTATGCCAAGAACCAAATATTTAGCCAGAGGTTTTTACAGCTACCAGTTAATATTTGAGGTGCTGTTACTATAGGAGAGGGATAAGTTTGGGTCACATTGGCACATTTATAGTTTCACACTATAATAGTTATTATATTTCTTACCATTTAGACTGCAGATATGCCAGAGATCCCATACAGCCCAAAGTTGCACTTGATATGAATCATGGCATTTGAGAAGTGGTAAAAATGATTGGAGAGTTCGGTATGATACTAATTCCTCCTTTGGAGGCTTCCAATTTAATACTACTGCTTCCTAAAAGAAACAAAAACAAGTGAACATTGTACACCACTTACACTAATAAACTAGGAACATGTTTCAGAGATCAATCATCTTCATTTTCAACCTCTGTTTCCCTGCTACTATTGTCTAATCTCCTAAAGCAAAGCACCAAAAAACTGCAACAGTTCATACAATGCTTTACACAAACAACCTTTGTTTCCGTGTTATTTATGACCATGGCATTGACATATTTCAGGGAGAGCAAACTTACACTGCAAAAGATATCTGCTATGTATAAAAGTAATGCTTATTCATTGGAACAACAAATATATTGAAAATACACTTCTGTGTCATTTATCTTCCATACTATCAATATAAAAATATTAAATTTAATTATCTGATGTGTTAAACTTAGGATAGTTGAACTAAGATCTGCTCTTATTTTTAATGTCCATTAATACTAGTAACATAATATTTTTGCCCTATTTTGTTCCATAATATGGAACTATACATATACTTTTCTTCTTAAGTGATAATTTTAAATCCACTGATTCTTGCTGTCTATTAGATCAACTTTCAAAACAGTTCTCCCTTTTAAAATAGGGAGAGTTGAAGGTTGTTACACTACATTACTAAAATGTTCTTACTTGAACTCATTTCGGGAGAATGGTTTGCTCCCATTGTCAGCATGTTTTCAACTAGTTCTCCCTTTAGCTGTCCTCAAAAGGCTAATTGAACACCATTCCAGATTCCCACCTCAGAAAAACTAGAGGGACAAAATCTGTAACTTCTTTATGAAATATATGTCCAGCATCCATTGAATGGAACCATTAATTAAAAATAAATTTATTTTGGGATTATTAGGGAAAAATTATGTTTCATTTATTTTTTTTCTCATCCAGTACCAAGCTGTGTAAATATTATGGCCCATTTGTAAAAATATAATTCCCATATATTTTGTAATATTAATGTTATTGTGTAAATTACCTCACAATTAATAAAAGTTAAAAACAGCATTCTTTGTATATTTTAAAATAAAGAGAGTTGAAGGTTGTTACACTACATCACTAAAATGTATATTTTATAAGTTTAAAAACTCTTTGTATATTTAAAAGCAGGAAACTGCTGAAACTTTTAATTTCACTAAAGCTGAGTTTTCCTCAAATCATGTTTCAGCTGTGGTTGACTGGAGTAATGGAGTTGTCTCTCTAATTTGTAATGATCTGCAATTTCTGGCATCATGTGGTAGTAACTAACACTACAAAATAGACAAAGTGAACAATCTACTGAAAAAAAATTGTGGCATTAAGCTATTGAATCAACAAAGAAATCAGAGATGTATTATATTAAATGCAAAGATTGTAGTAAGATTTATACAGGCAGAGCAAAAAGAAAGTTGGAAACACCCCTAAGGAACACTTAAGAAACAGGCATGGAGAGAACAACTTTGGCAACGGAAATGGAAAAACTTGGATGGGGAAGTATTAATAAGGAAGATTCTGACTGTAAAAGGGGATAAAAATATAAAATCTATGGGAAACTATTTGGAAGGTCGAAGAGAAATGGTTAAAAATGACTACAAAGAAGATGCAGCTAATGGCAGATGAAATAGACCAATAAAGTACAAGTAAGCAGTGGGGTCATCAATACATACGTGAAAAACCCAGAGTTATGTGCATTCAGACCAGAGATTAGCATAGACAATCAACCAAGAAGTGAATTTATAGTGTAAATAGCCTAATAGTTTCAAATTATACTCTAAAATGTATGTAGTTTAATTATGTAATATTGTGAGTGTTGAGAAATAAATATTCATTCATTCAAGAAACATAAAATTGAAACATACAAATCAGTGTTAGTGTATCATTTCTGGATAAACAAAGACAAAGCAGCACAAGATAACCATTTGATAAAACCAGTACAGCTATTATTATAATTGACTTAGTTGTGTAATTTATGCGCCTTTTGGATGAAATTTTGCTTTCTAAAATAAGGGTGCATAAATTATGCAAGGAATGAAAATTGCAGCTCCAAATTTCAGTACACGAGATTTAATTCCTTTTACCTTATGCAATCTCATCAAGATTAGATGCATCATTTGTAGGGTCACCTAAGTTAGCTAGTTGGTCAGCAAAACAGGCATCTTCTTCTGATCCATCAAGGACATTTGAGATTCCTGTCTTTTTAAAATTCCTTTTCAAATTGTCTAATGAAATAAATCTCCATTTAGAAAGAATCCAGTCATACATTGTGGGGACCTCAGGTTTCTTGATTTTACCACATGGCTGATGATGACTTAACTGCTCTTTAACTGCTATGGTCCTTAGTGTCCCATTGTATATTGGGCGTGAAAGACCGGAAATTTTGCTCAGGGGCCTCTTTATCAGGCTTGAGGTTCTTTTATATACCATAAATCTATGATGTGGGACCAACGGCTTTACTTCCCTGCTAAGGATTTTTATGCCCGAAAAAATCCATTGCCCTTCACCGGGTTTGAACCCGTGATCTCTGAAACTAGAGGCTAGCATGGTAACCACTATACCATGGAGGACAAATGGATGGATGGACAGACAGTCGGCGGACAGATGGACGGACGGATGGACGGATGCATGCATGCTTGCTTGTTACAGGTCAACCATTCAGCATACAACTGAATGGCCTTGTTAATGAAGACATCTAATCATTGTAGCACTGGGCTTAGTCCACTAGGAATCACAGACATTAGTTTTAAACTCCTGAAGGTAAGTCTTCATACTGGACATTAAATGGTTGCCAAAACTGTTTGAGAACTAAAAGAGCTTATAATGCTCCCAGAGAACATTCACACCCTTTCCACCTAATCAAGCATAAGATCTAAAGCAATCTTTTCTTGTATTCACCATGAATATGCTGGGAGGAAATTTAATTCCTTTTGATGTTTTTCTTCTAAAAATTATGCATGGCAGAAATTACTGTGCATTGCTGTTTTTTGGCTTCAGATATTATTAGAGGCACACTGTAAGCCCTTTCTTCTCCATGGTGTATTACTGGGCACGTTAAAATAAACTGGCATTTAGTCAGCATTTCCAATTTGAGAGAGGATATAACCAAGGGCCCCGACTTTTCGCAAGTAGTTAATTCGCGAAATTGGCCAAAAATTAACAATAAGGAAAACCTTTAATCAATTATTTTTAAATTCCACATATATATCCATTCTGAGTAGCAAAATAACGCGACATTAGTTCTATATCGCGAAAACGCGAAATAACACTGTTATGAAAAAAAAATGTGCAAAATAACCCAAAATTTTTCTCTCTCTCTCTCCTTTTTTTTTGGCGTTTGTCTCTCCTTTTCACATAAACAATCAGATATTTGGCTTATCAATCATTTACGGATACGTGTATTGTCATTCGCTACGGCCATGCTGCACGGCACAGAACACCAAACTGCACTGTGATTTAACCAGAGCTTCGGCAAACATCGGTACTGCTTCGACTACCCCGTCCCCTTCACTCTTCACCTATTGCATGCACAACAAAAGGAATGCCATGTTTATCAGAACTCGGCAACACCGCATCAGTGACGGATTTCTCATTTCACTCAAATTATTATTTGGATTTAAATGACAATACTACCTGCAATTCTTCTCTAATGCCGTATATTAACGATTCGTGCTTGCATCGCCCCATTTCATGTCGGCTGGAAAAGACTGTCGCAAAAGTATTGTTAAATAATGCATGAATTTCTAAGTCTGGTTCAAGTCAATTCTGACAGTAGACAGCCTCTTCTACCAATCACTGTCTCCGTTTCCTGTACCCCTCACACGAAAATTGTTGCAGTCTCACGACGTTGCCATAATGTGAACGCATGACTAGGTATATTTTGTGTCCGCTATACTGAAAGATTCGTTTGGAGTCAAGTTATATTCTTTAAATTACGTTACAATTTAGCGCAAGGAGTCTGTTTACCTTCTGCTCTGAAAAAGAAAAGGATTTATGCCGATGGAGCCACGTTTCAAATTAAGCTAGCGCATGCACAATTCAGCTGACGGTGGAGTTGGCAACGTGCCTTTCACGCGCCGTACAGACAGCATGTGCAAGACGTTGCCAGGTCAGTTTAGTTTTGCAGCAAGCGGGAATTCAAACCGATTCCACAGTAGTATTTCAATGCGGTCTCAAAATATAATAAACTGCCAGGCATCTTTCCTTCTTGAACACTGCAAAGACACCATTTGCCTTATTGAAGTGCTTGAGGGATCTAAATATCCATTTGTTCATAAACTATATAGCAAACTTAAAGATATATCAAATGGCTTCACAATAGTAGCAGAGGGCTCGTTTGGAGAGAAAACTTCAAGTCTTCTTCAGAGACTGCCAACCCTCAAGAAGTCTTATGTTATTAGTCAGTTCAAGCAATTGGGCATAAAGTCAGTTACCAAGCTGAATTCCTTAATGTCAGCTGATCCAGCTGGTGATGATATTCATTCTGCAGGTAAATTGTTTGATGTACGAAAAATAGTATCAAATGAGGCATCTACTGATATAACTATAGAAAAAGCAAGAAGAATGTTACCTTTTCTGCGAGACTTGCCAGAGAAGACATTCGAGGAGGGATATGCTGCTCTGAAGAACATAGTGTGTGTGAAATTAGATGATGCTGCTGAAGTAAACATATGGATTTACTTTCTGGACTTCAATGTGATCACTTGTGTTTCAGTGAGAAGTGTATGAAACTATTGTGGGTACCCATGTCCAATGTGGACAGTGAAAGACTTTTCTCTGCATATGGGAACATCATGACAAACTTAAGAACAAATCTTAAGCCAGAGAACACCGAACTTATGGTAGCTTTGTCTCTAACAAAGTAAATCAGTTGAAATGTATACTATGTAAATATTTTCATGCTCCTCTTTTTTAAGTTACATGTAAGGTGCCCTTTGTTCCACAGTAAAATAGTTTAAACTGTGTTTTTGTTTTTTCCCTTTTTTTTGCACGAGATAACACTGTTAAGCAGTTTTATTTACCGCCCAAAACACCGCTCACTATAATATTTTTACACCGATATTACATTATTTTATTTACCGACAATCTGGGGTCCCTAGATATAACCCTTCTCTTTCCTTAATCTTATGATACGCCAATGGAATGTGATAATTTTGTCAGTGCAATCACTTGGCAGTTTGGATAGTATTATTCTTTGTAGAACTAATCTCTTCCTTCTCATGATACGACAAATCCATCCCTTGTTTGGTTGACTAGTGTAGAATGTTCATCCCTAGCCCAGTTTTGCAGCATGTTATGACTCACCGCATGGCTGTTATTTCTCAATTCTCAACATGTGATAGGTTGATTTTTTATTACAGGGAACTTATCACTTTTTGGGCCCTGGAAAGCATTAGCATATTTTTTGGTATTCAATAATGCTGGCTTCTGCTTCCTCCAATTACAAACTAGGCCCTTGCAAATTCCAAATTTTCTTTCTTCCATTCTGTACCATTTTCTATGGCATAAAGAATTACCCTCAGTTTATATGCAGTGATGTAGCTGCTGTATTTAGTCAGATATTTAGCACACATTATCACAAAAAGATAATGAGCACAAATAGTGCAAGTTAAGAATATCCAAGACTTCCAAGCAATGACAAGGAATTACAACAGTTGGTAACACACATTTTCGTGATTCAGTTATTTTATATCAAATGAACTACAATGGAATGAATGAAACTTACTATGAAGCAATAGGTACTCATACCAAGTTACATAACAAATAAAATTTTCCCCTCAAGTTATAAAAAAGAAAATAAATAAATAAATAAAAAAGTGGCTGTGTAAAATACATGGGAGTATAAATTATGCGGGTAAATACAGTACAATTAACCAGAGTGAGAATAATTTGTGTATGTGGTTTTTTTTTTTTTTTTTTTTTTTTTTTTTACAGATACCGCTATTGAGATTCAAACATTTCCAGGTACTAAGGCAGATTCACTACCACTCACAACAGAGGTGGGCATCACAGCTTATGATGGGAGTGAGAACTCCTGAAACATGTTCTTAGGAAAACTATTCAAACAAGTGAAGTTAAAAATTTAGTAAGTCGACTCCTACAATTCAAATACTTCCTCATATCTAATTGTTTAATTAAGTAGAAACTTTACAGAAAATTCACATATCATTGCATAGCCCATTACATATTCAACAGGATTTTCAACAAATAAAGCATTAATTTAGTTTTACAAAATAAATTTGTATGCAAAAATTACTATGCACACTTTTTTTTCTTTCTGAGCGTCCCATTCTATATTTGGATGAAAGATCAGAAATTCTGCTCAGAGGCCTCTTTATCAGGCTTGAGGTTGTTTTATGTGCCGTAAATCTATGACATTGGGACCATCAGCTTTACTTCCCTTCCAAAGGAAGCCATGCTAAGAATTTTTATGCCCAAAAAACTCCATTACACTCCACTGGATTTGAATCCACAACCTCGGGAACCAGAGGCTAGCATGGTAATGCACAAACCTAAAAGACCCAGTTCCCAACATCAATAAATTTGGTGTACACAAAATAAACTGTTCTAATCAAAATACCATAGTGCAAGAGAATAAACAGCTTCATTACCAACTGCCCAACATTAGATAGCAACCAATAAAATAAACTGTTCTGACTGCAGCCAATCTACATTGGGCAAACAAAAAGAGAGATCTGAATACAAGGCTAAAAGAACACATGCAAACCATAAAATACAGACATACAAATCTGCTGTAGCCCATCATTTCTGGTCAAACAAACAGAGATCACACCTAACACAACCCTCAGAAAGGCTACCGGTTACCCAGCTGAATCAGATACATGGAAAAAAATACACATGCTAAGAAACAAGGATTGCTTAATCAACTTTGATCTGTAGTCACCAAACCATCTCTGGAAGTTCATAATGTCAGCAATGGATGTCAACACTTTGGACAATTCCACAGCAAATTCTTCCACCAGGAATCATTGGACACCTGCTCAGGATGGGTACAAGCAGAACCAAAACATGTTCAACGTATTTATATCAAGTGATGTTTAATGTTTCAAATTTCATCTCATTTGTCACATATATATAATACTAAATACTAAAAACACACTAAAGCTATATGATATTCATTCTAAGTGATGAAAAAGCCGAAATAAAGACTTTGTAGGGCAGCTGGAACCTGCTGAAATTCAAATTTGGGCTCACACACAGCATGAAAAAGAAGCATATTAATCCTGGTGCTCTGTGACAGCTTAATTAAATGTTTTTATTATGTATGCATGGTTCATGTGAGCTCTATGAGCAAGATAAGAACTGTAAATAGGTACATACCATTTCTTCCAGTATCTGTTGCCTACTGATAATATTTACAGTCCAAGATGGCACACCATCACATGCAAGATGTGATATTATCATTGCTGCAAAATAGCTTACATCCATATGGCCTGAGTGCAATAATTTCCTGAAAAAAAAGAGTATAACAAACATTAAAAATCTGTTAAACCTCCATGAAATGGTGTATACATTCATTACAGGGAATTACTGTTAGTAGGCTTCTTTCTTCTAATGATCTCAGACTCATCTTCAACAGGAAGTATGAATGAATGAATGAATGAATTTACTTACACAAAATGTTGATTACAAAAATATATAGTTTTACTATGAGTGACAAACAAAGTGTTCTTAGAATGCTTAGTATTTTGGATCCCGTACAACTAGCATCCTGGTTATTGGGTACAAAGGATCCTGTTTCACTTTATATAAACATTTAAAACTGGATATTTATATTTAGTTTTTCTTATGCAATATCATCTGTCCTTCCCCGTTTCTTACTTTTTCATGAACCCTGTCATTAAATTCTTCTTTTGCCATAATCACCCCTCTTACTACATAGACACCACAGATGATGACACTGGTGATACATGGAATGAAATTATATTTGGGAAGGAAGCATTCCAGGTCTAAGTTTAGGGTACCTCCCTGGCATTTGCCAATTATGACTGACAAAAACCAAGAAAAAACCTCAATCACAGAGGATGGCCATGGTAGGATTTGAACTGCAGACCTCCCATTCACAAGTCCATGCCTTTAACAATCTCAGCTACCCATTTTAGTGAAACTGTTAATGATGGCAGTGGGGTAGTGGTGTTGAAAATATCCCAAAGTAGGAAAGGAAATTTCACATCTATGGTTACAATACTAAACCAGAACCAAAGAGGCAGTTTTACTTATTATGCTAAAACATAATAATAATGATAATGATTCCATGTGATAAAAGCTATGCTATATGAACCTTATAGAAGTATGCTACAGAGTGCAATTAACAAATGCCTTACTTCTGGTATACCTGAGTGTAATCACAAAATCTGGTGTCATTAATTTTGGGCGCAGAGATGCAACTTCAACGACATTACTGAAGATCCCCAATATTGACTCTTCAATATCCCTATCTTCTTCAAATTCCTTTAGAGCTTTCATGAAGAGCTTTATACCACTCTCTTTGACAAATATGCGGCAGTTAACAGGTGATTCATCTACAAAAATAAAATGTTTACATTTCATGACTAAAAACATATTACAACTTAGCCCTGTCTTTAATCACTATAATTACATGTTATTGTTCACCTACACTTAAAGTGCAAAAGGCAATTTTAATATCAAATGAATAACGGGGAAGAGTGAACTCATTATAAAATTCTTCCAAACACTACTGGAGAGGAGTCTCATGTCACAAGGAGATGAGAGCCAGAGTCAGGAACTATCTGAGGATGGGCAACAACCCTGAAGATGTGTTACTAGGCATAAGAATTATTATTTTCTTAGCTGTGTCTTCTTTCCACAGAAATGTGATTATCAAGGCATAAATATCAGCACTAGATATTTTGATTCCTCATTACTAATTGCCTGAATTTAAAGTTAGCCTGACAACACCTTCTGAAATAAACAAAATTATTAACTCTTTCAAAACAAAAAACTCTTCTGGTTATGATGAAATAACAATAAAAGTCTTAAAATCATGCTCATCTCAAATTTCCACTCCCCTTAGTTATTTGTGCAATGAGTCACTAAGGTCAGGAATTTTCCCTGACAGAATGAAATTTTCCATTGTTAAACCACTTTTCAAAAAAGGCAAACGCAATAATGTTTCAAATTATAGACCAATATCTCTCTTGCCAATTTTCTCAAAGGTTCTTGAAAAGGTGATGTTTAATAGACTTTATAAATACCTTGAATGTAACAACATACTTGTCAGGGATCAGTTCGGGTTCAGAAAAGGAATGTTAACCAATAATGCAACTTATAAACTTACTCATGAAGTGTTAACTGCATTAAACAAAAAAATGCATGTAGGTGGGATTTTTTGTGACTTAGCAAAGGCATTTGACTGTGTTAATCATGATATTCTGATAGCAAAATTGAAATTCTATGGACTAAAAAATGAAACTCTAAGTTGGTTTGTATCATATCTAAATGAAAGAAAACAAAGTGTTGAAGTTGTCAATGATATTGAATTTGGAAAACAGACATCAAAATGGAAAACAGTAACACATGGAGTGCCCCAAGGTTCAGTCCTAGGACCTTTATTATTCTTGATCTATATAAATGACCTATCACTTTATATAAAGGATATTGCAAGTATAATTCTGTTTGCTGATGACACGAGTGTTCTGGTGACTAGTAAAAACTTGAATGAGTGTGTAATTAAATTGAATTATGTTTTGAACTGTATGTCACACTGGTTTAAAGCTAACAAATTATCTGTAAATTTAGACAAAACAAAAGTTGTTAAATTTATAACCCATCCATCACTACACACACCAATAGAAATTGGGATTAATGACATGTCACTAGAACAAATAGACAACATTAAATTTCTGGGCCTCCAAGTAGACAGATATTTAGATTGGAAAGTTCACATTAGGTATATCATACCCAAACTCAGTTCTGCATGTTATGCTATCCGAGCATTGGTAAATGTCAGTTCTATAGATACACTTAAATTAGTATACTATGCATATTTTAACTCTATCATTGAATATGGAATATTATTTTGGGGAAATTCGGTAGAAAGTCAACGAATATTCCTCATGCAAAAGAAGGTTATAAGAATCATTTCCAGCACTCATAGCAGACACTCTTGCAAACATCTTTTTAGAAGACTAAAGTTATTAACCCTACCTTGCATGTATATATTTTCAATCTTAAAATTCTATGTATGCAATCGAACCACATTTATTACAAACATGGAAATTCATGAGATAAACACTAGACAAAAGGGTAACATCCATCGTCCCAGTACAAAGCTTTCTTGCTTCCAGAAAGGTGTATATTATGAGACCATAAAAATATTTAATACTCTCCCTAATGATCTTAAGAGAAAAGTTGACAACTTCAATGTCTTTAAAACTGCTGTTAAAGAGTACCTATGCTCAAAAGCATATTATTCTGTACAAGATTATCTTAATGACAAATTATCCTACTGATACTACTTATATAGCTCTGTAAGTAGTATTAGTAAATATTAATGACAATTGCCAGTCATATTTGATATCTGCTCTAGAATTAATGAAGCTATTTAAATGTATGTATATTAAGAACTGACAGTAAATGCTATGCATTACACATCAAATAGAACAAAATGATCAGACTAACAAAGGTAAAATCCTAGTGAATGTTAAAATAACTGTTCTTGCCTATACATATGTTAACCTTATAACAGTAAGGAGGTATACAACTCTGTAATAAATTACACTTGATTTGTTTCATTTTGTATATAATATGTCCTTATTTTATTTTAAATGTTCTGTATACTATGTAATATTTATGTATATATGTAACTTTATTGTACATTTCCTTAACACGCATATAGTATTTGTATTTTATTTCAAATGTTCCATATTCTATGTAATATTTATGTTTATATATAATTTTTGTACATTTCCTTGACATGTTCTATGTTCACAAGTCTTTATGGCTGCTAGTGAACTCACAGAATACAATCTAATCTAATCTAATCTAATCTAATCTAATCTAAAAAGTTGCAGTACAAAATAAGTAACTGTTCATAATACAAGAAATGGAACAGGTCTGAAGGCATGAAAGTTAACCCAGTCATGCTATTTATAGAACCAGTGAGTCATCTCCTCACTTTAGAGACTTCTATGTCATTACTTTCCCTTTAAATACCTATGTATGCATTAAATATCATGAAACAAATCAAATTCCACCTGAAGCTGAACTAGTGATTATATAATTTGGGTGAGGACTGAAAAAAAGCAGAGAACACGTGCATGTTGTTCTAATTTCAAGGGAGCAAAATGGTTTCTGTCATTCATTAATAGGGATGTCTTGAGCGAAGTTCTGTAGCTAGATGGCAGGACTATTCCATGAGGTAGTGCTGCTGATGGCTTTTACACACTGTATTTAAAGGAGTGTGCTGATAAATCAAATTTTAAAGCATAATTTTATTTAAAACATATGAACCACATAGAGCAATATTTCTCCAACATATGACCTCTGCCTTATGTTCCTAGGGGGATAGGCAAATCCTTGCTCCCTGACCTCCTTGTAAGGAGGTATGGCCAGCTGACTACGCCTTCTCCCGACTGTGCTTGCTTAGCCCATGGTAGTTAAGAGCGACAAGTGAGTGAGACACTAGCTTGGCGTAAGGTGATCAATCATGCAAGTGAGAGGGAGTTTTTTAGGAGTTTGTTCTTTGAGGCAGACTGCAATGGATGATAGATAGCTTGGCCTGTTGTATGTTGGCAGACTTTGTGAATTTGAAATTCGTTGAAAACGATAGCTATTTTGCTGTCACTGTTAATTCTCCGACTGTTTAAATCAGAGATTCTTGTAATCCCTTTGAGAACCAACTTGTGATACCTTATAAAGGTAGGATTTGTTATACTGTTTACTATTTTAGGTGTGACACAGAGGTGAATGAGTCCAAAATAATTTTTTGAATCAGCCTTTACTGAGGGTTTTCTGAGTAGCTAACAAGATCGTTTAAAGGTTTTGATTATGTGACTTTGCTAAAAGTGTAGTTTTCATTGTTCGAGAAATATCATGTGAGTAGTCAAAATGGTCTCCAGTTCTTAATGTCTTATACAATCTATTTGCCTAATTGGTAGCCTAATTAGTGGGATTAAATCGTGCAGTTCTTTTCCTTCTCAAGGCCTTTCCAATTATGTCCTTATTTGAAAATTATTTCTGGTAGAGGAACAAAGTACTTGTATACAAATTTTATTTTTACAAGTTAATGATGTCAATAACTGAACTAGTTATTATATTAGTTTTAATTACCATTCTGGGATTCTCTTTGTGCAAGTTTAAAAATAATACTTATCTCTCACCCGGAAGAATTATTCCTGTAGTCATTGAAAAGTGATTTGTGTCCTATAGTTTGACAAAGTTTGCGATAGTATTGCACACCCCTAAAATTTTTACTTTCATTCGCATTCCTGATGTATAGTGCAGGATTGTAGATAATTCCTTTTTTGTATATTTTTACAGCTGTCATTGGCCTCAGTTGAAACAGATTTTGTGCATCTAAGCGAAAGACAGTTTGATAAGTGAACTTGCGCAGAGAGCTTAAATCATGTGGAATTTGTAATTGAAACCCCAACTAAGAGTATACTAATTATTTGTGCTAACTGCTTCCTACTATAACTTTAATGGCTAATTGCTTATAAGTGCTAATTGTATATATATATTAGTGCATACATCACAAAAGATAAACTTTTTCATTAGGGGTAATATACCTGTCACTTTGGCTGTGATATAGTGAATAGATTCAATTTTAGGGCATATATTAACATACCTTCCACTTTGGTTGTGATGTTATTAATAGATTTAATTTCCAGGCATGTGTTAATATACTTTTCACTTTGGCTGTGATATAGTGAATAGATTCAATTTCAGCGCATATGCTACGAGGGCAGATCGAAAAGTAACACACAATAATTTTTTTACAAAACAGTTTAATAGTTAAAACAACAACAAAAATCACAAATGAACTTACACCTTTTACCTACTTTTCGACATAGTCACCAAGTATCTCAACACATTTCTCCCATCATGATACCCGTTTCAATATGCCCTGGTCGTAGAAGTCCGTTTCCTAGGAGTATAGCCATTTGCGGACTGCTGATTTCACTTCTGCATCTGTTACAAAGCGTTGGGTGGCCAGGAATTTCTCCATGGGACCAAAAGATGAAAGTCCGACAGTGCAAGGTCCGGACTGTATGGTGGATGCTGCAGCACCTCCCAACCAAATTTGGTGATTTTCTGACTAACAGCAACAGCAACATGGGGCGAGCATTGACATGAAGAATTTTGACATCGTCAGCATTCATGTTGTGGCGTTTGTCATGAAGGGCATGACACAACTTCACCAAAGTTTTAATTTAGGCTGCAGAATTCACAGTGGTCCCGTGTTCAGCAAAGTCCACCAATACAACACCATGCATATCCCAGAACATGTCACAAGTACTTTCCTAGCAGATTGAGTCACTTTGAATTTTTTCTTCACTGGGGAACCAGCATGTTTCCACTCCATACTTGCCTGCTTGGTTTCGGGCATATAGTGGTATGCCCACAACTCATCACCAGTGACATCTTTCAGAAAGTCATGCTCTCCTGTGGTGTACTGCGTTAGGTGATCCAAGCTCATCATCACTCGCTGGCCCTTGTGGTTGTCTGTCAGGTTCTTAGGCAACCAGTGAGCACGAAATTTCAACATGTCATGAACAATATTATACACTGCACCATAGGAAATGTTGAACTGTTCCAATAAGGTTCGCAGTTGCACATGCCGGTCATTCAAAATTTCCATCTCAATACCTCTGATATTCTGTGGGGTTGCAGCTGTTACCGGCCTCCCAGAGCGTGCTGAATCACTAAGGTTTACACGGCCCTCTAGGAAGAATGTACACCACCTGGAGACATTACTATGGTCCATACAATTATCCACATACACGCCATGCATGTCCCTGTGAATATCACTAGGTTTATGCCCTTTGACCCACAAATATTGAACCACACCTCTCTGCTCTTCGCACGTGGATGACAGTAACATGCACGCAATCTTTGTTGCGTAGTTCACGCTTCTCTCGCTAGAGCTGCACATGAAACAAAATACCCTCTGTAGTGAAAACTTCAAACTATATCTGTGTGAAATTGCACCATTCCAGCTGCAATACCAAGCCAGAAAAAAATTATTGTGCATTACTTTTCGATCCGCCCTCGTAATATACTTTTCACATTGTCTGTGAGATAGTTAATGAAACAGCTGATTCAGGGCTGCAATGTGTAATTTTGTATTTTTTTCCTTTTTTGGATAGGTTACTGTATTATTCTGAATTATTTCCCCAGGTTTGCTAACATTCCATTCATAGACATTCTTTTGTTTCTTCTTGGTAATTAATGTGCACTTTTTTTAATACTCGGTTTGCTTACATGTTATAATTACCTGCAATTTTTTACCTTTTTATATTTACTGTACTTCACCATACTAGTTCACCATTTGGTTCCAAATTAATTCATCCCATTTGAATTCAAGCTTTAACTTGCATATATTGTAATAAGGATAAATAGCCAATTCAAATGTTTCTCTTTCTCAGCTATATTTGTTTACTTTATTATATAGTTAATATGAATTTATTCCTACTAGAGCATTCCTTATCTTGGTTTGTTAAACACTTTTAAACAACCTGAAGCAGTTCATGCTGTTTTGTAATTTTTTATTCTTTTTTAATTCACTTTTTTCAGTTTTTTTTAAATAATTTTTTAATAATTTAGTACTCTGCATTCATAATGGTTAGCCAAGTATAATAAAAATTTTAATTCTTGGGCTCAGAATCAAATGTTTTCCAATTTAAATTTTACCTTCCGTATTTGTATTTATTGTGCTAAGAGTTTTACAATTTGATTGTCTACTGCACTTTGACTCATTCAGTAGACAATCTCTACAGTTTATTTACATTTTACAATTTCCCGTCAACGCATTCTATAGACAACCACTACAGATTATTTACATTTTACAATTTCTCATCAGTTTTTTCAGTTTTTTCATGTCCCATTTCCACTTGTTTTTCACTTTTCACTTATTGATTACTTAACCATCACACATTCACTATAGTTTCCCATTCAAAGTAAGATACGCTACCTCTTACTTTTTTCTATCCACTGTCCAAAGCCATTTATTTTTTACTTTACACAAAAACTGTCCAATACTTCTAGCGTCCTTGCATATCATTTCAATTATAAGTGTATTTCTATTCCCCTTCAACCACTTCTTATTAAAAAATTCTTTTCTGCAATTTTCTGTTCCTTGGCACTTAAATACTATGTGTTCAATGTCTTCATTACCACCACATATCGGACATTGGTTCTGAGGAATACCCTGTCTTAGCCCTTTTAGCCTCCATGCTCCGGTTCTTACCCATGCAATAGATTCTCTCTCTTCTTTATTTACTATGTCTATATATTTTTCCCTACCCCATGTATTTTTCATTGGCCTATAACAAACTAATGAGCTCTTTTCGGCGATCTCATTGAACATAATTTGTATTTCTATATCTTCCAGTCTTTTCCTCGCCTTTTTCCAAAAATTTTTCACGTTATTTTCTCTCCTTCTCCACATGTCTCCTAACCTATTTTTCTGCAAAATGTTCTATAAATTACTTACCATCCATCATTCATTAAAATGCCAGGCATTAAAGTTATTTCACTTTTGAGTGACAGTACTTATACTACTCCTAGTAGTCTAATGTACAGTTACCTATATTTTCTCATTTTGCTTGTATTAACTGTTTAGATTCATATATTAACCTTTTGTTAAATGTTTTACTTGCACATTTTACATGTTTAATTATTTTATCCTTTTCTTATCACAGCTTCTGCATTATTTTAGGAACGTTATTGTTAGCCCTTTTAATTGGTGTAGCCTTAAAATGCCTTACACTTTTATGTTGGGCAAAATAAAGCCCTTTGTTATCTGCCTTTTGTTTACTTCTTATGCACTGTGAGTTCCTGCATACCTTAGTTAATTTTCTTTTTTACAAACTGCAGGATAGCTGTTTATTTTTGCTAAGAGGTACAGTGAGAACACTGCGGCACTCATTAGGGCTCCCCTATAAGTTTGCCTGGGCTCTTGGTGCAGAATGTCACCGTAAGCTGCTGCAGGCATAGTGGTTTGACTATGCAAGATTGCTAGTTTAACCACCATACCATGCAGGAGCTTTAAAACTACAGCTTTATATCACTAAATCCATGTAATTGGCCACATAGCGCAGTCAATAGAGCACCTGTCTACTTTGCTAGGGGTGGTTCAATTCCGGGCTGAAATCAAACATTTTAGTTTAACTTAGAAGGTTTCTCTGCATGCCCAGAGTGTGATGTTTGATTGTGAGCATGCCGGAATGGTCACAATCCAGCATGCTGCCACCACTCATTTGCACTTATGATCAAATTTCAGGATTGCCATTGGTCGCATACTTGAGCAAATATGCCATGTTGTATGCACATAATATGACAATTGTTTAGAATCAGCGTAACTGTATGACACAGATAGTTATCACAAAGGGGAAAAATAAGTGAGTCATTGCTTGCTTGCAAGTGATTTCTCTTCATGATTCCATAACACTGAAAATTAAGTATGAAAAGATAGTGGACAATCAAATGAAAACAGGCACAAACTTTATCAAAACAAATTACTTCTGTAAACATAAATGAAATAATATAGCCACTAGGGCATGTTAAGTGTTTTAATGATATTTATAGGATTCAATTGCTTATTGTTATTACTAATATTGGTTGTTTATTGGATGTAATTATTTTATTTAGTGGATATCTGAAGTTTTCAAGAATGAAAGCAAATATAATCCCAACTCTTAGTAAAGAATCTAAGTAACTTACTCTTCCCTCCCGTATGCAATTTTTTTTTCCTTTGAGTCCTTTCTAATAAAATAATTAGAAAATGTATAACTGTCATTCCATTGGTAATTAATTGTTCTTTCACACAAGCCATGTGTAGGTCAAGGTTGGAAAGGTAGAGACAGACTGAAAAATTCAATGCCATAGCAGGATTTGAACTATGGATCTTCTGCTTTCCATGCAGTTGCTCTAGCCAACATGTCAATCCATTATTTAATAGCTCTCCATTGAGTATCTAGTTACTTAAATGCATGAACGACACCACCGCTGCTGCCGCCACTGCCACTGCCACTGCCAGCACTACTACTATTATTATTGTTGTTTTTGTTGTTAAAATTGAAAGCATACATACAACTGGAAATAAAGAGTCATCACTTAAAATATGAAGAAACAGAAAATACTGTAACAAATGTTGACTCCAATTGCTGATGAACAACTTTATTCATTGTTTAGACATTCAGCATAGCCTACTTCTTTGTCTCTCTGCTGTCAACTGCACTCAACTGTTTCTCTGACTGAAACTCCATGCTAGCAGCATGGAGAAACTGAACTCAAGAATATAATAACTCCATGCTAGCAACCCCTTATATAGCCCCCAACAAAGTGGGATGTTCTCTATGGAGTGGCTTCTCAAACCTGCCACCAAGGAAATTTCCAGAAAGACAGGGAGTGAACATAAAGGGTTTGTTGCTTGGGCCATTATTACATGGGTCATTTGTTCTAAACACCATTATTACATGCACCATTTGTTTTAAAGGAGCCAGCAGAAGGTGCTAACAATCCAGGTAACTGGGTAAAGGGGCTGGTATGCTCTCACACTGGCATGGCCAGCTGGCAACTTCGCACACGTGGTTACAGTATTATGGCATTTATTACTGATTATAAATGCCTTACAGATATTTTGTCTTTATTTTAAGGATGTATAAACTATTGTAAAGTGTTTTGCTCAGATGATGTGTTTAAGCTGCATGCATAAAATCTGTATGCATAATAAATTAAGCATTGGCACCTAAGAAATTGAGGTTAAAATATACAGTGCTAATACCTAAATTCCTTATCGATTATAGAAAATTGCAACTCTTATCAGCTTTAAGGTGAGTTATCAGCTTAATGATACAGAATGTAACTTTACTTACACAACAATGTAGTTTGATAAGCGTCTTAAAATAAGCAGCGAAAACTCTAGTGTTATTGGTAACGCTGCTCATTCTGAAGCATTACCTTCTAGTAGCATATAACTACTTTCCTAATTTGGAAACTGATGAAGGGCAAGTTCTTCTCTGCTATTTACAGAGAGGAACATCAATATTTCTACAATTTCAAAAGCTTTCACATGCATATATGTTGCAAAGTTTTAACCTTGAGGTAAGCAGAGTTAACAATGACGCTAGTTTCAAAGTGCATTGCTTATCCCACAAAGTACACATTTGCTATGTGTTTGCACTAGTTCTGGATATGCCTATTACATATTAGCTTAATGATATAAGCTGTTGCTACAAATTCTCTTGTAATTCTAAAATTGACAGATTTGCTGTTTCATCCCAATATTTATTATGCTTTTATTTCAGTTATTGCACTCTGAGTTTCATATGCCATTGTAAATATCATTACTCCTATTAAGTTTATCATTCAAAAATATAAACTGCAATGCCACTTTGCAGTCAGCTTTACTCTCATTCTTGTGAAGAACTGACAGTGGCTCAGCAAGGTACATAATTACTTAACTGAATCAAAATGCCTCATATATCACTGGTATTTGCACCAGCTTTTAAATTATCAATTAGCTACTGTTTTCATTTAGTGTTTCTTACAAATCAAATAATTTTATTGTAAGTATTTATTATGTACAATAGGAATTTTTCTTTCATTTCTATCTCTTATACTTCATAGCCAGGCACATCAGATTTTAGGCAAATACATATTTTGTTCCTGTATGAGAAAACAAAAAATAATTATTAATACTTAAGTTTCATGGAGATTGAAAGCAATTTGTAGGGATTTATAATGCCCTTAACTAACTGTTAAGAGTCTAATTTGTTAATTTTCACCTTAAAATGCCTAATTTATTTTCAACCAAACACAAAAAATACATAAAATAAATTCATACATATAAGAATATTTCAAAGATAAGTTTTCAGGTAGAAAAGTGATAATGGGTGGAATGTTGTATTATCGTCATCATATAGAATTTCAAAAACTATGCTTAACGGTTAGTTTGAATGTCTGTTAACTGTTCCTCTTTCCCTTTCCTTATTTGTGTTGCGAAGTTTTACATGGAGTTTAAGGTGATAATATGCCAAAAGATAAAAGTGCAAAATCTGTGCTGATCTGGCAATGGCTAAAAGAATATCCAGAATTTACTTATGATATAAAAATAATGTTCTGCGATTTTTGTAGCAAATAGGTATGTAATAATAGTTGAAATACAGAAATTTTATTATTCCAATATTTAAAGTATATGCAGGTCATTGAAATTTTGGTTGTTTGAATCAAGTAATTGCACTTTCTGACAAAAAATGATAATACAATATTTAGGATTTTAATTCAGTTAACTTTACACTTTTAGATTTTGCAAGAAAACAGGTGTCACCTAAGGCAGCATGTACAAGGAGTGGGTTAAGCTCAGCAGAAAAACCAAATGAAACAAACTCTACTGACACAACCAACTTCATCCAACATCAGCAGCAACTTCTATGCTGAGTTAACCAGAGCATTTGTTACAGATAAAATTCCATTGAATGCAATTGAAAATCTGGTTTTAAGGCAATTTTTACAAAAATACTGCAAACAAAATATCCCTTCCAATTCAACCCTAAGAGAAAATTATTTAGACAAGATGCTCAATGAAACTTTAGCATCTATTCAGGAGAATACAGGTGATTCCTAGATATATGTCTCTCTAGATGAAACCTCAGATTCTGTGAATAGGTATATAGCAAATTTGATTGTAGGAAAACTTGACCCTCATGGACCTTCAATTCTGCATCTCGTATGTGTTAAGTAACTTTTGAAAGTGAATAGCAAAACCATTGCTTATTTTGCTAGCAAAGGCCTAGAGTCGTTATACTCTGGCAATGTAGATGATTCTAAAGTTCTGTTGTTTTGTACTGATGCTACCTCATACATGATTGCAGCAATTTCACTTCTTAAAACTTTTCATCCTAACCTTATGCATGTACATGGAGCATTCAATAAGTCTTAGAAAATCCAAGAGATGGAGCTCATAGCATCTGAAAAGGTTTGCTTTTAGTAAGCATCATCTCTCACTAGACTGTGATTAAATTTTCAGCTATATCCATCACCTGGTTTCATTGTCATAGCTGACTGAAACAACAAACTTGTGTTTATTTAGAAAGATGGAAAAAAACAAGTTTTATGTGATGATTAAACATTTCTATTTCACAGACCTAACATTAAAAGACATAAAGCCAAATTGAACAAAGTTCATGGCATATCTGCTCCTGTGTTTGCAACTGTTTACAATTAGGTAAATGAGTTTAAATGTGGCTGCACATCCACAAATGATGAACATCATTTGGGACTTCCTCCAAAACAACTGTGAAAATCTGTACTATGGTTTTGAGTGATCAAAGAATCAGAGTTCATGAAATATTGAGGTCACAGGCATATCACAAGATACAGTGTTTCCAATTTTGCATAAAAAATCTGGTCTGACAAAAATCCTGGCAAAATGGGTGCTGTGTTTGCTCTTAGTGTAGAATAAACACAATCATGTGATCAATTCAACAGCAGTAATGAATTGGACATCTGGGAAAAAATACATATTGTCAAACACAGGAATCACCTAATGAATTTCGAACTGCCGCCACCCAACAGCCTTTGGACGTTCATCAGCCCAGCACCAGAGAACACCACTAACCACACACATCCCCCAGACGATGACCTGCAAAATCAGATGAGGACATGCTGACGATGGGAACAAACCGTCTCCCGAAACGCGTTCAAGTAAGAATATTATAGTGATGTAGTGTAACAACCCTCAACTCTCTTTATTTTAAATTATGACACATCACTGTTACTAGCTTCTAAATCTTCAAAATTAGTCAATTTTTTAAGAATTACCTAAATCTGATAGTGCAGCATGGATGAAAGCAATGACAGAGTCTATGAATGATCTGTCAATGAAAAATGATATTCCATACATAACATCAAACTTTTCATTCATAACTGCAAGAACTGAACAATTACAACATAAAAAACAATCTCTCTGTAGTCAAACAGCAATAGTAAAGGATGCCCAGGTGAAGAAATATGGTGCTTTGGTGAAGCCAGAGAAAAAGTTAAACATAAGTGAACAATGTACTAAATAAGAATGTAGAATTTTCATTGTTGGAAAAAGTATCAAGAATGATATTGGGAGAAAATGTAAAATTTCCAGTAGGCATTGATATTTCTACTGTAACTAATTTAAAATTTGCTTCTCTCATATCAGTTTCATAGGAAGAAGTTTTTCTGCTTTCAAAATGATTGTCACACATAAAAGGCAAAGATTAAATGTGGAGAATTTAGAAAAAATTCTGGTGATGTACTGTGCAGATAACTGAAAAATGAGCATGAAACTGAATTTCAATAACATAAAATATGTAATCTTGGTATTAGTGATTGTTATTTAATTATTTTCAATATATTAAATTTGTCCAACTGTGTTGATATAATACAGTTCTCTACCTCCATTTCTTAAACCCTCTTCTTCAACTGATTACCCTCCTCATTCTAGGACTTATATCCTTAAGGATTTACAAGCCAATGCCTTGGGTCAGTAGCCACTCGAGGAACAAGCAAACCTGGATCATAGCATATCCAGGATGAGCGATCAATGCTGGTATGGTGGTAAAGAAGAAGGAAATTAAATGTAGTGATGAAAGAGATGATAGGAAAATTTGTGGATCAAATTATCTAATCCAGCATTTACTTAGTGACCGAGGAAAACCGTGAAAAAAGCTTTGATCAGATTGGCCAGTCTTGGGAGTTTGAACCCAGGACCTCCCAAATGTGGGTCACAGACTTTACCTCCTGAGTGATCCGTCGGTAATTTCTTATACCTGTTTAATATAATACAATTCTCTACCTCCATTTCTTTAACTTACTTTTTTGTGCCATGCTTTGTGAATTTAGTATAACTTGAAATTTTAGTGAAATAAATAGGTTTGATGCCTTGATTATATGTGATTAAAATGCCTATTTTTAATAAAATAGAACCTAATTAATTAAATTTTCAGCTTGTTTTAGACACTTAAGACTGCAATTTTTAGAGCCTAAAAATCTGATGTCTGTTCATAACATTTCACAACAGAATATTGTATCTGAATACTGTATTCAGTCATGTAAATTTTCAGCTTTGTTCAGTTTTTCTGTCTTTTCTAGCATCTGCATGGTTCATTTATTCCTTTTCACATAATTCTATGGGACTTGAGCTGAAAATGTCATTGCCTTGGTCCTAAAGCACTCTGTCAAATGGTTATATACTCATAGTAATAATGATCACACTTTACACGCATTCACACATATATGGAGCTGGACTCGTAATGTTTCTCCTAAAACAATTTTCAGAGTTCTGAAACCTATAAGTTCTAATCTAGTGAAATTTTGTATGCTGTAAGAGGAAGCATGCTAAAGTCAGCCTTATTTAGACATGGGATTAACCTGTCACTCTAACAATTAAATTTTTGCAATGTGCTGGGAGTCTGCCACTAAGAGAAATGCTCTTTCACTTTCATTCATGGAATGTTTGAGTAACTGTGACTGCTGCCCCATTTGTTTGCCTACTAACCAGCAGCAATGATGGATTCTTGTTACACAGTTCCCTCCTTGTAGCTGGTCATCTCAAGATCTTCATGACAAGGAAGGAGATGATCTAAGCGGATGGCTAGATTATTACCCTTTCAGCTGTTTCTCGATACATCATCTTACTGATCTGAATGATTCCTATATACCTACAGAGCTTCCATGGAAAGAGTGATGGTGATTCCTATGTACCTACAAAGCTTCCATGGAAGGGTGGTGGCGGTGGTGCTGCTGCTGCTTCATTTAAATACATTACATGTATTGGGCTGCCTAATAAAATTGGACCTGGACACTGCTGAAGTAAGCAGCCTATCTTATGTTAAAACTACATTATACATCACTACTTTAGTTATGATTTATATACTGACATATGATTTATATATTGTTCCTTTTCTCTTTTAACATTCCATTTCCATTTATTTGTGACTTTTTCTAACTATTGCCCTTTGTCCTTATAGGCTTTGTCTAAAATTTAGTTTATGTCAATTTTCCTATTTTCTTAATGATAACTTTCTTTTCTTCAAATATCAGTTTGCCTGCACTCAAATACTAGTATTTTCTTTCATATGAATGGAGAGGAGATTCACACAAGGCCTCTTTCTTTATATCCAGTACTGTTTGCCTCCTGTCATTCCATTCATACATAAAGAATTACCTTTTTATCAAACATAAATAGCCAATGTAACTGGAAAAAAATCAGATATGCTACATTCACTTGACCTTCTCTACTCTCTATCGTTTCTTAGTGGATATGCAATGTAATCTTATGAAAGTTTATTTCTCCACCTCCTTCACTTAAATCAATATAAATCTTTGCAGAAATAGCTACATTATGCAAAGTTTCATTATAGATATGAAGGGAATAGCCGTAGTCAAATACATAAGAACTGCATACTATAAGCTGGTCTTAAACTTCCATACTCTTTGCATGCAATCACAAGAAACAACTTAATATTGACAGGACTTTAAAGGAATTATACAAAGTTTTGAACAATTTGAACCATTAGAAAACAGATATGTTGGAAATGGCTTATGCCGCAAAAAAGTTATTTGAAACAAATTGTGTGTTTTAAAGAGATCTACATTTCTTGTGTAATATGCTTTCCTTTGCCGCTTAACCAGTTACACAACATTACACAAAATTGCTTCTGATTAAGTGTATCCCACAGGCTATTCTGAATCTGAATCAGAGAAACTCAAGATATATAGTTTATTTATCATTGTAAATATCTTTAATATATGGTATTTTAATCAAAATCATTACAGCCATTTTTGAGAAGTGCAAAAATTTAGAAAAGACTTCTATGTAAAGCATAGTTTGGAGTGGAGGCATTTTCCTGAAAAGCTTTTCTGTCACATCTTTGGGAGATACTTAGGTAACAAGTTTGGTATTTATAAGACTTTTCATGCACATATGCACACCCATGTGGACTTTTTTTCTAAAAAAGCTCTTTTTGGGTTCAGAGGCCTTAAAACATATTTCCAGTGAAATTTCAGTATAAAATTTTTGGGTGAAATGCATTATCTTCTCTACCTACTATGTACATGATAGAAGAAGTAAAAAGTTAATTTTTCTCCACCTCGCATTAGCTTGTCAGCTTTCCTTATAATATTGTTTTTTTAATGCTATGTGTCTATACTTTCAAATTAAATGTCTTTCAATTCTGTAGTGCTCTATACAATTTTCTGTGAAAATCGCAAACACAAGAGGACAATTAATATTTACCTGTAATACTCCAAAGTGTACAAAGAGTGAGCTTCACAGTTTGATCAACTTTGTATGTTTTCAGCATTGAACGCACAATCAACAGCAACTTGGACATAAACCTTGGGTAAGTTCCAATGTGTGAATTCTCCAGGGTAGTAATTTTCCTCACTGTAACAAAAGCAGGTAAAATCTTCACAAAGTTACAATTAACAACAAACCAAATCTTAGAACTATATAAAGTTAACAATCAACATCAAACCAAATCTTAGGACTATAGGTTTTATTAAATTTATTGTGCAATCTAACTTAACAGACCATGCAAGGTCTTGCTAAGACTATGCTTTCATTTTGGTTACCAAGCCATGTGCTTAACAAGGCATACCTGCTATTGCAGTCCCAGAGCACAATTAATGCATTCCAATACTATGGCTAATGACCAATTTTCAACCAAAATGGTAACAGTATTTATGTTGTATTTATTTAACATTATTGTAGCCCCACGTTGGGCGCCAATTTGTTATAGTATAATGTTATTACTATTTAACATTATTGTAGCCCCACGTTGTGGTAGCCAATTTGTAACGGTATTACTTACAAATGTTTGTGTATGTGTGTTTACTCAACATGGTGATGCCATCTTGTGACGTCATTCATTTGTTCGGTTTGTAGCTCCATCTGGTGTTAGCAATTTGCAGCAGTGTTAGTGTTCGAAAGAATGCGACTGTTATTTTATTTAATTTTTGTTTACTGTCCTCCGGCTAGCTATTATTTCTCGGTCGAACATGTCTCTTGCTCAGGGTTGTGTAAACGGAAAGGAATCTTTTATCCAAATATAACACTGATGAAGAAATTTGTTTTACACATTTATTGTCGAACACGTTAACTATCACATTTATACATTGATCTTAACACTCGCCAAACTGAAACTGTTATAACAACTTCATTACTGATAATTCTTAATTCGCATACTTCAACTTTTTGTATAATTAACTTTATAACACTTGAGATTTTTCATAACTCTGTTACGCGTAACCTTCAAATTGATATCCGAAGTGTGCCGTACAAATACTTTCGACGAACTGACGGGAATGCGACGTGTAGTGTACAAAGAATTTTGATGAACTGACGGACTGAAGGACTTTACTTCTAACCTAGCCTCTATTTATACACATACACCCCGATATGCCAAAAGATTATAACTGAGCTCCTATTGGCTAATAAAACGCGCCAACATTAGCGTCTATTTTAATATCCAATGAAAATTATGAATACATATGCTCTAGGGAAACGTTCCAGAAGATTCTCAAGGAAAAACGCGCCAACATTACGTAACTTCCTCGTCTCTAATAATGATAAACAGCTCACCCCCTCGCTGCATTATTGCACGCTATTATTGACAGTTTCAGTAAGGTCGTATAAACTTACTTATCAACAATAATTACAATCAATAAACATCTCAAATCAATGTCACATAAAAATGCATATTCATATTACAATCATTATTTACATTAAAGTAATTTGTGATACAAATTACTGCATCAAATGCAATCAATTAAATTCTGATTATGAGCTTTTCTATCAGGTTATCATCTAGCTAACAGCTGAAATAAAGTTTATAACAGGGCAAACATTCAAAGCTGTGACTCACAAATGGCTCTCCCTCAGGACTCTGATTTTTAACTTTACTTTGCATGTAAACAGTAGCATTGTTTCTAGTTTTCTCTTATTGGCTGCTGGATACATAAACACTCATTATGATGTATACATATATTTCTCTGCTCTGCATTTGCTACTGGGGAACACCTAAGCTTCACTTTACATGTCCTTAAGAATAAATTAATAATCCATTTTACTGCTGCATGTATAAAGTCTAAATTAATATACACAATGGAAGGTGACCTATGATCATCTTTTTGAACTATGAAAGAGTACATTGCTTTGAGTAGTTTTCCTTAATAAATGTTTTCCATAAAGCTTTCTGTTCTTGAGATAATTACTATTTTATTTTGCACAATATTGCAACACAGCAAATTCAACATGTTCACTTTAAATTCAACAGGTTAACTTTTAATTCTTCAGATTCTGCTGCTATGGCAACAAACAAATAAACACTTCCAGCATACAAATAAACAGAAAACTACACACGATTGCATGGTAACCTAAATATCATATGAATATGTACTGAGGAAGCATTTACAATATTACACAAATTATTAATAGGAACACTTATTTATAAAGGTAAATAAAAGCTTGAGAAACCCAAGTTACAAGACTATGCTTCTTTTCTTTGTAAATTATAAAAATCTGAATAATTATAGCAAGACAAGAATAGAAAATCAATGAGCACTTCTTTTTAATGTTTAGAGAAATTGTTCAAAATGTGTACCCCTCGCCAACATACATGCTTCAAAATGTTTTCTTCAATTTTGCTGTATTCTATGAAGCCCGTACAGATTGTTTTTTATTTCTTCCACTGCTCAAAGTATTCTTTCTTGCAATGTTTCCACATCAGGCACTTCTGTTATGCATATGCAAGTTTTCATATTGCATCAAAGAAAAAACTCAATTGGATTTGGATCTGACAACCTTTGTGCCATCTTATTGGTCCATTCTGAGCAATCCAGCATTCCACATAGGTGTTGCGTAGATGGCCACACACGACTCTACTTACGTGCAGAGGTTCACCATCATGCAATAGCCACATATCATTTCTTGCTGCCAGAACATCCTCAAGCAGACCTGGTAATGTTTCTTGAAGAAAATGGAGATAGATGGCTCCTGTCAAAACCCAAGGAAGAATCCACATACTAATTAATGTGTTTCCTATGATTCCTACTCAAACATTTACAGAAAATCTGAGCTGAAAGCTTGTCTTGTCTTATTGTGGGTGGATTATCATAAGCCCATGTGTGTGCATTATGGTAATTAGTTACTCCATTTCTGGTAAACATTGCTTTATCCATTGCAAGAATTATAAGGGAAAAGTCCCCTTCAGAAAATGCTACCCTTGGTACATAATCCGCTTTGAGAGCTACTGGATGTACTGATATGATAAGGGCATAGCAATTTTTCTTTTAATGTTCTCAAAACAGTTCAATGGGATATGCCGATAGTGTGAGTAATACCACGGCTGCTGCTTCCAGAATCTCCTTCCACCAACTGATGGATTTCTTCTTCTTGTGCAACATTTCTTTGACCAACTCCTTGAACATGAGGAGATACACTTTCTGCATCTAGAACTCTTTGACAGATGAAAACAAATGTCCTATGATGTGATGCTCATCTAATTGAAAATCTTTCTTGATAAATTTTTGCCACAGCTGCCACACTACAATGTGTTTCACCATAAATGAGTAACATTTCAAGGTACTCAGCATTAGTAATGCGACCATTTTGTAACTGATCATATGCTGTTTCGAAAACAAGCTATAAGCGCAATTAATAACAGCTGAAGAGTGTTTCTTTATAAAGAAACAGCTGAAGTGCATTTCTTCGATCTTACAGTGTTGTCATGTTGTGTAGTTTCATGGCTAACAATTAGATTCAACTCAGACAAATTTCGAAACCTTATAGTAATAGTAAGAAAGTGAAATGTTTTAATTCAAAATGTATTTAAACATACAGAAAATATTGATCTTTCAATTTCCTGTAAGAAATATTTGAAAAGTATATAAGTTTCTTAAAATTTTCATTTAAAATAGCTAATATTAAGCAATTTTTGCTTTTTTCTCAAAAATTATTTTTAAAACAGCAAAACTACATTAAGAATTTTTGTTCCATTCATTACAAAGAGTCATTCAGTTCAAGGATGATCATATGTCATCTTCCACTCTTTATATAATTATGAATAAAATTTATCAACAGCTTTCAAATTTGGTTAAAATTGGCGCATGATTAAGGGTGATTCATGTAGTAAGCCATCTAAAAATTTAGCAAAACACCTGCTCAAACATATTTGAAATCTAATATTTACAAGTTTGAGAAGCATTTATTGATATAATAAAGCAGGTTGAAATCTGAACAAAATTACAGATAATTTACAGAGATCCTCCTATAAATTTATGACTTTTGCATGATCTGCTGCAAGTATACAGTTGAAATGTTTTTTCAACCTAGGAGACAATTGATCTCTGAAATATGTTCCTATTTATTAGTGTGAGTGGTGTATAAAGCTCACTAATCGACTCAAAAGCAGTGTATTACAGGTTGAACATTTTTTTGTCCATTTCATTTTTCACTGAATTCATACAAAACTGGAGCACTTCCTAATCATGTAAAATGTTATATTCATTATAATAAGTAGTATTACAATGTTGCTGCATTATTTCCACCACAGAATGATTGCAACTGAAATGTAATACTATTGCACAAGGTGTGTTTAAAAGTTCTTGGTTTGATGCAGAGATGTCATGAAGATGACCAAATTACTTCCCCCTTATTTTCAAAGGTTAAAAAGTATGCTGCTGAATTTAAAGCATTGTCATATATCAATTCATGGTGATGTGCACTCAGAGCATCCCAAAATCACTACAACCAATGAGAATGTGACAAAAATTCATAATGCCATACACAGTTATCACTGATTGAAGGTATATGAGTTGGCTAACATTGCAAACACCTTGTTAGGCCATGTCCACTACATTTTACACAAAGTTTTTGGTATGCTCAATGGGTGCTGCGTTTGTTAATAATGGACCAAACATACATTCAAATGGGCATTTCTTAAGAGTGTTTAGACTTCTTTAAATGTAATTCCAGTGGGTTTCTCTGTTTCATAACAGTAGATGAAACATGGATTCATCACTGCACTCCAAAGATGGAGCAGCCAAATAGCAGGTGGCAACAAACAAAAATGCACCACAAAAATGAAAAGCGGTTCCATCTGCAAGAAAAGTGATAGCTACAGTGTGCTGGGATTCTCATGGTGTAGTGTGATGCATAGACATCTCCAGAAGGGCAGAACCATCACTAGGGAGTATTAATTACACTTCACATTAATTGAAGAATGCTATTCAGGCTAAAAGTCCACACCTTGCAAAAAAGAAATTTCTCTTTCATCATGATTATGTCCCTTTACACATGTCTGGGATTGTTAACGGCAAAATTGCATGACCTTCCCTTCCAAGTACTTCCACATCTGCATTTTCACTGATTTGGCTCCCAGCAATTACTTTTTGTTCTCAAACCTGATTAAATGACTGGGTGGATAAACGTTCACAGCAAATGAGAGCTCAAAACTGAGACAGATGCTGGACAAATCTTATTTTACTGAGGGTATTAGAAAGTTGAAAAGTTCTCCTTTTTCTGTTCAGGGATTAGACTTTAAGCCTGTTCCAGCTTCACAGTGACTCCTTTCAATGTTTCCTTGGTCTTCCCTGATCTCTTCCTCCTTTTGGCTTATATGTTAAAATCTGTTTTGAAATACGGTTGCAATTATTCTTTCAAGATGTTCCATCCACTTCTCTCTAAAATTTCAGTTTACAACAAAGTCACAGTCACCTTGTAAATGAATACATTTAGTTCAATAACTTTCCAGCTTCTCTCTAAATGTTGAAAAGTTATTGGACTATTCATGACACTGTTGAAATATTAAAATCTCTTAAATATTGTGTTTTCTTAAAAATGTGCGAGTCGATACATAATGTGTAAATGTTGCAAAATAGCAGAACCTATGGAACCTCTAGGCTTATACACTTCATAAGTAGCAGTGGGTTTGTGCATATGAGATTGTTAAAAGTGCCTTAAAAGTGCCTGCATATGCATATTCAAACATGGTGGAGGGCGATGGATTTTTTCAGGCATAAAAATCCTTAGCGTGGCTTCCTTTGGAAGGGAAGTAAAGCCGGTGGTCCCATTACATAGATTTACAGCACCTAAAAGAACCTCAAGCCTGATAAAGAGGTCTCTGAGCAAAATTTCTGGTCTTTCACACCCAATATAGATGGGACGCTAAGAACCATAGCAATTAAAGAGCATCCGTAAATAAAGCTCAATTTAATTCAATTTAATGGGTACTGCCTTATGGCCAGAGGGTGGCAAGTCTCATAATAAGAGACACACTGTATACATATTTCATGAAAAATTAACACTGATATTTCAAGAAATATGTACTATCTTTCAGAAAAGTTTACGTATACTTTTCCAGGCATTCCATGTGTAGAGGATATGAAAGCTAAATCAGCCATGGTTGTAGATGAATACGGTCATGGTCACCATTTTAACCTGTCACACACTTCAAAGATTTCTATGGCTATATTAACCCAGTATGGCGAAATATGGTATCATAAAACATGATATTAAGAAGTTGCTAAACACACCTCTCAAAAATACCATCCCAAACACATTAAAATCCGGAATTTACCAGATTAATTGTGATGAATATGATAAATACTACACAGGAAAAACAAAAAGAAACTTGGAAACCAGACTTAAGGAACACCAAAGGAACATAAAACTAAAACAAATAGACAAATCCGCTGTATCATACCATTTTTGGACAGAAAACCACAGCATTGGCCAAAGTATAAAATTGTTAAAACCCCTCACCACACCAATAGAATTGAACATCTGGGAAAAAATACACATCATCAAAAATGGCAACAACGTCATTAATTTTGAAATCCCGCCTGTGAACAACGTGTTAAAACTTTGTGCCCCAAACACCAGATGGCAACAGATTCAGAATTTGCAGGAAGAGGAAAAAGAGCATACGGGAGAAAGAGACCTTTAGTCACCCAGTCGCTGACGATGAGGACGAATGCCCTCGAAATGTTTCTGTTTTATACAGCATTTAATTTAGTGAAGGTGAGTTTCAATAAGTGTGACTCAATCTACCATCATCATAAAACAAGTTGCAATTCTCTTGCAGCTGAGCTATTAACCACATGGCATTGGAAAATATGCAAGAAAATGGAAAACATGTGGAATGATGATTTTAATAGAACCAACATCTATGTTGTATATAACCTGCACACTAACATCTGCTGTTGCAGCTCAGTGGTAAAACGCATGCTGTTTCAAGTAAGCAGGATTCGCGGTTTGAACCCCAGCATATGGTGATACTTTTTATTCCAACTGTTTTACTTTGTAAGATGCAGTAACAAACCAATTTACAGTTCTCTTGCAGCTAAGCTATTACTACACGATTTCGAAGAGAATGACAGGAGGTTGAATGATAATTTTAATGGAGCCAACCTCTAAATGCTATATACAATCCATCTCATCATAACAATAAGCTAATACATAAAATAACAAGAAACTGATAAATTCTCATCTTAAGAAAAACAAACTTACAGCTGCAAATATAATTGTGTATAATCCAATGGAGTATAATGTATAAAACTGAAAAGGTATATTCTGTGTAACTGCTAGTTACAATATAGTTACTCCATTTATTAGAAATAACAAAAAGAAGACAGTAGCCAAGGATAATGAAGCAAAAAGCAAACTAAACAACTGCTATTTCATGGCTGAAGCCATATCATATATTAAGAAATAAACTAATTCCTGAAACATTTCAGATTTATAGAAAATGTATTTCTCCTGGAACTTGTTGAAACAAAGAATGAAAAAGAAAAATGAAATCTTGTGTTTTAAAACCTGGTATAATTGCCCCCAGCTATGATTGCACTGTTTATTCTTTTGTACATGTTTGCAACTAGTGCAGAACACCGGTTTGGGTTCTGCTGATAATGTTACCATAGCTCCATCATGTGAGCAACTAGATTCACTTGCACTCTGTCTGGTCGATATTTTCCCATCCCTTTACCATGAAGGCCCATACATGCTCAGCGGGGTTCAGATCAGGAGATCTTGGAGGCCAATCCATGCAGACTATTTCTAAATGCCTCATTAGCCAGTCTGGGTGATATTTGAGATATGCACACCACTATTGCCATGCATAAATACATATTCTTCTTGTTCTGAGAGCCTAGCATGAAGGGATGGCAGCAAAATGTTTTCGAAAATATCTACATAGACTGCACTCGTCATTCCTTCCGGCACTTGAATAAAATATCTACATAGACTGCACTCGTCATTCCTTCGGCACTTGAATAAACTCCCCTGGACCAGATACTATCATATAGGCCCATAAATGTGCTGCAATTCTTCCTGAATGTTTTGCTTGAATGCTGAGGTGCGTATCTAGTTCCCATGATCTATACAGACTGCTTGCTGATCGGATCAAAATACCTTCTTGTCACTTCAGATTACCAGATGCCAGTAAGCCTGAAGAAGGTCAACATTATGCTGTGCCCATTGTAATCTTCTTGCCTTGAGTGCCTCAGTGAGGAGCATAGTGGCAGTATGTGATGCAATACCAGCATCCTTTAACTGTCGGTGTATGGTTTCATATGACCAACCATACTCAAATGCTTTGTCCAGAAAGACAGACCTATGTCTTAAAGGTTGGTTCCTCACATCTTCTACCAGAATTTCATCTTGAGCAAGTGTTGTTGTATGAGGCCTACCTGAACACCTGCATGATTTGGCCTATTCAACTTCTCCCTTGTGATGCCAGTCTAGCCATTGTTTCACTGTACTTTGGTCACAACTCTCTGGCGATTTGTGAGATGTTTTCACCACAAGTATCAAGACCTACAATTTCACCCTTTGAACTGCAGTCAGCTCCACACAACCTTGTAAACATGGCATGCTGCTTTACTGTGATGAAGTCTTAGTGAAAATATTCAGATGCAGTGTATAATGAATTTCCAGCAACATTTTGCTCATGTGCAAGAAATACAAGGTGAAAAAAGTATGACCATATGCTAGGGTTCAAACCATGAATCCTTGAAACGCTTGAAACAGCATGCATTTTACCACTGAGCTACGACAGCAGACGTTAGTGCATGGGTTATATACAACATAGATGTTGGCTCTATTAAAATCATCATTCCACATGTTTTTCGTTTTCTTGCATATTCTCCAATGTCATTAGTTAATAGCTCAGCTGCATGAGAATTGCAACTTGTTTTGTGATATTTAGCTCATATTTCATCATACTGGGTTAATATAGATAGCCATAGAAATCTTCGAAGTGAGCGACAGGTTAAAATGGTGACCATGACAGTATATACCTATGAACATGATGTTGTCCTCCATGGACTAGTGATATTGTGCTAGCCTCTAGTTCCCAAGGTTGCAGGTTCAAACCCAGCAGAGGGTGATGGATTTTTTTGGGTGTAAAAATCCCTAGCATGGCTTCCTTCAGAAGGGAAGTAAAGCCGGTGGTCCCGTGTCGTAGATTTATGGCACGTAAAAGAACCTCAAGTCTGATAAAGAGGCCTCTGAGCAAAATTACCGGTCTTTCACGCCCAATATAGAATGGGACACTAAGGACCATAGTAGTTAAAGAGTGTCCATAAATAAAACTCAATTTAATTTAATTTATGACCATGACCAATTTAGTTTTCATACCTCCTACTTATGGAATGCCTGAATGTACTGACCAATAAAAAGTGTACATAAACTTTCCTGAAAGATAGTATACATCAAACAGCAAACTATATAAGTATTTTTATGATTATACACGTTCTTTATTTCTGTGAAATTTTTATCTCTTATAACCTTTACACACTATATCCATATTTATTTACCTTTTTAAATATGTGCTTAATACCTGCAAAACAAATGAGTCTAAACATTGAATATGATGCCATAATTCAGAGCTAAATTGTAAAAATTTTATTAGAAGCAATGTTACTCACCTAGATAACTTAATATGGTGATACATGTACGAATGAGAGATTGAGTAGAAGTGGCAACCAGGTTTTGCACTACAAGTTGGGCACAATGGTACCTATCAAAGCTTATATCCTCTAGAATCCTTTCTTTGCATAGAAACTGCAGGGATCTCCTTAGGATCTGGAAAAAAGTGTGCTTTAATTGCAATGCAAACACGCAAGATGAAGCATTCAGTACTGTACTATGAATCTGAATTAGTGACACTTCACTCACACATTTTTACTCCAAATGTTTCAGTGACTGTTTTCACTATTTCCAGCTTGAATCATGTTGTTATCTCCTCACATTTCTAATGTTTTGTCTCTTCTCCAGTTTCAAAACAAACTTTTGACAACTTCATGAGCATTTAGATTTTTTCATTTGTAATTCTTGGTACTTTTCACTTCATTTCATGAATGACCTACCTTCCTACATTGTGAGCTATCTCTTTATCTTTTATCTTTTTGTTTACACTTAATGCTTGTGAAATTTACCTCCCTTCTTAAGTCCAATTTTTTTGTTTTCCCAAATCTAAACCTTGTATTGTATTTAAAAATGGTAAACAGAGAGTTACTATTTTTGGAAGGGAAGACACAAAATTAATATGCATGCACAATAATTACAACACGCAAAGACCCAAAAAGAATACACACGAAAAAGTATATACAACTTAAAAAATAAAGCCCAATTATGAACTCTGATATCCCCCCCCAAAAAAAACAAAAACACACAAACAAGAAGGTAGCAGTTCAGGGAGATGACAATCTGATCAAGCTGAGGGTGAAAACATGGGATAAAGATATGAGAGTGATATTCAAGTCTAATCAGGTTCCTTAATTTCAAAGTATGTAGCATATTCATAGTAAGAAACTTTCATTGTTTGCATAAAAAGAAGAAAGTATTTGATGCTACAAAACCTATGAGAAGATGGTTTTATTATCATTCAATAATGCAATTGTTCAGTTACACTTCACTTAAGTGTGTTTTATTCTTCACATCAAACCATAGAGGAATATATTTCTCCATGGCTATGCAATTTTTTTAATGCTTAATGCTCCACTCTAACAGAATTGGAAAACAAACTAATGTAAAATAAATTGAATGGGCAGGCAGAGTATGTAGGATACCTATTGGCAGAGCTGGGAATGCAAAGGCATATTATGTGAAAAGTCATGTAAGCTAAGGTTACTAGATTCAGATTCAGATTTATTCACCAATTGTAAAAATTTACAAGGTTTCATCAAGTAAAATTAAAGAAGTATACATTATTAACCATTAATAATGGAGAGGTACTAATCTATATGTACAATTTTAGCATTACAATTTTAAATTTTAAGGATAACAATTTGTTTTTCCAGTTTTATACTCTTCCACTGTATAGAACGCGTTCTTAATTAAATATAACTTAATTTGTTCGATTTTTGTTCGTTCTTCATCAGTTACTTTAATCCAGTGAGGTAACTGATTGTACAGACCTTTTGCCTTACTTTCAATACTTTTATTTTCAAGAGAGCCTCTTAATCTATTTCTAAAGTAATTTTTCTTTGTTCTGGTATTATGTTCATGAGTATTTGTATTTTTGTCTTCTTTATAGGATTTTATAACATATTTTAGACATTCATATATATATAGACAAGGCAGTGTTAGTATACCGAGTTTTTTAAAAGCGGATTTGCATGTGTTTCTCTTTTGGATATTTTTAAGGATTCTAATTGCTCTTTTCTGCAGCCTAAATATTTTTAATATGTGTTTTTTCCCTGTTGATCCCATAATAGGATGCCATAACTCAAGTGTGAGTGCATAAATGCATAATATACTTGTGTTGTGCTATCTTCATCCATGATTTGTTTGACCTGTTTTAGCATATATATATATACCCTTATTGAGTTTCTTAGAGAGTTTTTCTATATGTCTGTTCCATTTCAGATTGTTATCTATGACAAGCCCTAAAAGATTTGTTTCTTAACTTGCCTAATTGGCTCACTTTTTATTTCTAAAGATATGCTAGCTTGTGTTTTGTTGTTTATACTGATTTGCACCCATTCCGTTGTTTTTGTTTTTTGTATTCAATGCCATTCCTAATTCTTCCAGGTATGTAACGACTGTCTCCAACAATATATTTGCATTTTCTTGTAATTCTGCCCCTGTTTTGCCTGTAACAATAATTTGTGTGTCATCTGCATATCCAATGGCTTGTCCACCTGCTTCCTGAATTTTTTTGAATAGGTTATTTATATATAAAATAAATAAATATGGCCCCAATTTTGACCCTTGTGGCACGCCATAAGCTATATGTTTAAACAATAATTGGACTTTGATTAACTGTCCATCTCTGTTATGTATTACTTCTACACATTGTTCTCTATTTATTAAATATGATTTTAGCCAGTCTAATGGAATGCCTCTAATGCATTGTTTTCAAATATTACCATTAATTTTCCAATATCCACACAGTCAAAAGCTTTAGACAGGGTCGCATAATTAACCAAATGGGCGGAAGGGCGTTGTCTCCCTCTCTCTCTCTACTATGACATGATGCGGTCTGACAAATCTGTACTAAACTGTACTGGACTGGAGTTTTCATTTTGAACATCTTGGTACAATTTATTTCTTTGCATTACTGACTCCTTCTGTATTTCTGATATCTCCCCTCTGAAATTAACTTGCGCCTCATTTACATCTACATTCATAACCTCTTTCATCTCTCTTAGCTCACTTGAAATACTACTCATTTGACTTCCTAACTCTGTACTTTCTACATCAACATGTTCATTTTTAGTATTAACCTCACTTTCTTTGTTATCTCTTTCCCTGCTCATGTCTAGCATTTTCTTTGAAACTTCTCCTATCTCACTTGCTATTACTTCCTCATTTTCATCTCTCATTTTTGGCATACTACTATCTAGCTTCATAACTTTCTTTTCAATTTTTCCACTGCTTTGATCTACCTTTTGCTCTAATATCTCATTACTCCTACCAATATTTTCAATTGATTTCCTGTTTTGTTCTAAGCTCTTACCAATATCTTCCCTCAATTCCCTATTATTCTTTTGCCTATCTTCCCTTAATTGATCTGTAATACTCTTACTAATATCTTCCCTCAATTCTTTATTATTCATTTCCATTTTCTGAGTTAGTATTTGTTCTAATTTCTCATTACTCTGAGTTAATTTTTGTTCTAATTTCTCAATATTCTTACTACTATCTTCCCTGTTTTGATCTATTTTCTTACTAAGATTCTTTTGCATATCTTCATTCAAATTTCTCAGCATTTCCATAATCATACTAGTATCAAGATTAACATTTCCTACTATTCTATTCTGACTTTCTGCACTAACATTTTCACCCCCAAATCCTAAAAAGTCTGGGCTGTTTTCTGTAACCTGTATTGAATTACAGCTAACTGTTACATTATCTCCCTCCATAATTATTTCTTCTGTATTATTAGTAGCCATTGTTTTCTTTATCCTACCACTCCTTAAGTACATTTGTAGGTTACAATTTTGTTTTCTAAAAAACAATTACGATACTCTAACCTTTGTGATGCTGTCTGTTGCTGTTACTTTGATGTCCAGCTTCCTGCCCCTTTCTCCTAGATTGGTATGTCACTTCTGCGTTGTGTTTTGATGAATCTACGTTGTCTCGATGTTTTTGTAGTTGAATTACCCTGTTTCCTTGTAATCTCGGAATTACGATGTCCAATCATCCGTGTAGTCTGTCGTTCCTTTTGTTGTTTCTGGAATCTGCGTCTTGTAGTTCAGTTCACTTCTCCATTCGCCCCTTGGTCATCTCACTTCTTCCTGGTTAATTCTGATCCTTTCCTGGTCATCGTTTTCCTTTCCTGGTTACTCTGCTTCTTTCCTGGTCATCGTGTTCCTTTCCTGGTTATCGTGCCCCACGTTCTGGGTGCCAATTTGTAAGAAGACATAATGATTACGTATTATGTTTTTACGTAATGTTATTAGAACTTGTAGATCTTATGTTGTGCTGCTTTTGTTTTGTTTGGTTACATAATTTTAACTGCCCCACGTATGGGAGTCAATTTGCGATATACTTGCAAATGTTTGTTTACATCAAGTTCATTGAAGCCATCTTGTGACGTCATTCATTTGTTCGGTTTGTAGCTCCATCTTGTGTTAGCAATTTGCATCAGTGTTAGTTTTGTTTGATTTCATTTCAAATGTCCTCCGGCTAGCTATTATCTTATCTTGGGTCGAACATGTGTCTCTATACAGGTTGTGAAGCGGAAAGGAATCTTTTATCCAAAAATTACACTGATGAAGAAATTTGTTTTATAATTTTTATTGTCGAACACGTTCACTATCACTTTTACATATTGATTTAGATACTCGCCAAACTGAAACTGTTATAATACTTCTTACTGATCACTTTTAATTCACGTATTTCAACTTTGTGTATAATTAACTTTACCATATTTTAGATCTTTCATAATTCTGCTGCGCGTAACTTGACAAACTGACTGACTGAAGACGACGTGTAGTATATGAATGTTTTCGGCGAACTGAAGGACTGACTGACGTTACCTCCAACCTACCTTATTTATACGCCTGCATCAAGATACGCCTAAAGATTATAACTGAGTTGCAATTGGCTAATAAAACGCGCCAACATTAGCGTCTATCTTAATATCCAATGAAAACCACGAATACATATTGCTTATAGGGAGAAAATATTCCAGAAGTTTCTACCGAAAACGCGCCAACATTACGTAACTTCCTCGTTTCCAATAATGATAAACAGCTCACCCCCCTCGCTGCATTATTGCGCTATTATTGACAGTTTCAGTAAAGCCGTATAAACTTATTTCCCAATAATAATTACAATTAATAAACATCTGAAATCACTGTCACATAAAAATGCATATTCATATTACAATCATTATTTACATTTAGGTAATTTGTGATACAAATTACTGCATCAGACAGTATATACTAGATTAATAAGAAGTACAATTACTTTATATAATTGCTTGAATACTTTAGTTTTAAATTTAGGAAACAACATTTATATATTAATAAAAATCTAGTGACAACACATTCTAACTTCACTCTTTCAAGATAACTACCTTGAACGTGTTTCAAAGACAACTTGTCTTCCTTATCAGCTAAGAGCCACTATCAAGTCTGTTGGTTCTGGTGTAGAGGTCACCGTTGGGCTTCCTGAAGTCAGCGTCATTTTCGGTTTGATGTATTTAAAGATGAGATGCTTTTCCGGAGGGAAGTTGAAATTCATTAAATGGCTTTTGTTTTTTGTATGAGCAGTTTTTCCCATATCGTCAATTCTATTGGACTTTGGATCAACCTGATTAAATTTATTTCATTATGGATGTTGTGGTTTGAATTCCAGAAATGATATGCGATGGCAGATTTTTCAGTTTCTTTGTGTCTTATATTTCTAAAATGTTTCAGTCTCACCCCTATGTTCCTTTTTGTTTTGCCTATGTATTTAAGTTTGCAATCACTACAATTTATCTGATAAATGCCTGGCATTTTAGTTCTAGGAATTTTATCTTTTGTGTTTGTCACTAATATGTTATTTAAACTATGTTTATTGATGGATGCTAGTTTGATGTTCCACTGCTTGAATATCTTTTGGAATTTTTTATGTGCCCAAGGATGAAATGTGACTTTTTAAAACTATTGTCTTCTGTTATTTTTTGTAGTGTGATAATTTCCTTTCTTTCTTTATCTTTTTTAAATTTTTGGATTTTCTTGTATACTAATTCTTTTTCAAAGCCGTTTTTGTAGGCTACTTCTATATGTTTTGGAGCTCTTTCTTATATTCCTCATCTTTCAAAGGTATGTTTACCAATCTAAAGACCAAACTGTTGAAAATTGCATGTTTATGTGGTCTTGGGTTATATCCTTTGTTCTTTATGTAATTATCCATGTGTGTAGGTTTTCTAAAAATTCCGAATTCTAATTTATTGTTAGTTCTGATGACTATTATATCCAAGAAAGGGAGTTTGTTGTCTGATTCTATTTCCATGTGAATTTTACTGAGCTGTCTATCAAATTAAGTAGCTTCAAGGTATCTTTGGCAAGTTTCTTGTTAACTATTGCAAAGATGTCGTCAACATATCTGAACCATCTTTTAAATAAAAATGAGAATGCATTTGTTGTGTGGGTCTCCAGAAAGCTCATGAACAAATTGGCTAGAAATGGGGACAATGGATTTCCCATCGCTAGTCCATCAATTTGGCAATAGTATTGATCTCTAAATGTAAAATGGTTCTCATTGATACGTAACTTTATCAGAGAAGATATTCCTCTATTTTTTCATTACCCATGCCTACTGACTTTAACCACTTCCTGGCATATGCAAAGAGCTTTTCTCTTGGTATGCTAGAGAACAAAGAAATGGCATCAAATGATACCAGAAGATCATTGTCTGTGAGTTCTAGGTTTTGGATTTTTTCTATCAAATCAAATGTATACTTGTTATGTATGTTCCACCAGGCTGTGGAACTGTGGAAGTTTCTGAAATGCTTGAACTAACCATGTTGATATATTGTATGTGGATGAGTTTATAGTATTTATAATTAGTCTCATTTTTTTAACCTAGTTTATGTATTTTTGGTAATCCATATATCCTGCGTATAATAGGGTTGCTCAGTATGAGGAACTTTTTGTCTTTTTCATTCAAAATATGTTTCCTGTTGTTTAGCACCTTTATTGTAGTGTTCTGACTCTTTTTTGTGGGGTCTTTTGTAAGTTTTTTTGTAATCATTGCCCTGAAGAAGTGCTATCATATGGGTTTCATATTCAGATTTATCCAAAATTACTACTTTATTGCCTTTGTTGGCTTTAGTATAAATAAGATCTTTCTCTTTCAACATTTTTAATGCAGATCGATATGGGTTAATTTTTGGGTAATGTTCCCTCTTACTAATTCATTCAAAATATCCTCGTATTTTGCTCTTATGACACTTTTGAACATATAAATGTTAACATAACACTTAATGGGAAACACAGTGAAGTAGATAAAATATTAATAATTCCCAGTTTTCGCTCAACCAAAGGGAAATACATTTGTTAAATCAAGGGTTTAAAACCTGTATTGACTATGCACACCATATAGATGAATACGTAGCGAATATCGAAATAGCTATTTTTGACAAATCGAAGATGAAAAAGTTTTATTGGTAGGTTCAATTTAACTAAAGTAAATAATTAGTATCAAAGCAATACTGCTACAAAAATGCATTAAATAAATTTTAATGACATAACAGAAGAAATATGAAATGATATAAATGTTAACATAACACTTTCTCGAAAACTGCCTTCTAGTGTTTATGCTAGGTAAGAGCATTTATCTCTTCACCAGTTGGTGCCTTCCACTGATAAATGAGGCCCATAACTGCATCACAATACTGCCAGGAGAAGAATTTATCCAACTATATTTGTTCATGCATCGGAGGTAACTATGACTGATGCTGATGGAATACTCACTATTGAACTGTTCAACTCCTTGCTTCCTTGTTGGACATTGATTGCTGCTGGACTGTGCATGAGTTAGCAGTAGAAGTCGGAGCATGCCACAAAACTGTGCTCCACATTCTGCACGACATTCTGGGTTACCACAAAATTGCAGCACTTTGGATACCCCATTAAATTTCCAAGGCACAACTATGCAGATGCACAGGATTTGTTGGGCCGGTACCAAAGGGAAAGTAATGACTTTCTTCACTATCGACAAAACCTGGGCACGCTCATACAAACCAAAGTTGAAATGCCAATCCAATGAATGGAGGCTTCCCGGTTCTCTTCGTACACTACACAAAGTGCTGTGAAAGTGATGTTCATTGTGGCATAAGACACTGATGGGGTAATATTGCATCACGTTCTACCACCAAGGATGACGATAGATGCTGCCTACTACTGCATGTTCCTGTAACACCACCTTCGTCCAGCACTCAGGTGAAAGCGACAACATTTTATGGAACAGGACCCCATCATTCTGCATGACAATGCAAGATACCACACTGCTATTGCTGTCCAGGACTTCTTGCGGCACTGGCAATGGGATATTCTGGAAGATTGATGCGGTATTAATGTTACAATGTGTTTAACATTATTATAGCGCCACGTTTGGAAGCCAATTTGATGCGGTATTAAGGTTGTGTGACTTCATGTGTTGCCATCTTGTGACGTCACTCCTTGTTTGGTTCGTAGCTCCCTCTGGCGTAGCAATTTGTATCAATTAGTTTCCGAAAGAATTTAAAGTTTTGTATATTGTCCTCTGGCTAGCTATCATCTTATCTTGGTAGGACATGTATCTCTATGTAAGGGTGTGAATCGGAAAGGAATCTTTTATCCAGAAATTATACTTAATGAAGAAATTGGTTTTATAACTTTTATTGCCGAACACGTTCACAAACACTTTTACATATTAATCTGGATACTCGCCAAACTGAAACTGTTTGTAATAACTTCTTACTTATCACTTTTAACTCGAGTACTTCAACTTTGTGTATTTTTTTAACTGTATAATACTTTATAATAATTCTCGTAATTCTGCTGCGCGTAACTTGACGAAATGAAGGACTGAGTGACGATGAACTGAGAGACTGACGTGTAGTGTGTTGAGAATTCTGTTGAACTGGGGGGCGCTCTACCTCGGACCTGGCTTATATACACCCACTCCTCGACATGCCTAAAGATTATAAATGAACTGCTATTGGCTAATAAAACGCGCCAACATTAGCGTCTATTTTAATATCCAATGAAAACCACTAATACATATTGCTTTAGGAAATGTTCTAGAAGCTTCTACCGAAAAGGCGCGAAACATTACGTAACTTCCTGGTTCCCGGTAATGATAAACAACTCACCCCATCGCTGCATTATTGCGTTATTATTGACAGTTTCAGTAAAGCCGTATATTATTATTTACCAATAATAATTACAATTAATAAACCTCTGAAATCAATGTCACATAAAAATACATATTCATGTTACAATCATTATTTACATTTAAATAATTTGTGATACAAATTACCGTATCAAGATCCACCGTACTCACCGGACATCAGTCCCTGTCTTTGCCAAAGTGAAAGAACCACTGCAAGGGATCCAGTACAACACCAGAGATGACATTATCCATGCTATAGGGTGGTCAATACGGAACATTGACAGAAATAGATATGCAGATGGTATACATCTTCCAAACATTTGGCAAAAGATCATAAATAATGGGGGCGATTATAATGAAGGTGTGTAACTATAAGTACCTCTGTCAATAAAGTCATTTCAGAGAAAAAAATAGTTCTCATCACTTTTTATCCATGCCTTGTAGAAAAACTAAGATGGAACACCTGGTGCCCACAAGGAATAAGGTGAAGGAAGCCTTTGAGGAAACCCATTCAGTACTACCAGAGGGCACCTGAGTATAAATAAGACTTGGAGAAGCTATGTCACCCATTCCACTGGTTGCATCTTCAAAGCGATGTGGAGAGGTGGTGTCAGTAATGAGACATCTGCACAGCAAATCATGGTCCTCAGATTCTCAGTCGGTACACGTCGGAATGCCATTCGAAAGAATTTTCATTGATGTGGAAGGCCCTTTCCCAAGGTCTGATACAGGAAATCAATACTTGCTATTGGCTAGGAACTATTTCACCAAGTGGCTGGAGGTTTATGTGATTCCCAATCAAGAGGCTTTAACTGTGGCTAATACACTAATGAACCGGCAGAGTTCGCGGGATCCACAGTAATCGGGGCCTGAATTTCAAATCCAACTTTATACGAGAGCTACTCCAGTGCCTTGGGATACACAAGGCCTATATCATTACCCTTCATCCTCAGTTGAATGGAATAGTGGAGCATTATATTAAGATGGTCAAGGAGCACCTCTGGAAAGTGGTACCCAGCAATCAGCGAGACTGGCATGTTTATGTGTTGTTATTCCTCCTGGCCTGGCCTACCAAGCATCAGTACATGAATCCATCTGCATAACATCAGTCAACATGGTATTTGGACGGGAGCTATGGCTACCATGAGATCTACTGTTTCGAATGCCTCCTGATGCTGACCTACCAGCAACGGACATGCTGGGGTGCTAATGGACATGCTAGAAGACATCCACTAATCTAGCCAGGGAACACTTTAAAGTGGCAAATGAGCGGATGAAGGCACATTATAACTGCCTGGTGAACAGTGCCAGATCCCATGAGATCTAAAGGGAAGTTGCCAAGACTGCAACATTCCTGGGAATGGCCTATATAAGATAATCACCCATATCAATGATGTGGTATACCACATTCAGCGCTAAACCCCAAGGTAAACTGAAGATGGTCCATCTTGATTGCTCTATATCGTGGAGCTGTTTGGGAGAAGCAACTTTGAAGAAGGAGCTATGTGATGCAGCTACAGGCCTAGTTTCAGTAGAAGGCACTGACCAGTGAAGAGATAAATGCTATCAAGCGCTATCAAGAGATAATGAGATTCTTTGTCCCCACCTCCAGAACCTTCTAGAACTCTCTTGAATAGCCTCTAGTTCCCAAGGTCGCAGGTTCAAACCCGGCAGAGGGCGATGGATTTTTTCAGATGTAAAAATCCTTAGCATGGCTTCCTTCGGAAGGAAAGTAAAGCCGGTGGTCCCGTGTCATAGATTTACAGCACATAAAAGAACCTCAAGCCTGATAAACGGGCCTCTGAGAAAAATTTCCGGTTTTTCACGTCCAATATAAAATGGGATGCTAAGGACCATAGTAGTTAAAGAGCGTCCATAAATAAAACTCAATTTAACTCTCTTTGAAAACTTCAGTGGCTATATAAGAAAGCATAGTCGCAAGTTAGCAAGTGCATTTCTGGTGTAACATAAAGTGCTGAATGAAGTTGCATGATAGTTATGATGTACAATAGGTGTTGCTACTATGAGAGATTAATAGAGGCCTTATGTTGACCCCCCAGTGAGTGAACCATCAAAAAAAAAAGGCGTGTCATATATATTTCATTATGCTGCGACATCATGAAGAAAGTGAATTGACAGTGAGAACTAAGTGAAGTGACAATGAAAATTTGAACTAGATCACATTAGTGAAATGACAGGGAGAACTTAATGAAATGACAATGGGAACTTAGTGAAGTGACAGTTTAAAATTTTAAGATATGCCACTTTTTCATCCAGTATACTATTATTACAAATATAGGGTCATTATATTATATGGTAATCCACTTGAGGCTCTCTCCAGTGAGTGAGTGAGCTGGGAGTTGGCAGTAAAACGGTGCTGGTAGATGCACACTAAAAGTCTTTACCGTATAGTAGATGCTGGAAATGTTGACCTTCTGCCCTCAGACAAGCATCATACCTCACAAAAATATTGTCGCTCACTCACCTAAGCTCCAGCAGGAATTCACGTGATTTCTTGCACAATGTTATCTCTAAATTCCTGCTGTAGTGTGTGAGGATTTGAACAATACACTCTATCTTTCAAAGAACCCCATAAATAAAAATTACAACTTGTTAGGTTGAAAGACTGAGGGAGCCACAAATCAACACTAATAATTCTGTCATCAAACACTTCTCTGATTGCATTTAATGATTTGGCAATCATATGTGCTGTTGCAGAATCTTGCTGGAACCAATCATACAATTTTTCTTCTTCTGTCAAGTGCTCAAAAAATGGTTTCATAATTAGTCTCTAATGTTGCTCTGCATAAACTGTTTCATTACAGAAAATTGGCCCTATTATTCTTCTAGCACTTATCGCACACCATACTCCACTTTTGAGGTCAAGGTAAGATATTTCATACAATAGCACAGGCTTTTCTGAACCCCAATATGAACTACTGTGAGGGTCCACATGTCCATTTAGGTGAAACCAAGATTCATCAGAGAAAAACAAAAGCAGTGTGTCAATGAAACCATGTTCTATAGACTGGAAAAAGCAATTGCAGTAATTCACTCACTTACTGGGATCATTTGGTTTCAATGCTTGCACTCGTGTATAGAGATAAGAGTTTAAGTTTTAATACACGTTTAGCATTTCTTGCAGAAAATGGAGATGCACCTGTTTGTTGAACTAATTTGTTTAGTGACTTTCAAGATGATCATTCTAAATTGGCATCAATTTCATCTAGTTTATTTTCTGTTAAAACCAATCTTCTCTTACAATGTTTCTTGTCTAACACTGCATCCAAAGGTTCAGTTCAAATTTATTGAGGACTGCATGTATAATTTTTCTTGCAGGTGACACAGAATTTGGAAACTTTTCAATTAATTCCCTGCACACCTAGTGAGCAAATTTATGTTTAAAATAATCTTTGCAAATAAACAGGCATTCTTCCACAGAAAATTGACATACCATGTTTATCCTATTGACAGAGGCACCTGATGCTGCAACGCATGTGAGACATGGTGCCAGTGCACCTTCAAGTGTAAATCAGCAGTTTGTGTTTCCGGAAAATGGTGAGGGAATAGCAAAGGAGAGAGAGGCTGCAAATGGATTACCACATAATACAATGATCCTATTTAATTTGACCAGATACAATGTCACATATGATTTATAAAATAACAAGTACCTGCCTGAAAGATAGGTTATAAAAGTTCAACAATGGGATATCAGCTCAAAATGTTTTCAATGTCAGACATTAATATTAGGTACTTAAAACAGTGTCATTGTCATTTAAAGAACAAAGTAGGTATTGTAAAAATGTGCATCTACAGTAACTGTATTTTTTTGCATTACAATGTGTGTTACAAAAAAACATGGGTTTCAAGAAACATGATAATATACAAGACATGAATACAAAATACTACCTTTCATACGTGCACCAATAAAACCGCAATACGATGAGTATAGTCTTTAAACATTAAATAAAATGCATCAAAAGATGTTTAAAATAGGCACAAAAAGTGATCATACATCTGAGGTAGTCATTTGAGAAGATAATGTCAAAGGAGAACTAGCCAACATTCACTTGTCTGCTTACTTTGGATAGCAGCGATACAAAACAGAGTGGGGCTAGTCATCAGTAAACAGAGAACAAACACACAGGAACTTCCAAATGGGGAACAATCGCAAGGAAACCAGCAAAGAAATAAGAAAATTAATTATTAAACTGTTTAATCAATGCAAATCGCTGTGAGAAATCTCGACTTATTGATAGATCTCGCCCCACTGTGCAGGCAAGAACTGTTAGGTTTTGTGTTTTAAAAGTGGTGCAAAACAGGACAATAACTGGAAGACCAAAGTTGTTGACAGAGCATGATAAAAGAATTACCATACAGGAAATAACAAAGGATCTGAAAATCAGTTTTGTGAAGTTGGTTGAGGATCTGGGAAGACGTGGTATTAATATTTCGGCCAGTACTGTGCGCAATGTTTATCAAGAAGCTGGTATCATAGTCGAGTTCCCTGGAAGAAATTCTGGTCAATAAGAGAAATCAAATAAAGCAATTAAATTTCGCAAATGAGCACTGGAATGAAGTGCCAGACTTCTGGAAAAGGGTGATCCTTTTCGATGAAAGTAAGTTTAACATTTTTTATTCTGATGGAAGCTATATGGTCTGACACAAGGATATACAGAGATGGATCCAAAACATCTAGTGCCTACAGTAAAACACAGAGGTGGCTCAGTGATGGTCTGGGAGTGTATGAATGCTTCAAGTATGGGTCACTGCACTTCATCGATGGAATGATGGATCATAAAATGTATATAAACATTTTAAAGCATAATCTTCATGCTAGTGCACAGAAACTAGGTCTTGAGAACAGCTTTATTTTTCAGCAGGACGACGACCCCAAACATGAAGCTGGAAATACTAGCTTGTGGCTGCTATACAACACACCAAAGCAACTTCATACACCACCTCAATCATCACATGTTAACCCTATAAAACACCTGTGGTTTTTTTGGAGCAGAAAATCAGAAATCACACCTTTTTCAGTAAAGAAGGCTCGAAAGAGGCACTTCAAATAGAATGGGATTTAATTGAGCCAAAGACATCAGAATTAGTGGAATCAATGTCACGGAGACAAAGAGGCAGTTATAAAAGCAAAAGGGAAGCCTACCAGATATTGAATGATGGTATATATTTATAAAAATGTTACTAAAATTGTAGGTGTACAATCACTTTTAGTGAGAAATAATAGCATTTGTTTATATTAAGGGGAGATTATTAATTAATGTTTTGTGATATAAAATATGACCAAGCAGCTAGCTGTTCATTGTGGACTTCTCAACAGTCTTCCATCACAGAAAGCACTGCCTGCAACATTTAGTGTGTTGAATTATGAAAATAAGTATGTGAAATCATATCACCATAAACAATTTCCATACAATATACCCATTACTGAACATGATAAGATATTTACATATTTGCCCAACATTGCATTCCTATTCCTCCGTGTATTTTAATGTAATTTCCTATGTGTACAAACACATTTTACACTCACTGTGTATATCACTAATTTCACAGGAGAAAAACAAAAAGACTATTTACTCTCAATGATTAAAATTGTGAAATACGTAATCTACAAATAACAATGTTATAATAAAATACTTGTACCAAAACTTTTTTTTTCTTTGTTTACTTTTGTTTTGTTTGTTTTTTTCTCAGCTACTAAACCGGTAAAATGCAGACTCTGCAAGTTTGTAGATAATATGTATTGCAACATAGCTCACTCCAGAGCATATACAACAAAATAAACAACAAAGTAATATATTTATAATTTTTTTGGCTATAATACCTGGTCAGAGTGGTTGTTGTTCTTCATTGAAGCAAGCACCAAATTCACAGCATGGCTCAGTGTATTGGGATGAATTTGTTCAATTAAACTTCCCTTTGTCATTTTCAGTAAACAATCTAAAGCAGCTAGCTGTTCATTGTGCACTTCTGAACAGTCTTCCATCACAGAAAGCACTGCCTGCAACATTTAATGTGTTGAATTATAAAAATAAGTATGTGAAATCATATCGCCATAAACAATTTCCATATCATAAGTAAAATTTAATTTGTTTTTATTTAAAATTAGACATGCAGCATTTGTATGTTTATGAATAGTAGTATTGGTGGTGATAATACAAGAAATCTCTGTTAGCACTTAATATTATTATTTAAAATAACTATTAATGAACATGATAATAAAGTGGCTTCTTATAAGTTTGCAACAATTGTTTTCCCATATTTGTGTCTTTATTAGTTGCTTTTTAACTATTTTTATAAAAGTAATGTAATTTTGTTAATCATTCTACATAGATCAGCACTGTTGCAATGATATACATCTGCTATTGGCTAACATCCAAAATCAGTTATATACAGGATGGAAGGTGACCTATGATCATCCTTTTAAACTATGAAAGAGAACATGTTTTGGGTGCGTTTCCTTAATTTTTTCCATAAAGCTTTCCGTTCTTAGATAATTACTATTTTATTTTGCACAGTATTGTAACACAGTAAATTCAACAGGTTCACTTTACATTCAATAGGTTAACTTTTCATTCTTCAGCTTCTGCTGCTATAGTAACGAACCAATAACATTTCTGGTATACAAATAAACAGAAAACTACATGTGATTGTAGCATAACCTAAATATCATATGGAATATAAAATTGAGGGAGCATTTACATTATATAAATTATTAATAGGAACACTTATTTTTAAAAGTAAATAAAAGCTTGAAAAACTAAGTTACAAGATTATGCTTCCTTTCTTTGTGAATTATAAAACTCTGTAAATAATTAAAGCAAGACAAGAACAGAAAATCAATGAGAACTTTCTTTTAATGTTTAGAGAAATTGTTCAAAATGTGCACCCTTCGCCAATACACATGCTTCATAATGTTTTCTCCAATTCTGCTGCACTCTACAAAGTATGTCCGGGATGTTTTTTATTTCTTCCGGTGTTCAAAGTATTCTTTCTTGCAACATTTCCACATCAGGCACTTCTGTAGTGTATACACAAGTTTAAATATCTCCCCAAAGAAAAAAAATTGATTGGATTTAGATCTGGCAATTTTGGTGGCCATCTCATTTTCTGAGTGATCCAGGATTTTACGTAGGTGTTTCATACATGGGGACACACGGCTCTACTTATGTGCGGAAGTGTGGTGTCATGTAATAGCCACATATAATTTCTTACCCAGGGGAACATCCTCAGGCAGAACTGGTAATATATCTTGAAGAAATTGGAGATGAATGGCTCCTGTCAAAACCCGAGGAAGAATCCACGGACCAATTAATGTGTTTTCTATGATTCCTGCCCAAACATTTACACAAAATCTGTGCTGAATGCTGTCTTTTCTTACTGTGTGTGTATTCTTGTAAGCCTAGGTGTGTGTATTATGATAATTCTTCTTCTTAATAGGCACTACAACTTCATTAACTGAATGTTTTGGCCTTCTCTACAATTTTCTTCCATTTTGTATGATCTTTGGTCAGTTTAATTTCTTATCTGCATGTTTTTCAGATCTCTATTTATATCATCAAACCATCTGTTTCTAGGTCTGCCTCTTAATCTGGATTCGAGAGGATTCCATTTATACATTCTTTTGACAGTTCTCTCATCTGGCATTCTATGCAAGTGTGCAAACCATTTTAGTCTCTGTGCTGTTATAAAATTTATGATGGTTTATTTTTTAGTTTTATTATATAACTCTTCATTTCGCAGGGTCCGCCATTGTCCTCTATCTTTAATTGGTCTGTATATTCTTCTTCAAATCTTTCTTTCAAATATGAAAAGCTTTTGCCTTTGCAATTCTTTAAGCACCCAGGTTTCACAACTGTATGTTACTACCAGCCTTATAATTGTGTTATAAATTCTTATTTTTGCACTTAAAGATATCAACTTACTTTTAAATAAATTATTACACATAAATATACTTTATTTCCCTGGGTTACTCTTTCCTTTACTTCTTCTATTGAGTTACTGTTTACTAGGACCAAAGATATTTAAAGGACTTTACTGCCTTAATGATATTATATTATTTAATCCCTAAATCTTCCAGTTTATTTGACCCTTTAGTGCATTTCAAATATTTTGTTTTTTCCATATTTATCAATATCCAAACTGTTTGTACTCATCTTTTAGCTTTTGAAATGTTTCTATTGCTGCATTTTTTGTTCTGGCTATAATAAGAATGTCATCTGCATAGGCTACATATTGTTTTAAACAAAATGCTATATTGCCTCTCAAATCTAATTTTCTTAAGACTGAATCTATTACAATGCTAAATAATGTAGTGGACAAAGAGTCTCCCTGTTTCACTCCTGTTTCAATTTTAAATGATTCACTTAAGTTATTATTTATTTTAACCCTTGCCATGTTTTGGCTAATGTTAATGCAATTAATCTTATTAGCTTTGCAGGAACATCATACAACTTCAAGAAATCCAAAATTTTGCTTCTGCTCACCTTGTCAAATGCTTGTGTACAGTCCACAAATATGTTAAATAGTGTAATGTTATACTCGTATCATTTTTCAAACATTTGTCTCACTATTGGAATTAATTGTTCTTTCACACAAGCCGTGTGTTGGACAGGGTTGGAAAGGTAGAATCAGATGACTGAAAAATTCAATGCCATAGCCGTGATTCAAATCCCGGCTATGGCATTGAATTTTTCAGTCATCTGATTCTACTTTTCCATTTGTCTCACTGTAAATATATGAGGAGCATCGTTTCAAACCCCATATGTCCATCCCTGGACAAAATTAGTTTGAACATCATTTCGCATTGTTTCTTAAGTGATCTTTTGATCTATAAACCTAAATTGGTCCAAATCTTGTTTTGTCCCTGTGTAAATTAACCTTGCAATATGGTGGTCGTTTCATATCCCATTATGTCCCCATTACTGGCCGGTCCAAACCCAGTTTTGTCCTCCTTTATCAACGTTTGCATGCCCTGGGGATTTAATTGTTTTGTGTTGGTTATAAGGCGGCGCCGTGGCCGAGCGGTTAGACCGCTAGCCTCTCACCGAGGCGGCCCGGGTCCAATCCCAGGAACCCGCATGTGGGATTTGTGGTGGACAAAGCGGCGTCTGGGAGGGTTTTCTCCAGGTTCTCCAGTTTCCCCCGCCATTCATTCCACCAACAGCTCCATCATCGCCTTTCCTTTCATCCATTTCACCATCATTTTGTTTCATCTACTTCCTTCCTCCCATACCAGGCATCGGGCTGATCACCCATCCTGGATATTCTGTCTGATCCATGAGGGTCTACTCCTCGACGGGCCTCTGACCCCAGGCACCCGCCTGTAAGTCCTTGAGGAAGTTAAACAGATAAAGAAGAAGTGTTGGTTATACTGGTACATAATTATTGCTGGGCTATCAGTGTGACGTATTGTCAGTGAATAATAGTATTGTTCTGCTTAAAAATGGATGAAGGTGTTTTGATTGGAGGTAATTCAAAGGGTAGTCGAAGTCTGTCTCAGAAGCAAAGGATAACAAGGCGACAGCTTCAATCTGAGGAAAGGTAAGTTCTGTAATTATATATTATTCTAGTAAAGCTACATGATATCCTGAAGTATGTTGTAATAGCATTATGTTTGCCAAGGTGCACTTATATTAAAAGACTGAAAACATACTTATAGGCTTATATCTTCCCCAGTTTATGTTAACATAATTTATTTTTCTTCTTTTTTTCACTAGAAATAACGATAAAGATCCAGACCTGAGAGAGTTTGTACCGCCATGTGAGCATAAGGAAGGCAAATCCCATTATTGCAGCATTCCCGCTCATTTTCTTTCCAAGGCCAAAGATAAAGCATTTGCTTGCAAAAGCAAATTCGCCTTTCTTTAATGATTCAGGTGTTGTCACCAAAAAGGCGCAGGCTAAGGGGGGAAGAAAAAGAGCAGCAACTTCTATGGCTGTGAAGTATCAGATTAGTGTAATGTAATACTAATAAATGTAAACTTCTGAATGGTTTTGAAAGCATTTACACCGCTCTATTCATAGAGTAGCATAAGGCCCTCTTGAAAACTGTGTAATTTCATAATGAATATTATCATTGTCATTATTATTATTATTATTATTATTATTATTATTATTATTATTATTATTGCATATTCCAGTAAATGGAAGAACAGAACCAGTATGTTCCTAGTTCTTTGGAAGACTCTTTGGATGTGGACAGTGCCGATTAAATACAATTGCTAAATCCATTAAATCAGGAGAAGGATGCAAAGAGTGTAGGGGTGGCGACCGTAAAAAGGTCCAATGCAGAGTCAGAAGAGAGAAGGTCATCAGTTTCATTTCCAACCTAAAAGCCAATGAAAGCCATTATAATAGAAGAAAGAGCTAATGGCTTTATCTTTCCTCAGAACTCAGTTGTTCTGGCCTAATTTGTTTATTTGTACAAATAATTTGTTTAAATTGTACAATGCAAATGTGCCATAAGAACCTCAAGTGAGAAAATGGTTTTTCAAGAACATTTTTAGCACGGAATTCAATCTAGGTTTCAGTATTCCCGCAACAGATACTTGCTCATTGTGTTATAAGATGAAACTATCCTATCATATTGATGACCCTTCCAAGCAGTTTTCTCCAATGTTGAAACGAGGCAAGGTGGCACAGACGATTGTAGAACCTACAGCTGCAGGATCACTCAACAAAAGAAAAATGATGTAGAAAACTCACTAATAAACAGATTTGAAAATGACAAAGTTTTGAAGTTCGAAAACATCTTGAATTCTACATCCATCCCTGCAGAAGATGTCACTGACCAGAATAGTGGACTGTGTGACTGTTCAGTAGAAGAATGTGGAATGCATAGATTGTAAAAGATGTTCAAATGTATTATGTGAGTTTCTAAAATCGATAATTGAATAATTGTAGCTTTCAATTAATTTCAGAATTTTTATTATCTCATTGTGTTTTTCTATGTTTAATTCACACCATATGTAATTTCAAAATTCTCATAATCCTATAAGGTACTTTCTTTGTTTAAATACATACCATATTGTATCAAGATTTTCTCAATATATTTATGTTAAGAATATACAAAAATAAATAATTCACTATTCTACAACATTAAATTTTCCATGTGGTTGTTTCAAACCATGTTATGTCCACAACCCCCTCCCCATTTTCATGAAATGCATTTGAAAAGTGATTTCAATTCTTACACCTTACAAATAAAAATGTTTAGTAATATTTATCGCTTTTTTCAAAATTTCAGTAGGACTTATGGTTTAGGAGTATTGCATTTTTTGGATTTCCTGTAAAATTTTGCTTTTTGGACAGCACATCTTACTTTGAATGGAAAACTATAGTGAATGTGTGATGGTTAAGTAATCAATAAATGAAAAGTGAAAAACGAGTGGAAATGGGACATGAAAAAAAGAACTGAAAAAAAAAAGCAAGATAATTTATTGATAAGAAATTGTAAAATGTAAATAATCTGTAGTGGTTGTCTACAGAATTGTTGACGGGAAATTTGTAAAATGTAAATAAACTGTAGTGATTGTCTACTGAGGGTATTTATTGTGCTAAGGGTTTTACAAATTTGATTGTCTACTGCACTTTGACCCTCATTCAGTAGACAATCACTACAGTTTATTTACATTTTACAATTTCTTATCAATAAATTATCTTGCTCTTTTTTTTTTCATGTCCCATTTCCACTTGTTTTTCACTTTTCATTTATTGATTACTTAACCATCACACATTCACTATAGTTTTCCATTCAAAGTAAGATGCGCTATCTCTTACTTTTCTCTTTCCACTGTCCAAAGCCATTTATTTTTTACTTTACACAAAAACTGTCCAATGCTTCTAGCATCCTTGCATATCATTTCAATCATCAGTAGACAATCAAATTGTAAAACTCTTAGCACAATAAATAAAAATACAAAATTAAAATAAATAAATAAATAAATAATGGGGTTTGAAACGATGCTCCTCATATTATCAATTGTTGATCAACCCAGTCGAAAACCTGCCTGGAAATCATTTAATTTTATTTCCAATAATCCCAGTCAATCTGATATCCAATACAATTGCAAAGATTTTATATCTGATATTCAATAAGGTGATGGGTCTATAATTAATACATTCCAATTTGCCTCTTTTTTTGTATATTGGTTGGATGATTCCTTCATTCCATATACTTGGAATTTGTTAATTATTCCAAATTTTAACCAGTAATTTGTGTAGCTTCATTTTTAGATTTCTACCACCATATTGTATTAATTTAGGTGGTATGTTGTCAGCGCCAGCTGCTTTATTTGCTTTTAGGTTATTTATTATACAGGTTACCTTGTTCAGAATCTGGAGGTTGCAACTCATTATCATTTACAGGGGTTGATTCATTATCAGATTTTGTTGTTTTCATTTCTTTAAATATGTTTCTAAAATGATTCTTCCATCTGTTCAAAACTGCATTTTGTAGTGCAAGTATGTTGCCTTCTTCATCCTTACACAGAATTGAGAGGTGTTGTCATCTTATTAAAATTTTTCAATTCATTGAAGAATTTTCTGGTTTTGTTTATCTTGAATTTATTTTCTATTTGGTTGATTTTCTGCTCCATCCATTCTTTCTTTTTCTTCCTACACATCTTGTCTGCTTCTCTTCTTTTCTGCTTATATGCTTCATAATGTAGTCATGTTTTTCACTGAAGTGCTTTTTTTCTAGCTTCATTCTTTTGCCAGATTATATTCCTACATTCCTCATCCCACCATTCGTTTCTAGGGGTTATCTCCTGTTTGCCTATGGTTTCAGTTGCTGTGTCAGTTATTATCTTTTGGATATTCATCCAATCTTGATTAACATTATCAGCTCCAACTATGGAAGTTAATTTTTTGCTCAATACTTCTCTATATTCTTTAACTTTTTGTAGATTCTGTAGATTTACTTTACTCCATTTGTTAATTTGGGTGTTTTTCTTCTTATAAACTTTAGGCATTACTTGCTGTATAATGGTTTTGACTAGGAAATGATCAGAATTAATATTGGGTCCTCTCATGGTTCTGAATCAGTTATGAATTCTATTTTACTTTGAGGGGCCAATACATGATCAATTTGATTTACTGTGCTCCTGTCAGTGGAGATCCATGTGCCCTTATGGATATCTTTATGCTGGAACTAGCGAACTCAAAACAAATAAGTTGTTGGCTATAGTCAGTTCACATAATACGAGGGTTATTTTTTAAGTAAGGTCCGGTTCGTCATTGTAAAAACACTACGAGACATACTTTCGTCAAATATTTTTTATTTAATTCTTCATGCATTCAGCTATTTCTCCACATAGTCGCCGTTGTTTTTGCGACATTTGTCGTAATGAGGGACAAGTTTTTGTAGTCCCTCGTCATAGAAGTCCGCCGCCTGTGAGGAAAGCCAATTCGTAACAGCTGTTTTCACTTCATCGTCCATCTGGAAACGCTTGCCGCCGAGGAACCTCTTCAGATGCAGGAAGAGGTGATAGTCGCTAGGAGCAAGATCGGGGCTGTAGGGAGGATGATCGATCTGCTGCCAATGAGAGCTTGTGTCTGAACAGCGGTGTGGGGCCTTCCATTATCGTGCAAGAGAATCACTCCGGCAGACAGCAGGCTGCGACGTTTATTCTGAATTGCACGGCGAACGTTCCTCAAAGTTTGACAATATACGGCTGCATTGATTGTTGTCCCCGGATCCATGAACTCCACAAGCAGAATACCACGTCTGTCCCAAAAGACTGTTGCCATAACCTTGCGAGTTGAGAATGATTGCTTGAATTTCACTTTCGTCGGAGATGTTGTGTGTCGCCACTCCATCGACTATTGCTTGGATTCAACGGTCACGTGGGACACCCATGTCTCATCCCCCGTGATGATATGGTCCAACAATGCATCACCTTCCTCTTGGTATCGGGTCAAGAGCACTGGCACATCTCTTTTCTTTGTGTTCCTCTGTCAGCATCTTCGGAACCCATCGATTGCACAATTTTCTGTAGCCCAGGATTTCTGACAGACCTTGAAACCTGCGAAAAATGCAATGACAGTGTGGAAACGGTGAACCGTCGGTTGGCATGGATTCCGGTGTTTACGGCACGCACAAGATCCTCGCTAATGACAGATGGCCAGCCCGAGCGCGGTTCGTCATGCACATTCTCTCTGCCTGCCTTGAATAACCTCACCCACTTACGGACTTTGGCATCACTCATGGCTTTGGGGCTATAAACTTCACTAATCTGGCGATGAATTTCTGCCGCTGTCGTGTTCCTTGCTGTCAAAAATCGAATGACCGATCTGATTTCACACCCGGCGGGTCGCGCGATCGTCGTAAACTTTTCCATCACACAGTATGGTGCACACTGACTGCCTACCCGACTCCAACTGCTGTGTCACTGTGTGCAAGGGATGCCGCGATTGAGTGCGCATGCGAGTAAGTACAGTCGCCTGATTCTTCCAACGATACGGGGCAGCGGACCTTACTTAAAAAATACCCCTCGTAGTTCACCATTTTTATTAGAAACTTTGTGTAATGTTTGTTTGCCTATTACATTTTTATGGGTTTCTTCTTTGCCGATTTTTGCATTAAAGTCTCCTAATACTATGACCATAACACTTTTGGCAATCTTCTAATAACCTTTGTAAGTCTTCATAAAATAGTTCTTTTTCTTTGTCCTCTTTTTCTTCTGATGGAGCATAACAACTTATTAAAGTTATATTATAATATTTGCCTTTTGCTCTTAATTTACTCAGTATCTCATTAAATGCAGTGAAACCTATAATGTGATTTTTAAGCTTCTTATTTATAAGAAAGTCAGTACCAGTCTGACCTGCTTTATCCTTATTGCCACTACAATACATTGAATAGTCTTTTTTCTCTATTATGCTATTTCTTTTCCACCTAATTTCTTGTAAGGCTACAAGATCAATATTTGTGTTCGCAATTTGTTCAGCCAGTTCTTGCATTTTTCCAGATTGCAGAAGAGTTTGTATGCTCCAAGTACCAATAAATATTTTATTCTTTGTCCATTTAACATGCTTTGTCGGCAAAAAAAAAAAAAAAAAAAAAAAAAACCTTGAAAAAAAGAGCAAGATAATTTAGTGACAAGAGATTGTAAAATGTAAATAAACTGTAGTGATTGTCTACTGAATAAGTGACCAGGGTCAAAATGCAGTAGACAATCAAATTTGTAAAACTCTTAGCACAATAAATACTATACTATACTAACATGCTTTGGTGTTCTTCCATTAATTCTTCTGTAGACATTCTTTAGCAATATGTCTTTACGGTATCAGGGAGTTGGCCTGATGCCCAACCCCTAAAGGAGCACTAGACCTCCTTATTTATGACCGCGGGAGGCAGGGTGGCCCGGCATTATGATAATTAGTTACTTCATTTCTGGTAAATGTTGCTTCATCCATTGCAAGAATTTTAAGGGAAAAATCCCCTCCTTGTTGAAGAAACATTCAGAAAATGCTACCCTTGGCACATAATCAGATACTGGACGCGCTGAGTATGATAAGGGCATAGTAATTCTTCTTTTAATGTTCACAAAGCAGTCCAATGGGATACGCCGATAGTGTGAGCTATACCACACCTGCTGCTTCCAGGATCTTCTTCTATCAAGTGAAGGATTATTTCTTTTTCTTGTGCAACATTTCTTTGACCAACTCCTTCAACATGAGATACACTTTCTGTATCAAGATCTCTTTGACAGATGAAAACAAATGTTCTATGATGTGGTGCTTATCTATTTGGAAATCTTTCTTGATAAATTCTTGCCACATTACAGTGTGTTTCACCGTAAATGAGTAGCATTTCAAGATACTCGGCATTAGTAAAGTGAGCCATTTTGTAGCTGATAATCTGTTGTTTTGAAAACAAGCCTTAAGAGCAATAAACAACAGCTAAAGTGTGTCTCTTTATAAACAAACAGCTGACTTTCAATCTTACAGAGTTGTAATGATGTGTAGTCTTATGGCTAACGATATAGATTCAACTGAGACAAATTTCAAAAGCTTATAATAATAGTAAGAGTGCAAATTGTTTTAATCCAAAATGTATTTAAACATGCAGAAAATGTTTATCTTTCAATCACCTCTAAGAAATAATTGAAAAAGTATTTAAGTTTCTTATAATCTTCATTTAAAATAGAGTTGAATGAATGAACTTATTTTTACACTTCCTTTGCATAACTGTTTACAATTTTTAATTAATCTAGTCTAAACTATATACAAATTATTGATTGACCTTGTTGCTACCTCGGCTTGCATGGCACCCAGGCTGTTGCCCCCCCCCCCAGGTAGCTGTTGTAGACCTTTCCCCTTTATCTCAATTATCCCCCCTTCCTTCCCTCTGTCTTTTTCTCTTATACCCCTTACTTTCCTTGCTCATTTTTCTTTTACTATCTGTAAAATCTCACCTATACTTTTAACCTTCTCTTCTTCTTTCCCTGTTAACATTTTCATAGCTATAATTCTCTCCTTTATTTTCTCCCATTTTTCCTCCCAAATCTTTTTTTCCTATTTTTCCTCCCAAATCTTTCTTCTCCATAATGCTAAGCCTTTACATTCTATTGTGTAATGTGTTATACTTTCTTTATCACTGCACATTTCACATTTTCCCTTTTCACTATTTCTTATCCCTCTTAGGAATATTTTTCCTGTTCTCATCCAAGTTAGCCCTTCTTTTTCTGATCTGTTATAGTAATCCACATACGTTCTCGTCCCCAGTTTCTTTTTATTTGTTTATAAAACTGTAATGATTTCCTGTTTTTTCTAAATTTCCCCATATCTCCTGCCTTTCTATGTCTTATATTCTGCTTTTTACCAATTTACCTACATCACTTTAATTTCTTTCTTCTAACTTCCATATGTCTCCCATTCCTATTTTCCCATAACTTCCTATCCCTGCCCACCAACTGTTTGTGCTCTCTAAACTTTTTTGCTGCTTCATATGTAACTTTAAAATTTCTCCCTCTTCTTGGATCAAACATCTATACCAGAATTTTATCATTCTCTCCATTATTATTCCTTTCCTTCTTGCTTTTCCTAGTTCCAGTAAAGCTACTTCTCTTGGTAACCCTAATAGCTCTTAACAGAACATTCTGTACATATGATCTATCTTTTTGCTTACATCTGTGCCCCACCAAATCTCTACTGCATAAAGCTAGTGCCTTGTACATTCTTTCCAACCACTTGGTTGTCATTTCTAACTTGTATTTACATATTCTTATTCCTATCATTGCAACCCTTCCTTTTATTTCTATTTTCCTATTGTGTGCCTCCTGTTCCCCTTTGTTATTCTTAAAATAGAGTTAATATTAAGCAATTTTCGTTTTTTCCTCAAAAACTACTTTAAAAACAGCAAAACTGCATTAAGATTCTTTGTTCTATTCACTACAAAGAGTCTGTTTAAGGATGATCACAAGTCACCATTGAAGTAGAATTAGTTACAAATATGTTTTTACGTAATTTTAACTTTATTATAGCACCACGTTTGGAAGCCAATTTTATGCAGTATTAATGTTGTTTACATCACGTGTGTTGAAGCCTCCTTGTGACGTCACTCCTTGTTGGTTTGTTTAGCTCCATCTGGCTGCGATAGAAACAAATTGTATATGTGTTTAAAAGCACCACGTTGTGGAAGCCAATTTACGAGAGCAAATATGTGTTTACTTCACGCGAAGCCATCTTGTGTGACGTCATTCGTTGGTCTGGTCCATAATTCCCTCTGGCGTAGCAATTTGTATCAGTTTTTGAAATAATTTATTTTAAATGTCCGCCGGTTAGCTGTTTGGGATCGAACATGTTTCTCTTGCAGGGTGTGAAGCGGAAAGGAATCTTTTGTCTAGAAATGATATTGACGAAGAAGTTGGTTTTATAATCTTTATTGCAGAACACGTTCACGAACACTTTCACAGATTTATCTAGATAATCGCCATACTGAAACTGTTTGTAATAACTGCTTATCACTTTTAACTCACGTACTTCAACTTTATATATTCAACTGTATAATACTTTATAAGATTTCTCGTACTTCTGCTGCGCGTAACTTTACGAATTGAGAGACCGACATGAGAATCTTGTTGGACTGGGAGCTGACGTGTTATGTGTTGAGAATCTTGTTGAACACTGGGAGACCCGCTACCTCGACCTGGCTTATTTATAGGCTAGCCTTAAGATACGCCTAAAGATTATAAATGAAATGCTATTGGCTTATAAAACGCGCCAACATTAGCGTCTATTTTAATATCCAATGAAAACCACTAATACATATTTCTTTTAGAGAACATTCTGGAAGCTTTTTTACCGAAAAGGCGCGAAACATTACGTAACTTCCTGGTTCCCGGTAACGATAAACAACTCACTCCACCGCTGCATTCTTGTGTTATTGTTAACAGTTTCAGTAAAGCCATATATTATTATTTACCAATAATAATTACAATTATTAAACCTCTGAAATCAATGTTACATAAAAATACATATTCATATTAAAATAATTATATACATTTGAGTAATTTGTGATACAAATTACCATATCATATGCCCCACTAGAAACATAATTATAAATATTTATAACTTGTTTAGAATTTTATAATTTGTGTTTTTAGTCTCCTAAATCTTGGAACACACGCTATCACTTTCACTTTACACTTCACACGTATTTAACACACGACATATGTTTTATCTCGCCACTACTTACTGGCTCTGGTTTAATTAATTTAGATATTAATCTGACATTACAAAATTTTTTTTTTTTTATAGCAAATACTTTACCCTAAATTATTTAATCACTGTTTCAAAATTGTTTACCCTCTTACATTGTTAACAAAAATTTATACATTTAAGATTTTTTTTATAATAATTATACATATTTACCAAAATATTTACCCTCTACATATATTTACATCTCTTAAATCTAGACAATGTTTCACCTTTTCTGTTTGCTACATAAGTACTTTTTTTTAAATTATTCTTACCAATTTTTGTTATTTTGAATTTTATTTTAACAATACTCTTTGAATTGTATTTACGTACTTTTAATTTAATATCATATTAAGTTTCAATCTTTGCATTTTTAATTTTTAAATCTTGGAATTGTATTTACGTAGTTTTAATTTAATATCATCTTAAGTTTCAATCTTTGCATTCTTAATTTTCAAATGTTGTTACAGTTACTAAAAATTTAATTTATTTATTTATTTTTTTTTTTTAACATTTCTCTTTTTTTTTTGTAATTTTTATAACTTATTTCTCTTTTCAAATGACATATATATTTAGTTAACCCTCTTACGTTCCAATACATTTCTCTTCAAGTCGTCTTTAACTATCCAGCATTTAGTTTACATCTCATTGCTATTTACCCTCCTGGATCAAATTGTGTGTGGCTAAACGTTACTCGTAACCGTATCCTAACCTTCAAATTGTTGTTAATGAATAACCTCTTGTATTCATTTGACATTTCGTTCCCTGATAACATTTGAAAACAATCTACAGTTTCTTGAACAACACATCTTTTAACAACTTTCATTTTCAACTCTTCTGCAATCTCTTTAACTTGAGAGTACTCAGACAAATCTGTACTAAACTGTACTGGACTGGAGTTTTCATTTTGAACATCTTGATACAATTTATTTCTTTGCATTACTGACTCCTTCTGTATTTCTGATATCTCCGCTCTGAAATTAACTTGAGCCTGATTTACATCTACGATCCTAACCTCTTTTATCTCTATTAGCTCACTTGAAATACTACTCATTTGACTTCCTAACTCTGTACATTCTACATTAACCTCACTTTCTTTGTTACATATTTCCCTGCTCATGTCTAGCATTTTCTTTGAAATTTCTCCTATCTTACTTACTATTACTTCCTCATTTTTATCTCTCATTTCTGGCATACTACTATCTAGTTTTATAACTTTCTTTTCAATTTCTTCACTGCTTTGAACTACTTTTTGCTCTAATACCTCATTACTCCTACTAGTATCTTTTCTGTTTTGTTCAAAGCTCCTACGAATATCTTCCCTCAATTTCTCATTATTCTGAGTTAGTTTTTGTTCTAAACTCCTATCAATACCTTCCCTGTTTTGATCTATTTTCTTTTCTAATTTCTCATTATTCTTACAAATTTCTTCCCTTATACTCTGAGTTAATTTTTGTTCTAATTTCTCACTAGTCTTTTGCATATCTTCCCTTAATTCCCTACTCATATTTCTCAGCATTTCCATCATCATTCTAGTATCAGAATTAATATTTCCTGCTATTCTATTCTTACTTTTTGCACTAACATTTCCTCCATCAGATACTACATTGTTTAAGCTATTTTCTGTATCCTGTATTGAATTACAGCTAACTATTACACTATCCCCTTCCATCATTGTTTCTTGTTTTATACTTTTTTTTTTTTTTTTTTTTTTTTAGAATTAAAATCACACTTTTCTAACCTTTCTGATGTTATCTGCTGATGTTGCTTAGATGTCCAGCTGTCTGCCCCATTCTCCTAGATTTGATGTCGCTTCTGCGTTGTGTTGTGATGAATCTACGTCGTTTCGATGTTTTTGCGTTGAATTCCCTGTTGCCTCGTAATCTCGGAATTACGATCGAAGTCTGTCGTCCCTGTTGTTTCTTGAATCTGGGTCTTGTAGATGATTTCACCGCTGCATTCCTCCTTTGGTCCTCTCAATTCTTCTTGGTTATTTCTGATCCTTTCCTGGTTACTCGAGTTCCTTTCCTGGTCGCTTCGCCTTCCTTTCCTGGTTACTTCGCCCCACGTCCTGGTCATCTTATTCCTTTCCTGGTCACTTCGCCCCACGTTATGGGTGCCAATTTGCGAGAGAACAAATTGTATATATGTTTATAGCACCACGTTGTGGAAGCCAATTTACGAGAGCAAATATGTGTTTACTTCACGCGAAGCCATCTTGTGTGACGTCATTCGTTGGTCTGGTCCATAATTCCCTCTGGCGTAGCAATTTGTATCAGTTTTTGAAATAATTTATTTTAAATGTCCGCCGGTTAGCTGTTTGGGATCGAACATGTTTCTCTTGCAGGGTGTGAAGCGGAAAGGAATCTTTTGTCTAGAAATGATATTGACGAAGAAGTTGGTTTTATAATCTTTATTGCAGAACACGTTCACGAACACTTTCACAGATTTATCTAGATAATCGCCATACTGAAACTGTTTGTAATAACTGCTTATCACTTTTAACTCACGTACTTCAACTTTATATATTCAACTGTATAATACTTTATAAGATTTCTCGTACTTCTGCTGCGCGTAACTTTACGAATTGAGAGACCGACATGAGAATCTTGTTGGACTGGGAGCTGACGTGTTATGTGTTGAGAATCTTGTTGAAGACTGGGAGACCCGCTACCTCGACCTGGCTTATTTATAGGCTAGCCTTAAGATACGCCTAAAGATTATAAATGAAATGCTATTGGCCTATAAAACGCGCCAACATTAGCGTCTATTTTAATATCCAATGAAAACCACTAATACATATTTCTTTTAGAGAACATTCTGGAAGCTTTTTTACCGAAAAGGCGCGAAACATTACGTAACTTCCTGGTTCCCGGTAACGATAAACAACTCACTCCACCGCTGCATTCTTGTGTTATTGTTAACAGTTTCAGTAAAGCCATATATTATTATTTACCAATAATAATTACAATTATTAAACCTCTGAAATCAATGTTACATAAAAAACATATTCATATTAAAATAATTATATACATTTGAGTAATTTGTGATACAAATTACCGTATCATGGCGTAGCAATTTGTATCAGTTTTGAAATAATTCACTTTAAATGTTCTCCAACTAGCTCTTTGGGTCGAATATGTTTCTCATGCAGGGTGTGAATCGGAAAGGAATCTTTTATCCAGAAATTATACTGACGAAGAAATTGGTTTTATAACATTTATTGCCGAACACATTCACTAACACTTTTTACATATTTATCTGGATACTTGCCAAACTGAAACTGTTTGTAATAACTTCTCACTTTTTAACTCACGTACTTCCACTTTGTGTATATTTAACTGTATAATATTTTATAATAATTCTCGTGTAACTTGACGAAATGAAGGACTGGCTGACGATGTGTAGAGTACACGAAATTTTGATGAACTGAGCGGCCGACGTGTAGTGTATTGAGAATTCCGTTGAACTGGGGGAACGCTCCCTTGAACCTACACTATTTATAGGCTTGCCTCAAGATACGCCTAAAGATTATAAATGAACTGCTATTGGCTAATAAAACGCGCCAACATTAGCGTCTATTTTAATATCCAATGAAAACCACTAATACATATTTCTTTTAGGGAACATTCTAGAAGCTTTTATCGAAACCGCGCGAAATATTACGCAACTTCCTTGTTCCCGGTAATGATAAACAACTCACCCCCTTGCTGCATTATTGCGTTATTGTTGACAGTTTCAGTAAAGCCGTATATTATTATTTACCAATAATAATTACAATTAATAAACCTCTGAAATCAATGTCACATAAAAATACATATTCATATTACAATCCTTATTTACATTTGAGTAATTTATGATACAAATTACCGTATCATATGCCCCACTAGAAACATAATTATAAATATTTATAACTTGTTTAGAAATTTTAAAATTGTGTTTTTAGTCTCCTAAATCTTGGAACACACGTTATCACTTTCACTTAACACTTCACACGCCTTTAACACACGACATGTTTTATCTCGCCACTACTTACTGGCTCTGGTTTAATTTGTTTAGACATTAATCTGAAATCACAATTTTTTTTTTTTTTTTTATAGCAAATACTTTACCCTAAATTATTTAATCACTGCTACCAAATTGTTTACTTTCTTAAGTTGTTGACAAAAAATTTATACATTTAAGATTTTTTTGTAATTATGACACATATTTACCAAAATATTTACCCTCTACTCAAATATTTACATCTCTTAAATCTAGACAATGTTTCACATGTTCTGTTTGCTACATAAGTATTTGTTTGTTTGTTTTTTTTTTTTTTTTAATTATTATTTTTACCCATTTTTGTTATTTTGTCCTTTATTTTAACAATGTTCTTGGAATTGTATTTACGTACTTTTAATCTAATATCATATTTCAATCTTTGCATTCTTAATTTTCAAATGTTGTTACAGTTACTAAAAATTTAATTTTTTTTTTTTTTTAAAACATTTTATTTATTATTTTTTTTTTTTATTACTTATTTCTCTTTTCAAATGACATATATATTTAGTTAACCCTCTTACGTTCCAATACATTTCTCTGCAAGTCGTCTTTAACTATCCAGCATTTACTTTACATCTTATTGCTCTTTACCCTCCTGGATCAAATTGTGTGTGGCTAAACATTACTCGTAGCCGTAACCTAACCTTCAAATTGTTGTTCATGAATAATCTCTTGTATTCATATGACATTTCGTTCCCTGATAACATTTGAAAACAATCTACAGTTTCTTGAACAACACATCTTTTAACAACTTTCATTTTCAATTCTTCTATCATTTTAATCTGAGAATACTCTGACAAATCTGTACTAAACTGTACTGGACTGGAGTTTTCATTTTGAACATCTTGGTACAATTTATTTCCTTGCATTTCTGATTCTTTCTGTATTTCTGATATTTCCCCACTGAAATTAACCTGCGCCTGATTTACATCTACATTCCTAACCTCTTTTATCTCTCTTATCTCACTTGAAATACTACTCACTTGATTTCCTAACTCTGTGCATTCTACATTAACCTTACTTTTAGTATTAACCTCACTTTCTTTGTTACCTATTTCCATGCTCATGTCTAGCATTTTCTTTGAAATTTCTCCTATCTCACTTGCTATTACTTCCTCATTTTCATCTCTCATTTTTGACATACTACTATCTAGCTTCATAACTGTCTTTTCAATTTCTTCACTGCTTTGATCTACCTTTTGCTCTAATATCTCATTACTCCTACCAATACTTTCCATTAATTTCCTATGATTCCTGTCCATAGCTTCCCCTAATTTCTCATAACTCTTTTGCATATCTTCTCTCATTTTCTCAAAACTCTGATCTAGTTTTTCACCAAAATTTCTAAACATTTCCATCATCATACCAGCATCAAAATTAACATTTCCTGCTATTCTATTCTGACTTTGTTTACTAACATTTCCTCCCTCAACTACTACATTGTTTAAGCTATTTTCTGTCACCTGTATTGAATTACAGCTAACTGTTACACTATCCCCTTCCATCATTGTTTCTTGTTTTACACTTTTTTTTTTTTTTAGAATTAAAATCACACTTTTCTAACCTTTCTGATGCTATCTGCTGATGTAGCTTTAATGTCCAGCGTTCTGCCCCATTCTCCTAGATTTGTATGTCGCTTCTGCGTTGTGTTGTGATGAATCTACGTCGTCTTGTAGTTGATCTCGGAATTACGATGTCCAATCATCCGTATAGTCTGTCGTTCCTTTTGTTTCAGGAATCTGCGTCTTGTAGATCATTTCACTGCTGCATTCCTGGTTACTCTGCTTCATTCCTGGTCATCGTTTTCCTTTCCTGGTCACTTCGCCTTCCTTTCCTGGTTATCACGCCCCACGTCCTGGGTGCCAATATGAAGTAGAATTAGTTACAAATATGTTTTTACGTAATTTTAACTTTATTATAGCACCACGTTTGGAAGCCAATTTGATGCAGTATTAATGTTGTTTACATCACGTGTGTTGAAGCCTCCTTGTGACGTCACTCCTTGTTGGTTTGTTTAGCTCCATCTGGCGTAGCAATTTGTATCAGTTTTGAAATAATTCACTTTAAATGTTCTCCAACTAGCTCTTTGGGTCGAATATGTTTCTCATGCAGGGTGTGAATCGGAAAGGAATCTTTTATCCAGAAATTATACTGACGAAGAAATTGGTTTTATAACATTTATTGCCGAACACATTCACTAACACTTTTTACATATTTATCTGGATACTTGCCAAACTGAAACTGTTTGTAATAACTTCTCACTTTTTAACTCACGTACTTCAACTTTGTGTATATTTAACTGTATAATATTTTATAATAATTCTCGTGTAACTTGACGAAATGAAGGACTGGCTGACGATGTGTAGAGTACACGAAATTTTGATGAACTGAGCGGCCGACGTGTAGTGTATTGAGAATTCCGTTGAACTGGGGGAACGCTCCCTTGAACCTACACTATTTATAGGCTTGCCTCAAGATACGCCTAAAGATTATAAATGAACTGCTATTGGCTAATAAAACGCGCCAACATTAGCGTCTATTTTAATATCCAATGAAAACCACTAATACATATTTCTTTTAGGGAACATTCTAGAAGCTTTTATCGAAACCGCGCGAAATATTACGCAACTTCCTTGTTCCCGGTAATGATAAACAACTCACCCCCTTGCTGCATTATTGCGTTATTGTTGACAGTTTCAGTAAAGCCGTATATTATTATTTACCAATAATAATTACAATTAATAAACCTCTGAAATCAATGTCACATAAAAATACATATTCATATTACAATCCTTATTTACATTTGAGTAATTTATGATACAAATTACCGTATCACCATCCACCCTGTATATTGTAAAGAGGATTGCAATATAAAAATAAATATTTAGATAATCGTAAGCTTTAACAGAGGAAGCAGTTACAAACTAGTTCAAACATAGTTCCTCCGCTTTACAGCTAAACAAAGTGAGGGAAAGAAACAAGTGATGATGTCATTGGGCTTATTACAGATATTGGCACACATATGTATGCTTGAAATAAGAGCTGAAGCTTTCCTGGCAATAAACATACTCTAGACATTCTCGGGCTTCGAGCCAGGTGAGGTGATGTTGATACATTGATGTTTCAGGAGCGTGCATCTCTCCCATCTTCAGGATGCTGAATGACTGATTGGGCAAAATAGCCTGTATATTTACTGTCTGACGCGGTGGCTAGCACGGACCTCATGGAAAATGCAAGGTGGTCCTACTGAGCTCACTGGGGCAGATCTCGTGAGAACTCACCTACCCTGGCTGCTGCTTAGGTTGTCTATTTTTGTGTTCTCTGAGACATCCAATTTCAATTTTGATATCCAGTTTCCATGTGAGACTGAACTGTAGCCCAGCGTGCCCCTCTCGAAGGGCCAATGCCTCCTTGACTCTGCACTCCCAGTAACCGTCACATTTGGCCAAGATGGCTGTGTCAGGGAAGATGGCTCTATGGTTCATTTCAAAGCAGTGTTCCGCCACTCCAGACTTTCAGGCTGCATCAAACGGGTGGTTTTCTCATGCTCCTTGATCCTGGTGGCTATGGTCCTGCCAGTTTGTCCTATATATGGGACCCCGGGGTGCCAGGGGTGTACCATATTCCCTGTAAGTACTCCATGGAAAAAATGTATAAGGACCGTATGCAGGAAAAAAGACTACTGAAAACTTAAATCTATCCGGGAAGACTATAAGCAAAATCATGAAGCTAGGTGTAGGAAATCCCAAGAATATGAATAAAATAAGCTTGAAAAAAAAAATAATTTCATCTGTGATGCAAAATTTGTGCGTTTTATCTCAAAATGGGGCATAAGTTTCCATACAATAGAACAATGTTAGGAAGCATATTCACAAAATCAGCTTCAGACTTCTGCTTGTCAACTAGAGGAGAGTTTCCATTTAGTAGTGTTTAATGGCTGTTCTACTACATATGGCACATATGGCAGTGAACACAGATGATACATAAAATGAAATGTTTGTGAAAGAAAATTTGGGAAGAAAGTATTCCAAGCCTAGATTTATGGTATCTCCCTGACATTTGCCAATTATGTGAACTAAGGTATCTTCAGGGAGAACGGTCCCGGTGGAATTTGAATTGCAGACCTCCCATTCACACAGTGCCTTAATGACCTCGGCTACCTGTTCATTAAGAGGAGAGTGATCTTGGACTTTTCAAGGATCGTATCATGGCAGTATCATTTTCTGGTGAAAATACCTAAGGTTCAATGCTCATCTTGTCTAAAAGTGGGCTTATCCATATTTCATTATCACAAGGGTATGGTGCTATGGGAGACCACAGAAAAGAATTGTAGGATTTAAATGCATACTTAGATAATACTTTTTTAATGCTAGCTACCTATAATTGCCTATTTTCATAATGTGTGCCTTTTTGTAGCTTAAGGGCCTATTAAGGCTTTAATTCTTGAGAGCTTTTTATTATGGTTTTGCCTATTGTAATTTAATTATTTTTTGTTATTAGCAGTTATTTTTTAATATTATTTATTAATGTGATATTAACTTAGTATTGCAATTAATATTTCACACTCTGAGACAATGAGTCATTGTTGACAACTTGCCGAGGAAGTTTGTAATACTGGCATTCTTTTCTTAACATCAGCAGTTGCATTGTTTCATGTAATAATAAAATAGTGGCTACTAACACAATAAAGCATACAGTAAATGGTCAAATATAAAAACTATTGCTATACAATTGGGAAATTGATAATTTTAGTATTAACTCATGGCTTTGTTCATTAATACAATGGGTTTATTGTTTTCTACTTCCCATGTGGACGAACATAGTACTGGCCTCAAATGAGTACACTCATTTCATCGCAAATGCAACAATACCTGTTTAACAATACATAACACACTGAATAATAGCTTGTCTAAATCTTAAAAGACAGCATGGAGGTAAATGGGATATTAACGCATACATGTTGCCATTAGCTTCATCCTTTTCTACTCACATGCTGTCGCCAAGTTGTTAATAGCATGGTGTAGATATTTAATTGTTATAAATTTCAGCTTTGAACATATAATCCTAGCCAGAATATTTTCTTTATCAGATTATATAATTTTAAAGCCTTTATAGATTTCTGTGGGCACAAATTTCTAAAAAACATTTTTTCAGTAACAGTCCAACATTTACTGTTTCTATGCTTATGAGCAGTAACTAATAAACTAAAGGCAGAATGCAACAATATTTTTTCTTGGGTAGAGTAAACTAGAATGCCAATACCTGTCCAGTGTGAATTCTCTATCTTTAATATGATGAGTGTTATAATTTTTTAAATTAAATATTTTTGGAAAATACTATACCTGTAATAGAAAGTCAGCCAGAGAGAAACGTTTTTGTTATTGGGTTTACAACGGGGACCAAGCATGAGAAAATGTTCAGGTGGGTTGGAGACAGTTTTTAAAAGCAGCCAAAAACCTGTAACTTCTGGCATTCATTGTGTATGACAAACAAAAGTCATTCATCTACTCAGATAACTGGAGCCAGGCGTGAAGCAAAAAGCAGATAATTTAACATCAGTTGTAAGGAAGTGAGTACATTTACAGCATATGTAACACCATGGAGTGTTATGCAAGTTAACTATTTAACATTTCACATAAATATTTATGGTTATGGAGGGAGAAGCTAGGAAGAGACGAAATGCTGGTAAACTAAGAATAAATGCAAATTAATAATGAATGTGTTAGATTATTTTTCAAATAAAATGAGTATTAGTAAGGCAGTAAAAGAAACCGCTAAGGCTACCGGGTGTTCAGAAACAGTAGTGTATAGGAAAAAAAGGAACGGATGAGAGAACATCTAAGGACACATAAAACAGAAAGTAAAAAAGGATGGAAGAAACGAAAAGCCACTAGGTTAATGCAATATGATGGAATAGTGCAAAATGGAGGCGGCGCATGGTTCATTCTTTACTGTTTGAAAACATTCTCTCCAAGTTGAATGCAATTTTATCAAGGATAAACAGTGATGATACCGTACCAAAATATAGATTATATCATTTTATATCTCCATATTTCTTTGATAATATGTATTTTTATGCCTATAAAATCATATTTTGAAGTACTAAAAACACAATGAGGAGATATAAAGTGCAGGTGAAAATTAAATGTCTTACAATAGCCTTAAATATTTCACTATTTGGTGATGTATCATATTGTAAAAAAGAGTATATTAATTATAAATGGAAAGAAGAATTTTGTGACACATTTAAACAGACTCTAGATTCAAATTATGGAAAGATATGTCTATCTGGAGTAACATTCATGGTTAAGAATAATCAAATTGAGAATGTAATAGATATCCTTAATACAGTTATGCAAAGGGCGGGAGAGGAAATGAAAACAAAAAAGAGGGTTTACACATATGATAAGGACTGGTTTGACGAAGAATGTAGGGTATCAAAAAGAAAAGTAAACCAACTGTTGGTTAGGTGGAGGGAATTAGGTGATAGAAAATCTAGGGATGATTATATGCAAGGGAGGAACTCACATAATTTATTGTTAGAGCAAAAGAAAAATGACTGAGGAGAAAGTAATGAAAGGAATTTGATAAAATGTCTAAATCAAAATAATGTTAATAAGGTATGGCAGGTTCTTAAGTCGACCTATAATAAATGTGTAACTAAACCCAATGTTGAGCCAGGACAATGTATGGAGTATTTCAAAACATTATATGGGGAAGACAGGTGTATAGGAAGTATGGGATTTCTGGAAATAAGGAATGTTTTTGTAGAGATATTGGATGGTGAAATTAGGAGTGAGGAAATAATAAAACAAGTTAAGTTACTGAAGAAAAATGAAGTACTGGAATTGATGGCATCCCAACAGAGTTTCTTAAGGAGTGGTGTAATGAAACAGGAAGAGTGAAGATTTTATTAGATTTATTTAATGTAATTATTAGAAAGGGTTATGTACCTAAACAATGGAGGGAAGCTATCATCCATCCTATATATAAAGGCAAGGGTAATATTGATAAACCTCATAATTACAGAGGTATTGCATTATTATCAAACATAGGAAAACTTTTTGCGGGCATTTTGGCAGCGAGACTACAATTTTGGGTTGAAGAATATAATATCCTTTCGGAATTCCAGATGGGCTTTGCAAGGGAAGGAGAACAATTGATAATTTATTTATTATAAAGACATTAGCAGACAAATATTTAAAAGAAAAAAGGGGTAAATTGTATATGGCATTTGTAGACTTAGAGAAAGCTTATGACCGAATTGAGCTACAACTTCTGTGGCATAAATTAGTGTGTAAGGGAGTAAGTCAGCAATTGGTGAATATTCTTAAAGCACTGTATTTTGAGAACACCTTCTGTGTAAGGGTGGAGACAGGCTGTGTAACAAGAGAAATTCAACAAAAGAAAGGCCTCAGGCAAGGATGTAAGTTAAGTCCAGTTTTATTTAACTTATACATAGATGATGTCTTACTAGAAATTAGAAGGAATAACAACTGTGCACCAGTAATTAACAACATCCAAATCCCAGGGCTTCTTTTTGCAGATGACCTAGTGGTAGGATCTATTACAGTGTGGTTTAAAACAATCATTACAAGCAATTGATGTATACTGTAAAGAATGGAGGTTAAAAGTGAATCAAGAGAAAAAACAGATTGTGGTATTCAAAAAGGGGGGAAAATTAAGCAAATATGAAAAGTGGAAGGGAGAGAATAAATATTACAGGGTGGTGCGTGACTGTATATATTTAGAAGTAAAAATAGATGGAGGTAATAAATGGGAGAAACAAAAGAAGTTTGCATTGGCAAAAGGTAAAGGGGCGATGGCAGCAATTAGAAGCTGCAAATATAGAGTACCTAATATAAATGTTAAATGGCTGGAAAGCGTTTATGAGATGGTTGTGGAGGCAAAAATGATGTATGGTATAGAAATATGGGGATTAGATAGAGGATGGGAAAGTATAGATGTGGTGCACAGGATGTTTTGTAGAGAAATACTAGGGCTACCGAAGTCAATTGTAAGACAGGTAGCACAAGTAGAGATGGGCAGGGTGGCAACTAAGGGGAAGATAATGGAAAGAGCTTTGAAATTTTGGTTCAGAACTTTAAATCTAGGAAAAAGTAATGTGTTAAGACAATGTATTGAATACCAAGAGAATAGCTTAATGAATGATGGATGGGTAAGTAATTTACGGAACATTTTGGAGAAAAATGGGTTAGGAGACATGTGGAGAAGGAGAGAAAATAACATGAAAATTTTTTTGAAAAAGGCGAGGAAAAGACTGGAAGATATAGAAATACAAATCATGTTCAGTGAGATTGCTGAAAAGAGCTCATTAGTTTGTTATAGGCCAATGAAAAATACATGGGGTAGGGAAAAATATATAGACATAGTAAATAAAGAAGAGAGAGAATCTATTGCACGGGTAAGAACCGGAGCATGGAGGCTAAGAGGGTTAAGACTGATACGGTAATTTGTATCACAAATTACTCAGATGTAATTAATGATAGTAATATGAATATGTATTTTTATGCGACATTGATTTCAGAGGTTTATTAATTGTAATTATTATTGGTAAATAATAATATACGGCTTTACTGAAACTATCAACAATAACGCAATAATGCAGCAAGGGGGTGAGTTGTTTATCATTGCCGGGAACCAGGAAGTTACGTAATGTTTCGCGCCTTTTCGGTAAAAAGCTTCTAGAATGTTCCCTAAAAGAAATATGTATTAGTGGTTTTCATTGGATAGTAAAATAGACGCTAATGTTGGCGCGTTTTATTAGCCAATGGCAGTTCATTTATAATCTTTAGGCGTATCTTAAGGCAAGCCTATAAATAAGCCAGGTTCAAGGGAGCGTTCCCCCCAGTTCAACGGAATTCTCAATACACTACACGTCGGCCGCTCAGTTTATCAAAATTTCGTGTACACTACACATCGTCAGCCAGTCCTTCATTTCGTCAAGTTACACGAGAATTATTATAAAATATTATACAGTTAAATATACACAAAGTCGAAGTACGTGAGTTAAAAAGTGAGAAGTTATTACAAACAGTTTCAGTTTGGCAAGTATCCAGATAAATATGTAAAAAGTGTTAGTGAATGTGTTCGGCAATAAATGTTATAAAACCAATTTCTTTGTCAGTATAATTTCTGGATAAAAGATTCCTTTCCGATTCACACCCTGCATGAGAAACATATTCGACCCAAAGAGCTAGCTGGAGAACATTTAAAGTGAATTATTTCAAAACTGATACAAATTGCTACGCCAGATGGAGCTAAACAAACCAACAAGGAGTGACGTCACAAGGAGGCTTCAACACACGTGATGTAAACAACATTACGTAAAGCAGCAACCGTCGCATATTGGCTTCCAAACGCGGAGCTACAATTAATGATCTACAACATTAATACCGCAGCATATTGGCTCCCATACGTGGGGCAGTTAAAGTTATGTAAACAAACATTTGTAAGCATCTCCCGCTACAAGACAGGGTATTCCTCAGAACCAATGTCCGATATGTGGTGGTAATGAAGACATTGAACACATAGTATTTAAGTGCCAAGGAACAGAAAATTGGAGAAAAGGATTTTTTAATAAGAAGTGGTTGAAGGGGGATAGAAATACACTTATAATTGAAATGATATACAAGGACGCTAGGAGCATTGGACAGTTTTTGTGTAAAGTAAAAAATAAATGGCTTTGGACAGTGGAAAGAGAAAAGTAAGAGGTAGCGCATCTTACTTTGAATGGAAAACTATAGTGAATGTGTGATGGTTAAGTAATCAATAAATGAAAAGTGAAAAACAAGTGGAAATGGGACATGAAAAAAGAACTGAAAAAAAAAGCAAGATAATTTACTGACAAGAAATTGTAAAATTAAATAATCTGTAGTGATTGTCTACAGAATGCATTGACAGGAAATTGTAAAGTGTAAATAAACTGTAGTGATTGCCTACTGAATGAGTGACCAGGGTCAAAGTGCAGTAGACAATCAAATTGTAAAACTCTTAGCACAATAAATACAAAAAAAAATCACAATATGACATTAGATTGTAGAAGGATCACAGAGGTCGCCATATTTGCAAGCATACATATAGTACATGTGGCAACAGTGTTCTCCATTTAACCTGTACGGCTTTTAAACATGAGATGTGATATACAAACCAGCGTAGGAGTGTAAAACTTATTTAACAAAGAAATAGCTTAAAAACTAATAATAGAATTTGCCATAAAAAATACATAGTAACTGAAGAGTGCAAATTTAAAGAAGTAATGTTTACAATTTACACTCCATTAAGAGAACAGTGGAGTTTAGTAAATTTAACATATGGTATGTGAATATATTTTGTTCACATACTGTTCAGTCTTTAAAATGTGTTTTTAAGTGGTAAATAAATGAATGATTGTGCCTATTTCAATGCTTATAATTACTGATAATTCCTATATTAGTGCCTATTTTGAACTTGTTGTAGTGCCCATTTTAGGTTTTTAGCGCCTATTGTGTTGTAGTCTAGTGATCACGTCCTGCTTTTAAATAGTTAATGTGGAATATGATGTAAATTGACACCCTATGATTTAAATGTTGAAGGCAAACAAGAGAAAGATGATTATCTGTCATTAGGTAAGCTACAAACAACTTACAAGTTGGACATACAAGGATAAAAATTGGATACAACTTGAGTTTGCATTCCTGCTTACAAACCACAAGAATAATTATTATACATTAGGTTTCAATAGATTTGAAACCTTAATTCTTCATGCTTCAAATGTCTTAGTTACTGAATTACAGCCTAATCTGTTAAATTTTGAGGCACTTTTAGATATTCAAAATTGTAACTTTTACTGCCTAAGAATACTGTGTCTGGTTCTTATATGCCTTATTGTTAACTTGCAACGGTATTATTGTTACACTGTGTTTAACATTAATTATAGCACCACGTTTGGAAGCCAATTTGATGCGGTATTAAGGTTGTGTGACTTCATGTGTTGCCATCTTGTGACATCACTCCTTGTTTGGTTCGTAGCTCCCTCTGGCGTAGCAAATTGTATCAATTAGTTTCCGAAAGAATTTAAAGTTTTGTGTATTGTCCTCCGGCTAGCTATCATCTTATCTTGGTAGGACATGTATCTCTATGTAAGGGTGTGAATCGGAAAGGAATCTTTTATCCAGAAATTATACTTAATGAAGAAATTGGTTTTATAACTTTTATTGCCGAACACGTTCACAAACACTTTTACATATTAATCTGGATACTCGCCAAACTGAAACTGTTTGTAATAACTTCTTACTTATCACTTTTAACTCGAGTACTTCAACTTTGTGTATTTTTTTAACTGTATAATACTTTATAATAATTCTCGTAATTCTGCTGCGCGTAACTTGACGAAATGAAGGACTGACTGACGATGAACTGAGAGACCGACGTGTAGAGTATTGAGAATTCTGTTGAACTGGAGGGAAGCTACCTCGAACCTACCCTATTTATAGGCCTGCATCAAGATACGCCTAAAGATTATAAATGAACTGCTATTGGCTAATAAAACGCGCCAACATTAGCGTCTATTTTAATATCCAATGAAAACCACTAATACATATTGCTTTAGGAAATGTTCTAGAAGCTTCTACCGAAAAGGCGCGAAACATTACGTAACTTCCTGGTTCCCGGTAATGATAAACAACTCACCCCATCGCTGCATTATTGCGTTATTATTGACAGTTTCAGTAAAGCTGTATATTATTATTTACCAATAATAATTACAATTAATAAACCTCTGAAATCAATGTCACATAAAAATACATATTCATATTACAATCATTATTTACATTTGAGTAATTTGTGATACAAATTACCGTATCATATGCCCCACTAGAAACATAATTATAAATATTTATAACTTGTTTGGAAATTTTAAAATTGTGTTTTTAGTCTCCTAAATCTTGGAACACACGCTATCACTTTCACTTAACACTTCACACGCATTTAACACACGACATGTTTTTCCTCTATCTCGCCACTACTTACTGGCTTTGGTTTAATTAATTTAGATATTCATCTGACATTACAATTTTTATAGCAAATACTTTACCCTAAATTATTTAATCACTGCTACCAAATTGTTTACTTTAAGTTGTTGACAAAAATTTATACATTTAAGATTTTTGTAATTATTATACATATTTACCAAAATATTCACCCTCTACACAAATATTTACATCTCTTAAATCTAAGTAATGTTTCACATGTTCTGTTTGCTACATACATATTTTTTTTTGAATTATTTTTACCATTTTTGTTATTTTGTTCTGTATTTTAACAATACTCTTGGAATTGTATTTACGTACTTTTAATTTAATATCATATTAAGTTTCAATCTTTGCATTCTTAATTTTTAATTCTTGGAATTGTATTTACGTACTTTTACTTTAATATCATATTAAGTTTCAATTATTACCTTCTTCTTTTCAAATACTGTTACAGTTACTAAAAATTTAATTAATTTTTTTTTTTTTTTTTTTTATTTTTTTCTCTTTTCAAATGACATATAAATAATTAACCCTCTTACATTCCAATACATTTCTCTGCAAGTCATCTTTACCTATCCAGCATTTACTTTACATCTCATTGCTATTTACCCTCCTGGATCAAATTGTGTGTGGCTAAACATTACTCGTAGCCGTAACCTAACCTTCAAATTGTTGTTCATGAATAACCTATTGTATTCATTTGAAATTTCATCACATGATAACATTTGAAAACAATCTACAGTCTCTTGAATTACACATCTTTTAACAACTTTCATTTTCAATTCATCTGCTATCTTTTTAACTTGAGAATACTCTAACAAATCTGTACTAAACTGTACTGGACTGGAGTTTTCAATTTGAACATCTTGGTACAGTTTATTTCTTTGCATTACTGACTCATTCTGTATTTCTGATATCTCCCCTCTGAAATTAACTTGCACCTCATTTACATCTACATTCATAACCTCTTTCATCTCTCTTAGCTCACTTGAAATACTACTCATTTGACTTCCTAACTCTGTACATTCTACATTAACCTCACTTTTAGTATTAACCTCACTTTCTTTGTTACCTATTTCCATGCTCATATCTAGCATTTTCTTTGAAATTTCTCCTGTCTCACTTGCTATTACTTCCTCATTTTCATCTCTCATCTTTGGCATACTACTATCTAGCTTCGTAACTTTCTTTTCAATTTCTTCACTGCTTTGATCTAATTTTTGCTCTAATATCTCATTACTCCTACCAATATCTTCAATTGATTTCCTATGATCTTTTTTTATATCTTCTCTCAATTCCTCCAAACTCTGATCTAATTTCTTACTAATATATTCCCTCGTTTCCCTACAATTCTTTTGCATATCTTCTCTCATTTTCTCAAAACTCTGATCTAGTGTTTTACCAAGATTTCTCAACAATTTCATTATCTCCTTCATCATACCAGCATCAATAGTAAGATTTCCTGCTATTCTATTCTTACTTTCTGCACTAACATTTCCTCCATCAAATATTACATTGTTTAAGCTATTTTCTGTACTCTGTATTGAATTACAGCTAACTGTTACACTATCTCCCTCCATCATTGTTTCTTCAATATTACTAGTAACCATTGTTTTCGTTGTCTAAAAAAAAATTACAATCACCTGACCTTTGTGATGCTGTCTATTGATGTAGCTTTGATGTCCAGCGTTCTGCCCCATTCTCCTAGATTTGTATGTCGCTTCGATGAATCTACGTAGTTTTATCGTCCTGTAGCTTGAATTTCCACGATGTCCAATTATCCATGTAATCTGTCCTGCCTGTTTTTCTGGAATCTGCGTCTTGTAGATCATTTCACCGCTGCATTCCTGGTTACTCTGCTTCATTCCTAGTCATCGTGTTCCTTTCCTGGTCACTTCGCCCCACGTCCTGGGTGCCAATTTGTAACGGTATTAATGTTACAATGTGTTTAACATTATTATAGCACCACGTTTGGAAGCCAATTTGATGCGGTATTAAGGTTGTGTGACTTCATGTGTTGCCATCTTGTGACGTCACTCCTTGTTTGGTTCGTAGCTCCCTCTGGCGTAGCAAATTGTATCAATTAGTTTCCGAAAGAATTTAAAGTTTTGTATATTGTCCTCCGGCTAGCTATCATCTTATCTTGGTAGGACATGTATCTCTATGTAAGGGTGTGAATCGGAAAGGAATCTTTTATCCAGAAATTATACTTAATGAAGAAATTGGTTTTATAACTTTTATTGCCGAACACGTTCACAAACACTTTTACATATTAATCTGGATACTCGCCAAACTGAAACTGTTTGTAATAACTTCTTACTTATCACTTTTAACTCGAGTACTTCAACTTTGTGTATTTTTTTAACTGTATAATACTTTATAATAATTCTCGTAATTCTGCTGCGCGTAACTTGACGAAATGAAGGACTGACTGACGATGAACTGAGAGACCGACGTGTAGAGTATTGAGAATTCTGTTGAACTGGAGGGAAGCTACCTCGAACCTACCCTATTTATAGGCCTGCATCAAGATACGCCTAAAGATTATAAATGAACTGCTATTGGCTAATAAAACGCGCCAACATTAGCGTCTATTTTAATATCCAATGAAAACCACTAATACATATTGCTTTAGGAAATGTTCTAGAAGCTTCTACCGAAAAGGCGCGAAACATTACGTAACTTCCTGGTTCCCGGTAATGATAAACAACTCACCCCATCGCTGCATTATTGCGTTATTATTGACAGTTTCAGTAAAGCTGTATATTATTATTTACCAATAATAATTACAATTAATAAACCTCTGAAATCAATGTCACATAAAAATACATATTCATATTACAATCATTATTTACATTTGAGTAATTTGTGATACAAATTACCATATCAAACTGCAAGTGTTATACATTGGTACGTTAACACACAATGCTGTAAAATACAAATTATGAATATAAAATTACAGGAAAAATATAAATGAGTAAAAATGTTCAGGATACTATTATACAAACTAAAATCAAAACTAAAACAAATCATCTTACTTGCCGCTTCTAAATATTTTCTTTTCTAAACTTACGTTCCTACACTTCTAATCTCAATAAACAGAACACCAGATTATTAGGATATTGGTGCATATTTTTACCTTCTTATCCTGTCCTTATTTGTACTTATTTGACCTACTATTCTTTTTAAAAGTGTCTTTCCTTCTAAATTCTTTCTAATCATTTTTATACTTGCACTTTCTCTTTTAATTACCTGTAGTAAGGTACAGAAAGTGCATTCCACTCAAAAATTTGATATTGCAATTTCACCAAAATACACGTTTTGACACTGTCTGCATTCAAACTCATTTTAAGAAAAACGTGCATGCGTGCTTGCGGGTGTGTCTGCATGCATGTGTGAACAGCACGCTCAAAAATGAAAAGTCAGTTAAACACCAAACTTGGTATTTAAATTTAGCATCTTCCAAGGGTGCAACACGACCATTTTCAAGAAAATTCCCCCACCCCAAGCACATGGAAAATTCCATAATTTTTTTATTTTCTCAAATCAGATACCATATGTATTTAAAATAGCACATTTTTAATTTATTTACATGACAAATAAAATGTTTATCTTAAATTTTCTGTGAATGGCCTGTGAAGTCCTCTTCATTCTGAAGACTTTTGTATAACTCATACACCGTAAGAAATTGACAAAATCTTACTTTACAAAAAATGTAGATCTTGTTAAAGGACACAATTTATGTTAAATAACAATTTTTGTGGCATTAACCACTCCAATGTTCTTGTTATTGTTTGAATTCTCAAATACTTATACTTTTTTTAAGTGGTAAGCCACTATTAGCTTTTTCTTGTGGTCATGCAAAGAGCATGGAATTTCAAAGCCATCACATAGTGACCCACCTTTTAAAACAACTATAGCTTTAGCCTCTACATCCTTATACCTACAATGAAACGTGTAATGCAAGTTTATCTCAATTAACAAATGGAAGGTAGAAGAATAACTTTTTGCAAAAATAGTTTATAGAAGAGTGAGTAGGGAAAGTCATGTGAATGCAACACATCAGATTTTTTCTAACTTTGTCCAAATAATTCCCTACAATTTTTTTATTTATTTATTTTTTAAATCCTTTTACAGACAAATCTTTCTAACTAATACTTCCCCAACTAAATTATACCATTTCTGTTGCTATGCCTATTCTCTCTATAAATTTGTTTGTTTAAAGTATAATTAAAAATTTGTTTCTTTACAGTATAATTAACAATGAGAACTGATTTTGTAACACCTAGAATGCTCACAAACTTATACGAAAACTGCGTGAACTCATTGCAATTAACTGTTTCCTTTATTTTATTTCACATGTAGCAGTACATGAATGTTGCTAAGAATACCATCTTCCAAGAGTTTAGACTATGCACCACCAAACTTTGAGCTTCAGCATAGACTCAATAACTATTTTTGCACTCAGTATAGCTCAAGGTTTTAATTTAAGTTTTTCACCCTGCAGGAATCTGACATTCAAAAACTGAGACCAGCTGGAATCATTGTCTTAGTGTATTATTTAAGATCACAATATTTAAATTAGATCCAAGATTGAAACTCATGTTTGAATTAAAATCACACTAACAAAGAATTTTTAGTGGGACATCCATAAACTACATCATTAATTTATTGCTCTCTTCTTTGCCCTATTACATATTATCACAATCACATATATTTTAGATGTTTTAAGGTTCTGAAGTTATCAGATACTGGAGTTTATTTGTTAAAAACATATGTTTAGCATTTAATTAGCACTCTGTAGTTGGTATCAGCCCACTGATATCAAAGTTTATTAACAGCTGGTTCCTACAGCATAACATGGCAGCACAAATGTATTACTGAATATACTGCAGCTTAAATTTACATTTACTCTGTATTTTGTTTTGTGATCCTTCTAGGCATAATTGTGCTCTTACTTCTCTTAGGGTGGCACACACCAACCTGGAGTAAGCTCTACTTTCGCAGTAAACTACTATTCAAGTCAACACTCGGCGACTTCCATACAAGAGTAAACTACTTCTGAATAATTTTAATCCTTTCAGATACTCTCAGATTAAATTACTGCAGAAGTAAATGTCGGAGAGCACTGTAATGTAGTACGTTACTATGGAATTAAATAGAGCACAAATATAGGTTAGAATTTACTCTTGCGACATGGATAGAGTAACTAACCTGTTGATTGAACTAGAATACCATATTGAATTTGAAGGAAGATATTTTTGATATGTTCATGGATTACTTAGATTACATTGATGATCTCGATGAAGAAAATAGTGATTGCTTAGGTTACATTGATGATCTCGATGGAAAAAACGGGAATGCGATAGTGGTATGCAAGAACCATACGATACTTATACAGAGAGAGAGAGAAAGTTCAATGAACATTTCGGTATTAGGCAGGCGCGGCGCATCCTATGTGTTCAATGGTTCAGTGAACCCCCGGAAAAAAAGTTGCATTTTAAAACATATAAACTTATAATTTACATAATCATTCTTTGTTTCTTTCTCGTATTAGCTCATTTTATTTGCATTTTTAAATTATTCTATTGTATAAAAAACATTCAAGTCTTTGAGATAGCTTGCATATGTTCCAATGTGCTGCCCAGGTTCAATCTCTCTTCTGAACCTCTGAGAATATGTTTATAGGTGTTTCTTGCAGCAGGGAGGGGTAAGGGGAAACGTCGCTAACAATGTGAATTTGAGCTGGTGGGACAACCAGCTCCGCTGCGAGTCGGACTTGAGCGGAAACACACAAATTAATCCGAACCGAAAGGGCTACAGAACCGGAGCATTAGCACGTGTGTTTCCCAAAGTGATTTTCTTACAATCGTTAAACCATTGTTTACTGAATAATATATTTAAAAGTGTATTCGGTTATATACTTGTGCTTTAGTGTTCATATGCATATTCATCTGTTCAAGTTTTTTTTCAAAGAAGGATGAACAACGTTCAATATCTTTTAAAAACAAACTTCATGGCTTTAAGCTTGGAAGAGAAGTGTAAAATTAAGAAGCTTGGCAGGCCAATACCTCAGCTCGAATTAAAACAAGTGCAAACCAGCCAAGGTAAGACATTCTGCAGGTCTTTTAATGTAAATATTGAGGCAGTATTTTTAACACTTAAATAATTTCAGTCTAATTATATAATATGTAAATTCAATAACAGCCCACCTTGAAGCAATATGTGTATGTAATAATTTGTAAAATGTATGTAACAGTCATTGCATATGCTTATATTATTGTATCCATGTGTAATAATGTTATGTGAATATATTACGTAATTTAATAATGTAGAAGCTGTGAGAATAATAAGTTAAACATTGCTAACAATGAGGTAGCAATGAAGTAACCTTGAGGCAATAATGAGTTTGAGAGTTTAAAGGTTATTTGTGATTCTTGGAAGCATTAATGTAATTTTAGTGACAGTTTATAAAAATCAACCAATCAACAACCAGAAAAAGCTTTAGTTAAATGCAGGTATTCTATTGGAGTAAAAATAGCCAACCAGAGACTTGAAATACAGAAATTTACAAGTTTAGATGGTTGAAATCTAGTCAGTTGCTGCAGGCAGTGCTCATAACTGGATGCGTTGCTTGTGCGTCCTTGAGAGATTTAATACGTATTCGTCTGAGATGAAAATCGTATACATGTTAAAAAATGCAAGTATTAAATAAAAGAATCTCACAGCTCTCGATATCAGTGAAGTGCTATTTAATTTGTGTCAAGGATTAATAAAAAGGAGTGAATTAAAACTTAAAATCTTTGTAAGCCTACATTCTTGTTGCATCACGCCCTGCCTAAGAGAAACGTGTCTCTAACAATAATACTGACGCAGCCGAGGCAAGCATAAACATATAATATTTAAAGAAACAGTAATTTTATTTTATAAACTTGGGGCAAAGGCCACCTGAAAGTACATTTGGGGTGAAGGCTACCGGAAACGTTTTGCCATATGTGCATTGCAACTACTACAAGTTTGGCTCCCCAACAGTTGAAATACGATACAACTCCTAAAATACTCCTTTCTCAAATCGGCTTTTCCATATGTGGGGCAAACTATAACAACGTAAAGACAATACTACTTCAATATATACAAAAAAAAATAGTTAGATTTGCGGTTGCATTTCTAAGCTATTTTGTTTTCCGTGCTTACTGTTTGCTAAGGGTAAAGATACAAACTGGACATGCCATGGCGTGTCAGATCTAACTCATCTAACACAGAAAATTAAGAAGCACAAGGAATCTATTGCACATAAGAATGCTTATTTAGATTTATCAGTCCTTCGAAAAATGGAAATTAGGCAACAGCTTAGCTCAGCTTTCAGACAGAACATAGAAAGGCACAATGACAACGTAAGGAAAAATCACTATGTTCTTTTGAAAATAATTGATTGTATTAACCCTTTGCTGCGCATAGAGTATTAGCTAGCTGTTCTCCAAGCAGAATTGTGTCCATTTAAATTCTGAGCTGCTACTACAGATGTTAAATTAAAAGTGGCCTATTATACACGCCTAATTATATGTTTTAGTAGCTAAATTAAATTGATTAATTAATAACTCATTTAAAATTGGTTTGAAGTAAATAAGATTAAATATTATTTCAATAATTTAAAACTGCAAATATCAACCCCTTTGTAGACAAACAACACTTATTTACATGCACCCCTTTGCAATGCATCTTTATAACTCCGCAATATTAATGGCAATGGAATTCGTTACTTTAGGATATTAAAAACCGGTATAAAATCTGCTATACTTAAGTAAACTAAATACAATAATTTCTGCAAAATTATTATGGTACTCACTCTTAAAATGTTTACATCCCTGCCACCATTGCAGCGAAGATATTGCAGCATGTCCATAACATGTTAGCTAGACTATTCTCTTACACCATACAAACGTTATATATACACTTAAGATTATTAATGGTTGCGTATGTACATCCTTGTATTAGTTTTGAATTTCCACCCCTTTGCCTCATGATAATTGAGTAAGCACCCAATTCTACACAACGCAATGTCACATTGTTTGCACTTGTATTGTGACTGTATGCCACGACCTGATGGTGTTTTCCTTTTCTTCACTATGCACTGAGCACACGATTTCACCCGGCCTTGAATTTTTACGAGGGTGTGAAGAGAACTTGGTGCAGGAGTATCAGAAGATAGGCTACGCTGAAATCCCACTCGCTTACGAGACGTGAAGTCTGCGATTAACTGTTGCACTAAGTTTTGCCTGTAGTAAAGAAGCCTATTGCCATGAGCTGTAGAAGTAGGTCTGTTCGAAATGTCGTATATAATAAAACTATTAACGATAGCAACATTCACTACAAAATTGAACAGATATTTTCACCCTTTTTTGAGGGTCAGCCGACACCGTAATACTCCATCCTTTGGTCTGCCAGATCAATCCCTGCCATATTACGAGTTTGTAGATAATAAAAGAACGTCCCTGTTATCATGCCAAACAACCGCAGTTACACCTTCATGTTGCAGTTTGCGAGATTAGCCCCTTTTCAATTTCAGTTGTTTTGGCTTTGAAAATTGTTTTGGCCAGTCTTTCCTTCCAGCACGAGTTGTACCACACGCATACATTTTCCTGTCCAAAAGTAATTTCATTAGCCGCGTCGAAGTAAGAAAGTTATCAAAATATATGCGATGCCAAAACCCTGTATATTTTTAACACATGTCTAAAACAACCTGTTCCCCAAGTAGAAGATTGCTGTTTATCGCCTCCTTTTTTCCCAAATAGATTTTACATTCCAATAAATACCCACTTTTACTGTCTGCAATACCCCATGCCTTTATCCCCCATTTTGTAGGTTTAGCAGGCATATATTGTTTTAGAAAGACGCGTCCTTTGAATCCTATCATCACTTCTTCAACAGAAAGTTCACGATTTGGTTTGTAGACACTCGCAAACTTTTTGATTATGTCTAAAGCAGGTCGTACTTTATACAGATAATCGCAAGAATCTACCCCTAATCGTGGCCTTGCAGATTCGTCATTCAGGTGAAGGTACTGCGATATCTTTTGAAAGCGGAGCAACGTCATTGCTTGTCTTACAATTGGACAAATGCAAAAATCCCCCAAAAAGTAATCTCTGGTTTCAGGTAAATCCATCATCCCCATATATATCAAAATACCTAAATAGGCCTGTATCTCCCTTGAATTTTTAACTTCCCATTTTGGATTCGCCTTTTTAGCTTGAATCTGTTGGTTTCCTCTGCGATTTGTTCGCGAAAATTGGAATCTATAAAAAGTTCAAGATAATCTATTTCTGGACTTCCTGTAGGAATAGAATGATTTGCACCTGTAGGGGATGAAAATGTGTCTAACTTACTGAAAGTCAAATTAGAGGTCCACTGTGCCGGTACTGCTTTAGTTTTAATTTGTCTTTCACTAGCTTTAGCCCCCTGTTCTGCTACCTGTCTCTCAGCATTCTCACTGTCACTTTGTTCCTTATCACTGTCTTCCACTAACTCACCAAACCAAGATTCGTCGGAGCTACCTTCGCGATCTAATTCCTCGTAAACTGCTACAAGTATTTGCTCATCTGTTACCAATACCTTTTCACTACAGCGTTTTCTAGACCGTGATGAACTTGGAACAACCTCCATGGTACTGATATGACTATAAATGCGACAGGAAACTGCTTACTTACACAACTGCACCCTACTGTAAACAGTGCTATTTATGGTTTGCTATTACATTCTGGCTTGCGAAATCACTGGAACAATGCAGCAGGAGTACGTTTACATCGACACAGCTCCTAAAAGCTGAGGTCAGCATAAGCTGAACCTATATGAAACGATAAACACATTTACTACGTTCTACTATGCTATGCGCAGTAGGGAGTTTATCATTTCACTACACTTTACTATGCTATGCGTTGCAAAGGGTTCAGTTTTGCGGTGAATCTGAACTTGCCTTACATGGACATGATGAAACAGCAGAATCTAACAATCCTGGAATACTCAGAGGGCTAATAAATTTTACTTCAGCTTTAGATGCAATTGTAAAAGAGCACATGAACAGTGCTACAGTCTTTAAGGGCACATCCAAAGATATACAAAATGATTTGCTAGAGTGTATGTTATATGCATGTCATGATATTAATGCTGAAATAGCCAAGGCAGATTTCGTGTCTGTGATAGCAGATGAAACTTCTGATGTATCTTCTAAATTTCAATTGATTTTAGTATTTCGTTATCTGTTATCTACTGGAGAGCCTATTGAAAGATTTTGGACATTTTTAAATCCACCTGGTAGTGACGCTTCCTCCTTAGCAGCTTGCATTAAAAATTTCCTCGCCGATGTTGTACAAGAACAGAAAGAAAAAGTAACATCTCAAAGTTATGATGGTGCCACTGTCATGTACGGCAACACGCAGGAGTACAAACAATCATAAAAGAAGAGTATTATGTGCATTGTTATGCTCACCAATTGAACTTGACTCTTGCTCAAGCCACCAGTCAAAATAAACAAGTAAAACTGATTTTCAATACTATTGCAAAGATTCCAATATTCTTCTCATTCACCTCAAAGACTGGCTGTTTTAGATGCAATTGTGAAGCGAAAAGTCCCTCAGGGATCAGCCACAAGATGGAACTTTAAATCCAGAATGGTTCTTATAGTTCATGAAAATAAAGAGGCCATTCTGGAATGTCTCCAACAAATTGAAGACACCAGCAACCAGACAACAACTGTGAATCAAGCTTACGGACTAAGACTGAAACTGCAACAGCCAAAATTTTCCTTTTGGTTAGAGGTATTTTATAAAATAATGCCCCACGTGGATATCTTGTACAGTCAATTACAAAAATGCACCACTGATCCTGTATCAATAAAGGAAGCATAGCATCATTCAAATGTGAAATTTTGAAAATTAGAGACAACGTTGATAACATCATAATTGAGGAAGAACCAAATGTAACAAAAAGAAGATGCTAAGATGTGTGTATAACAAGGAATGTAGCAGCAAAGGAAGTATGTGACAATAGTTCAGCAGAGCAAACAAAGGTTTGAATTCTCCAGCCACGTATTGGCCTCTAATTTACTTGACCAGCCATTCTTCCTATCACTGAAGAATAAATTTCTTGAAAAAAATGTTTTCTACTGTTGTGCAGTCTTATCCATTTTTAAATAAATCTAAGTTAAAAATAGAACTGCAGATCATTTATTCTCAAGATGATTTTCAAGAAATGAAAAGTTCAATAGCACTTCTCAAATTTTTAATTGAAAATAACCTTCAAGAACCCATTGGAGAGGTTATGAAATTGTTGAAATTGGTAGCTACTATCCCAATGACAACATGTGAAGCAGAGAGGTGTTTCTCCACTTTGAAGCGGATCAAAACGTTTCTTAGAATGATACGGTAATTTGTATCACAAATTACTTAAATGGAAATAATGATTGTAATATGAATATGTATTTTTATGTGACATTGACTTCCGATGTTTATTAATTGTAATTATTATTGGTAAATAATAATACACGGCTCTACTGAAACTGTCAATAATAACGCAATAATGCAGCGATGGGGTGAGTTGTTTATCATTACTGGGAACAAGGAAGTTACGTAATGTTTCGCGCCTTTTCGGTAGAAGCTTCTAGAATGTTTCCTAAAGCAATATGTATTCGTGGTTTTCATTGGATATTAAAATAGACGCTAATGTTGGCGCGTTTTATTAGCCAATAGCAATTCATTTATAATCTTTAGGCGTATCTTGATGCAGGCCTATAAATAGGGTAGGTTCGAGGTAGCTTCCCCTCAGTTCATCAAAATTTCGTGTACACTACACGTCGTCAAGTTACGCGCAGCAGAATTACGAGAATTATTATAAAGTTAATTCTACACAAAGTTGAAATACATAGTTAAAAGTGATAAGTAAGAAGTTATTACAAACAGTTTCAGTTTGGCGAGTATCCAGATCAATATGTAAAAGTGTTTGTGAACGTGTTCGGCAATAAAAGTTATAAAACCAATTTCTTCATTAAGTATAATTTCTGGATAAAAGATTCCTTTCCGTTTCACAACCTTGCATAGAGATACATGTCCTACCAAGATAAGATGATAGCTAGCCGGAGGACAATATACGAAACTTAAATTCTTTCGGAAACTAATTGATGCAAATTGCTACGCCAGATGGAGCTACAAACCAGACAAAGGAGTGACGTCACAAGATGGCTTCAACACTGATGTAAACAACATAACGTGAGAAACATTTCTCTCACAAATTGGCTTCCACAACGTGGGGTTAACAAAAACACATATTACGTAAGCATCTACCGTTGCATATTGGCTCCCAAACGTGGGGCTAAAATTAATGTTAAATAAATACAACATTATTTGTAATACCGTCCCAAGAAGCACCATGGATGAAGCTGGCTGTCTGCTCTTGCCATGCTATCCATTGAAAACGAAATGATCCACAAGCTTCCAGATTTCAACGAGAGAGTCATAGACAGATTTGCCACAAAAAGGAAAGGAGGATGGACTTTCTCTAAACATACCTCTACAGGAGATTCAACCCCATTAACGTCTTCAGGATCATTTTAAGGTAATTTTAGAACTACAGTATTTGAAATAATTTAGAAAATAAAATCATTTGGAAAGGTAAATATCATAATGCAGTAAAAGCGGTGAACCCCCTGTCATTTTAGGCACTAGCCGCCACTGGTATTAGGAAAGAATCTTATACATGCCTTTTAAACCTGCTTAGAGAACATTTCAACAAAACTCAGACTCAAATTCAGTTCTATAATCCAAACTGCTATTATTGTTATGCATCCTATGAGTGTTTCGTGATGCTTGAGCTGGCATTACAATGAATTTAATGTAATGTGACAGTCTTACACTGTATTAAATGGAGATATTTAGAATTGACTTAATGCAATGTAACTTAAAAGTTTGGCAATGTCAAACTTTCCTTCCTGTTACGTCAAGTTTGATTTCACATGGTAATTAGAACCAATTGCCACTAGCTTGAAGTAACAAAAGAACTATCAATCAAGAGTCATTCCCATTACATTAAGTGTATGCCAATTATACCTTTAGTTTGCCAGCATTTCCATGTGATGTTAAGTAAAGTTCATCGTAATCCCAATATTACAGGCGATCTTATAAATAAATGTTCACCACATGTCTGCTGGTCGTGTATTTCATTGCGTTGTCAGAGTGCTTTTGAGGTTAAGAGCAAAGTACCTACACATATAAATATGCACGAGTGTTCAGAAAATAAAAGGCAATTCTTCACTTTTACGTTTTCCACACATTGTGTATGGAATTGACTGCATGCTTGTTACTATTTTGTGCCCATCTGTGAATATGGTGAACTTTTCCAAAATCAGAAAGGGTATTTCTCCATCAACATGCAAGTGATCTGCAATGCAAAATGAAGATTAGAAACATTGTTTCCAGAATTTTAAGCTGCTCTTCAGCATGTTTCCTGTTGCTCGAATTATTAAACTCCTCAGTCACAACTTTCAAGCATTTCTCTTCCAGCATCTCTATAATGCGTTTATACACTCATATTGTTTAAATGGATTTTCTTTATCTCTACCAACAAACATTTATCTCTTTTGCTGACTTTCTCCCCTTTTCTTATCGCACATAACCTTATTCATGATTGCATCAGTAAATCGTGCAAACAAAACAATACCTCTGGGAATAATGAACTCTTACTTCTGTAGTCGTAACTAAAAGTGTAAATTGTAATCGAGCTCTCTGTTACTTCCAGAGTAAATTGCTCCTGTAGTAACCTACTTTCATAGTGGGGACTTCTTTAGCAAATGTTACTTCTGAAGCAATTTACTCCAACATGGTGCATGTCGCCCTTAAAATAGTAGTTGTTCCTACAGTATCTTACGCTAGTAGGGAAGTTAAAAACCTTAAATAAATCCTGGAAGGTGTCATCTATATTGTGCTTCTCCCACTGAACTAAGTTACAGAGAGCCTCTGCAGCATAACCCGGGCGATTTTTATAGCGCCGCAATGCTTCCAGAATCTGTCTTTCAGTAGCAAAACCTGCAACCTGAAACATGCATGTGAGTCATATCCAATCAAACTGGGTAAGTTTTCAACATATATTTCACTTAGGGTCAGTTTCACCAACTGATGTTAAAAATACTCTTTAATATCATGTTTGCTAACATTATGTTAAAAGTTTAACATAATGGTAAAACTCTTGTGTTTTATCAAGCTTTTACAGTCACTTGCTTACTAACACCTTGTTAACGTCTAAGACAGCTGTGAGCAACAGCTGTGAGCAACAGCTTTTCAGAAGGCGGTGACCAAGCTACGGCTTCTGAATCCACTCCAATGCACTTTTGTCCCTGCATCACAGTGCGCTGTTTCAGAAGCAGACTAGTTATGTTCACATGACATTGACATGTGATTTTCCTGACTTCTGAATTTAGAATCTTGATGTCAACTGAAAAAACTAGGTGCAGAGAACTAATTTTTCACTGCTCAAAAAGGCATTAGTTATAGAATTGGTTACTAAGTATAGAGGAATTACTGAGAGAGGGAGAGAGAAAACAAAAGGACTTAAATTAAAGGGAAAGGATGCAGCTTGGGAGAAAATCCATGAGGAATATAATTGCAATATATATGTTTCACCCAGATAATTTTATACTAACATAAAACACAGCACTAGGAACACCAGATGCAAAGTGTTTATAAGATTTAAAACTGGTGGTGGACATTGAAATTAAAGTGAACACAAGTGTATTATCACTCTTGTATTTCCTCTACAATCCTGCTCATGATCGCTTTGGACAGCGTATGTCGCTTTAAAATTCCTCCTCTTGCAGCTTTCAAAATCATTACAATGCACATCTCTTCTTTGGTTAGGAATAGCTTTCAAGAATTCCAAATAAGTGACTTTGCATCAATAGCTTAGTTTGTGGCAGCCATTTTCCAAATTTAACATTTTTTCAAATGTCCTAACACAACGGTGGTGATAATAACACAAAGTTTAACACAATGTTATGGCTAACATGTTCGACAAAATGGAACTTATGTTAATTTCAATGTTAAATCACTTTAAGGTTATGTTAAAATTTAACATTGATTGATGAAACTAGCCCTAAAATGAAACTTTTGTATTCTATCAAATGATAAATTAAATGTACCATATATTTTTGGTGGCAAAATTTATATGTCAACATCAACATTCCTGAGAAATAGTGTATATTAACACATGTATATGCTCATTTCTCTCATTATATTTATTGTTTGAAATTGAAGTTAGTTTCATCTGTATTTCCCTTAATGCTGAGCATTGCTATTATGCTTCTCTTTTAAAGTCTAAATATATCTAATATTCTGCAATTTCCCCTGATAATGCTGTATCTAATGAGCAATGTATATATACTTTCAGTTTTAGTCACATATTCAAGGTTATTATTGTGAAGCACTTTTTATTAATTTTTTGACAGTGAATTTCAGAATTCCAAATCTTGGAACTGCTGAACAGACACTCTAAAAACTTATTCTTTGAAATAATTAAAAAAATTATTTTACATCATTTTCTAAGCAAATCTCATATTTGCTACTCACATCCTCTAGCTTGTGTTTAGTCTTACATATGCCAGATTTTGAATCAGTATCATGATGGCAGATTTAATAACTTACCTTTAAGCTAGGTTTGTAAAATGGGTTGGTAGGATTTATGAAAATGTCTTCAGTGCACATAGATGTCATTAAGCTTCCCAAAAAATACAGCTTAGTGTGTTTTTCCAGGAAGTTCATCAAATCTAAACCATGTAAGCCATTCTGTCCTGAAACAAACGTTAATCAGAGATATAAGAGGTACACATTAATTCACCTTGGTTTATGATTCCTTAAAAACAATATTCACTCATAGTTAGCTTTGAAGCACTCAGAAAAATGTTACATTTTTTTGATTTCGTTAGTGTGTTCTATTTATTCTCATTTTGCAAAATCTCCTTAGCACCCACATTTCAGAAATAGCATCCAAGTTGTCAAACAGTAGGTTTAACACTGATAGTATCTCCATATTGTGTTTAAAGTGTTCTTGGAATGAAAAATTTATATTATCAATGAGTACAAGTCAATGATTACTAATCAACTGCAGAGAAAGAAAATGTATGTATGCTGAGTACATATAGATTAGTTCATCCAATCATCTCACTCTCTCTGTCTTTCTCTCCATGTCTCCCACAGGGATAGGCTACAGGGATATCCTCACTAGCTCATGATTTACAGTGCTGCAACACTGAATTACATGCATGCTTCTCAACATTTATCAACTCAAGTAGTAAAAGGAAACTTACCTTGTGTGCAGTGCATGGCATGCCACGGCCATGTTTAGGGCCATAGCGTGCACCAGGTGTCACCTAGTGTACAATGGAAAGCTGGTGTGCTTCCTCTGAGGAGAGTATGTGCAGGTTGAGTGAAGCAGCCGAGCTTTCTGAAAGCGACCTGGCACTAATGAATTGCACTAATGGAATGCACCCACTCTCCCTTCTACTTTCACTTCTGCTGGTCGGGCTGCACTATAAAAGGTGGATGATTCCAGGCCTTCTATGTCAGTGAGACCGTGTTTACAGGGTAAGAGTGGAAGGAAAAGTTTCATCAGTCAGAACCATAGTTGCGGGAGTCCCGGAGGGCAGTGCACTGTCCCCACTTCTCTTTGCAGTCTACTTCCCAATGGAACCCAGGACTGCTATGTGCCAGTATGCAGATGATATCCTCATTATGGAACAGAGCAAAAATGCCTGCTTCTGTTACCCTCCATTGCAGCGACAGCTCCAGGCCATTGGCAGGTGGAACATGAAGTGGAGGAAGGCCATTAGTCCGGAAGCAGCTCTGCTCTTATTTTGGGCAAGGTCTGTTGCTGGCAGTCGATGCAGTCACTAAGATTTTGGTGGAGGAGAATCCACTGGATTACCTCAGCTAAATATCTTGGGGTCCTACTCGACTGCGGGCTCACTTTCGCTCCACATATCAAGGCAAAGATCGGTCTCGGCCACACTGCACTCAGTCAGCTGTACCCTGTTTTTCGTTCCAGTATGCCAAATTACCTAAAACTATGCATACATCAAGCGATCATCCCACCCCTGATTCTGCATGGATGCAAGGTATGGAGATCATTGGCAGCGACCACCATCTGCAAACTGTTCAGAACAGGGCAGTAAGGATGATCTATGATACTGGGCATAGATTCCAGTCTCATATCCTACACACCCATTCTGGACTCAAATACATCGTGGACATGGTGCACGAGAGACCTCTCACCATGCACACAAAGCTTGCAACCCATCCAAATCAGCTGGTGAACGTGCTGGGTCATTATGATCATAGGGCCCCCAGAAGACAGAAGAGCTACTATCTACCCAAGGATGCCATGGGGCTGCTGACGTAAGCACTACCAATCCATCTCTTACATTCCCCAAGTTAAGCTGTATTGGGCCTGGTCTCTAACTGGATGAGTGACCATTCAGCAGTGACCCACCCTCTCATTAACCCACCCAAATCCTAACTTGCTTCACTGGCAGTCGGCCTACTCAATTTGACAACCATGCAAGCGGCTGCACAAGTTAAGCAGCATTAGGCTTGGTTGCCACTTAACCACTTGTCTGCTTGAGTGGTTTGTCAAGACCCAGCCAATGGCAGAATAGGAAGCAAAGCTCCACCCATAGACACACGGCACAAAATCTTGCGTAAAAACTCAAAACCTATTTTATTGCACCAGTAAAGCTGTACTAGCAGCTAGGTACTGTGGTGATTTTACATTCAACCCATGTAAAGCTGGGTGATCTGCTCTTGGTTGCTGGATTGCTTCTATGTCAGTCAGTCTAACATTACACATTGCCAGCACAACATCTCACTATGACCAGGAAACATGTACAAGAATCACCTACCAGTCATCAACCATTACATGCTAAGAACCATAGTAGTTAAAGAGCGTCCATAAATAAAACTCAATCAACCATTATGTTAAGCTTTGTGACATTTCACCGCAATGCAGTGCTTATTGTTTGAACCAGCCAGGCAGAGGAGTAACAACAGTGAATGGCAGTTCGATGGAAAAGAGGGCATTAATGCGATAATATCAATTTCAGCCATTTTAGTATTTGTTTAAGTAAATCACAAGTCATAGGAATTGCAAGCTAATTGAATTTAAAGAATATTGAGCTTTAACTGGCCAGCTTTTAAGTGGTTAATTTAAATGAAGCTGGGCCGAGTTATTTTAGTGTGTGTGCTCAGTTGAAGTTATAATGTTTTGCTTGCATTGTGTAATGGTTCTCTTTGTCAAAGCTTTTAATATGTTAAATGTGCTCTCAGCATTTTTACTCTTTTTATTCAACTTGTCTATTTCACAACCAAAGTAAATTATATTAAGTTATTATTAGTTTGGTAATTAATTAGTGTAGAATTATGATTTTTATTCAATGTGATATACTGGGAAATAACAAAACAACTAAAGGTGCATTTACAATGCTCTCTGAGCTACTTAACAGTATATAATTAATGCTGATTGGTAATTGTCTTAATACTTAGCAGACTGTTTATTGTTCATTATTCACAATCATTGGATATCATTTCATAACAAAGATGTATCCAATAAGTATTATTTTCATGAATGTATTAAGGAATGCTTATTTTTTGCTTAGAAAAATTATCCCCATGCCTTCTTTTTAAGTCAAAGTTTTAAAAACAGCATCAATTAAACTATCATAAATGTTAGCAAATTATACTTTGAAATAAAGTGAACTTCTTTGTTTCCAACAAGGTGTTTACAAAACTAAAGATCAACAGTAAACCAGCATCAAATTGCAGCTATAGTCTTTCCGATACATGAATGGGTGTGCACATAAATTGAAATTGAGTTTTATTTATGGATGCTCTTTAACTACTATGGTTCTTAGCGTTCCATTCTATATTGGGCGTGAAAGACATGATTTTTTACTCAGAGGCATCTTATCAGGCTTGTGGTTCTTTTACGTGCCATAAATCTACGACATAGGACCACCGGCTTTACTTCCCTTCCGAAGGAAGCCATGCTAAGGATTTTACACCTGAAAAAATACATCACGCCCTGCCGGATTTGAACCCGCAACCTCGGGAACTAGAAGATAGCATGGTACCACTAGTCCATGGAGGACGTGTGCACATAAACAACGCACATGGTATCACCCCACACTTTACACTGGTGAATGCGTAGAGGTAGCTGTTTATTTTCAGGATCTCAAAAAACTGTCATAATTTCTTGTCATTTTTATATTGTGACTTTGTCCAGTTTTAACTGTCACTTCACTAATGCGATCTAGTTCAAATTGTTAATGTCACCAAACTTAGTTTACACTACCATTTCACTTTCTTCACGACATAGTGGTGTAATGAAATACCACAACATAGCCTCTTCTTCCGGACAGCTCACTCATTGTGGAGTCAAACACAAGACTTCTCCAATCTTTAGCAGTAGCAGCACTCACTGCACATCACAGCAGTTGTCACCAGCTCGCTCAGAGAATAGCACTTTTTGCTGCACCCACTCACTTACTGACCAATTGACCCAATTACACACTGACTTACTCACAAGACTGCTCACTTATATAGCTGCTGGTTCAAGTCCCAGAACTTTCTAGAGGCACAGAGAAGAGGGAAACTTCCAAAAGATTCTGGTTATCTAAAGATAACCCTTCCAGTGTTTACACTGGGCGAGACTGCTACTTATTTTTGTTTATCTCTGGCTGCCTGGCACCAACCTTCCAAAGCTTGAGCCAAAGCTGCTGCATCACAGTATTAACCATGGCACTATCTTTCACTGCACCAGCACTGAGTGATAAAGTAATACATGTCCCTATACTTGTTAAACAAACTAAATGTACTAATTCAAGAATGAACGAAGAAATGTTATGAGATATATTTTATTATTGTTTTTTACAACAAGCACTTTATTTATTGTAGGGAGCTCATTGTTTAAGAAAAAGCCATGCACCTTGAAGTATATGATGCTCTGCACAAAGTTGTCCACTTTGCCGAAAACACTGTATGTTGATTCCTTTTCTTTTTCAGGGTTTTCATAGTTCATCTTCTTCATTTCCTTCCTTGCATTGGAAACAGCATTCACACCAATTGCTTTTGATGTGTATTCAATGACATCCTTAATAGCAAAGGTGTCATAATGCTCAAACAAATAGTTGAATACATTCAAAATTATTATTTTCACCATTTTGAGGGCTTTGCCGCTTCTGTGTTTAATTACACTGCACTGACCTGCTATACTCAGCCATGATCCTAACATAAACAATATTGCATTAGCATGACCATTGCTTCACTCCAGTAAACAACACAGGAATACCAATACTTGCATGGTCATGATAAGAAATAGAAGCTAATTATTTAAGTTATGTTTAAACAAAACAATTATTAAAATACAGTGCAGTCGTTTTATGGTAGGGCATGGATTGTGCATATACATGTTCCGTGCACTGTTTATTACACTGGGGGTTTTTTGTTCCATAAACCCCGCATTACTTACTGATACGGTAATTTGTATCACAAATTACTCAGATGTAATTAATGATAGTAATATGAATATGTATTTTTATGTGACATTGATTTCAGAGGTTTATTAATTGTAATTATTATTGGTAAATAATAATATACGGCTTTACTGAAACTGTCAACAATAACGCAATAATGCAGCGATGGGGTGAGTTGTTTATCATTACCGGGAACAAGGAAGTTACGTAATGTTTCGCGCCGTTTCGTTAGAAGCTTCTAGAACATTTCCTAAAGTAATATGTATTAGTGGTTTTCATTGGATATTAAAATAGACGCTAATGTTGGCGCGTTTTCTTAGCCAATAGCAGTTCATTTATAATCTTTAGGCGTATCTTGATGCAGGCCTATAAATAGTGTAGGTTCGAGGTAGCTTGTCCCCCAGTTCAACAGAATTCTCAGTACTCTACACGTCGGTCTCTCAGTTCATTTATTTCGCCAAGTTACACGCAGCAGAATTACGAGAATTATTATGAAGTATTATACATTTAAAAAATTACATAAAGTTGAAATATGCGAGTTAAAAGTGATAAATAAGAAGTTATTACAAACAGTTTCAGTTTGGCGAGTATCCAGATTAATATGTAAAAGTGTTTGTGAACGTGTTTGGCAATAAAAATTATAAAACCAATTTCTTCGTCAGTATAATTTCTGGATAAAAGATTCCTTTCCGATTCACACCCTGCAAGAGTTAAATGTTGATACGGTAATCTGTATCACAAATTACTTAAAGGTAAATAATGATTATAATATAAATATGTATTTTTATGTGACATTGATTTCAGAGGTTTATTAATTGTAAGTATTATTGGTAAATAATAATATACGGCTTTACTGAAACTGTCAACAATAACGCAATAATGCAGCAAGGGGGTGAGTTGTTTATCATTACCGGGAACAAGGAAGTTACGTAATGTTTCGCGCCTTTTCCGTTTAGAAGCTTCTCGAACATTTCCTAAAGAATATGTATTAGTGGTTTTCATTGGATATTAAAATAGACGCTAATGTTGGCGCGTTTTATTAGCCAATAGCAGTTCATTTATAATCTTTAGGCGTATCTTGAGGCAAGCCTATAAATAAGCCAGGTTCGAGGTAGGGTGTCCCCCAGTTCAACGGAATTCTCAGTACACTACATGTCGCCAGTCAGTCCTTCATTTCGTCATAAGTTACGTGCAGCAGAATTACGAGAATCTAAAATATTATACAGTTAAATATACTCAAAGTCGAAGTACGTGAGTTAAAAGTGAGAAGTTATTACAAACAGTTTCAGTTTGGCGAGTATCCAGATTAATTTGTAAAAGTGTTTGTGAATGTGTTCAGCAATAAAAGTTATAAAACCAATTTCTTCATCAGTATAATTTCTGGATAAAAGATTCCTTTCCGATTCACACCCTGCAAGAGATACAAGTTCTACCAAGATAAGATGATAGCTAGCCGGAGGACAATATACATAACCTTAAATTCTTTCAGAAACTAATTGATACAAATTGCTAACGTCAGAGGGAGCTACGAACCAAACAAGGAGTGACGTCACAAGAAGGCTTCAACACACGTGATGTAAACAACATTACGTAAAGCAGCAACCGTCGCATATTGGCTTCCAAACGCGGAGCTACAATTAATGATCTACAACATTAATACCACATCAATGTCGACCTAAATAGCTAGCCGGAGAACATTTAAAGTGAATTATTTCAAAACTGATGCAAATTGCCACGCCAGAGGGAGCTACGAACCAACCAACGAATGACGTCACAAGATGGCAACGCATGAAGTCACACAATCTTAATACCGCATCAAATTGGCTTCCAAACGTGGTGCTATAATAATGTTAAAACATATATACAATTCATCCGTTGCAAATTGGCGCCCAACGTGGGGCGAAGTGACCAGGAAAGGAACACGATGACTAGGAATGAAGCAGAGTAACCAGGAATACAGCGGTGAAATGATCTACAAGACGCAGATTCAAGAAACAACTAGAGGAGCGACAAACGGCGCGGATAAGTGGATACAAAAAACATCGAAACGACGTAGATTCATCACAACACAACGCAGAAGCGACATACAAATCTAGGAGAATGGGGCAGGAAGCTGGACATCAAAGTAACAGCAACAGACAGCATCACAAAAGGTCAGAGTATAGTAATTTTTTTTAGAAAACGAAAAAAATGGCTACTAGTAATATTGAAGAAACAATGATGGAAGGGGATAGTGTAACAGTTAGCTGTAATTCAATACAGGGTACAAAAAATAGCGTAAACAATGTAGTATTGGAGAAAAAAAATATTAGTGCAGAAAGTAAGAATAGAATAGCTGGAAACATTACTATTGATGCTGGTATGATGAAGGAAATGATGAAATTGCTGAGAAATATTGGTGAGAAAATAGATCAAAACAGGGAAGATATGCAAAAGAATTTTGAGAAATTAGGACAAAGATTAACTCAGAATATGGAAAAGAATAATAGGGAATTGAGGGAAGATATTGGTAAAAGCTTAGAACAAAACAGGAAATCAATTGAAAGTATTGGTAGGAGTAATGAGAAATTAGAGCAAACAGTAGATCAAAGCAGTGAAGAAATTGAAAAGAAAGTTATGACGTTAAATAGTAGTATGCCAAAAATGAGAGATGAAAATGAGGAAGTAATAGCAAGTGAGACGGGAGAAATTTCAAAGAAAATGCTAGACATGAGCATGGAAATAGGTAACAAAGAAAGTGAGGTTAATACTAAAAGTGAGGTTAATGTAGAATGTACAGAGTTAGGAAGTCAAATGAGTAGTATTTCAAGTGAGTTAAGAGAGATAAAAGAGGTTATTAATGTAGATGTAAATCAGTCGCAAGTTAATTTCAGAGGGGAAATATCAGAAATACAGAATGAGACAGTAATACAAAGAAATAAATTGTACCAAGATATTCAAAATGAAAACTCCAGTCCAGTACAGTTTAGTACAGATTTGTCAGAGTATTCTCAGATTAAAATGATAGCAGAAGAATTGAAAATGACAATTGTTAAAAGATGTATGGTTCAGGAAACTTTAGATGGTTTTCAAATGTTATCATGTGACGAAATTTCAAATGAATACAAGAGGTTATTCATGAACAAAAATTTGAAGGTTAGGATACGGCTACGAGTAATGTTTAGCCACACACAATTTGATCCAGGAGGGTAAATAGCAATGTGATGTAAAGTAAATGCTGGATAGTTAAAGACGACTTGCAGAGAAATGTATTGGAACGTAAGAGGGTTAATTATTTATGTCATTTGAAAAGAGAAATAAATTATAAAAAAAAAAAAAAAGAGAAATGTTTAAAAAAAAAAAAAAATTAAATTTTCAGTAACTGTAACAACATTTGAAAATTAAGAATGCTAAGATTGAAACTTAATATGATATTAAATTAAAAGTACGTAAATACAATTCCAAAAGTATTGTTAAAATAATAATAAATTCAGAAAAAAAAAAAAAATATACTTGTGTAGAAAACAGAAAAGGTGAAACATTGTCTAGATTTAAGAGATGTAAATATTTGTGTAGAGGGTGAATATTTTGGTAAAAATGTTAAACACTCACAAAAATCTTAAATGTATAAATTTTTGTCAACAACTTAAGAAAGTAAACAATTTGGTAACATTAATTAAATAATTTAGGGTAAAGTATTTGCTATAAAAAAAAAAAAAAAAAAATTTTGTGATGTCAGATTAATATCTAAATTAATTAAACCAAAGCCAGTAAGTAGTGGCGAGATAATAAAAAAAAAAAACATGTCGTGTGTTAAATGCGTGTGAAGTGTCAAGTGAAAGTGATAACGTGTGTTCCAGGATTTAGGAGACTAAAAACACAATTTTAAAATTTCTAAACAAGTTATAAATATTTATAATTATGTTTCTAGTGGGGCATATGATACGGTAATTTGTATCACAAATTACTTAAATGTAAATATTGATTGTAATATGAATATGTATTTTTATGTGACATTGATTTCAGAGGTTTATTAATTGTAATTATTATTGGTAAATAATAATATACGGCTTTACTGAAACTGTCAGTAATGGCGCAATAATGCAGCGATGGGGTGAGTTGTTTATCATTACCGGGAACCAGGAAGTTACGTAATGTTTCGCGCCTTTTCGTTAGAAGCTTCTAGAACATTTCCTAAAGTAATATGTATTCGTGGTTTTCATTGGATATTAAAATAGACGCTAATGTTGGCGCGTTTTATTAGCCAATAGCAGTTCATTTATAATCTTTAGGCGTATCTTGATGCAGGCCTATAAATAGTGTAGGTTCGAGGTAGCTTGTCCCCCAGTTCAACAGAATTCTCAGTACTCTACACGTCGGTCTCTCAGTTCATTTATTTCGCCAAGTTACACGCAGCAGAATTACGAGAATTATTATAAAGTATTATACATTTAAAAAATTACATAAAGTTGAAATATGCGAGTTAAAAGTGATAAATAAGAAGTTATTACAAACAGTTTCAGTTTGGCGAGTATCCAGATTAATATGTAAAAGTGTTTGTGAACGTGTTTGGCAATAAAAATTATAAAACCAATTTCTTCGTCAGTATAATTTCTGGATAAAAGATTCCTTTCCGATTCACACCCTGCAAGAGTTAAATGTCGACCTAAATAGCTAGCCGGAGAACATTTAAAGTGAATTATTTCAAAACTGATGCAAATTGCCACGCCAGAGGGAGCTACGAACCAACCAACGAATGACGTCACAAGATGGCAACACATGAAGTCACACAATCTTAATACTGCATCAAATTGGCTTCCAAACGTGGTGCTATAATAATGTTAAAACATATATACAATTCATCCGTTGCATTACTCACGAGTGATAGTAACTTAGACTGTAATGAGGATTAACCTTGTTATAAGTGATGTTGGAAGTGGTGTCCATCTGCGTGATGGCATTCCTAGTATCTTCGGATAAAATTTTCATTCATACACACAAGTTTTTCTTGTATAATGTTCATAATTTCTGTGTTTATATTGTCCTTAGTTTATCTATGGTATGAGTATTGTTTATTGTTCCTATACGCTTTATTTTTTTAGGTTTCCCACAAATAGATGAAGCAATTTTGTCAATTTTTCCTCTGTTAGAACATCTCATTTTCGCTTCTTAGGTTTAGAGATCCCACTTATTAACCAGATGTCTTAACAGTTTCTCTTCCTGGAACTGGAATACCAGGAAATTTCTCCTGAAATTGTCTACATACCTGTCTACATGATTTGGTTTCTGCATAAGTATCATATATAAACATTTTTTGTTCAAGCTGAATTTGTTGGCAGATATTGCAGTGGATTAATAACAAGATATTAACACTCTTAAGAAAATCATGCACAGCACAGATGTCTTGAATAAACTTTCACCTTTGAGATGCACAACTCTCTTTACTGCACAAACACAAAGCAGCAACTGAAGCACAACTGGTAAAGATAACCTTGAACACATCATGTGCTACCAGTTGTACATTGGAAAAGTACTGAGGTCATTGCAGTACAGCATGATATGCATATAGCAGGTCTATGGTCCCACTTTAAAATGACCACACTGTAGTATACTTATTCACGGTCTTTATTATTTGAAGTACAAAAAGGGTGATAATACATCTAGTGCAGTAATGAACTATTTTTATTCGCTTGAAAGGTGTATTGCAGCAAAGGCACTTGCATTTGTTTACACCAAAACCCTTTCTTGGGCTGGATTGAGTATAAATCCATAGCCTATAATTTGTAACCCTATACCCCACTCATATTGTTATTCAAGTTAATCATTTGAATATTAAAAAAATCTGATGTGTTGCACTCACATGCCTTTCTCTACTCTTGTACAAATCATTTTTACAAATGCCTATTCTCCATCTACTTCATTTTAATCAAGATAAACATTTGCAGAAACTATCTTATTGCTAATTTTCTTGTAGTTGCAAGGGGAATATGATAGGCTTTAAGCAACAGTCAAATATTTTTTTAAAACCAACATTCGTCAAGAAATTGCTCCATTTCTCCAAGAAAACTGCAGAGTGTAATGAGCACTTTCCTAGAAGGTGTCAGAAATGCTTGAACAATGAAGGGAGGCAATTCAAGCATCTCCTTGCTTAATATACATGAGTAATTTACTTTTCTTTTTAAGTGTTTATGTTATGTGTTAGAAATAAGTTATACGACAAACCGCACTATATTTATTGCAGGCTTCCTGTCCCTACACCACCAATTGCTATGTGAAGCATTCCATTCTCTTTGCATGTCCAGGACATAAGAAAAACGAATAACAAATTCGCATTTGAGAAAAAGTATTAGTATCAGAAAATTCAAACAAATAACAAGGAACATCTTGGAAATGGTTCACCCACCCAATGGTTCATGTATGTTGCATAAATTGTGTGCTTTAACAAGATCTACATTTTTTGTGTAGTAAAATTCTGTCTATCTCTTACGGTTTACCAGTTATAAGTCATTCAGAATGAAGAGGACTTTTGGGGACATTCCCAGAAAATTCAAGATATACATTTCATTTGCCATGAAAATATCTTAAACATATGATATTTTAATCAAAATCATTAGAGCCATTTTTGGGAAAATCAAAATTTTCGAAAAATGTTCCTTGTAAAGGGTAGTCTTGAGTGGAGGATTTTCTTGAAAATCTTCATGTCGCATCCTTGGAAAATGCCAAACTCAAATACCAAGTTTGGTATTTATCCGACTTTTCGTTTTTGAGTCACGCACGCACGCACACACACGCACACACACACACATGTTCCCAAAAATGCTTAATTTGGATTCAGGGCACCTCATAGCATGTATTTCTGGTGAAATCCGGTATTGGATTTTTGGGTGGAATGCAATACTTCCCCGACTTGTTACACGTAGCAGAGAAAGTAAAAATAAAATAACACAAACAAAAGGGAAAGACTAACACTGAGAAAGCTTAAAATCAACCTCTTAAATAATGCAGTTTAATATGTACAATACAACTATGTCAAAATCACTTCACATTGCACTACAGGCTCCATGTCAAGAATATGTGTTGCATTCACGTGACTTTCTCTACTCACTCTTCTACAAATTATTCTTACAAAAACTTATTCTTCTGTCTAGTTCTTGTTAATCAAGATAAACTTTCATTACACATTTACACACTCACTGTAGGTAATAAGAAGGATGCAATAACCTAAAGTGATAAGTCAAAAAACAAGATCACTATGTGATGGCTTTGAAATTCCATGTTCCTTGTATAACCAATTGACTGTGAGAAAAAACAAATAGTGACTTACCACTTGAAAAAGTGTAAGTATTTTAAAATTCAAACTAATAACAAAGATGTCTTGAAAATGGTTAATGCAAAAGAACAAAAAAAATTACATAAATTGTGTTCTTTAATGAAATTTACGTTATTCGCTCATCATTATTCATCCATTAAAACATGTACATGTTGTAGGATACGTCAAGTATAATATACATTATTTACATCAGGTGAAAAGTTACAATAATTACAGATTTAAAAATTCATCTGCGGCACAAAAGATGTGATCTTTTAAGAAATTTAGTGAATTTACAAATAGATTATGCTTTGCTCTAGTGTTATACATATATGAACTTCTGAATTTGTTTTGTATAAACTTAAGCGAGTTTTCATATAAACAAATGTTTCATATATATATAGATACTTGCCAAAAGTAAAATGCTTAATTGTTTAAAGCATGGTTTACAACTAGTTGCAGTTGAGAGATCCACCATAATTCTAATTATTTTGTTTTGTATTTGAATACTTTCACACTATCTTTTGAATTTCCCCAGAAAATAATACCATACACTAGTAGGTTATGGACATATGCAAAGTATACTGCTCTAAGTATATTTACACTAGGCATACATTTGACTGCCCTTATTAGGAAGCACATTTTACTCAGTTTTTTTGCTAATGTCTCTATGTGTGATTCCCAACTCAAAGTTTCATCTACTATTAAACCTAAGAATTTGTTTATTTTTGCATAGTTTATTTGGCATTGTCCCAAAGTTAATCTTAGATATATTTGATTTTCATTCATCTTATTATGGAAGCACAGAGCTGCTGTTATCTCTTTACTTAATACCAGCATGTTTGCAATGAATCAGTTAAAAATGTATTTCAAACTTTTATCTATATGCGGATTTGGATTGCTCTTGCTCTTCCCTTTTATAAAAATACCAGTATCATCAGCAAAAAGTGTTACATTTACACTTGTCATATTATTTACATTATCTGCCAAGTAGTTTATATATAAGACAAATACAAGTCCGAGTACCATTCCTTGAGGTACCCCAAATTTTACTGTACTATCACTTGAAAGCCAAGTTTTGACTTCACCAGTTTCTCTATCAAAATGTTCAATTTCAACTGATTGTTTCCTGCTATCTAGATATGATTTAAACCACTTTAATGCTACTCCCCTCACACCATACATGGATAATTTGCCTATCAACACTCAAATCTAATAACTAAATCAAAGGTCTTTGTAAGGTGCAAGAAAATACCTATTCCTAACTGTTTATTGTCCAGTGCATCGTATACTTTTTCAATAAAGTTTATCAGTGCAGAATTTGTGGATTTTTTTTCCCTAAAACCATTTTGATTCTTGTTTATTATTTTAAATCTATCCAGGAAGCTTACTATTCTTCTATACATTATTTGTTGAAATATCTTTGCAAAAGATAAAATTATTGATATTGGTCTATAATTCTCAACCTCTCCTTTGTTATGCTTTTTATAAATTGGTTTCACTTTTGCATCTTTTAACCTCTTGGGAATAGCCCATTTGCCTGTGAAAAATTTATTAACTGTGTTACCATCAGTGGTTCTATTATAAATGAAGAGCATTTTTTTATAACACTGTTCCCAATTTTTATTCTTCAATTTTGTTATAACATTCTTTTATTTCATCTGCTGTTAGTGGAGTTAAAAATATTGTGTGCTCATTCTGCTTTAGATTTAACCTTTCTTTACTTCCATGTGAATGATTTTTTAGCAATTTTTCTGCAACACATATAGTACTTCTTAAATAATTCAGAGATTCATTTAGGCTCACTTATACATTGGCCGTTATTTTCCGAACAATAGTTGTTTTTTAAGCTGTCCTCAGATTTTATTTCACTTCTAATTATTAGCCACATGGATTTTGATTTATTTATTGCCCTTTGAGTAGTTTTATCATGGTGTAACCCTTTGGCCTCTTTAACAACCTTATTGTATATCTTTCTATATTTCAAGTAACAGGCCCTAAATCCCGCAGTAACCTTATTTTCCCTCATAAATTTGCTCAAGAACCTTAAATTATCACTTGATTTACGTATTCCAGCTGTGATCCATTTATTATTTAGCTTATTTATTGTTACTTTAACAATTGGTATTGCTGTTTTAAAGCAAAAATCAATATATCCAAGAATGCATTTATGGCTTCATTGAGAGATTTAGATAGTTATACATTTTCCCATGTTTCTTTACTAAATAAGAAATTTAAGTAACAAATTAAAATCGCTAACAAGCCACCTTTTTGTACATTTTTTCCTTCTGTCTTGGGGCAGAATATCCTACTGGAAAAACCTGTTTAAGCACCTGAACATAATTATCTGAGAGAGCTGTGTCAAATACCTGAATATCATATTTCCATACATTTGTCTCCAATATTACTTGAGTCAATTGCAGAATAGGTTAAATCAGACACTCTGGTTGGTTCACTTACTACATTTTGATTGCCATACATATTTAAAAGGTTTAGTAGCTGTTAATTTATGTCCATATCCCCTGCTATTATTACATTCGTCTTTACCTTTTTAAAGAAGTCCAAAATAATTTCCAAATTTTGTAAACAAATTTGAATGTTGCTTACAGGATTTCTATAAACACAAATAATTATTATTTTATTATCAATTAGTTCACATATGCTGATTTCAAAATGTTCCTCCTGATTTAAATGTTTAAATTTATCAATCTCCTTAATTTAACACATATACATGATCCACTATTTTTCTTATTTGATTTACAGAATTTACTAGCTAGCACATAGTTCAGTAAATTGAAGTATTCAGTTTCATTTTCTCCCAACCGATGTTCAGTTAAACATATTACACTAAAAACTTTTTTGGAGTAGATGTTAATAGCACTTCAATATTATATTTTTTGTTTCTCATATTCTGGATGTTTTGGTGAAAAATTGATATGTTAAAATTACTTATTTTGCTATTTTCACAGATATTTTTTATACTGTTTAATTTCTTTGGAGGACTACTCACTGTGCATACTTGATTTCCACCTTCTGCACTAGTTACTAGTTTAACTGATTGTTTACTAACTACACTTACAACAGACTTCACTCAATGTATATGAACCTTTCCTGTTTAGATACACCATCCCTACCAAGGCATGAATAGTCCAATTTCTTGTCCAGATTCACATAGACAGCTTTTGGAGCATGGCATGCCCATCTAATGCTCTCATTTAGACTATTTAAATACCTACTACCCAAATCACACCTTCTTATTATGCTGTTTACTACTACTGTTACGTTACAAAGCTTCTTCTTGGTTGCATGTATGAGGTTGTACATATTACCTAAAATCTCTTCAACATTGTGCGAGCTTTATAGATTATTAGTACCCACATGCAACACTATCACTTCAGTATTTTCTGGCTTTCCTATTACTCCCGGATCGTTTAACTTTTTACACATCTGTTGCAGGTTGATTCCACTTAGTGATTTTAACTTAGCACTTTCCACTTTTACATGTTTAATGATAGAGTCACCTACCACTTTGAAGTCCTCACTTTCTGCCTTGATTTGTTTTTCCCGTTTCTGGATTTTCTGGTTAGGATTGATCCATTTGAATTTACTTCTGCTTTCCTCTTCTTTTCCTAATGAATGGTATTGGTGGGAAGTACTTCTAAAGTTTCATCCAATGATAACTGCAATTCATCATCAAGGGAGAATAAGATGGTAAACCTATTGCTTGTTGGAATATTTTTATTAGTTTTCACTTTCACACCTTTTGTAACATTTGCATACTTTGCTTTTTCCATCTTGAGCTCACTATTCGCAGTTTTTAAAGTTTTTATTTCCTCCTGAGCCCTTTTTAAGTCTTTGTTTGGTATATCTACTATCATGAACAACTCTGAAAACACTAACACAATTAAATTTGAACTAAAATAAAAGAAAACCAATGCTATGCTTCATATTAACCTTGCAGGTACCGTGATAAAGGAAACTCCCTCACACAAATTCTTAGGCATACAGGTTGATAAATACATATCATGGACTAATCATATTGACAATCTATGTAAAAAAATTAGTAAAGGCCTGTACCTGTTGAGAGAGTTTGCAAAAATATGTAACATAAAAGTTCTCAAAACTATATATCATGGCTTAATTCATTCGTACATTCAACATGGCATAGAAGTATGGGGTGGCCGTAGTAATACCCTCATCCAGAGGGTTCTAGTACTCCAAAAGAAATGTATTAGAACAATGTTCAAAATGGGAAAATGTGAGTCCTGTAAGGAAGTCTTCAAAAGAGAAAAACTATTTACTGTAGTGTCTTTGTACATATATAAAGTAATCTGTCTGACTGAACTGCACAAGCCTAAAACAACTAGTGAAATACATGGTCACGACACAATGTGTTAATTGGACTTGCACCAAAATAGTCATAATTTAAAATCTATAAACAAAGATCCCTTTATATTTGGTTTATATATGCACAACCAACTACCAACTGAAGTAAAACATGAAAGCAACAGCTTTAGATTCAAACAGAGTGTAAAAAAATATATTTTAAACAATCCTGTATATGATATTAATGATTTTCTTCTTTGTACTTAACAATGCTTGAAAGAGCCTGTATACAATATTCATACTTTCAACAAAGTGTAAACAAACACATATTGCGAGAGAACAAATTGTATATATGTTTTAAAACACCACGTGGTGAATAATGTTTCTCACGTAATGTTGTTTACATCACGCGTGTGTAGCCATCTTGTGTGACGTCATTTGTTGGTCTTGTCCGTTTAACTCCATCTGGTGTAGCAATTTGTATCAATTAGTTTATGAAAGATTTTAAGGTTATGTATATTATCTTCCGGCTAGCTATTTAGGTAGACATTTAACTCTTGCAGGGTGTGAAGCGGAAAGGAATCTTTTGTCTATAAATGATACTGATGAAGAAACTGGTTTTATAATCTTTATTGCAGAACACGTTCACGAACACTTTCACAAATTAATTTGGATACTCGCCATACTGAAACTGTTTGTAATAACTTCTCACTTTTAACTCACGTACTTCAACTTTATATATTTAACTGTATAATCCTTTATAAGATTTCTCGTACTTCTGCTGCGCGTAACTTTATGAATTTAGAGACCGACATGAGAATCTTGTTGAACTGGGAGCTGACGTGTTACGTGTTGAGAATCTTGTTGAACACTGGAGGACGCTTACCTCAGACATGGCTTATTTATAGACTTGCCTTAAGATACGCCTACAGATTATAAATGAAATGCTATTGGCTAATAAAACGCGCCAACATTAGCGTCTATTTTACTATCCAATGAAAACCACTAATATATATTATTTTTAGAGAATGTTCTAGAAGCTTTTTACCGAAAAGGCGCGAAACATTACGTAACTTCCTGGTTCCCGGTAACGATAAACAACTCACCCCCTTCATTGCATTATTGCGTTATTGTTGACAGTTTCAGTAGAGCCATATAATATTATTTACCAATAATAGTTACAATTATTAAACCTCTGAAATCAATGTTACATAAAAATACATATTCATAATAAAATAATTATTTATATTAACGTAATTTGTGATACAAATTACCGTCTCATATGCCCCACTAGAAACATAATTATAAATATTTATAACCTGTTTGGAAATTTTATAATTTTGTTTTTAGTCTCCTAAATCTTGTAACACACGCTATTCACTTTCACTTAACACTTCACACGCGTTTAACACACGACATATGTTTTATCTCGCCACTACTTACTGGCTTTGGTTTAATTTGTTTTGATATTAATCTGTCGTTACAATAAATTTTTTTTTATAGCAAATACTTTACCCTAAATTATTTAACTAGTGTTACAAAAAATGGTTTACTTTCTTATATTGTTACCAAAAATTTATCAATTCAAGAATTTTTTTGTAATTACCATACATATTTACCAAAATATTCACCCTTTACATATATTTACATCTCTTAAATCTAGATAATGCTTTACATTTTCTGTTTACTACACAAGTATTTGTTTTAAATTATTTTTACCATTTTTGTTATTTTGAATTTTATTTTAAACAATACTCTTGGAATTGCATTTACGTATCTTTACTTTAATATCATATTAATTTTCAATCTTTGTATTCTTAATATTTAATTCTTGGAATTGTATTTACGTACTTTTACTTTAATCTCATCTTAAGTTTCAATCTTTGCATTCTTAATCTTCAAATATTTTGTTACAGTTACTAAAAATTTAATTTATTTATTTTCTTCTCAAACAGTTAGTCATGACCACAATTTATTTCTCCATTCATATGATTTACATTTTTATTTAACCCTCTTACGTTCCAATACATTGTTCTGCATTTCGCCTTTAACTATCCAGCATTTATTTATCATCTTTGTCTTTTATTTCACCATGATCTTCATGGTTGTATGGTTTAAGCATCTCAATATGGAACTTTCCTATGCTTTTTCGAGTTGTTGGATTACATAACTCATATGTGTTAGTTCCATACACTTCAACAACTTCATATGGTCCATGGTATTTGAGAAACATTCGCCAATAAAGTTTATTTTCTTTGTCCGACAATTTCTTGGTTTTAACCAAAACTAAATCTCCTATTTTGATCCTCCATTCCTTTCTCTTCTTTTCTTCATGTTTAATTTTTCTTTTTATGGCTTTTTTCTTCATCCTCTCGAATGCTTTTCGGAACATCTCTTCTTCTGTTGGTGGTATCGAATGCGCATCTGGAATGGCTTCTGGAATTTTTTTACACATTGTATTGATCTTTTTTCCCAATTTAAGTTCACATGGTTTATATCCTGTCACATTGTTTATGGTTTCATTTAGTAGATTCTGAACGAAGTTCACGTATCCATACCATTGGGTGTGTTTTCGATGACATAACACCCTTAAATAATTTGAAATTTCCTTAATTTCCCTCTCCACTGGGTTGGAGTTCGGTCTGTATCTTGACGAAAAATATTGTTTAATGCCATTTTCTTTCAGTCCATCCATAAATTTTTTTCCTGTGAAGTACGAAGCATTGTCGCTCAATATTTGTAAGTCCTCTAGAAGCTGTACTGATGACGTGAAAGTCATTGTTGAAGTCTCGTTGTCCTAAAATTCCGGCGTATCCTTGCATTGATGCGTCGACATAAATTTCATATTCCAAATCTTCTCTGGGCCTCTCAAGTAATATGGACTTAGCAAAGAGTTCCTTTACTCTCTCAAAACATTTTTGATGATCCTCTGTCCATTTCCACTTATTGTTCTTTCGGAGTAGCTGCCGCAGTGGTTCTATTTCAGCCGAATATCTTGGTACGAACTTACTCTGAAAGTTCAATACCCCTAAGAGACGTCTAATTTGTTTTACGTTCCTGGGTGGCGGAATTTTCATTATTGCTTCTATTCTTTTCTGATCAGGTCTTATACCTCGTTCATCTACTACATAACCCAGAAAATTTATTTCCTTGACACAAAATTTTGATTTTAGTATGTTCACAGTCATACCATGTTGTTGTAGTTTATTTAACACATAATGGACATTATTCATGTGTTCTTCAAATGTTTGACTAATGATTAAGAAGTCGTCAATATACTTTATTAAAAAGTCATCTGCAGAATTTTCCAAAGATATTGTGAATGGCTCTCAAAAATCCACTTCCTGAGTTTTTTAAACCAAAAGGATTTACACAAAAGCGATACTGAATCCCTGAGTACTGAAATGAAGTGTAATCACGCACTTGCGGATCTAATTCCACTTGCCAATATGATGCAGTGAGGTCGATGGATGTCAAAAATCTTCCTCTTGAAAGTTTTGTAATTAGTTGTTCAATTCCCTCACTTTGAAAATGATCTGGTTTCATATACTTGTTGACATATCTGCCGTCTAAAGTTAATCTCAAACTACCATCTCGTTTAATACTCCAGCAGATTGAATTTATGTATTGAGAATTACTTTGCTCAATAATCCCATTTTCTAACATGCTATTTATTAATTGTCTAGCTTTGTCTCGAAGACTTATAGGTAAATTGTCATACTTGTGCCTATATGGTGGTACGTCTTCTACTTGAAATGTATGCTGATATACATTACATCTGCCTGGGATATTACTAAAAACTGAACTATTGTTCATCAAAACATCATGAAGGATTTGTTTTTGCATTATCGTAAGATTATAAGCTTCTTCACACTTGTGTATTATTTCCTCATTTCTCTTCTCTTTCCTGCTGTTGTTTGTCTCGCTCACATGGTCGTCTTTTGTGTGGATTACACATTTCTCTACTTCTTCTGGCATTTCTGCTAGCTGTTGAAAATATGGCGTGGTATTCCCTTCATATTCTGTGACTACCTGCTTTATCTGACTATTTCTATCAGTTTCTGTTGTTTGCACAAAAAACTCTTGGTCACAAATATTTTTCTCATCCTTTGTCATCTCGATTACAGAAATTTTTTCTTTTATAAATGGTACCCTTATTTCTCTATCTTCTTTTGTTATCTTTAACTCTTCATGTTTAAAATCTATACATGCTTCATATTCATGTAGGAAGTCACATCCTATAATTATGTCACAAATCAGGTGGTTTACAATTAGAAACATAACCTCAAAATTCTCTCCGCCAATAAGTATGCTAAGTAGAGCTTGTGTTTTTATGACCTGTGTAGTTCTTCCGATTGCAACACGACAAACTAAATTACTAGTGGGAAGAGCCATAATTTTGTTACCTTCATTAATCAAATTTATGTAAAATTTCTGTGAGCAAATTGAAGCTGATGAACCAGAATCTATAGTTGCAATGATTTCTTTATTCGCAATTTCCACTCTAACATGAGGTGACTCAAAATTTTCTCTCTTATCTTTTGTTGCTGTAATCTTATTACAGGGTGTATGTGTAGGCGTATGATTTGTATTAGTAATGGATACTGAATTATTAAAGACGTCCTGAGAACCTACTACACAGGAGTCTGTTAACAGTTTTCCTGGTTATTTCCATGTTCACGTACGGGACTGCCATTCCTAACAGGCGCTAAATCTATCTCAGTGTCGCTACCATTGTTTTGAGTTCCCCTTCCTCGAGTTCGAAATCCTCGATTTCTGACATTTTGTCCCCTTGGCACGTAATTTTCTTGCCGTTCCTCAGATCTTTCTCGGTTATTATTTTCCCTCCAGTGAGTGAAATTTCCCCTCTGTCTAGTGTACCTCCTTCCATAATTTTGCCCTCTTTCAGGCAATCTTTCTGTCCGGACATAATTTATTTGTTCCTGCCGGCCTGGTCTCCTATCTATCCTTGATCTTTCAAATTGTGGAACATATGATTGATACCGTTGTCTGGTATTAATTTCATGATGTCTGTCTTGTCCTCTTATTCGTTGATAACTACCTTGGTAATTTCTTCTATCTCGTACATCTAAAAATCTATGTTCCCACTCCCGAGACATATCTTCTTCCTGTTGTTCCAAAGCTGTTATTAATTCTGTCATCTCATAGATGTTCCGTGGTTTTGCAATTAATAAGTAATTTTGTATCCTTATAGGATAATGCCTTGCGAGCAAACTCACAAAATCTTCCTCACTGATTGGAGGTGACAAGTTTCTAACCTGACTTGCATGTTTTAGTAAGTAATCAGTCATCGATATTCCCTCTCGTGGATTAAATTGACCATGACTAAGCATTGCTCGTATTCTCTGCTGTACCGTAACATTCCAAAATCTGTTCATGAATAATCTTTTAAAGGATTCATATGAAATTTCACCCCCTGATACCATTTGTAACCAATCTAAGGTTTTCTGGTCCAAACATCTTTTGACAACTATCATTTTCAATGCTTCAGGTATTTTTTTAATTTGAAAATACTCTGATAATTCTGCAATGAACTGTACTGGACTGGAGTTTTCATTAAATTTTGGAAGTGAAAAATCACTTAAGATATGATTGTAATTTTGCAAATTCCCTACTCCCATATTTAAATTCTCTAGTGTAACTTGTGCACTCTGAGTTTCAGCATTAGCTATAGATGAAGCTGCCGCATCACTCACATTATTTATCATACCTGAGGAACTACCTCTATCATTATTTTGTACATCTGACACATGCACATCACATATATTTGCCCTTGAATTCAATTCTAACCTATTTACAGTACCCTGCAGATTTTCTATTGTCTGTTCCAATTTCTTATTATTCTCATTTTGAACAGTTTGGTGTTTGTTAATTTCAGAAGTTAGCTTTTGATTCAAATCTTTAACTTCATCAGACAATTTATTTCTCTGCTTTTCTGACTCCTTCTGAACTTCAGATATTTCCCCTCTGAAATTAACTTGCACCTGTATTAAATCTGCATTTGTAGCCTCCATCATCCCTTTTAACTCACTTGAAATGCTACTCATTCGGCTACCTAGCTCTGTACATTTTACATTAACATGCTCTATTTTATTGTTAACCTCATTTTTTTGGTTGGATATTTCCCTGCTCATGTCTAACATTTTCTTTGAAACTTCACCTATTTCATGTGCTATCATTTCTTGATTTTCATTTTTCATTCTAATCATACTACTATCTAGCTCCATGAATTTCTTTTCAATCTCTTCCCTGTTTTGTTCTAAGCTTTTACCAATATCTTCCCTCAATTCTCTCTTATTCTGATCTAGTTTTTGTTCTAAACTCCTATCAATATCTTCTCTTAATTCCCTATTATTCTTTTGCATATCTTCCCTGTTTTGATCTATTTTCTTACTAAGATCTTCCCTCAATTCCCTATTATTCTTTTGCATATCTTCCCTGTTTTGATCTATTTTCTTACTAAGATCTTCCCTCAATTCCCTGCTATTCTTTTCCATATTCTCATTAGTCTTTTTTATATCTTCCCTGTTTTGATCCAATTTTTCACCAAATTTTCTCAACATTTCCATAATCATACTATTATCAGAGTGAATATTTCCTGCTATTCTATTCTCACTTTCTGCACTAACATTTTCATCTTCAAATCCTAAAAAATCTGGACTATTTCCTGTAACCTGTATTGAATTACAACTAACTGTTACATTATCTCCCTCCATAATTATTTCTTCTGTATTGCTAGCAGCCATTGTTTTTATTTTCCTACCGCTCCTAAGTCTCATTTAATTACCTTTTTGATGCTGTCTGATGCTGCAGCTTTGATGTCCAGCGTTCTGCCCCTTTCTCCTAGATTTGTATGTCGCTTCTGCGTTGTTTTATGATGAATCTACGTTGTCTCGTTGTTTTTGCGTCCACTTATCCGCGTCATTTGTTGCTCCTCTTGTTTCTGGAATCTGCGTCTTGTAGATCATTTTACTGCTGCATTCGCCTTTTCCTGGTTAATTCTGCTACTATCCTGGTTATTCTTGTTCCTTTCCTGGTCACTTTGCCTTCCTTTCCTAGTCACTTCGCCCCATGTTGGGCGCCAATTTGCGAGAGAACAAATTGTATATATGTTTTAAAACACCACGTGGTGAATAATGTTTCTCACGTAATGTTGTTTACATCACGCGTGTGTAGCCATCTTGTGTGACGTCATTTGTTGGTCTTGTCCGTTTAACTCCATCTGGTGTAGCAATTTGTATCAATTAGTTTATGAAAGATTTTAAGGTTATGTATATTATCTTCCGGCTAGCTATTTAGGTAGACATTTAACTCTTGCAGGGTGTGAAGCGGAAAGGAATCTTTTGTCTATAAATGATACTGATGAAGAAACTGGTTTTATAATCTTTATTGCAGAACACGTTCACGAACACTTTCACAAATTAATTTGGATACTCGCCATACTGAAACTGTTTGTAATAACTTCTCACTTTTAACTCACGTACTTCAACTTTATATATTTAACTGTATAATCCTTTATAAGATTTCTCGTACTTCTGCTGCGCGTAACTTTATGAATTTAGAGACCGACATGAGAATCTTGTTGAACTGGGAGCTGACGTGTTACGTGTTGAGAATCTTGTTGAACACTGGAGGACGCTTACCTCAGACATGGCTTATTTATAGACTTGCCTTAAGATACGCCTACAGATTATAAATGAAATGCTATTGGCTAATAAAACGCGCCAACATTAGCGTCTATTTTACTATCCAATGAAAACCACTAATATATATTATTTTTAGAGAATGTTCTAGAAGCTTTTTACCGAAAAGGCGCGAAACATTACGTAACTTCCTGGTTCCCGGTAACGATAAACAACTCACCCCCTTCATTGCATTATTGCGTTATTGTTGACAGTTTCAGTAGAGCCATATATTATTATTTACCAATAATAGTTACAATTATTAAACCTCTGAAATCAATGTTACATAAAAATACATATTCATAATAAAATAATTATTTATATTAACGTAATTTGTGATACAAATTACCGTCTCAATATATTTTCTTAACTGTAATTTAAGTTTTTATCTTTGTACTTGACAATGCTCGAAACTTGTAATTGAGTCTATGGGCAATAAACTTATCTACTTATATGCAGTGACACTATCATCTCAGCTTCATGTGTTGTTTCATTCTGAGTCGACATTTCCTTGTCGTGCAAATTTAGATTCTTTAAATCCATGTCGGTTTTTCTTCCAAACTTGCGTTAATTTCTGCTGTTTTTTTCATCACTGGAGACCTTATTGCTCTTTTCTCTCTTCGTATTTTTGCCAATATCACCATTAATTTCACTTATTTTCATTTGTGTAGTAAAGTTTTGTTTATTTTATGACAAAAGTCATTCAGAATGAAGAAGACTTCACAAGCTATTCCCAAAAAATTCAAAATATACATTTTATTTGTCATGTAAATATCTTAAACAAATGATACTTTAATCAAAATCATTTGTGCCATTTTAGAGAGAGAGGAAAATGTTTTTTTTTCCATGTAAAGGACAGTTTTATGTCAAGTCCTTTGAAGATGCTGAATCTAAATACCAAATATGGCAGTGAATCTAGGGTGATGATGGAGACAACAGTCTTTGAAACACGTCCTAGTAAGTTCTGGTGTAGAAAATGAAGCTAAAGTAATAAAACTCTCAATTTGTGCATGATTTGGTTTATACTTTATTTGGTACTTGATACGGTAATTTGTATCACAAATTACTCAAATGTAAATAACGATTGTAATATGAATATGTATTTTTATGTGACATTGATTTCAGAGGTTTATTAATTGTAATTATTATTGGTAAATAATATACGGCTTTACTGAAACTGTCAATAATAACGCAATAATGCAAAGAGGGGGGTGAGTTGTTTATCATTACCGGGAACAAGGAAGTTACGTAATGTTTCGCGCGTTTTTTCCGTTTAGAACATTCTAGAACATTTCCTAAAGCAATATGTATTCGTGGTTTTCATTGGATATTCAAATAGACGCTAATGTTGGCGCGTTTTATTAGCCAATAGCAGTTCATTTATAATCTTTAGGCGTATCTTGATGTAGGCCTATAAATAGTGTAGGTTCAAGGTAGCTTGTCCCCCAGTTCAACAGAATTCTCAATACTCTACACGTCGGTCTCTCAGTTCATTTATTTCGCCAAGTTACACGCAGCAGAATTACGAGAATTATTATAAAGTATTATACATTTAAAAAATTACATAAAGTTGAAGTATGCGAGTTAAAAGTGATAAATAAGAAGTTATTACAAACAGTTTCAGTTTGGCGAGTATCCAGATCCATATGTAAAAGTGTTTGTGAATGTGTTCGACAATAAAAATTATAAAACCAATTTCTTCGTCAGTATAATTTCTGGATAAAAGATTCCTTTCCGATTCACACCCTGCAAGAGATACAAGTTCGACCTAAATAGCTAGCCGGAGAACATTTAAAGTGAATTATTTCAAAACTGATACAAATTGCTACGCCAGAGGGAGCTACGAACCAAACAACGAATGACGTCACAAGATGGCAACGCGTGAAGTAAAAACATATATTTGCTATCGCAAATTGGCACCCAGAACGTGGGGCAAGATGACCAGGAAAGGATCAAAATAACCAGGAAGTAGCAGAATTAACCAGGAAAGGATCAGCATAATCAGGACGTGGAACGAAAGCAGCAGTAAAATGATCTACAAGACGCAGATTCCAGAAACAACAAAAGGAACGACAGACTATACGGATGATTGGACATCGTAATTCCGAGATTACGAGGCAACAAGGAATTCAACGCAAAAACATCGAGACGACATAGATTCATCACAACACAACGCAGAAGCGACATACAAACATAGGAGAATGGGGCAGAACGCTGGACATCAAAGTAACAGCAACAGACAGCATAACAAAAGGTCAGAGTATAGTAATTTTTTTTAGACAACGAAAACAATGGTTACTAGTAATATTGAAGAAACAATGATGGAAGGAGATAGTGTAACGGTTAGCTGTAAGTCAATACAGGTTAAAAAAAAAAAAAAAGCTCAAACAATGTAGTTTTTGAAGGAGGAAATATTAGTGCAGAAACTAAGAATAGAATAGCAGGAAATATTACTATTGATGCTGGTATGATGAAGGAAATGATGGAATTGTTGAGAAATATTAGTGAGGAAATGCAAAAGAGTCATAAGGAATTAAGGGAAGATCTTAGTAAGAAAATAGATCAAAACAGGGAATATATTATTAAGAGTGTAGAACAAAAAGTAGATCAGAGTTATGAGAAATTAGAACAAAAACTAACTCAGAGTATGGAAAAGAATAATAGGGAATTAATTGAAAACATTGGTAGGAGTAATGAGATATTAGAGCAAAAAGTAGATCAAAGCAGTGGAGAAATTGAAAAGAAAGTTATGAAGCTAGATAGTAGCATGCCAAAAATGAGAGATGAAAATGAGGAAGTAATAGCAAGTGAGACAGGAGAAATTTCAAAGAAAATGCTAGACATGAGCATGGAAATAGGTAACAAAGAAAGTGAGGTTAATACTAAAAGTGAGGTTAATGTAGAAAGTACAGAGTTAGGAAATCAAATGAGTAGTATTTCAAGTGAGTTAAGAGAGATAGAAGAGGTTATGAATGTAGATGTCAATGAGGCGCAAGTTAATTTCAGAGGGGAGATATCAGAAATACAGGAGTCAGTAATGCAAAGAAATAAATTGTACCAAGATGTTCAAAATGAAAACTCCAGTCCAGTACAGTTTATTACAGATTTGTCAGAGTACTTTCAAAGTAAAAAGATAGCAGATGAATTGAAAATGAAAGTTGTCAAAAGATGTGTTGTTCAAGAAACTTTAGATTGTTCTCAAATGTTATCATGTAATGAAATTTCATATGAATACAAGAGGTTATTCATGAACAAAAATTTGAAGGTTAGGTTACGGCTACGAGTAATGTTTAGCCACACACAATTTGATCCAGGAGGGTAAATAGCAATGAGATGTAAAGTAAATGCTGGATAGTTCAAGATGACTTGCAGAGAAATGTATTGGAACGTAAGAGGGTTAACTAAATATATATATGTCATGAGAAAACAGAAATAAATTAAAAAAAAAAAAAAAAAAAAAAAAAAGAAATAAATATTTAAAAAAAAAAAAATTAAATTTTTAGTAACTGTAACAGTATTTGAAAATTAAGAATGCAAAGATTGAAACTTAATATGATATCAAATTGAAAGTACGTAAATACAATTCAAAGAGTATTGTTAAAATAAAATTCAGAATAACAAAAATTGGTAAAAATAATTTTAAAACAAATACTTATGTAGCAAACAGAACATGTGAAACAGTGCCTAGATTTAAGAGATGTAAATATTTGTGTAGAGGGTTAATATTTTGGTAAATATGTATAATAATTACAAAAAAATCTTAAATGTATAAATTTTTGTCAACAACTTAAAGTAAACAATTTGGTAGCAGTGATTAAATAATTTAGGGTAAAGTATTTGCTATAAAAAAAAAAAAAATTTGTGATGTCAGATTAATATCTAAATTAATTAAACCAGAGCCAGTAAGTAGTGGCGAGATAAGACATATGTCGTGAGTTAAATGCGTGTGAAGTGTTAAGTGAAAGTGATAAAGTGTGTTCCAAGATCTAGGAGACTAAAAACACAATTTTAAAATTTCTAAACAAGTTATAAATATTTATAATTATGTTTCTAGTGGGGCATATGATACGGTAATTTGTATCACAAATTACTCAAATGTAAATAACGATTGTAATATGAATATGTATTTTTATGTGACATTGATTTCAGAGGTTTATTAATTGTAATTATTATTGGTAAATAATATACGGCTTTACTGAAACTGTCAATAATAACGCAATAATGCAAAGAGGGGGGTGAGTTGTTTATCATTACCGGGAACAAGGAAGTTACGTAATGTTTCGCGCGTTTTTTCCGTTTAGAACATTCTAGAACATTTCCTAAAGCAATATGTATTCGTGGTTTTCATTGGATATTCAAATAGACGCTAATGTTGGCGCGTTTTATTAGCCAATAGCAGTTCATTTATAATCTTTAGGCGTATCTTGATGTAGGCCTATAAATAGTGTAGGTTCGAGGTAGCTTGTCCCCCAGTTCAACAGAATTCTCAATACTCTACACGTCGGTCTCTCAGTTCATTTATTTCGCCAAGTTACACGCAGCAGAATTATGAGAATTATTATAAAGTATTATACATTTAAAAAATTACATAAAGTTGAAGTATGCGAGTTAAAAGTGATAAATAAGAAGTTATTACAAACAGTTTCAGTTTGGCGAGTATCCAGATCCATATGTAAAAGTGTTTGTGAATGTGTTCGACAATAAAAATTATAAAACCAATTTCTTCGTCAGTATAATTTCTGGATAAAAGATTCCTTTCCGATTCACACCCTGCAAGAGATACAAGTTCGACCTAAATAGCTAGCCGGAGAACATTTAAAGTGAATTATTTCAAAACTGATACAAATTGCTACGCCAGAGGGAGCTACGAACCAAACAACGAATGACGTCACAAGATGGCAACGCGTGAAGTAAAAACATATATTTGCTATCGCATACTTGGTTTATACCAAGTTCAGTATTTAACAGATTTTCATTTTTGAGTTATGCTGTTCACAGACACACATACAGCCTTTTTCTAAAAATATGTTTTTTGGACTCAAAACGTGCATTTCCAGTGAAATCTAGAATTTTGGGGTGTAATGCAACACTTCCTGTAGGTGCATAGTAGAGAAAGTAAAAATGAAGGGGGAGGAGGCATATTTATATGAAAACCAAAGATTCATGATTCCAAACTCAACTGTTGTGTCAGATTTTCAGATTTGATTGAACTTTCCAAATAATAACCAGAATTTTACATGGATTTAAAACTTTTAAACTGCAGTTTGGATTTCAATTTAACCTCTATTGCATAGAGCCATTCCTATGCCCAATATGCCAGGTTCCATGGTCATGGAGTATATTATGATACAAATTAAAATTCTTGAGTTATTCCAGAAAACCTTCATTCAGCTACAATGAATTAATGAAAAAACAGTATTGGCTGGAACAGGAGAGGGAACTTAGAATATAAATGGTGGGTATTATGCATATAGCATAAAAGATGAACAAAAAAGAGAAAAAGATGAAGAATGTGAGAATGAAGAGGAAGATATGTACAAATATACAGAGGAATAAGACAAACATGGTATTGTCTATGCATGCCTATAAAGGTAATCTGCAACCTTAATATTCTAGCATAAATACTAAGTCTTCCTGCAATTCAGAAGTGGAGAGTTGAATCAGCCATGAACAATTCAATGCTGTGGCTTGAACATTGTATCTTTGGTTCTCATGCTGACACTAATACTGATCTAACATTGCAAGATACTACAATGCACATTACACTTTCTCATCTGAATCACGTATTCTGGAATCTTCAAGGCAATCTCAAGTACTCCAAGATATCATGCCTCAATGTTGCAAGTACTTTCCAGGCTTTATAGTTAACCATTATTAAGAGTTAATTAATGTTTTGATAATTACCAAATTGCAATTATCAACACATAAAATTAAAATTATCCACCTATAATGCCTTTAACTAACATAGTGAGCTTTAATAAAGCAATAAAATTAAAATAAAAAATATATCTTACCTGAGATATCCACAGAGATGAGTTTTGGCAAATGGTCTGCAATTAAGGAAAAACTGATATGGAAACTATTCGTTTCTCCTGAACAATCAAGTTCTCGAAGTTCATGCATTTCTTTCAATATTGGCACAACTTCATCCTTTACCTTAAAAAAACAGAAGTATTATAATGCAATAAATTAAGGAGTACTTCTTGCTGGTTGCCAAGTTAAATCAATGGTTTCCATGTTGAAAGAATCCAATAAAAAATAATGTAATAAATTAAGGAGTACTTCATGATGGTTGCTAAGATAAATCAATGGTTTCCATTAATATAAAAAAAGAAGCTAGAAACAGTGATGTGATTTTGAATTTACTTAAGGTGAATTAGTTACACTATAGGTCGATCAGCGAGAGTTGAGTTGCAATGTAAACATATGCACGTGTTCTTGTCCATAGCATGGGTTCATATTCTTCCTCTTTTACAACTAGTTCACAAAACATTGGCTCAGTTTAAGCTTTTTTGAGGGGTTATATAATGTTAATTATATACCTATAAAGTGTTAGCTGGATTAGAACTATTCCATAAACGCTTTATTAGGTGGTGTAAATATTTGCTTCTGAGAAATACCACAGCCGATGTGGGAGAGGGAAGATGTCCCTTCCACTGTATTATGCACGTGCCTTACTTCTCCGCCTCTCTTTTCATCCAAGCAGGACAGGCATTACTTGGATCAGTTTTAGGTAACAACAGGCCCGTTTTCACATACCAATAACTTACTGCCATTCAGTCACGGTATGGTTCAAGTTGTGGCAAAAGGGCTTAATTTTATTCAATATTGAAGCAGATCAGCTTTGATTTTGTGAACAGGAAAAAAACAAAAGTGATTATGACAAAGAATATATTGTTGTGTGGCATCATAAATATTTACAAAATAAAGGTGGCATAACTGGGCAGTTTAACATACAGTGTAGTGGACCGTCTGGTCATTAATGCCACCGATGATTCAGAAGATCATTCCGAATCTGATCTGGAAGGAATAGAGCCGCTGCTGGAATCGGAATAAAAGTAAAAGTGTAAAGGTATTATTATTTGCTTCCAGTAATATATTAGTTATGATCTACAAAGTAGCGTATTACAAAGAGAACAATGTTATTCAGCATATAATCTCCAAGTCCTGCACATAAAGCAACATCAGTGATGCAATCCCAAATGTGCACCAGTACTGTAAACTGAACAAAATGCCTCCTTTCCTTCTCCCACTCCACCATCTTCTCCTTTCCACTTACATGCGGAAGGATATGTACATATCAGCTCTCACTGAACCAGGTATAATATCACTTAAGTTTACTCACTTAACATATTTTGGGAAACTTAAGTGATGTTAGTGTAACTAATTTCAACTCACCTTAAGTAAATTCAATGGTTTCCATTTTGAAAGACATCCAGTAAAAGATAATGTAATAAATTAAGGAATAATTCATGATGGTTGCTAAGATAAGCCAATGGTTTCCATTTTGGCATCTAATAAATGAATAGCCATAGTGAAAATCTCTGATGTGTTGCATTACATAATTTTATCTGCTCACTCTTCTAAAAAATATTATTATAAAAGCTTAGTCTTCTATCTATTTCTTGATAATCAAGATAAATCTTCATTATACATTTACATATTTTGATTTAGGTATAAAGAGGCTAAAGTACCCTAAGGTGAGGTCAGAGTTTTAAAAAGCGGGTTTCTATGTAGTGACTTTGAAATTCCTCACTCTTTCATGACTGCAAGATAAAACGAATAGCAACTTACCACTTAAAAATGTATAGGTACAGTAGACCCTCGTTTAATCGAATTCTAAGGGACCAAAAAATAGCCAATTCGGTTTAACGAAGTTTGAATTAACGAGGTTTTGTAAAAATAGTCCTGTATTTTCTGAAATGGTAAAATACGATTGTTGAGTTCACTTTCTCTCTTGTTATGCATATCAACAAATGATGGTGTTCCACTTTCATGACCTCTAAGAGAAAGTAAAAATAACTGCTGTATATGGTATATCTGGCATTTGTTTAATTGAGAAAGTATACTGTCAAATGCTTGTCGCAAATTGTTTAAAAAACAGTACTATTTGGAACAATATTGTACGCATTGAATTAGTGAGTTGTATAATACAACAAACAATAACCTTAAGAAACACTTTAAATATACTGTTTTTTTTAACACTAAGTTCTAATCAAAACACATGTTTTAGTTACAACTCTTATCCATTACACATTTTAGTTCCATAATTTGAAAAAATCATTAATTGCTGTTTGGCGAACCGTTGGTCATAATATTATGACCTGAGAATACCACATCCAGAGCAACCTGAAATGCTATTGGAGACATCAGAAGTTGCAGCAAATCTCTCAAGAACAGAAATTGCAGCAGCAACTTCAGCGTGGGATCGCGGTGTCATATCTTCATGTTCCACCTCAGAAGATGATAGTAAAGAATTATCATTCTCTTCTGCTTCATCAGCAGATGACTGGTTCTTCAGCAGCACAGATGTTGTTGTCCACCTATGTCCATTCTTCCATAATGATGGTGCAAGAGGGCACCAACCAGGTGTAAGTATGTAGAAGAGCATTATCAGAATCTCAATTGTATCCACCTTATAAGTTCAGATGTGGATCATCGGTTTGCTGTTCAGTTTCAGCGACATTATCAGTTGCTGTCCACGCCTTCTTAAAACAGTTATGGTGTCTGTTGTAACTTCATTCCAACCAGCAGATATGTTGGGTATAGCTTGCAGTACATTCCAATGTGGAACTGTTTCTTGTAGTTCTATTGCCTGATGGCAACCTTAACCAGTCGGCATCTGTAATTATGCTTCAATGAGACAATTACTCCTTGATCCAATGGTTGCAGACGGCTCGTGGTGTTAGCTAGTAAGAAGACAACTTCTATGTTCGGAAATTTCAGGTCATCGAACTGATGTGCCAAGCAGTGGTCCAAGGTTAGCAAAATGTTCCTCTTTCTCACAGCCACTTGTTGTTGAATCTTCAAGAGATTTGGTCATTCAAGCTTTATTGTTATTCTCATACTGACTTGCCAGTTTGAATAGGTTGGCATTTTTGAAACAATGTGGATTTTTGTATTTTGTATTTTCTGAACTTTTCAGAAGTATCTGAATTACAACACAAGACCACCATCAGTCTCTCCTTGCTGCATTTTCCTCCATGGCATTTACTGCCCTTGGCACGTAGTGTTTTTTCAGGCATCAAGTTATAGAAAACGCCTGCTTTACCCAAATTAAACATTTCTTGGGCGATGATGAGAGCCCTTAGATTGAAACTCCCGCGCCCACTCATTAACATCTTCCTCATTTACTCTATGTGCCTCCCCACAGACACTGACAGCATTGATTTTATGCCTCTTCTGAAAACGCCATAGCCATCCCTCAGAGACAGAACACAGAAATTTCTTCTTTCTTGGGGATTTCCCAGGCCTTTTATTGAAGCATGGTGCCGGACAGTGGAATTTGCTGAGAACGCATGTGTTGGAACCATTCTAACAGCGAATCCTCCAACTCTTCATGTTTCGCTGGTCTAATGCGCTTGCTTTGCCACTAAATGAATAGGTTGTCAGACTTGCCTCTATTTTCTGTTTTGAACTTATAATCGATGGGAGAGTACACTTGAGAATCTGAAAGTGTCCTGCAACCCGTGTTTTGGTCTTCTCCCCACTATCGACCATATGTAAAGTTTGCTGTTTTTGTTTGTGCATGAGAGCATTATGAGCACATTTCTCTTTCGGTGGCATAAGGAGTGATGGAGCAAAATGGAGAAAAAAAAATTCACTGTTCACAAGCAGAGACAAACAGCTCTCTGGATTGTTGCAAGTCCGCACCGTGTGCGGTCTGCTGACCAACCCTCTCTTTCCCCGCCCTTGCATCATATACTGTGGAAGTGATACATATGCAGCAAGTAAGCAATCAGACCATTGTTGAGAAATTACAGTACAGTATTGAGAAAAATTATGTGAAATGCGCAATGGAAAATATCATAGTGCACAGCACAACATACATATTTGGTTTAAATGAAGAATAACATATGGAATATGTAATGAGGAGACTAAATGTTAGTTCGTAGTATGAATTACCCAAAATTCGGTTTAAGCGGTATATTTTTCCATGGAATTCAACAGGGACTGAGCAGCTACTACGGATAAGCCAAATTTTCAGTTTATCCGATTTCAAATTAGCGAGGGTCTACTATATTTCAAAAATTCAAATCAATAACAAGAATATCTTGGAAATGGTTAATGCTACAAAAATGTTTGACATAAACTGTGTACCTTAACCGGATCTACATTTTTTGTGAAGTAAGATTTTGTCTTATCTTTTACAGTTTACCAGTTACACAGAAATTGTTCATTAGGATGAAGAGCTTTCCACAAAAAATTCAACATATACACTTTATTTATCATGCAAATATTTTATGCACATGGTATTTTAATCAAAATCATTAGAGCCATTTTATTAAAATTGTTAATAGTGCTGAAGTAATTAGTTTTACTTATATTTTTAATTAATACACATAAATTAAGCTGCTTTTAATAAATAATGGATGCACATTAAAAAGGTTGAGTGATAACTTAGGCACAATACCTTTAGAGCATAGATGGATAATGATGTGAGACGATCTTTGCATCTGAGCAGTGATGAAATGTCATCGACAAAGGTGCGGGAAATATCCAGAGATTTTAAGTGTGGCAAACCATCCACTACAATCTCCAGACATTGTGTGTCAAAATCTGTACAGCTCACATTAAGACTCTGCAAGCTAGAGCAACTTAGTAGGGACTCAACTCCAGGTTTGCTGTTAAATTATATTTTAGTTAACAAACACATTATATAGAGCTCCAAAACACAAATGCATAATACTTCTCAGAATTGTAACAGTTTGAGAGATTACAAATTCCTAAAAGCCAGTGACACATATATTTCACTCTGCATTTTAGTATTAAACATGAAATAAACTTTTTAGACATATTAAGCACTGATTTATGCATTGGAAATATTACATCCTCCAGAAAACAAACTTGTATTTATTTACACAGAGAACATAACATAGCATGAATTTTACTAGGTGTATAGTAGTTCAAGCCAACAATATGAGAAAGGAAACTATAGTGGAAGCTTCAAACTACCAAGCTATAATACTAAATTGCAATGTAAGTCAAATATACACTGGAGTTGCTTCACTAACAACTACTTACCTGAACAAGTTTCGTAGGCAATGTTGCCTGCATCATCAGCAGATTTTAACAGTCAAGACTTGTTGCTGATATCTTCCGTGGACTAACTGGATCCATCAGTTGGTTGATGAATTTGCAAGGGGGTTGTCTTCAGCAGAAATTTCAAATTCATTAGCTTTGTTTTAGTAAGAAGTCTTTTCCCACATGCCTAGTTCTAGTAGCCTTTGTAACGCTTAACAGATGTACACCATTTTCTATTTTGTGGTTTCTGTTCCAGAGGTGTGAAGCTACTAATGACTTCTCTATTTGGATTCTTTTTTGTGTCTCAGGTGTGCCTTCAGTCTAGTTCCTGTTTCTTTTGTTCTTTCCTATGTATCTTTCTTCACAGTCTTCAAAATTGATTCTTTAAAATTCCTCATTTATTGGATGGAGCAATTTTAATATGGGTAGTGGCACACCACTAACCACTTCCACTTTGGAAATGAAGGTAAGTATCTTTTTACCTTAATGGGATATGTTCTCATAAAGTTCAAGCAAAAAGGTTTGTTTTAAAATTTGTACAAGAGGTACATATTGTTTTCCTTCCTTCATTATTTCTTTTGATAGTAAACATATTTTGCTTGTTTTTATTTTTCAAAGTAACCAAGCCTTCAAACTTTGAATTTCTTTTAATCCTCAGTCACAAAGATGAAAATGAATAAAGTGAAACATTTAAGTGTCACTGAATCGTTGAAGAGCAAATTGTTTTAACATGATGCAAAAGGAATAAGCATAAGTGACCAAACAAAGAAATATATTGACCTTAAAGAAGTAGCTCAAAATGGTTAACTCCCAATATCTATCACAGTCAACAGCACAATAAAAATTCCATGAAATTTTTGGGGTACTCTGGTGCATGACAAATCTTATCTGCAAGCAACCAGTTCCTCTTTGGAATCAACAAGCAATGAGTACACTGTAGTCAGAAAATTATTTACATTGTGACAAGTCAATCTCTGCAGTCTAAAACCAGTGCATATTTAATTTTCTCTGTGGTTTGTGCTATCTTATGCCATGAAGGTATCGTTGAGAATTAAACGGAATTCACATTAAAAATCTAACCTAAATTAAAATGAAAAGGAACTTATTCATTGAAATTAATTAATGAGGACTGAATCAAATGAGCTCTCATACAGTTTCATTCACCACATTTTCATGCAGAACATGTAGGCTGTGGCTTTATTGTCAGCTGCTATCAACTGATTCAACTTCCCTAAGATGAAGGACCAGATGTTGAAGAAGTCAATAGAAGCTCATAATGTAAGTAACAGCTTTCAAAAGCTTGAAATCTGTTTTGTATGAAAGTGTGGTGTGTGAAACCTTATGAGTGTTCACTTGGCTCAATCCTTAGTTTATTGAAACCTGTTTTGTATGAAAGTGTGGTGAGTGAAACCTTATGAGTGTTTAGTTGGCTCAATCCTCATTTTAAGAATTTCAATGTTGTTACTTTAAAAACTAAAAAAAATAAAATTAAATGGTTACTATCCAGTAAAAGAAAGTATAAAGGAAGAGAAATAATTCCATCTCATCAGGGCTCAAAAATGGAATATTTTGTTTGACCACACTTTCCTGACAGCATAGCCAACATTAGGCAAAGAGTTGCCAATTCCTTCCATTCATTCTTTGCCTTTGTTCCATTTGAAGTCGTACCATCTTCAATTATAACTTGGAATTTCAAATTTGGAGAGCTATAGCTTCCTAACTCATATTGTTCAGCTTGGATTGCTCTCTATCCAGTAAAACCCATGCTGTGGTATGCATTAACATTCTACATACAGAACTTGCTAGAATGAAGCAAGGGATAATGAAACAAAAGCAATTTAAAAATGAAGATGAAGTTCCTTAGAAACATCAAATATGTGGACAATTCCATTTTTTACAAACATACCTATGCACATTATATATTTTCAAACCTACATCATTTCCAAGATACTGTTTTTAAAAATAGGCTTAAATAAGAATATTATTGTAGTACAAAATACAATTTCTTCAAATTTATAGAACATCCTCAAATAAAAAACGGAATATAAACCTTTTAATGCATGAAGTTAAACAACAGACTTAACATGAGAGAAGATTTCACAATTAAATACTTTCTCTACAACAGGCAAGTGGTAAGGAAAGTAAAATAAGACTAGATAGGTAAAGCAGTTTGACAGACCTGCAATAGCCAATTTCTATAATTTTGATGTCACCATTAGATAGCTCTGAGACAAAATACGTGCATATGACCTTGGTGTAGGCAGAAATAAGATGGTGTACACAAAGCGTGCTTGAAAAATGTTCTTCTAAAACCATAATAGTATATTATGCAACAAGACTATAATGGTAGTAATTAAGAGGCAAGTATGTTTATGAAACAAGCGGTAGCTCATTTCATAATTTTCTTAATTACCAAGTTACAAGTTGCATATGACTGTTTTTGGTCAACCATGCTATAATTTCAAAACTTTTGAGTTTTTACAAAAAGATCTTATCTGTTAAGTCTGTGTAATTAAATCTGATCAAATGGCAGTACTGATGGCAGGACATTGAGCATATTTGCAAATAGTGCAACAGATGGCAGCACTGCTGAGTCCATACCATATTTATTGATTTTTTGCAGGTAACGTGAAAGGAACACATATTGAAGCAAAGGAAATAAACTCAATTTATTAGATTATTAAAATTACAATGATTGGAATTTATTTTATTTTAAATACACATTTTTAATTGTTTGTGTATCAGGGGAATGGATCTCAGTGGAATGTTTGAAGTTGGGACTTCTGCTTTGGTGTTAAACAGTATGGGAGATGGAGGAGCTGCGTGCACCACTGTGTAAGATGATGATGAGTCGCAAGTGTTATGGATACCATAACAATTCAGTTACCTCACATGTAATCAACATCTTATAGTGTGGTCAACCAAAACTGAAGTTAAAGTATGGATACATTCAGCTCAAATTAGTTATAAATGAACCTCTATTAATGAGGGGACATTAATAGGACTTTAACACACTGAAGCCCTAATTAATAATTTATTTTTAAGTCAAACTTACTGTACACACTCCATTAATTTTAGTATCTTACCTAATTCTGACAGTCAAAACTGAATTGCTGAACAATATTATTGAGGACACATTAATTGGACTATAACACTTTTCATTTTTACATTATATTCTATTTCCTATTTATTTTCTTTTACAAAAATATAATGTACACATTTTGACATAGTTAAAAAAAGAAGAAATTTCTTTACCTGAATTTCAGGGAATTTGATACATTGAGAGAGTGCAGGTTATCAAGTGTCCATTTTCCAAGATTATCAATTAACTTGTTCACCGCTATAGTCATATTTGTAACTTCTAGCTTGGGAATTTTAAGTTGTTTTAAACTGGAAAATCCCCTGCATGTCACAGCACTTGCATTGTTAAGTTTTATGCATCTAAAAAGAAAAGAAAGAAAGAAAAATTGCCTTATGGAACATAAGAATTTTAACACCTGGACCATTACCCTGTTATGTTTTCTATACAACAGTATAAATGAAGAGCTGAAATGCCTAACAGACTAGTGTCCAAAAAGAAAGAAAGGAAAAAAAAAAAAAAAAAAATCAAGATATTTTTTTTCAGTAAAATTACCTGTCGTGAACAATGAAACAGCATTTTAAACAGTTAAAATTAACCTCTAAAATAATTGTATTTGCCATGTTTTGCATTATGGAACAGATCATTTTGTTGCAAATATCAAAAATGTTAATGTTTATGATTAACCTGCTACATATTTCAAGTCTTCAAATATCATTATTTATGCTATAAGATTCAGAAAAACATCTTTGTTTTCCTTTGTCTTCCTTAGTCTTCCTTAGCGTGGATATGAACTGCAGCACTAAACTTAAATATACAATAAATAATTGAATGCTGCCATTATGAAAATTTAATAATGGATGCCCAAAAATTGAACCCATTATCTTTATTTTTATTAACACTGTACAAGTCATTTCATGTCAAACCGGACAAACTTTTGGCTTCAGGTTTTCAAATTTTTTTGAAACTTTTTGTATACCTTATGGCGGAATTATTAAAGGGGTCTCTACTTTGACAGAAGATGATGACAAATCCTATAGTTATAAGATTTTGTCAGAAATGAATGTAGGTTCATGGAAAAAGCTTAATAATGTTAAGTAATGAGCGATGAGATCTCCAATATCCTCAGGGCACATTATGAAGAAGATTTATCTCTTTTTATATATTATCAAAGATGAAATGAACTCAACTTTCCATATGTTATATGTTTTTCTTATTTATTTTCTTTTACTTTTACATTTCACATTTGAAACCTCTCTTAGCGTTTTACACTTTAATATTAAGACCAAGTTTTAATGCCAATAAATATTACTAATACGATTAATGTAAAGATGGGATACACAACCGTGCTGTATGAGTACTAATAAGATACTGTACTTGCTACTGAAGAAAAGAAAATTATTTGTAGTTCCATGACAACATTCATTACTCATTACAATGATTTTCGCGCAGTTCGCATTAATTTAATTATCATTTTAAAATACCGGCATGATCTCCATTTAATCCTTTATGGATGTAAGATTTCAGGGTGGGACATTAATAAATGATGCAGAAAAAACATATACATAAATGTACACATAGCTATCCCGTGACTTCAGCCTAACTCAGGGTACAGCAGACACAGTATGCATTCAAGGCCACCTGACACACACACTTCCGTAACACCGATATCTTCCTGGAAAATTCATTGGATGATATCCTTCTCACTCTATTAATAGAATGCTTATAAGCTTCTTTATTTATGCAGCACTCTGGAAGAATACATAATAAAATCGTTTTCAGTTTACAGTGTTACAATCTTTCAGATAATATCAATATGTCTCATGCAAATGAAAATATTGCCACAGCTGTGCGTGAGAAATACTTTATTTTTGGTTTGTGCAGTTAGTATTCAGAACTAATTAAAATGAGTGACATAATACAACCCAGACATGACCAGTGCTTCAACCCTTTTAATGTGAGCAACCACAGCCGTAGGTATAAGAAAGAACAATTAAAGTGCATTACATCAACAGTGCTAAAGAAACTAAATATGGAGGAAACTCAGGTATCATACATTCTTAGAGCTTATGACAAGTGTCAAAAGGAACGGCATTATTGACGTTGAATCCAGGGCCTTCCAGGTTAACAATACTGATTTAATTCCCGGTTGTTCTACTGATCAGAATTTTCTTGAAGAAACAAGTTCAGCCAAATCAGAAACTGATGATTCAGTATCATATTCAACTCAGAAAAGCGTAATAAAAGTTCGGGATCAATGAGCACAATGCCAATTAAGAAGAAACAATTATCACAGAAATGGTATCCCCATCAGAAATTTCAGAAGATAAAACAGACCCTTGGAAAAAGGATTTTTGGTGTTGAGATAAAAGAAGCAAAAGCATCCCCTAATGAGCAGACTAAATGCGACAGTATAATCGATAATTAGAGGAGTATTTCTGGAACACCAATGACAGGAATGTTAAAATTCAGATTTTAATTATATTTGAAGATTGGCCATGCAGTAAAACTAGGGAACACTTCAAAGCATCAAATCACATGATAGTGTTGCGAAGAACCTAGCTGCAGAAAGGGGAATTTTCTCTAGGCCAGTAAGTAAACCTGAAAAAAATTTAGAGCAACTACAGTACAGAAAGTACGTGATTATTACACAAATTATGAAGTACGTCACGTCATGGCGGGAGAGAAACATTTTGTTCCAATAAAAGAAGGTGGACAGAAAGTTCAAAAGTAAAAGAGATTGCTGCTGTCAAATTTGAAGGAGACATTTAGATTTTTTAAGGACAAATATCCAAATACAAAAGTAAGTTTCTCAGAATTTTGTGAACTGAAACCAAAAAACTGTGTAGTACTTCCTGGAGGTAGTGGAACACATTCAGTCTGTGTTTGTGCTCACCACAAAAATGACAAGCTGCTAATTGATGGTGCAAACATTGTGAAGCTGACAGCTGAGATAGATAGCCTGCTGCAAAATTACAAAGACCTTCCTTCACAAATAATGTGTAATCCTGCATCTCCTGATTATTATTTTGCAAGGTGTCCAAATTGCCCATCAACAGTAGATTTAATGCAATATTTGCATCAGGCATTTGAAAATAAAAGATAGATGTAGTCGCTTACAAACAATGGATAACTGTTGATAGAACAAACTTAGAAACTCTTCAGTCTTCCGTTTAAAAATTTTTGGAAGCTTCATACCAGGATAGAAGCTCTAGCTCCTCATGAATTTACTGCTCAGCAAGCAAGCTGCTTTTCTGGCAGAGAAGAAAGAGGCTCTCAAAGATGATCAATGCCTTGTAATTTGTGATTTTTTAGAAAATGATGCCTCTGTGATTCACGATTCAGTATAAGGTGTCCATTGGAATAAAAATCAGGCCACATTTCATCCATTTGTAATTTGTTACAAAGAACAAAACCAAACATAACATAAAAGTTTAGCAGGAATTTCAGAGTATCTTAAACATGATACAAATGCAAATGCACCTTTTCCAAAGACAATTAATACAATTTTGAAAAGAAAAATAGGAAATGTGAAATGAGTTGTATACTTTTCTGATGAGGGAAGTTCTCAGTACAAAAATTGAAACAATTTTGTTAACCTATGCTTTCATTAGAAGATTTTGGTATAGCTGCAGAATGGCACTTTTTTGGAACTTTCCATGGAAAGGGCTCTTGTGATGGAAATGGCAGGGCTACCAAAAGATTGGCAACAAGAGCAAGCTTTCAACCTAATCAGAATCCCATTACAACAGCCAGATATTTGTTTGAGTGGGCAAACAAGAGGGATTTACTCTTTCTTTCTTTCTCTACACTTTCTTTCCTAATCAGGAATTCCTCAAACCTCAGCTTGGAATTCATTTCTGCAATTGGATGTTGGATAATGTTAATAATCATTCTACTGATTTACGTTTATTTTCTTTTTTATGTACAAAGAATGGTTTTATTTACATGGCCATATAACAACACAAAACAATAGACACTGGAGTGCAATAAAACCCAGTCTTATACACAAAATTCCATTGTATGACCAAAACATTGGTAGTATGTGTGCTGTGAATGCTTACAGAATTATATACAGAATTATTTTTTGAAGACACAGTAAATGAACAGAGGTAAAGGAATAACATAATCACACCATTCCTAGAAGAATTGTGTGACATGAAATGTACACAGACATATTTCCAACAAGATTTTGGCTGATCTCATACAGCAGCAGAATCTCATTAAGCTGATCTCTCATTAAAATTAGGAAATTTATTAACATATGAATCATCAGTAGGGGACAATGGCAAGCCTGGTCTCCAGATCTTACTGTATGCATTTCTATTTATAGGAGACCTTAGAAAATAAAGCATATGAGAATAAATAACCTTCATACATTGGAAGAACTGAAAGATAATATAACAAGAGAAAGCTACATTTTCAGAAGAAGAGTTAATGAGTGGTAATGCAAATTTTCTTAAAAGGTGCGAGAGATGTTTGATGGTACAAGAACATAATTTCCAATATCTTCTGTGATGGAGATAGGTGGTTATTGTAGTTATAATTTGAATGAGAAATCTATGTGTTTAAATTTAAGGGGTGTAACATTCAAGCAAAGCTGTTTTAATTCAAACTAATTTATTTAAGTATAGTTAATACATAGAATGCCGCAAATTATTCATTATAAAAAATTCCTTGAAATGCAACTATCATTATAAGGAGCAGTCAGAGCAAAAGTACAGCAGATAATTAGTACAAAAGTTAAATGCCGGGCCCATTCTAGAATGCGTTGAAACAAAGCATTCACCCAGAGTAATGAATTCTTTGCACTACAAATTAAAGTAAGAGGAAATTAAGTAAGGACTTAATACACCTCTAAGTGAAACTAGTAATTCTTGCAACCCAGAAAGCGCTGGATATATTCACATACAAATCTAAGAAACGTTAACAAATTACAATTGAAATACACTAATATTTTTGCTTTGTCCCTCTCGCACAATGTTCGCCATTTTAATATAATTTAGCATGTGCTGATATTTCAATATGAACTTGCTTTGAAAAATTTAACTGCCGCTCCACACACAAAAAAATAATTTTGAACCTTACTTATACCGAAAGAACATATATAATAATTTAGACAAGGCTGAAAAGTGTGGAGATGGCCGCTCCCCGAAACAAAGCTCAAGAAGTCTTTCTCCACTCGTTGCCGAGTACTAATTAAGTCACACTCTCTCTTCTTAGTCAGAGCGTCTCACTCGAGACGCACCGGATGGATCACCTGACAATGACATCAACACTGCTTGAGTACTATCTATGCTGGCGGAGAGGGCGCAACCTGGTAAGTGCTGTTGGTATCTGCTGCAGCCAGTTACTAGCTTGTTACTTGAGCTGTTGATCTGGTTACGAGCAGGGGCCAAAAATTGTAGCCCATTATTCCAAAGTCATTAAGTAACTGTGGCCAACTCTGCTAGAGCAGCTATCCTTAGAATAAGAGCCATAATTGGCTCAAGGGCCATAGATATCCGACTCCACTGACAAACAGTGTGCTTCCTGGTGCAAAGTAAATCCCTGTTAAGCCAGCTACAAGTACAAACAAAGGCTCTGTACTTTTAAGTGACACCTTTTATTCAGTTGAAAATTCACGAGCATACCTTTTTGATTAATTTACACATTTAATATGTCTTTCTATACCTGCTTTTTAATCAGACTGCACCCTTAAGTTACTTATTTGTTTACTTTGTGTTAATATAGTTTAAGCTATTTCAAATTTACAAAGCTGTGTATACTTATGTAATACTTCCGATGAATAAACTGTCTACCACAATATATGCACTAAATATTTTACTAGCTACACTTTGCAGAGAGAGAGAGAGAGAGGGGGGGGAGGGAGGAAGAAAGGGAGGTGGGGAGAGAAAGAGAGAGAGAGATCATTAAAACACACAAATAATGTCACATTGTTTTACAACATTAAACATTTCCAAAATATTTTTGTTATAGGTTGAATACTTTTTTTAAATGCTAACTCACTATTCATTTGTTTTTTCATGGTCATGCAAAGAGTATGGAATATCAAAGCCATCACTTAGCAACCCAGTTTTAGAAGATTTTACTGTCACTTCAGCCTACTGTATCTCCTTGTCCCTACACCAAATGTGTAATAAAAGCATTTGATTAGCATGAAGTATATAGAAGAATAAGTTTTCATAAGATTAGTTTGTAGAAGAGGAATACAGAAAGTCATATGAATGTAACACTTAAATTTTTTGATATGATATGATATCTTTATTGAGTGTTGAGCTAATACAATACATTTGGGCATGATCAGCGTCGAGCCCTGGCTCCTTTTGCCGATCGTACCCAAGCTTCCGCATTTACAAAGTATGTGTGTTGAGTTAGCTTCATATCGCTAACGTTTCTCATTTAAATTCACTATACTGCTTACTGTTCTTCTCCCCTTCCCATCTCCTTCCCTTGCTTCCTCCGCCGTCTTTAATACTCCCTATCAGCGGGAAATGGGAACTATTAGATGCAATTTAGAGAATGTTTATTTGTACCCCGTACTGATCGTCCATAACAACACTTGCTCGTTCATACTAAGAAATGTACCTCTCCCTCCTAGCCCTCTCGTATTTACCGTCCTTTATATCTAAATCATTCACTTCATGATTTCATAAAATCTATCACTTGCTTATCAATACCTTGTCTTTACTTTGTCTAATTTGTTCCTTTCTATACATTCTATAGTCACTCTCCCTCCCTATTCTATTTACTTCCTCATTATTATTGCTTCTGTTTTCCCATACTTCTCACAGAGCCTGCCACTTAAATTTAGCAATGCAGAAGTAATGCCATCTAGTCGAGGCACTTTTATTTTTAAACATTTTCTGATGCAGTAATTTGTATCACAAATTACTAAAATGTAAATAATGATTGTAATATGAATATGCATTTTTATGTGACATTGATTTCACATGTTTATTAATTGTAATTATTATTGGGAAATAAGTTTATATGGCCTTATTGAAACTGTCAATAATAGCGCAATAATGCAGCAAGGGGGTGAGCTGTTTATCATTATTGGAAACGAGGAAGTTACGTAATGTTGGCGCGTTTTCGGTAGAAACTTCTGGAATGTGTTCTCCCTAAAGCATATGTATTCATAATTTTAATTGGATATTAAAATAGACGCTAATGTTGGCGCGTTTTATTAGCCAATAGCAGTTCAGTTATAATCTTTAGGCGTATCTGGATGAAGGCGTATAAATAGGGTAGGTTGGAGGTAAAGTCAGTCAGTCCTTCAGTTCGCCGAAAGCATTCATACACTACACGTCGTCTTCAGTCAGTCAGTTCGTCGAAAGTATTAGTTCGTCGAAAGTATTAGTTCGTCATACATCGGATATAGATTCACAAGTTACGCGCAGCAGAATTATGAAAGATCTAAAATATGGTAAAGTTAATTATACAAAAGGTTGAAGTACGTTGATTAAAAGTGATCAGTAAGAAGTTATTATAACAGTTTCAGTTTGGCGAGTATCTAGATCAATATGTAAAAGTGATAGTGAACGTGTTCGACAATAAAAATTATAAAACAAATTTCTTCATCAGTGTTCTTTTTGGATAAAAGATTCCTTTCCGTTTACACAACCCTGATCAAGACACATGTTCGACCAAAGATAAGATAATAGCTAGCCGGAGGACAATAAACAAACTTAAAATTCTTTCGAACACTAATACCGTTGCAAATTGCTAACACAAGATGGAGCTACAAACCGAACAAATGAATGACGTCACAAGATGGCTTCAACACTGATGTAAACAAACATTATAAGTAATACCGCAACAAATTGGCTCCCATACGTGGGGCAATTAAAATTATGTAACCAAACAAAACAAAAGCAACACAACATAAGATCTTCAAGTTCTAATAATTTACGTAAAAACATATTACGTAAGCACTGAAACTATTACTCGCAAATTGGCACCCAGAACGTGTGGCATAGTGACCAGGAAAGGAAAACGATGACCACGAAAGGATCAGCATAACCAGGAAGGAGCAGAGTGACCAGGAAAGGAACCAGGACGTGGAACGAATGCAGCAGTGAAATGATCTACAAGACGCAGATTCCAGAAACAACAGGGACGACAGACTACGATCGTAATTCCGAGATTACAAGGCAACTGGGAAATTCAAACTACAGGACAACAAAACTACGCAGTTTCATCGAAGCAACATACAAACCTAGGAGAGAGGGGCAGGAAGCTGGACATCAAAGTAACAGCAACAGACAGCATGACAAAGGTCAGAGTATTGTAATTTTTTTTTAGAAAACAAAAACAATGGCTACTAATAATATTGAAGAAACAATTATTGAGGGAGATAATGTAACAGTTAGCTGTAATTCAATACAGGATACAGAAAATAGCTTAAACAATGTAGTATTTGATGGAGAAAATGTTAGTGCAGAAAGTCAGAATAAAACAGCAGGAAATGTTAATTTTGATGCTAGTATGATGATGGAAATGATGGAAATGCTGAGAAATTTTAGAGATCAATTAAGGGAAGATATTGGTAAGATTAATGAGAAATTAAAAAAGAAAATAGATCAAAACAGGGAAGATATGCAAAGGAGTCATAGGGAATTGAGAGAAGATATTATTAAGAGTGTAGAACAAAAAGTAGATCAGAGTTTTGAGGAAGTGAGAGAAGCTATAAACAAAGATCATAGCAAATTAATGGAAAATATTGGTAGGAGGAATGAGAAATTAGAGCAAAAAGTAGATCAAAGTAGTGAAGAAATTGAAAAGAGAGTTATGAAGCTCGATAGTAATATGCCAAAAATGAGAGATGAAAATCAAAAAGTAATAGTAAGTGAGATAGGAGAAGTTTCAAAGAAAATGCTAGACATGAGCAGGGAAATAGGTAACAAAGAAAGTGAGGTTAATACTAAAAGTGAACATGTTGATGTAGAATGTACAGAGTCAGGTAGTAGAATGAGTAGTATTTCAAGTGAGCTAAGAGAGATAAAAGAGGTTATGAATGTAGATGTGAATCAGGCGCAAGTCAATTTCAGAGGGGAGATATCAGAAATACAGAATGAGACAGTAATGCAAAGAAATAAACTGTACCAAGATGTTCAAAATGAAAACTCCAGTCCAGTACAGTTTAGTACAGATTTGTCAGAGTATTCTCAAATTAAAAAGATAGTAGAAGAATTGAAAATGACAGTTGTTAAAAGATGTGTTGTTCAGGAAACTTTAGGTTGTTTTCAAATGTTATCATGTGATGAAATTTCATATGAATACAAGAGGTTATTCATGAACAAAAATTTGAAGGTTAGGATACGGCTACGAGTAATGTTTAGCCACACACAATTTGATCCAGGAGGGTAAATAGCAATGAGATGTAAAGTAAATGCTGGATAGTTAAAGATGACTTGCAGAGAAATGTATTGGAATGTAAGAGGGTTAATTATTTATATGTCATTTGAAAAGAGAAATAAATTATAAAAAAAAAAAAAAAAGAGAAATGATTAAAAAAAAAAAAAAATTAAATTTATAGTAACTGTAACAACATTTGAAAATTAAGAATGCAAAGATTGAAACTTAATATGATATTAAATTAAAAGTACATAAATATAATTCCAAGAGTATTGTGAAAATAAAGTACAAAATAACAAAAATGGGTAAAAAAATAATTAAAACAAATACTTATGTAGCAAACAGAAAATGTGAAACAGTACTTAGATTTAAGAGATGAAAATATATTTGTGTAGAGGGTGAATATTTTGGTAAAAATGTTGAACAATTACAAAAATCTTAAATGTATAAATTTTTGTCAACAACTTAAGAAAGTAAACAATTTGGTAACAGTAATTAAATAATTTAGGGTACAGTATTTGCTATAAAAAAAAATTTTGTGATGTCAGATTAATATCTAAATTAATTAAACCAGAGCCAGTAAGTAGTGGCAAGATAAAAAAAAAAAAAAAAATATGTCGTGTGTTAAATGCATGTGAAGTGTTAAGTGAAAGTGATAGCGTGTGTTCCAAGATTTAGGAGACTAAAAACCCAATTATAAAATTTCCAAACAAGTTGTAAATATTTATAATTATGTTTCTAGTGGGGCATATGATGCAGTAATTTGTATCACAAATTACTAAAATGTAAATAATGATTGTAATATGAATATGCATTTTTATGTGACATTGATTTCAGATGTTTATTAATTGTAATTATTATTGGGAAATAAGTTTATATGGCCTTACTGAAACTGTCAATAATAGCGCAATAATGCAGCAAGGGGGTGAGCTGTTTATCATTATTGGAAACGAGGAAGTTACGTAATATTGGTGCGTTTTCGGTAGAAACTTCTGGAATGTGTTCTCCCTAAAGCATATGTATTCATAATTTTAATTGGATATTAAAATAGACGCTAATGTTGGCGCGTTTTATTAGCCAATAGCAGTTCAGTTATAATCTTTAGGCGTATCTGGATGAAGGCGTATAAATAGGGTAGGTTGGAGGTAAAGTCAGTCAGTCCTTCAGTTCGCCGAAAGCATTCATACACTACACGTCGTCTTCAGTCAGTCAGTTCGTCGAAAGTATTAGTTCGTCGAAAGTATTAGTTCGTCATACATCGGATATAGATTCACAAGTTACGCGCAGCAGAATTATGAAAGATCTAAAATATGGTAAAGTTAATTATACAAAAGGTTGAAGTACGTTGATTAAAAGTGATCAGTAAGAAGTTATTATAACAGTTTCAGTTTGGCGAGTATCTAGATCAATATGTAAAAGTGATAGTGAACGTGTTCGACAATAAAAATTATAAAACAAATTTCTTCATCAGTGTTCTTTTTGGATAAAAGATTCCTTTCCGTTTACACAACCCTGATCAAGACACATGTTCGACCAAAGATAAGATAATAGCTAGCCGGAGGACAATAAACAAACTTAAAATTCTTTCGAACACTAATACCGTTGCAAATTGCTAACACAAGATGGAGCTACAAACCGAACAAATGAATGACGTCACAAGATGGCTTCAACACTGATGTAAACAAACATTATAAGTAATACCGCAACAAATTGGCTCCCATACGTGGGGCAATTAAAATTATGTAACCAAACAAAACAAAAGCAACACAACATAAGATCTTCAAGTTCTAATAATTTACGTAAAAACATATTACGTAAGCACTGAAACTATTACTCGCAAATTGGCACCCAGAACGTGTGGCATAGTGACCAGGAAAGGAAAACGATGACCACGAAAGGATCAGCATAACCAGGAAGGAGCAGAGTGACCAGGAAAGGAACCAGGACGTGGAACGAATGCAGCAGTGAAATGATCTACAAGACGCAGATTCCAGAAACAACAGGGACGACAGACTACGATCATAATTCCGAGATTACAAGGCAACTGGGAAATTCAAACTACAGGACAACAAAACTACGCAGTTTCATCGAAGCAACATACAAACCTAGGAGAGAGGGGCAGGAAGCTGGACATCAAAGTAACAGCAACAGACAGCATGACAAAGGTCAGAGTATTGTAATTTTTTTTTAGAAAACAAAAACAATGGCTACTAATAATATTGAAGAAACAATTATTGAGGGAGATAATGTAACAGTTAGCTGTAATTCAATACAGGATACAGAAAATAGCTTAAACAATGTAGTATTTGATGGAGAAAATGTTAGTGCAGAAAGTCAGAATAAAACAGCAGGAAATGTTAATTTTGATGCTAGTATGATGATGGAAATGATGGAAATGCTGAGAAATTTTAGAGATCAATTAAGGGAAGATATTGGTAAGATTAATGAGAAATTAAAAAAGAAAATAGATCAAAACAGGGAAGATATGCAAAGGAGTCATAGGGAATTGAGAGAAGATATTATTAAGAGTGTAGAACAAAAAGTAGATCAGAGTTTTGAGGAAGTGAGAGAAGCTATAAACAAAGATCATAGCAAATTAATGGAAAATATTGGTAGGAGGAATGAGAAATTAGAGCAAAAAGTAGATCAAAGTAGTGAAGAAATTGAAAAGAGAGTTATGAAGCTCGATAGTAATATGCCAAAAATGAGAGATGAAAATCAAAAAGTAATAGTAAGTGAGATAGGAGAAGTTTCAAAGAAAATGCTAGACATGAGCAGGGAAATAGGTAACAAAGAAAGTGAGGTTAATACTAAAAGTGAACATGTTGATGTAGAATGTACAGAGTCAGGTAGTAGAATGAGTAGTATTTCAAGTGAGCTAAGAGAGATAAAAGAGGTTATGAATGTAGATGTGAATCAGGCGCAAGTCAATTTCAGAGGGGAGATATCAGAAATACAGAATGAGACAGTAATGCAAAGAAATAAACTGTACCAAGATGTTCAAAATGAAAACTCCAGTCCAGTACAGTTTAGTACAGATTTGTCAGAGTATTCTCAAATTAAAAAGATAGTAGAAGAATTGAAAATGACAGTTGTTAAAAGATGTGTTGTTCAGGAAACTTTAGGTTGTTTTCAAATGTTATCATGTGATGAAATTTCATATGAATACAAGAGGTTATTCATGAACAAAAATTTGAAGGTTAGGATACGGCTACGAGTAATGTTTAGCCACACACAATTTGATCCAGGAGGGTAAATAGCAATGAGATGTAAAGTAAATGCTGGATAGTTAAAGATGACTTGCAGAGAAATGTATTGGAATGTAAGAGGGTTAATTATTTATATGTCATTTGAAAAGAGAAATAAATTATAAAAAAAAAAAAAAAGAGAAATGATTAAAAAAAAAAAAAAATTAAATTTATAGTAACTGTAACAACATTTGAAAATTAAGAATGCAAAGATTGAAACTTAATATGATATTAAATTAAAAGTACATAAATATAATTCCAAGAGTATTGTGAAAATAAAGTACAAAATAACAAAAATGGGTAAAAAAATAATTAAAACAAATACTTATGTAGCAAACAGAAAATGTGAAACAGTACTTAGATTTAAGAGATGAAAATATATTTGTGTAGAGGGTGAATATTTTGGTAAAAATGTTGAACAATTACAAAAATCTTAAATGTATAAATTTTTGTCAACAACTTAAGAAAGTAAACAATTTGGTAACAGTAATTAAATAATTTAGGGTACAGTATTTGCTATAAAAAAAAATTTTGTGATGTCAGATTAATATCTAAATTAATTAAACCAGAGCCAGTAAGTAGTGGCAAGATAAAAAAAAAAAAAAAAATATGTCGTGTGTTAAATGCATGTGAAGTGTTAAGTGAAAGTGATAGCGTGTGTTCCAAGATTTAGGAGACTAAAAACCCAATTATAAAATTTCCAAACAAGTTGTAAATATTTATAATTATGTTTCTAGTGGGGCATATGATGCAGTAATTTGTATCACAAATTACTAAAATGTAAATAATGATTGTAATATGAATATGCATTTTTATGTGACATTGATTTCAGATGTTTATTAATTGTAATTATTATTGGGAAATAAGTTTATATGGCCTTACTGAAACTGTCAATAATAGCGCAATAATGCAGCAAGGGGGTGAGCTGTTTATCATTATTGGAAACGAGGAAGTTACGTAATATTGGTGCGTTTTCGGTAGAAACTTCTGGAATGTGTTCTCCCTAAAGCATATGTATTCATAATTTTAATTGGATATTAAAATAGACGCTAATGTTGGCGCGTTTTATTAGCCAATAGCAGTTCAGTTATAATCTTTAGGCGTATCTGGATGAAGGCGTATAAATAGGGTAGGTTGGAGGTAAAGTCAGTCAGTCCTTCAGTTCGCCGAAAGCATTCATACACTACACGTCGTCTTCAGTCAGTCAGTTCGTCGAAAGTATTAGTTCGTCGAAAGTATTAGTTCGTCATACATCGGATATAGATTCACAAGTTACGCGCAGCAGAATTATGAAAGATCTAAAATATGGTAAAGTTAATTATACAAAAGGTTGAAGTACGTTGATTAAAAGTGATCAGTAAGAAGTTATTATAACAGTTTCAGTTTGGCGAGTATCTAGATCAATATGTAAAAGTGATAGTGAACGTGTTCGACAATAAAAATTATAAAACAAATTTCTTCATCAGTGTTCTTTTTGGATAAAAGATTCCTTTCCGTTTACACAACCCTGATCAAGACACATGTTCGACCAAAGATAAGATAATAGCTAGCCGGAGGACAATAAACAAACTTAAAATTCTTTCGAACACTAATACCGTTGCAAATTGCTAACACAAGATGGAGCTACAAACCGAACAAATGAATGACGTCACAAGATGGCTTCAACACTGATGTAAACAAACATTATAAGTAATACCGCAACAAATTGGCTCCCATACGTGGGGCAATTAAAATTATGTAACCAAACAAAACAAAAGCAACACAACATAAGATCTTCAAGTTCTAATAATTTACGTAAAAACATATTACGTAAGCACTGAAACTATTACTCGCAAATTGGCACCCAGAACGTGTGGCATAGTGACCAGGAAAGGAAAACGATGACCACGAAAGGATCAGCATAACCAGGAAGGAGCAGAGTGACCAGGAAAGGAACCAGGACGTGGAACGAATGCAGCAGTGAAATGATCTACAAGACGCAGATTCCAGAAACAACAGGGACGACAGACTACGATCATAATTCCGAGATTACAAGGCAACTGGGAAATTCAAACTACAGGACAACAAAACTACGCAGTTTCATCGAAGCAACATACAAACCTAGGAGAGAGGGGCAGGAAGCTGGACATCAAAGTAACAGCAACAGACAGCATGACAAAGGTCAGAGTATTGTAATTTTTTTTTAGAAAACAAAAACAATGGCTACTAATAATATTGAAGAAACAATTATTGAGGGAGATAATGTAACAGTTAGCTGTAATTCAATACAGGATACAGAAAATAGCTTAAACAATGTAGTATTTGATGGAGAAAATGTTAGTGCAGAAAGTCAGAATAAAACAGCAGGAAATGTTAATTTTGATGCTAGTATGATGATGGAAATGATGGAAATGCTGAGAAATTTTAGAGATCAATTAAGGGAAGATATTGGTAAGATTAATGAGAAATTAAAAAAGAAAATAGATCAAAACAGGGAAGATATGCAAAGGAGTCATAGGGAATTGAGAGAAGATATTATTAAGAGTGTAGAACAAAAAGTAGATCAGAGTTTTGAGGAAGTGAGAGAAGCTATAAACAAAGATCATAGCAAATTAATGGAAAATATTGGTAGGAGGAATGAGAAATTAGAGCAAAAAGTAGATCAAAGTAGTGAAGAAATTGAAAAGAGAGTTATGAAGCTCGATAGTAATATGCCAAAAATGAGAGATGAAAATCAAAAAGTAATAGTAAGTGAGATAGGAGAAGTTTCAAAGAAAATGCTAGACATGAGCAGGGAAATAGGTAACAAAGAAAGTGAGGTTAATACTAAAAGTGAACATGTTGATGTAGAATGTACAGAGTCAGGTAGTAGAATGAGTAGTATTTCAAGTGAGCTAAGAGAGATAAAAGAGGTTATGAATGTAGATGTGAATCAGGCGCAAGTCAATTTCAGAGGGGAGATATCAGAAATACAGAATGAGACAGTAATGCAAAGAAATAAACTGTACCAAGATGTTCAAAATGAAAACTCCAGTCCAGTACAGTTTAGTACAGATTTGTCAGAGTATTCTCAAATTAAAAAGATAGTAGAAGAATTGAAAATGACAGTTGTTAAAAGATGTGTTGTTCAGGAAACTTTAGGTTGTTTTCAAATGTTATCATGTGATGAAATTTCATATGAATACAAGAGGTTATTCATGAACAAAAATTTGAAGGTTAGGATACGGCTACGAGTAATGTTTAGCCACACACAATTTGATCCAGGAGGGTAAATAGCAATGAGATGTAAAGTAAATGCTGGATAGTTAAAGATGACTTGCAGAGAAATGTATTGGAATGTAAGAGGGTTAATTATTTATATGTCATTTGAAAAGAGAAATAAATTATAAAAAAAAAAAAAAAGAGAAATGATTAAAAAAAAAAAAAAATTAAATTTATAGTAACTGTAACAACATTTGAAAATTAAGAATGCAAAGATTGAAACTTAATATGATATTAAATTAAAAGTACATAAATATAATTCCAAGAGTATTGTGAAAATAAAGTACAAAATAACAAAAATGGGTAAAAAAATAATTAAAACAAATACTTATGTAGCAAACAGAAAATGTGAAACAGTACTTAGATTTAAGAGATGAAAATATATTTGTGTAGAGGGTGAATATTTTGGTAAAAATGTTGAACAATTACAAAAATCTTAAATGTATAAATTTTTGTCAACAACTTAAGAAAGTAAACAATTTGGTAACAGTAATTAAATAATTTAGGGTACAGTATTTGCTATAAAAAAAAATTTTGTGATGTCAGATTAATATCTAAATTAATTAAACCAGAGCCAGTAAGTAGTGGCAAGATAAAAAAAAAAAAAAAAAATATGTCGTGTGTTAAATGCATGTGAAGTGTTAAGTGAAAGTGATAGCGTGTGTTCCAAGATTTAGGAGACTAAAAACCCAATTATAAAATTTCCAAACAAGTTGTAAATATTTATAATTATGTTTCTAGTGGGGCATATGATGCAGTAATTTGTATCACAAATTACTAAAATGTAAATAATGATTGTAATATGAATATGCATTTTTATGTGACATTGATTTCAGATGTTTATTAATTGTAATTATTATTGGGAAATAAGTTTATATGGCCTTACTGAAACTGTCAATAATAGCGCAATAATGCAGCAAGGGGGTGAGCTGTTTATCATTATTGGAAACGAGGAAGTTACGTAATATTGGTGCGTTTTCGGTAGAAACTTCTGGAATGTGTTCTCCCTAAAGCATATGTATTCATAATTTTAATTGGATATTAAAATAGACGCTAATGTTGGCGCGTTTTATTAGCCAATAGCAGTTCAGTTATAATCTTTAGGCGTATCTGGATGAAGGCGTATAAATAGGGTAGGTTGGAGGTAAAGTCAGTCAGTCCTTCAGTTCGCCGAAAGCATTCATACACTACACGTCGTCTTCAGTCAGTCAGTTCGTTGAAAGTATTAGTTCGTCATACATCGGATATAGATTCACAAGTTACGCACAGCAGAATTATGAAAGATCTAAAATATGGTAAAGTTAATTATACAAAAGGTTGAAGTACGTTGATTAAAAGTGATCAGTAAGAAGTTATTATAACAGTTTCAGTTTGGCGAGTATCTAGATCAATATGTAAAAGTGATAGTGAACGTGTTCGACAATAAAAATTATAAAACAAATTTCTTCATCAGTGTTCTTTTTGGATAAAAGATTCCTTTCCGTTTACACAACCCTGATCAAGACACATGTTCGACCCAAGATAAGATAATAGCTAGCCGGAGGACAATATACAAACTTAAAATTCTTTCGAACACTAATACCGTTGCAAATTGCTAACACAAGATGGAGCTACAAACCGAACAAATGAATGACGTCACAAGATGGCTTCAACACTGATGTAAACAAACATTATAAGTAATACCGCAACAAATTGGCTCCCATACGTGGGGCAGTTAAAATTATGTAACCAAACAAAACAAAAGCAACACAACATAAGATCTTCAAGTTCTAATAATTTACGTAAAAACATATTACGTAAACATTAATACACTCGCAAATCTCAGGCTCCACATTCATTTTTGTAACAATACTGTATGTTTACTGTTCATTTGTCTAGGCTCAATTTAAGCATTGCTACTAAGTTCTGAATTTGAATCTCTCAGGGCCTGTATTGAGATCTCCAGTTACGGTTAGCTATTAACTGGAAGTCAGGGCAAATTTTCATATTACAACCTTTGGTTAACAGGTAACTGGAAGTTATTCTTAGTGATAAACTAACTGCCACCTTGGGTAGCAGTTAGGGTACTAACTAGGAGGTAGACATAGAAAAATGGTGTACCTTTGGCCTTTATTGATAGTCGATAGTAATTCCAAGGTGAAATATTAGAGCAATATTTATATAATAGGACGAAAGCCAAAATAATTATAGACTTCTGAAAGAGTAATTTCCGTTTGGGATGAGGATCAATTTTGTAAATGTTATAAGACTGTCAAAAGTTTCATTGGTTCCTTTAAATTTTATTACATTTCTGCTGCATATGATACGGTAATTTGTATCACAAATTACTCAGATGTAATTAATGATAGTAATATGAATATGTATTTTTATGTGACATTGATTTCAGAGGTTTATTAATTGTAATTATTATTGGTAAATAATAATATACGGCTTTACTGAAACTGTCAACAATAACGCAATAATGCAGCAATGGGGTGAGTTGTTTATCATTACCGGGAACAAGGAAGTTACGTAATGTTTCGCGCGGTTTCGGTAGAAGCTTCTAGAACATTTCCTAAAGCAATATGTATTCGTGGTTTTCATTGGATATTAAAATAGACGCTAATGTTGGCGCGTTTTATTAGCCAATAGCAGTTCATTTATAATCTTTAGGCGTATCTTGATGCAGGCCTATAAATAGTGTAGGTTCAAGGGAGCTTGTCACCAGTTCAACAAAATTCTCAATACTCTACACGTCGGTCCCCAGTTCAACAGAATTCTCAGTACTCTACACGTCGGTCTCTCAGTTCATTTATTTCGTCAAGTTACACACAGCAGAATTACGAGAATTATTATAAAGTATTATACATTTAAAAAATTACATAAAGTTGAAGTATGCGAGTTAAAAGTGATAAATAAGAAGTTATTACAAACAGTTTCAGTTTGGCGAGTATCCAGATTAATATGTAAAAAGTGTTAGTGAACGTGTTCGGCAATAAAAATTATAAAACCAATTTCTTCGTCAGTATAATTTCTGGATAAAAGATTCCTTTCCGATTCACACCCTGCAAGAGTTAAATGTCGACCTAAATAGCTAGCCGGAGAACATTTAAAGTGAATTATTTCAAAACTGATTCAAATTGCCACGCCAGAGGGAGCTACGAACCAACCAACGAATGACGTCACAAGATGGCAACACATGAAGTCACACAACCTTAATACCGCACCAAATTGGCTTCCAAACGTGGTGATATAATAATGTTAAACACATATGTAACATTAATTACCGTTACAAATTGGCACCCAGAACGTGGGGCAAGATGACCAGGAAAGGATCAAAATAACCAGGAAGTAGCAGAATTAACCAGGAAAGGATCAGCATAATCAGGACGTGGAACGAAAGCAGCAGTAAAATGATCTACAAGAAGCAGATTCCAGAAACAACAAAAGGAACGACAGACTATACGGATGATTGGACATCGTAATTCCGAGATTACGAGGCAACAAGGAATTCAACTACAAAAACATCGAGACGACGTAGATTCATCATAACACAACGCAGAAGCGACATAGAAACCTAGGAGAATGGGGCAGAACGCTGGACATCAAAGCTACATCAACAGACAGCATCACAAAGGTCAGGTGATTGAAATTTTTTTTTAGAAAACAAAAACAATGGCTACTAGTAATACAGAAGAAATAATGATGGAAGGGGATAGTGTAACAGTTAGCTGTAATTCAATACAGGTTACAAAAAAAAGCTCAAACAATATAATATTGGAAGGAGGAAATGTTAGTGCAGGAAGTGAGAATATAATAGCAGGAAATATTAATTCTGATACTAGAATGATGATGGAAATGCTGAAAAAATTTTATGAAACGTTAACGGAAGATCTTAGTAAGAAAATAGATCAAAACAGGGAAGATATGCAAAAGAGTTTTGAGGAATTGAGAGAAGCTATAAACAAAGATCATAGGGAATGGAGAGAAAGTATTGGTAGGAGGAATGAGATATTAGAGCAAAAAGTAGATCAAAGTAGTGAAGAAATTGAAAAGAAAGTTATGAAGCTAGATAGTAGTATGCCAGAAATGAGAGATGAAAATGAGAAAGTAATAGTAAGTGAGAGAGGAGAAGTTTCAAAGAAAATGTTAGACATGAGCAGAGAAAGAGATAACAAAGAAAGTGATGTTAATACTAAAAGTGAGGTTAATGTAGAATGCACAGAGTTAGGAAGTCAAATGAGTAGTATTTCAAGTGAGATAAGAGAGATAAAAGAAGTTATGAATGTAGATGTAAATGAGGCGCAAGTTAATTTCAGAGGGGAAATATCAGAAATGCAAAGAAATAAATTGTACCAAGATGTTCAGAATGAAAACTCCAGTCCAGTACAGTTTAGTACAGATTTGTCAGAGTACTCTCAAGTTAAAAAGATAGCAGATGAATTGAAAATGAAAGTTGTTAAAAGATGTGGTGTTCAAGAAACTGTAGATTGTTTTCAAATATTATCAGGGAACGAAATGTCATATGAATACAAGAGGTTATTCATGAACAAAAATTTGAAGGTTAGGTTACGGCTACGAGTAATGTTTAGCCACACACAATTTGATCCAGGAGGGTAAATAGCAATGAGACGTAAAGTAAATGCTGGATAGGTAAAGATGACTTGCAGAGAAATGTATTGGAACGTAAGAGGGTTAATTATTTATACGTCATTTGAAAAGAGAAATAAATTATATATAAAAAAAAAAAAATTAAATTTTTAGTAACTGTAACAACATTTGAAAATTAAGAATGCAAAGATTGAAACTTAAGATGATATTAAAGTAAAAGTACGTAAATACAATTCCAAGAGTTTTGTTAAAATAAAGTATAAAATAACAAAAAAAAATTGGTAAATATAATTAAAAATAATTGAAACAAATACTTATGTAGCAAACAGAAAATGTGAAACAGTGTCTAGATTTAAGAGATGTAAATATATGTAGAGGGTGAATATTTTGGTAAATATGTATAATAATTACAAAAATCTTAGATGTATAAATTTTTGTCAACAACTTAAAAAAGTAAACAATTTGGTAGCAGTGATTAAATAATTTAGGGTAAAGTATTTGCTATAAAAAAAAAAAAAAAAAAAAAATTTTGTGATGTCAGATTAATATCTAAATTAATTAAACCAGAGCCAGTAAGTAGTGGCGAGATAAAACATGTGTCGTGTGTTAAATGCGTGTGAAGTGTTAAGTGAAAGTGATAACGTGTGTTCCAAGATTTAGGAGACTAAAAACACAATTTTAAAATTTCTAAACAAGTTATAAATATTTATAATTATGTTTCTAGTGGGGCATATGATACGGTAATTTGTATCACAAATTACTCAGATGTAATTAATGATAGTAATATGAATATGTATTTTTATGTGACATTGATTTCAGAGGTTTATTAATTGTAATTATTATTGGTAAATAATAATATACAGCTTTACTGAAACTGTCAACAATAACGCAATAATGCAGCAATGGGGTGAGTTGTTTATCATTACCGGGAACAAGGAAGTTACGTAATGTTTCGCGCGGTTTCGGTAGAAGCTTCTAGAACATTTCCTAAAGCAATATGTATTCGTGGTTTTCATTGGATATTAAAATAGACGCTACTGTTGGCGCGTTTTATTAGCCAATAGCAGTTCATTTATAATCTTTAGGCGTATCTTGATGCAGGCCTATAAATAGTGTAGGTTCAAGGGAGCTTGTCACCAGTTCAACAAAATTCTCAATACTCTACACGTCGGTCCCCAGTTCAACAGAATTCTCAGTACTCTACACGTCGGTCTCTCAGTTCATTTATTTCGCCAAGTTACACGCAGCAGAATTACGAGAATTATTATAAAGTATTATACATTTAAAAAATTACATAAAGTTGAAGTATGCGAGTTAAAAGTGATAAATAAGAAGTTATTACAAACAGTTTCAGTTTGGCGAGTATCCAGATTAATATGTAAAAAGTGTTAGTGAACGTGTTCGGCAATAAAAATTATAAAACCAATTTCTTCGTCAGTATAATTTCTGGATAAAAGATTCCTTTCCGATTCACACCCTGCAAGAGTTAAATGTCGACCTAAATAGCTAGCCGGAGAACATTTAAAGTGAATTATTTCAAAACTGATTCAAATTGCCACGCCAGAGGGAGCTACGAACCAACCAACGAATGACGTCACAAGATGGCAACGCGTGAAGTAAACACACATACATGAACATCAGAAGCATCAACATAATTTGTAATACTATTACACATAATAACTCCAGCATTATTCTTAATAGTTTGCATATACTTTTTTTTTCTTTTCTTTTCTTTCTTTCTTTCTTTTATTTATTCTTTTTTTTTACGTGAATGATAGTGATGTTTGCTTAAATATAATTCAACTGATATTAACCTGATATTCGTGCATCTAACCTATTTTTGCAAGTAAGCTTATATTCCAAAATATCCTATTTTCCTACTAATCTACTGGAAGCCAAAAGAAAAATCCATCCAAGTTTATTAATGGCGAAATCCTGCTTAACATAGGCCTTCCATTTTGTTTTTCATTTGTTTGTGGGGCTTTTCTTAACTTCATTCACACTACACACAGTGTGTTAACAGCAAAATCTATATAATTAAATATTCTGAAATGTTTTAATCAGGCAAAAGCCCTACATTACTCCTTTTGTAGCAATGCCAAGGTGAATGCTTGGGCATTATTTATATAATAGGAACAAGATCTCAGAAAAACATGACGTCAGCACAAACCCCCCTCATGACAGTTATAAGAACCTGCTAGAATGGTGCTTTTGTAACGACACCTCATGATCCAGTAAACAAGAATTTTTCAGAATTATGTCCAGACTGCTTGATTCAGCTTTAAGACCACGTCACCAGAGCAGAAGAAAGGTTCACATTTTGCCATCACGGAAAAGTCAGTGCTGTGATCCACCACCTCCTCTCCGTGGCACCGAGAAGTGGCTCATCCAGCTTGAGGAGAGAGAAGTCAGTCTACAAGAATCCAGTCACCGGGCAAGTTTTACAGCAGGGCTTGAAAGCAGCGAACACAAGGCATATGCCCAATTTTTCAATCTAATCTAAATTTTTGTAACTACCTTTTCCTAAGTAATCATTCTCTAAATTTTTATCTCAGCGCATACACACATTTGTTATCTTAATTTTGAGCAATCTAAATTTTGTTTGCGGAAGGTTGCAAGAAATAATTGTACTTTGTACATTTGCTATTAGATATTTTGTACAGGTATGAGCAGGTTTGTAAACTAGTAGATGCCAGAGTAAAATGAAAAGGGAGTGAGTGTAACTTTTATGCACAAAATGTAAAAAGGATTTTAGCTGAAAGAAATTGTATTTTATATCAAAGGTTAAAGCTTGTTAGTCATTATTAAAATGATACATATATATTTGAGGGTGAATCTTGTAAATGTTGGTTTATTAACAAAGATATTTGCACTGTGATATACAAACAGTAAATTTTAGCCTAGGTGTATTCTTCACAGTCATTTTGAAATCACGTGTTTTCCTTTCATATTGCCTTGTTCCATTTCTTTTGTTTTAAACCTGTAAGTTTCCTGGTTGGTAAAATGATCTAAACTTGGTGTTTGGTGTTCTGAATTTCATGTTTAAGGTCAAAGGAGTCGCGTCACTAAACTACCAGGTAGATAAATTTGTTCATACAACAAAATAAATGTTAACAAAACTAAATTCAAGGAGAGGGATAAAGAAATTGGGAAATGATTCAGCTTAATGAAACTGCACTATGGCTCTATTTTCCAAGACACTTATGCTCTAATAATTTGTAGCAGCATCATAACCTCTTCCTGAGTTTATGGTCTTTTTTAACTCAACATACTTGTTTCTTAAATGTAACCATCACAAATTTCAATGTATTATGGCTAATACCCAAAAAAATTATTAAATAAGATTTTAAATCATTATATTGAAATCATTGATTAAAACCATGCCATCAAACACCTGGCAGAATAAAATAAGTACAATACTTTTACACTAAGTACACTATTTCATTCCTGCTCTAATCAGTTTTGAATGTTTTAACAGCAAGACTAATACAATACATGTTAGCTTATGTTAGAATCAAGAGAGGTACCACATTCTCCGCTACCAATGCATTCTTATATGTAAAATCTATTTTTCCATTACCTAAATAATATTGAGAGTGAAATCCCACATAACGTAATACTTCAAAATGCTCTAACCTAATTTCAAACTATGCTATATGTATAGCTATCCTATTTTACACTACCTCCAAATACTATATTAATAGCAACTCATTCTTTTTAAACACACTAAAGTGCACTTAACCCATTTTAATGCAAACTATACTAATGGCATAACCTTTAGAAAGGTTATACTATACAAGTCATAATATTAACAAGTATGCTTTATTTCAATCCTGAATGCATTCAGCCATCAGAAACGATCTATATTAATCACAAAATTCCTCAAACTAATTTAATACAAACTTTAGATTTCATCATACACAGAAAACAGATGAGAAACTTAAGAAAATTACAGCAGAAAATTTATTTTAAAGATCTAATGTTACAAGTTTCCACCTAGGTGGTGTAAAACTCTGCACGAAAATGTTGCCAACCACACCAAATTGTTAATAAACACCAGGTTAACTATCCTACAGTTACCTTGCATTTGTAATATGGGGCACTCTGTTTAACCAATAGGTAGAAATAACAAGTTAAAAAACCTCAGCTTTTAACTGGAGATTGTAATACAAGCCCTCAGAGGTCTGAGAACTTGTAAAAAAATATTTACTTCACTTATGAAATTCAATAACTTCCTTCTCTGCAATCAGAGAGAGATATTTGGACTACAATTCATTTCATTTTGACATATACGATAATTACTTTGTATGTTCCTCTTTTGCCATATTGTAATGTAACATCTTTGCAGTTTATCTTGTTTTTCTCATTTCAATTTTAAATTGTTATTGTCAAGTAAGTTTTGTCCATAGTGGCAGCCTGTATATGCATTAAGCTGTATTTCAATAAACAATTAATAAAAAATATAATCATTACCTGAACACAATATAACTTGTATCAAATAATGTCATTGTAAGATCAGTCAACTTCTTTTTCTTGCTTAATCTAAACATCAACTGTTCAAGTAAAACTCCATGTAAATGAACTTTTTCGTTTTGTGAAGAAAGCTTTACTGATTCTGCTACAACTCCACCTGCAATATAAAGCGCATTAATACAAATAGTTACAAATCCATATGTATGAAGTAAATTTATAGGATTAAATATGATGAAATAAAAATCTGGCTAAAGTTTCAGTCCAAGTCCAGTGATGCTTGAAATATATGAGGCATTAGTGCTTAAAATAATGGCAACTAATTAAACAAAAGAATCTGACATTTTATGACAAACTAAGATTATACAGGAATCAAAAACTCACTGGATTCAAATAAATTCTTTATTATGTTAAAAGTGTGTAATGAGTACATACTACAAAATATAAGCAAAAAAAGAAATCCACAAATTTGAGTTTGTTGACTTTTTGATCACTCTCTATATTCTAAACAGCTCCAAGAAAAAATAAAGAGATGACACAGTAAAGAAATCCAAAGCTATGTCATCTGGATACCTTAAGACAGTTACTATACAAAAAGAATAATTTTATAACCCCAGAAAAAATAGTAAATGCTTGAACTATAAATGTTTATGTTTTTGCCACTCTCCCTCTCAATCTCTGTCTAATGAAAGTTGTAACATATTAATCTGTATATTACACAATAAACAGTGAATGTGATAAGTTAAATAAAACCATTTGGTGTTCACCATCAACACCTCCACTACCAAAATAAGCATTTAAACTAATCAAACAAACCCTTCTTATCACTGTTTAAAAGCCCACAATATGTTTTGAAATAACATCAAATTTCAATGCCTTAAGGGCACCAACAATCTAAATCTCCAAAATATGATTTGCCTGTTGTCACCCAACCAGAATGCTCAAAGTATTGTATCAATCAATCTTCACAATATATTATGGGGAAAAATTTGGAGAAACATTTCTGGTCACTGCAAGTAGTATTAACACAATTTTGCTGTTATTATGCAAGGGGGTGTACAGGTATGGTCTGATTTTTTCTAATTTTAGGACTAACAGTTCAAAGCTAAATGCATTAGTATCACTCCATAGTCATGGCAACTACCAAGCACAGCACTTAATTTAAACTAATGAGTGCAGCTTGATGCGGTAATTTGTATCACAAATTACTTAAATGTAAATAATGATTGTAATATGAATATGCATTTTTATGTGACATTGATTTCAGATGTTTATTGATTGTAAATATTGTTGGAAAGTAAATTTATAAGGCTTTACTGAAACTGTCAATAATAGCGCAATAATGCAGCGAGGGGGTGAGCTGTTTATCATTATTGGGAACAAGGAAGTTACGTAATGTTCGCGCGTTTTTTCCGTTGAGAACCTTCTGGAATATTTCCTAAAGCATATGTATTCATAATTTTAATTGGATATTAAGATAGACGCTAATGTTGGCGCGTTTTATTAGCCAATAGCAGCTCATTTATAATCTTTAGGCGTATCTGGATGCAGGATTATAAATAGAAGCCAAGTTAGAGGTAAAGTCAGTCAGTCCTTCAGTTCGCCGAAAGCATTCATACACTACACGTCGTCTTCAGTTTGGGCAATACACGTCGTCTTAAGTTCGTCAGTTCGTCAAAATATTTGTATGAGATACGTCGGCTATAGATTCACAAGTTACGAAAATCTAAAGTATTATAAAGTTAATTATACACAAAGTTGAAGTACGTGAATTAAAAGTGATCAGTAAGAAGTATTATAACAGTTTCAGTTTGGCGAGTATCTAGATCAATATGTAAAAGTGATAGTGAATGTGTTCGACAATAAAAATTATAAAACAAATTTCTTCATCAGTGTAATTTTTTGGATAAAAGATTCCTTTCCGTTTCACAACCTGTATTGAGACACATGTTCGACCCAAGCCAACAGGATAATAGCTAGCCGGAGGACATTTAAAATGAATTATTTCAAAAACTGATACTAGGGAACGCAAATTGCTAACGCCAGATGGAGCTACAAACCAAACAAATGAATGACGTCACAAGATGGCAACGCATGAAGTAAAAACAACATTAGTTTTATCGCAAATTGGCTCCCATACGTGGGGCTCAAAACATATACAATTTGTTTTACTTCAAATTGGTACCACAACGTGAGGCTAACAAACAAACAACATTTAATTCTCTCGCAAATTGGCCGCACCAACGTGGGGCTAACAAATACCAATATTACGTAAACATAATATCACTCGCAAATTGGCACCCAGAACGTGGGGCAGAGTGACCAGGAAAGGATCAAAATAACCAGGAAAGTAGCAGAATTAACCAGGATGTGGAACGAATGCAGCAGTGAAATGATCTACAAGACGCAGATTCCAGAAACAACAAAAGGGACGACAGACTACATGGATGATTGGACATCGTAAGTCCGAGATTACAAGGCAACAGGGTAATTTAACTACAAAACAACAAGACGACGTAGATTCATCACAACACAACGCAGAAGCGACATACAAACCTAGGAGAGAGGGGCAAAAAAAAAAACTGGACATCAAAGTAACGGCAACAGACAACATCATAAAGGTTAGAGTATCGTAATTTTTAAAAAAAAAAAAAAAAAAAAAAAAAAGGGGGTAAACAAATTTAAATGTTCCTTAGGAGTGGTAGGATAATGAAAACAATGGCTGCTAGTAATACAGAAGAAATAATTATGGAGGGAGATAGTGTAACAGTTAGCTGTGATTCAATACAGGTTACAGAAAGAAGCCCAGACTTTTTAGGATTTGAGGATGAAAATGTTAGTGCAGAAAGTGAGAATAGAATAGCAGGAAATGTTAATTTTGATGCTAGTATGATGATGGAAATGCTGATAAATATGAAAAATATGAGGGAAGATATGCAAAAGAGTCATAGGGAATTAAAGGAAGATCTTAGTAAGAAAATAGATCAGAGTTTTGAGGAATTGGGGGAAGCTATGGACAGGAATCATAGGAAATTAATGGAAGATATTGGTAGGAAAAATGTGATATTAGAGCAAAAAGTAGATAAAAGCAGGGAAGAAATTGAAAAGAAAGTTACGAAGCTAAATAGTAGTATGCCAAAAATGAGTGATGAAAATGAGAAAGTAATAGCAAGTGAGATAGGAGAAGTTTCAAAGAAAATGCTAGATATGAGCATGGAAATAGGTAACAAAGAAAGTGAGGTTAATGTAGAATGTACAGAGTTAGGAAGTCAAATGAGTAGTATTTCAAGTGAGCTAAGAGAGATGAAAGAGGTTATGAATGTAGATGTAAATGAGGCGCAAGTTAATTTCAGAGGGGAAATATCAGAAATACAGAATGAGACAGTAATGCAAAGAAATAAATTGTACCAAGATGTTCAAATTGAAAACTCCAGTCCAGTACAGTTTGGTACAGATTTGTCAGAGTATTCTCAAGTTAAAAAGATAGCAGATGAATTGAAAATGAAAGTTATTAAAAGATGTGTTGTTCGAGAAACTGTAGATTGTTTTCAAATGTTATCATGTGACGAAATTTCATATGAATACAAGAGGTTATTCATGAACAAAAATTTGAAGGTTAGGATGCAGCTACGAGTAATGTTTAGCCACACACAATTTGATTCAGGAGGGTAAATAGCAATGAGATGTAAAGTAAATGCTGGATAGTTAAAGATGACTTGCAGAGAAATGTATTGGAACGTAAGAGGGTTAATTATTTATATATGTCATTTGAAAAGAGAAATAAATTATAAAAAAAAAGAGAAATGTTTAAAAAAAAAATTAAATTTTTAGTAACTGTAACAACATTTTAAAATTAAGAATGTAAAGATTGAAACTTAATATGACATTAAAGTAAAGATATGTAAATGCAATTCCAAGAGTATGGTTAAAATAAAGTACAAAATAAAAAAAATTGGTAAATATAATTAAAAACAAATATTTATGTAGTAAATAGAACATGTGAAACAGTGCCTAGATTTAAGAGATGTAAATATATTTATGTAAAGGGTGAATATTTTTTGGTAAATATGTTTAATAATTACAAAAATCTTAAATGTATAAATTTTTGTCAACAACTTAAGAAAGTAAACAATTTGGTAACAGTAATTAAATAATTTAGGGTACAGTATTTGCTATAAAAAAAATTGTAATGTCAGATTAATGTCTAAACAAATTAAACCAGAGCCAGTAAGTAGTGGCGAGATAAAAAAAAAAAAAAAATGTCGTGTATTAAATGCGTGTGAAGTGTTAAGTGAAAGTGATAGCGTGTGTTCCAAGATTTAGGAGACTAAAAACCCAATTATAAAATTTCCAAACAAGTTGTAAATATTTATAATTATGTTTCTAGTGGGGCATATGATGCGGTAATTTGTATCACAAATTACTTAAATGTAAATAATGATTGTAATATGAATATGCATTTTTATGTGACATTGATTTCAGATGTTTATTGATTGTAAATATTGTTGGAAAGTAAATTTATAAGGCTTTACTGAAACTGTCAATAATAGCGCAATAATGCAGCGAGGGGGTGAGCTGTTTATCATTATTGGGAACAAGGAAGTTACGTAATGTTCGCGCGTTTTTTCCGTTGAGAACCTTCTGGAATATTTCCTAAAGCATATGTATTCATAATTTTAACTGGATATTAAGATAGACGCTAATGTTGGCGCGTTTTATTAGCCAATAGCAGCTCATTTATAATCTTTAGGCGTATCTGGATGCAGGATTATAAATAGAAGCCAAGTTAGAGGCAAAGTCAGTCAGTCCTTCAGTTCGCCGAAAGCATTCATACACTACACGTCGTCTTCAGTTTGGGCAATACACGTCGTCTTAAGTTCGTCAGTTCGTCAAAATATTTGTATGAGATACGTCGGCTATAGATTCACAAGTTACGAAAATCTAAAGTATTATAAAGTTAATTATACACAAAGTTGAAGTACGTGAATTAAAAGTGATCAGTAAGAAGTATTATAACAGTTTCAGTTTGGCGAGTATCTAGATCAATATGTAAAAGTGATAGTGAATGTGTTCGACAATAAAAATTATAAAACAAATTTCTTCATCAGTGTAATTTTTTGGATAAAAGATTCCTTTCCGTTTCACAACCTGTATTGAGACACATGTTCGACCCAAGCCAACAGGATAATAGCTAGCCGGAGGACATTTAAAATGAATTATTTCAAAAACTGATACTGGGGAACGCAAATTGCTAACGCCAGATGGAGCTACAAACCAAACAAATGAATGACGTCATAAGATGGCTTCCACTCACATGAAGTAAACACAATATAAGATCTCCAAGTTCTAATAACTTACGTAAAACATATTACGTAAGCACCTTCTCTCGCAAGCTTTACCATATTAAACTGAGGTGTTTCATCTGCAATTGCACACACAAACACTCAAGAAGATACTTCATATTAGGCATGGCTTTGAACTGTATGACTATCACTCCAACTGACGCTCAATGAAACCACCAGCATGCTTTTCTGTAACCAGTCAAACTTTCTAAATGTTGATCATGCCTCTGTCACTAGAACCATAGTGATGGATGACTAGCTAGCACTGAGATGCAGGCATTTGTTTGCCTGCTGAAAATAGCTAAGATTTTGCTCAGGGACCATCTTTTGTTTTGTATATGAGGTTGTTTACACATGAATCACAGAGGATCAATGGATGTACTTCCATTCTTAAGAAAGTATTGCTAAGGATACTTACACCTGAAAAAAAATTCTCTGACCTCTGCCAAGTTTAATCCCACAGCTATGGGAACTAGAAACTAGCATGAGGATCACTAATAGCATGTGCTGCTTTATTTCCCAGCACATATCAACAGGACAGTAGTAAAGCTCTTTAAATCAGCATTACATGTATGTATACAATAGCTTTCTGTCCTAATTTTCATGGTCCCACTGGTCCTGCTTTGGCCGTCCCCATAGAGCAGCTGTAACATTGTTGCCTACACTAGCACAGGCTTGGATTCAATTCATGGGTTCAATGCAGATTTTTCCTTCTGAGAGGTCTGATACAAGGTGCACTTAGTTTTGTGAGGCACTTGAGGACCAATCGAGCAATTACTTGAGGGAAAAATGACTGTACTTAAAGACTGCATGAAAACAGAGATGGTAGCATGTTGACCACATACCACCCCCAATAGCATACTTTGCCCATGATGCCCTTTGTAAATGGAGAAGGAAGAAGACACAGCAGCTGTGTGGTATGCCTAATAGGGCTGTTTCACTGGGAGTTTATATTTACTAATCATGTTTACATGCATGTTACTAACCTGTATCACCAAAGGCACTGTTAGCACTTAAACAATCTAGCAACAGAGCCTTCAGTCACACTGTCTATGAGGAAAATCAAATCTAATTAGCAATAACTTAAATCTCAAGTGCATAAGCTAGTTAAACACAATACACTGTAAATCTGAGTTAGTAGGGTATTTTTGACATTCAAGAGAATTTCTGCCTTTGTTGTTTCACATGAAAAGTTCCTACTCATTTTTCAAAACTGTGAACATTATATTTTAAATTTCCAAAACCCTCAGCTTTTAATGCTCCTGCATGCAACATAAAATTAGTTATCAAACAGCAAAAGCTTACCTGAAGTTGATGGCAATTCATCATCTGGAGTTGTAAGTTTGAAAAGTACTTCAAAATTGTTGCATATGCATTCTATGCAAATTTCTTGAAGAGAAAATGGAGATTCCAGCATAAACATACCCTTCAGTTCCATATTGTTTTATACCATCTCACAGCATACCTCCAATGGAAAAGCAAGAACAGAGAATGAAGAAAAAAAGCAAATTAGTTAAAAGAGTCCAGGCATATTGGAATATGTGAATTATATTGTTGTTGTTAATTTGAAACTTTATCAGAAATACCCATAAATTGGAGCAGCATTTCCAAAGCAGTGTTGTTATCAAAACCACCCATCTTAAATGAAAACCTTGTGCAATAACAGATTGTTCAAGAATCATAGCAGGCATAGCTGTTTTGTTACAGTGGAGATACATGTATATGGGAAATATGCCAAATATTGAAATCAGTGGGTATTAAGTATTTTGTAAGGAACAGTATGAATGCAAAAGAAATTCATACAGATTTGACAAACTCTAAGGTACTCTTTATCATCATTTTCAACCATTTCCAAGTGGACCACAGAGCTTAAATGCAGTCATCAAAGCTTGGATGATGATAGCACAGCAGAAGACCAAAATCTGTCACTACAATAAAAATCATCAATAGACACATGATGGCAGGATAGCCAAATGAAGATGCCTAAAGTTGCTGAACCTCTGGGCAATTCATGGGAAAGTGTGTGCCACATTATGACAGTAGAGCTGGACATGAAAAAATGATCTGCATGACTACTGACTTCAGATCAAAAGCAAACCAAGAGAGCAAATCTCTGAGCAAAGTTTGGCTTGTTTTCAAAGAGATCCCAAGAACTATATGCATCAATTTGTAACAAATAATGAAACATACGCATTACTACACACCTGAAACAAAACAGCAGCCTAAGCAATGGAAGCACCAAGATTATCTGCCACCAAAGAAGGCAAATTGTATGAACACAGCCAGAAAGATGATGGCATCAGTTTTCTAGGATTCCATGCGTGTACTGCTATTTGATTACCTTTGTCCTGGAAAATCTATCACTGGAGCATATTATGCTAAAATTCTGGACCAACTGAAGACCAAAACACACTAAAAAAGGCCAGGTTTGCAAAGAAGAAAGTCATCTTCCATTAAGACAATACTTGTCCTCACACATGTGTTGTTGCAATGGCAAAAATCAACAAAGTGTGGTATGATTTGCTGCCATATTCACTATCTCCCCCTGACTTATTTCCATCAGACTTTCATCTGTTCCCTAAATTGAGAAAGTTCCTTGGTGGAAAGAAATTTTCATTCAGTAAAAAATTTAAATTGTCAACTAAGACATATTTTGCGGGCCCGGAGGAATCTTAATTCTGTGACAGGAAAAGGCCATGGAACATTGTTACTTCAAGTGAATTGATGTCAAGGGAAACTATTTGAAAAATAAGAACAATTTAAAAATCTGTGACATCATTTTGTGCTTCATTCCAGAACTTTTTAAATAACCCTCATAGTATTATACCCAACAAGGAAAACCATTTGGCAATGCAACCATTAGCACTCTTGCTCTCCAGTATTTTCCAGATATTCGCTTTGGATGAAGAGACAGACAGGTTTGAAGGTGGTTCTGATCCAGCTCTTCTTGTAGAGGACACAAGGGACAAAGTGGGGAAGAATTAATTCCAATTCTGTGCAGGTGTTTTAACAGACAAAAGATCAAACAGCACTTTTCCTTGGATACTCAGTAATTTTAAATAAACTTGTGTTGAGACACTCCAAGCTTTTATTTTTTGAAGCTTCATTACAATAATTTGTCAATGTATTTTTAAATTCTGAACTTATTAATCTTTGCTGTTAGGAATGACACATCTAATGAAGGTTTCTGTATGATATATAACTATAAGATCTGGATCTGAAGAAGAAATGAAACATTGAGTGTAACCTTTTTTATGTAAGCACCATATTTTTATATTTTGGCAGTTACTTTACCTACTTACAACCCCCAAAATGTTTGGAGGATCACATCTGTCATTGGATAGCGGGTCCACTGAACCCAGCCGGGAGGACTTTTGGACAAGCCCATCGACCATATCCCCTCTTCACCACTTAGGGGACGCTTATAAATGATGTGACATGTAAGCATGTGACAATGGCATTTCCTCCATTTTAGATTAACAGTTATACTGCTGTGACTCGGTCCCCAAAGCCCCATCTATTAAAAGCAGGGTGCATCACGAGCAGGAATAGGATGAGATTTGGGTAGGAGATGCATCCCCACCCCTTGTAACCCATACAAGAAATGTAAATCTCTTTAAAACACACAGTTTATTCCAAATAACTTTTTGGTAGCATCAGCCATTTCCAAAAATCTGTTATTATTGGTTCGATTTTTTTAATATTTGTAAATTATTTTTAAAGTGCTGTCACTATTCAGTTGCTTTTCGCGGTATCATAGAAACAGTATGTAATTTTCAGGCCAGCATATGGTGACTCACTTTTTAACATCTGACTATCAATTCAGTTTCCTCTATCCCCCTTGTATCTACAACGAAATGTGTAATGAAATTATTTCTGCAAAATTTCTCTCAATGAATGTGAAGTTGATAGAGAAATAAGCTTTCATAAGAATATTTTGTAGAAGATATCTAAAAATAAAATTATAGTGGGCAGAAAAAGACTTGTGAATGTAACACATCAGATATTTTTCATTGTTGGAGTTGGTTTTTATCCATAACCACACTTATTATTTTAATTCATTGCCATCCTGCTTAATACTGTATGTATTATATGACCACATATTTATATTTGATTTGCATGTCAAAAAGTACTCCAGTTGCTAAATTATAAATTTGCTCCATATGTTTTCTGCAAACATATTTATTTGGACATTCCAAAGCCACATCAACAAGCTTCCAGCCTTTCATTAAATTATCAAAGGTAAAAATGAACAGGAATGTTGTCCAAACTTTAAATTAACACATGCATCACAAGGTGAATGTATTGTTAGATCAAACTTTTGATAATGTTGTACTCAAAACAATGCAACACAGGCTGTGTATTCTTTCACCCCATCTATGGCTGTACACACCAAGAGGGATGGCTCAGGTGGCAATGTCTGTGGCCCGCATTCAGGAGATCCCAGGTTCAATTCCTGGCAACTGCCCACTCTGACCCATGGATTTTTCATGGTTTCCCCCAGGGTCAATGGACAGATTGGTGGTTTCTTCTCTGCCATGATTTCCTTTCCATCATTTCCCTTTCATTCCATTTCCTTCTCATCTTTCACATGTGCTTCTAGGTCTCATGGTGTAAGGCAGTGCCAGACAGACAGCATGGATGCATGCTCACTAGAAAGATATTTCCCGTGGACACCAGAGGGCTGCTTGACTGGTGGGTCATTCATCGCCTCTCTCGGCGTTTCCAGCAGTGGGACGAGTCTGCAAGTTTGGAAACATTAGGGACTTTCATGCACCTACAGCCTGTAACCTCCTATATGGTTCCTTTACTTCATCCCTTCCTCCTGGGGGGTGGTAGGCACAATAGACATATGACAGTTGCGGTGCATGAGGTGTCCCCTGCAGTTCAACTACCTATACCTATGACTGTACATAGATCAATAATGTAATGCATTTAATTAAAGTTGTATGAAACTTCCATTCTACACTCTAAGACAAAATTCCAGAGTGCATTCTACCCAAAGTTGACACAATTATTAACTCTGCTCTAGAAGATATCCTGTCTATTCCAGCCAATATTATGGATTATGGTTTGTATTTTGACATAAAATTCAAAGGTCTAGTATACATTTTGCTCTTAGAGAGAGACATTATTCAGCAGATCGGTGGTGTCATAAAGTCCCTCCTTGAAGAAGTTCAGGAAACCTCATTCTCCAGATATCTACACAAATTTAACATTTACAACATTAATTACAGAAACTATAGATATCTAATATGTAGTATATGTATTTCAAAACATTTTAGAAAATTTAATTCACACAATCATAAGAATTCTGAGTAAATATAGTTCTGCATTTTTGAAACATTAATATGGCAATATGGAAATAAACTCAGTCTATAAAACTAAGTCATAATTTAAAGCTTAGTATTGCTAGATAAAAAAACATATTATATGGAATGGGATCATTTCAATCATTTTATGGTATCTTAGATTATCATGCAACATAAATTGTATCAAAAAACTGTGTTTTTGGGGATTACATGCATTTCATTCAAAGACGAATAAGCCAAGTTATACTGGGTTTTTTATAGTTCTGTTACCCATTTCATGGCAGTTGGTAGATCAGCAAGAGACAATATAGCTACCGCTGCACAGATCTCAGACTTTGCAATTACATTGTGACCTTTGCACCACTTCAGTATGACTGGAGCCGTGGTTGTTGTTGGAATAGTTGTTTTCATGCTTATAAGACATTACATATGTTATTATTGCTATGCCATATTCTTTTCATTATGCCTCTACAATGTATTAGTATAATAACTTTTAACTAATTCATTTATGAAAGCACCATGCTGGGAAGTCAAAAGTGGTATTTATGCTGTTATGAGGCATATTTTTCCAAATACAGGCTTAGTACAAAAATGTACCAATAAACTTAGCTATAATAACTATCAAAATGTATAATTTAGCCTATAATTTTGCCAGCTGCTTAAGTATAACAGTCCAAAGCAATGTCCAGATAATTCAAATGGTTTAGTTTTGTATGTAAGGTGTTTATCGTATGAGTGGGAGTAGTTCTTGAAAGTTGTAAGATAATAGTTAGCCGAGCTCTGTATACAACTCCTAAAAATTAGCCCTTAACTTCAATTTCAACTCCTTTGATATAATTTAAATCTGACTTATGTGGACATAACTTTATATGATGCAATAGACAGCAAGTAACCATGCATTGGACTGTTTTTTTAATTAACTTTGACTTAATAGCAGAACATAACCTTTTATTGGAAAACCTTTATGCATAGATATCTGGGAGTAGCATTAGATTGGTTTAATTCCTATTTGGTAAACAGAGAACAAATTGTAGAAATTATCCATTTAAACAAAACTAAAAAAACCTTAGAAGCAGCTTTCTCACAAAAGAAACCAATCTGCTATATGTAATATAAGGGTCAATTCTTGGTCCACTTTTGTTCCTGCTACACATAAGTGATCTGGCCACCACTGCGAACAGAGTACACATCACATTATATGCAGATGATGCCACTGTGCTAGTAAAAAGGAAAGATATACAAGAGCTAAATATAAATATTGAAACTTTTAGCACCCAGATCACAAATTGGTTTGTTTCAAAATAATAATCCTGTAATAAACAAACACAAAAGCATCTCATTATTCCATTGGCATTGTCAAAACAAATTAGAAAATGTTCCAAAAATAAAATTTGATGGAAATAATATTAATTTAATTTCATAGTGAAATTCTTGGGCATAACTCTAAATCAGAACCTAAAATGGATTCATCATATTGAACCCTTAGCAATGAAACTTAGCAAAGTATGCTTTGCCCTAAGACATATTAGAGAGGTAATAAACATTCAAATATTACGGACATTATATTGTGCAAACCTTCATTTACTCTTGCATTATGTTATAGTGTTCTGGGAAAACTCCAACCAAGCAAAAGTAATATTTAGAATTCAAAAAAGAGCCATTCATCTAATTATGAATATAAGTTGTAGAACAAGCTGCAGGGAATCTTTCAAGAAATTAAAAATACTATCATTATCCTGTGTATATATCTTTGAATTACTGAATTATGTTAAAGCCAATCTGCATCAGTTCAGTGCAATATCCCAGGTACACTCATATGACACATGTAACAAAAATAATTTACAGATATACACACAGATCCAAACTTTTTGAAGAAAGCTTTATACACACTGGATTAACAATTGATAATAGTTTACCCTGAAGTTACACTTCAGAAATACTGAAGTCCAAAGCTTTAAGATTCAAGTAAAGATTCCTGCTACAGCATCGTTTTTATACACTGGAAGAATTTATGGAAAGCTGCAATATGTTACAAACATTAATTCCAACACTATGTCCTTTAGCTTTTAACTCAGCATTTGATAACTAGATGTTGTAAACATTACTGAATACTGTAAACATTTTTTATGAAGAATATTTATATCTAATGCTTGTAATGTAATTGTTTCATTTATAATGTAATTGTTGATTTGACAGCTGTAAATCTATCTTATATTGCAAATATTTCACTTGACATGTCCAATAACAATGTATATTGTTTACAAAGAACTGAATAAAATTTAAAAAAAAAATGTTAAAAAATCTGATGTGTTACACTCACATGACTTTCTATACTCTTGTACAAACTATTTTTACAAACGCTTATTTCCCATATGCTTCATGTTAATCGAGATATCGAGATGTTAACCTTATTGCTAATTTCTGGTAGATGCAAGGGGAACTGCTAGGCTTTAAGCTATAGTCAAATATTTTAAGAGTTGGTTGCTATGTGGAGTATTCCATTCTATTTGCATTATGATGCAGTAATTTGTATCACAAATTACTTAAATGTAAATAATGATTGTAATATGAATATGCATTTTTATGTGACATTGATTTGAGATGTTTCTTGACTGTAATTATTGTTGATAAGTAAGTTTGTACGACCTTACTGAAACTGTCAATAATAGCGCAATAATGCAGAGAGGGGGGTGAGCTGTTTATCATTATTGGAAACGAGGAAGTTACGTAATGTTGACGCGTTTTCGGTAGAAACTTCTGGAATGTTTCCCTAAAGCATATGTATTTATAATTTTCATTGGATATTAAAATAGACGCTAATGTTGGCGCGTTTTATTAGCCAATTGCAGCTCCGTTATAATCTTTAGGCGTATCTGATTGCAGGAGTATAAATAGGGCAAGTTAGAGGTAAAGTCAGTCAGTCCTTCAGTTCGCCGAAAGCATTCATACATTACACGTCGTATTCAGGCTCAGTTCATCAAAAATCTGTGTACACTACACGTCGTCTTCAGTCAGTCAGTTCGTCATACATCGGATATAGATTCACAAGTTACGCGCAGCAGAATTATGAAAGATCTAAAGTATTGTAAGGTTAATTATGTAAAAGATTGAAGTACGTGGATTGAAAGAATTATCAGTAAGAAGTTATTATAACAGTTTCAGTTTGGCGAGTGTTAAGATCAATGTATAAATGTGATAGTTAACGTGTTCGACAATAAATGTGTAAAACAAATTTCTTCATCAGTGTTATTTTTGGATAAAAGATTCCTTTCCGTTTACACAACCTGTATAGAGATACGTGCCCAAGCCAACAGGATAATAGCTAGCCAGAGGACATTTGAAATGAAATCAAACAAAAGTTAAAACTGCCGCAAATTGCTAACACTAGATGGAGCTACAAACCAAACAAATGAATGACGTCACAAGATGGCTTCAACACGTGATGTAAACAAACATTATAAGCAATACCGCATCAACGTGGGGCTACAATAATGTTAAATAATATAACATTTATACCGTTACAATTACCAGGACAAAAAAAAATGAATAACGAATTTGAGAAAAAGTATAAGTATTGGAAAATTTAAGGGAATAACAAGCAATATCTCGAAAATGGTTCACTCAACAAAAAAAATGTATTTAACATAAATTGTGTACTTTAACGCGATCTACATTTTTTCTGTAGTAAAATTTTGTCTATCTCTTATGGTTTACCAATTATGCAAAAGTCATTCACAATGAAAAATACTTTTGGAGACATTCCCAGAAAATTCGAGATATACATTTCATTTGTCAAGAAAATATCTTAAACATATGATATTTTAATCAAAATCATTAGACCCGTTTTTGAGAAAATTAAAATTTTCAAAAAATGTTCCATGTAAAGGGTAATCTGGGGTGGGGGGATTTTCTTGAAAACCTTCGTGTCGCATCTCTGGAAGATACTGAACCTAAATACAGGTTTGGTGTTTATCCAACTGTCCGTTTCTGAGTTATGCTGTTCACAGATACACACACAGACACACACATGGACATGTTTCCAAAAATGCTTGTTTGGATTCAGGCGGCCTCAAAACATGTATTTCCGGTGAAATCTCGGTATCGAATTTTTGGGTGGAATACAATACTTTCCCTTCTTACTATACGTAGTAGAGAAAGTAAAAATTACACTCAGAAGCCAGCAAAAATTATATGCTACCATATAACACTCAAAACTATCCTTTACATATTTTCAATCCCTTAGTATAAATCTAAATGACCTGCATAAAATTATAGAAACTCATATTGTGTCCTCATGTGCTTGAGGCCTATGTATTGGTATTCACCTTCATTACTAATGTATTTGTCCTGCACTATGGCATAGTGGGTCGAGCATGATGCTCCAATTCTGAGCCCACTCATGCGGGGTGCAGATTTTTCAGCCCATGTATAAGATCAATGTCCAATCAGCATCGTGACACTTTTGAGAATAAGCAATGAAAACTAATATTCAAGCTGGGAAAGCATGATCTGAACACATCTCCCTGTATCAGTTAAATGATCATCCATCTCTAACATGCACTTGTGGGCATGAAATCAGCAGCCAAGGTGGTATGCCATGAGTGGTGTATGACAGATGTAACTTTAACTAATACATGTGCCATATACTGCAGGACAATAAGTGAAATAAATTAAGCTGGAAAATGGAGGTTTTAACTTTATTATTACATTTGTAGTTTTCATTTTAAATTATACTTTCAATTTTAAAGTATACAATATATTTGGGTTACTTTCATCACTTGGAATGTACCTTATTATATTTTTAGTTTCTCTACCACCTATTATAATACTGTATTCTACTAAAAAATCCAGGTTCCATCAGAAGCACATGTTTTGAACCCGCTAATCCCAAAAAATCTTTTAGAAAAAGAGAAAACTGCATGCATGCGTGTGTGTGTGTGTGCGAAAAGCTTTATATCAACTATAAAAAGTTGGATAAAACCAAATTTCATAAGGAAGTCAAGTTTTTAAGCATAAGAGGTAATCATTTTCAAGAAAAACCTCCCATCATTAGCATAAAAATGGAAGAAAGAAAAAAAAAGTTCATTTTCTCAAAAATGGTGCCAATGATTTTACTTAAACTGCCTTAGCTCATGATACCTGAATGACTAATAAAATGCATATCTTGAATTTTTTCTGAATAGCCTTTTATTCTGAATAAATTGCATATAATTTTTTATAGCTGGTAAACCATAACAGAGAAGTAAAATAAATCTTACTGCACAAAAATATGCAATTTATGTCAGATATCCTTTTTTTTCTTCTTCTTTCTTCACAGCTTATACTGAATCACATGTGAAGAGTTAGTTTTTTTTTTGTATTCTATATCATGAATGCAACCAAGTCCATACTACCTAATTTGAGATTATTTCTGGCAAAAAATTTATGAATAAAATAACATGAATAGAAGACTCACTTTGTGTATGAATATTATATTATAAGGGATCATGTGAGGTTATAAAGAGAAGAAAAATGTATGCATGTGTGATACGTTGGATTTTTACTTTCCCTACCAGCTACTTATAGAAGGTAGAAAGTATTACAATCCACCCAAAAATTTGATATTGAGATTTCGCCAAAAATTTATTTTTGAGGTCCCTGAATAAAAAAAATAATTTTTAAAAAATGTAAGGGGTACTGTTCATATGAGAGAGAGCATAACTTAAAAACAAAGCATTACCTTCTAAGGATGCGACTCAAAGATTTTCAAGACAATGCATCCACCCCAAACTAGCCTTTACAAGGGAAATATTTTGTTACTTTTACTGTCTTAAAAATGGCTTTAACGATTCTGGTAAAAATTCCTTATGTTTAACATATGTGCATTACAATGCATATCTTGAATTTTCTGTGAATAACCTAAAGTCCTCTTAATTCTGAATGATGAAGATAATAACTATGAATAACTGATAAACCTCAAGAGATAGACAAAAATTTAGCAGAAGAAAAATATTGATCCGTTAAAGCACTGAGTTTAGACCTTTTTTTTCCCCCATTATCCATTTCAGAGATATTCATGCTGTTGTTTGAGTTTTCAAATACTTTATCACACATTTATGAAGTTCACTGCAAGAGGAAGCTATGCCACTTCAACCATGAAAGAAGAAAAATAGACTTTTGTGAAATGTATCATACCACAAATAATTTAATTATAAACATGTCAATTATTAGTTTCTTATTGGATTGAAAACAAATATATGAATCTAAGAAAAAAAAGTGTTGATTTTTAATAATCAAGATTTGCATTGACCTCAAAAACAGTTATACACTGCTGCACTCAGAAATGAATATTTGATAGTATAATTTGAAATGTCTTCAACTTGTATGACATCACATTCTTTTATTGAATTTAATAAAAGCTCTGAAATTCATAATTGTAGCATCAGGAAAAGGTCACACCATATGCTCAGCTTCAAGTACAAAGATATACAAATTTATAACATTCCTCCCTCAGAAATAAAACATAATACATCTTTTTTTTGTGGGGGGGGGGGAGATTTAAAAGCAACCTAAAAATCTATTTGCTATACAAACATTCCATTGAGAGTGCTTAGACGATAAAAATGTGTGTGAGTGTGCATGCGTCTGACATCTATAGATTGTATATAGTAGAAAAATGAAAGAGGATTAATATTAAATTAAGTTTGTGTAAAACTATATTGGCATGTCTAATCATGTACATGATGTAACCAGACTAGAAATAAATTGAATTGTGGTTCTTGTAAACATGTGATGCACTTGTGGAATGCATGGTAATGTGGAATGACGTTCTTTAGTTTTGAAGAATCTTTAGGACATCATTAAGATAGAGCATGGGAAGTTCTTGGAAACAGCATGTAATAAATAAATGGATAGTCAACTACTGGTCATGCCTACTTCTTGGGTTACTGTCCTGGCATCTTCTTGAAAGTTTTGATCACGCACCACTTTTCAAGATCGGAATAATATTATAAAATTAAACATTCATTATAATTGTTAGTTTCAAGATTGGTATAAGTAAACTGCATTGGCATTGCTCCATCTTGCACTGGAAGGCTTGATAGATAGAATTTTTCAAACTATTCAGAGGACCTCAGTACTGGCTGGAGCTATATATGCCATGTTTAAGTAATTCACATGTATGATGCTACATAACAAGGAGTTGTGTGAAATGCCAAAGAAACTAATTTTCATGTTTGCGGCATAGCTCCCTCTTGCAGTGGACCCCTCATTTTTAAGCATTAAAGATCATTCTTTTGTTTGTTGTCACACAAAGGAGTGAATTTCATAGCCAACATATAGAAAATTGCATGTATCCCCCTTGTACATTAAATGAAATGTGTAATGAGACTATTTCTGCAAACATCTATGTTGATAACCTGAACTACATAGAATTTTAACAGTCTTTGCAATCTTTATAACAGTAATTTCTAGCACAGAGACAAAAATATTACTGAGTAGAGAAAGTCATGTGAATGTAACACACAAGGGGATTTTTTTTTTAATTCTCTGAAAATAAAAACACTGGATAAGACACTTATTATGTTAATGTAAAGCCCTGAGTGAAATACAACCCCTTACCAGATTTTTGGCATTATGGTATATATCTGCAATAATTTTTGCTGGGAACATCCTCATTTCAGTGCCAGAGATTGGGATAAAGTGGTACAAACTAATAGTTTTGAAATAGTTATCCATATTTGGAAAAATACCAAAGTAATATGAAAATTATACTTATAAAGCATAAAACTGCACTTTATTTTTTAATAGTACTTTAATTTAATAATCATTAGTAATTTTACTCACTATAATTTTAACATATACCATTTTAAAGCTTTTCTGTTATTTTATCTACCTTTTACATAACACCTACATGATTCATTCACTACACTCCTACAGTATATAACATTCTTATTCATACACATTAGGTTTTCAATAAAAAATCACTCTGCACTTGCTTAAAAACTTGTGTTTCTCTGTGAGCCATTTATACGTGCTTGATGAATCTAATTCAAACAATTGTAATGAAAACACACATTTCAAAACCTACACCATTACATGAAACAGCAATGTTAAAGAAGTAGCCCCCAATTTTATACGACTTTCCTATTCGTACAGTTGTTAAGAATGACCACTGTGTTGTAAACAGCTTCAATATGCACGTGTTTCAAAGGTCACTTAGGCTACTGCGGTCGCAGTTGTATACGTTCTGTCAGTAGTGATCGAAATGAGTAAGCAAAAGGGGCTTAGTTCTGATCTGAAGCAAGTAATTATAAACTTGGCACTTAGAGGGCATTCTCTCAGAAAAATAAGAGACAGTAAATAAATGCCATTCTACCATTCAGCACGTAGTCAAAAAATTTAGGGAGCAAGGTTCTACAAGGAATTTACCAAGAAAACCTAAAGAAAGTAAGCTGAATGCACGAGAGGAACATTACATTGTAAGTCGAATCTGAGAAAATCCAAAATTAAGTGTTTCTCAATTACGTCCATTAGTAGAAAATGTGCCTGGAAAGAAGATGTCTGACCAAACAGTTCATCGTGTCTTATGGAAGTATGGATACCATGGCCGAACACCAAGGAAGAAGCCTTATGTAAGTGCAGCAAACAGGAAGAAACGAGTTGCATTTGCTAAAGATCACATCCATAAGGATCAGGACTTTTGGGACGTGATATGGTCAGACAAGACTACGATAAACCTCTTCGGGTCAGATGGGATAAATAGAGTCTGGAGAAAAGCAAATTCAGGCAATGACTACCGAAACATTCTTTCCACAGTTAAGCATGGTGGCGGTTCCATTATGCTCTCTGGGCCTGCATGTCATCCAACAGTGTTGGTAATATACAGTTTATTGATGGCACTATGGACAAATATGTGTATTTTGACATTTTAAAGAATAATGTAAAGCAGAATGCCGAGAAAATGGGCATTGCACCTGGTTATAGGTTTCAGCAGGATAACGATAGTAAACACAAGGCAAGATTGAACATGAATTGGTTGATATGGAATGTACACAAACTATTACAAACATCTCCTCAGAGTCCAGACTTGAATCCAATCGAGCATCTGTGGACAATTCTGAAGAAACGAGTCCGTAAAAACAAAGTAAAATCTAAACAAGAGCTAAATGCATTGTGGAAGAAGAATGGAATAAAATTAGGCCAGAAGAATGCAAAAACTTGGTTACTTCTATGAAGAGAAGGTGTGAAGCAGTTATTAAAGCCAAAGGGTACTCAACAAAATATTAGATTATCAGTGGTGTATTTGTTGTTAAAATATTACTTCTAATGTACAAATGGATAAGTTGTACAAATATGGTCATGTTTCTTTTACAATTTTATTTAATTTAATTTGTAAGTTCATAAGTTAATCTTTAGTTAATTCCTAAAACAGCACGTGTTATATTGTTCAACATGTATGGAAAAAATATAATTTAACTGTGTCTTCTAATAAACATTAAACTATTTTCTTAGAAAATTGAAGTGTATGAATAAGAATATTATATACTGTAGTTCATTCCATACCTCTAGTGAAGCACTTTAATGCTGTTAAGGTATAGTTTCCAGAGAAAACTATACCTTAATGATTTCGGGTACTAGGACTTCATGACTATAAGCTTTCTGTAGCGTCTAGAGATATAAATTTTAACATATTTCTTTATGTGCAAAATGCCAAAATGTCAATATTTTACTTAAAATCTGATAGATTCCAACAAGTAAATATGTAAATTCAAAAACACATAATTCCTGCTACAAAGACACAAGAGATGATGATGGGCAATGAAAGTTGGCATTATTACTTTAATAGCCTGGTGCAAGTTTTCAAAATTGCTCATGCTGCTTAAGTTATATAAAGAAAATGCATTTGAGTTCTAACTAAAGCACAATCTTCTGAAATGTGATTTGTAATAGTAGCTTGAAAGAAAACATTCAGTTTGACAGAAGATTAACTTTGGCTGCAGGGAAACTAGAAAGCAAAGAAATAGAGGATGGAAATGTACTGCATCAGCAAATGTGGAGAATATTTATTTTAGTATCAATGTGCAACATAGTTAGAAATTACAATGTATTTTAAAGCAATAATTTGGTAAAAGAATTGTTAGCTTCTTTTATTTTTGGTCTGCACTGCCCTGTTATGTTTAAATTAACAAGCATGTCTCATTGACACAGTAAAATGAGAACATGTTTATTCGCATCTGAGGGGGCTAACATTTTTACCATAAATACCTCCTTTGCCATGGTTATGAAAACTGACAGTAATGGCATACATTCATATGAATCAAAAACAATTCTCTGCTTCAGTGGAATAAAGTTCAAAAGCACATAAATAATTTATGTGTAATAAACTAAATATAATTAACCAACACATACAATTACAGCTAGATTTGTATAGAGGAGTGCTGTGGAGGCCTGTTTGTTGTAACACTTGCTTCACTCAGGTGGAAAAGAAAATAATGGGGAGGTTGAAGGGAAAACAATTACATTTGATGAATCAAACCTAGCTTCTCATAGCATCATTTTTGTGATAGTATGCTAGAGATGAGGATATGTTGCACTTTTTTTGCCTCCCAATTCATGCAAGCTTGACTTGGCTAAGAATCCTTTGGAAACAGTAATGCTAACAGGAGATGAATATTTATTCAAGTCAGGAGCATGAGTATACAAGGAATTTGGGAGAAGGTATTCCTCCTCTTTGTTATATCCTTTGGAGGCTTAGTCTGCCTGGTACGCCAGAGAAATACTCAATATATGTACTGCAGTATCAGGATCCTGGACACAAACACAATACACATGTAACACACGCATACATGGGATCAATTTTATTTATTTAATAGCATCGTTACACATTATAAGCAATAAGAACGTTGTGCTTTATACTTAAGTGTCAACAACACGAGGCCTTGGTTCAGCAGTTTATTATTTTACTACTTAAGTAATGTTATGGCACATTTGCATTTAATTAGTTTAGGAGTTAAGAGCACATTATTTTGATTTTGTGTTGTTAAGCACTATGATCATAAAACAATATGATTTGTTCGAAATGCAATGTAGAACTTTATTAAAATACATCAAAGTGCGTAACGATTCCACGTATACCTTCCGATTGAAAAGCGTAAGAAAGATGATTTAAAGAAGGTAAGTGCGTATATTACAAGGTTTAAGAGGAGGCGTGATCAGTTAGAAAGTCTTGAACCCAACCAACATTCCTTTCTAAGACAATTTCTTATATACGAAATAAATCGCTAAATGTGAACAAAATACTCTATTTTGTTAATACTCTATTTTGTTTATTACTGTGCATGTGCGGAAGAAAGAACCAACCCATTATTACCAGCGAAATCCACGAAAATAACGATATTTTAAGTACTTATTCTTCGGCCACGAATGAAGGCGTTTAGCGAGAACTACTAAACAGTTACGGAACAAATGGGTGGGCCATTGGAAGGACAGTCAAGTAAAGAAAACATCCACAGTTCCGAGTTGCATTTACTAGAGAGGCTGAAGCCTGCAAATGTACTGGTCTTCATTGTGGCACTGCACATTCCCCTATCGCCTTGCTCCTCACACGCTGTTATAATGAGCCTTGATGACGTTAGGCATGGTCGACAAAAAGTGGCAACCTCCTCCAAGCGCACTCATATCGTGTACGAAAAGTATCTACTAATAAAGTGTAGTAATTGTTCCTTGGTGTTTAGACTCACAGATCCTGTGGCTACGCTCAGTCGTTCAGCAAAAAGTGCTTTACTTCTCTACTCATATAGAGCCTCGGCTACGCTTTGCGGCTTAAGGCTGGTTAATAAAGAACGATAAGTTGCAATATATGTATTCTAATAGGAGCATTCACAATCGGGAAGCTTTTCCGGACCACGGGAACGGGAAAGAATACTATTCAAATCCAAATATTAACTTCTTTCTCATGTTCTTGTACGGCATGTGTACGGCATATTAGATCCATATTGTGCGTATTTGACTCTTCACCACAGAACACCACAACGTGTTCTTCTCTGTACAGGTTATTTCTAGGCGGTCGTGACATCGAACATGCGCTAGTGCTCTCTATAGTCGCAGGCTGGAAACATGGAATTGGATGAAATTATACACTTCTATTTAAGATCTAGATCTAATAGATCAGCGGCCACATCCGAACTATAGTGCAATGGCAATACGTGCTCTGCTGACATTTGCATACATCAAGATGTGATAATAATGAAAAATACACACAGTCAGCAAAATTTTTAACCAATAAGAGTAACAAATATCTGATAAAAAAAAAGATAGGCGCAAGCTGAAGCCAAGAGGGTAATGTTAACACATGCCATTGTGGAATTAATTGTTCTTTCACACAAGCCGTGTGTTGACAAACAAGCCATTGTATTAAACTGTGATACAAGCTGAATGACCACGTAATAAGTGGCGGTGTGGGATGAGTAACTCTGGCAACTAGAAGGGTAACATATAAACGGGCTTGAAGCTTTTTATACTGCTGTGCTTATGTCAGAAACCAACTTACGAAAATGAAGTAATATATGTGCTTCATAACTGCAGATCCATACTCCATAGAGCGTTGATTCTTCTATGTAGTGAAAGGTCATTAGTAGTTTGCTTATATGCAACTCAAAACTGGTTATTGCATAAAAAAAACAATAAACAACCTTAGTATGTGCTATAAAATAAAAGAATGAAAGCCTGGTACCACTAGAAGAATAGAAAATGTAATGGATATGCATTTTTAGATACTGTTACTGATAAAATGTTGACGTTGGCTAACCGGCATTATTTTGGCTGAATTGGAACCAGCTGGAAAAATGCCATTGCTCGGTTAAAAACAAATGAAACCGCAATGTGCAAAATCGACTTTCTACTTTTTGATCGATATGATCATCGATATACATTCCCGTTCTCGTTACCGGCCTATTGTCAACCAAAATCTTGTATGCTGCTTGCTTCCCGTTCTAGAATCTTAAGGATTCGCGATCAGTTGTTCGTGTAAGGATGGCGGTGTTTGTTAGTCATATGTTGGTAGCTTTGCAGGAGTGAATCGCAAAATAGTTAGAGGGAACTCTCGCTATGTTTTTCTTGTTTTTTCCCCCTCCTTTAGAAGATCGTGTGTTCCATATTAGCAGCACAGTGGGTAAACCGTGAGAGCGGGTCGCCTAAGATTCACCGCCTTTTAGCTATAGCTGCTCTAGCACCACTACCCGGCAATTCGGCCGAGGTTTCCCCATTGCAGCTGAAAATAGGACACTACTCATACCGACACTTTTCTGCTTCTGAACCGAATCGTCTGCGAAGTGAAGTAACTCTTTCTCTTTATATACTTTTTTTTTTGGCCCTGCGCCCCCCTTTGCGTTGTGCCGTGCTGTAATAATTACATTATTCTGCTTTAAGCACTCATCACCTATGTGATCAAACTGCTGCCCAACTCAACCTTAATGGTAAATTAAATTGAGTTTTATTTATTTATTTAAGCTATTTTTCTGCATACCCATAAGTTGCTATGAAAGCTGCAAGGTTGTCGATGCAGTTTCCAACAACATATTTATTTGAATCTAGGTTTTCTATACTGCTTACATAAAATAAAAATACCGCGCATGGCTGGATGTTAAAGTCTGCAGTCCTTAGCGTCTCATTCTATAATGGGCGTAAAAGACCGGTAATTTTGCTCAGAGGCTTCTTTATCAGGCTTGAGATTTTTTACGTGCCGTAAATCTACGACACGGGACCACCGGCTTTACTTTCCTTCCTAAGGAACGCTATTAAGGATCTTTAGCCCGATAAAGTCCATCACCCTCCGTCGGGTTTGAACCCGCGACGTCGGGAACTAGAAGCTAGTATGGTAACCACTACACCACGGAGGATGTCAACCTTAATTGTGTAATGTTTATTTGCATTACAGGTATGAGTTGTTAAGGAAGCTTAGGTTTAATGTATTCATATGAGTAAATATATTTATTATAGCTGAAAGATTTATATAACGTTAACAATTGCATAAGTTTCAATTAATCCTGCAATTTTTAATATACACAAGACACAAATTAACATGTTTTAAATACAACAGTTATCCTATTTCTCTTTCACCTTTCTTTCTCATAAATAGTTTGCTTTACAATAATTTCTTATTCCTTACAAAGTGTTTTGTTTGTTTCGACTGCCATACGAACAAATGACAAAATGAAAGATAAGTTTTTCTCGCTAGCTTAAAGAATATAGAACAAGGGTAAACAAATTCATGTTGACAGTGCTTACCGAAAACGTATAAATTCAACTTGGACAAGTCCAGAAAATTACCACTGATAACAATATACCTAAATACTCCCAGAAGCAAAATGCAAGCCCGACTGGGCAAAAGATCTGTTCCCTCACACTCTTGTCGTTCACTGATGGTTGCTCTCGCCCAGGAGAGACAGATTTTTCCTCTGACTGGTAGAACGCTGTAATCGCTGGCTAGTTAACGCAGCCAGTGTCAAGCATAGAAGACCATTATATCGTTCTACCACACTCACATCAGGAATGACGACATGGTTCTAGCATATACCTCGATTTCCATTCTGCCAGCGGCGTGTTCAACGCCAGGGAGGGGGTTCAGAGGGCACAGCGTACTTAAATTAGTTCACGCCCCATAATGAATTTTGGATTCATAAAAGTTGTACTTTGCTATTAGGTTAATAACTCGAATAATATTTTATAATCGTTTTATTATTACTGATATTAAAATATTTACTTAGTTATATATGTATTCATTTATTCATTAAATGCACACAACCCCAAACAGGATAAACACATAAACAGGTGCAGCACATAATATGAGTGATAAATTAATAAACAATATTAGGTATTCAAAGTAGTAATTAAAAACGTAATCACTTTACAAGTTCAGAAAGAAAGAAATAACACAAATCATAATACATCAAAAAATAAAGCAAATTAAATATATCCAGTAATAAAAATAGACATAAGAAGCAATGCAAGTAAACAAGTAATGGAAGATGGTAAACATTTAAATTCAAAATTAATTACCAGGACACTAATTCAGGTTTTGTTGATATATTTCACTTAATTAATGATGTTTATTAGATCTATATTACAAACGATTCTGCACTCACTACAATTAACACTTTAAACTTTATCATTGGATTTGATTTTATAAGAATACAATTAATTATTAATGAGAGGGCTGGCAATGTCTTTCTTTCACAAGTTTTTGAATGTTTGCTTCCATCTGTAATATTGTACATCTACATCACCTTTAACATCCAGCCATGCTCGGTATTTTTATTTTATGTAAGCAGTATAGAAAACCTAGATTCAAATAGATATGTTGATGGAAACTGCATCGACAACCTTGCAGCTTTCATAGCAACTTATGGATATGCAGAAAAATAGCTTAACCAAAATTCAACAGTCATTAAAAAAATTCCACTTTTGCTTCGGAACCACATTTTAGGTCAATCGCCTGCTCCTGGAAGGAATCAGGAAGCAAGTCCAGTGCTATTTTGAACAGATCTATGTCAATTGACTATGCCAGCTATTTGAAAAAATACATGGAAAGTAGTGTATTTCAGTTTATAAGGCTGACAAATATTCTGAACTCAAAATCATCAATTCAAGTTTACAATTTAATGGAAGACTGTCTGTCATCAAAAAGCTCATTAAAACGTGGAAGGACGTGAAGTTGGGTCTGAACTCTGAAGGCAGCGGTATCAAATATATTTTTTTCCACGAAAATTTCATTGCATCAAAGCCTTCAAAATGTTTTCTGTCCTTGCAGCTTCAATTAAAAAGGTTGAGCGATCAGGAGAAATGTGATAAATACATCGTGGTGGATACATTTGTCATCTGCAAATTGCATGTACATATCCCTCTCTGTCTCTCTCTCTTCTTAATTCATCTAAAATATTTCAACTTCAGATTTTAGATCGAATAGCTGAGCGAGCATGTTACATTTTGATTACCAACGAACATCAATGTGGTACAGAAAAAATTGTTAGTCACTACTTAACTCTTGACCTAAAACCTTCACAGTCTATCACTCGCAGCACCAGATTTGATATATCTCACTACTTCGATTATTAATTACAAAGCAGTTTTAAGTGTTTCAGGCAGAATCTTACAAGCCAAAGCTTGTCTGTGTTTTTATGCACGCTCTTTAACTGCTGTAGTCCTTAGCATCCCATCCTATATTGGGCGTGAAATACCGGTAATTTTTTGTACAGAGGCCTCTTTATCAGGCTTGAGGTTCCCTTACGTGCCGTAAATCTATGACATGGGACCATCGTTTTTACTTCCCTTCCGAAGGAAGCCATGCTAGCGATTTTTACGCCCAAAAAATCATCACCTTCCACCGGATTTGAACCCGCAATCTCGAAAACTAGAGGCTAGCATGGTAACCAGTACCCATGTAAGACGACAAAAAGAAAGGTTGTCTGTGCATGATACAATGAGAATCAATAATGTTAGGGTTCTGGTTTTTGTAACCTTTTCTTCTTTTATAGCTGAACAAATCCAGAACGGCAACTTGTCATGGCTAGGATGTCATCAGTACATATTTCCAACAACGTTCACCCAAGGAAGATTGTTAGGTGACAAAAAGTTACATAGAGCAGAAAAAACCTCCTCAGATTTTATGGTTGTCTGAAGATATTGGGAAAATAATGTTTCCTGTATGAAGCGTTTTTCATCAATATGTCTACAATAAAACAGCAACTGAGAGTACTATAAATGCTAGTTATCTCTTCACTTGCAGATAAAATAACGGAGATTTAACACTTCGATAATTTTTTCCAATATTAAGCCTTTTCATCATTTATATGTTTTACTGAGCCATTTGAGACCGGTATTCAGCTACTAAACATGGTTTTATAAGTGACTCACCAATGGTATTTGATTTATTGCCTTTGCTATAGCAAAGCGAGCTTTTAACATGCTTTCATGGTCTTTTCGTTCTACACTTGAAAACTTCCAGTTGAATCAAGTTTTATTTGTTTGAGTGAATATTTCTTTCCATTAAAAAAAGCTCCCTTGGTTTTCTTTCAAGCCAAGATTATTGGTAATCAAATGGCGTACTAAACCTTCTGGTCTCGTGGTATCATTATCCAGAACATTGTGACAAACAACACATTGAGGAAAATGACAATTTTTTTTAAATACGTAAAGTTGGATCTCGTATATCCATCACTGTGCCATCTGTTTTGTACATGTACAAAGTAGCCAGCAACAAATAGTAAAATTACCCTAGCCGTCGTAAAAGTTTTCCCTATGAACATTATTTGTTTGCTTCCAATAGAGATACAGGGATCTAATGCTAAGAGGGCAAACAGTTTATGTATAGAGCAGTGTCTAAATGAGATTAGAACCAGCGGTGACGAAGATAATTATTTGCTGTAGATTTTTTCTGAGATCTACTCGAGGGAATTGTTTCTCATAACGTTTTACTGTTTGCAAAATACATGTATATTTCTTATTGCTCACCACGCATCCCCTTAAAATCTCCGCCTCCTCAGGGGGCGCCCCCCAGGTTGAGAACCGTTGCTCTATGCTACGTGCTTGCGGCAGTTTCAATCGTTGTTGTTCGCTAAAAAATCTTATGAGAAGGGGTTCTCAAAATCCGTCAAGTGGCATTTTTAAAATAGATAAAAGTTTGAACACGACGGCGCAAATTCTAAGCTAACCTTCAAACGTCCCTAATTTTTTACATGAAAAGTAAGTCCCTTTTCTTCATGCGAATTCAAAATCTTGTACAGGAAGTATGGTTTATTTACTTTTAATCAGCTGTCCAACAGAAACTCGAAAATACCAAATAAGGAATACATATATAGTAGCAATATATATAGTATAGACTTATATATACTATGGCAACGTATATAGTATAGACTTATAGTTGCAATATTAGGATTTATTAATTTTTCATGTGAATTTAATGAAACATTAATATTTCTAGGAATATTAATTTTATCTTTAACTGAATTCCAATAATGATGAAATGCTGTACGAGTAAACACTATCAAAGATGTTATATTCACGGGCGAGAGAGATAATATGTGATTTTTATCCTATGTGATAATACTTTTCTTAGCTTGATATCAACAGTTGATATTTTTATTGAATTAAAATGTTCTTCTGCATTCTGTAAAATACTTAGTTATAATAAAATGTACATTTTTACTTTCTCTTCTATTCCCTATTATTTAATAAGTATTGTATTCCACCAAAAATATTATATCAATATATCAGTGCAAATACACGTTGTGAGGTTCCCTGAATAAAAAAGAAACACATTTTTAAAAATGGCCCGCTCGTGTATTCATACGTCTGTGAACAGCATAACGCAAAAGCTAAAATCGGTTTTATACAGGCTGAATCACCTAAAACTTGCACCGCAAATATTTCGGTGCAGTGCTATTGATGTGCAGTTTTCACAGCATTTATTGGTAGTCAGGGGCTCGTACATTTAGCCTAAAAACAGATTTTAATAATACTGAGAAAGCATATTTTTTCAGCAAACATACAATTTTTAAATGGAACAATGCCTAGTTACATCAACAGAATAAATGTAGAGTAAATTAGAATGTCAATGGTCTTTGTGGCAATATGCTAGTGCAAGTGGTTTACGAGAAGTCGTATTTTATAAAGTTTCCCCGCGAAAACTGTTTGTCCTATTCAACCTGCTTAGTTGCTAGGTACGATGTTGTTATGTTTGTTTGCTTTGTGTTTTCTGTTCATTGATGCAATTGCGACTTTCTGGTCATTTAGTTTGTGACAGTTCAAGCAGTAAGTCGTGAGTGGAAGATGGGGTTTACTAACGCAGAAAAAGCCGACATGCTCATGGTGTATGGAGAGTGTAGGAAGAATGCAGTTCGTTCCTGCACGGTGTATGCGGAAACGTATCCCAATAGACGTCAACCATCTCGGCAATTATTTATCAACCTCTTCAATCAATTGCGTGAAAGTGGTACTGTAACACTTAGAAAACGTAACAGAAACAAACAAGTGACTGGAGAAGAGGCAGAAATTAATGTTTTGGCTGCCGTTGTAGTAGTTCCGCAAATTAGTTCCCTCACAATCGCACGTGGAAGTGGCATAAGTCAGGCAAGTGTACTGCGCATTCTCCATCGACATATGTTCCATCCATTTCACATCTATCTCCATCAAGAGTTGCATGGAAATGATTTTGAGAATCGTGTTAACTTTTGTACATGCGCATTAAGACATGATACTTCAGATTCATCATGTATCTTGTTTAGTGATGAGACAACATTTACTAATCATGGCCAGATAATCCGCAGATACATGCGCTATTGGTCTATTGACAATCCTTGTTAGCTTCGTCAGGTGGAACGTCAGCGTGTTTAAACGTGTGGTGTGGGATAGTGAACCATCAGCTCATAGGCCCTTTGTTCATAGAAGGAACAATGAACTCGCACAAGTATCGCAGCCTCCTGACAGACCATCTGCCACAGATTCTAGAACACGTTCCTTTGTAGACTAGGAGGAACCTCTTTTACCAACATGATGGTTGTCCAGACCATAGTGAACGAAGTACTACAGCTTGTCCAAACGGATTTTTTCCAAATCGTTGGACTGGACGAAGATGACCTGTACCTTGGCCGACCCGTTCACCGGATCTGACCCCTTTAGACTTTTTTCTGTGTAGAAGATTGTAGACACTGTTTATAAGGATGAACAAATTACACCCGACGATATGAAACGACGTATTACTGTTGCCTGCTCTGAAATTTCCGTTGAAATGCTAGAAGTGTATAGTAGTCTTTCCATAGCAGACTGGAAGCGTGTATTGAAGCTGCCGGTTGTCATTTTGAACACAGTCTTTGAAGGGCTATTTTCTCTTTACTTGTAAGAATCCACAGAAGTATTGTAATTCCCTTTTGTGTTTCTTTAGTTTGTGCTACAACACAAGAGTGTCGGTACGTAAAAGTTTCGAACTAAGATTTCTCGCAAATCACTTGCACTAGAGTCTTGCAACAAACGCCACTGACATTCTAATTTACCCTACCTTTATTCTGTTGACGTAACTAGGCATTGTTTCATTTAAAAATTGTATGTTTGCTCAAAAAATACACTTTCTCAGTATTATCAAAATCTGTTTATAGGCTAAATGTACGAGCTCTGACCACAAATCAATGCTGTGAAAACTGTACATCAATAGTACTTTCCATTTCCGAAATATCTGCGGTGCAAGTTTTAGGTGATTAACCCTGTGTGTATATAGTATTTAAGTCCACCATCTTCCAACGATGCTATACAAAATTTCCAAGAAAATCCTCCACCTCAAACCATCCTTTGCCTGAAAATGTTTTGTTATTCTTTTATTTTTTCAAAAATGGTCTTAACGATTTTTGTTAAAATACCATGTTTAAGATATTTGCATAAAATAAAATGCATATCCTGAGTTTTGAAAATAGCCTGTGAGGATTTTTCATTCTGAATGACTTTTGTAAAATTGCTAAAGTACAAAGTCTTATTACACACAAAAAGTAATATCAATTTAGAGTAACAAATTATGAATTTTTTCTGCTGTTAACCAGTATCGAAACAGAGAGAGATGGCTCAGGTGGTTACTCTGTGTCCCGCTTTCAATTTCCGTGGCCTACATTCCTGACCCATGGGTTTTTTGTGGAATTTTCCGGGGTCACCAGGTGCATGCTGGGAAGGTTCATTACATCACCCGAATTTCCTGTCCCTTCATTTCATCTCCATCCTCATTTCATATCAAGCTTCATCTTCTTGTCTCTTTCAGGGTTTCAAGTGTCGGCGGGTGGTCTTGGCATGTGCATGGCAGGGGAATCGATGCTCTAAGGAAACCTGTGTCCTCCAGACTGCGAGCGACATCCCCTCCAGGGGATGTGTAAGACTAAGAGGAATGGGGGCCGGCTGCATCAGCAAGCACCCGGGCAGCTTAAATCTATAAATTGCCCTCTGCCTGTCATGCATCCTGGTCCGGCTGCCGTCTGTCACCACCCACCACATCCCTCCCTCTCTCCCTCTCGGGGGCGCCCACTCAGGGTCATAGGCACAAAAGATCTGCGTAGATCGAGGTGCTAAGTCCCTCCGTGCCTAGTCCTATCCTATCCCTAACCATTACCGAAACATTATTTGTTACTGGTTTAGATTTTCAAATAGTTAGACATTTTTTCAATGGTAATTCTCTATTCGTTACTGCTTTTCTTCTCCTGGTCCCCAAACCGCTTGAAATGTAAAAGCTATCATATAGCGACCCGCTTTTTCAAAATATGACCACGCCTTAGCTTATTGTTTCCTTCTTATAGTATAACGTACAACGAAATTCGTAATGAAGGTTTATCTCGATTAGGGAGAAGTAGGTAGAAGGGTAAAATTATTTGTAACGGAGTGAATAAAGAAATTAATCGAATGCAATACATTACATTTTTTCTAAGACTTCATTGGTTTAAAATAGCAGGTTTAGGAGTTTCACCCGGCATTCGTAAATGAGCCTCTCCCCTCTATAAATGAACTTGAACTGGAATGGTGAAACCGGGCATTGAAGGAAGGAACGAAATGAAAGCGTAAAAGAAATGCAATGGTCTTTTATTCCAAAATGTAAAAAAAGTAATACTATAAAAATGATGTTATCAAATACCTTTAACAACAGGAACAACAAAAATAAGTTCATTTTAGAACTACATAAACATATTACGCAACTGCGTGAAACAGGAAATGCTATTTCACGCGTATCTAATCCCACTATAAGTTCCGTTCTTGCCTATTTCTTTATTCTCGTTGGTAGCATACCATGCTTTCTTTTTAATTCTGAAAATGGAGTTTCTGAGTGTGCTTTTATTCTGAAGGGTGTGCCGGTAAAGAATTTTTACTTCTTTGTTTCCGCAAACGCATCACATAATTCGTTGAATTTCTGAACATATTCGCACAATTATTGCATATCAGTTAGCCTCTTTCGTGTCCTACTGCTTGTTTCAACGACTTAATTTCTGTCATACTTATACCTTCACAACTTGTAGCACGATTTTCGTCATTATCACCTATAACACGAGTTTCTTTGCTGCCATTTGCTGACATCAATCGTCCTTAATTTCGGCTGTCACTGAGTACAGTAGAATGGCCATAGCAGAGTGGCATACAGTAGACTGGTATGTTATGTAGGGGCTTTTTGCGATCCTTGTTCAATTTATCAAATCCCCACTGTGGGATGGTGTACAAAAATGGCACACACATGCTTGCATGAAAAAAGGAATTTGTGAAAATCTGGACATGTACATGATGGGACTTTCAAGTCAACAGCGTATGATACATTTGGCCAACTGGAGCTTTGCATGGAGGAAATTCCCTCCCTAATAGAAGCAAAATGTATACATAAATGTCACACTGTGCCCTTGTCAGTATCTGCATTACATGCCTGATAAAATGTTGCGATCTATTTCTCAGGTAATGCAGAATGTCACTGTTATAAGCCTTCATCACTGAATTATTTATGCAGTATTTCTTCGGTGAGGCATGCAGATATCTATTGATTACAAAACTGAGCAATCCCAGTAAAGTTTTGTCTGCGTTGTGAATCAGATAAGAATGCTTCAGGACCTTGTTCCAGCTCTCAACACCGTTATTCGTATTTACAATAACAAGGGAGTCGTTCTGCTGAAACAGGACACCCAGCGATGTGATTCACTTAACTACGGCGTATGAAAATGCAGTAGAGTTCCATTACTGTTTTTCATCACATTAGAACATTCCATTTCATGCACCAGGCTATTGCATTCTTCCTGCTCTCCTAGCATTATCAACTGAGTGCCATAGCATAAAAATCGTTTCAGCAGACCTCCCTGCACATTTCCTTCCTTAAGGAGCCATTTTTTTCCAAGGTTGCTCCTGTGGGATGCGCACAGATACGCCACACTTTCTGAAAAATTCCTTTTTGTTCCATTAATTTCCATTTAAAAGTAAGCAGTCCTCCAGAGATTGGTTTCCAACCTGGAAACCATTGTTTGAAAATTGATAGAGGTTCTGAAATAAGAGCCGTGCTCTCCGCTTGAATAACACATATTCCTGCCACGGAGTATCCTACGTTCGTTTTGACTCAAAGAGAAAACAAAGACAGAGAATATTTTGTAGTGCGATAAGTGACATTCAGTAAGAATAATTCACCGTAATATAGTGCATGTGCTGTTGCCATGACGTCTGATAGCAGAAAAGCAGCGTCTCCTCCACACCATTTCCATCTGATCCTGGTTTATCAAGTTTTGTGTTGATACACACATATCAGCATAAATAAGCGCATGTATTACCGCATAGGGTGGATAGAACGCTGCATTAGGACAGCTTGGTTTACAACGTTCTGGAAATACTTGTTTTACCTTTCGTTCTAACATAATTATAATATTCTAGACCGATGTTATTTCACAATGCATTTTATTTCATATTTTAGCACATTGTGAATAAGTTGCTTTATTTCCACCGACACATCACCACGATTATGGTTTGTTCAGAATCCACTTTTACATAGAATTTCAATACGCCGGTAATATATTTTCCTTTCAGCTCTCGTGAAACCTGTAAAACGAAGTTGTGATCCTAGATTATATTATACTGTGACCGGACACGTTAATTTCCGCTTTGTATGCGAGGTCTATAAGGGTGTAACAAAAATGTGCGGCAGAAATTGCAGGACACATTCCTCATACATAGACGAAGAAATTATGTTATATGAGCATGGTCTGGAAACGCTTTGTTACCATGTTACAACTCATTTTCTCCAACTCATTAGTCATGGGAAATACACAAGAATAGAACGTACCAGTACATCGCATGCAACTCTTTCTCACAGGAGATGTTCAATATTTCCTCCGTGAGCATTGATACATATCCAAACCCGCCGTCGTAGTGAATCCTGGATACGCTGATGTGTCCCTGGAGTATTGCGCATGTTTTCGCAGCCTTCCATAATACGGGCACGGAGACACAGAACATCTAGTACTGGGGTTCGATACACAAGAACTTTCAAATGCCCCACAAATAAAAGTCCAGTGGGTTTAAGTTCGGGGAGCGAGGAGGCCAGGCAATTGGTCCACCTCTACCTATCCACTTGTCACCGAATCTGTTATTTAGAAGTCGATGGACACTAACACTAAAATGAGGAGATGCTCCATCATTCATGAAGTACATGTTTTGTCGCACAGCTAAAGGTACATCTGCTAACAGATCAGGTAGAACATCCTCTACGAAATTATGGTAACTTTGTCCGTTGAGCCTGGGTGGAAGAACGTGAGGTCCTACCAAACAGTCACCAACAATGCCGACAAACATTCACAGAAAATCTTTGTTGATGACGTGCTTCAACAGTTGCGTGAGGATTGCCGTCAACCCATACATGCCGATTGTGATAATTTACAATCTGATCTCGTTGAAACGACATCTCATCTGTGAACCCGTCCAGGAAAATCAACTGCTTTAGTGCCTGCACACGCTGTAAATGGTATGGATACCTCGTGTAACACTTGCCAGACAGTCATGTGGTCAACATTCATTTTGCAGCAATTGTCTTGTACTGACAAAAGGATCGACATCAACTGCCTGAAGAATTGCCGCCTCCCGTTGTGGTGTCCTCGTCCTTCTAGGCCTCCCCGATCGCGAGTATCAGTTTGAAATGCCCCATGTTCCCTAAGACGACGATCAATGGCTTCAAACGTATTCCTGTCGGAACACCTTCGTATTAGAAATTTTTCCCGTTACAAATGTTGAGCGCAAGCGCCTCTGTTGTCAGCTAATTCATACATCAAATGGGCATCTGCCATCTCTGCATTTGTGTACACTGCCATTGCACAAGTCAAGTCTGTGATCAACTCTACTATATCTTTTTCACTATAAGCTGAAAGAAGAAGTAATTAAAACTTAAATGTATCACTCCGCCGAGCACATGGCAACTCCATATGAAGGATGACGTACCCGTGAGAGGAAATTGCTTAAGACAGAATGCGAATACAGTATATTGTGCAGCTTGGGGATAATTAGCTTTTAAACATTGTAGGTCTTATTCTTATATTTTGCTTTACATCCTAAACTTCTAAAACACATTACTAAGAGTAGACAAATACAAGTTGTACCTGAACAGTTTGGCATCTGTGTAAAGGTACTGAATTAAGCTGATCTTAACTTCGGGCTTTAGAAATCATTCATTTAATGACTAAAATGAATATAACACTTTTTCTTTAACCCTTTATGAGTCAACTAGTTAAAAAAACAGATTAGTACAATAGGTTAAAGCACAACAGAAAACAAACGCGACCCAAGCTATCCGAGCAACAATTCTGCATTACTAACAAAGAAGTGAAATTATTGCTAAACATTGGCCAACCATATACATTGTCGATTAAAGATGGGTACCTTTCACAGAATTTGTTAAAAGCATTTAGCACAATTGTCCTCTTTCCATTTTCCGCGTTTATGTTTTCCACAGTGGCAGAGCATTCTCAGCCATGGCACTCTATAAAGTAATATTCTACGTTTCCATGGGGAATAGAAATCGATTTGAGTACACTTTCCGTATTGAATACTGCATGGAAACGCGGATCTGGATCGTATTAAACCTTGGATCCGATCCTCCTAGAAAGTAGGATCGGATCGAAATTTGTTGCATGGAAACAACTACCGCTTTGAATACACCAAAGACACTATACTCGTAACGCTGGTCATTTTGTTTTTATTAGTCACATGTGTAATAAGACACACAGCAAAGCCACTTTTATCGCTTCCATAATTCGCAATTCATTCTTCTCAAAAGTACTTACTATAATCGGCGCAACAGTTCTAGACACGTGAAAATCTTAATGAGAGCTATGATGCGAGTTGCTTACCACATCAGGTGGTGACCGATCGACTGAATGCTGCAGGAGTGCGTGGGACAGTCATCGTCAAATATCCACAACGGTTATGCACTGTGTTGCGCTGATAAACTTAGTTATATACAGCGCCGCCGTGGATGAGTGGTTAGACCGCTCGCCTCCCACCGAGACGGCCCGGGTTCAATCCCAGGGATCTGCATGTGGGATTTGTGGTGGACGAAGCGACGTCTGGGCGGGTTTTCTCCGGGTTCTCCGGTTTCCCCTGCCATTCATTCCACCAACTGCTCCATCATCACCTTTCCTTTCATCCATTTCACCAACATTTCGTTTCATCTACTTCCTTCATCCCATACCAGGCATCGGGCTGATCACCCATCCTGGATGCTCCGTCGATCCATGAGTGTCTGCTCCTCGACGGGCCTCTGTAAGTCCTGGGGGGTGTAAGTCCTACATAAGAGGAGGGTAAACAGATAATGAATGAGAATATTAAAATCCACGCTGTAAAATCCACGCTGTAAAAAGCGCTTAATATAAAAAATGTTGTCAATCATTGCCTCCAATTCTTCCACATCTAACAACCCTTCCTCTTCTGCGGAATCACTCACATTATTGCCGTCATCACTGCTGTCACTACTTTCTGCACCATTATCCTGCATGAGAATTATTTCTGTTTGATTTTCTGCAATTCCGTATTTTTCGAAATAATTTATTCAGCATGTCGCCATACATTTTCCCATTCTGGCCTTCCAATTTCAGCAAATTGCTGGCGTTATAACTGCTCCACATATTTTAATTTAAAAGTGATATTTCTGCATGCCACCCATTTTTTGATATCAGCCCAGATTAATTCCATTGGGTTTAGATCTGGGCGATACGATGACAGACTAAGTACATTATGGCGATGTTGTATTACTATCTGGTCAAGTATGTATGACGTCTGAAGCTGTTTGTTTGCTTTAATTAAGTTATTTAGCTTTGTTTTACTCATGCTTTCATCTACAGCTTCATTATGTCTAAGTAACCAAGCTACCATTTCTTCTTTCAAGGAAGTTGAGGTAGGTGGTTTGTGAATTCGAGTGTTGACGCATTGTGAAGCATTGTCGATGACCAGAACAGACCCAGCAGGCATATTAGGTATCAACATGGCGTTGATTCACTTCATGTAATTTTCTGTATTCATTTCTTGATGAAAATCTCCTGTTGTTTGTTGCGACTTGTAAAAGAAGGGCATTTGGAACGAAGCCGATCTTTCCAACAGCACAAACGATAATAAGTATTTGCCCTTTGGCAACAGGTGCCTGCAAACCTAATTCGCTATCGTCACTCCAACGTTTAGATGCTGTATGACTGCTGTGTATGTATGACTCATCTTCATACATTATAGTATTTTTCTGAAATTTTTAGCACCACCTTGAAAATTGATGCTGATATAAGTACACACTGATATAAGTACATATAAAATTATAGTCATTTGGAAAGGTAGAATGATACTGAAAAATTCAATGCCATAACCGGGATTTGAACCACAGATCTTAGGCTTTCCGTGCCGTTGCTCTAACCGACTAAGCTATCATGGCAACATTTACTTTTTATTTTTATTTTTTTTATTTTATTATTATTTTTCTATTTTATTTATTTATTTTGCTTTTCTGTTACAACTCTTCTATTTGATTTCGGTTTCTTCCATTTGAACCCTAGATCTTTAATAATTTTTCTCAGATTTGTAGCACCACCTTGAAAGCTGTCTTTCAGCTGGATGAGCAATCTGCTTATTGTTAGCACAGTTTTTCTTCCACATAGGAATTGTGAATCGTGCGCCGAATGACGCATTCGAAATCGTCTATTTCTGTAATACGTTTAGGAACCTTATGTTTCTTCCCAGGTGTGTCAAATGGTACTCTTTCATCCATATGTTTTTTCTCTTATCTTTTAGATCTCTGGAAACGGAACTCGGTGAAACACCAGTTGCTTCGACTACTCTTTCTTTCACTCTCATAAGGCTTTTGTGGAACTCGGATATAATTTCTTCCTTCATCTCTGCTTCTTGCTTCATGAAGTCGATGACATTTGCAATTATTTCGCTACTTTGACTATGTAACACCTTACCACAACTTTGAAAACATAGGAGCCATGGTTATAAATATAACAAATATAAAATAAGTACTATTTAGATACTGCAGCTCTCTTTAAAATTACAACCAGATGCAGACACTTTCTATGCAGACTGTATGTGTTACGCACTGTGAGTAAGCAAAGGTATTATATCGCTTTCGTTGATAAAGCTAGACATAAACCATTCCTAGGCTCGGCAGCTGGGATGGCAATCAAGGTCACGATTCCAGAAGTTTTGCGCGAGTAATAACCTCAAAGCTCACTTAAAATATACAGAAAAACAAACTAACATGTGTTTAAAAGGTTTGGCAAACCAAATCCTAGATAACCATCACTAAAGTTTGAATTATGCTATTCTCGAACCGTGTGTATCCAAATCGATCTCAATACGTATTGAATTTAACATGGAAATGTGGATCGCATTCAATAAGGAATTGGACTCAAATCAATTTCATATTCCCCATGGAAATGTTGTGATTTTTTCAACACGTTGAAAAGTACACTGGCGGCTCATCCGGAAACCGGAAACGAACTGCAGCGCCTGCGCATAGCCTCCTAAACCCTCTGCTATAACGGTTCATTTAGTTATAGGAGAATCTGAACAAACACATTTAGTTTCATAAATTCAACTGTTATAATAATGATCTTTCTTTAATTTCTCTACACGAGAATAACCGCAAAATGTTATGAACTGAACCGAGCTGTTTTTTTTGTAGAGGAAGAGACAACATGCTAAGCGGGAGGGGTTGTAGTTTGCCCACCAGTCAATGAGGTTCTCTCTTGTCACGTGGTTTTCTTTGCTTCTCCTTTAAGCTTATAGTGAAAAAGGCATAGTACTTAGTAACCCGTGTGCCTGCCTAAGTCATACTGCTCATTGGAACAGTTGATGTTACCTGTAAACAAGCAATGACGTAAGGGCAAAAGGGACATGTAAAACCAAATACTGGCGGTCACCTACGATAATGACAACGTAACAGACGTAACCAAGGGTGTATGTGTCCCATGATTCTAACGTTTTGTTCGTATGTGTTTCCTATTCTTAATAAGTTGGATAAAATGAGTTGTAACATGGAAACAAAGCCTTTCAGACGCATGTTCATACAACACAATTTCTTCGTCTACGTGTGAGGAATGTGTCCTGCAATTTGTGCCGTACATTTTTGTTACACCCTGTGTAAGGAACCATCGGCAGGACGAGTCAGTGTTGAATTCAGACAGTGTTGAATTGAGCCAAGTGTTGAGTGCAAGTGCACAATGTAGTTTAATTTGAGTTATAGCTCAGCAGTCAGTTTTGAGTCGTACAGGTCAACAGTTCAGTTGTGATTTGAATCGACGGATCATTTGTGCTGTATTCGAGTGTATGCCAAAAAGAATCAAGTGTAACGCTTGTGTTACCTTGAGTGCCTTGCGATAAATAAAGAGTGTTTTCGCAGTAACTGGTGTCCTTCATTTGTTACAATACAGAATATACGTTACAAATTTTAACTTTCATCAGTATTACAGCTACCTTTAAGTGCAGTGGCCATAGGGTAGGCTTTTGAAACAACTGCTGATGTTTTTAATTACCTTACTTTAGAATTAAACCCTGTTTTCAAATTTTTAATTGGAATACACTCAGACTCAGTCAACACTGTTATACTTTAGGATCTTCCAGGGAAGATAGTGACTACTGAGCTTATAAATTAACACAGTGACCGACAGACTATTCAAGCACCGCTCTTTTTATTTTATTTTATTTAACGCGTTTTAACGTAGTTTACATTGGTCGGGAATGAAAAATGTGTGTATACTTATGCAGGAGATTGGGGTCCATAAAGCTTATCGTTAACGTTAAAAGACATTCCTCCGCTCAAAAATAAGAAATAAATGAGGAAAAACCAACGAAAAAAGTTTTATCACGGTCGAGATTCGAACTCGTCAGCTATTGGAAGCGAGGCAAAAAAGGCTCAACCACACGCACGAGGTGGCCAATATTTACTAAAAGTATTAAAAAAGGGAGTATCTCCCATACAGTGCCTGCTTCATTTTCCTTAAACTATCTTTAGAAGCTCTGAAGTCTGCGAAAGCTAGTACACATTTTACTGTTATCCATACTGGACAGCCTAGTCTCTTTGTGTCGAGAACCGTGTTCCGCTTTTCTTTAAGCTGGGATGATCACACTTACACAGAGAACTAAATTATTATGTCACAGGATAATCAGTTTCAGCTCCGTGTTTTATATAATGAGACGCATTTCGTTTATACCCTTCATGTCCACGCTTCTTTTACGGTACCATCAGATTAAGCAGTCACGGTCTTATCTGCACCTGTTCTCGGATGCGCACCACTCGCCTGCCGAGATTCCACTTCCAGCTATTGCGTCACATATGGCGACGCCATCTATGGCAAGTAAAGGCAGTAGATAACGTTCTTTGCTGGTTTTCAGTTGTGTATTGGTCCAGTAATGATCGAATTTACTATAGAACAAGGAGTTTGTTCAACTTTATAAAACACGTATCTTCGTCTCTGTGTCGAAGAGTATTTCGGGAACGTTTTCCTGATATCGATCCGCCTAACGGAGGTTCAGTTCATAAAATAGTCAAAAAATTCAAAGATACAGAATCATTGTTAAACCGGAAAAAATCGAAAACTTCTCCTTTTAGCAGAGGAAATGATTGATGACATCGGTACGCCGTTAGAACGTTCGCCACGAAAGTCACTCCAAGTTAGAGTAGCAAGCAGGAGTCAGTTATGAGTCAGCACAAATAGAGACAAAACTACTCAAATTATGGCCTTACAAACAAAGAGAATTGACAACCTTGAAGCCTGAAGGAGGACCCGCAGAGCAGAATACAGTTTCGCACCTGGTTTTTGGAGTCCGTGCGTAGCGACAAATAAATCCACAATTTGTGTTATTCAATGCCGAGGCCTGGTTTCACTTGAATGGACGAGTTAACTCTCAAAATAATCGTTACTGACAAGTCAAAATTCAAAACTCATATATCACGTCCACTACATGACCCTAAATTCGAAGTTTGGTGTGCTGGTGTGCGACTAGAATAATTGGCCGTATTTTTTCACGAAACAATTATTGCTGCCGGCTACCAAACCTTACTTTGTGAACAGCTTTTCCCTCAATTGACAGATGAAGAGAAAATGCACGGCGTATTTCAATAAGACGGGACCACAGCCAAACAGCTCACACTTCTTTGGATGCAAATGCTGACCTCTTTGGTGACAGAGTGATCAGTGCATGGATTTGGCCCGTTGGATCTCCAGACCTCACGCCTTGCGATTTTTACTTGTGGAGCAATTTGAAGGACAGCGTGTATAAATTTAATCCCAGAATATTACAAGAACTGCAAAATAATATACGGTAACACACAAGCAACAATATTCCAAAGAAGAATTTCAAGTTGTTCATGATAATCTGTTAATACGCTGCAATGCCTGTCTTCGCGCACAAGGAGAACATTCCCAACACCGTCTTTGAAAAGGTAAGCAATATAAGGAACATTGAATTTTGTAATTTGTGAAATAATAATGGTACTAGTTGAACTTATCAATTCATCCTATTTGTTTCGGTTGCTTAACATGGTCCACGCGGGGAAAATTGGTGGGAGGAAAGCGGTGTGTGACCGCCACCCAGATGCCGTTAAAACCGTGGCTGCTTAATCTGATGACGCTGTAGTATCCAAGGCCCTGTGATCACTGAAAATACGTGAGAATTGTAGGATAAACTGAGATTTGAATAGGGTCATTCAACAAGAGTGTCCTATCTTTGAATTTAAATAAAACACGTTCTATAAATGATAGAGGGTTATTTCTTTTTTTTACTTTGGAACATAATTAATGTCATTACGTGTGGAAGGGAACATCAGTTAAGTGACCGCCGCGACTTCGTTGGGTTGCGCGTATACGGTTGACCCAATTTTCAATGACAGAAGAACGTAAATTTGGTCCAACTTCACGAATAACACGCGTGATGTTATTCATAAGATCATTTACTGTTTCTGGCTTGTTGACATAAACTCGGGATTCAACATAACCCCACAAGAAGTAATCCAACGGCGTTAAATCACATGACCTCGGGGTTCAGTTAACATCACCACCACGGGAAATGATGAAACTTCTGATGTTCTCCTTCAAAAGATCGATTGCTTCGAGAGCAGTATGACATGTGGCACCATCTTGCTGGAACCAGGTGTTTCTGAGATCCATACCATCCAATTAAGGCCAAAAACAGTCCCTTATAAGAGCCCGGCATCTTTCTCCATTGACAGTTAGAGCTTCTCCATCCTCATCTTGGAAAACATATGGACCAATGATTCCACCATACCAAACTCCACACTACACAGTAACCTTTTGGGGATGAAGTGGGCGTTCTTGAATCTGCAGTGGGTTGTGATTGCTCCAATAGCGGAAATTTTGTTTGTTTACACAACCATCCATTCAAAAGTGGGCTTCGTCGCTGAAGATGATTTTTCGACAAAAAATGCGGGTCAGCTTCCAATTGCTCCATAGCCCAGTCAGCGAATACACGGCGCAACCTATGGTCGTTGGGCTTTAGTTCTTGAGTTAACACAATTTTGTAAGCGGAAAGCTCAAGTCCAGATGCAGAATTCGCCAAGTTGTGGTTGGCGAAAGCCCCAATTCTTGCGCTCGACGAGCAATTGACTTGTTTCCGTTCTCGCGTACACTTACACGAACGGCGCCCATGTTTTCGTTGGAGCGCTTACGTCGATTACGTACAGGCGTTCTTTGATCGCTGACAGAACCACTTCTTTCAAATTTATCGATCAAACGCCAAATCGTCCTCTTGCAGGGACGATTATTCACACCATAAACTTCACGCAATACACGGAAGGTTTGGCAAACAGGTGACCCATTTTGATAATAAATTTTAACAATTTCTACGTGTTGCTGAATGCTGTAACGTTCCATGACTATTTGTCAATAACAACTGTAACCGCATGAAAAAATCACTTCTGTAAATCAATAACAATGACAGCTATCACATGTTAAAGATAGGACACTCTTGTTGAAAGACCTTTTATATGGAGTGTACAAGAGCTGCGTTTTGGCCTCCATGAAAACCATACGGTTTACCTGCAAGAGAAACCTATAATAATAATAATAATAATAATAATAATAATAATAATAATAATAATAATAATAATAATAATAATAATAACAACAACAACAACAATAATGCGTGCTGATACTTATTGTTGTCACACAGGCTAGCTATATGTTACTTACCTTCTTCCTGGGGTTCACTTCTTCTAGTGGAAAAATAATAAACAAAGGCACCCACTCAAGTTAATCAAAAACGAATTATATTCTGTAACGTCTTCAATAGATCCACCTATTACACCAATGCCAACGTTATTTTCAGACGGATTTTATTTTAAATTTCGATAAAATGGACTTTCTCCATCTATGATATTAGGAGAAAGAGTTACTTCACTTCACCGAGGGTTTGGTTCAAAACAATGGAAGTGTCAGTGAGGGAAGTGCCCCATGTGGAACTGCAGTCGGTAGACCTCGGCCGAAATGTCGACAGTTGCTAAAATGCGGTGAATCTTAGGCGACCTCAACACAGGCACCAAGTGCCTCTTACCGTCCAAAGCGTAAACTAATTCTGGAAGGTAAACGTGGAACAAAGGGCAATATTAGTGGTGGTTGTCGTAAACATGGCAATGATGCTCATAATGTTATAACGGAAACAGTGGTATATATTTTAGTTTAGCAAGTACTGCTTTACCCAAGTTCTTGTTTGATGCAAGGAACCTTTAAATATTTTCAGGAGACAATGGGTGATATGAATAAAACGGAGAGTTTGCTTTTTGCTCCAATTCTGGAGAGATTGCTCACATTCATATCAATAAAGTTTACTCCTTCCGCGAGCAATATTCCCCTCCAACGGATGTTGCTGCATGACCTTGGGCTGGCAGCACTTTTCTCCACTTCCGTATCAATAACAATTATCAGTTGCTCCTCTGTGGGAGAATTTGCTCTCGAATATTGGAGCTATATCAGTAGGCGACTCCTGCTTGATAGAGCAACATGTTTTAAGTAGGATGGCTGAGTACATGATGGTTGTTCGTCGCATAAAAGTTTATAAGCCCCGCCGAGACGCATTATTATTTAACTATAAGCAACTTTACCGATTTGAAAAGGAAAATGTGAGATGGTTAGCGGAACATTTCCTTGAAGAAGATGGCAACGAAACAAGAGGAGGAGCGTTATCTAAGGAAGAAAAAATGAGATTTTTTTGCGTTATATAGGAGATCCTGGATTTCAAATTGCCGTGGCTGAAAATGTTGGTGTGAGTCAGAGTACAGTGTCCCTTACAATTTATAGTGCTATGGATGCTATATTAAGAAAAGCGCATATTTGGATAAGGTTCCCTAAAACTACCTATGAACTTGAAACTGCAAAACCTGAATGGCAGGAGCGTTACACGTTAATCGAAAAGGCGTTCCCAGCATTAATGTACAGGCTACATGTGATTCTAAAGAAATGTTTACCAGTGTTGATGCTACTTGGCCTGGATCAGTACATGATTCACGTATATGGGCAAATTCAGATGCCTGTAGGATTGTGTGTGGAAATCGTGCAAATGCCTTAATTCTTGGTGATGTTGGATATACAATTGCCCCATAGCTCATGACACCCTATCGCAATGTACTTATCCCAGAACAGATATCTTACAATAAGTGCTTAAGTAAGGAGCGTGTCATAATAGAAAGGTGCTTTGGTCAAGTAAAACAAAGTTTTCCTATTCTCCAAGGCAAAATAAGACTAGCAACAGAAAAGATTCCTTCCATTATTGTCTGCTTTATTGTCCTGCATAATTTGGCTAAACATCTAACTGACGAAGATTTCGAAATTGAAGTAAACAATAATCAGGAAGAAGACGTTTGGGAAAGGGGAAGCTGTAAGACGTATCAGAGAAAGAGGGCAACGAAGAAGAGACGAGATAGCTGAGATTATACATGGCTTCCAAAATTAAGTGAGTAATATATGGATTTGTAAATACATGACACATTTTAGCTTTAAAATTATTTTGGTCTTTTACTATAGCAATAACTTTAAAAGCTGTATTTCTTTTGTGTATTTTGTAGGCAAATACTACGACGCTGGGCTTTCAAAAAACTTATTTATAAACAATCACCTTTTGGTTTAAAAACGTACTTAATTTCTTTAATAATGAATTTAAAATTTGCATATAGTGCAAACATGTACTTGCTTATACATTTTATTTAAACGTTTCTCAAGACCGTGTTAGTATGGTAGTAACATGCCTACTTCCCATGTAAGAGGCCCCAAGTTCGAATCTCGGTAACGTGGGTTGTCTAGATAAGGTTTTTATCCTCATAAGGCAAATGTCGGGCAACTCTTATGTCCTAGGGGCTCTGGGCTCGTTTGTGTATTTACTTCACACATTTCATTTATTCATCGCCTCTGTTTAAGACAAAAATGTTATTTTTTACAACGTTAAAGTGTAGGTATAACTCACAAGTCAACGGAGCATTTGAGGGAAAAATTAATAGCACCTTTCGCTTCCGTATCCAAAACAATCAAAATTGTAGCACGAGGAGCATTGTAAAAGAAATATTCATGAGTTAAACTACTCATATAATGTACACTACTTATTGCAGGAAACGGAAATTTAACTACATACTTTCCTGGTGAAAATTTGGTGAATGTATCATTAAAATTGTTGAAGTATTTTCATTTCGCTTTATTGGCATTGGGAGGACTTGAATTGTTACACTTCTAAAACAAACTTTGGTATATAATATTCAAATAGTCCCCAAGAATACCACTAAGAGTTAAAAAATATTGTAGTAACATACCTTAATGTCAAAAAAATAAGCTTTCTCATGTTCGCCGAATTCAAGCTTACTTTAAAACACAAGGTTATCCACAATAATTCAGTTTAATTTCGGAATGTATAGAGTGGTCTGAATTGCACTACACTACATAAACAACACTAAACTATAACTGAAAATGCTCTGGCCCAGCAGCACTTAATTATCATCCTGTTGCACATCTCTCGACAATTTTCTCTCTTTAAGTATAAGTACCTTTCTTTGTCTCAGCAAGACATTTCTTTGCAGTTCGTATACGGACATATGTACTGTTTCCTCAGTTTCGTTTGGGTTTGCTGTTTTCTTAGCACGCTTCGGACCTTTCACTGGAACAGATGCAGCAGCATCCATCAAAGGATCAGGTGCGGGGCAGAATCCCGGCGTGGAGATGAGTGGTTGTGGTATATCTTGCAACTCAGGTGTGATGCTGGAATCTATATCCGCCTGTTGATGGTGATCTGCTATTGGTAGTGGTGACACACATGTACCAACAGTGATTCCCCCTGAAATATTACAAAGATTAATTAAAAATAAACAATTTACATGTAAAATGGTTAAAATGTTAATGTACTGTGGTGGTAAAATAAACATTGATTCGTGTTTCAAAAAGCATTACTTTAACTAAAATAGATTCTTACCTGTTAACTGCATTATGGTTGGGTTTGTCTCCCCTTGCATGAGGTCAAACAGTGTTTTTTCCCATTCCTTCAGATGTACTTTTTTGTTGCCCGTTCTCTTCATATCTGTTTTTCGTTTCAACCTGCTCTTCATATTGAAAATTTTCTTAGCCAGTTGTGACTCACTTATGTCAGAACCAAATTTCACTGTATACATTTTCATTATTTCTATTAAAGCCGTTGCCTTTTTTGTGTCATTTCCGGTAAGTGGAATTTTTCTAAAACCACGGGATGTTCTTTTAGGATTTCGACGAAACCCGCTTAAGATTCAACCTCACGTTCTTCGGAACTACTCATCGTAATAACACCTAAATGTTTGTCTTCTCACTGCATGGTCACTCAGGCTGTATCGGTTGTTTGTTTATGCAGCTGCGTGGTGGCGATAACAGAAGCGGAGTAAATTGCTATCACTATGGAGAAAATGCTCTGCACACGTAAAAAGTTTTTATTGATACGAAACAAAGATTTTGCTCTTGCAGAATAGTTTACTCCGTTTTGCTCGCGAGAGTTTTCTCCCGAGAGTTTGCTCAGTTTTATCGATATCACCCAATAAGATTAAAAGACACCAAGCAAAATGCAGTACTGAGAGAAAAGAAGGCAATGTTACCATAATATTAACTACCTGTTATATTTATATTTTTTATGAAGTGAGAGATCATTAATGCAAAACTTCTCTTATGCCGAATTGAACTGTAATTATTTAGCATAAAACAGGGTATATTGTGAAATGACTCAAAGTACTATAAATGAGAAACATTATCAATATGGATCAGCAGAACTACTATATAAATATAGAGATGCTACACATTCTTAACTATATATCACAATTGGACATTTGTAGGTTTTTCTCAGTAGTTGCATCGCTATTTATTTCTTAGTTAATGCATATACTTGCTGTCAAAGCCGTAAGTGCCTTATACTTCGAAGGATTTAATCCAAATCAATTTAACTCAGAAAAACTCACGGCTCTACAGGTGTGAGGAAAAATATTTAGGTGTCCTCAGTTCGTAAATAATATCCTGATTTTAATGTGTTAGGAAACCGAGCGGAATAGCTCAGGTGGTGCCGTCTGTTGCCGGCATTCATGAACTCATGAGTTCAAAATCCTACCAATCTGGCCAAAGTCTTTTTTGGCGGTTTTCCTCGATAGCTAGGTAAATGTTAAGCTGGATAATTTGATCCGCCAAATTTCATATAATTCCTTTCATTGCTACATTTCATTTCCTTCTTCACCGGCATACCAGGCATTGGGCTGATCACCCATCCTGGATATGCTAACAGAGTCTGTGATTTTTAGATTATCATCTCCATAAATCAATGAAATATTCCTATTTCTACAAAACTAAACATTTGCTTGCAATTAAGATTCGTCTTCTATTCATTCTTTGCATTGCCTCTGTTTTTCTCTCCATCCTCGAGGACAAATGAAGTTTCCCGCACAATTTGTACTATCTTAAAAAATTGATTCAGTAATGTCACCAGCCCCATTGATATAAACGAAACTGAACGGCATCACTACTGTAATTTAAATATCACAATGGCATTAGTTCTCAGCACAGCATTCTTTATATCCTAGCCGCGAAACACTAAAGCAACGTCGCATTTTCACGTCATTAGTAGTCTGACTTCCGTAGTGCGGCTTTCGCTTGAAGTTATTTTATCAATTTTCTCTAGACATTTTTAATGAAAACAACCCTTTTATACCATGTTTTATCGCATATCAGCATGTTAAAATCTTTGATTTCCTGTCCCTCGTTTAATGATGTATCGATATTACATATTAATGATGTTCCAAATGTTGCTTCCCAATAGCAGATTTGCTACCAGTAAAGGTGTGTATCACGGAGGGGCCCCGGAACAGGGGCAGAGCACCGTAAGTAGATCAGTCAGCCCTGATTGCTTCCAACTCGGCCCCTGGGAGGGAAGGATGAGGAGAGAGACCCGAAGGGCAACCAGATCTGGAAGCCGAGGGCGCAAGCATGGATGGGATCCCTAACGTTTTCGGGTAAAACGCATCCGACGCCGCACGGTCCCTGACCACAAGCCACCAACCTCGCGAAGCGGAGCCCCACGATGATGTGAGACCTAACTGACCGGTACCGCAGCGACGCCAGGCAAGAAATCTGAACAGAGCGTAAGCCACCGCTTAGCCGCAACCAGTCGAATAGCGTGGCCTGGTCCTATAACCCTGAAACAGGTGACAAAAAGGATTATGCGTACAGAAATGAGAGGAAGGAGAGTCGTGGTGGAAGGTGAAGCACCCAGCATTATTTACTAGCAGCATTTAAATAGAAAATAACGTTTGTAAGTATGTAGATTTAAAGCGGAATTTTCCCTTCAGCGAAAAAAGTTTCAAGGATCATTCTTGTGTACAAAAAGGGTGAGAAGGATTCTCCTACTAGCTATTGCCCGATCTCGATTGTTCCCATATTTTCAAAATTATTGGAATCAGTGGTAAAATTGCAGGTATATGGTTATCTTGAAGAAAATAACTTAATTAGCCCATGTCAATTCGGCTTTAGAAGGGGCAAATCTACCACTGATGCAGTAGATTCGTTGATAAGAAAAGCGTATTGCAAGCATTTAAAGAAAAACACTTTGCACAGGTCATCTTTTGTGACACGAGTAAAGTTTCATTGCGTAAAACATACTATTCTACTGCGGAAATTAAACATGTATGACATTAAGTACATAGGTTATAACTTCTTTAAAGCTTACTTAGAGGGTAAACAGGTAGTCAGTTCAGGGGTACAATCTTCTAGCGTAACTGTGGTTAAATATGCGTTCCGCAGGGCTCGGTCCTTGGTCCATTATTGTTTTTTATAATGATTAATGACTTGCCAATATATGTAACGGCTCACTCCATTCTATTTGCAGATGATACTAACTTCTTTAGGTCTAGTGTAGATTTTAATTTGCTTAAATATGTTACTCAGAACGCCTTACATCAGGCCTTAGAATGGTTCAATGCAAATGGTTTTTTATTAAATGCCGATAAGACGCAAAAAATATCATACAGTTTGAGAGGCACTCACATTGAAAGTTATAGGGAGAATGTTAAATTCTTAGGTATCTTTATTGAAAGCCAATTATCTTGGGAAACACATAAAGTACATGACCGGTAAATTGTCCAGGGATGGATTTTTGATAATGTACCTTAAACAGCATGTACCGGATAACTATATAAGGTCTGCATATTTTGCGTACTTCCAAAGCATAATTGTATGTGGTATTGGGGTATGTTAAGGACCTTCTGCTACTACAGAAGAAAGGTATACGAATAATAAGAAACTCGCCTGAAGCAGCTCACTGCAAACCTCTGTTTAAGAAAATTAAATACTTACCACTGTAAATCTGTGTATATATACTATGTCTTAAAATATACATTAAAGATAAGGTTCCTGATATTCAGCATAGATATAAAACACACTCGCATAATACAAGAAACAAACGGCACCTTGATGTACCATATCACAGATTAGCTAAAGTAGCAAAAGCTATGATGTGTTAGGTATCAAACTTTTCAATAACCTCCCCCTTGAAATATCTAACAAACCATTTAAAATTTTTAAACAAAAACTGTTTGATTACTTAATAGATAATCCTATTTATGATTTAAGTGAATTCTTTGTAAATCATATTGATTAAATAGGCTAACTAGTAAAATAGATAAAGACTGTATACACTGTAATTGTGTAAATAATGACAAAGTAATCATCAATTGTAAATGTGGAACTGACAATGTCTATTGCTGTACCAGCTTAATGAGAATAAAATTATTATTATTATTATTATTATTATTATTATTATTATTATTATTATTATTATTATATTATGCGCAAACTTATCATATATGTATATAACAGGGATAAGCAGCAATCACATAAGAAAAATCTCCTTCTCTCAGCCTCCTGTTTTTTGCCAAATAGCCGTGTCGAAAGTGTTGAGAACACAGCGGAAGCCGAAGTAAGTTACCAATTATTTTTTCGTATTGCCTATTGTCCTCCGTGGGTAGTGGTTACCATGCTAGCCTCTAGTTCCCGAGGTCGAGGGTTCAAACCCGGCGGAAGGCCATGCATATTTTCGGGCGTAAAATCCCTAGTATGGCTTCCTTCGGAAGGGAAGTAAAGCCGGTGGTCCCGTGTCGTAGATTTACGGCACGTAAAAGAACCTCAAGCCTGATAAAGAGGCCTCTGAGCAAAATTTCCGGCCTGCACATTCAATACAGAATGGGACGCTAAGCACCACACCAGTTAAAGAGCGTCCATAAATAAATAAAAATAAAAAAAATATTCTATTCAATTCGTATTTCCTTTATCCATGCTTCCGGTAGAGGCCGTTGAGGTATTCTACTGGCGGTGCCAAAAAAGTGAAAACAAATCCCTCAAATAATATATGTTTACCGACTTTGTGCACTAACATCGAACGTTTTAGGCAATTGACAAGTATTGTATGTGCTTTCATTCTAGATATATATGCCCAATGTCAGTTACTCCGATCTTATACAATGGAGATCTCCCCAAAATAACACGTATGGAAAAATAAAAATAATAGTATTGTTTTCCCCACAGCCACCAATTCATTTGCTGTTTTGATAAATTCCCGAATTGAATTTACAACATCGCCTTTTGTTTGCTGCTACAGAATCATATTCGGGAGTAGCCTACCCAAAGTTTCATCTGATTCTTTTCACCTTTCACTGGAGTCCTGTCTAAATGGAGTTTTTAATATTTCACTTGCTTTGTTCATGTTTGTAACTTTCACACGCAACTGAATATTCACTTATAGAAAACACTCTACAGTGTTTAGTTACCTGATTTCACGGTGAACTACAGCGTCTTTGTACCGAACTGTTGCCGAAGTTTGATCCAACATAAGGTTCTGAACGCGTTCCGAACTAATTCCAACACTTGCTAATGCACATGCGCCCGTCCGGTAAGCTCACAGAACTAATTCGGAATTTTGTGTGGTTGGAACACTAATATAAGCGTTCGCATTCTGTCACGGCCTTCTTCGTTGCACGGTCAATTAGACGACGAAAAAATAACCTAGATTTGCTGAGTACACCATGGAAAATCTTTCTGGTATAGCTTTTTACATTCTCTACCACGGATAGTAAGTAGGCGACGTATTGTATTCCACCCAAAAATTCCATACCGAGATTTCACCGGAAATATATGTTTTGAGGCCCTCTGAATAAAAAAAAATCTGATGTGTTACACTTCACATGACTTTCTCTACTCTTGTACAAACTATTTTTACAAACGCTTGTTCCTCATATGCTTCATGTTAATCGAGATATCGAGATGTTACTCTTATTGCTAATTTTCTTGTAGATGCAAGGGGAATTGGTAGGCTTTAAGCTATAGTCTAATATTTTAAGAGTTGGTTGCTATGTGGAGTATTCCATTCTCTTTGCATTACCAGGACAAAAAAATGAATAACGAATTTGAGAAAAAGTATAGGTATTGGAAACTTTAAGGGAATAACAAGCAATATCTCGAAAATGGTTCACTCAAAAAAATGTATATGACATAAATTGTGTATTTTAACACGATCTACATTTTTGTGTAGTAAAATTTTGACACACATACAGACACACACACGGACATGTTTCCAAAAATGCTTTTTTTTAATTCGGGGGGTCTCAAAACTTGTATTTCCGGTGAAATCTTGGTATGGAATTATTTGGGTGGAATACAATAATTCCCCTACTTACTATACGTAATACAGGAAGTAAAAAAACATTTTTGGAAACATGTCCATGTGTGTGTGTGTGTGTGTGTGTGTGTGTGTGTGTCTGTGAACAGCATAACTCAGAAACGAACACTCGGATAAACACCAAACTTGGTATTTGGGTTCAGTATCTTCCAGAGATGCGACACGAAGGTTTTAAAGAAAATCCCCCACCCCAGATTACCCTTTACATGGAACATTTTTCGAAAATTTTAATTTTCTCAAAAATGGCTCTAACTATTTTGATTAAAATCTCATATATTTCAGATACTTTCATGACAAATGAAATGTATATCTTGAATTTTCTGGGAATGTCTCCAAAAGTGTTCTTCATTGTGAACGACTTTTGCATAACTGGTAAACCATAAGTGATAAATAAAATTTTATTAGTGAAAAAATATAGATCGCGTTAAAATACACAATTTATGTCATATACATTCCACATGCAACCAGCTCTTAAAATAATTGACTATAGCTTAAAGCCTTCCAATTCCCCTTGCATCTACAAGAAAATTAGCAATAAGACTACCATCTCGATATGTTGATTAACATGAAGCATATGGAGAATAAGCATTTGTAAAAATAGTTTGTACAAGAGTAGAGAAAGTCATGCGAGTGTAACACATCAGAATTTTTAATTTATTTCTATAGACTTAGCGTTGCTTTATAATATCTACGTATACAGAGTTCATGAATGAAATCAAACTCCGTATATATAATATTAAATAATATTAAATTCGCCCCAAAGTGATTTCAACCTGGTCCTTTCACATGTCAGACATCTTAATCACAACTCACTACCTGCTATATATCCGACATTCTAACGAAAACAGGCTATAGGTGAGAAGGACTTTATTTATTTAGAGCACTCCTACTCATATATTACAAGCTTATGAAACATATTGATTTTGCTATTTTATGTTCATTATAAATACTATACAAAAAGACAATCAATACGCTTCGCATTAGCCAAATTTTAAGACATATATGACGTCAATAAAATGCGCTTCGGTGTGTTAACTGTATCATTAAAGCACAACTGAAACGTGTTAAAATCGGGAGAAAATGAACTTTATGATGATTGCACCTCTACAAATAACATTTAAAGGGTATGACCTAAACATTTATTTTTCATTTAATATTGCGGATGTTTCCTTTTGTAATAAAGTGAAATTATATAATTAAAATTATTTACATTCCTAACTTGCTTTTAGAATTGCTTTTCTCCGAAGTTTTCGTCGCTCAATATATCCTACACGATGAGGTTTTTATTACACTTTTGAACGCTGTTTTGCTCCCTGGCTTTGTTAAACGTTTCTTTTTCTTTTTCTCAAGTCAATGTCGCCATACTACTCAACAGCGAGCAACTACTTAACAAGCACCTTTGCTATTCCGTATTGAGAAATAAACACACATGGAGTAATAAATTACGTATTCAAATTTATTCCTCATAATGAATACAGAGAGTATGCCACCTTTTCTATACTCTCTGGCAGGTTTGTTCCAAGCGATTAGAATCGATTCTGAGTTAATTGAGTATGCGCTGTAAACTATACAATTTGCGCATATCCGGAATTTTCAGTTTCTATACTTCATCAAGAACCGATTTCACTCGTTCCGAACTAGTTCACAAATACGTTGGAACAGCAAATTGGAAATTCAGAATTAGTTCTGAACTGATTCTCTGTCGTGTTGGAACGCCAATTAGCTACTGCGCACACTCAGATAATTCAGATTCGATTCTGAATCGTTTGGGAACAAACCTACGGTTTAATTACAATGGATTTAATTAAACATTGATTTGAGCCTCCAAACACATTAGCATTTACTTGGAGCAAGATGATAACACTGCATTAAAGGAGGGTTGACCGCTGATTATGTACTCCAGCATTGTCGCAAGCTTATATGCTTTACTGCGTTCAATCAGTTTGAGCGTAAGCTCTGCGTCAGATCAATCTTCTCTCCACTTCTTCCATAATAATCGTGTAGAAACGTACGCCCAACCTTTATACACTGTGCTTGTCAGCGTAGACGTGCCAATCAATTGATTCTTTGCTTCAGAAAACTACCGGCCGAGCGCGCGACGCTTAATATCCCCGTTCACAAGAGAATCAGACATTCTTGAAAACATTGCTTTATGCACAACTCCTATTCAATGCTTTTTCCTTCCTTCTGGCACTAGTAGTGCCACGCCAGAGCTGCACTATACCAGAAGCCACCCTTGCCTACTTCGCTTAGGTCTTTCGGAGTTAGAAGTTTAAGATTAAAAAGCAATACAGAATAGTTCTGTTCATAGTATACATAATATTTTAAGCTTACCGCCGAAAAGTAACTTAAATAAATATACTAACCTCTGTGTTGAATATCTCGTTTTTTTCTCCCTTTCTTTCTTTTATTTTTCTTTTCATTTTTCTATAAGAAAAACCGCATACAAACACCACGCGTGGAGATATTGGGTACAGCAAATAAAACATATAATCTCTCATTTTCAGAACTACTGAGGATTGAAGGAAAGGATTAAAGGTTATTGAAAATAGGGAATAATAATTTTCAGACATTGTTCTATTTACATGTTTATACAACTGGATTCTAGAAGATCATTTTTTCTTAAATACAGACAACTTCCTTAATTTTACTGTGTTAAGGCTGGTTACGCTGCATAATTTAAACTATTTTTGTAATTGTTTAACAGTATAGCAGCTAGTTATACACGAGTTCCCGCAAAAGGAAGAACATTTAAAAATTATAGCATAGGAAGTAACAATATATTCTTCTCTCAAGAAACTTGTTTTGTACTTGACATAGCCTAGCCTTAAAGGTAAAGCCTCATAATCCTCATTTGGAAAATATAAGATTATAACAAATAAAGATAAATGCCTTTTAAAATATGTGTATTTTATCTCCATACGACATTTCACTTTCTCTGAAATACAAGCAACTTCCTTCTTTTGAATGAGTTATGCATGTGGTTCATTGTATCATTTAAATGTTTTACAGTGTATTGGCAAGGGAATTTACCATCAAACTATATAAAGTGCTAAATGAATTACATGCTAAATGAGTTACATGACGAGTTTTCTGCAAAATCCGTAACTGCTCCACCTTTGTACTGAAAACTTGGGTTCTCGTCCAATTGAAGATTTACTGCCTTTTCCCTTTCAGAAAACCGGTTAACCACGTTTTTAGAAAATTCTGATTATTTGAATCGCTACTTGGTGTGACACCAATAGAAGAAATAAACTTCTGCAATTGTTTTGGATGAGGTAAACACTGAAGTCCATTTGTTCTTATAGCATTATATGCTGCATGGGATGTCAAAAAATCATAAAGGCGTAGAGCATCATATTTACGACTATTTGTTTCTTTTTTTCGTGTTACACAAGAATTGCTGTTCACTTAGGAAATCTAACTGAAAATTATTTTCTCTTCATATAATCCTGAATTTTCCAGAAATCTAATGCGTTCTCTAAGTTTTTCCAAATTTTCAGTATTACTAACCTCTACATCATTTTACTGTCATTTATTACATACCATATTAGAATATTTTCTAAGCGTAGCCACCTTGTAACTTTGTGATTCCCGGCCAAAATCCATTTCAAATCACTAGCACTCACAATAGCTGAGCCTGTACACACTTAATTGCCATATCAGAATTCACTTTTAGACTTGCTACAATTTTAGGTATACCCTCCACAGATAATTCATAAAAATATACCGCATCACTCAACCACAGATAATTCTATTTGTTCACCTCTGAAAGCTCCTGAGGAAAGTTATTGTGTAAATCGAAGAAACCTGTAATAACATCTTCGGTCAACCATACCTCATTCTTCTTCTTTAATGTTTCCTCTTCTTTTTTCACTAGGATCCCTTCGTGTTACTTCATTTCTTGGGCTTCTGTATAGTGGGGAGGTTAGGAAAAATCCGCGGTATGCTCCAGGTCGTAGTTTTGGTCGAGCACGTGGGAATTATTTCTCGTTACTTTCTGAATCATGATAAGCATCGTATATAAACATCTTCGGTTTCAAAATGCTTTATGCATACTGCAGATCTCTTCGTTGGATTCCTGTCCCTTCTCGAAATCCTTTTGACCTAGTACTGTGTACTTCAGGACCAGCAGGTAATTTGAATTGTTACGTAGCTGTTTTTCTCAGAATCGTAATTACTGTTGCAGCCTGGCACACAGCGTTTATCAGGGATTTAAAAGAGATAAAATAAAAAACATGTATTTTTATTCCAGGGGAAATAAAACCGAAATGGTAAAATCGAAATGATCTAAACTCATCGTTTGATTTAATCTAAAGGCATTAAAAGCACATGGACAACTTTTCGCCTTTATAAATAATTACCTATACATTATAGGTATGTGCTATACATACCATGAAAGCTTTGTACTATAGGCGATTATCACCACTGGCTGTGTTATTTATCCACGCTATCCATGATAACTCTTTTTATTCAATTTTCAATCAAGCATCCCATTGCATCGCATCTCTCTAGGGAGTAGGAAACGAAACCAGCCGACTTCAAATTGTTTTCAAGTTTATTAACTCCGGGTTCCTTAAAACAGGTTTTGGTATAGAAGACTACGGCAAAGTTTCAAAGAAATAGCAGACAATGTTAAGAAATTGCATCCACATGGAATAGAAGGGAAATTATTGGAAGAAACTCAGAAATATCTATACAAAGCGCTAGACTTCAAAAACCCAGATTCTCAAGACATGTACCAATAGAAACATAGAAATTCACTTGACTGAAATACTGCAAACCAAAGATGTACATCTCAAGGTGTCCCTCGATTCAGAGGAAGCTGCCTGTAATGAAGTAGATTGGTTCACAGAAGAAGAGCTTTTAACTGCAATAAAGAAATGCAAAGACAGAAAGCTTGTAGGTCCATGGGATTTTTAACGAGCATATAAAACAGCTGGCGCTAAAACTGGCAATTACCATTACAAGTCTTCTCAACTTCTGCCTACAACAAGGAAGCATACCAGGAAATTGGAGGAAATCCAGTGTAATAATGTGTAAAGGGAACACTAACAATTACAGAGGAATTGCTTTAGTATGTACTCTCTTCAAAATCCTGACAGAACTAATTATAAAAAGACTAGCCAAGAAAGTAGAAGACCACATGCCCGAAAAACAATTTGGGTTTAGGAAAAAGATCCACGTTGCAAGCGGTCCAATGTCTACAAAATGATACTGAAGAAACTTGCCAAGACCCAGTGGGAAACTGCATGCCATATTCGTCGACTTCAATAAAGCATTCGACACCACCAACAGAGACATTTTCATGGAAAATCTGAGATTGATGATGGAACGTAAAACATCTATACATAATTATCAGGAATATCCTCAGTGACAACTATATTGCAATAAATGGTGACATCGCCCAATAATACAAAACATGGACGGAGACCCTGAGTCGGCTATTTTTTATATTAGCGGCGGCAGATTCATGGAAGCTGTAATATTGGAGGATATTAAAGTGTGTGTGTGTGTATAGTATAGACTTTAACATCCGCATCTTACGCTGATGATATGGTTATTGTCTCATCACAAGATAACCTACAGAACTCTTATAACCTTTTAGTGAAATGGACAGAAAGGAACAAACTCACTGTAAACGAAAAGAAGACACTTTCAATGTCTTTCAGACGAGGAGGGAAACAGGCATCGTTCTATTACAAGTCCAGGCCTTTAAAGAAGGTAACACATTTAATCTACCTAGGCGTGATCTTCCAAACATTTGTAATATTTTTACATTACAAGTCAAAGACAGAGCAACAGCAGCGATAAATGGCTGAACGACATAAAACAGCTCAATAAACTGGCAATAAACATAGCCATGAAACTATTCCACATTAAGATCTCCCTATCGCCATTTATGGAGTTGAAAATATATGGACACACCTTACAAAGGAGCAAATGGTGAAGATAGAAAAAGTCAGAGGAAGATACATTAAGAAAGCAATGTGCCTCTCAAAACATACGCAATCTCGTTTGGTGTGAATTCTGGCTAGAGAGCAATTCTACACGGAGAACCTCATACTAAGGCAGCTTCTCCCAAATAGAAAACTTTTGAAGAATTTATGCAAGAATAACTACAAAAGAGAGATGAAATATGGAGCGATCTCTACAGTATAGATGTCGTTTCCCAGAAATGCACGCAAAGGAACTATGAACTACGGCATATTGTGATCAAATTCACAGTGCATGACTTTCACCATCTAATTTGTGCAGATACAAGGTACCACCAACCAGAACCAGAATGCAAAAAATACGGGAAATTCTGCGATAGATATGATGTCATGGGTTGTGAACAAAGACAAGAATCTCTCACAAAATTCTGTTCAAAGTGAAAATGAAAGTGACTTAAATGCACATTGTGCGCTTTTCTACATTCATCTTTTATGTAGACTGTGGTTTAACTACATCTCCACAATGAAAATCAGACGCTAAAAAATGGAACACTAAATTTAATTCAAGGCGGCCTCAAACACAACAACAACAACAACAATGGCAGTGAAGAAATAGTAGTTTGTTGTTCTATGGAACTTGCCTTACAACACAGGTTAAATCACTATATAGTAAATGAGGTTATGTTGCCAGAAGAAATGTGGGTTTGGCTGTTACGTTTGGGTCAAAGAAATGAAGTATTTAACAAATAGTATTTGCTCAGTATAAATTTCGTAGCATTTCATAGCTTCTACCCGGATACGGAATAATGCCCTAATCTTTAAAGCATTTAATATGGTAAGTAACGGTAAAAGCCTTGTTTATTCTTTACCACTTCATGTAAACATAGCTCTTTTTGTTATGTTTTATAATCTTACTGACATGCAACCATGAGAATGTACTTCCCAGAGGAATGTGCAGGTTTATGCGAGTTTATTCATTTGGCCCCATGGTGAGCAACGCTCAGGGACATTGAACAAGTCATACAATTATGAAATACACAGCACAACTAATAAACATACCCAGCACCAAGAAAAATTCCCTCTCTCTCGCTCTCCACATCATGCATTATCTAGCCGGGTTTAATTCGAATGTGACAAGCCTTAAGCAAAACATTCATTCCCACTTGTTCTAGACTTTAAATATCTAATAAATGTGAGTGTGCTCCTATCTAAAACAGCCCAGATGACACCCATAGTAACAAATTAAGAGGATTTTACAAGCAATTAGCATTAGTTAATGAAATTGGTTGTACAAGCTCAAATCTGAGAGATTCTCTGTAGGCTCACTGAGTTCATCGTTGATGATTCTTCTGTATACCATTACAATTTTCGTCAAACTCATTTAACATTCATTTATTCATGTTCTAGCTCAGGCCAAAGCTGGTAAATTGCCTTGTGCTGTAATGATTTAAATCACAAAAATAATATATTTCCTGAAACAAAGATTCACTCTAGAGGTTATAGTCCATTGCTTCACTTCGGAATTTTGTATTTTTGTCTTCATCTATGTCACTACAATAACAGGACAATATTGAGTAAAGAAGGAATGAAAGAGCACACAAAATATAAATTAGTGTATTTCTGTGATGTACTGTGTGTTTGTAATGGAGATACGTCAGCTTTATCATATGCACCCCAACCCTTTGCCTTTGGTGAGTACAAAGCCAAAAGAAAACAACAGCAGCAGAGGTAGTTTAAGCTAAAGCAGACAAGCAAGGCATACTCTGTTAGAGCAAAACTTGTTGGGTTGTCTCTAAGACATACAATTTTACTTCTATCAAGGATAATTCTGTCATTAACTTCTTCCACAGTATGAACATATAGGTATGAAGATCCCTATAAAAGGGCCTGAGTTATAGGAATGCATATAAATCAAATCTAATACTTTTCCAGCCTTAATTGTAGGTACTAGTAATACTTGTTTTATAGATTTAAATAATTTCTGTGAAGTAGTCTAAGTTAACTTTAAAAGTTGCATTTTGAATGCCACACATGAAAACATGGTTTGACGTAGTTTAGTTCATTTTCCACTACTTTATACAAGATGAACTGAAACTATAGGGACAAAATTCAGGAGATGTTTCCTGACTGGAAAAGAAACAAAACAGCATATACCTAACATATGTCTGGAAGTGGAAGGTGAGTCTGCAATAGAGCAAATAGTGTGTAACATTGCATCACACAATTAATACTCAACATTAAATTACTATGGCATTAATTTTGTCAACATTACAAAAGATATTCGAAATGGCCTATATGAGATGCAGTGCAGGCATGAGTATGGTTGCATCATAAATGTTCTAGAATAGCATCACAGGCTGCACTGACATACTGTTGAAGTGTTTGCACAAGGGAACAGGTTCAACGCATGCAATACATTTCAGGTGCCCACACACATAGAAATCAAGGTTTAGATCTGGAGATAGAAAGGGGCCTACAACAGGACCTATTCATCTTCTGGGGAAGATGTTATTAGTGAATAGTAATGCAGAAGTGTGCTGGCACTCCATAATGCAACAGCCACGTGATCTATCTTAGTACCAGTGGCGCATCATCAAAAGAGCGACAGTTCAACTGAAATGTCAACCAAAGTGATGAATTTTAAAATGATTTAAAAGCTGCAATATTATATATAAAACCAGCTCATTCAGGATATGCACTTTATACTTTCTCCCAAAAATATTTACCTTTTCTAAAAATTGTCTTAAGGAAAATGTAAAACAATTTACCAGTAAACTATATCATTTTACAAGACTTCCCAACATGACAGAGCTTTTGTTCTTTTGGTTTTTAAACATGTGAATGGGTTAATTTCACATTCAGAGCATGTTCTTTAAGACTTTATTTTTTAAAAAAATATTATTTTAAGTGTAATAAAAAAACTAGATTTCAGACTTCTCCAAAATAATGTCAGTTTGTTACTTACAATAGCAAAAAATATCTACTTTACATACATAACACTCATATGAATGAAATGCATAACTATTCTTCTTTGTATACTACAAATCTCTCATGCCCATGAAATAATCATTGTTTAAAAAATGATTGATGATTAAAAAAAATCATTGTTTATTTTATTATTTACACTGTCAGTCCGTTACATTTTGAGCAGAGAATTATGCCTAGAGCTATTTACTTGCCTTGAATAGCTACCTATGAAAGTAAATTTCCATTATACCTAGTTATATCATGACCATCATAACCATTGACAGCATTACTCTTTTTTATTTCTGTCGTCTGTTGCCATATGCCATGAATTGTATGAAGAAATATGATAGTGAAGCTGTCGAGAAAGTTAAGCAGGAAAAATGAGAGAGAGAGAAAAGAAGGAAGAGGAGAAAAACTGCCACAACTCTACCTGCTGAGTGTTTACAACACGTCCCATAGCTGCTCAACAGCAACTTTGCCTTTCAGATTTTGCCAATCCCATGGAAAAACACGAAAGAAAGTTAAAACTGCACTCCCTAATTATCCAACAAAGGGAAAAAGTCTCATCAAAGAATTTGCCAAGCAAGAGGGGTTACTTCCTCCTTTACCAAAGAAAAAAGTTACACAAATCGCTGATATGGAGGCAACAACGTAGACTCTACTGTGAGAGAATTTTGTATCAGTGATTCCATGTCTTGGCAGTCACCTGGCATGAAAGATGGAATTATTGTGTAAACTCTATATGGAAAAAGAAACTACAAAAATGTTACTTACTTCTAACCCTTTAAGAGGCACTTGAGACCTTGCAATTTGGATATGGTGTTAAGATAAGCTTTTCAACGTTTGCTTCCTTGCAGCCTGCAAATGTCCTCCTGCAGAGAGATATTCCTCATAATGTCTGCATATGCAAGATCCATGAAAATGTGTGCTTTCTATTGAAAACTCTGAAAAATCTGTTGAAACTAAATTTAAAGAATGCATCAGTCAGGTGGTTTTGTAATGAAGAATTCGAAATATGCATGATGCAAAAGTGTTTGACTTGTAATGGTTTGAGTAAAATTGTCACTTCATTGCAAGAGGACATTTTGGATGAGTTTTGCTCATGTAATCAATGAATGTGTCTGACTCCAAAATCAGCAGGATGCAGTCATCTAAAGAAACACCATAAACCAGTAATTAAGGAAGAGCAATATTATGCTATCTATTATGACACTGCCTTCTATATTGGGAGAGTGCTGAAAATGCATCAGAAACAAGTAACTGTAAAATTTTTTGAGACTAGGAGATATGTACCAGTAGCCAAATAAGGAATAAAGAGAAGAAATCAATGAGAAGTTCATATTGTTTGGTTCATTACAACTAGTAGGAGCTGGACGCTTTTCAATTCTAGAGTACCTGCTGTGAAGAAGTAGTACAGTCAACTTATGGAGCTCTGAACATTAAGTGTAAACAAATCACGAAAAGCTTCAGGACTCATGGAGTGTAATTATGTTAAAGTGTAACCAACAGTATATATATATATATCAAGAGTGAGTGGATTATAATCAGCTGTAAAAATTATATATTTATTACAATAAAAAAGAAAAAATCAGATTACTCACCATGTCAGTCCGTTACTTCATACCTTTAAATCAATTGCTAATAAATATTTTAAATTACCAAATTATATTTATATGAGATAGTTTCAGACATTAGTCAGGCAAATTAAGGTGGTAGCCAGTATTCTCATTCCTAAGGAGCATCAGTAATTGCTCTCAGAGCAGCAATTGACTGAACTTACATTCCAAAATCCATGGTTTACAAGAAATGTCTGTTACCTGAATTTCAAAGGTGAGAAAATAATTTTTCTTGGGAGTTATTTCAAAATAATATCTATATTAAAATTCAGCTTAAAGTCCACAATTTAAAGTAGTATAAACACATCTTGAAAAAGTAAATTAGAAATAGGAGCATTTGATGTTTATTGGGGAAAAAATGCCAGTCCATTACCCATGGAATTGCCCAGAGGCAGTATATTTTGCAGGAATTCTGCTAAGAGGTTGTAGAAGAACAAATGGTCCAATTAGTGATTGCCAATAATCCCTTCCCAAACATGATGCCAAATGTTCCTGATGAGATAATTCAGCCATCACATGGGATTTGCTAGAACTTATAAACAATAATTGTATAGGTTGATGATGTCAAAGATAGGATGATAGAGATCAATGAAGAGGACTGATGACAGAAATCTTATAATGATGGTGAGCTTTTGCAAAACCAAGCATGAAACCTTTCCCATGGAGCAAAATATGTTGACAATAATCTCTGCACATGTTGCAGATGATAGGGATAACAGTAGTTTTCATGTAGGATACACAACATAGTTGTTTAGCTTACATCATGTTTGTGTGCCACTTGCCTGGAGTTTGTACCAGGTTTCTATGTGATACCTTGTAATATTCCTCCAGGTGTGCCATACAGACCTACTGCAACCATTAAAGGGCTCCTTCTCACACAAACATCAAAGAATGGGTACAAGCGTTTTGTGATTCTGTCTGCGGATGTATTTTTCTTGATAAATCCATACAGCCATGCAACCATTCCAATGGGCTTTTCTGTATGCAAATACTATCTTGGCTGTTCATAATATGAATGCTGGACAGTTTTTTCTCTACTTCACTACATTACTCAAAAGTCAATCTGCAACATAGTGAAGCGAACTATGAGATTGTGAACGGTGTTATGAGGAATGATGTACATAGTAGTATTGCCATCTACCATGATAAATATATTTTTCCAGACATATGTTGATATGAACGTTTTGTTCTTTTTTCTATGAGGAATAACTTTCTGCAGTTATCCTTATAGTTTCAGTTCATTCTGTATATTTGAAATTTCAGAAAAATGCTACAGAATTTATCTCGCCAGTCAGTTCAAGCATTAATTTAAGTAATAGCTCTAGGCCTTAGATTCACTTCTTCACTTTTCTGATTAAGTGTCTAGATCCACTTGCTTTATACTTTGTGTAGAAATTGCTCTAGTTTATCAAGTCCTTTTTTACTTTATCTACCATGTACTGTTGGACAACGAGAAGAAGGCGAGCAGGGCCTGAGAGGCGAGTGGGGTTCTGTAGCTGTTTATCTGCTCACATACTGTCGATTGTTTACTACGAAATGTGTTTATGTGTGCAAATGAACCACCCATGCTGCCAGATCTGATACTAGTAGAACAGCAACCGCTGTAATAGGTGTTAACGCATTGGCTCTTGCATGGGTGAGTACTTGACAACACTGTGTAGTAGTGTATAACCTCCTAACATGCTTATCGTATCCACATGGCGAGCATAAATATGATACGGTCGCAGGAAAGTGTTGATGTTACACATTCCTCTCGCTTGCCTTCTTCTTGTGGTCTATCAGTACATAGTTGGTAGAGGCAGTATTGCATTCCACCCAGAAATTTGATGCCAAAATTTCACCAGAAATACATGTTTTGCAGCCCCCTGAATAAAAAAATTAGAAAAAGGTGTGTGTGCGTGCGTGTGTGTATGTGCACGCGTGCTCAATTTTTAAAATCCAAACATTTAAAAACTGTATATCCCTATTAATCCACCAAGTTTAAATTTCTATAAAAATTATAAATAAATTCCTAGTAGTTATTTTGCATATATGTACATAAAACAAAGATGGGAACCTGTATAGTTAATTTTAAATAAAATAACTTAGAAAGCATTGCATAGTGGAATTCCAACGTGGCACAGCGCGGATGGAGAGTAGCAGCAGCAGCAATCTGTCATTGGATGCCTTGTCAACTGTTTACAGCACTTTAGTTGCACTAGTTTGTTCACATGTAACTTAAATTTGGCATACAGTTGAGTAACATTCAAACTTTTTAAATCTTATCCTATTGGAGGCAACTTAACTACAAATTAAATGTGCACGTTTTCCCCTTCAGGCTCAGGTGAATACCATCTGATTATTATTGCATTATTGGTTGATAGAATAAATTAATTTAGCTCTAAAGTACCATTGATCCTTTTCACATTGCTGTATTTTACATTAAAGTCTGGTGGCAAAGTTAAGTTCTCTCCATTTTGAAGTTAGTAAGCATATTGCGAGTAACTAAGCTTAACGAGTTCTGCCTTGTGTTATGCTTGGAAACATTAAGTGGATTGAAGCAATAGTCATAGCTAACATTTCTTCAGTTCACTCATTATGCACTTTCAGAAATCACAGAGCTAAGAATGAGCTTCTAACGCAAAAAGCTGAACACAAAGTAACATTTAAAATGAAACAGCAGAGAGAGGCTTCATAGAATATCAGATTCTAGTTGCTAAGTTACACCAAACTCTGAAAGTGATAGCCATCACGTCTGTACTGCATAATGCATCGCCCGGCGTGGTGTGCTGCTGCAGTGTAAAACTCTCAGTCACCAGTCTATGTTCTAAAATCCTACGCGCCAACACAAACTGTTTAAAAGTGTACTTCTAAGGAAAATCCCATCCTGATATTAACAGATTTAAAACAAAATATATCATAGATTCCTCCTGTATTTTTTCCGGACTTTAATATTGGGGATTAAATATGATATTGCAGTTTAAAATATTCACACTTAAAAAAGTGATTTTTTTTTATTCTGAAAAAGTAGTATTCTATATAAGGAAAACATCAATGTTTTTATCTACAAAACGACGTATTATTCTTATCCCTGACCATTCTGTATTCCAAGAATAAATTGCTTTTACGTAACATTGTGCACATATAAGAAAAATGTTAAGTACACTGTAAATAATTTGATTTTCCACAAAATATAAAATACGTGTCAATTTATTTTATGTGTGGAACACGTAAACGAAAATTCAGAGAAAATGACGTTTTATATATGTTTGCTTTGATTGGAATGCTCATATACCCAATTACCACAAATCATTCTAGAGCTTCATGTATTCCTGTTTTACAGCATACCACACACTTCCGAAATATACTTTTTTCTATCAATGGCAGGATATCTTTAGAGAAGTGTTTTCCTATTAGTCAGAGGGTGGAAGGTGGTTCAGATTCTCCATCCAGTTGTACAGATCTCTGAATTTGATAGTCCAGAAGCTGTGAGTTACTGCTATATCATGGTTTTGTGTAGGTTTAAAGCTCTCTAGATTAACAAACAGTTGTGTATGATGATGTGCAGCATGTAAAAAAAAAAAAAAGAATATTTGGCTTGTGCATTTGGTAACTATTTTGCATTTTTTCCCAAGGGGCCATTGTTTCATTGATTTTGCTGAAGCTATAACATTCTCCATAAATCTCAAGAGAGAATCGAACAAAACAAAACAGTAAATAAAATAGTGCAATGAACAAGTTCTAATATCAAATTGTAAACTTACTTTTCACAGCTGAAAGGTTCATTAAATGTGAAAAAGAGTACTATAATAATAGTAGTAGTAGTAATAATAATAACAACAACAACAACAAAAAAAGCCATTTATTGCCAATTGAGCATGTCAGGCTGTTTATGTGGTTGTCATAGGACTACAATTTAGTTACAATTAAAATAGATGTTACAGTTCTCTTTCTCTCTCACACACACATGAAAAACTGGCATAGACTTGTCAATCTAGAGTCCATACAACTTATTTAGAGCATTAATAAGTTCTCCCTTGTCATTAAAAGGAAGTCCCATACCTGTAAATTAACAAATAATTGTTCTAATTAAATTTAAATTTTCAGCAGGTCTAATAGAAGTTTAGGCATAGTTAATTGTTTGTAAAGTTCATTTAATGTATACAAACATAAAAATTTTCTGATTGTTTCCTGAACTTTTAATATGTCAGGGCAGTGTGTTGTACATGATTGAGTCAATCTACGGCTTGGTTAGGTTAATTTTAAGAATTATTAGTAAAATAATCTAAGTGAAATCCAATATGTGCAAGAACTAATATTCGCAGTGTTAAATCTCTACTCACATGGAATAGCTCACTATGTGAATCTTTATAAAAGAGCTTTCCCTCTCACAGGAGGCCTTTGTCCTTTACGGGACACTTTAGGCTCCATTCATTCAATCATATTGAAGTTCTATGAAAAATTTATTTCTTGTGAAGTAATTATGAATATCATTGCTCTTATGTTTGGAAGGAAGGGAAGAGAGGGATAGAGGAAGGGAAATCAGCTCTATTTCTAGCACTAACTCCAACAATATCTTGTATATAACTAAACAACATTTTAAATATTTTATTCATTAACCCCTTCAAGGATGCTCAATGAGGTGAGGTGAGATGTATCCTCTTGGAGTAAGAATAAAAATATAATTTTTTTTTTTTTTTGTTATTTTGGGGCGCGAACCTCTGACTATGTAACATAACCATATCATGTTACAATGCCTTAAAACACTTGGCTATCTGAACACATGACAGTTGCAGTATTGTCTGATCTCATTAACTGCATAATATTGTGAGTGAAGTTTTTTAAATATAAAAGGGTAAAATACATATATGTGCATTTAATTGAAACCCGTCAGCATCCAACCATGCTGTCACACCTCTTGCTTTACTTGGGCCCCTCCCCATCCATTACCAGTTTTTATTTGAATGCAGAACATACATTTTACCGGGTTTCAATCCTACGATCCTTGGTTTTGATAAGTTAGCTATTCCTATCGTGCCTTAGACCGCATGGCCATAAATCCCAATGTCAAAGTCAAGTAGCTTCTGTTATTTAGTAGTTAGTTACATTGATTATTTAAATGTGCTGCGCAGAATGCCATATCACGTCCATATCAGTGAAGGGGTTAAGGAATATCCCTTTTATGCCACACATGTGACTGAGATACAGTTCTCTAGTCAGAAACCAACGTTAGCACTTCATATAACATATAAGTGATGAGAGAGTTTTATCAATAAAATATTCAGAAAAGTTGCACTGCAGATCTTCCGGAAGTATGCTAAAACAAAAGCTTTATACACATGCGAAGTTTTGTATTATAGTTTCAAAATTCTGTGTTTTGTTGCTTTTTATACATTGTAGCAAAGATTCAATAATTTGAGAATGTTAGAACTTTATAAATTGCAAACTATGAAGACAGTATAACAATATAACAATTCTGTAATAGCACAGAATTAAACAAACTAAATTTTGTAATCAACATACCATTTCATTGTGGTTCAGCTAAATATTCTTCATGCATTTTGTGTACTTGTTTCAAAACTTAAGATTCTGCTAAAGCCTCACCCATGAGCTTTTACTCATTCTTTCATCACTAGACATGGAAATGACTATATAAATTCATTATTATGTCGACTCCTTTAACAATATTTGGTGGTTTTATTAACAGTATACAATGGGCAGTGTTCTTTTTCCATCCTGAAGACTGCACTATATAAAGCAATGCCGCTATCACAGACATTGTCTAAATATAGCCACAAGAAAAATATTTTATATGATTTTGTATTCATATGCCAGGTTTCAAGATTCATGTAAGTCTTCATTTTCTTGTGAGAGTGTTTTCACTTTTTATATTAAACAGTCATTTGTAAGTTTGATCATTTTTCACCCAGTCCTTTCACTCACCAAGTCAGAGGTGGACAAAGCTTGTGTCACGACTCAGAGTGTAGTCACAACGTAATACGACTGAAAGCACACACAGCCTAGGACAGTGTTGCTAGCTAGAGACTAGAGGGTGGTTGGAAGTAAACAGTTCAGTGGTGGAGTTCGTGATGGCATTATGTACTAAATGTTAGTTTTCAGGAAACAAAAGCTTTGTGCAGAATTGAGGATGAGGTTTTTTGCTGTGCAGAAGGAGAGAATGTAAAATGTTTAATTTGCTCAAAAACTTTAAATGGCATATTTAGAGGCAATATCCAGATACACTATGTTGAATGTCATGCTTCATCTGATGAAATTACAGGTGTGTGTTGAATGGGGAACTTATTGTAGATGATGATGATGATGATGATGATGATGATGATGATTATTATTATTATTATTATTATTATTATTATTATTATTATTATTATTATTATTATTATTATTATTATTATTATTATTATATTTGGTGAGGAATTGAACTTGAGAAACTACTGCAGGAGTTAACTGCAAAGAACATTGTACAGAAAATCATGAAAATTGATGATTGTAAATACAAAACTAAATATGCTAGTTACATACTTACCTAGGAGATAAAACCTTCTCAAGAGGGTGAATTTTTGAAACTATGTCTGACAAAAGCAGGAGAAATTATGTGACCTCAAGAACTTCCCAATTTTAATAATATAAATTTATCTCAAAGAACCATAAAAAGGAGAGTGGAAAACCTTTTAAAAATGTAGAAAGTCAATTAAACACAATATAATAGTAAACTAAACTGCTATTAACCATCACTGCAGGAGTTCTACAACAGTAACTCCCCCCTTCCATCGCAGCAATGCTTGCTTCTGTGTTTCTTGTGAGGGTTGCATTGTGTTGTGTTGTCGATGCAATACTGACTTCTGCCCACCTCTGCACTAAGTGATTAGCACACACAAGGTGTCCACGAATTCATGCTTTAATTCTCCAGAATCCTTTTTCATGAAATTGGAGACAAAAAGTTCCTGGCATGTATGTTCTACGTGTAATAGTTTTTAAGTTATAGCAATAAAAAGTTATCCAATGAAAAGGTACAATATTGCATTATAGTTTAATGCAATGCACTTGCCACCCTGCTGCTGATAACACCATCTGGGTTGCTCCAGCTACCTAACTAAAGTTCAACAAGTGCCACTAATCCTTTCCCTCCCTTACAATCCCACATTGCCCTCAAATGTAGTGCAATGAACCAGGTAGCTGAGCCAGACATCATGGGCATTATCAGCTGGTAAGTGCTTAGTGTTAAACTTTGACTCAGTATCATGCCTCTTTGTTGGTTAACTCTTAAAGCTATAACTTGACAACCATTGCACAAACATACCTTCTCTAAGCTTTTTGTTTCAAATTTGTCCATAGAATAGGATCCTGGAGGGCTAGTGCACAAATTCATGGACATTCTGTATTAAATCCATTTTAATATTCTATTGGACTTCTGAATTATTTTCTCCATTGTAGAAGTTCTTGTTAAAATGGATTATAAAAAAAAGCAATTCAAAATATATTGCTTATTAAGTTTCTTTTCAAGAAAATGCTACATGACTAAACATTATCAGCATAATAACTTAATGTTTCTGATAAACTTGGTTATTTACAAAATTTGGACGTGATCACTATTTGTGGATGTACAATCATTTGTTCGTTATTTGTTTTAACAGGATTTATATGAATGAAGTATTTTTCATTATTATTTTGTCTTTACACGTTATCTATACAGAACATTGGGTGATGCTGGTAATTATTCTAGATCACTGTCATGTTTAGTTGCTATTGGCGCTGAATGCATTATAGTAATAAGCTTTGGGTACTCATTTCTTTTTCTTCTCCATTACAAATGAAATTTCCTCCAGTATTATGAACTGGCTTTTAGAACCATATGCCTAAGGTTTAATTCATGGCTAGGGAAAATTGTCCCTTAATTAGGATGAATGTGTGAAAAGTATGAGGCTGAGAGAAAATGCATGTGTTTTCACATCCCAAAAACAACAAAACTAATATGGAATCTAGTGCAAGACAGATTACCAAAATCAGCATTTGTTTCTGAAGTCAAAAGCTGCCAACATTATCATAGAAGTTAAAAACAACTGTAATGATTCTTAATTTATTAGTGGACTTCTGCAGACATACATTATGATGCCTCCAGAGCCCATGGGTAAACAATGATGGGAATAAAGAGTTAAGTGATTAATAAACAACTTAGTTGATTAGGAGACATGCCACAAAAAATAACCACCTTTTATAAACACTGCTCATTATAGCTTTTCATTCTGGAGAGGGAACTACCATCACTCCAGCAAGGCACTTACAGGCATGATTATAGAACGAAAAGAATAAGAAAATGCTTGGAAATAAATGACAAGACATACAGAATAGTTTATATATAAATTCAACATTTTATATATTTAAGCTCTTCTTCCTGTAACTTCAGTTATCTTCTTTGCTTTCTTTCAATTAAGATTTCATCTCAAGCATTTCAAGGCTAAAACATGCAACCAAGTGATGACATTTTGCAGTTTATATGTATGAAAATTGACCATATATATAGGGTAGTTAAATTATATTCGAACCATTGCCAACAGTCGCCTGGGAAATTACGCCAGCAGAGGCGGACTAAAATGCTTACCTTATAATAGATGCTGGAAATGTTGACCTTCTGCTCTCAAACAGGCAGTATATCTCATGTAAATATTTTCACTCACTCTCTGAAGCTCACCAGCAGGAATTCTTGTGATTTTTTGCACAATGTTTTCTCTAAGTTCCTGTAGTGTACCAGCATTGGAAGGATACACTTTGTCTTTTAAAGAACCCCATAAATAAAAATCACAACTCGTTAGGTTAGGAGAACGAAGGTGCCACAAATCAACACTAATTATTCTTCATCAACAACTCTCTTATTGCATGTAATATTTCGGCAGCTGTATGTGCTGTTGCAGAATCTTGCTGGAAGCAACCATATGATTTCTCTTCTTCTGTCAAGCGATTGCAAAATGGCCTCAGAATTAACCTCTGATATCGCTCTGCATTTATTGTTTCATCAAAAATATGGGCCCTATTATTTTTCTAGCTTCTAGCACTTATCGCATACCACACTCCAATTTTCTGATCATAATGAGGCGTTTCATCACAAGAATTCCTGCTGCTGAGATTCGGAGTGTGAACAAGAATATTTACATAAGATATGCTGCCTGTTTGAGAGCAGAAGATCAACATTTCCAGCATCTATTATAAGGTCAGGATTTTAGTCTGCCTCTGCTGGCTGTCTTGCGCAGTAGAGTGGGTTCTAATTACCCTATTTATATACATGAGAATTCTATCAGAAATCTTAAGGGAGCATTGTTAGCAAGATTTGTGAAACTCTTCCTAGAAATGCCATTAGTTCCAAATTCTTCCCAGAAAACTCAAATAAACATTTTATGTTAATTAAGAAAAAGAATTGTTTACAAAAGGTTAAAGCTTTGGTATGTTTTAAATTGGGAAATTTGCCAACTATTCCTTTCCTTTCCATTCCTTTCCCTCCCCTCCCCTCCCCTCCCCTCCCCTACCCTTCTTGTTGATAAAATAACATTTAAAAATCCAAAAGAAAAGAAGAACTAACTTTGGCAGAACCACTGCTTCTGGTAGTTATTTATAATTTAATTTTATGTATAGTTTGATACCTTAAGAACATTGTATACATCAACTTTAGCCTACATGCAAAGAAGGCCAACAAAAGTAAATATTGAAATGAACTTCTGAAGCACTATGACCATAGTATTGTTTCAGGTTGTTATTAATCATATCATTGTGGAAAATCATGGATTCAATGTTTATATGCTACTTTTAGGTGTCATTAGAAATAACTATTCTCTGACATAACAAGAGCTGACCAACAAGAATGGACACTTGTATTGTGTGTACATGTGTTTTTGAGCAGAGAGTATTGATCATATGTAGCATTTGTGTCTCACCTTTTGTTTGGCAGTGGCAAAACATAAAATTGGCAGTATATTCCTTAGAACTGAAATGAAAACATGTTCTGCACTAGAATGAAACTTACTGGAAAAGTGCAGAATAAATTTTAAGTCAATACTATTCACTAGAAATATAAGAGAATTAATATACCAAATTTAAATGGTTTAATATGTATGTTCTGTGAAATATTACAAAGTTACATTAAACTTGTTTGTTTTATTTTTCAGGCTAGAAATGCAGAAAAGGCTATGTAAGTATTTATTATATAAATTAGTTGGTAGTTTTAATATGTAATTGACTTTCATACAGCAAAAAGAATAAGGTTAAATTCACTGCCAAGATCACATGTCAAATCAGGAAGAAAATTCACGACACAGAATTCTCACAGAAATAATTTTGGCACATGTTCAGGACTTGAACAACACACATTTCCATATAAATATTTATTTCCTCATTATGACATTTAGATGCATAACTTGCTATTGTATACTTTCTGTTACAAAATATAATCTAAACTGGCCTAATCTTACTTATCTCCTTGAGTATCTCTTCTCTAAAAATGTTGGCCTGCACTTATTGATCACACATGCAACTCCAGGCTACATTTCTACATATTAGATATGTATATCAGTAAATCATGAAAAGTCTCACAATAACATTTAAAATTAAGTGTACCTACTATGAAGGAAAAAAGAAAGAAAGAAAACTAAAAGAAAATATAAAGAATTTGTAGGTTGTTTTATGCCTCTTTCAGAGGTAACAGTCAGTATCTTTCAAAGTTTTAAGTCCCCAATTGCTTAGTTTTAAAGTGCTGAATGAATGCTACTGCCATGAATACAAATTTGCAGGCTAACTCAATAGCCACCATTGAAAGTTCTGCTTCTAGATTTAAATGAAAAAAAACCAAAAATTTCTGATGTTATATTCACATGACTTTCTCTGCCCACTAACTTATTCTTACTAAAGCTTATTCTTCTATCCACTTCATATAAATCAGAATAAACATTTGCAGAAATAGTTTCATGACACATTTCATTGTAAGGAAAAGTTGGATACAGGAAACCAAAGTAATAGTCAAATGTTTAAAAGCAGGTTGCTATATACTGGCCTTAAAATTCCATGCACTTTCTATGACATTGCAAGAAACAACTGAGTGATGGTGGCTTTGAAAAATAACAAACTATTGACAAATTCAAACCAACAACAGCAGATATCTTGGAAATGGCTGATGCCACAAAAAAAGTTGTCTGAAATAAATAAGAGGTCTACATCTTTTGTATGTTAAGTTTCTGTCAACCTCTAAGGTTTATCAGTTATATAAAGTTCTTTCTGAATGAAGAGCATTTCACAGGCTATTCCCAGAAAATTCAAGATACACATTTTATTTGTCATATAAATATCTTAAATATATGGTATTTTAATCAAAATCATTACAGCTATTGTTGAGAAAATAAAAATAATGAAAAATTTCCCATTTAAAGGGTAGTTTGGGATGTTGCTAGTTACATGGTAGAGAAAGTAAAAGCGTAATGCTAATTTATCCCATTAGAATGATGATGCAGCGGCATTGTTATTTTTATCAGAATTCTTAAAATAGGGAGCCTATTATTGCATTTATGGAAATGTAGTGGATACTTTGTGAATTTGAAGCAAGTTTTGCTTGTAAGCTAGAATTGCAAGTCTCTTTTGTTTTAAAGAAAATCACTTTGTAACTGCTGTATTTAAAATATAGCATACTAAATCCTAACATTTATAAATGGGAAAATAGTTGTAAAATGAAATGGTTACAGCAAAATTAATTCTTTGGAATATGTTGGAATGTCACTGGTTTCTTAAATTTAATCACTTGTTTTGGCAGCATGGTTATTTTGGAAGCTAGCATAAATAATAAGCAGAGCTTATACTGAATGTTTTTTTAATAGTTTTCTTCTTCCAAGATTGAAAATTTTGGTTGTTAGGCCATGCTTCCTCTAGCATACCAATAAAGTGCCTGTCAACTCCTTATTTCCTATGTCCAAATAGGGTATTATAACAAGTGCTCCTTATCCATAACTCAATTCAGATCATTGCACAGTGTTAAGCTGTCAGAAATTAAAGTTTTTATTGCATATAAATGTTTTGCCAGGCGTCATGTCCCACTTCCATTTTTATAGCAGCAACAACGTACTTCCTTGGCTTGTATAAGTTTTTCTTCCTTAATTTTGCAATGGTTTATCAGTTGTTTTCTTTACTATTTGTTGTTCATGTTTATTAAACAAGGAATCAGATATAGATTTTGTTATGCTTTTTACTGATAGCTTTGGTAGTCTGATTTTGCTTTTTAATATCCTTGTTTCTTTCTTTGCAAGGTTGTCCACTTTTTTATTTGCCAGGAATCCAACATGTGAGGGGACCCATTGGCAGATACAGCTTTATTCATCTTTTAGCAGGTTTCTTTTCATTGTTTTTTATTTTGGTTATTGTTGAGCATTCTAGCATATTATTGGAGACAAGTCTTATTACTGCATATTTGAAGTCATTGAATAATACAACTTTTTTTTAAAATAAGTAATTGTTGTAGTGAGAATTAATTGTGTTGCCTGTATTAAAGCATGAAAGTTGGGTTCCCCCCCCTCTACTGGTATATAGTGACTAACAGTGTAAACTACCTCAGCTTCAGCTCCTCCATTGGTTACATATGAGCTATCCTCATAGGACTGCCAGGTGTCTAGGATTTTATGGGAACAGTCCCAGATTTGTACTAAATGTCCTGTGTCCCAAACAGTTCCTATCCAGGATGGTAATTATCCCGTATTTTGAAGTATTTTGAAACTTTAAAAAAAAATACATTGTTTTCAGCTCTGGTGTTGGTAAAACCGACAATAGAATTTCAGTAATTCTTGTTAAGTTTTACCCTGTTATAATGTTGATACCGACCCACGTGCAATTCATTCATTGTCTACAAATTTGGCTATTTTTGGTGGTTGGTCAGCCTGGCAGATATAATGCCTAATAATTAACAACTGCAGTGCTGCTTACTTTTGCCTTTTGATTGATATCTGTCAACAATGAAGAGTGTTTGTTAGAGCCTTGTGAAGTGAATAGGAATACATGGTTATTTGTTGGAAAACAGGGAGTAAATTAATAATGGAAATGGATAAGATTTTGAAACGCAAAGGTGTGCGTGTTAAAAAAAAATAAAAGGTTGTGTGTTTTTCCTAAGAATTGGGAAAACTGAATGCAATTTAGTAATTAATTAGTATGCAATGTCCACAATAAATACAAATCATTTTGTAAATACTGCTGCAAATGTTTCTCAGTAGCACATGGGGGGACAAAATGTGTATCTGTCTCTTATTTTGATTTCAGATATTTGGCAACCCTGGTCTGCATACAGATGCAGCCAGGAGTCTTTTTACTTTCTGTACTATGCACATTAAGTAGGGGAAGTATTACATTCCACCCATAAATTTGATATTGAGATTTCACCAAAAATACATGTTTTGAGGTCCTATGAATAAATAAATAAAAAAAAAAAGCATTTAGAAAAAGGTCAGTGTGTGTCTGTTAAGAGCATAACTAAAAACAAAAAGTCAGATAAATACCAAACTTGGTATTTAGGCTCAAGATCTTTCAAAGATGTGACAAACATTTTCAAGAAAATCCCCCACCCCAAACTATCCTTTACTGGAACATTTTTTGAAAATTATGATTTTCTCTGCCCTAACGATTTTTATTAAAATATCATATGTTTAAGATATTTTCCTGGCAAATAAAATGTGTATCATGAATTTTCTGGGAAGGTCCCCAATAGTCCTCTTCATTCTGAATGATTTTTGAACAACTGGTAAACCGTAAGAGATAGACAAAATTTTACTACACAAAAAATGCAGGTCTCATTAAAACACACAATTTATGTCATACACATTTTTATTAATTTATTTATTTATTTATTTTTTTTGAGTGAACCATTTCCGAGGTATTCCTTGTTATTCATTTGAATTTTCCTATACTTTTTTGCTTTTTTGTTAATGTTCTGTGCATGCAAAGAGAATGTAATGCTCCACATAGCAATCAACTCTTAAAAGATTTGACTGTCGCTTAAAGCCTACTGAATTTCCATATTCCCATGTACCTACAAGAAAATTAGCAATAAGATAGTTTCTGCAAAGATTTATCTTGATTAACGTGAAGTAGATGCAGAATAAGCATTTGTAAAAATAGTTTGTACAAGAGTAGAGAAAGTCATGTGAGTGTAACACATCAGATTTTGTATAGTTATATCGGCTAGTATAGTGTCGTTTACATGCACAAGTTGAAATTTTAATTACTCTAGGTTCTTTTTCTAACCCAAAACCTACTAGCAGAATGTTTTGGAAACTATTGTCTCCATCAGCCTAGACTCTTTGCCATGCTGCCTCCAGTGGCATTTAATGGCTGGGTCATTTTCATATGAGACTTCTACATTAAATTAACTGTATTTATTTTTTGGGATATGAATACTTGTTCCCAAATGGAGAGTTCCACCAGTTTTCAAAGGGCTTTTAAAAGCTTAGATTTCTCTTTCAGCTGATGATCTGTGGAGCAAAAATGATCTGCAACTGCTTAGTTCTCAGTTTGTTTATATTTCATGTTCCTTATGTGTTCTTTAAAACTTGTGTCCAAGTTCCTTTTCAGCTTCCCCATGTATATTTTCCTGCAATCTCCACATACAATTTCATAAATACTTGAAGATCTGGTATTTTATCCTTTGAGTTGCTCCTGAGTATATCTTTTAAACAATGCTTGTTGACTCTGGCTAGGGTTATACCATATTCTTTGAATATTGTAGTGAATTTCTGAAAGGCCCAAGGGTGGAAGGTGAATATTTTGAACTTTTTGGTTTCTTTCATGTTGTCGTTTTTAATGTGTGTGTTTGTGCCCTTTCTATGGATGCCAAAAGTTATTTTATTCTAATCTCTCATTATTTTTATGTAGATAAAGGGGAGCATGTTATTGGGTTCTGTTTCTATTGTAAATTTTACTGGGAGTATTTAGTAAGCAGGGGAAGATAGCAGTTGTGTTTGTTGTAAACTCCAGAAGTGAGAGAAAGAGTGGTATAAGCAGCTATGGGAGTGGATTTGGCAATGTACAGGACAAGGATTGAACTTTTTGTGCAGGCGAAATTTAAAAAAAGCGACCCTGGAGATTGTATGGTGACAAGCTATGCCCTAATAGGGAGTGTTATGATACTATTAACAATAGGAGGAGTGAAACTAAATCCAGGACCGGGAGATATCCAGACATTGTTGGAAAAATCTCATGGACAAAATTGGATTTATGGACAGTATGGAGCAACGGATAAGTGATGGTTTGAACAAAGTGGCCAGGGAAATAAAAGGGGACATGAGAGAAGAAATCAAAGGACTTTAACATCATATTGGGAGAAAAGGATATGGAAATAAGAAACTATTGGAAGAGTGATGAAATAGTGGGGAAAAGAGAAATGGGTAGGAAAAGTAAGGATAAAATTACGGATAATGTGAACTTAATTCACCGAGTATCTTAAATGGGAAATATGACAAGGATATTAATGGAGAATTTACCTTTATAAGTAAGAATGGACAACATGTAATTGATTGTATTTTATGGCTGATTAATATGGAAGTGTTCTTAACAACTTCAAAGTTCTTAATTTAAGTTCCAGCAGTAGCCACTTCCCATTATTAGTGGACATTAAAGTGCAAACAGAATGGATAAATCAGAATGTAGGAAGCAGGAAAAGCGATTGTAAAGAGTATGTGAGATTTAAATGGAAAGATGATTATTGTAGTGAGTTAAAGCAAGTTTTGCTTTTATGCTATGGGCAGATATGCCAGCAGAGGGTTAGTTTCATGTCAGATGAAAATGAAATAGAGAAAGCAATAAATATTTTCAATGGTGTACTGCAGGTGGCAGGAGAGGGAATGAGGGTGAGAAAGAAAATATTTAAACAGGGGGAGGATTTGATGAGGAATGTAAAGTATCAAAAAAGTTAGTGAAACAAATTCTGAAAAAATGGAGAGAACAAGGAAATGTAGAAGCAAATGAGGATTATCTACAGGGTAGGATATTTTATAACCAACTTCTAGAAGAAAAAAAAATAAAATGGAGGAAAAAAAGAAGAGTAGTTTTATTTGGATGTTAAGGGAGGAGAATGTCAGCAAGATATGAAAGACTATAAAATCATCATATAGTAAATATGTAGATCAGCTGAATATTGACCCAGAAGGGTGGCTAGCCTACTTCAAAACTCTTTATGGGAAATATGGAGAGGCAGTAGGATGACATTAGACCTCAAGATCAGTAATAGGCATGTGAAAATTTTGGACAGTGCAATAAGGGATGAGGAAGTAATTACATAAGTTAAAATAATGAAATGAAATAAAGCAACTGGCTAGATGGGATTCCTACAGAATTTCTTAAAGAATGGTGCAGTGACATAGATGGAGTTAAGAAATTAACAGGTCTGTTTAATTCAATTAAAGAAAAGAGGCATGTACCAGTGAACTGGAGAAAAGCAATTAACACTCAGTTTATAAAGAGAAAGGGAGTACATCAAAACCAAATAGCTATCATGGGATTGCACTACTATATAATGTAGGAAAAATCTTAACTGGAATTTTGGCAAATAGGATACAGAATTTGGTAGAAGAAAATAATATCCTTTTGGAATTCCAAATGGGTTTTAGATCTGAGAGGAGAACTGTCAATATCTATAATAAAAACATTAGTAGATAAATGCCTTAAGGAGAAAAGCGGAAAATTATACATGGCATTTATTGGCCTAGAGAAAGCTTATGACAGGGTGGAGCCACAGTTAATATGGCATAAACTATTAAAGGATTGAGCCATCACATGGTAAATATTCTGATAGCAGAATACCTTTTGTGTGAGGGTGGGGAAGGAGTAGTACCTAGGGAGATAACAAGGGAAATGTTTAAGGCAAGGATGTAAATTAAGTCCAATGCTCTTTAATTTATTTACTGACAACATTTTATTAGGGATAACCGAGAACATAGTTGTATGCCTGTAATAAATAATTTCGTAATTCCTGGGCAACTGTGTGCTGATGATCTGGTAGTAGGATCAGTTACAGTTAATGGTCTGAATCAAGTGCTTCAGGAAGTAGATAAATACTGTAACGAATGGAACCTAACTGTGAATCATAAAAAACCCAAATAGTAGTATTTAAGAAGGGAGCAAAATTGAGTAAACATGAAATTAAGAAGGGAACAAGGAGTATAAAGTAGTACGAGAATGCACTTAGGCATTAAAATAGATGGGCTGAGGGTGGGAAAAACAAAAGAAATTAGTATTAGCAAAAGTAAAAGCAGCCATGTCAGTAATCAGAAGTTGTACGAGGGGCACTATTTATATTTTGAGCCTAATAATTAAAACAAAGTAATTTCTGATTGAAAACTGCTTTATTGTTTTTCAAAATATTCTCCTTTATGATCAATACACTTTTGCATCCATTTGAACAATTTGTCAAAGCATTTATTCCAGTCTTCTTGAGACACCTCCAAAACATGGTTTTTTGAAGGCATCAACGGCTTCTGCCAATGAAAATCGTTGTCCATGCAATTTATTCTTGATGTTCGGGAACAAAAAGAAGTCATTGGGTGCCAAATCAGGACTGTATGGCGGATGACCCATCAATTCGATTTTTTGAGCCTTCAAATACTCTGTTGTTAGACAAGATGTGTGTGCGCTCGCATTGTCTTGATGAAGAACGATCCTACGGTTCTTGTCGGTTTTCCTTACTTTACCGAAGACTTCCGGCAAACAAATGGTTGAGTACCATTTGGCATTGACCGTTTTATGTTCCTCTAAATGCACTGTTGCCACATGGCCAGTTTTGCTGAAAAAGCACGCGAACAACTTTTGTTGGATTTGCTTCATCTTGAAACACCCATACAGTCGACTGCTGTTTACGTTCCGGCTCATACGCATAGATCCATAATTCGTCACCTGTTACAATCTTATATACGTCTTTGAAGGCACTGCCATTGTATTTCTTGAGCATTTTTGTACACCAATCGACACGAACATCTTTTTAAGATTGCGCCAAATTATGTGGGATCCGAGAGCAAACATTTTTCACGGCTAAGTAATCATGCAATATTTTATATATGCTGGTGGAACTAATGCCTAGGGTTGCCTCAATCTCACAATATGTCGCATGACAATATTTCATTATTAGTTTTTGCACAGCATCAATGTTTTCTGGCACAACAACTGATTTTGGACGACCTTTACGAACTTCATCATTGAGTGAACGGCTACCACGATTAAATTTGTTATACCAGCGTTTTACAGTGGCAAAGGATGGAGCTTTGTCGCCAAATGTGGAAGTTAGTTGATCAATGCACTCTTGTCTTGATAATCCACGTCGGAAGTCGTAATAAATAATTGCACGAACATTTTCACGAGTTAATTCCATGTTTTTGTTGACACACAATTTTCAAGTTAGTGTAAACAAAACAAATGACACTCTATTGACAAAATGTTTGAATTAGATTATGGTAAAAAATGTCAAACTTTCCATTGGAAACGTCAAATGGCACCTATAACATTCAGGGTTGCCAAGGCTCAAAATATAAATAGTGTCCCTCGTAAGTACAGAGTACCGAACATTGAAGTTAAGTGGTTGGAAAACATTTATAATATGGTGGGGAACCTAAATTTCTATATGGAATTGAAATATGGGGATTAAATGGTGGGGAGGAACCCATTGATATGATCCATAGTATGTTTTGTAGGGAAGTATTGGGCTTACCAAGTGTGGTGGCAAAAGCAGTAGTGCAGATGGAGATGGGAAGAGTGTCGAGGAAGAGTATGATTATAGAAAGAGTACTGAAATATTGGTTTAGGGTCCTAATTTAGGTGAGAATAATTTGATAAGACAGTATGTAGAGTGTCAGGAAAATAGTCTTAGGAACTTTGGATGGACTAGTAACATCCGAAAGAACTCAGAGGTAAGTAGAATAAGGAATTCTGGAGGAGAGGAGAGAATAATCATAATAATTTTTGGAAAATAATAAGGAAGAGACTTGAAGATAGAAATCCAAAAACTTTTTGGTGGGATAATGGGAAAATCTGATGTGATACGTTCACATGACTTTCTCTATCTGTTGTTTATTAGTGAGTATACAAACTGTTCATACTAAAGCTTATTTTTCTATCTACTACATTTTAATCCAAATAAACCTTTGCAAACATAGCTACATTACACATTTCATTATAGATACAAGGGAAAAGTGACAGTCAAATGCTTAAAAACTGGACACTATATGCTGGCCTTAAATTCCATACTGTTTCCATGCAATCGCAAGAAATAACTGAAAATCGATGAGACTTTAAAAGAATGACAAGAATTGAACAATTGGAATCTTTAATAATGGATATCTCAGAAATAGCTTATGCCATGAAAAATGTGTTTTAAGTAAATTGTGTGTTTTAAAGAGATCTACATTTTTTGTATCGTACATTTTGTCTATCGCTTAATGTTTACCAGTTATACAAAGTTATACGGAATTCCTTCCAAATGAAGAGGGCTTATATTTTAATCAAAATCGTTAAGAGCCATTGTTTAAAAAAATCAAAATTTTCGAAAAATGTTTCATGTAAAGAGTAGTTGGGTTGGAGGGATTTTCTTGAAAATCTTCGTATCGCATCTTTGGAAGGTACTGAACCTAAATACCAAGGTATCAAATTTTTGGGTGGAATGCAATACTTCTCTACCTACTATGCACGTGGTAGAGAGAGTAAAAAAGGTCTGTGGTAAACTATACACCAATGAAGGAAACATGGGACAGGGAGCCATACGTTGATAAGGTAAATAATGAGCAAAGGGAAGGAATAGCATGGAGATTAAGAGAGATAAGAAAGGACAATGCACAGAGTCAGTGTCCTATTTGTGGAGGGAAGGAAGATCTGAAGCATTTAGTATTTGAATGCCAAGGAACAGATCTGTAGAGAAAAGAATTTCTGGAGCAGAAATGGGCTAAGGTGGATAGGAAAAAAACATTAAGGGGCATATTTAGAAGAATGGTAGAAGCTTAAGTCAGTTTTTAAGTAAAATTTAAAAAAAAAATAGAACTGGTCTGTACAAAGGGAATTTGAGTTAACATAACTTTTTGTTAGCTATTAATGCCTTTTTTTTTATAGCTATAGAGAATTATAAAATGTGTGTAGAAGTACAGTTATGTTGGGTTGGTATGACGGGCAAAGAGCCTGGGCTGAATGCCCTGTCATACTCCAGATGTATTAGCTAAACACAGATAAATAAATAAATAAATAAATGAAAATTTTACTGATGTTTCTTGCAAGTTCAGCAGAGTTGTTGTTTCCTTAAACTTCTTGTGTGCTTTGGCAAAAATGCTGTCTATATATCTGTACCAGAGTCTATACAAGTGTGGAAATGGTTCTGTTATTACATATATTTCCTATAAACTCATTTATAAGTTTGCCAGAAAAGCGAAAAGTTGGTTGTCCATTGCTAAATTATTCATTTGAGAGTATAGTTTGTTACTGAATATAAAGTGATTTTGATTAATGCACTTTTTGATCATATTCAGCATTCCTTTATTGCTTCCTTATCAGTATTTATGGAGTGTAACCATTTTATCAATATATCTTCTAGCTTATTTTTTGGTATGCCTGGGAACATTGTAATGGTGTCACCATCTGTGTAGGTTCAATGGAAATTAGGCTTGAGTGATAATCAAATCTTTAAAAGTGGGTCGCTATGTGATGGCTTTGAAATTCAGTTCTACTTGCATGACCATGAGAAAAAAACTAATAGCAACTTGCCACATGAAAAATTACATGACAATTTGAACCAGTAATAAAAAATATCTAGGAAATGGTTAAACCCACAAAAATATTTATTTTATATAAATTGTGTGTTTTATCAAGTTGCAGTAACCTTTTTTGTCTACTTCAAGTCTTTTTGTGCATCCCTGAAAGATACTGAACTTCAATACTAAGTTTGGTATTTATCTGAGATTCCATTTTTTGTTTATGCTGTTCACACACACACGCACGCACGCACAAACTTTTTTATTTTTTTTTTTAATTTAGGGAGCCCCCAAACATATGTTTTCAGGTGAAATCTCGATATCAAATTTTTGGGTGGAATGCAGTACTTCTTCAGTAGAGAAAACAGAAAACAGTAGAGAAAGTAAAAAGCAGGGGGACATAGTCCATGCTTTTTTAACAGTCACCCAGATGGTAAGGTTTCTTTATTTCTTACATGTAAAAGAAAGAATGTGGAGAAAATGCCAGAATGAGTTTATATTTTCAGGACAACCTTGGCTCGATGGAGAGCTGCACAAGTAAGTGATACAGGAAAAGAACGTGAAAGACGGCCATACCTAGCCTCTGAGTGTCATGATCTACCTAAAGCTGAAAAATGGAGAATGCAGATTATAAGAGAAATTGCCAAGAAGGTTGCACAAATACAAAATGGTAAGTCATGCCACGGAATTCAACAGTATACAATAGAATACTATCACAAATATTTTTTTCTATAATAGGATACTATAACAAATATTTTTTTCTACAATAGGATACTATAACAAATATTTTTTTCTACAATAGGATACTATAACAAATATTTTTTTCTACAATAGGATACTATAACAAATATTTTTTTCTACAATAGGATACTATAACAAATAGTTTTTTCTACAATAGGATACTATAACAAATAGTTTTTTCTACAATAGGATACTATAACAAATAGTTTTTTCTACAATAGGATACTATTACAAATATTTTTTTCACAGTTTGAGTTGTTATTTCTTTAGCTGGGCTTGGTGAATTTAGAATTCGTGATTTGAATGATGAGATCAATAAACTTCTTCGAGAAAAAGGTCATTGGGAGACCCAAATTCGGGAACTTGGAGGACCAGATTATGCCAAAGTGGGACCAAGAATGTTGGATCATGAAGGAAAAGAAGTTCCAGGAAATCGAGGCTACAAATATTTTGGTGCAGCAAAGGATCTTCCAGGTAATCATACCATTATGCTTAGAGCATCTTTGTAGGTATTCTTCTGTCCATCATCAATTCCATTGCCACCACTGTTGATTTAAAAAATTGAATTTTAGTATTGTGCAATCTGCCAATGCTGCTTTAGTAATCTGCCAATGCTGCTTGTGTGGACTAATTTTTTCAAATCATATTTTTGGCATTATGGAATAACTTAGCTTAATAGCATATGAAAATTATTAATTGATTCTAAATTTTGAGTTTAAACATAAGATAATAGGATGCAATTGTTTTTCGGAACAAAATGGAGAAGCTGACCGGAGATTTAGCAACTGTAAAGGATAAAAAAAACAAAAATCATTCCAGTTTATTAAGTAAGTACTCCCAATAAGTTTTCAAATTCACATGACATTTTTGTGGAAGAAAAGTTGAAGAGTAACTATTTTTCAGCAAGAATAAAGCTTCAAGGACAACACTGAATTGAATGGGTGCTTGCAAAAATGGGTAAACCAACATTTTATCAGAACAAAGAAAAGTCAACATATGCCAGCAAAACATATAGATTGTGACATACATAGAAATAAAATAGCAATACAACCATCATGGATATTATAGCATACGTATGGCCTCCTGTTTAAAGTGCTAAATGACCTAATTTTGCTATATAACAAAACAAAATGGCATGGTTTTTAATAAATAAATTATATGTTTTGTATCTCATCACACAGATTTTCTTGGAGTGAGCTGAACTTAGAGAGAATGTATTGCAGTTTTTGCAGTAGATTGAAGCATGTAACAAATTTTTTTTAAAAATTGATAGTTTGCCCATTTTTGCGAGCATCCATTCAATTGCGGGAGAAAAATACTGTTCACCAATGGAGAGAAAGTCCCTGACAGGAATGTGCTGCCCTTATCTGTTTGGAAACAGTGCGACAAGGACAGTGAATGTGTGTGACAGAGAACGCATGCTAAACAGAGAGTAAAACTATTCAAAAAACATGCGCCCCACTGGTGTATGGAACTTTCAGTGTGGACAAACAAAATATTAATGTAATGTAAATAAGAATTACCTTACAAGGGTTTAGAAAGTTCAGAATCAGAAAAGTCTTCTTCAGGTTCACTGGTCTCGCTGCTGGAAGAATCTTCTTAATTTAGATTCTCCATGATAATGGCACCGATCACATCCGACACGATCCCAGTGTTCCTGTTCAGTTTTCTCAACATTGTTGCAGAAGCCCTCCCAATCTTCTGTTGTCACTGCTGCGATTCCTTCTATTACCAGTCCTTTAAGTCATGACAGTGACAAATCGCCTGGCGCATTGTATTCCTGAACTTAACGCTTTACTTTAGACCAAGCATACTCGATAGCATTTAAATCACACATGTAAGGTGGCAATCTGACAACAGTATGACCGTGTGCTTTTAGAGGTCCATCTATCTTAAAAAGCTTCTCCCTAGGCTTATTTAAACAAATGAGTTCATACAATTCTTCTTTTCTCATTGCCATGTCGCACGTGATGTTATGGCGTGTTAGCTACGAAACCATATCGGACTTCACTGCATATTGGGAAGGGGGTTTGTCAAGTTGCACGTTGTGGTATGGTGCATTGTGAAGTACCACTACTGCTATTGGTGGCAAACAATTTAACAGTTTATTTGTGACCCACTTATCAAACTTTGCACTGTTCATTTGTCCGTCGTAATCCCCCACTGTAGACCCAGCTTTATAAAGCAATGCTGCATTTTTTTTAAAAATCCAGAATGGGAGCCCACAGTTACAATTATAAAGTCTGTTACCAGCATTTACATTTGCACAAATGCCAAAGACATTGTCACTCTGCCAACATTTGCGAAAGGTGAGATTACTGTCTATCCAAGTTTCATTCTAATAAAACATGGCCTTTCCCTCGCTGTGAAGTCGCTTGATATTTCTTAAATGTTGTGAACGCCAACGTACAATGTCTGGCCTCTCAATAAGAAGCCTACGCTTGCTTCTGCATTTTCTCCAGTTAAATTTCATCATATGCAGCAGTCTGCGGAGGGTCTCGGCACACCATGGGAAGTCAATTTTTTGTCGTATAGCTAGCAATAGCTTTAGACAGATTGGCACTATTTTCGTACAGTGTAAAACTCCTGCACAGTTCTTTCCATTATGCACGTGTCAAAATCATCAGTACTGACCTTCTGATCACATTACCTCAGTCAGTGTTTCCCTGGCATATGGAGAGATGATGAGGAGCCGGTTTCTTCTCTGTCTTTCGCTGACGCCTATTGTTTTGATTAAGAACATAGACACTTCTGTATAATGAGCTCTCTTTCTATAGCATAAGCAAGAGGAATAGCTACCCATTTACTTTGAGATTCATCATCACAAACTTTAATGACATTCGCTATTATTTGCTGCGCCTCCCTGTGAACGGTTTTTCCTTTCTTACGCATGTGAGACATCACTACTTCGCTCGATGTACATAAATAGAATTTACTAGGCATACTAAAACTGAGAAGGTATTCTTCACAAAAGTAGAAGGAGCCAGCTGTTGGCCATATGTTTTAAATGGGTTGTAACTGAGCTGTCCTGAATATCATAAACAAGCAGGCAGGTGTTGGACCATGTATAATCAGCAATTTTCCCCCCTTGTCTTTATTCCCCTGGGACTTTCTTTGCTGTGGAAAACAGTACTGTATTTACTTACACAATTCCTCCCCTTTTTTTTTTTTTTTTCAAAATTTTAAAGCAAAAATCGAGAGGGGGGAAAATTATGTGGTAGTTAAAAGAAAAGGTCTGATGTCATACAGTTACATGACTTTCTCTAGCCTCTGTCATTTATTAGTGGCTATACAAGCTGGTTTTACCAAAGGCTTATTTTTATACTTCATTTTAATCCAAATAAACTTTTGCAGAAATAGCAACATTACACATTTCGTTATACATACAAATGGGAACAGCGATAGTCAAATGTTTAAGCACTGGATGCTATGCCTTCACCTTAAAATTCCATACTGTTTTAATGGAATTGCGAGAAAAAACTAAATGTTGACAGGACTTTAGGACAATGACCAAGTAATGAACAATTCAAACTACCAGTAACTGATATCTCTGGAAATGCTTATGTGAAAAAACATTATTTTAAATAAATTGTGTGTTTTAAGGAGATGTACATTTTTTGTGCAGTACGTTTTCATCTATTAAAATTAAATTCAATTTTATTTATGGACACTCTTTAACTGCTGTGGTTCTATATTGAGCGTGAAAGATCTGCAATTTTGCTCATCTGCATCTACGACACAAGACCACCGGCTTTACTTCCCTTCTGAAGGAAGCCATGCTAAGGATTTTTTTACGCCTGAAAAAAATCCATCGCCCTCCACTCGGTTTGAACCCGCAACCTTGGAAACTAGAGGCTAGCATGGCAACCACTACACCACGGAGGACAACGTTTTCATCTATCATTTAACGTTTACCAGTTATACAAGATTATACAGAATTCCTTTCAAATGAAGAGGACTTCACAGGCTATTCCCAAAAAATTCAAAATATACATATTAATTTCCATGTAAATATCTTTATAGCATCTTAAAATCATAATAGCCATCTTTTAGAAAATAAAAAAATTTTAAAAATTTTCAATGTAAAGGGTAGTTTGGGGTGGGGGAATTTTCTTGAAAATCTTCATTTGTATCTTTGGAAGGTACTGAACTTAATACCAAGTTTGCTGTTGATCCGACTTTTCATTTCTTAGTTATGCTGCCACAAACACACACACACACACATGAAACTTTTTATAAAAAATTTTTTTTGTTCAGGTGCCGCAAAATATAGATTTCTGGTGAAATGTCAACATCGAATTTTTGGGTGAAAAACGAATACTTCCCCTACATTATACATAGTAGAGAAAGCAAACAGTCTTATGTGTTACATTCACATGACATCCTGTACCCTTTATCATTTATTTGTGGGTATACAAAATATTCTTATGGAAACTTATATATTGAACTTAAATACTAAGTTTGGGGTTTATCTGCTTTTCGTTTTTGAGTTAATGCTGTTCACACACACCTTTTTCTAAAAATGTTCAGTTTTTTGGATTCAGGGGGCCTCAAAACCTGTATTTCTGGTGAAATCTTAGTATCAAATTTTTGGGTGGAATACAATACTACCCCTACTTACTACACATAGTAGAGAAAGTAAAAAGGAAGTAGATTGTAATAAATAAATGAAATAGGTAGGTGCCATAAAAATGAAACAGAATTTTTTTAAAAAAAAAGTTATACACAGAAATACAATGTTGATGCAATTTCATGATATTTCCATGGGTGTCATGCGACTCTTTATTATGCAGCCATGTTGGTAGCATGACCTTGGGTCACCCCTGCAGCACCATAACATGGAGCAATGATAAATACAACAAATAAAATTTGCATTAAGCTTAGTCATATATGACATACCTAAATAAAAATAAACTTACCTGTATATTCTGTACTACTTTCATCTGATGACATATCTAAGTCATCATCAGAATCAGCATCCCATGTCACATGAACCTCAGAGCCATCCATTGCATTTGAAGTGCTTCTTGAAGCTCTTTGTGATGCTTTCTTGTTTGATGAGATTCCATGCACTTTTTATCCACTAGCAAACTTGTTCAGTGGAGGTTCACTTAATGTTTCTACATTTCGTAAGAGGCGGTTAACCAGATGCCATCCAATCCCCATACAATCGGCGTAGGTGACCTTTAAATGGTTTGTTAATTGATGCATCCAGAGGTATCACTGACATAAGCCCTCAGGAATTATTGCCAGAACTGTTTCAGTTGCAGCATTTGTTTTTATTGGTTCTGCTAAATAGCCCCGAAGGCTATCCAAAACAAGTATGGCCCTCTTCCTTAGCAGAGCTCCGGAGCCTCAATCCCACACAATTTTCATCCATTCCTTCATGAGGTCAGCCAACATCCATCCTTTTTCATGCACCCTCACAATTATACCAGGCAGAATAACTCACTTTGGCACAGTTTTTCTCTTAAAAATAACAAAAGACGGTAGCTTCATACCATCTGCCAGCATTGCTAGCTTCACCGTGCAGCAAAGTTTTTCAGATCTGTTCTTTTAATTAAAACGTTATAAGCACCCTTTACATGCACTTCGTCAAAAAATATTGGTGTCTGGTCCACATTTCCTGTTTGTAATAGCAGAAATGATTTTCATGCCTCAGCTGAATTATGAAACAGTGAAACTGGGTCACCTGATCTGTGTAGTCACATGGCAGATGTTGGGCTAGTGTCATTTGTCTTCTCAAACTAAATCTCTTCCTCCACATAAATCGGGTAACCCACCCCTGGCTAGCTTTGAATTTCACATGTAAAATACTATGCTTTTCCCTTTTCAGCTAACATTTTGTATGTTAACGTAATGCCATCATTTCTTAGTTCCAAAACATAATCTAACTTCTTGGTCAATGTCAGTATATTTGCCATGTTTTGGGCCGCAAAACAATTGACAGGTCAATTTGGCACTTTAAAATTTTCTGCCTGATCCTTTCAATAATGAATTAATTTGGGTTCTACACCAAACTCTCTTCCTGCATGCTTCACTCAATTTTTCTCATGGAAATGAACTACTTGAAATTTAAATTTTGCCATGTAACTATTCTTCTTTCTTCCCATTGCAAACTACGTATAACGTTTAATGCTTTCAGGACAGGAAACAACTGAACTGCTGCCAGAAGTTTAAAACAATTTTTGAATATGATAGTTGCTTACGTAGGTAAGGAGACTAACAATAACTAATTACAATAGTATTAATTAGAATAACAATTACTATGAGAAATGTGCGTGCTCTAATGACTGCTTAAAGTTCAGGTATGTGGCACATCAGGTACCTATATGGGAGGTTGGGTGTTCCAGGAATTCTAACAAATGAAGCTTCCGAAGGCAAGGCAGGTCCAAAATGTTTCACAAAAATTGCAGTTAAAATTACTTTTGTTTGAAAACTTTGTAATATCATTGGGGGGGGATTATACAAGTGAATACAGTATATAATAATACCTGTTTTTGTTGAAAAATAAACTAAATCTTGCTGACTCTCCAATCTTAATGTTCAACACATAACAAACTGCAATGAGTGGCCGAGGTACAAGGCATGGACTTGTGAACTGGAAGTCCTCAGTTTGAATCCTATCAGGACTGTCCTTCAGCATGGGGTTTATTTCCAGATTTTCTTCATTTCTCATAACTAGCAAAAGTGGGTGGGGGTGCTCAAAACTGGAACATTTCATACCCAAACTTCAATTTGCATTTATTATTTCATTTCATGTATCATCAGTGTCCACTGTCTGTGGTGCTGTGTGCTCTAAGAATGGGCATTAAACACTTTAAAAGAAAATGAAACATAACATGAAACTACTACACAAAGCTGCTGCCCTACACCTTGCAATCTGACCAGTTACTTATACAGAACAGTTCAATTCAGATTGCTGGTATCTAGCATGTTATAACAGTGTTGGATTTCTCAGAACTGGCATATGTGCTTAGCCATATGTAACAGGTTTCCACATGTTAATACAAAACAGTCCCCTCTGAACAATGCATAAGGTAACCAATAATTGTGATGACTGTCCCTGTGATTTAAGGAAAATGCCTTAGGGACAAAACTTTTATTTTACACAATTTAAAAATCTGATACAATACATTCACATGACTTTCTCTACCCTCCATTGTTTATTAGTGAGTATACAAACTAATCTTATTAGAGCTTTTTTTTTTTATCTACTACATTTTAATCCAAATAAATCTTTGCAGAAATAGCTGCATTACACATTTCATTATAGATACAAAGGGAACAGCAGTAGTCAAATTTTTAAGCACTGGACACTATACACTGGCCTTAATTCCATACTATTTCCATACAATTGCTGCAAACAACTGAATATTGACAGGACTGTGAGAGAATGACCAGGTAATGGACAATTCGAACCATTAAAAATGGATATCTCAGAAATGGCTTATGCCACAAAGAAAACTTATTTGAAATAAATTGTGTTTTTTAAAGAGATCTACAATTTTTGTCTAGTATTTTTTGTCTACCGCTTAACGTTTAGCAGTAATGCAAGATTATACAAAATTCCTTCCAAACGAAGAGAACTTTGTAGGCTATTTCCAGAAAATTCAAGATATATGTTTTATTTGTTATGTAAATATCTTTAATATATGGTATTTTAATCAAAAGCATTAGAGCCATTTTTTTTAGAAAATAAAAAATTTAAAAAAATATTCCATGCAAAGTGGTAGTTTGGGGTGGGGGATTTTCTTGAAAGTCTTTGTGTCAAATCTTTGGAAGATACTGAACCTAAATACCAAGTTTAGTATTTATCCGACTTTTTGTTGTTGAGTTATGCTGTACATACACACACACAAATTTTTCTAACAAGCTTTTTTTATTCAGGGTACCTAAAACATGTATTTCCAGTGAAATCTTGCTTAAATGCTGACTATAAATGGCACAAAAGCAAGAATTACGGAGTCAACTTGTCTTGTCTTATTCAATACAAATTCCCATCATTGCTCCAGACATTTCAGCCTTGGGCTTATTGTGCTACCTGTATCATTTCAAAGCCAATTTATCATGCCTACACGCTTTACCAAGGAATACAGTCTCATAACATAAGATTTCAAATTCTTTTGATTCTAAACACATTTTCCCAAAAGTAATATATCTCCTGTAAAGACCTCACAGGAGCATATAATGTGCTGGGCTGTTTCAGTTTCTTTCTTGCACAATTTGCAATCTAAGTTACCTTGAAACATTCCCATCATATTAAGATGCTTTTTCACAGGAGCATGTCCTATGAGAAATGCAACAAAGGCTGGTTTACAACAACCAAGAATGGTAACCAGAACGAGAACATGTTCCAACATTAATGAAAACAAAATCCCATATGAAACATGGGAATGCGATCTATGTGTAAAGTAAGCAAATAATGAACACCACTTGAAATGGGACTTTCATGAATATAAACAACAAAAAACCGGCCCAACCTAACTGCAAATAAGGAATGCACAAATTGGAGAACTGTAAGTAATAAATGCAAGATGTATTTAAAAATCCCAAAATTCAAAATAATATGAATAATCAGACAGAAAAGAATAGTTTCACTATGGAAAATCGGTACTATTTACTCCAAGAGGAAAGCCCAGAAGAAGAGAACATCTACTCGCCTCCTAACCTAGAAGTTCAAGGACAAACTCATGCAACACCAACCACTTCAAAATGGAACTTCACAAAAACAGTAGGAAGAATGTTTATATTTGGTGACAGCAACAGGAAAGGACTTTCAGTGAAACTGTTGCAAAATGAAGACAGTCCAAAAACAAAAGCCTTAGTGGAGCCGATCACAGAAATCACCAAAACAGTTTACTCTAGTGCACAAGAATTTAATAAAAGTGACTGTGTAGTGATTCTTGGTGGTACAAATGATGTGGACAGTGAAATATCATGTCAGTGTTAAGTGACTGTTTAGAACTATTACTACCAGAGCTTGCAAATACAAATGTAATCTTGGTGGATCTCCCTGTAAAGTATGATGTATGGAAAGGCTCACCATGAATGACAAAGTCAATAAAACAAATAGTATCCTAGTACAAATGTGCTCAAAGTATGATCATGTTAAATTAGTAAAAGCATCCAATGTTCATTGCAAAATGCACACAAAACATGGACTTCATTTAAACAACTATGGTAAAATAACATTAACTCCATATGTAAAGCATATTTAGATTCAATCAGCAAACAAGATGCCAATCAAAAAACTAGTAACAAATTGGGTTAGTACCCGTTCACACAACACTGAACCAGAATCTGAACACACTGAATTCATTCATTCATTCATTTATTCATTCATTCATTCATTCATTCTCTGTTTATCCTCATCTTATGTAGGACTTGCACCCCCCAGGACTTACAGGCGGGTGCCTGGGGTCAGAGGCCCGTCGAGGAGCAGACAGAAGAACCAGGATGGGTGATCAGCCCGATGCCCGGTATGGGATGAAGGAAGTAGATAAAATGAAATGAAGACGAAATGGATGAAAGGAAAGGTGATGATGGAGCAGTTGGAATGAATGGTGGGGGAAACTGGAGAACCTGGAGAAAACCCGCCCAGATGCCACTTCGTCCACCACAAATCCCACATGCGGGTCCCTGGGATTGAACCCAGGCCGCCTCGGTGAGAGGCAAGCAGTCTAACCACTCGGTGCCATCAAACACACTGAATACTGCATGAAACTCAACACAATAGCAAAACACCTAAATTTTGTGGATAGTATGGGTACTCAGTAGTATATAGTAGTAGTAATAATAATAATAATAATAATAATAATAATAATAATAATAATAATAATAATAATAACAACAAGAACCAGAAGAAGCACAATAGTTTATTAATAATACATATTAACATACAATCTCTCAAAAATAAAATTGACAAATTTACTTATTTTTTAAATATTACAAACTGCTCCATTTTATGCCTAAATGAACATTGGTGAGATCGTAGTGAAATTAAATTAAGTATTCCAACAGGATTTGATTTAGCAGGTTTTCGTTGTAAACAAAGAAATGCATATGGAGGATCAGCAATCCTGGTAAAAAAAGGATTTAAAATTGAAATATTGCATATTGGATATCACCCAATTATGTGAGAAAGGCACTTTAGAGGCTATAGCCATTTGGCTGGTAGAGAGTAAAATAATTATTGTATCAGTTTATAGAGCAGCTTCAACTAAAGAAGAATTTTATGAGTAAACTTAAAAAACCTAATGTCAATGCTAAATAAGCATAAAAATCATAGTATATGCTTTTGGCAACATCAATATTGATATTACAATAAAAAAAAATACTTCCCCTACATACTATACGTAGTAGAGAAAGTAAAAAACATGTGTCAAACAATTTCTTGATTTATTGAAATCACTTAATTTGTACTGCTTAAATGGAAAACCTATCAGATTTAATTCAAGCCTCGATAATATAATTAGCAATGCACATAAAACAAGAGTCCAAACTAAAGTCATTTATTTCAGTCTATCTGATCATAATGGTCTTTGGCTCAAATACTACATGTAAATAATTCAAGACTCTTCAACTAGAATCACAAAGCTTATCCAATCTCTAAGTAATGATAAAATAACTAAATTGAAAGTGCAATTAAGCTATATTAATTGGGATAACCTACTATATTCACATCTTGATGTTAATCATACATTTAGCCAGTTTATAAACACGATTACTAAAATTTATAATGCTAATTGTCCAAAGATACCAAAGTCACTTAATGTATGAGCAAAACGAAAACAAGTGATACAAAATATTTGGTGCCGTGCTCTCCCTACTTAGACAAAATTTGAACATTATTGTTATATTGTCGTGCCAGATATCAGAGAGAAGCACTCCAATGATAAGCAGGTTTACCAACAATTAAAACATACATACAAACTAGAAATCAAAGAAGCAAAATGTGCAGCAAATGATAATTACATACAGAATGCAAAAAACAAATTTCAGAATGGCCAAATAATTCTAAAGTCGAAGATTACTACAGTTTCTCAAATTATATTATTAAACTTTTAGTTGATGAACTTATTTTTCCACTAACAGTACTTACAGATTCTATCTTAGAACTACTTATTTTTCCAGACTGTCTAAAAGTTCAATAATAACTCCACTATACAAAAAGGAGACAGTCATCATCCAGATAACTATAGACCATTTCATAAATACCTTTGTTCTCAAAAGTTATTAAATACTGCATCCATAAACAGCTCTCCAAATATTTTGAAAATAATAATATACTCAGTAGCTCACAATTTGGCTTTCCACCATAAAAGTTATTGAAAAAATAATCAGCTATATTCATGAATGCTTTGAGAAAAAACACATTTGCAGTGCCACAATGATAGATCTAAAAACAGCGTTCGATACTGTATCATACGAAACATTGATACTAAAACAATATGGATTAACAAGAATTGCAATAAATCTAATAAGCACCTACCTTAGCAATAGATATCAAGCAGTAGTCATTAATAACGAAATATCTAAATTCATGCCTATTATATCAGAAGTTCCACAAGGCTAGGTCCATTCCTATTCATAATTTACATAAATGACTTTTCAAAGTATATCCGATGTAAAACAATAATATATGCTGATGACACAACACTAATACATTCCAACAAGAATAAAGGCGTTGTTCTAAACACAAACAGATGATGAAAATGGCTGAAATGTGGTTTAAAGCAAATTCAGTACATTTAATAAGAAAAAAAAAAACTGAACGAATTCTATTTGATTAAATCTTAAAAACTAAGACAGTAAATCTATTAAATTACTAGATATTTACATTGATCAAAAATTAAACTGGGACTATCACATAAATCACATATGCAATAAGCTAGCATGGATTACATTTCTATTGCATAAACTGAGGAACAATATAAGTGAGGCTTGGCTTATACATTCATATTATGCATTTTTTCACTCATGTTTAACATATGGTATTCCTTTTTGGGGAAACTCCGTAGGACCAAAGTAATTTTTAAATGGCCAAAAAAAAAAAAAAAAAAAAAAGGGCATTCAGAAGCATATACAATAGAAACCTGTAAAGAACATTTTTAACAAATGAGAATCATAACAGTATTGGGATTATATATATTTACTATTTTAAATTTTATCAAGAAAATTTTGAGCATTATAAATAAGAGATACCATCCATTGTTGCAATACATATACAAACCAATCAATTGATGTACCATATTCCAGACTTTCCAAAACACACCACAGTTACAAGCATTTAGGATTGAACTTATACAACAAATTGCCATTATGATCAGCCTACTTCCAGTAAATAAATTTAAATCCTTTTAGATAAATGGCTAAAACACAAGGTTCTGTATTCATTTGAAGAGTACTTTGAAGTTGTAAAACAAACCAATCAATAGATTGTGCTAGCAATTAAAATTCTTCTAATACAGAGTGTTCTGCTTATGGGTATAATAAAAGAAATAGCTATAACTTCTGAACTAATACGAATCTAGAGATGAAACCACTTGCTACAAATAGTGAAAACTGAGAATTTTTTTACTTTATGGTTCATAAACCTCATGGCATGGAAAATGTCCAACCAGTATTTAACCTCAACCCATGTGTTATGAAGTATCTGTGGTGTAACATTGTTGACAGCAGCATAAATTCTTTGTCGTAAGTCTGCCAAATCACGTACTAGTGTCCTGTAGACCTGATCCTTAACAAATCCCCAAAGTTAAAAATCAGGTGGTGTCAGGTCTGGTGATTTGGCAGGCCATGTGATGTATGGTGATCCTCTTCTGATCCATCTTCCAGGGAACTGTCTGTCCAAGAATGTCTGAACTATGTTGGCAAAGTGTGGTGGTGCCCCATCTTGCTGTAAAATTGTTTTATCAAGCAGTTGAAGCACAGCATACAGCTGCAACATATCCAAGTACATGTTTGCAGTGACCGCCTTCTCAGAAAAACAATAGGGGCTGATGATTCTGTCATGCATGATCCCACACCAAACATTCCATTTAGGGGAATTCCTCTGGTGTTCAAACACAACATGCAAATTTGCAGACCCCCAGTTGGGACAATTGTGTCTGTTTACTTTTCCACAGAACATGGAATGTTGACTCATATGAGGAGCAGACTCGAGTTAGGAATGTATCGTCACCATCTACTTTTTCCAACATTGTTTTTGCAAAGCGTTTTCGTGCCCATTTATCATTCAGAAGGTAGGTCTCCTGTATTGTAAATTTGCTTCATACAGCCTCCTCCTAACTGTTCTCTCACTTATGTTAGCATGCCGTATTTGCTGCAAATTATTCCTGGCCTCAACCAATGTTGCATGTTGATCGCAAAGAACTTGCAGTAAAAGAAAGCAATCGCCGTGATTAGAAGTACTCCTCCTATGACCAGAACCAGGCCTCCGGGTATAGCTACCATCCTCCTCAAACACTGGACAGTCCTGCGAACATTGGAATAAGGTGTGCCAATGACATCAGCAACATATTACAAACTTCGTCCATCCTCCACCAATGCCACAGTCCTTGCTGCATCTTTATCTCTAGAAAGCATTTTAACCCCTTAAAGCTCATTTAACACTTTATTATTAGGCAAGCCTGAATGCTTTAAATCATCATGGAGCACAACAATGCACTGCAACAATTTGAACACTAAAGTATTGCTTTGCGATGATTGTTAAAAGTCACCTTACTCGCAAAATTACCAGTATATTAATCACAATTCACCAAAAGGTCCAAGGAATTGATCAAAGCTTTTTAAATCCATTGATTAAGCATTAGGGATGTTGTTGCATTTCTGTGATGTAAAGTTGTTCTTATGCAAGGTTTGAAACCCCAGTTTAAGAACTGTAAAAAACTAAATAGGGAATAGGTTGCTGTTTTGCTTTTTTTGCCGCACAGTGTAGTATTAGTTGAGGTTGACGAAATCAATTGCCTGTAAAATGGTTTAAAGATGAATAGAGATCTTATCTTAAAGTTGAAATGCACGTATTCTAATGGAATCGTTCACAACCGACAGGAAGCTTTCCCAGGTCCTGGGAATGGGAAAGAAGACTTGGCCAAGTTTTAACTTTCTCATTCTTGTTCTCAGGCATGGCATATTAGATCCATACTGTGCATATTAATCTCTTCACTGTAGAGGTTATTCTAGGCGGCTATGATAAGAAACAGCCACTAATGCTCTCTATAATTGCAAGCTGGAAACATGAAACTGGAAGAAATTAGTAGTATATGTACTTCCTAAACTCAGATCCTGACACCTGTAGATCCATTGAGTGTTGGTTCTAGAGAAAGGCTCATCTTTAATTTGTTTATATGCAACTCAAAACCGACTATTTCCTCAAAAACAATGCCAAAAGCTACAAAGAACAACAAAAACCAGTAGAAATTAATAAAGAACAATAAACAACTTTAATGTATGGCATTAAATAAAGGAATCAAAGCTTGGTATGACTAGAGGAGTTGGAAATGTAATGGATATGCATTTACATAATGCTTACTCTATCAAATTTTGACATTAGCTAAGCCGCATTTTGTTGGCTGAATTGGAAACAGGTGAAAAAATATCATTGGTCAGTTAAAAACAAATGAAATCCCAATGCGCAAAATTGACTTTCCACTTTGTGATTGATATGATCATCGATATGCATTCCTGTTCCCGTTGCTGGTCTGTTGTGAACCAAAATCTTGTATGCTGCATTGCTTCCTATTCTCGTTTCCGCTTTGGTTACCATTCTCAGGCTGTTCTGAACCAGCCTTAATTGTTTTCTTTTAATTCTATTTTATTTTACGTCGCTTTACTCCTTGGTCATATCGCAACGGATCTGTTGGTGGATAACTCTTAGAACAATATGTGATGGACAGTTAGCCTTCTAGGTCTCATTCCTGTAACCACCCGCTCTGTCGCGTGTCACAGAGACCCTAGCGCATAGCTACAGAATCTTCTGCTTTCGTGCCATGCAGACGGCATTAGGGTGCCATCCAGTCTAACCGCTCTCCCCATTTAAAGGTGGACAGTTAGCCTTCTATTGTCCATTCCAAACCAGAGTTCCCTCTGATGTAAACAGAAGCACGTGCTTCGGCTTGTCACGAATCCAAGAATATACTCTTACGCCAACGTAAGTAGTTCCTTAATACATGTATTGTATTATGAAATATTAGTGCAGGAAAGGTATAGAACTGCACATTTTATTGCTGTTATCATAAGAACTCATCGTTAAAGGTAATGGATATATACTAGCTGTTAAACGATTACAAAATATGATTTTCGCCTGCTGTTGCGCTAACGCAGAGAGCATCTTGCTTGTTAATACCAACCGACATGCATGACTGCCATTCTCTTACATGCACAAGAAATGCAGCAATGAATTCCCAGAGGTGCTATCTGAGTACCGAATAAACACTTTGCGTAACACAGGATATATGATAAGCGAACAGTCATTCATAATACACTAACACACATATGCTCAGCTCAGGTCAAATCTTGTGACTTAGTCAGTTGGTATTTGAGCTCACATGGCAGAGGAAGGTGCGTGTAATGCGAATAAACTGTTCAAACACAGAAGCGGGAAACAGTTAAAAAGTGGCTAAAAACAAACAATACTTCATCTATTCAACTCACTATTACAAAAATACCCGACACTTGCATTAGTGCATATTACTAAACTAATATCGGATTTTACAGGCATTTCAGTGAGAAGTGTAACGAAAGCGAGCAGGGAATATAAACAGACATAATACAACATAGAAGAGGATAAAATGTGGGAACTTGTTTTAAGTGCGACAGTGCTGTGGATAAGCTTGTCACTATTTTGGAGAGTAGTTCTGATTCTGATATGGCAGCTGAGTCATCTTCGGAGGATTCGGAGTTGGGGAGTTGGGTGTTGCACTTTTGCCCGAGGATTGTGATTAACGTAAGTAAAATGTTCATTGCCGCATACTTTTAAAATCGATTGTTACCTCAGGTTGCATTTTGAACTATAATTCTCACGCAGGGCGACTTTTTATAGATTAAATAGTGTTCAACAAGCACATGGGAGGGGAACAAGCAGACATTATGGGCGGGGATTGCGAACTACTTTTGCGCGGATAATACAAAGAATTTGTTTTCAGTGAAAGGCACTCTGGTTTGGAATGGACAGTAGGTCTCATCCCTGTAAACCCTGCTTCATGCTGTGCAGATGGCATTAGGGTGCCATCCAGTCTAACCGCAGCCCCCACACAGAAAGGCGGCTAGCCTTCTAGGTCTCTACCCTGGAAATGCCATCTTACTTCGATACATGCTCACAGAGATCCCCAGCACATGGCAGCCAGCCTTAATTGTTCTCAGCTGAAGTCTCTTACATTTAAGCAAGCTTTCGACTTTTTTCTTTTCTTCCATGGTTTTCTAATAAGTAGTTTACCATGTTTGTTTCCTTACTTTTAAGCCAGAGTCAACTTAAAGAGGAAATAGAGAATTATGAACACTGAGGCACAAGTTTATAATTGTATGTCTTCATCACTTCATAGTACATGTGGTAGTGTGAGAAAAGCTTGAAGAGTGCAGGTTACATTAAAAGTTGGCGTCTTTATTTTTTCAACTAAAAAAAATATTTGATTGTATCAACTATGATATTCTTATCCATAAATTAGATAATTCCCTTATATTAGATTAATAATTAGAGGATTACCTAAGAACGTAATTATTTCTTACTTGAAGGGTAGAACACAATGTACACAAATCCAATACAGAAACGAAAATTCTCTGTTCTGCAGCTAGTAGTGATAAATTAATTCAGAATATGAACTCTGGAGGAACAGCACTTAATTTCTTTGATACAAACAACCTCAAATGCAACATGGATAAAACCACATCATTGCATATTAGGCTGAAATAAGACTCGCCTTGGTATCAATCTATAGATAAATAATTGTAACTTAAAAGAGTTAAGCATGCATAAATTTCTGGGCCTATAAATGAACAGTCAACTGACATGGTTTATTCACATTGATCATATATGTAACAAGAAAGAAAAAAAAAAAAGAAAGGGTGCATTGCATTCACACGAATGTATCTACCCATTGTTCAATATATTTTTATAAATGCTTATTCTTCTGTTTTTTTGCAAGTTGAGATAAACATTTGCAGATATGGTTTTGTTACACATTTTGTTGTAGGTACAAGGGGAATCAAGGCTTAAATGATAGACAGATCTTTTAAAAACAAATTGCTTTGTGATGGCTTTGAGGTTCCGCTCTCTTTGCATGACTATGAGAAAAAAAAACAAATAGCAACTTAGCAGTTGAACAAAATATAAGTACTTGACAATTCAAATGAATTATAAAGAATATTTTGGAAACTGTTAATGCTAGGAAAAAAGTTAATCATAAATTGTGTGTTTTAATAACATCTAAATTTTTTTGTGCAGTAAGGGTTTTACCTATCTCTTATGGTTTATAAGTTATACAAAATTCATTCAGAATGAAGAGGACTTTGCAAGCTATTCACAGAAAATTTTAGACATATATTTTGTCATGCAACTATCTTAAACATAGGTTATTTTAATCAAAATTGTTTGAGTCACTTTTTAGAAAATAGGAAGTAATAAAACATTTTCCATATAAAGAGTAGTTTCAGGTGGGGGGAATATTGTTGAAAATCTTTGTCACATCCATGGAAGATTAACTTAAATGCCAAATTTGGTATGTAACCAACTTCTAGTTTTTGAGTCATGCTGTTTATAGACAATCCCTCTCTCTCTCATATGCATGAGCGCACTCTCTCTCTCTCACACACACACGCGCACGCGTAGATCTTTTTTTAAAAATTCTTGTATGTTATTCAAGGGCCTCAAAATGTGCGTTTCCGATAAAATCTTGACATTAAATTTTTGGGTGGAGTACAATACTTCTTCCACTTACATAAGTACACAGTAGAAAAAGTGAAAATGCTGTTTTTGGGGGGATTTGGGGGCCTCAAAACATGTGTTTTTGGTGAAATCTCAATATCACATTTTTGGGTGAAATGCAATCCTTTCTGTACTCACCATAAGTAAAGATTAGAGAATATAAAAACATTAATTAATCTATTTTTCTAGCAAGACACTTCAAATTAGTGATTCTTACATGCTAAACTATTTTATCATAGGGTCATATTCAATATCTGTCCTGTGGGATAGAAATATGGAGAAGTTAACCAAGGGCACATCTGGACAAAACATTTATCGCATAGAAAAAGTGCATTAGGTTAATTTTTCATTTAACAGACTCTTGTGTAAATACGTTCAAACAAAATAGAATGCTCACACTTTATTCATTGTATGTACATAAGGTAAATCTCTTTATTGCAGTTAAGTTGAACAAGAGAAATAATGATGTGCACAACTACAGTCCTAGACTCAATAATGACTAGTAAGGGATTGCACTATTAAAAAATCTATTGATAAGGATGTTTTTGTAATGGAGCAGATTTTATATAACAGAGTTCCAGCTACAATTAAGACATTAAATAGTACAAAATAATTTGAGTAAATTAAAGTATTTAAATAGAAAATGGGTTGCTGATGGCAGGTGAAAGGAGGCAGAAGAGAGTGGGTGTGAATTTAGAGATCTATCACGAGAATTGGCTTATTTAGCATGGCAAACAACCTTTTGGAAGGTGTTTAATAGTTCTATTGTGGTACTCCTTCATGTTGCCAATGATGCTGGTAATAGCAGGAATTGAGATAAATCCCAGGCTGCTAATGGACAGATTCTAGGGATGTTGAATATTATCATGAACATTTAACAGACTTATAGGCGATGGAATAGTGAATCAATGAGAAAATAAGCAGAAGAGTGGAGGAATAAAGGAAATTATAGCAAACTCAGTAGGGCAGAAAGAGAATGAGGTATTAGAATGCAAACAATGAATATCATATCTGGAAAGGGTACAATAAAATGAACGTAATTATATTTGGTATCTGGGAAACAAGGGATAAAGGGGCATGGCAACAAATGAAAGAAATAATTTTGGATGAATAAGATATACAATTGGTGGGTTGGAAAATTGAAAATATTTTCTGGGTTGGCGAAATGAGGCCCAACCTAAAACCAATAATAGTGAAGTTCACCACTATGAAGTTCAAATGGACAATCTTATCAAATGCCAGAAAATTAAAAGGATCAAGAATATTTATTGAGAATAATTATGGGAAAGAAGATAGTGTGTTGAGTTATTTATAAGGGAAATGAAAAAAACCAAGGAGGAAGGAAGAAAAGCATACATTTGAGGACTGGATCTATGAATAGTTGACAGGAAACAGGAAATTAGTCAATGGATTGCAGGACAAATTAAACCAGCAGGATTTAGAGTTAGCAGCACAGACATTGGTAAGTAGAAAATGCAGATCAGAAGCTATAAGAAGAGATGGCGTGAGCAGAAGGGGAAATACAGACATACAGAGGACATCACCAGCTAAGTGACTGATACCAGAGTGTCAGCTGGTAGAAGATACACATACAATTTACTTGAATACAGCTGTCAGTCTGGATGTGTGGAGAGATGCTGATCTAAGTAAGCATATTGGAAATTTGTGACTTGAGTGGGAGTGATGCAGCCTTGTATAGGATGACTAGAAGCAGGACTAAGATACAAGAGTTTAGATTTTAAAGGAAAGGCCCATTATAGGGAAAAGAATTGGGGAATAATTTTGGAATGCTGAAGAGTTATGAGAAAAGTGATGAATGGGAAATTGTGCACATATTAAATGCATGTGATAATGGCAGTAGAGACATGGTTGGAAAGGTGTATTAATATTGAGATCAATGGTTTTGCTTTTTATGGAAAAGTGGATCTTGAGATGGCCAAAGGGAGGACATCAGTTAGAATGGGTGTGTTTATAAAAGAAAGTTTACAAGTAAAAGTGTTTAAAGAACAAAGTGGAAATTCAGTATTGTGGCGTATGCAGGCATTGTCGCGCATACGTCTCTTTGGTCACCTGGATTCGAGATGGCGGTTGTAGTTTAGGTGGGGGTAGCAGTTTAGGTGGAAGTAGTTTAGATGGCGTCCCCACGCTGTTTGTGGCGTGTTTGGGCTGGGAGAGTCAGTGAGTAGAAGTCAACCAGACCAGACGTGTGTTACGCTCTCTCCATGCAGGACTGCATGGCGGCCTCGCCCGACAGGCATGGAACTAAGGAAATGGTGTAAAGTAGCAAGTTTTATCTAATAAACACTTTGCCATCCAGATCTTTATTGTCTTATTTATGATAGTGTAAAGCTCCTTCTACCTATTTTGAACCATGTAAGTGTCCTTTTGCCAGTATTTAATAATATTTTTGCACTTTCGCTTTAGCTGCGTCCCTAGTCGTAGCCTCGCCTTATTACAATTTGTTAACTACCTGATACCTCTCTAGCGAGTGCTCTGCCCCTTGAGCGTGTTTGATTGGAGGCTACGACAGTATTACGGTGTAAAATAGGTGAAGTTTGTAGTATTGATAATTATGTGGGTCTTGCATTGGTATAAAATCCACCAAATTCTTCTCTGAGTTTTATAATCCAAATTTTTTAAACAGTTTAGAAAAAGATATGGAGATCGTTCAAAATAGATATAGGTATAAAAGGTTTATAATAATGGATGACTTTTAATGCAAGAATAGGAGAACATACAATACATTTAGTTGACATTGAAAATCTTATTGAGAGAGAATGAAGACTAGAAAGGAGTAATAAAGATAAAATCTTTAAAAAGGAAGGAAACAGGTTATTAGACTTGTTGAAGAATACAGGTATAATCTGGTAACTTGCAATGCTGCTAGGAGGAAAGATACTAGGTGAATTTACTTTTAATCATGATCAAAATGTTACAGATTATATGCTATTAATAACAGATTTAGATGTGTGCCTCACAGATTTTGAGATGTTGAATTTAGTGTGTAACAGCTGCCTTTTTTTTAAAAAAAAAAAGTGAAATTTCAAAATAAGTATTGAAAAGAGATAAGAGAAGATGAAAGAATAAGAAGAAGAATTGGTTTGGGATAAAGAGTTTGGAAACAAAAGATTTTGAAATAATGTCTGAATTTACAGGATAATGCTACTTGGTGCAACAGAATTAAAGATGTAATGGAAAAATTTGACCTGGGTATGACCAGATTAGATAGGGAACAAACAAAAAAAGAGGTTTTGGATAGAAATTAAACTAAGAATTGAAGATACTGAAATCTGGGTGTTACAATAACAAAATGTTATTGAGGATCTACAGGGAATTAAAGAAAGAATTGGGGTAGGGGAAATTATCTAGAAAAGTTTACAGAATGGCAAGGGAAGGAACTGCATGGGCTAGAAGAGGTGTAGTGAAATTGAAAGGTTTAAGAGGTGGAAGAGATCTAGAAGAATGTGGAATGAAAGAGAATTATTGACATATTATTCAAAATGTGAACAAACCAAAATAATGAGAGAAAAACTAAAGATTGAGAAATGGGCCAACCTATCAGCAGAAATAGGGGGGGTGAGGAATTGTTGAGTATGAAATCAGAAAATTTTATCATGGGAATTGGTACCTATTTAAGGAAATTTAAAAGTAAATGGGTGATGAGAAATGTAAGTCAGGGGAAACAGAGCGTTTAGAAATGTAATAAACAATTATATCATGTAAGATATAATATTAAATATAAAGTGGTCCTGATAGCGCAATAATCACAATGGCGAAATTTTCTGGGACACTGGTCAAATCCGCAACTAATGAGTGTGAATCAGTCATTAGCAATTAGTGTCATGTTCTATATTGGAGTTTTTTTATGAACTCTGCATTGGTAGTTACGAGTGTTTGTCAACAAATTGTGGACTATCAATTAAATGTAATTAAGGAAAAGGAATTGAAGAAACCAATAAGACCTATAAGAGACACAAGAATTGTAGATTAAGTATGAAACCTCCCCCCCAAAAAAAAGTCAACGCAATCATTCATTCCTAATAGAAAAATGTTTGCATAAATTGGATGATTTGTATATATTAATATGTCTGTTCTTATATCTGTTTGCATTTGTTTTATATAATTATACCTTTTGATAGTGTCAGAAACGTGTATAAGTCACGCTAAAAAGATGGATAGATGAATGGAAGTTAAGCAGTTTGTATCACTGTAGATAAGACAATAATGAAATAGAGTGCTGTCAGCTGATGAATGTCGACAAAAGTGTGGAATATACCAAAGTTGGAATGTTATATAATAACTGCAGGGAGACACCAATAATGTTTCCTGAGCCTGTGCCACAACCATTGAAAGTACTTGTTGCACTTGAAAATAAAAAGCAATTGCAATAGCAGAAGAAAAACTACCAATACTTAGATATTATACATGATATATCATGGTTCAGCAAGTCAAATTTATGTGTTTAAAAACCAATAAGAGAGTATGATAACTTGAACTTTTAGGAGAGGAAACATCCATACAGTTATGTGATAAGGGAGAAGGGTAAATGTATTCTGCTGTAGGGGGAGCAATCAGAGCCCATCCCCATTGGCATACTGTTGTTGTTGTGGTTGACCAATGGCACTGAGGATTAATTGATCTGCATCATTTTCCCTCTGGCTTCCCAATATAAAGTCTGTAAGTTATCACTTTTAAAGCCTTTGCATTTGACGAGATGCTGTTTGTTCAGGATGACATCTTCTTCACAGAGAGTGCACTTGGGTGTAGGTAGACATTGTATCTTGTAGAGGAGCTCGAAGGCAATTGTGGCCAGTTGCCATCCTAAATAAGGCAGTAATGCAGTTTTTCTTGGCATTTTTTGTATATCAACTCTATCTTTAATAGTCTTTTAATCTTTATCTTTTAATTTATCTTCTTCATCAAGTCTCTGCTTTTTGAAATGTTGTAATGTTATTTAATTGTTTATTTATTTCTATTTATCCTGCAGGTTTTATTTGTTGTATTGCACCTTTCTTTGCTAATTGATCCGAATGTTCATTGCCCAAAAGTCCAACATGAGCTGCGATTCATTGTAGAGTGATATGATTTCTAGTTTCAGCTGCTTTGATTAGGCTTCTTATTTCTTTAATATTTCTTGTTGTTTTATTATTGTAATTTACTATCCCGTCTATGGGTGGTTTTGAGTCTGATAAGATAACTATTTTTGTTTTATGTATGGTCTATATAGAATGTTCTGTAATGCTGCTTTTATAACTGTTAATTCTCCATCATAGTGGTTTGACGTTTCATCTAATGTTAGATACAGTGCAAAGTGTTTACAGTATACTCCTGCACCGCTGTTTTGTTTTATTGATAGGGATCCATCTGCTTCCCAAGCCCATTGGCATACTAGGCAAAGTAATACCAGTGATTAACAGTTATATCTGCAGTATGGCAGTGAAGGACATCACAAATGCCCAGGCTGTGAATTAAACCAGAATCCTTTGCATGCTAGCCAGAAGCACATCTTCAGGACATGTATACACATTATCCTTAATATACATCTTAACTTTAACAGTGGCATACCACCAGTCCCCCCCTCTCTCCCGTTCTGTAGATATATATGTATTAAGTGCCCTAACAATGTAACATAGTCTACCATGTAAGGGGTCCAAACAGAAGCTATGCAGACATACAAAAAATGCATACATTCATGGGTTAAAATGCAAATATTCCTGAAAGGAAAGTCCTTTATCATTGCAGAACATTTAGTCCATACCTTATATAACCATCTCCTTTTCCTTTCTTTTTAATTCTTTAAGTCATATACATTTCATTTCATAAGAATTTAAAATTAGATGCATTTCTGCAAAATGAAAACTTAGCAATATTTTATAAAATTTATATATGTAGAAGCTCAGTTATCCATCACACTCGGTTAATTGTTCAGCTCATTAACCAGTTTTTTGTTTTGTTTTGTTTTGTTTTGTTTGTTTTTTACATCTATGTTACATTTTGTGAAAGTTCCATTATTCATGAAACAAACATCTATGATGTGTCCTGGATATGTATTTGCAGGTAGTTTGAACATGCTGTATATCAACAGATGGCTTCAGTATTCCAAAAATTCTCAAATGAAGTGCAAAATAATGGAACAAAAATCTTAAATGGCTTCCCATGCGAACATTGCAGGAATGTTACGAATTCAATACAGAATGAACATGTACTCTAACCAAAGAGGTTGTTTGGATGCCTTCAGCTGTGTATTACTTAAGTTTTAGTTTCAAATCACAAAATAGTCCTGTAGTCAGACAATAGTAGTGATGATAATGTATTCTTGTCGCCTAGTGATGTACCTACAAAATTGATGAAAAATGGATGTGAGTGAGTAAGCATGTGCGTTTGTATTGGTTTTACTGAACAAAAATCTGTTACATCTTTCCTCACAGCCCTGCCCGTGGACAACAATTACCTTTATTGCCATTTTGTTTTAAATATGCAAGAAACGTAACTTAGGATTCATGCATTTAGTGAATTTTTTGTGTAATTGCTTATTAAACCTATTGTTTACATTAAGTAAGATGGATTAACTGTCATTTTCGGCTAATTGTCAATCCATCCCCTCCATTATAATGGTTAATCAAGGTTTAACTGTATATACATAGTGGGTATTTCAAATGAGTCTCCACAGGAAGGTGGATGTGCTAACATGCTCACTCACCACAGTAGCATTGGCAATGGATCCCACTAATTATTATTGGGGATGAACTGAACTGAAATTGTGATTACTTACTTATCACTGTCACAGAGGATGTGGGAAAAGCTGTACTTGTTCCTGAAGACAGAGTTTTTGATTCTTTTCTTTCTACCTTTAGTTCATCAATTATTTTTGGGTAATTCTTATACACCGAGGATTTTGTGGCACTCCAGAGGAAATAGCCAGGGGCCATAAAGTCTGGGGAGTGAGGTGGCCATAGTCCTTTGTTGATTACCCGTTCCACAAAGATTTTATTTAATAGTCCTAACGTTTGATTGGATGTGTGAGGAATTGCATTGTCTTGTTGAAAAAAACATCCTTCAATTTCATCTTCATTCAGAAGGGCGATGAATGGGTAAATAATGACTGAACAATAGACTTATGAAGTGATTGTTGTGCTAAAAAAATTGGTCCTATGATTCACGCAGTTCAAACTCTGTGTATGTAATGGCTTTTCTTCCAGTGCATAGGGGTTGGTTGACAACCAAACACACAAATTCTGACTCTTAATAAATCCAGAAAGCCAAAACCATGCTTCATCACTGAAAAAAATATGTTCAAAGCTTCAATTCCTTGTCGATTGATGAATGACTGGAACCACTGACAATATTGCACTCTTTTCTCATGATCTAGCTGTTTTAATTTGTGGACAACTGTAAATTTATAGGGACACAATTTTAGTTCCTCCCTTATGACTCTTATGTGCTGACTGCACAGAAACATGTTCCCTGTGCTAATTTTCACATTGATTTAGTGGGGCTCCTTAGCAGTACATCTGAAATTTTGTCCAGTTTAGTCTCTGTTAAAAGTTAAGGCCTATCTCTTTTCGAAGCATCATGCACAGCTGCATTTTCACCAAAATTTAGTAATTAAATCCCTCACAGTATCACAATGACATACTGAATGTGGAAAACATTCCAAAATTTACGTTTTACATTTTCCAAAAACTTATCATCCTCATGGAATATATGCTCAACTAAAAACGCTTTCTTCAGTGGTTAAGATATTGACTCCACAAGCACAACCACTTGTGTTTAACTAAAAATGCCTTCTCCATTGGTAAACCAAGGACTTCACTGCACAAGCATATAACCATACAGTTCTCACAGTACTGTTTCAAGCAGGATAAGGGCAGACATTACCTGCTCAAAGGTCAGTGCCCCTCTCCGTAGTTCCATTACCAATTGTAACTACACCCGCATTTGAGACTCCATTATATAACCTGATAGCCCACCCTGTAGTGTGGAGGTACCCCCTTAATCCAGTTAAAGGATATTAATTAATCATCAAAGCAAGCAAAGAAGCTGATGATGTCATCAAGTGATTTGACTATTCAATCTAGCATAAGCAATATGTCATTGATCAATCAATCAGGTAACTAGCAGGCCGTAACTATATTGGTCAGTGCCCTGCTAATGGTTCATTTGCAAACCCACGTTTACTAAGGCTTTTTGCTACTACTGTTGTATGCATTTCAAACTTTTAATTTGTACCATAATTTGTGATACACTCTCTATATTTTATTTTATTTTATTTCAAACATATCTCAACATAATCACCTGTAATGGTTTTACTATTTCAATTTTATGAACAAAAGTATTGATTTACTAAATGTAATATTCTATTTTTCTTTGATGACAAACAGCCAATGAACAGAAAAACCAAGCAGTAATAGAAACAGGTATTTTGCAGATGTATCTAAATTTAATGTGGTCCTTCCTTATCTATAGGGGTACGTGAGCTTTTTGAACAAGAACCACCACCACCTCCCCGAAAGACACGTGCTGAGCTAATGAAAGATATTGATGCTGATTATTATGGTTACAGAGATGATGATGATGGCATTCTGACACCTTTAGAGCAGAATGAAGAAAGAAGAGGTTAGTAATTTAATGGCATACACAGCTTTCAAAACATTTGATTATAATTGCATATTAGTAGCATTTGAATAAAGGTATCAATAAAATGGCATGTTTTCCAAAGCAAGTTGTAAGGTATATTGTCGCTAAAAAGATGAAATTATGTAAGTGTCAAAAGTGTAATTCTACAGGAGAGCAATTTAAAGAAAAGTATGTTTACATGCAGATCTACGACTCAAAAGAATAAAATGACACCTCAAAGATAATACAGTGATTCAAAGCTTTAATAGTTCTTAATAAGGACTAATGTTAGACTCTAAAATGTTGATACCATATAGGCCAAAAAGGCCTAAATTGGAGATACATTTGTTTGAAAGATTTCACTCATGGTACTGAGGCACTTACACTATACACATGATCAATACATAATACTGATTTTTGCTATCATTTTGAGCTGTATCGTTATTTATTTATTTCTGTGTATATTTTTCACGTATATATTTGTATTCTAAGAGCATAGTGCACTGTAATATATTGGAAGTCAATAAAATAAATACTTCAATGAATAATGTATAATAATATGTTTACAAATGCTTTCAGGAAACAAACAGATACTGAATTCACTTTAACCATACCAATATAAAGTATTAATATGTATGCTATTACTTTTCTTTTCAAATTACATACAATAACATTTTGTTGTGTTTACAAATACTTTTAAGAAACACAAACAAGCATTGAAAATGTCCATGGGTTAATACAACTTAGAAATGTGGGGGTTCCTTGTAGAGCCTTTTGTAAACAGCATCTCTTATCACTGGCGTTGACTCTTAGCACAACTCCTGCAGATCGTTGTACTTCTCAGCCAAAAGCTTTGGAAGAGAGGTGGCATTAAGTCAACGCAGAGAAAGCTTCAAAATCCCTAAAGTATTCCTGAATTTCAGAGATATCTGCTCATAATGTATGGCAAATGACTGTTTTTTACAAAAATGCAAATGGGTTCATATTTGGTCACTTTGCGTTCCCTGAGTGCAGTTCCAATCCACTTTGTTTCCAGATTGAAATCTTCTCAACGATTGGACCTCTAGGCTCTCTGAAATGCTTCTGTAGTCCAAGAAATCCTCTATCCTCATAGAATGTACTTCATATGGAGCAGCCCGTCGAGCAAGTCTCACAATAGGTACCAGCTGGTACCTATTGTGTAGGAAGATGTTCCCTGCTTGAGTCAGGGCTCTTGAAATAGTGCTGTGGGCAGAGTCACCTTTGTTTTGACCATGATTAGGTTCAAAGAAGCACAAGATGATAGACAGTAAATTCTTTGAGTTGCTTAGAATACAAAAGCATGGTCATTACACTGGCATTCCTCTGGCCATTGCAGCCATCAGCAAACAACCTGACATCCTTTACACCTTGTTGGAGGTAGATTCCCACACAGGTTGCAGTCTCAGACGATCCCTTTTTGCTGATAGTCTCATTTCACAGAAAGAAGTGACAGTCTATGTTTCCAATGTTGTACACTGTGAAATTATATGCTCACCTGGTCGGCTGCAGCTGAAGATGGGCGCTCCTTAGTTAACATCTAGTGCAAATGTGATGGGAATTAACACATAACGACTCAGTTTAAATTATCATATGATAACATCACAATAAAAAGTACTTCTGCTTCATTATAACCTGTTTAAGGTTTTGTTTGCAGCTTTTGTGAGAGAAAAAACCTCTGTAGTTATAAAGGCATTTAATTTTTGAGACGGTAATTTGTATCACAAATTACTTTAATGTAAATAATTATTTACATATGAATATGTATTTTTATGTAACATTGATTTCAGAGGTTTAATAATTGTAATTATTAATGGTAAATAATAATATTCGGCTCTACTGAAACTGTTAACAATAACAATACTGCAATGAAGGGTTTGAGTTGTTTATCGTTACCGGGAACCAGGAAGTTACGTAATGTTTCGCGCCTTTTCAGTAAAAAAAACTTCCAGAATGTTCTATAAAAGTAATATGTATTAGTGGTTTTCATTGGATAGTAAAATAGACGCTAATGTTGGCGCGTTTTATTAGCCAATAGCATTTCATTTATAATCTTTAGGTGTATCTTAAGGCAAGCCTATAAATAGTGTAGATTCAAAGAGAGCGTCCCCCAGTTCGGCAAGATTCACGAGGCATTACACATCATCTCCCGCATGCCGCTCAGTTCATCAAAGATTCGTGTACAATACGTGACTACATGTTGCCAATCGGTCCTTCAGTTCGTCAAGTTACGCGCAGTAAAAATCATTAAAGATCTAAAATATTACAAAGTTACTTATATACAAAAATTGAAGTACGTGAGTTAAAAAGTGAGAAGTTATTACAAACAGTTTCAGTATGGCGATTATCTAGACAAATCTGTGAAAGTGTTAGTGCACGTGTTCGACAATAAAACATTATAAAACACATTTCTTCACTAGTAATTTTTTGGATAAAAGATTCCCTTTCCGCTTCACACCCTGCAAGAATTAAATGCCTACCTAAATAGCTGGCCGGAAGACAATATACATAACCTTAAAAACTAATTCATATAGATTGCTACGCCAGAAGGAGTTAACAAACGACCAACGAGGGACGTCACACAAGATGGCTGCACGCGTGAGGTAAACGACATTACGTGAGAAACATCCACAACGTGGTGAAGTAAACAATATACAATTTGTTATACTCACAAATTGGCGCATCAACGTGGAGCGACAACTAGGAAAGGAAGGCTAAACGACTAGGAAAGGGACAAGAATAACCAGGAAGAGGCGAAAGCAGCAGTGAAACGACCTACAAGACGCAGATTCCGAGACAGAAGGGTAATTCAGCTACAAGAAAACATCGAAACGACGTAGATTCATCACGAAACAACGCAGAAGCGACATACAAACCTAGGAGAATGGGGCAGAACGCTGGACATCAAAACTGCAGCATCAGACAGCATCAAAAAGGTAATTAAATGAGACTGAGAAGTGGTAGGATAATAAAAACAATGGCTACCAATAATACAGAAGAAATAATTATGGAGGGAGATAGTGTAACAGTTAGCTGTGATCCAATACAAAGTACAGGGAATAGCCCAGATTTTTTGGGATTTGAAGATGAAAATGTTAGTGTAGAAAGTGAGAATAGAATAGCAGGAAATGTTAATCCTGATACTATTATGATTATGGAAATGTTTAGAAATTTTGGTGAAAAACTAGATCAGAATAATGAGAAATTAAGGGAAGATATGCAAAAGAGTCATAGGGAATTAAGGGAAGATCTTAGTAAGAAAATAGAACAAAACAGGGAAGATATTGATAGGAGTTTAGAACAAAAACTAACTCAGAATAATGAGAAATTGAGGGAAGATATTGGTAAAAGCTTAGAACAAAACAGGGAAGAGATTGAAAAGAAATTCATGGAGCTAGATAGTAGTATGATTAAAATGAAAAATGAAAATCAGGAGATGATAGCAAATGAAATAGGTGAAGTTTCAAAGAAAATGTTAGACATGAGCAGGGAAATATCTAACCAAAAAAGTGAGGTTAACAATAAAATAGAGCATGTTAATGTAAAATGTACAGAGCTAGGTAGCCGAATGAGTAGCATTTCAAGTGAGTTAAAAGAGATGATGGAGGCTACAAATGCAGATCTAATACAGGTGCAAGTTAATTTCAGAGGGGAAATATCTGAAGTTCAGAAGGAGTCAGAAAAACAGAGAAATAAATTGTCTGATGAAGTTAAAGATTTGTCTAAAGATTTGAATCAAAAGCTAACTTCTGAAATTAACAAACACCAAACTGTTCAAAATGAGAATAATAAAAAATTGGAACAGACAATAGAAAATCTGCAGGGTACTGTAAATAGGTTAGAATTGAATTCAAGGGCAAATATATGTGATGTGCATGTGTCAGATGTACAAAATAATGATAGAGGTAGTTCCTCAGGTATGACAAATAATGTGAGTGATGCGGCAGCTTCATCTATAGCTAATGCTGAAACTCAGAGTGCACAAGTTACACTAGAGAATTTAAATATGGGAATAGGGAATTTGCAAAATTACAATCATATCTTAAGTGATTTTCCACTTCCAAAATTTAATGAAAACTCCAGTCCAGTACAGTTCATTGCAGAATTATCAGAGTATTTTCAAATTAAAAAGATACCTGAAGCATTGAAAATGATAGTTGTCAAAAGATGTTTGGACCAGAAAACCTTAGATTGGTTACAAATGGTATCAGGGGGCGAAATTTCATATGAATCCTTTAAGAGATTATTCATGAACAGATTTTGGAATGTTACGGTACAGCAAAGAATACGAGCAATGCTTAGTCACGGTCAATTTAATCCACGAGGGGGAATATCGATGACTGATTACTTACTAAAACATGCAAGTCAGGTTAGAAACTTGTCACCTCCAATCAGTGAGGAAGATTTTGTGAGTTTGCTCGCAAGGCATTATCCTATAAGGATACAAAATTACTTATTAATTGCAAAACCACGTAACATCTATGAGATGACAGAATTAATAACAGCTTTGGAACAACAGGAAGAAGATATGTCTCGGGAGTGGGAACATAGATTTTTAGATGTACGAGATAGAAGAAATTACCAAGGTAATTATCAACAAATAAGAGGACAAGACAGACATCATGAAATTAATACCAGACAACGGTATCAATCATACGTTCCACAATTTGAAAGATCAAGGATAGATAGGAGACCAGGCCGGCAGGAACAAATAAATTATGTCAGGACGGAAAGATTGCCTGAAAGAGGGCAAAATTATGGAAGGAGGTCCACTAGACAGAGGGGAAATTTCACTCACTGGAGGGAAAATAATAACCGTGAAAGATCTGAGGAACGGCAAGAAAATTACGTGCCAAGGGGACAAAATGTCAGAAATCGAGGATTTCGAACTCGAGGAAGGGGAACTCAAAACAATGGTAGCGACACGGAGATAGATTTAGCGCCTGTTAGGAATGGCAGTCCCGTACGTGAACATGGAAATAACCAGGAAAACTGTTAGCAGACTCCTGTGTAGTAGGTTCTCAGGACGTCTTTAATAATTCAGTATCCATTACCAATACAAATCATACGCCTACACATACACCCTGTAATAAGATTACAGCAACAAAAGATAAGGGAGAAAATTTTGAGTCACCTCATGTTAGAATGGAAATTGCGAAGAAAGAAATCATTGCAACTATAGATTCTGGTTCATCAGCTTCAATTTGCTCACAGAAATTTTACATAAATTTAATTAATGAAGGTAACAAGATTATGGCTCTTCCCACTAGTAACTTAGTTTGTCGTGTTGCAATTGGAAGAACTGCACAGGTCATAAAAACACAAGCTCTACTTAGCATACTTATTGGCGGAGAGAATTTTGAGGTTATGTTTCTAATTGTAAACCATTTGATTTGTGACATAATTATAGGATGTGACTTCCTACATGAATATGAAGCATGTATAGATTTTAAACATGAAGAGTTAAAAATAACAAAAGAAGGTAGAGAAATAAGGGTACCATTTATAAAAGAAAAAGTTTCTGTAATCGAGATGACAAAGGATGAGAAAAATATTTGTGACCAAGAGTTTTTTGTGCAAATAACAGAAACTGATAGAAATAGTCATATAAAGCAGGTAGTCACAGAATATGAAGGGAATACCACGCCATATTTTCAACAGCTAGCAGAAATGCCAGAGAAAGTAGAGGAATTTGCAATCCAAACAAAAGACGACCATGTGAGCGAGACAAACAACAGCAGGAAGGAGAAGAGAAATGAGGAAATAACACAAAAGTGTGAAGAAGCTTATAATCTTACGATAATGCAAAAACAAATCCTTCATGATGTTTTGATGAACAATAGTTCAGTATTTAGTAATATCCCAGGCAGATGTAATGTATATCAGCATACATTTCAAGTAGAAGACGTACCACCATATAGGCACAAGTATGACAATTTACCTATAAGTCTTCGAGACAAAGCTAGACAATTAATAAATAGCATGTTAGAAAATGGGATTATTGAGCAAAGTAATTCTCAATACATAAATTCAATCTGCTGGAGTATTAAACGAGATGGTAGTTTGAGATTAACTTTAGACGGTAGATATGTCAACAAGTATATGAAACCAGATCATTTTCAAAGTGAGGGAATTGAACAACTAATTACAAAACTTTCAAGAGGAAGATTTTTGACATCCATTGACCTCACTGCATCCTATTGGCAAGTGGAATTAGATCCGCAAGTGCGTGATTACACTTCATTTCAGTACTCAGGGATCCAGTATCGCTTTTGTGTAAATCCTTTTGGTTTAAAAAACTCAGGAAGTGGATTTTTGAGAGCCATTCACAGTATCTTTGGAAATTCTGCAGATGACTTTTTAATAAAGTATATTGACGACTTCTTAATCATTAGTCAAACATTTGAAGAACACATGAATAATGTCCATTATGTGTTAAATAAACTACAACAACATGGTATGACTGTGAACATACTAAAATCAAAATTTTGTGTTAAAGAAATAAATTTTCTGGGTTATGTAGTGGATGAACGAGGTATGAGACCTGATCAGAAAAGAATAGAAGCAATAATGAGAATTCCGCCACCCAGGAACGTAAAACAAATTAGACGTCTCTTAGGGGTATTAAACTTTCAGAGTAAGTTCGTACCAAGATATTCGGCGGAGATAGAACCACTGCGGCAGCTACTCCGAAAGAACAATAAGTGGAGATGGACAGAGGAGCATCAAAAATGTTTTGAGAGAGTAAAGGAACTATTTGCTAAGTCCATATTACTTGAGAGGCCCAGAGAAGATTTGGAATATGAGATTTATGTCGACGCATCAATGCAAGGATACGCCGGAATTTTAGGACAGCGAGACATCAATAATGACTTTCACGTCATTAGTACAGCTTCAAGAGGACTTACAAATATTGAGAGGAATTCTTCAGTGACTCAGTTAGAAATTGGAGCACTATATTTCTCATTAATTCGTTTTAAAACCTATATTTATCAGAAAAAGGTGAAAGTATATTCAGACCACATAAGCTTAACTTTCATACAACGGTGTAGATTATGTAGTGGAAAACTTGCTAGATATATTCATGCAATATCTGCATTCGATATTGAGATTATCCACATTCCTGGCAAAAACAATACCTTCAGTGATTTACTGTCAAGATTGAACTACAACCCACAAATTCCCGAAAATATTGTAAGGCCTAGAAATGAAGTCAAAATATTGACAATTGAAATTCCTTTAAGTAAAGAAATGATTAGAAAATTGAAAAATATGGGGGAAATTCAAAATGAGGATGCAAAATTATTTGAACTTAAAGAAAATGCACCATTGATTGAGGAGGCAAAGAAAGAAATTATAGCAATTCGAGATGGGACATTATACAAAAAGCATGGAAAAGAAATGCCTAGTTGGAAGGTAATGGTTCCGAAAAGCATGGAAAAGGAACTAATTAAGAATTTTCATGAAGGGTTAGCACACTCAGGGACGGACCGAACAACTTCTATGATTTTAGAGAATTTATACATATCCAAATTGCGTCAGAAAGTTCGGAAATTTATATCGTGCTGCAACCTGTGTCAGAAGGCAAAGCAAATAAATGCAGCATATGCATTTGAAACTAATTCGGTTATAAGGGATAAGCCGAGATGTGTAATTAGTATTGATATTCATGGTCCGATGCCTCCAAGTCAATTTGGAAATAAATATATATTTGTCTGTTATGATATATTCAGCAAATATGTAAGAATCTACCCTTTGAGAAAACCTACAGGTTTAGCATGTTTAAATAGACTACTTAAGTCATATGTGATAGAAGAAGGACCTATTCAATCTGTATTGAGCGATAATGCTTCGTACTTCACAGGAAAAAAATTTATGGATGGACTGAAAGAAAATGGCATTAAACAATATTTTTCGTCAAGATACAGACCGAACTCCAACCCAGTGGAGAGGGAAATTAAGGAAATTTCAAATTATTTAAGGGTGTTATGTCATCGAAAACACACCCAATGGTATGGATACGTGAACTTCGTTCAGAATCTACTAAATGAAACCATAAACAATGTGACAGGATATAAACCATGTGAACTTAAGTTGGGAAAGAAGATCAATACAATGTGTAAAACAATCCCAGGAGCCATTCCAGATGCGCATTCGATACCACCAACAGAAGAAGAGATGTTCCGAAAAGCATTTGAGAGGACGAAGAAAAAAGCCATAAAAAGAAAAATGAAACATGAAGAAAAGAAGAGAAAGGAATGGAGGATCAAAATAGGAGATTTAGTTTTGGTTAAAACCAAGAAATTGTCCGACAAAGAAAATAAACTTTATTGGCGAATGTTTCTCAAATACCATGGACCATATGAAGTTGTTAAAGTATATGGAACTAATACATATGAGTTATGTAATCCAACAAATCGAAAAAGCATAGGAAAGTTCCATATTGAGATGCTGAAACCATACAACCATGAAGATCATGGTGAAACAAAAGACAAAGATGATAAATAATAAATGCTGAATAGTTAAAGACGAAATGCAGAGCAATGTATTGGAACGTAAGAGGGTTAAATAAATATGTACGTCATAGGAAAGGAGAAATAAATTTTGGACATGATTAAATGTTTGAGAGGAAAATAACATTTTACTAGTAACAGAACATGTGAATAAAGCATGAGGTAATATTAAAGTAAAGTACATAAATACTATTCCAAAAGTATTGTTAAGATAAAAAAAAAAAAAAAAAAAAAAATGGTAAACATAATTAAAACCAATATTTATGTAGTAAATAGAACATGTGAAACATTGTCTAGATTTAAGAGATGTAAATATTTGTGTTGAGGGTGAATATTTTGGTACATATGTATAATAATTACAAAAATCTTAAATGTATAAATTTTGTCAACAGCTTAAAGTAAACAATTTGGTAGTAGTAAATAAATAGTTTAGGGTATAGTATTTGCTATATAAAAAAAAAAAAAAAAAAAAAATTTTTTGTGATATCAGATTAATATCTAAATTAATGAAACCAGAGCCAGTAAGTAGTGGCGAGATAAAACATATGTCGTGTGTTAAATACGTGTGAAGTGTAAAGTGAAAGTGATAGCGTGTGTTCCAAGATTTAGGAGACTAAAAACACAAATTATAAAAATTTCAAAACAGGTTATAAATATTTATAATTATGTTTCTAGTGGGGCATATGAGACGGTAATTTGTATCACAAATTACTTTAATGTAAATAATTATTTACATATGAATATGTATTTTTATGTAACATTGATTTCAGAGGTTTAATAATTGTAATTATTAATGGTAAATAATAATATTCGGCTCTACTGAAACTGTTAACAATAACAATACTGCAATGAAGGGTTTGAGTTGTTTATCGTTACCGGGAACCAGGAAGTTACGTAATGTTTCGCGCCTTTTCAGTAAAAAAAACTTCCAGAATGTTCTATAAAAGTAATATGTATTAGTGGTTTTCATTGGATAGTAAAATAGACGCTAATGTTGGCGCGTTTTATTAGCCAATAGCATTTCATTTATAATCTTTAGGTGTATCTTAAGGCAAGCCTATAAATAGTGTAGATTCAAAGAGAGCGTCCCCCAGTTCGGCAAGATTCACGAGGCATTACACATCATCTCCCGCATGCCGCTCAGTTCATCAAAGATTCGTGTACAATACGTGACTACATGTTGCCAATCGGTCCTTCAGTTCGTCAAGTTACGCGCAGTAAAAATCATTAAAGATCTAAAATATTACAAAGTTACTTATATACAAAAATTGAAGTACGTGAGTTAAAAAGTGAGAAGTTATTACAAACAGTTTCAGTATGGCGATTATCTAGACAAATCTGTGAAAGTGTTAGTGCACGTGTTCGACAATAAAACATTATAAAACACATTTCTTCACTAGTAATTTTTTGGATAAAAGATTCCCTTTCCGCTTCACACCCTGCAAGAATTAAATGCCTACCTAAATAGCTGGCCGGAAGACAATATACATAACCTTAAAAACTAATTCATATAGATTGCTACGCCAGAAGGAGTTAACAAACGACCAACGAGGGACGTCACACAAGATGGCTGCACGCGTGAGGTAAACGACATTACGTGAGAAACAATATCCACCACGTGGTGCTACAAATACAAAAATACAACATTAATACCTCTATCATTTTATCAAACAGTGCCTCTTGTCTCTTTGGGAAGTTTTAGAGGTTTTTCTTTTGCAGCAATTAATGGTTTTACTCTTCTGTTTTAGCAATAGCTAAAGCTGTAATGGAATGGAAGGAAAGAAAAGAAGCAGCTCTTAATGGGGAAACTGATGTGGGCTATCAAGAAGAGGAAGAAGAAAACATCTATGCAGTGGCACCAGATCCAGATGTATGTAGAACAATCAGCATTGCACATTTTCTTCTTTTATTTGTACATTCTGTAATTATTTTCTCTTATTAGCATGAATAATTTCATAATCCTTGTACTTCCATCAAATGGCTACATTCTTATCAACCTAGGATGTTTTCCCTGGCTGACTGCTCCTGTAGGTCCAACTATGAAAATTCGATATTTATTGTCATAACATAACAATTATACCTGACAAAGTCAAGAACAGGTAATCAAACAAAATCATATGCAATAATGTAATATTCATTCACAGTGTAGATAGTATGTTGATGGAGTTTTCGCTTTACAAGAGTTTTGAATTGCCCATATTTAAGATTTCTAGTTAATTGTGGTGATGTAATGTATAAACTTTGACACATATAATGAAAATTATTCTGAATTGTTGAAATAAAATCTTTTCCATGACGTGTACTCTATTCACGAGGACTAGAATTCAAATTAAATGTATGAATATTCTTTTTTGCACACAATGAATATCACAAAACATATAGAGAAAAGAATCGGGATATAAAAAGCTTTCAAAGTGGCTTACAGTGTTCACTAGGCTTAAAATTAGGAAAAATCTTGATTGATTCTTTTGCAAAACAAAAAGAACATTAGCACAGAAATGATTGCCCCACAGTCATATGAAAGATGACTATAGATGAAAGCATAGTAAACAGATATTAGCACATGTTTCTAAAATACATTTTAAACATCAAAATTTAAAAACATCACTAGATATATATCCTTTGAAATTGTAATAATATGAGTGGGGACATAAAAATTAGTATTCTTTTTTTCCAAAAGCAATGTTATTTTTCATCGTTAGAATGTAACTACTATTAAATTTGTGTAGCTCAGAAAGTCAACAAATCCTTGGGCATGAAAATAATGCAGTAAACAGGTAAATTACTAAACTTCCTAAGCATTATCAACTATTCAACATTATATTGAGAGATAAAGGGGAATGAAATGAGAGCGATAACAGTTACAAACAGAACAAATTTTACTCAGTATTTATCATTGTACTCGTGTATTTATTTTATATAAGTTATATCAAGTTTGCTATATTCTGTTCTGCAAACAAAATCCCAGAAGAGAAAAAAATGTGTGGTCAAGTGAGCAGTAATTATTTAGATGTAATGCATTTGTATTGTTGTAAATGTTGCATTAACAACATATGTGGATAAGGTTGAATATCGGAAGGGTAGCACATGCTTTTTTCTGTGTTTCTATCAGCTTTTATGAGTTATATGCCAGACAGAAACTTACAAATGTACTCTCAATGTTACATGTACTGGCATACAAATGAAGGAGTGAATAAACTTATTTGTACAATTTCCTTTACATATTTTTAATGTAGAGTCAACTGAAAAATTCAAGCCACAGCCGGGATTTGAACACGGTTCTCCAGCTCTCCTTTACATAACTTTTACAATTTTTCGTATATCTAACCTAAACTATGTACAAATTTTTTATTGGTCTTGTTGCTACCTCGGCTTGCATGGCACCCATGCCGTTTGCTCTGTCTGATAGCTCTTGTTGTCCCTTCCCCTTTATCTTGATTATCCTCCTCCTTCCCTCTGTCTTCTCTCTTGTACTCCTTACTTTCCTTATGCATTTTTCTTTTGCTTTCTGTAAAAACTCGCCTATACTTTTAATCTTCCTTTCTTCCTTCCCTGTTAACATTTTTTTAGCTATTTTTTCCCATTTTTCTTCCCAAATATTTTTTCTCCATAATGCTAACTTCATACATTATGTCATGTAATGAGCTATACTTTCTTTCTCACCACATTTCACATATTCTTTTATCTCTATCTCTTATACCTCTTAGAAATATTGCTGTTCTCATCCAAGCTATCCCTTCTTTTTCTTGTATGTTACAGTACTCTATATATGGTTCTCATCCCCAGTTTCTTATTATTTGTTTATAAAATTGTAATGATTTCTTGTTTTCTAAACTTACCCATATCTCCTGCCTTTCTGTGTCTTCTATCTGCTTTTTATCAGTTTACCTACATCGCTTTCATTCCTTTCTTCTAGCTTTCATGTGTCTCCCATTCCTATTTTCTTCATAATTCTTCCTATCCCTGCCCACCAACTGTTTGTGCTCTCTAAGCTTTTTTGCTGCTTCATGCATAACTTAAAGGGGAATGAAACACAAAAATGAATATTTCATTCACCACGTTAGTTTATTTGCAGGAATAAATAACAACGCATGTGGTTTCACCTTTCCAAGGTGAATGGTTATCAGGTTACGGCCTGTTGTTGAGTTGACATGTGAAGTCATGAGTCATACTGCACCCAGACAAGACGTACACACCATAGGTGTTTTAAATGACTAACAAGTGTATATGTTAATTTCACTGGAAGTTGTAACTTCTCTGAATGACAAAGATAAGAGCTAAAGCTAGCCAATCACTTTTCATAATCCAGTTAATACCTTCTAGGTGATAAACAGTGGTCCAACAATCTGCTTTGAAAATGAGTGAACGTGGTAGCTGACCTTATCAGTTGAGTCAAAACAGAGTGATTCTGAAGCAATTCCAAGACTGTATGAACATTGAAAACCATGCTGGTTCCATCCATTGGTGTAACTTTAAGGAATGTACACCTGTGTATAATGATGAAAGTGTGTGTTGCTCGGACTATAAAAACACAAAGTTGGTGAAGAGTGATTTTGTATCACAAAGCATCCTAATTTACACAAATTAGTTATAGATCATGATGTTTTGAATACTGTGAGGCATAACTTAGTGTCAAACACAAAAAGTTGAGCTAAAAAGAAATTAATCATCGCCAACAATCCTGCTAATATGACCTGGCGATATTCCTGCTAGAAACAACTTACAGCATGGATTAATTCATGGACTGTCAATGGACACAGAAGAAGAGTTGTCATACCATAATGTGTAGTGCTTAGTATTAGAAATGCTTTTCCAGAACCCAGAGAAGTGTATGTAGGCTTCAGACTTCACTAATAAACACAAATTAAAAACAGTAAGTTTTAAATTCAAACATTATTATTATTATTATTATTATTATTATTATTATTATTATTATTATTATTATTATTATTATTATTATTATTATTATTATTATTATTATTATTATTTAAAATTGTATAACGTGTCTGTGACCAACCTTCTTATGCTGACTGAAAACGTGAGAAGTGATTCAATCGTAGTAACTCTAATGGAGGTCGAAGCATGGGAGCTACATTCTTTGGTAGTGTCAGATCAATTGCTGTGTCTGGTAATGGATCCACACAGTGTGCATGCAGAAATTTGTTTATTTCACGCATTATCAGGAATTTCCATTCTTTGTTAGATTCCTCATATTTATTTTTCATGATCCAAGACCCAGATGCTTTGTAGTATTGAATTTTGATGCTAGTCTTCTTTTATTTACATTGAAATTATGATCTAGCGCTGCTATCATGGATTTAAGTTGAAGGCCATTGTATGAAAAATGTATTCTCTTCGGAGCATATCTGAGACAAAGACTGTGATAACTTTCTAAACTGCCAGTATGTGTATAATGTCGAACATGAGCCAAATCTTTTAAGATGCTATCCAAAATAATTTTCTTCAGAACATGATAGGCATTTGTTTAGCCTTTAATCCATAATTTATTTCTTTGGTCTTCTTCCAACAATTCATCATGTTCATAAGATTTCCATTCACCATTTCCTAGCCATTTATGTTCATTTTTATATGATGAAGAATTGATGTGAATTTTTCAATTAATATGGTACCATTCTCATTGCAGTATTGTGCAGCCCACCATAAATGGTTATTTATACTGGCTTCTATAGCATCAACTATGGGTATTTTTTTCTACCATTTTGATTTTTTTCATTAGATGTTTATACAAATGCCATATGTCAAATTCATGTTGAACTTCCAGATACTGAGTTTTTAACAGGTATCTTACCTTTGTGTCTGTTGGAGAGAAAAACTTCAACTCTACACGTTTCCTGTTTTGCAATCTTAGTCATTATGTTATCACAAGCAGCCTTTTCCAAATCACCTTCCACCATACCTCTTTGAACAAGTTCAAAATCAATAATTTTGTGGGAATTTAAATCCATGACAGAATAGACTAAATATTTGGTTGAAAATTCTGGGGAGTCATATTGTCCATCCCCTGCCAACCATATAGGTGTACCAAAACCTTTTAATGAATTCAAGATTTTTTTTTCTTTCTTGAACCCAAAATGTTCGCAAATGGTGCTGCCATGTTTCAAATCATTTTATCGAATGTATGACTTGAAAACATTGCCAAACTCAGTGATTTGCAGAAGGACTTAAAACTGCTGAAACAATTTACCAGATAATAATAAAGAACTTGCTATCAACCCTTTGCTGCACATAAAGCATTAGCTAGTTGTTCTCCAAAAAGAGTTGTGTCCATTTAAATTCTGAGCTGCTACTACAGATGTTAAACTAAAAGTGACCTATACACACGCCTAATTATATATTTTAGTAGTCAAATTAAATTGATTAAATTTGGTTTGCAGTAAATAAGATTAAAGGCTGGTTCACAACCACCCGGTAACGGTAACCAGAACGGAAACGAGAACGGGAAGCAAGAAATTTTGATTCACAACAGCCCGGTAACGAGAACGGGAATGCATATCGATCACAAAGTGAAAGTCGATTTTGCGCATTGGGATTTCATTTGTTTTTAACTGACCAATGACATTTTTTCACCTACTTCCAATTTAGCCAAGCCAACGTCAAAATTCGATAGAGTAAGCATTATCTAAATGCATATTCATTACATTTCCGATCCCTCTACTTATGCCAAACTTTCATTCCTTTATTTAATGGCATACATTAAAATTGTTTATTCTTTTTTCATTTCCACCGGATTTAGCTGTTCTTTGTAGCTTTTGCCATTGTTTTTAGGTAATAGCCAGTTTTGAGTTGCATATAAACAAACTACAAATGATCCCTTCACCAGAGGAACCAACGTTGATTAGATTTGTGGGTATCGGGATGAGGTTAGGAAGCACATTTACTACTAATTCCTTCCAGTTTCATGTTTCCAGCTTGCGACTATAGAGAGCACTAGTGGCTGTTTCATGTCACGGCCGCTTAGAATAACCTCTAGAGTGAAGAGTCTAATATGCCGTGCCCGGGAACGAGAACGAGAAAGTTAAAAGTTGGGCAACTCTTCTTCCCGTTCCCGGGGCCCGGGAAGGCTTCCCGTCGGTTGTGAACACTCCCATTTGATTACATGTATTTCAACTTTCCCGTTCTCGTTCTGGTTACCGTTCTCGTTGGTTGTGAACCAGCCTTAAATGTTATTTCAATAGCTTATAACTGCAAACTTCAACCCCTTTGTAGACAAACAACATTTATATAATGCCACCCCTTTGTAATGCATCTTTATAATTCCGCAATATTAATGGCAATAAAATTCATTACTTTAAGATATTAAAAACTGGAATAAAATCTTCTATACTTAGGTAAAATAAAATACAATAATTTCTGCAAAATTATTATGGTACTCACCCTTATAATGTTTACATCCCTGCCATTATTGCAGCGAAGATATTGCATTATGTCCATAAAATGTAACACAGACTATTCTCTTGCACATTAAAAATGTTGTATATACACTTAAGGTTATTAATGGTTTAGTATGTATACCCTTGTGTTAGTTTTGAATTTCCACCCATTCGCCTGATGATACTTGAGGAAGCACCCAATTCTACACAAGGCAATGTCACACTGTTTGCACTTTTATTGTGATTCTTCACTATGCACTGAGCACATGATTTCACCAGGCCTTGAATTTTTACGAGGGTGTGAGAGAACTTGGTGCAGGAGTAGGAGAAGGTAGGCTATGCTGAAATACTGCTCGCTTACGTGACATGAAGTCCGTGATTAAATTTTGCCTGTAGTAAAGAAGCCTGTTGCCATTACTTGTAGCAGCAGGTCTGTTCGAAAGGTCGTATATAATAAAACTATTAACGATAGCAACATTCACTACGAAATGGAACCATATTTCCACCATTTTTTTAGGGTCAGCTGACACTGTAATCCTTGGGCCTGCGAGATCAATCCCTGTCATATTACAAGTATAGTTGATCACTGCGTTAAGACAAGGTATCTTTATTTGTTCTTTTCCCTTGCCACTCTTCCTTTCTACTTCCCCATCAGTTCTAGGATCGGAGTTGGTAGATAAAAAAATGTCCCTGTTATCATACCAAACAACTGCAGTTACACCTTCATGTTGCAGTTTGCGAGATCACCCCTTTTCAATTTCAGTTGTTTTGGCTTTGAAAATTGTTTTGGCCAGTCTTTCCTTCCAGCATGAGTTGTACCACATGCATATATTTTCCTATCTAAAAGTAATTTCATTAGTCGCATGAAAGTAAAAAAGTTATCAAAATATATGTGATGCCAAAACCCTGTGTATATTTCATACATGTCTAAAACAACCTGTTCCCCAAGTAGAAGATTGCTGTTTCTCGCCTCTTTTTTTCTCCAGATATATTTTACATTCCAATAAATATCCACTTTTACTATCTGCAATACCTCATGCCTTTATCCCTCGTTTTGTTGGTTTAGCAGGCATATATTGTTTTACAAAGAAATGTCCTTCAAAGCCTATCATCGCTTCGTCAACAGAAAGTTCGCGATTTGGTTTGTAGACATTTGCAAACTTTTTTATTATGTCTAAAGCAGGTCGTACTTTATACAGATAATCGCAAGAATCTACCCCTAATCGTGGCCTTGCAGATTCGTCATTCAGGTAAAGGTACTGTGATATCTTTTGAAAGCGGAGCAACATCATTGCTTGTCTTACAATTGAACAAATGCAAAAATCCCCCAAAAAGTAATCTCTGGTTTCAGATCAATTCACCATACCCATATATATAAAAATACCTAAATAGGCCTGTATCTCCTTTGAATTTGTATCTTCCTGTTTTGGATCTGCATTTTTAGCTTGAATCTGAGCTGCATATCTGTTGATTTCCTCTGCAATTTTTCTGCAAAAATTGGAACTTATAAAAAGTTCAAAATCTATTTCTGGGCTTCCTGGAGGAATAGAATGATTTGCACCTGTAGGGAATGAAAATATTTCTAGCTTATTGAAAGTCAAATTGGAGGTCCACTGTGCCGATACTGCTTTAGTTTTAGTTTGCCTTTCACTATTTTTAGCCCCCCTGTTCTGCTACCTGTATCTCAGCACTCTCACTGTCACTTTGTTCCTTATCACAGTCTTCCACTAACTCGCCAAACCAAGATTCATCGGAGCTACTTTTGAGATCTAATTTCTCGTAAACTGCTGCAAGTATTTCCTAGTCTGTTACCACTACCTTTTCAATACAGTGTTTCCTAGACCGTGATGTACTTAAAGCAGCCTCCATGGTACTGATATAGCTATAAACGCGTCGGGAAACTGCTTACTTACACAACTGTACTCGGCTCTAAACAGTGCTATTTATGGTTTGCTATTACATTCTGGCTTGCGAAATGGCTAGAACAATGCAACAGGAGTGCGTTTACATCGACATAGTTCCTAAAAACTGAGGTCAGCATAAGCAGAACCTATATGAAACTATAAACACATTTATTATGTTCTACTACACTATACCAGCAGGGCATTTATCATTTTACTATGCTTTACTACGCTATGCGTCTGCTTTACTATGCTATGCATCGCAAAGGGTTAAAGCATTTCCTTCTGGTTTCTTTCCTGATAAACTTTGTGAGTTCCAAGTGAATATGTTACCGCAATAACACACTGTTTTAACACATAGCATTGTTCCTTTAATGTAATGAGAAATTGTTTCGATTTCATTTCTATGTAAAACATATACCTTTAAAAATAAAAGTAAAGATTTCCAAGCAACAATGAAATATTCCGCTGTAGCTTCTTTTCCATGTATGGTGAACCTTCTTCTTTCTTATTATCACTTGTATTAGAATCTGAAGTATCAGGTTCATAGAAACTTTCATTCAGCTTATCCTGTTCATCCTCATCATTGCTTGTTTCTATATATTTTCAGGTTCCAACAATATATATTTCCTTATGATTTCAGTACCTAAGTCACATTTGTACTTCTGAATTCTTGGTTTTTTCATCACCTCCTATTCTGATTTCTCTCACTATTTTTATCACCATCGCTTTCGTTGTCAGTCTTGTTGCAAGTAACACTATCACATAGCCCAGAAACTGTACTTTTACGATTTCTAGCCACATATCATTCTGTTCTTTGTCATTTGCTCTTGGATGAAGATGATGAAGGATCAGTTGTATTGCTAGAACTTGATATCTGGAAATTTTCTTCATTTTTCCTTATAGTAGGAATAGTTACAAGTTTTAATAAAGGCCCTCTGAAATTTTCATCTGGCATAAGCTGCTTTTTAATAACTGTTCATTATCCATGTCCTTAAAATGGAAGGAACATAAACAAGCACAGGAACCAGACAAAAAATCTTTTCTTTTGCAAAATTTTACCCATCTCCTATATCTTTTGGGAGATTTGTCCCTGTTTGAAAATGTGTGAAAATGAGTTCCCTTGTGTGTTTCCCTTGTTACATTACAGCCATATGCACAACATTTGAGGCATTTTATTTTTCACAATATTATGTTGTTTTTATGATACTAAACTGACTCAGTAAGACCATCACCAAGACACCACCAAAAGTACACTGCTCTTGAACTTAAATACCAACAAGAACAATTTTTGGAAATGTGTTACTGCACGTGCAGCAATGACTGACTTGTGATCTCCCTACTGCTTCCAGTGCATGGCTGGCTCTGATGACATATAAGGTGGTTATTATTTTGCTTGCTCAGCGGTAATGGTGTGGTGGAGTAAGAAAACAATCTTACACTGTATTTTACAGTCATATCCTTAATTTAGGAAGAAACATAATTTTTGTGTTTTGTTCCCCTATAAGATTTCTTCCTCTTCTTTAACCAAACATTTATACCAAAATGTTATTATCTCTCCATTATTATTCCTTTCCTGCTTGTCTTTCTTCTACTAAAGCTAATTCTCTTGGTGCTGTTCTTGGTAACCCTACTAGTTCTTTACAGAACATTCTGTACATATGATCTACCTTTTCGCTTACATCTGTGCCCCTCCAGATCTCTACTGCATAAAGCATTCTTGATTTCACTAGAGCCCCATATATTCTTTCCAGCCACTTGGTTGCCATTTCTAGCTTGTATTTACATATTCTTATTCCTGTCATTGCACCCCTCCCTTTTGCTTCTATTTTTCTACTATGTGCCTCCCATTCCCCTTTATTATTCAGCCTCACTCCTAAATATTCAGATTCTTTGACCACTTCTAATTTTTTCCCATTTAGTATCCACTTTTCTTGCTTTCCCAATTTAGATCCTTTTTTGAAAACCATAACTTTTGACTTGTTTTTATTTATTCTGATTCCCCATTCTTCACAGAATTTCTGAACTAAATTTATTGTCATTTGTAACCCTACTACCATTATAGATCCTACATATAATAATCCAGGAATTTCTTTATTTGCTATTACTGAGCAATGCTGATTCCTTTTTAGACTTTGTCTATTATATCATCTATGAATAAATTAAATAAAATCGGACTCAATTTACATCCTAGTCTCAGTGTCATCTCCGTGATTTCGTTTTTTTCCCTTCTTATACAAAACTTTACCCCTTTATAGATTTTTTCTACTTTATGCAGTTTTCACTTACCCCTTTTCTCCTTAATGCCCATACTGGAGCTTTTCTGTTTATCATATCAAATACTGGCATACAATAGCTTTGTAGTAATAAAAAATATAAAAAAAAAAAAGGCATTTCATATGCTTATATGCAGAATGGAAATGGAAAACAGTGAAGTGGCAAATAATGACTGATGCCTGTCTTGTACGCTATGCTTTTATCAAAATATGCACAGTAATCTCAAAGGTTCATTTCCTCTTTTCTCGAATGCTTGGACCAGGTCATGCATTATAGCCAAAGTACATTATATATTTCCATCTCAATTGTACAATTGCTAATTCTGATATCCAGAAAGTATTTTGCTACTTTGCTTGCTGTTTCGGTTCATTCCAATAATTCCATGAATGCAATTTGGGTGTCCTGTCAGCCTTGGTACATAGCAAATAACACATGCCAAACCAATGCATGCATATTAGGCAATCACAGGCCGTACATGTACTGATGCCATCCAGAGAGTATATAGTACTCGATTCCATTGTTCCATCACCATAATAGCCTTAGACTTGACAGAACAATGTGATTAGCTAGCAAATTTATATCAAATTTACATCACAACAGCTGTGTAACTGAATCTGGCTTGCTGTGCATCTGATTCAAAAATCGCCTTTTTGAAATTGAGGGTTTTGCACTTTCTGCCACTTTTGGTGTGCTGTAAGTTTTAATGTTGGCAGTTCTTGTATTTTCTCTTGATTCTGGGCTAGTCCATAAACTAAATGTTTATGAGAATTTAAACAGTTGGTAGATGAAAATCTTGAATTCTGGTCCGTTAAGGTTTTGAGAAGATAAATAATTTATGATTAAATAATGAATTATCATCCAGAAGGTGAGTGTTGAGTTTATTTTAGTTGAGTTTATTCAGTCACACTGTATTTTACAAGCAGTTTCACTTTTTCATTGTTTTAGATTCCAATATATATTGTTTATAACTTCATATATATCCCAACAAGTAGTATTATCTTTACAATAAAAGTTCTATTTCATGACTATTCGATGATAGCTCTTGTTGAGTGCTTCTTAACACTCTGATGGCTGAATGAAAATCAATAAACTGTTTCTTGAGTAACCTAACGTCTTGAAGTAAAATAGATAACTTCTTTATTCAGTTTTATTTTATTGTGTTATTGAAAAAGGTTGCTATATGTCAAATTGTTGAAAACTGATGAACTTAGTTACATGAACAGTAATGAATTATATTGTAATGGCTTTTAGGTTATACTGTCACGTACTTCATCATGACAAAAGTGAGAGAGTAGGTATATCGGTGGGAGCTCAGAGGATACAGAATTAAACATGAGCCATAAATTTGACCAATCCTTTAATAAAACAGAATGAAATCCCCTTCTGGGAAGGGAGCTTACTTTTGGGATGATGTGTTAGAGCTGAGCAACAGTGTGGGATGAATTCACCCTGCGACGACACCCTACCAATAGGTTGACTGATGTGGATTTGGCCCGACACCCCAGTTTCCACTGACTCTCCTGAAGGGCCGAGCTGCTCCTTTAAATACTAGTACAATTTGCAGTTTATTCTATGAAATGACCATTGCTTTTAATAAAGTGCACCATCAAGACTTTCCAGAAAGCCTTGAGCTTAGGCAACCATTCTTGGGTTCATTACTGGAAATGGTTCACACCACTTTTTTAGGCTTGCATGTTACTCATACGCCGGATATTGTGCCTTCAACCTGAATGCTAAGCTTGGATACGTAAATTCCCAGCAATGTGTAATATCCTTAGAGTAACTAAATGGATAATTTATAGCAAGTAATGTGTACAAAATCCTAAAAACTCAAATTAATATTCCTCAGCCGTCACAACTTATGATGTAAACATAAATAGCTATTTTCTGATAATTTTAAAGAGTTTTTTAGAGTTGTCCTCAAATTTAACAATTAAAACACAAATGTTAAATATAAATATATGATTATAATACAGATATGTATTAAAGAAATTATAACTCATTCATTATGAACATTATAAGTATTAATATTAAATTAACACATTTTATGTAATTAAAATATAATAGGGCTTTCAAATATTAGAATCCATTACAAATGCCCTTTATTTACTTACATTGTTGTAGTTATACTTTAATAACATTTACAAAAAATGGAAAGAAAGAAATTTACCTCCACTAAACATGTATTTTAAAATGTTTAAATCATGAGTTTGTCATAATTCTGAGGCGTGAAAAATGTCAGGTTCTCAGTGTAAGTACAGGTTTTCATCCTGCATGATTCCTATGAGACAATATCCCAAATAAATGGAAATGTGCCTTTGAAAGTTCAATTATGTTATCATTTATAACCTCATTCGCCTGTTTCCTGATGTTATTTGGAATTGGTCTGCATTTATGCGTGTAAGGCTTTATATCCTTCACATCGAAATAATGTCTGTACCTGTTGCACTTCCCTGGCTTGCTTGCAAATGCTTTCTTATGCTTTGTTAAAATCTTTAATAAATTATTTCTTTGTTTGATGTAATGTTGTAACCTCCATTTATTTTAGACATAATTATTTCTTCAATGTGTGTACCCTTGTTTATTACAGACGTATTTTCAATCTTGGTGTAATCTGTGGTAGTGTATGGCTGGCATATCTTCATTTTTACAATTAACGCAAAATATATTGTCACATGTACTAATGTGCCGAAAATTCTCCCTTAATTCTTCCTCATTATACATATTTATTCTCAATACAGTATTTAATTCATCGATTAATATACCTTCAATCAAAAATCTCATGTATTTCTATTTCTTCAAAGCTTCTATTTCTATTTTCATGTTGTTTCCTACCAACAACAGAATAATAATATTGCCACCATTTTCTATAATCATCAATATTCTCTTTTCAAAATCTAGTGCACTGAGCCAATAATATAAAATATAACTGCCAATTATAATATTAGTTAACAATTTGGGTACTACTACAGCAATTATTTCGCTTTTTCAACCATTTATTTCTATTTCTTACATAGCTTGGTGTCTTATTCTTTCCTTTCTTTTCCCAATCGCTACACTATAATACACACTGCAAACAGGTAAATATTTGATTTTGCCTGTTCTCTGCAAATCTTGAAATAAATTTTCTCCACACATAGTCATTCTAGCTTCTGTGTTGATCATGGCTTTATATGTTCTTACTAATATATTCACATTAATGAATGGCAGATTTAATATTTTGTGGTTTACTTTACTTTCTTTTTGATTGTTGAGATTTTCTGATGATTTTATTATTGTGTTTAAAGGACTCCAGGATTGCTGTAGTTTGTGTCATAGACTCATGAAGCGGAGTCGTATTATGATCCTTTATTGAATTTCCACGTGCAGGACTGTGTGTTGAGTGTCCACAATAGTCACCTACTGATCGGTATTTGTTTGGCCATCCGCTTGTGTATTTTGGTTCGTTTCTCTGTAACCAATATCATGTTCTGCAAACCTAAAGTATCTATTTTATTGGTATTCCCAATAAGTTTGCCAGTTACCTCGGTTTTGGTTTCTGTTGTGACTGTTGTATAGGTTTTGTCTGAAATCATGTCTGCCAAAATTTATGAGATTTATGTGCGTTCCCATCAGAGTGTTCTTGAAATTTGTTGTTCCTTGGGCATTGTTGTGATCTAGGGATGTTGTTATACTTGTTTCTAGTATCTTGGTAGTTTGTTCTTCTGGGTTGACCAAAGAGGTTATGGTTATGTGGTGTTGTGCCCTTCCTCCAGAAAAATTTTGGGTTTATGTCTTACTGTATACTTAGAATTTTGTCAGGAAGCAGTTCTGTTGTGTCTGATTGTTACCATTGGTGTTCTGCTCCAGCTTGCTCCCTGAATTTGTGTATTGCTCCTAGGTGTGTCGACTTGCAATCGAAAGCAGTAAGAAGCTCAACACATCAATAAAGACAATGGGTTTGGCAACAATGAGGTTATGTCTGATGTTATCTGAGGTGTCAGATTGTAGTGGTTATTTCTTGTTTGCTCAAAGGAGGTTCATTCATTTTGCATTCATTTGCGACCCCAATATTTGGCTAGGAATAAGTTTCAGAATGAGGTGTAAGTTTCATTCCCAGCAAAAGTAGATTTCATAGACTTCAGCCATTGCAAACTTTACCATTTCAAACTATGTTTTATGACCATCATTTTTAATTCTGAAGGGATTTTCTTAATATGGAAATACAAGTCCATTTCTTTAAGGAATTGTTTCAGACTGTCACCTAATACTTCATCAAACACTAAAGGAATGATTTCACTGAGAATTTATTGGTGTAATTTACGTCATTTTGTGCACAAAGTACCTGTTGTAAGTATTTTGGTTCGGTTGGATATGTATGGCATGACATGTGTTGTTCACCTACATGCACATCATGGTTTTCACTACATTCAACTGACACATCATTTACACCATTTACCATATTATATTATGATCTACATCTACATTATCACATGATTTACCTTTTGCTATGAAACATATACATATTCACTACCACAGACTCTGCAGAGGGTTAGGAATTGTTCTAATTAAAGAAAACTTCCCCCTGTCTCAGCTGGAACTTGGGACCTCTGGATTGAATAGCCGGACATAATCGTTCAACTACATTATTTGATAAGTTACTGGACTAGGCTTATATTATGAGTTAAACTCTTATTGAATGTCTAGTAAACAACACATGACATTTCTAACAATGAGAATTTGCAGTAGTTCTATTATCTACTATTTTTCCCTCCAGAGACAATAGTGTCTCAGTTTACAACAGTTTCTATCACAGTGCAATGTTGAGAAGTAAGTTTTATGGTGCCAAGGAAAAGTTTTTAAAAAATTAGCAATTTTTTTTCTTTCTATTTCCAAGATTCTGTAAAGGACATCATAAACATGTATCATATACTACCTATATTTTGCTCAATTGCATATTTTAAAAACAAACAATGCTTGTATTAAACGAATTTGGTTAGTTGAATAATAAGACACTACTATTGCCAGTAGCAGTTAATGAGTGTACATATTGGGTGTTCACAAAATTTGAAATGCAAATAGCCCTAAAAATGTTAAACAGCATCTACTCCATAATAGTTTTAATTATGAGCAAACTGATAAAACTGCAGCCACTCCCAACATTTACAACAACAATAATGCATAATTTATCTGATGAAGGAAGGGGTTGTTTTTGTGTGCACAATTAAGTACAGCATTTTAGAGCAAGAATGAAGTAATGTGTTAATTAAATTGTAGCTGAGAGTATGAATTGTATGGAAAAGCAGGAGAAGTTTCTGCACTTCTAAAAGTTTGGTACTTAGGCTGTAGTGAGTTACCACCTAGTTACATTGATGTAAAATTGAAGTGAAAGTATGGAAACAGAGTGCAGGAGAAGCTTCTTGTGCTAGTGCACACCATCAGGTGTACTTGACAAGTATGTATTTGGCCCATAACGTAATTGCATCATACCAGTTGCATGTATGCAAAAGTTTAAAACATGCACAAGTCAAGATGTGTTATTGACCCTGTTGACATGTTTGAGTTTAGAGGAGTTGCGCAGTAGATTTAAACATTATAGATTTTAAATTTTCTGCATATACATTATGTTAAATAGCATTCAAAGAAAAAATAACCAATAAATCCGCAAGGTGTGATACAGTTTTAATGATGACAGTGTAGCATTCAGGAAATTCTCAGGGTTCTTTACTTAAAATGAAGTTATAATTGCCATTCAAAATCTTCTTTGTTATTTCTGTGTTGAGTCGCTCTTCTTTTTTTACAATTTTCTTAAGTTCTGAATATTATAATGCTTAATATTGAATTTAATACATAATTATGAGGTTTCCAGAATTTATTTAAATTATTTTCCATCCTAGAAAACAAAATCTCAAGAGTAATACTGTTTATTTAAAGGTGAGTCGGAATTGTTACACTAACATCACTTAAGTTTACTCACTTAGCATGTTTCGGGAAACGGTTGTTTCCATCCTCAGAAGCTAATCCAACTGGCCTGTGTTGTTGGTGTTTCCATTTTTGTGGACTGGATACTGTGGTGGCATCTTGTGGTGGTGAAATGTACTTCCAGAGAGGATTTGGTGGCGGCAAATCAAAATTCATTAGATGTGTGTTGTGTTTTAGAATGTGATCTTCTTCCATGCATCTAATTCAGCTGCAAATTTGGCTGGTTTGACTAATGTAATATTGGGTTTGATGTGATTAGTTATCCAAAAATGGTGTGAAACTGCAGATTTGTCCATTTGTTTGTATTTGATACATCTCAATTGCTCCTTTAGCCTAGCTTCTAGGTTTCTTTTTGTTTTACCTATATATACTTTATTGCAATCTGAACAATTGATTTTGTAGATTCCAGCTTTTTTGTCTTGTGGAATGGGGTCTTTTAACTTGTTACAAAGTAATTTCTCTATGTTAAATTTGTTCTGTGGGGCTAGGCTGATGTTGTGTTTCATGAAAATCTTCTTAAATTTGTGATATGTTCCTGGGTGGTATGTGAATTTCTTGAACTTTAGCTGTTTATCTTGCTGGCTGAGATTTGTTGTGTTTTTTATGTGTTTCTGTCGTTTGAATTTTGCAATTTTTTTTGTCTATTGTTTTGTTGTACCCATTATGTATTGCTGTGTCTACTATGTGCTGGTATTCTAACTGGTATTCTTGTTTATTTAAGGGGGTATATACCAGTCTATGTGTTAGGCTGTTTAGTACTGCATGTTTGTGTGTGGTTGGATTGAAACTCTTTATTTTTTATGTAATTAGTAGAGTGTGTTGGCTTCCTGTATATGCCAAAGGTTAGGTTCTTTTGTTCTCTGATGATTTTTAGGTCTAAAAATGGTAGCATGCCTTCTTTTTCTATTTCTATGGTGAATTTTATTGATTGGTTCTGTAGGTTTAGTAAGGCTAAGGAGTCTTGTATGAACCTATTAGGGACAGCAGGGAAGATGTTGTCGACATATCTGTGCCAAACTTTAAAAATGTATGGAAAGGAAGTTATGTGTGTTTCTAAGTAGTTCATAAATAGATCTGTAAGGAAAGGTGAAAGTGGGTTGCCCATGGTTAGACCTGTTGGTTGTTGATAGAACTTCTTATTGAAACTAAAACAATTTTGCGTAATGCACAAATTGGTAAGTTGTATGAGGTCTTCTATTTCTTCTTCCGGCATGTTAGTCTGCTGTAGCCATTTCTTTAATTGACGCAGGAGTTGATCTGTAGGGACACTTGGAAATAGTGCAGTGACATCAAAGGAAACTAATCTGTCTTCTGGTTCGAGTTCCAGGGATTTTATCTTCTGTATTAAATCTTCTGAATTCATTATGTTTTTGCTATTGAATTTTGGTAGTGAAGAGAATCTCTGAACTAACCATTTTGCCAGTTTGTAGGTAGGAGAATCAATATTGCTGATGATTGGTCTCATCTTATTACCCGGTTTGTGTATTTTAGGTAGAGCATATATTCTTGGTAAAGTGGGGTGGTCTGGTTTTAATCTAGATTTATCAGTGTCTGTTATAGTTTTGCTTTCCTGGATGGTTTGATTGAAGGCTTTTGAATGTAGTTTTAATGGGTCTTCTTGAATTTGTATGTAATTTTCTTGTTGCAGCATATTTTCTACTCTGGCAATATAATCATCTTTTTGAAGTACAACTAGTTTATTTCCTTTGTCAGCTTTCGTGTATACTACTGATTTTGATTTTAATGTTTTGATCAATGTTTGATTGGGAAATTGTTATGATTATCTGCTTGTATTTCTTGGAGAACCATTTCACCTTCTTTTTTTATAATGGTTTTATTATTTTCATTTAAGTTGTAAGTAATATCAATGTCTGCGACTATTTCATCGGTTGTTTTTGTGTAGCCAACACATGTTTTTAGGCCAAGGTTTAATACTGATAATTCCACTTTGGTGAAAGTTACATTTGAGAGATTAATTACGTCTGGGTATGAAGTCGTTTTTTCATTTTTTAGGTTAGGTTTATATGAATGTTGCTTCCGGCGTAGTATGTCTAGTTTTTTCTTTAATTTCAGCGTTTTTGTTTTCATTCTGTAGCTAAGAATGGTGAGGAATTTTGATAGCATGTTTTGCCAAAGTGGGTAGCCGAGTGTGTCCGTTAATTTAAGGTGAAGAGCATATAATTCCAGTTCCAATTTTTTAATTTTGCGTAGAGGTTGTTTCTCTCAATTACTATTACTTTTTTATTGGCTAATGTTTGGTGTTTGCTGTTTTTGTCATATTTTACAATTCTCCTTACAAACTTTGGTGTGACTTTGCTTTGTGTGCACAGGTTCAAAAAACGGATGTCCGCAAATGTGTTTTTTCTCTTTTCTTCAATTTTTTGGTATCTTTTGATGTCACTTTTTAGTCCACTGAAATCTGTATTGAAATTTAGGGTTTCTAACCTTACCTTGTTTTCTGCCATGACTCGTATCTTTTCCATGTGGTGGCCAATTATAACTTTTGCTTCTTGTGACTTGTTAGTCTTAAATTACATTGATATTATTTGAAAAGAAGCTAGAAACAGTGATGTGTATTGAATTTATTTAAAGGTGAGCCGGAATTGTTACACTAACATCATTTAAGTTAAGTGGCCCGTGTTGTTGGTGTTTCCGTTTTGTGGACTGGATACTGTGGTGGCATCTTGTGGTGGTGAAATGTAATGGTATAAATAACAATGGCCCAAGAACAGATCCTTGTGGTACACCATATTTTATATTTTTAAAATCAGACAGCCCTTTTTTAATTTCATTGGTTTTACTATCAAAATACTCAATTTCTACAGACTGCTTTCTATTTTCGAGATATGACTTAAACCAATTTAATGCTAGTCCTCTTACACCATATGAAAATAATAATTTTTCAAGTTGTAACGAATGATCTACTGATTTAACTGAGACAAATTTCAAAAGCGTATAATAGTAAAAGTGTAAATCGTTTCAATTCAAAATGCTTTTGAATATGCAGAAAATATTTATCTTTCCATCTGCCTAAGAAATATTTGAAGAAGTATTTAAGTTTCGTAAAATCTTCATGTAAAATAGAGTTAATATTAAGCATTTTTCGCTTTTTTCTCAAAAACTACTTTAAAAATGGCAAAACTGCACTAAGATTTTTTGTTCTTTTCATTGCAAAGAGTCATCCTGTTCAAGGATGATTGTAGGTCACCTTCCATCCATCCTGTATGTTGAAACTGTAGGAAGAGGAGGTGCCGTATCAGTCCAAAAATACGAGTTTGTCATCAGTAATCTTTGGTTGTATAGAGTTGGAGAGAGCTGATAATGTAGGAAACACCCTTTGAAATGTGTTCGGGATGAAAAAAAATATTGTGGTGAAGTTGTGTGACAATAAACAAAGGTACAGAAGAGATGATAAATATGATTCTTCTCACATGTATAATAGGTATGCTACTGGTAATTGGTGGAGTTGAAATTAATCCTGGGCCAAATGGGAATCGAAACATTATGGATGAAATTTTGGCTAGTATAAAAGGTATGGGTGAGAAATTAGGAAACAAACTTAATGGAGTAGAAAAGGAACTTATAGATATCAAGAGTGAGATCAAAAATGAAATGCAAGATATAAGAAATGAGGTACAGAAACTCAAAAGAAGAGTAGAGCTGTTGGAAGAGAGACACCGCAGATTTAATCTAGTTATAACAGGAGTGAAAGAAAGGAATGGAGTATGGCCTGTGGAAGAGGCCAGAGAGATTATAGAAGGAAAGCTTGGAATGGTGCTACAGGGTTAGGAGATTAAGGAAGCATTCAGAGTGGGGAGATCAAGAGGTGCCAGAACGATAGTTGCAAGATTTACGTCAGTGTAGTTTGTTATGAAGTGTTAAAGAAAACAAAACAACTAAAAGGAACAAATATTTTTATAAACAGAGATTTATCGATGGAACAACGAGCCTTGAAGCAAGATTTAATACAACAAATGAAGCTGGCAAGAATGGAAGGGAAATGGGCCGGCATAAAGGACTTACGGTTGTGGGTCGATGGGCGCATGGTGGCTGGATGCAAAAGAGGCACAAGGAGCAGCAGATTGCAGGAGCAGGAAATGTGTCAGCTAAATACATCCGAGATCAGAGAAAAGGAATGCAGATCGGAAGGAAGACCAAAGAGCGATTGGAAATCGGAGAAGGATGGAGATATGGAAGTTATGTTACTGCTACGTGGGGCTGGTGGGAAGAAGATGGCTGTGTCAGAGGCAAGATTGGGAGCCGAGGTAGTGACATCAGACGTATGGGCAACAGCTGGCAAAGTTAGGAAAGTGACATCATCTAGGAGGGAGGAAGTTCAATCGTCACGTGATATGGTTGCGGACAGGGCAGAGGCGTGGTTTCAGAGTGGCGAATTGGTGGAAGAAGGAAGCATTGTGTTGACACCCAATAGGAATTTACGGATTTTGGACAGAAACAAAGCGGGACTGTTAAGGGAGCCAACAGAAATAGATTTATGGAGTAGGAAAGTGTGCCATACGTATAGAAATAGTGCAGGATCTGTGAGAAGTATGGGAAAACAGAAGCAGTAGTAATAATGGGGGAGTAAATAGAATAAGGATAGATAGATATTTTATTTCATTTCGTTAGTTACATAAATTAATACACATATAAGTTCTATAACACATAATTTTATCTCTACATATTACCCTTTACATATCCTTTTCACTAATTAGCTGCATTACTAAGAGCCCGCAAACATCCAACACCATGGTTGTTGAGTCATTGGGTCCTATTTAATTTATAATTCAACAATCTACAATGTTTTTTTTTTCTATTCCCTATTTCTAATTTTTTTCAGCCATTTATTTCTCACTACACCTAAATATTTTCCTATTTCAAATAAACTTTCCTTGGATTTAACTCTTAACAACCTTTTACCTATAATTTCATTTGGTAATCTAGACCAATTGTTTCTTTGTAATTTTTTCCTCATATTCATTGTTCCTTCACATTCTAACATTAAATGCCAGTAATTGTTAAATTTGTTATTACATAATGGGCATTTGCCTTCATTTTCTCCTTCTCCTATGCCTTTTAACCTCACCACCCCTGACCTAGCCCATATGAAGCCCTCTCTTGCTATTTTATTACAAACATCAACATAGTTTTCTCTTTCCCATGTCCTCTTAATCTCTGTATATACATGTAATGATCTTTTTGAATTAAAACTACCAATTATTTCCTGCCTTTCCATATCTTCAATCCTCAATCTAACTCTTTTCCAACATCCCTTCTCACGTGATTGTCTATATTTCCAAATATCCCCACACCCTATTTCATTGAGAATTGCTTCTAGGCGCTTATACCAAGTATCCTCTTTATTTAACTTGCGCTGAACCTCCAAACATTGTTTTAAAATATTATTATTCTCTGATTCCTCAATTCTCAACCAATATTTCACTATTCTTTCAATAATTTTTGCCTTACTACCAAATCTCCCTAACTCCATCTGTGCCAATAGAATAAGGAGGGAGAGTGACTATAGAATGAATAGAAGGGAACAAATTAGACAAAGTAAAGACAAGGTATTGATAAGCAAGTGATAGATTTATATAAAATCGTGAAGTGAATGATTAAGATATAAAGGATGGTAAACATGGAGAGGGCTAGGAGGGAGAGGTACATTTCTTAATATGAACGAGCAAGTGTTGTTATGGACGATCAGTACAGTGTACAAATAAGCATTCTCTAAATTGCATCTAATAGTTCCCATTTCCCACTGATAGTGGCGTCTCCGGAGGAAGCAAGGGAAGGAGATGGGAAGGGGAGAAGAACACTAAGCAGTATAGAACTTTAAATGAGAACTGTTAGCGATATGAAGCTAACTCAACACACATGTTTTGTAAATGCGGAAGCTTGGGTATGATCGGCAATAGGAGCCAGGGCTCAACGCTGATCATGCCCAAATGTATTGCATTAGCTCAACACTCAATAAAGATAAAGATAATACTAAAATGATAGATTTCCCAGTCATAAACCAATAGTTCTTTGTAGTTGATCATATACCTTAAACTTTATTGTGCTACGTAGCCACTATTTTATTACTATACAAAACAATGCAACTGCTGATGTGAGAAAAGGAATGCTGATATTACAAATTACCTCAGACATGTTGTCAACATTGGCTCATGGCCTCCGAGCAGAAAAAATTAATTGCTATACTAAGGTTAACATCACATTAATAAATAATAATAATAATAATAATAATAATAATAATAATAATAATAAATAACTGCCAATAACAATAATGAAATTATAATAGGAGAAAATCTTGGTAAAAGTTCTCATTACAAAAACAAATAATAATAATAATAATAATAATAATAATAATAATAATAATAATTTATTGTCAATAGATTTGTATACATTGTCCAAATTACAGTTAAAAAGGTTACAAAGTATATACATAATTGATGCATTAAATTAATTATTTACAGGTCATCTAAATTATATAAATATTTATTGTTAAGATATATTTTTAATTTTGTATTAAACTTGGATCTAGTTAGTTTTTTAATGACATTTGGCAATTTATTGTGTAGAATTAAACATTTACATATTTACATTTTTGTGATATTTTCTTACTAAAACTTTTTCTAAAATAATCTGTATTATGTCTAGTATAATAATGATGGTGGATAGGTGAAGAGTTGTCGTATATGGCTTTTGCCCATATTTCAATGCCATAAGTTAGATGTGGATAGATTACTCCATAATAAATTTTTTTCAGTAAGTTCAAGTTATTAAAAGATTTAAAGTATCGTAATAGATAGACAGATTTACTTATTTTGTTACACACATAATCTATATGATCTACAAAAGTTAAATTAGTATTTACAATTATACCCAAAAATGTTGGAGAATTTACATTTTTTACATTATCATTTACATTGTGAATTTCCATTTTCCTTGAAAGACGTATATTCATCACAGCAGTCTTTTCTATATTGCATTTTAAATTGAGCGATTCAAAGAAATTTTGTAGTGCGGTTATAGATTTTTCCATATTTTTATGCAAGACTTCATAGTTTACTCCAGAACATATTGCTGTAGTATCATCTGAATAAGATACTATTTTAGTACCTGATGGTTCGGTTATGTTGTTTATATAAAGTATAAAAAGAAGAGGATCCAAAACAGTACCTTGTAGTACGCCATATTTTACCAGCTTATATTTTGACCGAAATAGGTTTACACTGTTTCCTTTTTTGTGGTGGATCTCAGTTGATTGATATCTACCTTCTAATTATGAAGAGATTAATTTTCTAGGAGTCCTCTAATTCCATAAGACTTCATTATATTTAATAGTATTTTATGGTCAACACAGTCAAAGGCTTTTGAAAGATCTAGGAAAAGTGCACTTAGTTTTTCATTGTTTTCCATTTTTTCTGTTACTTCATCTATTTACAAACTGCCATTATTGTTGAAAACCCCATAATGTGCCACTAAGCTTCAAAAGGGCACACACTATGAAAATAGACAGCTATAGGCACCATGAAATTGGTATATTTTACCCCTGTAAGCATGAAACCTATTTATACATGGGCTGTTCCATTTCAATTCGGATAGCAGGAAACCTTGCATTTTTTGGGGAGGTTCAATTTTCTGTCATCTAAGGTAAATGTTGAGTTAATATCTTTTGCAAAATAGCAGCTATGGTAAACAAGTAGTTCTGGGTTTTTTCCAAGTTCAAAGTTACTGTAATTTAATAACATTATGTGATTATGAGACTTGTAGCTCAGAAACTATTCAAAGTAATATTCTCAAATAAAACTCAAAATGAAGGTAACATGTTATAGTTTGTGGTGGCATTGATTCAATATTTTTATGACTTAAATATAATGTAATTTTCATTATATTCCATATTTTTTTTTAGAAAAACCCAATTTCAAATGGAATACAAATTATGCCACATTGTTCAGCATTTAATTTCAAAACAATATAGTTAAACATTTTTATGGTATCTCCAATGGAAAGCTGTAGAAAAAAAAAAAAGTAAATAGAAATGGCATGAAAGTCACTAACTGCACTGCACCATATCACACAACATCCACGAGTCATGACAAGGACATTGTCGATCATCTGCTGTTAGATATTTTGCTGTGAGAGGATGCTGAGTGAAATGATAAGAACGTGAATAAACAAACAACCCTCTTGTTCCCCTGACCCAAGCAAGCCATTTTCTTGCCAGTTGTGGTTGTGGCACATCCAAGTGAACTGTATTTTGGTTATAAAGTTATTTTTGAGTGTATAATAGTTTTTAGTTAATTTCATACGAAAATCTACTGCATTAGGGTAAGAAAAAGCTTCATTTAATTAAATTGTTAGATGAAGAGTTGAAGTGCTATATATAATAAACGACCTCTTCTCCCAACACTGCTTTATGCAATTCATTATTTACTGGTGACCTTGGTTCGCTGCAAGCCTTTTCCCACGATGTGGCAGATGGGAGTTGGCAGCATGACATAAGTGTACATTGTGAACTTCAATATTTATTCTTTCATTATTTTTTCCCATGTTTCATACAAGGGGCTCCATAAAACTGAAAACTTAAATTAATGTGTAATAAAGAGGTTCAAGCCTATATAAATTTAATCTTTATGAAAACGTGTGAATACTTAATACATGAAGAAACAAGAAAGTTTAAAAAATTGTGTAATTATTATGTTATTGGTATATACCACCATCAACAACAGACATTCAACTTCAAAATGAATCCTAGTTCACTGAAATCAATGTAGGGTTCTTCAGTTACATGGCACAGAAATTCTCTCGTTCGAAAAATAACACAAATTTTACCGAATTTAAATTCGAAAATTATAAACATTTAAGAGATAATCTTATGAAAATTGTTTTCTTTCACAGTAATTGATAAATGTAGAAATTATTAATGATTTTAAAAAATACAAGGTCAATTTTCACTTCTTCTTTTTTTCTTTTGCAGTTTGAAATGGTATAGCCTATATGCAAAACCTATGAATCTAAACAAAGGAACAAAATTGGCAAATGCTGGTAGTATCAAATATCAAGGATAGTTATCAAGTATGATCCTTCAGATAGTACAGTGTGCAATTTCATACATGTGCTTTCGTTTGTTTTGTTGTTGTAGTGCTGCAAAATAAATTACTTGAAGTTTCTTCTAAAATTGAATACAGTGCAGTGATCAAATATCTCATTTTAAAAGGTTTAGCACTAACCAAAATAAAAAGGAATTGGATTCCATTTTGGAAGATTCTTCATAATTTTCCAGAGTTTAAATATGGCTTTCTTCCATTTTTTATGGCAGTAATCTCGTGGCCACCTTGGATCCTGATTTAAACTCTTGTACAGTTGCGCAAGTGCATTTTAAAGTTTAAAAATCCATATAAAAATCAACCATTATAATTTTTTTCATGAAATGTTGTATGCATGAATCTGGAAGCATTGACGCACCAATTTTGATCACCTAATATGTCAGTTCAATACAACTCAATATTAATTGAACTGCATCATTAACAGTTATTAACAAATTCAATAACACAAAAATGATAAAATAGAGCATTAAAATATAAACAAAATTACAAGAATATAAAACAGGACACATCATAATGCAGTGTCAAAGTTGGCTTGAAAGAATGTGTTAAAGACTATAAAATGGATTTGCAGCAAGCCATTTATCTATTTATGCTACTGAATGGGCAGCTCTTGGTAATCTGTTAAACGCCAATATTGTTATACCATTTCTTTGATTTAGTCAATCTTACCTTATATGTGACAAAATAATTATTCCTAAGGTAATATTCATGTTGCTGATGATGAAGTAATTGATTATTCAAGTTGTCTTAATAGTTACTAAGCAGTAGTGTATTATTGTGTATTTGTATATATTAATTACAGTCAGGATTTTAAAATTTTTAAATATAGGTCAACAGTGGGCATCAAATGATGAACCAGATATAATTTTTAAGGCCTTTTGCTGTAGAATTAATACTTTGTACATATTGACACCATTGCCCCAAATATGGTTACCATAAGAAATTATGCAATGAAAGAAAGCTTAATCAGTTCACTTAAGATAATGTCTGAGCATTTGATTCTTCAAATGACTTAATAAAAATAGTACATGACACAACCTTTTGCAGACATAGGAAATGTGACCAGCCAAAGTAAGCCTGGAATCCAAAACAATGGCCAGAAGTTTAACCAGAAAATATGTCATCAGAAGTTCACTTAAGTGTAAAATATATATACTCTGGGTTTTTTCAGTGTTAAGTTTAAAGTTGTTGGCATCAAACCCTCTAGCAGCTTCATGAAAAGAGGATTCCATAGATTGATTAATATTCATTAAAGAAAAGCCATTAGTCAAGAGTAAGATGTGACTTGCAAATAATGTTGAATTACAACTTATGCTTAAAGACAAGTCATTAATCATTATTAAAAACAATAAGAAACCGAAGATGGGTCCCTGAGGAACCCGTTGCTCATCAACTGCTTCAAAGTGTAGCTCTGCCAGAGTACAATTTTAGGGGTTGACCTTCAGCAAGGGATACTTCACTGATACTGTATGCTAAAACATGCACATTCCAACCACAGACAAGAAAGAAAGAAAGAAAGAAAGGAAGGAAGGAAGGGAAAAAAGGGGGTAAAGCGTTAACAGAAAGATGTGTATTATGCTACAGCGGGGGGGGGGGTGAATAGAAGTGCTTGACAATGCAAAAAGTATTGTCATTCTTCATTTGCAGAACTGTTTTCAGATCCAACAATCATATCCAGATTGTTTGGTTTCTTTATCTCCTCTCTTGGTGTCTGACCTTTCTTTCTTATCAGCTTGCCTGGTGCTTAATGGCAGCTTCGTGTTTCATTGATAAGAAATAAACATCTTTGTTATCCCTCCACTTCACATACAATACATTCTTTGGTGACTGCCACGTTTCAGTTTATTAGGAGCGACATCAGGCATTCCTATTTGCTCTCACAGTACCAACAGCATTAGTTTTTCCATCCATTAATGCTCTAAAGAGATCTGGAGAGCATATACATATAAATACATGTAGTTTTATTGGTTAGTGCACTTTTGCAAACTGTGCTCATGTGATTTAAATGCCATTGTTAACTTGGGCAAATAGAGCTCATCAGATGACTTGAATGGGTTAAGCAAAGTTTTAAAAAAAAAATGTGGCATTGGTCTGTTAAAAGAGAGGTAGCACAAACATAACTGCAATTACAAATTTCATATATTATATTGTATATATTGAATATGATTGGCTAAGAATCTGGGCTGAATGCCTTGTCATATTCACATGCATTAGCTAAGCATAAATACATTAATAAAAAATAAAGACACACAAACTCTTATTTTGCAGAGTTGGACGAATCATTTTATACTGAAAGTTAGTATCGTTAGTCTCAGTGCATAGAGTTGAATGGTGACTGCTAAAAAATAAAAAAGCCGGGCTAAAGATCTAGTGTTTTATTTCTCAGGTTGAGTATTTTTCAAACAGCCCTCATATAATAAAAGGGCTGTTATTTCCCAGGTTGAGTATTTTTCAAACAGCCCTCATATAATAAAAGGGCTGCTTTTTACTCTAATTCTGAATTATTTCAATTAATTGCTTTTTCTTTTATAGTCAGATGAAGATGAGAAGCCAATGTCTGAAGAATCTTTGCAGCCAAGATTTATAGCTCATGTTCCTGTTCCTTCACAAAAGGAAATAGAAGAAGCACTTCTAAGACGCAAAAAGCAGGAGCTTCTTGAAAAATATGCAAGTGAAAGTTTGATTACAGAATCAGAAGAAGCAAAGGATTTACTTGGAGTGAATAATTGAGATATTTCTCAAAGAAAGTGTGAGTTTTCTTAACTTAGAGAAGGGGAAACCCAAAATTATTTTATATTGAAACCTATAAATATAATTGTGTTGCACAGAAGTCTTCAATCAAGTAAAAGACCTTAATATTAAACTCTGCTTAGTCATTGTTTATTCAAACCATTGTTTACTAGATATAACAAGCTGGAATATTCTCTTCTTGATTGGGTTCATGAACATTTGCACTTACTGCTACTAGGATTGCTCAATCACCATAAAGTCATGAACACTGTCATTACTGTATATTGCACAATTGTCAAGTGAGTTATTGGTTATGAATTGTAGTTACATTATGAAACTCCGAAGGAAATTGCAAGTATATTTGTGTTCGTTTAGGATTGCTAATTGTGTTAAGATAAAAATCTTCAAAAGTTCTTTATGCTGTTATAAAGAATGGGTCCAACATTAGGTGACAAATTTGGAGGTCAATTTATCTTGTAAACATTTCAGGATTAATAATTTAAGCATCTAGGTGCAAACCCTGACATTTCCACTTTGGATCGAAAATGTGCTTTGCAATCATATAACTTCTTGGTACTCTAATCTATCATTTAATGTGACAATCAGATGCATACGGCAACAATTCCTATTCATTTCATGTTGATAAAATCAGGTTGTAAATGCAAACCCCACATTTCCTTGTAACTATGAGGTGCAAATAGCAAGATATCCACGCAGCCAATGCAGAATCAGACTTGTCACATGATGAATGTCAGGTATCATTGTGTCAAGAGGCAATTTTGCCTGCCAACAATAATCAGAAATGGAGATTCTTTGGTGGTGTTACCTAATTACTTTGTTTCTTTATGTGTGCATATTATAAGACCTGTATTCAGAGTAAATAATGGAGGTCAATGTTGTTCCTGCCAATCCTGGAAGAGCACGGAAGTGGCTGAGAAACACTGAAAACTCAAAATGATAAAAAGCAAAATTAAAAAGGTGAGTTGCATTGTTATGCCCTCGTATACTAATTTTTTGTGCACTGTACATTTAGTTCTTTTTACTGAAATATTGCCATACCTTAATGTTTTTGTTTATATGTATTTCTCATACAATGGGTTTTCATTTCTTGCAGATACACACCTACATCACTTCCGAGGTATCCTTCTTGCAATCATCGAATATCCAAATCCTTCCAGTGTTAAGTCATTAACAATGAAGGATATAAAACTGTTCCATCAGAGGTTTTATGAAAACAAAGACAAAATGAAGCAAGATATGTTTATTATAAAATACTGTTGCAGTGCTGATCCAAAATGGTACAAGTATGAGCCAACCAAGAAACCTTGATCTGTGTCAACAAGATACAAAGTGATTGCATCTAGTGGAAAAGTGTTTTCTGTATGTAGAGAAAATTCCTGCATATTCTTAAAGTAAGTAAGGATCAGGTAACATGTATTGTGAAGCAATTTCATAGTTCAGGTGCGGTGCCTCAAGAAAACCGGGATGGAGACAGAGTATTGCATAAAAATGAAAGAAAGTAGGCTCATGTCAAATCCTTTATTGAAAACTTAAAGGGAAGTGTTGGACAGTATTGCTGCTCTAACAACAATCAACATTTCTACCTATCTTCAGAGTTAAACATAAAAAAACTGGTGTAAGTATAATGATCAGTTCAAAGCAACACTCAAGGTGAAACAGTGCTTCTTTAGATACACTTTCAGCACCTATTATAATATTGGCTTCAAAAGTTCTGCAAAAGATGTGTGCTCCATTTGCCTTCAACTAGATAAGAAAATAAAGAGAGAAAGTGACCGACATGAGTAAAACATCATGCGTGAAAAATAAGTGCACAAGCTTTGTGCAAATGTATTTTATTTCCTATTGTGACAATACTGAGCTAAGAATGTCAGAAAAGCATGCCTTTTCATAAACTTCCTGACCAAGCATGTTGTTATTCCAAGCAACTTTATACCTTTAACTTGACCATTGTTGAAGGACCATCCAAAGGCAAAAACAGTCTTGATCCAAACAATGTGTATATTTATGCATGGACAGAAAATGATCTCCAAAATCATCAAATGAAATTGTATTAGCTGTGTATCATAGGCTGAGAAACACAGTTTTTCCCCTGACTGTGAAAACACTAAGACTAATATCAGACAGATGTGAATGGCAGAATAAAAACATCCATCGTTGCAATGTGCTTAAAATGGCTAAAGGATGCACCACACACAGTTGATAGGTTGGAGCTAATATTTCCTGTAGCAGGCCACAGCTATCTGCTAGCAGACAGAGTTTTCAGTCACATCAAGAAGGCGGTGAAACAAAAAACAACAATTCTTACACCTAAAGACTATTTTGATATCTTTGGACGGTTTGGAAAGTTATAAAACTTGGTATAGAAGCAGAAGTGTATGACTGGAGGGGGTCAAGCAAATTTAATGAGAAGTCCTGGGCAATGGCACTACAGGTTTAACACAGCTAAAAGAATGATCCTCGCTCGCTCAAAGGGCACTGTGAAAATTAGAGGAAGTCGTTTTACAAAACTGATGTAAGTACTGAACAATCTATTGTAAGAAGGAAACAATATCATGATAAAATCTACCTTATTGCCAAAGGAGTGGCAATCAAGAAGGAAAAGGTTTCTGACATTGAGTCCTTGCTGAAGCCACACTTTGGCTGTGAATGGAAAGAGCAGACTGACCTTCAGTTGTATAAATGTATTGCTGCAAGTGCATAAGATTCCATTAATGCTGAAGAAGAAGAATATATCTGTGAACCTAATGCTGCAGAAACTTACAAATGTAGTTAATAATAACATGCTGAATAGAATGCAATAACCATTTTCACAATAACAGCAGCACAAATAAAAGAAAACATGTTCATATTGTACAGTTTTCAGAGAATGAGTAAGTATTTAGAAGCAAACACAGACATTTCCAATATTTGAGTTTATTTATGTAATATGAATTGATTCTTGCCTACGGTAGGTGCAAATGGGCATTTTATTAAAATTTTAAGGCATCTGCAATATCTGAAGAGGATTATTATAACTATAAATTATTAGCTTCCAAACATTTTTTTTGTTTCCTGTAAAATTAAGTGAAGTGGAAGTGTCTGGTTTTGCATCTAAGCGCTTCAATTGATTGTATGTAGAACATGAAAGTTATGAAGAAATAAGCTATACTAGTATTGTTTTAGCATTATTAATGTATTCAAAAATCCTGATGGTAGTGATATACTTGTATAATGGGTATCAGTAAAAAGTGTCACTCTAAACTATACACATTTATCCTTCATTTTGAGCATTACAACACCGAGTTTGATAGTAGCAGAGCTGCACTGTGCATGTCTGGTGCATACTACCCATATAAATTAGGACTTTTGCCTAGAAGAGGTGATTCTTTTCTTCTTTTTCTTCTCCTTAAAGTTTAATGTCCTTTAACTGGGTAGGTCATACCATAGTGAATTGAGGAAATGATGCCCAGATGGGCCCAGGGTCCCTAGAGCTTAGAGTTACCCAACATCTCAGGATAAGGGAAAACCTGGAAAAAACCTTATCCAAGATTTGAGCTCAGGACCTCTTGAATGTGAGACAGATACACTAGCCCACACTACAGAAGTGGGCAGAGGATACTTGAAGAAGGTGATTTGTTACGTAATTATTTATTTACGTAATTTTAAGAAGGTTATGTTGTGCTGCTTTTGTTTTGTTTGGTTACGTAATTTTAACTGCCCCAAGTATGGGAGCCAACTTGAAGATAGATTGTTTGTTATGTAATTTTTATTTACGTAAACTTGAAGATGTTTAGTTACGTATTATATTAATATTAAGTGCTTTAAGTAGTTTGCAACATGCTTTGAATTTGTTGATTATGTAATAGTTACTGTTGTTACGCAATATGCTGCTACGTATGAGAAGCTGATTTAAAGATGTAATAATTTTAGTTGTTACACTCCAAGTTTTACACTATAATATTTAACTTTGTTATTAAAACTGCTTCTATAGATAGTATTTATGTTTAAGTTTGCCTCGGCTGCGTCAGTCTTGTTTGTAGAGTCACGTATGTCTTAGTCAGGGTGCGGTGCAACAAGAATTGTAGACATACACAGATTTTTAAGTTTTTTTAAATTCACCTCTTTTATTTATCCTTTGCACAATTTAATAAAGCACTACACTTTTTAAGAACTGTGAGAATCTTTAATACCTTCACTTAGCGCGTATACATATTTTACGATTCACACATAATATTTCTGTAGAGAACACATCTTCCATCTGTTCACTACCAAGGCTTGCCAGCAACTGAGCAATTTTCCACAGTCAAAACCCGTAAGCTTCAGTATTTCAAGTCTCTGATTGGCTAATTCTAGTCCAATAGAATATTTGCATTTTACTTAAAGCTTTTCTTTGCTATTGATTGGCTAATTTTAAACTGTTACTGAATTTACCTTATCGTTACTATAATCATGACTAGTAATTTTCAAACACTCTAACTCATTATTGCTACAAGGTTACCTCATTATTACCTCATTGTTAGCAACTTAAAACTTATTATTCTCACAGCTCTTGCATTATTAAAGTATGTAATGTATTCACATAACATTATTAAACATGTTTTACAATAAAAATAAGCATATGCAATGACTGTTACATACATTTAAAAATAATTAGTACATACTTATTGTTTAAAGGCGGGCTATTATTGAATTTACTTATTATAAAATACAATTGAAATTATTCAGGTATTAAAATACTCCCTCAAATTGCCCCCTTTTAGAAATATTTAAAATTTATTCTTTTTGTTTTGATCTTTTAAATATTTTCTAAAAGTCTCCTGAAAGAAAGAAACATAACTTTTATTATTGCACTTCCTATCTTTCACTGTCACTTTCTACTTTTTTACTTTTTCTTTAACACTCACTGGTTTTTCACTACACTCGTGTATAGCAGAACACTTCATATACACTTGTTTGACACTTTCCAAGGTTAATGACCTGGTATAAGATTAATGATCTGAGAGAAGTTTGCTCATTCACCATCACATTCCTATTAAGCATTTTATATGCTATACATTTTACATAAAATTAGACATATTTACACTTGTTACCCTTTCTTTACAATTTATTTCCTAAACATTTTTAATATTTCATACAATTTCTAACTTACAGTATAAATGTAGTTGCTATTCAGTTTTTCTTACTAACAATGGATTTTCATTACTTCTCTTTATCTAAACTTTCCTTTGTTATTTACAATTTTCTACATTTAGTAAAATATTATTTTAAATTACATTGCTTTCCCCTTTTATGCTCCAGATACATTATTTTGTTTTTCTCTTGTGTCACACATAACCTGCATACTTTACTTTCCTTTTCTTTTTGTTCCCCAAATTGTTTACATTTATTTTCTCTTTCTTTTTGTTCCACACATAACCTAAATATTTTATTTTCTTTCTCATTTTGTTCCTCAGACTGTTTACATTTATTTTATCTTTCTTTTTATGCCACATACTTTTTAGCTTTGCCCTAGTTTTATGTTGCACAGAATAATAGTCTGACATCTGGTTTGGTACATGTATATGTGTGTCATCATTATTGTTGTGTGTTTGAGAGGCTGATGTATAGAAAAAGCAGTAGCATCTCTTGTGTTGTTAGTTAACAATGGTGATACACTTCTTTCTGTACTTGCATTATTAACATGCATTTGCTTAGCATTTACAGAACTAGTTACACTTGCATTTATTCTTGGTACACTTGTACTTAAATTTTCAAAACTATTTCTAAGTTTATCAATTTCTTTACTACTTTCCTGTACTTTATCTTTGATTTCATCTATCATTGATTTTACTTGTCCTTGCCCTGTATTTGCTTCTTTTACTGCATCTGCATTTATTTTTTCCATTTCATGCATTTTATTCATTTCCCCAGTTAAATGCATTTGTACCTGTACAAGGTCTGCATTTGTATTTTCTACCATTGTTTTCAATTCTTCACCTTGTTTATCTAACTTGTAACAAATACCCTGTTTAGTATCAGTGAGTTTTAACTCCATTTCAGTTACATTTTTATCAATATGACTTGACAATTACTGTTCTAGCTGTTTACTTTTAAATCTATGTCTTTTTGAAGTGCTTTGGAAGATTGTTCTAGCTTTATTTCTAACCTCCTGCTTCCAGCTTTGCTTTCTTTCATACAATTTTCTATTTGTTTAGCTAGATGATTTTTTATATTAGATAGCTCTGTATTTGTTTCAGTTAATTTATTACCTAACTCTACTCTTAGCTCCGTACTAGTTTCAGTTAGCTTACTATTAAATTCTTTACTTAATTCTACTCTCAGTTCTGTACTACTTTCAGTTATCTTATTGTTAGTTTCAGTTACCTTATTATTAGTTTCAGTAAACTCATTGCTTAAGTTATTTATTGATTTTAGAATGCACATAATATTTTGTTGTGATAAGATTTCTTGCTCTTTTTGGCTAGATGTTTGAGGGTTTCTTTCTTTTGTTGTTCCCTGCACTAACATATGTAAAGGTGATTGACCTTGCATACTACTGCTATCTCTTTCTACCTCTACTTCTGAATTTTCAGATAACTGCTCTTCTACATCTAACTTATCTGTTTGCTCCAGCTCTGATTGTAAATCTACATTACAATCTGTAATGGCTGACCTAACCTCAACTACTTCTATACTGTCATTGTTTTCAGTTTCTATCTTACTTTGTATATTTGCCTTTGAATTGCTTAATTTTAGTTTTCCACTTCTTAATAACATGAATTTTGCTCAAAAATAACAATGTATATTTCTAAACTTGACAATTATTATAATATACAATGGAATTTCCTGACCTTTTGTTCTGGCTGTTATTAAACTTTTATACTCAGTGTTCCCACGTAGTTTGTTGTTGAGATGTTAACCATGTGCCCCTTACTCCTGAAGAATTGTTGTTGTCCTTGGATTTTGTTAACGATCTTGAAATTCTGAGATGTAGTCTCGTGGTTTCGTTGATTCTGGTTGTTTCGTCGATCTTTTCTTCTCTGATGTCACAAATTCTTGTCGACTCAAGCCCCACATTGGGCGCCAACTTGAAGAAGGTGATTTGTTATGTAATTATTTATTTACATAATTTTAAGAAGGTTATGTTGTGCTGCTTTTGTTTTGTTTTTGTTTACGTAATTTTAACTGCCCCACGTATGGGAGCCAACTTGAAGAAGATAGATCGTTGGTTATGTAATTTTTATTTACATAAACTTGAAGAAGATGTTTAGTTACGTATTATATTTTACGTAAATATTAAGTGCTTTAAGTAGTTTGCAACACGCTTTAAATTTGTTGCTTACGTAATAGTTACTGCTGTTATGCAATATGTTGCTACGTATGAGAAGCTGATTTAAAGATGTAATTTTAGTTGTTACACTCCAAGTTTTACACTATAATATTTAACTTTGTTATTAAAACTGCTTCTATAGATAGTATTTATGTTTAAGTTTGCCTCGGTTGCGTCAGCGTGTTTGTAGAGTCACGTATATCTTAGTCAGGGTGCGGTGCAACAAGAATTGTAGACATACACAGATTTTTAAGTTTTTTTTAAATTCACCTCTTTTATTTATCCTTTGCACAATTTAATAAAGCATTACACTTTTTAAGAACTGTGAGAATCTGTAATACCTTCATTTAGCGCGTATACATATTTTACAATTCACACGTAATATTTCTGTAGAGAACACATCTTCCATCTATTCACTACCAAGGCTTGCCAGCAACTGAGCAACTTTCCATGGTCAAAACCCGTAAGCTTCGGTATTTCAAGTCTCTGATTGGCTAATTCCAGTCCAATAGAATATTTGCATTTTATTTAAAGCTTTTCTTTGCTGTTGATTGGCTAATTTTAAACTGTTACTGAATTTACCTTATCGTTGCTATAATCATGACTAGTAATTTTCAAACACCAACTCATTATTGCTACAAGGTTACCTCATTGTTAGCAACTTAAAACTTACTATTCTCACAGCTCTTGCATTATTAAAGTATGTAATGTATTCACATAGCATTATTAAACATGTTTTACAATAAAATATAAGCATATGCAATGACTGTTACATACATTTAAAAATAATTACTACATACATATTGTTTCAAGGCGGGCTGTTATTGAATTTACTTATTATAAAATACAATTGAAATTATTCAGGTATTAAAATACTGCATCAAACTCTAGTACATATCATTATTGGTGTTAATTGGTTGTTGTATAGCAAATACAGAATAGAGATATTTCATCATGGAAACTTCAAGAGCATTGAAGTAGAATTAACATTATGCTAATCAATGTGGGTCATTAAGTAACAACAAGGGACTGCTGGTGAAATGACATTCATTTTATCATATCAATGGGCATACAAATACTAAGAAGATGGGTGAGATTGTTTCATTTAAATTCTATTTGCTGTAGTGTTTCTTGTAATGAGAATGATTTGGTTTTAGTTATATTTCAGCAATAGTAACATTTCTAAATTCTAATATCACTTACTGAAATAAATGCAACTTAATGAGCATTTAAAGGAGAGTAGCATTAGTCCAAATGGGGCAGAAGTAAAAGGTGTGTTGTTGATGAATTAGTTTATGTGCTTTTGCTCTTGGTTCATGATGAACTAGGATCAGCATAACTAAGCTTATATGAAGGATTATTTTGGAATTCATGTGAGAGTTGCATATGTTAAGGCCATACTACATTTAGGGCTAGTTTCACCAACTGATGTTAAATTTTAACAAAATGTTAAAAGTGATTTAACATGAAGTTAATGCAAATTCTGTTTCATCAAATAATGTTAGCTTTAACATAGTTCTAAACTCAGTGTTAACTTAACATCCCCTTGCCTTTGTGTTGTGGCAGTAATTTGTATCACAACAATGTAAATGCCAGGGTGATTGTAGTGTAAATAAGCATTATTGTATGACATTGATTTGAAATGTTTGTTAATTATAAGCATTGTTAGGAAATAAGTTTACATGGCCTCACTGAAACTGACAATAAGAGCGGGTAACAATGAGCGAGGGGGTGAGTTGTTTATCAATTATTAGAGACAAGCAAATGACGTCGGATTGGCGAGCTTTTCTTAGAAATGGCGTGAATTTCTTCCTTAGAGCATATGCTTTAGTAATTTTGATTGGATATAAAAATAGACGCTAATGTTGGCGCGTTTTATTAACCAATAGCAGCTCTGTTATAATCTTTAGGCATATCAGGTGAGGGAGTATAAAAAGCTAAAGCCGAGAAGCAGGTGGCACACAGTCCAACAGAAGCATTTGCGTGTAATACGTCGTTCAGTTCAACATAAGTATTCGTGGGTTATACGTCACTAAGTTTAAGAGAATCGTCACGCAATTCTACAAAATCTCTCGCGTCGTAAAGTTAGTTATAAATGTGAAATATGCGAATTAATAAAGTGCGGCAAATAAGTGATTATAGTGATATTAGAAAACATAACAGTTTCAGTCTGGGATGTATCAAAAGATATCTGAAATGAATAAAGTGTGACGGCAATAAAAGTGTAAAAACAAATTCTTTTATCAGTGTTATCTTCTAGTAAAAACTCCTTTCCGTTTACACACCCTGTTCAAGAGATTTGTTCGACCGAGAAATAATAGCTAGCCGGAGGACAATGAACGCAACATTCAAAGTAGTAAAACAACAACAGGCGCTCAGAAATAAGATAACACGAAGTGACCGCGACAAATTGTCTCCCATACGTGGTGCATATAAACATGAAGCATCTTCCAACTACAAACAAATGATACTACTTCAAAGTGGCTCTCAAATGTGGGGCCAACAAACCATCTACTTCAAATTGGCGCCCAACGTGGGGCTAACAAATAATCCACTACAAATTGGCACCCAGAATGTGGGGGCGAATTAACCAGGAAGGGGCGAATTAACCAGGAAGGAGCGTAATAGCCAGGAAGGGACGAAGGAACCAGGATGTGGAGCGAATGGAGCAGTGAAATTAACTACAAGACGCAGATTCCAGAAACAACCATAAAAACTACCTACGACGCGGATGAGTGGACATCGTAATTACGAGAATAGAAGGCAACAGGGGAATTCAACCACAACACCAAAACAGCGAGACGACGCAGATTCATCGTACGACGCAGAGGCGACATATACATCTAGGAGAGTGGGGCAGGAAGCTGGACATCAAAGCAACATCAACAGACAGCATCACAAAGGTTAGAATATTCTAAATTTTTTTTATCCTAAAAAAAAATTGTGAGAAATTAAATGTTCTTAAGAAGTGGTAGGATTAAGAAAACAATGTCTACTAAGAATACTGAAGAAATAATTATGGAAGGGGATAATGTAACAGTTAGCTGTAATTCAATACAGGATAGAGAAAATAGTTCAAACAATGTAGGATTTGAGGAAGGAAATGTTAGTGAAGAAAGTCAGAATAGAATAGCAGGAAATGTTAATTTTGATGCTAGTATGATGATGGGAATGCTGAGAAATATTGGTGAGAAATTAGAACAGAAAATAGAACAAAACAGGGAAGAAATTGGTAAGAGTTTAGAACAAAACAGGGAAGCTATGAAAAAGAGTCATAGGGAATTAAGGGAAGATATTAGTAAGTATGAGAACTTATAAAAACTAAATCAGAACATGGAAAAGGGTAATGAGAAATTAGAGCATAAATTAGATCAAAGCAGGGAAGAAATTGAAAAGAAAGTTATGAAGCTAGATAGTAGTATACCAAGAATGTGAAATGAGAATCAGGAAATAATAGCAAGTGAGATAGGAGAAGTTTCAAAGAAAATGTCAGACATGAGCAGGGAAATATCTAACGAAAAAAGTGAGGTTAATACAAAAAGTGAACATGTTGATGTAGAATGTACAGAGTTAGATAGTAGAATGAGTAGCATTTCAAGTGAGGTAAGAGAGATGAATGAGGCTACGAATGCAGATTTAATTCAGGTGCAAGTTAATTTCAGAGGGGAGATATCTGAAATTCAGAAGTCGCAAACACAAAGAAATAAATTGTCTGAAGAAGTTAAAGTTTTGTCTATAGATTTGAATCAAAAACTAACTTCTGAAATTAACAAGCACCAAGCTGTTCAAAATGAAAACTCCAATCCAGTACAGTTTATTACAGAATTGTCAGAGTACTCTCAAATTAGAAAGATACCGGAAGTATTGAAAATGATAGTTGTCAAAACATGTGTTGTTCAGAAAACTTTAGATTGGTTTCTAATGGTATCAGGGGGTGAAATTTCATATGAATCTTTCAAGAGGTTATCCATGAACAAATTTTGGAAGGTTATGATACAGCTACGAGTAATGCTTAGCCATAGACAATTTGATCCAGGAGAGGGAATAGCAATGACCGCTAAAAAAAAAAAGCAAGCAAGCAAACAAATTCTGGATAGTTAAAGCTGAACTGCAGAACGAAGTATTGGAATGTAAGAGGGTTAACTACGTATATGTGTCATATGAAAGGAGAAATAAATTCAGGACAAAAATAAATGTTTAAAGGGGTAAACATAATTAAAGCAAAACACTTATATAGCACAAAGATAATGTGAAATTATGTGTAGAATTAAGAGATGTAAATATATTTGTGTAAAGGATGAATATTTTGGTAAATATGTTCAATAATTACAAGATGAACCAGGTTAAAAAAATCTTGAGTGTATAAATTTCTATGTCAATAATCTAAGAAAGTATAAACATTTTGTAACTAAATAGTTCAGGGTACAATATTTGCTATAAAAAAATTTGTAATGTCATGTATGTATAAACATATTAAACCAGAGCAAGTAAATAGTGGCGAGATAAAGGCAAAATATATATCGTGTGTTAAATGCGTGTGCAGTGTTAAGTGCAAATGATAAATAGAGTGTGTTACAAGATTCAGGAGACTAAAACCCAATTATAAAATTTCCAAACAAGTTGTAAATATTTATAATTATGTTTCTAGTGGGGCATATGTGGCAGTAATTTGTATCACAACAATGTAAATGCCAGGGTGATTGTAGTGTAAATAAGCATTATTGTATGACATTGATTTGAGATGTTTGTTAATTATAAGCATTGTTAGGAAATAAGTTTATATGGCCTCACTGAAACTGACAATAAGAGCGGGTAACAATGAGCGAGGGGGTGAGTTGTTTATCAATTATTAGAGACAAGCAAATGACGTCAGATTGGCGCGCTTTTCTTAGAAATGGCGTGTTTTAGTAATTTTGATTGGATATAAAAATAGACGCTAATGTTGGCGCGTTTTATTAACCAATAGCAGCTCTGTTATAATCTTTAGGCATATCGGGTGAGGGAGTATAAAAAGCTAAAGCCGAGAAGCGGCTGGCACACAGTCCAACAGAAGCATTCGCGTGTAATACGTTGTTCAGTTCAACATAAGTATTCGTGGGTTATACGTCACTAAGTTTAAGAGAATCGTCGCGCAATTCTACAAAATCTCTCGCGTCGTAAAGTTAGTTATAAATGTGAAATATGCGTATTAATAAAGTGCGGCAAATAAGTGATTATAGTGATATTAGAAAACAACAGTTTCAGTCTGGCGTGTATCAAAAGATATGTGAAATGAATAAAGTATGACGGCAATAAAAGTGTAAAAACAAATTCTTTTATCAGTGTTATCTTCTAGTAAAAACTCCTTTCCATTTACACACCCTGTTCAAGAGATTTGTTCGACCAAGAAATAATAGCTAGCCGGAGGACAATGAACGCAACATTCAAAGTAGTAAAACAATAACAGGCGCTCAGAAATAAGATAACACGAAGTTACCGCGACAAATCGGCTCCCATACGTGGTGCATATAAACATGAAGCATCTTCCAACAACAAACAAATGATACTACTTCAAAGTGGCTCCCAAACGTGGGGCCAACAAACCATCTACTTCAGTGTTAAGGCATTTAACAAATGTTAGGTGTTAGAAAATGGTTGTCACAAATCAAGCTCTTGATGCAAGTTTGCTGCATTTGGCGGTTTTCAATGCTATTTCTAACCGTATAGGAGCCATGCATCATAATAAATTTGATAACTGCAAAAGGATGAATTTTTAAAGCAATACAGACTGGTTAAAGTAGTTTTGCGCATAGTTTTATGAAAGATTACAAAACTACCAATGGAGACATGCCTCTTTTTCGTATGCTACAAGTGTTAATTATCCTTGAGATTTTATGATACAGTCACTTTTCATTTACTGGAGATGGTGGTATTGCCATTTTAAAGCTATCGTTTGTGAGTTTATCCGAAAGCTTTCCAAAGCAAACAGTATTTTTGTTGGTGTCTGCTTGATCCTTAATTAGTGATAATACACTTTAACCCTCCTTGGTATCAGTTTTGTTGTAAATTGTTCTAAACACACTTTGTACCTGGCATTTGTGGTGCTGAATTTTATGTTAGCATAAAATTGCTGCAGTTGCTTTGGACGTGGGAAAAGGCGTGCATTGCAATTAATTTCCTTGCTGACTTTCTTCCAAGTGCATCCTTATCATTTAATTTAAGTTCATCAGCATTTTTGCACTTGATAATTGCTAAACAAGTTCTATAATAATTAATGTCTTTTCAAACAATGAAACATTCATTAGTTCCTCTGCACTTAGATCTTTCAGTTAACATCACAATTCCAGCCTCAAGCAATCAGGAAAATTGCATGGCATTTGTCGGTTAATGTAACTAGTTGTCTGCTATGAAATAGCGCTGTAATGCATAGACAAATGTGCACCAGAGTGTGTTTAGAAGCCGTCTAGTTCGTCACTGCCTTCTTAAAAGCCATTGTTCGCGCTTGTGTTTGATGTTAACGAATTGTTAGCTAACAATTCTTGATAAAACCTTGAGAAACATAAGAGTTTTAACATAATGTTAACAAACAAGAGGTTACAGTATTTTTAACATCGCCCTTAGTGATTTAAATTGAGAATAATTACTATTTTATGGATTGTATAGCATTGCTTATGTTTGCTGTGTCATAATTGATTTAATTTAACATTTCAGTTAATGTAATTTTCACTTTAATGGTTTGAGTGTTTTGGAATTACATCAGACAATTTTGCAAGAAAAGAATTCAGTTAATTCATTGTTTTATGATCTTCTAGCATTTCAATTTTCAATACTTAATCCAAGTAATTATTTAATTATTTTCAATTATATTGTATATATTTACCCACTTTTCAATATATTTATATATTACAAGTTACTTGCTGCATGGTTATTCTGTGCTTCCCAATATCTTCCCCATACAATTCACTGCCTAAATATCTTTATCCTCAGTGGCCTCATTTCTATTACTAGGAAAGGGGAAGAGATTACATTGGCCAAATAGCAGATTTACAGATAACAGCCTAATTAGAAGTAAGAAGTAAAAGATGCCACAAATTGACCATTATTAAGGGATATGTAGATACCAAAACTTATAAACTTTGCCCACAACTCAATTGTAACACAATATACAACACTAAAAGCATGCATACATTGCAAGTCCTATATTATACAGCCTGAAGAATTTAACTATTAATCCTTCCTTGATTGCAAGAAAATACGACCTGTTGCTGTTAGTTCACAAATTACTATGCACTACTTCTGTTTTAGTTCATTGTCTTTTGGAAATAAATGATTAACTACACTCTTTCTCTTGCTTTGTGTTGTAGTAAGGTACGCAGCAATAAACCTTTTCCCTTTTACTATAAACGAAGATGCAAATGTTGCACATTTCACTTTAGAGAACTTAAAAACACACACACACACTATTAATTATCTGAAAAATTGTTCATGTAATGCTATTTATGCTCATTGAAAAGCCCAAACAATATATGTATTTTCTGGCAATTCAATGATTTGCAATATATTGAGATAGTGTAGCAGAGGAAAGTATCTTAGAGTGGTTTCCTCTATGTGGATTTACATAATAAGAGGTATGATAAAAAAATAACAGGAATTTTTTAATTTCGCCAGCTTTATACATCTGATGTTCAAAACTTTTGTTTATCTTGTTGGTGCACAAGTTCCTAATGTATGTTTGCATTTTCAGCTGTTTTTAATATTTAGTTTATTGTTGACAGTCAAAAAAGTTACACGTGTTTACAAGTGCTCGGTGAATTTTTACTGTCCAAAAAGATGGATCAAAGAATATGCATTAAATTTTGCTTGAAAAACGGAGTAAAGTGCAGCACCGCATATGAAATGTTGACTGTGGCTTTTGGCGAATCTACTATGACTAAAACAAGAGTTACAAGTGGTATAAACGTTTCAAAGAGGGTCGAGAAGACGAAGACAACAACCGCCCTGAATGCCCTAGCACATCAATTACTGACGACAATGTGGAAGAAGTAAAGAAAATGGTTCTGGAAAATCGTCGAATCACCATCAGAGACGTTGCTGATGATGTTGACATACCTTTGGCTCATGCCAAGCAATTTTTTTAGAAGTTTTGGGCATGAAACATGTAGCAGCAAAGTTTGTTCCGAAATTGTTTAATTTCGACCAAAAACGACATCGCATAAACATCGTTCAGGAATTGCTGAATGAAGTCGAAAACAATTCAGGATTTCTAAACAAGGTTATAACAGGTGAAAAAACATGGGTATGATGTCGAAACTAAGGTCCATCGTCTCAATGGAGACTGCCTGAAGAGCCAAGACCGAAAAAAATTCGACAAATTTGATCACATGTGAAGGTTCTTCTCACTGTTTTCTTCGATTATAATGGGATAGTGCATCAGGAGTTCCTGCCTTATGGTCAATAAGGAATTCTACCTGGAAGTTAAGCACCGTTTGCGTGAAGCAATCCGAAGAAATTGACCAGAATTGTGGCAAAACCACTTGTGGAAATTGCATCACGATAATGCACCCGCTCACACCTCAATGCTTTTTTGTGACTTTTTGGCAAAAAACTAAACCGTTATGCTGCCTCAGCCATTGTATTTGCCGGACATGGCCCTCTGCGACTTCGTTCTATTCCCAAGGCTGAAGAGAACCATGAAAGGACGACGTTTTGACACCATTGATGAGATAAAAAGAGAATTGCTGAAGGAGCTGAACACCATAATGAAAAGTGATTTCCAGAAGTGCTTCCAAGATTGGAAAAAGGCTGGCACAAGTGTATTATATCTTAGGGAGATTACTTTGAAGGGGACAAAGTTGATGTTGATGATTAAATTATTATTTAGGAAAAACAAAAATTCCCGTTACTTTTTGATGATCACACCTCGTATTTTATAACAGAAGTGTCAACCATTTATTACTTTCTCTACTACGTATAGTAAGTAGGGGAAGTATTGTATTTTTTGTATAATTAGTATCTAGAACCAGTGAAAGTCCATCTAATTGTTATACTGCTTCATGAACATGAAGTATATGAATAATATTTTAAAGAAGTCATTAAGAGTTCATTACTATTATAGCTAATTGCTAGAAGTTTACAGAGCAGTTGAGCACTTCTTATCCGCAAAAATTGAGATTGTGCAAGGACCTCTTTTATTGCCATTTCTGATGCCAATGGGCCAGCTTGTAATATCTAGTAAGCAATAATTCAAACCCTGGCAGACATTAAGTTGGTATGCAAAATTGCATCCTAGCCTCCTGTCCATATACGAGGAAATGTGCAGTCATTTACCATACTTGAATAAGATAGAAGCCTCTCATAAAGTCAAGGCATCTGCTCTTAAGTATCAGTGCCAAACTCCAGAGATTTAAAGATGCTTCACCCAAAGCGTGTATAAGTGTATGATCTCTGGTTTTATTTGTGCTGCATACAAAAGCATAAGGGTGGCGAAACCATGTTGGAGTAAATTGCTTTGGAAGTAACGTTTACTAAAGAAGTCCCCACTATGAAAGTAGATTACTACGGGAGCAATTTATCCCGAAAGTAATGTTGGAGAGTTCAGTTACAATTTACTCTTTTAGTTATGATTACGGAAGTAAGAGCTAATTACTCCGAAGGTATTGTTTTGTTTGCGCGATTTACTTGATGCAGTCATGAATAAGGTTATGTGCGATAGGAAAAGGGGAGAAACGTCAGCAAAAGAGATAAATGTTTGGTGGTAGAAATAAAGAAAATCCATTTAAACAATATGAGTGTAAAAAGTGTGATAACGTGCATTACATTGGTCTTCAAAGCCAGTGAGATACCGCCAACACTTGCAACGTGCGTTCTTAATTACTTTTTATTTTAGGTTTATTAGTATTTTGCGTTTCTGATTTATGAGAGGTTAGGTTAGAGTTTTTTATATATATATATAAGCTTAGGTTCATGATTCACGGGAAGTTGCTTTTATTAACATTTTCAATGAAGACCCAAGTATAAAGCCAAAACGTGTTATAAAGATACTGGAAAGTCGTGATTGACGGGTTTAATAATTCTAGCGATGGGAAACGTACTGAAGAGCAGCTTAAAATTCTGGAAACAATATTTTTAATCTACATTTTGCACCGCAGATCACTTGCGTGTTGAGAGAGAATGCCCTTTCTGATTTTGGAAAAGTTCACCATATTCATGGATGAGTACAAAATAGTAACATGCATGCAGTCAATTCCACACACAATGGCAGGTATGCATAAAACCTAGTAATTGCTTTTGCTAGCAAATGATGGAAGCTAAAGCAATTGCTCTAAATTGTATGCATAAACTGCATGCTTTTGCTTAAAAGCAATTGCTAGCTATGCATAGGAATTGCTAGCCGCTACCAGGCCACTCCAAGTGATCATTCCCTTAGCGCACATGCGCAAATCCAATTGCGTCATGTAAGCAGACGAACTTCACGTTCCTTTCAAACTGCGCTGTGCATTTTAGTGTACTTCCTTGTCGCTTAATCGAGTTCTTTTGTTAAATTTGGTAAGATGTTATCAGATGGTTCTGATATAGAAGTGGACGAGTTTAATGATGTGTTTGTGAATGTAATTAAGGACAAATCGGTGTTGTTAAATAAATCGCAAGTTTCAAAAATAAAGCAAGAAAAGGAGGAAGCGATTGGGCAAGCGATTATGAAAATTGAGCAGCTTTGTGACAAAATTGAATTCCAAACAAATAACAAAGAAAATAAGTAATATGAAAACTGTAGTGAAAAGAAAGACCGATATGAAGACAACAGGAAACAAAAAAATTAGCTGAATCAGTGGCTGCAACAACTGTTTTTATTACTGTCAGTAGATAACAATCCAACACTAAACAACATTCCAGGTAAGATTTTGAAAGAAACAATTTTCTTCGCTCATTTTAAATACATATCGCACACTTTCTGAAATTTCAAGGGCAAGAAAGAAACTTAAGCAATATCTTTTTTTAAACAGGGAGGTGTGACAGGAAACGAAAGTCCATCTCTACCATCACTGGGGGAACAACAACCTGAGAGACCCGCAAAGCGTCAGCGCATGTTTGAAACTGAGGAAAGCAGAGGATTGTCCACCGTCGATTATCAGAGATTACTTATCAGCGAGCAGCTGAAGTTGACCAGAATACAAATCGATTATTTTTCAAAAAAACTAGAACTTCTCAAAAACAAAACCAACTAGTTCTAAAGCTGCCACATAAACTTTATTTTAAACCATATTTCATTTACAGCAGAATTTTCAAATTATGTGGATTTAAAGTCTGTTTGGTTTTTTCACTTGTATAAATGATTTACAAAGTATATATAATTTCAACAATTTCATTTCGCTTTCTTATTTCTTCTGCACCTACTGCAGCTTCATCACCACCATTTTCAATGCCATTTCATTTTCAAAATCACCCCCATCGCCGTCCAAGTCATCAAAATCATCAACCAAATACTTGGCCACCTTATGTAGGATGAAGCAACTTTGCATTAGTGTTGGTGTGTGCGCTAAATTCAGTCTTAATCCGTAATGAAGAATTGGAAACCTTTTCTTTAACTGTCCGAAACAACGTTCGATTATACCCCGTTCTGCTTTTATAAGTCTATTATACGCAATTTCTTGCAGTGTAACAGATTCCGACATGGAATCATTAACCACGGTGCCAGTCCGTAGCCTTCATCTGCTATCAACAATGTGTTTATACTTCTTTTCATTATTGCGTACGGTGCACTGTTACGCCATATGCGTGAGTCATGCACTGACCCAGGCCACTGAATATCCACATTGGTGAAACATTCCTCAGCATTACACGTAGCTTGCACATTTATAGATGCATAACCTTTGCGATTGACGTATTCCTCTCCGTGATGATGTGGTTTTGGAATCCTCACAGGTGTGCAATCGAAAACACCAATTGCAGATGGAAAATTGTATTTTCTCTGCCACTGAAGCTTAGCATCATGCATACTTTGTTGATCTGAAGGAAAGGACACCCAGAGGTGAGTTTTTTTAACAATTTTGTTTGCTACGTATGTGACAGTTCTTGACACTGTACTTTGATATATACCCATATCTTCTCCAACGCCAACCTGAAAACCGGGGTCTCCTATGTATCTAAAAAATGTCCTCATTTTCTGCTGACTGCTCAAAGCTCCATCACGTGTTTCATCATTTTCTCCCACAAAATAATCATTTAACCACGTAACGTTTTCACTGCTAAATCGATATAACTTTTTGAAATCCCGTTCTTCGGGACTCCTTCTAGGTTTGTAGACCTTCCTTTCCCGGATATTCATAAATGCAGCCATTTATGCTTACGAAAAACCTTTTGCTAGGCTAGTGAAGCCACAACTGAGGCAGGCTTCAATTTTTCATAGCATTTGCTATGAAGCAAAAGCAATTCCTAGGTGTTATGCATACCAATCGTAGCAATTGCTATGTGCATAGGTTTTACTTAACTTGGCGCGCATGATGTAGCTTTTGCTAAAGTAAAAGCAATTGCTACTTATTATTATGCATATCTATCGAAGCTTTTGCTAAATTTTCCTACAAATTTGTAGCAAAAGCAATTGCTTAGTTTTTATGCATACCACCCAATGCGTGGGAAATCTGTGAAAGTAAAGAAGAATTTCCTTTTATTTTCTTTACATTCGTGTATATTTATATGTGTAGGTACCTAGTTGTTAACCTCAAAAGCGCTCTAACAACGCAGTGAAATACAGGGCTAGCAGATGCATGGTGAACGTTTATTTATAAGATTGCCTGTAATATCGGGATTACGATGAACTTTACTTAACGTGACATGAAAATGCTGGTAAACTAAAGGTATAATTGGCATGTACTTAACGTAATGGGAATGATCTTAATTCATAGTTCTTTTATTACTTCGAGCTAGTACCGATTGGTTCTAATTACCATGTGAAATCAAACTTGACGTAACGGGAAAGAAAAGTTTGATGCCAAACTTTTAAGTTACATTGCGTTAAGTCAATTCTAAAATCTCCATTTAATACAGTGTAAGACTGTCACATTACGTTAAATTCATCGTAATGCCGGCTCAAGCTTCTGAAATATTCTGGTATGAAACACTTATAGGACGCATAACAATAATTACAATTTGGATTATAGAGCTGAATTTGTGTCTGAGTTTTGTTGAAATGTTCTCCAAGCAGGTTCAAAAGGCGCGTATAAGATTCTTTCCTAATACCGAAATGCTCTCTCTCTCCCCCCCCTCTCCCTCTCCCCCTCTCTCTCTCAGTATCATATGGTTCCTGCATAGCACTATTGTATTTCCGTTGTTTTTTTTCGTCGAGATCATCAATGTAACCTAAGTAATCGCTGTTTTCTTCATCGAGATCATCGATGTTATCTAAGTAATCCATGAATGCGTCAAAAATATCTTCCTCCAAATACGATACAGTATTCTAGTTCAATCGACAGGTTAGTTACTCCATCCAGGTCGTAAGAGTAAATTCTAACCTATATTTGTGCTCTATTTAATTTCGTAGTAGCATACTACATGATGGTGCTCCAACATTTACTTCTACGGTAATTTAATCTGGGAGTATCTGAAAGGAGTAAAATTTTTCGGAAGTAGTTTACTCTCGCATGGAAGTCGCCGAGTGTGACTTGAATAGTAGTTTACTACGAAAGTAGAGCTTACTCCAGGTTGGTGCACACCACCCTTAGTGTAGTAACCATTGAAACAGCTATCACATCCTCATCTTGAGATGAATAGTGGGCAGCATTCTCAGCCAGTTTATGAAAATGATGTCTCAAGCTCTTCAATTAAAGGTTGACAAGTTATTTTTATTAGATAGGTTGGACACACTGTACAATAGTGCTTTCATGGGTTAATAGATTTATTTTGGAAAACTTAGATAGCGACAGAGTTTAAGAAATTCAAATGCCTTCCTGTGCTCATGACTCAGATATGTCTCCTCTTGGGATAATCCTACAAATTCAATCTCGAAAAAGGCTGAAATCAAAGAAATTATGCAGTAATGAGCTATGATGGACTTGGTTGAGTAATCATTAAAGCTCGGAACTAGCCCGCGGTATGCAGGAAAATAAAGCACACCATAACATATAGTACCTTAATTAATATTGGCAATTATCTGTGGCTTTAATATGAAATAGTAAATATTCTTTGTTAGCAGTCTTTTGAGACTGGAAGGGGGAGATAAGGATGTCATGCAGCCAGTGCAGCAACTATCACAAAGAGCTGCCACTTGTTGCCAACCTGGGCACAAGCAACTGGTTTTCTACCTTTAGTATTCACGGTCTCAAAATACTCTGAACAAAGAATAACATGTACAGACTTTAAAAGTAAAGAAGGTTGTAGTTTCCATTTGATTCTGTCTGATGTCATTCACCTCTCTTCTGAATTCATTAAGTTCATTAAACCTGACTGCTTCTGCAAGTGTTGCCGGCTTGGTGACTGACAATAAAGGTGAAATAGTGAAGCATTCTAAAGACAAGCCATTAAAGGCATTGAAAAACAAATCGTGTTGAATGTTTTTAACAAACTAATGCAGGAGAATCCTACTGTCATTGTGAATAATACTGTTGAACCAGTTGATTATACCGGTGTCTCTTAGTGGAGTGTTGCAAGTGCACATAAAGAACTAAAGGAAACAGAAGCCTTGCAAACACCAAGAAAGAAAAGAAACAGCCAGAATTATAAAAGGCAGAAGACTTTACCAAATGTGCTATTTGTAGAAAAGTACACAAGTTTTCTTTAATAACAAATGTAAATGTTAGACAAAGTCATAAATTTTGCTAGAAATTGAATTTAGGTTTGTGAAGAAAAACGAAGTGGATATGATTATTGACAGACAGGAAGGATACTGTGGATGGATGGACGGATGGATGCCCAGATTTTACACCTCTTCCCAATAGTGATGCAGTTACAGATTACCTAACAGTTTTATTTTAATTATCATGTATTAATTTCAAATCAGCTTTTATTTTGGTGTTTATTATTATTATTATTATTATTATTATTATTATTATTATTATTATTATTATTGTTGTTGTACACCATTGTATGCATTATAAACACGAGACAGGAATCCAAGTAGCATTTGTTTGTTCATTCATTCGTTCCTCACAACTGACACGAGCATTAGGCTAACACAAAGGAATATAAAACGTCTTGTTTACATTATCCAGTTCTAAGACGGATCGATACCAGAAACTTCACTTCAATGGTACACATAAGCAAAAAATGTATCTCCAGTACTGTTCAATGATGCATTACAACTTCTGAATATCCAGAACAAATCAGTCTAATTTACACTGCAATTAAAAATGATGGCTACTTATCTTTTCTGGATTTGAAAATCATCAGGCAGAACCAAATACTTGCATTTACATCTACAGAAAACTATCACACACAGATAATTACACAAAAAGCAAGAACCTCAACACAAAAAACCACCAACTTGCACATTTCAATACTTTAATAAACCTTAATAATATATGAAAGAACTTCAACAAATGCTCCACACAATACAATCAACACCTTTAATGCAAACATAAGAGAACAGATCAATAAATTGTAAAGACAAAAAGCAATCAGGGATATCTCCACATTACAAACACAGAAGAAATAGATAAAATACATAAACAACACATCACCTAATGATATACTGCCCAAAAGCAGATCACAAACTGAAGAGAATATTCACAATATTATTCTTGCTTCATACAACAAATATAGTATACAGAACCTTTTCACGTCTTTCAGGTTTACCTCTTCTGGTCCCCTACCAGAGATTTGAATTGGAAGCTATTTGAAGTATGTTATTTAACACCATCTGATTGGCATGTGTGAATGAAGGAACTCCACGGATGCGTTACCCACTATAGGAGAAGTAATAGGAAAGAAAGGAAAAAGATCCTCTAGATGCTGGGCCTCAAATAGCTACCCTTAATATCATCAGGGCAAAAATAAAAAATAGTCAAGATAGACTGAATGGGAAAGTAGAATCTAGTAAGGAAGAAGAAGAAAATAAACTTGGACCTTGCAAGCTTTTAAGTGTACATTTAATTTTTATGTTTGTGATTCATTGTGAATGTTTCCATGACAATACATGTCATCTAGTTTTTAAGTTTAAATTAAGTATTAACATGATGTAAAACTTGGACATAAACGTAACACCATAGGTTATCACTCCCATTGACAAATGGAAACAGACAGCAGTCAGTTGTGATAGAGCAGTAAACAGCTGAGTTAATACAGCTGTCTGCAAAGCAACCACCTAAAACCATTGCTTACTAGATATATCGGTAATATCTAGTAAGCAATGCCTAAAGCCCTGTTTCTTATAACCTTGTCTCACTGACATGTATCCTTCCTCTTTCCCCTAATTGGCTAATGGGCATCTTTGAATGGCAATGTATGACAAAACAAGCCCCATGCAATGCAAGGTCAGGCAATAAAAGTGATAAAAGCACTGTCATGATAAGCCTATGCGCTTTCGTCATCCTGAGAAGCAGGTTTAAACAAGGTTCCTTACACCTATTAGTTAAGAATTTATATCCATTCCAGATGCATAAGCTTTTACATAATCTATTTGATGATGATGTGATGATGATGATGATGATGATGATGATGATGATGATGATGATGATGATGATGATCAACTGCTAGGTCATTAGTGCTCTTATAAAATGGATCATAGCTAAGGTCAGAGATAAAGATCAGTAGATCATGGCAAAGGCCAGAGATAAACATGAATATAAAAATCATAGCTAAAGCCAGAGATAAAGGTCAATATAAAAATCATAGCACAAGTCAGAAATAAATATGAATATGTAAAACTAAACCGAGAAGTATGAAACACCTGCCATTAACATAACTAAAACCGCATTTGGAAATTCACTTTCGACACAAAATTAAAAATGCTATCAACCGCTTGCTTATCTGCTAAGACCTTTGCAAGACTGTCCGGCAGTTGCAGAGAGTCCCGAATGATGTGCTAGAGCAATACACTCTAGCAACACGTGACGGACCGAAAGACCTTCGCCACAAAGCGGACAAATAGGAGCAGGGGCACCCTTAAAAAGATAACTATGCGTAAAACTGCAGTGACCAATACGCAACCAAGCCAAAATCACCTCCTCACAAGGAAGTTACCCAGTTTATCGGAATGTCCTTAATTACCCTAAGCTTGTTTCCGCAGAGAGCTAGCCACTCCTCGTGCCAGCACCACAACTCTCTCCGCACAACAAGCCTAAAGTTTTCCGATGTTACTCGAGGAATTATAACACTGGGTTCTGTGGTTGCCGCCTTCGCTGCCAAATCCTCAAGTTCATTCCCCGCAAGTCAATATGACCAGGTATTCAAGCACACTCCACATTAACACCAGAAGCGTATAAAACATGGAGGGCATCCTGATTCGCTGAACAATGGGGTGGTAGTTACACAGCTCACGAAGGCTCTGAAGTACACTAAGGGAATCACTCAAAATGCGACAATCTCCCAATTTTCGACGACGCACATACAAAATGGCTCGGTATAGGACATACAGCTCTGCACTATAAATGGATGTGCTATCATGAAAACCGAATGTATCGGGTTCGGTTCCATGAACATAAGCACATCCAACACCGCTGGTGCACTTAGATCCATCGGTGTAGATCAAAATTCGGCCACTGTAACCGGATAGAAATTCTAAAAAACAGGTGCGGATACAAAACGTAGGCATCGTAGATTTCAGGTATACCGTCATCCCAAGATTTACGTGAGATGTCGCACGTAACCAAGGGGGAACACAGTCTCCCTATTAGCAAACACACTAAGCATTTCAATGTCGTGTTTTCTAAGAAGCTCCCGGAAATGAACACCTGCAGACCTTGGATTAATTGAGCTATTCCTATAACGTTCGTCCAGCGCAGTGTGAAAAAAGGAAGCGAATGTTGGATGTTGAGGCATATATTTGGCGTACAGCCATGGTAGGTTCTTTTATATGTAATCCAAGACAGGCGAGATATTTATAAGAAAAGGAGTGTGTAGATGCAATATTTACAGTTTAAAATCTGGATTTTTTAGGTTGCTGTAGAAAGAGAGAGAGACAGAAAGTAACATCAGTGGTAATGTTAAAAGATTCTCAATGAAAGGTTTGTAATTAAGTTATTTTATTTACAGAAGGATCTAGTTCACCAACATATTGTGCCAGTACTGAGCGGAGGACCCAAGGAGGGCAACGTCCGTCCCTGTAGCTATGCCTCTGACATACACAAAAAAAGCAATCTTTTAAATGTTCCGGCATTGTGCATATGTATTTTAAGAATCAATTAAGTTATCCTTTGCAAAAACCAAATAAAAATATCTGATGTGATCAACTCACATGACTTTCTCTATGCTCCATCGTTTACTAGTGAGTATACTACCTCTTCTTACTCAAACTTATTTCTATATCTACTAATAATCCAAATAAACCTTTGCAGAACTAGCTACATTACACATTTCTTTATAGATACCAGGAGAAATGCGATAGTCAAATGTTTAAGAACTGGAGTTTTATGCCAACCTTAAAATTCCATATTGTTCCCATGCAATCGCGAGAAACGACTGAATGTTGCAAGGATTTTAAAGAATAACAAAGAAATGAACAATTCCAACCATTAAAAGCGGATATCTAAGAAATGACTTATGTTACAAAAAAAACTTATTCGAAATAAATTGTGTTTTTTAACACATCTAATGTGAAGGTAAAGATAACATGTTCTAACTATGGAGTGGGGAAAAACCCTATCATATGTTCAAAAGAAACGGTTTGGGAAAAATAAAACGGTACCAAATAATATGCCTATTAACTTACTAAAGTCTTATATGTGTTACTATGAGCACATGAGGAGGCACCGTAAGTCCAGTTATAAGATACTTGTATTACGTGCAGGGAATGTAATGACGGCTTGTTTACCATCAACATGTCAGACAGCTGTAGACGACAGCTTGTGTTCAGAATACTCGGCCGGGTATCCATATGTATATGAATCGTTGCTGACAGTGGAATAGTTCCCGAGGTCGCGGGTTTGAACCCGGCGGAGGGCAATGGATTTTTTCGGGCATAAAAATCCTTAGCATGACTTCCTCCGGAAGGGAAGTAAACCCAGTGGTCCCGTGTCATAGATTTACGGCATGTAAAAGAATCTCAAATCTAATAAAGAGGCACATGAGCAAAATTACCGGTCTTTCACGCCCAATATAGAATGGGACGCTAAGGATCACAGCAGTTAGAGGGCATCCATAAATAAAACTCAATTTAATTTTGAGGAAGTATTTTTAACACTTAAATAATTTCAGTCAAATTATAATATGTAAATTCAATAACAATATGAAACAATATGTGTATGTAATAATTTGTAAAATGTATGTAACAGTCATTGCATATGCTTATATTATTGTATCCATGTGTAATAATGTTATGTGAACGTAACACGTAATTTAATAATGTAGGAGCTGTGAGAATAATAAGTTAAACGTTGCTAACAATGAGGTAACTTGAGGCAATAATGAGTTTGAGAGTTTAACAATACTACTTGTGATTCTTGGAAGCAATAATATAATTTTAGTGACAGTTTATAAAAAAAAATAGCCAATCAACAACCAGAAAAAGCTTTAGTTAAATGAAGGTATTCTATTGGAGTAGGATTAGCTAATCAGAGACTTGAAATACAGAAATTTACAAGTTTAGATGGTTAAAATCAATTCAGTTGCCTGCAGACAGGGATAGTAACTGGATGCTTGCTTGTGCGTCCTCAAGAAATATATGTAGTCGTGTGAGACGAAAAATAAGTTTACATGTTAAAAAGTGTAATTAATTAATAAAAAGAAGTGAAGTAAAATTATAATCTGTGTAAGCCTACATTCTTAGTCGTATCACAACCCTGCCTAAGAGAAACGTGTCTCTAACAAATACTGACGCAGCCGAGGCAAACTTAACTATATAATATTTAAAGAAACAGTTAAATTACAGTAATAATATTTTTTTTTAAACTTGGGGCAAAGGCCACCGGAAACTGTTTACTATAGCTGCGGTTGCAACTACTACGAGTTCGGTTCATCAACAGTTGAAATATAATACAACTCCTTCCATACGTAGCAGCAACATTCTACTTTTCTCAATTTTTCGAGCATTATACATGCGACGTGTCATCTAGCGTGGCGGTCTGGACTACACAAATCAGTTGATTCAACTCAATGGAAATGTTGCTGTGACACGCCGCGATGTATATTAAAAGCGGAATAAATACGCCAATTTATTAATTTTCTTTTCAATGCAGATCACAAACAAGGATGCAAACCATTATATTGCTAGTGTGCATTGGGTTGACCTTTACAGGTCACACAATATATTTCTTTATAGCAACCTTCATTCAAACGACTTTAGTGGGAAGCGCATCAACTCCAATAATTATTGGATATGCTTTGAAGCTCAATGGTTGATAATTTATAGCTTTTGCGGTGCTGCCAAATAAAATATAATTTTAACACAATTACCTTGTGCTGAAAATGCGAATATCAGGAGTTGCCAAAGCGTAGCTTGAAGATTTTTATCCAGAGAATCTGTCAAAGCTTAGAAAAACGGAAATATGTGTACCGTTCAAATCATGCTTAAGGCACGAGACTTTGGTATTTTACTATACTACGCTCCTCAACAGTCGGCAAAACTTTCAGAATGAAGTGCTGTTAGGCCTTCATTCTATATTCATTTTGGAATGTGACAGAAGCCGCAGATAAAAAACATTTGTAACTTCAATTTTGAATTGAAAACAAGATTGTGCAGTAACACGTGAGTGTAATAGCGCCGCCGTTTGGTAACCTGATCCCAAAATCTCGTTCACACAAATTTATGCTCAGTTTCATTCCAATAATATAACACTGGTTCAAGAAAAATATAACACGTGATGAGTTCTATTAACGTAGAAATATTAACTCAGGTTGCCAACATTCTCGTGAAACCACCCTACATCGGTAAATACGATGCTATAAAAGAACGCCCCGAGGTCACGGGTTCAAACCCGGCGGAGGGCGATGGATTTTTTCGGACGTGAAAATCCTTAGCATGACAATTGTGCAAAATGAGAAGCCTAGCGGATTATAAGTTTAGTGAACAGCTTCTAAAACATTATTGCTACAACGATTACTTTGTAAAATGAACACTATATTATCACTGAACAGTGACGATCTGCCTATACCCTCGCCGCTGTAACGTTGCACTTGACAGCTAGCGTTTAAGCTGGTACACTCGCAAAAAAACAGATGAAAAGCTTCAACCGTTTGACTTCCTAAGCCAATCACAAGGCAGCATTCCGGATGGTCGATGACAAAGCGGAACCGGAACTAGAATCGGCTGTTGCAGGATATAACTATTCCCAACCACGTGCTTCAGTTTGTGAATCTCTAGCACGAGCGTCGAGTAGGTTCTTTGCAAGCTACATATTGTTCATTGTTATTTATTGTTGGTTATTGTTTGATAGTTTTGTTATTGTTCGTTTATACATATTTATATTTATCTATTTTATATATTTCATTCATATTATGTATTTAAACATAACTTAAGTGCGACAATGTCTGAAAATAGACGCCGATCGCCGAGTGATGATTCACGAAGTGAAAATCCTTTGCGCCGAGGTGTGCCACTTAATAGGCATCGGAACTATTAAGGAGAACCGGGGAATTCTTTGAACAGTAAAAGTAGTACGTGAAGCTTCATGGCAATCCCTCTATTCCTGCTGATAAAGCCGTACAAGGAACTGCAGCAGCTCTTGGACTAAGCACGAGAACTGTTATTCACAAGGAAGTGAAACTCCAAGAGAAAGAGGACAAAATTCCTGAACCATCTGGAACACAACAGGCATTTCTATCAACTCCAGGGAAGAAAAGAAAGCAGCCTCGTCCAGTCACAAATCTTGATGCTTTCCAATTAGACGCCATACGTAGACACATTTATGCCTATTATCATAGAAAGGAGTAGCCGACCACACCAAAGCTGCTTATATCGCTTATTTTCAATTAACAATAATAATACGAAATAGTTATTATTCATTGACGTTCGCTACATACGTACACTTTATGTATGCGGCTTAGACACGAAAGAAAGAACAATCAGCTGTTGTTGTTTACTAGCCACTCTGGCAACGTCGCAACCACAATATAGCCAACCTTACGCGAAGCCACACGAACTGTCAAGTGCAAAGATACAGCGGCGGGTGTATAGCTTGTGCCACAATAGAAGATCAGATTTGGTAACTAAAACCAACTCAATCCTAGAAGACTTAGGTCATGGCGAAGGTGCTACAGATTAACCTCCAGAACAGCAGGGCTGGTTCAGCTGCCCTGTGTGTGCTAATAAGGGGCTTTGATGTAGCCTTCGTACACAAACCTTTGTTTTCCAAGGGGAATATTAGAGTTCTGAAAGCTGCGGGAGGAGAACCAATTTATAGTAGATCTAACCAGACTCCAAGGACCTCTATCCTTGTAAAACAAGGAATAAAGATACTGCCGCTTATGCGTCTTTTCGAGAGACCTGACGGTAGTAAAATTACGATTATCAAATATAGAAGTACAGAAGGGGGTTATGGTCGCATCGGTTACCTTTCTTATGATGATTCAGAACCTCTCCCACAAAGCAATGAAGGGTTAGTAGCCGGATGCATAAAGGAGGGCTCCCACCTCATCATTGGATGTATGCAAACTTCCATCATACTGCAAGGGGGAGCACTAATATCAATCAAAATAGGTGAGTATCTCTTCAATTTTATTATGTCTAATAAGTTAGATTATAATGAACGTAAGAAACAGGCCGACCTTTGTTACAGTCAATAGGAAGGAAGCTTTAAACAATAGCTACCAACTATATTGGTAACTTTGTAAAATGACATGTATTATCTGATGAGGTGAGTTGTTCAGACCATAGATGCATAAACCTTGAGTTGTCTGTTTTTTCCCAAGAATTAGAATCATATAAAAATTCTAGGAAAACTGACTGGAAGTCTTACAGATAGTACTTAGCTCAGAATCTGAACAAAATTGATATTGAAGCAGAGAGTTATGCGGACCTAGAGACAGCATCTAGGCTTTTTCAGGAGGCAATAACTGAATCTTTTAATAGTAGCTGTCCTCGTGTGAAAAGACATTCACGCAGGGATATCCCCTGGTGAAATAATGACTTAAAACGAAAGATGTAATAAGACTACAACAGAGCAAAATCTTCAGGCTCATAGACTGAATACAGAAAGCCAGACAATATAATGTAATAAAGATTCCAAGAAGGCTAAGAGGGATTCCTAGAGGGGCCGTTTTGAGGAGATTGAATAGACTCTTGACTATGCCAGACTCCAAAGAATTCTCTCTAAGGGAGGGACAACCCCCAATTTCAACTCTTGAAAATGGTAATGGGGAGTTAACTAACTTTGTTGAGGAAACTATGGAGGTACTACTAAAAACTCATTTTCCCGGCAGTCTAGGACTTGAATTCCTATAGCGGACCTCAAGGAAGGAAGACTGGCATACAGTTAAGAAGATCTCTTATGAAAAACTAAAATTGGCTGTGTGTCTCATTTGAACCCTACAAATCCCCTGGTAGAAATGGCATTATGCTTATCATGCTCCAACAGAGCTTTGAACTGTTAGCAGGGGCTTAATAAGAAATATCAGAGCAATTTTGGCACTGGGATACATTCCAACAAACTGGAGGCATGTTAGGGTGGTATTTATACCAAAACGTGGGAAACCAGGTGGATCTGGGGAGGTGTTTTGTTAACCAGACCTTTACACGAACGAGTTTGCCTATAGAGTAGGATACTCCACAGCAGCTGCGCCTTTCCAGATTGATTACAATATGGAAAAAAACAGGGGACTTGGGAAAATGGCATTGGGTGCCTTCGTGGATATTGAAGGCGCTTTTAACAATACTTCAGGGAAATTTCCACAGCGTTAAGAGAGCGTGAAGTTGTTGAAACTTCTTGTAGGTGAATATAATTCATGCCCAAAAAGAGAGTGTTACATGCATCTTCCTTGCGGTCAGCAATTTTGCTTCAATATTTGAGGCAGTATTTTTAACACTTAAATGATTTCAGTCTAATTGTATAATATAAAATATAATAACAGCCCGCCTTAAAGCAATATGTGTATACTACAATATATAAAAAGTGTATATTACAGTCATTGTATTAGTTTGTATTATTGTGTACATGTATAATAATGTTATGTGAATGTATTAGGCAATTTAATAATGTAGGAGCTGTGAGAATAGAAGCTGAAAGTTGGTAACAATGAGCTAACCTTGAGGCAATAATGAATTGGAAAGTTTAATAATGCTACTAGTAATTCTTGGAACAACAATGTAATATTTAAAACAGTTTATAAATAGCCAATCAACAACTAGAAAAAGCTTAGGTTAAATAAAGGTATTCTATTGGAGTAGGATTAGCCAATCGGAGACTTGAAATAGAGAAATTTACAAATCCAAGCGGTAAACGCCAGACGCTAGACGGCAGCGTACCTGAGCAGTTCATTCGCTCGGTACGTATCCAGTGTGAGACGAAAATTCATTACACCGAGAATATTATAAAGTTTGTGTTAAAAAGTGCAAGTAATTAATAAATAATCTCACAGCTCTCTATATAAGTGAAGTGTTATTTAATTGTATGAAGGGTTAATAAAAGGAGTGAAGTAAAAAATTATAATTCGTGTAAGCCTACATTCTTCAGCAGCATCATTCCCTCCTAAGATATACATGTTTCTACAAATTAATACTAACGCTACAGAGGCAAACCTAAATATATATAATATTTAAAGAAACATAAAAGTACAAAGTTGATTCCTAAACGTTGGGGCGAAGGCTACCGGAAACTTTGTATCGTAAGTGTGACTAACACTCCAAGAAATTATCTCAAGTTTTTGGCTCCCCAACAGTCGAACTACAATACACCTTCATAGTCCATTGAAATTGAGTTTTATTTATGGACGTTCTTTAACTACTATGGTTCTTAGCGTCCCATTCCATATTGAGCGTGAAAGACCGGTAATTTTGCTCAGAGGTCTATCAGGCTTGAGGTTCTTTTACGTGCCGCAAATCTACGATACGGGACCACCGGCTTTACTTCCCTTCCGAAGGAAGCCATGCTAAGGATTTTTACGCCCGAAAAAAATCCATCGCCCTCCGCCGGGTTTGAACCCGGGACCTTGGGTTTATAGTCCATGGGGAGTGCCTACAGGGAGCAGTTATATCTCCTCTCCTGCGGAATCTGGTTGTAGACAGATTACTGGATATATATGGTCAGCATTCTGGACCCCACAATCTACGGCTATGCTGATGTCATTATCATCATAGTTCGTGGAAACGTTTTAAACACTATTAAAGAGCTCGTGTAGAGAGGCTTAAGGTAGTAGAATGAGTAAATTCTAAGGGCTAACTATTAGTCCCCATAAAACAGTCCTGGCCCCTTTCACCAAAGAAGAAGCTTTAGAGCAACTTGGGCCTCTGTTTCTCAATGGTGAGCAATTAAAAATGTCGGGAGAGATTAAGTACCTGGGAGTAATTCTCGACTCCAAGCTGACCTGGAACCAACACATGGAAAAATTATTTTAAAAAGGCATTAATAGTTTTTTGTAGTAAGACGAATGTACGGTAAGAGATGGGGACTAGGACCTAGAATGCTACATTGCCAATATACTAGGGTAGTCAGACCATCCTTTCTGTACGGTGCAATAGTGTGGTGGGCTAAGACATAAGAACTAAGTAGGATCCAAAGGATGACCTGTCTAACAATAACTGCGGTAATGGGAACGACCCTGCTGCAGCAATGGAAACACTTTTGAGCCTGACTCCTTTGGATATTTTAATAACAGGGGAGACCAGAATGGCTTTTTAAAACTGCAGCAAGACAGAACAAAGATTCCAAGGATTGCATCGGGAATTTTGGCCATAGCGAAGGAGATAGTAGATCCAATTTTCGAGGCGTAGACAGATTACCTCGGAAAAAAGCTATATATCACCATAAGAAATTCAAGGTAACGATAATTGAAGAGGACTTAATAATGCAAGAATCCTATAATAAATTACCTGAGTGTACTTTGATCTGGTTCACAGATGGCTCAAAAACAGACTTAGCGATTGGTTCTGGGGTATTTGGTATAAGACCCAGGTGTAGCTCTCATTGGATCTGATAGCCATGGTATTTCAAGCCGAAGTATTTGCCATTTTACAATGTGCAAAAGAAAATCTTACAAGACAGTATAAGAAGAAACAGATCATGATTTTTTCAGACAGCACTAAAGATTTAAATAGCCCTTTAGTGTCAACAAGACTGGTAGATTAATCGATTACTGCCTTATTCAACCTGGCAAAGCATAATAAAGTGTGTTTGTCATGAGTCCCATGGCATAAAGGAGTTGAAGGCAATTAGAAAGCTGACGAACTTGTAAAGCAAGAATTGTCAGAGCTGCAACCCAAACCAGAGCCACCTATAGGCACACCTACTTGTTCCATTAGAGCGACTATAACAAACTTATGTAAAAAAAAGATACTCTTAGGCATGGGAGAAGACTCCAGGAATTCGGCATGGAAAACTGTTTATCAAAGAAGCATGCAACCTTGAACTGACACACTGCTTAACTGTAGTAAGTCTCAGTTAAAAACAATAGTAGCCTTTGTACCTAGGCATATACAAATGAGAAAGCACCAACAAATAATAATAATAATAATAATAATAATAATAATAATAATAATAATAATATGCTCATTTGAAGCGTTAGCACCAAGGAGATGCAAGATATTTGGGAAATTTTTATGGAACCAAAGGACTACTACCCCATCACAATATTTGGCCTGTGTAATCTAGTAGGGAACACAGGACTGAAGTGAAAGGGTAGCAATCATTACAGCTCAGGGCCAACATAGGGTACCCCAGTATCCTTTTTGCCAGCTGATCAGCTTTTTCATTTACATAGGTGCCCTGATGACGTACCACATTTCGGCCCTGATGATAGATGATAGGGCAATCAAGACATTCCCAAACCAGTTTTGTTTTACTGGAGCTTTTGCAGACATGCCCAAGTCCACAAAAACTATTTCCTTATAAGTAGCAACAATAAATCCTTTCAAGCCCAGTTAAAAAGACTTAGATAACTTAAGTCATTGTCTGAACTTTCCTTGCAAGTGCCTTAGTTAACCAAACAACTTCAATCCCGCTCCCGACCACGTTACAGATTGAATTCAGGAAGAGGGTCAAATAGCGATAGTTCTCGTACTGCGTCTACAAACAACACATGTTACTACCACACTAAATTGGCGAGCATGCTTAAAAATTCCTACAACCGTGCAGTATGAGCGCAATGCTTCAAGTTCAATCGGATAATTTGGAAAACTAATCGCCTTCTCCCACTGACGACAGAAAAGCAGGGGGTTACAGCTGTGTCCCTTATTTGTAAGTGGCAAGTAATCGGCAGTCCCTTTTCTGATCGATACTGGAGATGTGTCAATTGTTCCAGCTTCATCTTAAGAAAAGCGAACTCCCAGTAAACTTGAACCTTTTGGAGCCAATAACACCACAATCAAAACATATGGCCCAGAAGTTGCTCAGATTCGAACTCGGTTTACGCCGAGAATTCCAGTAGTCATTCATTATAGCTAATGTAAGTAGACTATCATTGGAATAGACTCTCTTCCCAACTATAATCTGTTGGTTGACAGTCAGCGTCGACGTTTGTTTGATGGCAATACTAACCTTATTGCTAATGTCATAACCTACAAAAACAATATTGAGGAAATCAAGACTGTACCGTATGAAAACCCTTACAAATTTATTCTGAGTGAATTTGCTGAGCTGACAGATCCCGATATTGCGAACAGAAAATCAAACTACGCAATACTGAACATCACAATGAAACCAGAGGGCCTACTATTTTTTGCCAAACCAGGAGACATATATGCTTTATGTACACTAAATTCAGATTTTTCGATTTAGCAAAGAATTAAACATTCGGGTGAGTAATATACATAGAAAAATGTTTTAGTTTGCATAATTGGGTTAAGTTCATTTAAGCAATAATATTATATTTTAGTCGCTTAACGTGAGTAAATATTCGTAAAGGGATGTTTTCTCACACAATCATTCCATTTTAACAACATAACCTCATTCAAGTTTTATGCACTTTATCCAATTCTACTTTGAAACGGGATATGCCTACCTCGTATTTGGTATTGGTAGATAGCCCCCTGTTATTACATTATTTTAACATGCTCGCTTATGCAATTTTTATTAATCATTTCCGTGTAAATATTATTTTTGTAATCTGTATTTTTTCTGTGTGGAAACATGGACAGTATGGCAGGTTAGAAGTTGTACATTGTAGGGTAAAGCAGCACACTTTTTTGCTCAGTTTGCCTGCAGTCTTTTGTTAAATAACGGGAGGGTACGATTCTTTTATGCCTTTGCTAGCAAGGATTGACGCTTCCGTGGTCACAGGAAAATAAGAAAATTTGCGCGAATCTAAATAAAATCCCGCTTGACGTTCATACCATGTGACTTAAAATTCAGCCTATCAGTACAAAATTGAAAGCCCACGCTTCGAGGCCCGCGAAGAGATAGCCAATAAGAAGTTTTTAGCATGCTGGCCCTAGAGTGGGGTATGTAGGGTATAAAGGACCAACAACATTTGGCTAAGGCCCCCCAGGCTTCGTAATATGCACGACGCTGAATCCGTGTCTCTCGCCTCTAGAGTTCCCGCGATAAGTATGCCGCAGTGTTAAATATAATACCGCCGATGCATATGTAAATTAAAATAGTGTGTGATCAAGACAGTGCATCTGGATATTTGAAATAAGGCAGCCGTGTTAGATACCAGTAGTGATCGGGGTACTGATACGTCTGGCATTATATTGATATGTTAAATACGCTGTATTAAAGAAGTTAGGGTTTAGGCCATCTCGTGCCAGGAACAAACTATGCAAAGTGAAATGTTGTTTTTTTGCTACGGGAAATAAACCTAGTATTGATGAGTCCCACGAATTTCATGTACTACCCGTCCCCATCCAGAACCTGTACGCCCAAGATCTTCGACTCGTTGGTGTTAAACAAAAACGCCAATCAGATTCACATCCACCGCCCTGAGCAAAAACCAAAATAGCCCGGCAAGCTCTAAATGGTGTAAACTACGACGGAGCTTGGATCATCTTCGACGCATCGGAGACGCGCGCAGAAGAGGCCGCCGGAGGTGACTTCACACCGGACACAAAGGACAGCGCCTGGCAGCCGCACTCCATCCCCCGGATCGAGGAGAGGCGGTAAGTTAGCCTTATCAGTGAACCCAGCGGCATAAGGACCGCCTCAACTTGCAACGATGGTTTTCTTCATATTATTTGAATACTCCCTCTTCGAATAACTTCCTCTGCAACAATTTTGTCCTCCATTTGAACAGTTGAGAAGAAATAGATTACACGTTGGTTCAACGTATTGTATGAAACGAAACAGCGCGATAAGCTATCTAACCTTTCGCTAACTGTCGGTTTTTAGTAGTTCCGTCAATTTGTGTATAAAATAAACTTAGAGCCTATATAGAGTACAAGCTACTGGAATTCACCTGAAGTCAACGGTGGCATATTTACCCGATTGTAGTGCTTTCTGGTTACACTTGGGAGCATTCCATGACATCAATGCCAGCAGTATGAACACTTAAGAATCGGACTATGATATATGTGCACATTGCCACAAGTTTTGGTTTATGCTGATTGGTTGGTTTCTTGGGCATCGATGTCGCTTGAAAAATATGAAAGGAACAGTTCCTCTAAATAGCTTATTTAACAACTTAGGAAGGAAGCTTATTATACCACACGACTTTCCAGATTATAAGTGTATAATAAATAAACAGATTGTATAAGCTATTAAATTAGCTTTTCCTCTCAACCTCCGTTTCCTCTCCACCCCCATCCAGTAGCAAATGGCGGCAGTTAACTAATGTATTTCCAACTTGAGTGCGGATTTAAACCTTTTTGGGGCGAAGAAGAATCACAAACGGAAACCGTTAACAAGTGGCAAATTTTAACACATTATATTAAATATGTTCAGTAAGCTAATGGAAACCCAATCATGAGAGTCAGTGAATGATATAGTGAAAATAACCTCTGAATATACGGTGTCATTGGGTATTCTGTAGCATACGCCTATAAGGAGCTGGAAGAAACGGGAACTTTAAAAACACTAGGGATGAAAAGAAACCGGCAATAAACTAGTCATAGGAAAGTTTGATGGCTTCGTTAAGTGTCAGTTCTAGATAAGGTTCATATAATTTTCAATTTAGGTAAATAATGACTTACACTTGCCCAACTTTAAGAGATCTACTTTTCGTAAGTTATTAGATAAGGGCTTTGAGCATTTAAAGGGAAATGGAGTTAATGTCAATGTGATAATGGACATATATCTTTTTAATTTATGAACGCTTTTAAACTACAACGATCCTTAGCGTCCTATTCTATATTGGGAGTGAAAGGCTTATAGAAGCCTTTTTTATCAGGCTTGAGGTTCTTTTACGTGCCATAAATCTACGACACTTGACCACCGGCTTTACTTCCCTTCCGAAGATAGCCATGCTAAAGATTTTTACGCCTGAAAAATTCCATCGCCCTCCACATGACATAATATTGGGTCCATTACACATTACTACAGTCGGAATTTTGGAATACGTGAATAACGCTAAAATAACCCTGAAATAGCCTGATTTCTTCATAACTTCCATGTTCTAAACTCAATTAATTATTAATCATCTAATGCTTACAAGCTACCTTAACCTCCAAATATGTCAGTTAATGTTTCAATTATACATTAGAATGCAAAATGATTACTAATTCTAAACCAACACAAACATACTCGTGATTACTTTACAAGATCCATAATGTAACTACAATTCGTAATTAATAACTCACCTTGCAAATTATGGAATATACAGCCATGTTAGGGCAAATGACTGCGGTAGTAAGTGGAAACGTTCAGGAATCCGATCAGAAAAGTGAATACACCAGATTGATATATCTATACCCCCGCCGCTATAACGTTGCACTTGACAGTTCGTGTGGCTTCGCGTAAGGTTGGCTACATCGTGGTTGCGACGTTGCCAGAGTGGCTAGTAAACAACAACAGCTGATTGTTCTCATTTCTATCGTGTCTAAGCCGCATACAAAAAGTGTACGTAAGTAGCGAACGTCACTGAAATATAACTATTTCGTATTATTATTGTTAATTGAAAATAAGCGATATAAGCAGCTTTGGTATGGTCGGATACTCCTTTCTATGATAATAGGCATAAATGTGTCTACGTATGGCGTCTAATTGGAAAGCATCAATATTTGTGACTGGACGAGGCTTCTTTTTTTTCTTCCCTGGAGTTGATAGAAATATCTGTTGTGTTCCAGATGGTTCAGGAATTTTGTCCTCTTTCTCTTGTAGTTTCACTCCTTTGTGAACAACAGTTCTCTTGCTTAAACCAAGAGCTGCTGCAGTTCGTTGTACGGCTTTATCAGCAGGAATAGAGGGATTTCCGTGAAGCTTCACGTACTCCTTTTCCTGTTCAAAGAACTCCCGGGTTCTCCTTAATAGTTCCAATGCCTGACTATTAAGTGGCACACCTCGGCGCAAAGGATTTTCACTTCGTGAACCATCACTCGGCGATCGGCGTCGTTTTTCCGACATTGTCGCACTTAAGTTTTGTTTAAATAAATAATATGAATGAAATATATATAAAATAGATAAATATAAATAAATAAATGTATAAACTAACAATAACAAAACTATCAAACAATAACCACAAATCTAAATAACAAATAACAATGAACAATATGTAGCTTGCAAAGAACAACTCGACGCTCTGCTAGAGATTCACAAACTGAAGCACATGGTTGGGAATAGTTACATCCGGCAACAGAGCCGTTTCTAGATCCGGAATGCTGCCTTGTGATTGGCTTAGGAAGTCAAACGGTTGAAGCTTTTCATTGTTTTTTCGCGAGTGTACCAACTTAAACGCTAGCTGTCAAGTGCAACGTTATAGCGGCGGGGGTATAGCATTGCTTACTGTATTATAAGCTGGCGAATCGGAATGAGAACTTAAAATAAAAAAGGTTCCTGCGCAACGAATGTTTGCCAATATAGGAACTCAATTACTCCCTAAACTATAGATCATTAGCTCCAGAATTTTCTAAAAGGTTTAATAAAGTTAAAATAAGATTAATATAACGATGTCTTCATAACCTTCGTGTTCAGCGTATAATCCATTCTGCTTTAAACTCTAAATATGCCACTTAATGTTCGACTCTATTATATATCGCAGCAAAGAGAACTCAGGAAAGTATTTTGCCGTAACACGATTAGTGTTATACCCTCGATTACTTCTTAAGTTTTACAACGTAGCTACTATTCGTAATTAATCACTGACTTTGACAAATCAATGGCGGCTTTCCCAAATTTAGGTTGTAACTGAGCGATTCTAGCGGCAATACGTCCAGGGTATCGATGAAGAGAATACGCCAGCTTGAAATATCTAGTAAGCAATGACTTAAGCGATACCAGATAGCACTGCCTCTGGAGTCTGGTGGTTATCATACTATCAAGGTTTCGGTTCGATTCCCGATTGGAGGACGGGAATTTTTAATTCGCCAGGATTACTTCTCAGACTTCCCGAGGTCGCGGGTCCAAACCCGGCGGAGGGAGATGGATTTTTTTTCCTGGCGCAAAATCCTTAGCATGGCTTCCTTCGGAAGGGAAGTAAAGCCGGTGGTCCCGTGTCGTAGATTTACGGCACGTAAAAGAACCTCACGCCTGATAAAGAGGCCTCTGAGCAAAATTTCCGGTCTTTCACGTCCAGTATGGAACGTGACGCTAAGGACCACAGCAATTAAAGATCGCCCATAAATAAAACTCAGTCTCTCTGCTTTCAGACTCCCCTGTAGCAACTAAGCAAGATGCAGCCGAAATAAAAGTGAGTCGTTAGTAAAAAAAATGTGCTTCTGCCTTATGCTAAAGAGAAGCTACTAAGCGAATTAAAGCAAAATGTTCCGTTTTCAATAGGTTCAGACGTTTCAAATAAGGGCAACAAAACGAATTACCCGATAGTTGTAACGTACTTCTCCAAACATAAGGAGAAATGTAATAAAGTTCTTGATTTCTATAAGATGTAAACGAATCTGCAGAAGCCATCTCAAATAAACAAAAATCGATATTATTGGAAAATGGCTTAACGCTAAACGATATAGTTTCTTATTCAGCCGATAAGGCTTCTGTTAATTTCGGTAGACATAATTCTATCTCTAATACATTAAAATAAAACCGAGCTTAATCAAAGCAAATTGTTGTCATATCCCCGTAAGAGTGGGGGGTTTCCGAACCCTTCAGCTGTCGAGGTGAAGGCGCTGCGGACTCTGAGCACTCGTGGTACTTCTGACGTTACTAGAAGTACGCTGGGCCAAATGTCCGTAAAGGTGACGTTTGGATTGGGTTGGGCTCGGTGGAGCAGTGGTTCTTAATACCCATGGGAGATTGGGTACGTCTGTGCGGTTTTCCGCCCAGACGGGGTTGTGAGACACCGGTTCCTCTCATGAGAGCCGCTGGACAGCTAGATTGCTGTCGTCCCCACAGAGGTCTCGGTAATCTCCTTTTGGGGGGGGGGGGTGTTGACGTATCCACTTCCACCCTGTAAGGGGGGCGGATTTAATTTTCAGATGCCCACCTACTGGAAAGCTCTCGGTGTAGGGAGTGTCACTCCGATTATGCCCTTCTCCCAGAGTCACATAGAGGACCAGTCCCCCCTGGCTGTTGTCATTTATTACATAACTGTGCTAAATTTGGATTCAAGCTTATAAAATATGTCTTTCAGTCTAGTTCTTAAGCTATATTCACACTTTTCTTCGTCAAAAAAATTCGAGAACTAAAAGCATTTTGCAACACGTTTTGGTGCGATGGTTGTCTTTGCAGTCAGCTGTTAAGCGTCTTAATAAGGTGTAGCACAGGGCGATGAAAAATACACCCCTTATTTGGAATATGATGCATTAGTTCAATTTCATGAGATTGTTGAAAGTGAAGAAACAAATAGAGTGTCGCAAGGAGATAAGTTTTATGGATTTGAAGTTAATGTATCTTTAGAACTCCTTATAGAAGAAGAAAGAAATACTCTAGTAAAGGAGTTCACACTTGTTTACGACAGATTATTAAACTATCTTAATAAATGATACAATCTATTGAGAATGACAATGTGTATAGGTTTATGTAAAAAAACTAATTTCGTTTAATAAGTTGGCCAAAGTGGGAAAGAAATGTATAATGATTTTCTGTTTTGAAATCGGTAGTATCAAATATTGATAGGAAGGATAATAATTGTTGTAAAATGTGGAATGAATATTTCGAAAAAGCAACTGCACAAAATATATTCAAAATAATGCAGCATGTCCTCGCAATTCCCGTCAGTAACGCCACGTTGAACGAGTGTATAGTGCGTTATGGTTGGATGCTAAAAACAGAATGCCAACGGAACTTCGGAAGGCCGAGATTTGTGTTCAGATGAATTTGAAAATAACACGTGAAGATTTAGTGTGGTACTTAAAAACAACTTCTTCTGAATGCACGAGATCCCCCCCCAAATATGAATAAAAAGGTACGTGTGTATAACAGTAACTTTTTATCACTATTATTGGTATAGGTACGGTTAGTAGTAGTAAATCTTATTATGTTAGCAAAAAATTGTGATAATACACAAAAATGTGTTTTAACAATTTCTGTACCCAATTACACAGATGTCCGTGGCCCGTAGATGGTCTCCGGGGCCTGCCTGAATTCATTCCTGATTTACAACTTGCATACCAGCGTAATACTAGTTGGACTAAGACCTTTCAAACGAAAGTATCACATAACGATGGCCAGTTTTATCCAATATTTACAAATTCGCTGAGAGTTTACTATTAATAGCTGCCAAACAATTACTAAACAACGTAGTATCGTCAAACTTAAGCTTTATAAGGGTAATACCGCTGTATAAACGTCAGGTCGGGTACTTCTGGGACTGCCCTCGTACGTGCAAAAGTCGTGCTCGTGATGCCTATCTCGCATTTAGAGAAGCGGTAGATTTTAAATTACTGCATCTATAATGTATCCAGTCTCAGTTCATCCTGGTACAAACAAAACCAATTGGTTGCAGTTCTCCGTTATTGGCTGCAAGCCTAAGAGCAACTTTTAGGGTGCTTCCTACTTGCAATATAGTTCCCACTGTAATAGTTTATTAAGTAACATCAATACAATATGATTACTAAGTCTAATATTACTGTATCTATAGACTGACATTCTTAAAAAATAACGCAATTATTAGCCCAAAGTACCACTGTATTTATAGAGCTCATTTTCTTCTTTTGTTACCACGTGATGGTGTAGCTCGCCATCTGCTACATTGCCACGTGCTCACAGTTTAATCCCGTTAGAGAGAAAGTATCCAATTCATCCTCTGTAAGAAGTGGAGAGAACAAATGGGGTTTACGTGAAGAAAGGGCTTTTTATGTGCACATTTTGTGGATTTTAAAAATGCTAACAGCATGTGTATGTATTTTGAATGGGCGGGGATTAGCAATAGAATGAATAGGAAGCGCCAATATTGACACTTCTGACGGTTGGGCACAGTGAATTTGTTGACATCAGATTAAACTAAGAATGGATCCAGTATTTATTACGTGTAATAGCATTCAAAGAAAAAAAATAACCAATAAATTCGCAGGGTGTCAAAAAAAAAATGAGGGTGTTCACATATTGTTAGCCAGCGGTTATTCATAATTTTACAAAAATCTCTAAGCGATATACCTTTAAGGCGACATATCCTTAAAAATGACATGCCTATTTGTAGTGTTTTGGGTTACTGCACCACACAAAACGCAAGGTTCTGCCAGTTAATGTGATTATCTACGATTAAACTTCTGAAAGACTTGATTTTTCCTTACCTTTTGGGGTGGCTAGTTTACAATGCAACTTTACATGCATTGCCTTCTTATTACAGATGAATGAAGGAAGCAAGTACCTTGTATATTGTGTTTTTGCTCAGTAACCAAAAGTTTTATATATGATTCAACTCCAAAACATTTTCAGAAATCTGCAATCTTACAGTTCTCTGCAGTAATGAAGCTTATATTTACAAGGATAATCATTCTAACATTTTAAAATCCTATTCCACTTACATGCATATTGTTCTGTAGTTACAAAGCATATAACACAAAAACAAATATTTAAAAATGGCACTCATCTAAATATATTTGCATTTTCACTCAATACGACGGTGTTTTTCGGTGCTAAAACTTCGATAATTCTCTCTTTGAACTCGGGATCCGTAAGCATTTTTAAGAGAGCCTTCTCAATGGTCAAGAAGAGAGAAAGGGGAATAAAACAACATACAACAGTTCGTTGATCATAGAATTTCGTGAAAATGCTTTAACCGGTTCAAGAGCACTTGTATTACGTTCATTTTAAGCAGTTTTCTCACGTAAACAAAATACTAACTGCAGAATCTTTGTAACCTGTTCATACATACCTTTTAAATCATTCCAGTGAATTAATTTCAAAGAATTTTCTAATATCACAATAAATAAACACATTACAATTTTGTGAGAATATGGAGTTTGGTGATGCCTTCTATCCTATGCTCATGTAACTCTGAATTGCACAACTTCGCGTTATAACAGCGGCGGCGACTTCAGTTAATTTACTGTTATTTGCGATTGTGAGAAAAATCAAAAAGCTTCTTGAACGTTTTTCTTCTTAGTGCATGTATTGGCACTGTTTACGTTTAATCACTTCATCAATGTTGTCCGTCAGGATGAAGTCTTAAAGGTTAGATCAACGATAGTGCTCTACCCTATTATGATGCTGGCTTTTTATTCTATTCACTTTCGAAAACATCTGCTCAAAAGTATATGTAAAAGCAAATACTGACATTAAATTTGCAGCAAACATTTCCAACAGGAAATGCTTTAGTGAGAAGAGATTTAAATAAGTTCCAACCCTTTTTCTGAGAATATTTAATGTCTTGCTGAATTCTGCAAAGCAAATAGCTCCATTTGCAGATCACGAACGTCTTTCCAGGCAAAGTTAAACGGGTGAGTAATACCGATTTTCGCCTTATTGTTTTAAAGTAGTAATAGTAGTGTAGAAAGTATCAAAATTCTTTTAACAAATTGACATTTATGGTAAAAATTCATTCAAAGGAATGCAAATGACAAACTTTCAGTTGATTTTGCCAATGTTAATTGTGCCATAAATGCATTCACTGCAACTAAACTAATTGTTTTATATTTCCCTTGTAAGCATATATTTAGGATATAAAGATAATGAAATAGATTGGTTGTGTGACCTTTTTCGACCATTCTTTTTTTTTAGCTAGTCCTGGAATTTGATGGCCCTAAAAATATTAACTAGCAAAATTAAGTTAGTTGTATGGGTAGGTTGTAACGGATATTAAATACGAGTACTTTACATTTGTGTGCCGACTTATGTACAAAGAGCTATTTATCTCACTTAGTAGCTAGAAGAAACGCAATATGGAACCCCGATTGTGCCACCTGAGATGACATTAACATGGCAGATTGTAAAAGTGAGATCCTAGCTCTTCTAGCAGCTCTCTAAATTGTCTATGACAAAGGAAGCTTGAATTAATAAACCTCACGCAGTTCAAAACTGCTATTTGATTTTACACATACAACCTCCCTATAAATTATGCAGTTTACGTGTGTGAGGTTTTTAAGACGTCTGATAAATACTTACAGTCCGTGAGGTTTAAGTAGTCGTGTCCCTTTTAGACAGAGAAAGAAATACTCACCATCTCGCTCTCACTCTATGGTGACACAGGCAAAGCAGCCAAACACGCATCAGTGGCGTGGTACCCTTCCTCCTCTCCGACCGTTGTCTCCATTCTCCGATTCACTTTCAGAAACTTCAAACGAATCTTCGTACTCTTCTTCCGATTCTTCTAGATTTATGACTAATCTGTCCGTAATTTCTTCTACCAGACCGTCTTTCTCCCAGTAAAACTGTTCAGTGTTTTGTACATGCTCACACGCCCTTTTCCAGTTGCCTGGAGTCACTTTTGCAATCGCATTATCAAACAGCGCTTTTACATCACCAATTTCAAATGAAATATTATGTTTGGCAACAAGAGGGAAATCATTTTCATTACCGTCACACTTCCACGTCTTATTTCTCGTATGGTTTATATTTACCCACGTTTCGTCAAGGTACACTACAGGCATACCAGTAGCCCTCAGTTCCTTCATTCCACTTAAAAACTGAAATCGTTTAGAAACAATATTCATTCATTCCTTTAAAAAGCGTCTTCCTTTCGAATTTTTACTACAACTGAAATGGAGGTTTTTAAGAATTTTTATTAACGACCACACGCTTCCTTTCAGTACGTCTTGAACTTTTAAAGCTCCGTATATGTCCTGCAAACTAGGCAGAAAGTGCGTACGATATAACGAATAGATTGTTCGCTTAATAGCAGCTGCCGTGAATGAGTATTTCTGTTTTTTGCGATCTCCTATTCGGACGCTTCTTGCCTGGAATTTGCAACCTACCACTACTACCTTCAGCATTTTTGTGTTCTTTTAAAATTCGCTGGACGGAACGAGCAGAAATACCTGTAGCAGCAGCAGTACTGTCAACTATACTTGTCACTGAAATAGTCTGTTTTCCACATTTCAAGCGCCACATTCATCACTGAAGACACAGTGAACTTTAACTACCATTTCCCTACCATCTGCTTTTAGAACTTTCCCTCGAAACCCAATTCGAAAGAATACAAATACAACCAAAACTACTAGAAAATAATTAAACATTATATCCATATGTTGTAACACTGAAAACATCCACAAAACAGCAAACCCCCAGCTCATACGCCACTACAAGCTTCAGTCAGCACACAATAGAAGCGGGAGGGTTGCGAGCTTTTACGGGTCTGGAATTTCCACAAATCACAAAAAGAACTAGTTGCTGTCCCACCCTCTCTGCTAGACAAAGATGGCACTCTGTGTGAGACAAGGACAGTAGAAAACCTGCCAAGTTAAACCTCACAGAGTATAATTTCGTATATAAGCTCGGCGTATTCCAACGATGCGACAATTTTGAAGTAACATATATATTAAGTTCCAGAACGATGTTCATATTGTATAATATAGATTCACAGAAAGTTTAAGACATACAGAATGTTAATGAACTACACCGAAATTATTTCCAATATTGTAGACGTGTCTAATAAAAGCAATTTGAGATAGACATTGCATGGTCCAGGGCTAAACATAACTCAAGTTATTTTGTGTTAAAATATATTGAGATCAGATGCTGATAGGCCGGTGTTATAGCAAAGCCGGATCAAAAAATTGACTTAGAATGGCATTAAAACTGCTGCACGAGAATAGAAATATTTTCGGCAGCTCGTTATTAGTGTTCCCCAGATTTAATGCCACGAAAATTTCAAACCAATCACTTGACAGTTGCGATCACAGGGGTGATGGTGGTATTGGCTAAGTGGAAACCGAGGGCACTAACTCCCCACATGGACACGGTGTATCACTAGTTGTACTTTTGCGGGAAAGGCGAATTTTCTGATTGGCTGTTTCAAGTTTCGAAGTTCGTAACGAACTACATGGCAGGCACGAAGAAAGGGACCATCTTGGATTTTTATAGCTGGAAGTTTTCGTCCGAAGTTTTTTCACCAGGAACAAAGCCGAGACGGTAATCATACATTTACGCTATTTCTGAATTAATGTATATTTGTTGCAATATTGGCATTTTCTATTAACTTCAGCGATATTCGTAGAATGAGGTAGAAAACTGATAGGTTACTGTATGTTGCAACATTTTTATATAACGAATTAATTTTCAGATACATTGAGCCATCCAGACAGAGGGGATACGCCTACGATTTACATTCCTTCCAGTGTTGTGGTTCGAGTCCCGAATGGTGACATAGAATCTGAAGGTATGTTATTAAGTTTCCAGCATGAGAGTGCTGGATGAAAGGTTAAGTTTTTAAGAGCTTCTTAGTGTTGCTGAATTTTATATTGTCCCGATTTATTTTTCAGATATTGTGAGCCATCCAGACAGTGGAATATACGATTAATTTTCTTGTGTGCACTTCATAATTGATGGGTGGAGATCACAGCCAAAAGTAGGTAAGGTAAAATCAACCTTTAATGCAAATTAATTAGCATGTTACTGTGCTAATATTCAAACACATAGATGCAGATCATGCGAGTGATACTCTTGTATAATTAAAAAATGTAGGATTGTTGGTGGACTGACACACTGTCAAGGATAGCATGCCAATGAGCATTCACATATATTTCAGTAATTCACCCTCTTTTGAGCATTTTTATCTAACTGCCACTGTCCTTTTTTGAACTGGGCATGGTGTATGAAAATAGAAATTCTGGTAGCTTTTTTGACAATTAATGTCCTTGTAATCTGTTATTACAGATGCTCAAAAGCATTTGTTTCCAAGAATAACTGAAGTGTTTGTTTTGAGTGAAATTAGCAGCTTCAGTAGGTGTTCCGAGGCTTTGAAATTCCAAAGTGGTTTCAATCTTTCGTGTCTGTTTTCTACCATTTAAACTTTGTAGCAATTTTGATACAAAATCCTTCCCTTAAAGATACATTGTGCATTAGTAATTAAGTTGCAGGATATTATAAGAAATGTATAGGCATTTAAATGATCGTGTTGTTTTTGTGCAAAAATCAAAGGTTTTGAAGTAATGGGCATTTAATATTTTTTAAATGTATTGAAGCCTTTTAAGTTAACACATATGATAAACATGAAGTTGATCACGATATATGATGAATCATTTGTAGAATACTTATGAAAATAGCTTACTGTGAGTAGAGAAAGTCTTAGATGGCAGAGCAGTGGTATGGCAAGTTAAAGATTGCTGGTTTGAATCCCAAGCATGGCATTGAATTTTTCAGTGAAGGTTCCATGAATCTTTTCAATGAATTGGATCTTCTGAATGATCCTATGATGTTATTTATAGTGAACATTTTAACACACTGAGTATTTTAAATGCTTTTCATATACAGCACATTGCATCCAAGTTACTATGGGAGGTTAGGTTTTTTTTTATATAAGCTTAGGTTTCTGAATTTATGGAAGGTTAGCATTAGGTTTGTTTGTTTATTTTTATATATATATATATATATAAGCTTAGTTTTCTGAATTCACAGAAGGTTAGTAATTTTTTTAATGAAAAGTGTTTAAAATTTCACTATAAATAACAGTTCGAAGGATCCTTCAAAAGATCTGATTCATTGAACCTTCAATGAAAAGATCCATGGATCCTTTGCATATACTGAATTTTATTTTGTTCAAGTAACACAAAGTGGTGGTGGTTTTACAATAAATTGTTATTTCCTTCTCATTTAGCACTTTATCAACCAAACTTTTTTGCCACTTTTTAACGGTTTCCCAGTTTTGTGTTAAAACAGCTTATTCACACTATGCACTTCTTGCTTTGTCATGGCAACTCAAACACTAACTGATAAAGTCGAAGATTTGACCTGAGCTGAGCATATGAGTGCTAGCGTATTATGAATGACTGTTTGCTTATCATATTTCCTGTGTTATGCAAAGAGTTTATTCGGTGCTCAGATAGCACCGCTGCGAATTCAATGCTGCATTTCTGATATAGGCAAGAGAATAGCAGTCATCCATACAGTTGGTAATTAACAAAAAGATACTCTTTGATTGTTAATGCAATAGCAGGTAGAATTAAGAAAATCATATTTTGTAATCTCTTAACAGTTACTATATATCCATAACCTTTCACAATGAGTTCTTATGATAATCACAATAAAATGTGTAGTTCTATACCTTTCCTACTCCAATGTTTCATGACACAATACGTTTGAGGAATTATTTACATTGGCATAAGCGTAGTGCTTAGTTTCAAGACAAGAGGAAGCATATGCTTTGTTTACATCAGAGAGAACTCTGGTTTACAGTGGATAGTGTTTAATATTATCACAAGGTGTTTGTAACCACAAATTTTTCCTTAATGTAAGCAATTTCTCTTTTCAGAAACCTACTTTTAAGGGTAGTTTAAACATGTGTTCTATTTAATTCTAGGATATACACAATGCAAAGTTGGGGCTATTTGTGTCCAGTGATGGTGCTTCAAGTCAGAGCACAGAGAGTGACAATGACATTAATAGTGTTAAATGGTGTGGTGAAACTTGCTAATGACATTTATTGCACTGCTAATAGCAATTTAGTGAATGACAAACAATAGCTACACTATTGCATATAATGTGTGCAGAAGTTTCTTTGTAGGAAATGGAATTAAGTTATTCATGTCAAATTGTATTGCGCTATCTAGAGTAGAATAAAATAACAAGTGTCAAACCTGTGTTATTCTTCCAATTTTCCTGTCAAATTCCACATCCTACTGTTGGTTGGAAGTTCAAACAAACCATGGAGGCAGTTTAAGTGCAAAAGATTTTATTATGAAGCATGCAGAAGAAATTATTGCAAGGTGCTGGATCTCATTCACTCTCAAAAATTTAAATGTGACCATTATGTATTGAGATAGAAACATTCAGCAACCACTATTAACCCCAATAATATTATATAAAAAACAATGTATGTGCCGACTATTGGATAATTTAATAAGTTACACAGGAATAAACAGTTGTGTTAGCCTAGCTGTGAGTGTTCAACTGATCATAATTGTGTTCTAATATTGTATTGCTACAGATGACAGTGACAAGTTATTTTGTGAGCTTTAATAGACTCCTTTAAAAAGAAATATGAATAACTCCAAGTGCAATCACGATTATTGAAGCTCACGTAATTAACTTTGTACGTCGTCAGTAGCGATACAATATTGGAACATATGATCAGCTGAGCAGGCAGCTATGAAAAATACAGGTGTAGTAGCTACGAGTGACATCATCCGAGAGCACGATTTTTCATAGTTTAGTTCCATCCCAGATCACTACTCACGCTGCGATCACCCTCGTGTTTCCAACGTTTAACACGAGAGTTGCACTTCTAATAGTTTGCTTCTGCGCGCTCTGCCGTCAAGGCATGATCACGTGACTTAGTGCAGGCGGCGAACGTTGGAAATGCATGATTCTACCAATGAATAAAGCTGTTCCCCTGTGCATATTTTGAGATATTTAACATGTGAAAGTATTCTATTTTTACCCCCACTTCTACGGATTGCAAACCACATTGGGATAAGTAAAATATATGATATAGTTATAAAATGTCTTTCAAGTGTTCAGTACAGGTTACAGATCGAATTATGAACCTCCGTATGTAACCTGCTTTAGGTTTCTGAGAGAGGGGGAACGACGAAAATTATGGCTAAGCAGAATACGTAGGCAAAATTTTGAGTTTACTGAAAATGCCCGAGTCTGCATTAGACACTCGAGGATAAATGGCAGGATAAAGATGGAAGAGTGCATTTCATTCCACGTGCTAATCCTTGCCTTATTGATGCTTTTCCTACAGAATAAACTTGCTGCAGCAGTGAAGTTGTTAAAAGAACATGAGGTGCTAGATGCTGGTAAAAAAGTGACGTTAAGTGATAACAGAATTACTGAGATTAACCTTATTTCAGAAAAATCTGCATTATTTAAGATAAAGAGTTGAGGGTTGTTACACTAAAATATTCTTACTTGAACGCGTTTCGGGAGACTGCTTGTTCCCATCGTCAGCATGTTCTCAACATTGAGAACAAGCCGTCTCCCGAAGCACGTTCAAGTAAGAATATTTTAGTGATGTAGTGTAACAAACCTCAACTCTCTTTATCTTAAATTATGACACATCACTGTTACTAGCTTCTAAATCTTCAAAATTAGCCAAATCTGCATTAACTTCCTAACATTAAACTCATTTTACAGGGCCACTGCCACAACTGCTCAATAGTTTGGCAAGCTTTTCCCAGAAAAAATATTTGAGATGACAAGATGCAAGTCTTGCTATTTTGTTAAAGTGGTTTATCTAAGTTTAACGAATAATAGTAATCCCCTTCCTAACAACGGAAGTTTAACTTGGGAGGGTTGACCGGTGATGGATCAGAGCACTGTATACCAATTAATGCAATACAATTGTGCAGAAGTCTTAACATCAATTTCAATAAGCCAATAGAACCTTTATGGGCAAATCGTGTTTTACTAGATTTCAGCCTAATATATGAAACTTTCACTTTACTTTAAATGGTTTTAAGCTATATGCTTGGAAGAAAGAAGGGGGGGGAAGGGCCATCTTTACTCATTCAGATGCACCCAAACAGTACAGCTTATTTATATTTGTGGCACCTTTAAGATTTATTTCTTCAGTTTTTTTGTCAGCATTTTTGTTTACAAGATGAGAAACCTGTATATATAGTCTGCACAACATGTAAACACATGCACTGTTAATTTAAGGCCACAAGCTGTAAACCAGCAAAGCAAGAAAACAGAAAAAAAGATGGCTATAAATTATGATGGAATCTCTTAGTGAAGCAAATCTTAATAAACGTAAGTGGAGTCAACATACTGCAACAAGGTTATTTATCACAATCCGAATCTTAGCAGGATTTCCTTCTTGTTTTTACAATAGCCATGTTGACAGTAACCAGAAACGTCATAACTCCAAAAATTACTGCAGTATATAGTTTAATTACATGCACTAAGTTGGGGAGACACTGGCTCTCTCTCATTGCATGCTTTGTCCCTGGTTTTTTGTCAGCAACTCCAAATTGAAAATGATGCATCCTGGAGTAATGTGTATACATATATATATAAAAAGGGTCAACAACTATGAGCAATGTAATCTACTCTGAGTAGTACTTTACATTCTTTTTGCAGCTGCTAAAGCTTATTTCACATAGGAAGGCGCAGACAGTTTTCAATATGCACCAACAAGGATAACACCCACCAGAAATCTTCCCATTATGATGTGCAGTGGAATGATAACACCCACCAGAAATCTTCCAGCCAATCAGATTTAATTTCACTGTTGAACTTGTGTGATTAAGTTGTCATCTTGATATTTATATTTGAAGATTCCCAAAATAGTTATATATTGTACTACAGATGATGGACATACTTTTTAATTATGTTTCAATTATTTATTCAAGATAATGATAATTACTGCACCATTAAAACTGATTTCTTTCAAAACAGGAGAAAGAAATGTCTACTTAGATGTGTGGGTTGAGAGAGTAGATTCCTACACATCAGAAATGATAGGTCCCAGGACATTACTATCATACAGTCAGAATAAGGTTGAAACACCATCAACTAAATTAAATGTGGGACTGTTCACAGTGAAGAAGGTATATTAAAAGATGAAATGAGTCAAAATACACTCTTATGGCTTCTAATTTAGATTATATAAATAAATAAAAAAGATTACAGTATGTGTAGAATGTCAAAATATTTATTTTAAACAAGCTGTATTATCCTACATCCACTTTACCCTGATTGGCTACAGCTATTCAATGGGTTGTAACAACATGCACTCATAGAAATGAAGTATCGAAGCATGCAATTGTAGAGCATTATTAAATAGTATTTAACTTGGAGTTATGGAGTGCTTGCTAGTGGCAAAATTCCTTCCCTATTAAGAATCTGATTCTGTGATATCCGAAAAACTTTCTAGTAGTTTTAATTTCCTTTTGAGATTTCCCTACATTGCTAACCTTACAGCCATAACTTAAGATACAGGCTCTTGCAGTTTGTTATATTGGTAGAGCTGGATTTCTTTCCAAACGGACATTAAAACTGTATAACAAACATTTTTCTTGCCACTACATAAAGGTTTCCCCTTATGATCCTTCAACTCAAAGGTATCTGCAGATTCTGCCATTATGCAATATTTACATACAGTATACAACAAACCAGTGCACTTCCAGCCATATGCAAATGATACTCTAACAGGCAATGACTCCACGCAAAACTTGCAGAACACGTGCAATTTAGCAAACTACAGTAAAGAGAGGGTGTTGCCTTCGTCTTGCATATTTGAAATACAGTTAAAATAACTTTCATGCATAACAGTAACTTCAGTTTCTGTTTCAAGATATGTTCACATATTGAGGTGAACGCTGAGAAAGTATATGGAGAACATGTATGAATTTAAAGCACTGGCTTGCTTACATTAATCAGGTTCATATTCATCATTGCTGGCAGGCAAGACAGCAACTCCCAAATCAGAATCTGGGATTGATCCATGAACTGTGACCCATACTTTTGAGGTACAATGACTCATTAGCCCAGGTATCATCCTGGTAAGATGTCTGTTTTACCTCCTGTAGTGACAAATGTTTCTCAGCACAATAATATCTCTATCCAGAATTACACTGACATTTTCACAAATGAAAAAATCCCATTTCTAGTAGTAGAGTGGAAGCTTGGGCAATTCATGCCACTGTCAAGAGCATTTTTTTTGGTGGTGGTGGTGGTTTACTGTTAAACAAAATAGTTGTGCAATCGATAGCAAACGGCACACTTTAAACACATTCAATAGCACACTTTAAAAGTAATAACAAAGAAAAGATGGGATCTATTTTCAACTAAGGCTGTGTTGCAGTCAGGGGACAATGAAGGTATTCACTGCAGCCACGTGCCTGGGGGGCTGCCTCTCGTCTTTGTTTATCTAAAATGTGTTTCTTACATGGGAAGAGTATAGTTGCACATGCTTTTTTTAACATGCAGTGAGCTAAGTAAGGGGAAACTGGTACGAGGTCAATACCGAAAATTTTTAGAATGCTATGTTTCTAAAAACAAATGAAATTTGTTTATATATAACAGCTGCGTTCTAAAGTTTTGCAAGTTGATTGCCATGTAGTTTGATTTGCTCTAAGGATTTGTTAAGTATCATTTAAAGATTTTGTGTTCACCCAAAAATGACTAGAGAACATTTCTGGGGTATGATTTTTTATAACTATAAATCATCATAAATGCCTAAACAATGTGAAGATAGGCTTAGAAATACATTTGGCACAGAAGCCCCATTTAAAACAATTTGTAATGGTGCAGCACATTTATAGATCAGGTTTTTCTTAGTGATGAATTTTGCGGACACTCAAGAACTTGTACTAAAGAAAATATTGCTGCTGTTCAAGCAATGCTTAAAGATCGGACATGTGGATTTATTCAGGCAACAGTGGGCATTGATATGAGTCAAATCAAAAACATTTTAAATCAAGTTACACATGAGAAAAATTGGTTGTCAATAGATTTCACCTAAACTGACTCCCAATCAAAAGCAATGCACTGTTTGGTGCAAAAAGACTGGAAAAATTCCAAAGCAGCACTTCAAATTTGGTTTGGAATATTGTTACTGGTGATGAATCTTGGATTTATTATGAATCTGAAAAGAAAAGTCTCAATGGGTTTTTCTAACAGAACCTAAAGGTACACGTACACAATGCCAGTTTTATGGCATGCCACTTTTCTTGTGGGCCACAAATGTGGCACGTTCTGTTTACACACAGCATGCAAAGTTGCACGATTTCGAGTTGCGCCACTATAAAAGTGGCATGTCCACAGAAATGCTGCACAGAGCGTTTACACGATGCTATATTTGTGGCAGTAATTTTTCTGCATGCCACTTTCTAGTAAGCTGGTATGGCGAATATGTCGTCTGATAATGAAGTTTTATCCATAGCATGCCTGTCTCTTATTTTACTTCGACGTAGAGAAAAATGTAACAGGACGGCCAGAAAGTGTTGGGTAAGAGAGTGGATTTTAAGTCGCAAATATTGTGGAGTTATAAAAAACTTGCTGCAAGAGCTCTACGGCAGAGATCAAAATTTCTATAAGAATTTCCTATGCAGGTCAGCGGTTGACTTTAATTACCTGCTTAGAAGAACAGCATCTGTTATACAAAAGCAAGATACAATAATGAGGTCAATATCAGTAACAGAACGTCTTTTGTTGACACTGAGATTTCTAGCCACAGGTAATTCGGCTTAAAATAATGGAGCGGCAACATTACCGAGTTTAATATATAACACGTTCGGCTGTCATTATTTATAACTATATAATCAATGTGATTTTTTTTAGGCAGCAGCTATTATTCAAAGATGTATTCATTTCTTATATTTGGCACAACAAGAACTAAGACTTTGTGCCGTTGCAAAGAACTGCAAGTATGAATCCTCATACTGCAGCAAAAAACGAAGTATTTTTTGCCGTGAAGGAGAGGTTCCATGGTAATATCGCTACATTTAAAGTGAGTGTGTTGGTACTTATAAAAGAATCTACTGCATCATTATTGGTGCTGGTATGGTAAAACAAACTGCAGTGCATCGTAAAATTCCCATTTTGTTTTATACTTGTCTTTTGCACCACTTCCAGATTTCCCTGCCTTCATTTTGTTCCTTCCGTTGGTGAACTGGGTTCTCAACCTGTGGATTTTTACTTTAATTTCCTCTGCTGACATGTAGAACTCTATATCATGTAACGCATTTTGTCGCTTTTATTTATTTCTGTAATCCGCAGTGTCTACTCTCCACAAGCAATCTTTGGCCTCAATCAGTTCAATAAACTTTTTTGTCATTTCCCTCGTCCATTTATTGTTAAGGACATTATTAACTATGAAGAAATAAATTGTCACCATACTACAATAAATTGTTCGTATTGTTGGAAATAAAATGCACGTATCTGTCTTAATTATGTATTTAGTGTAACACAAATTATAATCCTTGTTTATATTTAAAGGTGAGTCGGAATTGTTACACTAACATCACTTAAGTTTACTCACTTAACATGTTTCGGGAAACAGTTGTTCCCATCCTCAGAAGGTTAATTCGACTGGCCCGTGTTGTTGGTGTTTCCGTTTTTTGGACTGGATCTTGTGGTGGAGAAATGTACTTCCAGAGAGGATTTGGTGGCGGCAAATCAAAATTCATTAGATTTGTGTTGTGTTTTAGAATGGTGATCTTCTCCCATGCATCTAATTCGGCTGCAAATTTGGCTGGTTTGACTAATGTAATATTGGGTTTGATGTTGTGATTAGTGATCCAAAAATGGTGTGAAACTGCAGATTTGTCCATTTGTTTGTATTTAATACATCTCATGTGCTCCTTTAGCCTAGTTTCTAAGTTTCTTTTTGTCTTACCTATGTATACTTTATTGCAATATGAACAATTGATTTTATAGATTCCAGCTTTTTTGTCTTGTGGAATGGGGTCTTTTAACTTGTTACAAAGTAATTTCTCTATGTTAAATTTGTTCTGTGGAGCTAGGCTGATGTTATGTTTCATGAAAATCTTCTTAAATTTGTGAAATGTTCCTGGGTGGTATGTGAATTTCTTGAACTTTAGCTCTTTATCTTGCTGGCTGAGATTTGTTGTGTTTCTGATGTGCATCTGTCGTTTGAATTTTGCAATTCCTCACTATTCTTAGCTACAGGATGAAAACAAAAATGCTGAAATTAAAGAAAAAACTAGACATACTACGCCGGAAGCAACATTCATATAAACCTAACCTAAAAAATGAAAAAACGACGCCATACTCTGACGTAATTAATCTTTCAAATGTAACTTTCACCAAAGCGGAATTATTGGTATTAAACCTTGGCCTAAAAACATGTGTTACACAAAAACAACCGATGAAATAGTCGCAGACATTGAGATTGCTACTTACAACCTAAATGAAAATAGTAAAACCACTATAAAAAAAGAATGTGAAATGGTTCTCCAAGAAATACAAGCAGATAAACATAACAATTTCCCAACCAAACATGTGATCAAAACATTAAAATCAAAACCAGTAGTATACACAAAAGCTGACAAGGGAAATAAACTAGTTGTACTGCAAAAAGATGATTATATTGCCAGAGTAGAAAATATGCTGCAACAAGAAAATTACATACAAATTCAAGAAGACCCATTAAAATCACATTTAAAAGCCTTCAATCAAACCATCCAGGAAAGCAAAACTATAACAGACACTGATAAATCTAGATTAAAACCAGACCACCCCACTTTACCAAGAATGTATGCTCTACCTAAAATACACAAACCGTGTAATAAGATGAGACCAATCGTCAGCAATATTGATTCTCCTACCTACAAACTGGCAAAATGGTTAGTACAGAGATTCTCTTCACTACCAAAATTCAATAGCAAAAACCTAATGAATTCAGAAGATTTAATACAGAAGATAAAATCCCTGGAACTCGAACCAGAAGACAGATTAGTTTCCTTTGATGTCACTGCACTATTTCCAAGTGTCCCTACAGATCAACTCCTGCGTCAATTAAAGAAATGGCTACAGCAGACTAACCTACTTGAAGAAGAAATAGAAGACCTCATACAACTTACCAATTTATGCATTGCACAAAATTGTTTTAGTTTCAATTATAACTAATATAATTTTCCGGGCTGTTATGCCGTGGTCTGCTGAAGAAAGATTTCCCAGACGTTTCGTCCACAACTGCGGTGGACATCTTCAGTGGCGCGGACGAAGTCTTCTCGGTGAAAGTATCGTAGCGTCTGATGCGTTGGCCGTTGGTGCCGCTCTCTTTATAGTGTGGACGCTCTCTGCTGATTGGCCCGCTGGTATGAGGGGGCTGGCGCCGGCTGTGTTGTTGCTCTCTTCTGATTGGCTTGCAGTGTTTTTCGGTATTGTATGACCTTTCTTGTTTTTGATGACTAGATGCCAGTTACTGTTGAGTTTCAAAGCTTCTTCTTTCCTATTGAAATTATTGGGATGTTTATAAATCTCTATTGCTTCGCGTTGTAGCCGGGTATGGTAATGCTTTATGGAGGAAAGAATGTTGGTGTCCTGAAATCTAATAATGTGTTCGCCCTCGGCTTCAATGGCATGTTCGGCGACTGCCAATTTTTCTGTATGGCCCAGGCGGCAGTTTCTTTTGTGTTAAGTCTGGTGTTTGCGCTCCGCTGTGTGGTACCAATGTACACTGAACCACAGGAACAAGGAATACGGTAAACACCGGCCGATGACAGGGGGTCTCGGGGGTCTTTGGAAGAGAGCAGTAGGCTGTTTGTCTTGTAGGTTTGAATACTGTTTTGACGTTATGACGTTGAAGTATATGTTCAATACGGTCAGTGACATTTCTGAAATATGGCAGAAAAACAATGGACTTGCTTTTGGGTTGGTCCTGAGTAACCGGTCGGGGCTTGGCCGGACCGGTTACTCAGGACCAACCCAAAAGCAAGTCCATTGTTTTTCTGCCATATTTCAGAAATGTCACTGACCGTATTGAACATATACTTCAACGTCATAACGTCAAAACAGTATTCAAACCTACAAGACAATTAAACAGCCTACTGCGCTCTTCCAAAGACCCCCGAGACCCCCTGTCATCGGCCGGTGTTTACCGTATTCCTTATTCCTGTGGTTCAATGTACATTGGTACCACACAGCGGAGCGCAAACACCAGACTTAGCGAACACAAAAGAAACTGCCGCCTGGGCCATACAGAAAAATCGGCAGTCGCCGAACATGCCATTGAAGCAGAGGGCGAACACATTATTAGATTTCAGGACACCAACATTCTTTCCTCCATAAAGCATTACCATACCCGGCTACAACGCGAAGCAATAGAGATTTATAAACATCCCAATAATTTCAATAGGAAAGAAGAAGCTTTGAAACTCAACAGTAACTGGCATCTAGTCATCAAAAACAAGAAAGGTCATACAATACCGAAAAACACTGCGAGCCAATCAGAAGAGAGCAACAACACAGCCGGCGCGAGCCCCCTCATACCAGCGGGCCAATCAGCAGAGAGCGTCCACACTATAAAGAGAGCAGCACCAACGGCCAACGCATCAGACGCTGCGATACTTTCACCGAGAAGACTTCGTCCGCGCCACTGAAGATGTCCACCGCAGTTGTGGACGAAACGTCTGGGAAATCTTTCTTCAGCAGACCACGGCATATGAGCCCGGAAAATTATATTAGTTATAATTGTGACACCGGCCGTGAAAACCTACGTTCTTACATGTTTTAGTTTCAATAAGAAGTTCTATCAACAACCAACTGGTCTAACCATGGGCAACCCAGTTTCACCCTTCTTGGCAGATTTATTTATGAGCTACTTAGAAATACACATAACTTCCTTTCCATACATGTTTAAAGTTTGGCACAGATATGTTGACGACATCTTCGCTGTTGTCCCTAATAGGTTCATACAAGACTCAGCCTTACTAAACCTACAGAACCAATCAATAAAATTCACCATAGAAATAGAAAAAGAAGGCATGCTACCATTTTTAGACCTAAAAATCATCAGAGAACAAAAGAACCTAACCTTTGGCATATACAGGAAGCCAACACACTCTACTAATTACATAAAAAATAAGAGTTTCAATCCAACCACACACAAACATGCAGTACTAAACAGCCTAACACATAGACTGGTATATACCCCCTTAAATAAAAAAGAATACCAGCATATAGTAGACACAGCAATACATAATGGGTACAACAAAGCAACTATTGACAAAAAAATTGCAAAATTCAAACTACAGAATGCACATCAGAAACACAACAAATCTCAGCCAGCAAGATAAAGAGCTAAAGTTCAAGAAATTCACATACCACCCAGGAACATTTCACAAATTTAAGAAGATTTTCATGAAACATAACATCAGCCTAGCTCCACAGAACAAATTTAACATAGAGAAATTACTTTGTAACAAGTTAAAAGACCCCATTCCACAAGACAAAAAAGCTGGAATCTATAAAATCAATTGTTCATATTGCAATAAAGTATACATAGGTAAGACAAAAAGAAACTTAGAAACTAGGCTAAAGGAGCACATGAGATGTATTAAATACAAACAAATGGACAAATCTGCAGTTTCACACCATTTTTGAATCACTAACCACAACATCAAACCCAATATTACATTAGTCAAACCAGCCAAATTTGCAGCCGAATTAGATGCATGGGAGAAGATCACCATTCTAAAACACAACACAAATCTAATGAATTTTGATTTGCCGCCACCAAATCCTCTCTGGAAGTACATTTCTCCACCACAAGATCCAGTCCAAAAAACGGAAACACCAACAACACGGGCCAGTCGAATTAACCTTCTGAGGATGGGAACAACTGTTTCCCGAAACATGTTAAGTGAGTAAACTTAAGTGATGTTAGTGTAACAATTCCGACTCACCTTTAAATAAATTCAATACACATCACTGTTTCTAGCTTCTTTTCATTACAATATATATATAATCCTTGTACCTACCTCTCAAACAGCTATTTACTATCACAGCAGACGACATAACAAAGTTGCGCGGAATATGCCATAAAAGTTTTCTAAACTGTTCAAGGCATTTTCAGATGATGCAACTTTCTTTTTTTTCGCTGCGTACACGAAGCAACTTCCTAAGTTGCACGCCACTTAGAAGTTGCACTGAATTTGAGTTGCACGTGCAATTTTCCTACTTGCTTGGTAGTTTACACGATGCAACTCCACTTTTGTTGTGCAATTCAAGTTGCAAGCCATTTAAGTTGCATCATGGACGAGTACCTTAAGGCTATAAAAGTCCAACGAATTTACAGTGCTGGTAAGATGGTTGCTTGCCCCCCCTAAAACGGGCCATATTACCATTAGAGCATTAGAAGATAAGACACCATGTCTGTCTACAATAAAATTTTCAAACATTTTGTGAAAAAAACGTCCAAAAGGAAAAATATTACATGATACATTGTTGCATACAGCAAAACAACTTGAGTATCTGGATACCCTGAAGATCAGCACCATGGACCCTTCACCATACAGCCCTGATCTAGCACCTTGCGATTTATTTGTTTCCAAAAATTAAAGATAAAATGTGTGGAATCACTTTTTCATCAGATGAGCAGTGGAATATTATGAAAACCTGGTTTCTGAAGTGCCTAAGGAAGAATGACAACACTGCTTTAAGGATTGGTTTCACTGAATGAAAAAATATATTTATGCTTAAGGGGAATATTTTGAAAAGCAATAAAATCATTTAAATTTTTTAAAACTAATCCTTGTTTGATTTTATAAAAATGTTTACTGTCGCTCTCATATATCTGAGGACGCAGCCATCCTGTGAAACATGTTATAGGTAATAACCTACAGCAGTGAAACTAATAGTGTTTATTTAAAATCATTTCATCTCCTAAAACACTTCCATCATGTTCAACTCCCATTGTGGTCAAACTGGGGAGAGCAACAAAAAGAAGTTATCTGCTTAGTTAAGGCCTATATTATATGAACTTTGGGTTGTATGCATCTCGCATGTACTATCACATTTCATTCAATTTTCATATGATATTTAAATACATTACTGTCTTTGTGTATATATAATCTCCCCTTCCCCAAAAGGGAGAGTTCTCCATACCTCCTATGAAAGTGGACACAGGCACTAAGAATTAATATTAATCCTCATTGAGCTGCAGAAAACTCTGCATTATATATGTATATGTTTTGGAACTTCATGCAAATACTTCGTTTTCTAGCCAACTGAAAACTTTATACACATATTTCTAGTTTTGCCGTAAATTTCATAATGCCCTATCCATAAAAATGTTTTTTCTTGTACCGCTAACAAACCTCTTGCCTTTGTTGATGAGGGACATGAGGGTGGGAGAGCATGCGGCACTTGGTATGTCACTGTGAAACATAACTGGTCTGCCCTTTGCAGCTCTTACCAATAATTTTCCAGAAAGGCTCATTGTGACAGAGAGATGCAAAATATGTCAGATGAATAATTTTACTCTAAAATTTACAATTCCAGCTTTATAAATTTGTTACTTTCTTCTATTATTTGTTTGAATAACCGTGCAAGATATCTGTATAGCATGCATTAAATATTTAGTATGATACCAATACCTTAGGTTAAAAAACATAGCTATGTATTAAGCAGGTCTGCAGTCAACGAAGCACATCAAACTAAAAGCAGTACTTCCTCCTACTGAATGGATTCTATTTTTTTGTTTCTACTGAGAAACTGCCAAATGCTGTGAAGAAAAATGCCTTAAGGAGCTTAAAATAAATAAATACTGCGCATTCAGAGCTTAATTCTGGCATCCTATTCAGGTAATTTTCATAAAACCAAGATAATTTTTGTTTAATTGTGCAGAATTGTTCTGAGGGTATTACAAGCAAGCTTAGAGTATAGAATCCTCATTCGAAGAAAAATAGAACAAGCAATTCAGCTTCATATAAAATGCGACGTCAAGAATGGCACATCTTTAATAGGATTTTAGCTAAGGATTTGAGGAAACCTTAGGGCAAAAACCACAAGATTATCTTCTTGTTCCATTTAACACTGTATATTGTTGAATTTATTAGACAAGTCAGTTACTTAAACATTAACCTACCTGAAGGCTAAGTTTGTTGGCTACCAGGCTGCTCCATCTTAACACCTATCACCTGGTTTATATGATTTAGAAACTATGGTAAATGTATCCATCACTAAATCATACAAGTCAGGTTAGCTGAAATTCTAGTGCTGTATAGAAAGAAATCAATTAAGCAATCATAATTCTTGGTATCTTCAAACTGATAAAGAATATGATCACCACCTAGTCCAGTGGTTCTCCAATCTGAATCTAGAGGTTAAGTGGGAACGACGCCATGGTCATCTGAGAAGAGAGAAAATGTTTCACATTCCTTGGGTTATATTCCATTCTGTTAATGAGTTTAGCTAAATTATGCAGCAATGCATTTGCAAAGCTGTATGGGAGCTTGGCTAAAAGAATGGAATAGAACACCAAACTCAGCACCTCAAGGCATTATTAGCAGACATCCTTAATACCCAAAGATAACCTTATCATTCCTACTAATGAAAAATGTACAAATTGGATTTCTACCACTAAAGAGGCAGTGAGGTGCAGAGTTCGCCCAGCGAGTCCTAAACTGATCAAAAAGCAAAACCTCCCCACAACTTACATTCTGAATTCTTCCTTTTTTCTTTTTTCTGCTTCTAATCTTTTCTACTACCTCGTTAATTCACGCCTGCTGCTTCGTTTTCAGCATCTTGATATGACTAACTTGAAAATGGCAATGCAATTCTTCGTACCACCCAACCCTTGCAACTTCTTGTGACAGAATTTGGCTTGAAATTGAAGAGATTTCTTTTTTCAAGTTTGCTATCATGTTCAGATCATATTCTTTCTCATGCGAGCTTCAAGAAGATGTGAACGTGGATGTTCCATGTTCGGTTTCTTCATAGAGATAACTTGCTACATATTTTTTTCTTTAACTTCAAACTTCATCCAATACCTCTTGATCTCTCATCACCTTACAAAATGAAACAAACAAGCATATTAGAATGTGCTAACACTAGCTCTAGCTGTTTATTCTAGCAGTACAATAATATGAACTATTTAAGGATTGATGAACAAAATTTAAAAACCAAAAGAGATATAAATGAAATATCTTTCAAAGAAACAACTTTTTTTTTTAACACCAGATAATATCGTTACATTAAGTATAAAATAAGTGTCTACATCAGCACACACTATAGCTGAAATCGGTCCCAAAAAGGGGGAGAGGGAATACAATGAAATGAACAAAAGCACAACTATTCCTGAATATTTTTTAACATAAGAACATTCTCACAATGTCATAAAAGAAACTAGTAAGAAATTATATTGGGGGTGCACTTTTCAACTATTTTTAAAAAATCACAATTTCATCTTAACATGACTGGTGGTTGTCCCTCAATGAAAAAAAGAAAATCCACTGAACATAGCAGTCAGGGACAACACGATTATGCAATGGAAGTTAGTCTGGAATCGTAGCCCCCAATCTGTTGCTAGGAGTTTAATATCGACCTGTAATAAGGACGGTACAAATACAATGTAAAACAACAATATTTAAAGTAAACACAATCATTTCACTGTAATATTTGTAGGGTTTTCCTTCAAAATTTGAAGAAAACTACCGTTGTACTAACTCTTGAAGAGGAATTGTTAAATTATTACACAGGAAAACTCAGCAGAAATTCAATTGAAATACTTACGAGGAGAATAAGAGCGGGAACGAGAACGTTCATATCGACGCCTGCGATAATATGGGGAAGGTGACCGACCACGGTACCCACCCCCACCACCACCACCTCGATAACCATAGTAGTCACTGAAAAATGTGAATAAGAACCTATATAGTGAAACTAAAGTTAAATTAAATTTCTATTGCAGCTGGAGTCAACTAAACACTCGAAAGCTTTCATTTGTCATACTTATATGCAAGGCTATCTTACTGTAGGTTCTATCCTACACTCTCAGCTGCTGCTGATTGGCTCGGACTTTCAGAAACATGACTGAACTGACATTTCCCGGAGAATTGAACAATTTCACATATGGGTTGACATAATTTGGAATGTCAAAAATCATCACCTGTTCTTCACACCTCTTTAGAAAGCCTAGTTGTTTCGTGGGTTTCAAAAGTTTGATTTCATTTGCATATATGAAACCACAAATTTAAAAGAACTAGATGTGTAACTCGTGCTATAAAGAAGAATGAAGAACAGGTGATGAATGTGGAATTCCCAATGCCATCAACTAATATGTAACATTGTTAAAATCTCTCGACAGAGAAAGTTAGTTCAGCTACAATTTTTCCAAATGTCCGATCCAGTTGATAGCAAGAGCCTACAAAAACATGTTCCGCTCAGAAGTGTGGCAAGTGAAATCCTTGGAACGTTTTCACTCCAGCTTTAACAGAAATTTCAGCTATTGAAACATTAATTTGAATACAAGTACACTTTATTAAATATCAGGTCATAGCAATACATAATTTTGCAATTTATATAGCTTGCTATGAGTAGGTTCTTCCAAAAGGAAGCAATTTCTCAAATTATTTAACACCACAGCTTGTTTGTATTTTAGTAGCATCAATCAATCATTTTTGTTTTTTTTTTTAAACTTGATGCTCTATGTTAGCTATTACCTATAACTTGATAACTGCAATTGCAAAAATCTCTATAAAAATTAATATAATAGAAAGGTTTACGTTTTTACATATGGTCTTACATCAGACCCATCCCTAAAATGGACACACAGTTGTAAAGATAATTTAAAAAAAAAAAAAAAAAAAAAAAAAAAAAAAAAATCTGTTATCAATACTTTATGAACTAGATTAGTTACATTTAAACCAGATGAGATGGCTGGCTCTAATAATGGAGTCGTGCTTTAAGAGCTGTTTCTGCTCTGTATGACAGGCGAATTAACGTAAGATGGTCTACCATGGTCTTTCATCACTTTTCCAAGTGAGAAGCAGCATGGAGCAGCATATACTCCACTCCATTTAGGTGAGGAGCATTGATGTATTTTAGCCTTAACTATCAGGGAACACAGGCCGCAAGGGTACAGTGAAACCATGGGTTCTCCGTTTCTAGGGTCACTATAAACAAGTATAATGAAACTTGCAATACATTAAAGAATGTAATTAACGTCACCTGCAAAAGAACAATTTGATTTCAATGGTTTGCAATACACTGGATTTAGTGACAGGAAGTCCCAAAACCTGTTCTCCTTTCTATGTTGCATGGTAATTATAATCTATTTTAACCTATAACCAAAGATTTGAGATTTGCAGTTAGCATTTCATGAAATGAACACTTTGTATGTTAGCAGTGACAATACAAATAGAAATGTGAGTATACTGCAACACAAAGACTTATACATCATGCTAAATGAAGAAAACTTGATCTAAGATAGACAGCTGTGTCAAGGAAGCACTAATAGAAGATTTGCTATAATGAAAAAGGGAACAATTGTTGCAGGCAACAGTAGTGGAACCAGAAAGAGTGAAAATGCTGGAAATGAAGAGAAGCAAAGTAGTACAAATAGGTACATTGTTTGTGCCATGTCATTAGAATGTCAGCAAAGGACACTGAGAAGACTGTGTTGTTTGTCTTTCATGCTAATTTTCAAAAAATAGTGAGAAGTATTATAATTGAATTAACTATAACTTCTTAATTCTGAGAGTTGCTCTCCATGTGCATTTCAGCTACGCAATGCGCAAAACATATGGTGTTGTCGGCCCATCTGTCCGTCTGCCAGTCGTTGGCATCGAGTGGAAGAGTAAAGGACAGCTAAACAAATATAAAAGTTCTCTGCTGTGCCTAACAACACACACAGAGAGATTAAAACTGTGGTTTGACAAATGGCATAATTTTGAAATAATATACTACACAGTAAAAATATCTATACACTTCTAAGGATACAGTGTACAACACACCTGTCAATTATTGCATTATGTTCATATTCGTGCTATGTGAGAATAAGCGCATATTCCATTTTAATAGTTTTTTCACCCTATAATATTTTATTCTAATGCTTGTCTTTCATTTTGTATCTTTTAAATGCCTCTGTGTGATGCTTTAAATGTCCATATGTAATATTATATTACCTATATAGACCAAAGCTTTAAACTCGATTTTTCCGCTTTCACCTTCATTATATTTCTACATTGCAAAATTTTCAAATAGCAGGTTGTTCAAGTTATTACATATTTACTCTGAAGTTCTTATTTTTACTATTATGTTTATTTTAACTCTCAATTAGAGACAAGCTTTCCATTTAAAAGTGTTAAGTAATTGTGTTTAATTTACTATTTTACTTAAATTTAAATGGACACTTATTTTTATGTATTCTCTGTAAATGATTAAATGATTGAGAACTATTGTCATTCTATTATGTTTACATATATGTGTGCACTGTAGTAAACAAATTCATTTATAATACTGGGTGTCCGGTTGAAGGGTATCCAAAATAGAACTTTAATATCTCACAAACTAATTCATATACACGCGGCCAAGTTACATCACTACAAAGAGAAGTTTTGTTTTCCTTTCATTCTCATGGAAAGCCATGGACCTCCGAAGAAAATGTCAACCATATTAGAGAAGCATTCTAATGAAGCTCGTGTAAATCTGTTCCTGCCACTAGTTTACAGTTACAGATTCCACATTGAACAGTGCATGATGTGTTGCACAAAAGACTAAGAGCATACAAGATTCAAATGCTTCATGCAATAAAACCTTATGACAAAGTTGTATGTATGAACTTTGCATTAGAAATGATACAAAGGATCGACGAGTCACCCAACTATCGCCAACATGTGTTTTCCTGATGTAGCGACGTTTCATGTTAGTGGAGTTGTAAACAGAAAACTGTAGAATATGGGGCAATGTAAATCCACATGCCACTTGCGAACTGGAGAGGGACAACCCAAAAGTGAACGTGTGGGCCGGCTTAATGCATAACATCGTGATCGGGCCATTCTTCTTCTTAGAAGAGACAGTGACTGGAACTTCATACCTGGATATGCCGGAACAGTATACTCTCCCACAACTACCACATGAAACTATCTTCCAGCAGGACGGAGCTCCACTACATTTCAGCCCCATTGTTAGCAAATTTCTGAATAGAGAAATGGCTGGAGGTAGTTCGGCAGGGATGGGTCAACTGCTTGGCCTCCTAGGTCTTCAGACTAAACTCCATTAGATTTTTTCCTATGGGGTTATATGAAAAACATAGTTTACCAGGTTAAGAACAACAGCGATGCTATGGCAACAGTTACACCTAACATGCTCCAGGGTACGTGGAACGATGTGAAATATTGTCTGGATATTTGTTATACCGCAAAAGGGTTCCATATTGAAAGCTATTGAGGACGTGACAGTCAGGAAAAAAACTTTGACAGTTTTCTTTTGCAACATTGTAATCTACAAATGTATATAATAGTTATAGTTTGCTGATTTTGGATACCTTCCATCTAGACACTTGGTAAATACAGAATAAGACCGTTAGTGGATTCCTGCCCTACAAAGTAAATGCAAATTGGCCTAAATTTCTGACTTGAATGTATTACAAAGTAAAGCATAATCATACCGACATATACGTATGTGATTTATGGTACTCACATTATGGTGCCAAGGGGCTTACTCCTAGTGACGAATCACTGGTCTCTCCTTCCTCCAAGGTGGAATCGCTGCTGGGAGAGATTATTATTTGCTGAACACAGTCTTCCAGAATTCCTTCTGTTCTCCATGCTTCTTGGGCAACTCCTCGAATATTTTCCAGCACTTTTGCCCAATCTTCAGCAGTGACATTCTCCGCTCCTTCCCTGGCGAGTCGCTCTACTTCTGATACTGTAAATTTCTTGTTATTTCTTACTGCATAGCCTTTCACTTGCGCCCATATTTTTTCAATAGGGTTCAAATGAGCATGATAGGGGAAAGGCAAATAATTTTATGCCCAAGTTCTTTTACCAGTTCATCTATCTCAAAGTGGAACCCTTGGTTTGTAAGTATTTACGAAATCCATTAGTTCTACTTTTTTGAGCTCTGAATCAATCCCGACTCCATGTTTTGCTGCGACATTGTTGTGCACCCACAACAATATGTCTGCCTTCTTCCATTGCATTGTCGGGGTCTTATTTAGTACTACAAAATGGTATTTGGCATTATCCATTACGATGGTGGAATTAGGAGAAATATTTGGCATTAGGCTGTTAACAAACCAATCTGTAAAGATTCTGCATTCACTTCATGATAATCTCCAGTTGTCCTTGACCTAAACATGAGGAAACAGTTTGGGGGACAAAACCTTGCAAAGAATCAGCATGAACAACAACCACCCTACCTGCCTTACCTAACGGAGCATTCATTGTGCTTTGTTTGGTAACATCAGTCCACCTTTTGGTTAAAGTATCGCTTGCATTTACTCTGGTCTCATCCAGCCAAACGAAGGAGCTGAAATTAACTTCCTTATTTCTCGCAAGTACTGATATCTCAAAGCTACGATATACGTTTTTTCCATCAGCAAACTTGAAAATTAAAGCCAAACTCATGCAGAAAAATGCAGAGAGAGGATTTACTTCCATGGAAAAAATCTGGCTCCTTGAGACTAGCATGTAGCTTGTACAATGTAGGAACCTCTTTCTCTTTCACAATAGCTGTATATAGGCGATAAATAGCATCTACTTGGAAGCCATCTAGATCTCTTAACAGTTTTATGATGACGTTAGGTTTCTAATATTGCTTTTGAAGATCCAGACTGTGAATTCTCAGCTTCTTCCTCTTTTCTTTCTGGTTCTTTCCCTATATTGACAACAGTCCATTTACTTATTGTGCAGCAGCTGACCTATCTATGGGCTATTTACATCAATCATTGGTCCACTGTTTTCTCTTTTCAGTTTGAAATATGCCCTTAAAGCACATACCATCTCACGAGCTTACCGCAAATTGCAGTACCGTGTACAAGCTTAGAGTATTTTGTCATTGGGGAACAAATTCGTGGTCTTCCCCTAAGCTTTTGCCAGGGATCAGACATTGTCAATCACACAGGTTATATATTTTAAAATATAATCACAATACTGATCATTCACTATACTACAGCTGCACATTTAGCGCTTGAAAAATGTCAGTATGCAATTGCACAGTTCACTGATTTAAGATAGTTGTATGCTTAAACTTTAAAATATTGTGCTACACTACGATACACAAATCATGCAAGTAATTGATAAATCAAACAAAACGTTTGCTATGCGGCAACACTACCTCTGAGCTCTGGTGAAGGGTATGGGAGGGGCGTAAATGCAATTGGCTACTTCAAGGTCAACCCTGGTTGTCATTACAACAGCACCCCCCCCCTCCACACACGTGCGGAAAGCATGCTGAGCTAGCTGTCAGAATTGAGAAGTTACATTAATTAAAGTATAAGTTTTCTTTTTCTCTCATCCTTCAGATATAGCAATAAAGATCCAAACCTAGTGAACGTTTTGACTTCCTCTAAACCAGAGGCCACATTAACTGTCAGAGAGAATGAATCCCGGGGAAAGCCGTACGAGTTTAGGATAGGAATAATGAACTCAAGACATAAAGCACACGTATCAGATTAATTTTCAAAAACAGTATTTTGAGCTAAAATTTACACTTGTATATTAACTGATATAATTAAACAAACAAATGATCCAAGTCTTTCAATCATAGTCTGACAATATAACACCCGTTACAAGCAGTTTTTTTTTTACGTTAATAGTAGTTTGTATTCAACCAGAAGAATGAAACTGACTTTTCTGTGCTATAATTGCAGTCATCTGTAGTTGTAATTTTGTGTTGCTCACCATCAAAATGGACACTTAAATGTTCAATAATGATAGCAGATCTAATTTTAGATTTGACATATTTCATTTTGGAAAATGTCTTTTTAGATAAATGTGATACATACAGATATTAGTTAGTGTGCAGTCTTGTAAATAGCCTTTTGACACAAAAATCAAATAAATTAACTTCCTTGTATGTCCTTCATAGGTCATTACACTGTGTACGAATTAAAAACCCGAGCACTTAATTAATTTCATCATCCGAAATTGGTAAATAAATTAATCTAATACAAACGCACTGTTTCTTTTTATTTATATTTTTTAAAGCTTGTAGGCAAACCAACCAAAAACAGCTTGTGGGCCATAGTTTGCAAACCCTGATCTAAACCATTCATATCGCCACTGAAACAGGGAGCTGTATTTGAGTGCCTACCACAAGTCCAGGCGTTAACACTCCAAAGCAGAGTTAAAGAAGAAAAGAAGGATGTTGACACTCTTACAGAAGAGGTTTGGGAATGAAGACCTTAGGCCGAGCTGTAATTTTATGTGAAAACTGTGCATGAAGAGTTTGCATTCTGTACTAAAAACCAGAATGAAGAAGAATGTGATTGTTTTGAGGAAGAAATGCGTGTTGTTTTAAATACAGAGGTTTGTTGAAGGGGAAGAAAGAAAGAAAGAGCATAAAAATGTGTGTACAAAAAGTGACAAAACGAAATTTGAGGACTCACCTTTTATCTTTCTTCAAAAAATGTACAAAGTGAAATACAAGACTGCTTTAGTAAGTGGGATTGAAATTGTTTTTTAAAATATAAATAAATATAATTGTTTGCATTTTTTTTTTCTTGATGTCCATTATAGTATTTTCAGCATAACTGGTTCAAATGCATTAAGTGTTAAATATTTTTCATTATAAATGTTGTATTGAACAAAAAATTAATTTAGTAATAACAGGATTTAGGAAAGTGGCATATGAACCAAAGTAGGTTATGGCGAACTTTAAAAGCACCAATAAGTTTATGAGATCAGTTTTTCTTCTGTCCTGAAAACCTTATTATGCACTAAGTGTTTTTCTAGCGATGCTCCTCAATTATGCAGTATTATATGTTTAAAGGAAAACTGCAGACAATTAACTTCATTTGCTCATAGTGTTTCAAGACTGTTTCCAGATATTAGATAAAATGTAACTCTAAAGGACCTCAACAGGAATTATCAAACACAACCATTTCTAGAAGGTTAGAGCTATACAAACAATTTGTATACACTGGAAAATTAGACTGTAATCACAATGGACTAACACGTTTTTCTAAAAAGGGTACATTTTAACAATGAATGGATGTATGAGAGGTCCAAGATTGCCATGGTTGCTATTGTACTTTACACTTCAGAATTCTTTTCTGGTTTTTAATTTTCTGTTTTAAATACACTATTTTTTCAAACTGGCTGACAGTTACAATGGGAGAAAAAAAGAAAGGGAAAGAAAGAGAAGGATTGAAGTACGATAGATACATGGCAGGTTTTGAAATGTGCAAAATTTTACATGCAGAAGGAAACTGGAACCACTCTGCTGCAAGGGAGTTTGTTTCCAAGCACATGTAAGTAGAAATTCTTGTCATGCTTTGCAAGGGCTGAAAAGCAGGTAGTTCCCTGAGCTTGAACAACAATCTTTGACATGCCAAACAGCTATGAAAAAAAGACATGAGACTAGCAACCACATGAGAAAATATGCACTGAGACAGGGATTCCACACAATGCTATTAACGCAAGCATACTGGGCTTGGCGCATCAGATGACAAACTAGAGACTTCCTTAAAAGGGAACAAAACACAAAAATGAGTATTTCATTCACCACATTAGCTTGTCAGGAATAAATAATGCATGCAGTTTCACCATATAAGTGAATGGTTACCAGGTTATGGCCTGATGAGTTGATGTGTGACATTGTGAGAGCAACACTGTACCCAGATAAGGTGTACACAGCATAGGTGTTTAAAATGATAATTACATGCTGATTTCACTAGAAGTTCAGAACTCCTCTAAATAACAAAGAGTTGAGCTAAATCTGGCCAATTACTTTTCATAATCCAGTTAATACCTACCAGGTGATGAACAGTAGTCCAACATCTGCTTTGAAACTGAGCGAACGTGGTATCCAAACTTATTAATTGAACCAGAAAAGAGCGATTTTGAAGATTTACACCATTCTGAACCAATTCCGAGACATATGAACACCGAAAACTGAGCTGGTTCCATCCATTTGTGTAAGAGTAAGGAATGTATACTGATGGATATTGACAAGGAAAGTGTGTGTTGCTCGGACCATGAAAACACAAAATTGGTGAAGAGTGATTTTGTCTGTATCACAAAGCATCCTAATTTTCACAAATTAGTTCTACATCATGATACTTTTGAATATTGTGAGGCATAATTTAGCATTAAAACCAGAAAGTCAAGCTAAAAAAGAGAGAACTCACCGCCAACAATCCTACTAATAAGATCTGGTAATATTCCTGCTACAAACAATTTACTGTATGCATTCATCAGCTGCTATTGGACAAGAAGAAAAGTTGTCATACATCATGTATACCCCCGCCGCTGTAATGTTGCACTTCACAGCTCGCGTTCAAGTTGGTACACTCGCAAAAAAACAGATGAAAAGCTTTCACCGTTTGACTTTCTAAGCCAATCACAAGGCAGCATTCCGGATGGTCGATGACAAAGCGGAAGCGGAACGGGAGCTGGAAGCAGCTTTGTTGCCGGATGTAGCTATTCCCAACGTGCTTCAGTTTGTGAATCTCTAGCACGAGCGTCGAGTTGTTCTTTGCAAGCTACATATTGTTCATTGTTATTTGTATTTGTGGTTATTGTTTTATAGTTTTGTTATTGTTCGTTTATACATATATATATATATATATATACACACATATATATTTATCTATTTTATATACATTTAAGTCATTATTTATTTATACAAGATTTAAGTGCGACAATGTCTGAAAAATGAAGTCGATCACCGAGTGATTCACGAAGTGAAAATTCTTTGCGCCACTTAATAGTCAGACATTGGAACTATTAAGGAGGACCCGAGAATTCTTTGAACAGGAAAAGGAGTACGTGAAGCTTCACGGGCATCCTTCTATTCCTGCTGATAAAGCCGTACACTGTCACTTCAACCAATCGAATTAGTGTGGTGCGACATTAAGGCTTATGTGAGGGAGAATAAGTAATTTACCATTACCGAAGTGGGAAGGTGTGGCGACGGTGGACGCAGCTTCGTGGAAGAAGAAAGTAGATCACGTGAATAAGCTAATACGAAAAACACAAGAAATAGATGGAATTATTAGTGAGTGTGAACCATTGATGATATGCCTTGGTGAAAATAATGACGGGGATTTGGATGGAATTGAGCCATTGCAGTTTTAAATTGGTGAATGAAAATAACTTTGTTATCGCATGCTTATAATTTGTTTTATTTCTCCTCAATGTGGCAGGCAAGTTTGCATTGTTCTGTTTCTATATTGTCAAAAGTGCGTAATTTATTCTACGTACGCTGCAATGTTCATGCAGAGTTATTTTAAATTAACAATAAGAATACAAAATGGTTAATATATATTGACGTTCGCTACTACATACACTTTTGTATGCGGCTTAGACACGATAGAAAGAACTATCAGCTGTTGTTGTTTACTAGCCACTCTGGCAACGTCGCAACCACAATATAGCCAACTTTTAAGTGAAGTCACACGAACTGCCAAGTGCAAAGATTCAGCGGCGGGGGTATAGTGCTTAGTATTAGAAATGCTTTTCCATAACCCAGATAAGTATAAGCTTCACTAATAAACACAGAAATTAAAAACAGTAAATTTTAAATTCAACATTATTTATTATTTTTTTTATATCTGTGACAAACGTTATGTTGACTGAAAACGTGAAAAAAAGCTTCAATTGTAGTTACTGTAATGGAGGTCGAAGCATGGGAGCTATATTCTTCAGTAGTGACAGATCAATTGCTGCAGGTAATGGATCCACACAATGTGCATGCAGAGCTTTTTTTTTTTTTTTTTTTTTTATTTTATTTTTTTATTTCAGCAGTTTCCATTCTTTGTTAGATTCCTCATTTATTTTTCATGATCCAAAACCCAGATGCTTTGGAGTTCTGGGTTTTGACACTTGCATTTGTTTTAAAAATTGTATTTACATTGAAATTGTGATCTAGCACTGCTATCATGGATCTAAGTTAGTAAATATTATATGAAAAATGTATTCTTTTGGGAGCATATCCGAGACAAAGACTGTGATAACTTTTTCTAAACTGCCAGTATATATATAATGTCGAATATGAGCCAAATCTTTTAAGAAGGTCCTATACAAAATATTTTTTTTCAGAGCATGATAGGCATTTGATTAACCTTTAATCCATAAATTATTTCTTTGGTCTTCTTACAACTCCTCATATTCAAAAGACTTCCATTCACCATTTTCTAGCCATTTATATTCATTTTTATATGGAGATAAATTCATGTGAATTTTGCAATTAATATGGTACCTTTCTCATTAGTTTTGCACAGTCCACCATAAATGGATATTTATACCAACTTTCCATCAGCTCTGGGTATTCTTTCTCTAGACTTTTATACAAACGCCATACATCAAATTCATGTTCAACTTCCAGAAACCGAGTTTTTTAATAGGTATCTTGCACCTTTATGTCTGTCGGAGAGAAAAACTACAATTCTACACATTTCTATTTTTGCAAGCCTTACCATGTTATCACAAGCACCTTTTCCAAAGTGACTTTCACCACACTTCTTTGAACAAGTTCAAAGACAATAATTTTGCAGGAATTAAATCCATAACAAATAGACCAAATATTTGAATGAAAATCCTGGAGTCATACTGCCCATCCTCTGCCAACCACATAGTTACATAATCTTTTAATGAATTCAGGTTCCTTCCCCCCCCTTTCTTGAATCCAAAATGCTCTAACTGGTGCTGCCATGTTTTGAATGGTTTTATCAAATGTAAGCTTGGAAACATTGCCATACCCAGTGACTTGCAGAAGGACTTAAATTGCAGAAACAATATACCAAATAATAACAAAGAACTTGCTATTAAACACTTCCTTGTGGAGTCTTTCCTGATAAATTTTATGAAATACAAATGAATGTATATTACCGCAATAACACATAGCATTGTCCCTTTAAAGTAAAGAGAAATTGTTTCGACTTCATTTCTACATAAAACACATACCTTGAAAAATAAAAGAAGTCCAAACAACAATGAAATATTCCGCTGTAGCTTCATTTCCATGTAGGGTGAAAGTTTTTTTCTTTCTTCTTCCTCATCACTGTATCAGAATCTGAAATATCAGGTTCGTAGAAACTTTCATTCAGTTATCCCGATCATGTTTGCTTGTTTAGTAGATTTTTCAGGTTCTAACAATATATATTTTCTTATGATTTCAGTATCTAGCTCACATTGTACTTCTGAATTTTTTTTTTTTTTTTTTTTTTTACATTACCTTCTATTCTGAATTCTCTTTCTATACTTTTATCATTATCACCCTCTTTGTCAGTCTTATTGCAAGTAACACTATAGCATAGCTCAGAAACTTGCTTTTAAGATTTCTAGCCTCATATCGTTTTGTTCTTGTTTGCTCTTGGATGAAGATGGTGAAGGATCAATTGATTGTCTCATAACTTGATCTGGAAATCTCTTCATTTTTCCTTATAGTAGCAATAGTTCCAGGTTTTAATAAAGACCTTTTGAAATTTTCATCTGCATAAGCTGCTTTTTTAACTGTGCATATTCACAATCTGTGTCCTTAAAATGGAAGGAACATAAACATGCACCAAGACCAGGCAAAAAATCTTTTCTTTTGCAAAATTATACCCCTAACCTATATCTTTTGGGATATTTGCCTCTGTTTGGAAATGCATGAAAGTGAGTTCCCTTGCCTTTTCCCTTCTAACATTGCAGCTATATTGCCAATATTGAGGCATTTTATTTCTCACAATATTACGTTGTTTGTATAATACTAAACTGTGTCAGTAACACCATCACCAAGTACGCTACTCTTGAACTTAAATACCAACAAGAACAATTTTTGAAAACATATTACTGCACGTGACGCAAGACTGACTTGTAATCTCCCAACTGCTTCCAGTGCATGGCTGGCTCTGATGACTTATAAGGTGGTTAATTCATTTGCTTAGTGATAAGTGTGGCAGAGTAAGAAAACTATGTTACCACTGCATTTTACAGGTAATATCCTTATTTAGGAAGAAACATTTTTGTGTTTTGATCCCCTTTAAGATAATATGGTTAAAGTGTGGGATTTTCATAGACATATAACTAGAAGAAAGAGGGAAGAAGAATACATGAGTGTTCTTCTGTATTCTAACAGGGAAATGTAGGAATATCTGCAATATAGTAATCATTATTCTGAATAAAGAGTATTAAACTACTGTTTACAAATGAAAAAAATTAAGACAGTGAATTGTGACATGAACTGAGCTGAATGCCTTCGGTGTGTTTTAAATATTAGACACATTACAGAACATATTTCATCAAACTCCTGCTTTAGATGAATTCGCATACTGTATGCTGCTGTGTATTGCTGATAAATTTGGTGTTTACAAAATTTTAAATATAACCTTCTGGCTGTAAGACAATTGTGCCTCATATTTTATGGTCAGCACAATAATCTGAGATATTTAACATTTCTTGTTATTATCTACAGGATGGACCATTTAAGTTGAGACTGTACAATATCTCCAAAACTAAGCATTGTAGAAATGCCTTGAATAAAGATTGCTTGATATTATGGGGGAAAGTAAATGCCATTAGTTATGTTTTATTTGGAGGACACTGTGATGGTCATTTTAGGGTTAATTTAATTTGACCCTAAATGTAGGTACCCACTTAAAAACAAAAATTAAATTGACCCTAAAATGACTTAGCCTCCAAACAAAGCTCGACTAATGGCATTTACTTTCCCCCATAATATCAAGCAACTTTTATAAAGGACATTTCCTTTTACAACACTTAGTTTTGGAGATATTGTACAGTATAAACTTAACTGGTCTACCCTGTATACACGGTTGCAATACATGCAAGCTGATTAACTTCTAAACACATCTCTTACCTGATTTTCGTCAAGCTATTTTTGCACACAGCAACAGTACATCACCTGGTGTGGTGTATTATGTGTTAATCTAAATACCGAGTGTTTGTTTTGGGGCCAGTGAGATGATTCACTTACACTGCAGTTACTTCAGTATTATTGTTCTGCTAGCGCACTAGCAGTGAATGGGACGCTCAAGGCTGCAATTTTATAAGTTGCTGTCTTCTGTTCAGACTGTAAAGACTAGTTTGTTCATTAGGCATTTCAAAAGTGAAAGCTCATTCATATAATCTGTGTTGTGTGTAAATTACTTTAGGATACTCTTATTATTGTTGATGTTTTTGTCTTAAGCCCACTAAAATACCTATAAAAAAATTCACACTTGAACTAAGAATTTTTATGTACGGTACATACATAAAAGCCAAATTGTGTAGACAGGTATGTAGACAATTTCAGGAGACATTCCCTGGCATTCCAGTTCCAAATAAAGATACTGTCAGATGTCCGATTAATAAGTTTATGACAACGGGATTGCTAAACCTAAAAAGCAAAACCCACATGTTCTAAGGGAGAAAGAAATGAATCAAATTGGTGCACCATTCGAACACTCTACAAAGAAGTCTTAAGATGCGTTGCACAGCAAATGGATGTTTATAAAATCTCTGTTCATACAGCTGCTGAAGCAGAGTGACTACCATTCATGAATTACAATCTTGTGACAAGGAAGAATGCCAGGAATGTCTCAATGCAGATGGACACCACTTTTGTTTCTTATAACCTTGCCCCGCTGACATGTATTCTTCTATCCACCATTCCCTTCTTTTTTCCCCCCGATAGGCAATGATTTTGGAATCTCAAGTGTGGCTTTCCCAACAAGTGGAAAGCTGCAATAAACCTCATAACTGCCAGGAACGCAAATAAAGATGTGAAGGCATGTAAAATTGAAACTTCATAATGAAATGCAACTCACACATTCATGGAGGATCTTTTCTCCAATTCATGTTGCAATGTGCTTAAGGATCAAACATTTACACCTGTAGGTTCAGAACAGCTGCTAGACACAAGAAAGAAGCAAATAGTGACTTGCCACTTGAGAGGAGTATAAATATTTGAAAATTCAAACAAATACTAAAGAATATGCTGGAAGCGGTTAATGCCACAAAAAAGTTTAATAAATTGTGCGCCTTAATGCGATCTTTATTTTTGGTGTATTGTCTATTTCTTATGCTTAATCAGCTATACGAAAGTTGTTCAGAGTGAAGACTTCACAGAAATTCAAAATATACATTTTGGCATGCAAATCTCTAAAAAGTTAGCCATTTTGGAGAAAATCAAGAGGAAAAAATACTTTATGTAAAGGGTAGAGATTGGAGTGGGAGTGTTTTTCTGAAAATATTCATGTTCCATACTTGGAAGATGCTGAACCAAGTACTAAGTACTTGAACCAGCTTTACCTTTTTGGATTATGCTAGACCAAAAATAATTTTTTTAAAAACATTTTTTTTTTGTTTATTCAGGGAGCCTCAAAATGTGTATTTTAGGTAAAAGCTAAATATACCACATCATAAAGAAAAATCAGATCTTAGGCCCCATTTATGCATGCAATTTCATGTGCGACAAATGCAATTCAATTTGAAAGTACATTTGAGTTAAATGGAAGCATTTATACCATGCGATGTGTCGTCATGACCTCAAGATACATGGGTGTATATGGGCCTGTTTATACACGTTGCATTGCCACATTGTGAGCGAGATTGAGTCAGTGCTGCCACTTTGGATTTGTGCTTTCACATGTTGGGAGAATGATCTGATTGTCGTCATTCAGTCTTTTATCAAGAATGGATACAAAATATTGCATAGAAGAAATTAGGGGAGTTTAATTTGGAATGTTAGTCAAAAATTAAAAGGATCACGAGAAGAAGTAATTTCCCGAAGAGGTTCCTTAACACATGAATCTTGTACTGTTTATGGATGCACACTCCACTCAACTGATTTTTTTTGTCTTTCTTTTGTTTTACTTTCTCTACCACTACATAGTAAGTAGAGAAAGCATTGCATTCAACCAAAAATTCAATATAAGGTTTCACCAGAAACACATGTTAAAGGCATCTTGAATACAAAGCACTTTTAGGTCCATGTGTATGTGTGTGTGTACGTACAGTGTAACTTAAAACAAAAAGTCAATCAAAAACCAAACTTGGTATTTAAGTTCAGCTCTTCCAAGGATGCAACACAAAGATTTTCAGGAAAATTCCCCCACCCCACATTACCCTTTACATGGAATATTATTAACAAATTCTGGCTCTAATGATTTTGATTAATATACCACAATATATTAAAACTATTTAATGACAAAATGGATATCTTGAATTTTCTGGGAATATCCTCTGAACTCTTCATTTGGAAGGAATTTTGTATAACTGGTAAACATTAAGCGAGACAAAAACACACTACACAAAAAATTGGATCTCTCTAAAACACCCAATTTATTTCAAATAACCTTTTTGTGGTATCAGCCATTAATGAGATATCCGTTATCAATGGTTTGATTTGCTCAATAATGTCTTTTCATTTAAGTCCTCACAATTTTCAGTTATTTCTTGCAGTTGCATGGAGATTATTGAATTTTAAGGCCAGCATATAGCATCCAGTTCAACATTTGACTAGCACTGTTCCCTTTGTATCCTAACAAAATGTGTAATGCAGCTACTTCAAGGTTTATTGCGATTAAAATGAAGCAGATAAAAAATAAACTTCAGCAATAGTACAACACACGGGGATCAAGTCTGGCTGTCAAATCAAATGTGGAAATGAGCTGGTAAAACTGATTTCCCAACAATATACAATGTCGACACGCTGTATGCATACATTGACCACTAAACGTTATGCAGTGTCGCATCATTCCTTGTTCTGCGAAATGAAATCACATGCATAAATGAGGCCTTGGCGAAGTAGTTCATTGTTGCACTGCCAGAGAGATGGCTGCAATCAACTACGATCAGTAACGGTTCCCTCAAAAACTGAAGTGTCAAAAACAGACTCTACAAATATACAAAGGTGTTTTCTGCTTCATGTTGAATACTAACTTCAGAGTGGATGGGTCATCTGTTTTCATTATTTGATAAAAAAATTTCTTCACTCACAGATAGTACAGCTGTGTTCTACCATTAGTTTTGCTAATTTCCATTTTCTTTGTCACACAGAAAGAACAAACATCACATGGGAGCAAAGCACAATTGAACTTGTTCATGAACATCTGGTAATATTTTGTGAATACATACTTTAGTCCCGAGTTGTACTGTTCACTGTTCTATATATGGTACATTTTCTTTACAAAGTCGCTAATAAATAAGTTGTACAGTTTTCTCCCTTTAATAATGTGACTCTACTAACTTCCAAAAGTGATTTACTATGCTACATATGAGATGAACACATTTTGACTCATGAACCACCTGATTTTGTAATGTTTATTATGTTTATGATTCTGCAGAAATTTTCTTAGACCCCAACATATCAACGGAGATGCTACCTATCCGCTGATAAGATTTGACACAGACAGAAAGGTCTGGATTTATACTCTATGACTGTTTGATCTCTAGGATTTTATGCCCTAGGTCATTGTTGCTTTTCTTCTCAAGTCTTATGAACCACAACAAGAACTTATCTTGCTCAATCATTGAACTGTGTATTTATCTGATTGATATAATTTCTTATGGCAGATCATGCTGGCAATTCAATCTTGTTAGGCACTGGGGTTCTCTACTATTTCTGGCTGTTTTTTTTTCTTCTTTACCCAGTTTCCTTCACTTTCAAAATGTTTTCTTCCCTTTTGAGCTATTAACTGTAATGCAACTTTATCTTAAAACTACACGACTTAAGAAGAGTTTGGAATTTTGTTTACAATTGGGTGGGATTTTCTCCATTTAATTCCGTGACAAGGTAGTTTCGCATGATACTACAGTGAAGCACATATACAATATTGGAAAAATGTATTGCATCACCCACAAAATAATTGTTTTCCTCCCCTTCATACCCATTTAGAAATAGTGGAATCTCGTTAGCACGTTCAACACATTTTTCGTGTATTACTTGAATTATAGAAGTTCTGGCACCAAATATAATTAAAATTTGTTTAGTATGTTTTCTCACTCCTGCTTACTACGTTCGAAGTTTTGATGTCCTCATTCACTATTTTGGCCAATCCTTGGTCAGTTCAATGAGAGTAGGTGCTTACTACATTCAAAGTTTGACATCCTCATTCACCACTTTGGTCAATCCTGGTCATGGAGTGGAGACTGGTAGCCAGTCAATGCATGTATGCACACATTTGTGTGACGTGATTTGTATGGGTGGGACAGATAATACTTTAGCTTGGTATGGTAAACAGCAATGACAGTTTCTACTGTTGAGCGTTGACCAAACATATGTAGACTGTATTTTAACTTTTCATTTGCAATGGAGAAAAAGAAAGTGTGGCATAAAACCAACACTGAAAAACTGAAAATCCTTGAAGTAGAAGATCACAATCCAAATACGAAATGTGTGGATATAGTCCAAAGTTGAACGTTCCTCTGTCAACCTTAAACACAGTTGTTAGCAAATGTAAACTGATTAAAACTGCTTTTAGGGGAAAAATGTTACACCCTTGCCAGTTTCCAGAATTAGATGTTCTACTAAAGTGGTTTACACAATCAAGAGATTCAAATGTGCCAACATACAGTACTGTGATTCAAACTCAGTCAACATATTTAGCACAGATGATGGGAGTGGATGGTTTCAAAGTGTCCAATGGTTGGATTGTAAGACTCAAAAATCGACATGGCTTAGTTTACAGATGTGCGCTAGGGAAGGCTGTTGCCCTAGATGACACTATACTGTGTGAAAATATATAAATGTGGAAAAATACAACGCACCCGTCAATTCTGAAAGACTATAGCCCTGACGATGTTTATAACGCAGATGAAAGGGGACTATTTTGCCATCATTTGTCAGACAAAAACCTGGATTTTTAGGGTGTGTCACAGTGGGTAACTTAACAAGGAGAGGATAAGTTTTGTTGTGCTCTAATGAAAATTGAATGGAGAAATTGGTAGTGCTGGTTATTACAAAACTACACAGTCCACAATGTTTCAAGAATGTGCAATCTTTTCCATATAAGTAAGCTTCCATCAGAAAAGCCTGAATAACTTCTACAGTATTTGAACATTTTTTATGAGCATGAGATGCAAGACTGGACACAAGAAGCAGGAAAATTGCATTCCTCATTGATCAGTGTGCCGCTCATCCACCAACTGTTTCAAATTTAAGAAGCTTAAAGATCATTTCCCTCCCAGCAAACTGCATAAGCAAGCTACAACAACCTTTAGACCAAGCATAATTCTTGCATGAAGCAAATGTATCAGAAGAGGCTGGTACAGAGAAGGTTGGCTGCAATGAAATCTAAAACAAAAATCATTAGATGCATATTAGGGATTCTGTGATGCAAAATACCATTAGGAACTGCTTTAATAAAGCTGGCTTTTGCCGGTTCTTGGTGATATGTTGGAAGATGAGTTTTCCGAGGGTGAAGAATGGAGCCAAATAGCACATGATGCCAGCAAATCTTTTGAAACTATGTAAACATTGACAATGAAATTCCAGTGTGTGAAACAGCAAAGATAGATGAAATACTTGAAGAACAAATGAAAGCAAAAGCATCAGCGAGAAATGAAAATAATGAGCCAGATCCTGAGCCAATTCCTAGTGTTGGAAGCAATGGAGGCAAGGGATGCAGTGAAGCGATATGTGTGCAGCTTCAAAGTTTATGACAATGTAATGAGTTCCGTTTGGGAGGAAAGACGTATTATTAGATTTTATTACATAATTACGTTCTTAAATTGCAGATTTCGTATTTTCATTAACACAATTTCCTGTCTATGACGTCCTTGAGAAAGTATTAAATTTTGCACTTGGTCAGGCAAAATCTCGGTAAACCACAGCCTATGGATCACTTCAAATAACCTTTCTATTTCTTGGTTTTTTTCTTATCCACAGCATTGCCAATCATCTTTCACAGGTCAGTGGGATTGCGATTCGAGTCATTTCCCGGCAATGTGAGAGTGGAAATTCCTTGATCTTCAAGAAAACATCTAACCTGTTAGTATCAAATTGTAACTTTTTTAAAAGTTATATGGATACAGCATGAATTTAGTATAAGAACACTAGTGTTAGAGCAAGTACTCACATTTTTACCCTATGACATGGTATGAGTCATCCGGAAAGTGCAATTTTCTGATGATACAAACTGTTCCACAATTAGTAGCATTAAACTTTCTCTTAAAATCACTATGTATACATGTACATTTACTCTTCTCTCAAAAAGTAGTAATGCACCCCTCCTTTGCTTGTAATACAACTACAGATCATCACATTTTCAAGGTTGAGTCCAAATATTTTGCAGAAGTTCTTCATGCAACAATGGATAAGTATTTTTCCAATGTTTCCTCCGACAAACTTCTGATTCATCTGAAAAGATGACTACTCTACATCTCTTCAGTCCAATGGGCATGTTTCTTGACCCATTCTAGTCTAGCTTTCTTCATTTTAACTGGCAAATTGGGCTTCTGTGGTGCTACCATGTAGATCCATTTCTGAAACTCAGTATCTGATAGTTCTGCTGCATACCATCACACTAGAAGCTTCTTCCCACTGTCTTTGCAACTCAACTGAAGTAATATGCCAGTTTTTCAGACATACGTTTCAAATTGCAATCATTAGCAACAGCAGCAGCAGACCTTATTCTACCTCTTCCTTTAATTCTTCCAAATCTCCAGTTTTCTTGATTTTGACCAATAATCTTGATACAGTAAACTAGTTAAATCCTATTTCTGATGCAATATGTTAAGTAGAAAAGCCCTCAGAAGCTAATGCAACAATTGCAATCTTTTTGCAAGTAGTTAAATTCCTTTGCTCAATTTGTGCAGCTGTTATTAACCTTCAAGCAGGCGCACTGTTAAAAAGTACACCAGCAGTACTTATGCTTTATCAATGTTTTAAAATTGAGATATTGCATCACCAGTTCGTGTATTCCTTTGTTGATGCATACTTGACAATGGGATACTTTAACTGTTTCTTTGTTTGATGTTCTTTTTTGGCTTAAGGCTTTCCAAGTAACGAGGGGTGGAATGTTGCAAAGAGCACCTTACTCACCTGCTCCTGTGATGAATACATGCTTGCTTCTAGAATCCGCAATATGCAGGGAAAGTGTAATACCAAGTAAAATGCACTTATACCCCAGCCGCTGTATCTTTGCACTTGACAGTTCGTGTGGCTTCGGGCAAGGTTGGCTACATTGTGGTTGCAATGTTGCCAGAGAAGGTAGTAAACAACAGCTGATTGTTCTCCTTCCTATCGTGTCTAAGCCGCATACAAAAAGTGTACGTAAGTAGCGAATGTCAATGAATAATAACTATATCGTATTATTATTTTTAATTGAAAATAACTCTGCATAAACATTGCAGCATATGTAGAATAAATTACACACTTTTGACAATATAGAAACAAAAAATACTAACTTCCTGCTACAATGAGGAGAAATAAAACAAATTATCGATTATAAGCATGCCATAACAAAGTTATTTTCACTCACGCATTTAAAACTGCAATGGCTCAATTCCATCCAAATCCCCGTTGTCGTCGTCATCCTCGGAATCATCATCTTCACCAAGGCATATCATCAATGTTTCAGTCACTAATAATTCCGTCTATTTCTTATGCTTTTTGTATTAGCTTATTCACATGATCTACTTTCTTCTTCCACGAAGCCGCATCCACCGTAGCCTTGTGAATAACAGTTCTCGTGATTACTCCAAGAGCTGCTGCAGTTCGTTGTACGGCTTTATCAGCAGGAATAGAGGGATTGCCATGAAGCTTCACGTACTCCTTTTCCTGTTAAAAGAATTCCCGGGCTCTCCTTAATAGTTCCAATGCACGACTATTAAGTGGCGCACCTCGGCGCTAAGGATTTTCACTTTGTGAATCACTTGCCGATTGGCGTTTTTCAGACATTGTCGCACTTAAGTTTTGTTTAAATAAATAATATGAATGAAATATATATATAAAATAGATGAATATAAATAAATGTGTATAAACGAACAATAACAAAACTATCAAACAATAACCACAAATATAAATAACAATGAACAATATGTAGCTTGCAAAGAACAACTCGACGCTCGTGCTCGAGATTCACAAACTGAAGCACGTGGTTGGGAATAGTTACATCCGGCAACAGAGCCGATTCTAGTTCCGGTTCCGCTTTGTCATCGACCATCCGGAATGTTGCCTTGTGATTGGCTTAGGAAGTCAAACGGTTGAAGCTTTTCATCTTTTTTTGCGAGTGTACCAACTTAAACGCTAGCTGTCAAGTGAAACGTTACAGCGGCGGGGGTATAATAAATGGTTAAGTTGCACTCTTTAATTTGTGAATTAAAGAGTGCAACTTTATTATTTATAAATTAAAGACATGCTATGTCAATGCATGTATTTATTTTCAGCTTAAAGGGTTTATCAGACAGTTGGATGAAAGCAATGCAGCTTTAAGTGTCGAGAACGCTGAATCAGAAAACCATAACAATAAATCAACAGGAAGAAACAAATAACAATGGTGTAAAAGTGCTAAAACTTCCAAAGAGAAAAACATTGTGAAAATTCTTCCAGGTCCAAAGAGGAGTGTGACGAATATTGCTGATAAATTTAATGCTTTTCTGAAAATAATTGACCTTGACATTATTGATGAAATACTTCTTTCATTATTCATTCAAAACACTTCTCAGAACAATGGGACAAAATAGTATCAAGAACTCAAATAACTAAGTAGTTTAAAATAAAGAGAGTTGAGGGTTGTTAAGTAGTTGTAAACAGAATTAAGCACACCTGCCAGAAGGTTAAACTCACATTCACTGAATACTACATTAAAACCAACAATGCATAATCATTTACAGATAAAACAGAACTGAAACAGTCACCCATTACTGACATCAAGTAAGATAAGAGTGAAAATACACAAAATCTACAGGTAATTCAATGAATTTTTCCAGTAGCGCACCTCATCCAATTAGAGAGAAGGAAAATGATAAAGGATACAAGATATCTTGTGTCCAACTTTGAATGTGTCAAACAAGCATGTGGGAGATTTTCATTTACCACTTAAAACACATTTTGACAGGATAGAACAGTATAGAAATATAAAATAATCGTAATACTATAGATATATATTAAATTTGTACTTCTCATTTGGGGGGGGGGGGAGGAGCAGTTTTATTGTAATTGACCATTTACCATAAACTTATTGTGCTTGGTACTCACTATTTTATTACACAAAACAATACAATCGCTGACATAAGGAATGCCATTACGAACTACCCCAGGCATGTTGTCCCTAATTGAACTTGTTAAAAACTTGGTCAACCTTTAAAAACACTTTTTGCTCCACTTGCTTGTCAGGTATCTCCTGTCGTTCCCATTGGTGCAGCGTACGATGTCACCTGATGCTGGTATTTCAAAATTCATGACTATTTGAATTCTTGGTAAGGTATATATTAGTTCCAAATAATTCTTGGCTGGTTTTTATTTCTTTACTGATGTGATTACGTAAACAAAAATGGTAAGCTAAAGCTGATTTTTTGTGTTTCATATTTCTCAGGTGTTCCTTCAATCTTGTTTCCAAATTCATTAAGGTTTTCCAATCGGTGTGTGTATAGATATACATTTTTGGGAGGGAGGAACAAGATTGAAGTAACACCCGAGAAATATTAAATTCAAACAAAAATCAGCCACAGCTTATTTTTGGTTACATAACCATAACATCAGTAAAGCAACAAAACTTTTAAAACTGGAGAAAAATTATTTGGAAGTAAAAGTGGGCAAATATACAATTTGAACAGTTGTGAATTTTTCAAACCCAGGCAAAGTTGACATAATAGAATGACAGCAGACCAAACAACAGGGGAAAGCGCAGCAGATACCCGACAAGAGTAAGTCAACTGAGGAGCAAAAGGTGTTTTACAGGTTGTCCAAGTTTTTTAACGAATTTGATTAACACGCTCCACTGTTTTAAATGCTGCTTCATTTATTTTATAAATTGCTTATCGGCTCACTGTGAAATATTAATTGCTATACCAAGGTTATCATCACATTAATAAATGACAGCCAATAACAAAAATAATGAAATTACAATGGGCAAAAAGTTCGAAAGTTCCTGTTATATATACACACACACAAAAACCACCATAATAGACTCTTAAGCTATGAAGAGACACCTACAAAATAGGCAAATATACATTGTGCCAATACGTATGAGCATATTTATACATACAAAGCCTACAATTCTACATATGTGAATAATATAAAATTGATATATACCCAAGAAAATAACAGAAATATCACCTCCAAAAAAGATGAAAGAAAAAAATACAATAAAACAGAAAAATGGCATAAAATGACCTAATAAATATGTATTTTCATAATCACGGATCCATCGTAGGATTTGTGTATATGTTAGCAATGTTTATGATGCAACACTTAAAAAATGACATGGCATCAGAATCTGGACACTGCTCATAAATTATCCTTTGTTTTATTAGCTCTAAATCGCTAATCACAGAACAGTTTTATCTGACACAAACTATACATACTATGTAGGCTTGCCCATGTAGATACCAGGGGTTGGAGTGTGGGCACGTTGTGTTATGGAGAAGTCCACTCGGATCCTTCGACCATCAATTTCCATTCCTGTGCATTGCTCCTTAGCAACTTTAGCATCTTCTGCACTTTCAAAATACACAAATGCAAACCCACGAGATCGACCAGTCTGTAAATAAAAATAAATTTGCATAGAATGTACACAAATATCAACAAAACATTCTTCAGCAGTCAAGGAAAATGAACTTAAATTTGCTATGCTTAAAAAAGAAAAGGTACAAATCTAGCTATACTATAAATACATCTAAGACAGCAGGTTCCTGAAGGTGGCCAATAGGGGAAAGGAAATGATACAATGCTCATAACATGAGACAAAGCTGAAGTACACTCACCACATACTGCACTATATTTGGAAGTGGTGCTTGTGCAGGAAAAGAAGAATAGCAGTCTTCAAACAGTTAGATGGTGTTTGAGAAAATGTAAACATACGTTCGAATGCAGCAAAGGCTGTGTAGGAAGAGGTAAGAAAAGACTTGTGTATTTTAAACAAGGCCTGTGATAATTGAGCTTTTATCTATGAATGTTTTTTAACTACTATGGTTCTTAATGTCTCATTTTATATATTGGGCATATAAGCATAACTTAAAAACTAATACTACTAATAAATAATTTTTGAACAAATATAGTAACATTACGCGTTACAGTTAAAAGCCATTAAAATCATATAGCTGATAACTGGCAGTAACACCACTTAGGTGGATTACACCAATGGATGTTAAATTTTCATACAATATTAAAGCAATTTTTAACACCAAAGTTAACAAAAATTCTGTTTCATCAATGTTAAAACTAACAGCGTTAAACCACATGTGTTAAATAACATCCTGATACCCCTGTGTTAAAGCATTTAACATATGTTAAAAGTTGGAAAATGGTTGGCGCAAATCAAGCAGTAGATGCAGAGTTATTATATTTATAGGGCTTTTGCATTTGAAACTGGAGAAGAGCTGTGTGTTGAAGTATTTTGACATCCTGGGGGAGTAGAGGAATGTTTAAAGCAATACAGGCTGTCAAAAGTGGTGGTGGGCAGAGTTGTAAATGAAATGTAGGAGAAGTTAGAATATGTTACCAACAGGAACTTGGCTCTTTCTCCAATGTTGGTGTTAATAACCCTGCGGTTTTATGCTACCGGCAAATTTCATTTAATGGCCGGAGATAGTGTTGGCATTTCAAAATCCACTGTGTGTAGGGTTATCTGGAAAGTTTCCGAAGCAATCACTTCACGATGTACACAGTACATATCCTTTACTTCCACAGAGGAATGTCCAGCAGTCCTAAATGACTTCTACCAGATGTACCAATTTTCAGCATTCTGAGAGTATTAGACTGCACACACTTGAGAATTCAATTTCCCGGTGATGAAAGGGCAGAAATTTACTGTAACCACAAGGGCTACTTTTCGATTGATGAGCAAGTTATTGACTAAACTAAAAATCAGGAACATTGCAGCTAGGTGGCCTGGGTCAACACACGACAGTACCATATTTAATAACTCCCACATACATACAATGTTCAAAATGGGAGCGATAAATGAAGGTGTGCTGCTTGGTGATATGGCTATCCTTTAAAAAAATATCTTTTAACACACTACCTGCATTCTGAAACAAAGCTCAAAATAGATACAATTCTTTCCACAGCAGAGCACACAACTGCATTGAATGTACAATTGGAGTATGGAAAAGGCACTTTCCTGTATTCAGCGGGGCATTGCACACCAACTTGAAACTACGCTGGCCGTCATTGTGGCAACAGCTGTGCTGCAAAATATTGCTCAAGAGACATGCTACCTCCAGATGACTTACCTCTTTACCAGTTCATCAGGGAAAGGCAAAGCAGGGATGACGAAAACCAGCTTCCTATCCATGTACACAATGAAACTACAGCTTTGGCATATAGGAATTCAGTAGCACAAGACCAACTGTAATTAAACTTTATTTTAATTCAGAAGTACATTAAGGTAATTTAGAAAGTTTTGCTTTAATAACCTGTTTGAGTCTGTTTTATTTTCAATTCAATTAATTCTAATTCCGCATCAATTTCTTTTGCAGGGGCAGCATTTCCTTCTCGCATGTCGTTCTACGGTGTTATTATGAACACTGGCCTGAAAAAAAAAAGTTAAGAATGAATATGTTGGCAATTCCTGTAATATCAGCTGATTACACTACCAACCTTTTGTACATGCAAAGGCTCTAACTCTGCTGGTTCCTGCACTGGAATCTTCAGCCTGGAAACAAATACAACTCAATGTATTATAGAAATGAATAAAAATAATGAAAATAACGCACACTTGTAATAAATATCCCATTTCTTCTGATTTTAGCAATACTTACAGATAATGCTTTTGTCTTTGGTGTTGAGGTTTGCAAAACTCTTTAATTACAAAATGGTGTCCTTAGCTGGTTCCAAATGAAGCTCATAACATCATCCTGCACAAACGAACATATTTTTTAATTTCATAGATTTCATTCGTAGGCATAATTATGTTCACAGGATAAATATGCATGTAATATAACCTTATCTCCTGTATTATTGCCAGCACTTGCTCTACAGGCTGAGCAACATCTCCTGTAACAAAAAATTCAAAATAAAAAGCTAATTTTGAATTACAGTAATGCATTCATTAACAAAGAGTATATATAAGTTGCTGGTACATACCATAATACAGTGCATCAGAATCTTAAGGACTGCTATCTGGATCTGCCTGTTCTTCAATTAGTATTAAAACACTTGCGTCGATTTCAGTGTTTTGTGCATTCACCACAACCAGTTCTGAACCTTTCTAGGCACTCTTTACACCTTGCCTTTTTTGGTGCACTGTTTTAAATTTACATAAAACTGCCTCAGTTGTTTTGATAACCTGGGAGAAACATGTGCACTGCAGATAAATTTCTCTCATATTTTCTCCCAGGCAGCGTCTTTCTCCTTTATGTTCAGACCGTCTGTTGTTTTGCACTCAATAATTGATTTATATTGGTTACTAGCTCAATTACTAGTTCTTTTTCATACAATGAAAAATATGTGCCTCTACATCTGGCTTTCTCACTCATTTTCACTATTGATACTGAACCAGGGAGTGCAAAACAACAAAATTAACTGAAAAGATTGTTGTCTCAACAGTAACAATTCAAAACACAGCATTGCAAAACAGAAAGTCGACAAAAGTGCATCGGAACGCTTTCAGAAGTTATCAAGTTTGGCCACCGTCGTCTTGCTTGCAGTTATACGTTGTTCTCTTTGGCTTTAACACTTTGTTAGTTAAGCTCATTATGGCACACAAAAAATTTGATGGCGGGTGTAGCTGTTTATCATGAAATCCAATGACGAGCTTGCCCCACCTTGCAGCGTCATATAGTTAATATGCTGTGAGATCATGCTGTAAAGTTTGAGGCAGTATTTTTAACACATTAAATGATTTCAGTCTAATTATATAATATATAAATTCAATAACAGCCCGCCTTAAAGCAATATGTGTATAAAATATATAAAATGTATGTAACAGTCATTGTATTAATGTTTGTATTAATATACATGTATAATAATACTATGTGAATGTATTACATAATTTAATAATGTTGGAGCTGTGAGAATATAGGTCAAACGTTGCTAACAATGAGGTAACCTTGAGGCAATAATGAATTGGAAAGTTTAATAATACTACTGGTAATTCTTGGAGCAACAATAATGTAATATTTTAAAAAGTTTATTAATAACCAATCAACAACCAGAAAAACGCTTAAGTTAAATAAAAGTATACTATTGGAGTAGGATTAGCCAATCAGAAACTGAAATAGAGCAAATTGTACAAATTCAGAAGTCAGTTGCTTGTAGACAGCGTTCCTAACTGGACACGTCGGGAAGTTTAATACGTATTCAGTGTGAAACGAAAATTCATTATGGCAAGTATATTATAAAGTTTACATGTTTAAAAGTGCAGCCAAGGCAAACCTAAATATATAATATTAAAGAAACATTAAAATATAAAGTTGAAAGTAAAGTTGGAGCGAAGGCTACCGGAACTTTGTACCGTACGTGGTTGCAACTACTTCAAGTCAAAGATCTGAGAGAATAGCAGAGTTGGTAGCTTGGGGAAAGGAGGGAAAAACATGGGATCAAACCTCAGATTTGGCAGGTGCAGGAAACAGTCAGGGAAGGAGTGCAGAGGAAAACAGGGAGGAAGAACCAGCAGTGCAGAAGGGGGAGCTAACATTGGTAGCAGTGACGAACAGGTAAGCAATGCAAGGAGGGAGAAGTGGGGGGGGGGGGACCCAAGAGGACAGAAGATGACTGGTGCAGTAAGAAATGCATATGTGGAGGAGGGACGATGCAAGTGATAAGTGGGGAAGTATTAATATGGAAAGTGTTAGCCAAGTGGAAGAAATTGCGAGGAGGGGTTGAGGGAAGGGAGGGTAATGCCACAGGGGGAAAAAGTGATGACCTAGTACCCAGAATTACTAGTCTTAGAAAAGTAATGAAGAAATATAAATATCAGAATAAAGCAAAGAACAAACAGGGAAAGGGGATAAATTTGATGTTCTGGAATGTCGAAGGCATAAAGAATAAGATATAAAATGGGGAAATCCAAAATGTAATAACATATATGAACATTGTAGGGTTGGTAGAGACATGGTTGGGAGAAAGGGAAGAAATAGAGCTAAAGGGTGGCAAATTTATAAATAAAAGTGCCAGTAAAAAGCACGAGAAAGGAAGAGCTGAAACAGAAGTGATAGAAAACAAGGTTAACATGATTATTTGGATGTTAATAAAACAAATAAATAAGATAAATGTAAACATTGGAATCGGTAGTATATAATTCCCTAGAAACATAAGACTTTCATAAGAATAACCTGTATAAAATTATAGGCGACAACATGGAAGGGGGGGGAGACGGTAGATTACTAGGAAGTGCCATGGTAGGGGAAGGAGAAAAAAAATGAAGAGAAAGGAAAAGCGGAGATACTGTAATAAATAAGGAAGGAAAGAAGTTATTAGAATTCTGTGAAATAAACAATCTGTTAATATGTAATGGGACAATAGGAGGGGACAAAGAAGAAGAATATACATTTGCAAATGCGCCAAAGTGTAATAGACTATACGTATGTAGTGAGGAATCAGAGGAGAAACTTAGGAAATTTAAAATCAGAAATGAGATAGCAAATGTTGCAATTTCCCGTTAACAATGGAACTAAAGAGGGTAACAAAGATGAGATTAAAACCCTATAAACAGGAGGAGGAATTAAAATAAAAATTCACAAAAGATTTAAATTCAAAGGTAAGCCAAATTATAGAATATAGAATAAAGATGAAGCTATATGAAGGAAAAACAGAGAAAGCGTTAGAGTTAATGGGACTAATAGTAATAAGAGCAGCGAAAGATATGGAAATAAAACAGGGAAAGGTACATACAAGTAGGGGATGATATCATGTTAAAAATGCAAAAAAGCAGGTTTTCCAAAGCACTTATAAAACAGTGGGGGGGGGGGGGGGTGGAAGAGGAAAAATCAGATGATTTACATATGGGATACAACTGCTTCATAGAGACAAAGAAAGTAAAAAAGGGTGAGCAGGAGAGGGGAAAAAAAAAAAAAAAAAACGAAACCACACCAACTGAATGGGTAGAATATTTTAAAAACCTGATTGGGGAAGGGGTAGAGACAAGGTTACAGCATAGAAATTTTCAACAAGAGGAATAAACGACAAATCAGATAGAGAAATATCAACCCAGGAGCTATATTCACAACTAAGAAATACAATGAAAGCAAAAGCAGTAGGAATAGATAAGAGTACCAGAGGAATTTTGGAGAAAATATGATGAACATTTAAAAGAATTACACTTAATGACAGAATTACCTAACAAAATAAAATTAAAAAATCTGATATGTTACACTCACACGACTTTCTCTACTCTTGTACAAACTATTTTTACAAATGCTTATTCTCCATCTACTTCATGTTAATCGAGATAAACATTTGCAGACTCTATCTTATTGCTAATTTTCTTGTAGATGTAACGGGAATATATATTTACAAGGGCAATATAGAAATACAGATCCTTTAAGCTCATACATATCTCTTATATCGAAAATGGTTCACTCAACAAAAACATGTATATGGCATAAATTGTGTATTTTAATGTGATCTACATATTTGTGTAGTAAAATTTTGTCTTATCTCCTATGGTTTACCAGTTATGCAAAAGTCGTTCACAATGAATACCTTTGGAGACATTCAAGATATACATTTTATTTGTCATGAGAATATCTTAAACATATGATATTTTAATCAAAATTGCTAGAGACATTTTTGAGAAAATTAAAATTTTCGGAAAATGTTCCATGTAAAGGGTAATCTGGGGTGGGGGAATTTTCTTGAAAACCTTCGTGTCGCATCTCTGGAAGATGCTGAACCTAAATACCAAGTTTGGTGTTTATCCGACTGTTCGTTTCTGAGTTATGCTGTTCACAGACACACACATACACGGAAATGTTTCCAAAAATGCTTCTTTTGGATTCAGGGGTTCTCAAAACATGTATTTCTGGTGAAATCTCAGTATCGAAGTTTTGGGTGGAATACAATACTTCCCCTACTTACTATACGTAGTAGAGAAAATAAAAATGACACCAGAAAGCTGGAAAACAAGTATGATGGTACCTATTTATAAAGGGAAGGGAGGAATAAATAGGCCTGAGAACTATAGAGGAATAAGTCTACTTCTATATTAGGGAAGGTGTATATAGGAATTTTGGCTGATAGATTGTAGATAATATATTTATAACAAAGTCTATATTAGATAAATATTTGAGTAGGAAAAGAGGAAGGGTATATGTTTTTTGCTGACTTGGAAAAAGCTTTTGATAAAATAAATAGAGAAGCTCTGGAATATAAACTAAGGGAAAAGGGAGTAAGTAACAAGTTTATAAGAGAAATTAAGAAAATACAGTAGAATCTCATTAGTACGTTTTTGCAGGGACCTACGGATTTGGACGTCATAGGCAGGAAAATGTGTTAACGAAAATACAAAATCTACAATTTAAGAACATAGTTGCGTAATAAAATCTAATAATTACTACGTCTCCATGGGCAGTTGAAATAGATTTCAAGTACAATTTTATACTGAATACGATCCATGTTTCCATGTTAAATTCAATGATTGTTCAAATGGATTTGGATACACAAAACCTGACAATAAATAATTCAAGCTTTTATGTTGGTCAACTTGGATTTTTGAGGTTAGGAATGTTTTTGAGAAAATAAATTGCAAATTATGGAAGCAACAATAGTGGCTTTCGTCTGTATTTTATTACACATATAACAATTTCTGCTAAGAAAAAAAGAAAACAAAATTATGTGCGTGCATTGTGTTACGAGTACAATAGACGATAGTAACTCTGGCATATTCAATACGATTTGAATATGATACGTGTTTCCATGCAACAAATTTCATTCCGATCCTTTTCTGGTCCTATTTTCCAAGAGGAAGGTTTTGTTTTAGCATTTTTCCCTTCTTTAAAAGCAGTTTCAATCAATTTAAGTTTGCTAACAATTGTGTTGACGGAGGAAAGTTTAAGTTCCACATTATATCCAGATGTTTCATATTTTGATTGTGGTATACTTCAAAGATTTTTAGTTTTTCAGTGTTGGTTATTTACTACACTTTCTTTTTTTCATTGCAAATGAAAAGTTAAAATACAATATACATATTTTTGGTCAACACTCAACAGCAGAAACCAACGTTGGCGTTTGAAGTAGAATATTTTTTTGGTAGTTGGAAGATGCTTCATGTTTATCTGCCCCACGTATGGGAGCCAATTTGTCGCGGTAACTTCGTGTTATCTTATTGCTGAGCGCCTGTTATTGTTTTATTATTTTGCATTTTGGATTCATTGTGCTCCTGCTAGCTATTTTATTACTACTCAGTCGAGCAAATCTCTTAAACAGGGTTTGAAAACGGAAAGGGTTTGTTACTGAAAGATAACACTTATAAAAGAATTTGTTTTTACACTTTTATTACCGTCACAATTAATTAATTTCACATATTGACTCTTGATACACGCCCGACTGAAAATGTTATATTTTCTAATATCACTATAATCACTTAATTGCTGCACATTATTAATTCGCATATTTCACATTTATAACAAACTTTACAATGCGAGAGATTCTGTAGAATTGCGCGACGTATAACGCGTGAACGATTCTCTTAAACTGTGCGACGTATAACCTTTGTATGATTCTGTTGGACTGAACGACGTATTACCCGCAAATCCTTCTGTTGGACCGAACGACGTTTGCCTTGTGAATTATTCTGTCAAACTGTGCATTACCCGACTCTGGCACGGAATTCATACTCCCTCACCCCGATATGCCTAAAGATTATAACCGAGCTGCTATTGGTTAATTAAACGTGCCAACATTAGCGTCTATTTTTATATCCAATCAAAATTACGAACACAAATGCTCTAGGGAAGACATTCCCTCCATTTCTAAGAAAAGCGCACCAATCTGACATCATTTGTTTGTCTCTTCTAATTGATAAACAACTCACCCCCTCGCTCATTGCTGCCCGCTCTTATTGTCAGTTTCAGTGAGGCTGTGTAAACTTATTTCCTAAAAATGCTTATAATTAACAAACATCTCAAATCAATGTCATACAATAATGCTTATTTACACTACAATCTCACTGGCATTTACATTGTTGTGATATAAAATAGTGCCACATATGCCCCACTAGAAACATAATTATAAATATTTACAACTTGTTTGGAAATTTTATAATTGGGTTCTTAGTCTCCTGAATCTTGTAACACACGGTATTTATCACTTGCACTTAACACACGTCATACATTTTGCCTTTTTCTCGCCACTATTTACTGGCTCTGGTCTAATGTGTTTATACATACATCTGACATTACAATTTTTTTTTATATAGCAAATACTGTACCCTGAACTATTTAGTTACAAAATGGTTATACTTTTTTAGATTGACATAGAAATTTATACACTCAAGATTTTTAACCTGTTTCATCTTGTAATTATTGAACATATTTACCAAAATATTCATCCTCTACACAAATATATTTACATCTCTTAATTCTACACATAATTTCATATTATTTGTGTGCTACATAAGTGTTTTGCTTTAATTATCTTTACTCCTTTAAACATTTATTTTTGTCCTGAGTTTATTTTTCCTTTCTTATGACATATAAACATAGTTAACCCTCTTACATTCCAATACTTTGTTCTGCTGTTCAGCTTTACTTATCCTAAATTTGCCCCCCCTTTTTTTTAAGCGGTCATTGCTATTCCCTTTCCTGAATCAAATTGTCTATGGCTAAGCATTACTCGTAGCTGTACCGTAACCTTCCAAAATTTGTTCATGGATAACCTCTTACAGGATTCATATGAAATTTCACCCCCTAATACCATTTGAAACCAATCTAAAGTTTTCTGAACCACACATCTTTTGACAACTATCATTTTCAATGCTTCCGGTATCTTTTTAATTTGAAAATACTCTGACAAGTCTGCAATAAACTGTACTGGATTGGAGTTTTCATTAAATTTTGGAAGTGGAAAATCACTAAGATATGATTATAGTTTTGAATGTCCCTTACTCCCATATTTAAATTCTCTAGTGTTACTTGTGCACTCTGTGTTTCAGCATGAGCTATAGATGAAGCCACCGCATCACTCACATTATTAGTCATACCTGAGGTACTACCTCTATCATTATTCTGTACATCAGATACATTATCACATATATTGACCCTGGAATTTAATTCTAACCTATTTACAGTACCTTGCAGACTTTCTATTGTCTGATCCATTTTTTATTGTTCTCATTTTGAACAGCTTGGTGCTTGTTAATTTCAGAAGTTAGTTTTTGATCCAAATTTATAGACAAAACTTTAACTTCTTCGGACAACTTATTTCTTTGTGTTTCCGATTCCTTCTGAATTTCAGATATCTCCCCTCTGAAATCAACTTGCACCTGAATTAAATCTGCATTCGTGGCCTCCATCATCTCTCTTAGCTCACTTGAAATGCTATTCATTCGACTTCCTAACTCTGTACATCTTACATCAACATGTTCAATTTTAGTATTAACCTCACTTTTTTGGTTAGATATTTCCCTGCTCATGTCTGAGATTTTCTTTGAATCTTTCCCTATCTCATTTGCTATCATTTCCTGATTTTCATTTCTCATTCTTATCATACTATCTAGCTTCATAAATTTCTTTTCAACTTCTTCCCTGTTTTGATCTAATTTTTCATTACTCCTACCAATATCTTCCATTAATTTCCTATTTCTCTTTTCCATGTTCTGAGTTAGTTTTTGTTCTAATTTCTCAAAACTTTGAGTTAGTTTTTGTTCTAAGCTCCTAACAATATCTTCCCTTAATTGCCTATTATTTTCTGTTTGGTCAGTAATACTCTTATTTAATGTTTCACCAAAATTTCTCAACATTTCCTCATCATACTAGCATCAAAATGAACATTTCCTGCTATTCTATTCTGACTTTCTTCACTAACATTTCCTGCCTCAAATCCTACATTGTTTGAGTTATTTTCTGTAACCTGTATTGAATTACAGCTAACTGTTACATTATCCCCTTCCATAATTGTTTCTTCAGTATTCTTAGTAGACATTGTTTTCTCAATCCTACCACTTCTCAAGAACATTTAATTTCTCACAATTTTTTTAGGAAACCTTTATGATGCTATCTGATGATGTTTTGATGCCCAGCTTCCTGCCCCTCTCTCCTAGATGTATATGTCGCATCTGCGTCGTACTACGATGGATCTGTGTCGTCTCGCTGTCTTGGTATCGTAGTTGAATTCCCCTGTTGCCTTTTATTCTCGTAGTTGTGATGTACACTCATCCGCGTTGTCGGTCGTTCTGGTGGCTGTTTCTGGAATCTGCGTCTTGTAGTTAATTTCACTGCTCCATTCGCTCCACGTCCTGGTTCCTTCGTCCCTTCCTGGTTATTTAGCCCCATGTTGGGCGCCAATTTGAAGTAGAATATTTTTTTTGGTAGTTGGAAGATGCTTCACGTTTATCTGTCCCACGTATGGGAGCCAATTTGTCGCGGTAACTTCGTGTTATCTTATTGCTGAGCGCCTGTTATTGTTTTATTATTTTGCATTTTGGATTCATTGTGCTCTGGCTAGCTATTTTATTACTACTCAGTCGAGCAAATCTCTTAAACAGGGTTTGAAAACGGAAAGGATTTGTTACTGAAAGATAACACTTATAAAAGAATTTGTTTTTACACTTTTATTACCGTCACAATTAATTAATTTCACATATTGACTCTTGATACACGCCCGACTGAAAATGTTATATTTTCTAATATCACTATAATCACTTAATTGCTGCACATTATTAATTCGCGTATTTCACATTTATAACAAACTTGACAATGCGAGAGATTCTGTAGAATTGCGCGACGTATAACGCGTGAACGATTCTCTTAAACTGTGCGACGTATAACCTTTGTATGATTCTGTTGGACTGAACGACGTATTACCCGCAAATCCTTCTGTTGGACTGAACGACGTTTGCCTTGTGAATTATTCTGTCAAACTGCACGTTACCCGACTCTGGCACGGAATTTATACTCCCTCCCCCCAATATGCCTAAAGATTATAACCGAGCTGCTATTGGTTAATAAAACGCTCCATCATTAGCATATATTTTTATATCCAATCAAAATTACGAACACAAATGCTCTAGGGAAGATATTCCCTCCATTTCTTAGAAAAGTGCGCTAATCTGACATCATTTGTTTGTCTCTTCTAATTGATAAACAACTCACCCCCTCGCTCATTGCTGCCCGCTCTTATTGTCAGTTTCACTGAGGCCGTGTAAACTTATTTCCTAACAATGCTTATAATTAACAAACATCTCAAATCAATGTCATACAATAATGCTTATTTACACTACAATCACTCTGGCATTTACATTGTTGTGATATAAAATACTGCCACACATTTACCACGCCAGGTAAAGCATTCTCTATCCCGTCCACATAAAGTGTGCCAAACAAATATTTACATGCATGCATGTGATTGGCTGCCGGTATCCACCCCGTGACCAAGGATTGACCAAAGTAGCAAATGGAGGACGCCAAACTTTGCACGTGTTAAGCGCCTACTCCCACTGGACTGACCAAAACAGTGAATGAGTACGTCAAACTTCAAACGTGGTAAGCGGGATCGAGAAAATGCACTAAGCAAACGTTATTACATTTGGTGATTTGGTACCGGGGCTTTTATAATTCAACATAATAAACGGGAAAATGTGTTAATGAGGAACATGCTAACAAGATTGTACTGTATATAAAGGTGTTAAGTTTTGTGTATGTGATGAAAAAAGCATCATCACAAAGATGATTCAACAAAAAATATTAAGAAACGGATGTAAGCTGAGACCAATATTATTTAAGCTATTTATACATGAAATACTAGGAGTAAAAATTAGAAATCAGGATTGTCCAGTGATAAGGAGATTCCAGGTTTATTATACACAGATGACCTTTTGGTAGGTGACATATTTATAATAGGGTTACAAAAAGTAACACATGAAATTCAAGAATTCTGTGAAAAAATTGGGAATTAAGGTAAATATAAATAAATCCACAGTGATAGTGTTTAAAAAAGGAAATAAACTGAGGAAGGAAGAAAAATGGCTTCTTGGTCAAGAACTGGAGGTAGTCAAAGCATATGAATATTTAGGAGTAAAGTTGAGTAATAGCGGGGAATGGGGAGCACATAACAGGAAGATGTTAGCTAAAGGGAAGGCAGTTATGACAGGAATAAGAATATGAAAATATAAATTAAAGATGGGAGAGAATGGTTGGAGAGGAATTGGTAGAATAAAAAATGCTCTAAGCGGTGGAAATATGGGGGGGGGGGAGAACTAAGTAAGAAAAATGACCAAATATATACAATTAATTGGACTACCAAGAGCAACATCAGGCAAGCTTGCAGTAGAACTAGGAAGGACTAAAGAAAAGGTATAATAGTACAACAATTTTTAAAATTTTGGTTTATATGTATGACACTGGAGGAAGGTGAAATCTTAAAGATATGTATGACTCAGCAAAGGGTTCTAAGTAAAAACAGCTGGTGGAAAGAAACCGAAAAAACAATGGAATTGGAATGGGGGATATATGGGGGCCGGAGGAAAGAAATACAAACGGCTTTTGGAAAGTAGTAAGAAACACAGTGGATGATATAAAACGACAAGAGATATTGGGAAGCCTTGAAGATAAAAAAAATTAAGATTTTATAAATTGATGGAGTGGGAAAGAGAGAGGTATGTTGATTGTTGTAATAAAGAAAGGGAAGGTTTAGCATGGATGAGAAGGGATCAGTGTATTTAAGAGGGATGAGAGGCAGCAGAAGAGGGATATGGGAGTTGTGTGGAGGAAGAGAAAGTACAGAACACTATGACAGAATGTAAGGAAATAAGGAGCTGGAGGGAAAAAGTGCGGGAGAAGAAAAATATGAATAAGAAAATAGTAGCTATAAAGATACTGTCACGGAAAGAAGAAAAGAAAATCAAGGGCATGGGAGAATTTTTAAGGAAGGTAAAGGAAAAATGGTCTAGAAAAGTAAGAGGGAAAGAAAGGACTACTCAGTGAGCGATAAGGCCTGGGAGCCAAGCAATCTGAGTGGCTCAGCAGGAACTCAAGCACCATTGTACATAAGATGTAGGGGTACGAGCGATATATATTGTAAAACAAATTCATCCATTCATAAATATTACAATTAGTTACGTTTTGAAAAATTATTTAATGACCCTGAGCCGAAATACGCTTACCAGACATTAAAAATTTGGCACACCCTATAATAGTCTTCTATTTTATTTAAAAATGAAGACTGCAAAATAATTCCCATTTAGCATTACAAAGATGCACATGTTTTGTTTGTTTAATTTATATAATATGAATGAGTCTATGTTCACACTTAAAATTTCACTTACACCAAGCTGTAAAATCATGGAACACTTTCGGAGATGTTCATCTACATTTTCAGCATTAGGATGACTGATGGCTGTTGTCTCCCCTCCTTTCCTTGTGCTGAGCAACCCAACTGCTGGCATCTGCAGGTAAACTTAATGATGTTGCTTACTGGCAGGATCTCAAAATTTAATAGCCTATTGGAGTTTTTTAAAATGAAGATGGTTTCGCACGTGATGAGTTCTAGTGTGGTCATCAAAAGGTTTTAATAATTTATTTTCAAATATTATTAAGGTCTGTCAAAAATGGTATGCTATCACTGATTTATCAATTTGTTTAAATTTATGTTTCTTCTATGTTCTTTCAATCTGTCATTCAAGTTCCTCTTGGTCATGCCTATACAACATTTAATTTATAAATGCCAGAATTAAAGTCATATGGTATGGTGTTAAGTAAATTATTTAATAATTTCTTCAAACTATATTTTGTGGAACCAATCTGATACTGTAGTTTACCAATTCTTTTTTCAAATTGCTTATATTTCCAATGTATATCCTCTCCACAAAATACTACTTTAAAGAAATTACAGGATATCATTATCTAAACTGTTCATGCAACTTAGACATTATGCTATATTTGAGCAGCATGAGTGATTTACTAATTGCATCATGATGGTTTGCCCAGGGAGACAATTGCACAATTACAAGTTGCAAAACATTTTGCATTGTGGACTATTAACCTTACATACAAACAGTGGTATTCATCCAGCTTTGCCCTTCTGAGTCACATGCAGTCACTCTTTTTTAAAAATGCTTATTTTAACTTCCTAAGCAGTACACAAAGGCAAAAGTGGACAACACTGAGGGTTGCCACTGTGGTGGTATGTGGGATGAAACGTGTTAGTGGATTTTCTGTTAATTCTAATAGAATATTATACTGACCTTAGCATCAATAACTACTTGTACTCTCTCCACAGGCCCATATTTAGACATGATGTGATGAAGCTGCTGCTCTGTTGTATATATACTCAAGCCAAATATTCCCAGGCAGCGGCTTGGCTGTGGATTGTCCTAATTGTAAGTAATTAATGAATATTAAAGAAGGCGCATACATATTCAGAATTTAAAACAATTACTTCTACAGTTAACTCATAAAAATCATTTTGGATGATTAAATTTTAAATATCTGACCAAGTATATAGATAAGTCTGGTTATATTCAAGTAAATTAAATAAAAATTCGCAATTTTTATGAGGGAAGGAAAGCTTGAGAATAGAATATGAATGTCTGAAGGTGGATGTAATTACACTTTTTGTGTGTTTGTAGAAAGCAACTAAATTGCAAACAGCTTACCATACAAGAAAATGTTCATGATTTACATACATGATATCTAAGTGAATATGCTCCAAAGTCAATATTAGAAAGATGGAATTAAAACAACTGAAATTATTGATGACTGTTCCAAGCAATAAGGAATGGTGAATAGCAGAAGAAATTGTAGCACATGTAAGAGAAATACAAGATTTATGAGGTTTGAAGAGAGGTAAATAACAGTTTTTAATGCAGACATATTACAAAATAAGGCATTGTATTGGCAGTAAATAACCTAAAGAATTTGTACTGCTTATGCAGTGAATGCTTGCTCTTTGCTTTTCCTATCCTTTAGATGTGGCATGTGTATAAACAAATATTAACAGTAGGATATAGAACTGAACCCTTAAAATTCAAGGTGCAAAGATTCTAGACATGAACAATGTATTCATACCATTTTCTATCCTAATCTGAAAAACAAACTATAAATAAAAACAGGGCATTTCTTGTATGGGTTTATTTTGAAAAGTACACAACGAAGGTGCAAATGTTTTATAGCAACAGTTATTTTCTTCATTAAAACTAAAGGGAACAGCAATACCTTCTTTCAGCTTTTAACAGAGCTTATTCCAGAAAACTTGGGGCAAAATGCAATGAAAAACCCATGGAAACTGCCAAAAAAGTGAAGACCTTACTTTGTCATGAATGAAATCCTTTAAACAAAGCCCAGTGCACCTTTGCCTGGGAACAGGAAGACAAATACAACATGCACAATCTAGAGTAGGAAACCTCAATTCTAATACCAAGCTGATACTTGTGATTTTTAAGCCCTGTAAGGTTATTTCAAAGTACAGTAGAACCTTGATTATCGGTCACATGGTTAACCCCATTAATTGCCATCATTGCTTTTTTTTTGGTGTGTGTGTGTTCTGAAATGAAAATTAACAGTAAAAATTAACTTGACTTGGAACAAAAGTCTGTTACATAGTTTCCTGTGCAAGTAGGCAACAATTCCTATGCTTCAATGTGGAACTGAAATAGGTTTGAGCACACATTCCATATTGAATGCAATCTAAATTTTCATGTTAAATTCACTATGTGCTGAGATGGATTTGAATCTGCAAACTGGACTTACTTTGGCGGAGGGAACCTGCTAAACACATGTGTTCATTTGTTGTGTGTTAGGCGTAGCTTTAATGTACTATGGTTTTTGTAAAAAATGAGAAATATGAAAATGGTAAAAGTGGCCCTGTTGCATCTATTATTGCACCAGTTTCTGGCAGGTTATTTTGTTCCTTTATGGTAAATTGTAGCATGGATGGGTACAAAAGAAAACGGTCATTCCCTCGCAAAAATTACAGACCCAAAACTTGTATTTCACAACACTGCTTCAGAATAAATGGGTAAAGCACAGGTCTGTATGTCAGATTAAAAAAAAGTAGCAAAGATTGGTGGGAATGTATAGTTTGCACTTCCACTTTCAGTTTAAGGAGGAAGATTAGCTAGCAAATTACTGAATGAGCTATGCCATTTTTAAATTCATATTCCAGCTGCTGGAACCATATTTCGAGGAATTACAATATAATTATTCAGTTAAACAATTGGTTTACCAGCAATGGCTTAAAACTAAACACCTCCAAAATATTCATTATGCAGCTCTGAACTGAAAAAAATTTTGAAAACAATATCACAACCAATTCAATAAATCATAAAGAAACTCAAAAAATTCTGGTATCTTGGCAATTAAAATGGGATCATCACATCCATTACTTGTCTAAAAAATCTGATGTGTTGCACTCACATGACTTTCTTTACGCTTGTACAAGCTATTTTTATAAATGCTTATTCTCCATATACTTCATGTTAATTAAGATAAACATTTGCTTAAACTATCTTATTGCTAATTTTCTTGTTGGTGCAAGGGGAATGTGATAGGCTTTAAGTGATAGTCAAATCTTTTAAGAACTGGTTGCTATGTGGAGTATTCCATTCTGTTTGCATGTCCAGGACTTAAAAAAAAATGAACAAATTCCCATTTGAGAAAAAGCATTGGAAAATTCAAACAAATAACAAGGAATATTTTGGAAATGGTTCACTCAAGGGAAAAAAAAAAAAAAAAAAAAAAAAAAAAAAAAAAAAAAACATGAAAAATTGTGTGTTTTATCAAGGTCTACATTTTTATTGTAGTAAAATATTGTGTATCTCTTATGGTTTACCAGTTATGCAAAAGTCATTCAGAATGAAGGAGGACTTTGTGGACATTCTCAGAAAATTCAAGATATGCATTTCATTTGCTATGAAAATGCCTTAAACATATGATATTTTAACCAAAATTGTTAGCCAATTTTGGGAAAATAAAAATTTTCAAAAAATGCTCCATGCAAAGGATACTCTGTGGTGAAAATTTACTCTGTGAAAATTTTCGTGTCGCATCCTTTGAAGATACTAAACTTAAAAATACCAAGTTTGGTATTTATCTGATGTTTTGTTTTAGAGTTATACTGTTCACAGACAAACATGTTTCCAAAAATGCTTTATTTGGATTCAGGGCACCTCAAAACATGTATTTTCGGTGAAATCTTACCAAATTTTTGGTGGAATGCAATAACTCCACTACTTATATGTAGTAGAGAAAGTAAAAATTACACAGCTCGTGCTTTAATATGAATACAACATGTTGAAAGAAGAAAAAATTGTCTACTTGTCACTTTCATTCTACAATGGTGAACTCTATGGGGAGGAAACAATCTTAAACAGGTCTTCAGATTTATTCAGCTTTTAAATGAATGATATTATTAGTTCAGTGAGCTCCTTACTTCAAAGGGGAGATGCAGAATTGAACCTCCGACTGTATGCGTTTCCTACTTAGTAAACAGGTTGATGTAAAGAGCCACTGCAGAACTGATCTAGACATTTTGTGTTCTTTGCACGCAAGATGGAAGTGACCACCGATCACAGAATTTGCAAGATTGAGTGCTACTTCCAAACTGGAAGGATACGAGGAGTTTATAGTTGTTATATTAGCCACTATGTGAATTATTTTCTCTGTTATTGCACAGAATTTTATTAAATCCAGAATAAAAAAATCATTAAAAATAAATAAATAACTAAATTAGAACATAATATTTCAAATAATTAAGAAAATATTTAAAACCATTAAGCTTTTTTTTTAAATTAAAAAGGTTGAAACTGAGAACACTTTACACAGCAAAAATTACTTGAGTTACCCATCAGCATAATGCTGAGATTGCAAATTTACGAGATTTACAAGTGACAGAAGTTCCAAATTTAAATATTAGAAAAGTAGGACAGAAATCCCATTTCACTAAGGTGACTTTGTGACTGTTGGCATTCCACCCTTCCACTCATCTTTCACTAGTCCTTGATAGAGGCACTGGTGATAAAACTTCAAAGTATTGACGTCATATGCAGACAACTGACAAGCAGTAAAGGCCAAGTAAATCTGAAGAACAGTATTACAAACCATTAACTTGAGGGAAGAATACACCAAAGAATATGGTTGTTTTCAAGTTTAAACAGCCATAAAACTTTTGTAAAATATCTAATAAAATTGTGTATGCTTCAAAAGAAAATTATGTTAGCTGCTCTCTTTCACTGATCAAAACTAGTTAAGGGTAAAGACACTTACCCTGCTACCAACATGGCGTCGTCTTGAAGACATTGGGCTGCGCGAGTGGCTTCTATAGAACTCCTTACGCCTGTCACTGTAACCATAATACTTTCCTCGAGGGCTATAGGAGCGGGATCTTGAATGGGAATAACGAGACTTGTATCTCTTTGGGGATCGTGAGCGACTTCGTGATCTATAGCGGCCTCTGTAAGACATCCTGCGTGAGCGTGAATGACTCCTGTTGAGAAAGAACTTATATGAGAAAGCTGATGTTTAAATATTCCATACCAGACATCCATTCATACAAGGCCAGAGTTTATTCTCATTTACAAAATCAATTTGGGAATTCTGTATACAACCACAATTCAATGGGTATTCTGCCCAACACCTTTAGGCTAGGCCATGGAGAACTACCACAACATGCCCTGGGCAGGTTAGGCTAGCTGAAGCTGCCGAGATTTTTAACTGCCTTCCACAGTGTTTTGAAATCATACCCCTAAACTTGGAACTCCCCACCCCAATGCTGGATATACTTGTGAAGTTCATATCCTGATTAAAAATACTGCAATAGAATTACTCAGTTGTTATATTGTATGACAAACAGGGCAGTTTCATTAATGCACATATACACACACATCTAGATGCTTATCTTTATTACTTTTATAGCATTATAGCACATTATGAACACTTATGGACAATGTGGTTTACATATTTATTTACATTTTTGCAAAATATTGTGTTTTGTTCCATATTAACTGGCATTGCATGCATCCCACCCGAGGCATCATAGAAGAATTACCAACCTTGACAGCCTGGCCCTAAGCTAACCTGCGGCATAGTCCAAAGTTGAGGGCCCTAGGCAGCAAAGTGTAGCCAAGGAATATTTTTAGAAGAGAAGTGGAGTGAAGGCAGGGCATGGCAATAGGATGTGCAAGACTAAGCTCAAATAATCCACATTAGCCACATTGTTAGGTTGGCAATGCTCAACACAAATGTTTACACTATATAAGGATGGTCATTAGAAAGGGACAGTGGGTGGGCTCAATGATACCGAGCAAGCAACAACTATTTCATTACTTCATAATCAACTCACACACTCCAAAGGAACACAATGGTCATTAAATAACCCCCCCCATTTCATATTTACTTAGTATTTCACCTGTTTCATCGTCCAAACAAGAACCAAATTACTCATTCACTGCACTACTATGCAAAGGTAAGAAGTGATTTTCTATCACATTGATTTCAAAAAACATAAGTTGAAGTTATCAAAGGTTAAGAAACGTGGAATATCTTAGGTAAGAATGACTAACACAACTCATGTGCAATCGACTGTTTTCCTGACGATAAATTTCAGATAATTCTTTGAATATGCACATATCTATTTGTTGTGTTTTGCTATAGCAAAGAAGAATATCTTACATGGAAAACACAACTTCATTTCACTACTCAGAACCCTTCTTTGCAGCTTGATATGATTTTAACCCAGGCTACTGCTTTGAGTGAAAGTAAATGCCAGCAGAACACAGCATTGGTAGACGTGATTAACAGCTTTTTGTTAGTGGCTCTTTTACATGATTACTTTTTTTTTCTCCAATAAATAACATGTCACATAATAAGGCAATACTAATTGTTTGGCCAGGAGGAAAAAGGCACATAGCTCATAAAAATTAGTTCTTAAGGAGAGGTTCTTTCAAAATGTAGTCTTAACTGAAAATTGGTAAAATGAAATACTTAAAACATATTAAATTATGCAATCCTCATTGACATACAATAGTTTTTCATATTTTAAAAATTCAAGTAAATATCTGACTAAAAAGACAGGAAATGTTCTATCTTACCAATGTTAAAATTAGAATATAAATGTCCTATTTTCTCAGTATATATTGGCCACAGCTGATGTAATTTTCATTCATCTTACATTCCTGAAATCTTAATGAAATACATACACAAATATCATACTGTATTAAATTACAACTGTAAAATGAGTTCTTTTTATTTTCTGTTCATTTTGAACAGTTATTATAACATTCAGTGATAAAATCTCTTCTAATCAATTTATGAAAATAATCTGATATTAAAAGTGCAAAATTATGTAAGCAATTTATGTTTCAAGTTACATTGTTCTAGGTTCAATAGTTCCTGATAAAAATGTATACAAACTTATAACACATTCCAGCTCGTGACTTATATAGGGGCTTCCTGCTCACAAATATCCTCAAACTATGTTTTATGGCTTTCATTTCAATATTTTTCACTGCACACTTTGCTTCTCCTAAACAGTAACCGTTCAATCTCATTGCATTTACACAATTCTTACCAGTAGGGAAACCTAGTCATTCATACACTTGACATGCCACCAAATTCCTTTCATTGAATGCGACATCAGCATTCTATACTCCAAAATGCAAGGTTCAGGTACAGACACCAATAAATATAGCTTTGGGAAGTATATTCCAAATATTATATTTGCACTCTCATTTGGATTTTGTGTCCTATGTTAAGATTTCAGGCTCACTTAGGTCTCTAAATATGGGTTTAATTTCCCTCACCACATCAAGAGGAAGACAAAAGTTATCACAGGATACTCTGTCCACACAATACCTCATATTTACATCAATTTTTTTTTTAAAATTTATAAAGAAACACATTTTAACATTTAATATCAGTTTAGAGAAAAGGATACAAATCAAATAGACTGTGAATATTTTATAACTGAATACTGTCTAAATTAACCCTTAAAATAACAAATTTTCACAAGTCAATATCTACAGAATTCTCTCACAATTTTCTAAACTTATTAATTAAGATTTTCAAGAAAAACTCTACTGCACATTTAAAGCATGTTGTGCAGCAAAAACTAGAAATCATTCCCAAGTATTTATGTCTTTGTTCTGTATTATCACTGAACAATTCTGTCCAACAATAGTATCAGGAATAGTCATAACAAGAACAGGACACTTCACTGATAAACTAAATATTATCACCTAATAAGAAGCTTCAAAATACAAATGCAGCATTATCTTCACAAAACACTGCAGCTTAAGACACATTGAAGGACTTATGGAAGTCCAACATCTGTATCAATGGTCTTTGAATTATTTATTCTTGGCTTAAGAACCCTGTGTGTTGTTTTCATGGATACATGTCCCTTCTTATACTGTGGTACAAAGATGTTTCATTTTGAATGGAAGCTTCATGTTGTTCTGGCATTTAGATTTAAAATCAATAATTGCCAGTATCTACCAAGAATTATGCACTTACCACATTTATTAATATTGCATGATATTCTGAAGGTAGTGACCATGTCTACTCTTTGGTGCTCTTTCTCAATGTTTAAGATATGATCTGGAGGAAGATAACTGTGAAAACGCATGTGAAAATAATGGGAAGATCTTGAAAACAACAGAAATCTATTATTTTCATGAGAATAGACAAGACTGCAGAACCTCTGTTCCGTGAGGCACATGAATCAGAGAAGAGCCTTAAAACAAGGTTTCTTTTCTTTCTTCAAATTATTTTCCAGTTCAGTGATGTAGTGAAAATTAGTGCACATATGATTTCATTCGAACCTAAACCAGTGAGTCTCCAACTATGAGTAGTGCAGAATATTTGTGCTTTTGCATTTTTCCACCTGCAATATTGTGAAATTGTGGAGCCGCACACGCCTACAATTGTATTATTTCCCCTATGGTAATCTGGGAAGAGGTTGATTTTGTTGGCAGCCAAAAACAGATTTAATCTTCTTTTGTTTCCTTCATTATTCGAAAGAACCTTTTTGCCCATAGGTTATGGGACCTTTAGCGAGTCCTGATTGTTATTTTCCTTTAAATAGGGGTAAATTTAATTTTCAACAAAAGTTCAGCACATGCAGAACAGATGTCTGAGCAAGAATTCCAAATTCAAGATAAAAATGTTTGTAGAACACTGATTTGTATTTTAAGAGGGAACATAAGTGATGTTTGCTAATACCATCTCAATTTCTTCCTATCCAACTTAATATTTGGCTCAAATGGAGGTAAGAGCCACAAGAATCCTTTCCAGAATAATGGAACTTCTTAGCACTTTTTTTTATATATTCCTCTCCCTTAAATGTTCTATTAATGATCTTTTCTACAGGAATCTCTCCTGATAGAAAAGGAATAGTGATACTGAAATGTTTTATAACGGCACACTACATACTGGCCTTAAAATTCCACTCTTTCCTGATATCACGAGAAACAACTGAAAATCGAAAGGACTTTAAGAGAATGACTTAAGTATTGCACAATTTACAATGGATGTTTCAGAAATGGTTGATGCAAATTTTTTTAAAGAGCTCTACGTTTTTTGTGTAGTACATTTTCGTCTATCTTTTAATGTTTATCAGTTATGCAAGATACACACACACCTTTTCAAAGAATGCTTTTATGGATTCAGGGGGCTTCAAAACATATTTAAGGTAAAATCATGGTCAATTCCAATCAATACATTCCACCCAAAAATCAAATTTTTAGTTGGAGTATCTTTGTATCATTTTGACAAAATTTGTCTGAAATTAAGTAAATCATTGAGACAAATCAGTTGCAGAACGGGTGACTACATTTTTCATCTTCAGCATGCACATTTAAATCATGAGAACAATAGTTCTACAATACAATAGTTTCTGTGCGTAGATCTCACTTCAACAGTTTCCTCGCAGCAGGTATTTTCTTGCATCTCTTATGCCCCTTTCTTGGATAGGAGAAATTTAATCGTTTCACTTTACACACAGCAACCTAACTTCTGATGTACCATCACAACAGTTCACATTCTAACAATAATGCTATTCTGCATTACTGTGAAAAGGTACAATCACACCATTGTTGACAAAGTTAAAGCAAATGTACTGTTCTTAACTGTGAAAATTAGTAAATTTAAATAAATAATATCAAGTTTCAGTAAAATGTGTAGATGTTCAATTTTATAAAACCTTGTTGCCAGTAGGTTATGTGTAAACTCTTAGCACTTCATTCACCTTTTACATCAGTAGATGTTAAGTTTAGCTAAATTTAGACTACACCAATGAATTTAGCGGATGCCAAAATATAATACACCAATATCTAAAATTAAAATTTTTATAGAGGTTCAATGTCTCCCCACCCGAATTTATTGTCAAACCATATTATTTTTAATGTCAGCTATGGCTGAATCAGTCACGCATATCAGCTGCCAAAATGTTTTCAGTCATGTTTCTTTCCATTCAATTTTGTGTTCAAATTTTTAAATCTGGTACTCATCCTCCTCTTCTGTATAATATGTCCCAAGTATTATACGAGGGTGGTTTGATAAGTTCTCGGAATGGAATAGAAAAAAAGTACTTACATCACTGAAACTTTTATTTTTCAATGTAGTCTCCTTGTAGATTAATGCAGTTGGCCCAACGATGTTACAGTGCCTTGATCTCATCTCGAAAATGAGATTCCTCCAGGCCTCAAAATAGTTGTCAACTCCGGCTATCAATTCATTTGAAGTGAATCTTCGTCCACGGAGAAAAATTTTCAGTTGTGGGAAGAGATGGAAGTCTAACGGAGCCATATTAGGTGAATAAGGCAGATGTGGGAACAATTCATACCTTAGTACATGTAATGTTGTCATGGCGACGGCACATACTGTCTTGATGGAAGATGACTTTCTTCCTTGCTAAACCTGGCCTTTTTTCGTGTATCTTTTGTTGCAATTTGTCCAGGAGATTGTTTGCCCAATGGGGAGATAATCTACAAACAGAATCCCCTTCACATCCCAGAATACTGATGCCATGACGTTTCCAGCCAAATGAATTGTCTTTGCTTTCTTTGGTGGTCGAGAATCAGTATGTTTCCACTGTTTTGACTGTTGTTTTGTCTCTGGAGGATAGTAGTACACCAAAGTTTCATCTGTGGTCACAAACCGGCGCAAAAAGATCTTGTTCGTTTCTCCTAAAACGGGTCAAAAATTGTTCCGATATTTCCATTCTCATGCATTTTTGATCCAGTGTCAAGAGTCATGGCACATTGACACATATTGGCCGACCATTGCGCAGATCATCTAAGCTCTCCTGACCAAATTTAAATTCATTTGTCCACTTGGCAACAGTTGAATATGAAGGAGCAGAGTCCCCCAGTGTATTCTGGAAGTAGACATGAATGACCTTTGGTTTCATACCTTTCTTTACGAAGTATTTAATCACTGCTCGAATCTCGATTTTTTCCATCTTCACAAATCACTACGCAGGAACAACAGAGTCACTTTACCACCACCGCTTTCTTCCAAGAGCACTGACGTGGTACGTGTTTACAGGCAACAGTCCAATGAATATCACGTGAGCTCATTGCGCTAGTGCTGATCCATCGTGGTGATTCCAAGAACTTAGCAAACCACCCTCATAATTTCAACAAGAGAAACACACAATTAAGTAGGAGCCAAAATCATGGGCATGGTTGTTTACTGGCATATCCTGATAGAAGCAATGACAAAATGTTGAAGTGGAAACAAGGAAATCAGATCTATCTTCTTCTCCTGGTTTATTGTTTTACTGTAAGCACTGTACCTAGCCTTGCCTCTTGATACACAATATATGAAACGATGAAATTTCATCCAAGGAAGTTCTGTACTAGATTTTGACAAATTCACCATATAAATAGCTCACCCATTTCAGATTATGCCACTTGAAAATGTTAGCCTGCTTGTCTAATTTTTTAATAAGGGTCCATCCAGTAGCTTCAATCATTAGCAATTTACTCATCGCATTATGCTCTGTAGTTTGTTTATTTTTATTTATTTGTGCTAGCAATCTTCCTTAGAATATGGCTATACATCAGCCCAAGCTGTTATCTTGCCATATTCTACCCATATTACACTCTTATTATAACATAAAAAATGATGATAATAATACAAATAGTAGTAAAAATAATAGTAATGATACCAATAATAATCTTATAGTAATAATATATTATTATAATAATAATAATAATATAATTACATAACTTAACATCACTTGATGAAATTAATTTACATCTCTTTTTATTGTCCATAACCATTTCTTTTTAACTTTGGACAAGTATTCTCCTACCTTTTTACTATCCTTGTTAAAAATCTTGCTTAAAGCTACTTTCCTGTCCCGTTTTAACCATTTCCCATTTATAGCTTCCTTTCTCCAATGCTGTGTACCTTTACAGTCAAAAACGATATGTTCTAAATCCTCTCTTTCCCCACATATTGGGCACGGATTCTGTGGGAACCCATTTCTCATTCCTATTAATCTCCATACACCTGCTCGTGCCCAGGCAATACTTTCTCTTTGTTCCTTATTTGAGTTATCCACATACTGTTCTCTAGCCCATACATTTTTTATTAATATATATGATTCCAAGGAACTTTTGTTCCCAATGTTGCTAAATAAATTTTGTATCTCTATATCTTCAAACCTCTGCCTAGCTTCTTTCCAAAAACCCTTAGCATTATTTTCCCTCCTCCAGATTTCCCCTAGACCACTATTTTCCAAATTAGTCTGTATACTATAACTCCACCCATTCTTCTTTAAGCTCCTTTCTTGGAATTCCAAACACTGCCTCAACAAGTTCTTCTCTTCTAAATTTAATAGTCTGTACCAATATTTAAGAGCTCTCTCCATTATTACCCCTTTCCCCCCCCACTCTCTGCATTTCAATTAGAGCAAATTCCTTAACTGTAGCATTTGGCAGGCCTAAAACTTCTCTACAAAAACTCCTATGTACCATATCTATCTCTTCCCAGCCTCGTTTTACTCCCCATATTTCACTACCACATAACATTTTTGCTTCATATATTTTCTCTAACCATTTAACATTTATATATGGTATTCTATATTTACACCCTCTAATCGCTGCCATTGCCCCTTTCCCAATACCAGTTTCTTCTGTTTCTCCCATTTTCCACCCCCATCCATTTTAATCCCTAAATATATAGTCTCTGACCACTTTATATTCCTTCTCTCCATTCTTCCACTTTTCATACTTGCTCAGTTTGGCACCTTTCTTAAACACTATAATTTGAGTCTTCTCTTGATTTACTTTCAGATTCCACTCATCACAGTATTTATTCATTTGCTGTAGGGACTGCTTCAAACCAATCGTTGAAACTGATCCTATCACTAAATCATCAGCGAATAATAACCCAGGGATGGATACCTTATTTATCGTAGGCAACCAATTATTATTCCTTCCTATCTCAGTGAGGATATCATCAATGTACAGATTAAATAACACTGGACTTAATTTACATCCTTGTCGTAGCCCCTTCCTTTGGTTTACTTCTTTTGTCACCAATCCTACTCCTACTTTCACACAAATATGTGTTGTCCTTGTATAGAGCTTTAAATAATTTCACCATCTGTTGGCTTACTCCCTTCCTCAAAAGTTTGTGCCACAACAAATTTAAATCAATATGGCCATACGCTTTCTCCAAATCAACAAATGCCATGTATAATTTTCCCCTTTTTTCTTTTAAATACTTATCCACCAGAGTTTTAATTATGAATAAGTTATCTACTGTTCTCCTCCTCTTACGGAAACCCATTTGAAACTCCGAGAGGATATTATATTCCTCTACCCAGTTTTGTATCCTATTAGCTAAAATCCCTGTGAAAATCTTTCCAACATTTGAAAGTAATGCTATTCCCCTGTAATTATTGGGCTTATCAACACTCCCCTTACCTTTATATATATATGATGAATTATTGCTTTCCTCCAATGCTTCGGTATATACCCCTTAGTTTTTATTACATTAAACAAATCAGTAAACATCTTTACTCTAGTCTCATCGCTACACCATTCTTTGATAAACTCGGGAGGAATTTCATCAATACCTGTTGCCTTATTATTTTCATTACCTTCACTGCTCTGTAGTTAGACAGGCTTAACATAGAACTTTCAGCTATGAATATTCCCTTTTCTGACTGTCCTGAAATTCTTCTTTCATAATTAACTTTTTTAGGAACTTCTATTGATTCAAAATCAATGCTAATGTTTCAATGCTTCTTTTAGATTTATTTTGTTGTATTGCTATTTGAACTACCACCTCTTTTAGGATTGCAAGCAGGATGTTCATTTGAATAGTTACCGATGTTGAACAATATTTCAAGTAACTTTGTATTATAATTACCTGCAGAAATACCCTCTGAATTAGTGTCTGCTATGCTGTTAACACTTGAATATGCAAAGAGTAAGGTTGTGTTTGATCTGAAAGGACCAAAATTCACAATACAACAAACTAATTTGTAGTTATAAGATGCTTTCTTAAAATCCCACTTGTCTATGTAATAAACAATTTGTAGCCCTATATGGCCTTAAAAAAATAAATGTGATTTGATTAAAACATATTCAAAGGCCAACAAGTCCCAGTTTGACATAGACACATATATATACACACACATAATGCTATATAAAATTCTTACAATTTTTAATACATTACTTTGAGTTGCTATCTTTTCTTTCTTTGGTCCATCATGCATTTTAACACCGTGGTTATTTATGCATGGTGGGTCATAACAAATTCATATTGATTTATTTTTCTAAACCATTTTTCACTTACTCTCCCCATATATTCTCCTATCCTTTTTATATCCCTCTCCGTTTGTATTTTCATTATCCTAACTTTTAATACTTCTTTGTTAACATTCTCCCATTCTTGAGGTAAAAAATTATCTCTCCACAACTTAGTTTCTTCACATTCAATTATATAATGCAAATCATTATCTTCCTCTCCACAAAGAGGACACCTATTGAAATTCACTCCCTTCCTATCACCCCTTAGCCTATATGCACTTAATCTAGACCAGGACCACCCTTCTCTCACTAACGTATTACCTACATTACTTCTCCCTTCCCCAGTGCACCTTTAATTATCTATATAGTTCCAAACTTTTCTTTCCTTCCAGACTTTGAAGTAATTCTTGTTTCTCTATATCTTCTACTCGCTTCCTCACTTCTTTCCAGAAACCACTAACCCCTCTCTCTCCTCCCATAAGTTACCCATTCCCATTGCCTGTAAAATTCTCCTTATTCCTTGAACCCAGTTCATCCCATCACTGGATTTTTCTTGTATTATTAAACATTGCCTCAAGATATTATGCTCGTCCAATGATTTCAATCTATGCCAATATTTAAGTATCCTTTCTACTATCATGCCCTTGCTACCTACTCTTCTCAACTCCAACATTGTTGCTCCATTAGATGATGAAATAGATAAATCTAGCATACATTTACAGAACGATCTATGTACTTTATCAATCTTCTCCCATCCTTGGTCACTTCCCCAAATCTCTGATCCATAGACCATGTTTGCTTCAACTACAGCTTTGTAAACCCTTTCCAACCATTTAATTTGCATATCTGGTATTTTCTTTAAGCATATTCTTATAGCAATCATTGCTAATCTTCCCTTAGTTAAGGCACTTATCTTGTGATCATTCCATCTCCCATTACTACTTATTCTCACTCCCAAATAATCAAACTTGTTTACTATATGCAACTCTTCCCCTTCCACATACCACTTTTCCTCCTCCAATTTATAGCTCTTTTTAAATACCATTATCTTTGATTCTTTAAAATTTATTAACCCCCATTTCTTACAAAATGAATATATGATATTCAACACTTTTGTTAGACCTCCTACTGAAATAGAACCTACCACCAAATCATCTGCAAAAAGTAATCCTGAAATTTCTCTATTATTAACTGTGGGTAAATATAAGTTATCCTTATTCAACTCTTCAAGATATCGTCAATAAATAAGTTAAACAGTATAGGGTAAGTTTGCAACCTTGTCTTAACCCCATTTCCCATAATTTCATCACCATTCAGCCTAATATAAAACTTATTATTCATATATATATTTTGTATTGCTCTAATGAATTTTGAGCTTAGTCCCTTACTTCTCAGTTTAATCCATAGTGCCTCTCTATCTTACAGTATCAAATGCCTTCTCTAAGTCAATAAATGCCATATATATCCTAGCTCTTAATACTTAAGTATTTATCTATAATAGATTTGATAATGAAAATATTGTCCACTGTTCTCCTACCTTTACTGAATCCCCACTGAAATATTGATAATTTATTTTCTTCCTCTGGCCATTTTTGCAATTCAGTCGCTAAAATTCCTGAATAGATCTTTCCTAAGAGTGACAGCAAACTAATACCCGTATAATTAATAGGATCGTTGACACTTTCTTTCCCTTTATAAATGGGTACAATCATACATGCCCTCCAGTTATGTGGTACCTTTCCTCCTTCAAATATAATATTCATCAGTTTAACCAGTATCTCAGTCCTATCCCTATTCTCTATCCATTCTTTCCAAAATTCCCCTAGTAGACCATCAATCCCTGATGCCTTATTGTTTTTAAATCTTTTAGTTTCCTCCCAAACTTCCATTACCGATATTTTCTTATCTAGGCTATCTATGTAATCTATATCTAAAGATAATGGGATCAAGTATGTTAATTTGGTTTGCATACCTAATAGATTTTTAAAGTAATTACACCATATTTCTGGCACAATAACATTCCCCCTTTTATTCCTATTATACATTTCTCGGATTATTTGCCATACTCTACAGTTATCATTTTTATTTACTGCTTCAAGCAAATTCTTACTTAATCTCCCACCCCATTCTTTCTTTTCTACTTCAATTAAACATCTAACTCCATTTCATTGTTAAATAACTTTTCCTTGAATCCTCATTCTCCTGTAGCTTCCATCTCTTCAATTTCTGTTCCACTCTCCTCTTAGCTTTAATACATTCATCAAACCATCCCCTTCTTTCCATTTGCTCTTCCTTCCTTTGTTTCATTTTACATCCTACTGTTTTAACTATCCACTCCAATCTCCCAGTCAGAAATGAAAGGTATGGTCTATGAAAGGCTGATAATAGAAGGAAATACTGAAACCAATGAGATAATTGTCTAATTTATTATATTAAACTAAAAATTATACAGCATTTATTAAAATATTTTAAGCAACTGTTACTATTTCAGGTAGGCTTAATAAGTTTAGAAAAATAGGATATTCATAATTTCAGTCATCTTAAAACATCATGCGTTTATTCAATATTGAAAGGTAATAATTCACAGCATTAAAAGCTTGTACATACCCCTATAACCACTTTCATTGCACTGTCTGTTGAAGAGAACTCCACAAATTTCTTCCCAATGTTACCATGCCTTGACTTGAATAAAGTGTAGCACTCAATGCCATGTGAAAATCACCACTAATTTCCGAAGAGTATTAGTGTAATACTATACAATGCTGCAAAAACTGCCGATTTTTCCTTATTAGCAATAACAGATTGCAGTAAGAGATGAATAAAATGAAAGCCTTAAGGCTTGTGTCTTTTCCTGCTAGCCAAAGAATTTTTCACCAAAGTTGTCATTTTACTTAACGTCAGTATTTCTGCTTGGCAAGTGCATGTGAAATCCTTGCAATAACCTACTCTTACAAGCTAGTTTGCAAGCTTCAAGAAAGTTCTCTATGGCTCTACTACTTATTAAGTATACAGAGACAACACAATGGGTCATTTTCATAGATGGAGCCCAAAGCTTGGAAATGTTTTTGGTCAGAAAATACACAAGATATACTAGTTCTAAATTTACAGCCATACCACCTCCCCAAAATAAAAATTTGAACACAGAAACTACTTAAAATTTCTGCATTACTCGTGCAAAAGAACTTCACAAATGAGATATTCCCAACATTGCCTCTTTTGCAGCTCTACTGCAATTATCTTCCAATTCAAGCCCTTATTCATTAGATGTCACCTTACACTCCCCTCTCAGGCACAACTCTTATTGCCGAAGTTATCCTTTGTCCTTTTATTTTACTGTTAGAGATACAAATCCCACTGAGTCCCACTTTTACAATGAGCTATGATGCACTCAACAACCCTTCAGCCTGTACTCTGTCTCAAAGTATAAAACCATGTGCTTTATGCATTACGCATGTCTGGACTACCAAACTCAATCTTCAAACTTCACATATATTACTCAGAGCATATATCTTAAGTGTTAATCACTTGCAGCCAATGCAGTAGCTATCCCTGTTATGTAGAGCAAGTACGGGCTACTTAAATGTAAACACGAGAACAGCACTACCAAACCAGCACTATTCCTAAATGTTCATAGTAGTAGCTAATTATATAATTCACATCATACATTTGCTTCTGAAACTGACACTAGAAATGTCTGGTGCTCATTTCAAGCAATCTTACATTACAGCATTCGTCACATATCATTAACAGCAGGGAGCAGATTGCATACAAGGAGACTATCAATACTAGTTACTATACCTGCTCAGACACCACTGTCTTGACCATGACTGCACTGAGAGAGGCCACTACACAGCATGCCATGCTACTAATAAAGATTAAAAAGTATTGCCTTTCCTGAGAAGAGCTGTTACAACTGAAGCTCACTCAAATTTAAATAGATATTTTTAATTTGTACAGAAGAAACTAATATATTTTAAGCAACGTTTCAATGTTTTAAACATGAATTATTTCAAGACTGTTAATTAAAGAATATTAACGCATTATTTTCAGGATATTAATATAGGTGCAGTATTCCATGCAAAAACTCCAAGGATGGGGACTTTGAATTAAAATGCAAATATGTATACCGTCCATTCCAAACCAGGATTCCCTCTGATGTAAACAAAAGTACATGCTTCTGCTTGTCATGAACTCAAGCACACACTCTTATGCCAATGTAAATAGTTCCTTAATGCATTGTGATTTAGCAATTTTTTTCAGAACCTTCTTTTCTCCGTGCTTCCAGTGACTCCTCAAATATTTTCCAGGACATTTGCCCAATCATCAGTGACATTCTCCATTCCTTCCCTGGTGAGTCAGCCTATTTATGATACTGTAAATTTCTTATTACATATTTCTTGACACATAGCCTTTCACTTGTGCCCATATTTTTCAATAGGGTTCAAATGAGCATGGTAGGAATAATTTTATGCCCACGTTCTTTTGCCAGTTCATCTCAAAGTGGAACGCTTGGTTTGTAAGTATTAGTTCTGCTTTTTTCATCTATGGATCAATGTCGATTCCACGTTTTACCAAAACGTTGTTGTGCACCCACAATATTTGCCTTCTACCATCGCATTTTTGGGGCCTCGTTTAGTATTACAGAATGGTATTTGGCATCCATTACAATGGTGGAATTTGGAGAAATATTTGGAATTAGGCTGTTAATAGAACAATATGTAAATGATTTTGTATACATTTCCTCATGATAATCTCAGTTGTCCTTCACCTAAACACGAGGAAACAGTTTGGGATAAAACCTTACAAAGAACCAGCATGAACAATAACAACCCTATGTGCCTTACCTAATGGGGTATTCATTGTGCTTTGTTTGGTGCCACCAGTCCACCCTTTGGTTAAAGTATGGCTTGTATTTACCCAGGTCTCGTCCAGCCAAATGGAGCTGAAATCTAACCTCCTTACTTCTCGCAAGTATGCACATCTCCAAGCTACGATATCCGTTCTTTGCATCACCCAACAGAAAGGATTTACTTCCATGGTAAAGAACTGCCTCTTTTTAACTAGCATGTGGCTTGTACAATGTAGGGAACTCTCTTCTTTCACAATAGCATCCACTTGCAAGGCATCTAGATCTATGTGTTTTATGACAATGTCTGGTTTTTCCTGGGGTTTCTAATATTACTTTTGAAGATCCAGACTGTGATTTCTCAGCTTCTTCCTCTTTTCTTTCTGGTTCATTCCCTATATTGACAACAGTCTGTTTACTTATTTTAAGTGCAACAGCTGTCTTATCTCTATGTATGACTTTATATACATCAATCATTGGTCCACTGTTTTTTCTTTCCAGTTCGAAATATGCCCTTAAAGCACATACCATTTCATGAGCTTGGGCGCAAATAGCAGTACCTTGTCCATGCTTATCGTATTTTTTCTTTGGGGGAACAAGTTTGTGGTCTTCCCCTACGCTTTTGCCCAGGATCAGGCATTGTCAATCACACAGGAATTTTAGCACAGGTTATATACTTTAAAATATTATAATAACCACAATTCTGGTCATTCACTACACAACTGCACATTTAGGACTTGCAAATAATGTTAGTATGCAATTGCCCAGTCCACATATTTAAGCTAGTTGTATGCTTAAACTTTAAACCATCATGCTACAGTACATCGATACACAAATCACACAAGTAATTGATAAATCAAACTGAACCGCCACCAGCCCCTCAGTGTGTTCTTCACTTGATGGTTTACTTACTAAAACCCCTTGCTTGCTTATTACATAAGATTTTTTTGCTGGGCTTGCGAACCTTGATCAAATCAGTTTAGCCTTTGAAAAAGACTCTTCGAAGGTAATACCAGTTTTTAGCACCCAAGTGTTCACATCACTTTTTGGGGAGTAGGTTGTTGGTCATTTGAGACTTATAACAGGGCATTTTGAGGAAGAGTAGGGTTGAGCACAGCCTACAGCCACTGTGTTTCGTGTTCATTTCCAGAGACTGCTTTTGTATAATCAGCACCATGTGCTCCTGGGAAGGAAGAACTTCATAAGGGTTAGCTAGCTAGGTTAGCCATCAAAGACATATACCAATATTCTGAATACTTCTGTTATTTACTATATTCATGTTTTGTGGGAGACATATGTGATGAACCGTATTATAAATGTAGAGAAAACATAGCAGCCTTCAGTAACCTAACATCCTGTGGCCACATACCAAGGATAATGTTTGTCTAACACTCCTATAACATTAAGATGCCACGGCGACTGCTGGCTGCACTACTGGCAATTGTAGGTCTGCTGCCCTAGATGCAAGCTTATGAAGCAGTCTCAACATGGAAGTGGAAGAGTTAATACTCATCACTTTTATTCGTTGCCGACGTCCAAGGAAAAGTGAAGATTGTGAGTGCATCCATTCGTTGCAGATGTAGCATACATGGCTTGTTTGACTTATTAGTGATTTCAGAAAATATGAAAAAAAGTTTTCCAATTACCCAAGAATGTCAACCAAATGCTAGATCCGTGTAGAGCTAATTTAAAAAGAATACAGTCTTCAGAGATGCTAAAACTGCAGAGCAAAAACTGTTTTGAACCTTTTTAACTTATTATCCACCTATGAAAAGGCTGTAAATTGGTGCAAATAAAAAAACTACCAGTTTGGTGCACCAGTGGAACTGTTGCAGGAAGGGCCCATAATTATGTAGAAATGTATGGAATATGGAGCAGCTTGTTGGGACCCGTATAGAATTAATCAAGTTGACTTGTTAGAAAAGATATGGAGGATTACAAAATTCATGGAGAGGTAATTATTTTTGGCTTACAAAGGGCTAACAGATTCAATGGGAGCCTTCAAGCAGGAACCCTAACTATGGAGCATTTGTTCAGTGAAGAGGGTATTTTGTGGTGAAAGCATGAATGAAGAATATAACATGACACAGTCACAAATATGTTTATTCAAATTTGTGCTATAAGTCATGATGTAGATAGTTAATTTTGTGCCTACAAAAATATTTTGACCGATAAGAACAGGAACCCCATAAAACAATTTAGAAATGCTATTAGATAACTGCAAAAAGGGAAGAGAATTAATGAATGCATATTTTGAGATTTTATGACTTTTGGGATTTTAATCACCACATACACCAACTACAACTTGATCCATGTAGAAACCTACAGTTTCTTTTCGGACAACTGTGAGTCCAGCACTTAGCTTAAAAATGTGGCTTTAGTTGCATATTTACCTTACAGTTACTGTGGTAAAAAATAGTAACTTATGAAAGGAAAATGCACATAATAGCAGCTTTAAGTGGAAATGTGAACACTTAAAGGAACTATAAATAAATGCTGATAAAGGATTGGCTCACATAATTCACATACAGTAATATAAGGTTAATTATGATCCACTCATCTGCCCATTTAAAGACTTTCACTTAGTTAAACATCAAATCACTACATTTTTTGTATGTGGGAGGAGACTGTGAGAACAGCAGGTTACAGGCGGTAATTAGCCACTACTGGAATGCAGTATAGATTAGACACTAACCTCAAGTTAATGCAGGTCACAATGGCCTGACAGCTTATGCTTGCCTTCTATTAGTAATTTCAAATTCATATTATTCACTCAAGTCAGTGGTCCTTCATGATAAGATTCCATGAATTACAATATCCAAAAAAGACCACTACTGATTGAACTGTAAACTATACAGTTAAGGTAAGCGATGGAGAAAGAAAAAACTTGCGACATAATAATTGTTATCCAAGTCATCACTCTGTAGGGATGCTAATCCTCTCACATGAATACTATCTATGAACAAAACTTTGTTCTTCCCTGTAGACTAGACTATCTGCCTGCTGGTGAAGGATTTGGGTTTTGATAAACCTCCAATATTTCAGTAACATTGAATTTGTTCATCAGAGGAAACACCCTATCTCCAATGATTAGTAATGGACAGCATCTGGAAATCTTAAAAAGCGAATCTCTTAAAACCAGACTTATACAGCAATGGACTGGAGAAGACAGAGAATTCACTACTATGGAAATGCAATTTTAGTTCAGGACTGTCAAAAAAGCCAGTAAATCTAAAGGATATTTTTTGACTTAGGGATTTGTATTATTGCAGGGGAGGTGGAATTGGACAGATGGTATTACATCTAATTTCAAACTTACTAGTATATAAACTATTAGGCTTCATTTCAATTAAAACTAAATTTTCAGAGCCCACTGTGCTGTGGGGGTTCGAATCTCAGTTTCGGCAAAGTTACCCAGATAAGTGGAATTAATTGTTCCTCCACACAAGCTGTGTGTTGGACAAGGTTGGAAAGGTGGAATCAGGTAGAACCATTCAAATCCCGGCTATGACATTGAATTTTTCAGTCGTCTGATTCTACTGTACTTACCCAGATAAGATTTTTCCCTTATCCTGAAAGTTGAACGCTGAATACTCTAAGCTATATGGACCTTGGACTCATCTGAGCATCATTTCACCCCTGTATTTATCATTCAATATGATTTAACCGATTTATAGAGCTTCTGGCACTTGCATTTTAGCTTCATCTCAACACCCAATATTAAGTTTGTTATTTAAATTAACCCTAGACAAATAGTTTTTGGACGAAATCACAGCACAGCAGTTTTATATCACTAATTTAATCAGAAGTATATGTTCATACTTCAATAAGTATTAACCTTTGCATCATAACTGCTAGCACTGGAGTTCTAATCTTAGCTACCAACTCAGCAAATAGATCTAGCCAATTTTATGGCTAGCTCTATGCTTTTCACGAGTATCATTGGATGTCAACAGCATGCAGGTGTGACATTCATAGCCTGCTAAAACATGTTTAAATGTCAATTTTTATGAACTTGGTGACCAATTCTTATTTTAACTCAGAAGAAAATGATGAAGCGGTTTCGCAGGAAATGCATGCTGTAAATACCCATACTTGCAGTAACAAGCCTTATCACCATCCCGATAAGTATTTCAAACTTTATCACACAAAGAAAACCTACTCAGAACCATGTGATAGCTCAATACAACTTTTAGCACATTTTTCCATGCAGCACCTTAGTAAATTTTTTAAAACCAACGTAGTCAATTCTGATCACTTTGTATACACAGTATTGCGTGCCTCAATAAAAGTAAACAGCACAATATTTTCAAATTTGGAGCAATTTTTAAGCGTTGATTTATCTGGCCTGAACTAATACTGCTGCATGGTAAAGGTTAAAACACCAATACTTGAAAGAGACTACCTACAGCTTTGTCCAGACCGATATTTGGTTGCATTGCATCAGTACTGCACTATACCAGTTTAATCACCTAACTGTTTATTCCCTACACCTTATAGTTGTTAATTTCAGGCTTAACAAAGAGCCATTTCACGTATGAGTAGCATACTAAAACTATTTGATTTAATAAATAATTTTAAAAAATAAATAAAAAAACCCTTAGGGAAGGAAAATACACATACTAGTGACTTTAAAAAGACATATGAATACTTAAGGCTCTAACCCACACACTCTATACGTTGAGTCGTTTCTTTTATTTATCCAAGATAAAATTAACAGTGGAAAAACTTTTGAGAGAGTGACATGAAATATGTCTTAAAGGTCAATTGTGCAGATGCACACTTAAGTGGCAGATGAATAATTGTACTGCTTCTCCCATTGCAGCCAATACACACATATCTAACCACAGCCAACTGTCCAATTATTGCAGAGAAACATTTGGAATTAGCAGCTGGTCATTTTCAGAAAGTCCTACCGCATTTCCTCTTATAATGGTTCTGTTCTTAGAACCCAACTTGATGGTTAACACAGGATGTTAACTAGCCCACTGGGAGGGAAACTAAAGCACAGCAAGCATATTAAACACAGTTTGAAACTTCTGAGTAATATAAATAGTAAATAATATGAACTAAAGAAAGTTGTAGCTTCCATTTAATATTGTATGGTGGTGTTCAAGCCCTCTTCTGCATTCAGACAATGAGCAGATAAGGGGGTAAACATGACTTTCTACAAGTGCAGAACACGAGGCCAATGCGGAGAGATACAAAATGTTTTGTTTCATCAAGTCTGGATTGATTACCATGCAAACTTGCAGTCAAGCAAAATTTGCAATTTCTAGATGGCTTATCCAATTTTTGCAAAGGTTTATTTGGATTAATATGCAATAGATACAAAAATAAGCTTTAGTACAAATAGTTTGGATACACTCTAATAAAGAGAGGGTAGAGAAAGTAATGTGAATGTATCACATAAGATTTTTTTCTTTCTACATTTAATCCAAATAAACCTTTGCAAAAATAGCCACATTACACATCTTGTTATAAATACAAAGAGAACAGAGATAGATAAAATGTTTAATAACTAGGCACTACATGCTGGCCTTAAAATTCCACACTGTTTCCAAGCAATTGTGAGAAACAACTGAAAATCAATGGGACTTTAAAAGAATGGCAAATATTAAACAATTGGAACCTTAATTAATTTTCAAGATTTAGAACCTAGTAACAGTGATGTCATAATTTAAAATCAAGAGAGTTGAAGGTTGTTACACATCATCACTAAAATGTTCTTACTTAAATGCATTTTGGGAGACTGTCTGCTCCCATCGTCAGCATGTTTTCAACTGATTTTGCCAGTTATTGTCTGGGGAATGTGTGTGGCTAGTGGTGTTCTCTGGGCTGATGAACCTCCAAAGGCTGCTGGGTATTTTTTGGTAAAAGCAGCCAGATAAATCAGCAGTAGAACATCTGGTCTTCCAACCATGAAATCACTCCAAACATAAAACTGTTAAAAACGATCAGCAGCAATGAATTGGACATCTGGGAAAAAAATATGTATCGTCAAACACAGGAATCACCTAATGAATTTCGAACTGCCGCCACCCAGCAGCCTCTGGAGGTTCATTAGCCCAGCACCAGAGAACACCATTAGCCAAACACATTCCCCAGACAATAACCGGCAAAATCAGTTGAAAACATGCAGACGATGTCATGTCTCCCGAAACGGGTTCAAGTAAGAACATTTTAGTGATGTAGTGTAACAACCTTCAACTCTCTTTATTTTAAATTGGAACCTTCATTAACAAACATCTCAGAAATGGCTTGACAAAAAAATTCCATATAAAGGGTAGTTGGGGGCAGGGGAATTTTCTTAAATTGTGTTGCATCCTTGGAAGACACTGAACTCAAATACGAAGTTTGGTATTTCTCCGACTTTTCATTTTTGTTCACAGAAGATACACAAGACAAGTTCCAAAAATGCCTCATTTGGATTTAGGACACCTCAAAACTTGTATTTCCAGTGAAATCTTGACATCAAAGTTTTGGGTGGAATGCAATGTTTCTTCTATTTACTATACATAGTAGACAAAGTGAAACTGTAATTGATTCAGATTCTAAAACATTAAAAATTGACTAGAAAAAAAATAACAGCAATTGAAAGTATACAGAGCAGCAAAAAACAAAAACACTGTAACTGTAATTTCTAATCTTGTAATGTTATAATAAACATAAAAACCGATGATTTTTCTTACAATAGTTTCTTCATTAACTCCTTCAAGGATTCCCAACAAGATGAGGTATTAGAAGTTGTCCGTCCTCTTGGAATAGGAATAAATTAAAGAAAGTCAGAAACCTCTGACCATATCATATCACAGTGCCTCAAACTGCTTAGCCATCTAACACACGATAGTTGCAACATTGTCCAATCTCATCAAATGCGTAACATTGTGAGTGAATTTAACACAATAAAAGGGTAAAACGCACATATCTGCATTCAATCAAAACATCAGCATCCAACCCCTGCTGTCACACCATTTACTTTAGTGGTTACTCCACATCCTTTTCCATAGTTATTACTGAATGCAGAACATACATTTTACCAGGATTTAATCTGATGATCCTTGGTTTTGATAGGTTACCTACACCTATTGTGCCTCAGACCTCATGGCTATAAATCCTGATGTCGCTATTAATGGCTATTTAAACTTTAAATGCCCAAAACAAAAGGTCAGTTATGGAAAGGTAGAATCAGACTGAAAAATTCAATGCCATAGCCAGGATTTGAACCACGGATATCCCGGTCTCTGTCCAGTTGCTCTAACCACTGAGCTACCATGGCAACATGCCGGCACGACGTTAAATTCCCCCTACTGATTCGCATTTTTCCCAGTAAACCACAAGAGACTCAACTGTATTGAGACAACATACCGCAATGGCAACTTACAACCTTGTCCAAATACAGCTTGTGCAGAAGAACAATAATTCCACCAGTTAGTTATGTTTAATGGGGAAAAAAATCACCGGAAGCTATTTGCACTCTTCTGAACAATACAATAACATTAAAAAAAAATTAGCAATTTTCAAAATATTCTTGTGTAATGCTCCCTTAAGTCACTATTTAGTGCAGTTGTTTTAGCTAGGTAGGCAATTTATAGATAATAAGATTGTTGGGTGTATTACGTTAATGGATCAAAAGGGATAACTTGGTTGTACCAAATTCAATATGGCTGCATACACAGTAAATAGTAAACAATTATAAACATTTATATTAAGAGCTTTTTATATTGATATAGGTAATAATGTTTATGCTTTACAAAAATATTGTTATGGAATCACTCCCACCCTCAGCTCATCAATTTCTGAACCTGAGACCCCTTGGATTTTTGCAATCTCTCACACTTTAAACTATGGCATTTCATGTGTTACAGCATGACCATTGTTCCTTGTTTCAACAACCCACTAACCTTTTATCATCATAGTTTCCTTTCTGGATTCCACAAAAAGATCTACAGTTGGTATATCTTAACTAGCATTAGTTGATCATTCTGATCACATCAATAGCCAATCATTTCAGGTTGTGCATTAAATTCAGGAGATGCAGCTCTTTCCACTAATAAAAACAAAATGGCGAGCATGCAGCATGTTTCAACCAGTATAGTAGAGGATAGTATCTTTGACATATTCAAAACAATTTGAAATGGTAGAGGTTTCCATGCAACAAATTTCGACCCAATCCTACTTTCTAAGAGTTGGCCAATGTTTATACATAATTGAACTCCTTTGTTAGTGATGCAGAATTGTTGCTTGGATAGCTTGGGTTGCATTTGTTTTCTGTTGGGTTTTAACCTATAGTGCTAATAGTTTTTTTTTAACTTGACTCATAAAAGGTTAAAGAAAAATTGGTATATTGATATTAAGTCATTAAATAAATGAATTCTAAAGTCTGAAGTTAAGAACACTTTAATCCAGTACTTTTAATCACAGATGCCGAACTGCTCGGGTACAATTTAGTACTCTTAGTATTATGTGCTAGAAGTTTAGGATGTAAGGCAAAATATAGGACTAAGACATACAATTGATTGAGTTTTTTTACTTATGGACGCTCTTTAACTATGGTCCTCAGTGTCCCATTCTATATTGGGCATGAAAGATCGATAATTTTGCTCAGAGGCCTCTTTATCAGGCTTGAGGTTCTTTTACGTGCCGCAAATCTATGACACAGGACCACCGGCCTTACTTCCCTTCTGAAGGAAGCCATGCTAAGGATTTTTATGCCCGAAAAAAATCCATCACCCTCCACCAGGTTTGAACCCACGAGCTTGGGAACTAGAGGCTAGCATGGTACCACTAGTCACGGAGGACGACAGAGGGACATACAATGTTTAAAAGCTAACGATACCCAAGCTGCACAATATACTGTATTCACATTCTGTCAAGCAATTTCCTCTCGCAGGTCTTTGTTCACGTCATCCTCCACATGGTGCTGCCATGTGCTTGGTGGAGTGATACATTTAAGTTTCGTTTACTTCTCTTTTCAGCTTATAGTCAAAAAGGTTTAATGATGCATACAGGAGAAAAGTGTAAATTGTGGGAAACCACTTGCATAGGTAAAAATGCCCTGAAAAAAAGGTTAACATTTCCCAAATGTACAATGTTAATATTAGATTATTTTCTTCTTATTAATAACACTTACCTCAAATATCCAGGGTGTAAACTAATTGCTGATATTGCACTGCCTTTGAATTCTGCTCATTCACTGGCTAGGTGAAGGGCGTTAATTATTGTGTAATACCTACATTCTTTTAATTTGGTTATTTTTTTATGAATTTATTTCACTTCTATTATACATGAACGGTTTTAACTCTCTAAAACTATCTCTATTACATATAAATGTACCAACTCTTCCTTTCTAATATACAATATATACACTTGAGTTGCACTTGGTGCAAATGTAGTAAACACTGTGGTTATTAACACATTATACACCAAGTTCCTAACTACCTACAGTAAAACACACTTATTAAATATACCAATTTACTCGATAGGCATCCTTGCAAAATATACAGATTTATAATTTTGAAATTCCTCTTATATTTTTGTTTAGTCTTTCCTAATAGTTTACCCAATTTTATAATCTTTCTGTATTTTTAAGCTTTCAAATTCTCATTTTAATTATTGGTCACGGTAAATTCAACCACCCAACTGGTATCCATTGATCTCTCCAATGTTTAGTCTCATTACAATCTAAAATAAAATGTAGGTCATTCTCCATTTCCCAACATTATGGACACTTCTGTGGATGCATTCCTCCTAACTTTATTGTTCCAGATCGAAACCATGCCCACCCTTCCCTTTCCAATTTATTGCACACTTCAATATACTTTTCCCTGCCTTCTTCCTAATAATTCTCTCTCTCCATACATTCCTATTTCCTCAATAATCTTTTGTACAAATAAGGCCCAATTACCAAGCACTGGCAATTTCTCCCGCATAATCATACATTATTCATTTTTTTTAATAGTATGGGTATGGAATTATCTAAGATGCAATAATATTCTTTCCCTGCATGAAGCATTTAAACTTTAGTAACTATGTACATAGTACAGAAATAATACAAACGAACCTTTAGATCAGAACGAAAAGAGTTACTGCTATGTATCAAAGTAATCCAAAATGGATTTCTGTTTGGACATTTTATTTCTTGTATCTTCTGTCAGGCAAGTTCATACAGACTGTCAAAATTATTTTCACCCTGCAACAGATGATAAATATCTATGCAAAACTTCTACCGCTGCACATGCCCCTCAACGCTTGTAGGCATCACTTCACATTCACATTTTTTGGCTGCCTTTCCTTCCGCAACGAACTCCCTTGGTAGTCATTACAGCATCATCCACCTGCAGAAAAGTCTTGAAAAAATGCAGTTTGGATGCAAAATTTCCCAGGTAGTCTGAAGGTCTTCCTTTTCCTCTTCCTCCTGTGCTGGAAGCTAGGAATTGGTGCAGTTGTTGAAAAATCCTGGTTTCAAAAAGCAGTTTGAGACAGCAGAATACTTTACAGCCTTCCATGACTTGGCAATGAAATGGAGTGCATCCAAGATTGACACCCTGAAAGATAAAGGATCCCTTCCAGCATCCACCAGCACAAAACTTACCAAAGCAAGTTCTATACAAAGTCTTGAAAGAGTGTACAACCCCCAAAATCCATTAGCTGCAGCTTACTAGTAGTGTTACCTGGAAGGAACTCGAACTGAACATTCCTTATGTAAACTGTAGGATGTGCAGGGCAACGGTTGATGAAAAGCAGGATTTTCCTCTTTTGTGGCACCATTCTTGCATCCAGAGCAAAAAAAGATCAGAAGTCATCAAAGCTTTTTGGTTGGCAATGACTGTGCATATTATAAAGCAATGAGGTTTCCTGGCACCAAAGGAATGAGCTTCTCAGAGCCATCAGTATTGACTCCCAATAAAGCTGCTAACCTCAATCTTACTATGCTTCCCACCATGGTAGTTATCGACATTGAATGCTAAAGTTTTGCTTGGCAACACTCTAAAGCCAAGTTTCATTCAAATTTAAAATCTCCATATGTTCATTACGTTCTGGTAAGCTCTTGCAATTTTCCACAGTGTCATTGGGTGATATAAATAAAACGGAGTTTGCTTTTTGCTCCAATTCGGGAGAGATTGCTCACATTCAAACCAATAAAGCTTACTCCTTCCGCGAGCAATATTCCCCTCCAATGAATGTTGCTCCGTGACCTTTGGTTGGCAGCAGTATTCTCCACTTCCATATTAATAAGAATTATAAGTTGCTCCTCTGTGGGAGAAGTTGCTCTCGAATATTGGAGCTATATCAGTAGGTGACTCCTGCTTGATAGAGCAACAAGTTTTAAGTAGGATGGCTGAGTACATGATGGTTGTTCGTCGCATAAAAGTGTATAAGTCCCGCAACTCTAGCGATTTGAAAAGGAAAATGTAAGATGGTTAGCGGAACATTTCCTTGAAGAAGATGGCAATGAAACAAGAGGAGCATTATCTAAGGAAGAAAAGATGAGAATTTTTTGCGTTATATAGGAGATGCTGGATTTCAAATTGGTGTGGCTGAAGGTGTTGGTGTGAGTCAGAGTACAGTGTCCCTTACAATTTATAGTGTTATGGATGCTATATTAAGAAAAGCGCATATTCGGATAAGGTTCCCTAAAACTACCCAATGAACTTGAAACTGCAAAAGCTGAATGGCAGGAGCGTTACGCGTTCCCTGCTGCAATAGGGCCGTTGATTGCACCCACATTGTGATTAAGAAACCCAGTATACATGGAGATGACTATATTAATCGAAAAGGAGTTCCCAGTATTAATGTACAGGCTACATGTGATTCTAAAGAAATGTTTACCAGTGTGGATGCTACTTGGCCTGGATCAGTACATGATTCACGTATATGGGCAAATTCAGATGCCTGTAGGGTTGTGTGTGGAAATCGTGAAAATGCCTTAATTCTTGGTGATGTTGGATATGCAATTGCTCCATGGCTCATGATGCCCTATCGCAATGTACTTACCCCAGAACATAGATCTTACAATAAGTGCTTGAGTAAGGAACATGTCGTAATAGAAAGGTGCTTTGCTCAAGTGAAACGTTTTCCTATTCTCCAAGGCAAAATAAGACTACCAACATAAAAGATTCCTTCCATGATTGTCTGCTGTTTTGTCCTGCATAATGTGGCTAAACATCTAAGTGACGAAGATTTTGAAATTGAAGTAAAGAATAATCAGGAAGAAGTCGCTTGGGAAGGGGAAGCTGTAGGACGTATCAGAGAAAGAGGGCAGTGAAGAAGAGACGAGATAGCCGAGATTATACATAGCTTCCAAAATCGAGTAATATATGGATTTGTAAATACATTGCACAATATAGCTTTAAAATTATTTGGTCTTTTACTATAGCAATAACTTTAAAAGCTGTATTTCTTTGTAGTATTTTATAGATAAATATTACCACCCTGGGCTTTCAAACTACTTATTTACAAACAATAACTTTTTTGTTTAAAAAAGTACTGGTGCGATAATTTCTTCCAGAATGAATTTAAAATTTGCATATAGTGCAAACATATGTACTTGCTGACACATTTTATTTAAAAGTTTCTCAAGACCATATTAGTGTGGGGTAACATGCCTACTTCCCATTTAAGAGGCCCCCAAGTTCAAATCTTGGTAAAATGGGTTGTCTAGATAAGGTTTTATGTCATAACCAAGTTTTACTGTATACATTTTCATTATTTCTTTTGAAGCCGTTGCCTTTTTTGCCTCATTTCCAGTAAGTGGGATTTTTCTAAAACCACGGGATATTCTTTTAGGATTTGACGAAACCCGCTTGAGATTCAACCTCACATTCTTCTTTGGAACTGCTCATCGTAATGATTAACACCCAAATGCTTGTCTTCTCACTGCATTGGTTGTTTGTTTATGCAGCTGCGAGGTGGCGATAAGAGAAGCGAAGTAAATTTATAGCACTATGCAGAAAATACTCTGCACACGTAAAGTTTTTATTAATACGAAACAGATTTTGCTCTTGCAGAACAGTTTACTCCGTTTTGCTCTCGATAGTTATCTCCTGAGAGATTGCTCAGTTTTACCAATATCACCCATTAACTGCATTTGACTCTTCGCAGACAGTTTTATAGTTTATGCTGTACTCTTTTTTTGAAGCTGTTGATCCAGCTTGTTGGTTACCTTTATTGTATTTTTCCCCTTAAAAGCACTCCATTGAATGATGGCTGCTGTTCTTGTAGTTGCAAACCAGATGTTCAAGATTTCTTCCAATTACTCACATTTTCATTTCTTGGAGTTTGGGCCACATGCTGAAGCACTAGAAGTTATAGCTGATCAGTTTTTTGCTTTCTCTACTACATATAGTAAGTAGGGGAAGTATTGTATTCCACCCAAAAATTCAATACCGAGATTTCACCAGAAATACATGTTTTGAGACCCCCTGAATAAAAAAAGAAGCATTTTTGGAAACATGTCCGTGTGTGTGTGCGCGATTAGCATAACTCAGAAACGAACAGCCGGATAAACACCAAACTTGGTATTTAGGTTCAGTACCTTCCAGATGCGACACGAAGGTTTTCAAGAAAATCCCCCCACCCCAGAGTACCCTTTACATGGAACATTTTTCGAAAATTTAAATTTTCTCAAAATAGGCTCTAACGATTTTGATTACAATATCATATGTTTTAGGTATTTTCATGGCAAATGAAATGTATATCCCGAATTTTCTGGGAATGTCTCCAAAAGTGTTCTTCATTCTGAATGACTTTTGCATAACTGGTAAACAGGAGATAGACAAAATTTTACTGCACAAAAAATGTAGATCGCGTTAAAATACACAATTTATGTCATACATTTTTTTGTTGAGTGAACCATTTTCGAGATATTGCTTGTTATTCCCTTAAATTTTCCAATACTTATACTTTTTCTCAAATTCGTCTTCATTTTTGTATGTCCTGGACATGCGAAGGATAATTGAATGCGCCACATAGCAACCAGCGCTTAAAATATTTGACTATCGCTTAAAACCTACCATATTCCCCTTGCATCTACAAGAAAATTAGCAACAAGATTGACATCTCGATAAACATGAAGTATATGGAGAATAAGCGTTTGTACAACAGTAGAGAAAGTCATGTGAGTGTAATGCATCAGATTTTTTTTAATTATTGTGCTTAATGTGAACACAAAAAGTTGCAACACACGCTCCCTGGTATTAATCTACATTCTCCAAGTTCTGAATCTTCTCTTCAATAGCGAGTCTTTCTTTCCTTATTTTTTCCATGATCAACATGAAACGTAACCACTCACGATAAAACGAAAACATAGGAGAAAAAACAAAACAACACGAATGCAGACTCGCTTAATAATCTCACAACAATGTATTAATACAGCTCCTCAAGGAATTAAATTAAGTTTTATTTACGGATGCTCTAACTACTATGGTTCTTAGCGTCGAATTCTATATTGGGCATGAAAGACTAAAAGTTTGTGCAGGGGCCTCTATATCACGCTTGAGGTTCTTTTACGTGCTGTAAATCTGTCACAGACCATCGACATTACTTTCCTTCCAAAGGAAGCCATGCTAAGGATTTTTACACAAAAAATAAATAAATTCATCACCCTCTGCCGAGTTTGAACCCACATCCTCAGGAACTAGAGACTAGCATGGTACCCCTAGACCACAGACTTCCCAATGAATGAACAATAACTGTGCTACAGATTGGAAATCGTAAGTGACTGCATCACATCTGACCACCAGTGAACGCAGAAGCTTTGTCATGAAGGTTAAGCATTTCTGGCTGGCCATTTTAGTTTAATGTTTTTCCCTACCTGAACTGCCTGGCATGTAAACAGTGGGAAATACAAAATTCAAAAGCATGAACCTGACGATTTTAATACTTGTGAACATAGGAAATCTAAGGGGACCAACAAAAAATGTTGTAAACGGGAAATCACAAGATGGGAATGTAAATGCAGGGTAATATTGTATTTAAAATTACTTCTTAGTGTAAATTGGAGAACATTTTCTTAAACAACTTAAGGTTTATAATTATTTATTTACCTACAGCATGAGTATGCATATTGAACACAGTGCAGCCAAATTTTTCTTTTTATCCACTTGTTTGCTCATTTAGTCCCACTGTGAGCAATGCTCAGGGACACTGAACATGTCAATTATGCAGCAAAATTCACGATAATGGTTCCATAAATAAACAGCAATGGAAATGCCACAATGATTGAGGGAATGAAAATGCATGCGTTACACAATTTAAGATGAGATGTTAACAGTTTGGAAGCCTGTGGCCCACCTGCAGTCCTTTTTAAGACACTTTCTTATATACTAAATCAATTGTCAACAAAGTGATCCATTTTGTTACTATACCCCCGCCGCTGTAACGTTGCACTTGACAGCTAGCGTTTAAGTTGGTACACTCGCGAAAAAACAGATGAAAAGCTTCAACCGTTTGACTTCCTAAGCCAATCACAAGGTTGCATTCCGGATGGTCGATGACAAAGCGGAACCGGAACTAGAGTCGGCTCTGTTGCCGGATGTAACTATTCCCAACCACGTGCTTCAGTTTGTGAATCTCTAGCACGAGCGTCGAGTTCTTCTTTGCAAGCTACACATTGTTATTTATATTTGTGGTTATTGTTTGATAGTTTTGTTATTGTTTGTTTATACATATATTTATTTATATTTATCTATTTTATATATATTTCATTCATATTATTTATTTAAACAAAACTTTAGTGCGACAATGTCTGAAAAACATCAGCGAGTGATCTACGAAGTGAAAATCCTTTGTGCCGAGGTGTGCCACTTAATACTCAGGCATTGGAACTATTAAGGAGAACTCGGGAATTCTTTGAACAGGAAAAGGAATACGTGAAGCTTCATGACAATCTCTCTATTCCTGCTGATAAAGCCGTACAACGAACTGCAGCAGCTCTTGGACTAATCATGAGAACTGTTATTCACAAGGTAGTGAAACTCCAAGAGAAAGAGCACAAAATTCCTGAACCATCTGGAACGCAACAGGTATTTCTATCAACTCCAGGGAAGAAAAGAAAACAGCCTCGTTCAGTCACAAATCTTGATGCTTTCCAATTACACGCCATAGGTAGACACATTTATGCCTATTATCATAGAAAGGAGTATCTGACCATACCAAAGCCGCTTATATCGCTTTTTTTCAATTAACAATAATAATACAAAATAGTTATTATTCGTTGACGTTTGCTACTTACGTACACTTTTGTATGCGGCTTACACGATAGAAAGGAGAACAATCAGCTGTCGTTTACTAGCCATTCTGGCAATGTCGCAACCACAATGTAGCCAACCTTACGCGAAGCCACACGAACTGGCAAGTGCAAAGATACAGCGGCAGGGGTATAAACGGGTTGACATTTCAGAGACGACGACGTTGCCATCTATCGCGACCACATGGAGGGCACATTAGAATTATGTATACGAAGGCGATTGGGTTGCACATGCATTGTAGGGGGTATTATTTATATTTGTATACAGTGTAAATATCTACATTAACAAGAGACATACCAGTGAAATATTTATTCTAATGGGAAAATGCTGCATCTCACAGAGCATATATCATGTGCTTGTCCTTTAATTGAGATACCTTTACCAAATACAGTTTTATTCGGTTATCAAGCATATTCATTTTCCATTTGGCTCGCTGTGTCACTATTCTTGGATTTGTTAAACATCCATTAAAAGTGTTAAGACAATTGCAAATGCTTACAACACAGGCACAGATACACTAACTCAAATACATGTAAACACAAAGCAAATAACCATACAAATAGGATGCAAAATAACATGTCAATACACTGGCAATCTTTAAACTGATGCAAATAATTGCAAACTGTGGCTAAAGGAAGGTACTGTTTATAACTGCAGCGACAGCAGAAGGTAAGACATGTAGTTCATGTTACTGCAACAGTCGCTCGCCAAGCACGTCATGCTGATCATATGTTACAATATTGGCAACAAGGTTTTTGCATCTACCGTTGCTTTGGAAACTTCTTAGTTCTACGTTGATATTGTAATGAAAAGAAGCTAGAAACAGTGATGTGTATTGAATTTATTTAAAGGTGAGTCGGAATTGTTACACTAACATCACTTAAGTTTACTCACTTAACATGTTTTGGGAAACGATTGTTCCCATCCTCAGAAGCTAATCCGACTGGCCCGTGTTGTTGGTGTTTCCGTTTTTTGGACTGGATACTGTGGTGGCATCTTGTGGTGGAGAAATGTACTTCCAGAGAGGATTTGGTGGCGGCAAATCAAAATTCATTAGATGTGTGTTGTGTTTTAGAATGGTGATCTTCTCCCATGCATCTAATTCGGCTGGTTTGACTAATGTAGTATTGGGTTTGATGTTGTGATTAGTGATCCAAAAATGGTGTGAAACTGCAGATTTGTCCATTTGTTTGTATTTGATACATCTCATGTGCTCCTTTAGCCTAGTTTCTAGGTTTCTTTTTGCCTTACCTATGTATACTTTATTGCAATCTGAACAATTGATTTTATAGATTCCAGCTTTTTTGTCTTGTGGGATGGGGTCTTTTAACTTGTTACAAAGTAATTTCTCTATGTTAAATTATTATGTAATTTCTCTATGTTCTAGCTCCACAGAACAAATCAACACATCAAACCCAATATTACATTATACCCCCGCCGCTGAATCTTTGCACTTGACAGTTCATGTGGCTTCGCATAAAGTTGGCTACATTGTGGTTGCGACGTTGCCAGTAAACAACAGCTGATAGTTCTTTCTGTGTCTAAGCCGCATACAAAAGTGTACGTAGTAGCGAACGTCAATGTATAATAGCTATTTTGTATTATTATTAATTGAAAATAACTTTGCATAAACATTGCAGCGTATGTAGAATAAATTACGCACTTTTGACAATATAGAAACAGAGCAATGCAAACTTGCCTGCCACATTGAGAAATAAAACAAATTATAAGCATGCGATAACAAAAGTTATTTTCATTCACGATTTAAAACAGCAATGGCTCAATTCCACCCAAATCCCGTCGTTATTATCTTCACCAAGGCATATCATTAATGGTTCACACTCACTAATAATTCAGTCTATTTCTTGTGTTTTTCGTATTAGCTTATTCACATGATCTACTTCCTTCCACGAAGCCGCGTCCACCGTTGCCACATCTTCCCACAAAAGCCTTTCCACCTCGGTAATGGTAAATGACTTATTGTTCTCCCTCACATAAACCTTAATGTCATTCCACACTAATTTGATGGGGTTGAAGTGACAGTGTATGGCTTTATCAGCAGGAATAGAGGGATGGCTGTGAAGCTTCACGTACTCCTTTTCCTGTTCAAAGAATCCTTGGGTGCTCCGTAATAGTTCCAATGCCTGACTATTAAGTGGCGCAAAGGATTTACACTTCGTGAATCATCACTCGGCGATCGACGTCGTTTTTCAGACATTGTCACACTTAAATCTTGTATAAATAAATAACATGACTTAAATGTATATAAAACAGATAAATATATATATATATATATATATATATATATATGTATAAACGAACAATAACAAGAACAACATGTAGCTTGCAAAGAACAACTCGACGTTTGTGCTAGAGATTCACAAACTGAAGCACGTGGTTGGGGATAGCTACATCTGGCAACAGAGCCGCTTCCAACTCTGTTTCCGCTTTGTCATTGACCATCCGGAATGCTGCCTTGTGATTGGCTTAGAAAGTCAAACGGTGAAAGCTTTTCATCTGTTTTTTTTGCGAGTGTACCAATTTAAACGCGAGCTGTCAAGTGCAACGTTTCAGCGGCGGGGGTATAGTCAAACCAGCCAAATTAGATGCATGGGAGAAGATCACCATTCTAAAACAACACACATCTAATGAATTTTGATTTGCAGGCACCAATTCCTCTCTGGAAGTACATTTCTCCACCACAAGATGCCACCACAGTATCCAACAACACGGGCCAGTCGGATTAGCTTCTGAGGATGGGAACAACCATTTGCCGAAACATGTAAAGTGAGTAAACTTAAGTGATATTAGTGTAACAATTCCGACTCACCTTTAAATAAATTCTTAGTTCTAATTGGTCCTTCTAATTGTTGCTATGACATATCCATCCTCTCTCATTCATTTAAAGCTTTCCTCCACATGGTTAGTAACTGTCAATCCCTTTCTCAATTGGCACCTGCTATAGTGCACATGTGCAAAAGAAAGTGCCAACCCACAAGTATTAACAAAATCTTTGAAAATAGCAATTTTCTTCCTCCAAAATACACTAAGCGAAAATGTTGCTAATTAAGCTAAGTTTAAATAATAATATAAAAAACTAAGCCTAATCCAGCCTCCTGTGAATCAGAAACCTAAGCTTATATAAATAGTGAATCATAAGCATCGTTAAGGAACTTGCATGCTTTAGCGTTAACCACTGCTATATTTTTCGTTCAGATGTTGGCAGCTCACCCGTATGATCAATACAGTCACAAAGTACCTACTCTTGGCCAAAGCACAAAGTAAATCTTGAAAATTGGATGGCGACAATCAAGAAGGTATCTGACAGTTACTAACGTGGCAGAAAGCTTTAAATGAATGGGAGGGGATGAATACGTCACAGCAGTCATCATAGCAACCATTACAAGGTTCAATTACAAAGATGCAAATGCCATGTTGCAGATATTGTAACACATGATTGGCATGACATGCCGGGCGAGCGACCGCTGTAGTACACATGAATTGCAGTCTTATCTTCTGCTGTCGCTGCAGTTATAAACAATGTCCTCCTTTTAGTCCCAATTTGCTTATGTTTTTGTATCAGTTTAGAGATTGCCTGCATACTGAAAAATTTTTGTGCATCGTCCTATTTGGCCTGTGTTACGTGTATTTGTGCGTGTGTGTGAGCATTTATAATTGTGTTAACACGTTTAATGGATATTTAACAATGTCCAAAAATAGAGGCAAAGATAGTGCAGCCAAACAAAAAAACTGAGTGCACTTGGGAAACAAAGAAAACTATTTGGTAAAGGTATCCTAATTAAAGGACAGGCATGGGAAATAATATGCTATGTGTGAGAATATTTCGAAGAGGAGAAAATAATTCAGTGGCTTGTTCGCCTCAATATACCAGTGAAGGAGGGACTGAAGAAAAGTGAGCTACTGGAACTTCTGAAAGCAAACAAACCGCAGTTTCCAAGTTATGTAATCTATGGCATTGCTGCAGAACATGGTCACAAAATAATTAGGCTTCCCCCTTAGTCATTTTAACCCGATTGAATTAATTTGGGCCGAAATAAAGGGTTATGTTGGGCAAAACAAAGGTTTCACTGTGTTGTCAGTAATAAAGCTTACAGAAGAGGCACTAACAGCAGTAAAAGCTGAAAACTGGAAAAGAGCGATGACTCATACAAAGGGCGTAATAAGTGCAACTTGGGAAAATGGAGTCTTGGAAGAAACTATAGAACAACTTGTCATTTCCGTGGGGAATTCTAGCAGCTCTTCAGATGACAATGGCAACAATGTCTATCAAGCGAGCAGCAGCAACAACATCGATGCAAGCGACTCGGCAATCAGTGGCATTTTCCCCATTAGAATAAGCATCAATATTTCACAGGTATGTCTCTTCTGTTAACGCAGATCTTTACACTGATATATTCTTGCATGTTCTATCCTCTGCACGTAGATTAATTATTTTACAATTGTCTTCGCATATGAATATAAAGAATACTCGCTCTACAATGCAGGCGCAGCCCAGTCGCCTTTGACACAGTTCTAACATGCTCTCCACATGGTCGCGACGTCGCCTCTCTCTCCCTATGCGAAATGTCAATTACCCTCTTGATTGGTGCTGAGTATAACATACCCATTACCAAAAATAACTTTTTTCTTTCTCATCATATATTATCTAAGAGAGATCAAAATTTGTAAACCTTCACCATTTCAAGAGTAAACTTTAAGCATGCATTACAATAGGACACCAATTACAAAAAATGTCAAATACCATCACATGCAATCTGCCCTATGTGTGGAATGTTCACACACTACACAACATAAAAAAATTCCTCCATGGTATATGTAGAGTGAGTAAAGACAATTTTATTTTGGAAAAGACTGTATTGAAGGACTATGAAGGTGTTGAAAACTTGCAGTTACTGCAGGAATTCCTGGTGAAGCATGGAATTATATCGAGATGTTAATCTTATTGCTAATTTTCTTGTAGATGCAAGCGGAATTGGTAGGCTCGAAGTGTTTAAGAGCCGGTTGCTATGTGGAGTATTCCGTTCTCTTTGCATTACCAGGACAAAAAAAAAAAAAAAAAAAAAAAAAAAAAAAAAAAAAAAAAAATGAAAATGAAAAACAAATTTGAGAAAAAGTATTAGTATTGGAAAACTTAAGGGAATAAAAAGCAATATCTCGAAAATGGTTCAATCAACAAAAAAAATGTATATGACAAATTGTGTGTTTTAAGGCGATCTACATTTTTTGTGTAGTAAAATTTTGTCTATCTCTTATGGTTTACCAGTTATGCAAAAGTCGTTCACAATGAAGAATACTTTTGTAGACATTCCCAGAAAATTCAAGATATATATTACATTTGTCATGAAAATATCAAAAACATATTTTAATCATAATCGTTAGAGCCATTTTTGAGAAAATTAAAATTTTCGAAAAATGTTCCGTGTAAAGGGTAATCTAGAGTGGGGTTTTTTTTCTTAAACCTTCGTGTCGCATCTCTGGAAGATACTGAACCTAAATACCAAGTTTGGTGTTTATCCAACTTCGTTTCTGAGTTATGCTGTTCACACACACAGACATGTTTCCAGAAATGCTTTTTTTGGATTCAGGGGGTCTCAAAACATATATTTCTGGTGAAATCTCGGTATCGTATTTTTGGGTGGAATACAATACTTCCCCTACTTACTATACGTAGTACAGAAAGTAAAAATGGCTAACGTTGCGTGAATTCAGAAACGTAAGCTTATATATATGTTTAAAAAAAAAGAAGAGAAATTTGGGGATATATCTGCCTTTGACGGCGTTACTTATTATGTTGCCAGTATTGCGTTAAAGCCAGAGAATGAGATACAGTGCCATCTGTAGGACTCGCAGTGACATCTGTTGGGACATCTAAGACATCACTTCAATCGCTAATGCCAGTGCAAGAAAGGCAATTTATCCTGCTTTAATGTTTGGATCATCTGTGCAATATAGCAAGAAATTTATTTGCACAGGACTTCCTTCAGAAGTAATCCAGGGTTTAATCTTTGTTACCCATTATGGGGTTGTTTTCTTAGGGAATATAGTTTCAAATGATAATAGCACAATTTTAAGGAATTCATCAAATTTGTTATTGAAGTTGGAACAGACAGAAACCATTTTTCAGTTCTTAACATTAGTTTAAATTTATTGATGTGCTTATCACTATTCTTGTTGTAATTTTACGTTTTCTATTATTAGTCTTTTTGCTAGCTATGGCAGGTACTAACAATACCCAAGCATCATGATCTGACACACACTTACAATAGGAGTTATGATATAATTTGAAATTTCTTCAGAGTCTAAAAATATAGTCTATAACTGTTGCAGTGTTCATAAGAGTTCTAGTGGGAAAGAACCCAAATTCCAAGTTAAATGTGTGTAACATTAAAACAATGCAGCAAACACTTTTATCCCTGAATTATATTGAGCTAACTTCGTACATTGTTTGTCCCTAAATTACACTCACTAGCTATGTACACTAAAGGCTGGTTCACAACCAACGAGAACGGTAACCAGAACGAGAACGGGAAAGTTGAAATACATGTATTCAAATGGGAATGTCCACAACCGACGGGAAGCCTTCCCGGGCCCCGGGAACGGGAAGAAGAGCTGCCCAACTTTTAACTTTCTCGTTCTCGTTCCCGGGCACGGCATACTAGATCCCTATTGTGCATATTATACTCTTCACTCTAGAGGTTATTCTAAGCGGCCGTGACATGAAATAGCCACTAGTGCTCTCTATAGTCGCAAGCTGGAAACATGAAACTGGAAGGAATTAGTAGTAAATGTGCTTCCTAACCTCACCCCGGCACCCGCAAATCTAATCAACGGTGGTTCCTCTGGTGAAGGAATCATTTGTAGTTTGTTTATATGCAACTCAAAACTGGTTATTACCTAAAAAACAATGGCAAAAGCTACAAAGAACAGCTAAAACCGGTGGAAATGAAAAAAAGAATAAACAATTTTAATGTATGCCATTAAATAGAGGAATGTAAGTTTGGCATAAGTAGAGGAATCGTAAATGTAATGAATATGCATTTAGATAATGTTTACTCTATCGAATTTTGACGTTGGCTTGGCTAAATTGGAAGTAGGTGAAAAAATGTTATTGGTCAGTTAAAAACAAATGAAATCCCAATGCGCAAAATCGACTTTCACTTTGTGATCGATATGCATTCCCGTTCTCGTTACCGGGCTGTTGTGAATCAAAATTTCTTGCTTCCCGTTCTCGTTTCCGTTCTGGTTACCGTTACCGGGTGGTTGTGAACCTGCCTTTATTCATTAACTTCAACGCCCACTTCTAGCCTAAAGTAACTAATCTAATTGGTGCAGTACGGGTAGACTTGCCTAATATCTTCTTGGCATAAGTTCTTGGAAAGGGTCTGTTGAAGGCTTCTTGCAGAATGTCGACCTTTTGTAATATATATTTAGTGCGATTAGACATACACAGTTTACAACAGTAAGTGAACAAGTCAGATACTGTCAGTAAGCTCACACAATGAACTAACGAATGCTCTCCATTATTAAGAAAAGCACAAAATACCTACAGCACCAAGTTCATTGTTAATTATGTGTAATGGTATTACAGAAAAAAAATTAGTGTAGCGTGTGTGCGTGTTGTATGTATGTAGCAATTTCTCCCATAATCGATACGGAAGAATGGCCAAAATAAACAGTAATGCAAATTTTATTAGAAGTAGTAAAACTGGCATATCTCAAATTTGTCATTGAAAACATTTATGGTGCGTCAAAATCTGGAGTGCTGCGCTACAATGAACCTTCACCGTAGTTTCTCTTTTAGAATTAGCAGCATTAAAATTTACCTGGAACGCGAATAGGATTTGCCTCTGTGATGCGATCTGTGTTGGCTGTTGGAGCGTGAACGGCTTCGGCTGTGTTCCCTTGATCTTGCAGGCGTAGGCGTTTTATCATCGGCCGGTGGGCTATGATTAGAACCACTATGACTTGGGCTTTGCTGAAAGAAAACATGTCTCAGTGATCTTTTTTCGAAGCTTGTTGCTGCACTTAGCTATTTTAAGAAGCTTTGTTCTTATACCTATCTGTATAACATGCGCTGTATTACGCCTCCACTGCTTTTTCTCTTAATGCTTATTACTGCTAATATTTTCGCTGCAATTGAAAGCAAGAAGCGTTATGATTATATCGCTGGTTATTGATCGCAACCACAGCGTGCACTTCTAAGTTTTCGTAATATTCACAAATGTATTACTCAACATCTTAAATAAATATGATGTTTGTAAATAATATCACATAAGCTTAAAAAACTGATAACTTACCTCCCTGTCACTCATGCCTCGAAAGGTAAAACCCAAAACGAAACTCTCTTCCTCGGTACATATAACCGGCAATGTTAAAATGGCGTATTCAGCGACTCACAAACAGCTTCAGGAAGCGGATCTGAGGTTTGCAGAGAATCTCCTCCCCTGGAGCGGCGATCTCCCCATTGGTGGGATAGGCATCTCCGGGAAAGATCGAAGGATTCAATTGGTTAAGAGAAATACAAATTCTTTGCTGACCAATGGTAGTGGTTGCCACTCTTTAAAGCGTCATGTAACAGAAGTCAAAACAGAATTGATTTTTATAGCTTATGCATTCTGTAAGTAAGAAAAACTGCACTATTTGACTATGCTTAAAATCTTAAGCATTTTATTGAACGTATAAAATAGCTGTATTATGCATAATAAATGCCAGTAAGCTTAGTTATCTGCAATGGCGAAGCGCATTTGTAAACTCATCCTTTTCCGTGTACTTGACCAATAATTGGCACTGACAGACGAGCTGCGCTAAGTTGATGACGGAGCGAATCTTGTAAATGTAAATATGGCGGGTGCAATGCTTTTTGAAAGAGCACGAGCTGTGTCAACAACAAATAAAGAAGAAGGAATAAATTTGTTGAATAAAATAGTGCAGGAGCAAGAGATTGCAGAAGACGATGAAGATAATATTCGAGCAAAGGAACAGGGAATTCTGCAGCTTGGTGAGTTATACAAAAAAGAGGGCAAAGCTAAAGAACTTGCTGAACTCATCAAGGCCACAAGACCCTTTCTTAGTTTGATTAGTAAAGCAAAAGCAGCCAAACTGGTGCGATCTTTGGTAGATTTTTTCCTGGATTTAGAAGCTGGAATCGGCATAGAAGTGCAGTTATGTAAAGAATGTATAGAATGGGCCAAAGAGGAAAGAAGAACTTTCCTGAGGCAGTCTCTTGAGGCTAGACTTATTGCCCTCTATTTTGATACTGGTATGTACTCAGAGGCACTGTCATTAGGCTCTTCACTGCTCAAAGAACTTAAGAAATTAGATGACAAAAACTTACTAGTAGAAGTTCAACTTCTTGAAAGTAAAACATATCATGCTTTGGGCAATCTTCCAAAAGCTAGAGCTGCACTTACTTCAGCGCGCACAACAGCAAATGCCATCTATTGTCCACCAAAATTACAGTCCGCTTTAGATCTTCAATCTGGAGTCTTGCATGCTGCTGATGAACGAGATTTCAAGACTGCATATTCTTATTTTTATGAAGCATTTGAAGGTTATGATATTATAGAAAGTCCCAAAGCATTGACTGCTTTGAAATACATGCTTTTATCTAGAATAATGCTTAATTGTCCAGAAGACGTGCAGCAGATAATCAGTGGAAAACTTGCACTGAAGTATGCTGGCAGTGACATTGAAGCAATGAAAGCTGTAGCCCAGGCAAGCCATAAACGATCTCTTGCAGACTTTCAGCAAGCTGTAAAAACGTACAAAACAGAACTGGAAGATGATGTTATTGTACGTGCACATCTTGGCACACTCTATGACAATATGTTGGAGCAGAATCTTTGTCGCATTATTGAGCCATACTCAAGGGTCCAGGTGGATTATATTTCATCATCCATCAAATTACCAACGCAGCAGGTGGAGAAGAAACTGTCTCAGATGATCCTAGACAAGAAGTTTCATGGCATCTTGGATCAAGGTGAAGGGGTGCTGATTGTGTTTGAGGAAACTCCAGTTGACAAGACCTATGAAACAGCATTGGAGACCATCCACAGCATGGGAAAGGTTGTAGACACATTGTACCAGAAAGCTAAAAAACTATCATAATTTAATAATTGTTTTGGACTCTTTAAAGTTCTCTTATTCAACTTTTTTTTATGAGCAGGCTTGAAATGGTACTTGTAAAAATTTCTGCAGAACAGTAAATGCTGAATGTAAAATGTTTTAACTTATACATTAATGAGCCTCTATATGATGCTGTTTTCTAATGCTGTGCACTTGAAATTCATATTCACACTTATTGCAGTTAGTAAAAGAGTGAATATTTTTGGGTGGATCATGGAGGGAATTTAGAATGCCAGGATGTGTAGAAATCCAGCTATGTACATAGAATTTGTCACTTTAGAAAGATGATTCTAGCATTCTAAGATAAATTCTCTCTTTGAAATATTGAACCTCTTTGTTCTGAGGAGCTTTTGATAAAGTGTACATGTATGATATGTATCATATTTGGAGCAAAGGTTCTGGCATTTTTATTTCGATGTAACACTTGAAGAGGCTGTGGGAACCAGAGGACCAATTTAATTCCATTTTACTTGTCATTCTATGCAAACAGTGGTTCACCTGTAGTGGTGCAAAGAAGTTTGAAATATAATCGGAAGAACTAGTTAGAAAATTTTTCTCTGAATATTCTAGTTTTGGGCAGTATCATTGAGGAAAAAAAAACTGTGTTGGATTGCATTACCTAATACTCGGGCATGTAACAATAAATGCTGACTTAGTGGGGTGCTGTTGTCATGTTTACATACAAGTAGCTTGTACTCCATAACACAACAAGTATAGTTGCTATGTTGGCTACAAGTAAACAACGCTAGAGATGTATGTCCTGAGTAGTACATTTGTGGCATATCTGGCTACGTGTTTTAGATGAACTTAAGAGTGTTGTGCATGTACAGAGGATGGTAAATTTTTTTTGGGTGGGGGAGCTGCAAATGTAACACATTTTGTAATCTGTTGCAATACAAATATTTGGTTTGCTTGTACATTTCAATATAACCTCATACATGCATAGTGCTTACCTAGAAAGAATAACTAAGCTTGTTACAGGCAGTTGCAACAATTGTAAACGTGTTGTCAGTTTGTTTATTTATTTATTTTTTTATTTTTTTTTTTTTTTTTGCCACTAGAATAAGACATGATGTTATAACAATGAGGCACATATTCTATCATGTTACACATGTATGTTTTAGATGGAAGTGGAAATGCAGTTTTCAAAACATTACTGTAGAAGGTGCCATCCTAGTGTAAGATCTACTTGAAGTGGACTAATGCAGAGATGTCAAAACTAGTGTCCTGTATTTTGTACCATGAGGTTTCACAAAAAGGTTTCCCCTAGTATAGTTTGTGGTGGCCTACACTACAAACTTAATGGTTAAATGTGGTTGCATTAATGGGGGAGGTAATGGAGTTTGAGTAGTAAAGCTATGAAACCCATTAAGATGTAGCTGTATAGGATTGTGCAGTATGTCTTCCATTAGAATGTTGTATTATGTCCCTCTTGCTCTTTTTCCTTTTTGTTTTTATGTTTGTGCAGAGAAAGGAGTGTTAATGTGTGTTTTTAAGGATAGACACTATGCTCAGGTCTTTGAAGTCTAGCATATTGATTAGTAATTTGAGCAGCTCATCTAACTATAAATGTTATTTAGAATGTTGAAGGAAAGTGGTTATAGGTGTACCATTTGGGGAGAAGATGAAATAAAGATGTTTATGCCCGCATGCTAACCTATAGTGAGAGTTTTCCTCCTCTTGTGCATGTGCTCTCCATTAAGGAACCTTAAAACTCTTTCTTCATAAAATGTGACAGGAGATACATCCACAGATGCAAAGAAGTGCCATCTTCCTTCAAAAGTTGACTTTGGCAAATAATTGCTGAGGAACTACTCAAGAAGTAGAAAGAGGGAGAGAGGAGCGAAAAAACAAATTAACAATAAGGAATATATATCCTAAAAATAAACTCAGGCACACACAGGATCCGAAACAAAAGAAACTGAATACAAAAAGCTAAGCTGATCGTTGCTATTTAAGGCCCTAAATCACAAAGCGCAGCCGTGAGATGTTTTTTTTAGAAGTAGACGAAAGTTATAGCCATAGAATCTGTGCAACTAAAACTTGAATGATTCACATTAACAAATACTCTTACCTTTTATTGCCGTGGTGGAGACTTATAACCCCGATTTTGTAAGTAAAGCATTGCAGTTTCTCTCATGCTCTTGGCCGCAACTGCGAAGCGACAACAAGGTATAGCTATAAGATCTGTGCAACTAAAACTCAAATTATTCACATTAAAAAATATTCTTACCTTTTATTGACATGGTGGGTACTCCATAACCCTGATTTTGTAAGTAAAGCATTACAATTTCTCCCATACACTCATACTGAATCAGAACCAACTTTGCATGTATCTTTTTGTACCAACAATAATCAATTACTCCACTAACTGATTGAACATTGTGAACTATAAAACTAGTTATGGCAAAGGAGAGCTTTTTTGTGTGTCGAAAAATTATTTTATGGACAAAATCAGGTTTGCAATTGGTCTGCTCATTCAATGCAATTATTAAACAAATTTGCAACAAACTGTTTTATTTTTCGCCCCTGGTTAGTTTGTACTTCCACCAGCAGGGGGTTCTTTGTCTCTTATAGTTCATGCAGTTATGAACTGAAGAGCCACCAAAATTTGAATGGAAAACATGGCCGGATTTAAATTAGAAAAGAGTATGAGTGAGCCACAGTAAAACAACAGGGTCCTGTGGTTTCAAAATTTAGCTTGAGGTTAGGTATGATACCTAGGTTAGTGTGTGTGTTTGTAATAAACAGGAATCAAACAACCAGGTTACACTTGTATGGTTGGGTTGGCAGTTTCTTCTGTGTATGCATGGTAGTAACAAGATGAGGTTTTTCTGGGGGAGGGGACAAAGCAGCTTTGCTCAAATTTGTTATACATAATGTATGTATTGTAGCAGCAGAATGGGCTTTAGTAAATCAACATCCTCTATTCCTGGGCTATCACCACTCATTGCATCCTCTGCTCTCACCCATGGAGCTCTTCTTTGCATTTGTGTGATTTACTTTTATCAATAAAATAAGAGTGGATAAACATCTTAATACACTGCAATAATTTTATACAGCATATTAGATGGTTTCGTATATGTAGCATTTATAAAGGAGAAAGCAGTGTGAGCTTCATGTTTGAATGCTGAACAACAATGCTTGAATTATGATACCTATCTTAAAAGAAGGGAATCCTTGATTAAAAAGAGGCATGCAGGATTGACTAAAAGGGGAGACAGTTGGTTAATGGATAAGAAACAGCCTAGTTTACTGGTAACATTTTTCTTTCATCCCTAAGTGGTAAAGCAACTGGAATGTTCATGTGCAGTTATTTTATTTTGTGTAAGTATTGATGATGGCTAAATACAGCAAATTACAAGGTGAATCACTACAAACCTTCCTACTTTCTCACACAGAGTTTTTAAATGTATAATAAAATGTGCATAGATTTAAAAGAACTTAGAATTGAATTGGTTTCAGGTTCCCTCTTTCAGTGGACTGCTTTAGCAGAAACATTTCTTGTGATGCAGTTTGGGATAAAAGTTGTATGCTTCTAAACACAGTACATTTTAATGGTTTTTTTTTTATTATTATTATTTGAGAATATCTTCTGAATTTATTGTTAATTTAATAACCAATTACTATTTAATTATTTCACATCTGTTTTTCCTAGATTGCAACATAACATATTTATGAAGCAGATATTTGTACTTGTTGAACTAATTGCTATAAATAAAGATGAATGATAGTAGGTCCTTTTTTCTTTTCTAAACAGATTTTATCCTTTGTCAGTTTTGGCTGAATGGAGAGTTAATTTTACTACAATTAAGTACATTATCAGAACAAACTACAACCTACATTTATGAAACTTGCATATTTATAGTTGGAATCCGAACCCATTGCAGCTTTTTTCCAGTAAGTTTATAGCTAAATTATAGAAATTCTCAGCCTTATTCTTTTCTTTCTCCCAGTGGGAATTAGTTACTGCATTTTTCAATAAATAAAATTTCTTGCTAGTTAGCAGACGATAGAAATACACATAGTAGAAATTTCATTTATTTGGGTTGATAGTTTCAGAAAAAGGTGTAAGAGCATCAAACTCATGCTCCATGAACTCCCTGTGATGGATAACATATTTCTCTTATTACTGTTCATTGTCAGTTTCTTTGAAAATGTTGAGAATCTTAATGCCAGTAATTATACCAATGTATTGCAACACATGTAATCTAAATTTCCATTATTAAAAGTCAGGTTAACATATAAAACACCCAATTCTAGCTTATCATGCTAGAAATCATGTTTAGGTATCTTAGACCATTAAATATTGAATGATTTGTACAGATTTTAGGTTTTGCAATTCCAGATTTCCACTACCAAAGAAATTATCTGACTTCCCAATGCAGAATACATATTGCATTTGACCTTTAAAGAGTTGTGTAAAAACTGCTAAGTTTGAAAAGGCATTCAAACTCCATAAGAAGAGATTGTGTACGAAGCTGCAGGATATATGTACAATTTAAATGCCTTTTATGACTGTTTTAGTTGAGATACATGCCAAATAGCTATGGATTCTTGTAAAGTGTGCATTTAGAAGGTAGAGCCTGAATTTGCGTGATTGTCACCCAAACTGTCTTATCCCTTCCCTTAAATAGAGAAAGTCATTAGACAGCAGGAATTGCCCTTGTTTTGTAGTTATGTAACTTCTCTAATTTCTTGTGCATGTGGTTCTCTGCTACATTTGGGCAGTGATGCAATATTGTAATGAATTGCTACCCCCTGTGCACAACAGCAGCAGACAAAACTGTGTGTAAAACCTGGCATGCATTTACAGTGAACTATGAAGTGTGTCTGAGAGCATGACCCATTCTTTGCCATAGTGGTTGTAATAGCATATGAGATAGTCCAGAGTCAGACAGTAACATGTTAACATTGAAATTAATTTATAACTCCCACTCCCCATGTGAACTGTTTATGCCAGTTGTTTCAAAGTTGCTGAATAAGTATTTTTTTTTTATTTCTTTTTTCACCTTCCCTTTCTTTCTGAAAAATAGTTGTAATAGTATTTAATTGTAGTATTGCAAGCTAAACTAGCTAATTTGTTCTTCAAGCGATTTTACCTCTGTTCTTTCACTGGGAGGTGAGAGTTGGTGCTAGACCAGGAAATGAAAAAGACGGGAGTTCAGCTGAATTTATTGTGCATAATCTGCTTAACATTTGCATGTTGTAAATGAAGTGCAGCAAAACTTCCTCACATGTTTCTTGTCCTGTCCTCTTGATTACAGTGAATTCAAGATTTCGCATTTCAGGCTATTTACTCTTTTCAAAGGACATTAAATTGCGATCATGACATTAGATATAAAGGGTGTAATGAGTAGCATCAAATCTCATTCGGATACGTGGACTTGAACATAGGGATCTAAAGTATTAAAGTTACCTAATATTCCTTCGGAAGACAGGGATAAACAATGAAAAGCAGAGCCAGACAGCTTAATTCACTGGGATTAAAATTCAGGCCTCCATTGTGAAAGGTAAGAACATCACACAAATACAACCTAATATTCATTAAAATGTTGCTTTGGGAACAAATTTGCTTAATGGTGGAAATATACATATAAGTGAAGAGTTGAATTGCAATCAGTGTAATTTTAAATATATTCAATCTTGCCGCTTTTTAACTTAGGATTGAAACATTATAAAACCCTGTTGATATAAAATTAAAGAAACACTGAAGTTACATTCAAGACTTTCTCTACCCACCAGTGCTTTATTTTGTATTTCTTCCACAAACAATGCTTACAAAATCTTACTTTTCTATTTACTTAATGTTATTTGAGATAAGCATTTCAGAAATAGTTTCATTACACGTTTTGTTGCAGGAACAAGGGAGATATAGGAGGGTAAAGTGAGGTTGCCATATGCTGGCTTTGAAATTCCATACTATTTGCACATCACAAAAAACAAAGTAATATTGACTTAACACTAAAGAAAATGTAAAGTATTGTAAAATTCAAACCAAGATCCAAAAAATCTTGAAAATTGCTAATATATATATATTTTTCTGGTTTTACAACATATCATTTTTCAGGCTCTCAAAACTACGTTTTTAACATATTTTTCTCCATTCTTGCCTGTTGGACCATAAATCTTCCTCACTTTCCCAATCCATCACTGCCACTCTTAATTCCGTGATTCCACGTGCTATGCAGTCTTCCTTTTCTCCTCCTTTGTGGTGGGTCCTCCATTATTCTTTTGGGTAATCTTTCTTATTCCACTTTTTTTTTTAGCATACCCATACCAATCTAATTGTTTCTGTTGAATAAAATCTAGAATTGAATTTTGAACATTCATATTTTCTTTTATAATCTTGTTTCCTCTCTTTTAGATATCCTAGCACATCTCCAATAATCCATTTGTGTGAAAATTGTTAATGCACAAAAAAATTGGAGAGACATTATTTTTAATGAGTAATCCAATCATTAGGGCCATTGTTTAGAAAATCAAAAATAATGAAAAATTTTCCATATGAAGGGTTGTTTGATGAGTATTTTCTTGGAAATCTTCATGTTGTATCTTTGGACGATGCTAAACTTAAATACCAAGTTGGGTATCTATCCAACAGTTTGTTCTGTTTGCAGACAAGCAGACCTTTTTCTAAAAGCTTTTTTATTGCATTCAAGTGACTTCAAAACATGTATTTCTGGGGAAATCTTGATATCAAATGTTTGGGTGGAATGCAATACAGTCTCTACCTGCTACTACATAGGTGGTAAGAAAGTAAACAAAGAAGTCTTTTTGGGTTCAGGGGACCTCATAACGTATTTCTGAAATCAAATCAGTAGAAAAGTAAAAATGTAAAAGTATAGGAAAACTTTAACTAATAACAACAAATGTCTTAAAAATGGTTAATGCCACAAAAGATGTGAAGTAAAAAACACTAAAACAAATTTTACAACCAAACTATTATTGAGTCAACTGTATCGTCATTCTTGCTCACCAAATTTTAACTTTCATGTTTCCAGGGAAGTTAAATTTGGTAAGTGAGCAAGAATGAGTGTACAGTTAAATCCTCGGTAATTTGGTTGTAAATTTGACATATTCTATGTTGTAATGAGATCATGTAGTTATCTTTTGTCTATATCTTATACTTTACAAGTTATACAAAATTCATTCAAAATGAAGAGGGCTTCACATTGTATTCACAAAAAACTCAAAACTTACATTTTGTAAGTCATGCAAATATCTTAAACATGGCATTTCAATCAAAAGCATATATCTACTGAAATCTTGATATATCATTTTTGATGGAATACTTCCTCTATTAGAGGAAGTAAAAACTTGTTTATGAAAGAATACTGCTCAACTCCTGTATTTGTAAAAATCTATAGATGCCATTTAACCTACGGCCATTATGAAAAATTAAGGTTTTTAGTACTGAAAGAATTATGTACTTCAGATTGGCAATTCGTGAACTAAATACAGAGAGAATTGAAATTTTAAAAATTTGCACCTTTTGTCTCAAAATATTTTCAGAATTGTTTGCAGAAAAAATTATGCACATAAGTTCGCAATTTCTGAGCTAAGTAAATGAGCATTTTTAAAAACTTTGCATCCTTTGTTTCATTTTCAAAATGCTTTGTTTGAGAATACACAGAACACACTGCTGTATTTTCATATCTCTGCTGTATGCTAGCCTTTAGTTCCTGAGATAACAGGTTCAAACCTGGCGGAGGGCAATAGATTTTTTTGGGCATAAAAATCCTTAGCATGGCTTCCTTTGGAGGGGAAGCAAAGCCGGTGGTCCATGTCATAGATTTATGTCACGTAAAAGATCCTCAAGCATGATAAAGAGGCCTCAGCAAAATTACTGGTTTTTCACACCCAATATAGAATGGGATGCTAAGGACCACAACAGTTAAAGAGCATCCATAAATAAAGCTCAATTTAATTTAATATCCGTGCTGCCAAAAAAAAAAAGCATTTCTGTTTGCTTCTTGTTAATCAAAATAGCAACACACTAATCACTAATAATGGGAAGATTTGTGAACAGTGAGGTGAACTCAAATAGAGTGAGTGTTGGAATGTGGCAATGGTTTTATTACACATTTTGTTGTAGCCAAGATGTCCATTAAATGTAAAAAACAGGATGCCTTATAATGAATATTTTACATTGCTGATGAAAAACAAAACTGCTTATGGACATTTCAAATGTCCAGAAAATTCAAATGAATAACAGGAAATATCTTCTTAAGAGCTAAAGCTTATAAAACCATTATGGGAACACACTGTGAATTTAAATGAACTCTACACGTTTCCTCAAGTTCATTTTCTGTCTATCCTTATGGTTCAAAAATAATTTGTCATAATGAACGTGTCTTCACAGGCTATACATTGAAAACTCAATTTATAAATTTTATTATTAATATATCAAACATATTTTAATTAAAACTGTTAGAGCCATTTTTGTAGGGGAAAGAAAAAGATTCCATGTAAAAGGTAATTTGGGTTGGGAGAGCACTTCCTGGAAATTTTCACATTTCATCCTTGAAGATATGAAGTTTGATATTTACTGACTTGTTGCTTTTGATATTGTTCACATACAGATGCCCTTTTGTAAAAGCCCCCCCAAGTGAACTTTGCAAATGTGTATTTATAGTGAAATATTGCTACAAAATTTTTGGGTAGAATACAATACTTCCTCTGTTGTAAAGTAAGTTATAAGATTGAAAAAGCACTTTAATTTTTCTGAAACAGCATAGCTTTTTGGGCAAATGAATACTTGTTAAATGGCAAGGCTTAATTTTAAAAAGAAATGGAAATTAAAATTCTTTTAAGAAACTTCTCTATTCCCTGTTTGCTTCAAAATGTTAAGCATTTTCTATGCTTTCTATACAATTATGATTGCCTTGCAGCATGTTCTCTTGTTTTTAAGGAATACCTATAATTTGAGTTTTTCTTTGTAATTATCTTTGCAAGATGCTTTTTAAAATGCTTATCTAGCATCTCCTGTACTGTGTCTAAGATTGGCTTAAATACCTAAATTCTTGAAACAGATAATAAAGATATGAGAAGGCTACACAAAAGTGCATTAAAATATGGTAAAAAAAATGGAAAACATAAAATACACTGGTAATGGTTGTCTTAAAAAAAACAGCAGAAAAGTGTATTTTAAAAACTGAAATTTCCAGACACTACAGTCTTGAATTACAACTTTATGAACTACACTTGTTATTAATGAAAGCCATTGGTTTTTAAACCTAGAACAACTTTGAAGATAGGTGCTACTTTCGTTTTCATTACTTTATGCTGAATAAAAATAACTTGAAGAGAAAGCTTTTTCATTTAAAAGCATTACAGCTTCCAGATTTCAAACACTGTCAGTCAAAAGATTCAAGTAGTATTAAAAAACCTAATACCATAGTTACTTATCTGATCAAATTTTGGATTTCAAAGAATCACATTTACTTGAAAAAGGATTTAAAACATGCATTTCCTCCTTTAATATTAAAAGATGTAGCTGACAAAGAAGTAGCTACCTAAGGCTTAAACGAAACTGCAGCCATTGATTGGAAATCGCAATGCTTTGAACGCATAAAAGCTATGGATTTCACAATGACTAATAACTTCAACAAGATTATTAAAAACTAATGCCAAATCAGTTGTATATTTAAAGGCTGACAGAGGCAATCAGATTGTTAATTTAAATATAGATGGCTATAATAATAGACTAACTCAACTTTTTGATAAAGAAGAGTACAGCTCATGTAAAACGTCGTGACACTCCATATGCGCAAGAGAGGAGAAATGAGAAGTGTCGAGAGTGGTGGGGGAGCAAGGGAACAGAAGTATATCAGAACTCGGAGGCGATCGCTGATCCCCACCTCTCTTATTATGCAAGTGGGCTGGTCAGTGCTATTGCGCATCTATGCTTCAGGAGGGGGGAGTCACAATGTTGTACACTAGCTGTATGCAGCAGCGAGAAAAGACCCTCTCAACTCTTGAATTAAACAGATAAACCAAGCCTTACTAATGTCAACCATAATACCAACTAATAAGAAACAACCGTTAAAAAGCAGTATTCCAGTGCTACCAAGGATTTACTGCTTAACTAAAACTCACAAAAAAGATAATAGCATGTGACCTATCTTCAATAATATAGGCTCACCTAGCTATGAAATTAAATTGAGTTTTATTTATGGAAGCTCTTTTAACTACTATGGTCCTTAGCATCCCATTCTATATTGGGCGTGAAAGACCAGCAATTTTGCTCAGAGGCCTCTTATCAGGCTTGAGGTTCTTTTGCGTGCCGTAAATCTACAACACAGGACCACCAGCTTTACCTCCCTTCAGAAGGAAGCCATGCTAAGGATTTTTACGCCCGAAAAAATCACCTAGCTATGGGTAAACAAAGTGGTTGGCTAAAGAATTCTCATGTTTTGAAAAATTCCCGTTATAAAAAAAAGCTGCTGAATTGATAAACAATATTAAAAATTTCAACATTACTAAGGAAGATTAGTATCCTTTGATGTGTCACATCATTATTTACCTATATACCTACAGATAGTATCCCAGCTGTTAAGAACTTGGTTATCCTCAATTAACGTACAAGAAAATCATATTTAAGATCTGATTGTGCTTACATCTTGTATTTCTCAAAGCCATTTTACTTTCAATAGTAAATTTTATAGACAGATGGATTGGCTTTGGGTAACCCATTGTCTCCACTTCTGGCAGATCTGTATATGAGCTTTTTGGAGAAAGCTATGATAACATCTCATCCAGATATCTTTAAAATTTGGTTTAGGTATGTGGAGAGTGTATTTGCCATAATATCTAAACAATGCACAGATATTGTATTAGATGTTTCGAATAATCAATACATAAATAATCAATTTACTATGGAAATAGAACAAGACAGGGTGCTCCCTTTTTTGGATTTAATAATAAAAAGGATAATACCCTAACATTTGGAATTTATAGAAAACCTGCCCATGTAGATAATTACATAAAAAAATAACTTCTATAACCCTATTTCACATCAACAAGCAGTGTTCAGAAGTTTAGTTTTCAGGTTAACTAATACACCTTTAGTAAAAGAAGAATACATAAAAAATGTGGCTATGGAAAATGGATTTAACCCACAGTTAATTGTTTAATTATTAAGTACAAAAAGAAACAAATTCTACACATGACCAGTACTCTGAAAAATCCTATTGTGTGTAAGAAATTCACATACCACCCAAATATTTTGAAAAATTATTTAGGAAATACAGCATCCAACCTGCTCCTCAAAATATTTTTAATTTGAGAAATATGTTAAATACACCTTTGTCCAACACAACAGATAATTTTAAAAAATCAGGAATATATGAAATTCACTGTCAAGATTGTGAGGATTTCTACATTGGTAGAACTAAGAAAATTTAAAAACACGTTTGGGTGAAGACCAAAGAAACATTAAATTAAAACAATTTGATAAATCTTCAGTTGCACACTACTTCTGGACTTCTAACCATAAGATAGGATGTGACAAGCTACTAAAAACCATGCATGTTCCTTCACATCTGGGAAAAGATCATCCACCATAATATCAAGAATATTTTGAAATTCCACCATCAGATCCTTTGATGCAGTTTATCCAATCAACTTGTAGGCAAGAAAGAGAAGACAAGAGAGTTCCCAACAGAGGGCAGCAATTTGATCTTTGAATTCAAATCCTGGGGATCAGGGAAGAGAAGCTGAATTCAGACGGTTTTCAGCTGAGGATGGAAGAGCAGTCTCTTCCAAAAGTGCAAGAAAAGTCAAGTGCACATGTAACATGAGTAAAAATTGACCGACTCAATTTATTTTATAGTGAATCAAAATTACAGTTTATAACACTTTTTTTAATTATAAACAAAATGTGAGGCCGTCAAGTGCAAAACTCGTCTTACCCAAAAATTAAAAAAATTGAGTTAGACATGGGATTCAATACTTCTTGCAGTTCTCTATGAACTGGTGACTTTGGGTTTTAACAAAACTCATCTAATACACCTTCAAGAGAGCCCAGAAAACTGCTGTTCAATGCAAAACTCTTCAAATCCATGGTGGTGGTTGATGCAGAACTCGTCTAATCCATCTTACAATTCACAGCAAAACTTGCCTTATCCAATACTTGTTCCACTACAATTGTACTGTGCAAAGAGCAAAACTCCCTTATCCAGCACTAAGAAATAGCAGTTTCGCATCTCTGTTTCCCTACATTGGCACTCCTGTGTGATTCCAACTGTTTTTAATTTAGTTTTGACTAGTCTAAGGTGCAGGCATGTTATTATGGAGTCCTCTGACTATTTCCAAGTGTCCCTACAGATCAACTCCTGCGTCAATTAAAGAAATGGCTACAGCAGACTAACCTACTTGAAGAAGAAATAGAAGACCTCATACAACTTACCAATTTATGCATTGGACAAAATTGTTTTAGTTTCAATAAGAAGGTCTATCAACAACCAACTGGTCTAACCATGGGCAACCCACTTTCACCCTTCTTGGCAGATTTATTTATGAGCTACTTAGAAATACACATAACAACTTCCTTTCCATACATGTTTAAAGTTTGGCACAGATATGTTGACGACATCTTCGCTGTTGTCCCTAATAGGTTCATACAAGACTCCTTAGCCTTACTAAACCTACAGAACCAATCAATAAAATTCACCATAGAAATAGAAAAAGAAGGCATGCTACCATTTTTAGACCTAAAAATCATCAGAGAACAAAAGAACCTAACCTTTGGCATATACAGGAAGCCAACACACTCTACTAATTACATAAAAAATAAGAGTTTCAATCCAACCACACACAAACATGCAGTACTAAACAGCCTAACACATAGACTGGTATATACCCCCTTAAATAAAAAAGAATACCAGCATATAGTAGACACAGCAATACATAATGGGTACAACAAAGCAACTATTGACAAAAAAATTGCAAAATTCAAACGACAGATGCACATCAGAAACACAACTAATCTCAGCCAGCAAGATAAAGAACTAAAGTTCAAGAAATTCACATACCACCCAGGAACATTTCACAAATTTAAGAAGATTTTCATGAAACATAACATCAGCCTAGCTCCACAGAACAAATTTAACATAGAGAAATTACTTTGTAACAAGTTAAAAGACCCCATTCCACAAGACAAAAAAGCTGGAATCTATAAAAGCAATTGTTCAGATTGCAATAAAGTATACATTGGTAAGACAAAAAGAAACTTAGAAACTAGGCTAAAGGAGCACATGAGATGTATTAAATACAAACAAATGGACAAATCTGCAGTTTCACACCATTTTTGGATCACTAATCACAACATCAAACCCAATATTACATTAGTCAAACCAGCCAAATTTGCAGCCGAATTAGATGCATGGGAGAAGATCACCATTCTAAAACACAACACACATCTAATGAATTTTGATTTGCCGCCACCAAATCCTCTCTGGAAGTACATTTCTCCACCACAAGATGCCACCACAGGATCCAGTCCAAAAAACGGAAACACCAACAACACGGGCCAGTCGAGTTAACCTTCTGAGGATGGGAACAACGGTTTCCCGAAACATGTTAAGTGAGTAAACTTAAGTGATGTTAGTGTAACAATTTCGACTCACCTTTAAATAAATAATATATAAATTTTACAAGTCATAAGATGTATGTGATATGAAAACTGGTCAATTTTAGTGAGCAAACTATGAAAGGAGTGCTTCATTGATATCCTTATGCAAAATTGTGAAAATTTAGTTTAACTAAAATGAAATCAGAAATGATTAAAATTATACAAAGAAGTCAGTTATTAACATTATAAATATATTGAGAAGTAAATGCAAAAAATGTTTGCACTTAATTGTAATTTAGTATTGTGTTTCCACCAAAACTTGCCTTATCCGAAATTACATTTTGATTTACCGCCATATTATTTGAGAGTACATGCATCTTTAAGGGTCTAGTCCGAACATTATAACATTAAGAGAATTTTCAAATGTTCTGCTGTTTGCCTAATATTAGTTTTTCATGTTTTCTGAAAATTCATTTTACCTTGGATAAGGCAAGTTTTGCACTTGACTGCCTCATATGTTGCTGAACATATTTAGGTAATGGTTGTGTTGACACAAATCATACTCAGAATTAATGAGGTTAATAACTCAGTACACAAAAGTTGCTTATTAATACTTGGCAGTGTAGTATAAAGCTGACTATAGACATTTAAGCTTCCCTAGAAAATCAATGTAGAATCACAGCGTACGTAAGAAGTGGATAACCAGGCAGAAGAATTCTTAAGCATTTGGCTTCAAGTTATCTACACTCAAACCACATGTCAATGCAAACATAGGCCAATGGACACTGACAGGGCCACCCCCCAAATCCAACTTCATAGGTCATACATAATTATTGCACAGAATAATTAAGTACATCAATGGTTATTGATGTAGCTTCTGTAGTGTAGTAATTACGTGCATTTTTTAAAAAAATGCATAAATTTAATACCTGATAGGTTAATTATTGAACAATAAGTATTTATTAATATTAATGTCAAATACTAATGTCTTACTACAGTATCCTGAAGATTTCTTGCATAGCACATTTTAAAGAAAGGTTTGGATGAGACATCTTCCATGTTGTTAGTATTGTGGCATCTTAAATTATGTAACTTTGGTAGTCACAAAATCATTATAATATCTGAGAAGTGTAAGTCTGATGCTAATTGGTGTTCTATTGATAATATAGATAAATGGTTCAGTTTCTCTTCTCCCAAAGTGGATCACAAATGGTTCTTTATGAGAGATAGTTTACTAAAGCTTTTGTAATCAGAAGAAGGGCTAACTGGCAAAATACAAAATAATCTCAAATACTAACTGAAGCTTAATGTTATAAATGGAATTCAAGAGAATAAGTGGAAATCCCAGACTTACTGACAAGATTTAGATACATCATCTTAAAAATATACTGGAAGTGTTTTAGTTCAACTTTCAGTTTGTTGCTCAGATCTTTAGGGTATTTTGAAGTGAGATTCCTGGTGAAACTATCCAAATCATCTGTTATTTCTCATCTCATGTCATGTCAAGAATCAGGTCAAAGATTTGACACATACCTTGAACTTCAGAGATATATTTTCAATGCGACCATTGAAAATGTTGTTCTTGAAGTGTTCATCATCATCATCATCATCATCATCATCACTCTCTACTATACTATACTTCATCGAAAAACACTTTATTTTTCCCTTTTTCTTTTATGTTCCTCAAATTCTGCAACAGTGTATAGCTCAGTTGCAATTCATTTAGCTTTTTCAAGGAAAGTGGGCCAATAAACATTCATTTCTGCATGTCTTCTTTAAGTTTGTTTATATTTTGCTTTACCTGCCATTAAGTCATACCCTAACTTTGTATAATAACACCATAAAATTGATCTCTTCCAGGATATCTGCCCAAATTTTTGAGAACAATATTCTTAAATTTAGTGAAAAGATCAGTCAATTCTGTTACTTCTGCTACAGTATTTTTGGTTAGGTTACAGTCTGTCTTAGCACAATAAAGAGCTGATATCTGTGGCAATCTTTCAGTTAAAGGTTTCACATCATCTGCTTTTGAACTCACAAGTTTTTGAAGTTTGTTGTGACCTTCCTGTGTTCTGAATAAAAATATGTCATCTCCCAGCACCGGCACTAAAAAGAATTATACATTTGATTTACACAATTGAAAAATGTTACAAACTCTGTAAAACCTCTGATAGCATGAACATTGAGTTTAGGAGGGTGAGGAGCACAAGATAGGTAAGTTGCAGATAAACCCCTTAATGGTAGCTTTAATTCCTTTGATGTGGCCAGACATATTGACACCACCATCATAACACTGACTTTGGCAGTACTCTGTATCAATGTTTGAGATTTTATGTAATAACATTTGCTATCTCCTTGCCTTTATTTGTGGAAATAAAATAACTTTAAGAATCTTTCATACATTTCCCATTCACTTTTCCTCTTCACAATGAAAAACATATCTATTAAAATACTCTACTCTGTTCTTGATAGATCACTAGTTGCATCACAAATGAATGAAAAATATACAGCATTCTCTCTTTTCTTGTAGTATGTATTGTAAAAATTTTTACACTTGGTAACATAAATTCATCTTGTGCTCTCCAGGGTAAATAATGGATAATTCTATTATACCTACTCCTCTTGACACTTCTTCACACAAAGAGTAGATTCTCTTAAAAATGAATCGTATTTTACAAGAGTTCATTTGCACCTAAGAAATTGTCACTTTCACAATCTCCTAATCTGCTACTATTGCATCTAAATGCAAGATTTCTAGATCAAGGAAGAGAGTAACAACCAGTAGCCCTTTCAGAAAATTTTTCATAAATTCTTGTTCTTTAGATATTTGTCTTTGCAAGCTGCTATCTCTTCCAGAACCAATAAACTCTGCCCCAGATTTCTGCAAGACACACAATTAGTTTTATGATTCAACTGTTCTTATTTTGAGGTAGGCTCTCACATAAATATTTCCATGATAATCCATATAATCAAATCAATCTCATTTGCCTACTCTGGATTTACAAGATGATATTAAATCAGAGTCTTCAAAGTATACAGAGATGGTCCACAGAAGAACTTCTTTTGAGTATCACACCAAACTAACCAGTCTCTTTTCATTTGACATTTTCCAGAATATATAAAATAAAGATGATAAATTCCACTTTTTTAGTCATAATATTCTTACAAACTTTCAATATTTATTTCAGGCAAAGCTTTCATAACAATTGTTTCCCTCACATTTGTAGTTTTTGGTGAACATTGGCTATGACCTGGGAGTCCCAGCTGTCTTGAAGTAAATTTCTGTCTTACCTTGGGCTGATGGTAATGGTAAAGAGATACCTATAGGTACCTAACATTCAAAAGATGTAACATTTTAATCTGCATTATCTTCTGCATCTGTATTTGATTGTCTTTGAATTTGACTAGGCTGTTGATGTTGAGAAGCAGATTTCATTTTACATTGTTAAATTTCTTCTTGATATTTTTCTTCTTCTTTTTTTTTCATTTTTCAGTTATTTTTTAGTGCTTGACTTATGATAACTAGCCATTATAGCAATTAACTAAACATATCCTATACCTACTTAACTATCCATAAGCAATTATAACTACATTGAATTAATTTTAAATTTATTGAGAACACCACAGACTTAACTAGCCACTGCTTTATTGAAAGACTTTCAAACAATTTGCCGCATTAACCCACCGACAATCATGAACTTCAACGATACTGGACTTATACGGTTACACCACTTCTTGCTGATGGCACGCGCACGTCTTTGTCATTGCTGTTGACAATCAAATTTAAGAAATTGTCTATTCATTTCACGCATTAGGAGAGAGTATGGAGATTGGAATGAAAATCACCACTGTCAGAAGTCAAATTAATGTGCATAAGGCAATGATTGTATGGTAACTCTGGCAGTCTGGAAATGGAATCCGCAGAATAAATTTTGAAACAGTTTAACAGAATTTAGCGTGACCGTTACCTAAGACCAGTGTTTTGATCTTTATTTTTATACTTTGATATGTGCATGTTGGCATCAAAGGTCAAAATATACACTTCCATGCGTGGTGCCCAGTTGTCTTCTCTTTAACACACTACATCTAGAAGCACATGCAACAGGGACATAAAATGCAAGACTGCTGAAACTCATTATTGCCGATGCTGAATTTGAATGTACATACATGACATTGTTGCAACAGTATACCAGCAGTTATGAATATGAAATTTCATAAGTAACAACCATGGATTCTTAAAGGTTGAGGCGTAATAAACAGACCATGATCCAAAAGACATGTTAAAATACGTTAATACTCTTAGCTCGCATGTTCTCTTTGGGTTTCTGTTAATAAATGTATTACTTCCAGACTGCCCAAAATCCTAGGCCTCCCGATATAAGTCTAGGTTGCCCCCTGTCAATGGGTGGCCCTGGTCGAACATGCTTTCAGAAAGTTTTAAGAAAGAAATCTTTCTTGCTACTAAAAGCTTCCACAAACTATTGTATATAATAGGAATGTTTGCGCTTCACTAACTCCTAATGTACCTCCAAAGTAAGCATTCATTTTTTGACATCCCAAAATCTCAGCATCCAGCAAGGTTCCAGGTTCTATAGGCAACTACACAACTGGTACATCCCAGATTGTAGTGTTCAGTGCATAGGGGAAGTTTGGAGAAGGTAAAATACTGTCTCCCCTCACTCTAGTATGGGATCTTGTTTGTGTTGCCTAAGCAAGGAGGCGCAGGCAGGAGTAAATTGAAAACTGTACACCTCTAGTTGCAGCCATATCTTGACATGACTTAAAACTGGCCATGCTTAAGTTTTTCACAGCGGGTGTTCCAATAAAAGGTAGATTTTGAGCTTGTAAAATGCATGTCAGATTTATGTGTGACTAACTGCCCCCTTGTCTCCTATTCGTTACTGGGTCTGCCAATCCTTGCATAACTTAAAGTGTTGTCACTTGGTCTGGCTGAATTGCAAATTTTATATTTGTACCCTGAAATAATGGCATTCATAAAGCTTACTTCAAGATAACTATATAAGGGAAATGGTTGTTCTACGTGTAAAAATCTGATGTGTCACATTCACACAACTTTCTCTACCCATTCTTCAACAAACTATTGTTACAAAAGTGTATTCTTCTATCTACTTCATGTTAACTGAGATAAGCATTTACAGAAATGGTTTTATTGCATATTTCCTTGTAAGGATTAGCAGTAAGAAGTTTAAATGATAGTCAAATCTTTTAAGGGCAGCTCACCATGTTATGGCTTTGAAATTCGTTCTCTTTGCATGATCACGAACTCCCCCCCCCCAAAAAGAGAGAGCGATATTCAAAATTGATACGGTAATTTGTATCACAAATTACTCAGATGTAATTAATGATAGTAATATAAATATGTATTTTTATGTGACATTGATTTCAGAGGTTTATTAATTGTAATTATTATTGGTAAATAATAATATACGGCTTTACTGAAACTGTCAACAATAACGCAATAATGCAGAGAGGGGGTGAGTTGTTTATCATTACCGGGAACAAGGAAGTTACGTAATATTTCGCGCGGTTTCGATAGAAGCTTCTAGAACATTTCCTAAAGAATATGTATTCGTGGTTTTCATTGGATATTAAAATAGACGCTAATGTTGGCGCGTTTTATTAGCCAATAGCAGTTCATTTATAATCTTTAGGCGTATCTTGAGGCAGGCCTATAAATAAGCCAGGTTCGAGGTAGAGTGTCCCCCAGTTCAACGGAATTCTCAGTACACTACATATCGCCAGTCAGTTCTTTATTTCGTCAAGTTACGCGCAGCAGAATTACGAGAATTAGTATAAAGTATCATACATTTAGAAAATTACATAAAGTTGAAGTATGCGAGTTAAAAGTGATAAATAAGAAGTTATTACAAACAGTTTCAGTTTGGCAAGTATCCAGATTAATTTGTAAAAGTGTTTGTGAATGTGTTCGGCAATAAAAGTTATAAAAGCAATTTCTTCGTCAGTATAATTTCTGGATAAAAGATTCCTTTCCGATTCACACCCTGCAAGAGTCAAATGTCGACCTAAATAGCTAGCCGGAGAACATTTAATGTGAATTATTTTAAAACTGATACAAATTGCTACGCCAGAGGGAGCTACGAACCAGACAAAGGAGTGACGTCACAAGATGGCAACGCGTGAAGTAAACACACATACATAAACATCACAAGCATCAACATTATTTGTAATACCGTTGCAAATTGGCTTCCAAACGCGGAGCTACAACTAATTTGAAGTAAATACAACATTAATTCTACTTCAAATTGGCATCCAAACGTGGTGCTATAATAATGTTAAACACATATGTAACATTTTCCGTCGCAAAATGAGAAAGATGTAACTATTTGAAAATTCTAATCAGTATCAAAGAATATCTCAGAAATGATTAACACCACAAAAATATGTTATTTGGTATAAATTGGTGCTTTATATCTCAGAAATGATTAACATCACAAAAAAATGTTTTTGGCATAAATTGGTGCTTTAACAAAATCTACATTTAAAGTAACATTTTATCTATCGCTTATGGCTTATCAATTATACAACAGTCATTCAGAATGAAGAGGACTTTACGGGCTATTCCCAGAAAATCCTTTTATTTGTCATGAAAACATCTTAAAGATATGGTGTTTTAATTAAAATTGTTAGAGCCAACTTTTGAGAATTTAAAAATAAAAAATTTTCCATCTAAAGGATAGTTTGGTTTGGCGAGATTTTCTTGAAAATCTTTGTGTTGATTCTTTTGAAGATACAGAACTTAAATACCAAGCTTAGTATTTATCCGACTTTATTTTTTTGAGTTATGCTGCTCACAGATCTTTATCTAAAAATGCTATTTTGGGGATCAGGGAGCTTCAAAACATGCATTTCTGGTGAAATCTCAGTATCAAATTTTTGAGTGGAATACAATACTTCCTCCACATTAAGTATGTAGTAGAGAAAGTAAAAATTAAATGTGTTCAAGTGTCACAGTTGCGGTAACCAGGCTGAAGTCTATTTTTTATTGGATTAAGCTGATCACCTGATGTGCCATATGAATGAATATATGGCTGGAGATATCAATTTCCAGCAATGGAAACCTTTATGGGTGTTTACTCACTTGCAGAATGGCCAAAATGTAAGGGGAGGGGGAATTGTGCAAGAAAGCAAAAGGCATTTACAGCTTATACCCACTGTACCATGACTACAGAATGCTGATAACCCATTTCCCATGCTTTAAAGTTGTTACCACCAAAGGAATATATGCAGTATATGGCAATAAAGAAATTGGACTAATTTTTTACTAATTTCCCACCACTTCCAGGACAAAGAGGAGGGTAGGGCATTGTTCTGTGGACTCCCCTCTAATGTCACAAAGTTTCACTCACACACAGCAGTTAATGACCAGTATTAGAAGCTGATCGTTTGTCTCAGCTCCATTGGAATAATGCCGAATACTAAACAAGAGCTACGTCTTAACATTAAATTTCTCATAAAGCTCAGAAAAGCTTCCACAGAAACTTACATATTGTTGACAGAAATTTGTGGTTATCATTGTGTATATTGCACGCAAGTTTTTGAGTGGTTTAAGAAATTTAAGAAGGGTAGGGAATACACCAGGAACATAAAAAATTGGGCTGTCCTTCCACTACAAAAAAAAAAAAAAATGAAGAGAATGTGGAGAAAGTCTCCGTTTTGAGGAGATTAAGCATTCCAGCAGTTGTTGAACTTAACAACTTAAAGGAAAATGTTAGATTTAGCACAACCATCTGGGTGTGTGCTAAAATAGTGCTAAAAATCCTCACACCTACGCAAAAGATTAATTGAGTGAATTGCTGTGTTGACATTCTTGAAAATAATCCTCATTTTTTCAAAAACGTAATTACGTGCAACAAAACTTGGATTTTCCAAAATGATCCAGAGACCAAGCAACAATCCATGCATTGTAAGAGCTTCTAATCCCCAAGGGAGAAGAAAGCATGCAAGAGCAAATCAAAATTCAAAGTAACCATGATTTTTTGGTCTTTCTTTTCAATAGCTGGGGGATTATCTACATTGATTGGGTGCCTACGGATTTATTATAAAAATGTTTTGAAGACCCTCTGTGAATGTGCACGATGAAGGAACCAGAAGAATGCCTCATGAATCCTCCACCAGGACAATGCTCTATCTGGGAAGAGTTATATGATGAAAAACATTTCAGTGATGGAACATCCACTATATTTGCTGAACCTAGCACCATGCGACCTTCTCTTCTCGAAAGTCAAGTGTATGGATGCAGTGAATGAAAAGTGACATAACTGTTGGGCAGCAGCATAATGCAAGATGACCTGTAGCACTGCTTCCAACGGTGAAAACTTTGCCTGGAGTGGTGTAGGAACTGGGGAGGGACTATATTGAAGGGGATAACATTATGTCTGATTTCTTTTCAATAGTGTGTTAAAGCATGAAACTGGTTTGTTGCCACACCTCGTAAATAATACATGAAAAATATTGATTAATTGTACTTTCACACAAGAATGTGTAGGCTAAAATTGGAAAGGTAGAATCAGATTGAAAAATTAAATGCTATATGAACCACAGATCTTCAGCTCTCTGTGCTGTTGCTCTACAACTATCCTGGCAAATGCATTAATTTTTCGCTTTGATTCTAACTTTCCAGAAAAATATTGTTGCACAAAATTCTATAAAAACTGTGGAGTACTTTTATTTATTCAAATAAGGACAAGAATAAAAAGAGTTATACACAATTAAAAATATCTACAAGTCAGCAGTGGGCTGATTGTGAACTTATGAATTGGGCATGCTGCAGTAGAGTCGGTTATATCAAAATGTTTCTTTAAAAATGACAATTATTAAGTGCAGCACAAAACTAAACTCAATATATATGCAGTCATTCCACTTTACTGATCTATACAACGTTCATTAACACCTATCTGAAAGCATGGTTACTTCTTCCTTTGGTCCCAGTTATACTGCAATGAAACTTAAAAGGGAGGGAATAACCTTCAAGAATATGTTGAAAATGCTTAGAATCCACATTTGTATGAAAGTTGTATATGGTTCTTTTTTTTAAGTGAGGTTTTTGTATTTACATATTGCTTCATGCAGTAATAACAATAAATGAACAGTAATTGCGAAAACTTATTTTCTGTAAAGAAATCCAGTCTTCTTTCTGAAGTTCAGACACACACACATAATTGCACAGAACTACTATAAGCTGATGCACCAAAAAAATGTGTGTATACACAGAAATTTCCCAACTCTGGAACAATTCCCTTGCCATGCTACATTAAAAGGACTCTGTTAGTGCAGTCATCTTTAGTAAACAGAAAACACTCTAGCTAGAAATGATGTATTATGTCAAAATTTGGTTAGGTACCGCAGATTATTTATATTCTAATATGCTATAAAATATTGAACTCTGAACAAATTTTTGCCATTTTGTTTTAAGAAAGTAAACAATCCATTTGCTGTAGCATTATGGTCATTAAAGATGGGGCCAAGAGGTGAAGCCCGAGTGTGAGAAAGACTGTTTCCTGTCCAATCTCCAAAGGTCTGCAGTCATATGGGCTTTTTCAAACTGTCCCTTTTGCCTTCTCACCCTCAATAAAGTGCATTTAGGATCTGCCTACTGCTGAAATACAGAGATTCCAGAGACAGTCAAAATACTGCTCAGCATGCTTATGCAGCCAACCGGAAAAGAGGCTTCCCATAACTGATTAAGTCCAAGTCATCTAAGAAAATAATAAAATATGTCAAAGGTGCAAACAATCCTCTGAGAGTTGTTAAAAAAAAAAAAAAAATTCTGTTAAATTGGGAGTGCTGCACCTCTTATGGGCTGAGAATTGGCCCCTGAGAGCCAACTCAGTTATGGTTGATAAAACATTGGTTTGGGATTTGTATGCAAGGGGTGTAGAGGAAGGGCAGGCTTTGTGTGTGCAACCTCATGGGTACAAAGCACAGCATACATTCCTTTGCTAATGTGACTTTTCTAATGTTTCACACTGAATTCCTTGGTGAAAGTCAGAAACGACTTGCTTGCTGATGTCATAGGTTATTCAGTTGACTGATACTGTTCATGAAATGTGAAAATAATATGAAATATTTATGCATTCTACAAATAATATAAATCCTTGATCTTACGGCACTAGTAGCCATGATTTAGAATGTGACATTCCATATTCTCCTGACACTAGTTATCACACTTTCTCCTCTATACACTATGCCAAGGGTGGTGAAAATGCCTTTCTCTCTCTCGTCATCAAATACGCACCATGCACTACACCACTCAGCAGCACATAGAAAATAAATGAATAGACGGCTAGAAAAGGAGTTGTGCCTGCGAGTCACACTGCCTCGCGAGTTGCGTTTTCGCCACCACTGCACTATGCTTTATCCCTCTTCCCCCCAAAAAATAAATATGGACATGGAAAATGCCTAGTAAACATGCCTTATAAGCATAGAAATTTGGAATATGAATATGTATACAAAAATAGCATAAGTTTGGTACAAAACATGCTTGGTTCTACATGCAACTCATATAAGCTCTTGCCCCCCTTTGTGCTATTTGTAAAATTGAAGCTAAAAACAAATCTTATGTTTTCTGTTACCTTAGGATGCTTATTAATGCTTTTAATGGAAATTAAGTTATAAAAAATATTAGGTGATAACAGCATGAATTTTATGTAATTTATAGTAAAAGTGCACATGAGTCCTTGCCTTTAAACAAATCTGTGATTCCCTTCTGAATTATTGCACACTGGTTTATAGTATTTAAATGTATTAATTTTTAATTAGTGCCAACACTTCAAAAATTATTTGTCTATGAAAATAAAAGCCTTTTTGTCATTAGAAATACAAAATACAGGGAGATAGACCAATCCAAAATTAAGTACATCATGTTTCTCTGAGCATCAGTTATTCTGAGTGCACTTTCATTACTTCACATGCTGTAGATTAATGTAAACACATGCCTTGAGGTGCCAATGTTTAGTGTATCTTCATAGGATTGGAAGAAACATGAAAAGTGATCTAAAAACTTGTCTGATTAGTGGCAGAACTTCCAGAAAAGCAGGGAAATTCTTAAAGACATATTACTGAAAGAAAACAGAAGCAAAGTGCACTTGAAAAAAGGTTATATCAGCACACAGTTATGAAAAGCTGAAGCAAATAAGACAAAACAGAACTGAGAACTTTCCCATCATTACCCTTATATGACGTGATCACAATATAATGTAAAAAGTATGTATGTTTTTTGTGTTACATTCAGGTGACTTTGTCTATCCATTCTTCCAAAACTATTCTTAAAAAAGCTTATTCTTCTATCTACTGTATATTAATTGAGATAAACATTTGTAGAAATAGTTTTATTACATATTTCTTTGTAGGTACAATGGGAATAGAGGAATACAGTAGGCTTAAGTGATAGTCAAATCTTTTAAGAGCTGGTCACTATGTGTTAGCTTTGAAATTCCATTCTCTTTGCAAGAACAGGGAGGGAGGGGGGGGGGAGAAAGAAAAGAGTGACTTTCCATTTGAGAAAAGTATGATTTTGAAAATTCAAACCAATAACAAGAAATATCTCGAAAATGATCAACTCCAAAACAAAATTTAGCATTAGTTGTGTGCTTTAACGATCTACAGTTTGATTTTATCTATCTCTTATGGTTTACCAGTTAAGCAGAAGTCTCTGAAAATGAAGAGGACTTCAGAGGCTATTCCCAGAAAATTCAAGGTATACAGTTCATCTGTCATGAAAATATCTTAAACATATGGTATTTCAAAATCATTAGAGCCATCTTTGAGAAAATAAACATTTTTGAAAAATGTTTCATATAAAAGGTAGTTTGGAGTGGGCGAATTTTCTTGAAAATCTTTGTGTGCATTCTTGGAAGATACTGAACTTGAATACCAAATTTGGTATTTAACCAACTTTACTTTTGAGTAATGCTGCGCGCACACACACCTTTTTCTAAAAATTATATATACATATATTCTGGGAATCTCAAAACATATATTCCTGGTGAAATCTCAGTATCAAATTTTTATGGACTACAATACTTCCTTTACTTACTTTAGGTAAGTAGTACAGAAAGTAAAAATTCTGCACAAAGAGCAAGTTGTATCTATTAGAGTATAGGAAGGAACATTCAGCAAACTATGCTTAAGGACATAAGGTATGAAAGCAAAGTTTTGGCAAGTGACAAAATAAATAAGAAGTTGTATTTAATAATAACATAAACGTTACATTTTGATAAACAATATTAAGTGCGTAGCGATCACCAGTCACGTTAAGTATGCTGGTTACACAGCTCCTGGAGATTCCTGATGTGCATAATCTCCTTTAACAATGGCTATAGTGCTTGCAGAGATCTTCATTACTGATTTCTTTCATTTAAACAACTCAGGTTAACAATCTTGATGGATAAAAACATTTCTTGGACTGTCCAGAATGTCTAATCCACTGATTTTTGGCTGTTGTAAGGTGATGTTAACAGGCAATCAGTGGACCTCATTATTCCTCTGCTCTTATTGTAATATAGATTCCTGAAAACACAAACCAAAGGATTTTTATGTCACAGCAATGTGATGACTCAAGCTCTACTCTGAAAATGTTATTTCAAATATATATGTGTATGTTTGAAAACAAATGCAACTTTAGTTGTTGCTCCCATGTTTCACTGATTAACAAGCCATACACTGCAGTATTACATTGGTCCAAAAAAATAAATAAAGATAATTCAAATTCCTAGCTATACATATTGTTGAAAAGGCTACCAAGCTTTTATTTTCCTACATTCTATTGTTTAAGCAGAGGAAAAGAATAGGAAAGCAGCTGGTTTACTTATTGAAAATAACTGTTCTGAATATAGTTACATATTGTGAAACTATTTCTAGGAGGTTTCATCTGTAGATTATAGAAGCAGCATATGGAATCTGCAAAACATAATCTGTTGAGTGCAAAGCTGTAGAGAGGAAAAGTAATCTGATCTGTATTCCAAATCCCAATACGCAAAAATCAATGAGAACTTGAAAAATTGGATGAACAGTACATAGGTTAGTCAGAAAATAATACCTTCTAATTTTTTTCTTTAAATAGTTGGTAATGTGAAAAATTTGAACACGGTATGATTCCCCAATCCTTCACAATATGAGTTTTTTAACTTGACAGGTGGCAGCACTATCAGTCAGCTGATGGTGACCTATGTGTAAGGCAGAGAGCAGTGATAGAATTCCCAAATGGAGAAGTGAAACACATTTTCAAATTCATGAAAGGCTTAAGAATGTTTATGGTGATGGTATGTGAAAAGGTGGATGTCTACAATGTTAGATGGTGGATTCATTGCTACACTGAAACTTAAGTGGAAACTCAAATGACTGAAGAGAACCTAAGTCTTTGCCCGGCTACTCTAGTGAATCCATACCACATGAAAAACTTGATGATGTTTGTACTGACCATTGGATAAGTCTTTTTTCACTGTAAGAAATGTTAATACAATTTCATGGAAATTCTTTAAAACTATTGAACAACACAAAAAAATTAAGTATGCAACAAACATTATATACAATAATTATGAATAAATATAATAATATATACAACATTACAAAGTTGGGCTAGAATAGTCATCAAAACTCTTGTAAATTGTTAAAACATTGCTCAATTAAAAACTTCTTAGTGTACTTCCTAAATTTGGGCTTCTTATTTTGTCTTATTTTATTAGTAATTAAGTTATACGTATTTATGCCTTTGTGTAATATGGGGTTAACATTTTTTTTTTTTTTGCTGTTTTGGCAGTATTTAGATGTATTTTGTTATAATTTCTAGTAACGTGATCATGTATGGTACTATTAGTTTTGAAGCAATGGATGTTGTTATTTATGAAACATACCATTTCTAATATGTACAGGCAGGATAGTGTGAGGATACTGAGTTCCTTAAAGTAGGGTTGCAGGATGAGCTTCTGTTTAAATTTAGCATGCACCAAATTATTTTCTTTTGTTGCACAAAAAGCGAATCTATTTCTGCTGCTGAACCCCATACAGGCATACCATAGGTAAGAGTGGATTGTATATATGAGAGATATACGCTTTTTAATGTTTGTAAATTACATATACTCTTTAAAACATAAATTGCATACATGCAGTTTTCTTGCAATGTTCCGAACATGTGACCTTTAGCTGAGTACATTACCTATTGTTACTCAAAAAAATTTATTTTCTGCAGTATAGTTGATTATTTCGTTGTTATAAATTATTTTTGGTAGAGTTCTTGAATTACCTCTACTATACAGTGTGATATGCATACAGTGAGATATTTTAGCATTTAGCTTAAGTTTGTTCATGGACAACCATTGCCTATGTTTGATATTACATTATCAGCGCAATGCTGCAGGTCAGCAGCAGAATTTCCTATAAGTATGACATTGGCATCATCAGCATACAGTATGGTTTTTGGATGAGGAATATTAGCAGGTAGGTCATTTATGTACACTAGAAAAAGCGGGGACCAAGATTAGAACCTTGAGGGACTTGGTACCTTACCAATTTAGTATCAGAGTTCACATAACTGCCATTGAATTTACGTTTTACTACTGTAACCTGCCTTCTATTGGTCAGATAGTACTTGACCATTTATGGGATGCCACCCCCCTTATACCATAGGCTTCTGACTTCTCTAACAAGATGCTATGATTTACCAGATCAAATGCTTTACTTTAGTCCATGAAAATGCTTACACAGCATTTAATACTGATTTGTTTTTTCTAAACCCATTTTGTTCATCTCTAAGCACATATTTATTTTAGGAATGGTGCTTTTCTGTTATACATGATTGACTCTAGGATTTTTTAAAATCTGGATGTAATGCAATAGGCCTATAATTGTCTATACCATATGCATTGTTTTTCTTGAACACTGGGACAACTTTAGCTAATTTTAGATTATCTGAAAATATTCCTGTAGACATAGATGTATTGCTTATTTCTGTCATGGACCTCTTAGTGTACTCTTGACAGGATTTTATTATAAATTCAAGTATTTCATCAAAACCAGCCAAAACGGAATTCTTTTTTTAAGTTAATTATTCTGCTAATTTCATCCCAAGTAGTTGGCCTTATAAAAACACTCTTATCATTTCTAATCAGTTTCCAGAGTTTAGATTTGAGTTTTGATGGGGCAGTAATACTCTGTGCACGGTACTAATAAAGTGGTTGTTAAGAATATTAGCTAATTCTACCAGATTTTCAATTACTGTATCATTTACCTTTAACAGTAGGTATTTTGTTAAAGCCAGTAGTTTCTTTCTTTACTGTGTTCCAAATAGTTTTGTTTTTTCTAAACCCGTTTTGTTCATCTCTAAGCACATATTACATGCCTCAATATATTGCTTTCTTGCTGCCCTGATTATATGTAATATATCTTCTTATATTGTTTTTCATAATTTATGCACACTTTTGTTTTGTTTGTTTTACTTAGCTGTAAAAGATAATGTTTCCTCATACCGAAGTTTATTATTCCCTTACTTATAAGGGAATAATTACTTTGTTGCTTTTATGTGTTGTCCTACTTTTTACTAATTATAACCTTATTTAAAGGGCTGTTTACAGTGGCTACTGAAAGTGTTGGTGACCGGAACAAAGAGGTAAGGAAAACAATACCAATCAACCTATTGAATCACTTCAGTATGCAAGGGAAGAGACTTGTATTAATTTCTTTGAGCCTGAATCCAAGAGACATTCTGTGGAATGGCATCACATAACATCACTGAGGAAGAAAAAATTCAAGCATATGGATCAGCAGCGAAAGTTTTCACAAGAGTCTCTTGGGACAAATAGGATGAAACACTGGTGTCATTTTTGGGACAGGGGTACATCATAAATTCTGCTCAGTAGTTCAGCACTTTGAAGAAGCTTAAAGCACATTTTCGAAGGGTTCACCCCTTATCAATTAATGCTCTGAGGAATATTGTTATTCAGCATGATGTTAAGTACTACTTTATCCATCTTGCAGCCCTGACAGAGCACTATCGGATTATAATCTATTTGGGTCACTAAAGTAGGCACATCATGATCACTTTGAAAGTGAAACCCTGAAATACTCTATGTGTTATGAGAAAGGAGAACAGTGATTTTTAATGTGTGGGAATACACACCCTTGTCAAAAGTGGACAAAAACTGTTGAGAAGGATGGAGATTATGTTGAAAAGTGACAAATCAATCATGATGGATGTGACAACATGCTATGTAAATTTCACTTAATTTTCTTAAGGATTAACAGTGGGGAGAAACAAAAAAGAGCATTACTTTCTGTATAACCGTTTTATAACATCAAAGTGTTGCATGTACTTTTCTTAAGGGGGCTGGGTACTGATTCTTACAGTTTCAGTATTTCAATACATAACTTTAGTTGAACATTTCTAGACTTCTACTGCTCGGATTAAAATAAAATTTGGCATGAATGTGCAGTGATTTGTTGTGATTCCAATGATATAAACAACTATATAATTATTTAAAATGGTCATAAGAAAGATCATAACTGGTTACACGTTTTTGAAAAAAATATAGTGCATCTAATACTTGTGGTACACTTTATTTCAACAATATTCAAGCATATTCCTTGAACATTTTTTAGACCATTAAGCAATGTCTATTCTTAATTTATAACCTACATTTACTTAAATATTTCTAACTGTATTCAAGAGAGAAAAATTCTGAACTTTGGTAAATGTTTTTTATATTATTTTTTTACAGAAGTATATTTTTTAAATGTCTATAATAATAATAATAATAATAATAATAATAATAATAATAATAATAATAATAATAATAATAATAATAATCATAATAATAATCATCATAATCATAATAATAATCATAATAATAATAATAGTAATAATAATAATAATAATAATACATTACATTCGTAGAAAACATGCTTCAGCAACTACAGTAAGATTTTCATTACAACAGGCTCAGTAGTTTTGAAAAGTGCACCTAAGTTTGAAATATTTTAAGTTATGGACTTCATTTAAAGAAAAGTGTGTCATATGTTGGCTCCACCAGCTAAGTAGACAAGGCCCAGTGCGCTACCATGTTTAAATGGACCATTTAAAGTCTTAAATATTCAGATACCCTTAATATATATAATTTTTAAAGAAGAATATTTCTACTTTTTTTTTACGATACAAAACAAAAAAATCTACTTTTTGAGCCCAAATCACTACCCAGTCCGCTTAAGGACTTCCAGCATAGGGATGTTAAGTTAGTTAACACAACATATATAAAACACTAACAGCAAGTAGGTGTATTAGACTTGAAAAATTTTATGGCATGAATAAGACTTGAACCACAGACCTGTGTCTTAGTGTCAGTGCTCTTCTATCTGAGCTTTAATGGCTCCAAGCAAGCAGGTAAGTGGGTGGATGAGTGAGTGAGATTTAAGGCCAGTCAACAACTAGGTCACTGGTAAGTGAGTTTGCCTTAGAGGCTTTCCAGATAATATTCAGGAATCAGACAAGGAAAATTCAATGTATGAATGATAACCTTGTCATTTTACTGATTTATATTTAAGGGCGCTCAATTATGAGGTCCTTAGTGCACTTACAAAACAGAACATGACAAAGGCCAGAGATAAAGATCAATATAAAAAAATCATGGCAAAAGTCAGAGATAAAGGTGAATTTATAAAACTAGGCAGAGAGGCTAACAAATTTATATCAATATGACTAAATCCTCAGTTGAAAGTTTATCTTTGACAAAAACTTAAAAACCCTTTCGACTCCTTGGTTATTGTCTGTTAAGATCTCTGCAAAATTGACCAGCAGTTGCAGAGTTCTGAAGATGTGCTAGAGGAATACATTCCAGCAACACATGACGGACCGACAGGCCTTCGCTACACAGTGAACAAACATGAGCAGGATCCCCATCAAGTTTCTCTTGGTTTTTCCTATGTACGAGGGTGGTTTGATAAGTTCTCGGAATCACGACGGGTCAGCACTAGCGCAACGAGTTGTTCATGTGATATTCATTGGACTGTTGCCTGTAAACACGTGCCACATCAGTGCTCTTGGAAGAAAGCTGTGGTGGTGACGTGGCTCTGTTGTTGTTCCCGCATAGTGATTTGTGAAGATGGAAAAAATCGAGATGAGCAGTGATTAAGTACTTCATAAAGAAAGGTATAAAAGCAAAGGACATTCATGCCGACTTCCAGAATACACCGGGGGACTCTGCTCTTTCATATTCAAATGAATTTAAATTTGGTCGGGAGAGCGTGCAGTGATCGGCCAATATGTGTCACTACTCCAGAAATCATTGCAAAAGTGTACAAAATGATCATGGAGGATCGCCAATTGAAAGTGCGTGAAATTGCTCATGCTTGCCAGATGTCATCTGAAAGGGTATATCACATTTTAACTGAAGAATTAAAGATGAAAAAATTATCTGCGAAATGGGTGCCACGACTCTTGACGCTGGATCAAAAACGCATGAGAATGGAAATATCGGAACAATGTTTGACCCGTTTTAGGTGAAACGAACAAGATTTTTTGCACTGGTTTGTGACCACAGATGAAACTTGGGTGCACTACTATACTCCAGAGACAGTCAAAGCAGTGGAAACATACTTATTCTCCGTCACCAAAGAAAGCAAAGACAATTCATTCGGCTGAAAAGGTCATGGCATCAATATTCTGGGATGTGAAGGGGTTTCTGTTTGTAGATTATCTCCCCACTGGGCAAACAATTACTGGAGAATACTTGCTAACCTCCTGGACAAATTGCAACAAAAGATACGCAAAAAAGGCCAGGTTTAGCAAGGAAGAATGTCATCTTCCATCAAGACAATGTACGCCTGCACACATGTGCCATCACCATGGCAAAATTACACGAACTAAGGTATGAATTGTTGCCACATCCGCTTTATTCACCTGATATGGCTCCGTCAGACTTCCATCTCTTTCCACAACTGAAAATGTTTCTTGGTGGACGAAGATTCACTTCAAATGAAGAATTGATAGCCGAAGTTGACAACTATTGTGCAGGCCTGGAGGAATCTCATTTTCGAGATGGGATCAAGGCACTGGAACATTGTTGGACCAAGTGCATTATCTACAAGGAGACTACACTGAAAAATAAAAAAAGTTTCAGTGATGTAAGTACTTTTTTTCTATTCCATTCCGAGAACTTATCAAACCACCCTCGTATATTTCTCACAATCAGATCAACTGTGAGTATTTGAGAAATACTTCATAGGTAACACCAAAATAAATTTGAGCATCAGATTGAAACAACACCAGAGGAATACAAAACAGAAACAAATAGACAAGTCTGCTGTGTCACACCATTTTTGATCTGAGAACCATAACATTGGTCAAGCCATAAAATTGTTAAAACCAGTTTCCTTATCACTAGAACTGACTATTCAGGAGAAAATATCATAAATTTTTAATTAAAGTGGGTCCATTCTCCTACCTTGTAGTGAGTCTAGCTGTGACCTCATTTTTAATCTGCCTGCTTCCTCATAAGGCTTACCTCCATCTTAGATGTGAGAATTAATGAATGTAAATGTGCACCAGACAATGCAAGTGGTAGCAGACTTTGGTTTTGATCCACGGACCTCAGTTATAGACCCAGTATGCTTCCACCACTTGCACTGACTGGTGCGCTTTTACTGCTATTAATTCTCACATCTAAGATGCAGGTAAGCCTTATGAGAAACTGGGCAGAATGAAAATGAGGTCACGGCTAGACTCCCTACAGGGTAGGAGAAGGTTTGCCCCAAAGGATTTCCCCATTTAAAACACCAAAATCAAGTAGAATACATTTTAATAAGAGTAACACATACAAAGGAGGGCTTCACACAAAATCTAAGGCTTGATTCTTCACAAATTGTTCAAGAAGAAGGAGGTCGTAATACCTTTGACATAAAACAAAGACTCATAAATAGCTTAAAACAACAGTTAATCACCTCTTACACAATCAGCAATACAATGTTTCACCTCATAATGAAGCTATAAATATAAGAATTACAGAATAACAGTTTGCAATAAATTTAGACAAGGTTAAAACTCATGAAAACTAACAAAAAGAAACTGTGCATACAAAGTAAATAGCTGTGAAATATGTATATCCTGTCTGAAAAGCTTAATAGCAATGGGCAAACCCAAGCAATGACACAATGGTCAGAAAAGCCCAAGTTCCTGCTGTAATAAAAGAGAACTAGGCCATAAAACTTAAAGACTCACCCAGAGATCTGACCTAAGGCACTGCCTTAAACCAACTCACCGAGAGAGGAAGGACAGCCCAGCAATCACCCAACCCTGCAAACCTAGTGTGGCAGGTGGCCGCAAAAGGAACTTGAACACACCAAAATCTTGCAACAGGAAATACCAAAACTATTTGCAAGACAAAGCAACAGAAACAAAATCAATAAACCTGTGATCAGCATAATACTCAATGGAATTGAAATACACAATTAAAGCATTTTTAATAGCAAAGAAATCATATTGTATACAAGTGAAAAGAATTTAAAGTAGATATTGAGATCAAAGATTTGAAACAGTAAAGGAAGTGCATAAAGAGAATTTTTCCTTACATTTCTTAAAAGTAAATCATGAAAATGAGGACCTCATCATATTATGTAACACTATATGCTACCTTGTCCTTTAAGAGCTTCAGCTTTTATGCTATTAGACTACCTGGAAAGATGATTATTATTAAATCAACCAAGGTAGCACTCAGGACATATCATAGTCTGAGCTGACCAAAGAATTTCTGCTTTTGTTACATTCCTAGAATTTAGACAACTCAGTATATTGCCAGTAGAACTGCCTGTACTTGCACATGGCTCCACTTATAAAATTTGTATTTGAAGTATGTATCTTTTGAAAGCGATGCAACACAATATTAATTTTTTTGGGGGGGAGCCCAATTGAACTGTAACTTAGTTTGAGCACCTGATGTGATACCATGGGATAATGCAGTGAGCTTTTTTCCCGTTGGATGTAAATTGACATATATTCCTGACTTTCCGATATTTTTTCAGTACAAATTATGCCCAATTTACAATGAAGTGACACTGACAACATAACATGCTACGTGATATCGCTACTAAAGACCAGTGTTCCCAATAAGGCAACACATTTTTGCACAATACTCGGGCGAAGCACACATCTTTTCATTGTATTTTTATATGCATTTAAACTCACTTTGTACAACTTGTAGTAATTTTTGTTCTGAAAAAAAAAATCTGATGTGTTACACTCACATGTCAATTGTCTTGTCACTCAAGTCGCATTGCCAGTGTCACTCCATTGTAAATTGGGCATACGGCTCCATTTATGCAAGCAATTTTGGGTCACATGACAAGTGCGACACAATCTAAAACTACATCAAGTTTAATGGAAGCATTTATATCATGCAACGTAACAGTCAGTAAGATTCTGTGTCACACAACCTCAAAAACATGTTGCATGTTCTTTAAGTTTGTGCAACAGATCTAGTAGTCATATATCTCAATACACATAGGTGTACAATTTTCACAATGACAGTTTGCGCTTTTACATGCTGCAAGAGTGATGTGGTTTTTCTTGTCAGACTTTTATCGATTATGGATACAGAACATTTTATTGAAGAAATTTATATTAGGAGTTCAATTTCGATGTTGTTTCAGAACATTACAGAAGCTGTGACAAGAAGAAGCAATTTCCCATAACGTTCTTAAATGCATGAACCTTGCCATGTTTATCGGATGTACACTGTCATTTCCATCTGCTTTTTTCGAGTTAAGAAATTGTAGCAAGCCCTTCATGGGGTGTAGTGCCACAGGAGGAGTGATAGTACAACAAACACAAATCCACATTAGCTGTTGAACCAAATGTGGAAACAGGCAGGTAGACTCATATTTCCAACAGTACACAGTGTGACCACAATAGTCACGTTGCATATATGTGTCATGTCATTCTTTGTCGCGAAGCACAAAATTGCTTGCATAAATGAGGCCTTATAGGACGCATCATGCTTTTGTTCTATAGGGCTAAACCAGAACTTGAATTCATCCTGTTGCAACCAATGTTTTGAAACCAATTTTTTTCCTGCATGTCAGCTGAAGGCAGATAATCATAAAACACCCAACAACACAGGGTCACTCCAAAAGTTTTGAGATGGATGCAATAAAATATTCAAAATTGAAATCTGATGATTGCATCCTTTCAAAATATTCTCCATTGAATTCTATACACTGGCTCATTCTTTCAAACCATTTTTCAAATGCTGAATGCCATTCTTCTTTGGAGAGAGTGCAAATAAAGTTTTTTGTAAGCAGCTACTGCAAATTCAGGTGACTCAAATCATTGACCTCAAATTTTTTCTTTCATTTTGGGGAACAGAAAAAAGTCGCATGGGGCCAGATCTGACTGTAAGGAGGATAGGACAAATACTTGACTCTTGCAGAAATTGGGTTGTTTCTTGTGCAGTGTGGGCAGAGGCATTGTCATGGTGCAACAAAATTCTACGCAGACCAGTCTTAGGATGCTTTTTTCTCAGTTCATTGAACACTTGTGGCAGACATTTTATGGTGTACCATCTGGCAGCAACAGTCTTTTGTCCCTCAAGTGGAATCATCACAATGTGTCCACTTGCTGAGAAGAAGGAACAGATCATCTTCTTGCCAACACTTCTCATTCGCTTCACCTTTGTTGGAGATCTTCTCCTGGGAAGACCCAGACTGATGACGGTCTGGATCATACTGGTAAATCTAACTTTTGTCACCTGCTACAATGTTAAATATGTTTTTGGACCTTCTTCCATTGAATTTTTCAATCTTCTCCTGGCACCATTGCACACGTGCTTGTTTCTGCTTATTTGTGAGGTGATGGGGGGCTGCTAGATGCCTTGAAAAATGCACTCACTATTAAAGCTCTCTTTACAAATAAAGAACTTCTAATTGTACTCAAGAGTATCTGACATTCACAGATACATTATGTTTTGTTGTTACGAAGTTAATTTAGCAACCCTGCCCTACCTTTACATGCCACATATTAAAATTATTGACTCTTTCTGACTGAATAACATATATATGGTATAGTTTGTTGCAAGGCATTTTTTTTTTCCTAATGATCCCTTCCATGCACATAATCTGACCCATTCAGGAATGCTATTAGAAAAAATCTGAATCATGAAATGGACATGATGAATGCTGAAAGAAACACCCTGGTTATTGGTGAATCTTGATGTTGTCATTATGACATGATGCACATTCCAATGTAACCACAACAAACATGGTGGCAACTTAACACTAAATGAAGCTAGGAAAGTTGATTGATCATGGCGTGCCATGCTTTGAGACATGGAGGATGGCAGAGGGAGGAACTTTGGTTACCATTATGGCCAACAGGTCTAAATTAACTACTTTCCGTTACCAAAGGGACGAACTCATTACTTCTACATTACTTTGGTTACCGAAGGCACTCTGCATATGCACTCTTTATAACCTTTCCACTATAGCAATACATACCTGATTACATTTTTCTCTGCTTCAAATACATCAAGCTTTCTTCAGTTTGGTTGTTCTGCTGAATTACTCAAATTATTCTTCTTATTCTTATTTGCTTTCTTCTTTCTCTTTCTGTTTAGCCTTTTAGTTTTCACTGCTTTAATTTTAGGAAAGAAAAAAAGAAATGTTAGCAATTCTTTACAATCTCATATGTGAAATACAGTGCAAATGTATTTATTTTATAATACAGAATCTACCAAAATGGTGGAGTGGAAATTCATTACATTTTAATTGAACTGGCAAAGTGATTATTTGTATTATATAACACAATTTTAAAGCTTAAATTACTTGAAGGTGAAACAGATTAAAAAAACTGGGTCATGATCAAGATTCAAACTATGAATCTTCAGGCCTCTATGCCAATGTGAGGAATGCATAGAGACAACCTAACTAAAAGACTCAGTAAGATGTGCTTCGTAGTAAGATCAGTTCAAATTTATGTCCAGTGTACATATTCTTAGGGTAGTTTACTTTGCACACATTCATTGTCTACTAGTACATGCCATAATTTTCTGGGGGAATTCTAAAAACAGCATTAAGGTCTTCAGGATACAAGAGAAAGTAATAAAATTATGGCTGATAACTCTAACACAACTAGCTGTAAGCCATATTTTATAAAATACAAGATTTTGCCTTTACCATGCATGTAAAACACTTAACGACTATAAAATAAATAAATAAATAAATAAAAAAAAAAACTGAAATTCCTTCAACACAAATGCTGAAGTTCATTCACATAACACTAGAGCAAGAAAACGGCTTATTTGTAAATTTACAGAGAACCAAACTCAATGAAAATAGCTTCATATATGCTGGTCTACACTTATATGTAATGTAATATTTATTGAGAGCCAAAATAATTACAATCATATTGGAAGTGACTGCTTCTGGCCCTGGCCATTTTATAGTCATCTCCCCTCCTTTGGTTATAATAATAATAATATATTAATCTATTGAGCATTAAGTTATTACATATTAGATGCCTTCTTGGATTACTATTACATGTTAATACAATTAGTAATTCTTATATTTATTTGTATTTACATTATTTTCTTCTTTTAACCATCCATATCCATTTATTCCTATTCATTCCATACCATGAACTTTCTTTTCTCCTAATCTCTATTGCTTTAGATACAATTTTATACCCTTCCATATTTTACTCACATTATTTTCTCTAATAATTTTAGTTACTTTCTCTGCTTGTCTCTTTCCCCTATTCTTACATTAAGGTCCCCCTTATTATAATTTCTATGTTCGTATTTTTGTCCTTTAACATTTATATATCTTTCTCTAAAAGATGGTACAGTCCAAGATTGTGAAATTGTGAAGCAGCCAGTTTGGCCTTCACAATTCCAAAATACCAATCTCCTTGTTGGCCGCTATTGCGATCCCATTCTGTTACGGAAAGGTGTAAACCTCTCTAAAGGTTTTTTACTTCTCAGTTTAATTCCCTCCACTAATTTTTGCATTTCTTTCTGGAGCACCAATATACTTCCATGCGGAGATGATATAATGTTTTCTTCCCCTTCTTCGTCCAAATACTCCCCACTTTTCCAACAATTCTCTCCCCTTCCCTTTCCCGCTATATGCTTTTTTACACTGCTCACTGCACCCTGTTGCCATGCCTCTTTCCTCTTCTCTGCAAGGACGTGTACAGCTTCCCTCTCCTCTCTCCCCGGTGACAATAATGTTTTTTTACCCTTCTTCCTCTGAATACTCCGCTTTTCCGGCGATTCACACCACTTCCCTTCCCCGCCACATGCTTTTTTACATTACTCCCTACACACTGTACACTTATATAACAAACTATCCCAATATATAAGAGATACTGAATCCCAACATAAATTCAAAAAGGATAGGAGTCCACTTTGGACAATTGCTAAAACTAAACTCGAGTAAGAGAAGTATTATTCAAAATGTTTTTGAAGTTAGGAGACAAGTAATTGAAAAAAGCCTCAGCAAACTTAGAAAATATCTTGTAGAAGTAAACTGGGAAGACATATACGGTACAAATGATGTACATCAAAAGTATGAGATATTCGATAAAAGAGGAGTTGGACATGGAAATGACATTAAAAAAGGTTAGAGTAAATGCAGGTGGTAAGGGAAATGCTCTAGTGGTATGGATGACAAGAGGAACAAAAAAATTATGTGACAGGATGAGGTTTTTAAACTTAATAAAACACCCAAGCATGGATGTAAAATCACTACATTGAACATGGTACTTACACAGGCAAAAATAAATTATAACAAAGAAAAAAATTGAAAAAGCAGAAAATAAAACAAAGGAAGTATGGCATATTGTAAATCAAATGCATAAAAATTATAACAGTAAACAAATAGAAAATATAAAGATAAATCATCATAATAATGAGGTGTTAGATCCAAAACAAATATGTAACATCTTTAATGATATTACGTAAATGTTTAAAAGTCACTAAAAACAAAGCAAATTTCAAAACCATAAACCAAATAGCAGAAGCAAATCAGCTAAATTCTATGGCAGTTTTTGAAGTCACAGAAGAATGTGTATTAAAAGAAATGCTAATACTATATATAAAATATGAAGTGATTGAAACAGTAACACACTTAGTAAATTCCTTAATAATTCATGGAATATTTCCAGACATATTAAAAAATGTTATTGTAAGCCCTATATATAAACAAAATGGAAGTAAATTAAATTTAGAAAATTAAAGGCCAATAACACTATGTTCAGTCTTATCAAAAGTAACAGAGGGTATATATTTAAAACAGTTACGGAAATATTTTGAAAAAAATGAAACTTTATCAGAGTGGCAATACGGGTTTCAAAAAAACAAGTTGACAATAAATGCACTTGATAAAGCAAATAATCTATAAATGTGTTACACAACCGTGAAATAGTAATTGCAATATTCCTAATTTGTCAAAAGCTTTTGACTCTGTAAATATAAACATTCTTGTAGATAAGTTAGAAAAACATGGGTTACGTGGGGTAGCAAAAGAGTGGATTTCATCTTATTTAGAGAACAGATAACAGTGTGGGAATAAAACAAAAAGATGAAAAGGGTATGGTAAATAAGATAAAATCTGGTTTTAAATCGATTGAGCAAGGAGTCCCGCAAGGCTCAAAAATGGGCCCTTTTCTATTTTTAATATATATAAATGGTATTTTTGAATTAATAGAAAGAAATGGAGGAAAGTCAATTGATTACATAGATGACATAACAATAATAATCACAGATCATACATACAAACAAAGTGGTAGAAAATAATATACTAAAAATTTTGAAGGAGTATTTTTTACATTTACAACTGGCTTTACATGTGGGGGAAAAAAAAAAAAACAGCATGGATTAACTTCATATTGAAAGAGCAAATCATGGAACCAATTAACCTTAAAGTAGTTGGAGAAATTATTCCTGAGGTAGAGGTCAAATATTTCTTGGGTGCAGTTATAGATAAGTATTTAAACTGGAAACCGCATATAATGCATATTAGAAAAAAAAATAAGCAGGGGTTTATACATAATGTGACGGGTTAAAAATACTATGGATAGTAAAACATTGAAACAGATATTTATGTCCTCATATTTTCACATATAAAATATGGTATAACACATTGGGGAAATATTACAGCTAGGGAAGTAAATAAAATATTTAAACTACAGAAAAAGTCAATCAGAATGATTGGGAATTTGGAAAGCAAGCATACTTGTAGGGAGATTTTAAAAACATGTGGAATATTAACAGTTCCTTGTATATATGTATGTGAAAGTATAAAATATACTTATAGTATAAGCAATATAAGTATAGTATAGCAATATAAGATAGTATAAAATAGCCATATGCATACTCGTAATGTAAGAACCAAGCATGATTTCTACAAAATGGCGCTCAGAGGAAACTAAACAGTTGTTCAATAGAAAATAAGGGGAAAGAGAACTACAATGCACTACCTAAAGAAATAAAAGACTTACAGCAACGAGAAGTGTGTCTAAAAGCCATAAAAAATAGTAGAAAATGCATTTTATAGCATAGATGAATTTAAATTAAACACTGTATATATTCATGATGATTAATGCATAAGATATGTAAAAATTGTTTCAAAAGACGTGTAAATAATGTTTATGAATGCAAAGAAATCTTGCTATTTCTGACAATGTACTTTAAATCTTAGGGTAGATTTTTACAAATGTAAGTAACTTTGACGATTTCTATGTAACATGAACATTTGGATGAAATAAAATTGAACTGAACTTAATTTCTTAATGGACTATAGCTTTTATAGTGTAGATGAATTCCTACACCATGAAGTAGTGTAAAATGTTTCATTTACAAATTATTTTTTTATAACTTAAATCTCTAAAGTCTTTTATGTGTCTTGTTACTCTTTTCCTTTGTATTTTAAATTTTTGTTGAATCTTATATCTCTGCATTTGTAATCATTTATATATCTTGGTATATTTTCTTGTATTTTGAATTGACATGTCCTATAACATATGCATCATGTTTCTATGTATTTATTTCTATGGATAAAATAAATATAATACAATACAATGCTCTGCCATCTGATCTACTTTGTCAACCTCCTTGAACATCCCAAAATATCTTTCATCTATTTCTTTTGTCCCTTAAATTTATCTTAGAATATTTGCATCATAAGATGTAGCACAAAGTTATGAGTACTTCTAGTTTGCTAACCCACTAAATGGGGATAACTTTTTAATGTTGAAATATGTTGAAATGTTTCTTTTACACTAGCCGGTGCTATTTTATCCTTTAAATGGTAGGGTGAAAGCATGTTTAAAAAAAGATGTGCTGTTTTTTTTTTTTTTCTTTCTTTCTTTTCTTTCTTTGTTTGCTTGACGTTCCTTTAATCAGGTAGGTCATATCAGGTGGTGAATGAATGAAATGGTTGAAATTATGCTCAGATGTGCCTGGTTCCCTAGAGCCTTAGAGTTACCTGACATTCATCTTCTCAGGATAAGGGAAAACCCTTGAAAAAAAAACCTTATCCAGGTAGCTCATCCTAATTGAGATTCAAACTCAGGGCCCTCTTGAATGTGAAGCATATATGCTACCCCCACACCATGTATGTGGGCTGCTATTTTCTTGATTAGCTATTTTCCAAAAAGTTAAAATATAGTCCTCTTAAGCAGGTTACTGGGGATGATACACAGCCATTTTTGAAGCAATAAAATACTTTTTTAAAAAATTGCACCTAGCCCTTTATGATTTTCCATGCCTTAATTGCATCTGTTAAACTTCATTAATTCCATTTAAGTGAAACAATATTTAATCATTGTATTGCAGTTGGTGTAAGTCAGCTAACTCTAACTTTAAACTCTAACCTGCAACATGTAATAGCCCTTATGCAATGGCGTTTAACCAAGAGACTCATGTACAGTGTGTTGAAAACATGCTTGTGCATCTATATGAGGGCAAAAAACAATTATTGCACCCCAAGCTTCATAATGCAATTTAGTATGTTATAATCAATTAGTATCAAGTGGATACACATGAGGGAGGAATAATTAATTACTTTGCATTAGAAAATAAGCATTAATAATTCTTCACTATATGAAAGAAAAAGGGGAGAAGTTATATCTGCTTCTTTATTACTACACAAATGCATTTCATAAGGACCAGCAAAAATATGTTACATATTATCTAGTAACAGCTATATGGCTACATTTTTTCAAGTTTTATTTATGTATGGCCAATTAACCAGCACACACAAACATAATGGCAATGCAATATCAACTTTTGATATTTAAGAATTTACATTCTTAATATGCAATTAGTTAATTTTTTTCTTTTTCCTAAATAACTGTTTTGTAGGTAAATAATAGATAAATAAAAAATAACACATTGCATAAACTTAAAACACAAAAGTGTATAAATGAAAACAAAACAAATACTGATTGCTCTTTGCCATATCAACTTACCAATTGCAGAAGCTGGTGGAAATGTTGCTGGAACTCTGTTATATGTTTTATGAAACGGTGTAATGATATTTTTATCAATTGGATTCCAAGGGTAGCATTCATAACTAGGTGCAGCAGAGGGATCAAGGCTATACACTGACTGAAGATTGTAGCGACCTTGTCTAAATTAAAAATAAATTACATTATGGTCATCAATTATTGCAGCAGTGAAGATTTTAAAGTCTAAGATTAGATTTTCTGGTCTGTTACATTCATATGGCTTCCTCTACCCACTATTATTTATTTGTAATATATTTTAAAAATATTCTTAAAAAGCCCTTTTTTTCTATCTGCTTCATATTCAGGTAAATTTTTGTAGAAAAGTTTTCATTACACATTTCCTTGTAGGTGGATACAGGTGACTGAAGTAATAGTTATATCTTTAAAAAGCAGTTTGTTATATGCTGGCTTTACAATGCCATACTTTAATGAAATCATGAGAAACTAAAGAATAATAACCTTACACTTGTTTGACAAATTTTGCATTTTAAAGATACCTACATCTTTCCTGTAATAAGCTTTTGTTTAGCTGTTTTGTTTTTGTTTCCCATACAAAATTATAAATTTATCAGAATGAAGAGGACTTCACAGGCCATTTCACAGAAAATTCAAGATATATATTTTATTGGTAAGTTGAAAAATTCAATGCAATGTGGCTTAAACCACTGATCTTCAAATCTTTGTGCTGATGCTCTTACCACTTGAACTACCATGGTCATATATCTGTATGTGCATTAAACCTTCTCATTACGTTCCAACATCATCTCTATTATTTAAGATAGACTTGAAGGTTTACCCGGATAACTGAATCAGATTTCATTTCATTTCATTTTTATTGATCCAGTTAATTGTTACGTACAGAAGTACAGTCAATGTTGGACACGTCAAAGTAAGATAAAATATTTACGACATATTACAAAAATTAATAAACCAAAATATGTATAAGTTTACAAAACAAAACAAAATTATGATTACATATGTATAAAAGGTGCAATCAATGCTGGACATGTCAAGGTAAGATTACAAAATATTACAAAATTTATCCAAAACCAAAATATGTATAAGTTTCCAAGAATAAATTATAATTACATGTTAAAGTACTTATAAGTTCCCTTTAGTTAACAAATCTTGAATAGAGTAAAAGCAGTGGTTAATCAGATATGCCTTTAAAGTGTTTGAGAGTATTTTCTTGCTTAATTCCTTTCATAGATTTTCGTAGACAGTTGTAAATCTTTAGTCCAGAATGTAATATACTTTTTTGGCACAGAGAGGTATTTACGTTGAGAAAGTTTACGTTGATAAGGTTTAAAGCCTATACAGGTATCTCGCCATGGTAGCTCAAGTGGTACAATGTAGGCATGGAAAGCCGAAGATCCATGATTCAAGTCGTAGCTGTAGCAATGAACTTTTCATGTTTGACTCAATTTACCACCAACTTAGTGCTTACACACGGTTAGTGTGAAAGAACGATTATCAAATACAAATAAATCCTAATACATTTTACTGTTCATGTTAATAACTCAAGCATTTAATCAAAATCATAAAGCCATTTTTGTATGAGCAAATAAATAAAAATCTGATATGATACATTCACATGACTTTTTCTATTGTTTATTGGTGGATACACAAATTATTCTTACTCAAGCTTATTTTTCTATCTACCACATTTTAATCCAAATAAACCTTTGGAAAGAGTTACATTACACATTTTGTTATTGATACAAAGGGAACAGTGGCAGTCAAATGTTTAAGAACTGGATGCTATATGCTTAAAATTCCATATTGTTACTATGCAATTATGAGAAACAACTGAATGTTGAAAGGGCTTTAAGAGAATGACCAAGAAATGAACAATTCAAACCTTTAATAACAGATATCTTAGAAATGGCTTATGCCACAAAAAAACTTATTTTAAATAAATTGTGTGTTTAAAGAGATCTACATTTTTTATAGTATGTTTTTGTCCATCGCTTAACGTTTACCAATTATACAAGATTATACAAAATTCCCTATGAATGAAGAGGACTTCATAGGCTATTCCCTGAAAATTCAAGACATACATTTTATTTGTCATGTAAATAACTTTTCTATATGGTATTTTAATCAAAACCATTAACAGCATCTTTTAGAAAATAAAAAATTTCGAACAATGTTCCATGTAAAGGATATTTTGGGGTGGGGGGATTTTGTTGGAAATCTTCGTGTTGCATCTTTGGAAGATACTGAACCTAAATATAAATTTGGTATTTATCCGACTTTACGTTTTTGAGTTATGCTGTTTACAGACATACATGACATTTTTCCAAAAATGCTTTATTTGGATTCAGGGTGCTTCAAACTATGTATTTCCGGTGAAATCTCAGTATTGAATTTTTGAGTGGAATGCAATACTTCCCCTACTTACTATACATAGTAGAGAAAGTAAAAATAACAAAAATGTTTCCATGTAAAGAAGTCAGGCCCAACTCAATGCACTGTGAAGACATAACCTTTAGCACTGCCAGTATATCTGGAAGTAAGTTTCTAGGAAGGTCAACACAATGGTGGCACAGTTGTACAATTTTCAACATCAGAAACTTTGAAACTCTGTTGATAGTATACATGTACTGTGTATACAAAGAAAAAGAGAAATATTTTGTATAATATTCAGCTGGGTGCTTAATACGCAGATTAATATTACACTTCTCAGTTCCTTTGCTACTCATATACAGGTACTACATTTAGTATTAATGATTTTTCATTCCCTGTTCAGATCTCAGGCTTTTTATAGCCTTTTTTCCATAAGTATCTTTGCAATATTTTGAGTAATTGTCTTTATTATACCAAGCCAAAGGCATTTCAAACTACTGTCAGATAATTGGCTACTGTAGACCAGATTTAGTGTTTCATTAATAAATAAATAAATAATAAAAAAAACTTCATAAGATAAGTAGGTCCAAACATGCTTAATACAGGATATGTCAAAAAATGTACACACACTTTGAATTCACACTTCACAAGATAAGTAGGTCCAATCATGCTTAATACAGGGTATGTCAAAAAATGTATGCATAATTTGAATTCTCATGGATAATTTATTTTCCGAGCTACAAGTGTACTTTCTGGTCAAACTAATGTTCCACATGGCGGTTACTTGAAATGTTCAACATGGCGGTTACTTGAAATGTTCAAAATGGTGGCCTTCAGCATTGATGCATTTCTGAGTACAAGTAGCAACAGCTTCTGCTGCTTGCACAAAGTGACCAGTGGGATGTCTGCGCATACCGCTTGAATCGCATCCAAAGTGTGTCCAGGTTATGTGGTTTATGACGATACACTTAGTCTTTAGTGTGCCCAATAAGAAAAAGTTTAATGATGTAAGGTCTAGAGAGCATGCAGGAAACTTGACTGGTCCCCTGCATCTATTCACTGGCCTAATATATTTTGATCCAGATATGCTCACACACCCTATCAGTGTGGCGGGGTGCCATCTTGTTAATGATAAAACCTGTCATTACCGTACACTGTACGAAGCGAACAGAAAATGGAATCAGCCAGCAATGTTAGGTACATTTCTCCAGTTACAGCACCTTCAAATCAGAGAGGCCCAATGAGTCCCCAAGGACAAACCGCACCACACATTCAAACCAGATAAATTCAAGTCTTTTCAACAGTAATGTGGGGATTATGTTCAGCCCAGTACACACAATTATGCCTATTGACCACTCCATTAAGTCTGAATTGTGCTTCATCCAACCAAACAATGCTAAACATAAATTCTGGTTCAAGTGTAACCATCTCCTGAACCTATTCACAAAATTGTATCCTGTGATCTGGGCTGCTGTCACTTAACTGCTGCATCAGACCTGGAATAAACACATGCAACAAAATGTATCACACACTACTAGCACTTACACCACTCTCACATGACCATTGTCTTCAAGATTTTTTAGTGAACGTTGAAACAGTTCCAGCACTGTAATTGACAATTCATCACTTGTGGCCATGTGAGGTCACCCTGATCGGTCTTTATACGCATCACACTCTGTTCCATGGACTTCAAATTTGTCTCATAGACATGTAATTGTTAACCCTGAAGGTGGATCAGTCCCATGCTCATGTCTCCACTGTCTCTAAACTGCACCAACATTCTCCCATTTCCAGTACCACTTCAGCTCTTCAAAGCTCAAACATATACCGGCCATCTTGATGTTACTCTCCTGCCACTAGCTGGAGTGCACAGCTAGATCGATGATTCTGCCATCTGTCGAGGAAATGTAACATTACTTTTTCCCAGATATTTCCTATGTCAGTTAAAAGTCTGTATACATTTTTTTTATGTACCTGGTATGTGAGCAATATGTCTGTGTAGTTAAGGAAATCTGGACTGAGGAAACTTTTAAGTAAAAATCAGACTTCTTTTGTTTAGAAAGTAATCCATTTCCTGATCACATTGCAGGTCAGTAAGTTTTAATTGAAACTCTTTAGGAACATTCTCAGTATCCACAGAAAAAGGAGTGACAAACAATGGAAAATATTATAGATCCCATATTTTCCATCTCTTGGAATTGTACTCAACTTCGCCGCAGAGAAAACTTAATATGTTTTTACACTTCTCAAGCTGTGAAATTCCAAATGCTGAAAACAGATGACAGTTTGGAAAGTGAGATGTGTCTTTAGCTTGCTGTCATTCCCATGATGTGAGTTTGCATTTGATAGCCATTACAATCATAAAGTTGTGTAATGATTTGTCCTTTGCCTTGTAGAGAATGATTAAGGACATTGAGTGCCCTGCTATATCTGCAGAGAATTGGATCACAAGTCCACTTTGAATTATGGAGTTTGGCAACAGACATAGTTTTTCCCTATAAGAACCATGCTACTTCTTCTCTTAAATCAGAATATCTTTCCAGTAATGCACAGCAACTTAACCACCACATTTCAAAATAATAAGGTAGGTCGCCAAATTCATTATTACATTCGTTGAGAAATGCTAATTGGTGATGACGTGGTCCTTTTGACCAAATGAAATTATGGTTTGCACAACAAAACTCATCACATTGTTCAACTTCATACATTTAGCACATTAATTCTCCTGGTGAACTATGCAATGAATTATTTCATCTTTTGATTAATACCAAAATCCTTAATTTTATCTCTAACATGGCCTATTAGGCCAATTCTACCACCTATCATAGCAGAAGCACAATCTGTGATGTTGGTTTATTCCAAGGATGTTGAACCTGATTTAAAGCTCCCTTAAAACACCTGAAAATATATGAACTAGTTGGTGTACCTGTCATTGTCACATAATGAAAAATTTATTGCACATGCACAAGCACACACAGATGACTTGAATTAAAAATGTTTTCTTCTTCATGGCAATACCAGAAAATAACATAATTATATAATTTTGACAGCTTTATAAAATGTTCATAGAACTGACTAAATAAAAACAGCGTTTCCAAAAAACTTTCAAGTCATTTTTTCTCTGTTTTACTGACCAGACTATAGAATCTTCTTACTTGCTCAATATCCATTAATAGTATTATCATTGATACTGAAATAGATTGTATGTTCAAGTCTGTAGTTAATGCTATTAATATGTGCTATGTAAAACCACAAAATTGAGAGCAAAAATGTTTATTATAGCCAAAGTTAATTTAATAGCTTTTAATAAAAGGATAAAATATTTTGAATAAAGAGGTGCAACCTCTTCTCAGCTAACATGCTCCCAAAGCATTATTAGCATACAATTTCCTTACTGTACAATGTGCACTGTGGCCACATTCAGAGATATGAAACCTGTCAGCCAAGTCGTAGATAATTCAAGTTCATTTGTGATTGTCATTCCTTAGCTTGGTTTTCCTTATTTTCATGCATAAAGAATTCAAGCACTTACGATTCTGCACGGCGCAAGGTGGCAAAAGTCCCCATCTTCTTATTGTGGGACAGAAGATAATTTCCAGGATCTAGACTGACGAGTCCCTGTAGTATGCTATAAAGAGTACTAAGGAAGCTCTTACTGCTGGCACCAAGCTGCTGTATGACTTCTTGAGAGGACAGGCTTTCAAACATCATTATTTCTGATCTTATTGGATCTAGACGCACTGAAATTGTGTAATAAGCAACATTAAGCAACATTGATGACAAACAAAAGCTGTCTTTTTGAGTTGTAAAATATTAAGTATAATTTAACAGATAAAATCACATAAAGTAAAGAAGGGGCATAGATGACCATAGCTTAAGTGGCAATTCGACTGAATGAAATATTTTAAATTACTTTTTCCTCTGAGCATTAGATTCACCATTAGTTAGTTTGTACTGGACTTTTTATCACCTCCAGAGTCAGAACATGCCATATCTCTTAGCTTGTGCCACACAGCCACAACCCTAATTATGCAGTTTGAAACTCAAGCATGTTGCAGTAGCTAACAGCAGTTGCACTAAGTTACAATGAAGTGAAATTGGGTGATGGAGCACCACATAAGTTAATTACAGAACATTTCACAAATCAGAGCTAGGCAGAATAAATAACTGCTGAAAATGGTCCACTACATTCTCTCTAAAGGCAAAATGCTTTGTCAAGAGATAAGAGTTAAGGTAAACTTTATCATAAAAATACTGTGTTGCATTCACACGACTTTCTTTACTTCCTCTTCTACAAATTACTTACAAAAGCTTAATCCAGATAAACATTCATTACATACTTACCAATTTCTTTGTAGAGTATGTGTGCTTTAACGAGATATGTTTTTTTGTTTTTTTTTGTATAGTAAGATTTTGTCTTTTATGGTTTACCAGTCATTCAGAATGAAGAGGACTTCCAAGGCTATTGCCAGAAAATTCAAGTTATGTATTTTATTTATCATGCAAATATCTTCAACATATGGTAATTTAATTAAAATTGTTACAGCCATTTTTACAAAATAAAAAAATATGAACATTTTTCTATATAAAGGATAGTTTGGGGTGGAGGAATTTTCTTGAAAATCACGTTGCATCCTTGGAAGATGAACTTAAACACCAAACTTGGTATTTAACAGATTTTTCATTTTTGACTTATGCTGGTGACAGACACCGACAAAGAAACATTTTTTTTTTGATTCATAGAGATTCAAAACATGTATTTCTGGTAAAATCTCATATCAAATTTTTTGGGTGGAATGCAATACTTCCTCTACTTATAGTAGAGAAGAAATAACAAATATAAGAAATAATGGATAAAAAAATTATAAATGCACTATAACATGACATTTTTGTCTAGTTTATTTCTTATATACAGTAAACTGATTACCTATTTATTACATAAATTTCCACTTCTTTTATTTGGTAAGAAGGATATTGTGCAAGCCCTATTCTTGTTTTCTTTCTTTATTTCTTTTACAGAGAGACTCTCCACATATTTCAGTAGTAATCTGTCCTGGTTTACTATATAGCTTACCACAGATATATGTACAAGCATATGTATATCTACTTAAAGCTACTTCAACTTTTTCCAAAACTTAAAATACTTTAAAAATATTAATTATACTGCTCATGTATTAAAATCTACTTAGTGCTGTCATGATCCACAATTTCAAAATGTAACTACAGACACTTATTTTTTTTGTGATATTCTCCTAGTAGCTTTGGTGACTCAAGTCTGAATCAATGGTTACTCAAGGAAGATAACTGGCATTAGCTAAGTAGATGCATCATTGACTTTTATTCCTATTTAATCCACCTTATTTTATCTATGTTCATTTTCATACCTATTCTTCTGAAATGTTAAGGTTGGCCAGAAAGCATCTTTATTTTTATTTTTCACTATGCAGTCTCTTTCTGTCTTTGATTTAGTAAATAATAATGATTGATTTATATTGGCAGATGTAATTTTAAGGACTGTTTACTACAAGTTTAAATCTATTTATTTGATTATATAAATATGTGATCCATTTTATAACTCTTTAGACGCACTCAGATTGAAATTGAGTTGGAACCAAACCAAGGTATATAATCCATCCAAGACAGTTTTTACTTGCTTGTAACAGCTTCAAAACTTCATTATTAATGAAAATGTACAAAGAGTAGGAAAACTCATTTACACTCTTCACTTAAGTAGAATTACCTCATTCATTTTCATTTGAAATACTTCTCTATCAACCGCTTCTACATTATTACTTGTATTTATTATAATCTTCATTATTAACTCCAAGTAATTTTTATATTTTAAACAAATTGTTATGATTTAGAGCAATCATAACTTTACTCAAATTTATTCTCTGTTTGATTTCAATACAGAAATATTGGCTCCATTTCAACAATACAATTATTAGTACAAAAAGAACAGGTCTAATTAGATGTAAAACACAAATACAGAAATTCTAATTTATTACATGGGTAGGTACGTAAACTAAATTTTGGAATTGTAAACATAGTATATTCCATAAGAAAGCTTATAAACTAATTCACTTCTAGGTATTCTTCTACTGTGTAAAAACACATTAAGAAGTGACTTATGACATATTTTTACTTGCTCTACTACATATAGTAAGTAGGGGAAGTATTGCATTCCACCCCAAAATTCGATACCGAGACTTCACTGGAAATACATGTTTTGAGGCCTCCTGAATCCAAAAAAGGTATTTTTGGAAACGAACGAACGTACGTGCGTGTGTGTGTGTCTGAGAACAGCATAACTCAGAAACGACAGTCGGATAAACACCAAACTTAGTAACAGCTTCCAGAGATGCGACACGAAGGTTTTCAAGAAAATCCCCCCACCCCAGATTACCCTTTACATGGAAGATTTTTCGAAAATTTTAATTTTCTCAAAAATGGCTCTTAATGATTTTGATTAAAGTATCATATATTTAAGATACTTTCATGACAAATAAAATGTATATCTTGAATTTTCTGGGAATGTCTCCAAAAGTGTTCTTCATTGTGAACGTTTGCATAACTGGTAAACCATAAGAGATAGACAAAATTTTACTATACAAAAAATGTAGATCGCATTAAAATACACTATTTATGTCATATACATTTTTTTTGTTGAGTGAACTATTTTCAAGATTTTACTTTTCTCAAATAGGAATTCATTATTCATTTTTTTGTCCTGGTAATGCAAAGAGAATGGAATACTCTACATAGCAACAAGCTCTTAAAATATTTGACTATCGTTTAAAGTCTTGCATCTACAAGAAAATTAGCAATAAGATTAACATCTCGATATCTCGATTAACATGAAGCATATGGAGAATAAGCATTTGTAAAAATAGTTTGTACAAGAGTAGAGAAAGTCAAGTGAGTGTAACACATCAGATTTTTATAGGTAGAGGTAATAGTATTTGTGAAACTCTCACTGCAAAACAGGGCTGTCTACGTACAGCAACTTAGCATAATGCATAAGTGAAAGAATACATTCATTTGAAACTCAGGCCCACTGACAAGCTGATGTTTGCAAGAGCTTTTTATAAATTCCCATGATAATTCTGGGGATACACTGTGAGGTGGTGAAAAATTGTTGTTTTGCAATTCTTACAAGAAAAAAATATGTATCCCATAAGAAATAACCTCAGTCTGTGTTTTACCAAAGTTTCTTAAATACCTTCTTTCCAATTTCTGCAACCCTGTATAAGAAAATTTTCTCACATTTCTTGATTTCTACTGAGAACAGTAGATATTTAATAAATAGTAAACAAGAAAACAAAGAAAGAAAAACAAAGTAAGAAAAAGCACTGCTTGAAACTTGCACTATCACTTCCACAATGACTGCTCCAATTCTTAAATATTACCAAAGAAACAATTTTTATCATATTATGAAAACGCGCATCCTGAACCCATTAGAATCAATCAGTCATGCATTTCATGTACGAATTAAACATTACCTCATAAAAGGTTTATGCAAGTTGTTTCTTATTAAAAGTTAAACATGTTGTTATATCTAGTCACTGAACAAACAACGCTGCATAATGGATGAAATGTGAGCCATACAGGAGAAAAGAAAGACTATAAAGCTGTGCATTAGTCAGATATTGGTTCTCAAACCTGAAAGATAGGTTTATAATACTACAATGGGGGGTGTTTTCATTTTCTGGCTTGATATATGTAAGTCAGAAGCATATGCTTCGATTAGCAACTTTACTATGTGGCATTCCAATCAAGGTTGGCATCTTTTAAATGTAAATGCATTGTACCAGCCATTCAGAGTATGGATTTATGCTCAAAGTTATTATACATGTAAACAAATTTAATAATATTAAAATAAAGCTGATGATATTGTTTTTATATTATGTACTTGCAATATTGAGACTACAGTCAGTATAAGCACGTGTGTTTCTCCAACCTACTCATTAGAAAACCCATATCTTCACTCTGAACTGCTATAGCAGCAGCATACAAATTTGTTGTTGTCATAGAATTATCATCTCTGTGACTTGGAAGTTTTCAGACTTACCTTCTCAAATAGGATGACAGAATGAGCCTATTTACTATATTTAGTATTAGTCTACTCAAAATTTTAACCTTTATTACGCCCATTTTAGAAAAAACCTTTTTCACAATGCAAATTCTGTTAGTTCTTTGACATTATTATTTCCATCAAGGTTGCACATGTATTTAATAGCAATCAGATTCAGATGCTCTTTCTTTCACAGGGGCAGTCAGTTATCTCCACCACTAAACAATTTTCTTGACATTACTGTGTTCATTGGCACGCTGGCAATGAGAGAAAAAAGAGAAGGAGGTTTTGTGGGATATAAGGTGGATGCTTTAGAGGGATGAAGACATGCCATGAGGGCAAAAATTCAGATAGCAGTCAGGTTTGATTACATCATTCATAATGCAACATAATAATGTGGAAGAAGGTAAAGTTGTTAGATTCATTTCATTTTACTGTTGTGACAAACATGATGGGGATATTATCATATGTTTAGCTAGCATCATATAACATACAACACATTGTACAAACATTCATATTATTGTATGCCCCATAATTATGGCACGAGTTGACAAACCTGATTCCAGTTCATCAGTTAAGGAAAACTGCTTAATATGCACGATTAGTCTTTTGAAAAACTGAATTATGTAGTGTTGTTTTAAATGTTTTTTACTGGTCTAAACAAATACTGGGTGAGTTTCATGCAATTCTGAAGTTATGAATTCAATAAAAATGTAAAAACCACCAAAATATCAAATATGCAGTTTTGCTTCTTGAATTATTATGCAATGTTGTGGAATCAAATATGAACAGCATACATTATAATTGGAATTACCTCTTATTAATTTTGTTTCTGGATTGAACAATGTTGTTGCCCATTGTGCAAACAGCTCATCTTGGGTAAGACACTCGGCACCAAATTCACACTGATACTCTAGTTTAGAAATTACTCGTACTGTCTGCACTTCTTCTGCAACAGTGTGCACTCTATCATCCTAAACAAAACAAATATAATTAGGACATTAAACTTCTGGTATGAAATCTCTAATGAAAATATTTTATGTTATGGGTGTTGTTTTAAAATGTTTTAAGTACACTTGCTATCAAAATATAACTGTTCTAAGCAGTGTCCCTCATGCTTTCTTTAGTAACCTGGCTCAGATCTATAAATTTTAAATTCCTTCCAAGAACTAAACCAAATTCCAAATATGCACCTGAGTGAACAGATTGCTATCAACGAGCATTCAAAATGAAGTAGGGAACAAATTAAGTGTTGAGAAACTATGTATATGTTGGCAAGAGGGGGTAAAATTAGTGAATAGTACACACTTACATTTTCTGGAGTTATGTGAATCTACTACACCAGCGAATCTAATGCGCACCCCATATTTGAAACTTAGAATTATGAAAAAAAGGGTTTGTATTGAATGTAAAGCGCATCATTGACAAAAAATAGGTAATAGGTAGGGCTAGGATATTTATGACCTAAAAATCACCATAATATGCACCAAAGAATATGCTGTTATGACCAAACATTTACCAAAATATGCACAATAACATAATAAATATGACCTAACAATATTAAAATGAGGTAAAATTTCTACTGTAAAATAAATTAGTAAGTCAATTTTGATACTGAACTTATTATTTGAGAATAAAATGCACATGAGAAGCAAGCTAAACTATGCAATTTGACATTCCAGTATGATTTTAATTAACATTATAGGAACCTATGTGCTTTTTACATCCTCATTCAACTTCATATAAGCTCTGAGTTGCAATACACAATGAAGACCTTGTGCAAATTTTCAAATGAAGATTTCCTATTGTCAGCCAACAAAGCCTTGTACTTCGAAAAGCTCCTTTCTACTTCAGCTGACACAAGAGGAGCATATTTAAAATGAACAATTATCATTTGAATCTAAATCTGAATGATTAAGAGAGAACTTTTCACCCAACAAAATCATTGAAATGGAACACAGTGTATGATATCCTTCGTTTTTTTCTAACACCTTTTCCATTTTCTTTGACACTTCTTTTCCCACTTTACCACAAACACCCTCTAATTTATTCACAACTTTCTTCACTTGTTCTATCTGCTTCACCAGTGGCACTTCTGATCCCTCCAAAGCAGTTATGACAGCTGGAATAAATCCAAAATTTGATTTCATGTATGAAAGTTTGCCTGAAATTTCACCATTAGACATTAATTCTTGAGCTAGTCCAATTGAAGTAGCTTCACTGCTATCGAATGAATCAATGATGCTTTTCACAACGTTGAAGTTCTGGCAGTAATAGTTGCAGGCATCAACCCAGGACCCCCATCTTGTCAAAATGGGAGATGGTGGCAAGGGAATGTCTGGAGCTAACAACTTAAATGCTACAACACGTGAAGGGGCTTTCAAAAATATCTTTTTGACACATCCAATAAATTTGTCAACGTCACTGAATTTACTACGAATCTCCTCTGCAACTCGGTGCAAGGCGTGAGCTAAACAAGTCACATGCACCATTTTACTGTACAATGCTTTTAGAGAATCAGCAGCTTTCACCATATAAGGTGCAGCATCCGTTACGAAGAGAAGTACATTGTCATGCTTAACACCTTCGGGCCATATGGCACCCATAGATCTGTCGAACAACTTAGAAATGGTGGAAAAAATTACTTTTTCTGAATGTTCACAGTTTATTAGAAACTTTTCGCCTGGACCATCTTCTTTCAAAGTTCCCACAATGACATTTGCAATATATCTTCCCATAGAGTCTGTAGTTTCATCAATTGATACCCAAATTTTTTTATTTAGGAGCTGTTGTCTGATTTGTTGTATTGTTTTTTCGTAGCTTCGGCTGACAAAGTTCTTTCTTAATGTGGAAGAATCGGGAAGAGGTTGGCCTGTGTATTTTTCTAAGAATTCACGAAATTTTGGATGGTTTAGTTTACTTAAGGGAATATCAGCACAAAGGAAAGCTGTACAAAGTTCTTCGCAGAATGGTGAATAAGACTGGCGGGATTCCCCTAGGAGCATTTGCTGTAGTGTTTTTTCATTTTCAATCCGTTGTACTCCACGTTTGTGTTTATCTGTTGCCACATGCTGCTGAACATTAAATGACTTCTCCGCAGTTACTCTTACGTCACACAGTTTACAATAGAGTATTTTACCATCACTTGAAAACACTTTCTCACCATATTGAGACACAAACTTTTTTAGTTTTACTTGAACATTTTGCTTCACATTAGGCGTTTTTTCTTTACTGTACTGCACACGCTTACGACTTCAATAAGACTGAATAACATAATGAGTGAATTAGACACTTGTCTGCAGTCCAGAGTCCAGAATGACTTAATCAGATACCTGTTCATAGAGTAACAATAGCTTACACAAACTCACTGATGCGTAAGGGTGAAGTCCATATTGTGAATTCAAAGGAAACAGGGAAGGAATGTAGATACTTGCCATTTTCCAGGAAACAAAATGAGGTGCGCAATTCTGGGAAATGTAACACGGAATAAATAAATTGCATGAGAAAGTTCTTTTCTTCTTGAAAGAGTGAAAATATGACGATTATGACCATTTACTTACTAAAATATGCTCTATCAGAGAGAAATGGTCATATATACAAAAATATGACTTAACAAACTAGGTTAATTCATTTCGCTGTTTCATAAGAAGCATTTATATGTGTTTAAGGAACATGTCAGTCCTACCAAAAAATATATGCCCTATCATAAAAATCCTAGCCCTAGTAATAGGTATTTTATTTAAATTTATTTAATACAACAATGGATTTATCATATAGGTATATAAACCCATCAGATTATAGAATTCAAAGTGCCCTATTGTTAGGCGACACATTGTTAAAGAAGAAAATTAGTGAACATGAAATAAGGAAAGTATACATTCAGAATGAATTTATTAATGCAATACCGTAAATTACAAGTGTGAATCACCATTATTCACTAATGCTTTTATCACTGGAATCCTCGGAAATGTCCACATCAGAAATAGGTTCATTTCCTCTCTCCCCGTCATCCTCGTCGCTCCAGAGCACTCATCCTCTCTGTCATCCAAAGCATTTGAAATGCAGCATTTCTTGAATGACTTTACAATCAATGGTGCTTCAATGCTTTTCCAGGCAGCAGAAACCCAGTGTGCAATGGTATGTGGTGCAGCATGCTTAACTTTTCCTGTCGGGGTCAATTCATGGTTTGGTTCACAAAACCATTTTTGGTACTCCTTACGAACAGAACCTTTAAAAGGTTTATTTATACTAACATCCAGGGGCTGCAATACAGATGTCATCCCTTCAGGAATAATGACAATCACTGTCTACGCTATGTACCTTCTTTTTTACATCGTTAGTGAGATGACCACAAAATGCATCCAGACAGAGTATTGATGGTGGATTGGAAAGCCCACCGGGACAACGTTCCCATACATTTCGGATCCAATCATGCATCAATGATTTGGTCATCCATCCCTTCACCTGGTTTCAAATAATGACATCATTAGGAAACAGTTTTTCATTCTTAGGGGTTTTGGTACACATTTTCCTCTTAAAGATTAAGAAAGAGGGAAGTTTGCATCCATCCGCTGTGATTGCCAGGATTACTGTTATGCGCTGTTTTTCGCATCCTGTTGTTTTGATGATAACTTCCTTTGTTCCCTTCTCAGTAATAGTGTAGTTTCGTGGCATATCAAACCAAACTGGCATCTCATCAGCGTTGCCTATTTTCCCCGTTGAAAATTTATTTCTTCAGAAGTGAAATGACATATCGCTGAAACGTTTGTAGTTTGTCCTCAAAATCTGAAGGGAATTTTTGGCACATTGTTGTACAGTGCCTTAGAGATAAACCTGTCCACTGCATGAAACGATCCACCCATCCACAGCTAGCCTTAAACTCTTGTTTCGGAATACCAAGAACTTCAGCCTCCTCTGTAACTTTCTTTTGTATAGTGTCACTAGTCACAGGTTGCCCATTATTCCTCCTTTCATGCACAAATTCCAGCATGTTTTCTTCAACTTCTGGATGTCTTCCTTGCGAGGACCCGTAAATTTCTTCCTACTAGCTTTAGTACCAAATAAGCCAATTTCTGTTTTTGCCACAAGCAAAAATTGCTCTCTGATATATTGAACTCCCTTCCTGCCTTTCTATTACCATTTTTTTTAAGCATAAAGGATTACTTTACGCTTTAAAGAAGCATCATAAGATGTTATTCTCTGTTTGCCCTTGCCCTCCATATTGTAACTAAAAACGCTCAATAATAGGCCAATGATAAATGAGCAGCTAGTTTGTCGTGAGTTTCTGGATGCATGTTAACTCCAGCAATCCATTGTGACATAATAAACAAAAAAATAGAATAAAGTTACTAGCGTTCTATGGAATGGATTTGCACTTGAATCTAATGTGCCAGCAAATCTAATGCGCACCACGATTTTGAGTACTACCTTTGGTCAAAAAAGGTGCGCATTACATTCGCGTAAATACAGTATATCACAAAAGCAATTCACGTCTTCCTTCACTGATAGCACAGCTGGCTTTTCTTTAAACTAAGACGAAATGCATGATGTCAGTGACTGCAGCTGGCCTATCTTTAAATGAAGAAGAGAGGCAGGTCTAATAACAGTGGCCAAGTGGGGTTTACAACTGGCCTCTCTTTAAACGAAAAACAGAGGCAGATAAGAGTCTGCCAAATGGAACCTCAGCTGGTTTTATTTAAAAGAGGTGAAGTGGGTAATTAGTTGGCAAGTGGATGCCTCTTTTCAGGTTTTATGTAATTACATATTCCATTCATGTGCAAGTAGCAACACTAAAACCCCATATGTTAATGAATCATTTAGAAGTATCCTTATTCTGAAGCTTTAAATGATGTATTTTTACATATTTTAATGTCATACATTTTAAATATTTGAAACATAATATTATTAGCTCTTAGATATTACGAAAGAATGTTGTAATTGTTTTTCTCCAATTTCACACTGAACTCTTTAATTGATATATGCTTGGAAATTATTTACACTGCCTGATTCATCTGTCTTTTAGTAATCAAATGCCCATTTTCCCTTATTTATGCTATTCTACCAAAGGATGGACATCCTTTTGTGATGTTACAGCTTGTGTATTCCTTGAAGTAACAGTAACACGAAACAAATACCATTGCACATGTGGGTCATGAAGGACAGTGTAAACGTTACTTATACTCTGTTGACATGACCATTCTGCACTAACACCCCAATCACTTGCTCTTAACATTAACATATGTTCTTCCACTTTTCTTTTTTCTTCACAAGCTTAGTCTGATATTAGAAGTCTTAGTTCCGTGAAACTATTGCTTTGTCACCAGCCTCATCCTCACTAGTTTTGAAGTTAAATGTCCTCTGTGGTGTATGGTTGCCATGCTAGCCTCTAGTTCCCAAGGTTGTGGGTTCAAACCTGGCGGAGGGTGATGGATTTTTTTCGGATGTAAAAATCCTTAGTATGGCTTCCTTCGGAAGGGAAGTGGAGCTGGTGGTCCCGTATCATTGATTTACGGCAGGTAAAAGAACCTCAAGCCTGATAAAGAGGCCTCTGAGCAAAATTTTCAGTCTTTCACATCCAATATAGAATGAGACGCTAAGCACCACAGCAGTTAAAGAAAGTCCATAAATAAAACTCAATTAATTTATTTGAAATTAAAATCTTGGATTTCTACTGATAAGTCTTTACAACTGATGGTAAAGTCCTCCTCTGCAAAGCGTGTGACAAACACATTGGGTGCTCCATGAAATCACAGCTAGAGCAACATTTTAAACTTGTACTTCATGTAAGAAATGAAGAACATACTCTGTCGAAGAAAATTTTCTCTTACAAACGTGGTTATAGAATCTTCATCTTTTAGCAGTGAGTTTAATAAAGATTTGTGCTTGGCTCTGGTTACAGTGAACATACCATGATATAAAATAAGAGTGCCAAAGTTCCAATAATTCCCTCAGAAACATTGCAACTTTAATATTCTAGACGAGTCATTAAGGAAAAATACCTGAATTCCTACTACATACACACCCTGGAAATCATAAAAGATGAGCTTGGTGATTCCTACATACGGATTGCCTTAGATGAGGCGATTGATTCCTTGGGTAATTTCGTTGTAAATCTCATTGTTGGAAAATTAGATCCAGAGGCTCCCTCCAAGCCTTGCATAATTTCCTGCAAATCACTGGAGCAGACAAATCATGGAACTGTTTCTCGATTTGTGAACAAGACTTAAGGAATTAGGAATGAAGAAAAACTGCTCATGTTCTACTGAGATACTACATCATATATGCTAAAAACTCTGGGGGGAGGCACTGTCTTTGTATTACCCCAACATGATGCACTTCATATGTTTGGCACATTGACCATCTTATAGCTAAGGCTATAAGAGAGAAATCTGCTAAAGTTAATGGTTTAATATCAACACCAAAAAGGTTTTCTGCAAATTTCCGTATTGCATTTAGTGCTGTAAAATGCTGCGAGCTCATACACCCTTACCTCCACAAGGTGATAACCAGATGGAGAACCTGTATAGAAGATATCAACTTCTATTTCCCACATTCTGAAGCAGTGAAGTCAGTTCCACAACTTTTTCCCCTGAAAGTGCAGTGTCTGTGCATTAGTGCCTTTTAAGACTGAAGGTAGCCTTTTCTGTTGCATACATTTCCAGCAATTATAAATGGATTCCTAACAGCATTAAAAAGATGGAAACTTCCAGATTGGCCCTCCATGAATCCATGTTTACAGTGAAACATGCATCCAAAAAACTGAGAGCTGAGTTAGGAGTAATTGGCAAGTGTTTTTCAGCAAAATTCAATTATGTATTAAAAGGAACCCGCTGTAGACAATATTTTCGAAGGTGTGCAACTGATGGAGAACCTTGTTCCGAGTGTCATTCTGCACTTCAAATGTGCGCCAGTGTTTTCATGTGCAGTTGAAAGATTGTTTTCCATTTAAAAAGCAGTTTAACATACAGAAGGCTATCCAAGTCTTTAGAAAATAATGAAAAATATTTAACTATTAATTGTGACTCCAAAGAGAATTGAGCTGAGAGTAAATAAATGCATGGAGGTAACACTATTAATTTGATGTGTAAATTTTGCTAATGTTCAGTTTCTTTAGGACGTGGGAGGGGGGAGGGAAGAAAAGAAATCATACATCAAAACTGAGGTTTTAAGTTACTTATTTTTCCCTCAAGACAACAAAAATATTCTTCTTCCTATGGTCATATTAGGGGCTTTGACTTGAGATACAACTGATAGTACTTTTATTTGCTCAACTGTAGGCTTTCTTAATGTTAGTTATTTATTAATCTTTACTATTACACACACTCACATTCACTTCCAGACTGTACAAAGGATAGGAAATAATTCTGGTTAATTAAATATTCCCCACCCCAGCAGTGAACAGAACCTGGGACCTCTGGATTGGGAATCCGGAACACTGACCACTAGACCACAGTGGCAGTCAATACCAAATCTTGATTCTTCACAATAAATTATTTCTTATTTTTTTGTTTTGTTTGTATGTTCAAATTCCTTTCACAAGGGATGTCGCATTAGATGATAAATGTACATAATGATTGTTCAAATGCACCAGGGCCCACAGAGCTTAGAGTTACCCAATATTTGCCTTGTCAGGTTAGGGGGGCAAACTTTATAACAAACCTTGGTGTTCTCCCTAAATAAAATTGGAACTTGAGCTCTTGGATTATAAGGCAGGCATGCTACCCCTATACCACTGAGGTAGGCTAGTGACTTCTTCCAAATGGTTGAACTTATGTGTATATAGAAAACTTTATTAATTTTACTTCCTCATTAAAGTTGTGATTTTGTTTTAAAAAATGAGCTACAATTTAATGTGCTTCATAAATTATATGAATCTCATTTCCCAGTTTCTTTTAGTGTTTTCAGTATATATTTTCCTCTAATTCTTGCAGCTGATTTCATACACACCTAGGTTTCTTTGGTTAAATAAGGATCTCATTGCCAAATACATAGATGCTAGGCAGAGACCTCTACAAGACAGATGGGTTGACGGTTGATCTTAGTTGAAGATGAACAACAAGCACCTTAGAAACATTTTCTAAACGTAAAGCTATTTTAGTTCTTGTAACATATTATTTTGAATGAGCATAAAAACATAAAACTAAAATTTTGAAATCTGCTTTTTGCTCATAATTAAAACATTTCTTCACATGCATGAGGGGGAAAAAGTTCTACTTTTTTTACAAAATTCATTTTTTAAAAGAACTAAGCAAATTATCACTTATAATTTATTATGTCTTAATGAAAGTTTATGGAAATTATCATTTATAAATATCAGGTAAACCAATAATTACAAATATCAGGTAAACCAATAACTTTTTATTTAAAGGTGAGTCGGAATTGTTACACTAACATCACTTAAGTTTACTCACTTAACATGTTTCGGGAAACGGTTGTTCCCATCCTCAGAAGGTTAATTCGACTGGCCCGTGTTGTTGGTGTTTCCGTTTTTTGGACTGGATCCTGTGGTGGCATCTTGTGGTGGAGAAATGTACTTCCAGAGAGGATTTGGTGGCGGCAAATCAAAATTCATTAGATTTGTGTTGTGTTTTAGAATGGTGATCTTCTCCCATGCATCTAATTCGACTGCAAATTTGGCTGGTTTGACTAATGTAATATTGGGTTTGATGTTGTGATTAGTGATCCAAAAATGGTGTGAAACTGCAGATTTGTCCATTTGTTTGTATTTAATACATCTCATGTGCTCCTTTAGCCTAGTTTCTAAGTTTCTTTTTGTCTTACCTATGTATACTTTATTGCAATCTGAACAATTGATTTTATAGATTCCAGCTTTTTTGTCTTGTGGAATGGGGTCTTTTAACTTGTTACAAAGTAATTTCTCTATGTTAAATTTGTTCTGTGGAGCTAGGCTGATGTTATGTTTCATGAAAATCTTCTTAAATTTGTGAAATGTTCCTGGGTGGTATGTGAATTTCTTGAACTTTAGCTCTTTATCTTGCTGGCTGAGATTTGTTGTGTTTCTGATGTGCATCTGTCGTTTGAATTTTGCAATTTTTTTGTCAATAGTTGCTTTGTTGTACCCATTATGTATTGCTGTATAGTAGACACAGCAATACATAATGGGTACAACAAAGCAACTATTGACAAAAAAATTGCAAAATTCAAACGACAGATGCACATCAGAAACACAACAAATCTCAGCCAGCAAGATAAAGAGCTAAAGTTCAAGAAATTCACATACCACCCAGGAACATTTCACAAATGTAAGAAGATTTTCATGAAACATAACATCAGCCTAGCTCCACAGAACAAATTTAACATAGAGAAATTACTTTGTAACAAGTTAAAAGACCCCATTCCACAAGACAAAAAAGCTGGAATCTATAAAATCAACTGTTCAGATTGCAATAAAGTATACATAGGTAAGACAAAAAGAAACTTAGAAACTAGGCTAAAGGAGCACATGAGATGTATTAAATACAAACAAATGGACAAATCTGCAGTTTCACACCATTTTTGCATCACTAATCACAACATCAAACCCAATATTACATTAGTCAAACCAGCCAAATTTGCAGCCGAATTAGATGCATGGGAGAAGATCACCATTCTAAAACACAACACAAATCTAATGAATTTTGATTTGCCGCCACCAAATCCTCTCTGGAAGTACATTTCTCCACCACAAGATGCCACCACAGGATCCAGTCCAAAAAACGGAAACACCAACAACACGGGCCAGTCGAATTAACCTTCTGAGGATGGGAACAACCGTTTCCCGAAACATGTTAAGTGAGTAAACTTAAGTGATGTTAGTGTAACAATTCCGACTCACCTTTAAATAAATTCAATACACATCACTGTTTCTAGCTTCTTTTCATTACAATATATACGAAACCAATAACTGTTTGTAAAGGAAGTATCAACACTCAACACTGTTATTACACCACCAGTTATCTAATGAAGGGGTAGAAGGGTTTATTTTATTTTCCTTTCTAATAAGATAGATGACACCCTAAGACAATTCCAATTTTAAAATTATACAGAAAATTTGAGTCAGAATTGAAACACTTAACATCACTTACATGTTTTACAACCTGACCAGTTTCGGGAGCTAATTGCTCCCATCATCGGAAGTGGCCGACTGGTTCCTCGTAGTGTTGTCCCATATGCATCTGTGTGTAGTGGAATCTGGTATAATGATAAAACTTCACAGTGGGTTCAGCAATTCAAAATTAATCACATGGTGTTTATGTTTTGTGATTAATAGCTTTTCCCAAGTATCCAACTCTGTTGTGCGTTTTGTCAGTTTTAAGAGTGTTATATTTGGTGTGATGTTATTTGTTGTCCAAAAGTGATGTGCAACTGCAGATTTGTCCATCTGTTTGTATTTGGTGTGTCGTTTATGTTCTTTTAATCTGTTCTCTAAATTTCTTTTTATTTTACCTATGTATATTTGGTCACATTCTAGGCAATTAATTTTTTTTCTGAGGGATTTGGTCCTTTGATTTGTTGCAGAGTAATTTCTCTATACTTAATCTGTTTTGTGGAGCTAGGCAAATGATGTGGTTTTTGAAGATGATGTGGAATTTGTAGTGAGTCCTTGGGTGGAAAGTGAACTTCTTGAAAATAATTTTGCTTTTTTGTTGGGTAAGGTTTGTGGTGTCCTTAATGAGTTTCTGTTTCTTGAAATGTGCTATTTTTTTGTCAATGATTTGTTTGGTGAAGCCATTGATCATGGCTGTGATAACTTTGTGTTTGTATTCTGCTGTAAATGAATGAATGAATAAACTTCATTTGTACATTTCTTTATACACAATCCTTTTCACAATATTCCACTTATAAACTAACTTAGTCTATGCACAAATTTTCTTGCCAGCTATGTTCTACCTTGTGGCGGTATTTTTATTGTTTGCCCCACGTTGTGGAAACAATATGTAGTGGTATTACTGTTTGTAGTCGAAAGATGCTACTGTTTATCTGCCGCACGTATGAAAGACAGTTTGTCGCGGTCACTTCGTGTTATCTTTTGCTGAGCACCTGTTATTGTATTTAATTTTGGGTTCACTGTCCTCCGGCTAGCTATAATTTCTCGGTCAAGCACTTATCTTGTACAGGTGTGTAAACGGAAAGGAGTTTTTTTTATCCAAAGATAACACTAATGAAAGAATTTGTTTTACACTTTTATTGTCGTAACACATTATTCACTTTCACCTATTAATCTTGACACTCGCCAAACTGAAACTGTTATAATAACTTCTTTACTGCACATTATTAATTCGCGTACTTCAACTTTTTGTGTAATTAACTTTACGACACGAGAGATTTTTCATAACTTTGCGACGTGTAACCTGTAAATCGATAAACTGTGCGGTGTATTCACCATGACTGCCTCCGTTGAACTCATCGATGTCTTATACGCGAATGCTTCTGTTGGACTATGTGAAACTTGACCCTGACACTGAATTTATACTTCCTCGCCCCAATATGCTTAAAGATTATAACCGAGCTGCTATTGGTTAATAAAATGTGCCAACATTAGCGTCTATATTTATATCCAATGAAAATTACGAAAACATATGCTCTGGAAAAAAATGTTCCAGCAAATTCTAAGAAAAACGCGCCACTCTGACGTCATTTGCTCGTCTCTAATAATGATAAACAGCTCACCCCCTCGCTACATTATTGCACGCTATTATTGTCAGTTTCAGTAAGGTCGTATAAACCCACTTCTCGACAATAATTACAATCAACAAACATCTCAAATCAATGTCACACAACAATGCATATTCATACTACAATCACTCTGACATTTACATAATTTGTGATACAGATTACTGCGTCAACCTACACTGCTCATTTTGCCTGGCACTCTGGCCTTATGGCTCAGCTGAGTAGCCCTTGCTATCCTTAATCACCTATGATCCCTCCTCTCTCTCCTCCATTTGCCCTTCTACCTTTCTTCTCTCTCTTACTTTTCTAATCCGTTTCTCCTTTACTTTCTTTAAGAACTCCCCCATATTCTTATTTTTCTTTTCTTGTTAACATTGATACGGTAATTTGTATCACAAATTACTTAAATGTAATTAATGATTGTAATATGAATTGCTGCGGTATTAATGTTGTAGATCATTAATTGTAGCTCCGCGTTTGGAAGCCAATATGCGACGGTTGCTGCTTTACGTAATGTTGTTTACATCACGTGTGTTGAAGCCTTCTTGTGACGTCATTCTTTGTTTGGTTCGTAGCTCCCTCTGACGTTAGCAATTTGTATCAATTAGTTTCTGAAAGAATTTAAGGTTATGTATATTGTCCTCCGGCTAGCTATCATCTTATCTTGGTAGAACTTGTATCTCTTGCAGGGTGTGAATCGGAAAGGAATCTTTTATCCAGAAATTATACTGACGAAGAAATTGGTTTTATAACTTTTATTGCTGAACACATTCACAAACACTTTTACAAATTAATCTGGATACTCGCCAAACTGAAACTGTTTTTAATAACTTCTTACTTATCACTTTTAACTTGCATACTTCAACTTTGTGTAGAATTAACTTTATAATAATTTAGATTCTCGTAATTCTGCTGCGCGTAACTTGGCGAAATAAATGAACTGAGAGACCGACGTGGAGAGTACTGAGAATTTTGTAGAACTGGGGACGATGTGTAATGTGTTGAGAATCTTGTTGCACTGGGGACTGGGTACCTCGGACCTGGCTTATTTATACGCTTGCCTCAAGATACGCCTAAAGATTATAAATGAACTGCTATTGGCTAATAAAACGCGCCAACATTAGCGTCTATTTTAATATCCAATGAAAACCACTAATACATATTTCTTTTAGGGAACATTCTAGAAGCTTTTACCGAAAAGGCGCGAAACATTACGTAACTTCCTGGTTCCCGGCAATGACAAACAACTCACCCCCTTGCTGCATTATTGCGTTATTGTTGACAGTTTCAGTAAAGCCGTATATTATTATTTACCAATAATAATTACAATTAATAAACCTCTGAAATCAATGTCACATAAAAATACATATTTATATTACAATCATTATTTACCTTTAAGTAATTTGTGATACAAATTACCGTATCAGAATATGTATTTTTATGTGACATTGATTTCAGATGTTTATTAATTGTGATTATTATTGGTAATTAATAATATACGGCTTTACTGAAACTGTCAATAACGCAATAATGCAGCGATGGGGTGAGTTGTTTATCATTACCGGGAACAAGGAAGTTACGTAATGTTTCGCGCGGTTTCGATAGAAGCTTCTAGAACATTTCCTAAAGCATATGTATTCGAGGTTTTCATTGGATATTAAAATAGACGCTAATGTTGGCGCGTTTTATTTAGCCAATAGTAATTCATTTATAATCTTTAGGCATGTCGAGGAGTGGGGGTATATAAGCCAGGCCCGAAGTCGGTCGCCCTGCAGTTCATCAAAATTTCATGTACACTACACATCGATAGTCAGTCCTTCAGTTCAAGTTACGCGCAGCAGAATTACGAGAATATTATAAAGTTAATTATACACAAAGTTGAAGTACGTGAGTTAAAGGTGATAAGTAAGAAGTTATTACAAACAGTTTCAGTTTGGCGAGTATTCAGATTAATATGTAAAAGTGTTGGTGCACGTGTTCTATAATAAAAGATTATAAAACAAATTTCGTCATTAAGTGTAATTTCTGGACAAAAGATTCCTTTACCGCTTCACAACTTGAATAGAGATACATGTCCTACCAAGATAAGATGATAGCTAGCCGGAGGACAATATACAAAACTTTAAATTCTTTCGGAAACTAATTAATACAAATTGCTAACGCCAGAGGGAGCTACGAACCAAACAAGGAGTGACGTCACAAGATGGCAACACATGAAGTCACACAACCTTAATACAGCATCAAATTGGCTTCCAAACGTGGTGCTATAATAATGTTAAATAAATTTGTAACATTAATAACGCATCATATTGGCGCCCAACGTGGGGCAAAATGACCAGGAAAGGATCAAAATAACCAGGAAGTAGCAGAATTAACCAGGAAAGGATCAGCATAATCAGGACGTGGAACGAAAGCAGCAGTAAAATGATCTACAAGACGCAGATTCCAGAAACAACAAAAGGAACGACAGACTATACGGATGATTGGACATCGTAATTCCGAGATTACGAGGCAACAGGGTAATTTAACTACAAAACAACAAGACGACATAGATTCATCACAACACAACGCAGAAGCGACATACAAATCTAGGAGAATGGGGCAGACAGCTGGACATCTAAGCAACATCAGCAGATAGCATCAGAAAGGTTAGAAAAGTGTGATTTTAATTCTAAAAAAAAAAAAGTGTAAAACAAGAAACAATGATGGAAGGGGATAATGTAACAGTTAGCTGTAATTCAATACAGATTACAGAAAATAGCTTAAACAATGTAATATTTGAGGGAGAAAATGTTAGTGCAGAAAGTCAGAATAAAACAGCAGGAAATGTTAATTTTGATGTTAGTATGATGATGGAAATGCTGAGAAATATGAATGAGAATATGGAAAAGAAAATGTTAGACATGAGCCGGGAAATAAGGGAAGATCTTAGTAAGAAAATAGATCAAAACAGGGAAGAAATTTGTAAGAATAATGAGAAATTAGAAAAGAAAATAGATCAAAACAGGGAAGATATGCAAAAGAGTCATAGGGAATTAAGGGAAGATATTGGTAAAAGCTTAGAACAAAACAGGAAATCAATTGAAAACATTGGTAGGAGTAATGATGTATTAGAGCAAAAAGTAGATCAAAGCAGTGAAGAAATTGAAAAGAAAGTTACGAAGCTAGATAGTAGTATGCCAGAAATGAGAGATGAAAATGAGGAAGTAATAGTAAGTGAGACAGGAGAAGTTTCAAAGAAAATGCTAGACATGAGCATGGAAATAGGTAACAAAGAAAGTGAGGTTAATACTAAAAGTGAGGTTAATGTAGAATGTACAGAGTTAGGAAGTCAAATGAGTAGTATTTCAAGTGAGATAAGAGAGATAAAAGAGGTTAGGAATGTAGATGTAAATGAGGCGCAGGTTAATTTCAGAGGGGAAATATCAGAAATACAGAAGGAGTCAATAATGCAAAGAAAGAAATTGTACCAAGATGTTCAAAATGAAAACTCCAGTCCAGTACAGTTTAGTACAGATTTGTTAGAGTACTTTCAAATTAAAGAGATAGTAAAAGAATTGAAAATGAAAGTTGGTAAAAGATATGAAGTTCAAGAAACTGTAGATTGTTTTCAAATATTATCAGGAAATGAAATTTCAAATGAATACAAGAGGTTATTCATTAACAAAAATTTGAAGGTTAGGAGAAGGCTACGAGTAATGTTTAGCCACACACAATTTGATCCAGGAGGGTAAATAGCAATGAGATGTAAACTAAATGCTGGATAGATAAAGATGACTTGCAGAGAAATGTATTGGAACGTAAGAGGGTTAACTATATATATATATATATGTCATGAGAAAACAGAAATAAATTCAAAAAAAAAAAAATATAGAAAAATAAAAAGAAATAAATATTTAAAAAAAAAAAAATTAAATTTTTAGTAACTGTAACAACATTTGAAAATTAAGAATACAAAGATTGAAACTTAATATGATATTAAAGTAAAAGTACGTAAATACAATTCCAAGAACATTGTTAAAATAAAGTACAAAATAACAAAAATGGGTAAAAATATAATTAAAAACAAATATTTATGTAGCAAACAAAAAAAATGTGAAACATTACCTAGATTTAAGAGATGTAAATAGATGTAGAGGGTGAATATTTTGGTAAATATGTATAATAATTACAGAAATCCTAAATGTATAAATTTTGTCAACTTAAGAAAGTAAACAATTTGGTAGCAGTGATTAAATAATTTAGGGTAAAGTATTTGCTATCAAAAATTTGTGATGTCAGATTAATATCTAAATTAATTAAACCAGAGCCAGTAAGTAGTGGCGAGATAAAACATATGTCGTATGTTAAATGCGTGTCAAGTGTCAAGTGAAAGTGATAGCGTGTGTTCCAAGATTTAGGAGACTAAAAACACAATTATCAAATTTCCAAACAAGCTGTAAATATTTATAATTTATGTTTCTAGTGGGGCATATGATACGGTAATTTGTATCACAAATTACTTAAATGTAATTAATGATTGTAATATGAATATGTATTTTTATGTGACATTGATTTCAGATGTTTATTAATTGTGATTATTATTGGTAAATAATAATATACGGCTTTACTGAAACTGTCAATAACGCAATAATGCAGCGATGGGGTGAGTTGTTTATCATTACCGGGAACAAGGAAGTTACGTAATGTTTCGCGCGGTTTCGATAGAAGCTTCTAGAACATTTCCTAAAGCATATGTATTCGAGGTTTTCATTGGATATTAAAATAGACGCTAATGTTGGCGCGTTTTATTTAGCCAATAGTAATTCATTTATAATCTTTAGGCATGTCGAGGAGTGGGGGTATATAAGCCAGGCCCGAGGTCGGTCGCCCTGCAGTTCATCAAAATTTCGTGTACACTACACATCGATAGTCAGTCCTTCAGTTCAAGTTATGCGCAGCAGAATTACGAGAATATTATAAAGTTAATTATACACAAAGTTGAAGTACGTGAGTTAAAGGTGATAAGTAAGAAGTTATTACAAACAGTTTCAGTTTGGCGAGTATTCAGATTAATATGTAAAAGTGTTGGTGCACGTGTTCTACAATAAAAGATTATAAAACAAATTTCGTCATTAAGTGTAATTTCTGGACAAAAGATTCCTTTACCGCTTCACAACTTGAATAGAGATACATGTCCTACCAAGATAAGATGATAGCTAGCCGGAGGACAATATACAAAACTTTAAATTCTTTCGGAAACTAATTAATACAAATTGCTAACGCCAGAGGGAGCTACGAACCAAACAAGGAGTGACGTCACAAGATGGCAACACATGAAGTCACACAACCTTAATACAGCATCAAATTGGCTTCCAAACGTGGTGCTATAATAATGTTAAATAAATTTGTAACATTAATAACGCATCAACATTTTAATTGCTACTATTTTTCCATCCATTTTTTCCCATTTTTCCTCCCATACTTTTTGTCTCCATTCTGCTAATTCTTTGCATTCTGTCATATAATGCTGTGTGCTTTCACTACCTCCATGTAGTTTACAAATTCCGCTTTTTCTGCCTCTTAGCCCTCTCAGGTACCTTGATCCTGTTCTCATCCAAATAAACACTTCTTTTTCAGCTCTATTACAATAATCCACATACCCTTCTCTTCCCCATTTTCTTTTTACTAACCTATAGAACCCTAGTGATTTTTTATTCTCTAAGCTTCCCCAAATCTCTTGTCTTTCTATGTCCTCCACTCTGTTTCTTACTGATTATCCAGAAGCCATTGCTAATATTCTTGTTTGTGTTCTGTTTCTGTTAGTGGTGTGTAAACCAATCTATGGGTCAAATTGTTTAGGACAGCATGTTTGTGTGGTACCGGGTATAACCTATTATTTTTTATGTAGTTTTCAGAATGTGTAGGTTTCCTGTAGATCCCAGAATTGATTTTTTTCTGGTTTCTAACTACTTTCAAATCTAGGAACGGTAGAGTACCTTTATTTTCTGTTTCCATAGTAAATTGTATAGATCTGTTCTGTAAATTTAGCAGTCTGAGGGCATCCTGGATGAGCTTGTTGTGTACTATTACAAATATTTTGACATATCTGTGCCACACTTTGTAAATTTGCAGAAAGGAGGTGGTTATGTGTGATTCAAAGTTACTCATGAAAAAGCCAGCAAGAACGGTGATAGAGAGTTTCCCATGGCTAAACCTGAAGTCTGATGATAGTATCTATTGTTGAAAGTGAAAGTGTTCTGATTGATGCAAAGTTCTGTGAGATTCAAAAGGTCATCTATTTCATTTTGTGTTATATTGTTTTGGGTAAGCCTTTTTTTTTTTAGTTGTTGTAGGAGTTCATCTATAGGGATACCAAGGAAAAGTGTAGTGATGTCAAAAGATACTAATTTATCTTCCGGTTTCAATTCTGTGTTCTATTTTTATGACTAAATCTTGGGAGTTCTTGATACTTAGGCTGTTGTATTTATGTAGTGAAGTGAATTTCTGTGTGAGCCATTTTGCCAAATTATATGTGGTGAATCAATATTGTTTATTATAGATGTCATTTTGTTGCTTGGTTTATGGATTTTTGGGAGTGCATACAGTCTTAGTAATGTGGGATGATTGGGTTTGATTCTGGTTTTTTCTTTATCTGTTAGGGTTTTAACTTTATGCTGTGGCAGTAATTTGTATCACAACAATGTAAATGCCAGAGTGATTATAGTGTAAATAAGCATTATTGTATGACATTGATTTGAGATGTTTGTTAATTATAAGCATTGTTAGGAAATAAGTTTACACGGCCTCACTGAAACTGACAATAAGAGCAGGTAACAATGAGCGAGGGGGTGAGTTGTTTATCAATTATAAGAGACAAACAAATGACGTCAGATTGGCGCGCTTTTCTTAGAAATGGCGGGAATTTCTTCCCTAGAGCATATGTTTTCATAATTTTTGATTGGATATAAAAATAGACGCTAATGTTGGCTCGTTTTATTAACCAATAACAGCTCGGTTATAATCTTTAGGCATATCGGGTGTGGGAGTATAAAAAGCTAAAGCCAGAGGCAAGTATTGCCCAGTTCAACAAAATCATCCACGCATTACACGTCGCTGAGTCCAACAGAATCATTCAGAAGTTAAACGTCGCTTAGTTCATCAGAATCGTTCGCGGGTTATACGTTGCGCAATTTTACAAAATCTCTTGCGTTGTAAAGTTAGTTATAAATGTGAAATACGCGAATTAATAATGTGCAGTAAATAAGTGATTATAGTGATATTAGAAAATATAACAGTTTCAGTCTGGCGTGTATCAAGAATCAATATGTGAAATTGAATAATGTGTGACGACAATAAAAGTGTAAAAACAAATTCTTTTACCAGTGTTATCTTTCAGTAACAACTCCTTTCCGTTTACACACCTTGTTCAAGAGATGTGCTCGACCGAGAAATAATAGCTAGCCGGAGGACATTGAACCCAAATTTAAAAATAGTAATACAATAACAGGCGCTCAGCAAAAAGATAACACAAAGTGACCGCGACAAATTGGCTTCCATACGTTGTGCAAATAAACATGAAGCATCTTCCAACTAGCTAACAAATATTCCATTGCAAATTGGCACCCAGAATGTGGGGCTAACAAATATAATTCCACTTCAATGCACAGAGAGATTGAAGGATCTTATTTGAGCTTTTAGTGGGTCTGTTTTGATTTCTGTATATGCATTATCTTGGAGTAGGTTTTCCACTCTGGCATGGTAGTCTTCTTTGTCCAGGATTACCAATTTGCCACCTTTATCAGCTTTGGTGTAAATTACGGGTTTGGATTTTAGTGACTTTATGATTCTGTTGTCTGGAAAACTATTGTGATTGGTAGCTATAACTTCTTCTAGGACTGTTGTACGTTGTTTCTGAACTATCCCTTTAGTGTTTTTCTCTAACTCGCTGGTGCCAATATCTATATTAGCGACTATTTCTTCTACTTTGTTTGTATAGCCTATACAAGTTTTTAAAGTACTTGAGCTTACAGCACTAAATAAGGGCCTAAAATAAGGTGGCAAATTGGTAATCCTGGACAAACAAGACTACATTGCCAGAGTGAAAAACCTATTCCAAGGTAACACATGTACAGAAATCAAAACAGACCCACTAAAAGCTCAAATAAAATCCTTCAATCTCTCTATGCATAAAGTTAAAACTCTAACAGATAAAGAAAAAATCAGAATCAAACCTAATCATCCCACATTACCAAGACTGTACGCACTCCCGAAAATCCATAAACCAAGCAACAAAATGAGATCCATAATAAACAATATTGATTCACCCACATATAATTTGGCAAAATGGCTCACACCAAAATTCACTTCATTACATAAATACAACAGCCTAAGTATCAAGAACTTCCAAATTTAATCATAAAAATAGAACACAGAATTGAAACCAGAAGATAAATTAGTATCTTTTGACATCACTACACTTTTCCTTGGTATCCCTGTAGATGAACTCCTACAACTAAAAAAAAAAGGCTTACCCAAAACAATATAACACAAGATGAAATAGATGACCTTTTGAATCTCAAAGAACTTTGCATCAATCAGAACACTTTCACTTTCAACAATAGATACTATCAGTAGACTTCATGTTTGACCATGGGTAACCCTTTATCACCATTCTTTGCTGACTTTTTCATGAGTAATTTTGAATTATACATAATCACCTCCTTTCTGCAAATTTACAAAGTGTGGCACAGATATGTCAAAATATTTGTAATAGTACACAACAAGCTCATCCAGGATGCCCTCAAACTGCTAAATTTTGAAGTAGTATTAATGTTACAAATGTGTTTAACATTAATTGTAGCTCCGCGTTTGGAAGCCAATTATGCGACGGAAAATGTTGCATGTTGATGCTTGTGATGTTTATGCATGTGTGTTTACTTCACGCGTTGCCATCTTGTGACGTCATTCGTTGGTTGGTTCGTAGCTCCCTCTGGCGTGGCAATTTGCATCAGTTTTGAAATAATTCACTTTAAATGTTCTCCGGCTAGCTATTTAGGTAGACATTTAACTCTTGCAGGGTGTGAATCGGAAAGGAATCTTTTATCCAGAAATGATACTGATGAAGAAATTGGTTTTATAATTTTTATTGCCAAACACGTTCACTAACACTTTTTACATATTGAATCTGGATACTCGCCAAACTGAAACTGTTTATAATAACTTCTTACTTATCACTTTTAACTCGAGTACTTCAACTTTGTGTATTTTTTTAAATGTATAATACTTTATAAGAATTCTTGTAATTCTGCTGCGCGTAACTTGACGAAATGAAGGACTGGCTGACGATGTGTAGTGTACACGAAATTTTGATGAACTGAAGGACCGACGTGTAATGTATTGAGAATTTTGTAGAACTGGGGGACACTCCACCTCGAACCTGGCTTATTTATAGGCCTGCCTCAAGATACGCCTAAAGATTATAAATGAACTGCTATTGGCTAATAAAACGCGCCAACATTAGCGTCTATTTTAATATCCAATGAAAACCACGAATACATATTGCTTTAGGAAATGTTCTAGAAGCTTCTATCGAAACCGCGCAAAATATTACGCAACTTCCTGGTTCCCGGTAATGATAAACAACTCACCCCATTGCTGCATTATTGCGTTATTGTTGACAGTTTCAGTAAAGCCGTATTATTATTTACCAATAATAATTACAATTAATAAACCTCTGAAATCAATGTCACATAAAAATACATATTCATATTACAATCATTAATTACATCTGAGTAATTTATGATACAAATTACCGTATCAATTTACAGAACAGATCTATACAATTTACTATGGAAACAGAAAATAAAGGTACTCTACCATTCCTAGATTTGAAAGTAGTTAGAAACCAGAAAAAAATCAATTCTGGGATCTACAGGAAACCTACACATTCTGAAAACTACATAAAAAATAATAGGTTATACCCGGTACCACACAAACATGCAGTCCTAAACAATTTGACCCATAGATTGGTTTACACACCACTAACAGAAACAGAATACAAACACATACTTAACACAGCCATGAACAATTGCTTCACCAAACAAATAAACAAAAAAACAGCACACTTCAAGAAACAGAAACACATCAAGGACACCACAAATCTTACCCAACAAAAAAACAAATTGATTTTCAAGAAGTATACTTTCCACCCAAGGACTCACTACAAATTCCACAACATCCTCAAAAAACACATCATTTGCCTAGCTCCACATAACAGAATAAGTATAGAGAAATTACTCTGCAACAAATCAAAGGACCAAATCCCTCAGAACAAAAAATGCAGGAATATATCAAATTAATTGCCCAGAAAGTGACCAAATATACATAAGTAAAACAAAAAGAAATTTAGAGAACAGATTAAAAGAACATATGAGACACATCAAATACAAACAGATGGACAAATCTGCAGTTGCATAGCACTTTTGGACAACAAATCACATCATACCAAATATAACACTCTTAAAATCAACAAAACAAACAGCAGAGTTCAATAGTAGGGAAAAGTTATTAATCACAAAACATAAACACTGTGTGATTAATTTTGAATTGTGCCACTGAACCCACTATGGAGTTTCATCAATACACCAGATTCCACCACACACAGACACATATGGGACAACACCAAGAGGAACCAGTCAGCCACTTCCAACGATGAGAGCAATTAGCTCCCGAAACTGGTCAAGTTGTAAAACATGTAAGTGATGTTAAGTGTTTCAACTCCAACTAAAATTTTCTACATAATTTCAAATTCACGTCACTGTTACTAGTTTTTCCATATTTTATTCTAATTCCAATTTTATTGCCATTTTCTTTCTTTCTTTCCTTGGTAATTGATTCCCTTTTTGGAGAGTAAGGGATGCTTTTACCCATATCTGCTTTGCATTTATTTGGAGGGAAATGTGAGTAACGAATACTGTGCAATGAGAAATAAAAACTTTGAATTTAACATATTAGCAATTATACACAATAGATATCCAGAATTTCAAAATTAAAGTAATATTGCTTTAAATACCTCACAACCATCCACTTTGGTCCTTACTAGAATTTTAAATGAATGACGAGGATGCTCTCCTTTAATAAAATTATCTTTTTGGCTGTCCAAAGAGTTCTTCTCAGGTTTCAGTTCCCACAATCGGTAAGTAGCATTCTTACCAGTTGGTAATGGACTAAATTCACCTTTTGACTTATTTTTATCCTTAGTTTCTACTCTGTTACTATACTTCTCAGTTTCTTTGGTATCTTTGATATAGGTAGCTTTCTTCTGTATATCTCCTTCTTCCAGAACAGAATTGTCAATGGGCTGCTCCAGATCCTGGCAGGACATAATTTCTCCATTATCTGCAGTCTTTAAACCATTAAGCTCACTTGAGTCTTGCTGATGTACTGTACCTTTTGTTATTGCATCTGACATAAGTTTTTGCCAAGAAAATTCATCTGAAATGCTCCAGTCTACAACCAACCTATCCTCAGAGTCCTCATCAGAATTCCTATTATCTGAACTCTGCTTAGATTTTTCTATGGAAAATTTCTTAGCATTAAGGCATGCCTCTTCATTCTGTAACATGTCATAAGTTGTACGGTCTACTTCCTGCTTATGCTTCTTTACACAAAATACTTCAGTGTCACTGCAGTCTATTATCAATCTATCATCATCTGAGTCTTGATATTGTTTATCACATTCCATAATTTTCCTTTTCTGTGCAGTATTGGTGCATGGTTGCTGAATGTTATTTTTGGCATATTTTTCCAAATTGAGAGTATTTTCAAAATTAAGAGCACTTTCTTCATTCAGCTCATCTGTTGATTTAACACTGGCACTGCTTCTCACACTCAATTTGATATTTACATTGCTATCACAGCTTTTCAGATCAGTTGATTCAGTTTCACCTTTTGCCAGCTGTAATGGGATGGAAACTAAAGGGCAATCCTTATAGTCTTCATTACTGAAAAAGAAAAGAGAAGAAAATAAGAAGTATATTCAAATATTTAAGTTATTTATAAATCTATAAATTCTAATAAGACCCATATGCAGATTTCTGATTCTATCAGTGCTATTTGGCACATTGTTTTATACTTGCTGGGATATGCTACTAAAAGGTCAATTATTAATTTTACTGCACCTGCATACTGCTATTATAATCTATCTAATTGTGTTAATCTTATCATGCAGAGGTGTTAACGTTCGTATTTTAAATTTAAAATAGTAATGATCAGACTGCTTCATATGGACATATCAAACTTGGAAAGTCTGAAAGCTACTCTACTCTACTCTACAGAGTGTCACATTCTTGGGGGAATGCAGTTGTGCAGATACATACATTGAGCCACAACTTCTGTGTGGAATAATTTACTCTCATGGGTGACATTGTAATTAAATGTGGCTTTTTATCAATAAACCATTTGTGAATGTCAATTCCTTTGCAAAAAATCAGCATTTTAATAATATAATGGAAATTAAAAAAATGTAATGGGGGAAGCAATGTCCTTTAGGACTATCGGGGCTTAGCCCTGTGGGAAAAAAAAAAGACTCAACATAATTAAATTACAGTATGTCCATAAAAATACTGACATACTCCAAACTGGCACCATGTCACCATGGATAATCATATTTAAATGAAATTGGAGACATTCGAAAGAAAAACTTAAATATTTTTGTGCATGTCAACAATGGATGGGATCGTGGGAATCAAACACAGAAACTAAATTCACTCATGTTTGTGATTAGTCAATATGGGTTCATTGTTGGATATTTAGCAGGCAGGTTACATGTAGATGTTACCTTTAAAATTGTGTTGTTATTAAAGTAGTTTAAAGGAGTTATGGCAAACCCACAAGAATGTAGTTGGTGTGTTTTGGAATATCATAGCATGCAGAGTCTGGTACAGGTTCAGCATGCTTTTAGGCAAAGATTTCAACATCAAGCTCCTACACACATGTCAATTTTGAAGTGGTACCGTGATTTTGTGGATCGTGGCTGCATATGTCATCAAAGGAAAGGCCATTCAGGGAGACCATCTGTCAATGCAGGAATTGTGGAACAAATGCAGGAGGCATTTGTATGTAGTCTAAGAAGTCTGTCCGTACAGCTAATCAGCAGTTAAACATCCCTAAATAGACCATATCTAAGATCCTGCGTACATGACTGAAGTTTCACCCCTACAAACTGCAATTATGCATAAGTTGAAAGCTAATGACCCTGCAAAATGATTAGATTTCTCTGAACATTTATTGGTACTAATGGGGGATAATAAAGATTTGGCAGAAAAAATAACTTTCAATGATGAGGCAACATTCCACATTACTGGAAAAGTGAACAGGCATAATTTTAGGATTTGGGGAGCCAGAATCCACATGTCATTTTGTAAGACGAAAGAGACTCCCCTAATGTGAATGCTTCTTAGCTGTATTGAAAGTCAAGTCTATGGCCCATTTTTCTTTTGAGAGGCCACTGTCAACAGTCCAACTTATCTTGATGTGCTCACTGAATGGTTATTTCCACAATTGGAAGAAGAAGGCAACAAGTTTATTTTCCAACAAGATGGAGCACCTCCTCACTGGCATTTACATGTTGGGATCATCTGAATGAGCGGCTTCCAGGAAGTTGGATTGGACATGCTGGAAATGCTGATAATCTCTTCTACAAGTGGCTGCTGAGGTGCCTGACTTGACGGTCTGTGACTTCTTTTATGGTGTAATAAAGGATTGTGTCTATATACCCCCATTGCCTCAAAACCTGCAAGAAGTGCAACTGCTGCCATCCAGTCCATTTCATCAGATATGTTGGAGCATATGTGGCATGAATGGCACATCTGCAGCGTCTGCAGCCACATTCAATGTCTATGAGGTACAGTAAAAAATATTTGAGTTTTTCTTTCGAATGTCATTAACTTCACCCAAATATGACTATCCAAAGCAACGCAATACCAGTTCAAAGTATGACAGTATTTTTATGGACACATTGTATTATAACTTTAAAGTTTATGTTATTGATGTTATTTCTGGATCTCTTCAGAGAGGTGATTTGGGTTTATCAACAGACTGATGGTGAGCTCCAAAGGTACGTATGGTGTCTAGTATATCTGTTCCAGTAGTTGGCTATGGGTCTAGTCATGCAATAGGCATGGCCTTGCAGCATTAACATGGTAACAACTGACTGAGGTATAGGGTGGAAGGGACACAGCAAATAGGACTACCTAAGTTAGGTTGGATCTTGCTGGTCTCATGCTCACACATACAGAGCAAGTTAGTTGTTAATTAGTATTCAATCAGTTATTACTTTTTTAACCAATATGAATAACGTAGATTTTTTTTGTTAATGACTCCATTTCAGACACTGAAAGACCAGTAAAAGCTTGTTATTACACATCAGGTCCTGATCATCCATACACACATGTGACACAAAACGCAACCGCACTCTTTCTATCCAGATTTGTACAACAGAAAATTGTGGTTGACAGCTAGAGAAAATAAGAAAACTTTTTTCTGTTTCAACTGTCTGTCTGTTTGGCAGTGCTGTTTCATGGACAGTTAATGGTGTCAGTCATCTTAAACATCTGTCTGAAAGGATTAAGTCACTTGAAATCAACTCTTCCCAAATTGGTAACCGTTAAAATTTCAGATTTATACAAAGGTTGGTATTCAAACACAAATTGATGAAGGGCATAAGTTATCAGTTATACAACACAATGAATTAGTATGGAAAAACACATTAAAATAGGATTATTGATTGCTTAAAATTCTGTGGCAAACATGAAACAGCTATTAGCTGTTGAAAAAGAAGAATCAATAAATAGAGGCATATTTCTGGATTTAGTAAATGAATTTGTTAAGCTTGATAACACTTTGGATGAACATTTAAAGGAATCTAAAGTTAATAAGTACATGTTAGCCATATAGTCATAATAAAAAAGTGTTATTAAACTGTATGTACCAGGCTTACCAAGAAGCACACCATCATTAAGGATGTAAATAAAACTATGTTAATGTATTTACAAGTGAATGACAGAGCAACATATCCTCCAATAAAACTGGTGATTGCTTGGATCTTGCTTAGGGTTTGCAAATAGTGGAACATTTTTCATGGTTTTGAGCAGCTAACACTTACTAAAAGCTCTACCTCAGGGATAAGTCAATGCATTGGAACAATACAAAGTGAAGAATAAATTAATTTCTGTATTTGTTCTGAATTAATTTCCGAGCATGTAGTCCAAAAACTTGTTAAGAGATGTATTGTGCTTATTTTGTACACTGTTACACCCAGCAACTCAATCTCATTTTGCAACAAGTGTGCTCTATTATCACAGCCATCAGAATTTGCCAATTTATCCACATTTTCTTCATTCTTTTCTTCTTCTTGCAAGAAAACAGATTTAATTAACATGGTATGCCATTGATGGTGTCCCACAGGGCTCAGTGTTAGGACCCCTTTTATTCAGAATTTATATGAACGATATTCCATTTACTCATAATGGAAAAATAATTGCTTATGCAAATGATACTTCAATTATAAACACTGGTAAAGCGCTACAGACTCTTGATACTTGCACAAAAAATAATGTAAAGCAAACAGTAAAATTTTTAAACAAAACAATTTACATATTAATGTAAAGAAAACAGGATACATAAACTTTCAAACAATACAAAACAGAAATGAAATACATTTAAATATTAAAATAAATAATGAAGAAATTAATGAGGTAAACAATGCTAACTTTTTAGGAATCATACTAGATAAGCATTTTACATCGGACAAGCAAATAGATAAAGTCTGTAACAAAGTTAGTTCAAGTATATTTTTATTAAAAAGAATGGCAAAAATTGTCGATATAAACATATTAATGAAGATCTATTACGGATTAGTATTCCCACATTTATCATATGGAATTGTGGTCTGGGGACAATGTGCAATGAAGTATACTAAAAGGCTTTTTATATTACAGAAAAGAGCAATTCAAGTGATGTATGTATGTATATGTTTTTATTCACCGAGAGAATTTTCTTACAAATTCATGGCTTCGTCAAGATTTAAGTAATATAGGAGGAATATATACAGGAAATACACATTTTACAGTGTTATATACAGAGAATACATATTAATTAATGAATAATAATAATAATAATAATAATAATAATAATAATAATAATAATAATAATAATAATAATAATAATAATAATAGTAACAGTAAGTTAACTTATTAGTTTTTGAAGTATTCAAAAAACTCTTCCATACTATAAAAAGTTTGCTTAATTAAAAAAAATTTAACATTGTATCTAAACTTAATTTGATTACAAACATTTACCTTATTTGTAATGAGGTTGTTCATTTGTATGCCCTTATGCAGTATTGAGTTGGCCTTTTTCATTGTTCTGGCTGTCTGTAAGTGTATTTTATTACTGTTTCTAGTGGAATGTTCATGTACAGTGTTTTTCACATTGAATAGATGAATGTTGTTCCTTATAAAGCATACAGTTTCTAATATATACAGACTCGGTAGAGTAAGAATATTATGTTGGAAGTGTGGTTTACATGATGTCATCCTACTAAGGTTTAGCATTAGCCTGATTATTTTTTTTCTGTAGTATGAAAAAAGTGCTTATTTCACTGCCAGATCCCCAAATAAATATACTATAGGCAAGTGCAGATTGCACATAAGAGAAATATATCATTTGTAGTGTTTTTTGGTTACAAATGCCTTTTAAAACAGATATTACATAGTGTGCTCTATTTATTCTTGTTGTAACATTCTTAATATGGCTTTTCCAATTTAGGAGTTTATCAATTGTGATTCCCAAGAATTTTGTTTCAGAGACATACTGTATGGTTTCATTATTGTATACAAGTTTTGGTCCTACTGATTTACTACTCTATTGGATTGTGTAATGCACATACAGTGAGATTTTTTCCCATTTAATATTAATTTATTTGTAGTTTGCCATTTTGCCATACTAGTCATTACATTATCAGCTTGACTTTGCAGGTTGGTGCATGTATTACCCTGGAGAATAAGATTGGTATCCTAATATAGTCTCAGCATGTGGTATATTGACAGGCAGATCATTAATGTATACTAGGAAGAGTAAAGGTCCGAGATTAGAGCCTTAGGGAACTCCACATCTAACCATCTTTGTCTCAGAATTTTCATCGCTGATGCCACCATTTATTACTGTAACCTGTCGTCTGTTAGTTAAGTAAGATTCGAACCACTTATAAGCTACCCCACGTATTCCATAGGCTTCTAATTTCAACAGTAATATAGCATGGTCAACTAAATCAAATGCCTTGCTCAAGTCCATAAATATACCAACTGTGGTGTTTTGAGCATCAATTCCTTCCAATGTCCCCTTTATGAATGCATAGAAGGCATTTAGTATGGATTTGTTTTTTCTGAAGCCATTTTGTTTATCAGTAAATGCATATTTTTCCAAGAAGGGAGCAATTCTGTTGTACATAACTGTTTCCAGAATTTTAGAAAACCCAGACTGGATAGCAATAGGCCTATAATTATCAACAATATTTACATCATCGTTTTTATATACAGGGACAATTTTTGCCAGCTTCAATTTATTAGGAAATAGCCCAGTTGAGAGGGAGGTATCGCATATATCCTGTATGGGATTAACAATACTGTCCTTACATAATTTAATTACACACTCAGGTACCTCGTCAAATCCTGCAGAGTAGTTATTCTTTTTTGAGTTAATTATTTTAATTATTTCATCCTGCATAACTGGCTTAAGAAAAATGGTTTTTTCATTTCTGTTTAGTTTAGCACATGAACTATTACTATTATTTTGTTGCGGTAATGATACTCTATCAGCAACAGTAATAAAATGGTCGTTAAAGATGTTAGCAACTTCCGTTGGATTCTTAACAATGGTATTATCAATTTTTAACGAGATGTTATGACTAAAACCTCAAGAATCTTGTAGAAATCATTTCAAAAAATTAAATGTTCTTACGCTGTACTCGCTATATATGAAGTAATAATGTATTTGAAACATAATGAAAATAATACAAAAATTAATAACCAGATCCATGATCATTATACTAGAGGCAGCGCACAATTTCACTTAATTTCACACAGATTACAATTGTATAAAATGAAACCTACTCTTGCTGCTTGTACGTATTATAATAAACTACCAATTCGGCTACAACAAATACACAGTGTAAATAAATTTAAAACTGAACTAAAAAAGTTCATGGTGCAAGGATGTTTTTATTTGATACGGTAATTTGTATCACAAATTACTTAAATGTAAATAATGATTGTAATATGAATATGTATTTTTATGTAACATTAATTTCAGAGGTTTATTAATTGTAATTATTATTGGTAAATAATAATATACGGCTTTACTGAAACTGTCAACAATAACGCAATAATGCAGCAAGGGGGTGAGTTGTTTGTCATTGCCGGGAACCAGGAAGTTACGTAATGTTTCGCGCCTTTTCGGTAAAAGCTTCTAGAATGTTCCCTAAAATAAATATGTATTAGTGGTTTTCATTGGATAGTAAAATAGATGCTAATGTTGGCGCGTTTTATTAGCCAATGGCAGTTCATTTATAATCTTTAGGCGTATCTTGAGGCAAGCCTATAAATAGTGTGGGTCCGAGGTAGCGTGTCCCCAGTGCAACAAGATTCTCAAAACATTACACATCGTCCCCAGTTCAACGGAATTCTCAGTACACTACATATCGCCAGTCAGTTCTTCATTACGCGCAGCAGAATTACGAGAATCTAAATTATTATAAAGTTAATTCTACACAAAGTTGAAGTACGTGAGTTAAAAGTGAGAAGTTATTACAAACAGTTTCAGTATGGCGAGTATCCAGATAAATATGTGAAAGTGTTTCTGACGTGTTCGGCAATAAAAGTTATAAAACCAATTTCTTCGTCAGTATCATTTCTGGATAAAAGATTCCTTTCCGATTCACACCCTGCATGAGAAACATATTCGACCCAAAGAGCTAGCTGGAGGATATTTAAAGTGAATTATTTCAAAACTGATACAAATTGCTACGCCAGATGGAGCTAAACAAACCAACAAGGAGTGACGTCACAAGAAGGCTTCAACACACGTGATGTAAACAACATTACGTAAAGCAGCAACCGTCGCATATTGGCTTCCAAACGTGGTGCTATAATAAAGTTAAATATGTAACATTAATACCGCATCATATTCAATTGAAGAATTCATGAACTGAATTTTCCCTGTATATATATTTTTTATCTGTAAACTGTACATAATACTTTGTATTACATTGTGCTATTTGACAATGTCCTGAATTCCTTGAACTTACAATTGAAAGGGCTTTTTACTCTGTAGATGAGTTTATCGACTCAATTAGTAATTAATTAAAATTTTATTTTGTACTATGGTATTTGATTAAGTATGTATTATGTTATTAAGATATTTGACGAAACCATGTATTCTTGTAATATTAACGGTGAATAAATCTACCCACCAACCGACCGACCGACCGACCGACCCACCCACCTACCTACCTATTGATGTTTATCTCAAACCTGCCAAACAAGGCACAATTCTCAGTGCAGGTTAGTGTCATCAGTATTTCAATGCAAAGAAGCTCTGATAGAGAGTTTTGAAATTATTCAAGAGGATGGTTCATCATCACGGGATTCTGCATCAATAACAGAAGCAACTGAACTAATAAATTTTCTTGAAGATGAGAGGTTCAATCTTTTTTTTTTGATTTTTTAATATAAACATGTCCTTAATCAAAATGTTTTACAACACTCCATAAAGTAAGTTATGGCTATGGTACTTGTGAAGGTACAGCTTTGTAAATTTTGTGACAATATTCAATAACGTAATAAAAATAATACTAAATGAACTAAACAATTCCCCAAAAGATGGCTATGTTAAATGTAACGTTTCAAAGAAGAGGAAAAAAGTGTTAACTAAAGTGCATATGTTATTGAATGCCGCACTATAATCATCCAGCAAGCCGAAGAAACAATTTAGTTGACTCAACATACTTCAGTAAGATGAAGTGCGAGTTTCCTAAGGATATGTGCAACAGTAGTGCCAAATATTCCCCCTTCATAGAAGCAGGAAAGCCAAGGGATGAGTTTCATATTATTTATTCTAGTGAAGAATTTAAGAAAATTATCTTCAAATACAGGAAGTTGATGACAGTGTTGTTGAAATCAATTAAGAGTAAAAACTGAGACAATTAATGACAAAAAAACATTCACTTTTTAAATTTCTCAGAGCATGTTTTGGAGGCTAGTTTCCCCCATTGTAAACTCAACATCGACTGATCTTAAATGGTGAAGCTGATCCATCTGCAGACTGCTCTGGTGGTGGTTCTAAGAACTTTTACAACGGATCGCTCTGGGGAATATCAAAATTAAACATTCTGTTCTTTTTCTTACAGATGAAAATCTGTTCACACATTGACAGAAAGCAAGAATGCTTTCCTGTTGTGTGTTTTAATAGTTTTCATTCTGGATTTTTATGTCATGATTTTTCATCCAACAGTGGGTGGCAACTACTGATTTTTCTAGAAGTTTGTATTTTATACATCTAAAATGCTCCTTGGCCCTTGTTTCTAAGTTCCTCTTTGTTTTTCCTATATAAATTTGCTTGCAGTTATTGCATTCTATTTGATAAATTTCAGATTTTTTATTTGAAGGGATGCTGTGTTTAGTGGTAGAGTCAAATACATTTTTATGGTGTATTTGTTAACTGGGGCCAATTGAATGTTGTGTTCTCTGAAAATCTTTTTGAATTTAATAAACATCTGTGAATAAGTGAATTTTTTGACATCTTCTCTTCTGTTGTATTGAGCATGGTGGTTTCTTTCAAAAAAATTTTTTTTTCTTTTTTGCTATATTAGCTTTGTCTACCAAAGACTTTTGGAAACCATTTATTTCTGCAATTTCAATGGTATTTTTATACTCCTTCATATTCTTATGCTGAAAGTGGTATGTTCACGAGCCTGTGCATTTAACTATTGAAAGCTGCCTGTTTGTGAGATCTTCAGTTGTAGCTATTAGATTTGATGTAATTGTCTGTCTGCGTTGATTTCCTGTAAATGCCAAAGCTTATTCTGTTTGTAACCTTTTTTTAAGATTTTTAAGCGGTAACCGTTTGTCTTTTTCTGTTTTTAATGTGAATTTTATGGTTCTTTCTTGTAAATTTAACAGTTTTAGTGCATCTTCTATGTGTTTTGTTGGTACTATTGAAAAAATTTTGTCTATGCATCGTTATTGAAGATCCAAGGGAAACCTTTGGTTGTTTCTGATGAACTCGAAAATATCTGCAAGTAAAGGAGAAAGTGGATTGCCCATTGTTAATTCTGAGATTTGGGAGTAATATTTTGATTGGAATTGGAAGAAGTTCTGTTCAATGTGTAATTTGGTTAGTTCAATGTATTCTGAAATTTCTTCTGCAGATATCCCTATTGCTTTAAGGCAGTTTTCATTAATGGTGACAGTTTTTCTGGTAGTATACTTGAAATGAAGATTTTTAGTTCTAACAACACTAGCATAATGTCATCTTTTGACTGGAATTATCTGAGATTTTCGACAAGTTCAAGACAGTTTCTGATGCTGAGGCTATTGAAGCTTGGGAATGAACTAAATGTCTTGGTTAGCTATTTTCCCAAATTGTAGGTTGGTGGATCACTGCTGCTGATTATGGCTCTCATGGTTATGTTAGGTTTGTGGATTTTCAGTAGTTCATAGTGTCTGGGTAAAGTAAGATTGTCCAGCTTAACTGCACATTTGTGTGGTATTATATTGCTGTTTGCTATTGTTTTTTCAAACATTTATACATATGTTGTTAGTGGATTTTTTTTCATCAGTTTAAACTCATTCTCATTTAACATTTCCTCCATTTTGTTCATGCAATCTATTTTTGTATGTTACCTATTTTGTTTGCTTTATCAGCTTTTGAGTATATGACATTTCTTTGTTTCAAGGAACGTAAAGAGTTGATATGTTTATTCCCTGGTGACCTTGGAAAGAGGAGTGTGAAGCAGCAAGTGTTTTAGCAGAGAAGCGGAAAGAGGCATGGCGACAATGCAGTGAAATGTCCAGTGAAGAAGAAGAGGCAGGGAAAAGGAAGAGGGGAGCAGCAACAGAGAAATGGAGACCAGTTGGAGAAGGAAGTGGAAGAAAATATCATTTTATCCCTTCATGGGAGCATTCTGGTGCTGCAGAAAGAAAATCAAAAAACTTGGGAAGGTTGCAAGTTGAGAAGTAAACAAAACCTTCGAAAAGTTTGGATCATTTAGGGGCAGAACAGGATCGTAATAGCAGACAGTAAGACGATTTGGTTTTTGGAACTGTGAAGGTTTGAAAAACAAAATCTATACAGGAACTTTACAGCATTTCTGGAGGTTAGACTATCTGGCAGTGGTAGAAACACAGTTAAAAGAGGACAATATAAAAATCAAGGATTGTAATTATGTGAGAAGGGGGGAAATGCTAACTAAAAAGGGAGAGTATCAGGAAGGCTGGGATTTTTTTTATTAAGAAGACCCTGAGTACAACAATTAAAGAAACTTGGTCCATGCCAAAGAAAGTATTATGGGTTATAATTCAAGGTAAACAGCTAGCTGAAGGTAAAATATGTATAGGCATAGTATATAACCCACCAGCTAACTCACAGTTCCATAATCCATAATTATACCATCTTTTAGAGAAAGATATAGAGGGGTTAATGTGTGCATGCGTGCATGCTTGTGTGTGTATATATACACAAGGGCGGATTGATAAGTCAGTGACTTTTTAAAGAAAATAACAATTTTTTCCAAAAAATCAATTTTATTTCTCAACATAGTCTTATTTCAATTCAATACACATCCAATGTTTCTCCAATTTTATTAACCCTTCCAAAAATATGATTTTTCGAAGTCTGCAAAATATAAGGTTGTTTCTGCCATGATGTGTTCACTGGGTGTAAATTTCTTCCCAGTGAGCCAATTTTTCACATTTGCAAAGAGAAAGAAGTTGCTCGGAGCCAAATCTGGAGAATATGGTGGGTGAGGTAGGAGTTAGTAGCCCAATTCCACAAATTTTGCGATGGCAATGGCCGACTTGTGTGCGGGTGCATTATCCTGGTGAAAGAAAACCTTTTTCTTCATCAAATGGGATCATTTCTTTAACAATTCCTTGTGAAACTGATCCAGCATTGCAGCATAATATGAACCTGTGATCATTTTACCCTTTTCCAGGTAATGGATGTCTATCACCCCTTGTGAATCCCAAAAGACAGCTGCCATGATTTTTCCTGCCGATGGAATGGTTTTCACTTTCTTTGGAGCAGATTTGCCAAAGGAATTCCACTGCTTTGATTGTTGTTTGGTTTCAGGTTGACAGCAATGGATCCAAGTTTCATCAACCATTATATAACACCACAAAAACTCATTTGGGTTGCGCTGGAACATGTTCAAACTTCCCTGTGAAATGGTCACACAATTCCACTTGTTCTCAGCTATGAGCAGTTGCGGCATCCATCTTGCCGACAGTTTTTTCATACCCAAAATTTGTGCAGAATGTTATACACCTATTCACTTGAGATGTTTATGGTCTTGGCTATCTCACAGATTTTCACTCGGTGGTCTTCCAACACAATATCGTGAACTTTGTTCACCATTTCTTCTGCTGCGACCTCAACTGGCCATCCTGTGCACACGGATCTCTTGCGCTCAAACACCCACATTGAAATTCTGTGAACCACTTGTGAGCCATGCTATGTAATGTAGCAGAGTCCCGATAATACTTATTCAGCTTTTCTTCCATTTCCTTCACCGTCTTACCACGCAAAAAGTAGCACTTTATCGAAATTCACTTTTCTCCATTTTTTATGAAGCAATACACATCTGTGTATTTTAGACATTCTCAATAATGCTCTAAGAAACAAATGACGATGAATTTCTGCGATTATACCCAGAATAGATGTAAGACTTGGATGCAAACAAGAAACCTGTAATTAGAACACCATCTCTCGTCAAAGTCATGGACTTATCAATCCGCCCTCGTATATATTACAAAAAAGGGAAGAGTCTTAGACACAGTAAAGATAAGGTTGTGGATAGGGGAAGTGAAAAATTGATTGACTTTTATGAACTAAATGCACTTGATATTCTAAATGGGAAATATGGAGAAGATGAACATGGGGAATACACCTAAGCGGCCAAAGTATAATTGATTATGTATTACGGTCAAGTAATATTAAATACATGATAAATAACTTTAAAGTCACAAACTTATGTACAAGTAGTGGACATTTTCCACAAATAACAAACACAAATCTGAAAGCAAAGGCAGGAGAACAACAAGTAGAAAGAGGGGAAAAAAATGCAGAAAGGAAAATAAAGACATTCAAATGGAGGGAGGAACAAAGAGAGGATTTTATACAAGACATAAATTCAAAGGTAGGACAAATTATAGAAAGAGGAATAATGGTAAATATTAGAGAAGAAAATTTGGGAAAAGCATTAGAGCTACTGGAATTACTAGTAACAAGAGCAGGGAAAGGAATGGAGCAAGATAGAGTTGGAAACAGGAAAGTAAAGGGTGGTTTGATGAAGAGTGTAGAGCAGAGAAAAAAAGTAGTACTTAAAGATCTTATTAGATGGAGAATGGAAGAAGCGGATAGGAAAAATCTGTTGGCTAGGAAATAGAGATATAAATGTCTACTAGAAATGAAGAGAAAAATAATGGCAGGAAAATACAGGGAAAAAAATAAAAGAAGCTATAGAGGAAAAAGACAGTAAAAAAATATGGGAAGTAGTAAGAGGGTAAACAAGAAGGGGGAGGCAAAAAATGAGATCACACCAAATGAATGGCAGAGATATTTCAGGGAACTGATTGGGGAGGGGAAAAAATGATCAAATTAGAAATAAAAGGGATAGGAACAATATAAATAACAAACTAGGCAGGTAATTCACAATGCAAGAGGTCTACCAGCAACTACATGGTATAAAAAAAGAAAAACAGTAGGATTTTGGAAAGTATATGATGAAACAAGAAAGGACTTAGAAGTGATGATAAAGGTATTAAACAAAATAAAAGAAAATGTTGACATCCCAGAAATTTGGAAAACAGGCATGATATTGCCTATATATAAGGGGAAGGGAGGACTAAATAAAAAAGAAAATTACAAGGGGATAAGTTTGTTATCTATTTTAGGAAAAATATACACAGGGATATTAGCAGAAAGGTTGAAAAATTGGGCAGAACAAAGAAAAGAAGCTGTTAGAATTTCAAGCATGTATCAGGAAAGGAAAACAAACAATAGATAATGTACTCATAATAAAGACAATAATAGACAAATACCTCAGTAAGAAGAGAGGAAGGGTATACATACATGTTCTTTGCAGATTTTGAGAAATCATTTGATACAATAAACAGAAAAGTTCTAGTATGGAAATTAAGGAGAAAATGAGTAGGTAAAAACTACATAAAGGAAATAGAAAAAATCTATAAAGGGTTTTGTATAAGATGGGAAAAAAACGAAATGACGGAGATGAGAGAACAAAAAATAGGGTTGAGACAAGGATGTAAATTGAGTCTAATTTTATTTAATTTATTCATAGATGATATAATGGACAAAATCCAAAAAGGAAATCACACTGCCCAGTAATAGCAAATAAAGAAATTCCTGGATTATTATACATGGATGACTTAATGAGGATCTATAACAGTAGTCGGGTTACAAAGAGCAATAAATGAAGTTCAGAAATTCTGTGGGAAATCAGAATAAATATACACAAGTTCAAAAGTTATGGTTTTCAAAAAAAAGTAACTAAACTGAGAAAAGAAGGTATCTACTAAATGGGAAAGGATTAGAAGTGGTCAAAGAATCTGAATAATTAGGAGTGAGGCTGAATAATAAAGGGGAATGGGAGGTACATAGTAGAAAAAAAGAAGCAAAAGGGAGGGCTGCAATGACAGGAATAAGAATATGTAAATGCAAGCTAGAAATTACAACCAAGTGGCTGGAAAGAATGTACGAGACTCTAGTGAAATCAAGAATACTTTATGCAGTAGTGATCATATGTACAAAATGTTCTGTAAAGAACTATTAGTGTAACCAAGATCAGCGCCAAGAGAAGTAACTTTAGCAGAACTAAGAAAAACAGGAAGGAAAGAAATAATTATGGAGAGAATAATAAAATTCTGTATAGATGTTGTTGATGTTTGGTTAAAGAAGAAGGAGAAATCTTAAGTTATGCATAAAGCAGCAAAAAAGTTTAGAGAGTTAGTGGGCAGGGATAGGAAGAATTATGGGGAAAATAGGAATGGGAGACATATGGAAGCTAGAAGAAAGGAATGAAAGTGATGTAGGTAAACTGGTAAAATGCAGCATAGAAGACCTAGAAAGGCAGGAGAGATATGGGAAAGTTTAGAACACAAGAAATCATTACAATTTTATAAACAAATAAAAAGAAACTGCAGACAAGAACCATATGTAGATTACTGTAACAGACAAGAAAAAGAAGGGATAGCTTGGATGAGAACAGGAACAATATTTCTAAGAGGTAGAGATAAAGAAATACGTGAAATGTGCGGTGAAAAAGAAAGTATAACACATTACATTACAGAATGTAAGGAGTTAGGTTATGGGAAAAAAAAAAGGTTTGGGAGGAAAAAATCGGAAAAAATAGAGGGGAAAATTGTAGGTATAAAAATGTTAACGGAGAAAGAAGAAAGGAAGCATGGTGAGCTTTTACAGAAAGCAAAAGAAAAATGGGAGAGGAAAGTAAGGAGTACAAGAAAAGAAGACAGAAGGAGGGGGATGATTAAGGGGAAGGGACGGCATGAGCTACCAGGCAGAGCAAATGGCCTGGGTGCCATGCAAGCCTAGGTAGCAACTACGTTAATTTAATTCGTACATAGTTTATATTAGACAAATGAAAAATTGTAAAACCTATGTAAAAGAAGCACAAATAAATAAATAAATAAATTCATTTTACCTGGTGGGGTCAAGGATTAGTTCTAACATCTTCTTGCATTGGTTTTTCACTACTGTTCTTTCTGTTGCTGATAAGCTCTGTATATGTAAGCCATTTTTCCATGTTTGGAATGTTTATAATTGAGAAAGCAGATTTCAAGAGCTTCTGGGAAAATTCCGAAGTAAATTTTTACTTTATACCTCCATTGTCATTATTAGGGGCCGGATTTTTAGGTTTTAACCTATATTTTTCCTCGCTATTTAATTAACACATTTCAAGATATATATATTCGTTTCACACTTCCTGGAGCAGAATATGTGAATTTCATTACACCTAAAAAAACCTAAATGAGGGGTTGACACCTAAAATAACCTAAATAGTTGTTTTTCCTTTTTTGAAATGAAGAATTTTATTTTCGGGTTGAAACTCGTAAAATTATTTCCAACATTTATAGCCAGTAGTTCAAATTACTACAGATAAACACAGCACATGTGATGTGGTGACACCTGAATGCAGCTGATAGAAGGTCAGGTGGAGTTTAACCTTTGTAACGAGATCGCCTCCAATCGTTCACTGAGATTACAACAGGCAGAAAGTGTGGTGATTGACTGTTGCAATACTTTTCTAATGTAATTGTTGTATAGTGAAACAATGCCTAAATCACATTTATTGAAAAAGTGGGTTGCTACAGTTCCACACTTCATTTTTGCTAGTGACAGACAGTGCTGCCCACATGTTGAAGGCCAGGGATGGTTTCTACAGTCCTTCCACCCGACCATGCTACATGTTAATGCTTGGCCCTCGGCGTGCACTGCCTTACTGAGGAGATTAGAAGCCACTTCAATGACGTGAACAGCCTGATATCTTTGGTCAAGAAGGTTTTCTTAAAAGCCCCAACACGTATACAATTGTTCAGAGAGAAAGTACTGACAACCCCTCTTCCACCTGAGCCGATACTTACCCGCTAGGGAACTTGACTGTCTGCTGCCAATTACCATGCCGAGTACTTAAAAGACATTAAAAATATCATCAATGAATTGGATGAAACAGAAGCTTCCTGCATTACCAAGGCTAAGAAATCACTCGAGTGCCCCACTCTTGCCGCTTCCCTTACATATATTAAGACACATTCTTGTTATATACCAGAAGCCATTTTCCATTTGGAAAGTACAACTTTGCCACTGAAAGATGCTGTAGATATCATTGGCAATACTGTATACAAATACCTGGACAGTGGGAGTTGCATGTTCTTCGAAGTTGCACAAGATTCAACAAAATCCTGGTTTTGAAGATGTGAAAATCATCAATTTAGTTTTGCAGGGAGAAAAGTATACAGGAAAACTATCCCTAGACACTGGCAAATATGTTCTACGCTCCAATGACATCATGTTCTATTGAAAGAACCTTTTCTTCATACAAGAATATGTTACATGATAAAAGGAAATTGTTTACGCCAGAAAATTTGAAAATGTATGCAACTATCTACTACAAGCCAAAAAATAAATCTTAAAAATCTGATGTGTTACACTCACATGACTTTCTCTACTCTTGAACAAACTATTTTTACAAACGCTTATTCTCCATATGCTTCAAGTTAATCGAGATATCGAGATGTTAATCTTATTGCTAATTTTCTTGTAGATGCAAGGGGAATTGCTAGGCTTTAAGCGATAGTCAAATATTTTAAGAGCTGGTTGCTATGTGGTTCTCTTTGCATTACCAGGACAAAAAAAAAAAAATCTGATGTGTTACACTCACATGACTTTCTCTACTCTTGTACAATCTATTTTTACAAACGCCTGTTCTCCATATGCTTTATGTTAATCGAGATATCGAGATGTCAATCTTATTGCTAATTTTCTTGTAGATGCAAGGGGAATATGGTAGCTTTTAAGCGATAGTGAAATATTTTAACGCTGGTTGCTATGCGGCGCATTCCATTCTCTTTGCAAGTCCAGGACATAAAAAAATGAATAACGAATTTGAGAAAAAGTATAAGTATTGGAAAATTTAAGGAAATAACAAGCAATATCTCGAAAACGGTTCACTCAACAAAAGAAACGTATATGACATAAGTTGTGTATTTTAACGCGATGTACATTTTTTGTGTAGTAAAATTTTGTCTATCTCTTATGGTTTACCAGTTATGCAAAAGTCGTTCACAATGAAGAATATTTTTGGAGACATTCCCAGAAAATTTGAGATATACATTTTATTTGTCATGACAACATCTTAAACATATGATATTTTAATCAAAATCGTTAGAGCCGTTTTTGAGAAAATTAAAATTTTCGAAAAATGTTCCATGTAAAGGGTAGTCTGGGGTGGGGGGATTTTCTTGAAAACCTTCGTGTCGCATCTCTGGAAGATACTGAACCTAAATACCAAGTTTGGTGTTTATCCGACTGTTCGTTTTTGAGTTATGCTGTTCACAGACACACAGACACACACACAGACACACACACAGACACACACACACACAGACACACACACAGACACACACACGGACATGTTTCCAAAAATGCTTTTTTTGGATTCAGTGATTCTCAAAACATGTATTTCCGGTGAAATCTCGGTATCGAATTTTTGGGTGGAATGCAATACTTCCCCTACTTACTATACGTAGTAGAGAAAGTAAAAAAATGAATAATGAATTCCCATTTGAGAAAAAGTATAAGTATTGGAAAATTTAAGGGAATATCTTGGAAATGGTTCACTCAACAAAACAAATGTATATGACATAAATTGTGTATTTTAACATGATCTACATTTTTTGTGTAGTAAAATTTTGTCTATCTCTTATAGTTTACGAATTATGCAAAAGTCATTCACAATGAAGAAAACTTTTGGAGACATTCCCAGAAAATTCAAGGTATACATTTTATTTGTCATGAAGTTATCTTAAATATATGAGATTTTAATCAAAATCGTTAGAGCCATTTTTGAGAAAATTAATATTTTCGAAAAATGTTCCATGTAAAGGATAATCTGGGGTGGGGGGATTTTCTTGAAAACCTTCGTGTCGCATCTCACCAAGTTTGGTGTTTATCCGAATGTTCGTTTCTGAGTTATGCTGTTCACACATGGACATGTTTCCAAAAATACTTTTTTTGGATTCAGGAGGCCTCAAAACATGTATTTCCGGTGAAATCTCGGTATCGAATTTTTGGGTGGAATGCAATACTTCCCCTACTTACTATACGTAGTAGAGAAAGTAAAAATAAGTATCAGAAAAACAGAATTATTGATACCTGTATTGATTCACACAGCAAAACAAAACAAAACAAAAACTGTTTTAATCAGAAAAACCTAAAAAAAACCTATTTTAAGCATATAAGAAACCTAAAATGAAGGTTTATTCCACCTAAAAATCCAGGCCATAGTCATTATCAACAGTCTACTTGTTGGAAAAACCCACTAAGTCATGGTTCTGTGAATCTCTTAGTGGATTGTAATAGTGTGCAGGTGAGCAATGACAACAGTAAAAGGATTACGTAAAAACTAAGTTAACTTAATGAGTTTTTGCAGCAAACCCAGAATTCATGACATCTAAATACACAAAGTCATGCAAAATTTATGGCATCTACATACAGAAAGTCACTAACAGGAATATTTTAGAGAAGTTAATTGATAAAAAGCAGCGATAGGTGTAAAAAAGCAGATAAAGAGTTAACAGATAGTTTATTAAGATAGTAAATGTGGCACCACCAAGAGGATTTTACTGAAAGAGCAAGAGTAGGTATACACGGTGGCATTTAAGTTGAGACTGTACAATGTCTTCAAAACTAAACATTATAGAAACAAATGTCTTGAATAAAAGTTGCTTGATATTATGGGGGAAAGTAAATGCCATTAGTTGTGTTTTATTTGGTGGATGTTGTGATCATCATTTTAAGGTCAATTTAAAATGACCCTAATTGTAAGTTCCCATTTTAAAAAAATAAATTGACCCTAAAATGACCATCATAACGTCCTCCAAACAAAACACAACTAATGGCATTTGCTTTCCCCCATAATATCAAACGACTTGTATTAAAGAAATTTATTTCTACAACACTTAGTTTTGGAGATATTGTACAGTCTCAATTTAAATGGTCCACCCTGTATAGTTAAAATGTAGCAGCATTAACTGCAAATTTGTTTAAAATGCATTTCAAAGATAACATCTGGTTGATTTCTAAGCTTTGTCATATATATTTATAGTAAAGGAAATGCTTTTGTTACGGGATATCTTTATAACTGATCTAGTTAAGTGGTTTATTGATCACAAACAACAAATTTTTACAGCATGGGAGAAGACAATGATACGGTAATTTGTATCACAAATTACTTAAATGTAATTAATGATTGTAATATGAACATGTATTTTTATGTGACATTGATTTCAGAGGGTTATTAATTGTAATTATTATTGGTAAATAATAATATACGGCTTTACTGAAACTGTCAATAATAACGCAATAATGCAGCGATGGGGTGAGTTGTTTATCATTACCGGGAACCAGGAAGTTACGTAATGTTTCGCGCGTTTTTTCCGTTTAGAAGCTTCTAGAACATTTCCTAAAGCAATATGTATTAGTGGTTTTCATTGGATATTAAAATAGACGCTAATGTTGGCGCGTTTTATTAGCCAATAGCAGTTCATTTATAATCTTTAGGTGTATCTTGATGCAGGCCTATAAATAGTGTAGGTTTGAGGTAGCTCGTCTCCCAGTTCAACAGAATTCTCAACATACTACACGTCGGTCTCTCAGTTCATCGTCAGTCAGTCCTTCATTTCGTCAAGTTACACGCAGCATAATTACGAGAATTATTATAAAGTTAATTCTACACAAAGTTGAAATACATAGTTAAAAGTGATAAGTAAGAAGTTATTACAAACAGTTTCAGTTTGGCGAGTATCTATCTCAATATGTAAAAAGTGTTAGTGAACGTGTTCGACAATAAAAGTTATAAAACCAATTTCTTCATCAGTATCATTTCTGGATAAAAGATTCCTTTCCGATTCACACCCTTACATAGAGATACATGTCCTACCAAGATAAGATGATAGCTAGCCGGAGGACAATATACAAAACTTTAAATTCTTTCGGAAACTAATTGATACAAATTGCTAACGCCAGAGGGAGCTACGAACCAAACAACGAATGACGTCACAAGATGGCAACACATGAAGTCACACAACCTTAATACCGCATCAAATTTGGCTTCCAAACGTGGTGCTATAATAATGTTAAACACATTAACATTAATAACGCATCAAATTGGCGCCCAACATGGGGCGAAGTGACCAGGAAAGGAACACGATGACTAGGAATGAAGCAGAGTAACCAGGAATGCAGCGGTGAAATGATCTACAAGACGCAGATTCAAGAAACAACTAGAGGAGCGACAAACGGCGCGGATAAGTGGATACAAAAAAAACATCGAGACGACGTAGATTCATCATAATACAACGCAGAAGCGACGTACAAACCTAGGAGAACGGGGCAGAACGCTGGACATCAAAGCTACATCAACAGACAGCATCACAAAGGTCAGGTGATTGTAATTTTTCTTTAGAAAACAAAAACAATGGCTACTAGTAATATTGAAGAAACAATGATGGAGGGAGAAAATGTAACAGTTAGCTGTAATTCAATACAGATTACAGAAAATAGCTTAAACAATGTAGTATCTGATGGAGGAAATGTTAGTGCAGAAAATAAGAATAGAATAGCAGGAAATATTACTATGGATGCTAGAATGATGATGGACATGATAAGAAATTTTTTTGAAACGTTAAGGGAAGATATAAGGGAAGATATAAACAAAGATCATAGGGAATTTATGGAAAGGCTTGGTAGGAGGAATGAGAAAGTAGAGCAAACAGTAGATCAAACCAGTGAAGAAATTGAAAAGAAAGTTATGAAGTTAAATAGTAGTATGCCAGAAATGAGAGATGAAAATGAGGAAATAATAGTAAGTGATATAGGAGAAGTTTCAAAGAAAATGTTAGACATGAGTAGGGAAATAGGTAACAAAGAAAGTGAGGTTAATACTAAAAGTGAGGTTAATGTAGAATGTACAGAGTTAGGAAGTCAAATGAGTAGTATTTCAAGTGAGTTAAGAGAGATGAAAGAGGTTATGAATGTAGATGTAAATCAGGCGCAAGTTAATTTCAGAGGGGAAATATCAGAAATACAGAATGAGTCGGTAATGCAAAGAAATAAATTGTACCAAGATGTTCAAATTGAAAACTCCAGTCCAGTACAGTTTAGTACAGATTAGTCAGAGTATTCTCAAGTTATAAAGATAGCAGATGAATTGAAAATGAAAGTTGTCAAAAGATGTGTTGTTCAAGAAACTGTAGATTGTTTTAAAATGTTATCAGGGAACGAAATTTCATATGAATACAAGAGGTTATTCATGAACAACAATTTGAAGGTTAGGATACGGTTACGAGTAATATTTAGCCACACACAATTTGATCCAGGAGGGTAAATAGCAATGAGATGTAAAGTAAATGCTGGATATGTTAAAGATGACTTGCAGAGAAATGTATTGGAACGTAAGAGGGTTAATTATTTATATGTCAGTTGAAAAGAGAAATAAATTATAAAAAAAAAAAAAAAGAGAAATGTTTAAAAAAAAAAAAAAAAAAATTAAATTTTTTTGTAACTGTAACAACATTTGAAAATTAAGAATGCAAAGATTGAAACTTAATATGATATTAAAGTAAAAGTACGTAAATACAATTCCAAGATTTAAAAATTAAGAATGCAAAGATTGAAACTTAATATGATATTAAATTAAAAGTACGTAAATAAAATTCCAAAAGTATTGTTAAAATAATAATAAATCCAGAACAAAAAAAGAATTGGGTAAAAATAATAATAATAATAATAAAAAAAACAAAAAAAAAACAAATATTTATGTAGTAAATAGAACATGTAAAACAGTGCCTAGATTTAAGAGATGTAAATATATGTAGAGGGTGAATATTTTGGTAAATATGTATAATAATTACAAAAATCTTAAATGTATAAATTTTTGTCAACAACTTAAGAAAGTAAACAATTTGGTAGCAGTGATTAAATAATTTAGGGTAAAGTATTTGCTATAAAAAAAAAATTTGTGATGTCAGATTAATATCTAAATTAATTAAACCAGAGCCAGTAAGTAGTGGCGAGATAAAAAAAAAAAAAAAAAAAACATGTCATGTGTTAAATGCGTGTGAAGTGTTAAGTGAAAGTGATAGCTTGTGTTCCGAGAGTTAGGAGACTAAAAACACAATTAGAAAATTTCCAAACAAGTTATAAATATTTATAATTATGTTTCTAGTGGGGCATATGATACGGTAATTTGTATCACAAATTACTTAAATGTAATTAATGATTGTAATATGAACATGTATTTTTATGTGACATTGATTTCAGAGGGTTATTAATTGTAATTATTATTGGTAAATAATAATATACGGCTTTACTGAAACTGTCAATAATAACGCAATAATGCAGCGATGGGGTGAGTTGTTTATCATTACCGGGAACCAGGAAGTTACGTAATGTTTCGCGCGTTTTTTCCGTTTAGAAGCTTCTAGAACATTTCCTAAAGCAATATGTATTAGTGGTTTTCATTGGATATTAAAATAGACGCTAATGTTGGCGCGTTTTATTAGCCAATAGCAGTTCATTTATAATCTTTAGGTGTATCTTGATGCAGGCCTATAAATAGTGTAGGTTTGAGGTAGCTCGTCTCCCAGTTCAACAGAATTCTCAACATACTACACGTCGGTCTCTCAGTTCATCGTCAGTCAGTCCTTCATTTCGTCAAGTTACACGCAGCATAATTACGAGAATTATTATAAAGTTAATTCTACACAAAGTTGAAATACATAGTTAAAAGTGATAAGTAAGAAGTTATTACAAACAGTTTCAGTTTGGCGAGTATCTATCTCAATATGTAAAAAGTGTTAGTGAACGTGTTCGACAATAAAAGTTATAAAACCAATTTCTTCATCAGTATCATTTCTGGATAAAAGATTCCTTTCCGATTCACACCCTTACATAGAGATACATGTCCTACCAAGATAAGATGATAGCTAGCCGGAGGACAATATACAAAACTTTAAATTCTTTCGGAAACTAATTGATACAAATTGCTAACGCCAGAGGGAGCTACGAACCAAACAACGAATGACGTCACAAGATGGCAACACATGAAGTCACACAACCTTAATACCGCATCAAATTTGGCTTCCAAACGTGGTGCTATAATAATGTTAAACACATTAACATTAATAACGCATCAACAAACAATGCAAATGGTCCTTGAACTGGATTTTAAACTGATGATATATGTTATACAAAGCTGACAGTGAAGTATTCTTGCTCTGACAAGCAGATTGATGATGATGATAAGACGATGATGGTGATGGGAGAGAAACTTTTCATGAGTAACGCCCAGTTTTAAAATAAGGACTTAAGTAATTTTAAGACATTTTATGTTTATATGTAGTCTGTTCTTGAAATCCAAAATTTCAGAGGGAAAAGTTTCCTAATTAAATAATTATACTTAACTGTATGTACGATGGTTCCTTGAGTATTGAATGACAAAAAGTATGCTAACCTTATGTTTATGTAATTGTTGTCTCTGCATAGCACATTCTTAATAGCAATTTTGTAGAACCATGAGCTGCGTTCCACAGTTGTAAGATGAAATGGTGCAAGTGCTTTGTCTATGTACACCACTTTTGCTTTTGTGGTCCTTCCTTGCTCTGTAAAACATTAGATGTTAACATTCTGCAACTACAGTAACAACTATACTTATAATTATGAGAGCAATTTCATAAATGATGAATTCTTTCTTAAAAAATTTGTTTTTGCAGCTATTTCTCTGCAGTTCTCAAAACAGGAGAAAACACTTTCAAGAAGGAAATTATTGTTCCTGAGTCAGCTTTTTCAATTTGGGAATAACCCAAAGTCTGATGAACTCAGGTCTGGACTGCAGGGCAAGTAAGATACATTTCCCATCCATTTCTATGTACCATATTGGGCATAACATTCCAGATGTGTGCAAAAGTGTTGTCATGCAAGATGAATGGCCCAGCCTCAAGCAACTGTAGACCAATTTTTGCATATTTTTCTGCATAGCTTTTGCATAGAGCTACAAAAATGTTATGACAATTTATTGTTAGGTAACTTTTTATTTTAGCACCTATTAAACGCTGTTAGTATGTGCTAAATGTCTTTTATTGGGGCAAAAGGTTTGTTTAATAAATAAAAAAAATTAAACAATTTTTTTCAACCCTACTTGCCCCTTACCCTTACACTGTCCATTGCATTTCCTTCCACTTAGCTCTATCTGACTCTCACTCCCCTTACACTATATTCTATCCCTATAATTACAATTTGCTACCTTTGACTTCTGGTAGTTATTTTGGTGTCTTCTGGAGGAATGTGGTCAGCATTATTGATCAGTGCTCGGAGAATCTTGGGCATTTCAACATGTATGATCTATATCTCTAATTTTATATGCATGTTTGTGGTTCAGTCCATCCATGAAAACAAAACAGTTTTTACTTGCAATGTACATAGTTTTTGAGGAAAACATATAAATATATTTTTATTTTATTTGTTTATTCTAAGAAAATATTAATTTTAACACATACAAGGTGTTAGAGGTATGAGTGCACACACTTCAACTTCTGGACTTCCAGACGTTAAGCTGAAACATGAGTTCCTGTACCACTTTCCTCTATAGTACATGGTTGCATAAATAAAAAATAAAATTGGTCAAATGTTTGATTGCGAATATGTCACCACTCCTTTATCGTTTACTTCTGCAATTAGAATAGTGAGGTAGAGCTACAAAAGATGAGTCATTCGTGTTTTCACCATTTTTTGCTAAAATGAGTTGTTTAGCCACAAAATGATATTAAAGAATTGGATTCCAGTGTGTCTATTGGAATAAATTTGTGGGCATACGCTTGGGAACTGCACAACATTGGCGTGTGTGTATAGCGGAAGGTCAGGAATATTGACAGTAAAACTACCTGCCTTGACACCTTGCACAACAGCTGGTTCTGTCAGTGCTTCGGATGTGTTAAATACATTCAGAACTATGGCAGTCTTTACAAATCAAGAGTATCTAGATATGCTTCTTGTTTATGGCAAAGCCGAATGTAACACATGTGAAGCACAACGCTTGCATAGGGATAAGTTTCCCAATAGTAGAATTCTAAACCCAAGATCATTTGCTGCAGTGGTTCAGTGAGTACAAGAATCTACTTCTGGAATCTCAAAATTCATTGTCCTGAGGTTAAATTGTTAAAACATGTTAAAAACAACCGACTGAATTGGAGACATGGGAGAATATTTTCATTAGTAAGAACAAAAGAGATCTTATGAATCAGGAAGTGTGATTCCCCAACCTAAAAACTGAGGACCACAGTGCTCGAATTTTGAGATTCCGGAAGTAGATGACGTCATTTGCCTGGCAGAGAAGATAGGTAACATTTCACCCACCGATGGAACCCAGCACGACATGGGAGCTTCAGTCGACTCAGCAACCGAGGATAGGGAGGATGCTCCCTGAAACCGGTCTTTTGATTACAAAATGTAAGTAGAGTTCATTGTGTTTAAATATTCAACTCATTTCAAGATTTTATAGATAAAAGAGACTATTTATATATATCACATATGTAAATCTATTGTATATCACTCTTGTTACTGCAAATTTTTTCTTGACATGTCACCTATTTCCTGAGCTTTTGCTCATTTTGTAAATTTTTGTGATAAATAAGGCTATCTTATGTTATCATTCTTGTTTCTAGGTAAGTGAAGTAAGTGTTAAAAACTCTTAACTGCATATTAATTGTGCAACATATCACTATTCACAATCTTGTATTCAATAATTAATGAATTAAAATCTATTTTCAGGTTTGATATTTATTGCACTCCTTTTGATGTCACCAAAAACTGCAATTAAAACACAAAATAGATTTCAAAACACATGACAGAAGCATTGTTCCCTCATTCCTATAACTTTTGCTGGTCATAAATGTTAAGTTTCTAAGACTGTATCAGTGAAGAATTTAAATTTTAAGTAAAGTATTGAAAATGTACATATGAGGTAACTTTTTAATTTGCAAGGTACCACATCATTGGAAGATAAGGTATATTAAGGGATAATTTCACAGTTTAAGCTTAAGCCGAAACTTTAATAAGCCATGGATGCTGCTTAGACAATGATTATGCTTTGGTTTAAGCTTTATGAGTTTCACAGTAGCACTACCAATTTGGCTCTGCTGAATTCCAAAGAACTGAAAAGTTGGTAACACTTGAGCATTTACATCAAGTATAATCCTCTAGTTTGTTTACAGTGACACTATACCCAAATAAATTTTTGTAGGTTATACAGCAACATATAGTTAAAGAAAAATCTGTGTCAAAATGTACTGTAAACTTCACTTCTCAATAAGTTAGCACACTCATAGAAATTGTGAAGCAGCATAAGATGTAACAGAGTGTAAGCAATTGGACAAATTACTATGCAATAAGAAAACCCAAACATGGTAAAAAATTGTGGAACAGTTTAATGCAAACAGTGATAGAGGTCCTACTGTGCTAAAACAGAAATATGACAATTTGAAAAATAGTTACCTAGAAAAGGGATATGCTGATAAGAAATGTGCTGTTTGAGGTACAGGTGGAGATCCAGCTCTACCAACATTAATAACACCCGTTGGTGAAGAAATAAGGGAGTTGGTGCCAAGCAGTTTATGATTCACATTTAAACTAAGAATGCTGCAGGTAAGCATATTGCAATTTTTAAAATATAAATTTCACACAGAGTCAAGATTTTAAAACGTATAAACAATTAAATTATGGAAAATGAATTGACATTAAGCACTCATATGGTTCCATTTACCAAATTGCTGGCAGAACATGTTCCAAGGACCTAATGTCCCCATCATTGGCTGCTGGTCGACTGTGTACAAGTTCCAATGATTTCAGATTTAAAAATTACAAACACTTGATTATATGAGACTTGTTTTCTCAATGACCCTATACATTTTTGTTTGTAATATTGGTAATTTATTCAGATTTTCTTTCATTGTGTTAGCCCAAATCTTTGGTGCATTTGACTACTTCTGAGTATATAGGTATATCAATAGTAGACAAGACTTAAGTATTGTTGATTTACACTATAGTTTTAGGTGTTTAATTACAGTCATTTTGCAAATTTGGAACATACTGATTCAATGTGTTCATTCTATGTTAAGTTTTAGTTAATATTCAGTGCTAAAAATCTCATCACTTTAAAAAATTAACATATTTATGGGCAAATAAAAATGTACACAAATTTTTAAAGAACATGGCATAATATGGTTCCTTAAAATAACACAGTATAAAAAATGTATTAGGATTTTCTAAAAAAAAAAAAAAAAAAGAAAGAAAAAAAGAAAGAAAGAGAGAGAGAGAGAAAATACGAATAACAAAATCAGGCATTTATCAATTAAACTGGATTATTTACATCAATGTTTCCAATTAGAAAGACTAAATGTAATTTGGAAACTAGAGTAATGAAGCATTTTAGAAATATTAAATACAAACAAATTGATAAATCAGCTGTGGCAGATCATTTTTGGTCATTAATCATTAAATAAATCCAGAAGTTAAATTATTTAAGCATTAAAATGGACCTACAGATTTAAAAATTTTGGAAGAAAATTTTTATTTTAAAGAATAAAAATCACATAATGAATTTTGAAATGCTGCCAAACTGATTTTATCAAGAAATTTTATTTCCAGTATATCCCAATACTATAAGGAACAATCTATCACCTAGTGTCAGTAACCTTAACAACAAAAATAAACATGTAAATAAATAAATAATAATAATAATATAAAAAAAAAAAAAGGCAGCTGAAAATGTAATCAATGGATTACAAAACATTTTCTGAGGTTTTCTGTACTGTATAAAAAAAGATAGGTGAAGAATCATTACTATACATAAAAGTAATTATATATATATATATATATAACTACAGATTTTTGTTTACTTACAGCTTTTCAACTTCTAATGCATATGTTAGATATAGACAGATACTCCTAGCCGAAAGTGAATCTAATGCAGGGCAGGTAGTACTTTTAAGAGTAGTCGCCATTTTGGACCATAATCATCTACAAGAAGAGCTAAAATGCCTCAGCTACACTTTCTGGCAGAACGGCTATGCAATAGACGACATCAAAGCCTTTATCTAAAGAGCCACATGTAAACAGTCCACCAGACACGACTGACTACAGAAAAATCAACTGCTTCTGCTTGTATTCCTTTTATTGGCAATTTATCAAGTAAAATTAGCAGATTGTTAACTAAACACAACATCAAGACGATCCACTTACCTCCACCCAAAATCAGAAACCATATCAGACCAGCCAAAGACAATCTTGAATTCCGAGTCCCAAGTGTCTACCGCTTCCCCTGTGAATGTGGCGCCGCTTACATATGCCAAACCAGAAGAACAATATCCACCAGGATTGCTGAACACAACAGAAGCATACGTCTGATGCAGCAGAAAAATCAGGTCTAGCAGAACATTGTTTTGAACAAGACCACAGGGCCAACTTCAGTGAAACAACTGTATTAGCCAAGTGTGCAGATTACTGGCAAAGAAGCTTAGTCATCTCATCCGAGAAAGGTAACCTGAACCAAGATTCTGGACTACAGCTCAGCACGGCCGGGAAGCCGGCCTTAAAAATGTATCAAAACTAGTACAGAAATACAAAATCATCACATCAGACAGCTACTGACTAAACCATTTTCTATAATGCCTGTGCCTTTTACCACCTCAGTGTATCTGAACTGTTTTCTAAGAGGACCGGACTTAGCACCATAGACAGTAATATAAATATGGAGGACTGCTCACCACTCCGAGATGGCGAAGAAGAGACAATGCAGAGCCGCCGAGCCTGCTACTGCAGGAACCTCCGCGTCTCTTCCGGTGTCCGCTGAGGGGAAGCCAATGCAGCCGCGCAGCCTGAGGCAATCTACGCCTCGGCCACCGTAGCTTCGCCGCCATCCTCACAGGCATCCATGCCGCCTATCTTGGGTAATTCCCAGCCTGCACAGATCCAGCCTGTACTTCATGGGAGGTACAGTGCTGTCATCCAAGGGGTCCCGAGGGACCTGCCAGTCAGGTTCCTCATCTGCGCAGCACACCAGCAGTGGCCTTGAAGGCCGCTCGGATGCTTGGAGTCCAGAGACCTACATTGCTCGTGAGAATTGAGTTTGCGGATCCTGGCGACCATGAAGCGGCCTTGAAGGCGGGCCTGCCCTTGTTAGGGCGGTGCTTATGCAATGAGGGTAGCTGAGTGAACGCCAGGTGCCCTGCAGGTGCTGCTGTGCCTACGGGCACACCAAGACAAGCTGCTCAGCTCAACCAAGGTGCCACTACTGTGGTGCCACCAGCACAACGGCATCATGCAAGCAGCATGACCTTCGCCGCTACTGTGCTACATGTGGAGGGTCAACACAGTTCACCAGCCAAGTGCTCTGCCCCTGCATCCCTGCAGGAAGGCACCGCCGAAACCACCAGCTCCAGCACCGCTTCCAACAACCTCTCTACATCCAACGACACCAGCACCATCACCAACGACGATCATCAAGGAAATCCAGGGTCTACGCGACGCCGTTCAGGATCTCCACACGGAGGTCCTGGACATTGGTGCACGTCTTGCGGCACTGGACGACTACATCACCACCACCATCAAGAAGCTTCAGGAACTGCAGACCACCATCACTGCAGGCTTTACCCAGCAAAAGACCTCAGCCGCTGACCTGATGTCCAAACTGGATATTGTCACTGCACAGCTGCAGAACCTGGAGGTGAGCTTCGAGGAAGGTAGACCAACATCATCACACATTCCACTACCAGCAGAGAAGCCACTGCTGGTCATCAGCAACCACCAGCAGCAAATCCTTGCACAATGCTGTGCGCTTGTGCAAGAGAAGACCAAATGATGACGGCCACCAGAGCCAGAGTAAGTTCATTTTCACCCATCCCTAATATCTCCTTTGAACCACTTAAATTTCCACCTCCCAATCTTTAGGCTGCAGTCAGGGCAATCTGTCTTGGCTGTAGCCTAGAATCACACGTTACGCCGCTCCCGCCCATTGGGCGGCAACTCAGAATATTTCACCTAAATACACAGGTGCTATGAGGGACTGTACTACCTTTCCCATGAACTTCCTTTCAAATGTCACAACCTAACTGGTAGAGGAGTTTTTAGTGGGTATGCCGACGCTCAGAGAGTCCCACACTCTCAGTCCTGACTCCCATCGAGGCTGAGGTCAGTGATTAAATCATTTTCTCCTCCACTCGAGGAAAAAAAAGAAAAAAGAGGACTGCTAATTTTGCATCATTCAGCTACCCTGAAGTCAGTTTCTAACCAACTCTACACCTGGCTGGAAGCCCAAGAAAATCTAGAGTATTCACAATGCCAGGAAAACTTCAGCTCATATTTAAGTGCTAAATTCTTTAGCAACCCGTTTTGGATTAGTCATAAATTCCATTTGTTCCTTTGTATTTGATTTCTCTTATGTTCAAATGCTTACTATCCTTAAATTAGTTTATAATTTCCTGTGTTGCAGCACTTTTATTTAGAGATGTCATGATTTTGAAATTTACATATATTTATTTTTTGCTTCAGTGTCAAGTTTTAAATGTTTTGAGTTCTTTTAGTCTATCCTTATAGTAATGATTTTCTCTACTTCCCCATATAGAGCTTTAATTACATTACTATTTAACCAGGACAGATTCTGGTCTTTGCTTCAGTTATGTGTGCAGATAATATTTAACCAATTATTAAGTATTGGTTTAAAGCATTGAAGCAAGAGAATTTAGAGAAAGGAGAGAAAAAGAAATAACCATAATGCATACCTGATGATACAATTAGTATGACATGGTGCGGTCAAGAGCTCCAATGACACAAGGAAATTTGGCTCTTTTATAAAATGTTCTCTCAATTTTGAGCCTTCCTTCCTGAGTCATGGGGAACTTAATAATCTATCCCTCAACAGAGCAATATGATATGAAACACTTTTCACAGCTGTGCTTGCTGTGGATTTTGAGATGTTAGAAAAATCTCCAGTTGCAATTAACATGCTGCCACTTGCATATGGCCTCACTGTCAAGAGAAGCATTGCTTCTGATGAGAGGGCTTTGTTCCTGAAATATAAAGTAATGTGTTATAGATCTAATGGCAATGAGGTGATAAAATATGATAAAAGCATGTAGTACAAATTTAAAATTAAATTTTGCTTACCAGTCACTTTTATCACCTATAATTTATAGTACAATCAATGCCGACTCTTTACTTACTCAAAATTTCTAGTAGAATTCTCGGTCACTCCATTCATGAAAATGGTTTTGCATATTCTAAACATTTTAGACTGTCTTCTGTTGTGCATATGGGTTAAAATAATTTGCATTTTGTTGTTACTAATATAATTTTCTTCAGATAGTATGCTGACTCGTTAGCTTAAACCAAAGTTCAGTACTTTAAGCCAAGCCAAATAGAACCTCAGTTTATTGCAATGCATGTTATAAAACTTGACTACAGTTTAAGCCTCCATCTAAGACCAATCTGAAGTTTATGATTTAACTGTGAAATTGTGTCTTAGGTGTACAAAGTTTTGCCTACATGGGTTAAACAATGGACAGTTTTAAGCAAACAGATGAAAATTTGGATTACAGAAAGACTTTAAAAGTTCAAAGTAGTGTGCAATATTTATTCTGTCCTATGCTAACAGCGCAAAGTTTCAACCAAAATGATCTAACAATCTACAATTGTGTGTTAAGGGGTTGTAAATAAAGACACAGACTACTTTTTTTTTGATTGTTTAAGTTTTTAAAGTTTTGTTCAGACCTTTCTAATAATGTTAATCTGTATGCAGGAGGCTGAAAATAAAGGAGGGCTTTAGATTACCTATAATTGTTGTCCTGCCCTAAAGTGTAAAGAGTCAATGTCCAAATTGGTTAGTTAAACTGTGGAAATTGATGATTATATGGTTGAGAAAATGGTTAGAGGTAAATTTATAAAGTGTTTCAGTAGCATTTTTACACTCACTTTCTAGCTTCAATTACCACCATTTCTCAGTATATGTTTCGAAGGCTGTTGCCCCCAGCATCAGCTGTGTGTCTACTATTGGTTCTAGGTTGGACTTGGGTGAAGTTCCTATTCAGTGGCTTTTGGTTTTTAGTTTTTGCTATTGAAGCCCACTTCTTTTGTGCCTTGGGGTTGAAACCTGTTGCTTTAATGTAGTTATATGTCTGCTCTTTTCTGTATATAAAAAATTCGATTTTTCCAAAAAGGGAAATGCATGACTAGTTTCTACTCCTACCATAAATTGGATGGCTGGATCTTGTAGGTTTAAGAGTTTCTGTGCATCACTTTTTATGGGTGTGAGGGCAAATACATCGTCGCTGTATCTGTACCAGGCTTTGAAGATGTGAACAAAGACTCTAAGTATGTGGATAACAAAGTGGTTCATGAACAAAACAATAATTCTGAATGCGTATGTTGGAGAATTTTATGCAGTTCTCGATTTCCTCTTAGGAAACATTAACTGATTTTGGCTATAAATTTATGTGGGTAAAACAAAAAGAGGTTTGGGCACCAGATTTAAAGAGCAAAAATAAGAACATTAAATATAAACAGGTAGACAAGTTGGCAGTTGCAGCTCACTTCTGGAATCAAAACCATTGTATTGTATTGTATTTATTTCATCCATAAAAACATAATACGTATGTTATAGGACATATCAGTTTAAAATACAAAGAAAATATACCACGATACATAAATAATTACAAATGCAGAGATATAAGATTCAACGAAATTTTAAAACACAAAGGAAAAGAATAACAAGTTACATGTAAGACTATGCAGATTTGAGTTATAAAGAATCATTTACAAATTAACATTTTACACTACCTATGTCATGATGTAGGAATTCATCTAGAATTGAAGAAAAAATCCATTTATTAAAACTGGCTGAAAAAGGTAGTGAAATGCATGTTTGAGAAAAGACTTACATTAAAAAAATATGAGGAGTTCATTATGACATCCCAGAAGTTGACATGACCACATTTAAGTTCATCCAAAAACCTCCAGGAGTACAAAAGGCACCAAACAGGAACCTCACCCAAGTTCAAGCAAGAACCAACAATCGACATGCAGCTGATGATGGGGGCAATGGCCTTTCAAACATGTACTGAGAAATGGTGGTAAGCAATGCTGGATAGTGAGTAAAGGTGCAGTTTAACATTTTATAATTTTATTCATTTGCTTTACTGTGTTGATTCCTTTCAATTAATTTGGATGGGTAGAAGCACTCTTTTAAAATTTTAAATTATTCTATAACTTTTGCTAGGTCCTAAAGTGAAGTAAGGAGATAAAAATAAGATTTCAGGGTAGTGTTTGAAAGTGTATCTTGTAATTTTCACTGGTACCAAAAAAGCAAGCACCAAAGTTTTTTTCGCTTTGGTCAAATGATTTGTACACAGGGGATTGAAAATATAAGTGGGGATAGTTTTCAAAATTTGTAAGTTAACCTGTAACACTGACCGAGTACTACAGCATAAGTGCACAAACCTTTGTCCCAATTGGTCATTCAGTGGAGTTTTATATGCAAGATATTAAAGGTAAAGGCAATTTTTTTCAAAACTCAATAAATGCAGAATATTGCATTTTTCAACAAATGCATTTTTTATTTTCATCTAGACAGAGATATTAGAAGAATTTAATATTTTCTCCAGCATTAGATTTTAATGGTTTAAATAAAATGTCCTAGTAAGATAAACTGAAACAAATTTTGCACTATGTAGGATTATATGATGTTTTATTCAGGTTTTTTAAAAAATTGATAAATGCATGTTTACGTAAGAGAAAAAATTGTTCTAATTATGTATTACAGTTTCGTTTTTGTCTGCAATTATTTATTCATTTATTTATTTATTTATTATTACAATAACTCCTATGCATACAGTTTTATCATTGGTTGCATTATCACTTATTACATAAACATTTATTTAACATTTGCTTTTTAATTTTATTTTGTCAATTTCATTGAGAATGTAATAATGAATAACAAAACCATAACACAAAATTAATAATATGTTAACATGTAATGATTTATCTTATAAGTGCACATAGAACATTAATCTAAGTCATGTATCATTTATGAAATATTGAACATTCCTAGCCTGATAACTAGACAAGGTCAGATTTGTAGTGGTCCCCTAGGGCATCTTTGCAGAATGCAATTGCATCATCTGGTACTTCAAAATACTTAATAATGCAGAAATGTCCTCCTCCTTTTCTTTGAACATATTTTGCTTTAGTAGAACATGGATGGTAATAGCGCTGGAGGGCAAGGTTTTCTCCTAAGAATTTTAATTTCAACAGAATCTCCGAAATATGTATCCTTCACTGATATATTAACATTGTTCTTTACTTTCTTGTATGAGATGACATGCTGACTATTAATTCTGGATGGTAATCTAGGTTTTTGTGCTACTTTTGCACTATCCTTTAGGTTATTAATTTACCAGCCTTTGTTGAGTACTTTCAGGATACCATGTTCTTTTAAGGTGTCATAATATTCTTTAGCAGACAAAATGCTTTCTTTTTTTCTGTACGATTTCTCAATGCTACCAAAAACTCATTCTGGAGCCATATAGCTATGTCCCAGATTGGAAAGAAATGAAGAATATTTTTTAATCTTGAACTCTTTCCCAAGAATGCTATAAGTGTCGCCATCATGCTACTATTTTTATTTTGACTGCTGGAGGAGTAGAGAATAGATCTATAGTGGTAGGACCATAATTTGGCAGTTTCTTCTCTAAGTCAAAAAGAAAGTCCAGCAAAGCCAATGCATCCTCATTACACCTGGTTGTATCCTCTTAAGACTCTGTTTCCAGCTGCATATAGAAAGCAATATTTTCATTCTTTTGCTCATTAGCATGGATCGTGATGCATAGATTGTATAACCATACTTGCCTAGTGCAGAAAATTTTGCTCACTGAACATTTTGGAAGTGACTGATTTTGCTGCATATCGAATGCAATCTTAATACTGCCTGGGTTTTCTTCTTTCATTATTCTATAAAACTGCTTTGCATGAAGTTTGTGCAATCTGTGACTACCTCTTAATTCATGTTTTTTCACCAAACACTTCTCTGGTTTTATTTTCATAACACCAATCTTACAAATGCATGCATCAGTGTGGGGTGTCTGAAATGATACACTGAAATATTTATAAAATACATTCTTGTATTTTGATAAAGAGCATTGTTTGAGTCCAAAATTTCTCCTTTCTTTGCAGAATGTTTTCCACGCCTTATCGACTGTGTTTTCAGAAGGTAAACAGCCCCTCTTAGACTTACCCCTGCCATGATGACTTTCCTACATTTGTATTTCTTTATGTCATTCTTAATGGCAATAATTAAATCCTTATGATGCTTTCCTGTCCTGTCCTGTCTCCATCTCTTTTCCTTTTGCAACTCCACTTCTTTGTGTAACCTGCTCGTTAGATAAGATAATCTATCTTTTGACATACCAAAAATTCCTTGAAAAGAAGCAGCACAAACAAAGCACTACCTGGCTGCTTTTCTTCCTAATGTTATATTTTATTGAAACTGTTATCTTCCTTTTTTGCTTTCTCTTTGTTCACTACTTTGCACTTAGGTGAAGTAATATTCATAAACTGGTCTGTCTTATTTAAAGATATCACATGATGATGAAACTGAGTGATATCTTCATAGCATAATTCAGCAGCTTTGCATTGCTTCTTTCCTTTAGCTTTTACATTTGAAACTGCAAGTTCATGATTGCATTTAATATTAGGGTTGTATATACCTCTGTTGTTTTGCTTTTCAAGAAGGGTGACAACCTTCTTGTCTCTAGATCTTCTGCCACCTGGAGTTTATTTTACCTGTGCACCATATTCAGAGTCACTCTTTACTCAAACACGACTGCATAGTTGACAACTTCTCTAAAATTAACCCAGAAATATGCTGACAACAATGAAGTCTGGTTGCGGGATTAGCTAATAAAGAACAAACTTTGTTACAATAATGAGTAACACAGCGTGCAATGGTGAGCTTCTATTATTGCCAACTGCTCAGTTGTTATGAAAGTCAAGAAAAATTTATTGCATTTGTTGACTTTTCCTTTAACTCTCAGAGTGCATATATCAGTTTTTGCTAAAACCTCATGAATAGGTCTGCTTGTATACACAATATTTATCAAGTTTTGCTAAAATCTGATTCATAGGATAATGTACAAGGTCAAAATTATATTGTTACACTGTATAATTCAATTTAAAAAAAAATTGCAGTTATGAGTTTTGAAAAAAACGCTCCTCAAGTTTTACAACTTTCAAGTCACTATATATTGAAAGTAAAGTTTGGGATAACTTTTGGAAGTTGAAAGGTAACTTTATGTCTTTTGCCACGTGCTATAGTATAATTGCACAATATTTTTTCCAGATAGGTTAACAGTACAGATTTCTAATAAGGAGTTGAAAATTTGGTAGAAGTAGATTGTAAAGCCTGTAATGTAGTCTATATTTTTTCTTGGGTTCATTTGTCTAAATGTAATGACAGTCAAAAAGAAGTATTGATTTATAAGTAATGGTTTGAAAACAAGGATTTTGGAAAGTCGCAGGATAGCTTATAATTGTGCCAGAATCTAATTTCCAAGTGCACAAAGTTGTCAAAATCATACTAAAAATGCTATCTGATAATATTTAATGAAAGCATGGAAAATTCTATGATAATGATCATAATAGACAACTTTCACCCTTCAATAACCCAATTTTAATGATTTTAAAGCTCCCATTTTATCCCTTTGGAAGTCATCACTAATTTGTGATATTCACAATAAAGGGCCAAAACAAATGCTTTGATATTTACTTTCAATGAAATGAGTTTAAAATTGTAACATGAATATGAAATCTCTAATTTTAAAATGTGTTGAAATACCTTACAGCTTATGCTCATCAAGAAGAACAGCACTTTTCAATGATGAAAAATATTATCAAAATGGTTTTCAAGGTTATCCTGCACCCATATGCATAAATGCGCAAATGTGCAAATTTTCTCTCTTAATAACATTGGTATAGACAGATAACAAAGACTTTCTGCCCAATGTATATGTCCATTTAAAAGTTTTACAAATTTAGCTTCAGGGTTTATTTCATGATTAGATAATCTCTTACTGCTGATTTACTAATGCATACACATTTAATATTGTGACAAATCAGCATTTCAACTGCGTGTATAGCAGGGCATATCCATCAGTGCTAGCTGGAGATAAAGAGGGAGGCACTTTGCTGGATATAAATAGTTGGCACACCTTCAAAATGCAGGATGGAAATTTCTGGATGTTTCTCTTTTCATAAACTCTGCAACCGATATATAGGGTGGAGGTAAAATAAATGTGCAGATTCAGGGGAATGATAGGTTGTGGTAACAGGAAGAAAAATGTTTATGTGACAGTTTGTAATTACGTGCAAAATTAATTAATAAATTGGGTTCAAAGTTTGCAAGCTATGGCAATGCTGCAGAAGCCTAGAGATGTTAACAGAGGCGAGGGCTTGTTATTTCACTAGTATGTAAACATAATAAGAAGTAGCAGTGAGAGCTTGAGATTTGTATGTAAACAACCAGCAGGTGCGCAGGTAACCTTTCGCTTCCTAGGTGCTGTGTATTGGTAATGACTAATGATTATGAAGATTCATAGTCAACAGTCAGATTATGTAAAGTGATAAGTCAAAATACTGGTCTAAAGTCCCTAGGCATAGGCATATCCTCTAATTCATGATACTAAGAACTGAGTAAAAGAATAGTGGCTGTATTTAATTTTCTCATTTTATTATGATTGACAACATTGTTTACAGTTAAGTGTCACAATGAATGAAAATAAATCAATGCTACTTTGCAAATGATACAATTATTTTTTCATCTAAATACCAAAGTACTTTTAACAACTGCAGATATGTGAGCTGGCTTCATCTAACAGCATCACAGCAAATGTCAAAGTGGGCACCGCTTGCTTGTATGCATGCTTTGATGCAGTAATTTGTATCACAAATTACTTAAATGTAAATAATGATTGTAATATGAATATGCATTTTTATGTGACATTGATTTCAGATGTTTATTGATTGTAAATATTGTTGGAAAGTAAATTTATAAGGCTTTACTGAAACTGTCAATAATAGCGCAATAATGCAGCGAGGGGGTGAGCTGTTTATCATTATTGGAAACGAGGAAGTTACGTAATGTTGGCGCGTTTTCGGTAGAAACTTCTGGAATGTGTTCTCCCTAAAGCATATGTATTCATAATTTTCATTGGATATTAAAATAGACGCTAATGTTGGCGCGTTTTATTAGCCAATGGTAAATCAGTTATAATCTTTAGGCATATCGTGGAGTGGGAGTATAAATAGAAGCCAAGTTAGAGGTAAAGTCGGTCGGTCGCCCAGTTCATCAAAATTCTCAATACATTACACGTCGTTGTCAGTTTGGCAGTTCATCAAAAATCTGTGTACACTACACGTTGTTTTCAGTCAGTCAGTTTGTCGAAAGTATTAGTTCGTCATACATCGGATATAGATTCACAAGTTACGCGCAGCAGAATTATGAAAGATCTAAAATATGGTAAAGTTAATTATATAAAAGGTTGAAGTACGTTGATTAAAAGTGATCAGTAAGAAGTTATTATAACAGTTTCAGTTTGGCGAGTATCTAGATCAATATGTAAAAGTGATAGTGAACGTGTTTGACAATAAAAATTATAAAATAAATTTCTTCATCAGTGTTCTTTTTGGATAAAAGATTCCTTTCCGTTTACACAACCCTGATCAAGACACATGTTTGACCCAAGATAAGATAATAGCTAGCCGGAGGACATTTGAAATGAAATCAAACAAAAGCTAACACTGATGCAAATTGCTAACACAAGATGGAGCTACAAACCGAACAAATGAATGACGTCGCAAGATGGCTTCAACACACGTGATGTAAACAAACATTATAAGTAATACCGTTGCAAATTGGCTACCATAACGTGGGGCTACAATAATGTTATTATAAATTGGCTCCTATACGTGGGGCAGTTAAAGTTATGAAACCAAACAAAACAAAAGCAGCACAATATAAGATCTTCAAGTTCTAATAATTTACGTAAAAACATATTACGTAATCAGTTATACACTTGCAAATTGGCACCCAGAACGTGGGGCACGATGACCAGGAAAGGAACACGATGACCAGGAAAGGATCAGAATAACCAGGAAGGGGCAGAGTGACCAGGAAAGGAACACGATGACCAGGAAAGAAGCAAAGTAACCAGGAAAGTAGCAGAGTGACCAGGAAAGGAACCAGGACGTGGAACGAATGCAGCAGTGAAATGATCTACAAGACGCAGATTCCAAACTAGACAACAAAACGACGTGGACTCATCATAACACAACGCAGAAGCGACATATAACCTAGGAGAGAGGGGCAGAAAGCTGGACATCAAAGCAACATCAGCAGATAGCATCAGAAAGGTTAGAAAAATGTTATGTTAATTCTTAAAAAAAAAAAAAAGGGGGTAAAAGAATTTAAATGTACCTTAGGAGCGGTAGGATAAAGAAAACAATGGCTACTAATAATACAGAAGAAATAATTATGGAGGGAGATAATGTAACAGTTAGCTGTAATTCAATACAGGTTACAGAAAATAGCTCAAACTTTTTAGGATTTGAGGGTGGAAATGTTAGTTCAGAAAGTCAGAATAGAATAGCAGGAAATGTTAATCTTGATACTAGTATGATTATGGAAATGCTGAAAAATTTGAATGAGAATATAGAAAAGAAAATAGATCAAAACAGGGAAGATATGCAAAAGAGTCATAGGGAATTAAGGGAAGATCTTAGTAAGAAAATAGATCAAAACAGGGAAGATATGCAAAGGAGTCATAGGAAATTGAGGGAAGATATTCGTAGGAGCTTTGAACAAAACAGAAAAGATATTGGTAGGAGTAATGAGGTCTTAGAGCAAAAAGTAGATCAAAGCAGTGAAGAAATTGAAAAGAAAGTTATGAAGCTAGATAGTAGCATACCAAAAATGAGAGATGAAAATGAGGAAATGATAGCAAATGAGATAGGTGAAGTTTCAAAGAAAATGTCAGAAATGAGCAGGGAAATATCAAACCAAAAAAGTGAGGTTAATACTAAGTTTGAACATGTTGACGTAGAATGTACAGAGTCAGGTAGTAGAATGAGTAATATTTCAAGTGAGATGAGAGAGATGAAAGAGGTTATGAATGAAGATGTGAATCAGGCGCAAGTTAATTTCAGAGGGGAGATATCAGAAATACAGAGAGAGTCAGAAATGCAAAGAAATAAATTGTACGAAGAAGTTAAAGTTTTGCCTGTAAATAATCAAAAGCTAACGTCTGAAATTAACAAGTACCAAGATGTTCAAAATGAAAACTCCAGTCCAGTACAATTTAGTACAGATTTGTCAGAGTATTCTCAAGTTAAAAAGATAGCAGATGAATTGAAAATGAAAGTTGTTAAAAGATGTATTGTTCAGGAAACTTTAGATTGTTTTCAAATGTTATCATGGGACGGAAATTTCATATGAATATAAGAGGTTATTCATGAACAAAAATTTGAAGGTTAGGATACGGCTACGAGTAATGTTTAGCCACCGACAATTTGATCCAGGAGGGTAAATAACAATGAGATGTAAAGTAAATGCTGGATAGTTAAAGATGACTTGCAGAGAAATGTATTGGAACGTAAGAGGGTTAATTATTTATATGTCATTTGAAAAGAGAAATAAATTACAAAAAAAAAAAAAAAAAAAAAAATGTTTTAAAAAAAAAAATTTAAATTTTTGTAACTATAACAGTATTTGAAAATTAAGAACGTAAAGATTGAAACTTAATATGATATTAAAGTAAAAGTACGTAAATACAATTCCAAAAGTATTGTTAAAATAAAGTACAAAATAACAAAAATGGGTAAAAATAATTAAAAAAAATCTGATATGTTACACTCACATGACTTTCTCTACTCTTGTACAATCTATTTTTACAAACGCCTATTCTCCATATGCTTCATGTTAATCGAGATGTCAATATTATTGGTAATTTTCTTGTAGATGCAAGGGGAATATGGTAGTTTTTAAGCGATAGTCAAATATTTTAACGCTGGTTGCTATGTGGCGCATTCCATTCTCTTTGCATGTCCAGGACATAAAAAAAATGAATAACGAATTTGAGAAAAAGTATAAGTATTGGAAAATTTAAGGAAATAACAAGCAATATCTCGAAAACGGTTCACTCAACAAAAGAAATGTATATGACATAAGTTGTGTATTTTAACGCGATCTACATTTTTTGTGTAGTAACATTTTGTCTATCTCTTATGGTTTACCAGTTATGCAAAAGTCGTTCACAATGAAGAATACTTTTGAAGACATTCCCAGAAAATTCGAGATATACATTTCATTTCTCATTACATTATCTTAAACCTATCATATTTTCATCAAAATCATTAGAGCCATTTTTGAGAAAATTAAAGTTTTCGAAAAATCTTCCATGTAAAGGGTAGTCTGGGGTGGGGGGATTTTCTTGAAAACCTTCGTGTCGCATCTCGGGAAGATACTGAACCTAAATACCAAGTTTGGTGCTTATCCGACTGTTCGTTTTTGAGTTATGCTGTTCACAGACACACACACACACAGACACACACACATACGGACATGTTTCCAAAAATGCTTTTTACTTTCTCTACTACGTATAGTAAGTAGGGGAAGTATTGCATTCCACCCAAAAATTCGATACCGAGATTTCACCGGAAATACATGTTTTGAGACCTCCTGAATCCAAAAAAAGCATTTTTGGAAACATGTCCGTGTGTGTGTCTGTGTGTGTGTCTGTGTGTGTGTGTGTCTGTGTGTGTGTCTGTGAACAGCATAACTCAAAAACTAACAGTCGGATAAACACCAAACTTGGTATTTACGTTCAGTATCTTCCAGAGATGCGACACGAAGATTTTCAAGAAAATCCCCCCACCCCAGACTACCCTTTACATGGAACATTTTTCGAAAATTTTAATTTTCTCAAAAATGGCTCTAACGATTTTGATGAAAATATCATATGTTTAAGATAATGTCATGAGAAATGAAATGTATATCTCGAAATTTCTGGGAATGTCTCCAAAAGTATTCTTCATTATGAACGACTTTTGCATAACTGGTAAACCATAAGAGATAGACAAAATTTTACTACACAAAAAATGTAGATCGCGTTAAAATACACAACTTATATCATATACATTTTTTTTGTTGAGTGAACCGTTTTCGAGATATTGCTTGTTATTTCCTTAAATTTTCCAATACTTATACTTTTTCTCAAATTCGTTATTCATTTTTTTATGTCCTGGACATGCAAAGAGAATGGAATGCGCCACATAGCAACCAGCGATAAAATATTTGACTATCGCTTAAAAGCTACCATATTCCCCTTGCATCTACATGAATATTACCAATAAGATTGACATCTCGATATCTCGATTAATATGAAGCATATGGAGAATAGGCGTTTGTAAAAATAGATTGTACAAGAGTAGAGAAAGTCATGTGAGTGTAACACATCAGATTTTTTTGGATTCAGGAGGTCTCAAAACATGTATTTCCAGTGAAATCTCGGTATCGAATTTTTGGGTGGAATGCAATACTTCCCCTACTTACTATACGTAGTAGAGAAAGTAACAAATACTTATGTAGCAAACAGAAAATGTGAAACAGTACTTAGATTTAAGAGATGTAAATATATTTATGTAAAGGGTGAATAGTTTTTGGTAAATATGTGTAATAATTACAAAATCTTAAATGCACAAATTTTTGTTAACAACTTAAGAAAGTAAGCAATTTTGAAACAGTAATTAAATAATTCAGGGTACAGTATTTGCTATAAAAAAAAAAAAAATTGTAATGTCAGATTAATGTCTAAACAAATTAAACAAGAGCCAGTAAGTAGTGGCGAGATAAAAAAAAAAAAAAAAAAAAAAAAAACATGTCGTGTGTTAAATACGTGTGAAGTGTTAAGTGAAAGTGATAGCGTGTGTTCCAAGATTTAGGAGACTAAAAACACAATTATAAAATTTCCAAACAAGTTGTAAATATTTATAATTATGTTTCTAGTGGGGCATATGATGCAGTAATTTGTATCACAAATTACTTAAATGTAAATAATGATTGTAATATGAATATGCATTTTTATGTGACATTGATTTCAGATGTTTATTGATTGTAAATATTGTTGGAAAGTAAATTTATAAGGCTTTACTGAAACTGTCAATAATAGCGCAATAATGCAGCGAGGGGGTGAGCTGTTTATCATTATTGGAAACGAGGAAGTTATGTAATGTTGGCGCGTTTTCGGTAGAAACTTCTGGAATGTGTTCTCCCTAAAGCATATGTATTCATAATTTTCATTGGATATTAAAATAGACGCTAATGTTGGCGCGTTTTATTAGCCAATGGTAAATCAGTTATAATCTTTAGGCATATCGTGGAGTGGGAGTATAAATAGAAGCCAAGTTAGAGGTAAAGTCGGTCGGTCGCCCAGTTCATCAAAATTCTCAATACATTACACGTCGTCGTCAGTTTGGCAGTTCATCAAAAATCTGTGTACACTACACGTTGTTTTCAGTCAGTCAGTTCGTCGAAAGTATTAGTTCGTCATACATCGGATATAGATTCACAAGTTACGCGCAGCAGAATTATGAAAGATCTAAAATATGGTAAAGTTAATTATATAAAAGGTTGAAGTACGTTGATTAAAAGTGATCAGTAAGAAGTTATTATAACAGTTTCAGTTTGGCGAGTATCTAGATCAATATGTAAAAGTGATAGTGAATGTGTTCGACAATAAAAATTATAAAATAAATTTCTTCATCAGTGTTCTTTTTGGATAAAAGATTCCTTTCCGTTTACACAACCCTGATCAAGACACATGTTCGACCCAAGATAAGATAATAGCTAGCCGGAGGACATTTGAAATGAAATCAAACAAAAGCTAACACTGATGCAAATTGCTAACACAAGATGGAGCTACAAACCGAACAAATGAATGACGTCGCAAGATGGCTTCAACACACGTGATGTAAACAAACATTATAAGTAATACCGTCGCAAATTGGCTACCATAACGTGGGGCTACAATAATGTTATTATAAATTGGCTCCTATACGTGGGGCAGTTAAAGTTATGAAACCAAACAAAACAAAAGCAGCACAATATAAGATCTTCAAGTTCTAATAATTTACGTAAAAACATATTACGTAAGCACTAATTCGCTACAGCTTCACACCTCTTCTCCCAATTGTGATGCACTCATATAAAGATGCCTAAATTATTTCTAATATCTTCAGCTGCTTGGAAGATGCGTTGATGAAGTTCCTCCAAAGAGCCTATTGTTTGCCCCTTCTAAACTTTACTTTTTACATCATCCCAGAAGAAAAAGTCCAGCGGCTTGAGATTTGGAGATCTTGCGGCCAAGATAGAGGTGGTCTAAATCATCCAATCCAACAGCCAGGAAAGCTTCTGGTTAAATGATTTATTGTAACACTTATGTGAGTGGTACATCATCATGAAGATACCACATTGTTTTTCTGGTCTGCAATGATTACCTCCTATAACAGACTGGGCAAATCATATTTTAAAAATCTATGGTATTTTGCACCCGACATAAACTCTGGAAGAACGAAAGGTCCAATGAGAATGTCTCCAATTATACCTGCCCAAACATTAATGGAGAACCTGTATTGAAAATCCCCTTGTTTTATAGTGTGTGGATTTTCACAAGTCTATGTATTCGTATTGTGAAAGTTTATAATGCCGTTTCGGGAGAAACAAGCTTCATTTGTAGCCATGACACACTCTAGAAATGCTGATTCTGCACACACTTATGTAGTAGCCATTCACAGAACTTTAATTCAGTCCAATGCGACATCTCACTATTACGAGTGATGTCGCGGCTACCACTATGAGGTTGTTGATCCACTAGAATTGACACTTCTTCCTTTTGTTCATAATTTCGTTGGGTCATTGTCAACACAATTATGGCATCCTGGCACCACACTTCCTGTTTTGCAGATCTGCTGACACACTGTAATGAATGTTTTCGTATTAGGCAAATTCCTTCCTGGAAACTGTTCATGGTAAAGTTTCTTGGCTTCACAAACTTCGGTTCGCCATAAATTAATATCATGTCCAGATATTCTGGATTCAAATATTTTGACATGCTTGCACTGTTTGGCAGCAACTGCTTTAATTTACCATTTGCCTACCTTTGCACCCCTTTCGACAAAAACTAACCGAGTCAAAACATAACTGGCTGACAATCCTCAAATAGCAGTGAAAACAGAATCGCAAACTATCGGAATTGTTTAAAAAATTTCCTGGAACTATTTCAGTTAATTTCTGAGAAAACAGTTCAATGATTGCAAAAATTGCAAAGGAATAAATTGTTGCCTATGAATCATTCTCACAATGTAGCTGAAAATCAGGATCATACGCCTAATACTTATCGAGATAATCATCATGTAACTTTGCAGAAACATTTTTTTTCACATCACCTATGCAAGTAAGAGCAATATGGTATTAAAACTTTTTTACTTTATTTAGCTAAGCGAATGCACTGCAGAAACTGCATATTTATTTCATTTCCAAACGGTATAAGTGAGTCAGCGAGTTTTAGTTGTTGATGTGACATAAAATATGACAAATTACTCAGCGTGTTCTACAAGTGAGGTCGAGGTCATGATTACAGTTGCAACATACAGTGCTATTAATGCGAGTGATCAAGATAAGTTGTGTGTTCAACACTCCAACATCTTATCCAACAAAAAAGCAAAATGATTTTCAAGAAGTTCACTTTCCACCCAAGGACTCACTACAAATCCCACATCTTCAAAAAACACATTTGCCTAGCTCCACAAAACAGATTAAGCATAAAGAAATTAGTCTGCAACAAATCAAAGGACCAAATCCCTCAGAACAATAAAGCAGGAATCTATCAATTAATTGGCCAGAATGTGATGTGACCAAATATACATAGGTAAAACAAACAAAAATTTAGAGACCAGATTAAAAGAGCATATAAGACACATTAAATACAAACAGATGGACAAATCTGCAGTTGCACATCACTTTTGGATGAAATCACATCAGGCCAAATATAACTCTTAAAACTGGCAAAACAAACAGCAGAGTTGGATACTTGGGAAAAGCTGAGCATGGTTTCAAAATGCGATAAGTCCACTCACGATCGAAAATTAGTTTAAAGCGAATTTGAACTCTTTAGCATGCCCTGCATCGAGCTTAAGTCCCTGTTTGCTTCAAATCACGTTTTTAACTCGTTAAAATTAAGAACGAAATTGTGAGTTAGATTCAAAAAATGATATGTCCAATGCCTAGACTGGATCAAATTGCGAAGTGTCCACTTTCTTACGCACGTTGTCGGGCTCGTGGGTAGGAATTCCCACCTCTTTTATCACTACATGACAGAAACATCTGTTTTTCATTGTTTGTGTTGTTTGTCAGATTGCACTGTCCACAGCTGTCTTGCTGTAATTGTGAGCATTCTAAGTTTGTGAAGTTGTGTCTATGAATATGGAAGAAAGTGCAGTTTTAGGTGAGCGCTGTGCAGTTCCAGAAAGAGGACAAGAAAGGTAAATACTATTTAAACTTTATAAATATAATAATTATTGGTATTATTTTAAAGAAAACACGGGAACTATAATGTATTCAGAGCTACTTCGCGATTACTATAGTTCTTACCACATCATTCATTGGTGTGTTTCAGGTATTCTGATCAAGATCCCTGCATACTGGAGTACGAGTCTCCATGTATGCACAGAGAAGGCAGATTTAAATGCTGCACCATTCCTGCCTATCACCTTATTAAAACAAGAAAATTAGTGTATAACTATAGCTACAAATCACAACAAGATAGGCTTCTGGCATCAGTGATATCTGTATCATCTCCCATAAGACGCAGACCGAGAAAATCAGATAGGATTAACTCAGTGGTTATTAAATATCAAGTTAGAGTAAACAACAAACATATTTCGCTTTGTTGTAAGTTCTTTCGAGTACTATTTGGTATTGGCGCAACAAGAGTAAACAGCATAGCAGCTTCTCTAATAGCAGGTAAACCAATAACTGAAAGAAGGGGAGGTGATTGGAAAGCCAAACTGTATGCCCAAAAGAAGGAATTGGTAATTAGCTTCTTATCCAAGCTAAAAGCCAGAGAAAGTCATTATTCAAGACAAAAAGTAGCGACTCTACCTTCCTTCAGAGTTAAATGAGAATAAGTTATTGAAAATGTACAATGCTAGTGTGGCTGAATCACTAAAAGTAAAGAAGGGTTTTTCTACAGCATTTTTTTTAATAAATTTAATTTGGGTTTTGGTGAACCAGCTGTAGATATTTGCAGTTATTGCAGTAGAACAAAACATGAAGTGCAAGTCACTGAAGATAGCCGTAGAAAGAACGAGTTACAAGCTGAACTCACAGCGCATAAACTGAAAGCAAAGGCATTCCACAAAATGATGAGAGAGAAAGACTCATCAACCATGTCTTTATGCTTCGATTTGCAACAGGTGCAGCCATTGACTAAGCTTGCTATAGGTGAAGCCTATTAGGCTTGCCAGTTATCATTCTATGCTCTGTGTATCACTGATATAGAGAATAAATCACCAGCATTTTATTGCTGGATGGAAAACCAAACAGGTCGAGGAGCTATTCAAGTGCTATTTTCTAAGCAAACAGATGGAGTATCCAAATTAAGGCTCTTCTCTGATGGCTGTGCTGGCCAAAACAGAAATGCCCACGTGGTCCACCACTCTATTGGTGGCTTTTGAAAAGGTCTCCAGACTATCTGAAGGAAATATGTATATTTTCCGTGAGAAGCCATTCCTTCTTACCTGTAGATCACATGTTTGGAGTTTTGGAAAAGGATCTTAGAAAACTGTCTGAGATATTAACTCTAGAGAAGTATGTTGAATCATATTCTAAAGTTGGCACTGTTCGCAAACTGGGCAAGGATTGGTATGCGTATGACTTCAAGACGCTTTGCAATTACTTAAAAAAACCAGATGGTTTAAGATAAATGAAAAGGGTCATGTTAAAAAAGATAATGAAGGGGAATAAATTTTACGTTTCTCTGAAAATGGAAATGTACAGACTAAATGATGAATCCAAGAAATTCCTCTCCATGCTTTAATGAGGAATACCAGTGGAACAACTAGCAGACCCACCCGTTCTGCCTTTGGAACAGCCCATCAAATTGGAAAAAAAGAATGATTTGAACAAGCTTTTAGAACAACGTTTTGGTGAACATTGGTATGGTAACAATGAGCTCAAATGTTATGCAAGGTTGATTCAACAAGAAGATGATCCACAACAAATGCAGGAGGGAAGTGAGAATGAAGACTGTGATTGTTTGGAAGAAGAACATGGTTTTAATTCAATTTGAGAGCTGTGTCAAAGTTCATCATTGTTTGTCATTAAATTAGTTTTCTTTCACTTTGGTAACTATCAATCACAATTGTTATAAGTTCTAAGAGCACTCATAGCACGCTTTAACTTTTTCCCTTGGGTTTGCTCAAATACGAGTATAGTATGGTTATAACACATTATTATTAACAAAACATAACCATTATAAGGATTTTTTCACATGTCTACGTTAATGCGCATAATTATCATATTAACTAGGTTTTAAATTTGTATTGTTTAAGAAAGTCGAAAAAGAGTTACATTGTCCTAGACAACACTTTAAGAACAGTAAAACGTGTAATTGTAAATTACAATGGCATGTAAGTGCTAAAATTCTGCAATAAAACAATTTATTGAAGTTAACACTGTCTATATGGAAGAATGGTTCAAAATGCTTTGTGTCCATTTATTCGGTGCGAAACAGAATAAGTCCAGAATTTTTTCAAATTTTAACCCGCAATTATAGCTTTATATAAAGGCTGTGATTTTTGACACTAAACACCATGTTATTCCTTCATTTTGTAAAGCACAACAACATAATTACATTTCAAAAGTATTGTTTACTTTAGGAGTTATTACATTTTTGTCTTTTCTGTAAAATTGCTATTTGCGGACTTATCGCGTTTAGAAACGGTGCTCTTCAGTTATTAATCACAAAACTAAGCACCACGTGATGAATTTTGAATTGCTGCCACCAAACGCTGATTCCACCACAGACAGATGCATACCGGACAACACCACAAAGAACCAGTTGGCAACTTCTGTTGATGGAAGCAATTAGCTCTTGAAACCGGTCAAGTTGTAAAACATGTAAGTGACGTTAAGTGTTTCAACTCCGACTCAAATTTTCTATATAATTTCAAAGTCACAATATTTTTAAATGCTCTTTATCTATGGTTCCAAAATTACATTTAGTTTTTGCAATATAAATTTGATCACAATCCATACACCTTATTTGATCAATACCAATTATTTTTAGTAAATTTAGAGGTATATTCTTAAATCAACAAATTAAACTGTTAAAAACAGCAAATTTATGTAAAACAGAGTTGAAGTTTTTATTTTTTATATAATTGACTACATGAATTGGTTTTCTTTAATAAACAAAAATTACTTTGTTATTGTTTATTATCTTTAAGTCTGTAAATGGGAGGGAAACCTGTTTCAAATTCTAATGTGAATTTTATGGTTTTATCTTGTAATTACATATTACATCAAAACAAGGTTTTATTCTGTGTTTTGCCTATTGTGGACTTTGTATCACGAATTACTGCCAGCTAACCAAGTAATCAATGCCACTGTGTTCTCTAACCAAGAGAAAAACTATGGAAAACTATGCTTATGAAAAACTATGAGCTAAAGCCCAGTACTTGTGTATATCAAAGATGTTCTTTTACATGATAATGAAAAATATAAGATAACTTGTGAAACCACCATCCACTTTGATTGCGTAACTCCAGTGGATTCAGTGTATTCTCGAGACATTGCACTATCACACTATCATTTTTCTTTTCTTTGGATAGTTAGCTTTAAGGTAGCAGTTTCCAGCTTTTTCTGATCTTGAAACTCTATATTTAAAATTTATTTTGTTTAAAGTATGAGGTCATGAAGTATATGATCTGAACCCAACAGAGTTGTTCTGGTCACCAAACAGACAAATCATCTACCCCTTTTAACTGCCAACCAACTAAAAACTGTTGCATGTCATTTTGAAATTCAATTTTCCTACATGTGATGGTAAAAAGGAATTTTGTTGTAAACACATACCTTTAGTTGTATACTCCTTTACTGAAACAGGAAGATCCCATTCCTTGTTAAAAGGTGGGAGATTATTCATGATTCTTTTCAAACCACTCAAGGAAATTACGACATCAGCATTGTGCACCTTTGCCAACTTCTCAGCATTTTGGTCTTGACTTACTTCAATGAAAAAAAAAATATAGAAATTATAACCCATTTAAAGGCTGGCTTAGTACAAACACAAAATGCTAACTAGGAACAAGATGTTTTTAAAACTACGGGTAAACAAAGCTTTGAGTTTCATTATAAGCAACACTGTTCTATGTGGAAGGGATACAAAAGCTGGTACCCTGCTGTGACAGGTGCCTCATACTTTAATCTGGTGACAATAAAGTATTTTAAAATCAATGCCTTTTCTGTGTGGTTTTATCTCCACTTTCTTAAAAACATACCTCATGGATATGTTCTGGATATTAGGCACTAAAAACTTAATGTTTGGAGCTAATCAATTAACATTTTCAACTCGCCTAATCCATGGCCTAATTGAACGTATCTCTGATAAAAGGATAGCTCGTGTCACGATCAGAAAATACTCAATAATGATGTTACTTGAATGGCATTCAGTTTCGTTTCTTATTATGTATTATACAATTACATAATAATCAGTAGGAGCTCATTAGTAATACTTGGTACTTTTTGCCTTTGGCAACCTGTCATTAGAAACTAACTACAACTGGTTTACAGATTATTATTTTGCTGTCAAAATGTCTACCTTTTCATAGTTCAAACATGCATATCCATTTTCCCTCATTCACATGTATGACACACAAGTATTATCCAAAAATTACCAATTAACAGTTACCCCTTATATACTATATTATTCACTTAAACACTTTAACTGTATTTTAATAAAAATCACTCAAATCGCAAACTTTAGACTGATGCTGGAATCTAAATCTATGATGGCAAACAAGTCAATCTTCCAACCAAGCCCAAATGCACACTTCTTGCTTAATTTCAAAGTACAATTATTTTAAATTTCAACACAGACTAGCTTGTTTAAAGTTTTGCAGAATGTACTTTGTTAAACGTTCTAGTATTTTATATGTTTTGTTAATTTAATGCTTTTATTTGAAACAATTACATGAAAATCTTAATGGGCTAACTTTTAGGCTGTAATATGTGGCAGAAAGATTGATGCAGTGCTTTTAGAGAAAGAAACTGTGATTAAAGATAAATAAGTAAACAGTTATAAATTTGTGGTGAAGGTAAATAGTACACAAATATTTTATACTTTTTGAGAATCAAGTACTAACACGGTAACACATACCAGGCATGTGAATAGTGCTTTTTGAGTCACTGTTCAAAACAGAATTATCTGGTGGATGTATTGCACACATTTTTGCATATGAGGTTGTCACATGTGCAGGTTTTCTCAAGGATGGAATGTGAACAACAGGAGCAGTGCCCTGTAACATAAATGATCAAATGCAGTTAGTTAATTGTTAATCAAATAGACAAAAACTGAAATGCATTTCTGAAAATGCATTCTGCTTCATTATCCCAAATTATTTTTAGCTGAGTAGTTCTGTCCACAATTTTACATAAACTGACAGTAACAGTGGTGGTGGGGTTAGTGCAGCAGTAGCATTCACAGATGCAAATAAAGACCCAAGAAGGAATACTAGGGATGAGAGAGATAAATGGAGTTTATGTGCTATACTTACTACATAACTAGCAAATATGTTGAGTGGTAGCATGTTATGATTATGGCAATAATAATAATAATAATAATAATAATAATAATAATAATAATAATAATGATGATGTTTTATTAACCCCATTTTTGTTTGCATATTGCATTCCACCCAAAAATTCAATATTGAAATTTCACCAGAAATACATGTTTTGTGGATGTGCCCACTTCCCTAACTCTTTGGTATAAGGGAATATGGATACTCTACTTCATAGCTTGAGGGCATGTAGATCTGAGCATAAAATATGGAACTAGATATGTGTGTGCTCGTATTACACATTTTGCTGAACTTAAAAGAGGAATATAGTAGGCTGAAGTAACAATCAAATCTTTTAAAAGCAGCTCGCAATGTGGTGACTTTGAAATTCCATGTTCCTTGTATGAAAACAAGAGAAAAAATCTGATGTGGTACACTCACATGACTTTCTCTACTCTTGTACAAACTATTTTTACAAATGCTTGTTCTCCATCTACTTCATGTTAATCGAGATAAACATTTGCAGACTCTATCTTATTGCTAATTTTCTTGTAGACATAAGGGGAATATATACTTACAAGGGCAATATAGAAATACAGTAGGCTTTAAGCACATACATATCTCTTAATAGCTGGTTGCTAGGTGCAGCACCATTCCCTTTGCCACAGATTAATACTCTTTGCATATCCAAGACAAAAAAAATGAATAACGAATTCCCATTTGAGAAAATAAGTATTGAAAAATTTAAGGGAATAACAAGCAATATCTCGAAAATGGTTCACTCAACAAAAAAAAAAAAATGTATATGACATAAATTGTGTATTTTAACGTGTACTACATTTTTTGTGTAGTAAAATTTTGTCTATCTCTTATGGTTTACCAGTTATGCAAAAGTCGTTCACAATGAAGAATACTTTTGGAGACATTCCCAGAAAATTCATGATATACATTTTATTTGTCATGAAAATATCTTAAACATATGATATTTTAATCAAAATCGTTAGAGCCATTTTTGAAGAAAATTAAAATGTTCGAAAAATGTTCCATGTAAAGGGTAATTTGGGGTGGAGGGATTTTCTTGAAAACCTTCATGTCGCATCTCTGGAAGATACTGAACCTAAATACCAAGTTTGGTGTTTATCCGACTGTTCGTTTCTGAGTTATGCTGTTCACACACAGACAGACACACGGACATGTTTCCAAAAATGCTTTTTTTGGATTCAGGGGGTCTCAAAACATGTATTTCTGGTGAAATCTCGGTATCAAATTTTTGGGTGGAATACAATACTTCCCCTACTTACTATACGTAGTAGAGAAAGTAAAAAGAATGAATAGCAACTTAGCACTTGAAAAAAGGTATAAAGCATTTCAAAAAACCAGCCGATAACAAACAAATATCTTAATGTGACAAAAGTTTTATTTTATAAACTTACATGTGAATTATATAAACTTTTTATGTGGTGAATTTTTGTATCCCTCTTATGGGTTTCCAGTTATAGAAGATTATTTAAAATTCATTCAGAAAAAAGGAAATCAGAGGCTATTAACAAAAAATTTAAAATATACTTTTAATTATGTAAATATTAAATTTATGACACTTAAAAACATTAGAGCTATTTTTGAGAAAATAAAAACTATGAACACTTTCGTGTAAAGGGTAATTTGGGTAGGGAATTTTCTGAAAATCTTTGTCTTATCCTTGGAAGATGCTGAATTACGTAACAAGTTTTGAGTTATCATGTTCATGGACAAACACTCACATAAATCTTTTTCTAAAAAGGCTTTTTTTTGGGGAGGGGGTTTCACGGGCCTCAAAACTTGCATTTCCAGTGAAATCTCCATATCAAATTTTTGGGAGAAATACTTCCTATACTTAATATAGGTAACCGAAAAGCAAAAAAGGACTGCAAAAAAGTCTTGTATTTACAAATCCATTAAAAAAAAAAGCATGGCAGGTTTGAGCATTTTCTAAAAAAATTCCTAAGTTTTAATTAATTTATATGTTACTTTTGAAAAATGCTCTATGTACATAAATAACAATGTGTTTGACACTTACCATTTGCAACAACACCTGCTTCATACACAATACTATTCCATCTGTTTTTGCAGGATATACTAATGGTAATAAGGTCTGAGATTCATAGCAGGTGGGATATGTTGACATCTGTAAAATCTTGTGCTGAAAATTATAAATTACACATATTTTAAATAAACACCACTAATGTTTACAAAAACAAAGAAAGGCATATTTTGGATTACACAAAATACTCTATATTTATGTAACTATAATATTAGAAATGTCTACTATATATATAAAACATACATATGCAAATATGCAATTTATGGAGATCATCAAAATTACAGTATTATTAAGAAAGGATATGGGTGAAAATTTGCCACTTTGGTGAAAAAGTGGCTTTTATTGGTTTTTGCCCTCCTCCTCCCCCATCCCCAAAGAAAAACAAGTCTAGCAACCCTACTTTACCTATTCTGGGAGTATCAAGACCCAGCAACACTTTAAATGTTAACCAAGAAGGCCAAGTTATTGTCTAAAAATACTGTAATGAACTGGCATGCAAACTTCATTTTCAAAAATTCTATTTTTAGAATGTTTTGCTGTATTCAGAATCTATCTTCTCATACAGTTTACACAATGAGCTTGAAACTGTACTATACTTTCTACAAATAGTAATTGATGAAGTTGGGTAGCCAGATTTTTTAAATATGTGTTCATATTTGTGAAAATAAAATATATGAAAGTACTAAAAATATTAAAATTTAAAGTTGGGTATATTAATATTTGTTTATTTATCTTGTCAGACAAATATTTAAAATCTATAATGTATATGTGTTTATTTATGAGTGAGTGTACCACAGGAGTTTGTTTGTATGTTTGTTCCTTATGTCTACCTGATGCCTATAGATGGAGATAGTCATTCTTTTAAACAAATAAATTAATCACTTCAAAAATATTAATCTCACAAAGATGTACTTTGATGTACTTATATACATATGTTTTAAATTCTATTTCCCATCAAGGTATCAATTAATATAATCAACTTCCTGAGGTTCAACATTAATCTTTAAAAATAAGGTTAAAAATCTACTTTTAAACCATGTTTTGTATAATTGATGAGTACATGAATATTCCTTTTAATAAATTCACATACACTATTAGCTGTTATGTCACATGGAGTTAACATGGAGTCTTTAATATTTTTTTAATGTAATTTCCATTTTTATATATTTATATAATATTATAATTTTTACCAATAGTTTGCACATAAAATTAGAAATAGACATATAATAAAGACATGTATACTCATGTAATATTTTTGGTGAATAAAATCTGTGTAAGTGTGTGTCAGGATTGAGAAATTTTCAAAACTCCTGAACATAACTTTATCAACCTTTTACTGTATTGATTTTAGAAGATTTATGCCTATATTCTGTACATAACTAAGCATAACATATTTACTCATAACATTTAAACCAGTATATTTACAATATGATAATTTTCTAATTTCACTCATTTTACTCTTCTGAAAACCTAAATCAAACATAAAATCATTATGTATATTTGGAATTTGATTTACACTCAATCAGAAGCTTGGCATCAGTTCTCACATAGTTTAAAGAATTCCTAGTAAGTCATTTTAAAATTTATAGCAACAAGCAATTCAGCTTTAATGAGTTCAGGAGAACCCTTGTTTCTTACATCTGTCCACTTATTGTTCATTAAGTTCATTGTTCACTCTGTGTGAGCATTAGATCATGGAATCCTCATTACAAAACACAGGACTTTTTATCCAAATTTGTTACATTAATTCCATTTCTTGCATCCCCAAAACACAAGACACCCATTTTTGACAAGCATTACCAGGAATATTAACATACATGTAGCAATGTTTTTTTTATGGTGGTTTATTAAATTTGTCACTTTCGCCTTCCATGCTGTTCCTTTACCTAATAACAAAACATACATTCTTCAAAACCGTTTAATAATGACACAACCTAGATGTGACCACAGCCATATTCTCTCAGCCAATGAGAAAAAAATGCTTGCGCTACCAACTATTATTTATAGTAGTGCTGCCAAGGTTGAGATAAAGAACCAGTAGTTTGAGATATTGCAACGCAATGAGTCATTTGTTCAGTAGTTTGTATTTGATAGTGCCTATCGCTATTCCAAATATCCAATTAAAAGCTCAGAATTAATGGCAATGAATGAAATATGGGAGAAACAGTCTAAAATACGCGAGTCAGGAGATTCAATAAAATAAGGCTAAAATATGGGAAAACCTGGGAAATAAGGAGACTTGGCAGTAAGTGAGTGAATGCATGCGTGCACATGTGTGCGTATTTTTAAAAAAAATTAACTTCCCAGCTTAAAAACCGCAGAAGCACATCCGCCTTAATGTACTGAGGATACTTTTAAACAAAATACTACTACAGATACAGGGTGGGATTGAATCACTGTATAAGAATTTAACATGGAAATCAGTTTTTCTCAGATACTCTCTCCCTGTTGATTTTAGAGATAAATTTTATAAGAATATTTTTAAGAACATTAAAGAAAGAATAGAATCCAAAAGCAGCAGGTTTACATATTTGTTGTTTATTTTAGAGAAAATATAAACATGTCAACTTTTATTAATTCTTTATATCATTAATTTTGTTACATTATCATAACAAATGAGAATCATATATGAAAAACAGATTATGGGAGCTTAGATACATACATACCTGTCATAGAAAGTAACTAAAGCTGTTCAACATTGTAATGAATCATTGTTGATAGACAGGAATAATAAATAAGGATAAAAATGTTTAATATTTTACTATGATTCACTTTTTACTTTCTCTACTACGTATAGTAAGTAGGGGAAGTATTGCATTCCACCCAAAAATTCGATACTGAGATTTCACCGGAAATACATGTTTTGAGACCCCCTGAATCCAAAAAAAGCATTTTTGGAAACATGTCCGTGTGTGTGTGTCTGTGTGTCTGTGAACAGCATAACTCAAAAACGAACAGTCGGATAAACACCATACTTAGTATTTAGATTCAGTATCTTCCAGAGATGCGACACGAAGGTTTTCAAGAAAATCCCCCCACCCCAGACTACCCTTTACATGTAAGATTTTTCGAAAATTTTAATTTTCTCAAAAATGGCTCTAACGATTTTGATTAAAATATCATATGTTTAAGATAATGTCATGCGAAATGAAATGTATATCTTGAATTTTCTGGGAATGTCTCCAAAAGTATTCTTCATGGTGAACGACTTTTGCATAACTGGTAAACCATAAGACATAGACAAAATTTTACTACACAAAAAATGTAGATCGCGTTAAAATACACAATTTATGTCATATACATTTCTTTTGTTGAGTGAACCGTTTTCGAGATATTGCTTGTTATTCCCTTAAATTTTCCAATACTTATACTTTTTCTCAAATTCGTTATTCTTTTGTTTTATGTCCTGGACATGCAAAGAGAATGGAATGCGCCACATAGCAACCAGCGTTAAAATATTTGACTATCGCTTAAAAGCTACCATATTCCCCTTGCATCTACAAGAAAATTACCAATAAGATTGACATCTCGATATCTCGATTAACATGAAGCATATGGAGAATAGGCATTTGTAAAAATAGATTGTACAAGAGTAGAGAAAGTCATGTGAGTGTAACACATCAGATTTTTAATTCTTATTACAATAGATGTTAAGAGTATTTCATTTGAACACCCTCTGTGAAAGCCTCAGTACATACAAAAGACTTGTAAGATTTTTCTTTGAAATTAACAGGGAGAAAGTATTACAGAAAAACTGATTTCCCAAGTTAAGGGGTAAATGGGTGAAAATGTGACCAAAAATGAACAAAATTTCGCATTTTGTATTTTTTATACAAAAAAGTACTAGGTGGTTTGAAGTGCATGTACGCACAGTTTTAAAGCACTACAGTGCCTGGAAGTTGCTCTAATTACGCCATATTTAAAGGTCTGTACTCTTAAATTTCCTGAGAAAGCAGGGCAGGTGATGAAATCGCTGCATGAAACAAAAACTCTGCTTTCTTTTATCGATTTTTGTGGGATTTTTTTCCATGAAGGTTAGTTTCTGATTTGTCTCTGAACCACCATGATTGATATGACATAGTAACAGCAGCTCTGCCGGTAGATGTCGTGTAACATCAAATATACATTTATATATACATATATATTTATATATACAAATATAAAACACAAATGTGTTTCATATACATCAGTTAGAAACAAGTGTAAATAATGTAAATAATACAGTTGAAAGGTTAGATGAGCAAAAATGTGGTGTACAAAAGAAAAATTTAAGGCAGAAACAGCTGGAGGATAATTGTGAACATATACCTGCTGTAAATAATGAAGACTGTAAGTATATATCAGTGGATACCAGTTTTACTGTCATCATTGGTGAAGGACCTGAAGAGTAATGACCACAATCAAAAGCATTTGTACATAGGACTTGGCACTGAAAGGCTTGGCTTATGCTATAAATTGAAACTGATTTGCAGTGCTTGTAATGAAATTACACATCTAAGCTGGACACTTCTAGGAAGATCTGCAAGTCATTATTTCTGGTTAACTGCATGCAAACTTTTAAACTCATTTTTCCTCACTTTAATTTTTGCTACACTTTTATTCATTCAAAATGAAATTACATCCACAAATTGAGGGCTAAAATTTTTACTGTAAATTCTATAAAGCATAACAAAAAAACTGACACATGGAATTCAAGATTAACTTAGTACTTTTTAGATAAAAAATAAAATGTGTGTAGTGATTGCAAAAATTTTGAAATTTTTGCTATGCAGGCCATATTTTTTAACTTCCCTTATTGCAAAACCCATGCATCAAGTTTTTCTAAATGAGTTTCTGGTTTTGTAAAAAAAAAAAATTCAAACTTTTTTACTTTCTCTACTACGTATAGTAAGTAGGGGAAGTATTGTATTCCACCCAAAAATTCCATACCGAGATTTCACCGGAAATATATGTTTTGAGATCCCCTGAATCCAAAAAAAAGCATTTTTGGAAACATGTCCGTGTGTGTGTCTGTGAACAGCATAACTCAGAAACGAACAGTTGGATAAACACCAAACTTGGTATTTAGGTTCAGTATCTTCCAGAGATGCGACACAAAGGTTTTCAAGAAAATTCCCCCACCCAGATTACCCTTTACATGGAACATTTTTCGAAAATTTTAATTTTCTCAAAAATGCCTAACGATTTTGATTAAAATATCATATGTTTAAGATATTTTCACGACAAATGTAATGTATATCCCGAATGTTCTGGGAATGTCTCCAAAAGTATTCTTCATTGTGAACGACTTTAGCATTACTGGTAAACCATAAGAGATAGAGAAAATTTTACTACATAAAAAATGTAGATCGCATTAAAATACACAATTTATATCATACACATTTTTTTTGTTGAGTGAACCATTTTCGAGATATTGCTTGTTATTCCCTTAAAGTTTCCAATACTTATACTCTTTATCAAATGGAAATTCGTTATTCTTTTTTTTTTGTCCTGGTAATGCAAAGAGAATGGAATACTCCACATAGCAACTAGCTCTTAAAATATTTGACTCGCTTAAAGCCTACCAATTCCCCTTGATCTACAAGAAAATTAGCAATAAGATTAACATCTCGATATCTCAATTAACATGAAGCATATGGAGAATAAGCGTTTGTAAAAATAGTTTGTACAAGAGTAGAGAAAGTCATGTGAGTGTAACACATCAGATTTTTTAAAAAAAGTGTGGAGTGAATTTCATTTTGAAATTTGTAAATTTTTTGAAAGAAAATTTTCAATAATTCAAAAATTAATTAACATACAAAAATGAAACTCTGCCAAATAATTCCCATAGCACCGCAAATGTGTGTACAAAAAATTAAGTGTGTATAGCTTTAAAATTATGCAAAATAGAAATTTCACTCATCACCCCCTTAAATCTCTGTCAAGTGTTTTCGTTTCCAGCCTATGTAATTTATCAGACAAATCAAGCTAAATTTAGGAGACTGATACAGTGAGGAAAAGCTGCTGCTTCTTTATTTCTTTTTTTTTGTTTGTTTGTTTTGTTTTATTTTGTTTTGTTTGTTCCCGGAGAACCTTGAAGTGTTCTTTCATAATGAAAAGGAATCTGAATGACTCAATAACATTGGTAAGCTATTAAATGTACAACTTTAGGGAAGAGAAATGATGCAGCTGTAAGAACCTTAAAAGTTTAATGATGCTGCAGGATAAGGAGAACTCAAATTACATAAAATGTCTCTCAGTACGATCCAACTGATTAAGCTTTAACATGAAGAAGTGTAAAGTATCAGCTCTCCAACAATTTCTGATATAGGAAATCTCATGTGATAAATGAAATCAACTTAAATCAGTTCTATACAAGTTTACATTTTCATTGATGATTGCATCATACTCTTTTTACATGAGGGTGGATCAGAAAGTAATGCTCAAGAATTTTTTCCTGCATTGGCTGGGATGTTGAAATCTCACTAAGATATAGTTTGAAGCTTTCACTACAGAGGCTATTCTGTTCTTATGTGTAGCTCTAGTGAGAGAAGCGTGGACTATGTAACAAAGATGGTGGACATGTTGCTATCATCCACCTGTGAAGAGCAGTGTGGGTAGTGCGATTTTTGTGGGCTAAAGGGCATAAACCGTTTGAAATTCATAAGGACATACGTGGTGTGTATGAGGATGACTGTATGCATAACCATGTCTTCAGGTAATGTGCATTCTTCAAAGACAGCCGTGATAACCTTTGTGATTCGCTACATTCAGGATGGCCGGTAACAGTTGCAATCCCATAGAATGTCACAGCCTTTGAGCAGCAATTCTGAATGACCAACGGACCCAACTGCAAACCTTCAGCAATCCAGCAATCGAGAGCAGGTCACCCAGGTTTACCTGGGTGGGATGTTAATTGCCACAGTACCTAGCTGCAAGTGCGGTTTTACCTGTGTGATACTGAAAGCGAATAAACATTTTTGCAAGCTTTTATGTTTGTGGTCAATGGGCAGAGTTTAGCTTCCTGCACTGCCATTGGCTTTGTCTCAGCAAACCCACTTGGGCAGTCATGCGTCCAAGTGATGACCAAGCCCAATACTGCTTAACTTTGACGGCCTCTTGCGTGGTCGTCAAGTTAAGCAGGCCGGCTGACAGTGAGCAGGATGGAATTTGGATATGGGTTTGAGGAATATCCAAGTTAGCAGGCGGGCAGGTCACTGCTAGATGGTCACTCATCCTGCTAGTGACCAAGCTCGATGCTGCTTAACTTGGGGGGCTTGTGATGGATAGGAGTAATAGCTTTTAAGCCTGGGGGCCCAAGGCATCCTTAGGTAACCGGTAACTCATCTGTCGTCTTGGTGCCCTGTGGTCGTAGCAACCCAGGGTGTGCACCAGCTGGTTGGTATGATAAGTGAGTTTCATGTACATGATATGGGTACGGTGTATAGGAGACCAGAGTGGGTGTGTAGGATATGTGACGGGAATCTACACCCGGTATCATAGATTGCAAATCTTATCTCAGCAGTTCAACATTTCATATGGTGCAATGTCTGATACTGTGCATAACAAATTAAAGTTTTGTAAAGTTAGCGTTCACCACCGGGTGCCTAAGGACCTGACAGACAACCACAAGGGCCAGCGAATGATGACAAACTTGATCACTTATTGTGTTACACTGCAGAAGGGCATGACTTTCTGAACAGAATCGTTATGTGATGAGTTGTGGGCATACCATTACATGCCCTAAACAAAGCAGGCCTCTATGGAGTGGAAACATGCTGCTTCCCTGGTAAAGAAAAAATTCGAAGTGACTCCATCTGTTCATAAAGTGCTTGTGAAGTATTCTGGAAATATGAATGGTGTTTTATTGGCAGAATATGCTGAACACGGGACCACTGTGAATGCTGCAGCCAATATTAAAATTGTGGTAAAGTTGCGTGGTGCCCTTCATGACAAATGCCATAACATTAATGTTGATGATGTCAAACTTCATGACTATGCTTGCCCCCATATTGCTGTTGCTGTTCATGAGAAAATCAACAAATCCAGTTGGGAGGTGCTCCAGCATCCACCATACAGTCCAGACCTGGCACCATCAGACTTTCATTTGTTTGGTCCCATAAAGAAATTCCTGGCAGTTCAACACTTTGCGTCAGATGCAGAAGTGAAAACAGCAGTCCGCAAATGGCTATACTCCAACTGAATGGACTTCTATGAACAGGGTATTATGAAACTGGTATCATGATGGGAGAAATGTGTTGAGAAAGTTGGCGATTATGTAGAAAAATGGACATAAGATCTCATTTAATTTTGTAATGATACCTATTAAACTTTTTGTAAAAAAATTATTCTGCGTTACTTTCTGATCCACCCTTGCACAGTTTCAAAGATCTCTTAATATACTGTAATGTGCATTAGCATAATATTGGATGACCAAGAGTTGTATATTATAAGTAAAAACTTCTATGATATTTACTTAATGCAGGAGCAACACTGTAACAAATTTCCTAGGGACTTGAACTTTGTAAATGTAAAAAGTAACTTCCTTAAATCTAGACACCCCCCTCAGAAAAAAAGAGCCATGTAAGTCAAACCTTATACCGACTGAAAGAATGTAAATTTTTGTGTGTGCATGAGTGAGAGTGTGAAGAGAGGGGGGAGAAAGAGGGGGGTGGGAGAGAGCGCAGGTCAAGAAAGTTCACCATTTCTTGGTGGAACACGTCCATTAATTCATCTTAACTGAAATAGCATTGTTCAACAAATCAACATTTTTTGCCAATATTATCCTCATTGCACAGTAGGATGTCATTATTTTGCTGGTTTGTGTACTCACTGAGACAAACCATAGGGCTGTGCAACAATCTGAGAAGTAATCTTTATAAGGGGAGTAAAATACATGATGTGTAGGTCTTACATTAAGCAGAAGTCTACTAAAAATCAGAAAATATTCACTTTCCAATGTAATGTTCATAATTACTTAACAGACAGTGTGCAAACGTTTGTCACCTTATGGACATTGACATAACCATGCAACTAAAATACAAGCTTACTTAAATCATGTAGGCCTGCTTATTTGAATAAAAGGCAACTTTATATGAAAACAAATGCTTGTAATAATTTGCCAAATTAGAGACATTAAAAATATATAATTGTTTAGCACAACTCTATAAAATATCGATAAATCATACTGCTTAGTAAAGGATTATATGAATGATGTACAATGTATGTTTAGCCTCTTCGATCTCCATACATTTGGATTTTTTATTTGATCTCTTAAGAACCATTTTTGTAAAGAAAGAACACCATCTTTTAAACTATATGTTCTACAACATAAATGAGTTCATGGCCACCTTATTAAACTGACTTATTGCCTTCTTAAATATGATTATTTTGTATTGTTATGCATAAGCTACTGTTAGTCTGAAGCCATTATATGATTGATAACCGTAAGATTGTAATTTGTACTTGGCGAAGCCTTTGAATTTGTAATTCTTTCTGTGAATAAAGCACCTATCTATATTGTTATTTGTACACTGCTGTTAGTTCAGTAAGCTGTTATATGATTGATATTCATAAGACTGTAATTTGTAGTTGACAAAGCCTTTGAAGTTTTGTGATACTTCTTTTGGTGAATAAAATATCTGCCTATTATAAACAGGTGCAAGCAGCTGGCAAGGTAAGAAAATGTAGCACAAGTTAAAAGCACTGCAGCTCTCAAGAAGAGTTGGAAAAATGAAAACTCTGCTGGTGAAGCACCTAAAATGGTCCTGCTGTCTAAACTTCATCTAGCTATGGTTATGACGGCAACAAGTCTTCACACCACTCAGGCAGTCATTTCCAGACTGGCCTTGAAAATGTCTGATATGAACTGATAAAGAAAGTGAATTCACCACCCATCCATGAATGGGAAAAGCACTATAAGCCTCTAGTAAAAGCTACATTGCTAAATCAGGATATGCAACCTGCAATGCTTGCAAAGTGCAGAGTTTATGAATCTTGAGTGTTATAATTGCAAGTGCGCATATATACAAAATTAACATAATTTTTTTTTAATTTATCTTGCTAAAGCAATAAATATGTGTTAAGAAGAATGTGAGTAAATTTAAGGCAAACCTGAAGGAAATTTACTGCCACATTAGTAATATGCTGAATGTTCTGCATGACTTTCAAAACAAAAACTGAAACTTACATGGTATTTTATTAAATCTGATGGTTTCATCAAAATATCCACAGAAAGAGCCCTTCTCCTATTTAAATTACATTAGAATTATTTGCAGAAACTCATACCATAGAAAAAGACTTGCATTACTCATTAATGAATGGAATTGCCTAAAAGGAAATTGTCTGTGAAATGGTGAAAAACAGTATTTCTAGGATGGCAACATTGACATGTAAGCTGTCATGACAGAAAAATTCAGCTCAACATGTTAACCAGCACCACTACTACCACTACCACCATCATCCTCTGATGTGGGTTTTTAACTGTATAAAATAATTCATACACAAGTTTCATTAGTGTTAGACATTATATAATAATCAAAAAAGATTGGGGAAGGGAGAAATATGTGGATTGTTGTGATAAATTTGGAAGTGAAGAATTTGCATTAATACAACCAGGTGCACTATTTTTAAAGGGTTTGAGAGGAGATAATGGGGAAGGGTGCATTATGTGTGGGGAGCTAGGAGTGTTTCATTGTTTATTAGAATGTAATGGAGTGAAGAGATGGAGAGAGGGTATATGGGAAATAAAATGAGACAAATTACAGAAAGAAATTATAGCCCTCAAAATGTTAACTGGTATGGATAAAAACAGGAATAAAATGATGGGAGATTTGGAAAAATTAAGGAAGAAAAGGACTAGATCAGTTAAGAACGATGAAAGAATTGAGATATAAATTGATAAAATAGTTAAATAGTGGAGGAGGGTGCTTCATTACACAGATAACTCTGGGTTGTGGGTAAGGAAGGCTCATATAAATGGATGTTAGACATTAAATTATACATTTAGGTTTAGCACTTTAGTTGTAATTACAAAAATGTTTCTGTTGTTCTGCTTGTGTGTCTATATTTATGAACATGTACCAAGGGTTACAATATTCTATTCCAGTGCTAGCCTGACATAAATGCTGTCCCAGTTATCAGATGAGAAAATAGTATCATGAGTCACCTATGTGGTGAGGGTAATTATTTCCATTAACTGGAAACCAATCTACTACAATAAACATTAGGAATGGTTATTAAAGACAAAATCTCTTCAATAAATTAGTTCAATTTCAGTTTCAACCTTCTTTTTTTCCCCTTCCTTTTTATATATATCAATAAACTGAACAGTTTTCCCTTACAAATATTTATGTACAAATGAACATACCTCAATGGAAATGTGCTACATGTAAACATACAAATGTAAAGCTTTATCAGCTTATCACATATTGAGTGCACTATTATTAGTAATACCTGTGTGCATTTGTATTGACACAATATAGATGAATAAATTTTTGTCACTTACCTTCCACAATTCACCTACATATTTCTTTACTTCTGGTTTAATGAAGGTGTATCGGTCATGGTTAAGGCCACAATGGTTTTTAGTGAAGTTATCAAATGCATGACGCTCATTTGAAATGCGGTTTAGTAACTCCTGTCAAAAATAAAATACACAAAAATAATTTATAGAATATACAGCCCACTTTAGATAATAAATTTCATTGCTATTTGCTTTTGAGCTCTGTTTGAAGAGGCCGCTATCTCGGTTCGTTGCCAGAAATCATTCCCAATTTAAAGATCAGCAGCAAGTGAATTTTAAATTTTTTGTGAAAGTGAAAAAAAAAATCACCCAAATAGTGCTTTAATTTAATGAAGGAGGTTTAAGGAGATCCTTCTATGTCACATATACTGGGTTTTGGCCAGCACTTAAGGTTCAATGAGGGTCAGGAGGAGGGTGAAGATGAGCATCCAAGTCATAGAGCCACATCAAACACCGACAAAAACTTTCAGAAAATTAGTGAAATTGTGTGTGCAGATCAAAGATGAGCATCAGAATGATAGCAGATCCGGTGGACATAGACCATAAAATAAATATTGGATGACAAATTGATCAAGATAAAAAGGTGAGTTCGAAGATGGTTCCTAGAATTCTCACTCAGAAATGAAAGAACAACAGGAAAGCAATTTGCTGTGACATTTTGCAGCATATCCGAGGGCAACCAGACTTTCTGAAAAATGTTGTAACATGTGATGAAACATGGATCATTCAATATGATCCTGAAATAAAAATACAATCAATGCATTGGAAGAGTCCTGGCTCTGCAAGAAGGAAAAAAAAAGCAAGAATAAGCAAGTCAAAATGGAATATGATACTGGTTGTTCTTTTTGGCATTCAGGGTATTGTTATGATTGAATGGGTACCTGAGGGCCAAACAGTTAACCAAAGTTATTACGTTGAGGTTTTGAGAAGTCTCAGAGAATGAATGTGGAAGAAGCAACCACATCTCTGGAAAACAACACTTAGATTATTTATCAGGACAATGCATCAGCTCACAAAGCCATTGCTGTGAATACATTTTTGACTGATGAAAACACATACCAGTTCTTGAACACCCCCATACTCACCTGATCTGGGTGTGCGCGATTTCTTCCTCGAAGTGAAAAGTGTCTTAAAAGGAACTCGTGTTTAATCTGTAGAAGGGGTAAAAGCAAAAACTGCAAAGGCACTGAACAATTGACAGTTACTGACCTGCACCATTGCTATGGATAATAAGAGATTTGTATGCAGAGATGTTTACACAGAGAAGGCAATTACTCTGAAGGTGATAAAAGGTAAGATTCTTGCAATAAATCATACTTAACACCCCCTTTATTAATAGCAACACCTTGTAAAATAACTACAGAATACACATCTGCCTATCTATTATATGTAACATTAAACTATAATTTTCTCATAAAGTTTGATTAATCATATAAATGAAAGCACTCAACACAAGGACATGGAATGAATATAAACAGGCTTACAATTTTGGTTCACAAAAATGGTCATATATGAATGATACAAAAATGCAAAATATTCTCTTTATAAAAGAATTCTGAATTCTCAGGGAGCTGCATTGTTAGGAACAGTTAGAAACAACATCTAACTACAGTGTTAGATAAACAGCTATCATGTAACTCCACACAAAGACATGTATGCAGTAAATTCCTGTATCTGTCTCGCAATTAAAAAAAGCCTTTCAAAGGACTTTGTTCAAGAAGTTTACAGAAACAGTTATTGAAAAGTTGCATATGAGAAAAAATATTGTAAAACTGGCAATGCTATTTCAATCCCTATAGTATCTAGATATAAGACATGATATAAATTGTTTTGATTGCAATATTGTTTATAAGAAAAGTTGACAGCCACTACCAATATAGATGAACTTAACCATAGTTTCAGTAAAGACTGTGCCTTGTACCAATGGTAATATCATCTTTCTGCAAACATATGTCTGACTGGATGCAGATAGGAGCTTTAATTATTAAAGTGTACATGTAACAGTGATGTAGAATAATAATTTGGTAATTTGAGTACATTTTTGCAACACTTACATCACTTACTTATAGTTTAGGGAAAACATATTTCCAGAGCTAGTCACTCCCATCATTCAGTTCCAGGTCTATAGGCAGTGTTCCTCCTTGTGGCCATTGTCTCCTCTCTGGTGGTGGTCAGATTAAATTTTGCATTAGGATGTTGCTGGGGAGGGCTTAAAAACTGAAGATTCAGTACTTGTTTTTCCAAAATTGTACATTTTTCCATTCTGAAAGTTCTTTCCTGAGTATAATGTTCTTGATTTCCATTGATGTTGCACTTTGCTTTCCAAGCTACTGTTGATTTTTCTTATTGTTCGAGATTTATGTTCCCGGTGTGTTACTTTTGGTTTCTCCAATATATCATTGCAATTCATCCAACAGTTCACTCTTGACTTGACTTCTGCAGAATACTGTCTTTTAATTTGGAACTTAGTACATTTATAATGTAACAGATATTTTTAAAAGCCAAGATGATGTGCTGTTTGAATAACTTTTTGAATTTATGAAAAGTGGTATATGAATTTTTTGAATGCTCAGTTTTCTTCTTTGGCTGAAACTAGCATGCTGACATCTTTTAATCTCTCCCAACATTTCACTGTGTTATTTTCATGTGCACTAATTATTTCCCAAATACAATTCTGCAGCTATGCTTATTATGGTATTTAGTTTAAGTTCATATTCTTCTCTGTTAATGGGAATATTTATTAATTTGTGTCCTAACTGTTTAGTACTGTGTGTGTTTATGTGGAATTGATTTGTAACTGTTATGCTTTATGCAACTGTTGGTGTGGGCGGATTTTCTGTAGATGCCAAAATAGTTATATGGTTTTTATTTTGTAATGACCTTTCAGAAAGGGTAGTTGACCATTACTCTCTGTCTCCATAGTGAATTTTATGGCTTTCTTTTGCAAGTTTAGTTGTTTTAGTACATCTTCCATGTGTTTTTCTGGGGCTATTGTGAACATGTTATCAATGAACATAACAAATCCATACTTGAATCATGAAAGCTTTTCCCTGGAATTTAAATTATGGTACCATTTCATCAATGACATATTATCAATAATTCTGTTCAGTACAATATAAATACCATAATTTTAACACTTGCAGCAGAAAAAGATTAAATGAAAATGATAATAATTAATAATAAGAATTTTAATTTCTTTTGGAGAGCACGTTTTGATAGCTGTTTTCCAATCTTTAATAAGAATCCCAAATAAAGAAAGTATGCATAACACAGAAGAACACTGAAGTAAACAAATAGCTACAGAATACCATAAATCAGCATTAGTGTAGCAGAAAGCCACAGTATTAGTATGGGGCAGAGGGAACAATTAAGACAATACTAAGAAAGAAATTAAAGTATTATTTAGTGAAAAAAATCAGGCAACAAACACACTTTTGAAGTAAGAGATCTAGCAATCTACATATCACAAATGCCGACCTATACCAAATTCTATTAGGAAGGAAGCAGATGCAGTAATATTGCAGATGCTATCCAAAGATATGGCTGAAATTTCCACATAACCATACACATATCCTATAAGTTCAGTACACAAACCTAATAGTAACAACAAGGATGACTATTGACACCAAGTAAACCACACCATATAATTTTAGATCAGAAGTTGATAAGATCGTAGCCAAGTTAAGTACTGGGAAATATTTTTTAAATACAGATATTGTGTCATCATTTTGGTAAATACCATTACTATAAGAAGTTAGGAAGTACACAGCATTTGTACACAATGAGTTACATGTCAGTTTAAGAAATATGCTTTTCTCTTTATCAGCAAGTAGGAGTGCATTACTAAGACCTTTACACAAAATGCTTGGTGAAGAAATAAAGAATTTGTACCACAATATGTACACAATTTTTTAATATATGACCATGATTTTACTACACATCTAAAACACATGATTTTATACTGGGTCATCCATATATTGCAGCACCATAGTCGGGATGGAGAAATCCTGCTTGGCTGATAAGCTATCACTTCCTGCCAGCTAAGCAATACGAGAGCCCAATATTTATCAAGCTACAGTGACTGCCTACTTTATTATGAAGAGATTCCTCATGAAGTAGATAAGGCTTTTCAGTACTCCAATGTTGGCAGTTTTAAGAATTTATATATCCATAAAAATGAAATCATGTTTCTTCTCAAAAGAGTATGAGATTAGAATAAATTTCTCCATCATGCATGTTATTCAAAATCCATTCACAAAATCTATTTCTACACACAGGATCACTTGGTTTAAATTCTTGTACCACTGTATATTTATAGGGTTTAACGCAAGTAACTTAATAGCCCTTTGTACGGAACCATAAAACATTCACGTTTGCTAAGAAAGATAGCTAAGAAATCTTTTAGAGTAATTATTCAAATGTTGATCAATGCATACATGAGTTCTTATGTGAGCACTCTACAATGTTGTCTTCGCTTCTTATCATGAACACTTCCCATTCCACAAAATTTATTAACTAATCTAAGAATTGTTCCATAACTTGGGACTCAAACACTCGGGAAATTGTCTTCAAATAACCTGACAGCACAAGCGGATTCTGTACAAACATACAAATTGTAAATAAAAACTTGATGTGGAATAGAATAATTAGCCATATTGTTTGCTATTATTCTCACTTTACATGTTGCTCTCACTCTAGAAGAGAACACTTTTGTATAATAAATACATTCATAGTTTGATGGCATTATGCATTCTAATTAAAATTTGTTTCTAATAGCACATGCATTTGGGTAGAATAGGAATGGAAGTTTAAAGGAAAATTAGTTTATGTTGGCAACAAAAGCAACGTGCTAGCAAGGTCCCATGCTTCTCACATGTCTATAAACAGCGTGTTCTTGTAATTGTGGTTGAAATGGAAAGGAAGCGATTTTCAGAACAACAAAAGAAGTTTCTATTGCATCTTATAGACAAAAACAAGAGTGTAGTGGAGAATAAAGAAACAGATGGTGCAACCCTTCAAGAAAAACGCAAAGCTTTGTACCGAGATACAAGAACGGTTCAATTGCAAATCAAACCATTTGGAGGTTAGTTATCCATTCCTGCATTTTAACACCACATTAAACAGTTCTTGGTTTCTTTTGTTAGGTTTTTTTCATTAGTGTGACAAGTCAGTTATTACCTTCTGTTGCAGAGAACCGTTACCCAACTTCAAAAAAGTTGGGACATCATTAAAACCTAAAGAAAGCGACAGTTGCCCGCTGCCAAACGGGCCAGATTGGCAACAGAGGTGGTCCGATACAAATATCAAAAGATGATGACAATCCAGCAGATGCTATCATCCTAAATGCAAAAAATGTAGAGCTTGAGGATGTCTTGGATAGCGATACGGTTATGCTGCTTACATGTAAGTTGCAATAAAGGAAATCCATTTTTATATTATTTTCTGAAATTTATTTTGGGTAGAATATAATATGCATTAGCACTGAAAGCTTCATCTTGACATATTCTTGTATTTTTATTCATCAGTTTCTGCACTGAATAGCCCTATAATCTCTCCTGTACACTAAATTAAATGTAACTTATAAATGCTGCAGGTTTAAATTAACTTAAATTAACTGAAATTTATTCCATTTTTGTAAAGAATGTATTATTGTTTTAGGTGCATCTGAACAGAATAACTATGAACTCTCTAGTGAAGTGTTTGTGCCTGCACAATCGCGCACGCGCACACACACACAGCTATCGCTAATAAATATGAAGTAAACCTACATTCTTCAACTGAAAGTTTAATTTTTTATGTGCTTGTTTCTTCCAAGTAAATTTAAAAGCATGTTAGTGCTAATACCATAAATGACAGAAGTATATCTGCTTCAAACTCTCCTTTCTTAGATACTCATATTTTAGGCAAGCTCAATAGCAATACTTGCTGCCCACCTATCATACCACATCTGTATCCACCAAAACTTCCTATGATGCTTCCAATGAATGGAACCGCATTTGTGTCAGCACCAACTGATAAAAACCATGAAAATAGCTGGGCAAACAACAAATAATGTTATGTTGGTATGCTATATATTACCTTCATCTAGAGGGCTCCATTAGTAATCATACAAATTCACAATAGATTTTATTATTTCAGTAGAAGCCCTAAGATAGTGTTTTAATTAGGTAATTTACTTCCCCTTAATTAGTGCTATAACTCTATTAGAGGTAATGTAATTTTTCAAGATTTACACAGAAACAGTGTAATATTTCTTATTCCTTACATTATTCTGTTAAACTTGCTATAACCATCACTATCAACATAACTATATTGCAGCAGTCCTTGGCATATTAGCACCTACTTTCTCCTTAAATTTATTATTTTCTTTTCTATTTCAGTTTCTTCAGAACCAAAAGCATAAAAAAGAAAATTATTGACAGCACGGCAAACAGCAATTAATGCTGAATTAGATGTGCGGCTTAATAAGCTTAGCAAACATACCGATGGTGAGCTTGAATTGCATCAAATAAAGAAAAAGAAGGCAGAAATCCACCAACGAATGGCATTAGAAGAACTGGAGCAACTTCAACATAGCAGGGAAATGGCAAAAAAAGAACAAGAAATTAAAATTGCTACAGCTCAGCAAAGATTTCATTTTGAAAAAAAGGTTGTATGAGCTGCAGACAAAATTTGCTATAGAGAAGCACCAAGCTGAGATAGAATTATTGCTGAAAACATGATTATGATTGTGCCTTATGAATCATAATAATGATTGTATCTTCAGATTAAAAAGCTAATTTTTTATCACAGAAATGTATATGTTGTAATTCTTTATTAATCCCTTATTCCATTTTTCAGCAATAGGAAATATTGGAAATTTGAAATTGGCAGATATTGATGTCCTTGCCAATTCTCCATGTTCCTTGAAAATAGAGCACACTATTTCATGTGGTAAATATTATGTTACAGCCCCCAATCGCATCTTCATCCTCATTGTTAAAATGTGTGTTTGTACATGGCATACAAGGAAGTAATCATGTGTTTCAATATATTCAGATGAATGTGCTAACCTTGAGAATTGCTGTTTACTGAATTACTGAACAATTTGTTTGAAATGTATGCACTTTTGTATAGCATTTACTTACATAAAACATTTTGTTTGCATGAATGTGCTACACTCCAGATTAACAATAACAATGGGTTCTGAATTCAATTTTTTTAACAGTAGCAAAAAATAAATATAATACAATAACACATTTCAACTGATAAATTATAGGCTTACAGGGCCATATTTTGTAGCCCATGATAAATATAAAATAAAAGATATAATTTAGAATAACTGCTGTCAAAAAAGCAGATATTTCTATCAGACTAGCATATTTAATAAGATGTCTGTTTTGCATAGGTTAAAAAAACACAAACAAAAACTCACTTACAAAACCCAGGGTCCTTTGTCAGCACAGTGGAAACTGAGCTTCATCACTCACAGAAGTACTGAATTTTGCATTATTGTCCATTTCTTCCACATTTTTAAATCTCTTAAGTTATTTAGCCTATATCACCTGACCTACTTACTTTATAGTGATATATATGTAACAAATTCTTTTTCAGATCTGCACCTGAAGATTCCATTAAGAAGGAAAATAGAAAATATCTATTAAATGGGGCCCCATTGAACTGTTGCATATGGGTCCATATGTGTTTTTTGATTTTCATCATTACAACTTGTCTGAACTAAATATGCATTAACTGGGCTAATCAAAGATTGGTAATGCAAGCATAATCACAATAATATTTAGCACTTCAGAAATCCATTTTAAAGTATTTAACATGTTTAAAAATTTTACTGTGCTTTCCTAAGAAGAAAGCAATAAAAGCAAATGTTAATACATGAAATAAATCAAAGGAATGTGTTGATACCATTCACAATGAAACTGTAAAACATAAAAACTTTGCTTGGGCTGTTAGAAATGCAAAAAAATAGTTTTATATACTGCACAGAGAGTAGAATTAAGTTTCTCAGTATTGGTATTATAAAAGCACAAGTTTCTAGAAGCTCCAAACTGCAAAAACATGGAGATTGCACCACATATTGTAGATTGCATTAAGATTTCTTTGTGCCATTCATCTCTTGAAAGTCACAAAATTTGGTTATCATATTAACTGACCTGCCATTCAGTAAGGGACTTCTGTGGAATGAGAGATGATTCCACTCAACAGTTTACACTTTTAAATGAGGTTGCTACTAGCCCAATTTGATGAATGAGAATTCTGTGCTTTATAACCTCTGTAACAGATAAATACTATTAATTCCAACACCTCTACATTCAGCATGGCAAGGTGGAAGAAGTAAATGGGATGTATAGCTCAAGAGATGGCATGATAACTTGCATTGCAGTTGTACACTGTTTTAAAATATGGAAGTGCAAGCAGAAAGTTTGAAATAAACTTTTATGTTAACAACAGTAGAAAATTGGTCCTGAAAATAAAAGATTTTGAGGTTAAAAAATTATAAATTCTTAGCTTTAAATAATGCGACATGAGTTTCTCTGTCCATAAAGGGATTTAATATGGAGGCACCTTATTCCTATGCCCACATTTATCTTAAATTGCACTTTTCCCCAACTTCTATTTTAGGCGCATTTCTTTCTGTAATCCATTAAGGTGCATCGATGAAATTGTTAATCTAGATGCTAGCTGTTTCACCCAAAATTAATTGAACAAATTGTTAATTATAATTTATCAAAAATTACCTAGATGTAAAAATTAGAATGATTCCTATGCTACAAATGAAAAATGATTTTCTTTGTTTCTGATCATAAGAAAAGCTTTTAGCTGGAATGTTTCAAGGAAGCCATCACAATTTTCAAGACGTTCACTCAAAACAAACATAGTTTATGAGAAATGTGCAACTGAAGATTCTCCCAAAAGTGAATACTTTAAAAGAAAATAATAATAATAATAATAATAATAATAATAATAATAATAATAATAATAATAATAATAATAATAATAATAATAATAATAATAATCATCATCATCATAATCGTGGAACATTCTCACATAAGTTGTCGTCCATTACATAGTTTATAAACTCAATAAAATCATCTGCAAGCAAAGCCATTATGCTATCTCTTATGCACTAGTATAACCTCTAAAGAGCATGAAGGAGAAACAAAGGTAGTTCTTTAGCTTCCTTCAGTCTTTAAGGAAGGTTTAAGGCTACCTTACAACTCTAGGGAGTCTTCCTTTCTTAAATACAACAAGGGCGATTTCAGAATTCGAAAAGCTATGTAAGGAGGATTGAAGGTGAATTTTAAGTGAAGGAGCTTCAAAGGAGTGTTTGAGAATTCCACCCTAAGTCTCTTGCAAATACAAACAAAAGTTCAAGCTCCGATCGATGTGTTGTAATTTCACATATGTTCTATTGTAGGATAGCCACAGTAATTATACTGGGAGAAGTTCATAATCATAAGAGTCCACTACGTCGAGGACAGTGGTGGTAGAATCAATTTACCCTTTCTTTGGTGTCGGGCTAACACCTTTAATGGAGGGCTTATCCTGCCTCTTTTTCACTGTCGTTCTGGCTATGTGTGCATAATCCTCCTGCTCCTCCTCCTGGGGCAGGACCCATTTCCAATAGTAAACTTCAGTTCGACTCGAACCGATTGGAAGTGGAGATCAGCGAGTATGAAGATTGTCAATCTGAGTCCTTCCCAGAAGATTCCACAGAAGAGGATCTCCGAGGAGATGTTTGTGGACTTGTTTTACCCTTTGGTATTCTGGGTGCAGACTTTTCACTTACTTTAAGGAAGTTGGTTCTGTCATAGCTGGTCTTGAACTTTATCGGTGATGCATTATACGTTACAGGCTTGCCAGTCTTACTGGTTGAGATAGACGGCTTAGATGGTGATTTCACTGAAGTGGTCCTTTAAGTAACAGACTTGGCAGGTGTTGATGCAGATGTATGGGTTGATTTAGAGGGCTTTGGAAGTGGTCTAGGTGCGAGAAACGTCTCTGAAATCGTGGCCCTGTTAATATCGCTGGTCTGAGTTGCGATTTCCTGACTCGGATTGGTTTAGCTGCAACTGAGTTATAGGTACCGGACTTCCGGACAGAGGGTTGGCGGATACATAGAAGTTCCCAAGGTCATGGGTTCAAACCCAGCGAAGGGCGGTGGAGTTTTTCGGACATAAAAATCCTTAGCATGGCTTCCTTCGGAAGGGGAGTAAAGCTGGTGGTCCTGTGTCATAGATTTACAGCACGTAAAAGAACCTCAAGCCTGATAAAGAGGCCTCTGAGCAAAATTACCGGTCTTTCACGCCCAACATAGAATGGGACGCTAAGAACCATGGCAGTTAAAGAGCATCCATAAATAAAACTCAATTTAATTTTCTCTAACCCGGATCTCTTGGATCGCTTTTTCTTCTGTGAAACGGGGGCATTCTCGGGAACTTGATGAAGTTCACCGCTGCAGTTAACGTACGTTGGAGCTGATGTACATGCTCCAGCATGAGAGATGTCTCTACAGTTAATGTAGGTAGCTTCACCGTTACAAAAACCACTAGTGTGTCCAAAGCATTGACATTTATAATATCTCAGCAGGTTAGGGATGTATGGCGTAACTTCAATGGCTTCATACCCTGCTTTAATCCTTTAAGGGAGATCTACCCAATCAAAGGTAAGGAACAGGGTGCCAGTGGGCACAAATTCACCTCTTTCTTTCCGCTGAACCCGATATATGGATGCCACACCTTCATCTTAAAGATTTCCTTGAATCCTCCACCATTACAAATGTCTCCAGTGCATGCTCACATCCTCGGCACCACCCTAGCTTAGGTGAGAACCCTGGCTTGGACCTTGCTCATCTTAGGGTCTCACCTCCCAATTTATAGAGGGACCCAATCACCTGGAACATAACAGCTGATGCAATGGCCCCTCCCCAGAACTGACCTTTATCAGTAGATACGAACACAATCCTACATGATATTCAGGGGCTAGAAATTGTGCATAACCCAGCAAGCCCTTGAGACTCCCCTCCGCCATCCCACGCAGGGGTATCCCATCAGACTGTATTCAGGGAGGTAACTTGAGTTGGTCAAACGTACTTGTGAACCAAAGTTGATTGGGCATTTGGCATAAGCCCTCACCTCTTAGAAGAAGCCAATCAAGAATGTAGCTTGGGACCCTGGGAGCGCCAATCCCATACCTACTGTAATAGGACCCTAGGGGTAATATCTTTAGTGATACTTTATCTATGATAAAATAGGAACAGCACATACCTGATACTTTATCCAATCCGAACAATGAAATAGAATTCATCAAGTTAAATTTAAAAGGTAGTAGAAAATTTAGCATACAATATGCAAAATATAAGTACAGTGCAAAGAGACGATCCAGAGTTAAACAAAGCTTATTACACAACTTTAGAGATTGATGAACACACAACAGACAATAGGTAAGCATAATGAAACAGTACATAAATTACACATTAACAATGAAAGAAAATACAAAGTTATAATTCTTAAGTGTACCAAAATAGCAGTAATTTTGGCATTCCACAACACTTTAACAGTCAGGCAGAGAAAGGACAGCACTAACTATTAGTGAAGTACTGTACAAGCACTTGCAGAAAAAAGTCAGAAAATGCATATCTGTATTTGACCCATGTCAAAAAGCCAAATCAATAACTTTGAAATATGCCACAGACTATTGTAAGAAGAGAGAAAAAAGCATTAGTAGCTATAGCTGCACATGAAGAGATGCATACAATGCAGTATAAGTACATTTTTGTTGACAGATACATTTACTAAATTTAAAAACATTTATCCCAAGAGGAGAATTAACAGAAAAGCAAATGTAAATAAAATACTAAAGGATTATATTCCTAAGTATGGAAATATGAGGGCTGTCCAGAAAGTAACCTCCATTTTGAAATAAACGTGAAACCGGTATACATACAAGTTTTATTATCTATTCTGAAAACTACAGCTTTTCTCTATTTTTCTACATAGTCTCCAAACAGATTCAAGCACTTGTCATACCTTTTCAGTCTTTGAAATATCCTCTGCATAAAATTCTGCGGCCTGTGAACTAAGCCAACCTGTCACAGCATTTTGAAGCTCTTTGTCATTGTCAAAGCGCTGAGCTGCAAGCCACTTTTTCATGTACAAGTACAGATGGAAGTCGCTACGGGCCAAGTCCGAGCTGTATGGGGGATGGTCAAAAATGTTCCATTTGAACTTGGACAAAAATTCATTTGTGTTCTTTGCTGTGTGAGGACGAGTGTTGTCATGTAAAAACACAACACCAGATGTCAGAAGACCACGACACTTGTTTTGGATTGATCTTCTTAGCCTTTTCACACTTCACATGTACTTTACACTTGGCAGGATTTGTTATTTCAGTGCTCATGTTGTTAGGTTATAACTAGCAAACACACGGCAGTACGATACTCCACCTTGCACAGCTAGAAGCATACTGAGTCACTGAGCACGCTGATGACAAAATGGTATTACCCTCACTACACTTTGTGCTATTCATGAACGGAGGTTACTTTCTGGACAGTCCTCATATAAAAATACTACTTTCAGATAATATGACAGTGCTCAAAAGTTAGATATTCAAAAATGCTCTACAGGAAAGGGACATAAACTTATACAATTCATCAACTTATTATCCTCATGAAAAACCTTGCGAGAGGACCATGAAGCAGATTGGAATTTACAAGGATATTGTATCATGACAAACGTGACAATACAGTATCTGAAGATACAATAGGTGGAAGACATGCTGAGTTAATATACCTGACAACAGGATTCACAGCAGAGAATTAATGCTCAGAAGGAAACCAAACCAACTAATAGAAGAAATTCCATAAACAATCAATGCCGATAAAGTATTGACAGAGTAAAGGATATGTGAATTAGCATACCATAGGACACTGGAAAAGTAGAGGAGAAGAGAGATGTCATGAAAACACAATAGCATTAAAATGCAAGTAGATCGGAGAAGAAAGAAGACATTGAGAAGTAGTATAAAAGAAGTGAGGTAGATAAAAAAAATACTATGTAAATAGGTTATTAATGTGGGATTAGTACCAAAGTAACATATCTGCAGTACCATAACTGTAATAAGAAACAATTTAGTAGGAGGCATTGCACTCTGCATAGGAAAGCATAAAATGGTATTCATAGCTTCATGGATACCTGTAATGTCCAAAATGTGAAGAATCAAATCATATTTATTGTAGCTGTGGATCATGGATACATGATATAGAATTGTCAGATGTGATTTACACATCGCGGTGTATAACATAACGGTATATAATATAACCAGTAATGTCCAAAATGTGAAGAAACAAATCAAATTTACTGTTATTGCAGTATACAGGATGTAACAAAAATGTATGGCACAAATTGCAGGACACATCCTCACATGCAGACGAAGAAATTATGTTATATGAACATGGGTCTGGAAATGCTTTGTATCCATGTTACAACTCATTTTCTCCAACTCATTAATCATGGGAAACACACACACGAATTGACATTAGAATCATGGGGAACATGCACTCTTGGTTACATCTGGTTACGTTGTCATTATCGTAGGTGCCTGCCAGTATTTTGTTTTACATGTCCCTGTTGCCAAGCAACTTACGTCATTGCTTGTTTACAGGTAACATCAACTGTTCCAGTGAGCAGTATGACCTTGGCAAGCACACGGGTTACTACGTACTAGTAGAGTTGATCACAAACTTGGCTCGTGCAATGGCAGTGTACACAAATGCAGAGATGGCAGATGTCCATTTGATGTATGGATTAGCAGATGGCAATGGTGCTTGCGCACAATATTTGTACCAGGAGAGATTTCCAAAATGAAGGTGCCCCGACAGGAAAACGTTTGAAGCCATTGATCGTCATCTTAGGGAACATGGGGCATTTCAGCCTGATATTCACAATCGAGGGAGGCCTAGAAGGATGAGGACACCACAATGGGAGGTGGCAATTCTTCAGGCAGTTGACAATGACCCTAGTGTCAGTACAGACAAGTAGCTGCAACAATGAATGTTTACCACATGACTATCTGGCGAGTGTTACACAAGGTCCGGCTGTATCCATACCAATTACAGCATGTGCAGGCACCATCAGCAACTGATTTTCCTGCACGAGTATGCTTCTGCGAATGGTTTATGCAACAAAATGTCAACCCTAATTTTAGTGCAACGGTGCTGTTCACAGATGAGGCATCATTTTAACGAGACCAGATTGCAAATTATCACAATCGACATGTATGGGCTGACTTCAATCCTCATGCAACTGTTGAAACAAGTAATCAAAAAAGATTTTCTGCCAATGCTTGGGCCGGCATTGTTGGTGACTGTTTGGTAGGGCCTCACGTTCTTCCACCCAGGCTCAATGGACATTACCGTAATTTTGTAGAGAATGTTCAACTTGATCTGTTAGCAGATGTGCCTTCAGCTGTGCGACAAAACATGTACCTTATGCACAATGGAGCACCTCCTCATTTTAGTGTTAATGTCCATCAGCTTCTAAATAACAGACTCGGTGACATATGGATAGGTAGAGGTGGATCAATTGCCTGGCCTCCATGCTCCCCGGACCTAAACTCACTGGACTTTTATTTGTGGCGGCATTCGAAAGCTCTTGTGTATCAAACCCCAATACCATATGCTCAGAGCCTCCGTGCCCGTATTATGGAAGGCTGCAAAATCCATATGCAATACTCCAGGGATACATCAGTGCATCCGGATTCACTACAATGTGTTGATGAATGTGTCAATGCTCACAGAGGGCATATTGAACATCTCCTGTGAGAAAGATTTGCATGTGGTATGATGGTACGTTCTATTCTTGTGTGTTTCTCATGATTAATGAGCTGGAGAAAATGAGTTGTAACATGGTAACAAAGCATTTCCAGACCCATTTTCATATAACATAATTTCTTCGTCTACGTTGAGAAATGTGTCCTGCAATTTGTGCCGTACATTTTTGTTACACCCTGTATAACAATATTTACAATATACAAACTTATATTAGTTGCAGTCCTTATTTATTATACCCGTTTGAAAAAACTTGTCTATACTATAAAAATAATAATCCTTAAAAGATTCATAAACTCACATTCATTCTAACCTCTGCTAAAGCATTTACATGTCTAGACAATGCCTGACCAGCAATCACAGAATGCACATACTGTGTATAGTTTGAAGTAGAATTATTTGTTTGTAGTTGGAACATGCTTCATGTTTATCTGCCCCACGTATGGGAGCCAATTTGTCGCGGTCACTTCGTGTTATCTTATTGCTGAGCGCCTGTTATTGTTTTACTACTTTGAATGTTGGGTTCATTGTCCTCTGGCTAGCTATTATTACTACTCAGTCAAGCATATCTCTTGAACAGGGTGTGTAAACGGAAAGGATTTGTTACTGAAAGATAACACTTATAAAAGAATTTGTTTTTACACTTTTATTACTGTCACAATTAATTAATTTCACATATTGACTCTTGATACATGCCAGACTGAAACTGTTATATTTTCTAATATCACTATAATCACTTATTTGCTGCACATTATTAATTCACGTATTTCACATTTATAACTAACTTTACAACGCGAGAGATTTTGTAGAATAGCGCGATGTATAATGCGTGAACGATTCTCTTAAACTGTGCGACGTATAACCTTTGTATGATTCTTTTGAACTGAACGACGTATTACCCACGAATCCTTCTGTTGGACTGAACAACGTTTGCCTTGTGAATTATTCTGTCAAATGAACGATGTGTAATGCAAGAATATTTCTGTTGGACTGGACAATACTTGCTTCTGGCTTTAGCTTTTTATACTCCCTCATCCCAATATGCCTAAACATTATAACCAAGCTGCTATTGGTTAATAAAACGCACGAACATTAGCGTCTATTTTTATATCCAATCAAAATTACAAACACATATTCTCTAGGGAAAATATTCCCTCCATTTCTAAGAAAAGCGCACTAATCTGACGTCATTTGCTTGCCTCTAATAATTGATAAACAACTCACCCCCTTGCTCAGTGTTGCCCGCTCTTATTGTCAGTTTCAGTGAGGCCGTGTAATCTTATTTCCTAACAATACTTATAATTAACAAACATCTCAAATCATTGTCATACAATAATGCTAATTTACACTACAATCACTCTGGCATTCAGTGTTGTGATACAAAATACTGCGTCAAGTTTACATTGTTTCATGTTCATGCCAAGTGGAAAATAACAGCAATAAAAACTTGCTCTCCAACATTTAACTTATTTTATAATTTATTATATAATAAATGATAAATTTCTGCCTCAAACTTGAACATTAAACATACATTCCCAACTAAATGCACATAACCTATTACAATTACAATCAACAGAGTATGCAGTACTAATCTGAGAAAAAAAATCACAAATGTAAGTGCTATTCCTACAACTCAAAAGTCATAATGAATCAATTTTTATTATTATTATTATTATTATTATTATTATTATTATTATTAAAGCAATATTTATACGAAATATAAAACTGCAGCTATGTTTAATCATATAACAGAAACAAAGATGTGAATTACTTCAAGATAGAGGAAGTATTCCATCTGACAAGTGAAAGTAGTAGTAGTGGCAGGGGGCGGCAATAATAATAATAATAATAATAATAATAATAATAATAATAATAATAATAATAATACTTTCAGAGCTAAGTCCAATACATAACGGAGTCTCTGGGAACTGGAACTGGCCCTAGCCACTTACCCCATAGATATCCAGATATTATAGTTTAATTTATACTTTTTTCTTCTCTATATACTATTTTTAATAACCTCCTATTTACAGTAATGAAACTGACAAATTAACATTTGTCGACAGACCATTACCATTTCCATTTCGACCTAGCCTTCCAAAGAAATTACCCTAATTGCCTTATCTGCGATTGATCTGTGAACATTTTCCTGATCACTACAGTTTTATTACATCTAAGCCATTTTTCTTTGATTAGCCTTTTCCTCCACTCAATGGTTCCTCTGCATTCCATCAAAATATGGATTGCATCAAAATATGCACTCCATCTTCGTTATCCCCAAAGATTGGATATATACCTTTCATAACATTTCCCTTTCGCCCCCTAGCCAAAACCATGCAAAGGCTTCCCTCTCCATTTTATTACGTACATCTAATTATTATTCTTTGTTTGGTTCTGTCTTAATCATCTTATAAAAGACTAATGATTTAGTCTTTAAAACCCCCAAAAAATAATCAGGAGTATTGCTAATATAGGCAGGATTGATTCATGCAGGCCAGTTTTTAAAGAATTAAAACTATTACCTTTGCCTTGCCTGTACTTATATGTTACACTATGTTACATTAAACAAAATATTAACAATTTTGTAACAAATGAAGATGTTCATTCTCATAATACTAGGAATAAGCCAAATTTAAAAGTGTTTGAACATAAAACCACCTTATTTGCCAAAGTAGTTAAATATTATGGTTCTGTGTTATACAATAAACTACCCGTACAGTTAAAAGAACAATCCATGTGCGGCTTCAAAAGGGATTTGAAGAGCTTACTATTGAAAGGGGTTTTTTATTCTGTAGACGAGTTTATTGACTCAATTAGTAATTAATTAAAATTTTATTTTGTATTATGGTATTTGATGAAGTATGCATTATGTCATTAAGGTATTTGATGAAACCATGTATTCTTGTTATATTAACGGTGAATAAACCTATCTATATCTAATGACCTCTCATTCATCTCAGCCCAAATGTTTTGACTATCCATATTTTCAAACCTAGATCGGGCGCATTTCCAAAACCCCTGTACCATTCCATGCCTTTGCCCCCATATATCTCCTAAACCATTCTTCCCCAATTGGTCCTTAATTTTATAAGCCAGTTATCAGTATTCTGGTGCTTTTCCTGGTAATTAAGACAGCACTTTAAAATATTTTCTTCTGATAATTGGCTTATCCGGTACCAATATTTCAATACTCTTTCCATTACCAACCCTTTCACATTAGTTTTCCCCACTTCTAAAAGCGATCCCGCGCTAGTTGTGTTTTGAGGGACCCCCCCAACATAAGTTTGCAGAATGATCTTAATATGAAGTCCATTTTTTCCCACCCATTTTCTATCCCCCATATTTCAACTCCGTAAGACCATCTTGATTTCACAAGGGCTGCATACAGCCTTTCAAACCACATCACTTTCATCACTGGAGCAATGTATAAACATTTTCTCAGTAAACCAATCGCTGATCTCCTTGGCTACTGCCCATTTTTTCTGTTTTTCCCAGTCCCCTTTACTGTTTAGTTTGATGCCCAAATAAATGAAGTCCTCCACTGTTTGAATCTCTTTGCTCCCCATGAACCATTTTTCTGATTTTTTTTTAGCTTCTTTCCTTTTTCAAACAGTATGATCTTTGTCTTGTTTTGGTTCACTTTAAGACCCCATAGCTTACAATAATTCTCTATTTCATATACGGGATGACTTAATCCAATTTCAGATGCCGGTCCCACCATTAAATCAGCACATACAGTAGACCTGGAATTTCCCTATTCTCAATAGCTGGCTTGTGTATATTAGCCATAATATCGTCTATAAATAAATTAAGCAGAATAAGGGAATAAGGCTCATTTTACAACCTGCCTGAATCCTCGTTTCTGTATAACTTCAGCTGTCACTTTATCCTCTCCACATTTGATACAAAAGGTGTTCTGATATAATTCAATTAATAACTCCACATATCTTTACTTACACCTTTCAGTCTCAACTTATACCATAATGTCTCCCTTATTATTCTATCGTAGGCTTTCTCAAAATCTATAAATATTGCATATATTCTGCCTCTTTTCACCTGAAGATATTTGTCAATTCAAGTTTTAATGATCAATATATTGTCCTCCTCATCTTTCTGAATCCTGATTGAAATGGTGACAATGTTTGGTTCTCTTCTGCCCAGTTTTGTATCCTTTCTGCAACAATTCCAGTAAATATTTTCCCCCAAATTTGACAGCAGCGCTCTTCCTCTGTAGTTACTTGGATCATCTGCAATCCCCTTCCCTTTATGAATAGACTGAATTATTGCTACCCTCCAACTCTTAGGGATAGATTTGTTATCCTTCATTCCATTCAAAAGTCTAGTTAAACACTGAAGGCTATCCCTATCCTTGCACCATGCTTGAATAAATTCTGCTGTTTCAGAACTTTGTCATTTGAGAAAGGTCTATCCAACTCCTCGATGTAGCTACAGGTCAACTCTAGTTCCCAACTCCCTACAACTGTGTCCTCCATTACAAACAACTGCTCAAAATATTGGAACCATTCTGCTGGTTTAATTGAGGTGCTTTTAACCCATTTTCTTGTACACTTTCTAACTACCTGCCAAATTTGTGCAGCCCCTCCTACGATTATTTTAGCTTTGATTTGACCTGCTCTTTCCCTTCCCCACTTATCTCGTTTCATCTCCAGCATCAGCTTAAAGGCCTCTTTTATTTGGATTTCACTTCACTTCCATTACTCTCCCTCCATAGGATCATTGCACTTCTCACCAAATTACGCATATTCCTACAGTCATCGTCAAATCAGTCATTAACCATACCAACTTTCCTATTATTTTGCCTCATATTTCTTCCTGCCCACTTTAGTACATATATCTCCAATGCTATACTTTCTTCAAGTTCATTCACCATGGAGTTGATACCATATACACATAATTTTGACATTTCTATAGAAATCATCACCTTTCTCATTAATGCATTGGAACCATTCTATTTTCACTGCATAATTGTTCCCCTCTGCACTTATCACTTCGTCTGCACTTATAATAATCACTAGTGCAATACCCTAAGCAAAATGAACACTGCAACCAGAGACATTCAATACTTTAAAATTAGCTATCAATGGGAATAAGTCCTCACTACAAAGTGCATAATCCACAACACTCTGACCTACCCCACCATCACATGTAAATTCACCTTCTTTGTCCTTCCCCCGACAACCATTCAATATAAGTGAATTTCCTGAAGTTGATCTTTTCTGATGTGTTAGAAAGTGTGGTGACCTGCTTGATGCATTTTTTGTCTTTTCAATTTATGTATTTTCCTATCGACCATTTCCTGGCTGAATACATTCTTTGCTGAGATTTGACAATGTGTCAATATTCCTTGTAGTATTCAGTTCTGTTGAGGGGGGTATTGATTAGTCTATGAGTCATGTTATTGAATGCAGCTTCTTTGTGTACTTTGGGGTTATAACTACTACATTCCAAAGAAAAAACACATCAAGCTGGTCACTGCACTTTCTAATAGCAGAAAATTCACACACCACCCATGTCTTTCACAAATTTCAGAAAATTTTCAAGAACCACATCACCCTGGTACCTTACAACAAATTTAGCATAAAAATTCTCATTAAAGCAAGAAAATCTGATCTCATACCCCAGGACAAAAGGTCAGGAATCTACCTGAACCAATGTGAAAATTGTGAGAAGGTATACATTGGAAAAACAAAAAGAAACATAGGCACCTGCTTCAAGAAACACCAGCAAGGCATAAAGCTCAAACAGACTGACAAATCAGCAGTCACTTTTCATTTCTGGACTCTAAACCATGAAATAGAACACCAACATCCAGTTGCTGAAAGCAGCCTGAAACCCAAAGAACTTGAAATATGGGAGAAGATTTACATAAAGAAGTTTGAAAACTGCATGATGAACTTTGATTTGCCAGAAGCAGACAACCCTTTATTTATGTTAATCCACAGGCCACCAGAAGATGCCACAGACTTTCAACAATACAGCTCGAGAGTTGTTATGGCAGCTGATGATGTGAGCTCATGCTCATGATGCTCATGTTCTGCAAAATAAATAGATGAGTGAAGCTAGTAAGCGTGTTTAGGTTGACTCCACTTTCATTAAGTGTATTTTATCAATTGCTTCACTGTGTATGATTCCACTACATTTTGGATTTCGTTATTCAAATTTAGTGTATTCTAACTTCAGTCTAAACTGTGACACTGCACATAGAATTTACAGTACAGTACTTGAAAACAAACCAGCAAAGGCTTGCACTACTGTTGAATACAGCTACTTGCACTTGGAGTAGGCAAAGGTTGTACACACAGAACATATCCACATGTTTTCAAATGACTAAAGCCATGAATTCAGACCTTTTCAAAATCATGTGCAAATTGTACTTTATCAGATCATTGTTTTCTTTGCATTTAGGTCCAACTATTATGCACCTGAGGTTGTTTATGGAATTGTCTAAGGCATCTGATTTGTAGACTACAATACCTTGCTGCATGAATTACAAACACTAAAAATAAGAGATGTAACACTAAACTAAATTGAAATGGAGACAAATAATAAAATTATGATTATGAAACTGGTATATTAAATTTCAATTATTCTGGGAAAAAAAAAAAAAAATCTGTCAAGTTGGGAATAGTACAAGGCTGTATTCTGAGACCAATTTTGTTCTTTGTATATATTAGATATTCCATAAACTTCTCAAAAATGCTCTGTTTTTTGTCCTAAGCTCTATAAATTGCATTTCTACCACCATCAGAATTCCGCCCGATCCTGTACTAAACTAACAAAATTAGAAGAATAATGTTAAATTAGAACTTCCTCCATGCAATCGTCCTGGAGTTTCATTAAGAAAACACGCACGCACACACATACACACGACTTTAGCTACCCACTATCCGTATTTTTATAATTTCTACAATTATTCTTACAAAGGCTTATGTTTCTATCATCCTGTTAATCGAGATAAGCTTTTAGCAGAAATAGCAGCATTGCACACTGTTTTGAAGGTACAAGAGGTGCAGAGGAAGTGGAATCGATACTTAGATGTTTAAAAATGAGCCGCTAACAAAACAATGAGAAAGCATTGAAAAATTCAAACTAATAACAATGGATATCTCGGAAGTGGCTCATACTTGAAATAAATTGTGTGTTTTGACTAATCTAATTTTTTTATGTGGCAGTTTCTTGTCTGTCTCTTGTGGTTTACCAGTTATAAAAATTATAAGAAATTCCTTCCGAATGAAGGAGACTTCACAGGTTATTCCGAAAATATTAAAGATATACATTTTATTTGTTATATAAGTATCTTAAACATATGACATTTTAATAAATATCTTGAATAATTTTCCATGTAAAGTGTAGTTTAGGGTGGAAAATTTTGCTGAAAATCTTCGTACAGCATCTTTGGAATTGCTAAATTTAAATAGTAAGTTTGGTATTCATCGGACATTTCATTTTTTGGTTTTGCTGTTCATAGATAAATACATAAACATACACGGATCTCTTTTTCAAAAAATGCTACATTTTAATCAAGGGCCAGTGAAATCTAGTAATCAAATTTTGGATGGAATGCAACACTTTCTTTTACCTAATATAGGTGGGTGGCAAAGAAAGTAAAAATTAAAAGGAAGAACATTCGGATCCAACAAGCTATCTGATTTAAAATCAGCATTCAACTAATTCTGCCAGTCAAAACTAGACAATTCTGGTTTAGTTTGATTACATGAGTGTATTTATAAATGAGATTTTCAGATGCATAATGGTCTTGTGGGCTGTGTCCATAAAGATAAAAGTAAGATTTTGGAATTAGTTCTTCAGGGTTTTAAATGTAATTGTCTGGGCCTGTTATATTTCGAATCAAAACAACTTATTTTATCTGCAGTTTTATTAAATTATTTCTCAAAACTTTTTAATAACCTCATCACGTAAGATACTCCATTCGCAAGAACTCGGAGTAATGCCAAATATTGTAGACGGCCGTTGGGTGATATTCTCAGGGTCTCTTCAGAATTCTCACCGCGCTGATGGACAGCTGCATGGGGGGAGATGCTCCAATGATGGATTTGGGTTACGAGAAGGGGAATTTCTTTCCACAATAGGAGTAACGGTTCCAAGGGGGACTTGCATGTTGCTTGCCCTGGGGAAAATAGTAACAAACCACTGCTTACTATCGTGAAAGCTGTTAAAGATTTCAAATCTCATCTTTAATTGTATGAGATTGCCCAGTATCACAACAAAAAACTTCCTAAAATAAAAAAGAAGCAAAGAAAATCTTCTTTTGGTTGCAGTTTAATATTTAAACTGTTTCAATTTCGCAGATTCACTCCTCTGCTCTTTGTCCTCCTGCATTATTTGTTTTGAAATTCTATTTCTATGTGTCCTTTGTAAGAGTTCAAACTAATTTTCCTCACTTCTCGCTGCATTTTACTCTTTCTTCACTTATCTAAGGCAAGGTAGAGGGATTACAGTATTCCATCTACAACTTTTATATGGAGATTGTAAATATAAGTTTTGAGGTCCCTTAACCCAATAAAAGCATTTTGTGAGAAACAGTGTAACTCAAATAAAAACTAAGTCAAGTGGTAACAAACTCCTTATTTCAGTCCAACATTTTTAAAGGATTGAGGCAAAACTTTACATCAAATCCTCGCCTCCAAACCCACCAAACAACTCTCAAAAACACTTTCGTTACTTTTTATTTTCTCAAAAATGTGATGATTTGGTTTACATCATTGTTTGAGATATTGTCATAACAAATAAGATGCATATCTTGAACATTTTATGAATGGCCTTGAAGTAGTCTTTGTTCTTGCTGAATTTTATACCTATTAAGGATAAATCATAAGGTTTTAGACAAATTTTACTATCCAGGAAAGGTATAAATCATTAAAATATGAAACCTCTGTTAAATACTGTTTAAGGTGTTAGCCATTTTTGAGTTATTTCCTGTTGTTGTAATACTTAAAGCAACAATTCTTGAAATGCTATGACAATACTTGTTTCTCATCAATCATGTAACAAGTATGTTTGCATATTCGACTCGCATTTTAAAGATGACTGTCACCTTTGTATATTTTGTATCTTTTAACTTAATTTTTAATAGTTGATGACTTTAAAGCAGGATGTGCAGCTATACAGGCCACAAGCAATAACTTAAAGGGGCATGTGTTACAAAACAATGGTGAAATTATTGATCTGTGTAGGAAACAGTGAAGATTAGACAACTGAATCCAATGAAACTAAAATTGTATATTAAATGGTTGCTGTGGAGATGATATGGCAGGAGAGTTTGTGTGTGTTAGTAGCTTTGGTCAAAGTGTAGTGGATAAAGTGGATTACACATTATTATTTACTGCCTAGGATATCTAGTTTTAAGATATCTAATGACTCAAGTAATAGTGTTCATTTTCCATTGGTGAAGGGCATTCAATTAAGGTGAATGTTTCTGAAGGGTGTAGTTCAGACGAAAAACTCAGTTGTGAAACCAATGTGTCACAAATGGATGAGGAAACTGAGGAATTCTATGAGATGATTAATTAGAAAATTACGAAATTATGTAAAACTGATTAGAAAAAAATGGCTTAGGGTTAACAGAAGTGTAGCAATTAAGAAAATGGTTTGGTGATCAGACTCAGTTAAGGAGGACAGGGGAATTTCTTTGGAATGTTAAGACAAACTGGAAATGATCAGTGGATAAGAGTTAGTAGTTTATGTAAATAACTTTGAACTATTAAAGTGATTGAGATAACAAAATTGTTGTATCATAATTTGTTACGCCCCATTATATAGTGTACTTAAGAGTATTTGTAAATTTAATAATAATGCCAGTGAGATAAATAAAGCCAGTATAATACTGTATGCTGATAGTACAAATTCGGTTTATTAAAGACAAAACCACAAACTACTTTACACATCAATGTAACTGGCTCATTCAATCCACTCTTGAAGTGGTTTGAAAATAAACTTATAGTAAATGAGGATAAAACAGTGGCAAGATATTTCACATGCAAATAATAAGAATTTAATAAGCAAGTAGTACAGCTTGGGGATAAACGTATAATCTGTTCACAGTCAATAATATTTCTAGGGATTTATGTAGACGAGTATCCTAATTGGCATTCATTCAAATTTCTTGATACAAAACTTAATAGAATTTGCTTTGCAGTCAGAGCGGTAATAAAAACACAGCGCAGACTTTAAGGATATTACATTATTCTACTTTCACTTCTTTCTGTCAAATGAAATCATGTTTTAGGGCAATTCATCAATTCTTTTTTTTATTTTAAATTCAGAAGCAAAGAAGCAAGACTTATGGCAAGAAAGCCATCAACAAGTATCTGTGGATCATTAATTAAGAGACTGCATATCTACCATTGCCTTCAATGTTTATATACAGAATGGAAGGTGAACCACACTCATTCTTGAACAGGATAACTCTTTTTAATGAATAAAGCAAAAAAGCTTACTGCAGTTTTGTGGTTTCTGAAGTAGTTTTTGAGAAAGCAATCATAATTGAAGAATATTAACACTATTTTAAAAGAAGGTTTTACACAACTTAAATGCTTTTTTAAATATTTCTTAGAGTAGATTGCAAGATAAAATTCTCTACATGTTTAAATGTGTTTTTAAATAAAACAATTCACACTCTTACATTATTATCAGCTTTCAAAATTTAATTATTTGTCTCAGTTGAGTCTACATAACATAGCCTGTAAGGAACGAAGGAAATGCATCTCAGCTTGGTTTTGAAACATCAGGTTATCAGTTACTAAATGGCTCAATTTCCTAATGCTGAGTATCTTGAAATACTACTCATTTATAGTGAAACACATCATAATGCAGCAGTCATAGCAAGAATTTATTGAGGAAGATTTCTAAATAGACCAGCACCACATAGAACATTTGTTCAGAATTGTCAATGAGTTCTAGATACAGGAAGCATACTTCCTTATGTTTGAAGGGGTTGGCCAAAAAAATATTGTGCAAGGAGAAGAAATCCTTCACTTGATGGAAGCAGATCCTAGAAGCATCAGTCATGGTATAGCTTGAACTGCCAGTATATCCAATGATGTTTTGAGGATATTAAAAGAATAATTGTTATATCCCTACCATATTCAGTACACCTAGTATCTCTCCGAGACAGATAAGTGCCAAAGGTAGGATTTTCCGAATGGTTTCTACAAAATGCAGGGCACTTCCCCCTTAAAATTCTTGCAATCGAGAAAGCAACATTTATAAGAAATAGGCTGTATAACTACCGTAACACATGCCTGAGCTTATGACAATAATATGACAAGACAGCTTTCAGCAGAGATTTTCAGTAAATATTTGGGCAGGAATCATAGGAAACACATTAATCGGTCTTCCTCAGGTTTTGACAGGAGCCATCTATCTCCAGTTTCTTCAAAATATGTTGCCACTTTAGTTTGCTTGGTAATGTTCTCCTGGCAGTAATAAATGATATGTGGCCATTACATGAGGGTATACCACTGCGCATACATAGAGATGTGTGTTAACATCTACAAAACACCTGTTGACTGGTTCTACAATCTGCTGATACATCTATTTACCAGATTTCTTAGTCATTGACATTTTACAGTATCTGGATAGCACTACTCAGAAGATCGTTGCTGATAAGTTTTCAGCTAGTTGGAGTACCTGATACATCCATTGGTGAATAAGTTTTCACATTCAGGACTGACACAATTCTTATCACTAGCAATAGTAATTCATGGTAGAATTGTATTTATTAGATGACGAGGAGGAAATAATGTCCCTTAATAACAGGAGAGACCCTAATGTCACATGAAAGAGTCAAAATTATTTCCAAAAATAACGCACGCATGCACACACCCACACACCCACACACTAATTTTCTCCCTTTATTATAGTAAAGATTTTGGCTTAGTAGAAGGAGCATAAGGAAATGAGAAATACATCAGCAAATAGTCACCAACACACTGAACTCTGATGTAATTGTCTCCCAGGATTTTTGACCCCCTCCAAGTTACATCAGACTTTTTATTCTCAACAATCTTATATGTTTCTACAAGGTTTAACAGTCTATCGCAGTCATGTGTGAAGTTTTGAGCTCTGCTTCACTTCATAACTTCCATTTTATTCCTAAACCATGGCAAAAGAAACTACATGATAAACACTAACTCTCATTTTGTTTGTTGTAGTCTGCTTCACAAGGCAATTCTTGTTTGTTTTCTAGTTTATGAATTCCCCAATGATGGCATTTCCGTCGAATTCAGAATGGCAAACTTAACACAACACAGGTAGTCCTATAGGATTGCTATTCAGAGGGAGTCATGTGATTGTAGAACAAGAGCATTGCTTGTCGGCCAGAAAAGTTTATTGGAGAGTAACCATAAGCAAGCTTATCGGAGCATTGTTGAATCGGGTCTATGCAGAACAATGAATTGCACAGAATGGGCTAATAAGATGGCCACCATGACTGCCAGTTCTAAATCCAATCATTTTAAGTTTTTTATTTCTTTAGGGCAACATTAAACTGCAATAACCCTGTATAATGAAGTATTACTGAATATTCAATCTAATGTACTTAAATTTCAAATGAATGCTGATGTACACTAGAAATAAAGAAAAACTGTCAATTCATATCTAATTACTCTGTATAAAAGATATTTTTAATACAAAGCATTATGTCATACAACAAACTACCAAATTGAATAAAACAGGTTTATCTTCATAACACTTAAAGAGCAAACTAAACAAATTGTTTCATGAGCATTGTTTTTCTAGTGTACAGAAATATCTAGAAAAATGATATTGTAAAATCACTCTTTGTGTTCTCATATTTGATCTTTATATAACTGATAAGTTATTTCAATTATTATTTACATTAATTGCAACCAAACCATAATTAATTTTTCCCTCAACATATATATGTTCAGTGAATAAAAATACAATATAACCAAGGTATCTACTGCCCCATTTGACTTCTGGGCATAAATTTTTCTATCTTCATTACTATTCATAACACTATGACAATGCCTGTATCAAATTTCAATGCTACAATACCTTTTAACATGCCCTGATCTTCAAAAATAACATTTAGTATTCACCCTGTATTCTGCAAATAATTTATAAATAAGAGCAGGTAAAAGCGCAAGTTCAAATGCTTTTTCACAGAAATGTTCCATCTATCACAAAAGATACATGTTATTAGGGATGGAGCCTCGATACCATCAATACCTCGATACTTGGTGGTATCGAAGTATGCCTAATACTTTGAGATAAACTTCAATACCTATACAATAGAGCAGAGCTCCGGTAATTCAAGCTAATTGGGACTGAGGCTATCTTGAATTACAAAAAACTTGGATTATACAGAAATATCACTCAATCAATGGGTAAATCATGAATAAATGTTTAATGAGCACAATAATGGTTAAAAAAAAATACATTAAAAAAAAGCAATTTAGTACATACCTGTGTTATTTGTACATATGGGTACACATTTCCAAGTTGCAAAAATATAAATTACATTTTAAAGAAATTGTCCAAAGTCCTTTGTTTTAAAACAGAACCTCGTTTTTCAGTAGCAATGTTGCACCATCTTCTAAGAAGCATGGTGTCAGTTGGAGTGGCTTCCACTTGCTGCTCAATATAGCACAATGCCACATCTAGCACTGCCAAACCCTCGGTGTGAGTGAACAGGAAATTCCTCGCCACCACTGTCTTCAGCGGGCTCATTAACCATTTCAACAATTGCAAGATCGGTAACTTCAAACTGTTCATCCATTCTGAAACCTCACTCGCATTCACATTTTCACATCCAGCAAGTTTTTTCATCAGTTCTGCCAATGGCAGATCATCTTCGTCTGTACTGTTGGTATCCAATCCATTCCATAAATTCTGGTTCCAAGACTTTTTTAATGTGTCTGCCTTTATTTCAGACCATGCATCAGCTATCCCGTAAACTACCTTTTATCGTAGTTTTTTTTTTTTTAGAAATTCTTTGATGGTTACTTCACCTTCTGCTGTTTGTAGAAGCGTCTGAACCAAATGGCGATGATACTTTCCCCCCCCCAAGTATTGTAAAATGCCTTGGTCCATATGCTGTATTAAACTTGTCACCTTAAGGGGTAAGAACAATGTGCAAATACTGTCACATTGTAATTCTTCCTCATCAGGGTGTGAACCAGCATTGTCAAGCATTAAGATTGCTTTGGAATGCAAGCACTTTTTCTTTAGGTATCTTTTGGTCTCTGGAACAAAATCTTTGAAAAACCACTTCTTAAAAATATTTTTGTCCATCCAAGCAGATTTTTGGTGGACATATGTAACAAGCAGTGCAGAAGCAGTGATATTTTTTAAAGCTCTAGGCTTAGCAGATTTCCCTATTACCAGTAGCTTCAGTTTATGGTCTCCACTTGCATTCGATGCAACAAGAACCTCTCTTTATATTTTTTTTTATAGCCTGAGGCAACCTTTTCTACTTTTGAGGCTAGAGTTTTAGACGGAAGCATTTTATAATTTAGTCCTGTTTCATTACAATTATACAGTTGATCAGGAGTAAGATTTTCCTTAATTTCTCACAAAATTGTGGAACAGTTTGAGAGCCCGCAAAAAATTTTTCACCGCAAATTTTAAGCTGCCTTATGTCGTATCGCTTCTTCCACCTATCCAACCACCCAACTTGCAGTAAAATCGTTCTCACCATCCTTTTAACTCATTCCTAAAAAATACAGCATTTTCTTGCAGAATAGGCCCTGAAATTGGATTTCCTTTTTGTCTTTGCTGAGTAAACCAAATGAACAAAGTTTCACTCATTTGTTCATACTCAGATTTCTTCATTGACTTCCGTTCAAATGGCGAAATAGAACACTTGTTAGATGAAAACTTCTCAATTTTGTATCTGTTTCTACACCAATCTCCAACTGCCAATTTACCAACTTCATACTCAGCAGCAAGTTTCTTTAACGTTGTTCCTTTGTCTAGTCTTTTCAAAGCCTCCAGTTTCACATTTAATGGAAAATTTTATCTTACTCCTACCACTCATTGTATTGTATGAATTAAAACATTAAGAAACACACAGTTACATATGCACATACGTACACTTTAAAATTAACGTGACACAGTTGGGCTCACTACAGTACAGATGTTACTACACAACCAGCTACATACAATAACAGTCAGCCTATGATGTAAAATGTGTATTTTTACTTAAGCAAATTTTAATGACCACTGTTGCTGAGTAGAGTCAACAAAAGGGGTAACAATAAGGATGGTATGTGCTGTACAACTGCTTGTCAGGCAGTCCAAATTAGTAAAGTATCGACAAAGAAAGAGCAAGTGCACTCCTCGAAACCTAATGATGTCTGTCCATCTGTAATAGAAATGCATTAGCAGTCTGAGGCCAAGGTTATTTCTGAGCATTATGAATGAAAACCCTAAGAGGGACAGTTTTGCCTGTATTGTACATGGAACATTGAAAGACGTTCAAAATGTAACACATTCGGAAGTGTGTAAAATGTACATGCAGACAACGTATAAAAACAGGACTTTACTCTAGTTTTATGTAACATTTTAATTTTCTTATGACCAGCTCGAATTACACGAACCTCAAAATACCGGGGCTTTACTGTACTTTTAAATTTTGCATTATTTAAAATTTTTGCATCATTATCCTAGATAAGGAATGAAAGGAACCCAGACTTCACGTTATTGCTTTGCACGTGTCCCCAAAGATTTGCTGGACTATATTTCTTGATAAATCTTGACTAGTTTCCTGTGAGTTAATCAATGTAACATTCCATAGACTCTCGAGTGTAAAATAAAAAAGTGCAAAATGATGCAGGATAGAGTAGAGGAACTCTTGTAACATGCAGTGTTAACTGAGGTGTGAATGAACCCAATTTAGCTAATGCACCAAATCATGTTTCTGCAAGGTGACTCACTCTCGACCATTACATTTACCTACTGTGGTGACCAAAACCTGAAAAATCAGCAGAAGCAAATCAGAACTTAAGATGTGAGATAATACAGCGCATGGAAATATTTGTTCTTTCCATCTGTTAGTTTGTGTTTATGCAAGTCAAAAGCAGGTCACAAGCATAGCTTACATGTGTGCCGCAAGACTAATTTCCATAATATGGATAGAAAATCCTTTAAAAGAAAGTTTTCAGCACAAAATGTAGATACACAAAAAGGGAAGCAAAGAAATAATAATAAAATTATTATCATCATCATCATCATCATCATCATCATCACCATCATCATCCTTGACCAACAGTATAACCTATGGCATTATTAAGAAAAAAATTGCTGCCAATTGGAGAATATCAAGCAGGAGCAATTTCGGAATTAGCATACAGTACAAAATTGGTTACATGCGTTTATACACAGAAAATTACTAATAAGAACATAATTCAGTGAACAAGCTATCGTGTTTACAGTTTTTATAAAGTGAGTATCGAGTATTGGTGCTCAAAAATCTCAATCGGTATCGAGTATCGAGAAATAGTCGTCTTGTCCCATCACTATATGTTACCCTAAAGTATAATCAGTAAATCTAAAAATCATTACAAAGACATATTTTCACTTACTTCCAGTTGTTGCAGCTCTGCTTTTTCTGCTGGTGTTGGGAATTTTGGATAACAATTCTTGTATTTCTCCATTAATCTCACCACAAGTGCCTGCTGATTTTCATTCAGTACTGAAAACTTTGGATACTTCATTTTTCGTTCATCAATAAAGCATGGCACAAATCCTGGCTTACGACATTTTTCCTTTGGAAATCAACATTAAAAGAAGTACAGTGACAGGGATTAGCAAGAGTTACAACAATAAAGACATCAGAACCTTAGCAGGTTCAATCCTTACTGCTAAGATTTGTCTTTTGTTCAGCTTGAACATACTGTTTATAATAGTGCTTAAAAGCTAGTTATTTTAAGTACTTATTTATATTAGTACTGTACTGCTTAGTGCATTTATAAAGCTACATAGTATTTATAAATTTTGCAGTAAAACTAATTCAATTCCATATACTTAATTTTGTTAGGCACTTTGAATTTCTTGACATATGGAATGTTTCTTACCTGTATTATCAATTTATTTAATTTTAAAGTGATATATCTATTGTGTTTCACGTTATTTTAATGCATCACAGTAGAGTCCCTGTGATTTGATTTATGTTGGTTCTGGATGTATAAATTATTTGATACCTGATGAGTCCAATTATTTGATTTTGAATTAAAAAAAATACACAAGACTTTCTCTACTTACTCTTCTTACAAATGCTTATTATTCTATCTTCTTGTTAATCCAGATAAACTTCCAATTCACATTTACACATTTTGTTGAAGGATAAAGTAGGTAAAGAAATAGTCAGATTTTTAAAGAGTGAGTTGCTATGAAATGGCTTTGAAATTGCATGCCTTTGCATGGCTGAGAGAGAGAAAGAAACGAATAGCAACTTACCAGCTGAGAAAAGTATTAGTATTTGAAAACTGAAACCAATACAAAGGAATATCTCAGAAATGGTTAACTAAAAAATTATATTTTACATAAATTGGGTGCTTGAACAAGATTTACATACTTTGGTAGTAAGATTTTGTCTATCTCTTATGGTGTACCATTTATACAAAAGTCATTCAGAATAAAGAGGACTTGCATGGGCTATTCCCAGAAAATTCAAGATACACATTTTATTTTTCATGCAAATATCTTAAACATATAGTATTTTAAACTAAACTGTAAGAGCCATTTTTAGGAAAATAAAACATAATGAAAAATTTTTCCATGTAAAGGGTAGTTTGGAGTGGAGGGATTTTTCTTGAAAATGTTTGCATTGTATCATTGGAAGAAATACTGAATTTAAATATCAACTTTGGTATTAAACTGAGATTTCATTTTAGAGACGCATGCACGCACATACTTTTTTTCTAAATTTTTTTCCCTTTCTTTCTTTCTTTCTTTCTTTCCTTCCTTCTTTCTTTGTTTGTTTTTTTGTTTTTTGTTTTTTTTTGTTCAGGATGTCTTAAAACGTACATTTTTGGCAAAATCTTATAAAATTTTTTGATGGAATGCAATACTCCCTCTACTATACTAGAGAATCTAAAAAATGGAACTACATGAGTAGACCATGCGTTAATTAACAAATCAACTTAACAAATTGGTCATATAAAACCGGATGTTCTAAAAAGTATAAGAAAAAGAGAAAAAAAGTTACAGCAATAATTGTTTAAGTCTATCTTTAATATGGTAAATTAGAATAAATATTTGTTGGTGCAGTTCCTAAGCTTTAAACTCAGTGCATTTGGCAACTGTTAGAGTGGTTTTCCTTGGCCAAAACGACAAATGTGTAAATTAATGCACTTTGTACACTATGGTGCTGTTTGGCAAGGACTTGAATGTTTGCTGTTCTTGCTACTTATGTCATATGAAGTATCCAAGCATCACTATCAATTATCACTTATAAATTCTTCCGCATTCTCAATGTACCAATCATTTAGGATAATTAGTGTAAGGTTAGGTTTATGGATTCTAAGTGCAGAATTGAGATATTTTCACTGTATAGTTGCCTTTGCCAAGCACACAATAAACAATTAATAACTGATAGTGTTACATTATTTTTTGTCTTGCAAATCATCAAATCATTACACCAGAGTTTCAAGTGCTGACCTGCTGAGCATTAAATTGCTGGCTTTGATGAAGTATTAAGATTCAACTGTAACCACAAAGTCAAGAAACTGTAGGAAAAATTTCAAATAGTGAATTAAACATACTATAGACAATGGCCGTGGAAGCATGTATACAATTGTATATTCATGCAATAGAATGTCATACAATTGGGGCTATTTTTATTTCTTATATATATAAAAATGAAATTTTTGAAGTCATAAAAGAAAATGGAGGCATCACAATTGGATATGCAGACGACATGACTGTCATAATTAAAGGTCAAACAGCAAAAGAGGTTGAAATTAGAGCGAATTCAATTTTAAAGATTATAAAACAATATTATACTAATTTAGATATGATAATAAATATACAAAAGACAGCATGTATTAACTTTCAATTAACAAAACTTAACCTGAGTAGTATTAAACTAAGTATAGATGAGGAAAACATATCAGAAATAAATTGCACTAATTTTCTTGGAGTAATAATTGATAAACATTTAAATTGGCAATCTCATGTAGCATCAATTAGTAAAAAGATAAATAAGGGCATTTATATAATGAGACAATTAACTAAAATAATGGACAGTAAAACAATGAAACAGGTCTATTATGCTTTTATATATTTACATGTAAGATACAGAATTACGTTGTGGGCAAATATTACAGCAAGTAAGTAAGTTTTTATTCACCGTAAGAATATACAATATTCATGGCTTCATCAATCTTCACTAAAGAAATACAATTAATGATTAACTTACAGGATAAATACAAGTAAATACACTCAAGTTAAAACAATTAATTTACACATATTTTTCTTTTTCTAATTAGCTAAGTACTCCTGTATAGAATAAAAATGTGCCTCACATGGATAAAGTCTTTAAACTGCAAAAAAATAAAAACTATTAGAATAATAAGCAAACTTGTAGGGGGGTGTTTAAGAATCAAAACTTGTTAACAGTGCCATGATGGGTGTGTGGGTGGATGGATATATATGCATAAAAACTGTGATAAATATAAATATGCAAAAAAATTCCAGTGTACATAACCATAATTTAAGAAACAATGAGGGCGGCGCTGTGGCTGAGTGCTTAGACCACTCGCCTCCCACCGAGGCAGACCGGGTTCATTCCCAGGGACCTGCAAGTGGGATTTGTGGTGGACGAAGCGGCATCTGGGCAGGTTTTCTCTGGGTTCTCCGGTTTCCCCCGCCATTCATTCCACCAACTGCTCCATCATCACCTTTCCTTTCATCCATTTCACCAACATTTCGCTTCATCTACTTCCTTCATCCCATACCAGGCATCGGGCTGATCACCCATCCTGGATGTTCTGTCTGATCCATGAGTGTCTGCTCCTCGACGGGCCTCTGACCCCAGGCACCAGCCTGTAAGTCCTGGGGGGTGTAAGTCCTACATAAGAGGAGGGTAAACAGATAATGAATGAATGAATAAGAAACGATGATGATTATTATAGAATAACATTAAGGGGAACTCATAATCATGCCATAGAAGTTAGAGGAAGAGAATTATTCAATAAATTACCTAGGGAAATAAAGAACATAAACCAGCCAAATGTAAAGATGAAATCAATAAAGAAATATTTAATAGAAAATTAATTTTATAGTATAGATGAATTTAGACATGGAAAAGCAATGTAAAGTGAAAACTGATATTTAAGGTAAACTTAATGTAAATGCAATGTAAAACGATAACTGATACTTAAGGTAACAATGTTAATGAAAAGTAATATAAAAGTATAAGCTATACTTGTTAAATTATTTTATATTTGTAATTGGACAAATGTATTTAAAAGGATGATAATAAAATGGAATGGAATGGAACTATGTTAAGTTTACAAAATATTTACCAACTGTATGGCCAGGGCCAAAAGTGATAGCCACCAATTATTGACCTTAGCATTGTAATTTAATAAAACAAAAATATTAAGACTGTAACCAAAGCAGGGGAAACGACTGTAAAATGGCCAGGGCCAGAGGCAGTCGCTCCCAATCTGATTGTAATTATCTTGGCACTCAATAAATATTTATATTTACCAACTGTTGAGGCTTAATCATTTGTGCTTTGCCTTTGGCTGGTAACACAGTTTTCTTTTTATTATTTTTGTATGGGTTATAAGGGTTCTTTTCATCCCTATTGTCCTCATCTGAGCTGTCAATTAAAATATTTCTGAAAGTCCCATTTATTATTTTTAATGTTGAGGAATGTTGTTCAAAATACTCTGCATCCACAAAACTAGTTGCAGGCTCTAAACGATCAGTCCTGGAAAATAAACAGATGCATTCATAAATTATAAAATTAATGCAAATACAACAACAGTTATACTTAATTACACTTTTAACAGTTATTTTCACCTATACGTGCCAACAAAAAATGTCTTGCAATACACATTATAGACATAATGTTTCTAGCATGTTCTAGTTAATTAACTAATATAAGGAATCCAAAATAATTGTAATATTTCTACATAAACTTTCCAATTCAGGAATCATTTAAAGATTCTGTGACAACTTATAGCAGTGATCATCAAATGCATGCAACTGGAACAACCACAGAATCAGTATATCTAACACTTTACAACGGGGATGGTAAAACTATGACATGCAAGTATAAATTCAATGACATGTACTTGAAACATTAAATTACCATTACTGTTCTTAAAAATAGATTTATTTCTCCCATGAATCTTGTGCATGGTATTTGTCATACATGTTATGCCCTTTATTCCTCTGACAAAAATACAAAGAGTAGTTCAATATCCACGTCTTATTTATTGGAAGTGATTATCAGCTTTGAATGCCTATATTTATTTGCACATGTACATATTTTCAGTATTAAAAAGTAGAATCTAAGCTAGGACAGAGGCCAATTATTTCAAAAACAGGGGAAAATGGCATCTGGAGTATGGATGTTCCATTTCAATTCAGACAGCAGGAAACCTTGCCCTTTGGGGGGGGGGTTCAATTTCCTGTCATCTAAAGTAGACGTTAAGTTCACATCTTTTGCAAAATCGCAGATATGATAAACATGGTTCTGGGGTTTTTCTAGGGTCAAAATTACCATAATTTAATAATATTACGTGATTCTAAGACTCGTAGCTCAGAAACTATTCAAAGAAAATTCTCAAATAAAATTCAAAATGAAGGTAACATTGTATAGTTTGTGGTGGCATTTATTCAATATTTTTAATACTTAAATTTATGTAATTCTCATTATGTTTCATATTTTTTCTGAAAAACCCAATTTTAAATGGAATACAAATTATGCCACATTGGAATTAATTGTTCTTTCACACAAGTTGTGTGTTGGACAGGATTGGAAAGGTAGAATCAGATGACTGAAAAATTGGGGTATGACATCTCAATACAATTTCAGATCTTCTTGTGGTTTACCGGGAAAATTGCAAATCAGTTGGAGAATTTAATGTCACATCGGCATGTTACCATGGTAGCTCAGTGGTTAGAGCAACCGGACGGAGACCAGGAGATCCGTGGTTCAAATCCCGGCTATGGCATTGAAAGTTTTCAGTCATCTGATTCTTCCTTTCCTATGCCACATTGTTACACATTTAATTTCAAAACAACATTTTTATGGTATCTTCAATGGGAAGCTGAAGAAAAAATAAAAAGTAAATGGAAACAATGTGAAACCTGCTAGCTGTGCTGCACCATATCACGCAACACCCATGAGTCATGACGAAGACATTGTCGATCGTCTGCTGTTACATGTTTTGCTGTGAGAGGATGCTAAGTGAGACGATAACGTGAACCGTTTTGTTCCCTTGACCTAAGCAAGCCATTTTCTTGCCAGGTGTGGTTGTGGTACATCCATTTGAACTGTATTTTAATTATAAAGTGATTTTTGAGTGTATAATAGTTTTTACTTAATTTCATATGAAAATCCACTGCATTAAGGTGAGAAAAAGCTCCATTTAATTATAAAATAAGTTGTTAGATGAAGAATTGAAGTGCTATATATAACAAACAACCTCTCCTCCCAACACTGCTTTATACAATACAAACTTCACAGGTTGCGTAAAACGGAAGGATAACGCAGGACCACAGACAGATGAATGTAACAGTGATCAATGAATATAATACTTAAAAATATTTAAGTAATGTAATCTTACAATTAGTTAAATGAGTGCTTAATGTCTATTTTCAAATTAGTGTTTCTAATGCCAAATGTGTACTTAATATAAAAATTTACTCAATTAATAAAATATACACATCAATGTTGTTATAAACATAATTTTTAAAGTTTGAAAACCAACAGTTTTGTCTTCATGTTTTTCTGAATCCCCCAAACCTATGTAGGAAAAGTGGTGTAAGTCTAATTAAACCCTTAAACCTACCCTTATGTATATATATTTTTTTACAAAATTGGTAGCAATAGTTATATACATTACTGCCGAGTTATGTAGGATTTAATAAAATGTTCAAAGTACCTATAGCATGGATTTAATTATAGCATTACCAGTAAAACCTCTACTTACAAAACAGTATGTTAAATTGACTTATGCCACAATCATTTTCACAACCTCATATACTATGTTCAACAGGGGACAAAAAAAAATATATATTGGTGTATTACTTTGCATCCTCCATTAAGTTTAAGTTCATAGCTATGAAACAAAGATCAGTCTGTAAATTAAGACGCAAGTCCAAAACAGCTCTTGGGAACTTAAGCCATTTTTATAAGGAATACTGTTTTGGAGTCTAGACAATTGGTGCATATCACCTACCAAATTTCAATCAAAATACAAAATAGTGTAGCAAAGCCCCTTTGTTGCTTTACTGTGGAAATGACCTTGGTATGTTTCTATGCTAAATTTGCGAATATATATAAATATGAACCTAAACAGACCCAGTACCAAATTGCTGAAAAAAGTAAATTATAAGGAATGAGTCAACATGTGTTGCATTCACAAATAGTTTAAAATTAATCATCTGGTAATGCAGAAAAATACAAGCCAGGTCTTACAAAATATATGTGTAACAGGTTATTACTCTATATGAGTTTATGCAAAGAATGTCTTCTGCCATTAAAATATGTTTTTACTTTGTTCAAAATATAAAGTACAGTAAACATACAGCAATCTTCTTTTTAAACATTTGATTATCATAAATGTGACCTATCTGCTTCTATGTTGTTGCAACGCAATATTATCACAATTAACAGGAAGTAGAAAAGCAAAATTTTTTTCGCTAATAATTTGCAAAGCAATTATGCACTAAGTTACAGTGGGTAGAGAAAGTCTTGTGATTGTAATTTTAATTGGTTTCATAGCATACACCTTAACTAGTGCCATCAGTTTAAACGGGCCCATCCCTCGCGACACAAAGTGCCCATCCCCCAATACTCCACTCCCCATGCGGCTGGCAGTAGGACACGGAAGGCTAACATAGCAACATTATTATTATTATTATTATTATTATTATTATTATTATTATTATTATTATTATTATTATTACAAACATTTAATATGTGTCTACATTGCTTATCTGTTTCAAAGAAGACGTTGAAAATGTTCTCCTTGTGCTACAAGATAGGCGTTACAGCATCACAACATTCACATATTGTAACTCTTCTTGTGAGATGTTGGCTATTTCTTCCCATATGTTATGTTGCAGTTCATCTAATGTTCAGGGATTTCTTTCATACACCCTGTCTTTTAAAGTCCCCACAAATAATAATCACAGAGTGTTAGGTCTGGGGACCTAGGGTGCCAGTTCTCCACACTAATTACTCTGTCATCAAATATGCCAGCAATCGCAATGAAGTCCAAGCTGTATGAGATGTAGCCCCATCTTGTTGAACACTCCATGCATTTGTTCATCAAGTCAATTGAGTGAAAAATGGTTCCAAAATTATGGCTTGGTATTGTTCTGCATTAATGGTTTCATTAAAGAAAATAGAGCCAATGAGTCTCATTGCACTCACGGCACACCATACACTGACCTTAGGTTCATGTAGTGCATTTTCCCATATGAGTCTCAGATTTACTGTTGCCCAGTAGCGATTATTTTGCATGCTAACGTGTCCATTGGGATGAAACCGTGCCTCGTCACTGAATAACACTACATGCGGGTTTATGATACCGACATGCACGGACTCAAGAAACCAGGCGCAAAACCTTATTCTAGTCTGGGGATTCCTGTCCTTTAAGGCTTGCACCTCTGTTTTGTATGGTCGCAATTTTAGCATTTTTGTGGCCTTCTGTGCTGATCCATAGCTGACACCTGCTTGCTCTGCTAATTTAGAGAGAGACTTTTGGGGTGATCATTCTAATCGAGCACCGGTATCATCAAGATTTTCTTCCATGAGCACGTGGCATCTGCACCTTATTTTTCTGGTCTAATACCAATTCTGCAGTATTGAATTTGTGGAATACTTTATGCACTGTAGGTCTATTGGGCAGATCAATGTCAGGAAACCTTTCCCTAAATGCTCTACAAACACTGAGTAGGTGATGCGTATTTTATGAAATGACTACAAATGAATATTTGTTGTTCAGTACTAAAGCACTATGCCTAAAGCAAATACACAGCTACACAACCCATGGCAACACGACCAATGCTCCACTACCTTGGACGACCTCTCACATGCTTCACATGGGCAAAATAATTCTATTGCCGGCCATACGGAGAGTGGAGTGTTGGTGAATGGGCGCTGTGTGCCCCACTGTCACGGTGCCATGAGGGGTGGGCCTGTTTAAACTGATGGCACATATATGTTGTAATAAACAAGTGATGAAGAGTGCATGAAAGTTATAAATTTAAACTTAATTTTCATGAAAAAAAGAGGGGAGAAGATGAAGAGTGAGAGAGACTTATATGGCATGTTCCTCAGTCATGTGTAAGAGAGGACAACATTTTAATTATTTTTTATATAGCTTCAAGACATAAATTATGAGTATAAAAAGCATATAAGAGTACAAGTTAGTAGTATACTCCTTAGATTTAAAACCCAAATTTGTTCCATATATTTGCAAATCCTACAAAACAGATCCATATTAGGCAGATGTCCAGATGTAGTATAAAAGTGAATGAAGAGCAGTAAGCAATGAAGGTAAAAGATCAAATAAGGAGAGGAGGAATGCCAGAGGCTGGCATTAAGAGGTAAATTAATCAATTGAGGTAACAAGCTACTTTTCAGGCATAGTGCAACTACATCGTTAACATGCAGCATAATGTAAACAATCCTAAATTGCTATAATACAGCATTTTATTCACAATATAGGAAAACTACACTTCCAACTTGCCTTCTCACTTTGAATTGAAATTCAAATTTTTTTATTCCATTTATACCCCACCTTTAACGGCAATGGTCTTATCGGTGGCATTTTACCTTTGGAATATATGCCTATCAACAATGGTGTTTTTTAGAAAGTGGGTCACTATGTGGCAGCTTTGAAATTCCATGCTCTTTTCATGAGCGTGAGAAAAACCAAATAGCAACTTTACCACTTCAAAAGAGGATAAGTATTTGAAAATCAAAACCAATAACAAAAGATGTGTAAAACTGGTTAACAGTGCAAAAAGAAAACAGAAAATTATTTGACATAAATTTTGTACTTAAACAAGAGTTACATTTTTTGTTGTTGTTATCCCTTACATTTTGCCAATAATAAAAAACTCACTCAGAATCAAGAAAACTTCACAGGCTATTTGCAGAAAATTCAAATATACATTTTGAGGCAGTATTTTATATCACAACATTGTAAATGCCAGAGTGATTGTAGTGTAAATTAGCATTATTGTATGACAATGATTTGAGATGTTTGTTAATTATAAACATTGTTAGGAAATAAGTTGACACGGCCTCACTGAAACTGACAATAGGAGCGGATAACAATGAACGAGGGGGTGAGTTGTTTATTAATTAGAAGAGACAAGCAAATGACGTCAGAGTAGCGTGCCTTTCTTTAGAAATGGAGGGAATATCTTCCCTAGAGCATGTGTGTTCCTAATTTTGATTGGATATAAAAATAGACGCTAATGTTGGCGCGCTTTATTAACCAATAGCAGCTCTGTTATAATGTTTAGGCATATCGGGGTGAGGGAGTATAAAATCTACAGCCAAAGACAGGTATCACCCAGTTCAACAGAATCATTCACGGGTTACACGTCGCGCAGTTCAACAGAAGCATTCACGAAGTACACGTTACGCAAATCTACAGAATCTCTCGCGTCGTAAAGTTAGTTATAAAATGTGAAATGCGTGGCAAATAAGTGATAATAGTTACATTCAAAAATATAAAAGTTTCAGTCAGGGTGTATCAAGAGTAAATATGTGAAATTAATAATGTGTGACGGCAATAAAAGTGTAAAAACAAATTCTTTTATCATTGTTATCTTTTAGTAACAACTCCTTTCCGTTTACACACCCTGTTCAAGAGATTTGCTCGACTGAGCAATAATAGCTAGCCGGAGGACAAAGAACCCAAAATTCAAAATAGTAAAACAATAACAGGCGCTCAGCAAATAAGACAACACGAACGATACCACAACAATTTCATTTGTCATGCATCATTGGAGCCATTTTTCAGAAAATAAAAAAATAGCATAACATTTTCCATGTAAAGAGTAGTTTGGGGTGGAGAGATTTTTCTTGAAAATTGTTTCTCATCTTTATACAGGTACGCAAACACACAATTTTTTTCTTCTAAAATACTTATTTTGGATTCAGAAAGCCTCAAAGCATGCATTTTCAGTTAAATCTCAATATCAAATTTTTGGATGGAATGCAATACTTTCTCAGAGAAAGTAAAAGGTAGATAAAAAATAAAAATTACTTCCATTGTCAGTAGCTGGCTTCTCAACCCAGTGTTAGCAGATTTGATTCTAATTGACAGGGGCTTTAACTATGTGTTTTGATTAATTTAATTTATTCTAGACCGTCTAAACAAGTACAGTTTTCGAACATGTCAAGTTTACATTTATAAATTTAAAGATTTAAGTTACTATTCAATATGTACATCATTTAAACAGTATAAGCCTGCATACAAAAAGGGAACTAAAAGCGATATCAACAACTATAGGCCAATAATGTTAACCTCTGTGTTTGGAAAAGTTTTTGAAAACATACTTTTAGTTAGACTGACTGACTTATTGAAGAGATATAATATATTAAATTGCCATCAGCATGGGTTTAGAATAGGACTGTCAACAATTACAGCTGCAACTGACTTTGTACATAACATTTTGGAAAATCTTGATAAGGGTATGGATACATCAGGAATATTTATTGATCTGTCCAAGGCATTTGATTGTGTTTCACATTGTTATATAAATTAGAATCCTATGGCATAAGAGGCAAAATGCTAAATATTATACAGTCCTATCTAAGTAATAGAAAAGGTTCTACAGAAATAAAACATAAAATTGGCACAAAAATCATAAAGTTCATCTCTGAACAAAAAGTTGTGACAACTGGAGTACAACAAGGATCTGTTCTGGGTCCACTACTGTACCTAGTATATGCAAATAATTTGCCGGATTATATGACCGACACTGTTATATTTTATGCAGATGACACATCTATGATTTGTTTTGATAAATCTCCTAATCAGTTAGAAGCAACAATGTCCCACTTCATACAGCAGTTGTCAAACTACCTAAAAAACATTAATCTAAAAATAAACTCTAAGAAAAGTAAACTGATCCATTTGAACATTGCCAGGTGAATAAAGAAGCAGATCTTGCTGTATTTTTAAATAATAATAAAATTGAAAAAGTCAACAATCACAAAGTCTTAGGCATATACATTGATAATAAACTTGGGAAGTTTCATGTTGACTACATATGTAATAAAATCAGCTCCAATATATATGCAATAAGATAACTATCATTGTTTCTTGACAAAAAAATGCTACAAATGTTATACTTTGGATTCATTTACCCCTATATCTCCTATGGTATAAAATTATGGGGAAGCGCCAGTATTTCTAACATGAATAGGGTTTTAGTATTACAAAAAAAAATCTTAACGATGTATATATGGTCTAACCAAAACAAACTCGTGTAGAAATGTTTTCAGAGAAAATAAACTTCTTACTGTGGTAGGATTATATCTGTATAAGGTAATAGTTATTGCAATAGAGAAAGAAAATAATTGGTTATGTAACAGTATGCTTTATAGCCATGATATTAGAGGTAAGGACAATTACCACAGATAGCAAGTTAACCTCAAATCTACGTGTAAGGATCCATTAATCAAAGGACTTTTATGCAATAAACTACCAATGACTGTTAAATTACACAAAGGAAAGAGATTTAAAAGCAAACTTAAAACATACCTAACATACAAATGTTTATATAGGTTAGACGAACTTTAGCTTAAATAGAAATCTATTGTAAAGAAATGTGAAAACGTAAATACTATAGTACTATACAATAGTGAAAATTGTAAACGTAGATTCCTTGACATGTCTGAAACTTGTATAAGTCTATGGACAATAAATAAATAAATAAATAAATAAATGCATTACCACCTACTGCTTTCTTTACTATAAAAACAAGGACTATATGAATTTCTTCAATCTATTTTTAAATGCATTAAAATTGCTATAAGTTTTAATATTGATTGGTAGGTAATTAAGGTGGGACCATTGTATGTAAAGCCTGCCTCATACAGAGTAGTGTTGCATGCAATTATTAATAGCTGTGTATTATTTCGAGTGTAATGGTTGTGTACTTGTGATTTGAGCTGAAAACTGTCTAAATTGTTTTAACATAGAATAAGACTTCATAGATATATAGAAAATGATGGTAAAATATGTAGTCACTTAAGTTCTCATCAGCTACTTTTTGCTGATCCTCTTTCCATGACTTTAATCACTCTTCTTTGAATCTGGAATACTAATTTGCTCATTAGGGAATTGCCCCGGAATACTAATTTGCTCATTAGGGAATTGCCCCAGAACATAACTCCATAACATAATACTGAACTGAATTATGAGTAACAGAGAAATCATAAACTATTCATTTATACTTATGTATCCCTACACCATTTTAAGCCATCCTCCATGGTCTAGGAGTATCATGCTAGCCTCTAGTTCCCAAGGTTGTGGATTGAAACCTGGCAGAGGGCGATGGATTTTTTCGGCCATAAAAATCCTTAACATGGCTTTCTTTGGAAGGGGAGTAAAGCTGGTGGTCCAGTGTCGTTGATTTACGGCATGTAATAGAACCTCAAGCCTAATAAAGAGGCATCTGAGCAAAATTTCCAATCTTTCACACCCAATATAGAATGCAATGCTAAGGATCATAGTAGATAAAGAGTGTCCATAAATAAAGCTCAATTTAATTTTAATTTTTACACCATTTTAAGTTTTTGTCAACAAAAGCACAAAAAATATTGTAACATTGCACATCTTATAGTTTGTCCCAGAGAAACATGATTTTTCTGGATGTGATGAAAGAGAACAGCTTCTGTTTTATTCTGACTATATTAGTCTATTGTTTTCAAACCAATCTGATACTAAACTTTGCCGCTTATCTCTCGATTCACAAAACTATGCAGCTGCTTCCAGAGTTTTTATCTTGAATAAACATCTTCCCTCAGCAGTATTACCTATTTAGTTTTGTTTCAAGATGGAATGGTCTGTAAAAGAAAATGAAGTAGTTGTAATAGTGTTATGTAAGTGTCAGGAGGATCCAAAGGTGATTTTCAACTTGTTAAAATTGCTAGGAATTTCACTCAGATTTATTTATCAGACCATTAAAAGGTTTGACCACCTTTCTAGTGTTGATAAACCCAGATCTGGTTGTCCTCACTGAGTTCGAAACCCGGATATGATAAAGAAAGTTTGGGAACTTCGGGAAACAAAAATGAATGACTCAGCAGCTTCAAATGTCAAGGAGTGCCTCTAGGCTATTAAATCAAGACCTAGGACATCAGGCTTATCACCAATGTACAGGGCACATGCACAACACCCATCTTAAGCAATTAGACTGGAGCAATCATATAACCTCCTTAGATGGCATGTCAAAAATCAACATCAGAGAATCCTTTTTTCAGATGAAAAAATTTACACAATAGAGCAGAAATTCAATAGGCAGAATGACAGAGTGTATGCTTGAAGTCGTGAGGAATCTTGCCAGTTTGCTCCTCGGGTTCTTTGTGGTCAACATCCAGCATCAGTGATGGTTTGGTTGGGAGTCTCATACAAAGGGGCTATCAATGTTTATTTTTTCGAAAAGGGGGTCAGCACCATTGCCAATGTGTACGTGTGTGATAAAAAAATAATGGCAATTTTTTAATTTTGCAAGCTTTATACATCCGATGTTCAAAACATTTGTTTTATCTTGTTGGTACACATGTTCCTAATGTATGTTTGCATCTTTAGCTGTTTTGAATATTTAGTTTATTGTTGACAGTCAAAAAATTTATACGTGTTTTCGAGTGCTCGGCAAATTTTTACTTTCGAAAAAGATGGATCAAAGAATTTGCATTAAATTTTGCTTGAAAAACAGAATAAAGTGCAGCACCATATTAAAAGGTTGACTGTGGCTTTTGGTAAATCTGCTATGAGTAAGACAAGAGTTTACGAGTGGTATAAAGTTTCAAAGAAGGTCGAGAAGATGAAGATGACCGCCCTGGATGCCCTAGCACATCAATTACTGACGACAATGTGGAAGAAGTACAGAAAATGGTTCTGGAAAATCACTGAATCACATCAGAAAGGTTGCTGATGATGTCGGCATATCCTTTGGCTCATGCCAAGCAATTTTTTTCAGATATTTTGGGCATGAAACGTGTAGCAGCAAAGCTTGTTCCAAATTTTTTAATTTTGACCAAAAACGACGTCAGGTAGACGTCGCTCAGGAATTGCTGAATGAGGTCGAAAACAATCCAGAACTTCTAAAGGTTATAACAGTTGACAAAACATGGGTATATGGGTATGATATCGAAATTAAGGCGCAATCGTCCCCATGGAAACTGCCTGAAGAGCCAAGACCGAAAAAAATTTGACAAGTTCCATCACATGTGAAGATTCTTCTCACTGTTTTTACTTTCTCTACTACGTATAGTAAGTAGGGAAAGTATTGTATTCCACCCAAAAATTCGATACCAAGATTTCGCCAGAAATACATGTTTTGAGACTCTCTGGGCGATATGCACAGTCATTACCTTAAAGATACCTTAAGGTTTCGTTAGCAGTTTGCACGAATTTCGTATTCAGAGTTAAAATCCTTAAGGAGGCCTTGAGGCTTCCTCAAGGAACAGCGAAGGCTGTCGAAAGCAACCTTGTCGTCTCCTTAAGGATTCCTTCCATTGTATTTTGCACAATGGCGGGTATACTTAACCACGAATTGATCGAGTTTCTCGATTTTATGGAAAATATAGCTTTGGAACATGAGCCACCATTGCAAAGGAGGTATTTGCGAGACCACGAAAACCCTCTAGAGCATTATAGCGATTTACAGTTTTTTAAACGTTACAGATTCTCAAAGAATACTGTAACAGAAGCTATTTTGCCACTAGTGCATTTTCAAGAACGGAGGACACAACGAGGCCTACCACTTCCTCCAATTCATCAAATTCTCTGTGCACTCAGATTTTATGCAACTGGAGATTTCCAGGTAAATAAAGTGTAATTAAAAACCTATTTGTAAAGCTAATTCAGTTATATAAGTGTACTCAAAACATTGGGCGGTATGCACAGATTGTGTCCGTTATATCAGAATAACGTGCAAAAAATGTGCGTCAATTTGATATCTGAGAATGTGATTTTCAGCCCCTTGCATAGTATATAAGTAGTAAAATGGATAGCATGCGAGTGTTAACGGTAAAATTTTAGGTTAGGTTAGCTTAGCTTTGCTTAGTTTGTCTGCTTCCAAATTTGCGGCTAATTTATTTTTTGGGGGGAGGGATGTTCACTGCTCATGAGCTATTTGGCTAAAATGCATGCTTCTAGCCTGGTACAGCCGGTTTTAGTTTAGATATAAAAATATATTCCTATAATTGTAGTAGTGTAAAAGCTTTCCTTTTATCTTAAAAAGCCTTCTTTAATGTGATTTTAATTGGTTAGTATATTTTTGGCATCGCTCTATTAGTAAATAAGTTTTAATTTATTCTGAAATATGCTCCTAATGTTTTAATGATAGTAATAGTTACAGTTTCATTGTGTTTATACTTAAGATAAACTTATGTTTTAGTTTCATTATTTGTATTTTCAGATTGTTAATGGAGATCTCATAAAGATAAACCAGAGCACAGTGAGCCGCATTATCAAGCGAGTGTCTATTGGTATTGCGCAGAACTTAAGTCAATTTGTGAAATTTCCATTAGCGGAACAACAGTACGGCAACAATAGAAACTTATTCTATGAAGTGGCTCAGTTTCCAGGTTTAACAAGTAATAATAATATTTACTAATGACTAAAACAGGGTAGTGGCTTATTACCTATCATTAAGCTAATAAATCATGAGACACTCATGATGATGATAGATACCAAATTTGAAAATATGGATACAAATGAAAGGGCATAATATAACATTTTCTTAAGCATAGGTAGGTGATCAAAACTCTATATTGAAGGAGTCTCATAAAATCAGTTGCAACGTGAATGAAAGCCAATAGTAATTTCAAATGCTGCATTTTTTATTTATGTTCATAAAAGGTTTGAGCAACTGTACATTATTTCTACATCTTTTCAAGTGTAATAGACTGCACCCATATTCCTATTCAAAGTCCCAGAGGACAGTTTGCCAAATTGTACAGGAATAGGAAGGGTTGGATGTCTCTTAATGTTCAGCTAGTCTGTGGACCTCAGATGGAGATCATGGACATTGTTTCACGTTGGCCAGGATCAACGCATGATAGCAGAATTTTTGACAACTCTGCTATTTGTCAGAAATTTATTGATGGCAGAGTACATGGAATTCTGCTTGGAGACAATGGCTATCCACAACTGCCCTACCTTTACACTCCTATACTGGATCATCACGTGAGAACCCCAGCAGAACGAAGGTAATGTCCATTTGAATACTTACATGTCATGAGAATGATACTGGTGGGGGGGGGGGGTAAATAAGTGTGAAATATACATGTACGTAATTAAGGGATTAGAGGCTGTATAATAAAAACAAATAATTTTAATTATATGTTTATTATTGTATTAGTAAGGGAGCTGACATTTTCAACTTATCTAAATCTTAAGAAAGAACATTACATTGGTTGGTATACAAGCAGATACCATATTTTAAGAAAAATAGATATGTTCAATTAGTTATACCTCTCTGTGCTTCAAAAAGCATAACAGAAATGTAAATTTACTAAAGCTAAATTTTTACAAGAATACACACTGAAATACAATAATTTGTGCCTTTAATTTCAGATACAACAGAGCTCATAAATCCACTAGAAATATCATAGAACGACTGAACGGGGTATGGAAACAAAGATTTCCTTGTCTAAGGAGGAAATTACTTACAAAAGCAATCACCACACAAGCCATAATTGTTACATGTGCTATTTTACACAACATTGGCATTCAGAGGCGAGATTACTTCGAGAATGTGGAAGAAGATCCAGTTGAGGGTATACCTGTAGCCAATGCCAATGCTGTACAGAACCCACGAGCACGCATTCTCAGGCAACAGTTCATACAAAGACATTTTAACTGAGCATTTGTATGTAACAAGGTCCAAGGGAAGATCCATATTTCTGAACCATATAAAAATGTACTTTTAACAACAGAGTTGCAATTTTTCTGTTTTTGTTTCTCTTGTTATCTGGGAGTGTACATAGTGTAAATACGTTCTGTGAACCAGATTTAGCCTAAGATTTTGACAGCGGAAATTCTTCCAGCTTTTAAACACGCCAGTATATTTGCTGCCAGTCCTAAGCCTGGATAAAGTGTGAAGAAAAGCTATTACATGTTACATTTTTGGTAAATCAGCAGGTTATCTATATCATATCAGCTTTAGGAGATAATTTTGTGTGCTCTTTAGTATGCTAGTATTCTGTAATTACACAAGCTACATTTTTGCAACAATAAAAAATAATGTTTTATATTATTCCTTTCACTTCAGATACAATAGAGTTCACTAATCAATAAGGAACATAATAGAGCGAACGGAGCGTGGAAGAAAAGATTCGCATGCCTAAAAAGGAAACCACTCGCCAAAATACTGACAACTCAAGCAAGGTTAACATAACAATATAAAATAAAAACTATTAAATATTGTTTATTCGGTGATGGTATGTACAATGGGGTATTCTGTTTTTAACTAGTGTCCCTATCAGCAATGCGATTAACTGGATAATTTAAATATGCAAACAATTATTAATCCCGAGATGTGTATAAACTTGAGCATCATTTCTATTTCATACATTTATCGTCTGAAATGACCTACATACCAGGTTAACGAATGTTAAACCTCAACAATATATACGTAACCAATTTTGTAATACTGAAAATCAGTGTGTATAAAACAGGCTAATAAACTATTTTATTACACGTTTTTGGTGTATCTATGTTTAACATTTTGTTTTGAAGTAAATGAATTACTTACACCATAATTTAATAAGATATTACATCAAAACTGTAATTAAATTAATAACTATAATAAGTTTGAAACAGTTCTTGGTTTAAAAATTATAATTCACATGTTAACAGTATTAATATTTTGTTTAGTTTGAATTTGCAAGCAACTAATTTTTATTAAAGAAGTAACGAAATGAATTATTTGGTATTATTATAAGTTTCACCATTCTATTAGCTTATAATTAAACCCATTCTTGAGGATGGAATGGAAAATATTGTAAATACTTAATTTTAATGTTATTTGCGCTGATAAATGTTAAAGACTGAAGCTTGAGGAAGTTGTAGCACATTTCTGACAAGTGTTCCTTCAACAAAGCAATTCCAAAGGTATTGAACTTCGAGCTAAACAAGTCTGTGAATACATAATTTGCTTACAAGATTGTGGGACGATGTATAACACAGTTTTCTGCCCTAATTAACGCTTTTCTTTTTCAGTTCCAATTGTAGTACATGCATTTCTTCCTTTCTTCTCTCCTCTGCCTCGAATGCCTTTTTCTTCCTTTCCTCCTCCCACTCGAAAGCCAGCTTCCTCCTTTCCTCCTCCCATTCGAAAGCTTGTCTCCTCCGCTCTTCTTCCTTCCCAGCATTTTCCACAAGAAGTTGGAGTTCTTTCTCCCGGAGGGACTGCAGCTTCAAATCGCACTCCATCTGGAACCTATGCCTTTTTATGCGTTGCTCTAATTCATCCTCCACAAGGCTCTCCCTCGAAAGGCGTTTTTTTGGACGTGGAGTTGATAGTGATGGATGATTTTGACCTATCAAGAAGAAGATTCATTAAATTATTATTTAATGCTTTATGAATAAACAATTATGTTGCAATAAACTGTTATTTGCAGTGGAACAGACCCACTGCCGTATCATTGTTTAAATTACTGTTACCTTCTTCTACTGTGACAGGGGCATCTCTGTCAGTTGATGCATCACATGACTGATCTGTAACATATCAATATAAAATAATCAATGCTGTTTTTGAAACAATAATAAGCTGTAGATAATAATAAAACCACATTACTTATTATATATAATAAATAAAAAAATAATTGTTTCAAATAATACAGTGAATATATATTTTATTAGTTTGTTAAATTACCTTGTGAAGAAGAACCGGCAGTAGTGCTTTCGGTGGCAACAGGAGTACACTGCGAGTCTGAAATAATAATAGTTTCTGCTATGAATTAACTAAAATTGTTTTATATGTATATATAAGCAAAACGAAATACAATTAATTATTTTGAAATGTTTTGTCCACTTAAGAAAATCTAATTCAGTACTTGAATTATGAGAATGTATCTGAGGTACACAGCTCCATAAGAATGAGTAATGGTAACGTGAACACATTAAAGTTACACAAGGTTACAATTTTTAAAGATTATGATTGGGAATAATTAAATCTCTTAGCTAAAGTGGATTAGATCTCATTAGATTAAAACGTTGTAATAACAACTTCAAAATAATTATCATAATTTCTTTTCAAAGCAAGTAATAGATAGCTATAATGGAATTACGAGTTCTCTAATTTGATAGTTTATTTCACATAAAACTTTATATTCAAATAACATATTTAAATTAATTACCTTGCGCATTAAAACTGCTACCCGCAGCTGCAGTGTCAAGCTGGCTACAGGTTGGTGCCGATAAGACTGAAAAATCAAGTAATAAATATTTAATACATAGAAATAGAGCACATTTTCCCTAATAGTTAATATTTAGAAAATCAAGCATTATTTGCTTTACAAGAATGTGTTGTAAGTGCATGATTAGGTACCTGGAAGTGATCTGATAGCACCAGCATCAGAGTCGAACCAGAACCCCATATTGTGACCCAAATGGGGCACTACCAGCTCAAGTTCTGGTGTTGCTGATGCGGTAGGAGGTGGTGGACCACCACCAGTCTTCATAATTAACCTGGACTCGGTTGCCATGTCCCTCTTTCTTTTTGTTTTTATATTATCCCAGCATTTTTTTAGCTGAGCCAAAGTTCGCTGAAATAAACAAAAGAAATTGTGTAACTATTACCATAAGTACACCATTGTTTAATTTATATAAAATATTGCAATACAGCAATGCATAATTAATTCAAGTAATAGGGCTGCTTTAAGGATATCTATTTGTGAAATTTATAAAATCCACAATTTTAATTTGATTTATTTGAAATTTAAACAAAAGAACTAGGACTTAATGAGTAGTATATGTACCAAAGTTCATCCATCTGTTCAAATTATTTCCAGAGTTATTAATAATTTTATTGAATTTTTTAGCATTTCGAAGAATTGCTCAACATGATGCAGTTATTTTTTTTAAAAAAATATTTTTATTTACACTCTTTAATAGTATTGCAATTAATTTTAAAGATGAACTTTTGATTACCCTGCTAGTTTGGAAGAAAAAAAATACTTAATATGTCATATGAATATTTTTAACAATTGTCAAAGCATAACAATTATTATTTCATTACATCAGAACTATTCACTTTATACAAAATTCATCTCATCATTATCTTATGTGTTATATCTTAGCATTTACAGCAAAGTGCATACATTTATCATGAAAACTGCATTGTGTGGAGCAATTTACATTTGAAAAAAGTGCTGAAAAACCTAAAAAATGAGAAAAGAGGTTTCAAAATTGCATCATAAAAATATCAGTGTTTCTGACTTATGAATGTTTTATTTACTAAATGAACTTTGTTCCCGACTAGCCCTATACCCCATGTTGAACTGAGACACAGCAGAAGTTACACAAATTTCCAATTTCTTTTTGGAAACAAATATTTCATGGGGCATTTTGCCCAGATGACATGATAAGCTACTCATTAGCATTTTGTGTCTTGCCTGATCTGCATCTTTAAGAAGCTCATCATTGGCAAGTCTTCGATAAATTGGCAAGATTTTTGTATTATAGTATTTAATAACACGAAAATGAATTTTTGTGAATTTTTGCCTATTGTCACATATGGATATCCTTAAGAAGTGAATATGCATTTACCATATTTTCATGCAGTATTCAAATGAGTAGCTTTGCCATATTGAGTATTATACGTTCGATCCGTGTTTTAAATGAGAGATCGAATTTGGGTTCTCCGCATTACAAACATACACACCATCAATGTTCTAGGAAGGTGGGCTCAATACATATTGAAATGATTTCAATACGGAACTTAAGGTTCCTAATCAGTTATTTTTGGCAAATGTTAAAATACAAATTACTTGGTGTATCGAAATAGTTTTGAATTCGATTTATATTTTTGTAACACCAATCCGAATTGAATGCCAGATGCATTAACCTTCACTGACAAATCGTGTTGAGCTTCTATTTAATATAGTAAGTGTATTTAAAAAATTAGAATACTCCATGAAACTGTAGTAATTACATTTGAATAAATTATACCACAAATGCTGTTTGATATTCGCAGTTGTTGTAATACCTACTTAACCAAACTTATTTTCTTACCTTGAACACGGCATTGCTGCTATTAAATTGGTGTTCGATTTCCTTCTTCTTAGCAACACTTACAATGTCCGTTCTTTTATCCTCAATAATTCGCTTCTCTTTGATTAGATCAATTAAAATTGACTTTTCCTCTGGAGAAAATATCTTATGAGGAGTTTCTCCCGCCATGCTTATTAATGTGCGTATTGTTTATGCTTATGAATATTTCCTATTGGCTGAAAGTGACGTATTCGTATGAGAATTATGAACACTCAAATAATTTCACGGACATTTTCCGAGTATTTCCGAAGGCGCTCCTCAAGGCATCCTCAAGGTTAAGGAGTCCTTAAGAATCATCTCTGCATACGAAATCATACCTTCGCCTATCCTTTTCCTTTCCTTACGGAAACCTTAAGGTATCTTTAAGGTAATGACTGTGCATATCGCCCTTAATGTGCTAAGGAACACTGCAAAAGCATTTCTTACCACGTAACTGAATGCCTTTTCCCAGGTATCCCTTCCTAACAAATAGTTCAGATAATATATATTTTGCCTATTAGATTTTCTTGCAATTGTGTAGTTTGGGATTTCATTTGGTTTCATACAGTATAAATGATATCATTGTATGTTCTCTAAGTTGAAGCCAAAGATATGGTCTTAGATGTTACAGGCAGCATATAAGGGGTAAAAATAAACAAAAAATAAAACTGGATTGCTCATTGTTGAAAGTAACTAGTGCGCATTTTTTCAGTCTATGTTTATCACGATTTTGTCATCAACAAAGCAGGAAACACATTAGCTTTTACTCATCAGCAATAAAAGAAACTAAATCCTGTAGAAAGGTGCATGCCGAAATGGAACATATGCTAGCAGTCAAAAAGGTGTTTCTTTGAAAAAGATACAACAGGTTTCTGTGTTGAATGCTTCTAGTATAAACAACATTATATCCAATATTTACAATCAGTATCTTATCCATTCATTAAGCATGATGTGAAATTCTATTTATTGTTAAGTTCAAACTTAAACGTTTATGGCATTTATAGTTTTCTTTAGAGCTCTACATTGTTAATTTATACTTAACAAAATTTGTTACTGTGGTATGACAAATTGTAAGGCTATTGTCACAATTTCCTTTTTATTTACACAGAGTGATTCAGAATAACACCAAGAAACTTTCATAATACATGTCAGTTCTGTATACATAAAGCCAAACATTTGCTAACTGCCTGGATATTTCAGAAATTACTGGGTCTTTCCAGCAAATAGAGCAATTTAACCTGATCTGGTGTATATTGGTTTGCCTAGCTGTACCCCTTGTAGGATACACATCATATAGGCATGATGATATTAAAAATGCTCTTTAATCAATTGAGTAGATGCAGATTTTTTAATTTAGTGTTCATATAAGCAAAGTTAAAAAAGCAGAACACAAGCAATAGTCCAAAATGTAAGAGAAGAACTATAAGCAATTTTTCAAAACTGTAGAACAGAGATAGTTTGACTAAATTTCATCTAAACTGACAAGACTATTCAATGTCTTTAATGTCCTGTAGCTCACTGACAAGACATTTATGGGCATATATGCCCTAAATTAAAATACCTAAACAGATCACCTGAATCATGTCTGAAAATTTGTTGATTTTATTCCGACTCATCTGTGTAATGCAATGTGTAAAACTGGAGTATGCACACCAGCATAAACACTATATAATTGCCTTCTCAATGACATTAAAAATACCAATAACTATAATGTATTTAAGACTAGAACAAAAGCCTTCCTGCAGGAACACTGCTTCTACACTGTAAAAGAATATCTGCAATTTAATAAATATCCTTATTAAGATATGGTTTTAATTAACTTAGCCACTGTATATCTTTCATTTCATATGTATAATTTAATATATTGTAAAAAAAAACTTAGTTTAAGTATTAATATCTAACTTTTGTAATATATTATATAAACTTAACTATTGACGTATCCTGTATCAAGGTACTATGTACAGAATTGATTTTAAAGGATTAATAAAACTGAATTGAATTAAATTTGTTTTTTTATTTTTATTTTGGAGCATAGGAGTGAAATTTTTTTGATGTGGATGGGTTACCAGCCCTTTGCACAACTTCTAATCCTTAGAAGTAGGGGTTTCTCTTACGAGTTTCATTCTCAAGATTTTGGAGTCAGAACAGGCTAAACGGCCTAAAACCATGAAGTAGAAGAGGAAGTGTGTAGAGTGTTGTAAGTTATCTTCATTACCTGCTATTAATACCATATCATCTGCAAACAGAATTATAACTAAAGATTTTCTTCTATTTTTTTATTTATTTATTTACTTGTGCTAGCAATCTTCCTTAGAATATGGCTATACATCAGCCCAAGCTGTTAATATAATTACATAACTTAACATCACATGATGAATTTAATTTACATCTATTTTTATTGTCCATAACCATTTCTTTTTTACTTTGGACAGGTACTCTCCTATCTTTTTACTATCCTTGTTAAAAAACTTGCTTAAAGCTACTTTCCTGTTCAGTTTGAACCATTTCCCATTTATAGCTTCCTTTCTCCAATGCTGTGTACCTTTACAATCAAAAACGATATGTTCTAAATCTTCTCTTTCACCACATATTGGACACTGGTTCTGTGGGAACCCATTTCTCATTCCTATTAGTTTCCATACACCTGCTCGTACCCAGGCTATACTTTCTCTTTGTTCCTTATTTGAGTTATCCACATACTGTTCTCTAGCCCATACATTTTTTATTAACATATATGATTCCAAGGAACTTTTCTTCCCAATGTTACTAAATAAATTTTGTATTTGTATCTCTATATCTTCAAACCTCTCCCTAGCTTCTTTCCAAAACCCCTAACATTATTTTTCCTACTTCTCCAAATTTCTTGCAGACCACTATTTTCCAAATTAGTTTGTATACTACAACTCCAACCATTTTTCTTTAAGCTCCTTTCTTGGAATTCAAACACTGCCTCAACAAGTTTTTCTCTTCTAAATTTAATAGTCTGTACCAATATTTAAGAGCTCTCTCCATTATTACCCCTTTTCCCCCCACTCTTGCATTTCAATTACAGCAAATTCCTTAACTGTAGCATTTGGCAGGCCTAAAACTTCTCTACAAAAACTCCTATGTACCATATCTATCTCTTCCCAGCCTCGTTCTACTCCCCATATTTCACTTCCATATAACATTTTTGCTTCAACTACTGTGTTATATATTTTCTCTAGCCATTTAACATTTATATCTGGTATTCTATATTTGCACCCTCTAATTGCTGACATTGCCCCTTTCCCCTTTGTCAATACCAGTTTCTTCTGTTTCTCCCATTTTCCACCCCCATCCATTTTAACCCCTAAATATATACAATCTCTGACCACTTTATATTCCTTCTCTCCATTCTTCCACTTTTCATACTTGCCCAGTTTGGCACCTTTCTTAAACACTATAATTTGAGTCGTCTCTTGATTTACTTTCAGATTCCATTCATCACAGTATTTATTCATTTGCTGTAGGGACTGCTTCAGACCAATCGTTGAAACTGATCCTATCACTAAATCATCAGCGAATAATAACCCAGAGATTGACACCTTATTTATCACAGGCAACCAATTATTATTCCTTCCTATCTCAGTGAGGATATCATCAATATACAGATTAAATAACACTGGACTTAACTTACATCCTTGTCGTAACCCCTTCCTTTGGTTTACTTCTTTTGTCACCAATCCTACTCCTACATTCACACAAAATGTGTTCTCCTTGTATAGAGCTTTAAATAAATTCACCATCTGTTGGCTTATTCCCTTCCTCAAGAGTTTGTGCCACAACAAATTTAAATCAATGCGGTCATACGCTTTCTCCAAATCAACAAATGCCATGTATAATTTTCCCCTTTTTTCTTTTAAATACTTATCCACCAGAGTTTTAATTGTGATAAGTTATCTACCGCTCTTCTCCTCTTACAAAAACCCATTTGAAACTCCGAGAGGATATTATATTTCTCTACCCAGTTTTGTATCCTATTAGCTAAAATCCCTGTGAAAATCTTTCACACATTTGAAAGTAATGCTACTCCCCTGTAATTATTGGGCTTATCAACACTCCCCTTACCTTTATATATAGGATGAATTATTGCTTTCCTCCAATGCTCCAGTACATACCCCTTGGATTTTATTACATTAAACAAATCAGTAAACATCTTTACTCTAGTCTCATCACTACACCATTCTTTGATAAACTCAGGAGGAATTCCATGAATACCCATTGCCTTATTATTTTTCATTGCCTTCACTTGTTTCACTACCTCATCTCTTACTTCACTATCTAATATATCTATGTATCCCACTCCAAAATCTGCCACTGGTTTCATCTTAATAAAACCCTCCTCCTCGAATAACATTTTAAAATACTCCATCCAATCCGCTGAAAAGATATTTGGTTTAACTAACCATTTATTATACGTGGAGTTTAACACTCTCCATACCTTACTGGCATTGTTCTCCCTTAAAACTTTAATCAGATTACTCTGTTCTTTATTTCTCCATTCTTGTTTCTTTTCTTCTAATAGTGCATTATATAAATTCCTACTCTTTAGGTATTCCTTCTTATCTTCCTCATACCCTCTCTTTTTCCATCTTACTAATGCCTGTTTCACCACCTTTTTTGTTATTTTGCATTCATCATACCACCCTATTTCCTTTATTACCCTGCCCCTTCCCCTTCTCATCCCTTCCCCAGCTCTTTATTTTAACATATTAAAAATATTGTTTACATTCTCTATTTCCTGGTTCCTTATCATAAAACTCATTCCCTGTTGACATAATTGACCATGCTTAGAATCTAATGTTAATTTAAATTCCACCCTCTGTTCCTCCCTTCATTTAAATTCAATATATTGCTTAGTATTCTTTCCCCATTCCCATCTAACTCCCTTACTTCCTCTGATCGCCTTTGAATCTCCACTACCAGCAGGAAGTGGGAACTATTAGATACAAAGTTTAGTACCTTAAAGTTTTCTATTGTATACCCCTTGCTAATCGGCCATAATATATAATCAATGACACTTTGCCCGTTCATATTAACAAAAGCAAACTCTCCCTCCAAATCATCTTCATATTTACCGTTAATATATCTAAAGCGTTCACTTCACAAAATTTGATAAAACCATCACTTGACTTATCAATACACTTATCTTCACTTCGCCTGAACTGCTCCCTTTTGGAACGAGTTTCATTTCCAACAAACATATCACACTCTATATTCACATCCCCTTCACCTATTCTGATATTAAAATCCCCCATCATTATTACTTCCGTATTCCCGTACTTCTCTCTTAACCTATTTATATCTCTAACGCCTTCAACAATTCAGGATTATGGTATTGCGAGGGAGCGGGTGCATTGTATACTACACCTAAACATATGGTTTTCTCATTTATCAGTTTATCTTCCAATATAATCCACAAAACATTTTTAATCCTGGACCAAGTATCTCTTACTACTTTCCCTATGGATTCTCTTACAAAAAGACCCACTCCCCCAGAAGCTCTTCCCTTCCTTGCTAACCCCTCCCCTTCTATTCCAACATATGTATAATCCTTAACCTCTATATTTACCTCCCTTAGCCAGGTTTCTGCTACCCCTAAATAATCTACCTTTTCTAGTAGATGTCTCAACTTCCCTGTAAATATTTTATTTTTTAATCCCTCGCAATTCCAGAACCCAATCTTCCTCCTTCCTTTTTCCTTTCCCTATTGTGAACCTATTCTGCTTCTAAACCTGTCCAACACTTTCCTACTCCGTAATTCTATTCCTGTTTTCTCCTTTGACGGTCCCGCTAAATTTCTGTCCAAAACCAGTATACTCCCACTGGGTGTCCATACAATGCTTTCCTCTCCCTCTGTTCCATCACCCTGAGACCATGCCCCTGCCCTGCCCACGGCCAGGTCACGTGCCAATTTAGCTTCCTCCCTCCTAGGTGAAATCACTTTCCTTGTTTCGCCAGCTGATGTCCTTGTGTCACTCTGATCTGACGTTCTGGCTATGTCATCTCCACGCCTTGTCTCTAACACCGTCATCTTCTTTCCGCCAGCCCCCACGTGCCGGTGACGTAACTTCCATGTGTCGATCCTTATCCTCTGGTCTCTGATCGCTCTTTGAACTTCCTCTGCATTCTCTGGTCTCGGATGTATTTCGCTGAATCATATCCTGCTCTTGGAATCTACTGTTCCTTGAGTCACTTTCGTATCCCATCATCATGCGCCCATCGACCCACAATTGTAAATTCTTTATGAAGGCCTGTTTCCCTTCCATTCTTGCCAGCATTATTTGTTGTATTAAATCCTTCTTCAAGGCCCGTTGTTCCACCGATAAATCTCTGTTTATAAAGATATTTGTTCCTTTTAGTAACTTTGATTTCTTCAATACTTCATAAACAAACTACATTGACGTAAATCTTGCAACTATCATTCTAGCTCCTCTTGATCTCCCCACTCTAAATGCTTCTCTAATCTCCCAGCCCTGTAGCTTCAAACCAAGTTTTCCTTCTATAATCTCTCTAAACCTCATCTACAGCCCATACTCCATTCCTTTCTTTCACTCCTGCTATAACCAAATTAAATCTGCGGTGTCTCTCTTCCAGCAGCTCAACTCTTCTTTTAACTTTCTGTACCTCATTTCGTATATCTTGCATTTCATTCTTGATCTCTCCTTTGATATCTATTAGTTCCTTTTCCATTCTATTGAGTTTAATTCCTAATCTCTCATCCATATCTTTAATGTATGCCAACGTTTGTTCCATGACGTTTCGATCCCCATTTGGCCCAGGGTTGATTTCAACACCACCAATTACCAATAGTATACCTATTACACATGTGAGAAGAAACATGTTTGCCATCTCTTCTACACCTTTGTTTGTTTTAGAATCCTTCCATTTTAACTTGTTAAATACTCCAATTCTTGCTCTATACACCTCAATACCAATTCCCATGGTTACTTGAGCCCTTCTTTCTTCCACTCCAGGAGCTTCCTCCTCACACATCCACTCTCTTCCACTGCTTGCTTAGCACTCCCTTCTTCTATTTAAAGTTACACATCCATGTGGAAGTTCTTTCCAGTTTTTAATCATATGGTTAATGTAGATTATGGCGAGCAATGGAGAAAGTTGCCTTGCATGTGTGTTTAATATTTACCCATTCTGATATGAAACCATCAGCTTTAACTGCAATGGGATTTTACCTGTAGATGTTAAATATATTTTGAATGATTAGTTGTGAAACTTTGTGTTCTGCCATTATTTGTAGCAATTTGTTTCTGTCTATTCTATCAAATGCTTTTACAAGGTCTATGAATGCTACATGCATTTCTACACTGAGCTCTATGTTTTTCAATCAGTAACTTCATCGAGAAATATTCATCACAGCATGATCTTCCTTTGCAAAATCCCATTTGTTCTTCACCTAATAAATTTCCATAATATTTCTATAATTTGTTTTTTATTATATTTATATTTTCATATAATGTATTTACAGTATTTTTCCTTATGTGAGAATAATAGTGTTTTTAAAATCTCACTGTTTTTCTTTCGTTTTTTTTTTTTTTTTTTTTTTTTTAAGCTTTCCATTTGATGGCCTCACCTTTAAACTATGATTTGAATGTAAGCATTATTTAATATAACTATAAATAATGGCCTCAGTAGCCATGTACATATTGTGTATTTGTCACTACAAACTGAACTTTAGATCTGGTTATACATGCTACATGCAGCATTAATTGTGTTATTCATCCAAATCAATTTCTGTCAGAAAGCACATATACCTTGATGGCAAAACTAAATGCACAACTCAAAAAGTACAGCCTACATAAGCAGCTTTCTTAATATATCATAACTTTTAAGAACAAAAAAGAGTTATATGGAGGAATGCTGAAAACCTCTACAGATTAAGGTATAACACAGCAAATAAGTGTGCAGAAGTCTGTTTTGTTTCTTGCCCTCTGTTATATTGTCAGGGTGAAATTTCAATGTTGTTAACTATATAAAAAGCTTCTTTGTATTTATCTGAAAACCATTTAGAGCCACTGTAAAAGAGAAAATGGAAAGTATAGGGATGACTTTGGAGGAAAATATTTATATTAGTTATTTCAAGCTCCTTTAAACTTTTATTTACTATCAGAATTTATTCATTTTAATAGTGAAACTCCCAAACAGATTCAGTGTATAAACAGGGAACAAGGTGCATGGAAACTTTTACATTTTTTGCTCGCTATATATTGTCAAGGTGCAATTTAAATGGTGTTAACTTTGTTACCAAAAGATTCTTTGTATTTATCTAAAAACCATTTAAGGCCACTGCAAAAGAGAAAATGGAAAGTTTAGGGACGACTTTGGAAGAAAATATTTATATTAGTTAATTCAAACACCTTTAAACTTTTATTTAACCATATCAGGATTTTTTCATTTTGAAGTAAATACAGCAAAAACTAAGCTGAATGTTTTTTTTTTCTGTCCCTCAACTCCAGCAAGCTTTGTACTGAAGGACATTAGGCCTGCTCATGCATTCTATCTTTGTTTTCAAGTTTCACATTATGAAATTGTATACATATTTACTTTTACATGCTCTACATGTGAGGCATATGTTAAAAAGATTGGAGGATATAAAGCTTGTAGTCTCTGCAATTGGTGTTAACCCATTAGCGCCCATCATCCTTGATTGAGGAAAGTCGGTTTTTCCATTGTTATTATCACAATGTATACTACTTTAAACCAACAATGTGCTTTTGTTGTGGTAAAATGAGGTTTCCTTTAACAATGGGTATACTGTTGTTAGCTCTCTGCTCCAGTTATTCAATTCAAGACTGTTCTTTAGAGTGGAGTGTTCTTTCAGAGCTGGTTATTTCCATTTTTTATTAGTTTGGCTGTGTGTAAGGAACCACTGTAATTTTCTGGCTACTGCACAATGTAATACTGTAATAGTGTGTGGTACTAGTGATAGCCAAAATACTTTATTGTATTTTATGTTCCAGTGCATGAAAACTTGCTATCCTCATTTGAGGACACGGGCACTTCTGTCGTCAATTTTATATTTCTTGGTCTTATCAGATTGCCATGGCTAGCCACATTTTTAAAATTGTCGAAGAGGCAACAGAATACCTATTTTCTAAGTAAATAGAAGCAGATATGATAGCTCTACCTCCAGATGTAGATGAACAGACATGAGGAAAATATTGAAGATGAATTGCTAGGAAATACCCATGTACAAGATATTGCAGGTACTACTGAAATTTTACATGAAAGAAACAATGAAGACATTGGGTGATATAAGTAAAAACAAGCAATAGCTTGTAAGCTGCAGCTTGCAAGCAAGTTGAGAATCGAGCATCAGGTCTTGGTTTGGTATAAATAAAAATTTCCCCTCTTCGTTGAGCTATTGCTATCACCATTACTCAGCAACCTTCACTGTGACATATCAACTGAGTAAACAAATACACCTATTCCTCTGTCAGGAGGTGATTTAATCCTTGCTGCTCTTAAATATTCATATACTCATTCATGTTAATATCACATTCTCATTTATGAAACCTTAGAGGTACAGATTTTAAATAACACAATTGTAATTAAAGATTTGTCAAATGAAATAGACATTGAGATTCACCCAACTTTCACAGATAACGTTCTTCCCCTTTCTAAACCCAACTTTCATTTCTTTATGTGATATTACAAACGTGTCACCAATTGATGTATCAAAAGTAGATTATTATTATTATTATTATTATTATTATTTGTACTTCTGTTTTTGCACCTTTATATTGATATCTGCATCTATATAAAACATCACTATAAGTAATTCCAAGAATTTATAAGGTGTTATCAGGAATTAAAGTTATACTGGATGAAAGCATTTCATTTCGTTGAAAGTTAAATTTAAGGTTGATTTTGTAGGAAATTCTGTAGTTATAATGCTGTTTTGATGTGTATGAACATTCTGCTCTATGTACGTGTTTGCATTTGTGCATCGCTTTGATTATATTACCAGTCTTCCAGTAATCAGAGCGAATCACTATGACCTTACTCACATTCTGTTTAGTATTATACAGTAGACCCTCGCTAATTCGAAATCAGAAAAACCAAAAACCCGGTTAATCTGCATTAGTTTCTCAGTCCCTGACGAATTATATGGAAAAATCTACCGCTTAAACCTTCGGTTAATTCGTACTATGAACCAAAATTTGGTCCCCTCATTACATATTCCATACGTTATTCTTCGTCTAAACCGAATACATATGTTGTGCTGTGCACTATGATATTTTCCATTACACTTTTCACATAATTTTTCTCAATTTTCTTTTTCACTGTCCGGCGGCTCTATGTTTCAAAAAAAGAAATAAATCCCCAAGAAATAAATAATTTCTGTGTTTGTGTCCTCTGAGGGATGGCTATGGCATTTTCAGAATAGGCATAAAATCAGTGCTGTCAGTGTCTGTGGGGAGGCACAGAGATTAAACGAAGATGCCAATGTGCAGGCGCGGGAGTTTCAATCTAAGCTCTCTCATCATCACCCAAGAAATGTGTTTAATATGGTTGAAGCAAGCGTTTTCTCTAACTTGATAACTGAAAAAGCACTACGTGCCAAGGGCGGAAAATGCCTTGTAGAAAAACTCAGCAAGGAGAGACTGTGTTGTAATTCAGATAGTTCTGAGAAGCTCAAACCATTAGTTATTGGAAAATACAAAAATCCACGTTATTTTAAAAAGGTCAACCTATCCAATCTGCCAAGTCAGTACGAGAATAAAAATAAAGCTTGAATGACCAAATCTCTTGAAGATTCAACAACAAATGGCTGCGAGAAAGAGGAACATTTTGCTAACTTTGGATCACTGCTCGGCACATCAGTTCGATGACCTGGAACTTCCAAACATAGAAGTTGTCTTCTTACTAGCTAACACTACGAGCCATCTGCAACCATTGGATCAAGGAATAATCGCCTCAATGAAATGTAATTACAGACGCCGACTGGTTAAGGCTGCCATCAGTGCAATAGAACTACAAGAAACAGTTCCACATTGGAATGTACTGCAAGCTATCCGCAACATATCTGCTGCTTGGGATGAAGTTACAACAGACACCATACCTAACTGCTTTAAAAAGGCATGGACATCAACTGATAACGCCGCTGAAACTGAACAGGAAACCGATGTTCTACATCTAAACTTAAAATGTGGATGCAATTGGGACTCTGATAATGCTCTTCTACACGCTTGTACCCGGTTGGTGCCCTCTTGTACCTTCATTATGAGAGAATGGACATAGGTAGACAACATCTGTGCTGCTGAAGAACCAATAATCTGCTGATGACGCAGAAGAGAATGATAATTCTTTACTGTCATCTTCTGAGGCGGAACATAAAAATGCGAAACCATAAACCCCCGCTGAAGTTGCAGCTGCAATTTCTGTTCTCAAGAGATTTTCTGCCACTTCTGATGTCTCCATGGCATTTCAGGCTGCCCTGGATGTGGTATCTTCAGAGAGCGCCATAATATTACGACCAATGGTCCGCCAAAAAACAATTAATGATTTTTTTCAAATTATAGAACTAAAATGTGTAATGGATAAGAGCTGTAACTAAAACACGTGTTCCGATTAAAACTTGGTGTTCAAAGAATGGTATATTTAAAGTGTTTCTTAAGGTTATTGTTTGTTGTATTATACGACTCACTAATTCAATGAGTACAATATTGTTCCAAGCAGCACTGTTTAAAAAAATTACAACAAGCATTTGAGAGTATAATTTCTCAATTAAAAAAATGCCAGATATACCGTATAAAGCAGTTATTTTTACTTTTTCTTAGAAGTGGAACACCCTCATTCGTTGGTAAGCATAACAAGAAAGAAAGGGAACTCAATAGTCGTATTTTAATATTTCAGATATACGGGATAATACGAGACTATTTTTTCAAAACCTCGTTAATTCAAACTTCGTTAAACCGAATTGGCTATTTTTCGGTCCCTTGGAATTCGGTTAAACGAGGGTCTACTGTAGTACCTAGGCAATATGAAAACACCTCAGCATTGTTAAAAGATTCACCTCGTGTTTCATTTGCCTATGTTGTGCAACTTTCTACATTTTCTCTTTTAAATAATCGTTCATGTCCGCACACATCCGAGTCCTTGCATCTTGAAACAATTTTTAATTTCTCTACTACTTCCATACAATAACTAGGAGAGGGAGAGAGAGAGGGAGAGAGAGAGAGGGAGAGAGAGGGAGAGGGAGAGAGGGGGTGCGTGCATGTGTATGTTTTTTTTTTTTTGTTCCAGCTTAGTATCCTCCAAGGATATAATAAGATTTTCAAGAAAATCCGCCACCAAAAACTACCTCTTTTTCTCAAAAATGGCTCCAACAATTTTGATTGAAATGTGGTATTGTTTAAGATATTTGCATGGCAAATATAATTAGGTATATCTCAAATTCTCCGGGAATAGCCTGAGAAGTGCTCTTCATTCTGGATGGCTTTTATGTAACTGATAAACTGTAAGAGATAGGCAAAATGCTACTACGTATCTGTGACTGAACAGCAAACTCAGAAAGGAAAAGTCATTAAATAACAGGCTTGGTATTTAAGTTCAGCACCTTCCAAACATGCGTCAGGAAGACTTTCAACAAAGTCCTCCCACCCCAAACTACCCTTTATAGGAAACTTTTTCCAAAAGCTTTATTTTCTCAAAAATGGCTCTTAAACGATTTTGATTAAATACATGTTTAAAATATTTTCATGTCAAATGCATATATTGAATTTCCCGGGAATACCCTCTTAAATCCTCTTCATTCTGAGTAAATTTTGCACAATTGGTAAACTGTAAGATAGGCAAAATCTTACTACAAAAAAATTGGTCTCGTTAAAGCACACAATTTATGTCAAAATGTTTCTTTTTCCTTTCTTTTTTTTTTTAAAGTTATCCATTCCCAAGATATTCCTTATTATTTGTTTGAATTTTTTAAATACCTACTTATAATTTCCTTAAATTGGAAGTAGGCATTCCATATTTTCTCGTGGTCATGCAAAGAGCATCAAATTTCAAAGTCCTCACACAGCTAAACGCTCTTTAAAAAGCTGACTCACTTTACCTACTGTATCGTATAAGGAAGTTGTAAATTGAAAGTTTATCTGGATTAACAAGAAGCTAGAAAAATAAGCTTTTGTAAATATAGTTTGTAGAAGAATGATTAAAGAAAGCCATGTGATGAATGTAAAACATCAGAAATGTTTCTTTCTTTCTTCCGTGATCATCTGAACAGAACGGAATTTCAAATCCATCAAATAGTGACTCACATTTAAAAGATTTAACTATCGCTTTAGTTTACTGCATTCTTCTTATCCCTACAATGAAATGAGTAATGAAAGTTTATCTCAATGAACAAAAAGTAGATACCAAGAATTGTTTGTAAAGGAGTGATAGAGAAAGTCGTGTGAATGCAAGTCATGTGATTTTTTGTTTTCCTCTCTGGAACCACGATCATGAACTCCGCCATGGTACTGAAATACAGTTGAGCAAGCTCAGGTACCTACGGAGGTACCTCAAGAATTGGCAAGCAAAAGCTTACTAAAGGCGAGCAGGGCTTGTTTTTATTTACGCCATATCGCGAGCAATAGCTCAGCGATCAAGGTCAGCAAGCTTTTGCTTGGGAGGAAGTTGAGCAGAAAATTTTTATTTATATGAAACTGAGCAATTGCTTGAAATTAGTGAGAAATGAGCTAATGCTTACTTTTATTTATACCACCCATTGACACTGCTCTGTTACTTCTATAAGAGCCCGTGGAGGTACTACTGAAATATTACATGAAAGAGACAATGAAGACATTCACACTCCTCATGTTTCTTCTAAAAACGCTCATAAAGAGGAAGTTATATGGTGTGATCAGGTTCCAAAACTTTCAATTCCTGGCTTAGGGAAGAAAATTTCTTGTCTGTCGGATGAATTGAAAGAAAAGTTGCATGGTCTCACTCCCATACAGCTTTTGAAGAACTCTTTTCAGAAGACATAAGCATGATTGTCGAGGAAACTGAAATTTGTATATTTGTTGGGTTCTTGATCTTTACTAGCTGTCATAAATTGTCCAGTGAAGGAGACTATTGATCTGAGGATGACGAACTTTGTGTACCAATTGTGAAAGATGCAATGTGCCGTAACAGGTATCTTGAACTGAAATCGGTAAAAGGCCAATGAAAACAAAACTGACAAAACTTTCAAAATAAAACCGTTAGCAGAGGTACTGGAACAAAATTATTAAAAACAGGGAGTTTTTCAGAAAAATATATCACTTGATGAAATGATTCCAAGATATTATGGGCATCGCCCCATAAAGCAGTGTATCACACTCAAGCCCCATACTCTTTGGATATAAACTATGGGCCTTATGTGACTGATGGCTACTGTTACAGCTTCTTACTATATAGTGGGAAGGATCAGAAGGATGATGATCTACCACTGGGTTCCAAAATAGTTTTGAAAATATTGTCCATTATTAATGAGCCGAACAGTTACAAAATATTTTTTGACAATTGCTAGTCATGAACTAGGATTTCATGCAAGTGGAACTATAAGAGAAAACAGAACAAGGAAGTGTTTCCTACCACCAGATAACATAATGAAAAAGAAAGGGAGAGGATATTTTGAGTTAAATTTGATGCAGAGAAGGAAATTTTGGTCACAAAATGGAATGATAACAAGTCTGTAAACTAGCCACTAATTTTGACATTGTGCTCCCTACCATCAAAGTCCAACATTGGAATTCATTCCAGAAAGAAAAGCTTAGTGTTCCACAATCGCATGCAGTGAACACACGTAAGAATTTCATGGGAGGCGTCGATCTTCATAATTGGCTATTAGAGAAACATACAATTGCAGTGCATGGTAAAAAGTGGTACTGGTGCCTTTTTACAAGGATGGTAGATATTACTGTGTAAATGCATACCTGGCTTTCAAGAAGTGCATTGAAGGAACTTCTCTTTCAGTGAAAGAATTCCGAAGACAAATTGCAAGAACATAGCTGAAGAAAGGTCTTGAAATAAGGTCAACTAAGGGAAGGCCAACAAAACTTGTCTCATCTCCCAGGACTGGACTAACGTACCGGACATACAATATGACAAAAAGCTGCACATTATCCAGAAGCGTAAAAAACGAAGATGCCAGTTTGAGGATTGTAAAGGAGAACATGTTGTGGGAAGTGTAATGTTGCGCTCTGTATTCAACACTTTCCAAAATATCATATTAGGTCTTAACTAAATTTTGATTTTGGAAAGTTTTTGAGTTACAACATTTGTAAATGCGAGTTATTCTAAAATACATAATAATTTTCAAATATTATAAGTTTACTATTACTAATTTCCTTATCCCTTGTCATGTGCAGGGATAGCACGAAAACTGCCAAGCACCCAGCATCCTCAAACCTTATATTTCCATAATTTGGGTTGCCAGTAAACAGCTTTTCAAAAATTAAGAATATATGTTAATTAAAAATAAATTGGACATTAATGGGTTAAAGTAAAGTCTATCTTTTCATACAATAAATGCATATGAATAAAAATTAATCACACTTTGTAGGTCAAACATGTCTACCAAAACATATATCCAGGATAATACATCTACCAAATAGAAACCATTTTAATTGTAATACAGTATTACATTATCTGTTTTCCATATCGTATTTGTCAGTGATTAGGTTCATATATCCATAGCATTAGTTTTTTAAGGATATATCAAACTAAACTAACAATTGGTGGAGGCGTTGGAAAACCAAACATGACAATGTTAATATCAAATACACTAAATGAAAATTAAACACACATAGATAATGATTTTAATAATCCAGTTGTATAATCCACAGGAATGGAGTCATCTAAGAAGACTCCATTAATTCCACTATTGTTAATATCTTTATGTGAGATGCAGAGGAAACAATCAAGAAAGAAACAGCAACAAGAAGTACATGTGGATATGACCATTGCATCTAACCACAAAGAGGACCTCCAGAAACCTATGGATCTTACTGCAGAATCGCAAAACACAATGAAGTCCAAATAAATGAGAGAAGAATTTAGAAAGGGTAGAAACTACCAGCCTCAGATAGTCTTGAATGGAGGATGGGAACTGAAGACATCCAATAGATTCAAGTATTTGAGGATAACAGTAATCGGAACTACAGGAACTAGCTTAGAAACCATCTCAAAGACATAATGCCAGCTGCTGTGAAAAGAATGAACTGAAGTACATAATAATAAAAAATATCTTTAGAAATGTCGCTATATTACTGTTTAAAATAAAAGTATTACTGGCACAGATATATAGGATGGAAATACACCTGTCAAGAAAATGGAGAATTTAAAGAAGATAAAATACATATATTTCAAAAGAGCTTTAGGACTGCAAAAATATACTGGTCCAGAATGGTATATGTTTTGGTCTGGAGTTTACCATAGAGGATGCTTGGCACAAGCTACTACCAACACTGACAGAGAGCTATAGAACATAAAAAACTTAGTTTAAAGAATGAAGAAATTTGGTTTAAATTCTACAATATAAAAGCCATTATTAATCAAGACTGAATGGTCACAAACTGTGGGAATATGGCATCATTAAAAGAAGATTGATACAAGTTTCAGTACAAAGTAAGCAAACAGAAACCATTACATGAACCGAAGTGCTTTATGTATGTGTGAATTTATGAAACAACTGTGAATGCTACCACATAATACTGATAACAGGGACATTATTCCGTATGTGGGTAGGATGTATGAAATGTTAAGAAACTTATTATGGAATCAGGGTTTCAACATTGTAACATCGAGGACCCTAAGCCACAAAGCGTAGCCAAGGGATTGAGGACACTCAGCCTCAAAGCGTAGCCAAGGGATGTTTTTTTAGGAGAGAAGTGTAACAGCTGCAGCAACTGCGAAGCGACGACAAGGCGTAGCCGAGGGATCTGCGCGTCTAAACTCGAATGAGAACCCACGATACTACACAATCAATTCTGCGTTTCTTAACATTTCATACCTCCTACGCGCGTACGGAATGATGTCCGAAAAGAGTGAACAAGGTCTCTGAAACATTTTAACACTGCGAGATAAATGAGGTCCTTACACTGTTTTATAACCCACTGATAAATGAGGTCCTTACACTGTTTTATAACCCACTGATAAATGAGGTCCTTACACTGTTTTATAACCCACTCCATATGGGAGTGAAACCTATTAAATGGCTCCCCTCATGGAAAAGAAACAGACTATATAATTATGTGCCTATTTAGAGGTTTCGGGCAGTATAGTATATTGGCTTACTCCCATGAAAATAATTCATTTACTGACAAACATAGCATCAGTTGCTCAAATACAATCATTTCTTAGTCACATTCAAAGGGTGTATGGGGTAACCTGCATTACCATTAATTACACACACCTGTATTTATCAAGAGGATAAATTAAAACTCTGTATGAATATTTTCTTTTGTGTTCTACATGAGGCGTCATTAAATAAGGAAGATGTGAAGTTTGTGGAATGCGCAACTGGTGCTAAAGTAATGATTTCATAAAGAAATAACAGGGTAAGCTTGATATATCCAATTTTTTTTCTTATATTAGGGAATCGATGTCAGGCGCATGCCGGTAAGAAAAACTATCACTATAACTTTTGCGATAGCACCGCTGTTTTTAGATCAAATCCAAGAATATAAGAATTAGTCTTTAAATACACAATTTCTGCTTTATATTCCTTTACATTATTCAAGTCGCCTAACATCTACATCAGAAAGTGCATCTTAATTCCATACCATAATTTAAGAAATGCTTCCATTCTGATGATGTTGTGGTGGTTGGGTGGTTGCACCCACAGAACAGCAAACTGACGCTACCACAGGACGCTACTATAGAGATGGGTCGAAAGGAGTCGTTTCAAAGGAACGCTTCCTCTAGAAATGTGAGGTAACCATTCCACTATTCGGAACTGGCACTTCCTTACTTCCAATCACTTCCAACTCCACCAGAGTACCTCCATTTACTTCCAACTCTGTTGGAGTTACTTCCACTCCCACACTTCCAATTCCATCAATTTCATTGCCATTCCAAAACGTAATCAGCAGGGTTAGGATTTTTAGGTGCAAATTTCAGATGAAAAAAGGAAGGGAAAAGGAGCTCAAATAAGGTGAAATAAGGAACAACAAGGCACCTTATTAAACCTATAATAACTGAAATTGCTATTTCCTAAACTATCCATTCAATTGGGCTGAAATTTTAAACACATGTCAGTCTTCTTTAGATAAATAGTTTTGTGAATTTCAATCCAAAACATTAATTAGTTTTCAAGTTATTAATTTTCAAAATATAAAATTATGGGTATGTGCAAAATCCAACACATGATGCATTTTTTAAAACAAAATCTAATGTTGCTTCTATCTTAAGGAACTACAAATCCGTCATGTATTTTTTTTTCTACCATACTTAGTTTAAGAGAAAAAAAGTTTTGTAGTTTTGTATCTGCATTTTTTGTATACATTGTTATTTTCAAAAATCAGTAGCGCAAAAACTATTCATTACACAGAAAAATTATATGACAGTTTTATTTATTTGGGTTTTTGAAATACGCATAAAAAATGTCAATATAAATGGATGAAAACTACATCGTGTGGAATATTTTGAATATGCAGAAATGCTGAAAATAAGAAACGCCTTAAAATGAAGTATTAAAAATATAAACAGCTAGCAAAAAAATGCGCATGGGTATTTAAAAAGTCTCGTAACGATCCTGAAGCGTTTGCTAGGTAAAAATAAAAGCGGATTTCTAAACTACAACCAATGGAGAATTTTTTGGGAACATAACTTTGTTTTTTAGAGTTTTTGAGATTTTAGGTTAATTTCAGTTATGCATTCCCTTAACTAATTCAACGATTTCTCTTTTCTCTATTCTAATTTACTGATCTACAAACAAGCACATCAAATTATCGCTCATCAAAAGAAGGAAAAAAAACTTGAATCTGTTGTACTTCAAGACATTAAGCATCTCCACATTTTTAAAAGTCCATTTTTATTAGGAAATAGAATGTCTTTGTAGCTGCTAAAGCTTCTTTCAACATCCACAGAAACCAGTGGGGCAAAACTTGTATTCACTCGGAATGGCAACCTTACGGATGTAGCGAATTCCTCAATATCTGGATTCTTCTGAAGACTAGATTCAAGTTTGTCTTTGGCAAAACCATCTAACTGCTCCCTCACGGAAGTAAAAATTCCCATTGTTTTTCCCTTTCCAGACCTTGTTCTTCCAATCGTTTAATAGCTGCAGGCAGGAACTTGTAACTATGGACACAATATAGTTCTGTCTGCAAAATGTCTTTTCTCCGGAACGGAAGTTGTGTGCCTTGGAACTTGCACCTGTGTCGGATGATTCCAAAGAAAACACAAACACTTTAATGTTGTCAAAATTCTCACGCAACATAACAGCACACTCAATCCAAGATCCCCAGCGAGTAATGACCGGGAAATTTGGAAGGGGCAGGCCGGTGACTTCCCGTAGTAAACAACACGGCTCGGAGCTTTCAGTAGAACCTTCTTCAGGGCAGAGATGCATTGATTTGCGATGTCGTATTCGTTCCTTATGGATTCACAAACCCTGTGAAGGGCATGAGCCAAGCATGTCACATGCTTCAAGTTAGGAAATAAAGGTTTCAATTGGTTAAAAGCTGAAACCATGTATGGAGCCTGGTCCGTAACCACAAGAAGTTTCTCAAACTGGATACCAGTAGGCCAGAATTTATGGCAGAAGTCCATTATGGATTGCATTACTGTACTGGCATTGGCTTTCTGCAGCTCGTACATTTTTAACAACATGGGCTTAACTTTCTCCCCTGCTAAGCGAGAAACTAAAATGTTCAAAATATATCGTTCCATTGAGTCTATGGTCTCATGCACAATGATTCCCACATCGCAATCAGACACTTTCTCCTTGATTCTTTTTATGGTTTCTTGGTAAACATGCTCTATGTAGTTTTTACTTAAAGTACTCTCATCGGGCATTGACATCTTTGTGTGTTTTTCAAGAAATCCCTTGAAGGCAGGATAATTCATCTTATTGGGTGGAATTCCTGCTTGTGTAAGAGCTGCATACAACTCAATGTTTAATTTCTTCAAATTTTGGATTTTTGAAGAACTCTGTTGGAACGCATTTCGTAATAGAGGTTGCCGTGATTTGTTTGCTTGAAGTGTCTTGTTCATTTGATGCTTAGAGCAGGAAATGTGTTGTTTGATGCGATCTCGCTGGTGTTTTTCATCTAACAAAATTCCTGAATCACAAATAATACATCCCATAACAGTTCCATCAGTGTCTATGAAATCTTGTTTGAATTCCTCAGCCAGAACAATATTGAGCACTGGACACCTTTGGCATGGTAAAATCTAGTACTAATACACTCGTTTAGAGAGCTAACACTAGTTCACTTGCTAACAAAATGCGACTGTCACACAACTCACTCTTGCACCCATTCGCTGTCCACATTCTCTTATAACACCGCGACAATTACCAGAATGTTCTCATTCATGCTGGAACTCCAGTCATTTCTAGTAGTTTCGAGTAGAACCCGGTCTTAATAATTCTCGGAACTGCGCGGGTGAGGTTACTGCCGTCTCTGTGTGCCCAGCATTCGCCTCCACGCAAACAGATGTCGTCTCTCACAGTAACAAACTCACATTTACGAACAGCAGGTTACTGATTCCTGTGGGGTAGAATCACGTATTGTCAATTGCATTATAGCGGTAAAGTGAGAGAAAGAGGTTTTCGTCGAACACACAATTATTTTCCATTGTTGCGGGTGTGCTTTCAATTCCCGCGCGGCGTTTACTGAAAGAGGTAGGCTTACTATTCGCACGAACACAGCAAGCTGAGGAGACGTTAATTGAAAGTTAAAGAATAAATTGGAATGAAAATTAAAAGAAAAAGGGGGAAAGGGGGGTTATAGACATAGTTGGGGGAAATGGGATAAAGGTGCCAAAAAGGCGTAAAGGTCCCAAAAAAGTGCAAAAGGTGGGAAAAATGCCTCTTTTCGCAACTAGAAACAAAATTTCACACTGTGATATCTTTCCGCACAGCTTTAACTTACCCTAACACCTGCACCTAAAAATCCTAACCCTGCTAATCAGCATTGCGATACTTTGGTGTTCTGTGGTATTGCGTTATGCGTATTATTTAGAAGTCGCCATAACATAAATATAATTTCCTTTGCGGTAAATGAGATGACATCAATGCAGCCTGCGTGATGCAGTTTGAAAAAAAGTGTGTAAGTAAATTAAATCAGTAATTCTGACTCAAGTACTGTATAATTTGAGTTTGTATCATTTATGGAAAATAGCGGTTAAATGTCCTATTGAATACGACAAATGCAATAAACGCTTCAGCTGAACGTTAATACAGACTTCCAAAAATACCATAAGCTTTTTTTCCCTGATGTATGGTACAATGCCAATTATGCTTCCATGAGAAAAGCCAGCTTGTTTACTGTCCATTCCAAACCAGAGTTCCCTCTGATGTAAACATGTAAGCATATGCTTCTGCTTGTCACGAACCCAACAATACACTTTTACGCCAAAGTAAATAGTTCCTTAATACATGTATTATATTATGAAATATTAGAGAAGGAAACTTATAGAACAGCACATTTTATTGCGATTATCATAAGAACTCACTGTTAAGAGTGATGGATATATACAAGCTGTTAAGAGATTACAAAATATGATTTTCGTCTGCTATTGCGCTAACGCCGAAGGCATCTTGCTTGTTAATACCAACGTATGCATGACTGCCACTCTCTTCATATACAAGAAATGCGGCAATGAATTCCCAGAGATGCTATCTGAGTATCGAATAAACACTTTAACTAACACAGGAAATATGATAAGCGAACAGTGATTCATAATACGGTAACACACATAAAACTATGTTCATCAAGAGGTCAAAGTAAGAATAAACAAAACCTCGTGCATTTTGGCCGCAGCGCGCTTTCTTCACGGTTTGCTTAATGCTTCCGCCGTCTTAATAGTTCCTTGAAAAGTGTTACTAAATACTAAGGTTTGAAGCCCACTTAATTTCATAAAGCACAAACTATTGAGTACTAAGCATAGTTCAACGCAATATGTTAAATGATACATAAATTAATTTGTAACTAGCGTTACTTAATTTGTAACGGCACTAATTGGTTGCTGGAAATGGTAGAAGGGGAAGGATGAAAAAGCAAAACACTCAGTATGTATGGCGGAAATAACCGGTGTTGTTAAACATAACCGCGGAAAACCTTTACGAAGTGCTGAGAAGACAGTAATTTTGAACGTGTATAACAATTACTGCGAGAAATATCCAGGACTTACTATCTGTGGTGAAATTAACATCTGAGTTTACCGGTGTGTCAATTTCAAGTGTTTACAGCGCACGCCAAGAAAAATCCACAGTTGGTGAGGTTAGAACTCCCGGCAAGAAGAGACCACGTGCGAAACGAGTGCTGGATGTTGTTTGTGGTGAATTTGTGAAGTCAGCAGTCTGCAGAAAAGTTCACCAGCTGTTTGTTAACAATGAACCCCCCACCTTAAATAAAGTGCCGTTTGCAGTTAACTCTGATCCGGACCTCCCAAACTTAAAACGAACCACCCTCCACAAGTTGCTCCTGGAGATAGGTTTCGAGTTTGTCTGCAGGAAAAGAAAAAGTATTATTGTGGCCAGAGATGACATTAGAGAGTTTGTCCGTAGAATAAAAGAACTGCGAAAAACGCGAAAAGTGTACTATTTGGATGAAACGTGGATAAATGAGAGACACTCGACAAGCAAAACATGGACAGACACCACTGTCAAATCAAGAAAGCAGGTATTTCATGCGGGTTTAAGTACGGAGCTAAAAAATCCTACGGGGAGGTGTAAGCGACTTAATGAAGTGAAGATGGTTTTGTCGAGGGTGGAGAGCTTGTATTCGTTCCAAAACAACAGGAGACTATCACGAGGAAATGAATGGCGACGTTTTCAGATCCTGGTAAGAAAAGGTTCTGCCCAAATTAGAACCAAATAGCGTCATTGTGATGGACAATACCCCCTACCACTGTGTGAGTTTAGAATAGAGATGACGTAAGTAAATAGCAATTTCCGTTACTATCGTGCTGTATGTTTTTAGAGTGAATAAATATGTCCTAGTGGTGAAAAACTCATATAATAGTTATCGTATGGGTAAATGTGTTCATGAAACTGAACATAATTAATTAACTACTGATACCTGATGGAGGGTGGGCGTAACATCATTTGGAACGCACGTGGTCGCGGAGTGATACAACCGGTGATTTGTTTGTCTACTTTATTCTCCTGGTGTACAGAGTTTATGCTCACATCAAATCTTGTGATTTAGCAGTTGGTATTTGAGTTCACATGGCAGAGGAAGGTGCGTGTAGTGCGAATAAACTGTTCAAACACAAAAGTGGGAAACAGTTAAAAAGTGGCGAAAAACAAACAATACTTCATATATTCAACTCACTATTAAAAAAATACCCGACATTTCCATTAGTGGATATTACGAGACTAATATCGGATTTTACAGGCGTTTCAGTGAGAAGTGTAACCAAAGCGAGCAGGGAATAATAACAGACATAATACAACATAGAAGAGGATAAAATGTGGGAAATTGTTTTAAGTGCAAAAGTGCTGTGGAACTGTGTATAAGCTTGTCATTATTTTGGAGAGTAGTTTTGATTCCAATATAGCATCTGCGTCATCTTCGGAGTTGGGTGTTGCGCGTTTGCCCTAGGATGTGATGAACGTAAGTAAAATGTTCATTGCCGCATGCTTATAAAATCTATTGTTACCTCAAGTTGCATTTTGAACTATGATTCTCACCCAGGGCGCGTTTTTATAGATTTAAACAGTGTTCAACAAGCACATGAGAGGGGAACAAGCAGCCATTAAGGGCAGGATTGCGAACTGCTTTCGCGCGGATAATACAGAGTTTGTTTTCAGTGAAAGGCACTCTGGTTTGGAATGGACAGTAGTTGTATTTCATCTACTCGTACTTTCCACGTCATGTAATAGTGATTTTAATTAGGGAATTTTGCAGTAAGTTGAACATTATGTACAGAATTCCAAAAGTACGCAGAAACGTTCTTTCTGATGTAATCATTTAATGCCGATTATGCTTCTATGGGAAAAGTTAAATTTCTAGTCACATGTCCATCCACTACTCCCCACGGCAGTTTTAATAATATAATATTAGTATGTCTGTAGCCAAATATTGCAGTTTAACTCCCTAATGCAACATTTGATGTTGACTGAAAGTTTTAGCCTTAAAAATAGTAGATGAGTCCTTTACTGAACAGCACAACTTATGAATAATTACCCATTTAAATATATACATTTTTCATTTGTTAAATTGTTGCTGCGAGCACCAAATAACTTTGTGAAACCAGAAAACCGATATCATCTTACAGTGTGCCCCACGGCGATGAATATGATGTGTTATATTGGCCAACAGATGTCACACTATGCCATGCACTAGCTCAACACATGTCACGTATGTCATATGTTTATGCTGCCAACATATAACAAATTAATGCCGCCAAAACGAAAATTAATGCCGCGAATGCGGAAACGACCACAGAGTGTAGCCCAGGGATCTTAGACAACCTGTGCTTTATGAATTAACGGAAGGTTACGCTTACGTTAGATTTTTTATTTATGTAAGCTTTCGAAAGGTTAGGTTTAGGTTAGTTTTTTTTATATAAGCTTACGTTTCTGAATTCACGGAAGGTTAGGTTTAGGTTAGTTTTTTTATATAAGCTTACGTTTCTGAATTCACGAAAGGTTAGGTTTAGGTTAGTTTTTATATATAAGCTTACGTTTCTGAATTCAGGAAAGGTTGGGTTTAGGTTAGTTTTTTTATATAAGCTTACGTTTCTGAATTCACGAAAGGTTAGGTTTAGGATAGTTTTTTTTATATAAGCTTACGTTTCTGAATTCACGAAAGGTTAGGTTTAGGGTAGTTTTTTTTATATAACCATAGGTTTCTGAATTACTTTTATATATATCCTTGTTTTAATTTGTTACCACTGTTTACAAACTTACGTTTCTGATTCACGGGAGGTTAGGTTTAGTTTTTTTTTATATAAGCTTACGTTTCTGAATTCAGGAAAGGTTAGGTTTAGGTTAGTTTTTTTATATAAGCTTACGTTTCTGAATTCACGAAAGGTTAGGTTTAGGTTAGTTTTTGTTATATAACCATAGGCTTCTGAATTACCTTTATATATATATCCTTGTTTTAATTTTTTACCACTGTTTATATCAAAGCACGCTCGCTTCGCTCGCGTGCGTTCCTAAACTTCCGTTTCTGAATCACGGGAGGTTAGGTAAGGTTAGGTTTAGTTTTTTTATATCAGCTTACGTTAATGGATTCACGGAAGGTTAGGTTTAGGTTAGTTTTTTTTATATAAGCTTACGTTTCTGAATTCACGAAAGGTTAGGTTTAGGTTAGTTTTTTTATATAAGCTTACGTTTCTGAAATCACGAAAGGTTAGGTTTAGGTTAGTTTTTTTTATATAAGCTTATGTTTCTGAATTCACGAAAGGTTAAGGTTAGGTTTAGGTTAGTTTTTTTATATAAGCATAGGTTTCTGAATTACCTTTATATATATATATATCCTTGTTTTAATTTGTTACCATTGGTTACATCAAAGCACGCGAGCTTCGCTCGCGTGCGTTCCTAAGCTTACGTTTCTAATTCACGGGAGGTTAGGTTTAGTTTTTTTTATATAAGCTTACGTTTATGGATTCAAGGAAGGTTAGGTTTTTTTATATAAGCTTACGTTTGAATTCACTAAAGGTTGGTTTTTTTTATATAAGCTTACGTTTCTGAATTCATGAAAGGTTAGGTTTAGGTTAGTTTTTTTATATAAGCTTACATTTATGGATTCACGGAAGGTTAGGTTTAGGTTAGTTTTTTTATATAAGCTTACGTTTCTGAATTCACGAAAGGTTAGATTTAGGTTAGTTTTTTTATATAAGCTTACGTTTCTCAGTTCACGAAAAGTTAGGTTTAGGTTAGTTTTTTTATATAAGCATAGCACGTGTTGAGTTAGAATGCTAAAGACAGTATTCTCACATCCCGTGCAAACCATTTTGCTTTATATTAAATACGCACTGTTAATTTGCACGCGTTGCGTTTCAACAAAATCACAGAACAACAACAAATAGCGGTAACAACGGCGCATCGCATTTTTAGCCGATTTCACATTTTTATTTACGTTGGCAGTACCCAATTTGCATGTAATTTTTTGCAAAATGGCTACGTTTGTTTACTTCCTGACGCGATTTTCCTATATAACTAAAATACCTTAACAGGTGGGCACCAGCTATAGACGAGACCACATCGTGTTCTAAGCTCACTCTTAAGGTAATTTATTCGCTTTCCTTTTGATTTTATAAGCATTTTCTACGGGCACACTATAAGATAATATTAGCCCCAGAAAACACTTTAACCGCCATAAAGAGCGATACAAAGCTACAATAGTATTTAATTATGAATTGTCATACGTCTCATAACCTCATTTTATATAAGATGAAGGTGATAAACATTACTTCCAGTTTCGCCAACCTCAGTTCTGTTGAAAATGTTGGTACTCTACATTGCGCATTTTCCTTATCCGCTTCGTTGTTGGCTATCTGCCATGACGAGATTAGTAGTCGTCAACAGCCAAACAACTGATAACTTCGGCGGAGGGCGATGGATTTTTTCAGGTGCAAAAATCCTTAGCATGGCTTCCTTCGGGAGCGAACTAAAGCCGATGGCCCCGTGTCGTAGATTTACCGCACGTAAAAGAACCTCAAGCCTGATAAAGAGGCCTCTGAGCAAAATTACCGATCTTTCACACCCAATATAGAACGGGACACTAGGGACCACAGCAGTTAAATATCGTCCATAAATAAAAAGAAACTCATCACTGATAACTTTATTTATACAGGTGTAGCTAAGACGAGCAATTTGTAATTTGCATTATTCTATTTCTATAATTTAAGCTATTAAGCTGTCTAAATGCAGTAAATTCTGTTCCGTAGAGTTACGATTCAGAAGGGTATATAAAATAAATGTAAATCGAAGCATACCACTTTTTATTAAATTCTCAAAATTTTCCGCTTCACAATGTCATAAAAATCAGCACCTAGAGATTATGAGTATATTTAAATCCATTTTTATCTATAAATCCATTTTCCAAAACAATGTATTATATTTGCTGAAATTACATTTATTGCAAAAGAATTTACTGCCACAGTGTTCATAAACTGAACGTTTAACATGCAATTAACCATTATTTTACGAAGTACCTAGGCATAAGTTTCAGTCTTAAATCGAGTGTTGCGTTCCGTTATATTTGCTTTACGGCAATGGAATTACAAATTATTCATGTACGGAGGGTCTACATTTGCTTTACGGCAATGAAATTACAAATTATTCGTGTACGGAGGGTCTACATTACTACATATGATATCAATATTATTTTGTAGTTTATTATAAAACGGGGATAAAAGTACAACATGCTAGCGTAGAACTCAACCCATTATATCACAAACACATGTTTATGTGACAAGTGTTAATGTTAACACATCCCGATGGATATTATTTGCAATACTTACTGTTCATAAAGTTGGGGAAGTCATTCCGGCAGCACTCCGGAGTAAAACAGTGGAAGTATTTTCACCAATACTCCGGAAAGAAGAAGTGGAAGTACTTTCAATGGAACTACTCCCACCAAAGGCTGAGAGTACTTCCAATGGAACCAGTTTCACCAAAGGCCGGAACTACTACCTCGGAGTGGAACTGAAACTACTTCCTTGAACTGAGTCCGACTGCGGAGTGGAAGTGTTGGAAGTAGTTCCGGTAAAGTAACACGCTCGACCCATCAGTAGACGCTACTGCTCCACCGCCAGGTGTACTACTGCGTCTCAGGAAGACGGTTAACAGCAGTGATACTAGTCTTCGTGTATACTACTAAAAGAGGAGTGGGGGAAACCATCGTCTACAGCTTCATCTTTGTACGTGTAATAAAGCTACATAAAGCCCTACAAATATGTATGAAAAAGGGAAGAAGGATCGAGGGTAAGTGTTATGGGCGCATGATATTCAGTTGGTATAGGTCGGAAAAAAGAGCTGTCGTAGCGGCCTGGCGAAGTGGGCACGTAAAAAGCATGTGGTTAACATCGTCCCAATGTCCACAGGTGTATAGATCCGTGTCTCGGTAGCCAATACCAAAAAGATAAGCAGGATTCAATGCCACGTGGAATATAGTATGAAAATAATAAGAAAATGCTCGTTAGGTAATCGTCGAGAACACGATACAAATGTCGTGAGGTGGCCTATTGGTAGTCGTGTGGGTCGTCAAATATCGATTACCCCCCGTTGGGTATGCCGTGCAATGTCGGATGGTGGTGTTCGGAACTGCTCACAGATCGTCATTTCCTCGTAGCGTCCCATGTAGCTGCGTACACTCGTTCGTTGCCTGGGATCCCTACATGGCTCGGAATCCAGATCAAACAGGTGCACTGTGGCCAGTAAGTTATGTAAGAGGTTGCGGATAAGGACTGCATACATTGGGTCCTTGGGCCATCGAACCAGACATTGGAATACCGCTAAAAGACTGCGGCAATTGGTAAAGATGATACAGTGAGGGTCTAAATGAAATTGTAAGTATTTCAAGGCCCTGTAAAGCGCAATGGACTCCGCCGTGTAGATAGTAATACGATCGTCCAGTCGCCACGTAAACGTTTCCGTCGTTGCGTCGATGTAAATCGCTGCACTAGTGCCGTGAGGAGTTTTGGAACCGTCAGTGAAAATCAGGAGTGGTGAGTCGTCCCGGTACGCGCTCCAAAGTGGCAAATAATCAGAACTCGGAATATGGAACGTCGTTTTCTCGACATGGACATGGGGAGGGCGTGGGCCAGAATTTAAACACATACGCAGGGTATACCGGTGTACTGAAATAGTCGTCGCGTCGACGAAAGATCGCGAGACCACGCAGAGTGGGAAAGATAAATGTGCCACCCACGGGCATAGTAGCTCGTATAAACGGGTAAGTTTTGGTAATAACGGCGTATGAGAATGTGTCAGTCGGTCAGCAATAAAGTGTACACTGAGCGTGAATAGCGTTTTGTCCAACTGATTCTTCGGGAAGTACCCTTGGGATATGCATTTGGCCGGTTTGCCCAGAATATGAACTATGATGCTAAAGAGTTGGTAAAAAAGTGTCCAACATCTGGCTACTCTCACGCGTTAGGGCGGCGCAAGAAGTTGCCCGTATTCCAGTCTGGTGTATATAAATGGCGGTATGAGTCGGAGAAGTAGAAGTGGATGCATACCCAATGTCATGCTGCCATGGCTCTGAATAAGTATTTGGTGCGAGTCAAGGTAGTCAAAAGAAATTTGTAATGTGCTGTGGCGGAAAGATTGTGTTGCAAATGGAGACCTAAAAATTGTACCGTAGGTGTCGCGTCCAGGTCGTGGTCCTGTAATCGAAGCGTAGACGGTGAACATCTGGTGCAGCGACGGAGGTGCAGGAATTTAGTTTTCCGGATGTTTAGCCGCATATCCAAGGATTGCAGAAACTGAATAGCACGAAGGCAGTCTTGTTCAAATAGTCGGAAGTCCGTCCTGGCAGTCGGTTGTATCGGCGCATAGATCACCGTATCATCCGCATATTGCAAAATTCTCGCAGACATCGTGACCTCGGAATGAATATCCTCTCTATACAAGGAGTATAACAATGGACTGCTCGCCGAACCTTGTATCAAACCTCGGGAGGTGTTACGAGTTCATGAGTTATGAATATGAGGCGCTAGGTGGTAGCGGCGATTATGAAAAAGGGCATATAGCAATGCACATAAACGTGAATGTATTGAATATCGCCGTAGCCGGTTTATAAGGGTCTGTAGAACGACATGGTCATATGCTGCCGACAGGTCTAGGAAAAGTGCAACACATGCCGGTGGGTATGAAATGCGATATGGATGTCTGTAAGGAGTATGTATAAAGGGTAGGTGGTGCCATAACCCTGTCGAAATCCATATTGTGGGGCTATAAGTTATACCGTTCCAAGTAAAGTCTCAGACGGTCCTGAAGGAGTTTTTCAAAAACTTTACGGATGGTAAGTAACATGCCAATAGAGCGATAGTCTGCCGCGGTTAGCCCGGTGCAACCCGGCTTTAAGATCGCGTAAATAATCACATATCATCATGAATCTGGTGGGACACCAGTACGGGGTATACGTATAAAGGCAATCGCTACGAGCGTATACCATCTGGGGGTGACGCCTGCAAATGGTGATAGGTAATGTCATCACGTCCCGGCGTAGATTTATCGGATTTACCGACTACAATATTGCGGACATCTGTTCCCGTGACCGGGTGACACAAGGGGTCCGATACATTAGAGTCTACAGGAAGAGGTAGAGGAGAATCCAGTACTGAATCAGGCGCTACATGCCTTAAGAAGTTAGACTGCAACTGTGGTCGTCTCGATATCGGTTGTGGCTCCGAGTACCTTGTCCTTGTGAACCACGCCAGACGTCTCCAAACCTGAGCAGTAGGTGTGCGTGTCGAAGTGGAATTACAATAGTTTACCCAAGAAACGCGTTTAATCTGACGGAAACAACGATGGACTTGTGCCTCTTTAGCCCGCACTAGGCAAAAGGCATCTCTGGTGCGTTCCCGGCGATATTGTGCGTATAGCTGACGTTTTTCTGCAACCAGTCGGGCGCATTGGCGTGTCCACCAAGGCGGCCTAGGTATTCGACGAGGGCGTCGAAGTATTTTTGGGTGGAAATGGTCTAGATAACCGGTGGGGGTATCTTACATTTTTTATGTAGGCTTGCATTAATTATCTACCACTGTTATAGTAAAGGAACTTCTTTATTTAATGGAAATAACATATTTGTATAACAAATTAAAGCTTGCAGAAGCAATTTTATAATCAGTAGTTAATATATTGTAGCACTTCCCCCATTTTTCATGCAGTATCTATTTTGTAATTCCCTGCTTTACTTAACTACATAGTGCATTGCAGACTCTTATCACTAATTTATTTACGTGTATACAGTTAACTTGTTTACTCCAGTAACCTTCCCTCCCCAAGGTTAGCACATCCATATATGTGTGTTGGCATGCAGACAACAGAGCAGCATTTCTTTACAAAGTTATACAATTTTTCATTTAATCCACAGTATTTTTTGGCTGTGATTATCATATTTATAATAATTTTCGTGTATTAGTAGTCTAAGCAGTATGAAGTGCTGATGAATGATATATGGGCATGTATTTGCAACATTTCGTCAATTGTTTCAGGGTAGCCTAATTGGATTTGGCATCACCTACTTGTACTACCAGGGGCAGATAGCTTTGCATTTTTTATCTGTGGCCAAAGGAGGAACTACGCTTATTTTGAATGGTGGCTTACCAGTTGCTACACCTAAGAATGATAACAGCAATACCCACAGATTAACAAATACCAAACCAAACACAAAGTAATATGTCCCATGTAAGTAGTTATGCATTGTATGTAGTTTATGTGTTACTTGCGCTGTTGATTTCCATTGCATCATCTTCAGTCAAACAATCTACCTAAGGTATGTGAACTGAAAGAAACGCTGCACATAAGTAGTGCATAAATATGTGAAAAGTGTTGTGGATGTAGGTATACTTAAATTTGAGTTACTTATAGTATGGTTTGTCACATATGGTTATAAATATTTACTTTATATTATTAGCGTGGTGTTTATTATGGTGGTAATGTATACCAAGGTAAAGTTTTGTAAATCATTTAAACTGTATTTTTGTATTTTAACTACTTAACATGATGTTGATGGAGGATTTATTATTAACAGTTTTGCCTGATTTATATTGAAAATCCGGTGTATAAGCTACTAGTAATCTTATTTTGGACATAACCTTAAGGTCTTCTTTCTTGATGTTATATTACTGAACCAATGTTTATTAATATAACGTTTCATAGAAAATCCAAGTTATGAGAATAATTATAACACCATTTATTAAGGATAACGATTTTTGCATCCTTTAAAGGAAGTGGATCTGTTGAAAAACCTCCTTCGTATCTTGCTCTTTTTGCATTTTCATTACCAATAATATTTTTATGGCCTGGGATCCATATTAATTCGATTATTATTTTATCAAGTGGAGCTTGATGAATCAAAATTTTGATTTCCACTTCTAAAAGACTAATATTTTTCTTAATAGAGAAATTTTGGTGTTCCGGGAGGGATGATTTACTATCTGTAAATATAATTTTAAATTTGTGTCTATGTTTTCTGATGATTTGAATAGTGGCCAATATTTCAGGCGAATAAATGGACCATTTAACATTTTATTTAATCAGAATTGATTCATTTAAATTATAATGATATACAGCTGCTCCCACTCCTTCCGATACTTTTTTGGAACCATCTGCGAAGAATAAATTACATGTCTTCTTAGGAAATTTCTGAAGATAATGTAAAAAAATATGGATTGTGATATGACTCAATATTGGAGAAAGTACTGTATCAATATCCAAATTGTTGAAGAGAATCTTCCAGTCGACACAGTATCGAGGATGACGAGGAGTGATTGCCAGGTTTGATAATAAATTATATTTTGTCCAGACATCCAATTCTGATCCAAATTCGTAATTTTCTAATTTCTTCACATGAATTGAGTTACTAGTTTGAGACAACAGAAGGAAAAGTTTATCTTCAGTACAATTGAATAATTTGGAGAGAAATTTGGAATTTGAAATACGTTGAGTATCTTGATAATTTTTAAATCCAATTTCTTTTAATGTGAGATGTGTACATGGATTACCTCTGATACCTAAAATTATTTTAGCAACATCATAAACTGCCGAGTTAAGTTTTCGAAGAGAACGTTTTAATGGATTATGGGTTATTAAACAACCATATTGTAATATTGAGCTGATGAGGTTATTGAACAAAATTATCATAGCTTGAGAATGAGCTCCGGAATAAGAGCTAGAAATATACTGGAAAATATGAGATATACGTTTTATTTTATTAACTATATAATTAAGATAGTTTTTCCAACTCAATTTATGATCCAAGATAATCCCTAAAAAATTTTACACAATGATTTGGTTGGAGTATTTCATTTCGTACTTTCAGATACAAATTGGGTACAAATCTTCCTTTTTTAAATATTATCGATTTACTCTTGAAGATTTATGTTAAGTCCCAATTCATCTAACTGAAGGATACAATTGTTAACCACTTCATTATTATTTTTAAGTTTTTTAAAATCGATATGTTGATATATAAAAATATCATCTGCATAAAATAATGAATTTTTTAAAGCTGATTTAATAAGAGATAAATGATAGATGTATAAATTATATAAAATTGCACTGAGAGGAGATCCTTGTGGGAGTCCTTCTGATGTTAAGAGTTGTAAATCATTATGAAATCTAGGATAAACTTGAATCTTTCTGTCTTTTAATAAACTATATATAAGAGTTATGATCTTCGTAGGTAAGTTTAATTTCTGCAAATTTAGCATTAAAATATTTAAATTTACTGTGTCATAAGCATGAGAAACATCTAAACTGAGTTCTTGTAGTGCCTTTTTCTTAGATAATGCTTGAACAATTTCCAAATTTAGTATACTCAGACTGTGAGTTGTTCCATATACTAAACGAAAACCACATTGATTTCTTGGCCAACTTACATATCTCTCCAAGAAAAATTGAATCCTTTGCGCCAGCAGCTTTTCTAAAATTTTACGAAAAACACAAGATAATGCTATAGATCTATAATTTTCTTCACTGTTTTTATTCTCCCTTGGTTTTTCAATTTGAAAAATGTAAAAATGCTGCCATGTCTTAGGAGTAATACCACTATGAAGGATAAACTTATATCCATGAAGTAATAAATAGAGATATTCTGTAAGAAAGTTCTGAGCCATTTTATGTTTAATTTCATCTGGGTCTAGCATAGAATACTTTGTCCTTTAATATCTCCTTGAAGTTCATTGAAAGTAAAGTTATTAGTTAACTCTCTATATAATTTTTCCAATGGTGAATTGGTTGGTTCATAATCTGAAATAATCTGAGGAATATTACGAGAAGCTGAAGCAGGCGACAGTAGATGTAGAAATTTATTTTGTAAGCGATGATTTTCTGATATTGGAGAAAATTGCTGGAATTTTTTATGAGTGAAGCTTCGTACCATATTCCACATTTGTGAAACTGTTTTCTTCTCTAACGTAATAGAATTACAGTAATATTTCCATCCAGTAAATTTCGACTGTTTAATGATATTCTTTGTTTTAGCATATTGTTGTTTCATTAAGAGAAATTTCTCCATTGTTTTATGTTTCATGAAATTATAACATCTAAGCTTTCTCTCTTCAATATGTTTCTGACAATTACAATTCCACCATATAGGTTTATTTCTCTTTTTGGATTTAAAATTTGTTACAGGATGAAATTTGTTATTGTAGTCATCTACTACTTCATAAATGAAGGAAAAAACAAATTTACTTGGTATGCGGAAAGAATGATATTTTTTCAGCATAAATATTTTAAAAGTTTCCCAATTTATATTAATATTTCTTGAAAGACAGTTACTTTTCAAAATGTTAAGTGATGTAGTTCCCAACGTAATTGAGATCATAAAATAATTACTTCCTAATGTTTCATGAATTACTTTCCATTTACTTAAATTTATAAGAGAAGCTGATACAAAAGTTAAATCAGGAGAGGTATCTTGTTGACCCATTCTACCCATTCTTGTAGGTATCCCATCATTCAATAAAAAAAACATTATGAGAAGCTAAATAATCAACAAATGGCAGACTGAATATTCCATTAATCCTAACCATCTGAGGAATATAGAAATTAAAGATCCTTATGAGATTGAGGTTGAAGAAGATAATTTCAGGTGGAGAACGAGAAATTTGTATTTGGTTTTTGTATATGAAAATTATTTTTATATTACCTAATACCATTGATATTCCTTGAATTGAATACTCGTCTTTGTCTAAAATTTCATATGAATTAACAATAATTGAGTTTCTTAGTTCCTGCTAGTATTCCTCCACGAATTGTAGGTCTGTCTGAACGTATGATTTTATAATTAGCAATACGAATATTATGGCATTCTTTTAACCACGTTTCTGAGATAAAAAAGTCAAGATCTTGATTTATTATATACGGTAAAAAGTCATCTTTTTTATTTTTAAGACTTTGAGCATTCCAATATATGATGTTTAATTGGTTAATATTAATCGATTTAGATTTGTTCAAGAAGTCCATATTCTTACATTAATGAAATACCATCCTTCTTTTTAGTTTTTCCTTTAGTTGATGAAGTTCTTGTTGGAAATACTTTGGGAGCAGCATGGAACTGAAGGATTTATCTTCTGTAAGATGCTTTCATTAGTATTAACAGAACTTGAGTTAACATATGTTTTAAAGACTGTCTTCTGAGAATCTGAGTTATTGACAGCAGTAACTGAAGCATATGTCACAGAGGAGGATGGAGATCTACCATTAGGACAAATTAGAGATGATTGCAAATTAATTTTTAACTTTGTTTACTTATCTTTACATTGTCTAGGGATTTCCTCTTCTTTGGAGTTTCTTTTGTCAATCTATGAAGTTTAGGGGGAAACTGAGGAGTACTATTAACAGATATTTCTCGAGGAGAAGAAAGAAGATGAATGGCAACTGAACTAAGCAGAGTAAGGTTATTATCATTAGTACTTGTCCTTTTAGTGACATCTGCATAAGAAGATTTATTTTTGATGTTATTGATAGCTTCATATCTAGACACCCTGTGCTCATATACTACGTTTATAACTTCCTGCTCAAAATTATACAATGGACAATCACGACTATTGGCCTCATGGTTTCCCTTACATAGTATACAGTAAAAATCAGAAGCTAAACAATCAGAATGAGTATGCTCTTCTCCACAGGCTACACATTTTGTAGGATTTCTCCAAAATTTAAACACATGACCAAATTGTTGACATTTTTGCATTGAATAGGAGATTCTTTAAATTATAATTTGCAGCTCACTCCATAAATAAATACCCTCTGTGGCAACAACTGAGATCTAAAAGTCATAAGAACTGATTGAGTAGGGAACCATTGTATGTCTCCATTGGGATTTGCACTTTTCCATTGAAATCTGTATGCATGGACAACTTCTATATCACCATTTGTTTTAGCCACTTGTTTTATCTCATTTATCGACAAATCTGTATCAATACCTCTAACAATGCCTTTGATGAGTATATTGTATTTAGGGATAAAAGATTTTACAAACCAAATTCAGATAACAGGAAATTATTAGCCTCTTGGAATGTAATAAAATGGATTTCAATTTTATTTTTCCCTGCTGTGACAATAGATTTGAATTTCATTTCATTTTCATAGAGCACTTTTCCATATTTCATTGGATGCATCATGTTATCATTTTTATCAACTCCTACTAAATTCACAACAAAAGGGCCAGAATCTTTATAATTATACAGCAATTTCCTATTATCTGACATATTTACATTAGTTACCATTTCATTTACATCACATCCTGAATTATTAGTTTGATTTTTTAAATTCGGTACTTCTGGGCCATATTGAAACTCCATTCGAATCCCCAAAGGGGAAGATAGAAATTTCAAATATTAAAGAAATAAATCCGAGGCCGAAACGAATTAATGAAAAATATTATACACTGAATAATAAATTACAGAACTATCTAATTAATTATTGGTTTAACTGCCTAAATAATTAGGATTACTTAACTTTACTCCCGATATTTGAAAGATCACACCAAGCACCATTCAAAAATTCCCGCTCTCTCGCGAGTTGAGAATCTGGTATGAGCCGTGCTGGTGTACCTGACAAGCGCTTGCAGAAAGCTCCTCCGAAGGTGTACGAACACCACGCTTTCAAAGCGAATGTCGCGACCTCTGCCATGCTGATTGCTGAGGCTTGAAACTAAACTGAGATGGAAGTCAGCTGATAAAATAGCAATGCCGAAAATATAAAAATAAAGCAGAATTTTCGTATCAACGAGCAATTGTGTTAATGTAGGAGTTTATAGTGATACCTTATTTAATATTGAGTACCAAATAACGCGCATTCGATGTTTAAAACTGGAACATGACCTGAAAACCTAGTAAGATAGACGACAGGTTATGAATCGAAAGTTTATTTGGTTTTAATGACGAATTGAAATATATAGCGAAAACAAGCTAACCTTAAATATAAACTATACTTAGTATGTTAAGGTGTTAAAATGTGTGTTTGTGCTATTTAGTGTTGAAATGTGTTCGAATTAGGGACTGTATTTCGAAAAGTTTATTTTTATGGATTGCACACTAATATCGTAAAACGAACAAGAGAACTCATGCTCAAAGGTTATGTCTGATACCTATTTCAATTTTGAATGTGATGTAATAATAATAGTTTGGGATCCATAGTTTGATTTTGGATGTGTATTAGTGTGCTCAAACACTATTCCCTGCTGTTATACCAAATAAATAAATTAGGACATAATGCTCTTTTCATTGCAAAATAACTTAAAGCATTTCCTAAACAGAAAATTCTCCATACGTAATGTATATCTTTGGGAATTTTTTGTCAATCTGGGTAAGTCGGTTAAGCGCTGGCCTTGGAAGCACAAATAGTTACATAAAACCTGTGTATTACCACATTATTGCTGAATGATTTCTACATATCGAAATGTCAGCTACCATATTTATGACAAAACACCCAACATAAATTATATAAATGTATAATATGTATTGCATGGCAAAATATCTGCTGAAATAGTTATTCTTTTTTAAGTATCTACTTTATTTACATACACCTCATTTGTGAAGTCATAGTGGGAGCTGCCTTGTAAAACAACTTCTTGGTTTCATTACTTGATAGTATTGAGTAATGCTATCTCTGTTTTAAATGTTGTCTCATATTCACACTTCTAATTGGGCAGCACTATGGCCTCTCACAAAAAAGCCTGGATTCAATCCTTGGGATCAGAGTTGGGATTTTGTGGTAGATAAAATGGCACTTAGAATGAATGTTCTCTGGTTTTCCCCACCATAATTCCATCAATTGCACCATCTTCATCATTGTCATCCCCATCCCACCAGTCTCCAATCTCTGTAAACCTGTGAAGTTAATAGGGATATTAAATTTAAAAATACTATGGAGGACAGAGAGCAATACTAATGAACGAGTGTCTCATCCAGCCACCCAAATTTATAAACCAGCATGTGCTGTTACATTCTTTCTGCAGTCAACATATGAAAAAACAACTAATACTGGCACACTAAACTACATGTTAAAGTGATTGACAATTATGAAGGGTGGGTGTGATATGGTTAAACACAAAGAGACATTGTTATTATTTAGAGACATTGCATTCACATTCATATTTAATAATACTGTATAATACATTTGTATGGTATTTTAAGGAACATGTGCCTGCATTAATATACATTTGAATGGCCTACCCAATTAAATTGTCCATTAAATTCTAACCTCTTGAATGTCTGTTATTACAATCTATTGGAATGATCTTATAGGTAATTGTAATTGCACTTAGTCACTTATGCATACACAAAGCAGTTCTAGTTAATAAAACTTGCAGTTATTGAATAGAAAATACACTTTGATTCCTTTTCCTGGGAAAGCTTCTATAACATTTGGTATATGATGCGGTATTTACTTATAATGTTGATGCTTGTGATGTTTATGTATGTGTGTTTACTTCACGCGTTGCCATCTTGTGACGTCATTCTTTGTTAGGTTCGTAGCTCCATCTTGTGTTAGCAATTTGCATCAGTGTTAGCTTTTTACTTTCTCTACTACGTTAGTAAGTAGGGGAAGTATTGCATTCCACCCAAAAATTCGATACCGAGATTTCACCGGAAATACATGTTTTGAGAATCACTGAATCCAAAAAAAGCATTTTTGGAAACATGTCCGTGTGTGTGTCTGTGTGTCTGTGTGTCTGTCTGTCTGTGTGTCTGTGAACAGCATAACTCAAAAACGAACAGTCGGATAAACACCAAACTTGGTATTTAGGTTCAGTATCTTCCAGAGATGCGACACGAAGGTTTTCAAGAAAATCCCCCCACCCCAGACTACCCTTTACATGGAACATTTTTCGAAAATTTTAATTTTCTCAAAAACGACTCTAACGATTTTGATTAAAATATCATATGTTTAAGATATTGTCATGACAAATAAAATGTATATCTCGAATTTTCTGGGAATGTCTCCAAAAATATCTTCATTGTGAACGACTTTTGCATAACTGGTAAACCATAAGAGATAGACAAAATTTTACTACACAAAAAATGTAGATCGCGTTAAAATACACAACTTATGTCATATACGTTTCTTTTGTTGAGTGAACCGTTTTCGAGATATTGCTTGTTATTTCCTTAAATTTTCCAATACTTATACTTTTTCTCAAATTCGTTATTCATTTTTTTTATGTCCTGAACATGCAAAGAGAATGGAATTCGCCACATAGCAACCAGCGTTAAAATATTTGACTATCGCTTAAAAGCTACCATATTCCCCTTGCATCTACAAGAAAATTACCAATAAGATTGACATCTCGATATCTCGATTAACATGAAGCATATGGAGAATAGGCGTTTGTAAAATTAGATTGTACAAGAGTAGAGAAAGTTATGTGAGTGTAACACATCAGATTTTTTTGTTTGATTTCATTTCAAATGTCCTCCGGCAAGCTATTATCTTATCTTGGGTCGAACATGTGTCTCTATACAGGTTGTGAAGCGGAAAGGAATCTTTTATCCAAAAATTACACTGAGGAAGAAATTTGTTTTATAATTTTTATTGTCGAACACGTTCACTATCACTTTTACATATTGATCTGGATACTCGCCAAACTGAAACTGTTATAATACTTCTTACTGATCACTTTTAATTCACGTACTTCAACTTTGTGTATAATTAACTTTATAATACTTTAGATTTTCGTAACTTGTGAATCTATAGCCGACGTATCTCATACAAATATTTTGACGAACTGACGAACTTAAGACGACGTGTATTGCACAAAGAATTTTGATGAACTGCCCGCGATCTACCTCTGACTTGGCTTATTTATACTCCTTCGTCCAGATACGCCTAAAGATTATAAATGAATTACTATTGGCTAATAAAACGCGCCAACATTAGCGTCTATTTTAATATCCAATGAAAACCACGAATACATATTGCTTTTAGGGAGAAAATATTCCAGAAGTTTCTACCGAAAACGCGCCAACATTACGTAACTTCCTTGTTTCCAATAATGGTAAACAGCTCACCCCCTCGCTGCATTATTGCTCTATTATTGACAGTTTCAGTAAAGCCGTATAAACTTATTTCCCAATAATAATTACAATTAATAAACATCTGAAATCAATGTCACATAAAAATGCATATTCATATTACAACCATTATTTACATTTACTGTGAGCAATGCTCAGGGAAATTGAACACATCATACAATTATGAAGTATACAGAGTAAGTAGGAATATACCCAAAGCCAAGAACAGCCTTTGGTGGGGGGATGCTCCCCTCCCCATCATGCATTATCTAAGAGAGAAAAATTTGTAAACCATCACCATTTCAACAGTAAACTTCTCGACACGCATTACAGTAGGACAACAATAGCAAATAAGTGTTAATCACCATCACATGCAATCTGCCCTACAATAAATTGCTTACATGAGGTTGATACTATTATGATGATTAATTCACTTTGAATAAGCTCGAAATTATAACTTTATACTAATGTTATGCTTAAATTTCAATTTCCCATGTAATTTCTATTACCTTGAAGACATGTTTGAGAAAGACATCACTTGAAACGAGAAATTCTCATTATTACTGCATGGGTATTATTTGGGAAGACAGTATACAGGGTGGAAGGTACTGCTTGAACTGTACGTTAATCATGGATTCTATATAATGAGTAGTGCAAATATGTCCAATACAATTTTTGTCATTAAACCTACAAAAATGAAACATAGTGATGTTCCTTGTGCCTGTGTCTATTAGCCATTTTATTACAGTTCAAGCAATACCTTTCACCCTGTATAAGAAAACATTTAGAAGATGGTGGAGTTTGCATATACATAACACATTATAACATATAAAACTGGGATGCAACAGATCCATCTATCCCATTGACTAACAATTATACAATCACTGTGTGCTACCGGTATTCCTACTACTTTCTATCCAGCAATAATATTTACATGGTAGCTTAAGTATTTAAAGACCAATATCAAACCTGCTATGTCTGTAGAGACTGGCACTGTAGCAAGATGACAATATCACAAAAGACATGTCAGGAATGGGGAGGAGTACAATGGTTATTTTGGGTTGGGAATTTTCTTGAAAATCTTTGTGTTGCATCTTTGGAAGGTACTGAACTTAAACCGATTTGTACTATGTTTGTACAAATTCATGCTTTGAAACGCATGGCTTTATGTATTCACTTTCAATTGCCAGTCGAAATACGCGCGCCAACGTTCCACGTTACGTATTTGACCACAGCCAATGGGAGCAAAATGTGCCGGAATGGACTACCTTACCCCTTGAACTGGAAGATCGTTCCATTTCGTTCATTTTCGGCATTCGCTCGAACTTCGTCGGGCAACTTCGGGGAGCTATCTGCAAGCGCTAGTAACAACACCTCGTGGTGGGGCATTAGCGTTTATAAACAACATGCACAGAATATAGACCAATACACGTATGTAGCAGCAAATTATAGTTGAGGGTAACGAAGATAATGTAGTGCCGTTTTAAACAACTTATTTGGGAGATTATTGCGTAACAAATGTTTAAATTCAATTTCACACGTACAAATGAAATCTCAAGAGAAGGTAAACAACTTCATATACGTTTTCTGCATGTGTCACATCTGGATTATTCTGCCGATTATTTTATTGTGTTAAGAGTATTTCCAGGTTCTTCTGAATCCCAAGAACGGAAATGGTTCCCAGCGAAAGAAATATATTCCAGGCCACAGAAGTATGAATTTGAGAACATTCGAACATTTATTTGTGGAAATTATAAGTTGAAACACTTGGCACCAGAGGATGGTTTAAAACAACTGACGGACTACACTTTACGCGAAGAGATAATGGAGAGTGAAATGTTACATTCGGATTTAATTCCTACAAAATATGAAGGTACGATCCATTCCTAACCTGAAGGGCACGGCAATGTTGCTGCCAGCCTCTCGCTGTTATACCTATGTACTTAAAAAATCGCTAAAAATATGCGAGTACCGCAGAATATGAGCGACATTCTCCACTTAGTGTATCCTCTACAGCGATGAAAATGATGTGTTATTTGTCCAACAGATGTCACTCTACGCCTAATGCTTGCTCTAACGTAATGCTGACAACATATGAATAACTATGCCGCCAAAGCCGGTAAGATATTCAGCCTCAAAGCGTAGCCGAGGGATGTTTTTTTAGGAGTGTAGGAAGTTGTGGCCTACTGCGAAGCGACGACAGGGAGTAGGCGAGGTATCTGCGCGACTAAAACTGGAATGATTCACGTTTGCAGAAACAACAGCACATCGCATATTTAGCGGATTTCACTTTTTATTTAGGTTGGCAGTTCCCACTCTGAATGTGATTTAGCGAAAAAATGGCTACGTTTGTTGTGTTCATAACGCGATTTGCCTATTAAAGTATAACACCTAAAAGGGGTGGGCACCAGGTATTCAAGAGATCACATCCAGTTCTAAACTCACTCCTAAGGTAATTTATTCGCTTTCCTTTTGTTTTTATAAACATTTTCAACGGGGATACACTTAGAGGAGATTTGTTGGCAGTAGGTAATCCATACCACCAAGAGGGAGAAGGCGTGGTCGTCCTTCGTGGTGTAGTGGTTACCATGCTGGCCTTTAGTTCCCGAGGTCGCGGGTTCAAACCCGGCGGAGGGCGATGGATTTTTTTGGGCGTAAAAATCCTTAGCATGGCTGCCTTTGGAAGGGAAGTAAAGCCGGTGGTCCCGTGTCGTAGATTTACGGCACGTAAAAGAGCCTCAAGCCTGATAAAGAGGCCTCTGAGCAAAATTATCGGTCTTTCACCGCAATTTAGAATGGGATGCTAAGGACCATAGTTAAAGAGTGTCCATAAATAAATAAATAAAAAAAACTCGGGAGAAGGCGGCGGAAAAGTCATAGCTGTTCAAAATGTCCAACTGGGGTGATCCCCCTTTCATCTGCTCATTCTTATTTGCATTATCTACGATCCGTCTCCCTTCTTCCTTCATCGCTTCCATTCCTCTATGGAACTCCGATACACTCACTTTCCTGCCAGACAACCGTTCCCTCTTGCATATTTCAACATTACAAGGTTGGTATGGTTTAGCAACGTGACGTAGGACAGGGAGAGGCTGGCATCAACATTACCAGGGGCACAAAGAAAGATTTCAGTGAGAAAATGAAGTAAATATTTTATGGTCTAGATTAAAGGTGTGTTATTTTTTTTTTTAAGAAGTCATAATATAATAGGTATACATAGGATTTCTGAGGTGGGGATGTTAATTATTTATGTATGTACATATACAGAAGGTCCCAATGAGTTGACAGCTCTAAGTTCTCCTTTACATCAGAGTTATGCCAGCTAAGCAACTATTACAGAAGGAAAAAACATGTACGTAGTATATACTAGTAGAAGTCCAACTCAAACAGACTCCTCATGATGCAATCCTGAATTTTTTAGGCATGCACTCTTGAGGGTTTGCAATTGCCTTCTGTAATCTAGTGTAAAGTTGCTTGTTCTCTATTTCCAATCTTCTCACCAATAAGACTTGGCCACTTCTCCCTATCCTGCACTATTTCTTTTCAATTCTACCCATTTGAGCTTGATGTCTTGTTTCAATTTTTCATTTTATCTAGCCAGTGTGATTTTGGTTTCTCTTGTTTTCTTGATCCTTCCATTTGTCCTAGCAGGATTCCATTTATACTGACTCCTTCGATCACAATTTGGGGAAGGAAAACGAAAACAACAAAAAACTCAAAACTTGCATACTTTGCGCGTTCATCACCAAAACATTCAATGTATCCGAAATAAGTCTCTTGAACTCGAATTACTAATAGAGGGGGAGTTAAAACACATAGACATAATGTGCATTATTGAGCACTGGCTAACCCAATGTGAATTAACTGAATTGAGAATAACAGGCTTTAAATTAATACAGGGTTACAGTAGGTCAATTAAAAGAAATGGCGGGTCATTAATCTTAATAAAAAATATAAAGGCTAAACCTATAAAAACATTTCAAGCATTAAATGTAGAACATCATTTTGAAGCCAGCACTATAGAAGTTGCAAATAAGCTGATAATAATATGCTTCTATAGGAATCCTTTGAGTAACATAAATCTTCTAATTGAAAGTTTGGATATTATTCTTAATCACTTCCTAAGGAAGAAAAGCTAAAGAAAAGCATAATTCTGCTGGGGGAGTTTAACATAAATTTTTTAGAACACAGCAATGAAAGATCAAAATTCCTTGCTTTGCTAAATCTTTATGGCCTTCAAACAACAATAAATGTGCCAACAAGGGTCACGAATACTTCTAAAACATCAATTGATCAGGCAGCTATAAGTAGTGATTTAACCAATTGTGTTAGAAACATTGAGGTTTTTGATACCTGTCTATCCGATCATTTTGCCCAATCTATAGTTATAAACTGGCCAAACAGGAAGAAACTAAGGGAGCCAAGCACTATGTTTAAAAAGGTCAGACTACAGAAGGCTGAAAATATAGATTACTTTAATTATTTACTAGAAAACGAAACTTGGGAAGATGTTTACGAGGAAAATTCAGTTGATATCACTTACTCTAAATTCCTAAACACTTTCAAACACTACTATCAGACAGCCTTTCCCCTGATCAATCTAAAAATCAAGGAACAGCATTCAACATGGGTAACTAAAGGTATAAGAACTTCTGGCAAGAAATTAAAACTTCTCAGTAATGCAATTAAAAATGGAAGCAGCTCTAAGGAGTTCAAAAATTACTACAAGAAATATAAATCAATCTACAAAATGGTAATTCAAGCAGCTAAAATATTAGAGAATTCTAGTAAAATAAATAAATCAGGAAACAGTCAAAAAGCTATATGGGACATTATAAAAAAAGAAACTAACTCAAATTCCCCAATGAAAGAAAACATCAAATTGAAATATAAAGACAATATTACAACAAACCCTAAGGAAATTGCTAGTACATTTAACAAATACTTTGTTAAAATTGCAATAAGCCTGCAAAGTAAAAGCTGTCCAAAAAATATTGATAACTCAGCCCCAAGCTTTTTCAATGATAAGTCGTTATTTCTAACTCCTGTATGTGAAACTGAACTGCTTCACATAATATGTAAACTAAAAAATAAAAAATCTGAAGCTATGGATGGAATTTCGAGCTATTTAATTAAAAAATGTAGCAAGCATATTTTAAAACCACTATGCCACATCATTAATAAATCACTTCAAAGTGGCGCTTTTCCACTTGAGCTAAAAACTGCTAAAATTAAACCAATATTCAAAAAAGGAGAACCTCAAGACCCCAACAACTATAGGCCAATAGCGTTACTTTCAGTCTTCTCAAAAATATTAGAAAAAATCATGTACAAGAGATTAATGGGATTCCTTACCAAACATAATATAATTAATAACGGCCAATATGGATTCCAAAGCAATAAATCAACTAGCTTGGCTGTAATAAACTTCGTTGATAATATTTATGACATACTGGACAGAACCGAATTAGGGGTTGGATTATTCTTGGATTTATCAAAAGCCTTCGACATGGTGGATGACAAAATTCTGCTAAATAAGTTGTATAAATATGGTGTAAGGGGAGTGGCCTTCAACTGGTTTAAATCATACTTAGAAATGAGAGATCAAATAGTTGAAATTGATTTTATAGAAACAGGATACAATGAAATTAGAAAGGACCTGTCTGAAAAAAGAACTGTAACATCCGGGGGTCCACAGGGTTCTATTCTGGGTCCTTTGCTGTTCTTGTTGTACATAAATGACTTACCATTATGTCTTGAAAACACAACACAAGCCAAAATAACTCTATTTGTAGATGATACAAGCATTTTCATTAAGGGAAGGATGATAATAGCCTACAGCAAATGCAAACAGTGGTCGTGAATAAAATAATTGATTGGTTTAAAGTCAAACTGCTTGTAAATGAAGAGAAAACTGTAGCTCTAAATTTTCAACATAAAGCTTGTAGAGAATCAGGGAATCCCAGCATCAAAATTGGTTGTAAATTGGTCAGCTTTGCGGGTGAAACGAAATTTCTATGGCTGTGGCTGGATAATAATTTAAGTTGGGACTTTCACATTGAAAAACTATTAGGCAAGCTTAGCAGCACCTGTTTTATTCTTTGTCAACTAAAGCCACGTGTATCAGCTAAAGTTCTCAAAATTTGTTACTTTGCCTACTTTCACTCGTGACTGCTCTATGGTCTACCCTTATGGGGAAATACTACAAATAGTATCAAAATATTTAAACTTCAAAAAAGAGCACTAAGAATACCAGCGGGAATCCCAAAAACGGAAAGCTGCAGAGAATATTTACACAGCTTGAACATTTTGACCTCACCCAGTTTGTATATGAAAGAATTGCTAATATACACCAAGAAGAACATTTCAAATTATGTCACAAATGGTGAAATTCACTCACACGATACAAGAAATAAGGACAAATTACACTCGATCACTCACAAAACCAAATTGTTTGAAACAGCCTTTAAGTATAACGGCTTAAAATTATATATTTACCCAGGTACTTTAAAAATATAACCTCATCAAATAAATACAAGGTAGAATTACATAAGTTCTTTGGAAAAAATCAGTTTTACTCTTTAGATGAATATGTGGAATACTGTACGAGCAAAACTTAAATATTTACATATCTTGTGAACTCATTTGTTTCATGGGTCCTGTTCTCATCTGAGGGAGCCACTTCGGCCAAGAGATGTCTGCCTTCGAAACCATTGTATAATTGCTGTTCTCTTCAAGATTATCTTAAATGAGACATACATGGACTGACAAGAGCTTGTCTACCTGCATATTGTTTTTCTTAATACAACTTGTACATATGTTTTCCTTGTATATACTTTTGGACGAAACCAATAACTCTGTATGATTTCTTATGGTGAATAAATAAATATGTATGTATGTATGTAATGAGCCCTCCATTCTTATATGTCCAAAATATTTTGGCTATTTCTTCATCGCTGTAGCCTCTATTGACTAATGGATTTTCTTTCTTTCACTTGTGATTTATTAGTTTTTTGTCTCTTAAAGGAATTTTGAGCAGTCTCCTCCATATCCATTGTTCAAAAGCACTCTTCTTTCATTTGTGGTCCAACTTCCACTGACATAAGCAGCTGTAGGAAATACCAGTGTTTCTACTATTTTTGTTTTAGTATGTGTCCTAACATCTCTGTCATGTTTTTCTAAATTATGCCTGGCTGCTCTTCCTATTGCTTCTCTTCTCTTAATTTCCTTTTGGTTATACCCATCTTGAGCAATTGTAGAGCCCACTTGTGTGTAACTATTTCTTAGTTCTGTCTCAATTCTGTCTAATTTAAATTGGTTAATATCTTCTGTTGTCATTAGCAAGGTCTTTTTCAGGTCAAGCATCGGGTCAGCAGTTTAGCTTTCTTCTTTTAGGTTCTTTAGCAATATTTTCATATCATGCTCTTTTTTCCTTAGTATTTTAGTGTTATCTGCATATCTTAAATTATTTATGTCCCTAGCAGCTATTCTCCTGGACATTCTTCAAACCTGGTCATTCTCATTATGTGTATTCTCCATAACAATTGAATAAGTGTAACTAGACTATTCTAAACATTCTGCATTGTGGCGCAGAACATTTTGTTCTGGTTCCCAGATACAGAATGTGCCTGGGTTTGATCCTACGTCCTCCATAAACTAGTGGTACCGTGCTAGCCTCTTGTTCCCAAGGTCGCGGGTTCAAACCCGGCGGAGAGCGATGGATTTTTTCGGGCATAAAAATCCTTAGCTTGGCTTCCTTTGGAAGGGACGTAAAGCTGGTGGTCCCGTGTCATAGATTTACAGCACGTAAAAGAATCTCAACCCTGATAAAGAGGCCTCTGAGCAAAATTACCGATATTTCACGCCCAATATAGAATGGGATGCTAAGGACCAAAGTAGTTAAAGAACGTCCATAAATTAAAAAAAAAAGCTACCAATGGGAGTGCAGATTTTAGGTCTTGGGTATAGGACCGGTGTCTACTCAGCATTGTGAGGAAAGTAAGGAGCTGTGATAGACAGCAATCCTGGCCTCATGGAGCCAACTTTCTGGCTGGGGAATGCATCATGCTGGCCACATAACCTCACTGTATCAGCTGGATGATTGCCCACCTCTGCTGTGCACACATGGGCATGAGGCCGGCGGTCAGGTTGGCAGACCCAGGCACTTCGTGGGCTGTAGCACTACAGGATTTATTCATACTATTGTAAATAAATCTGGAAACAGTATATATGCTAATTTTGCATTGTATGTAGTTGGAGTGAATTACAGTATTACAAAAACACGTAATGTGTATTTGCTTCTTAATGTAAAGTTTTAATTTGTGTTATAGAATTGGTACTTTGGGTAACTCTTTTTTTTTTTTTTTATTCTTTTCTTTCTTTTTTCCTGAGAATAAACAAATTCAGTATACCACAGAATATATAAAATTGGCAAGAAATTGGAGCTATATACATGCCAAATTGTGTGATATCTGTAATTGGATTTTTTACAGTTTTATAAATCATACGTGTAAGCTTTTTTCTCTTAATCTTAGCATACAATTTGGATAGCAATATCTGTCCATAGGATACTTAGATAATTTATTTTTGAAGTGATAGAAATTTGGGAAGTTCTTGATACATCTCTGGGGAGGTGGATGTATATTTTGGCAGCACTAAATAATATAATGTTATTGTTGATCATAGTTCATATAATATTATCAGACATGTTTAAGTCAATTTAAAAGTGTATTGTCTTAAAAGTTAATACAGTTTTCTCTCTCATTCACACATTCAAACACAAAAAGGCAATTTAACTATATACATCAAATTATATTAAATAATAAATTATAAGCTAAATCGTTTAAACATTCAGCTAAGAATTGTGTGTACATGTTCGTCAGCTTTAAAATTCCAAAATTTAACTTTTTGCATATTGTTGTCCAAAAACTCTGATATATTATAATGTGGATTTAATTCAACTTAATTTGACATAATCAAAACTTGTTTAAAGCAATCAAGTGAAGTAAAATGTGCAGTGTTATGTAATTTATTAAACAGTTTAATGCCTATGTATCTTAATGAGCTTATGTTTTACTATGCCTAACAAGGGAGAATCTGTAGGTTGTTTTTGCCTAGTATCATGTTCTGTGCAGATTCTCGGGTAAATAAAAGAGGAAAGAGTTTTCTTAAGATATAAGTAGTTTAATGTATAGATATTTGGTAGATGGTTATTTTTAATGTTTTAAAGTAATTTGGACAAGAAGTATAAATTGTGAAATATTTTTATTTAGTCGAATTGCTCTCTTTTGCTTACTTGAAGACATATTTAGCACCAATTCCGCCAAAGTAACACTGCATAAAATGTGTATGAAAGAAGGCAGAGTATGCATTTATCAAATACTTTTTACTCACGGATAGTTTTAATCTTTTTAATATATGTAGAACCCGGGCCAATTTGGAGCAAAGTTGCTTGGTATGAGCTTTCCAGGTGAGAGAAGAATCTAAGTAAAACTCAATATTGTAACTTGATTTGCTATGGTATTCAGTACATTGTTGTAATCTAATGATTACATTCTCAGTTTTATTTTCAATAATGGTAAACTTATTTACATGATGCCGCATTGCAGCTTTATTCCAAATAATTTCATTTTTTCTTTAATTGTTTCCATGTCTCTACCAGTAGTAATATAAGTTGTATCATCTACATAAAGTAGAATTGAATCTTGAAGGACTCATTTCTTTACTTGGAAAAAACTGGACATTTTATTGTTTAGATGAACTGTTTGCATTCTGTTGTTTAAGTATGACTGAATAAATTTTGACTGATTTCCATGATACTGAGTCTTAGTTACAAGTATTTCAGTGTTATAGCTTTTTAGCCCATATATTTTGGAGTTAACTGAGTCTATGGAAATTTGATTAGTTGATCTAGTATTATAGAAATGAGCATTTTGTTTGGTGTAGTTGTAGTACTGGTGCATAGGAAATTATTTTCTATCTTATATATGAGAAGAAATTCACTGTATAGATGAAGCATAGAGATTGTGAGAATATTTGTTTCCTGATAAGTTAACCTTTACTAAGGGTTTATAGGAATTAAAATTATATACAATTTCCATTTGTACCTACTATACAATTTTGGAGCTTTCTTTTGCAACATTTATACTGATTTTATTTGTTCGTTATTACTTTATTATTGATTTACAGTATTAAAATAGAGATTTATGAAATATTTGTATTCCAAATTTTGATAAGGATATAGAAGAGAAGATGGATTTGCTAGGTTAATTTGAAACATAGAAATATCCACTCTTTGGGAAGAACTCCAGTGTTAAAAGGAAACCACAATAAATGGGGAAGTATAGTACCTACTATACTCCTTATTACAATACATTTTCTCCCTTAAATTGTCTGCCACTTGCTCTGGATACATTTTAATATCTTCAATCAGTAGAAAATGCCTGCTGTTAGTGCTTAAATTTAAAACCTTGAAGTTACTTAGCATATACCCAATATTAATTGGCCATAATATGTGTTCATGACAGTTTGCCCATTACTACTAACAAAAGTGTATTTCCCCTTTTCATCTTCACCATATTTTGCATTCAGAATATCCAAAGCATTCAGTTCACAAAATTCTATAAAATTTTCATGCCCTCTATCAACAACCTTGTCTTTACTTTGTCTAAATTTCTCATTTTTCAATAGTAACCCACCACTCATCCAGTCACCTTCAAACCCATATCACTTTCCCCAATCCTAATATTAAAGTCACCCATTATTGTTACTTCCAAGTTCACAAATTTCTCGTTCATCTCCTGTATGTATCTCTTTCTATTTGTTTAAAGAGGTCAGGGTTATAAATCTGTGATGACACAGGAGGGTTATACATACATCCTCATCTATATGCTTGCCCTCCATTATCCATGAAGTTTCTTTTATTCCTCTACTAAAGTTTGCCTTACAAAAAACCTATCCCTCAGAAGCCCTCCTCTTCCTTGCTACAATCTTGCTCTTTCTTCCTATATATTTAAAATCCTTTATATTTATCTGGCCCTCTCTTAACTACGTTTGTACTACCGCTAAGTAGTCCAACTTTGTTAACAACTGCTTCAAACTTCCCGCGTGTAATGTATTTTTAAGGCCCTCGCGGTACCAAAAGGCCATCCTCCTTACTTCTCCTTTATCCCGTTGTGATCCAGCCCTATGTCTAAATTTGTCTAATATTTTCTTGCTTCTTAATTCTATTCCCTCTTTCGATGTGGATGGTTTATTTCTAACCAAAATGCTGCCGCACTATGATGAAACGATACTGTCCTCTTCCCCCTCTTCTGTATTCTCCTCACTATTCTGCTCCCGCGCCTTCTTTCTCCCTTCTGCCAAATCACGCGCTGCTTCTACCTTTTCCCTTCGTGGTGAAACAATTTTCTTGGTTGACATCACTCTCCTGGCTTCTACTGTCACTACTGCCATCATCTCTGATGTCATTCCTTGTTCTGCTGGTTGGTCAGTTATCACAGCCTACTACATAGTAGTGTAGTGGGCTGTGCAGTTATTCTGTATGACGTCATCACACGGTGATCTGTTCTCTCAGTCCTGTTCGCCTCGCGCTTTGCACTGCTCCCTCCGATATTTGCTGCTTCCCCCATGTTCGTGGACTTCGATTTTCGTGTGTTATTTCTGAAGCTGCTGACAACTGCTTCACGCCAATAAGACCTTGTATCCGTCTAATATTTTTTCTCCGTCGACCCTAAGCTGCAGGTTTCTAGTATATGCCGTTTTCATCAACGCTCTTGCTTCTTTCATTTTTTGAATTAAATTACCTTGTATTGCTCTCTTGTTCAGTGAAAGATCTTTATTGATGAAAATATCCGTTGATTTTAGTTTCTTGGCTCTTCTGAGCACTTCATATGCCAGCTGAACTGTTGCTAGTCTCACCACTATTCCCTCTTCCAACTCTGAAAGTCTCAACAATTTCGCATCTATGCATCTCCATTTCAAACTTCTCCGTCATTATTTGTTTTACCTCTTCTGCAGGGCACACTTCTCTTTTCTCCTTTAATCCTAAGAAGACCAAATTGAATCTTCTCTCCCTTTCCTCCAATTTTTCATTTTTTTCTTTAACTATATGCAATTCCTATTTTGTCTCCTGCACTTGATCACTGACATGTTCTATGATATCCTTTACCATCATTTTAATTTTGTAACACAATCATTGTTCCATGCCTTCCATTTTCTCATTGAGATTTCCCAACATTTTCTGATTTTCTTTAGGGCCGGGATTTATTTCGATTCCTCCAATCACTAACAACACTGTTAATACACATCCTGTAACCAGTATGTTTGACATTCATTCTCTAACATCTCTTTTGTTTTTGACATGTTTCATTTTCCTAAACAGTCCCATTCTCACCCTATACACTGCTATGTCAACTTCCATTATTTTAGATCCTTCTTCCTTCAAACTCAAGAGCTCCTCACGAACACAATCTTCCTCACTGCTGGCTTAGCATTCGGTTCACTAGTACCACCTTGGTATGCAATACCTTTGGGAGCACTTTTCAGACACTTGTTTATATTAGTCCATTAGTGGTAACTTCGTTGGTTCCACCTATAATTACGACACAGTCCTTTTCGCTTAACCGTTGGATAAGTTTTCACGCTCACTTACATCAGCAATTTTTGCTCCCGCCTTAACCCCCCCAGGGGCTCACCTTTTGTGAGTACGGGTTAGGCGCACCCGGGGTACCCGAGCCAATCATCGCCATCATCATCCTTCCACCCCCGTCCGGTCGAGGTGGGTTCGTTCTCGTGACCGGGGGAATCAAGGTAGGCTCTCGTGCGTTCTGTGCATTTCATATCATGTCGCCCCTCGCCATCGTTTCTTTCTTCGCTTTTACTTCTGCACATTTCGCACCACGTCCATTCATTTACCCCCCCCCCCCCAGGGGCTCACCTTTTGTGAGTACGGGTTAGGCGCACCCGGGGTACCCGAGCCAATCATCGCCATCATCCTTCCACCCCCGTCCGGTCGAGGTGCGTTCGTTCTCGTGACCGGGGGAATCGAGGTAGGCTCCCGTGCGTTCTGTGCATTTCATATCATGTCGCCCCTCGCCATCGTTTCTTTCTTCGCTTTTACTTCTGCACATTTCGTACCACGTCCATTCATTTACGCATCTCTTTTTCTTCCTCGCCGGCCTACCTTGCATCCGAAACGCCCACACAGTTTTAGTTTCTTTTATCTTTCTTTTAATCCTCCGTGGACACAGCCTGATGGATACCCGCGCACCAGGTGCGCAGCTGGGTGAGTGGGTAATGGCGTCATCCCCCACCACCCGGGGTCGTCATGTAGGGTTTGTATTCGTATCCGCTGTTCAACTGCAGTCCCGCGGGGGGGCCATTGCATGAGCTGCTGACTTCTGACGGCGATTGGGTCCCTCTGTCTATGTTCTGGGAGGTGTGACCCTGGGGTGAGTCTGGTATAGATAGGCCACTCACCCAAGCCGGGATAACGCCCGAGAAGTCAGAGCCCGAGGTCGGAGACGGTTGCAATGGTGGAGGATTTATTTCGCTATGGAGCACCCTTCCTCCATTAATACTAACAAGCGCCGAAAAGTTTATGTAACAGAAGTGACACCACCGACAACTGGTTGTTACTTGGTCATTTCACGAACCGAAGAATGACACAGTTTTGAGAAGGTGAACCCTTTCATCATTCAAAAGGGCATTGATGCTATTGCTGGTGCGGTTCAGTCCTGCACTCGTCTACGGAATGGTTCCTTATTAGCCCAAACGAAATCCGATCAGCAAAGTAAGACCTTGTTGCGCGCTACGCTTCTCCACGGCTATCCCATCCGTGTGGAGAAGCACCGCACATTGAATTCCTGTCGAGGCGTCATTACCACCCATAGCCTCGATGGTATATCGGACGAGGACCTGGTAGAATATCTTGCAGACCAGAAGGTGACAGCGGTCCATCGAGTGCAGGCCAAACGCGACGGCGTATTGGTACCCACTCGTACCCTGTTTATTACATTTGATGGTGTCGATCTGCCCACGAGCATTTCCGCAGGGTACGAACGGATTTCTGTGAGGCGTTATATTCCTAGACCTCTGCGTTGTTTTAAATGCCAACGTTTTGGGCATACGAAGTCTCCTGTAAGAGTGCCGTTAACATCTGTGCAACATGTAGCCAGCCCTCACACGAAGGTACCTGTTCAACAGCCCCCGTCTGCGTTAATTGTAAAGGGTCTCATTCTGCTTCGTTTGCCGACTGTCCGCGGTACTTGGACGAGAAGGCGATCCAGGAGATCCGGGTAAAGGAAAAACTCTCCTTCGCTGAAGCCCGGAGGCGTTACCATGCGCGCCAACCTTCACTCCTGCGATCTGGCACATTTAGTTCTGTTGTTGCCTCGCCAGTACCACGAGTAGATGCCGAAACTCAGACTTGGACCATGACAGGATTAACCGCCACTACCATCCGGCCGTCCATTAAAGCTACTGTTACCAAGCCCTATAAACCTGGTCCAAAATCAATGAAGTCGCAAGCCGCTGAAAAGAAGCCCAAGCAGAAACTTCGTAGGGAAGATTTTTTGAAAGACCCTCCGCGTGCGCGCGGTAACAATAGTTCACCTTCTCCTCCTCGGAGGTCGCTGTCCCAGGAAGGTCCTGGGACAAGCCGCGCTCAGCGGCACCCCTCACCCATCGCCACCCAGAACCGATTCACGGCGCTTGAATCGGTTTCTGGCACTGAGCGCGTGGGCCCTCCCTCCGAGGAAGCTATGGAGTCTGACCAACTCCATACCAAAAGCCCGAGCCCCAAGGTTAAACAAAAGGTAATTTTAAGCCGCCCTTCTAAGTAGACAGTTTATCCCTTTTTTCTTAATGGCTATCCTGACCTGGAATGTACGTGGTGTACGATCGCATAGGGCGGAACTGCAACTTTTATTGCGTTCCCATTCGCCTATGGTCGTGTGTTTGCAGGAGACTAAGCTTCGCCCTCACGATCCTTTTGATCTCCGAGGATATACTCCGGTTCGCTACGACCTTGAACCGGCGGAGGGTACTCCTGCTCATGGAGGTGTCATGTTGTTAGTGCGTAACGACGTTCATTTTAAACCCGTCACACTTACATCCGACTTGCAAGCTGTTGCCGTTCGCCTTCACTTACCCGGCTTTTTGTTTTCTGTTTGCTCTGTGTATTCCCCTCCATCGTCTCCTCTCGCTCCCGCGGACATTCGAGCTCTCCTGTCCGCTCTCCCAACACCATTTCTTCTGTTGGGAGATTTTAATGCCCATCACCCACTGTGGGGTTCGCCAAGGGCTTGTGCGAGAGGAACTCTTCTTTCCGACATTTTGTATCAGTTCAATCTTTCCATCCTCAATACAGGTGCACCTACCTTTATTTCAGATTCTTCTGGTACATTCTCTCACCTGGACCTTGCCATTTGCTCACTCCAGCTTGCACGTCGTCTTCAGTGGAACGTCGTCGCTGACACCTACTCCAGCGACCATTACCCCTGCATCGTTTCTCTTATGTCGCACCACGTACAGCATTCCAGAGTACCTACCTGGATATTCGCAAAAGCCGACTGGAGCTTGTATTCCAGCCTCGTGCATTTTTACGATCAGCCCTTCTCCGACATTAACCAATTAGTGCAGCACCTTACGTCTATTATTTTCTCTGCCGCCGAACGCGCAATACCGCGTTCATCCTCCCAACCTCGGCGGCCACCTGTTCCGTGGTAGAACGAGGATTGTCGGGACGCCGTTCGTGCCCGTAGGACTGCACTTAGGGTGTTTCGGCCACACCCTACACTTGATAATTTGGTGACTTTTAAACAATCGCGCGCCAGGGCTCGTCGCATTATTCAGGATAGCAAGAAGGCATCTTGGGCTCGTTTTGTCGAGTCTTTTAATCGTTTTACGCCTTCATCCGTTATTTGGGATAAACTTCGTCGCTTCTCAGGTAAAGTGTCACATTGTACTGTTTCTGGCCTTCAGGTTTCTAATGCCACCATAGTGGATCCGGCTGCCATCGCTAACACTCTGGCGGCTGCCTTTGAGGCGGTTTCCAGTTCAGACCATTATTCCGCCGGCTTTCGCTCTATCAAAGACCGGCTGGATTTCGACACCTTTAATTTTCGGTCTGCTAATAATGAGTGTTATAATGAACTTTTCACACTGAGGGAGCTGGAGCACGCTCTTAATTGCTCTAGGCACTCCGCTCCTGGCCCGGACGGCATTCATGTCCTGATGTTAAAGCACCTTTCAGCCGACAGTAAACTCTTTCTCTTACAGGTCTAGAACCGTATTTGGCAAGACGGCATTTTTCCTTCCGTTTGGCGCGAAGCCACTATTGTCCCTATACTTAAGCCTGGGAAGGATCGCCAACTACCTTCCAGCTACCGCCCTATCTCCCTCACCAGTTGCATTTGCAAGGTGATGGAGCGCATGATCAACGGGCGGTTGACATGGTGGCTTGTGTCTCAGAAACTTCTAGCGAACGCTCAGTGCGGGTTTCGTCGCTATCGCTCTACCGTCGACCATCTGGTGTCCTTGTCGACGCATATTATGAATGGATTTCTGAGAAAGTGTCAAACCGTGGCTGTATTTTTTGACCTGGAGAAGGCTTATGACACTTGTTGGAGGGGCGGCGTTTTACGTACACTTCACGATTGGAATATCCGCGGTCGTCTTCCCATATTTCTTCGGGAGTTTATGACGGACCGCGTCTTTCGTGTACGTGTGGGCTCGGTTTTATCTCGTCGTTTTATTCAAGAGAACGGAGTACCGCAGGGCTCTGTACTCAGTGTCACACTTTTTGCGATTGCTATCAACCCCATTGTTGATTGTATTCCACCTGGCATTTCATCGTCCCTTTTTGTTGACGATTTCGCTATTTATTGCAGTTCACGGCGGACCTGTCTACTCGAACGCCGTCTCCAGAGATGTATCGACCGTCTCTACGCCTGGAGTAACGCCAACGGCTTTAATTTCTCCGCCGAGAAATCCGTCTGCATCAACTTCTGGCGCCGGAAGTATTTCCCTCCGCCCTCTCTCCATCTTGGGCCAGGGATACATCCGTTTGCAGACGAGGCGAAATTTTTGGGGTTGATTTTTGATAGGAAGTTGTGTTGGACCTCGCACGTTTCCTTTTTAAAAGCAAAGTGTGACCGTTCTCTTAATATTTTACGTGTTTTAAGTGGCACATCCTGGGGAGCTGATCGGACCGTCCTTCTTCGCCTTTATCGCTCTTTGGTCCGATCCAAGCTTGATTACGGGTGTATTGTTTATTCGTCGGCACGTCCATCTGTGTTACGTCGATTGAATGCCATTCACCATCGTGGCATAAGAGTCGCTACAGGGGCCTTTCCAACTAGCCCTGTACCCAGTCTGTACGCAGAAGCTGCAGAGCCTCCGCTGTCCTTCCGGCGTGAGATGCTTTTGTGCAGCTATGCTTGTCGGCTCTCAAGCTTGCCTAACCACCCGTCCTTCGATGTCTTTTACGAGGATTCGCTTGATCGCCAATATCTCGTTAGCTCCTCTGCATTGCTCCCTCCAGGGGTTCGATTTCGACAGCTCCTTCGGCATTTGGACGTTACGCCAGCGCCGGCCCTTCCTCGGGGTGAAACGCGTTTTCCTCCTTGGTCGCGCGCTGCGACCCACTGTCACCTTGGGCTAACGTTGATGCCGAAGAATGAGACCCCTGCTTCAGTCCTTAGATCCGCATTTTTAGAACTTCAGGCATCATTCGGAGACTGTCATTTTATTTATACTGATGGGTCTAAGACTGATGTTGTAGTAGGATGTGCCTTTGTTTTAGGTGCGCATAGTTTTACTTTTCGTTTACCCGGGCAATGTTCGATTTATACCGCCGAACTTTTTAGTATCTATCAATGTGTTTTATACATTCAGCGGCAAGTCTTACGGCGTTGTGTTGTTTGTTCGGACTCTCTGAGTGCCCTTCAGAGTATTAACGCGCTGTACACTTACCACCCCCTCGTACAGCGCATTCATGACCTGCTCCATTCGCTTGGTGCCTCTGGCATCAGCGTCTCTTTTATGTGGATTCCAGGTCATGTGGGCATCTCAGGAAACGAGTCGGCCGACGCCGCTGCGAAATCGGCGATTTTATTATCCAGATTTTTTACCCCTGTTGTTCCCTCGTCAGATTCGTGTGTTATTTTACGTCGCCGCATCCTCTCGCGCTGGCGCGATGAGTGGACGGCCCTCCGGGGGAACAAGTTGCGGGAGGTTAAACCTCTTCCGCTAGTCTGGGCTACCTCTTCCCGTGCTTCTCGTCGGGAAGAGGTACTTTTAACACGCCTTCGTATCGGACATTGCCTTTATAGTCATAGATACCTGCTTAGTGGTGATCCCGCACCTCTGTGTGGTCAGTGTGCTATGCCATTAACGGTCCGTCACATTTTAACCGAGTGTCAAGTTTTAGCTCCACTGCGCGTTCGCGTGGGTCTGCCTGTTGGCCTAGCCAACGTTCTGGCAGACGACGCGCATGCTGTAGAATGTCTTTTACGTTTTATCACTGACATTGGTTTTAGCCGTCGCATTTGATGCGCTGAGCGCCTTTTAGCTGTTTGATTTTATATTGTTAGTTTTAATGGGGCCCTTCTCCCCGGACATAAGGCGCTCATGTTCCTTGCATTCTACAGTTCTTGACACGTTTTATTCTTTTAGTGACCATGATTTTAGTGTGTAGATTTTAGTCTTTGGTGTGTTGTGTTTTGACCAAGCCAGTTTGTGTCTGGTTTTTTAGTTTTTTGACTTTTCAATTTTATATTTGATACATTGTAAGGGCGCTAATAACCACTGTAGTTGAGCGCCCTTAAGCTCCACCTCATCATCATCATCATCCCGCCTTAACATAGCTTTCCATTGAAAGATTTTCATTTCTTTGTAATAGTCGGATTCCTAAGTCACAGCCCTGGGTGTCGGCAAATATATGCACACGCTGTTTCATTATGCTGTTTCTGTTGACAGTTGATAGGACGTTCTCTGTACTGGTTATCTTCTCACTGGCAGTATTTCCGGATAGAATTTTATATCTGTTTCTTGTTTCTAAGGCGTTGTGGTTCCTAAAACTCAAAGCCGTATCTTCATCTTCCTACCAGTTTCCGTTGTCAGCTGCATGAGTGTTAGCTGTAGGTCTTGTTTCCCTTTGTTGTATTGCAATTGTGCTTTTCAGATTGCAGTTTTCTTCATAAACACATATAATTTTGCCCGGTGCAGCTTTTAAATAATGTTTCAATCGTTCAATTACCTTTTGTAGAGAAGTTACTATCTCTTTTTCCTTTGTCGCGAGTAGAGAACTACTCCCATGCGGTACTTTGGTGTTATTCGTTAAAGCTTCACATAGATTAACACTTCACTACATTTTATATGATTATTAGTTGGATTTACACATAGTCATCTCACAATCTACGTCCTTACGATTTCTTAAACTTTGTCTTCTAAGGATAAGAGAAACCCGTAGAAAAAAATACCTTATCCAGTTGCCAAGTTAATACCAAAGTAGATATTTCACTATCATAATCCAAAATTGCATCTCCAGAATAAAACAATTAGAAATAAAAAGTAAATAGTACAAGAAGGCAACTATGGAACTAAGAGTATCATTCCAGCATCACTGTGTGTGTTGCAAATCACACATGACAGCAATTCCACAGTTGCAAATGTGACTATATGACTAATGATTAAAGACAATCACACAAATGGCACAAGGATGTGACTATACAACTAAGATCATCTATTAGAAATTTGAATTGATGGTACACGAAAGCAACAATGCAACTAAGGCCATCTGTATATAGGCTTGTCTGTACCAAAGAACCTACAGCTCATGGCAGTATGACGTTATGGCTAAAGCAAGGTTAAAATAATATGAATATGGATTTAAGAAATGAATGAATAAAATATAAGGGGAGGCAGAATATTAGAGGTGTTACGTACTTGACCCATTTGCGACATTAAGTTGGCTTAGTTACATAACGTGGATCGTGTGGGTTATGGTGGGAGCTAGGATTTAAATTATTCACCACAAATATAACAGTTTATTTTAGAAAACCTCTTATATGTTTAACAATGCAATACAGTTTCAGTAAAGCTTGCAGTATCTTTGGACATTTAACAACTCCAAGGTTAATGTTTCTCAAGTACAAGATTATCGTGTACTCTCTTTCACCATTCTTTGTACCATTTCATCTGTTTTACAATGTTACAAGTATTTTATTTCCTGCCATTGCAAAATGCAATATAAATACAAAACACATAAAGAATGCTTCTCTCGCGAGTTTAAATTTTTAAGGGCTTACCAAGGTGATATAGTAGAATTTAGAAATGACCGAAACATTACTCTTGGTAACCTTATGCCGAAGCCAAAGCGGAGCTAAGATCTCTGGCGGTCTGTTCGCTCTGTCCCTCATGGATGACAGTTCTCTTCTTGCTCGGGAGCTCCTCGTTCCTCCTCACGTTTAGGAGAGCACTGAAATCAGTGTCGTGGACAAGCCAGCAAATAGTAGCACTGGATGAGCATTTGGTCATCCTATAGCGCTATGTCAGTTAAACGCTAGAACATTCTCGAGTGTTCCTGAGCTGACGATGTGTCCCACAACGAGGGAGGGTGGTGAAAACGGCACAATAACTCCCCCCATGCCAAAAGGAAGCGCAGCTTACGTAATCATCCATTGTACTGAAACTCTCCCAGGCAAAGAAACTATCCAAACAAGCCAAGCAAAGAATAAGGCGAGATAGGCAATAAGGAAAACATAACACAGGGGAAACAATACAAAGCACTATATAAAAAATGCAAAAATATTAAGACATAGTTGCAAAAGCAAAAACTAAAAATTGCCAAATGATGCACAAGTAGCAGCTCAAGGCGTAAATTTAATGCCACAAGTGAAAAATTTAAAAAGAAGTGGTACTTTATACTGTATAAAAACTCATTCATGACAAGCAAAACTTGAAATAACAAGTAGAAAATATATTCTGAATGAGAATAACAGTCTGAACAAAGCAAATAAAATGGAGATACGTAGAGTATTTTCAGTATACAAGTAAATATTTATGCCTACAGGAATTAAGTGTTCTTCCACACAAGCCATGTGTTGGACGGGGTTGGAAAGGTTCAATGCTATAGCTGGGATTTGAACCACAGATCTCCCGGTCTCCGTCTGGTTGCTCTAACCACTGAGTTACCATGACAACATGCAGGCATGACACAATTCTCCAGTTGATTTGCCTATAGGCAACCCTTGACAGCGCTGAAATGCAAGATACAATAAAACTAAAAACAGACAATATACCTCGATGTTAAAAAAAATTGAACCACCATGTAGCGCTACGCTACACACACACACACACACACACAGAGAGAGAGAGAGACTCGCGGGTGAGGAAACGAACAAAAGAAAAAAATTGGGGATGAACGTGAGAATGACAATGAAACAAAAATGTGCTAAGCATTACTTAATGGATGAGAACGCAAAAGAGCGATATCACTAACCTGAAAGGGTGCAGGTATCCGAGCTTGATTATAGCGATGAGCACGACGTTGATTTTTACGCACGAAAGAAAGCTAATTTCCATTTTTCGAATTTGGTCAATCGTTGCAGCCTCAGGAAGCAATTTATGTGCCATTGATTTGTCAATGACACGCCGGAATAAAACAAAACGTAAACTGAAAAGGAAGTTGACGATGAACCTCGTGCACTGAGGTATTCAAAGCAAACTGAAACTCACCAACTAACGAATCCCAATAAGAATGAGAATCAGAATGAAAAGCGATAAGCAAATTACGTAAATTTCTATTAACACGTTGAGCCAAGGGTGGACGTGGATAATAAGGTGAGGTGCGCACAAGATTTACTCCATGTTCAAAAAGAAACATACGAAAAACATGCATGAAAATATGATGCATTGTCAGAAACAACAACACGCAGAGCACCAAAAGACAAAAATATTAGCCAGCACCAAGATAGTTGCAACCGCATTGGTGGCCCGAACTGAAACTAACCAAATAAACTTGGAGCTAAGTGCTCTGACGGTTTGTTCGTTCTGTCCTTCGTGGATGACTAACTTCTCTTCTTGCCCGGGAGCTTTCCGTTCCTCACGTCTAGGAGAGCACTGTGATCAGTGACGTGGACAAGCCAACCAATAGTAGCACTGGATGACCATTTGGTCATTCTACAGTGTTGTGTCAGATATAACGGCATCCTTGTACATTCTTGAGTATACCTGAGCTGGCAACGTGTCCCATGACGAGGGAGGGGAGTGAAAACGGCACAGGGATGTAGCAGCTGTCTATTTTTATAATGCATAGCTGAAAAAAATAGTTATTCCTATTACAAAAAAAAGAAATAATCTGTTTAACACTTTGATTTTTAATTACATGTTATTGCAAAGGTTTTCTTGATTTGTTTTGTTTGTTTGTTTGTTTGCAAACTTTAAAATAAACATCCAAATTCATCTGTTTAGCAGTTCGTATTGTATGGTTGCTCTCTTGTGATATTGGAAGTTTAAAGATTGTTGCTAGGCGAGAAAAGATTATTTGTATTGTTCCTGTGCTTTTGGATACCAATACTGCAACCTAATTAAAAGGGATCATACCTTGGAAAGCAGATCCATACTTCATAATTTGTTCTGTGAAATTTTAAAATATCTCTTAATAAATGTGTTCAAAATTGCAATTTATTGTGCAATAATTTCTGATTTTCTTGTGCGTGTTCGATTGTTGAGAATATGCGTGTGAAACCCAAACAGTGTGACACATGAGCTATGTTTTTAAGAGCTTTGATGACTGCTTTCATTTGGGGGCAGGGCTTGAAATCTTTCTTGCAGTTCTTGGCTGTGGTAATTTAACCCATTGAAGAAAACACCCTTTTAAGTTTTGCTCTTCGCCCTTAAAAGCTGGCTCAAAATGATATTGTTTATATTTGCAGGAACTGTATGATGGTATTTTCTTAATTATAGAATAGTTAATTCTGGTTTAGAATTGTTTTGTTGGGCAGCTTATACTACGCATATAAAACATGAATAATTATGTATTTCCTGTAGCTATCTGTCAACACAGCTATTTCATACTACAGCTGCTGCAACATTACTTTCTTTCCTTTCTGGCACAAAATCAGTCTCGCAATATCCTCTCCCAAATAACACATCTAAGACTGCCTGTTTAACTAAACAATCCAATTACCTCTGTTTTCTGAATACAAAATGCAAGTAACTGAGAGGATATGGTAAGCGCAGTGAAAAGGTGCTGTTTCTTAAACATGAACTTTGAAATGATTCATGGTGACCATCTTTGTATCATTAACATTCTAAAGATTTCCCTCTTTAATGTGAAGCAATGTGACCTTTCTGAAGAACATACAACATTGCTCACAAGTATCACACAAAAGACTAATTTTGTCTTAGTATAAACAATTCATTAGAATTAACCAGTCACCTTTCAAATATAAATATATCACCCACAGACATGATGGTATCATTTGATGTCACTGCACTCTTCCCAAGCATACCAAAAGAAGAATTATTACCACTCCTAGAAAAATGGATATTAAACAATGGCACACCTAGAGCACAAACAGAAGTTTACCTAAAACTAACAAAATTATGTCGACCAGAATTTCTTTTCATTCCATCACAAAATCTTTAGACAAACCACAGGCCTAACTATGGGAAACCCCCTTTCACCATTTTTAGCAGAACTATATATGAGCCATTTTGAATGCCATATTACTAAATCTTTCCCACATCTATTCAAAACCTGGTATAGGTATGTAGATGATGTTTTTGCTATTGTTCCAAAAAAACTTTCAGAAGATGCTTTGAAATTATTAAATTTACAAAAAAGATCTGTTAAATTCACAATAGAAAAAGAAGAAAATGGCCAATTACCTTACCTAGACATCAGGATCATCAGAAATAATGCACACAACAAACTAACGTTCGGCATTTACAGAAAACCAACGCACACAGAAAATTGTATTAAAAACAATAGCTACAATCCTACAAGCCACAAACATGCAATTTTAAATAGTGTTACAAACAGGTTAGTACATATACCAATGGAGAAAGAGGAATACCAGAAAGAATACCAACACATTATCAACATAGCCACTATGAATGGATACCAGAAAAAAACAATAGATAAGAAGATAAAAAGGTTTGAAAGACAGAAATACATCCAACAAATGACTACGTTACTCAGACAACAAAAACCACAAGCATATAGAAAATTCACTTATCACCCTTGGACACATCATAAATTTCAAAGGATTTTCAAGAAATAGATCACCACCCTGTCTCCATAGAATAACCACAATATACAGAAACTACTATGCAACAGAACAAAAGATCCTATCTCCAACGATAAATCAGCTGGTATATATCAAATTGATTGTAATGAATGTAACCTGGTATACATAGGAAGAACCAAAAGAAATCTTGAAATAAGACTAAAAGAGCATATGAGATGCATTTACCAAAAGGAGCCAGATAAATCAGCAGTAGCACATCATTTCTGGTCTTCAAACCATGATATCTCTCCAAACATAAAACTCTTAAAACCGATCAACAGCAGCAATGAATTGGACATCTGGGAAAAAATACATATTGTCAAACACAGGAATCACCTAATGAATTTCGAACTGCCGCCACCCAGCAGCCTTTGGAGGTTCATCACATCAGCACCAGAGAACACCACTAGCCACACACATCCCCCAGACGATGACCGGAAACATCAGTTGAGAACATGCTGACGATGGGAACAAGCCATCTCCCGAAACACGTTCAAGTAAGAATATTTTAGTGATGTAGTGTAACAACCCTCAACTCTCTTTATTTTAAATCACACAAAAGCTTTATTTCAGGAATTGCATTTGCACAAACAATAGTTAAATAGGTTTATCACTGAAGTGGTGAAAAAATTGGATGCTTGATTTAGGTTCTCTTGAAATTAAAGCTTCTACACCTCCATAGTGACCATTATTGATGCATAATCATGATGGAGATGACTCCTCCCCCACATCAAGCAGACGGGAAACGATAAGTACCGGCATGGCCAGGGGCACTTGGGGCCAACGTCACCACCTTCTCGTGCGTGCTTTGGACAAAAGAATGGATGACATCCTAGTCACGGACGACTGGATACAAGGAAAGCTAAACCGGATAATAGTGTACACAGGTGCAGCCAGTACCATAATAGATCTGACGTGGCGAAGGGCTTACCTTCAAGGAAACAGAATCGGCCCTACCAGCTAGTGATGGTATCGAGCGATACCTTGCCTATGGAGGAGGAGGTTGCTGGAGTTGTCCCTGGCACGGAACATCGTAAGACTGAATGTTCATCGCAAGGGTTATGCAGGATGTGATACTGGAACTAGATATCCTCGGGAGCCACAAAAATTAAATTAAATTGAGTTTTATTTATGAACGCTCTTTTAACTGCTGTGGTTCTTAGGTCCCATTCTATTTGGGCGTGAAAGACTGGTAATTTTGCTCAGAGATCCCTCTATGGGGCTTAAAGTTCTTTTACGTGCCGCAAATCTACGATACGGGACCACCGGCTTTACTTCCCTCCCGAAGGAAGCCATGCTAAGTATTTTTACTCTCGAATATATCCATCACCCTCTGCCAGGTTTGAACCCGCGACATCAGGAGCCACGACGTCAGCAAGATGGTCTTGCGACTCGGTTGGAACGAGGTGACGCTTCTTGGCCGCAAGACGCGAGCTGGCTGTGAAGACGCATTTGGGAGGCCAGCAGTCAAGGAATCTCTTGGACCGTCTTCACATCCAAGTAGCGAGCGACCAGATGAAGACCCAGTACGACCGGCAAGCGAACAGCCGAGGTTTCCAGCGGGGCGATCTGGTGTAGAGTATCGCCTTACCCAGACCAAGGGGCATTGTCCCAAGCTTCAACAACAATGACAAGGGCAGTATTGTGTGTTGAGGAGGATCAGTGATGTAGTCTACCTCATCCAGAGGCTGCCCCGAGGGAAAACCTAGTGGTACATATAGATCATTTAGCTCGCTATGATAGTGCTGGTCGGGAGCAGTATGGCCATGTGCTCCAAGCTACCTGCAGGCCGCCAGTAAGTGCATCCCGACCCGCCACCTGAGTGGGGCCCTTGACCAGTCTTCAGAACAATAGCTGTGCGGAATAATAGCCCATTATGTGCCGCTTCCATGCTCCAGAAGATTCCTTTGGATCGTTTCGAGTAGGTTCCTCTTCTAGAAAGTTCCGCTTTCTGTGTGGGGCCTATATAAGGGGCTGACCTGCCCAGCAAGTTTAGTTTGGCTAAGAAGTTATGAAGTTAATTGTACTCAAGAACTAGAAGAATTTGGACAGTTAAAAGCGGACAGTGCCGAGTACAGTTCAGTTGTGAGTGACGCAGCAGTTCAGTTGGGATTCATTTCGATGGATCAGTTGTGTTTTGTTCTGAGTGTATGCCAAAAGTGTCCCAAGTGTAAACGTTTTGCTTTGCTGAAAGCCTAAGTGACTATAAAGTGTGTTTAGCAGCAATTGGTATTGTCATTTGTTTCAATATCTATCTTCCCAGGAATTTAAATGATTTATGTACTAATGATAAGTTTGTTGGAATGTTGCATTATTTTAAATTAACTGACGTGGAAAAAGGCACAGCTGTTATGATTATGAGTAAAATTGACCATTCTACAGTAGCACTATAATCACCAAAGCAAGATTTGATGTGCTTTAATATGCTTGTTTACTTTCAACAATTTGAATTTGAAATACTGTGCACAGGTGCATGTCTTGCCTTTCTTTTCAGGCTTAGCCTTTGTGTCATATTTTCAGCAATGAAGTTAATTTCGGGGGCACAAGTCTAGCAATACTCAATATGGAAGTAATGCACCATTATTGCCACATACCTGCACAACTTGCGAGAAGTACCTGACCTGAGGTTTAGATTACAGTGCACGAAAGCTGCCTGTAGGTTTTGCTACTCTCTGCTCTGATACAGCAGTCGTCTGTGCAGTGGTGTCGATGCTGCAATGTAGAAGTGAGTGATGTTTGTTTCCACATACACAACCTCCATCAGATATACATCTGTCCAACTTATGGCCAGTTCTGAGACAGTTTGCACACAGGTAGTAACATCTAATAATCTTTGACTAATTTTGAAAATTTAGAAGCTAGTAACAGTGATGTGTCATATTTAAAATAGAGAGTTGAGGGTTGTTACACTACATCACTATGATATTCTTACTTGAACGCGTTTCGGGAGACGGCTTGACGGCTTCTGTATGATTGTTTTAGAACCTTATGATGAAGCTTAGCCTTTGAGAGAATACTGAGTATTTTGGGAAGGTTTTAATACCTCTAAAGCTTGGTATTGTGTTCTAAAAATTGTTGTAAATCTGTTAATCTTGAAAGCCCCTATGCATGGGGTGAGGTTTCCCAAGCCTTTTTTATCGCTTCATCCACCTTCTCAGAAACTAGCTAAACAAGTAATAATTCATGAAGACTTATTTCTGAGGTATGTGACTGTATGGCATTAATATTACTTAAAAGCTCACTGATTAGTGTTCTGAGTACTGCTGAAGTGCCATGAAATGTAGAAGGTAACTTTAACAATACATTTACATGACGAGCTGTGATAGTATTGGATTATTGTAATGCTCCATTACAATTTGCCATGCTGCTGCAAAATTGCTCTGATTTAGTGGTAAATTTTTAATTAATTGGGTTCACCAGATAGTGAGAAAATTAAATAGTGGCACTTATCAACATCTGCAAGGAATTGTTATCTATGATTATATGCTAAAAAGTATTGCAAAATTGAAATTATATCCATTTTTCATAGTCGACTGAAAATATTGGCAATTTAATTGTAAATAGTTTAATTCTTGGCTCTGAATCTGAGGAATCTGTACTAAACAAATTAATTTCAGCTAGCTCCTTTGCATTTGCTGCTGTTGCACACAAATGTTTTGTTAATGTCTCTACCTTAAAGAATAAGTTTTCAAAATTCTCACAATCAGATTTACAACTACCATCCTCATCCCCACTTTCTAGCTGTTGCTGCAACATATACTTTTTCCATATTTCAGGTAGGTAATCTATTTTTTCTTACTATCACTTCACATATATTTACCCTGTTGTATTGCTTTAAGGAATATACAATATGCATTAGATTGCCTTTATTACTCCTCGCTGCTGTATGAGCATTCATCTTTGCTCTTTGCCACGGCCTGCAGCTGCTGATTTCTTGAATGCAAAATGCCTTCTTGGCTTCTAATTGTGATGGATATTTATGCTAACTGATAATATCTGGTTTTTGAGGACCAAAATGTTGAAGAAATAACATTAACTCTGATAGTGTTTGCAAGAAGACTGTTTATTGCACAAAATATCTTTTCTCTCTGTTACAAAAAAAAAAGTTGAATCCATTGTTACAAACTGCCATCCTTAACAGTGAGGGTTTTCTAAAAAGACTTTTTTACGCGGCATCAATAAATGTGTATTTCTGGTGAAATCTTGATATCAGATTTTTGGTTGGAATATAGCATTTGCTCAACCAATTAAGAGATAGGAGGTAGAGAAAATAAAAATAGTTCCATGCCATATTTTAGATTTCCAAGGGATTATAACATGTAAGTAAATGCAAAAAATGTTAGTATCATTTTGTCATGTTGTAGTTTTAACTGCAGTGCAGTGCAGAATATGAAAAATACATTATAAACTCAGAACAATTGATTGCTATCATCTTGCATGAGACTGATTATTGCAAATCACAAATTATATTCACCTTAGTGGCTCTCAGTAGCAGGTAGAAAAAATAAGCAACAACAATTGGATACAATCTTTGACCCAAGTTACCTGAATAGAAACCACCAAATGTCAAAATTTGTTTATTTGGAAGGTTACTGTGAAGTAATAAACTGAGACAAACTTTATCCTGTAACTTCCTGATATTTTTAATCTAGAACATTTTTCTGTATGATTGCAGGGGGTCTGAAAATATGGGAGTGCACAGGAGATCTCTTGAGATTTCTGCTTCAAGAAAATGTTGAGATGAAGGGGAAACAAGTGTTAGATCTTGGTTGTGGAGCAGGTCTTCTTGGCATACTTGCTCTCCTACAGGGAGCAAAGTCTGTCCACTTTCAAGATTATGTTAGTAATATTTCATTGGCAATAAAGATGAATAATCCTTGTAAAATATGATATGGCCCCTTGCAAATTTTTATCCAATGAAATCGCATTGGGAATTATATATGCCACCCATATTTTCCTGCCAGGTGCTGTGGAATAGAAAGTAGTTGGAATAGACTGAACTGCTTATCTTCAAGGTGGGGTAAGATGGAGGTATTATGCTGACTTGAAAGAAAGAAAAACGAAAGCATATTGCCTATATCAGATAAAAGTTTGAAAAGGGCCATGCATAGATTTCGTTTACAAAATACTGTATATATTACATGCTAAAACAGTAAAGATGAATAACTCTGTACTTACAGAGTTTTGCAATGTACAGTATGAATTGTGTACTGCTCATTGTTAATCATCATTGCTGTCACTTTTTTACTTTCTCAGCTGTTGATTACTTCCTTTTATTTTTTCATTCTACTTTAACACTTTCCAGATTAGACATCCAGAATGATGTGCATTTATAGTCACATGGTTCTTTCTAAAGATAATTTATAGTATTATTGTACAGAAAGTATATTTGCATGGCTGAATTTGTTGTACTTTACACTTAAACAAAAATAGATCTCTAATAAAAGCTTCTTTGAAGCTAAAATCAGTGAAGTTGTAGAATGAAATAGTAGTCAGTCATAGTCATCTTTATTCACCATAATATTCTTTTACAGAATTGGGCTTTGTCAAGTATTGGTTACAATAATAATACACATACATTTACATAGCTTGGATACTCATGCACTATTATTTACATTGCACAAACATAATTTGCAAATACATGGCTTGCACTTTTGACAATTATTGCTGGAGTTGTTGAGGTGTTTAAGGAACTCCTACGTGCTATAGAAGCAGTGTAATACTAAGAATTTCTTTACTACATGCTTGAATCATTTGCATTTAGGTCTGAATAATACATTGAAGTCAGTGATTCAAAATTATTTCACTGTGGTATGTTCTCCGAATTTAAGTGAATGTTCTTACGGTGTGTAATAATGATATTTAACAAAATAGCTAAACATTAAGTTGTTTACAGCATGTAATGTAAGGTTTTTAAAAAAGCACTTCAGATCCAAATGATGATGATGATGATATGGGGATTAAGGGCGCTAAAGGTCATCAGCACCCTTACAATGTATAAAATTTAAAATCCAGAAATTAAAATACGGGGCACAAACCCGCTTAGTCGAAGCAATAAAAGACATATCAAACTCTAAACACCACCACACTAAAAACTTGCTAAATCAAACGATAAAAGAGTAAACTACATGTCAGGATCTGTAGAAGCCAAGAGACCAGAGCGCCATATGGCCCCAGGGTAGAACAGCCCCCCATTAAAACGAACAATATAAAATCACAAAACTAAAAGACGCTCAGCGCATTAAATGCATCGAATAAAACCACTGTCACGGATAACACACAAAAGACATTCTACAGTATGCGTGTTGTCTGCCAAAACGTTGGCTATACCAACAGGCAGAGACACAAACGTGCAAGTGTGCTAAAACCTGACACTCTATTAAAATATGACGCACACTGATCACAGAGTGGTGCGGGATCACCACTAAACAAGTGTCTATGACTAAAAACGCAATGTCCGATACGAAGTCGGGTTAAAATCACCTCTTCCCGACGAAAAGAGGTGGCCCAGACAACCGGGATAGCTTAACCTCCCGCAACTTGTTCCTCCGGAGGGCCGTCCATTCATCGCGCCAAAGCGAGAGGATGCGGTGCCGTAAAATAACATAGAAATCAGTGGAGGGAACAACAGAGGTAAAAATTCTGGGCGATAAAATTGCCGATTTGGCAGCGGCGTCGGCAGACTCGTTCCCCAAGATGCCCACATGACCTGGAATCCATAGAAAGGAGACGCTGGTGCCAGAGGCACCAAGCGACTGCAGCAGGTCATGTATGCGCTGTACGAGGGGGTGGTAATTGTACAGCGCGTTAATACTCTGAAGGTCACTCAGAGAGTCCGTACAAACAACACAGTGCCGTAAGTCGTACCGCTGAATGTATAAAACAGATTGATAAATACCAAAAAGTTCGGCGGTAAAAATCGAACATTGCCCAGGTAAACGAAAGGTAAAACTATGTTCACAAAAACAAAGGCACACCCTACTCCAACATCAGTCTTAGACCCATCAGTATATAGAAAATTAAAGTCCCCGAAGTGCGCCTGTAGTTCTAAAAACGCTGATCTAAGGACTGAAGGAGTGGTCTCATTCTTCGGCATCGACGTTAACCCAAGGTGACAGTGGGCCTCAGCGCGCAACCATGGAGGAAAAAGCGTTTCCCCCTGGGAAGGGCCGGCGCTGGCGTAACTCAAAATGCCGAAGACGCTGTCCAAATCGAACCCCTGGAGGGAGCAATGCTGAGGAGCTAACCAAATATTGCCGATCAAGCGAATCCTCGTAAAATACCTCGAAGGACGGGTTGTCAGGCAAGCATGAGAGTCGACATGCATAGCTGCACAAAAGCATCTCACGCCTGAAGGACAGCGGAGGCTCTGCAGCGTCAGCGCACAGACTGGGTACAGGGCTAGTTGGAAAGGCCCCTGTAGCGACTCTTATACCACGATGATGAATGGCATTCAAGCGACGTAACACAGATGGACATGCAGATGAATAGACAATGCACCCGTAATCAAGCTTAGATCGGACCAAAGAGCGATAAAGACGAAGGACGGTCCGATCGGCTCCCCAGGATGTGCCACTTAAATCACGTAAAACATTAAGAGAACGATCACACTTTGCTTTTAAAAAGGAAATGTGAGAAGTCCAGCTCAGCTTTCGATCAAAGATCAACCCCAAAAATTTCACCTCGTCTGCAAATGGAAGGACCTCCGGCCCAAGATGGAGAGAGGGCGGAGGGAAAGCCTTCCGGCGCCAGAAATTAATACAGACGGATTTCTCGGCGGAGAAATTAAAGCCGTTGGCGTTACTCCAGGCGTAGAGACGGTCGATACAGCTCTGGAGACGGCGTTCGAGCAGACAGGTCCGCCGTGAACTACAATAAATGGCAAAATTGTCAACGTAAAGGGACGATGAAATGCCGGGTGGAATACAATCAACAATGGGGTTGATAGCAATCGCAAAACGTGTGACACTGAGTACAGAGCCTTGCGGTACACCGTTCTCTTCAATAAAACGACTAGATAAAACCGAGCCCACACGTACACGAAAGACGCGGTCCGTCATAAATTCCCGAAGAAATATGGGAAGACGACTGCGTAAATTCCATGCGTGAAGTGTACGTAAAATGCCGCCCCTCCAACAAGTGTCATAAGCTTTCTCTAGGTCAAAACCACACTTTCTCAGAAACCTATTCATAATATGCGTCGACAGAGAGATCCGATGGTCGACGGTAGAGCGGTGGCGACGAAATCCGCACTGAGCGTTCGCTAGAAGTTTCTGAGACTCAAGCCACCATGTCAACCGCCTGTTGATCATGCGCTTCATCACCTTGCAAATGCAAATGGTGAGGGAGATAGGCCGGTAGTTGGCGATCCTTCCCAGGCTTAAGGATAAGGACAATGGTGGCTTCGCGCCAAACGGAAGGAAAAACGCCGTCTTGCCAAATACGGTTATAGACCTGTAAGAGAAAGAGTTTAGTGACGGCTGAAAGGTTCTTTAACACCAGGACATGAATGCCGTCCGGCCCAGGAGCAGAGTGCCTAGAGCAATGAAGAGCGTGCTCCAGCTCCCTCGTTGTGAAAAGTTCATTATAACACTCCTTATTAGCAGACCGAAAATTAAAGGTCTCGTAATCCAGCCGGTCCTTTGAGAGTGCGAAAGCCGGCGGAATAATGGGCAGAACTGGAAACCGCCTCAAAGGCAGCACCCAGAGTGTTAGCAATGCCAGCCGGAATCACTATGGTGGCATTCGAAACCTGAAGGCCAGACACAGTACAATGCGACACTTTACCGGAGAAGCGACGAAGTTTATCCCAAACAAAAGACGAAGCGTGAAGCGATTAAAAGACTCCACAAAGAGAGTCCAGGACGCCTTCTCGCTATCCTGAATAATGCGACGAGCCCTGGCGTGTGATTGTTTAAAAGTAGCCAAATTATCAAGTGCAGTTCTACGGGCACGAACGGCGTCCCGACAGTCTTCGTTCCACCACGGAACAGGAATACGCTGAGGGTGAGAGGACGAACGGGGAATTGTGCGTTCGGCGGCAGATACCATCGTAGAGGTAAGGTGCTGCACCATTTGGCTAACGTCAGTGAAGGACTGGTCCTCAAAACACACGAGGCTGGAATACAATCTCCAGTCGGCTTTTCTGAATATCCAGGTAGGTACTCTGGAATGCTGGACGTGGTGAGACAGAAGAGAAACGATGCAAGGGTCGCTGGAATAGGTGTCAGCGACGACGTTCCACTGCAGACGACTAGCAAGCTGGAGTGAGCAAACGGCAAGGTCCAAGTGAGAGAATGTACCAGAAGAATCAGACAGAAAAGTAGGCTCACCTGTATTTAGGATGGAGAGGCTGAAATCAAAAAATGTCGGTAAGAAGAGTTCCCCTAGCACAAGCCCTTGGCGAACCCCACAGGGGGTGATAGGCATTAAAATCTCCCAACAGAAGAAATGATGTTGGGAGAGCGGACAGGAGATCTCGAATGTCCGCGTTAGCTAGGGGAGACGATGGAGGTGAATAGATGGAGCAAACAGAAAAGAAAAAGCCGGGTAAGTGAAGTCTTAACGGCAACAGCTTGCAAGTCGGACGTAAGTGTGAGAGTCTGAAAGTGAACGTCGTTACGCACTAATATCATGACACCTCCATGAGCAGGAGTACCCTCATCCGGTTCAAGATCATAGCGAACCGGAGCATACCCTCGGAGATCAAAGGGATCGTGAGGGCGAAGCTTAATCTCCTGCAAACACACAACCGTAGGTGAATGGGAACGCAATAAAAGTTGCAGTTCCGCCCTATGCGATCGTACACCACGTAAATTCCAGGTCAGGATAGCCATGAATAAAAGGGATAAACTTCCTACTTAAAAGGGCGGCTCAAAATAACTTTTTGCTTAACCTTGGGCCTCGGGCTTTTTGTATGGAGTTGGTCAGACTCCATAGGCTCCTCGAAGGGAGGGGGCCCACGCGCTCAGTGCCAGAAACCAATTCAAGCGCCGAGAATCGGTTCTGGGTGGCAAGGGGTGAAGGGGGCTGCTGAGCGCGGCTTGTCCCAGGAGCATCCTGGGACTGCGACCTTCGAGGAGAAAAAGGTGAACTTTTCTTACCGCGCGCACGCGGAGGGTCTTTGAGCAAATCTTCCTTGCGTAGTTTCTGCTTGGACTTCTTATCAGTGGCTTGGGACTTCATAACCTTAGGACCAGCTTTAGATGGCTTGGTAACTATAGCAGAAATAGACGGCCGGATGGTAGTGGCGGTAAATGCAGTCATGGTCCAGGTCTGAGTTTCGGCATCTCTCCGTGGTACTGGCAAGGTAACAACAGAACTGAACGTACCTGATCGCAGGAGTGAAGGTTGGCGCGCATGGTAACGCCTCCGGGCTTCAGCGAAGGAGAGTTTCTCCTTTACACGGATCTCCTGGATCGCCTTCTCATCCAAGTACCGCGGACAGTCGGCAAATGACGCAGAATGAGACCCTTTGCAATTGACACAGACGGGGGTTGATGAACAGGTACCATCGTGTGAGGGCTGACTACAGGAGGCACAGATGGAAACGGCATCTTGCATGAGACTAGCATATGCCCAAAACGTTGGCATTTAAAACAATGCAGAGGTCTAGGAATATAGGGCCTCACCGCAATACGTTCGTACCCTGCTGAGATATTCGTAGGCAGATTGACACCATCGAAAGTTAGAAACAGGGTACGAGTGGGTACCAATACACCGTCGCGCTTAGCTTGCACTCGATGAACTGCTGTCACCTTTTGATCAGAAAGATATTCAACCAGTTCATCGTCCGACAAACCATCGAGGCTATAGGTGGTAACGATGCCTCGACAGGAATTCAAGGTGCAGTGCTTCTCAACATGGATGGGATAACCGTGGAAAAGCGTAGAGCGCAACAAGCTATTACTTTGCTGATCGGACTTTGTTTGTACTAACAATGAACCATTTCGAAGGCGAGTGCAGGAATTAACTGGACCAGCAATTGAGGCAATGCCCTCTGTATTATAAAAGGGTTCATCTTCTCGAAAGATTGTCCTTCCTCAGTTCGGGTAATCACTAAGTAACAACCAGATGGCGGTGGTGCTACTTCTGTTACAATTACTTTTCGGCGCTTGTTATTTATAATGAAGAAAGAGGGCTCCATAGTGAAAGAAATCCTCCACCATTGCAACCATCTCCGACCTCGGACACTGACTTCCCGGGCATTACCCCGGCTTGAGTGAGTGGCCTATCCATACACGTCTACCCTAGGATCGCACCTCCCAGAACATAGACAGAGGGACCCAATGGCCGTTGGAAGTCAGCAGCTCATGCAATGACCCCCCCAAGGGACTGCAGTTGAACAGCGGATATGAACACAAACCCTACATGATGACCCCAGGTGGTTGGGGATGATGCCATTACCCACTCACCCAGCTGCGCACCTAGTGCGCGGGTATTCGTCAGGCTGTGTTCACGGAGGATTAAAAGAAAAGATAAAACAAATCAAAACTGTGTGGGCGTTTCACACTCAAGGTAGGCCGGCGAGGAAGGAAAAGAGATATAAGAATGAATGGTCGTGGTGCAAAATATTTGTAGATAGAGAGATCAAGAAAGAACGATGGCAAGGGGCAGCATGGAATGAAATGTAAAGAACGCATGAGAGCCTACCTTGAGTCCCCCGGTCACGAGGATGAACCCACCTCGATCAGACAAGGATGGAGGGATGATGATGGTGATGAGAGGCTCGGGCAACCCGGTACACCAAACCTGTACTCACATAAGGTGAGCCCCTGGGGGATTCAGATCCAAAGAGCTTTGGATAAAAAAGATACCTTGAGAAAGCAAAATTGCCCAAGCAGTACTTCAAGAAAATAATTTTAAAATAAGGGGAGAGTTGTATAGTGGAGAAACAGGAGAATTTGGACAAGAGACATTATTTTGATAGAAGAATTAAGCCTTTCTACTGATATATTACAAACTGTATATACTCTATATTTTGCTATAGCTAGAATGTTATATGAACTAGAGTAAGTAGTTGGACAAAATAAAGAATAAAAGGTTGAACCAATGACTGAAAGAGAACATGACAAAATCTAATTCTGTAAAACAATATTATGGTGAATAAAGATGACTATGACTGACAACTATTTCATTCTACCACTTCACTGATATTAGCTTCAAAGAAGCTTTTATTAGAGATCTATTTTTGTTTAAGTGTAAAGTACAACAAATTCAGCGATGCAAATATACTTTCTGTACAACAAAAAGAACAACAATCATTTTGCATTATACATTTTTATTTATATATTCTATTGTCTGAAACGGGACACCTGGTTCACTGTTTCCACATTTCCAGTAACAAAAGCAAATCTTTATATTAATCTGAAGCATAAAAAATATTTAAGGGGAGATTAAATGTCCTATTCTGTCAATGTTAAATTAACTTTGTAAAATCCCATTGACCTAGAAACTACTGGAGATATCACTCTGAAATTTTTATAGGATAAATTTTAATACTTGTAAGTAAACTGAAACATATTTATGAGGGAATACCTGTCAGAAAGAGTGGTATGGGTTTTAAAAATAATTTTTGTTCTAAAAATTACTTTTTTATGCAAAATAATTTATTGTGACCAAACATGTGCGTACGTGGATCAGTTTCACTGTTATGATGTTAACATATGTTTAAAATTTCATCCTTCTATCATTATAGTTTCAGAGAAAACCGGGCATGTATTACAGAAAATGTAGTTCGAGAAAATGGTATTTAAAGGGGAAAATGTTAACAACCTTTTGTTGCAACTTGCATACTAATTAAAATAATTTAAAATACTTAAAATTGGCCAACAAACATAAATCATAAATCAAATTAAGCAGCAGATTTCAAATATTATGGCAGTGAAAAGAAAAACATGCAACTTTTTGACCAAAATCATCATTTAACTTTCCCTTGAAATGTAAGGGATATATTTTCTAAAGCATGAAACATTGTAATTTTCTTAAAACTAGGAATCACCGCAGCAGGCTTTTGACATAGTCAAATGAACTGCAGCTTATTATAAATTTAGTTTCTGCATCTTTAAAATAATTTCCATTAAATGGTCAAAATGCAGATAAAAGTTGTCCTCCGTGGACTAGTGGTACCATGTTAGCCTCTAGTTCACGAGGTCGCGGGTTCAAACCCGGTGGAGGGCAATGGATTTTTTTTGGGCGTAAAAATCCTTAGCATGGCTTCCTTCGGAAGGCCGGTGGTCCCGTGTCGTAGATTTACAGCATGTAAAGAACCTCAAGCCTGATATGGGGCCTCTGAGCAAAATTCCCAGTCTTTCACGCCCAATATAGAATGGGATGCTAAGGACCATAGTAGTTAAAGAGCATTCATAAATAATAAAAAAAAATGCAGATAAAATACTGCAGTTAACATAATATGTGCAAAATTAACAATAGTAATTAATTGTCTAAATAACTATATGCTAATTTTTTTCACTTTTTTTTTCCAATTTTCGTGATATCCAAGTAACTGCTTATTTTATTTATTTATTTATTTATTTATTATTATTATTATTTTTTCTTTCTTTCTTTTTTATGTTTAGAGATGCTTCAGTGTAGTTTTCCATATTTATTTGTTATGTAACAAAACCAAAACATGGAATACATAAATCACAACCAAACAAGAGTATTGTAGAATACTCCAATACTCCTGATGGACAAATAGCAATGATTCAGTTTCTCTTCATACACTGTAGCCACATATACATAATAAACAAATGCATTAAAGATTCCATGTTTAGAAAAAGGTGCTCCCTTGTGAACTTTAATGATAAGTATTGTTACACTTTGTTTTCAGTTAGAGCTCCTCTAAAGTTATCTTGAAAACATTTTTCCCCCTCTTTTTGGTGATAATCTTAATGCTATTTGCTTGGTAAATAGTTCATATTTTCCACTTTTAACATTGCAAAATTCAGGGGAGAAATGGCCACTTTCCAGAATGGCCAGGTCCATTGTTATCAAATAACCTTTAGATGAGGGATGGTTGCGGTATGTACAGCATAGGATCATATTGTCTAAAAAGTACCAGTTTTTAACTAATACATGGTACAACTTTCTTCATTAGTGGGCAAAATGTCTTGGGTCTCGTACAACTGTTTCTTTAATTCTTGCAAACTAGATGATAAACATATGGACTTGAGAGGAATATTTTTTTTTAAACAGTATTATATAAATTTATCATAATATTATATTTTTTCTTGCTTTTCAGAATGCATCAGTCATTTATTCCTTAACCATTTCCAATGTCAAACTGAACTCAGATGTGGGGACTTGCAGATTTTTTGCAGGAGATTGGGAATCATTTGCAAAGCTTTTAACTGCAGATAATGTGAAATATGATTTAATACTGACATCAGAAACAATCTATAACACTGAAAATCATGAGAAGCTTTGTATTTTGCTGGAGAAACTGCTTAAGCCAGATGGCATTTGGTATCCTTTGTGAACATTAATTCCATTTGATAAATATATTTTACCAAGTGGTGCATAGTGTGAATATGCATGTAATGCTTAGATGGTAATTTCAGTTCATCTTAATTGTCACATTATTTTTACAAGAGCATAGTTGTGTTCATAAAGAAGTAACTCATCAAATAAATAAAACAAAAACCAAGACTAACTTAGACTTACCACAAAAACATAGTTAAGATGTACATTTCTAAAATTAACTCATGATTTACAAATCCGTATAATGTGTAAAATTTGCAGCACAACAAACTTAACAATATGATTTAACTGAATGGTAATATGTTAAAAGAGTTTGTGTTCCATATTAATGGAACTGTTTTGCTATTTTGTTCATCGTGAATACATGTATTTTTATCTTGCTAGTTGTGTGTCTTATATTGTAACAGCAGTCCATTATAAAATTAAGAATTTTAATTATATTAATTCTTAGGTTATTGGTATTTGTTGCATCTATTCTATGAATTTTAATTTTTGAGAATCATAAGTCTTACTAATGTTTGGTGACTTCATGGCCACTCTGCTCATAAGCCTACTATGATAATTGTATTGAACTCTGCAATCTGTGTTTATACACAATGAATAAGCAAACATTTTTATCCTGGAATCAACTGTCATAACTAAAAGGACATCATATACCTACAACAGGTATTGATGATTTAATTGAATTTTGAATTGCTGAAACACTACTCCACTTAGTTAAAATTTAACAGGAACATGTTTCAGAAGCACAGTTGCTTCCATCTTCAGAGTTGATCAGACTGAAAGCACTGGAGTCCATCCTCCTGTTGCATTGGGTGTGGAGGTAGTGTTCTCTGGTTTACTTTCTGATAAATCTGCTTAGAATGTTTAAAAAATTAGAAAGCAGAAAAAGAAATCCTGAAACTAGAAGAAAAGAACATTTCAGTGGCATAACTAACAAACAAATAGATAAATATACCATAGCAAATAATTTCTGAACTTCAAACCATGCACGAATTCACAAGTCACATTACTAAAAAACATCAGCATGTCTGTAGAACTAAAAGTCTGGGAAAATATTCAGATTATTAAACGCAAGGAAGAATTAATGTATTTTTAAATCTTGCCTGTAAACATCCTACACAGTTTTATTACAAAGAAAGCAGAGGACAACACCTCTGTGCCTAATGCAACTAGAGACTTGGACATGAGCGTTTTCCGTTGGACCCAAGGCTGAATATAGAAGCAATTCCTTTTGAAACATGTGTCTGTTAAAGTTTAAGCAAGTGAAGTAATGACTCAAAGTTCAATTAAATTATTGATTCACTTGACTGTCTCAATTTTCTGCACATATAGTGGTTATAACATTATCCACCTTATTCTGGGATTTCTGGAGCATTGTATTGTCTTTTGTCTTCTGCTTAAACACCTTTTAGTATAGATTCTTCAAAATCTATTTGCTACAAATGTTTTAAGTATCAGCAGATGTGTTAGCTGTAGCAAAACCTCTTCTGTTCTTGTCATCGGCCAAGCTTGGTTCTTTTTGCGAAGTTTCCCTGTGTGGTAAAATATGAAAAGATAACCTTTCTCCATGTCCTTCATTCTGAGCATGGGAAAAAAAAAACAACATAGTACATTACTATTTATCTAGAAACATTGTAATGAGATGCCTTTTAAAAGTAGTAACATGAGCATATTATTTGATTGGCAGGAATTACTTTCAAATTAAACAGGATTTGATTTGTCTCCTAATAATGTGAAAATGTAATATTTAATGTTTGCCTCAGAAATAATATTTTTTTCACCATCTCTTGCTTAATAGACATCTACTAAGATATAAAATAATTTTCAATTGAGCCTGACAAATACCTTGAAAGCACAACATTCATTGTTTGCCAGCTTTATTACACACATTTTTATTTTTATTGTTTTAAGAGCTGTTGTAGAAATTTAGAAATATCCTTGCAGAAATATCAGATATTCGGCCATATATTTTACAAAATTAGCACAAAATGCTGTCAACAGTATATAAACAGATTGAACAAAATTTTTAGTGTTGCGTTATGTAATTAAATATATGTTATGTGCTTCTAAACTCCATAACAGTTACGTTGATATTGTAATGAAAAGAAGCTAGAAAAAGTGATGTGTATTGAATTTATTTAAAGGTGAGTCGGAATTGTTACACTAACATCACTTAAGTTTACTCACTTAACATGTTTCTTTCTTAGGAGCGGCAGGCTGAGCGAATGCTCGGTTAGTTACCCGAAGGTAATAACGTCGACTATTGTCGAGGACAGGCTGAGCGTAAGCTCAGTTAGTTACCCTGTAGCTTCGGACCTCCCTGCATAGTCGGATTAGCTTTTGAGGATGGGAACAACCGTTTCCCGAAACATGTTAAGTGAGTAAACTTAAGTGATGTTAGTGTAACAATTCCGACTCACCTTTAAATAAATCCATAACAGTTATTAATAGAGTCAACTGAAAACTTCAATGTCACAGCTGGGATTTGAACACGGTTTTCCTGCTCTCCGTGCGGTTGCAAGTAAAATCCATAACAGTTATTTATGCACATCTTAAAATACAGCTGCCCTTCATTCATCCCACTTCATTATTTCAAACACAATATTACTAATATTTCCTTAGCATAGTATTTTAGCTATCTGGCTGCAAAGACGTTTTATTTTGGAGTTGGAGGAGGGGTAAGACAGTTTGAGAGCAGACTGCAACAACATGGTGTTCAGAAGAGTAGATTGTGTTGGAAATGCTCAGAAGGTCTATCTTTTTTTCTTATTGCTTCCAAAATGGCTTCAAAGTTAATTTTAAAATGTATGTGCAACTGTAAGGGAAAATGTGAATGTCAGTTTTCACATTGATAGCACTAAAATGCAGATGTCAGACATATATCTTTTCATCTCAAGCACAATAGCTATTATTACAGTGCAAACTAAATATATATGTTGACTAGGGTTACTACTTTTTGCTCAAGCAGTTTGGGACACACAAATTCTAATAGTAGCAAAAGTAGTATATTGATAAAAATGGTAGCCATTGTCAGAAGTGATCCTTAATTAACAAGTATAATTCTGTATGCTACTGTCACTGGTTAACTAAAGTGAAACTTGAATTATTACATTAGACTAATTAAAATAAACAAAGGTTATGCTGATGGGTGCTTTGTAATTTATTGGTTAAAAAGTTAATTTCTACATTTTTAATACAGGAGTTGATATTATAAATGCAAAAGTCATATTAATGTTGTTATAATTTTGTCATAATATTACTTTGTTCCCTTAAAACAGGAAAATGTTTGCCTGTTTGCTATGTAGATTTAAATGACTGAAACTATTACATTTAAACTTTGTATACCCAAGTAACAAGCTGAAATTTGTTTATCTTATCTATTGTTTTTTTCTGGTATCCATTCATAGTGGCTATGTGGATAATGTGTTGGTATTCTTTCTGGAATTCCTCTTTCTCCAATGGTATATGTACTAACCTGTTTGTAATACTATTTAAAATTGCATGTTTGTGGCTTGTAGGATTGTAGCTATTGTTTTTAATATAATTTTCTGTGTGAGCTGGTTTTCTGTAAATTCCGAACGTTAGTTTGTTGTGTGCATTATTTCTGATGATCCTGATGTCTAGGTAAGGTAATTGGTCATTTTCTTCTTTTTCTATTGTGAATTTAATAGATCTTTTTTGTAAATTCAATAATTTCAAAGCATCTTCTGAAAGTTTTTTTGGAACAATAGCAAAAATATCATCTACGTGCCTATACCAGGTTTTGAATAGATGTGGGAAGGATTTAGTAATATGGCATTCAAAATGGCTCATATATAGTTCTACTAAAAATGGTGAAAGGGGGTTTATGGGAAAGACAGTAATACATCCAAAAACGACTACTTTACTCAGACAACAAAAACCGCAAGCATATAGGAAATTCACTTATCACCCTTGGACACATCATAAATTTCAAAGGATTTTCAAGAAATACATCACCACCCTGTCTCCACAGAATAACCACAATATACAGAAACTACTATGCAACAGAACAAAAGATCCTATCCCCAACGATAAATCAGCTGGTGTATATCAAATTGTTTGTAATGACTGTAACCTGGTATACATAGGAAGAACCAAAAGAAATCTTGAAATAAGACTTAAAGAGCATATGAGATGCATTTACCAAAAGCAGCCAGATAAATCATCAGTAACACATCATTTCTGGTCTTCAAACCATGAAATCACTCCAAACATAAACTCTTAAAACCGATCAACAGCAGCAATAAATTGGACATCTGGGAAAAAATACATATCGTCAAACACAGGAATCACCTAATGAATTTCAAAGTGCCGCCACCTAGCAACCTTTGGAGGTTCATCAGCCCAGCACCGAGAACACCACTAGCCACACACATTCCCCAGACAATAACCGACAAAATCAGTTGAAAACATACTGACGATGGGAGCAAACCGGCTCCTGAAACACGTTCAAGTAAGAACATTTTAGTGATGTAGTGTAACAACCTTCAACTCTCTTTATTTTAAATAAAGTTATGCATCTCATATGATACAGATAAATAGAATATAATTAAGAGAAATAGATTATAGGGTAACAAAAACCATTAAAATTGTTCAATACCATTCATAATACTGTTATTCATATAATATTTATTTTTTAAGTGATAATTTATTTAAATAATGACAATATGTATAATTATTGCTGAAATCTCAAAATAGCTATTACTGAAATACTACAAACTACACTTGTACATTAGGGTGGTCCTTATGCTTTTACTCTATAAATATGTACTTCTCAGCCTCTGAATTGGTTCCTTTAACTTGAAAAAGATGTGTTTAAAATTTCAGGTTCATTGAACAATAAGAATATGTGCCTTATTAGCCCTGAAGTAGTGCACACAAGTCTGCATTAACTGCAATATACTCTTGTCAAGTCATCATATTCTCACACATTGTGTAGTGTGTTTGGAATGTCATTGTCATAGTTGCATTTCTCCTGTTTAAAGACAGCTGCCTAGTACCGCAAATAGTGAAGTGCAACATATAAATGTGAAACCTTTAAAATGGCATTGAAAAACATACTTTGTGAAAATGTTTATTTAATTGAAAGTGACACTAACCAAATTATCTGTTGTAAATTGCCATTGAATAAACAGTTATTATGTTTACTGTTTTATAATACGAGAAAAGTGAAATTAAATTTATGAGAAAGTGCAAGATTGACAACGTATGAAGCTATAATTTTTTGGCACAAGGCACACATCCCCACAAGAGATACTCAACATTGCATTTTAAAATTAGTTATGTTCAGAATGGGTAGGTTTGCAAACAAAAATGCCATCAGGAAATCACTATTACAGGGACAAAAAGAAGTTTTCATCCCTAAACTTGATGATTTATTTGACATTGCATACTAATGCTTTACAGATGATTAATATAGAAGAGGACAGAGGTTTTGCTTTCACAGAGACAAAAAGGGAGAGTAGGTTTTGTGTGTGGCATTGACTATAGTATAATACGAGCTGAAGAAAGAGCTTTAGTGGGAAAGGAAAAATATGACTTGAAGAAAAAAACATGCTTATGATGAATTGGAGAGAACTTGCATTTGATAAATTTAGTTCATTTTTACTTTCTCTACTACGTATAGTAAGTAGGGGAAGTATTGCATTCCACCCAAAAATTCGATACCGAGATTTCACCGGAAATACATGTTTTGAGACCCCCTGAATCCAAAAAAAGCATTTTTGGAAACATGTCCGTGTGTGTGTCTGTGTGTGTGTCTGTGAACAGCATAACTCAAAAACGAACAGTCGGATAAACACCAAACTTAGTATTTAGATTCAGTATCTTCCAGAGATGCGACACGAAGGTTTTCAAGAAAATCCCCCCACCCCAGACTACCCTTTACATGGAAGATTTTTCGAAAATTTTAATTTTCTCAAAAATGGCTCTAACGATTTTGATTAAAATATCATATGTTTAAGATAATGTCATGAGAAATGAAATGTATATCTTGAATTTTCTGGGAATGTCTCCAAAAGTATTCTTCATTGTGAACGACTTTTGCATAACTGGTAAACCATAAGGCATAGACAAAATTTTACTACACAAAAAATGTAGATCGCGTTAAAATACACAATTTATGTCATATACATTTCCTTTGTTGAGTGAACCGTTTTCGAGATATTGCTTGTTATTCCCTTAAATTTTCCAATACTTATACTTTTTCTCAAATTCGTTATTCATTTGTTTTATGTCCTGGACATGCAAAGAGAATGGAATGCACCACATAGCAACCAGCGTTAAAATATTTGACTATCGCTTAAAACCTACCACATTCCCCTTGCATCTACAAGAAAATTACCAATAAGATTGACATCTCGATATCTCGATTAACATGAAGCATATGGAGAATAGGCGTTTGTAAAAATAGATTGTACAAGAGTAGAGAAAGTCATGTGAGTGTAACACATCAGATTTTTTGTATACCATCCAAGGCTTGGCACATAATTACATTAATTTTGTAGTATTATACATTTTAATTATTAATAATGTTACTACTATATTGTCATTTTGACTGATTATTGTTACTCTATTATGGTTACTATTTATTAATTTATTTACTTTTAGATGAAACTGTTGAGTTAATGTCATCGGAAATAGTGATGACGAAGTGGCGCCATATAACCTAATAGATGGAGGTATGGCACAACCATCTTCCTCACTATTGAGAACCTTCTCTGTACTTCCATGAAGGAAAGGGCTGTTCAAGAATTCATCACCCCAAAACTTGCAGCAGCATTGGACAGATGTAAACTGAGTGACAGAGATGCAGTGCACCTTATAATGGCAACTGCTGAAGCTTGGACCATAATATGAGCGAGTTATTAATTAATAGATCATCTATTTATTGAAATCGTGTGCATTTTCAAGTTCATACTCAAAATGTGTGAACTCAGACGCCAGTGTCTAAATTAAATAGTACTGTTGTCCATTGGGAGGGAAAATTCTTCCAGGAAAAAAATATGTCGACAAGCAACCTGTGAAGTGGCTACTAAAGACCAAGAAATACTTCTTTGGATACCACAATTACTTAAAGTAAAGGTGAATATGAAGAAGCAGCAGCGAACCAGTTACTTTAGGAATGGGGCCTCACAAAGTACTTTGTCAAATACTATTACACTTAATGGAGCATGCATACTACTAGAACAGCATATTGGAAGAGGCCTTCTTGAACTTCATATGCAGACATCATAATGTGAGATTATTCTAAAATGTGTTTTTGAAGCAAAAGTGGTACAGGGTCATCAAATTAAGTGGCTACACTTTTAACAGCACCTGGGTCGCGGTCGCACGCCACTTTCCTCCTGACACTTTTTTCCCTTATGCATCAGAACAAATAGGATGAATGGACAAAGTCAACTATAACCATTATTATTTCAAAATTACAACATTTAATGTCCCTTACATTGCTTACCTTTTCAAAGAAGATGTTGGAAATGTCCTCTTTCTGCTCGAAGGTAGGCATTACAACATCTTAATGGATTGCCATTAATATGTAGCAGTTCTTCTTGGGATATGTTGGTCATTTCTTCCTGTTTATTATTTTGTAGTTCTTGTAATGTTCGGGGATTAGATTTAAACACTTTGTCTTTCAAATTGCCCCACAAGTCGAAATCACAAGGTGTGAGGTTTGGGGATCGAGCAGGCCAAATCCCTACACTGATATCATTGTTACCAAAGATGTCAGCAATTGCATCCAAAGAAGTGCGAGCTATATGGGCTGTAGCACCATTTTGTTTAAATATGCTGTGCATTCACTCTTCTTCTGTCAGTTGAGGGAAAAACTGTTCCAAAATTAAGGTTTGGTAGCATGCAGCATTAATTCTTTCATAAAAAAAAATTAGGGCCAATTACTGTAGTTGCACTCACAGCAAGTCAAACACCGACTTTGGGATTATGCAGTGGACCTGAATGTATGAGTTTTGGATTTTGAGTTGTCCAGTAGTGATTATTTTGAGAGTTAACTCATCCATTCAAGTGAAACTACGCCTTGTCACTGAATAACACAAATTACAGATTTATGTTGCTGCTACGCATGGACTCCAGAAACCAGGTGCAAAACTGTATTCTTCTCTGCGGGTCCCTCTCCTTCAAGGCTTGCACTTCTGTTGTTTTGTAAGGCCATAATTTGAGTAGCTTTTGTCACTTTTTATGCTGACCCATAGCTGACTCATGCTTGCTGTGCTAACTTCGAGAGAGACTTTTGCAAACGTTCTAACCATGCACTGATTTCATCAATATTTTCCTCTGTTAAAATGTGATGTGTTCGATTTTTTTTCTGGTCTAACACTGATCCTGTACTTTTGAATTTCTTGACTATTTTATGAACTGTACTTCTGTTAGGCGGATCAACATCAGGAAAGTGTTCCTGAAATTCTCTATGATACAAAGGCGAGATTCATGTTTTATAAAGTTGCAACAAATGAAAGCTCTTTGTTCTGTAGTAAATTGGATCATGACTGGACTAACATACAACTGAAAACGCTATCTTCTGCTTTCGTTTGTCATACATGGTGCAAGTCGGAAGGTCACGCCATATGTGAGGCAATAATGGGAACTGGAATCTCAATAGGCAAATGGTGCGTGCCCAAGACTAGGTGGCGCTAAGAGCGTGGCCACTTAATCTAATGGCACAGTACAATTTTCTGGCCCAACTATATCATTCTTTAAATGCTTCCAACAAGCCTGGATACAAATCAATAAAGAGAGTTTCATACCTGGTATTCAAGATGAACAGTTACAAGATATTGCTGATGATATTCTTACATTTGCATCAAAGCAACTGCTTGTAAATTATTCAAGATAGGAATACAAGGAGCTCTTGGAAATAACAGTTGTATTTCTTGGAGGTTTGCCAGCTTGTGGTATATCTTTTCGGATTCCAGGAGCGATACAATCGGGCTAGGTGAATGGAAAAATCTATTTATTGTTTGAAGATTTTTTGTTGCGCAGCAAATTTCAAATAAAAGAAGAAGAGAAGTTTAGACTATTCAGGGTTTGTTTTTTTCTCATAGGATTATAATATATCAAAGCTTGGTTTTGTACTTCTATACCTACCAAATTCTCATATCCAGATCTAAAATTTTTACAGAGCCTTTACACATATCAAGAAGTAGATTAAAACATTTCCTGTATAACAATTAAGAAATTTGTTGGGCATTTGTGGTGTTTGACTCCAGAAATTGCTACAATAGCATTTTTTGATAAGAAAGTTTTCATCTAAGAAAAACAGGATACTGGCTCTAAAAGAAAATTCACCATAAGTGATGTAAGCACATAATTATTCAGCTAAAGGACATTGAAAGGTACATGAAGAGTAATATAGAGGATTCGATCACAGCTGATTCATTTAAGTTCTTTGAAATATATAATATATCCGCTACATTCCTCAATGTTGAACCTTTTCAATGAGAGAGATTATAAAATTGTAGAAATCGTGAAGCATATCAAAGTAGTAAATGACACAGCTGAGGGGTGTAAAGTTAATCAGAGATCATAACAGTATATTAACATTCATTCATTCATTATCTGTTTACCCTCCTCTTATTTAGGACTTACACCCCCCAGGACTTACAAGCGGGTGCCTGGGGTCAGAGGCCCGTCGAGGAGCAGACACTCATGGATCAGACAGAGCATCCAGGATGGGTGATCAGCCCGATGCCTGGTATGGGATGAAGGAAGTAGATGAAACGAAATGTTTGGTGAAATGGACGAAAGGAAAGGTGATGATGAAGCAGTTGGTGGAATGAATGGCGGGGGAAACCGGAGAATCCGGAGAAAACCCGCCCAGATGCCGCTTCGTCCACCACAAATCCCACATGCAATCCCTGGGATTGAACCCGGGTCGCCTCGGTGGGAGGCGAGCGGTCTAACCACTCGACCACGGCGCCGCCAACAGTATATTAACAAAGGATGAAAATAAAAAACAGCTTGTTCCAAGCTGTTAATGATTACCATCAGGCATTTCCCAACTGTAAAAGAGAGACTCTGACAAAGAATTTTTTAAACAAAATGTACATTAAAGGGAAAGCAAATGACTTTTATGTATTTTATTCTTTTTATACTGTTTTGCTTTATTAAAATGATGCATTAAATAAGTTACACATTTAATTAAAATATAAAGCTCATTTCATTAAAAATGAAAAAGAAATGCTATTGAGGCACAGTTTATCTGTATCATAAGTGCTTAAAACATATTGCAGGTTATTTGATTTTGTAAATTGAAACAAAATTAAAGGATGAGAACTAAAAAAAATGCATTTTTTGTCCCCATATAAATGACAAGGATCACCCTATTGTATATTTGTCAAATCGGTTTTGTAGCACTGCATCACTTACACTTTAATTTATGAGAGACTAGTTTTGGGAACCATTGCTTCCAATTTCAACCTTGGGGGTCCGACTGCGGTTGTTGGTTGTAGTTGCTTGCAGCCTTCTCTGTGGTGGTGGAAAGATGAACTTCTTCACTGGTGGGATTTCAAAATTTATGAGTCTTTGTGCTTCCATATTAAAATGTTCTCTCACATTGTGAGTTGTTTAGTTGTGGCCTGTCATGCTTTTTAGTAATTTGAGATTTGGGTCCAGATTATGGTTTTCATTCCAAAAGTGAGATGTACTGCTGACTTGTCTACTTATTTTAACTTAACATTTCTGAAGTGTGCTATGGTTCTGGTTTTTAGAACTTCTTCTAGTTTTTCCCATCTAACATTTTTCACAATCCTTAGAGTTTATTTGGTATATTCTGCATCTATTGTCTAGTTTAATGGCATTTAAAGGTTGCCATAAAACTACTCAACCTGCAAGGAAAAAACCATAAAATTCACAATGAAGAAAAGGAAATCAGTGGTTAACTCCCTTTTTTAGATCCAAACATCATCAGAAATGACAAAAAGATAAATTTTTGAATTTATAGAAAGCCAATTCAATCTGAAAATTACATTAAAAATGATAGCAATAACTCAGTATCCCATAAACATGCAATAATAAACAGCCTTAAACACAGACTAGTTTATGCACCCATGGCCCAAGCTGAATTCAACAAGTTAGTTAGTTAGTTAGTTAGTTTATTCATCCGTTAAAGTGGTTTGGTACAATGTACATTCACTATTGGACACGTCAAGCTATAAACATAAACAATAATAGGTTTTTGCAATATATACAATATGTTTTTACATTATACAATAGGTATTTACATGCTAAATACTATGGTTCATGATATACATTTGTGTTCAAGGAAATCATTAATAGAATAAAAGGAGTGGTTAACTAGATGTGCCTTGAGACTGGATTTCAGCTGGTTTACATTTTTAATTGCCTTAATATTACTTGGTAAATTATTATAAAGTTTAATGCCAGAGAATAAGATACTTTTTTGGTAGAGCGAGGTGTTGCAGCTGGTCACATGTATTTGTGTATTTTCCCTAGTATTGTGTTCATGCACCATATTATTAGTTATGAATAGTGAATCAGAAGCATTAATGTTCTTGACTATAAGCAGAATAACTGCATATATGTAAATGCAGGGAAGTGGGAGGATCCCCAGTTTTTTAAAGAGAGGTTTACATGACGACTTTGGGCTGACTCCTTCAATAGTTCTGATAATTTTTTTCTGTGCAATAAAGATTGACTTGCTTGTTGGAGACTCACCCCAGAAGACTACTCCATAACTTAGGAGTGAGTGCACATGTGCAAAATATGCTGCTCTAACTGTTTCTTTACTTGTGCATGTTGTCAATATTCTTAGCATATAACATAGAGAGCTGAGTTTATTATTTATGAGGCTAGTGTGGGCATCCCATTTCAGATTGCTTTGTATGCAGACCCCAAGGAATTTTATAGATTTTACTTTTTTAAGTGTCTGATTAGAGAGTTGTATTTGAGGGGCAAGATAATTTTTGTTCAAATCGTAATCCACATTGCAGAAGAAAATTTATGCAACAAAAGTTTTGTATACAAGAAGATAAACAAAGCAGCAAAAGAAATAAACACCCTCACCACAGAAAAAGATAGCAGCAGCACATTCAGGATGTTCACATACCACCCTAAAGCATTAAAAAATATCTTTAGAGAACAAAATATCATCTTGGCTCCCACTAACAGATACTCAATAAGAAACATGCTAAATTCAAAAACAAAAGATGATATTCCACCAAATAATAGATCTGGAATAAACTGTATGGATTGTGAAAAGTTTTACATAAGACAAACCAAAAGAAGCCTAAAAACCAGAGCCAAAGAATACTTCAGAAATGTTAAGTTACAAAATTTCAGGTTATACCATCTCAATTGTTTAAATTTTCATATGTGCCTCTTACACCTGTTTTGTGGAATATTCTAGTCCTTTAAACTGAAAATTTTAAGGATTTTATAAACTATAAATAAGTTGCAAAAGGAAAGATTTTCCTGAGTAAACATTTTCATTTTACACTTGTCTCCAAAACTATTACCTAAAGTGATGAAAGATACTTATGAACTCTACATTGCTTTCAAAATTTGACAGTTTGTTGGTATAGGGAGTTTGAGGAGATCAAATATACAATATTTTTCTCTCATTTTATGAATGCTGGTACCGGGAGTATTTTTGGTTCCTTGTCAACAATAATGCAGAGCCTTTATCAAATTTCGCTTCTAATAATTCTAAAGGGTAGCTTCAACGTAAAAGGAACAAAATAAACTTGATCATTGTACCTGGATTTTTCATCTACAGAATACAAGTGGTGGAGTTAATGAAAATAGTAAAAGTATTATTTGAGATTTAATGTCTTATGAAATTAATTTACTTTTTATGTCCATTTTCATACTCGAACCAAAACGAGTGTGGTATTCATGCTCACTTTCTAGAAAATTACATAATGACGTGGTGGAATGATATGTGGTTGCATTGCAGTCATTAAGCTGCACATGCAAGTGCACAATACTATAAGTATTTAGTCCATATTATGGTCTGGATATGCAAAAAAAAGGTTCTGCTTAATTATCTTGCCCAATAGATGCCTCTTAATCATACCTTATACAACACAAAAGCATGTTTGAGCATATTTTCAGCAAAAGCAGTTTTGCCAAAAGTAACTGATGCATTCGTCTGCACCTGTTTGAAATGAAAAAAAATTCTTGTTGGTAATAAAAAGGCATATTGGAGAGTTAGATTCTTTGTTATAGTAGTAACTGTCATCCTGTCTAATGCAATATTGTGACATTGTTACCATTAGATTTGAACTGTATTATTAACAGGACTTTTCTCAAGTTGGGAGGTATGGAACGGCTTGCAGTCAGCCTTGTGAAACCTTTGAGCAGGTAATTGCATATCAGAGGATTATTTTGAAAAATCAAATAATATACGGGCAGGACAATGATTGAGTGAGGGGGTATTCACAGTACATCCGCCAGATCATCAGTATGTTTACAACTTGGCAATCTGCTGAGTGACTTATCCAACCACAATGTGCATGGGTCGCCACCGGCTCTTAACTTCATATTATTCGATGATTGGTACTATATGCTTATAACTTTACAATCAGTTCAAGGGCATGAAGTTAGTAGTAGACACAAAAGAGTAATCAACCTTTCTTTTTGGCCTCTTTTATGGATGATCAACTGGAAAAAGAAGATGAAAAATTTGCAGAAACATTTTTGCCAACATAACACCTTTGTTTACATCACAAATATTATTAGTTAGAAGTTCCTTCACTAAGATAAAAATATGTCTGATATGGGCAGCTTGCTAATCTACTGTTGATTGAACAATTATTGTTCTTCGATTATACTGATGTATGTACTTAACTGGTTACACTGGTCAATGCTGAATGATCATTTTCTAAATTAAAACTGATCATAAACTATCTCTGAAGTTCTTTGATTCAAGAATGCCTAAATGGTTTGGCTCTATTGTCAATAGAAAATGAAAGGGTACGATGGATTAACACTGATAAAGTTACATAAATGCTAAAGCTTTTACAGCCGATATTATCAACTCCATTTTATAGTAAGTAAGTAATGTTATTATTAACCCAATTAATTGTACAAATTTACAACAATTTTACAAATGTATTCTTAACCCAGTTTCTAAAAATAACAATAAAATAAAATATAAAGAAAACTAACCTCTTAACTTCTGGTATCCAGCAGTGTGGAATACTGGTAACCAGCATTCCTTATCTAAAATTACAATTATAAATTTATTTAATCTCCAATACTAACTCTACCTTGAGTTGCTTTCCTTGGGCCCCAACAAACTCAAACCTTGAGGTTGTCGAGTTGTTGGGTCCTACTTACAACATATCAAATAAAAACTACTGTAATTTAATACTGATTTGCCTCTTCCTTGCCTAATTTTCCTCATCCATTTTGCTCTTACTCTGCCCAAAAAATTTCCTACTTCTATTATATTTTTCCTAGATTTTACATTTACTAACTTTTTAGCTTGAATTTCTATTGGTAAATTTAACCATTCTCTCTTTATCCTCTTTCTAAGCAACTTCGTTTTTTCACACTCTAAAACTATATGCCACTCTTTAACTTTCCGGTGGTATAGTGGGCATTTCTCCAAATCAATCTCTTTTCTCAAACCTTTCAAATTCAGCACCCCTGCCCTAGCCCATGCAAATCCTGCTCTTGCTATTTTATCACATATATCAACATACTGTTCCCTGCTCCATACTAATTTCATTTCTCTGTATAATCTCAGTGAGCTCTTAAAAGTAAAACTCGCTAATAAATCTTGTTTTTCCATTTCCTCTATTCTTGTCCTAATTTCATTCCAGAAACCTATATGTAGTAATTCTTTAGCTCTCCAAATTTCCCCAAAACCTATCTTCATCAAGGTTTCCTTTATCTTACCTAGCCAAGATTCTTTATGATTAAGTCTTTCCTGCACTATCAAACTTGATGTAAAATGTTCTGATCATCAAAATTTCTAATTCTAATCCAATAATTTAGCACTCGTTCCACAATTTTTCCTTTAATTCTCATTTTCCCTAATTCAGCTTGAGCTACTCCATTTGGTGATCTTCTTGGTAAGCCCAATATTTGTTTACAAAAGCTCCTATGGATCATGTCTATATTTACCCACCCTTCTTCCAGGCCCCAAATCTCTGCTCCATATAACATTTTCGCTTCTACTACAATAGTATAAATTCTCTCTTAACCATTTTAATTGCATTTTGGTAATTTATCTTTACAAGTTTTGATGGCTTTCATTCCATTTTTCCTTAAGCTAATGCTATTCTCTTTTGTTCGCTCCATCCACCATTGCTGCTTAATCGTATCCCTAAATAATCAAATTTTTGAACTACCTCAATTTCTCTTCCATGCCAATACCATTTCTCATCCTTCCGTAATTTATTGTCCTTTTTAAATACCATAATTTTTGTTTTGTTTACATTAATTCTTACACTCCATTTTTTGCAAAATTTATCTATCACTTCAATTGTTCTCACCAATCCCACACTACTTATAGATCCCACAACTAAATCATCTGCAAATAACAAACCAAGTATTTTCTTATTATTAATTATTGGCACTTGTCTGTTCTCTACTCTAATTGATTCCAAAATATCGTCTATGAACAGATTAAATAATACAGGACTCAATTTACAACCTTATCTTAGACCAATATTATTCGGAATGCTTCTCGTTAATTTATTTTTAGCAATTTTAATACAAAACTGATTGTCCGTATATATTCTTTGAAGTACTCTTATAAAGGTATTACTCATCCCTTTTTTGCTCAGTTTAAACCACAGTGCTTCTCTATTTATTGTGTCAAAGGCCTTTTCAAAATCTACAAATAACATGTATAATCTCCCTCTCTTGTTGGTTAAATATTTCTTTACCATTGTGTTTATAACAAAAATGCTATCTAGTGAACTTTTATTACATCTAAAACCTGCTTGAAGGACTGATAATTTTTTCCCATCTTCCACCCACTTTTGAACCCTTTCTGCCAAAACCCCTCCATATATCTTGCCTAAAACAGATAGTAGACTAATTCCCCTGTAATTTGCTGGGTTATTTATCTCCCCATTACTTTTAAATATCGGTACTACTATTGACAATCTCCAGCTTTTCGGTACCTTTTCTCCTTTAAATACATTTCAATTATATAAATTTTCCAGGCTTGTAGGCCGTGGTCCGGTTGTTTTCTTCTCTGACATTCCACTGAAAACTGCGTCTGGCATCTTCAGGAAAGTCAAAACCATGAATTCAGCTCCGGAGTCCAGACAAGACTGAATGAATGTCAAATGTCAACTACTAGGTGTTGAAAGGCAAGCAAGGAAACAAAAAATGGAAAGATGAAACATTTGAAAAATCCCATCCTATCTAATTACTTTAATCCCTTCCTATAAGACAGACCAATTTAATTACATTCTTGTACTTAAGCTAAAGTGTCTGCCCATGGTTTTCTTAATTTTAAGCACTTGAAAAAGTTTATTGGTCTTTAGAAAAATCCTTGTATGGAATGTTATATTGTACCTTGTTCTTAATGAGATTATTTCATATCTAACTCTGAGGTGCAGTAGCCCAAGACATGCCTGTTGGATCTCCTCCCTCCCTTTCTCCTCCGCTTAGGACTTCACAAGTAGGGGGCAGTACAGGGGATAGCTTGTAGTCATGCTAAGGCCATTCTGCCTCTAAGGTGTGATTTCCAAGACCATAAACTGCTACTTATCAACTAAATGTGTACCTCATGAAGCTGAATGAATTGTATTCCAGATCACCTAGCATGACAAAATACTATGCTGGTACTATAAATTGAACTGGGTTTCCTTGCACAATAGGCAGCAACATTAACATCCCTATAATGATTGCAATAGCTTCCTGGTTGAAACCTGGTACAATTGCTTAGCTTTTATAAACATTAACAGTTTGTGCTTCCTTAGCCAGGGATCCTCCTGAGTGTTTAATATGCATACTCAGTGTTATACTAGCATATATTTCCAGACTATAACATGCATTTTTTTTAAATTACTGTTTCAGGTATTCAGCGAGAAATATTGCAGATTTCCTTTAAATAAGGATTTTACCACCTAACCCAATCTAATATATGGTAGGTACGAAGTTTATATGATTGAAATGCATAGAATTACTTCAAATACAAAATGTACATGTAAAGTTGAAGTGTCCCTTTGTCTTTCAAGCATAGTACAGCATTGATAATTCAGAAATCAGTTACATGAATTATCAGTTTTCTGGAAAGCACTAAATGATAAAATAAATTAAGAAATGAGCTATGAAAATAACAGGTAACAATAATATGAATCAAAAGAAGGGGTTAAGGCTAGGGTGCAAGTTAAGTCCGTGTTATTTAATCTGTTTACCTGGAGTTGCAGTTGTGTGTTTAGAAATAAATAAACTTAGGCAAGCAACCGAAAAAGAATATTTAAGGAATACAAGTAAGATTCAATAATATTTTATGTTATGCTAGTATATAAGCAATATAAATTATCTAACTAATGTACCTATGATGAGAAATAAATACCTAATCTGTTTATTGATGATATATTAACATAGATAGTGAAGAGTAATAATTCTTTGCCAGCTATAAATAATGTTATAATCCCTGGGTTTAACCCTTGCTTCAAATAGATGAATACTGCAATGATATTGACTATAAGGCAAATCAGGAGAAGACTCAAATTATATAGTATTCAAGAAAGGGGCAAATTGGGTAAATATGTTAAGCGGAGGAACGAAGGCATAATAAAGGTAGTTACAGATTGTATTTATTTAGGAGCTAAATTCGATAAGGGTAGAAAATGGAAGAATCAGAAGAAACTAACATTGGCAAAAAGGAAAGGAGCAATGTCAGCTGTTGAGGTTGTAAATACCGGGTACAGATATAAATGTCAAATGGTTAGAAAAATATATATGGTGATTGAGGTTAAAATGTTGTATGGCATGATGGGAAATTGTGGCTGCTTTGCATAGGAAATTTTAGACCTGCTGAGTACAACAGCAAAAGAATTTGCTCAAATTGAAGTGGGAAAAGTGGGAAGAAAAGATATGATTATGGAGAGAGAGATGTTGGTGTAGAATTCTAAATTTAGATGAAAGGAACATGTTATAACAGTGTTTAGATTTTAAGGAGCAATGGTTGGAGTAGGATTCTTCGAATTAATTTGGAGAACAATGCATTGAGTAAAATTAGGAGGGAAAATACTGTGAACGGTTATAGTGTGAATATGTGAATAGATTTTGGAAAGTAACAATGAGGGGATTTGAAGATATAGCAATAAAAAGAAATGTTTAGTGAGTACCTGGAAAAAGATCTTTGGTGTTTTATATATCATAGAAACTACATGGGAAAGAGAAACATATATTGATAAATCAGCTAAAGAACAAAGACTGTTACATGTGTGGAAAAGAATAGATAAGCTTATCTACAGAATCAGGGTCTAATATTTAGAGGAAAGGAGGATATGAAACATGTATTTGAGTGCAAAGGGATGGAACTCTAGGGTGTTTAAATGAGAAATAGTTTCAGTTAGATAAAAAGATAGCTTCAATTAAACTCTTCAGTAAAGATAGTGGGAGTATGGGGAGTACTTAAGAATAAATGTAGTTGAATACTAAGAAGTAAATCAAACATAACTGTAAGAGTAGCTAAAATGTATGTGTAGATAATAAGGAAACCTGTTGTATGAATATGGCAAACCAAGAATCTGGGCTGAATGCTTAGCCATATTCTTTTGTGACTTGCTTAGCACAAATAAATAAGTAAAAAAAAAATGTGAATAAAACATCAAAAAGACAGTGACTCTGATCATTCAGATTGAAAAGACTGAGACACTTAGCTGCTAGAAAATTTCTGATATTTTTGCTACCTAATGCTGGGTATATGTTGCATATATATCTTTTGGTCAAGAATGTATGAAATATACTTTTATTTTTAATGTGAATACATTTCAAACGTGTTAGTGAAATCTGTATACCACAAGAAAACATAGAGTGCTCAATGTCCAAAATATATCCAAATACAAGCAGTCCTCATTTCATCTGAATAATTGACGCTGTACTGTATATAGACACTTTGGAATTCTGCTCTGTTGCCTTTTTATCTAAATGATGGCCCAAATTAAAGTAACATGTATTGAAGTTGCCGCCATATTTATCGAAATGTATTATCACTAGAACTCGGATTTATATGCAGTATAAAATATGAATATATGCATGCATCTATGCACTAAAAATCTGTAAAATATGCTCTAAAAACTTTAAAATATGCACTTAAAATAAAGCACATTATTTTAACTTTCTCACATTTATTAATCTTGATGAAGTAATCAGATTGTAAATTCAGTCTTAAACAGAGACATTAACAAAATTAATATTTGTTAGTCTTTCTTTCAGTCTAGTTACCATTAGTCGTTTTTATTGCAATAAACAATTAAATATTTTTCACAGTTTTCAGGAAGAAACAACTTTCTTCTGTCGCTTAAAATGTTTTTATATGAAGAGAAAGATCTCTCTACTTCACACGAAGCCACAGGACAGTATCGGAAAGAGGCTATGTCACTTACAGAATAAGCATTAAGTTCTTTTTCGGATTCTCCTTGTAGCACCTTATTCACATCCCGAAGAAACATTAAACCTGGATTTCTTGCTTCAATTTTCTCAATTTTGTTCCAAAGACACCTTCCTATTTCTCCAGGTATATCTTCGGCAACAGCTGTTTGGTATACTTGCAGGGCAGAAGATAAAGACATTCCTTTTTTTTCCAAATGTTTGTTTGCGGCTGGTATTTTAGTAAAGTAGGTCTTAATAAACACTAATTTACTCTGGAGACCCTTCTCATTGCAAGCACTCATTGCAGCAGGGATACTTGCAGCTTCATTTTTGTCCATCACGTCGAGCACCTTTTTCACGTCTTCCAGATGTTCACTGCAATATAGAGTTGCTTCAATCTATGTTCCCCATCTCGTGAGGATAGGCTCTGGGGGTAAACCAGTATCTTGTATTATATCAGTAAATAATTTCACTCTTGATGGCTCCTTCACAAACACTTTTTTCACAGAGGAAATTAAGGCATTTACTTCTGGAAAATTCGCTCGAATTTCCTCCACTAACCCGTGGAGAGCATGTGCTAGACAAGTCATATGAACTGCCTTAGGATAATATACCTGCAAAGCTTTAACTGCCTTAAGCATGTATGGTGCTGCATCTGTAACTATCACCAAGAGTTTTTCCTCATTTTCTTTACCAGGCCACAAAACACGTAATGCATCACGAACAACTCTAGCAATTGTCGAATGATTTGTTACTTCCAGTACCCTGGAGACAATGAGATGTGGCGTTTCTGGTTCAGATTGTCATTTTTCCCACGACGACATTGGCAATAAAACTCCCACACGAGTCCGTTGTTTCGTCTACAGATAACCACAAGTTTGAGTCGCCGATATCGTCTCTTATTTCTTGTATTACCTGAAAAAATAATTATTATGTTGAAAATTAGTAAAGGTAAAGGGTGTAATTTGGAGGCTCAGTTTTAGGGGAAACAAGTTTAAAAGTATATAAAAAAAGTGTCTCTTGATGAACAATTAAAGAAATCAAAACTCCGTGACACTACGGGCTATACGTAATTTGGTTCCCATTTGAAAATGTTTGTCTATAATGCATTTAAAAGTTTTAAATGAATGACAAATTTTTATAAAGCTCAAAATATTGGGGAAGGTGTTGGGGTAGTTGATACACAAACTAACTTTGTTTAATACATTTTTAAACTTACCTCTTCATAAACTTTGACAAGGTAGTTTTTCCTTATTGTTGATTCGTCAGGAACTTTTCGTCCGGAATATTTTTCAAGGAAATTTCGAAATTCCATATTATTTAACTTATTCAAAGGAATGTTGGCTGAAACTAATGCTTTGCAGATATCTTTTGAAAAATTATTACTGTCATCGTTTCCACTTCTGCTTGCAGAAAATGCTGCTGGTAAGGTTGTTTGGATCTTGGAGACATTTTTATTGATAGCATGTCTATGAGTAGCTGTTTGTAGATGTTGCATAATCTGGAATTTTTATCACAGGACGCTAATGTTGGCGCGTTTTATTAGCCAATAGCAGTTCAGTTATAATCTTTAGGCGTATCTGATCGAGGGAGTATAAATAGAAGCCAAGTTAGAGGTAAAGTCAGTCAGTCCTTCAGTTAGCCGAAAGCATTCATACACTACACGTCGTTTTCAGTCAGTCAGTTCGTCGAAAGTATTAGTTCGTCATACATCGGAGATAGATTCACAAGTTACACGCAGCAGAATTATGAAAGATCTAAAATATGGTAAAGTTAATTATACAAAAGGTTGAAGTACGTGGATTAAAAGTGATCAGTAAGAAGTTATTATAACAGTTTCAGTTTGGCGAGTATCTAGATCAATATGTAAAAGTGATAGTGAACGTGTTCGGCAATAAAAATTATAAAACCAATTTCTTCATCAGTGTAATTTTTGGATAAAAGATTCCTTTCCGTTTCACAACCTGTATAGAGACACATGTTCGACCCAAGATAAGATAATAGCTAGCCGGAGGACATTTGAAATGAAATCAAACGAACACTAACACTGATGCAAATTGCTAACACAAGATGGAGCTACAGACCAAACAAATGAATGACGTCACAAGATGGCAACGCGTGAAGTAAACACACATACATAAACATACACGAAAACTAATACCATCGCAAATTGGCACCACAACGTGGGGCTCAAAACATATACAATTTATACTACCGCACATTTTGTCCTTTATATTGGTCTTGAGTATGTTTTAAGGAATATTTGTTGGCTGGAGCTAAGGTTATACCATATCCTTTAAATATTTTTATGAATTTTGGGAAGGTCCATGGGTGGAAACTGAATTTTTTGAACTTATTAGTTTTTTTATGTTGCTGAATGTGGTGATTTCCTTTATTTGTTTCTTTTTTGGGAGAGGGGATTTCTTTATCTTCCTGTGTACTATCTCTTTGGTGAAGGCATTTTTATTTATGATTTCCAGATCTTGTATTCTTTTTTGTACTCTTGTGTGTTCATTGGTATGTTTACCAATCTGACGGTAAGGCTGTTTATTGTAGCATATTTGTGTTCCCTGGGGTTGTAGCTTTCATTTTTTCTGTGTATGTGTGTGCATGCGTGCACACGCTCCACAACTTATTCTAATACCTCATGATTTTTATGTCCAGAAAGGGGAGCATGTTATTGGCTTCTGTTTCTATTGTAAATTTTACTGATATATCTTGTAAGCTCAGTAGAGATGTTGCATCCTTCACAAACGTCTTATCTATTATGGCAAAAATGTTGTCTACATATCTGTACCAGTGTTTATATATGTGAGAAAAAGCTTGCATTTTATGTATTTCCAATGAACTCGTGCACAAGTTTGTCAGAAATGGGGAAAGTGGGTTGTCTATTACTAAACCACCTGGGAGTAAAGTTTGTTCCTGAATGTGAAGTGATTTTGATTGCTGCACAGTTTGGTCAATACCATGTATTCCTCTATTGCTTTTTTATCAATCTTTGCGGAGTATAGCCACTTTTTCAAAATTTCTCATAGCTTGTCTTTTTGTATGCTGGGGAACAGTGAGTTGACGTCAAAAAAAAAAGTACATAATTTTCTTTATTTCTATATCTTTAATTTTCCCAATGAGGTCATAGGTGTTACTTATGCTCAGACTTTGTGGTTTTTGGTTTTGTCCCATGTGAAAAGGATCTCATTACACAGTGTGTAAAACCAGATAATGCCATCTACCAGTCACAAGAGGAAGCATGGCGGTGAATCCAGGCTGATGATGGAGACAATGGTCTCCAAAACATGTTCCAGTAAATTCTGGCGAAAAAGTGAAGCTAGAATAATAAAAATCTTAATTTGTGCATTAACAATTAATTACCATAGTATTTTTTAAATATGCTGTTATGAAAGAACATAATTTTTCAGCAAGTATAAGCTTATGCAATGAGAATGAATACTCAACTTCACAACTTGTAATTGGAGCAACTTTAAAAAGAGGAACTCTGTGATAGTTCTTTGATATTTGAACTAAGAGTTCCTTTGCTGTTTCAATGCATATACAACTTTGCAGATATAAGTCTTGAATTTTTCTGGCATACAGTAGTAAATTTGTGATGAATCTTTCCATAGGTGCTACTGCTATCACCATGGAATCCAGGAGGTACTGACCCTTGCCTGGTTTCTCATTGGCCTAAGGCAGGAATGAGTAACACGTTGCTGTAAGCAAGAGATTCCTGCTGATCAGACTTTTGAAGCTTTTTTGACTGCTACGGATAGTGCTTTTTTTTTTTTTTTTTTTTCCACACAAAGACATTACAACCTAGGAAATTAATATTATCATCTTTTAGAAAATATTAAGATATGTAAATTTGTTAAGACTGAGAATAAAAGTATGCATTACAATAAAAAACAGAAGTTTTTCCTAATCCCATGAACCTGTTTAAATTTAATGCATCTTAAACTTAATAAAATCCAACGTTTTCAATTTTGTTTTCTGTTTATAATACAGATGTAATATGAATGTGAATGCATATAATATGAATGCAAATGTGTTAATTGTATTAAAGTAAAAATTAAACTTCTACAATTCAGGTATTTTGCTGTTATGTTGATATAAAACTAATTATTAATTGAAATGAATGAAATTTATTTGTCATTAATCACATACAATATCTGCTTACATTTATACAATATAAACTTTCCTTCTTTTTTCATTAGACACCGTCAACTAATTTCTATCCTTAAGAGTTGTTTGTTTGTTCCTTTGGACCTTAAACACACTAACACCCTGGTTATTGGTGTATAATAACCCTGTTTAACTAATGCAAATTAACTAATCCTAGTCCCTCCTTAATTTAATTTCTTCCTCCTTTCATTAACTGACAGTTCTATATCATTTCTCGTGTCCTTTCTTACTCTCTCTAATCCTGTACCCTTTATTTCCTTTGTTCTAAGTTCCTATCACTTCTAATAAACACTCGTATTCCCCCTGGTACCCTGCCTTTCATTTTATTTTTCACTGGTGTTTTCCAAAATAGACATAAACCTCCATGTATAGCACTGTGATTTTGGTTAACCAAGTTTCCACCATTGCTATAGACCAACTCACATCCACACTTGAGTCAATTCCCCTTTATTAATTTTGACTAATAAACGTTCCACATTCCAGCAACCACCACCAGGGGAGACTCATTCTATGCTGAATCAGTTCTATTTTGTCTAAATTGTTGTAGTTTTGCTTTCATTCTTGTTAGGCTATCCTCCTGTTGTATCTATATCCTCTTGTGGTCTTTTACTATTAAGATACTGCCTTTGGGTGTTGACACTACACTCATACCTTCTCCATCTTTCCATACGTCAAGTCCTGTTGATGCCGCTAATACGTCACTCCTTGCTTCATCTACCAGCTGTTTCTGTGGGCTGACCTTCTTCAATGGTGACGTCACCTCCCTGGTTGGTTCGCAGTTCTCCCGGTCCTTCCTCTGTGGCACACTTACTACTTCTCCCCTCCTTTCCTCTCTTCTGAATGAAGTTCCTTGGCCTTGGTGCTGAGTGAAGAGAATTCCATCTATGTATAATTGCAAGCCTTGCATGTAAGCTCTCCTTCCTTCATTTCTGGCTTTTTTCATCTCTTAGTAATTCATGTCATATTTCTCGTTCTTTTTTCCTCGTAGTTGTTTTCAATAAATATTCTGGTGCCTTTCAATTTTTTTTTGTATTGCTTAACATTTTCCACTTGAAATTCATTGTTTCTAGTTTGACCAAAATTGGTCTTGGTTTCCAGCCCTTAGTCCAATTCTAAAGGAGTCTATAATCTCCCAACCTGCAAGTTTGATGCCGAGCTTCCCTTCTATAATTCCTTCTACTTCTTCCCATGTCCTTTTGCCTCTTTGTTCTATAATTCCAAAAATCATCATGTTCAGCTTTCTATTTGCATTCGCTGATTTTTCCAGTTGGTCTATTCTGTTTCTACATTCCCTTAGTTCTTGTTTCTTGCTCCATTTGGTTAATGCTGCATTTTATTTCTTCCGTGTTCTTTTTGAGAGGATTTTATCGTTATAGTTGTTTGCACCACGCTTTGGGCGTCAATTTGAGAAGCTTTGATTATTGTTTACATTATTAGTCCCATGTTTAGGTGCCAATTTGAGAGAATTGATTGTCTCACGTTGGAAAGCCAATTTGAAGAAGTTGTATTATAGTTCCGTTGTTGGGGAGCCGAACTTTAAGTAGTTGCAACCACATGCGATACAAAGTTTCTGGTGGCCTTCACCCCAATGTTCACTTTCCAGTGGTCTTCATTCCAATGTTTAGGAATCAACTTTGTATTTTTATGTTTCTTTAAATATTATATATATTTATGTCTACCTCGGCTGCGTCAGTATTAATTTGTAGAAACATGTATCTCTTATCAGGGGGTGATGCGGCTAAAGAATGTAGGCTTATACAAATTATAATTTTTACTTCATTCCATTTATTAATCCTTCACACGATTAAATAACACTTCACTTATATAGAGAGCTGTGAGATTATTTATTAATTGCACTTTTAAACACGTAAACTATAATATTCTCACACTGGATACGTACCGAGTGAATGAACTGCTCAGGTATGCTGCCATCTATCGACTGCCGTTTACCGCTTAAATTTGTAAATTTTTCTATTTCAAGTCTCTGATTGGCTAATCCTACTCCAATAGAATACTTTTATTTAACTAAGGTTTTCTAGTTGTTGATTGGCTATTTATAAACTGTTTTAAATATTACATTATTATTGCTCCAAGAATTACTAGTAGCATTATTAAACTTTCCAATTCATTATTGCCTCAAGGTTACCTCATTGTTAGCAACTTTCGGCCTCTATTCTCACAGCTTCTACATTATTAAATTACTTAATATATTCACATAACATTATTATACATGTACATAATAAAAATAAACATAATACAATGACTGTTACATACATTTTATATATTATATTATACACACATTGCTTTAAGGCGGGCTGCTATTGAATTTATATATTATATAATTAGACTGATTTTATTTAAGTGTTAAAAGCACTGCATCTTTTCCTTTTTTTTTTTTATTATGCTCTTCAATCTGTGTTTGATATATTGTATATCTTCTGCTATACTTTTCAGCAATGCCATTATCTCGTCCATCCTCGGTCCTGTCTTTTCCATATTTACAAGCGTTCACGTTATACATCTGTTCTCTTTGCGCTCATGCAAGCAACCTAATTATTAATTAATGATCCAATTATAGAGGAGAAGAGTCATAAAAACCTGAAATGGAAAAAATGAAATGTTTTAAAACTGTAGTAAGCAGTTGCTTATGACCACGGTTAATATTTTTTAGGTGGCACCTTTTTTCTTGGGGTAAATTAAAGCTCTTCAGAAAGATACCACAGTGTGAAATTTTGTCCCTAGTTGCAAATAGACGCATCTTTTCATGCTCCTTTTTCCCTTTTTGGGACATTTATCCCTTTTTTCCTCCAACCATGTCCATAATTCTTTTATTTTTTTGTAGCTTTTCAATAATCCTCTAAAGCACATTTTATCATTTATGAGAGAAATGACTTGTGAATTTAATTCCATTTGTATATGGTTTCCAATCAATATAAAATATTTAACTTTCAATTAACATCTCAGCTTGCAGTGAACATACGAATAGTAAGCCTACCTACTTTCAGTAAACGTGGTACTGAAAGCACACTTGCAACAATGGAGAAATTTGTCTATAGCAAATCCTTACCACTATAAATAGCATGCAATAATGCAAATGACAATGAGTGTATTTTATTCCATCCTTTTAATTTCACTAGAATCAGTAGCCTGCTGTTTGTAAATGTAATTTTGTTACTAAATGAGTGAAGTGCTAAGTGAGCAGGGAAAGAGGAAGGTTGTGCTATTAAGGAGCTCTGTGGCTGAAGAGGAAAATTGAATTAAGGGACAATGGGAGTTGAAATTACAGTATACAGAAAGAGAATTGGACTGTTTATGGCAAAAAAGGTTATTAAATGTAAAATTGATCAAAACATGTTGATGAATTGGTTGACAACAGGAAGTGTGATACTTATGCTCCTAGTGATCGGAGGGATTGAATTAAATCCAGGTCCAAAAAATATGCAAGAAATGATGGAGGATCTCGTAAAAAAAATCAACAACATGAATGGAATGGAACAACGCATAAAAGATGATTTAAACAAAGTGGCTGAAGAAATAAAAGAAAATGTTAGTAAAGATGTGCAAGGAATAAATATAGAAGTTGATAGAATCAAAGAGAGAATGGAAAGAATGGATGAAAGGAGGAGGAGACTCAATTTGGTGTTCACAGGAGTTGAAGAGAGAAGGGGTATTTGGCCATATGAAGAAATAAGAAAACTTTAACAAATAAACTAGAAATGGGTCTGATAGGATGGGAGATTGTGGAAGCATACAGAATGGGTAGGCAAGGCAGGAAAAGACCAATAATAGTACAATTTGCAACATCCAATAACATTTACGAAATTTTAGGAAGGTCAAAAATGCTAAAAGGAAGTAATATAGGGTAAACCATCCAGTTATTGGCACTTTAAGCACTCTGTTTATGAAAAATTCAAATTTCTTCCGCTTATTCACATTTAATTTTATACAAAAAAATCCCACACTTTTAGGAAGAGTGAATGAATATATTTTTGATAAAGTACAGGTTTAAATAGGTAATTAGGAAAAAATATTAAACATTTCATAACAAAATCCCAGTTATTGGCAACATAAATTCCAATTATTGGCACAGTTGAAAATTGAGTAAAGTGTCTACTTTAAAGATTACATTTTAACACATAGGCCCCTCTTGACTAACTCCAAGTCTTTATTATCAAACAATGTCAGAAACCTAATTATTATTATTATTATTATTATTATTATTATTATTATTATTATTATTTAGTTAATTAATTTCAATAAGAGGTGTGATACTAGACCTATGGAACACGAACTAGGTTTATTACAAACATAATTGTTATTTTAAAAACTTATTTCGTCAACTTTACTATCAGTGTCATCCTCAATAGGAAAACAATCATGACACAAGAAGAGATTTTCATCAAAATCATCTGGAATATGATATTGGTGTTCCTTAGGGATGCACTGTTCATGGTACAATTTTTTACAGTTACTGCATTCAAAACCTTTCTTTGCAGGTCCCACAGTACGAGTACATTTAAAACACATTCCATGAATAACACCCCCTCTGCTAGTAGTATGCTCGGAAATAGTTGAAGTCGCCTGTTGTAGCACAACGTTTTCAAAGAGAGACTTCTTTGCCACCTTTAGGTTTTTGTTGCTCTTGTTTGTAGCAGTCCTTTTTCTACCCATACCTGCTCTTGATTTCTGTTGTTCTTCTTTCATTATCTTTTTCTATTCCTCTTTCCTTCTTTTCCCTGTTAGCCTCTTCGTTAAGTTTCTCTTTTACATCATGCCCTTCTTTCCACTTCCCTGAAGTCAAAACAAATGGAACTATTTCAATATTTCTCTTTCCCTTCCTCTTTGGTGTTTCTGGCCAAATGAGAATTTGGAGTAGGCTATTATCCTTAGTGGGTGTTATTAGCACATTATCTCCAGAACTAACTTATTGATCTTTGTTATTTTCATCGAGTAGTGATGGTGCAATAGACAGAAGCTCAATATTATCTGCAGAACCTTTGTCCTCATTTTCAGAGCCATGCTGTGTATTAGTTGCTTGTTCTTTAGCATTCAGTTCACTGTTTTGTTTAATTTGATTTGCATTTACATCTTGATAACACTCATAGAGCCTGTAGAGGATAAAGAATTCCTCCTCATGTTCTTTGTCTTCCACTATTTTCTTTATGTTTTTAAATTTTTCAATTCTTCTCTCTCCCACAATTCTGCAGAAATTGTCACATGCAAGCGGTTTTATTTCTGAGCTTCTGGTATTCGCATCAGTGCTTGGAACATTAACTCTTGGAACATTTTTGCCATTGCACTTTGAAAAATCCACTGCATCGGCATTCCATAGATACAGACCAGTTGCTCTAAATCCATTCTTAAGTGAGCATTTCAAGTCAATGTTCTGCAACATGGTTTCGAGGATGGGTGCAAAATCCTCACTTGTCACAGCCTTATTCAGATTTTGTGCTCTCCATGCAAGTACAGCATCTTTCCACTTGCTCTTTACAGGTCTGAAAGTCGCCACATCAGCTGGCTGGAGAATCCGTGTTGAATTTGGATAGAGAGCTATGAGGATGATCTTCAGTTCCTTGCACAACTCACTAAGGTGATAAGTAAGATGAGTTTTGTGACCATCTACGAACAGAATAACTGGAAGTGGAATGCTGTTTTGAACAAGTTAAGGGTAAAATACATTTCCAATAAACTCAAAGAATACTTCCGATTTCATCCAGCCATTATCACTGCGACCAATACCCCAATTTTCAGAACTTTGCAAATAATATCCTGTGGGATTCTATGAAGTGGGTAAATAATTATGGGCAGATATGTCTTGCCAGATGCTAAGAATGTGCACATCACAGTAAGAGTTGCTTTTGCCCGACTATGCTCCACTTCATACACATTTTTAAATTCTGTGGGTGCCAAAAACAAGGTTTTTCTGTGGACATAACATGAAGTTTGTTTCATCGCCATTGAAAACCCTTTCAGAATCTGACAGGACATCAAAAACAATTTTCTTCTTTCAGAATATCTTCAACTACCATCTGCGAATATTTTCTTCTCTTATGCAAGCACTAGCAGCAGTAACACCTTCTGGTGTCCTACACGCGATTTCAGGTGTCTGCGCAGGAAACCAGGGTACCACTTATTTCCAGGCATATTTTCCTTAAATGGGTTAGGACGATTATTTTGCTTCATGAATTTCTTAACATTCATTTGAATGTCTTCCTTTCTTCTTAGGAACCCCTTTCTTGCACATTCAAAAATCCACCTATGAAATAAATAAATAAAAATGTAGCTTTTGTGACTTCATATCATGCTATAAAATTTTTAATATAAAACTGACAAAAATAATTAATTAAAAATAAAACCAGGATAAATATTGAGTTTAAAAGAATTTGTAGAATATAGAAGCAAGTTAATTATTGCAAAATAATATTTAGACTGACTATTTTTAATAAATTCTTGAATTTTTAATAAAAACTTTTAAGTGAAATTTCAGAGGGGTAAATTTTACTGAATTCAATTTTACAAAATTATATTTTTGTTTTATTAAAAAAATAAATTGTTATCATCTAAGCTTTTGCTACACACCGAACTAAAATGCTTTCTTCTTTTTCACTCAGTATTGGTGCAGGTCCATGTGCGGTTTTGGAAAACTTATCACTACAACGGAATTGTAAGGTTGATCTGGGCACACAATGCAGTTTGGCTGCAGTCTTAAATGCCATGCCTTCTATAACTGCATCAACAGCAGCATCAAGATCTTTATTATATTTGTGTGACTGATGACGGCCCATATTAGATGAATCTTGTGTCTAGTAACAAATTATACAATAGATCAGAAATGTACTTGGAAAACTTATTATTGTTGCCAATAATTGGCACATATGTTTCCAGTGATTGGCACCAGTGCCAATAACTGGTTTTGCTCATTTTTAAACGCTGATATTTCAAATATAAGAATATAAGGCACAATTTAAAGCTTATTTAAAACATATTAACGTTAATGATTGATTTTCCAGTTATTGGCACCTCCTGCCCATAATTGGAATACACACATAATTTGATTCCAATAATTGGCACACCTCAAACAATGCTTACATTAAGGTTAGAAACCTCATATTTCACTAAACTACTCCACGAAGCATGCTGATAGCCAGTGTTTATATATCAGTGTTTTAGATAATGTATACACTTGACAAATAATAATACAGTGAAACTGTATCCTTAACTTACCTCTAAGAAAAGACGCAAAAATTCAACAACATGCACACAACTTTACAATCTGGGAGATAGTCATGAAACAAATGCTGATTTATGGCGGGAACCAATCAAAACCTTCTAAGAATGAACTTGAGGCCCAAAATATGCATCGAACAGTATTGCCAACTAGGTACAATGCTTAATATCCATGCCTTAATAAAATAGTGCCAATAAGCGAAGAGATCCCAATAATAGGGCTATCTACCCTATTTATAAACAAAGACTTGACTCCAGCCCAGAGGGACCTCAAAAGAAGCCTAACACAGAAGATGAAGAAGGCAAGATCAGAAGGCAAATGAGCATTCATTCGAAACTTACGGCTTTGGATAGATGATGAGGATGTAACATATAGCGGCAAAAAGGATCTATGGTGGAGAGAACCAGATTGGAAGGAAACAAGTCAGCAAAATAGCGGCGAACAAAGTAAATTAACACCAGTGGCAGCCAGCAGAAGTACAAAGTCCAGAACAGAGCTGAGAAAAGGAAAGAAGATAGATCCAACACGAAAGGAAAATGACGTAAATGTAACAGGTGGAGGTACATCACAACATATGTATGAAGCAATAACACCGAGCCAGAGGGGAAAGGAGAAGCCCAGTAACATTACGGCATACGTCATCGCCAAAGAAGATAGTGTCACCAGGGAGAGAGGAGAGGGAAGCTGCATGTATCCTTGCAGAGAAGGGGAAAGAGGCGTGGCCACAGTCTGTAGTAGTAATGTAAAAAAGCATGTGGTGGGGAAGGGAAGTGGTGAGAATTGCCGGAAAAGTGTGGAGTATTTGGAGGAAGAAGGGGAAGAAAACATTATTGTGTCACCGGGGAGAGAGGAGAGGGAAACCGTACGCATCCCTGCAGAGAAGAGGAAAGAGGCATGGCAACAGTGAGCAGTGTAAAAAAGCATATAGCGGGGAAGGGAAGCGGAGAGAATCGTTGGAAAAGTGGGGAGTATTCGGAGGAAGAAGGGGAAAAAAACATTATATCATCCCCGCATGGAAGTATATTGGCGCTCCAGAAAGAAATGCAAGAATCAGTGGAGGGAATCAAACTGAGAAATAAAAAAACTTTAGAGAGGTTTACACCTTTTCGTAACAGAATGGGATCTCAATAGTGGCCAACAAGGGGATTGGGATTTTGGAATTGTGAAGGCCAAACAGGCTGCTTCACAATTTCACAATCTTGGACTGTACCATCTTTTGGAGAAATATATATAAATGTTAAAAGGATAAATATACGAACATAGAAATTATAATAATGGGGACTTAAATGTAAGAATAGGGGAAAGAGACAAGCAGAGAAAGTAACTAAAATTATTAGAGAAAATAATGTGAGTAAAATATGGAAGGATATAAAATCACTGTATCTAAAGAAATAGAGATTAGGAGAAAAGAAGGTTCATGGTATGGAATGAATAGGAATAAATGGATATGGATGGTTAAAAGAAGAAAATAATGTAAATATAAATAAATATAAGAATTACTTTTTATTTAAAGGTGAGTCGGAATTGTTACACTAACATCACTTAAGTTTACTCACTTAACATGTTTCGGGAAACCGTTGTTCCCATCCTCAGAAGGTTAATTCGACTGGCCCGTGTTGTTGGTGTTTCCGTTTTTTGGACTGGATCCTGTGGTGGCATCTTGTGGTGGAGAAATGTACTTCCAGAGAGGATTTGGTGGCGGCAAATCAAAATTCATTAGATGTGTGTTGTGTTTTAGAATGGTGATCTTCTCCCATGCATCTAATTTGGCTGCAAATTTGGCTGGTTTGACTAATGTAATATTGGGTTTGATGTTGTGATTAGTGATCACACCATTTTTGGATCACTAATCACAACATCAAACCCAATATTACATTAGTCAAACCAGCCAAATTTGCAGCCGAATTAGATGCATGGGAGAAGATCACCATTCTAAAACACAACACACATCTAATGAATTTTGATTTGCCGCCACCAAATCCTCTCTGGAAGTACATTTCTCCACCACAAGATGCCACCACAGGATCCAGTCCAAAAAACGGAAACACCAACAACACGGGCCAGTCGAATTAACCTTCTGAGGATGGGAACAGCGGTTTCCCGAAACATGTTAAGTGAGTAAACTTAAGTGATGTTAGTGTAACAATTCCGACTCACCTTTAAATAAATTCAATACACATGACTGTTTCTAGCTTCTTTTCATTACAATATCAACATAAGAATTACTAATTGTGTTAACATGTAATAGTAATCCGAGAGGCATCTAATATGTAATAACTTAATGCTCAATAGATTAATATATATCTGGGAAACAACTTGAGTCAATTGGGGAATTCAATGCCCCACTGGCATGTCACAGTAGCTCAATGGTTAGAGCAACCGCACGGAGAGCAGGAGAACCGTGTTCAAATCCTGACTGTGGCGTTGAATTTTTCAGTTGACTCTATATTAAAAAGATTAATATATTATTATTATTATTATTATTATTATTATTATTATTATTATTATTATTATTATTATTATTATTATTATTATTATAACCAAAGGAGGGGAGATGACTATAAAATGACCTAGGCCAGAAGCAGTCAGTCCCAATATGATTGTAATTATTTTGCCACTCAATAAATGTTACATTATATTACATTACATTACTAAATGAGTGTATTACTAGATTTTACCATGCTGAAGGTGTCCAGTGCCCGATTTTTTGCTCTGGCTCAGGAATTCAAACAAAATCTCATAGAAACTGATGGAACTGTTATATGATGTACTATTTGCAATTCAGAAATTTTGTTACATAAAAAACACCAGCAAGATCACATCAAACAACACATTTCCAGCTCTAAGCATAAAAATACTAGACTCTTCAAACAAATCATGGCTACCTCAATTACGAAATGCATTTGGACAGTGTTCTTCAAAAAGCCAACAAAATTTGATGGAATTCAACATTGATTTGTTTGCAGCTCTTACATAAGTAGGAATTCCACTCAATAAGGTGAATTATCCAGCCTTCAAGGGATTTATTGAAAAATACATAAAGAAGTCAATGCCTGATGGGAGTATACTTTAAGAAAAAACTACATGGAGCTTGTTTTCCAAGAAATCATACAAAGAATGAAGGAAAAAGTGTCTGACTGCGATGTGGGAATCATTCTGGATGAAACCATAAACTAAATGGGATGATATGCTTTGAACCTATTAGTTTTTCCCTTAACTGGGGAGAAAGTTAAGCACATGTTGTTTAAAATGTTATGAGCTGCAGAACGCCAATGCCAGTACAGTAATGCAATCAATTATGGACTTCTGTCAAAAAGTGGCCTAGTGGTATAAGTTTGAAAAAGTTCTTCTGTTGGTTACAGACCAGGCTTCATATGTGGTTTCAGGTATTAACCAATTGAAACCTTTATTCCCTAAGTTAAAGCATGTAACATACTTGGTCCATGTCCTTCACAGGCTTTGTGAATCCATAAGGAATGAATACATCGCAAATCAATTCATCTCTGCCCTGAAGGACATTCTACTGAAAGCTCAGAGTCATGTTGCTACCTACAGAGAAATCACTGGCCTGCCCTTCCAAATTTCCCGGTCATTACTCGCTGGAAATCTTGGATTGAGTGTGCCATTGTGTGAAAGAGGTATATTAATGTTGTATTTGTGTATTTGTAGCACCACGTGGTGGATAATGTTTCTCATGTAATGTTGTTTACATCACGCGTGTAGCCATCTTGTGTGACGTCATTCGTTGGTCGTTTGTTAACTCCATCAGGTGTAGCAATTTGTATCAATTAGTTTATGAAAGATTTTAAGGTTATGTATATTATCTTCCGGCTAGCTATTTAGGTAGACATTTAACTCTTGCAGGGTGTGAAGCGGAAAGGAATCTTTTGTCTATAAATGATACTGACGAAGAAATTGGTTTTATAATTTTTTATTGCAGAACACATTCACGAACACTTTCACATATTTATCTTGATACTCGCCATACTGAAACTGTTTATAATAACTTCTCACTTTTAACTCACGTACTTCAACTTTATATATTTAACTGTATAATACTTTAGAATAGTTCTTGTAATTCTGTTGCGCGTAACTTGATAAAATAACTGAACGGAGAATTTTGTAGAACTGGTGGGCTGACGTGTAATGTGTTGAGAATCTTGTTGCACACTGGGAGACGATGTGTAATGTTTTGAGAATCTTGCCGAACTGGGGACGATGTGTAATGTGTCGAGAATCTTGCCGAACTGGGGACGATGTGTAATGTGTCGAGAATCTTGCCGAACTGGGGGACCCGCTACCTCAAACATGGCTTATTTATAGGCTTGCCTTAAGATACGCCTAAAGATTATAAATGAACTGCTATTGGCTTATAAAACGCGCCAACATTAGCGTCAATTTTAACATCCAATGAAAACCACTAATACATATTACTTTTTAGGGAAAATTCTAGAAGCTTTTACCGAAAAGGCGCGAAACATTACGTAACTTCCTGGTTCCCGGTAACGATAAACAACTCAAACCCTTCATTGCATTATTGCGTTATTATTGACAGTTTCAGTAGAGCCGTATATTATTATTTACCAATACTATTTACAATTAATAAACCTCTGAAATCAATGTTACATAAAAATACATATTCATATTATTATCGTTAATTACCTCTGAGTAATTTGTGATACAAATTACCGTCTCATATGCCCCACTAGAAACATAATTATAAACATTTATAACCTGTTTGGAAATTTTATAATTTTGTTTTTAGTCTCCTAAATCTTGTAACACACGCTATTCACTTTCACTTAACACTTCACACGTGTTTAACACACGACATATGTTTTATCTCGCCACTACTTACTGGCTCTGGTTTAATTAATTTAGATATTCATCTGACATCACAAAATTTTATAGCAAATATTTTACCCTGAATTATTTAATTAATGTTACCAAATTGTGCACTTTCTTAAATCGTTGACAAAAATTTATACATTTAAGATTTTTGTAATTGTTTAACATTTTTACCAAAATATTCACCCTCTACACAAATATTTACATCTCTTAAATCTAGGCACTGTGTCACATTTTCTGTTTGCTACATAAATATTTGTTGTTAAATTATTTTTACCAATTTTTGTTATTTTGTACTTTACAAATATATTTACATCTCTTAAATCTTGACAATGTTTCACCTTTTCTGTTTGCCGCATAAGTATTTGTTTTATTTGTTTTTACCAATTTTTGTTATTCTGAATTTTATTTTAACAATACTCTTTGAATTGTATTTACGTACTTTTAATTTAATATCATATTAAGTTTCAATCTTTGCATTCTTAATTTTTAAATCTTGGAATTGTATTTACGTACTTTTAATTTAATATCATCTTAAGTTTCAATCTTTGCATTCTTAATTTTCAAATGTTATTACAGTTACTAAAAATTTATTTATTTATTTAATTTTTTTTTTTTTTTTTTTTTTAAACATTTACTTTTTTTTTTTTTATTTTATAATTTATTTCTCTTTTCAAATGATATATATATATATATAAATAGTTAACCCTCTTACGTTCCAATACATTTCTCTGCAAGTTATCTTTACCTATCCAGCATTTAGTTTACATCTCGTTGCTATTTACCCTCCTGGATCAAATTGTGTGTGGCTAAACATTACTCGTAGCCGTAACCTAACCTTCAAATTGTTGTTCATGAATAACCTCATGTATTCATATGAAATTTCATCCCATGATACCATTTGAAAACAATCTACAGTTTCTTGAACAATACATCTTTTAACAACTTTCATTTTCAATTCTTCTACTATCTCCTTAATCTGAGAATACTCTGACAAATCTGTACTAAACTGTACTGGACTGGAGTTTTCAATTTGAACATCTTGGTACAATTTATTTCTTTGCATTACTGTCTCATTCTGTATTTCTGATATTTCCCCTCTGAAATTAACTTGCGCCTCATTTACATCTACATTCCTAACCTCATTTATCTCTCTTATCTCACTTGAAATACTACTCATTTGACTTCCTAACTCTGTGCATTCTACATTAACCTCACTTTTAGTATTAACCTCACTTTCTTTGTTACCTATTTCCTTGCATTTTCTTTGAATTTTCTCCTATCTCACTTACTATTACTTCCTCATTTTCATCTTTCATTTCTGGCTTACTACTATCTAGCTTCGTAACTTTCTTCTCAATTTCTTCACTGCTTTGATCTACTTTTTGCTCTATTACATCATTACTCCTACCAATATTTTCAATTGATTTCCTGTTTTGTTCAAAACTTTTACCAATATCTTCCCTCAATTCTCTCTTATTCTGATCTAGTTTTTGTTCTAAACTCCTATCAATATCTTCTCTTAATTCCCTATTATTCTTTTGCATATCTTCCCTTAATTTCTCATTACTCTGAGTTAATTTTTGTTCTAATTTCTCAATATTTTCCTTCATTTCCCTACTATTCTCATTATTCTTATCTAGTTTTTCACCAAATTTTCTAAACATTTCCATAATCATAATAGTATCAGGATTAACATTTCCTGCTATTCTACTCTCACTTTCTGCACTAACATTTTCATCTTCAAATCCTAAAAAGTTTGGGCTATTTCTTGCACTAACATTTTCATCTTCCATAATTATTTCCTCTGAATTATTGGTAGCCATTGTTTTTTCTTTCATCCTACCACTCCTCAATAACATTGAAAGTTGTTTACCTTACTGATGCTGTATGTTGCTGTTACTTTGATGTCTCAGCTTTCTGCCCCTTTCTCCTAGATTTGATGTCGCTTCTGCGTTGTGTTGTGATGAATCTACGTCGTTTCGATGTTTTTGCGTTGAATTCCTTGTTGCCTCATAATCTCGGAATTACCATCGAAGTCTGTCGTCCCTGTTGTTTCTTGAATCTGGGTCTTGTAGATGATTTCACCGCTGCATTCCTGGTTATGTTGATCCTTTCCTAGTCATCTAGCTCCACGTTGATGCGCCAATTTGCGATAGCAACAAATTGTATATATGTTTTAAAACACCACGTGGTGGATAATGTTTCTCATGTAATGTTGTTTACATCACGCGTGTAGCCATCTTGTGTGACGTCATTCGTTGGTCGTTTGTTAACTCCATCAGGTGTAGCAATTTGTATCAATTAGTTTATGAAAGATTTTAAGGTTATGTATATTATCTTCCGGCTAGCTATTTAGGTAGACATTTAACTCTTGCAGGGTGTGAAGCGGAAAGGAATCTTTTGTCTATAAATGATACTGACGAAGAAATTGGTTTTATAATTTTTTATTGCAGAACACATTCACGAACACTTTCACATATTTATCTTGATACTCGCCATACTGAAACTGTTTATAATAACTTCTCACTTTTAACTCACGTACTTCAACTTTATATATTTAACTGTATAATACTTTAGAATAGTTCTTGTAATTCTGTTGCGCGTAACTTGATAAAATAACTGAACGGAGAATTTTGTAGAACTGGTGGGCTGACGTGTAATGTGTTGAGAATCTTGTTGCACACTGGGAGACGATGTGTAATGTTTTGAGAATCTTGCCGAACTGGGGACGATGTGTAATGTGTCGAGAATCTTGCCGAACTGGGGACGATGTGTAATGTGTCGAGAATCTTGCCGAACTGGGGGACCCGCTACCTCAAACATGGCTTATTTATAGGCTTGCCTTAAGATACGCCTAAAGATTATAAATGAACTGCTATTGGCTTATAAAACGCGCCAACATTAGCGTCAATTTTAACATCCAATGAAAACCACTAATACATATTACTTTTTAGGGAAAATTCTAGAAGCTTTTACCGAAAAGGCGCGAAACATTACGTAACTTCCTGGTTCCCGGTAACGATAAACAACTCAAACCCTTCATTGCATTATTGCGTTATTATTGACAGTTTCAGTAGAGCCGTATATTATTATTTACCAATACTATTTACAATTAATAAACCTCTGAAATCAATGTTACATAAAAATACATATTCATATTATTATCGTTAATTACCTCTGAGTAATTTGTGATACAAATTACCGTCTCATATGCCCCACTAGAAACATAATTATAAACATTTATAACCTGTTTGGAAATTTTATAATTTTGTTTTTAGTCTCCTAAATCTTGTAACACACGCTATTCACTTTCACTTAACACTTCACACGTGTTTAACACACGACATATGTTTTATCTCGCCACTACTTACTGGCTCTGGTTTAATTAATTTAGATATTCATCTGACATCACAAAATTTTATAGCAAATATTTTACCCTGAATTATTTAATTAATGTTACCAAATTGTGCACTTTCTTAAATCGTTGACAAAAATTTATACATTTAAGATTTTTGTAATTGTTTAACATTTTTACCAAAATATTCACCCTCTACACAAATATTTACATCTCTTAAATCTAGGCACTGTGTCACATTTTCTGTTTGCTACATAAATATTTGTTGTTAAATTATTTTTACCAATTTTTGTTATTTTGTACTTTACAAATATATTTACATCTCTTAAATCTTGACAATGTTTCACCTTTTCTGTTTGCCGCATAAGTATTTGTTTTATTTGTTTTTACCAATTTTTGTTATTCTGAATTTTATTTTAACAATACTCTTTGAATTGTATTTACGTACTTTTAATTTAATATCATATTAAGTTTCAATCTTTGCATTCTTAATTTTTAAATCTTGGAATTGTATTTACGTACTTTTAATTTAATATCATCTTAAGTTTCAATCTTTGCATTCTTAATTTTCAAATGTTATTACAGTTACTAAAAATTTATTTATTTATTTAATTTTTTTTTTTTTTTTTTTTTTAAACATTTACTTTTTTTTTTTTTATTTTATAATTTATTTCTCTTTTCAAATGATATATATATATATATAAATAGTTAACCCTCTTACGTTCCAATACATTTCTCTGCAAGTTATCTTTACCTATCCAGCATTTAGTTTACATCTCGTTGCTATTTACCCTCCTGGATCAAATTGTGTGTGGCTAAACATTACTCGTAGCCGTAACCTAACCTTCAAATTGTTGTTCATGAATAACCTCATGTATTCATATGAAATTTCATCCCATGATACCATTTGAAAACAATCTACAGTTTCTTGAACAATACATCTTTTAACAACTTTCATTTTCAATTCTTCTACTATCTCCTTAATCTGAGAATACTCTGACAAATCTGTACTAAACTGTACTGGACTGGAGTTTTCAATTTGAACATCTTGGTACAATTTATTTCTTTGCATTACTGTCTCATTCTGTATTTCTGATATTTCCCCTCTGAAATTAACTTGCGCCTCATTTACATCTACATTCCTAACCTCATTTATCTCTCTTATCTCACTTGAAATACTACTCATTTGACTTCCTAACTCTGTGCATTCTACATTAACCTCACTTTTAGTATTAACCTCACTTTCTTTGTTACCTATTTCCTTGCATTTTCTTTGAATTTTCTCCTATCTCACTTACTATTACTTCCTCATTTTCATCTTTCATTTCTGGCTTACTACTATCTAGCTTCGTAACTTTCTTCTCAATTTCTTCACTGCTTTGATCTACTTTTTGCTCTATTACATCATTACTCCTACCAATATTTTCAATTGATTTCCTGTTTTGTTCAAAACTTTTACCAATATCTTCCCTCAATTCTCTCTTATTCTGATCTAGTTTTTGTTCTAAACTCCTATCAATATCTTCTCTTAATTCCCTATTATTCTTTTGCATATCTTCCCTTAATTTCTCATTACTCTGAGTTAATTTTTGTTCTAATTTCTCAATATTTTCCTTCATTTCCCTACTATTCTCATTATTCTTATCTAGTTTTTCACCAAATTTTCTAAACATTTCCATAATCATAATAGTATCAGGATTAACATTTCCTGCTATTCTACTCTCACTTTCTGCACTAACATTTTCATCTTCAAATCCTAAAAAGTTTGGGCTATTTCTTGCACTAACATTTTCATCTTCCATAATTATTTCCTCTGAATTATTGGTAGCCATTGTTTTTTCTTTCATCCTACCACTCCTCAATAACATTGAAAGTTGTTTACCTTACTGATGCTGTATGTTGCTGTTACTTTGATGTCTCAGCTTTCTGCCCCTTTCTCCTAGATTTGATGTCGCTTCTGCGTTGTGTTGTGATGAATCTACGTCGTTTCGATGTTTTTGCGTTGAATTCCTTGTTGCCTCATAATCTCGGAATTACCATCGAAGTCTGTCGTCCCTGTTGTTTCTTGAATCTGGGTCTTGTAGATGATTTCACCGCTGCATTCCTGGTTATGTTGATCCTTTCCTAGTCATCTAGCTCCACGTTGATGCGCCAATTTGCGATAGCAACAAATTGTATATATGTTTTAAAACACCACGTGGTGGATAATGTTTCTCATGTAATGTTGTTTACATCACGCGTGTAGCCATCTTGTGTGACGTCATTCGTTGGTCGTTTGTTAACTCCATCAGGTGTAGCAATTTGTATCAATTAGTTTATGAAAGATTTTAAGGTTATGTATATTATCTTCCGGCTAGCTATTTAGGTAGACATTTAACTCTTGCAGGGTGTGAAGCGGAAAGGAATCTTTTGTCTATAAATGATACTGACGAAGAAATTGGTTTTATAATTTTTTATTGCAGAACACATTCACGAACACTTTCACATATTTATCTTGATACTCGCCATACTGAAACTGTTTATAATAACTTCTCACTTTTAACTCACGTACTTCAACTTTATATATTTAACTGTATAATACTTTAGAATAGTTCTTGTAATTCTGTTGCGCGTAACTTGATAAAATAACTGAACGGAGAATTTTGTAGAACTGGTGGGCTGACGTGTAATGTGTTGAGAATCTTGTTGCACACTGGGAGACGATGTGTAATGTTTTGAGAATCTTGCCGAACTGGGGACGATGTGTAATGTGTCGAGAATCTTGCCGAACTGGGGACGATGTGTAATGTGTCGAGAATCTTGCCGAACTGGGGGACCCGCTACCTCAAACATGGCTTATTTATAGGCTTGCCTTAAGATACGCCTAAAGATTATAAATGAACTGCTATTGGCTTATAAAACGCGCCAACATTAGCGTCAATTTTAACATCCAATGAAAACCACTAATACATATTACTTTTTAGGGAAAATTCTAGAAGCTTTTACCGAAAAGGCGCGAAACATTACGTAACTTCCTGGTTCCCGGTAACGATAAACAACTCAAACCCTTCATTGCATTATTGCGTTATTATTGACAGTTTCAGTAGAGCCGTATATTATTATTTACCAATACTATTTACAATTAATAAACCTCTGAAATCAATGTTACATAAAAATACATATTCATATTATTATCGTTAATTACCTCTGAGTAATTTGTGATACAAATTACCGTCTCATGTGTTGTGTGAGAATTTTGACAAGATTAAAGAGTTTGTGCTTACTTTGGATCCAGCCAATGCAGATGCATTTTTCCAAGGTGCAGCAACTTCTGCTTATTTTAAATTCTTTTATGGCTTGGGAAGCATGCCTGTGTTGTAGTCCATTTAGCGTTACCCAGGGAACACTACGTGGAGGCAGACTACGTTGTTCCCCAAGAAATGCTACTATACAAAATGAAGACTTTGGCATATCAGGCCCCATGCTAAACTGGTTTCAAACCTTCCTATACCAAAGACGGTTTGCAGTACAATACAAAACAGCCACATCTAAATGGAAACAAATGAGAGTTGGACTACTGTTACAAGTGCTATTCTGTTCAATAAATATATAAATGACCTAGTAGATGTACTTAAGAAAATAGGCAACTTACAAGTAGGAATGTTTGCTGACGACGTGGTAATATGGACTTCAGAAAAGAACATAAGATCTGGGAAACATTACAAAAAACTAAAAACAACAATGGAGAATACAATCATAACCCTAGAACAGTGGACTAATAATAACAATATGGAAATAAATACAGAAAAAACTCAATATCAACTATTCACAATGCAGCATAAAACAGAAAATATATGCCTGCAAATCAACAACAAAAAACTACAAGAAGCAACTACAACAACCTATTTAGGGATAGAATTAGATCAAAAACTATCAATGAAAGAACATGTAAACAATGTAACAAATAAAATCAACAAAAAGAACAACATTTTAAAACCTTTAGCAGAAATAAAATGGGGTGGAAACATGGACCTCCTTAATAATATATATAAAACATCCATAAAACCTAACCTATTGTAAGGAGGAGAACTACTAGCAACAGTGAACAAAAGACAAAAGTAAACTATAAATTTCACAAAATAATTCACTAAGAATAATAACAGGAGCTGTAAAAACAACACCAATTACAGTACTACAAAGCTTCACAAAAAACATGACTACAGAATTAGAACATGAGTTGAAAGCAATTACTCTAGCACAAAAACTGCAAGTCAATAGAAACAGATACAAATGGTACCACACAGCAGATACTATAAGTAATTTAAAAACTCAAATAAGCTTCAGAACATATATTAATAACTTAAAATACAAGAACATAATTACAACAAATATAATTGCAACAGAGGTAACGAGTCCAATAGAATATATTGATATACAATGCAATATCAGAATGACCTGATATATACAATACACAAACAAAACAATATATCAGATGGAATGAGAGCCATAGCAATAGCTATGGGAAATGAAAGATACCCAGAAAAAGAATGGCTCCGAATATATACAGATGGATCTCTCATCAATAAAAAAAAAAAAAAATGCTGGGGCGGGAGTATACTGTAAACATTTTCACAGTATCTAAAATTAGATGAAATGTCAAAACACTATGATGGAGAATTAACAGCTATAAAAGCAGCATTACAGAACATTTTATATAGACCATACATAAAACAACAAGAAATAAGAAGCCTAATTAAAGCAGTTGAAACTAGAAATCATGTCACTCTACAATGGATCCCAGCTCATGTTGGACTTTTGGGCAATGAACATGCAGATCAATTAGCAAAGAAAGGTGCAATACAACAAATAAAACCTGTAGGACAAATAGAAATAAACAAATAATTAAATAACATTAAACAACATTTCAAAAGACAGCAGAGACTTGATGAAGAAGGATAAAGATTATAAGAATATTAAAGATAGAGTTAATATACAAAAAATGTCAAGGAAGACTGCAGTGACCTTATTACGATGGAACTTGTCACGATTACCTCGCAGAACACCTCTACAAGATAGGATGCCTACCTACACCCAAGTGCACTCTCCGTGAAGAAGATGTCATTCTGAACAAACAACATCTCGCCAAATGCAAAGGCCTTAAAAGTGATAACTTACAGCGTTTATATTGGGAAGCCAGAGGGAAAATGATGCAGATCAATTGATCCCCAGTGCCATTGGTGAACAGCAACTTCTGCTACCAGAGAAAATACATAATTTGCAGACAGAACTATTTTATGTTTGTGTCCATAGTTACAAATACCTGCCTGCAGCTATTAATGATTAGAAGAACAAGGTCATGAAAAGGGAAAAAAATAGGATATTTTTAATTCCATGAGGGAGCAGTTAGATGGCTTTGCCAAAGACAAACTTGAGTCTAGTCTTCAGAAGTATCCGAATATTGAGGAGTTTGTCACATCTGTAGAGTTGCCATTCTAAGTGAATACGAAGTTTGCCCCACTGGTTTCCGTGGATGTCGAAAGAAGCTTTAGGAGCTACAAAAACATTCTATCTCCTAATAGAAACAGACTTATTTTTAAAAATGTAGAGATGCTTAATGCCTTGAAACACAACAGCATAATGTTTTTTCCTTCTTCTGATGAGTAATGAGTACTTGTTTGTAGCTCAATAAACTAAAATAGGAGAAAAAGAATTAGTTGAGTAAATCAGCACCTTTTTGTCCCTTTTTTTCTTTTAATCAAATTTTAGCACCTTTTCCCTTTTTTCATCTGAACTTTGCATGTAAAAATCCTAACCCTGCTTATGATATATTATCAATGAATTGGTGAACTTGTTTACACATTTCACTTGCTTTGGAAAACTAGACCATGTTTTAGGAACTATTGTTCCCATTATCAGCTGTTGATCTGAGGTTCAGAGGACACCTTGTCACTGGGCTGGGCTTCTGGATGTCTGGCCCTCTGTGATAGCATCTGGAGGATGTCTAATGAAATATTGAGTTATCTATCATTTGTATATCAAAGTTAATTGCAGTTTTCCTGCTTTAAAATAAAAATTCTTTCCTAGATGATTAGTTCTGCAGGAGTTAATTGCAGTTTTCTTGTTATAAAATAAAAAATTCTTTCCCAGATGGCTAGTTCTGCAGGATTATGGAGTTCCTTTTAAAGCTTATCTTCCAGGTTTATTTATAGTTATTTTCCCATAAATGGCTTGCTATAGCTGATTTTTCCATTTGTTTTAAACATGTGTTTCTGAAATGTTCTTTCTTATGGATTTCTACATTTATTTTTGTTTTTCTAATACTGCATCCTGAACATTCTATTGTGTTTATTCTTGATTTCCTTTTAAAGTGTATCCTATCTTTCATCAATGATCCAAGAAGATTTCTTTTTATTGTATATTTGCTCTGAGGAGCTAATTTTATATTCCTTGAATATTTTTTTTAAAATGTTTGGTGAATCTGCTGAATCAATATGCATTTTTAATTATAGAAGTATATTTTATAGTCTTTGGAAACAAAGGGAGGATATAATTGAAACAATGACACAACCTTTTGTATTTTGGACAGGAACTTGAGGAAAATTACTTTATTACTGATAACTGAGAAATGGTATTGTGTAGGTCGCTCCTTGTTTCATCTGTAACAAGATGTATGGTAGAGAGACAAAGGATACATGCATCTTTCATGTGAAAACTAAATATCTCAAGGTCTATCCATCAAGTACTGCATAACTGGGAGCATCAGCCACAAGCAGCTGTAGTTTTATCTTTTGATGGTTTGAAGGAAAAACAATCTGAGTTAAATAGGTAATACAAAATTGTGTGTACCAATGGGGAGAATATACATTTAGGCAAAAACATGATTTTATAATACTTAAGCAATCATTTACAAATCTCACAACTGTAGCAGTGCTGATTAATTTCAGATATTTGACTGCAAGGAGATGTGGTATTGAAGGGTGATCAGGATTAAGTACCCCAAATATACAATTGGTTACAGTCCTCTCTTCAGCGTGTGCATGCCATAAGAAAAATATTAAAATTTCATGGTTTCATCAACAAAGAATACTGTGAATATATATAGTCCATAAACAATGATATACATGAATTACAAATCATGTTTAAAATAGTTATAAAAGTCATTCAGATTATAAAAACATGAGAAATCAAAAAATTCTTGGTATCTTTTCTAAATTTGATCTTGTTATTTGGATTTATTTTATTAGTTATTAGATTATATACATTTATACCTTTGTGCAAAATGGAGTTTACCATCTTGGAAGTTCTAGTACTATTTAAGTGTATTTTTTTACAGTTCCTTGTAGTATGATTGTGTATAGAGCTATTGATGTTAAAATATTGGATATTGTTATTTATGAAGCACACTGTTTCTAATATATACAGGAGGGTAAAGTGAGGACATTAAGCTCTTTAAAATATGGTCTGCAGAATGTAGCTCTGTTTAAATTTAGCATACACTGAATTATTTTCTTTTGTAGTATGAAAAGTGAATTAATGTCTGCCATAGAGCCTCATAAAGGAATGCCGAAAGTAAGTGAGGATTATACATATGAGAAGTACACAATTTTTAAGAGATTACAAATATTTTTAATACATATATTGCATAGTATGCCTTATTAAGCTTTGTTAGTCTTCTGAATGTCTGGCTTCCAACTAAGTAGTTTATCTATTGTTATTCCGAGAAATTTAGTTTCTGAAATATAGTTTATCGTTTCATTATCATAGATTATTTTTGGTGCAAGTGTAGCATTATTTCTGGATAATGTGATATGCATACAGTTTGATTTTTTGGCATTGAGTTGAAGTTTATTGTTGTGTAACCTTTGCTTTATATTTAACATTATACTCAGATCCATGAAAACACCTATCGTGGATTTGTTACTATCTATGGGCCCATTCACAATGAAATGTAAGCGCAGACATAGCATAAACGCAAGACTTTGCATTCATGTTATTTGATGGAAGCATTCACATAGAGTCACATAACGCACTACGGAATGCAAGAGTTTGCAAACTCCAAACTTTATGCTTGTGTTGCTGCATAGAGGAAGAATTCTGCATTTCTTTCTCTTTGTATTGCCTGCTAGTCAACAGCAGATGATCACGATGTAAGACTTTAGCCATCTAATGTACATGCATGCACTCTTCCAATAGGCCGTGCCACACAAATTGTGGGTCACCATCTCTCATTTCTCTCAAGGAGTTATGATAGTCTCCTTACTGAATCCTCTTTTATGTAGTGGATGAACCCAACATCTGTGCCTAGATTTCTTGGCTCACAAATCATAAGGCGCAAAGAGATAATGAACATTGCATTAATATAACTTGTGCAGCTCTATCATCACATATATAACTTGTTGCAGGTTCCGGACATAATTCCATATGCAGGAAGGAGGTTTGAAATTTTAAGAAACTTCGGAATCAGGGCTTTTTAATATGCAGAGTTGATTTTGTAGTATCCTGGGTTCTTAAATTGTGTAGGTGTTGTTGCTTTATCGAAAATATTGGGCCCTTCTTGGCGACCGCTTAGCTTTTGCGGAAATCTTGTCAGAAGATATTGCAAACACAATGAAAAAAAATACAGCTAACAGAATGTCGTGAAGCAAGGAAGATGTAGCTAGTGTGGATCATTCGAGTTTAGACATGCAGATCCTACAGTTATGCCCTGTCATCGCTCCAAGGCTGTGGCCAAACTTCTAAAAACATCCCTCGGCTATGCGATGAGGTTGAGGGTCCTCAAATCCCTCAGTTACGCCTTGCGGCTTAGGGCCCTCAATGTTACAATGTTCACAGCAGAATGCCAACGATAGCAATGCTAACGTGATGCAAGTGGTGTGTTACATGTTGATAGCGAAAGTGCTCACTACCCACATACGGAATAATGGCTCTGTTTCCATAATACTTGCACAACTACTTTCAGTGTTTTGGTCAAACAGTCGTGATGTCACTAACGCTATGGGTGGCTGTTGGGGGTATGTATGTATGTATTTTTTTTTTTGGTGACCTACTTATTTATAAAATATTAAGTGAACTTTCTTATTTGGTATTGTTGGTTATATTATTCAATTTGAAGCTTACGGTTCACTCGGAACATTTCCACAATTAGTTTAAGGATCTAGAAGCCCATGCAAACTTTTTGCATTACGCCTACAGCTGCAATGTGAATGGTGTTCCCTCACGCCTGTGCTTATGCTTTAAAAATGTATACAAAACGTTTAGTATAGATTTATTTTTTCTGAACCCGTTTTGTTCATCTCTAAGCACATATTTTTCAAGGAAAGGTGCTATTCTGTTGTACATGACTGATTCTATGATTTTTGAGAATCCAGATTGTACTGCTATAGGTCTGTAGTTGTCGATATTATGTGCATCACTTTTCTTGAAATGGACATCCAAATGCAGCTCTTATCAATGTTGCTTCTAATGTATCCAAGTCTAATGTATTCAAATATCTGCATGCATAAAAGTACAATGAATTATTTAAAGAATTATCTTCCAATGCTTTTTTTGATTTATTGCTCTCCTCTGACATTAATGAAGTTTAATTTGAGTAAAAATGTACTTTGCGGAATCTACTTTTACTGGAGAAGCTAATAAGCATTCAAGAGAGCATCTACAAAGGTGCATACACACTCAAAAAGTTGTCTTTTCTTTTAAATGAAATACCTGGACTAGGGAAATATCAAATCTATGATATGTATAAAAAATAAATTAATTTTCATTTGGAAACACAGTAAGTATTAAATTCATATGCACACACACACAAATATATATATATTTTGTTACAACATTAGAGTGCATTGTTTTGCATTGAAAATATCTTAAACATCTTAAGATAATATTTATCATGAATTTTATAACTTTTTAAATGTTAAATTTATTTACTACACAGAAAGCCTTGCTTTGAAAGCAATTGCAAGTTATCATATAACGTCTAAATTAGTCTGGGACTGCCTAAACCTTATACAACTGGCAAAATACATCATCTTGGGTAGGTGCTGAATATAAGGAATTTTAGTAGATAAAAAAGGAGATACCCTGGCAAGGAAAGGTTCTGCTCAAACTTTTACTGGACCTGAACCAGTATTTAGCATTCCTTTAAATTCTGTTCCAAGAACCATTGCTAAATGTTAATTATCACTACCAATTGTAGTGGGTTCAAACAAAGGCATGCAAGCACAGTAAGTGAATGATGAGTAAAATATCCTCACTCACTGAAGAAGTACTTAATCTCAATAGATCCCAAATAAACCTGACAACCAGGCTCTTGATGGGACACTGCAGATTATGGAAACACCTTCTTCAAAGAACCAGTATGCAGGTTATGTAATGAAGAGGACGAAACTGCCTTTCGTATAGTCTTCAAATGAAAGCAAGTGTAGGAAAAGATATGAACCACTGAGGTTTTCAAACCCAGATGATCATCTTCTTAAGGGCAGTTTAATTAAGGCGAAGTGCTACTGATATTTGGCCATTTTGCTTAACTTTTAGTTTTTCTTAAAAAAATCTACAGTTTCATGAGAAATCAATTAGTGAAAGTTTCACATCAATATCTTAATCTAAGTGATGCTTTAAGACATTTCAAATAGCTGTTGCAATCTGCTCAGTCATTTCAATTCCTTGGGGGGCATGGCATGGCATGGCATGGCATGGCATGGGCATTCAGTGAATGCTAACCCTTATTTTTTTATACATTTAAAATCAATATTACAACTAAGAAATGCTGTCATAGCTCTATACTTTCTCCACAGAGACTGCAAATTACTGAGAGCATGTGTTTTATAGGCATTGTTTACGTTTGATTTTCATTCATTTATGTGGAAGTTATGTGAAAGTGTGTTTGCTTCTGAATACTTATTTTCCTATGAATAAGTGCTGTGGGTGTTGTATACTTTATTTGATTACAGATTTTAGAAAGCAGTAAGTGTTTGGTGCATAGGTTATTCAGTTAGGTTACATCTTGGCTAGAAGTAAGAAAAATAATATTGCTATGAAACAAATTAGGAAACTTGCTACATGCTGAAGCTAGATGAAACAATACAAGCCTTAAAATGATGTATGCTCATCATAAACATTTCTCTGATTCATATTAAACAGGACCGGTAAATACTGTGGTTTATAAAACACATGTTATGTAAAACTTTAAATTATCTCAAAATGACATTTTTATGCATCTTTCCATTCAAGTGTTCATGCTGTTCTTCACAGAGTTAAACAATTCTTATGAAACAAGATACACATGTTCAGCAAGGATATATCTAAGGAACAGAGTATGGAAATTCTTATATTTGCTAAACAAAAGACAATATAAAATTTTTATATATTCACCTTTAACAATTTTTTAATGAAATTTAAATTTTTCAATATCATAATTTTTTTCTCAGGAATTATAAAAATTTGCAAACTTTCAATGCTACATCCCATAATAAGGCTTCTTAATTAGTATAAAATAACTTTAGTTTGTGTATAGTAGTTATTAAAAAACAGCAGCTTCGTAAATGATCCCCTAATTATTATAATGAATTATTTTATTACAACCAAAATAATAATAATTTTTGTTGTAATAATCATAAATAATTGGTTGTAATAATAATAATAATAAAAAAAATCATTCTACCAAGATGGGCAGATGAAAATGATCTAAAACTAAATAGGAAGAAGACTGTTCAATTGACCTTCTGGAAAGGAGGAAAGGAAAAATGCAGAAACAATCACACTGAGAGGAGAAGATCTAACAGTGAAGATGAGAAACGTGGTGCTATATTAATGTTAAACACATAAGTAACATTAAAACAGTCGCAAATTGGCACCCATAACGTGGGGCTAGACAACTAGGAAAGGAACAAGAATAACCAAGAAGTAGCAGAATTAACTAGGAATGAAGCAGAGTAACCAGGAATGCAGCGGTGAAATCATCTACAAGACGCAGATTCCAGAAACAAAAGGGACGACAGACTTCGACCGTAATTCCGAGATTACGAGGCAACAAGGAATTCAACGCAAAAACATCGAGACGACGTAGATTCATCACAACACAACGCAGAAGTGACATACAAATCTAGGAGAATGGGGCAGAACGCTGGACATCAAAGTAACAGCAACGGACAGCATTAGTAAGGTTAGAGTATATTAATTTTTTAAAAAAAAAAAAAAAAAAAAAAAAAAGTAAATAAATGTTAATGAGGAGCGGTAGGATAATAAAAACAATGGCTACCAATAATACAGAAGAAATAATTATGGAGGGAGATGATGTATCAGTTAGTTGTAATTCAATACAGGTTACAGGAAATAGCCCAGACTTTTTAGGATTTGAAGATGAAAATGTTAGTGTAGAAAGTGAGAATAGAATAGCAGGAAATGTTAATCCTGATACTATTATGATTATGGAAATGCTGAGAAATATGAGAGCAGATATGAAAAAGACTAATGAGAAAATAGATCAAAACAGGGAAGATATGGAAAAGAATAAGAGGGAATTAAGGGAAGATATGCAAAAGAATAATGAGAAATTAGAAAAGAAAATAGATCAAAATAGGGAAGATATTAGTAAGAGTATTACAGATCAATTAGGGGAAGCTATGGACAGGAATTATAGAGAATTGAGGGAAGATATTGGTAAAAGCTTTGAACAAAACAGGAAATCAATTAAAAATATTGGTAGGAGTAATGATATATTAGAGCAAAAAGTAGATCAAAGCAGTGAAGAAAGTGAAAAGAAAGTTACGAAGCTAGATAGTAGTATGCCAGAAATGAGTGATGAAAATGAGGAAGTAATAGTAAGTGAGATAGGAGAAATTTCAAAGAAAATGCTAAACATGAGCAGGGAAAGAGATAACAAAGAAAGTGAGGTTAATACTAAAAGTGAGGTTAATGTAGAATGCACAGAGTTAGGAAGTCAAATGAGTAGTATTTCAAGTGAGATAAGAGAGATAAAAGAGGTTAGGAATGTAGATGTAAATGAGACGCAGGTTAATTTCAAAGGGGAAGTATCAGAAATACAGAATGAGACAGTAATGCAAAGAAATAAATTGTACCAAGATGTTCAGAATGAAAACTCCAGTCCAGTACAGTTTAGTACAAATTTGTCAGAGTACTCTCAAATTAAAGAGATGGTAGAAGAATTGAAAATGACAGTTGTTAAAAGATGTATTGTACAAGAAACTTTAGATTGTTTTCAAATGTTATCATGGGACGAAATTTCAAATGAATACAAGAGGTTATTCATGAACAACAATTTGAAGGTTAGGTTACGGCTACGAGTAATGTTTAGCCACACACAATTTGATCCAGGAGGGTAAATAGCAATAAGATGTAAAGTAAATGCTGGATAGTTAAAGACGACTTGCAGAGCAATGTATTGGAACGTAAGAGGGTTAACTATTTATATATATATCATTTGAAAAGAGAAATAAATTATAAAATAAAAAAAAAAAAAAGAGAAATGTTTAAAAAAATAAATAAATAAATTTTTAGTAACTGTAACAGTATTTGAAAAGAAGAAGGTAATAATTGAAACTTAATATGATATTAAAGTAAAAGTACGTAAATACAATTCCAAAAAAAAAAAATTAAGAATGCAAAGATTGAAACTTCATATGATATTAAATTAAAAGTACGTAAATACAATTCAAAGAGTATTGTTAAAACAAAGTACAAAATAACAAAAAAATTGGTAAATATAATTAAAAATAATTGAAACAAATACTTATGTAGCAAACAGAAAATGTGACACAGTGCCTAGATTTAAGAGATGTAAATATATGTAAAGGGTGAATATTTTGGTAAATATGTATAGTAATTACAAAAAAATTTTTTGAATTGATAAATTTTTGGTAACAATATAAGGAAGTAAACCATTTTTTGTAACACTAGTTAAATAATTTAGGGTAAAGTATTTGCTATAAAAAAATTGTAATGTAAGATTAATATCTAAATTAATTAAACCAAAGCCAGTAAGTAGTGGCGAGATAAAACATATGTCGTGTGTTAAATGCGTGTGAAGTGTTAAGTGAAAGTGATAACGTGTGTTCCAAGATTTAGGAGACTAAAAACACAATTTTAAAATTTCTAAACAAGTTATAAATATTTATAATTATGTTTCTAGTGGGGCATATGAGACGGTAATTTGTATCACAAATTACTCAGATGTAATTAATGATAATAATATGAATATGTATTTTTATGTGACATTGATTTCAGAGGTTTATTAATTGTAAATATTATTGGTAAATAATAATATACGGCTCTACTGAAACTGTTAACAATAACGCAATAATGCAGCAAGGGGTGAGTTGTTTATCAGTATCGGGAACCAGGAAGTTACGTAATGTTTCGCGCCCTTTTCGGTAAAAAAGCTTCCAGAATGTTCCTTAAAAGAAATATGTATTAGTGGTTTTCATTGGATAGTAAAATAGACGCTAATGTTGGCGCGTTTTATTAGTCAATAGCAGTTCATTTATAATCTTTAGGCGTATCTTGAGGCAAGCCTATAAATAGTGTGGGTTCAAGGGAGCGTTCCCCCAGTTCAACAAGATTCTCAACACATTACACGTCAGCCCACCAGTTCTACAAAATTCTCCGTTCATTTATTTCGTCAAGTTACGCGCAACAGAATTACAAGGACTATTATAAAGTATTATACAGTTTAATATATAAAGTTGAAGTACGTGAGTTAAAAGTGAGAAGTTATTACAAATAGTTTCAGTATGGCGATTATCCAGATAAATCTGTGAAAGTGTTCGTGAACGTGTTCTGCAATAAAGATTATAAAACCAATTTCTTCGTCAATATCATTTCTAGACAAAAGATTCCTTTCCGCTTCACACCCTGCAAGAGATACTTGTTCTACTAAGATAATATGATAGCTAGCCGGAGGACAATATACAAAACTTAAAATTCTTTCGAACCCTAATTGATGCAAATTGCTACGCCAGATGGAGTTAAACGAACCAAATAAGGAGTGACGTCACACAAGATGGCAACGCAGAAGTCAACATAACATTAATACCACATCAACATTTGCTCCACAACGTGGTGCTATAAACACAAAACATTATATGTAAAACTCTTACAAAGAACATCTACAAATACATAGAAATCCTGCAAACAACTGGGATCGCTTTTGGGGCACATGCAAATGAGAAAGCCATAACTGCTGTAAGGGCCATAAACGACTAGATCATATACAGCAACTCTCCCTAGAAGTGGCAATGAAACCCTTCAGAGCAAAAATTGTCCCAATTCTGACATGGCATACATCAAATAGGGGAAAGCCTAAAAAAGAAGGACCTAAAAGAATGGGAGAAAGTGTAGAATGCTTTCATCAAACGAGTAATTGGAGTGTTGAAATACACCCTATCAACACACATATACATTCTAACGAGAGAGCCCTTTCTGATGGAAGATCTTTACTACAAACTACCACTCCCTGTAACAAAGGCCTATAGACAGCTGATGGCAGAAAACTTGAGGAAAAGTGAGGACCACCTCTAAGTAACAAGCGCCATGGCAGACAGAAGTTGGATAGGAACAAATCAAAACATGAGGAAAGTTGTAACGAGGCTAGCCGTGCATAGTTTCCACCATAAAGTATGCTACAAAAACAATTTTCATGCAGTAACAGATAAGAGTGTTTGCAAATTCTGTAACTAAAATGTGATAAATACCATGTGTTGAACTGTAACAAATGTCCAAAAACAGTGACAGTACTTAGTGCTGAATACTAAGGTTATATACATTCGGCACACTTGTGCGTACTTCACTTATTAATAAATAATCATTCTAAAAATCAGAAAAAAAAATACATTACTCTTACAATGCATTCCAGAGGCTGTGTTCAAAATTTTAAAAAAATTGGACCAAAATTGTAGAAATTTCAAAAGTGCCTCCCCTTAATAACCTATGTCCCTATTTAACTAAAATGATAGAGATAGGAGATAATACAATAAATCTTATATGTTTTAGTGTTTTAAGGGCAATCGTAACTTGACTCCATCTTTACATAATCAAGTCAAGTACTACACAGAAAATCCTATGTGTTACATTTGCAATACTTTCTCTACCCACTATCATATATATGTATAAAACTTTTACGTACTATTCTTCTGGAAGCTTATTTTTCTATCTACTTCTGCTAATCAATACAAACCTTTGTAGAAATAGTTTCATTACACATTTCATAGGTACAAGGGGGATAGAGGAAACTGAATCAATAGTCATGTGTTTAAAAGCAGACTGTTATATACTGACCTTGAAATACCACACAGCACTTTAAAAATTACAAAGCATTGAAAAATTCAAACCAATAATAATGGATATCCTAAAAATGGCTGATGCCACAGAAACGTTATTTGAAATAAACTGTGTGCTCTAAAGAGATCTACATTTGTTATGTATAAGTGTTTACTTATTTCTTATGTCTATCTATTACACAAAATCATACAAATTCAAGATATCCATTTTTGAGGAAATTCAAAATATTGAAGTTTTTCCATGTGAAGGGTAACATGGGATTGTGAAACTTTCTTTAAAACATTTGTGTTGCATCTTTGGAAGATATTGAACTAAAACAACAAGCCTGGCATTTATTCAACTTTTCATTTTATGTTATTTCATGTTATACTATTTACAGACTCATACATAAACCTTTTTCTAAAAATGCTTTTTTTAGATTCAGCGTGCCTCAAAAAATGTATTTCCTGTGAAATGTCAGTATCAAATTTTTGGGTCAAACACAATACTTTCTCTACCTAGTAGGTATATGGCAGAAAAAGTAAAAACAAGATTTTGTAAGAATACTTTGTAAAAGCTAAATAAAAATAAATTAAACTGGCTAGAGAAAGTAATGTGAGTGTAATGCATTAGAAATTTTTTTTATGAACTAATGCAAAAGATTGTGCATTAGCTTTATCTTTATTGTCATTTTCTTCATCAAATTCACTATCTGTTTCGGAATGTACCTCTGCATTATCTTCTTTTTCAGAGCCTAAACCTAGTTTATCAGATTTATTATCTCTAATAAGGTCTCTCTTATAATGTCCTAGAAAACTAAACTGTCTGTTCAGAAAGTCATATTAATTTACAAAAAATGGCAGAAAGTGAAGATTATATTCCACTATACCTACGCTGGAATGCATATGAATAAATGTCCAGTGTTACTGTGTATGGCATGAAATTGGACCCCAGTTACTAAATGTAACCTGCTTAAGCAAAACAAAACCGGAAAGATTTCCAGAAAAGTTGTTTTATGTCCTGACAAGAGTTTGAAAGAAATGTACAGAAATGGACAAGAATTAATGTAGTAGCCACTTAAACATATTAATAAATTTATATACAACTGGGATACAGTCCAGGGTTAAAATATAATGCCTATCTAAGTATATTTAAACTCCATTAATCTCATTTTTAGAATTACAAGAAATTTGGATTATATTTGCAAAATTTCTTTCTAAACATTAATACATGAAGCATTTCTGCCTGAAACAAATTTCACTGGTCTTGCCCTCAAGCTACTAAATGAAGACAAGAAACTGAAAAAATCTTCATTTTGTATTTAAACTATTTAATGGCTTCAACAAAAGTTCCTCTGCTCTTAAGCAGTACCTAATGACATTAATAACGAGTTATAATTTGATGTCTGTACATATTTAGGCTCTTATTTTCAACTTACTGTATTTTGTAGTTTGGTTGTAATAAGACTAAGTGTTAAGCAGCATTAAATACAGAAGTAAACATGAAAAATACTTTTCTTTGTACAGCAAAACAATAAATTAAGCATCACTAGCATTAAACATTTTGAATAAAAACACTAATTTTGAGACCTTTTCAGTTCACAGTCTGTTTTGAAGCTTTGAATGACTAAACCGAAGCAAGAAAAAATTCTTTCTACCCAAGTTGAAGATGCTCAAGCAGTAAGAAGTTGTTCTATAATTGGGAATATATTGGAACAAACTTTTTCAGTAGCATTTTCTGTCTCTTCTATCATTCATAAGATGACACTTGTGACACCACAGATTCATTTTAAAGTGATCCTTGTGCATGGAACTTCAATATTAATGAAAGTAGAAAACTAGAATTGTATTTTGAGCTTGCAAATTCAAGTGCCAGTTTCTTCTCATCTTCACTAAGTTGTAGCACTTCATTGTTATTGATTTACTTTTAATTAAGCACGTAAGTAAGGAAATAAGCTGGAATTAAAGCCATGTATCTATTTACAAAATTCTTCTTAATAATTTTATCTCATGACACATCAGCTATTTGTTTTTTTTGCGAGAGCATCTGTGCTTACGTAATATTTGTAGCGTAAGTTATTAGAACTTGAAGATCTTATGTTGTGTTGCTTTTGTTTTGTTTGGTTACATAATTTTAACTGCCCCACGTATGGTAGCCAATTTGCGATGTACTTGCAAATGTTTGTTTACATCAGTGTTGAAGCCATCTTGTGACGTCATTCATTTGTTTGGTTTGTAGCTCCATCTGGCGTAGCAATTTGCGGTTCTTAGTATCAGTTTTTGAAATAATTCATTTCAAATATCCTCCGGCTAGCTATTATCTTATCTTGGGTCGAACATGTGTCTCAATACAGGTTGTGAAACGGAAAGGAATCTTTTATCCAAAAATTACACTGATGAAGAAATTTCTTTTATAATTTTTATTTTCGAACACGTTCACTATCACTTTTACATATTGATCTGGATACTCGCCAAACTGAAACTGTTATAATACTTCTTACTGATCACTTTTAATTCACGTATTTCAACTTTGTGTATAATTAACTTTATAATACTTTAGATTTTCGTAACTTGTGAATCTATAGCCGACGTATCTCATACAAATATTTTGACGAACTGACGAACTTAAGACGACGTGTATTGCACTAAGAATTTTGATGAACTGCCTGAATACGACGTGTAATGTATGAATGCTTTCGACGAACTGAAGGACTGACTGACTTTACCTCTAACTTGACTTCTATTTATAATCCTGCATCAAGATACGCCTAAAGATTATAAATGAATTACTATTGGCTAATAAAATGCGCCAACATTAGCGTCTATTTTAATATCCAATGAAAACCACGAATACATATTCTTTAGGGAAACATATTCCAGAAGTTTCTACCGAAAACGCGCCAACATTACGTAACTTCCTCGTTTCCAATAATGATAAACAACTCACCCCCTCGCTGCATTATTGCGTTATTATTGACAGTTTCAGCAAGGCCGTATAAACTTATTTCCAAATAATAATTACAATTAATAAACATCTGAAATCAATGTCACATAAAAATGCATATTCATATTACAATCATTATTTACATTTAAGTAATTTGTGATACAAATTACTGCATCATATGCCCCACTAGAAACATAATTATAAATATTTACAACTTGTTTGGAAATTTTATAATTGGGTTTTTAGTCTCCTAAATCTTGGAACACACGCTATCACTTTCACTTTAAACTTCACACGCATTTAACACACGACATATTTTTTTTTTTTTTTTTTTTTATCTCGCCACTACTTACTGGCTCTGGTTTAATTAATTTAGATATTAATCTGACATCTCAAATTTTTTATAGCAAATACTTTACCCTAAATTATTTAATTACTGTTACCAAATTGTTTACTTTCTTAAGTTGTTGACAAAAATTTATACATTTAAGATTTTTGTAATTATTACACATATTTACCAAAATATTCACCCTCTACACAAATATTCACATCTCTTAAATCTAAGTACTGTTTCACATTTTCTGTTTGCTACATAAGTATTTGTTTTTAATTATTTTTACCAATTTTTGTTATTTTGTACTTTATTTTAACAATACCCTTGGAATTATATTTATGTACTTTTAATTTAATATCATATTAAGTTTCAATCTTTGCATTCTTAATTTTCAAATGTTGTTACAGTTACTAAACATTTAAAAAAAATTTTTTTATACATTTCTCCTTTTTTTTTTTTTTTAATTTATTTCTCTTTTCAAATAACATATAAATAATTAACCCTCTTACGTTCCAATACATTTCTCTGCAAGTCATCTTTAACTATCCAGCATTTACTTTACATCTCATTGCTATTTACCCTCCTGGATCAAATTGTGTGTGGCTAAACATTACTCGTAGCCGTATCCTAACCTTCAAATTTTTGTTCATGAATAACCTCTTGTATTCATATGAAATTTCATCACATGATAACATTTGAAAAAATCTACAGTTTCTTGAACAACACATCTTTTGACAACTTTCATTTTCAATTCATCTACTATCTCTTTAATTTGAGAACACTCTGACAAATCTGTACTAAACTGTACTGGACTGGAGTTTTCATTTTGAACATCTTGGTACAATTTATTTCTTTGCATTACTGTCTCATTCTGTATTTCTGATATCTCCCCTCTGAAATTAACTTGCGCCTGATTCACATCTACATTCATAACCTCTTTCATCTCTCTTATTTTACTTGAAATACTACTCATTCTACTACCTGACTCTGTACATTCTACGTCAACATGTTCATTTTTAGTATAAACCTCACTTTCTTTGTTATCTCTTTCTCTGCTCATGTCTAGCATTTTCTTTGAAACTTCTCCTATCTCACTTGCTATTACTTCCTCATTTTCATCTCTCATTTTTGGCATACTACTATCTAGCTTCATAACTTTCTTTTCAATTTCTCCACTGCTTTGATCTACTTTTTGCTCTAATATCTCATTACTCCTACCAATATTTTCAATTGATTTCCTGTTTTGTTCTAAGCTCTTACCAATATCTTCCCTTAATTCCCTATTATTCTTTTGCATATCTTCCCTTAATTGATCTGTAATACTCTTACTAATATCTTCCCTCAATTCTTTATTATTCTTTTCCATATCTTCCCTTAATTTCTCATTACTCTGAGTTAATTTTTCTAATTTCTCATTATTCTTTTGCATATTCTCATTAGTCTTTTTCATATCTTCTCTCAATTCCCTATTATTCTTTTCCATATTCTCATTCAAATTTTTCAGCATTTCCATAATCATACTAGTATCAGAATTAATATTTCCTGCTATTCTATTCTCACTTTCTGCACTAACATTTTCACCCTCAAATCCTAAAAAGTTTGGGCTATTTTCTGTAACCTGTATTGAATTACAGCTAACTGTTACATTATCTCCCTCCATAATTATTTCTTCTGTATTATTAGTAGCCATTGTTTTCTTTATCCTACCACTCCTAAGGTACATTTACATTTTTTTTACCCTTTTTTTTTTTTAAATTAACATAACATTTTTCTAACCTTTCTGATGCTATCTGCTGATGTTGCTTTGATGTCCAGCTTCCTGCCCCTTTCTCCTAGATTTGTATGTCGCTTCTGCGTTGTATTATGATGAATCTACGTTGTCTCGATGTTTTTGTGTCCACTTATCCGCGTCGTTTGTCGCTCCTCTAGTTGTTTCTTGAATCTGCGTCTTGTAGATCATTTCACTGCTGCTTCGCCCCTTCCTGGTCACCTCACTTCTTCCTGGTTAATTCTGATCCTTTCCTGGTCATCGTGTTCCTTTCCTGGTCACTATGCTTCTTTCCTGGTCATCGTGTTCCTTTCCTGGTTATCGTGCCCCACGTTGGGCGCCAATTTGCGAGAGCATCTGTGCTTACGTAATATTTGTAGCGTAAGTTATTAGAACTTGAAGATCTTATGTTGTGTTGCTTTTGTTTTGTTTGGTTACATAATTTTAACTGCCCCACGTATGGTAGCCAATTTGCGATGTAGTTGCAAATGTTTGTTTACATCAGTGTTGAAGCCATCTTGTGACATCATTCATTTGTTTGGTTTGTAGCTCCATCTGGCGTAGCAATTTGCGGTTCTTAGTATCAGTTTTTGAAATAATTCATTTCAAATGTCCTCCGGCTAGCTATTATCTTATCTTGGGTCGAACATGTGTCTCAATACAGGTTGTGAAACGGAAAGGAATCTTTTATCCAAAAATTACACTGATGAAGAAATTTGTTTTATAATTTTTATTTTCGAACACGTTCACTATCACTTTTACATATTGATCTGGATACTCGCCAAACTGAAACTGTTATAATACTTCTTACTGATCACTTTTAATTCACGTATTTCAACTTTGTGTATAATTAACTTTATAATACTTTAGATTTTCGTAACTTGTGAATCTATAGCCGACGTATCTCATACAAATATTTTGACGAACTGACGAACTTAAGACGACGTATATTGCACTAAGAATTTTGATGAACTGCCTGAATACGACGTGTAATGTATGAATGCTTTCGACGAACTGAAGGACTGACTGACTTTACCTCTAACTTGACTTCTATTTATAATCCTGCATCAAGATACGCCTAAAGATTATAAATGAATTACTATTGGCTAATAAAACGCGCCAACATTAGCGTCTATTTTAATATCCAATGAAAACCACGAATACATATTCTTTAGGGAAACATATTCCAGAAGTTTCTACCGAAAACGCGCCAACATTACGTAACTTCCTCGTTTCCAATAATGATAAACAGCTCACCCCCTCGCTGCTTTATTGCGTTATTATTGACAGTTTCAGTAAGGCCGTATAAACTTATTTCCAAATAATAATTACAATTAATAAACATCTGAAATCAATGTCACATAAAAATGCATATTCATATTACAATCATTATTTACATTTAAGTAATTTGTGATACAAATTACTGCATTATTTTAACTGTTTTCAGAGATACACAGCATGAGCAATAAGACAAAAATCTTCCTGTACCCTATCAAGAGTCTCAGCAGTGGGCTTCAAAATGGAAATCATACTTTCAACATTCCTCTTACGCATAGAATTGGTAACTTTTGCTTGAACATAACTATCCATTTTGTCCCTATTATCTTCACAGATTTTCGAAAGTGTAGGCCAGCCTTTAATGTATCTAGACAATCAACTAAACTGTTCCTAACTTCAGCTGGCACAATAAGTTTTGGAGCACCTGATTGTTTATAGACAGCTTTTGCAAAATGTTTTGAAAATATTTAACAACACTGATAACATGTTCTTTCAGATTTGGAAACTGGCAGTCATTAGCAAATACCAAAAAATGTGCTGAACAGCCATAGTTTATCAAATTCATATCCTCCCTGCTTTCGAGCAAGTGACAACATTTATTAAACTTTGGCTGTATTATCAGTAGCAAGAGAATGCACAAAACACTTCCAACCCTTCTTCACATTTGTTGATGCCATGATGTCATCTCTGCCGTGTATTCTGATGTGTGTGAATTTCATGAGGTGTTCATGGTGTCTAACAAATAAGTAGCACCTATTGCTGTTGTTACAGTTAAGCAAAGTAATGGTTCATTATGGATATGTGACCATCTACAATTCTTTCTTGCTTGTAAGCAATGCCCGTAAAGGACCTCCAATTCCTTTTCTATTTGGGGGGATTATAACCAGGATGCAGTTGTTGCATTAGCTGGAGAAATTGAGGGGTTCCACACTGCAAAATGCAGCATTAGTAGCAAATCAGGCTGCTTGTAAATCTAATGCATATTTCTCTTCAGAGGAGGTTTTTGCGCCAATAAATCCAATAAAGATGAAGTAATTTTCTTTTTCTTGCTAGAAAAGGTGTTCTGATAATATTCCAGTGCTTATTGATGTGCTATTTGTAAACGAGACAGAACCTAGGTAAAAAGCAAAGAAACATATCGTATCTCCTAGAATAATATTTCAGGATGATCTTTAATTTTATTTTTATTTATTATTGTTAAAATTGACTGACAAAAGACAACAGGCCTATTGTTTGTGTTTGAGCAGGACACTTAAAATTAACATGTAAACAGGGCCTAATAAAGCAAAACAAATTCCTAAGAAATATTTTAAAGCACCATTTCAGGTAGCTGGTAGTTTACTGCTAAAAGTTAAAATTTAGCCTGATAGAACTAAAGTAAAAGCAAAAAAGAAAGAAGTGAAAACTTAAGATTTACTGTGAGAAAAGTCCATTAATACAATTTTTGGGATTGGTGGTAACTAACATATAAATAAAGTTTACAGTATACATTTGTAGTAATACAATTTTGACTCGGTTAAATACATTCTACTGTGGTGGATATCCTAAATATTGCTTTAATTTATTACTTTCTCTGCTGCATACATCGTAGGTAGGGAAGGTATTGCATTTTACCCCAAATTCGATACCAAGATTTCACCAGAAATGCATGTTCTGAGTCCTTTGAATCCCCCCCCCCAAAAGAAAGCACTTTTTAGAAAAAGGTCCATGTGTGCATGTTGGTGAACAGCATAACTCAAAAACGATGAGTCAGATAAATACCATGCTTGGTATTTAGGTTTAGTACCTTCCAAAGATGCAACATAATGATTTTCAAGAAAATCCCTCCATCCAAGCTACCCTTTACATAGGGCATTTTTTTAAATTTTTATCTTCAATTTTCTGTGAATAGTCTGTGAAGTCCACTTCATTCAGAAGGAATTTTGTATGAATGGTAAATGTTAAGCGGTAGACAAAAACATACTATGCAAAAAAATTGTGGATCTCTTTAAAACACACAATTTATCCCAAATAAGTATTTTTGTGCACAAGCTATTTCTGAGATGTTATTAAAGGTTCAAATTGTTCATTCCTTGGTCATTCTCTTGAAGACCTGTCAACATTCAGTTGTTCCTCACAATTGCATGGAAACAGTATGGGATTAAGGCTAACATATAGTGTCCAGTTCTTAAACATTTGACTATCGCTATTCCCTTTGTATTTATAACAAAATGTGTAATGTAGCTATTTCTGCAAAGGTTTATTTGGATTAAAATGTAACAGATAAAAAATACACATAAGATTTTTTTAAAAATAGGTATATGCAGCTTTGATACAGTTTTTATTTCACTTGGCAACGAATTATAAAGCTTGGAAGCTGTGTAAAATACAGATTGAAGAAATTGGCATTATTAATTCAGTATTATTTTGTTGTCGTGTATTATGGTTATGGACTTCAGTATTTATTTTGATGTTCAAGTTCAATTTAATGATTTTATTTCCAACTTTATACATAAAAATTGTTAGTGCAAGTTTTATTCCAACATTTAAGGCTGGGATTTTCGTGACTAAATATGACTCTCTGTTTGGAGTTTCATATGATATCCCATACAATGCCCTTATTGCTCTCCTCTATAGTATTTCTAATTCATTTATTAAACTTTAATGGCATGTTCCCCAGACCTGATTGAAATAAGTGAAATGGGAATCTTAAGTGCATAGTAAATATCTTTTAACTGTTCCCTTTTTAATAATCTTTTTAATTTAAACAAGTTACCAATAACAGGAATAATTTCTTTTTGATTATATGATTTACATGTACCTTCCAGTTTAATTTACTAGCTATTAATAATCCTAAGTACTTAATGTTCTCAACTCTTTCCATGATTTCAGAATTGATGTTAATTTTATAGTTTGTAGGTTCTTCCTGATTGCCTGTAAAATGATATATTTGGCATTTTTTATGTGTTTGTTGTTATTTTATTTTCTATTGCCCATTTAAGAAGTAAGTTTACATCTGTTGCACTGCATTCAAGATGTTTTCGATATTCTCACCTACGTAGAACACAGCAATGTAATCTGCAAACAATATAACTTTGCCATTTAATTTAAGCTCCCCAATATTGTTTACATATATTAAGAATAATCAATGCCCACGGACTGATCCTTGAGATAATGTTTTGTTATTAAAATCTCACTTTTGTGATTATTACAGTTAACATACTATTTCTGACCTTTATGTAGTTTTCAACTCAATCTAATGGCTTTCCTTTAACTCCAATTGCATCTAGCCTTTCTATTAATGTCATGGTTAACAGTATCAAATGGTTTTTTTTTTGTTTTTTTTTAGATTGGTGAATGTGGCTGCACAGATCTTTTTGTCGTCAAGAGAATCTTGGACTGAATTAAGTATTTCCATAATAGGGTTTAGTTTGCTGACTTTGGATTGAAATCCATACTAAAACTTTAAAAAGTATTGTTTCTTTTCCAAATAATTTTGCAGTATATTTTTGAATACCATTCCAATTATAGTTCAAATTATTGGTGTCTGTACTATTGGTCGGTAATTATTTGGGTCTGAATTGTCTCCTTCTGTATGTATTGGTTCTAATTTGCTGATTTTTAAACAATCAGGAAATTCACCTTCTATTAAGGAGATGTTGATTAATTCACATAGGTGTCTTGGAATTTCACTTGAACATTTATTTAGTGTTTTATAGCTGATTCCGTTGAATATTCTGCTTCCTTTCAAATTTAACTGTTTTATGATCTTTTGAATTTCAAATTCATTAGTTGGTTGCCAAAATAGGATTTTCCTGGTGTTCTGAATTTTTTTGCTTGTTATATTAATACTAGCTGGAAATTTCTGTGCCAAGTTATCAGCAATAAGATAAAATACTCATTTAAAATGTCACTTATTTCCTTTTTGTTTGCAGTTACTGTGCCCTTGTATTTAATCTCTGGAATCTCACTTATTTGTCGTTTCTTTTTTGGATGAAGAATATTGTTTATTTCATGGCATAATTTATATTAATTCTCATCTACACTATTAGATCTGTTTTCATAAACTTTACATTTTAGCATTCTTTTTAGTGCAATGACTTGGTTTGATATGCTTTTTTTTCTGTTTCATCAGATGCATTTAGGCACTTGGATTTTTTATGAAGTATTAATGCAAGTAACTCCTTAGAAATCCATGGTACACTACTATTTCTATCTCTTTCTTGATATAGTTTGGACATACCAATATTGTGTTTTACACAATTCAGTAAGTGTTCAAAGCTACTATACTATTTACATTTTCTTGTTATTTTACAAAATCTCTTAAATACTGCTTTAACTTATCACAATTTTTGATTGAATATGTTTTGATAATTTTATTTGTATTTTTGGATTCTCTCTACATTCATATGGTCAGATGTGTCTGATCATGTTGTCTATACAGCATTGCTGTTTGTGTAATTGAAAAATATATTATCAATTTGCATTTCTGCCGTTAAGCTTATTCTAGTTGGGTATTTAGGTGACTAAATGAGTACTTGTTCATTGTTTGCTTCCTAGTTTTGTGTCTGCCTTAGTATCCCCAAATATAATACATTTATTCTGCATAGTACTATTTGTTATTGTCATTCATAAACAAGGTATAGTTAGGATTATATGCTGCAATTATGTTTATACTTTGTTTCATATACACAGGTACATTGGCCAACAGATTAAGAAACTGGGTGGAAGAGGAAGGAAAACTGTCAGAATATCAAGCAGGATTTAGGAAATGTAAACAAACAATGGATAATATATTTATAATAAAGACTATAATAGAAAGTATCTGAGCAGGAAAAGAGGAAGGATGTACATGTTTATTGCAGATTTTGAAAAAGCATTTGATACAATAAATAGAGAAGCATTAGCTTATAAATTAAGCAAGAAAGGGGTAAACAGAAATCAAGAAGATTTATAGATATAAAATTTTGTATAAGATGTAAAAATAATGGAATCACAGAAATGACTGAGCAAAAATAGGATTAAGACAAGGGTGCAAATTGAGTCTTATATTATTTAAAATATTCATAGATGACATACTAGAAAGAGTGAAAGAAAATAATCTGCACTGCCCCATAATAGCAAATTGAGAGATACCAGGTTTACTGTACGCAGATGATCTTATGGTCAGGGCGGTAATGGTAATTGGGCTACAGAAAGCAATCAACGGAATACTTGAATTCTGTGAAGAATGGGGAATTAAAGTAAATATAAATATATCAAAAGTTATAGTATTTAAAAGAGGAAATAAACTAAAAAAAGAAGAAAAACAGCAGATGGGAGGTTTAAAGTTAGAAGTTGTCAAGGGGTTGGATTATTTGGGGATGAGGATGAGCAATAAAGGTGAATGGGTGGCATATAGCAGGAAGGTTATAGCTAAAGGAAAGGCGGCAATGACAGGAGTAAGGATGTGCAAATGCAAATTAGAAATGCCAACTAAATGGATAGAAAGAATGTATGAAGCATTGGTAGAAGCAAGAATGCTATATGTAGTAGAAATTTGGCGGGGGGGCGGGGGGATCTGAATTAGCAGAAAAATAGACCAGAGCTATAGAATGTTCTGTAAAGAGCTACTGGGGTTACCAAGAGCAGCACCAGGGGAAGTAGCATTAGTGGAATTAGGAAGAACAAGAAGAAAGGGAGTGATACTAGAAAGGATATTGAAATTTTGGTTTAGATGCCTGAGAAAAGATGAAGGGGAAATTTTAAAAATATGCATGGAACAACAAAAGGGTACGAAAAATAAAAATAGCTGGTGGACAGGGGTAGAAAATATTATGGAGAAGATAGGAATGGGAGATATTTAGAGAACAGGAGAAAGAAATAGCAATGGTTTTTGGATAACAGTAAGAAACAGAATGGAGCACATAGAAAGACAAGAGATTTGGGGAAGCTTAGAGAATAAAAAATCACTAGGGTTCTATAGATTAGTAAAAAGGAAATGGGGAAGAGAAGGTATGTGTATGGGATACATTTATGGGGGAATAGTCCCCATGTTAAAGAAATATTGTTGTATCAAAAAAGAGTTATTAGGATTATGTTAAGTAAGAAACCAGATGAATATTGTAAACCATTATTTTTTTAATTGAAGATACTTGCTGTTTTTAATTTATTTATATTTTATGTTTTGGTATATGTACATTACCATTTGCATCTGTATAATTTAAGACTGGACACTCATAATGGGGCGGCGCCATGGCCGAGTGGTTAGACCGCTCGCCTCCCACCGAGGCGGACCGGGTTCAATCCCAGGAACCTGCATGTGGGATTTGTGGTGGACGAAGCGGCATCTGGGCGGGTTTTCTCCGGGATCTCCGGTTTCCCCCGCCATTCATTCCACCAACTGCTCCATCATCACCTTTCCTTTCATCCATTTCGCCAACATTTCGCTTCATCTACTTCCTTCATCCCATACCAGGCATCGGGCTGATCACCCATCCTGGATATTCTGTCTGATCCATGAGTGTCTGCTCCTCGACGGGCCTCTGACCCCAGGCACCCGCCTGTAAGTCCTGGGGAGTGTAAGTCCTACATAAGAGGAGGGTAAACAGATAATGAATGAATGAATAGACACTCATAATATTGATACTAGAAACAAACATAAATTAAATATACTTAATTGTAGACTTGCTATGACGAAGGAGACTTATTATGTTAAGGGAGTAGAATTCTATAATAAGTTAGATATTAAATTTAGATCATTGAGCATGAGCGTTTTTAAAAGAATGCTTTTTAATTGGCTAGTGGAAAGGCCATTTTATTCAATTAGTGATTTTAATCATTATTCTGTAATTAAATATTAAGTTATGTATGATTATGTTCTTTGACAATGTCCTTTACTTATATAACTATGATCTTGGACAAATAAACTGATTGATTGATTGATTGATTGTAATAGAACAGAAAACGAAGCGTTTGCATGCATAAGAACAGGATCATTGTATCTGAGAGGGCTAAGAAGCAGAAAAAATGGAGTTTGTGAACTATGCGGAGGTAGTGAAAGCACAGAGCATTATATGACAGAATGGAAAGAATTAACAGAATGGAGACAAGAAGTATGGGGGAAAAATGGATGGAAAAATACTAGCAATTAAAATGTTAACAAGAAAAATAAGAATATGAGGGAGTTCTTAAAGAAAGTAAAAGAGAAATGGATTAGAAAAGTAAGAGAGATAAGAAAGATAGAAGGGCAAACAGAGGAGGGAGAGGATAGGCAATAGGGATTAAGGGTAACAAGGAATGCTCAGATGAGCCAGAAGGCCAGGGTGCCAGGCAAAAGGAGCAGCATAGCTGGCAAGGAAATTTGTACATAGGCTAAGTTAGTTTATAAATGGAATATTGTAAAAAGGATTGTGTATAAAAAAAATGTACAAATAAAGTTATCTATCTACTTTGTTTCTTTGTCCTGATTCTAATCTGTGATATATTTTGATCTTTTGAACAATTTTGTATTAATCTCTCCTCCCAAAATCATGAATATAAATTATTATTTTCCCTCCCTTCCCAGACTGTCTGCAAAGGAATTCAGCATTATGGTTTTATAGGTTGAAGTATTTTGTTTAATCTGTTTTTACCCAAGATTCGGTTAATACTATTATGTCCATATTACCTATTTTTCTTAACAGTATTTTTAGATCATCCAATTTTTCTTAGACTTTGTAGGTTTAAATTTAAACATTTTATATTGCTATTTATGTTACCTGGTGTGATATTCTTAGTACACTCATCAACATTGTCATGCTTGTATTCACCACACTGATCATGTCTTAATAGTATATGGTCTATTGCACTATTACCTAGAGTATTTATAATTATATGTGGTACTGATGATACATGCTGTCCTATTGAGAGTCATTCTTTGGCAGATCACACAAGTTTTACACTCTCTGGGTCCGTTCTTTGTTTTCTTGAAGTACAGCGTGCAGCTACTGGTGCATGCCTTGAATATAACTTTCTCCCTTTATAGATCCCTCAACTTTTTGAATAGCTCATTGTTCGTTGAGGTTAAATGTTCCTCACTGTAGATGTTTGTATTTGGTCCACTGAATCCCAAATAATTTGTTGTAATTGTCATTAGAAGCTCGTCCTTCACCCATATGATCACCATTTTTACTAACATGGGTTTTAGTCCACTCTTTGTAGGCATTCTGTGTGGGATGTCTATGCTTTTGTATCTCACATTTATATCCATGCTTTCTGCTACAATTCTTACTGCTTCATAGCAATTTGTGATACTCTCTGGGATACCATTAATTTTCAAGTTGTTTATTCTCAGGTATTGTTAAATTTCTTAGATTTCAGCATTTATTTTCTCCATCTGCTCATTGGATTCCAGTATTACTTTTTCCAGCTCTTCCGCATGGTTCTTGATAAAGGTTATGATATTGTTCATCTTGGTGAATGCCACTTTCAGTTCATCTCCTTTACAATAAACAGTTTAGCTTTCTTTAATGTTTTCTTATAATTTTTTTTTTTTTCTAGTTTTGAAAGTTTCGTCCTAATATGTTTAAATTTACAGACTCCTTGCAGTCTTGCATTGTGTTCACTTCTTCAGTTTGTAGCTTTATATGTTCCATAATTTGCAAACATTTTATATGAAATCTTCTTTCACATAGGTTGTCCCAATTCACTCCTTGCTGATTGCTTTTCACTTTATTCCCACAAATAAGACAATCATTCTGCGACATGCTTCAGGATGATGCTGATCATTACCACCACCAGCTATAACTAACTAAATTCATATCCTAATTTCTTACATTTGGCTCTACACTCTTTTCTGCCCTCATTTCTTATTTCATCAAAAAAGAACCAAACTGTATTTTTTCTTCCTATTCATCTTACTGTACACACAAGAAATTCAACTGACACTGATTGGGTACTAGCTAACAATGGACACATGCCACACAGTTAACCGTAATAGTGTTTAAATTTAAAGTCATTGTTGTTCCAGTAACTGTAGAAAGTAATAAAATAGCAAGAATTTAAAAAAAAAAAAAAAAAAAAAAAAAAGCAGTTAAGATTTTTATTATTCTAGCTTCACTTTTTCACGAGAACTTACTGGAACATGTTTCGGAGACTTGTCTCTGGATATGTTTTGGAGACTGTCTCCATCATCAGCCTGAATTCACTGCCATGCTTCCTCTTGTGACTAGTAGGTGGCATTATCTGGTTCATTATCTGTAATGTTCATTATACAGTACATCCAACCAGATAATGCCATCTACTAGTCAGAAGAGAAAGCACGGCAGTAAATCCAGACTGATGATGGAGACAGTCTCCGAAAGATGTCCCAGTAAGTTCTTGTGAGAAAATGAAGCTAGAATAATAAAAATCTTAATTTGTGCATCTGTAAAAACTTCACTGTGATTCCCAAAATAGTTAAAAAAAAAAGTGTTTTTCTTTTAAACAAAACATTTGGTTTAAATCAGCTAACCAGGCCGTAAAACCGGTGAATATTAAGATTCTCCACTTTAAGGACACAAAGTTAAAATTTTAGAAATGGCATATAGTCTGTAACTATTGAGAAATTAATATTTTTAGTTGTTAATTATAAGCATTGGCTGAATAATTTCTGATGTTACACTTAACGTAGTTATATCAGATTGTTTAGTATATGCTGGTAATGAACTCGGCATATATGTTATAATATCAGATCTGTGAAAATGAGAAAAGCTACTTGTTGCCTTATTCTTCTGCAAATAAGCAAGCATGTGCTGCATAATTGAAACCATTTATGTAGATATATATGGTCATTAATTTTCAGAACAAATGAAGTGTATATCTAAGAGTTTTCAAATAGTCTCTGAAGTCCTCTTCATTCTGAATTACTTTTATATAATTGGTTAACTATAAGAAATAGACAAAATCTTACTTAACAAAAAAATAATCTCGTTAAAACACACAGTTTCTGCCAAACAAACTTTTTTGTGGAGTTAAGTATTTCTGAGATACTCCTTGTTATTATTATGAATTTTCAAATAGTTATACTTTTCTCAAATAGAAAATAGTTGTTCATTTTGTTTGTTTGTTTGTTTTTGTATCTCCTTTTGTTCTTTATATCACAAGCACTTGTTACCATGAAACACTTGAATGTGATTTTTACAAATGCAGCTATGCACTTCTTGTTTACATGGAGAAATCAATTTGCTATTTATGTAAACATCTGTAATTAAAGATATATTTTGAGAATTTTCCTTCAGTGGCTTTTGCTTCAAGGGAGTGCTGTTTGAACCAATTTTGTAAGACTGTTTCATTTTAAATGTAATTTGATACGGTAATTTGTATCACAAATTACTCAGATGTAATTAATGATAATAATATGAATATGTATTTTTATGTGACATTGATTTCAGAGGTTTATTAATTGTAATTATTATTGGTAAATAATAATATACGGCTTTACTGAAACTGTCAACAATAACGCAATAATGCAGCAAGGGGGCGAGTTGTTTATCATTACCGGGAACCAGGAAGTTACGTAATGTTTCGCGCCTTTTCGGTAAAAGCTTCTAGAATGTTCCCTAAAAGAAATATGTATTAGTGGTTTTCATTGGATATTCAAATAGACGCTAATGTTGGCGCGTTTTATTAGCCAATAGCAGTTCATTTATAATCTTTAGGCATGTCAAGGAGTGGGGGTATATAAGCCAGGCCCGAGGTCGGTCGCCCATCAGTTCATCAAAATTTCGTATACACTACACATCGTCAGCCAGTCCTTCATTTCGTCAAGTTACGCGCAGCAGAATTACAAGAATCTAAATTATTATAAAGTTAATTCTACACAAAATTGAAGTATGCGAGTTAAAAGTGATAAATAAGAAGTTATTACAAACAGTTTCATTTTGGCGAGTATCCAGATTAATTTGTAAAAGTGTTTGTGAATGTGTTCAGCAATAAAAGTTATAAAACCAATTTGTTCGTCAGTATAATTTCTGGATAAAAGATTCCTTTCCGATTCACACCCTGCAAGAGATACAAGTTCTACCAAGATAAGATGATAGCTAGCCGGAGGACAATATACATAACCTTAAATTCTTTCAGAAACTAATTGATACAAATTGCTAACGTCAGAGGGAGCTACGAACCAAACAAAGAATGACGTCACAAGAAGGCTTCAACACACGTGATGTAAACAACATTACGTAAAGCAGCAACCGTCGCATATTGGCTTCCAAACGCGGAGCTACAATTTATGATCTACAACATTAATACCGCAGCATATTGGCACCCAGGACGTGGGGCGAAGCGACCAGGAAAGGAAAACGATGACCAGGAATGAAGCAGAGTAACCAGGAATGCAGCGGTGAAATGATCTACAAGACGCAGATTCCAGAAACAAAAGGAACGACAGACTATACGGATGAGTGGACATCGTAATTCCGAGATTACGAAGCAACAAGGAATTCAACGCAAAAACATCGAGACGACGTAGATTCATCACAACACAAAGCAGAAGCGACATACAAACATAGGAGAATGGGGCAGAACGCTGGACATCAAAGTAACAGCAACATACAGCATCACAAAGGTATCGTAATTTTTTTTTAGAAAACAAAAACAATGGCTGCTAGTAATACAGAAGAAACAATGATGGAAGGGGATAGTGTAACAGTTAGCTGTAATTCAATACAGGATACAGAAAATAGCTTAAACAATGTAAAATTTAAGGGAGAAAATGTTAGTGCAGAAAGTAAGAATAGAATAGCAGGAAATATTACTATTGATGCTGGTATGATGAAGGAAATGATGGAATTGTTGAGAAATATTAATGAGGAAATGCAAAAGAGTCATAAGGAATTAAGAAAAGATATGCAAAAGAGTTTTGAGAGATTAGAAAAGAAATTAGATCAAGAAAGTGAAGCTATAAAAAAAGGCGGGGAAATATTGGAAGATATGGAAAAGAATCATAGGGAATTGAGAGAAGCTATAAAAAAGGATCATAGGGAATTGAGAAAAGATATTGGTAGGAGTAATGAGATATTAGAGCAAGAAGTAGCTCAAAGCAGTGAAGAAATTGAAAAGAAAGTTATGAAGCTAGATAGTTGTATGCCAAAAATGAGAGATGAAAATGAGGAAGTAATAGCAAGTGAGATAGGAGAAATTTCAAAGAAAATGCTAGACATGAGCATGGAAATAAGTAACAAAGAAAGTGAGGTTAATACTAAAAGTGAGGTTAATGTAGAATGTACAGAGTTAGGAAGTCAAATGAGTAGTATTTCAAGTGAGATAATAGAGATAAAAGAGGTTAGGAATGTAGATGTAAATCAGGCGCAAGTTAAATTCAGAGGGGAGATATCTGAAATACAAAATGAGACAGTAATGCAAAGAAAGAAATTGTACCAAGATGTTCAAAATGAAAACTCCAGTCCAGTACAGTTTAGTACAGATTTGTCAGAGTATTCTCAGATTAAAGAGATAGTTGAAGAGTTGAAAATGAAAATTGTTAAAAGATGTATTGTTCAAGAAACTGTAGATTGTTTTCAAATGTTATCATGTGAGGAAATTTCAAATGAATACAAGAGGTTATTCATAAACAAAAATTTGAAGGTTAGGTTACGGCTACGAGTAATGTTTAGCCACACACAATTTGATCCAGGAGGGTAAATAGCAATGTGATGTAAAGTAAATGCTGGATAGTTAAAGACGACTTGCAGAGAAATGTATTGGAACGTAAGAGGGTTAACTAAATATTTATATATGTCATTTGAAAAGAGAAATTAATTTAAAAAAAAAAAAATTAAATTTTTAGTAACTGTAACATGTAAGAGAACAAATTGTATGTTGCAAATAAATGTTTGTTTACATAACTTTAACTGCCCCACGTATGGGAGCCAATTTGCAATAGCAATTTTACGTGTTTATAGCACCACGTTGTGGAAGCCAATTTACGAGAGCAAATATGTGTTTACTTCACGCGAAGCCATCTTGTGTGACGTCATTCGTTGGTCTGTTCATAGTTCCCTCTGGCGTAGCAATTTGTATCAGTTTTTGAAATAGTTTATTTTAAATGTCCTCCGGCCAGCTGTTTGGGATCTAACATGTTTCTCTTGCAGGGTGTGAAGCGGAAAGGAATCTTTTGTCTAGAAATGATATTGACGAAGAAATTGGTTTTATAATCTTTATTGCAGAACACGTTCACGAACACTTTCACAGATTTATCTAGATAATCGCCATACTGAAACTGTTTGTAATAACTGCTTATCACTTTTAACTCACGTACTTCAACTTTATAATACTTTATAAGATTTCTCGTACTTCTGCTGCGCGTAACTTTACGAATTGAGAGACCGACATGAGAATCTTGTTGTACTGGGAGCTGACGTGTTATGTGTTGAGAATCTTGTTGAACACTGGGGGACCGCTCATTTGAATCTACACTATTTATAGGCTTGCCTTAAGGTACGCCTAAAGATTATAAATGAAATGCTATTGGCTTATAAAACGCGCCAACATTAGCGTCTATTTTAACATCCAATGAAAACCACTAATACATATTTCTTTTAGAGAACATTCTGGAAGCTTTTTTACCGAAAAGGCGCGAAACATTACGTAACTTCCTGGTTCCCGGTACTGATAAACAACTCATTCCACCGCTGCATTCTTGTGTTATTGTTAACAGTTTCAGTAAAGCCATATATTATTATTTACCAATAATAATTACAATTATTAAACCTCTGAAATCAATGTTACATAAAAATACATATTCATATTAAAATAATTATTTACATTTGAGTAATTTGTGATACAAATTACCGTATCATATGCCCCACTAGAAACATAATTATAAATATTTATAACCTGTTTGGAAATTTTATAATTTTGTTTTTAGTCTCCTAAATCTTGTAACACACGCTATTCACTTTCACTTAACACTTCACACGCATTTAGCACACGACATATGTTTTATCTCGCCACTACTTACTGGCTCTGGTTTAAATAATTTAGATATTAATCTGTCATTACAACAAAAAGAAATTTTTTTATAGCAAATACTTTACCCTAAGTTATTTAATCATTGTTTCAAAATTGTTTACTCTCTTACATTGTTGACAAAAATTTATACATTTAAGATTTTTGTAATTATTACACATATTTACCCAAAATATAAACCCTCTACATATATTTACATCTCTTAAATCTAGACAACGTTTCACATTTTCTGTTTGCTACATAAATATTTTTTTTTTCTTTTTTTGAATTTATTATTTTAACAATACTTTTGGAATTGTATTTACGTACTTTTAAGTTAATATCATATTCATTCTTAATTCTAAAATGTTGTTACAGTTACTAAAAATTTAATTTATTTATTTTCTTCTCAAACAGTTAGTCATGACCACAATTTATTTCTCCATTCATATGATTTACATTTTTATTTAACCCTCTTACGTTCCAATACATTGTTCTGCATTTCGCCTTTAATTATCCAGCATTTACTATTTATCATCTTTGTCTTTTATTTCACCATGATCTTCATGGTTGTATGGTTTAAGCATCTCAATATGAAACTTTCCTATGCTTTTTCGAGTTGTTGGATTACATAACTCATATGTGTTAGTTCCATACACTTCAACAACTTCATATGGTCCATGGTATTTGAGAAACATTCGCCAATAAAGTTTATTTTCTTTGTCCGACAATTTCTTGGTTTTAACCAAAACTAAATCTCCTATTTTGATCCTCCATTCCTTTCTCTTCTTTTCTTCATGTTTCATTTTTCTTTTTATGGCTTTTTTCTTCATCCTCTCAAATGCTTTTCGGAACATCTCTTCTTCTGTTGGTGGTATCGAATGCGCCTCTGGAATGGCTTCTGGAATTTTTTTACACATTGTATTGATCTTCTTTCCCAACTTAAGTTCACATGGTTTATATCCTGTCACATTGTTTATGGTTTCATTTAGTAGGTTCTGAACAAAGTTCACGTATCCATACCATTGGGTGTGTTTTCGATGACATAACACCCTTAAATAATTTGAAATTTCCTTAATTTCCCTCTCCACTGGGTTAGAGTTCGGTCTGTATCTTGACGAAAAATATTGTTTAATGCCATTTTCTTTCAGTCCATCCATAAATTTTTTTCCTGTGAAATACGAAGCATTGTCGCTCAATACAGATTGAATAGGTCCTTCTTCTATCACATATGACTTAAGTAGTCTATTCAAACATGCTAAACCTGTAGGTTTTCTCAAAGGGTAAATTCTTACATATTTGCTGAATATATCATAACAGACAAATATATATTTATTTCCAAATTGACTTGGAGGCATCGGACCATGAATATCAATACTAATTACACATCTCGGCTTGTCCCTTATAACAGAATTAGTTTCAAATGCATATGCTGCATTTATTTGCTTTGCCTTCTGACACAGGTTGCAGTACGATATAAATTTCCGAACTTTTTGACGCAATTTGGATATGTATAAATTCTCTAAAATCATAGAAGTTGTTCGGTCCGTCCCTGAGTGTGCTAACCCTTCATGAAAATTCTTAATTAGTTCCTTTTCCATGCTTTTCGGAACCATTACCTTCCAACTAGGCATTTCTTTTCCATGCTTTTTGTATAATGTCCCATCTCGAATTGCTATAATTTCTTTCTTTGCCTCCTCAATCAATGGTGCATTTTTTTTAAGTTCAAATAATTTTGCATCCTCATTTTGAATTTCCCCCATATTTTTCAATTTTTTAATCATTTCTTTGCTTAAAGGAATTTCAATTGTCAATATTTTGACTTCATTTCTAGGCCTTTCAATATTTTCGGGAATTTGTGGGTTGTAGTTCAATCTTGATAGTAAATCACTGAAGGTATTGTTTTTGCCAGGAATGTGGATAATCTCAATATCGAATGCAGATATTGCATGAATGTATCTAGCAAGTTTTCCACTACATAATCTACACCGTTGTATGAAAGTTAAGCTGATATGGTCTGAATATACTTTCACCTTTTGCTGATAAATATAGGTTTTAAAACGAATTAATGAGAAATATAGTGCTCCAATTTCTAACTGAGTCACTGAAGAATTTCGCTCAATATTTGTAAGTCCTCTAGAAGCTGTACTGATGACGTGAAAGTCATTGTTGATGTCTCGCTGTCCTAAAATTCCGGCGTATCCTTGCATTGATGCGTCGACATAAATCTCATATTCCAAATCTTCTCTGGGCCTCTCAAGTAATATGGACTTAGCAAAGAGTTCCTTTACTCTCTCAAAACATTTTTGATGATCCTCTGTCCATTTCCACTTATTGTTCTTTCGGAGAAGCTGCCGCAGTGGTTCTATTTCAGCCGAATATCTTGGTACGAACTTACTCTGAAAGTTCAATACCCCTAAGAGACGTCTAATTTGTTTTACGTTCCTGGGTGGCGGAATTTTCATTATTGCTTCTATTCTTTTCTGATCAGGTCTTATACCTCGTTCATCCACTACATAACCCAGAAAATTTATTTCCTTGACACAAAATTTTGATTTTAGTATGTTCACAGTCATACCATGTTGTTGTAGTTTATTTAACACATAATGGACATTATTCATGTGTTCTTCAAATGTTTGACTAATGATTAAGAAATCGTCAATATACTTTATTAAAAAATCATCTGCAGAATTTCCAAAGATACTGTGAATGGCTCTCAAAAATCCACTTCCCGAGTTTTTTAAACCAAAAGGATTTACACAAAAGCGATACTGGATCCCTGAGTACTGAAATGAAGTGTAATCACGCACTTGCGGATCTAATTCCACTTGCCAATATGATGCAGTGAGGTCAATGGATGTCAGAAATCTCCCTCTTGAAAGTTTTGTAATTAGTTGTTCAATTCCCTCACTTTGAAAATGATCTGGTTTCATATACTTGTTGACATATCTACCGTCTAAAGTTAATCTCAAACTACCATCTCGTTTAATACTCCAGCAGATTGAATTTATGTATTGAGAATTACTTTGCTCAATAATCCCATTTTCTAACATGCTATTTATTAATTGTCTAGCTTTGTCTCGAAGACTTATAGGTAAATTGTCATACTTGTGCCTATATGGTGGTACGTCTTCTACTTGAAATGTATGCTGATATACATTACATCTGCCTGGGATATTACTAAATACTGAACTATTGTTCATCAAAACATCATGAAGGATTTGTTTTTGCATTATCGTAAGATTATAAGCTTCTTCACACTTGTGTATTATTTCCTCATTTCTCTTCTCTTTCCTGCTGTTGTTTGTCTCGCTCACATGGTCGTCTTTTGTTTGGATTGTAAATTCCTCTACTTTCTCTGGCATTTCTGCTAGCTGTTGAAAATATGGCGTGGTATTCCCTTCATATTCTGTGACTACCTGCTTTATCTGACTATTTCTATCAGTTTCTGTTATTTGCACAAAAAACTCTTGGTCACAAATATTTTTCTCATCCTTTGTCATATCGATTACAGAAACTTTTTCTTTTATAAATGGTACCCTTATTTCTCTATCTTCTTTTGTTATTTTTAACTCTTCATGTTTAAAATCTATACATGCTTCATATTCATGTAGGAAGTCACATCCTATAATTATGTCACAAATCAGATGGTTTACAATTAGAAACATAACCTCAAAATTCTCTCCGCCAATAAGTACGCTAAGTAGAGCTTGTGTTTTTATGACCTGTGCAGTTCTTCCAATTGCAACACGACAAACTAAATTACTAGTGGGAAGAGCCATAATCTTGTTACCTTCATTAATCAAATTTATGTAAAATTTCTGTGAGCAAATTGAAGCTGATGAACCAGAATCTATAGTTGCAATGATTTCTTTCTTCGCAATTTCCATTCTAACATGAGGTGACTCAAAATTTTCTCCCTTATCTTTTGTTGCTGTAATCTTATTACAGGGTGTATGTGTAGGCGTATGATTTGTATTGGTAATGGATACTGAATTATTAAAGACGTCCTGAGAACCTACTGCACAGGAGTCTGTTAACAGTTTTCCTGGTTATTTCCATGTTCACGTACGGGACTGCCATTCCTAACAGGCGCTAAATCTATCTCCGTGTCGCTGCCATTGTTTTGAGTTCCCCTTCCTCGAGTTCGAAATCCTCGATATCTGACATTTTGTCCCCTTGGCACGTAATTTTCTTGCCGTTCCTCAGATCTTTCTCGGTTATTATTTTCCCTCCAGTGAGTGAAATTTCCCCTCTGTCTAGTGTACCTCCTTCCATAATTTTGCCCTCTTTCAGGCAATCTTTCTGTCCTGACATAATTTATTTGTTCCTGCCGGCCTGGTCTCCTATCTATCCTTGATCTTTCAAATTGTGGAACATATGATTGATACCGTTGTCTGGTATTAATTTCATGGTGTCTGTCTTGTCCTCTTATTTGTTGATAACTACCTTGGTAATTTCTTCTATCTCGTACATCTAAAAATCTATGTTCCCACTCCCGAGACATATCTTCTTCCTGTTGTTCCAAAGCTGTTATTAATTCTGTCATCTCATAGATGTTCCGTGGTTTTGCAATTAATAAGTAATTTTGTATCCTTATAGGATAATGCCTTGCGAGCAAACTCACAAAATCTTCCTCACTGATTGGAGGTGACAAGTTTCTAACCTGACTTGCATGTTTTAGTAAGTAATCAGTCATCGATATTCCCCCTCGTGGATTAAATTGACCGTGACTAAGCATTGCTCGTATTCTTTGCTGTATCGTAACATTCCAAAATCTATTCATGAACAATCTCTTAAAGGATTCATATGAAATTTCACCCCCTGATACCATTTGTAACCAATCTAAGGTTTTCTGGTCCAAACATCTTTTGACAACTATCATTTTCAATGCTTCAGGTATCTTTTTAATTTGAAAATACTCTGATAATTCTGCAATGAACTGTACTGGACTGGAGTTTTCATTAAATTTTGGAAGTGGAAAATCACTTAAGATATGATTGTAATTTTGCAAATTCCCTATTCCCATATTTAAATTCTCTAGTGTTACTTGTGCACTCTGAGTTTCAGCATTAGCTATGGATGAAGCTGCCGCATCACTCACATTATTTGTCATACCTGAGGAACTACCTCTATCATTATTTTGTACATCTGACACATGCACATCACATATATTTGCCCTTGAATTCAATTCTAACCTATTTACAGTACCTTGCAGATTTTCTATTGTCTGTTCCAATTTTTTTTTATTCTCATTTTGAACAGTTTGGTGTTTGTTAATTTCAGAAGTTAGCTTTTGATTCAAATCTTTAGACAAATCTTTAACTTCATCAGACAATTTATTTCTCTGTTTTTCTGACTCCTTCTGAATTTCAGATATTTCCCCTCTGAAATTAACTTGCACCTGTATTAAATCTGCATTTGTAGCCTCCATCATCTCTTTTAACTCACTTGAAATGCTACTCATTCGGCTACCTAGCTCTGTACATTTTACATTAACATGCTCTATTTTATTCTTAACCTCACTTTTTTGGTTAGATATTTCCCTGCTCATGTCTAACATTTTCTTTGAAACTTCACCTATTTCATTTGCTATCATCTCCTGATTTTCATTTTTCATTTTAATCATACTACTATCTAGCTCCATGAATTTCTTTTCAATCTCTTCCCTGTTTTGTTCTAAGCTTTTACCAATATCTTCCCTCAATTTCTCATTATTCTGAGTTAGTTTTTGTTCTAAACTCCTATCAATATCTTCCCTGTTTTGATCTATTTTCTTACTAAGATCTTCCCTTAATTCCCTATGACTCTTTTGCATATCTTCCCTGTTTTGATCTATTTTCTTTTCTAATTTCTCATTATTCTTACAAATTTCTTCCCTTATACTCTGAGTTAATTTTTGTTCAAATTTCTCATTACGCTTATCTAGTTTTTCACCAAAATTTCTAAACATTTCCATAATCATACCAGCATCAAGATTAACATTTCCTGCTATTCCATTCTCACTTTCTACACCAACACTTTCATCCTCAAACCCTAAAAAGTCTGGGCTTCTTTCTGTAACTTGTATTGAATCACAGCTAACTGTTACACTATCTCCCTCCATAATTATTTCTTCTCTATTACTAGCAGCCATTGTTTTTATTATCCTACCGCTCCTAAGGTACATTTATTTACCTTTTTTTTTTAACAAAAAATTGAGATATTCTAACCTTACTTATGCTGTCCGTTGCTGTTACTTTGATGTCCAGCGTTCTGCCCCATTCTCCTAGATTTGATGTCGCTTCTGCGTTGTGTTGTGATGAATCTACGTCGTTTCGATGTTTTTGCGTTGAATTCCCTGTTGCCTCGTAATCTCGGAATTAGGATCGAAGTCTGTTGTCCCTGTTGTTTCTTGAATCTGGGTCTTGTAGATGATTTCACCGCTGCATTCCTCCTTTGGTCCTCTCAATTCTTCTTGGTTATTTCTGATCCTTTCCTGGTTACTCGAGTTCCTTTCCTGGTCGCTTCGCCCCACGTTGGGCGCCAATTTGTAAGAGAACAAATTGTATGTTGCAAATAAATGTTTGTTTACATAACTTTAACTGCCCCACGTATGGGAGCCAATTTGCAATAGCAATTTTACGTGTTTATAGCACCACGTTGTGAAAGCCAATTTACGAGAGCAAATATGTGTTTACTTCACGCGAAGCCATCTTGTGTGACGTCATTCGTTGGTCTGTTCATAGTTCCCTCTGGCGTAGCAATTTGTATCAGTTTTTGAAATAGTTTATTTTAAATGTCCTCCGGCCAGCTGTTTGGGATCTAACATGTTTCTCTTGCAGGGTGTGAAGCGGAAAGGAATCTTTTGTCTAGAAATGATATTGACGAAGAAATTGGTTTTATAATCTTTATTGCAGAACACGTTCACGAACACTTTCACAGATTTATCTAGATAATCGCCATACTGAAACTGTTTGTAATAACTGCTTATCACTTTTAACTCACGTACTTCAACTTTATAATACTTTATAAGATTTCTCGTACTTCTGCTGCGCGTAACTTTACGAATTGAGAGACCGACATGAGAATCTTGTTGTACTGGGAGCTGACGTGTTATGTGTTGAGAATCTTGTTGAACACTGGGGGACCGCTCATTTGAATCTACACTATTTATAGGCTTGCCTTAAGGTACGCCTAAAGATTATAAATGAAATGCTATTGGCTTATAAAACGCGCCAACATTAGCGTCTATTTTAACATCCAATGAAAACCACTAATACATATTTCTTTTAGAGAACATTCTGGAAGCTTTTTTACCGAAAAGGCGCGAAACATTACGTAACTTCCTGGTTCCCGGTACTGATAAACAACTCATTCCACCGCTGCATTCTTGTGTTATTGTTAACAGTTTCAGTAAAGCCATATATTATTATTTACCAATAATAATTACAATTATTAAACCTCTGAAATCAATGTTACATAAAAATACATATTCATATTAAAATAATTATTTACATTTGAGTAATTTGTGATACAAATTACCGTATCAAACAACATTTGAAAATTAAGAATGCAAAGATTGAAATATGATATTAGATTAAAAGTACGTAAATACAATTCCAAGAACATTGTTAAATAAAGTACAAAAAAAAAAAGAATTGGGTAAAAATAATAATAATAATAAAAAAAAAAAACAAATACTTATGTAGCAAACAGAAAAGGTGAAACATTGTCTAGATTTAAGAGATGTAAATATTTATGTAAAGGGTGAATATTTTTTGTAAAAATGTTAAATAATTACAAAATTTCTTGAACGTATAAATTTTGTCAACAATATAAGAGTATAAACAATTTGGTAACAGTGATTAAATAATTTAGGGTAAAGTATTTGCTATAAAAAAAAAAATTTTTTTTGTGATGTCAGATGAATATCTAAATTAATTAAACCAAAGCCAGTAAGTAGTGGCGAGATAAAACATGTCGTGTGTTAAATGCGTGTGAAGTGTTAAGTGAAAGTGATAACGTGTGTTCCAAGATTTAGGAGACTAAAAACACAATTTTAAAATTTCTAAACAAGTTATAAATATTTATAATTATGTTTCTAGTGGGGCATATGATACGGTAATTTGTATCACAAATTACTCAGATGTAATTAATGATAATAATATGAATATGTATTTTTATGTGACATTGATTTCAGAGGTTTATTAATTGTAATTATTATTGGTAAATAATAATATACGGCTTTACTGAAACTGTCAACAATAACGCAATAATGCAGCAAGGGGGTGAGTTGTTTATCATTACCGGGAACCAGGAAGTTACGTAATGTTTCGCGCCTTTTCGGTAAAAGCTTCTAGAATGTTCCCTAAAAGAAATATGTATTAGTGGTTTTCATTGGATATTCAAATAGACGCTAATGTTGGCGCGTTTTATTAGCCAATAGCAGTTCATTTATAATCTTTAGGCATGTCAAGGAGTGGGGGTATATAAGCCAGGCCCGAGGTCGGTCGCCCATCAGTTCATCAAAATTTCGTGTACACTACACATCGTCAGCCAGTCCTTCATTTCGTCAAGTTACGCGCAGCAGAATTACAAGAATCTAAATTATTATAAAGTTAATTCTACACAAAATTGAAGTATGCGAGTTAAAAGTGATAAATAAGAAGTTATTACAAACAGTTTCATTTTGGCGAGTATCCAGATTAATTTGTAAAAGTGTTTGTGAATGTGTTCAGCAATAAAAGTTATAAAACCAATTTCTTCGTCAGTATAATTTCTGGATAAAAGATTCCTTTCCGATTCACACCCTGCAAGAGATACAAGTTCTACCAAGATAAGATGATAGCTAGCCGGAGGACAATATACATAACCTTAAATTCTTTCAGAAACTAATTGATACAAATTGCTAACGTCAGAGGGAGCTACGAACCAAACAAAGAATGACGTCACAAGAAGGCTTCAACACACGTGATGTAAACAACATTACGTAAAGCAGCAACCGTCGCATATTGGCTTCCAAACGCGGAGCTACAATTTATGATCTACAACATTAATACCGCAGCAAATTATTTGTTATAGTACTGTTTTCAAGTGTTCCTTCTTTTCAATTTTGTGGTTTCTTATATTCTAAGACTTTTCGTAATACCTTGTAAGAAACAAATCAGCTTTAATTTTAATGTTAAGAAGCATTTTCCATGAAAACGGTCAAATATGAGTGTGGTTTCTCTTAGCCAAAATGATATATTTGCTGAGATTAAATACATGCAGTGCACAAGTAACTCTGTGATGGTGTTATGTTTATTAACTGTGATAAGTGTTAATGCTTGGACTTCCCATGTAATTGATAAAATTCATTTAGGCAATGATTTATACTTGAAATCAATTTCAAATTATAATGGTATTGTGCTGTATCCACCTTATTTGTGCGCTGATGAGGTTTGGCTGCAGGATGTTATAATTGATGACATAAAAGTAACCTGTAATAAAGTGACAAATAATTTTGAATTACAAGGGATTTAGGCAATGTGCTAGAAAAATGTTTTCTCTTGGTCACGCAAAAAGAATGGAATTTCAGTCATCACATAGTGATGAGCTCTTAAAAGGTTTGACTTGCTTAAGCCTACTCTATTTCCTTATTCCTGTACCTACAAGGAAATGTGTAATAGAGCCAAATAGAACCAATTTCAATTGGCATGAAGTAGATTGAAGAATAAAGTTTTGTAAGAATAGTTTGGTGAAGAATTGGGAGAGAAAGTCATGTGAATGTAACATCAGATGTTTTTTCCTTGTGGCAATGTTACCTTCTTGACTACTGTAAGAACTATGTTGTCCATGGCACTGCAACCAAGCTGTTTTCATCCACAGCAGGAATTCTTTTATTGTTAAGATTCTTTTTCATGAAGAGAAACAGAAAAATCCAATGTGTTACATTCACATGACTTTCTCTACCCTCTATCACTTGTTAGTGGGAGTACAAATTATTCTTACAAAAGTTTATTTTCCTATCTACTTCATTCTAGTCGAGATAAACCTTTCCGGAAATAGTTGCATTGCACATTTTGTTACAGATACAAAGGGAATTGCAATAATAAAATGATTTCTAGAACTGGATGCTATATGCTGGTCTTAAAATTCTTACTCCTTCCATGATATGAGAAACAGCTGAAAATCAACAGGACTTTAAAAGAACCATTAATAATGGGTATCTTGGAAATGGCTGAAGCCACAAAAAAAGCTATTTGAAATAAATTGTATATTTTACAGAGATCTACATTTTTGGTGTAGTATGTTTTTGTCTGTCATGCAATGTTTACAAGTTACGAGTATGTGAGATTCCTTCCAAGTGAAGAGGACTTCACAGGCTATTCCCAGAAAATTCAAGATAAATTTTATTTGTCATGTAAATATCTTTAAGATATGGTATTTTAATAAAAATCGTAGACCATTTTTTAGACAATCAAAAATTTTGAAAAATGTTCCATATGAAGAGTAGTTGGGGGGTGGAGAGATTTTCTTGAAAATCTTCATGTTGCATTTTTGGAAGATATTGAACTTAAAAACCAAGTTTGGTATTTATCCGACTTTTTGTTTTTGAGTTATGCTGTTCACACACATGGACCTGTTTCTAAAAATGCTTTTTTTTGTTCAGGGGGCCTCAAAACATATATTTCTGGTGAAATCTCTACATTGCATTTTTCGGTAGAATACAATGCTTCCCCTACTTACTACATATAGCAATAAGCCTGCAGAAAGCTTCCAGACAGATGGCAACGGGTTATAACTACCACCAAAACTTTTGTAAATGTGCTATCAAAAATTTAGTTAAGCTCAAAGATAAGATTTAAAGTAGCTTATGTACAAAAATTGTTCAGAAATTTCTTGACCAATTTCTTGAGTTTTAACTTAATTTTCTTTTTATTTTTTAATATAGTACCCTTTCAACTCTGTATACTTGAACCAACAATATTAACTCCTTTACACCTTCAGTATAAAATGATTTGTCCAAATCTGCAGAATAATTTCTTGACTTATGTCTCTTCATCTGAGCCGTTGTCTAATGAGCCATTTCTTGAGATTTAGGAGGAGGAAAAGTCACTGGGAGCCAAATCTGGTAAATGTGGTGCCTGTGACAGCAGTTCAGAGTGCAAATCATGCAAATTTGTGGTGCCAATTGAAGTATGCACTGGTGCATTGTCTTAGTGGAAAATAACTTTCTCCTTTAACTGATGTGGACATTTGGCCTTCATGGCATATTGCAAAGCTGAATAGTACTCTCTGTTGATGGTACTGCCCTTTTCTAAGTGGTCTACCAACACCAAACTCAGGGCACCCTAGAAAACAATACCCTTCACCTTTCCTGCTGAAGGAAGACTTTTGGCCTTCTTTGGAGCTGTTTTAACTTCTTGCAGCCATTGTTGTGCTGCTTCATCACTATTATGTGGCAGTGAATCCATGTTTTGTCAACAAGGATATAATGTAAAAGGTTGGTAAAGTCACGTGTGAACATGTCAAACAATCCTCTGAAATCTTCATTTGGATTTACTTCCAATTACGACATCTAATCACAGCAAGATTTCTCATGTGCAAATGCTCATGCAAAGTGTTCCAGACACAACAAATGATAATCTCAGCAAGCTCACATGGCTTGATTCATCTGTCATTTTACATGTCATTGTGGATTTTTGTGACTTTGAGTTTCTCTACTACTTACATTTAGTAAGCAGAAGGAATATTGCATTCCATCAAAAAATTTGGTATCAAGATTTCACCAGAAACCAGGTTTTGAGGTCTCCTGACCCCCCAAAAAATACTTTATAGAAACAAGACCATGCGCGCATGTGTGAGAGACAGAGAGGGAGAGTACTATAACTCAAAAACATTTTTTTTTTTCCTCAAAAATACCTCCAATGATTTTTATTAAAATACTATATGTTTAAGATATTTTCATGATAAGTAAAATGTGTATCTTAAATTTTTTGGGAATAGTCTGTGAAGTCCTCTTCATTCTAAAGACTTGTATAACTGGTAAGCCGTAAGAGATAGAAAAAGTCTTAGAGGATGTATTGTATTCCACCCAAATATTCAATGTAAATTTTGCTGGTAATAAATACATGCTTTGAGGCCTCTGAATCCTTCCCTAGTAAAAAATTAGAAAAAGATCCCTGCGGGGGTGTGAACAGCAAAGCTTAAAAATTAAATGTTGAATAAATACTAAACTTGATGTTTAAGTTCAGCATCTTCTAAAGATAGAACACAAAGATTTTACTCCCCACTATACTATACTTTACATGGAGAATTCAATTTTGATTAAAATACCATATATGAGGGTCATTCTAAATGTTCTTGGCCTGACAAAAATGCAGAAGGTTTAAAAAAATACCCCCCCCTGCCCAATGTACTCGCCGTGTAAATCAAAACATTTATTCCGACTTTTGAACTTTTTAATACCCTCAGTAAAATAAGATGTTTGAACTGTGCAAAATAAGTATCTGTCTCAGCTTCAACCTTCTCATTTGATATAAATCTTTGTCCACCCAGATTTCTTTCTTCAGATTTGGGAACAAACAATAATTGCTGGGAGCCAAATTCGATGAATATGGTGGATGTGAAATCACTTGGAAGTGGAGGTCAATCACTTTGTAGCAACAATCCTAGACACGCATGAAGGCATATTATCGTCATGAAAGAGAACTTTCTCTCAAGATGAGGATGTTTATCCTGAATGGCCTTCAATTAGTCTGTAGTGAAGCATAACACTCCTGGTGATGGTTCTGTCCTTCTAGAGGCAATGAACATCACACATAAGAATCCCGGAAAACCATAGCCCTGACTTTACTTGCATGGGGAAGAGTTTATGTGCACCTTCACCTGTTGTTACCCACTGTTTGGACTGCTCCTTCACCTCTGCCATGTAATAATGAATCCATGATGCACATCTACTGTTATGAAACATTAAAGAAACTAATTGGTGGAATTGCGCTTAAACAAATGTAAACTCTTAAGAAATGTTCATTTGAATGTGTTTTCGGTCCATCCAGTACACATTGAGCAGAAAGCTTTCTCATACCGAAAACGCCATGTTAGATGTAGTGGACACACATTATTAAGGCCATTCCAATGTCAGCCAACTTGCATACCTTCAGTCAGTAACTACTGAATACAGCATTATGAATTTTTGTCACAATTCCATTGGTTGTAGCAGTTTTGGGATGCTCTGACTGTTCATCATCATTAATGGATGTACAACCATACTTAAATTCAACAGACCCCTTTTTAACTATTGAAAATGAAGGGGAAGAATACTTACATGTTGAATCTAACTACTTTTGAATTTCTGTTGGGGTTAAACCCTTCAAAATGAAGCAGTACTTTATCACAGTTTGTATACATGACATCACAAACAAGTGACTATACTTACAGTCTGAAACTTTACAGTAAGACTGAACAACTATAGATTTAACAACAATCGTAGTAATTTTGCCATTTTCACCACATCTCTGAGTCAGGTTGAGAACTTCTAGTGCCTTTCATATTTATAATATATAAGTTTTCACTGGTAAACCATAAGAGATAGACAAACTTTACTACACAAGAAATTTAGATTTCTTTTAAACACACAATATAGGTATTTCAAATAACTTTTGTGGCATAAACATTTCCGAGATATCTGTTATTGGTTTGAATTTTTCAATACTTTGTCAAAGTGTTGTCATCATTCAGTTGTTTCTCGCAATATCATGGAAAGAGTATGGAATTTCAAGGCCAGCACATTGAGACTTTAAACATTTGATTATCACTTGTATCCAACAAAATAGGTGGTGGAATTATTTGTGCTAAAGTGTTATCTTGATTAATACAAAAACTTTTTGTAAGAGGAGTAGTTTGTAGAAGCTATATAAAAATAAATGATAGTGGCTAGAAAAACCATGTGAAATCAATACATTAGATTTTTTGATGTTCTACAAACTATCCTTAAAAGCTTATTTTTTTCTCTACTTCATGCTAAGAGAGATAAATGTTTGCAGAAAAGGTTTCATTACATTATACTAGGGTACTGGGGAGGCTGAAGCTATAGTCAAATATTTAAAAAGGAGATTGCTATTCGCTGGCTTTAAAATTTACTGTTTAAGCGACATCACTAGAAACACAGGAATGGTGACTTAGCACTTCAAAAATGTCTGATAAAGTTTTGGAAAATTCAAATTAATTAACACTGTATACCCAGAAAATTATTAAATGCCATAAAAAATGTATTTGTATAAACTGTATATTTTAGCAAGATATGCATTTTTCCCATATAAACCTTTTTTCATCCCTTATCGTTTCCTAGTTATACATAATTCAATCAGGAGACGTAATGAGTTATTTGCAAATTCAAGATCTACATTTTATTCTTTGGGGAACAATGTAGTCCGCTCCACGTGGGTAACGCTAAATGGACTACAACACAGGCATGCTTCCCAAGCCAATAAAGTTAAAACAAGAGCACTTCTTAGTGCTATTTTGGAATGCCAATGGAATGAATGAAAGTAAAAAAACCATGATAGACAATCTTTTAAGAGACAATGATGTAGATGTATTCATCATAGCTGAAGCAAATATAGATCAACAAAAGGAAAAATTCTATCAATTTCCAACATACAACACAAATATATTAGAAAAACGCAGACAAATAGCAAGTGGCATACTTGCTGGCATTAAACAATGCATAAATGGAAAATTTGAAATTATAAAAGAAGTGAACCAAGATGACACTTCTGAAATAATAAGGATAACAGCTTGTAAACAAAAACATAAATTCAAAATCTATGGTATCTACAGCCCACCCAATAACAATCACCTCAACCTGGACATAATTGATATTGACAATAAAACAATCATAATTGGTGATCTCAATGGAAATTCTCCAAGATGGGGCTATAGTGACAATAAAGCTAGTGAAATTATTGAAGAATTAGTAGACTTCAACTTAATGAAAATATTACATAGGGATGAAGACCCAAAATCCTACATACACTACTCAGGACAGTCAACCAATCCAGACATTGCTATCATATCAACTGATTTAGAAGGTAAAACTATAAAAAAAGTAATCGAAGATAGTGGTAATGAACATAGAGCCATAATGACAAAAACAGATCTAAATCATCAACCACCTAGAACAAAGGGAAAAATAAGGCCTAAATGGAATTTTAAAAAGGCACACTGGGAAGAACATAAAACAATAACAAACAAACTTTTCAAAGAAATTAAATTGGAACAAAGCATAAACAAAGTAGTGAAAGAACTAAATGCCACAATTCTAAAAGCTGCAAAACATTATATCCCAAGAAGGAAAATTCATAAATACAAACCCTTCTGGAATCAACAGTTAACACAACTCAAATCAAAACGAGATAAAGCTAGAGAAAAAGCAGAAACGACACAAGACAAAGCAGATTTATAGAATGGCGAAAAGCAAATGCACAGTTAAAACAGGCTATAAAACTGTCAAAAAAAACCAGAGCTTTCAAGAATTTATAAACAAACTAGACTATAGAACAAATAGTACTAAGGTACATAATTACATTAAATAAATAGAGAAAACAAACAAAATCAGCCATTAAATGTCGATAATAAAGAAATATACGAGGATAACCGTATAGCAGAAAAATTAGCAACATACTATAAAACTAGTACTACATTAAACAATAAAAACAAAAAACAGAATAAATACTTAAGAAATAGCAACCTTGAAGATACATGTAACTTTCAGAATATCTTCAATGAGCCATTCACACTCCTAGAAATAAAGAAAGCAAGCAATAAGGACACTAAAAAATAAAAGGAGCCCACGTCCTTATAACATACATCCAGAGCTGCTCAAGAATTTAGGACACTCCATACTTTATTACACATTTTCAATAAAATCTGGACAACCAGAAATAATATACCAACACTGTGGATAAAAGCATAAATTATACCCATTAAGAAGAAAGGAAAACCAACTCAAATGATAGATAGTTATAGACCAATATCCTTAACATCAAACATAGCAAAACTTTTAGAAAGAATGCTAGCTACAAGACTGACATACTATCTAGAAACACAAAATCTATTAGTCCCTGAACAAGCTGGATTTAGGAAGGACAGCTCAGCAATACAAGTTGTAAGACTCACACAGGACATTAAAGAAAATTTCAATAATAATAAGACTACTCTAGCACTGTTTGTCGACTTCAAAGATGCGCTTAACACAGTATGACGAGAAATGCTATTATACAAGATGAAAACATACGGCATATCAGGCCAGATGCTAAACTGGTTTCAAACCTTCCTATCCCAAAGATGGTTTGCAGTACAATACAAAACAGGCACATCTAAATGGAAATAAATGAGATTTGGACTACGTCAAAGGTCTGTTACAAGTGCTATTCTGTTCAATATATGTATAAACGACCTAGTAGATGTAGGTACTAAAGAAAATAGGTAACATACAAGTAGAAATGTTTGCTGATGACATGGTAATATGGAAATTCAGAAAAGAACATAAGATCTGCGAAACATTACAAAAAACTACAAACATCAATGGAGAATACAGTCATAACCCTAGAACAGTGGACTAATAATAACAATATGGAAATAAATACAGGAAAAACTGAATATCAACTATTCACAATGCAGCATAAAACAGAAAATATATGCCTGCAAATCAACAACCAAAAACTACAAGAAGCAACTACAACAACCTATCTAGGGATAGAATTAGATTGAAAGCTATCAATGAAAGAACATGTAAACAATGTAATGAATAAAATCAACAAAAAGAACAACATTTTAAAATGTTTAGCAGGAATAAAATGGGGTGGAAACATGGACCTCCTTAATAATACATATAAAACATACATAAAACCTAACCTATTGTATGGAGAACTACTAGCAACAGTAAACAAGAGACTGAAAAGTAAACTAGAAATTTCACAAAATAATTCACTAAGAATAATAACAGGAACTGTAAAAATAACACCAATTACAGTACTACAAAGCTTCATAAAAAACATGGCTATAGAATTGGAACACAAGTTGAAAGCAATTACTCTAGCACAAAAACTGCAAGTCATTAGAAACAGATACAAGTGTACCACACAGCAGATATTATAAGTAATTTAAAAACTCAAACAAGCTTCAGAACATATATTATTAACTTAAAATACAAGAATATAATTACAACAAATATAATTGCAACAAAGGTAACGAGTCCAATAGAATATATTGATATACATTACATTATCAGAATGACCTGATATATACAATACACAAACAAAACAATACACCAGATGAAATGAGAGCCATAGCAATAGCTACGGAAAATGAAAGAAACCCAGAAAAAGAATGGCTCCGAATATATACAGATGGATCCCTCATCAATAAAAAAAATGCCGGTGGAGGAGTATACTGTAAACATTTTGCACAGTATCTAACATTAGATGAAACGTCAAACCACTATGATGGAGAATTAACAGCTATAAAAGCAGCATTACAGAACATTTTATATAGACCATACATAAAACAAAAAATAGTCATCTTATCAGACTCAAAATCAGCCACAGATGAAATAGTAAGTTACAATAATAAAACAGCAAAAAATATTAAAGAAATAAGAAGCCTAATTAAAGCAGTTGAAACTAGAAATCATGTCACTCTACAATGGATCCCAGCTCATGTCGGACTTTTAGGCAATGAGGATGCAGATCAATTAGCAGAGAAAGGTGCAATACAACAAATAAAACCTGTAGGACAAATAGAAATAAACAAACAATTAAATAACATTAAACAACATTTCAAAAGACAACATAGAATTGATGAAGATAAATTAAAAGATAAAGATTATAAGAATATTAAAGATAGAGTTGATATACAAAAAATGCCAAGGAAGACTGCAATGGCCTTATTTAGGATGGCAACTGGCCACGATTACCTCGCAGAACACCTCTACAAGATAGAATGCCTACCTACACCCAAGTGCACTCTCTGTGAAGATGATGTCAACCTAAACAAACAACATCTCGCCAAATGCAAAGGCCTTAAAAGTGATAACTTACAGACTTTATATTGTGAAGCCAGAGGGAAAATGATACAGATCAATAATCCCCAGTCCCATTGAACAAAAACAACATTTTATTCTTTATGTCGATTTGTCAAACATATTATACTTTAATTAAATCACTAAGGCCGGTTTTGAGAAAACAAAAACTAATGAAACTTTTTCTGTGTAAAAGGTAGTTTGGTGAGTGGAGATTTTCTTGAAAGTCTTTGTGTCATATCCTTGGAAGATGCTGAATTTAAACACAAGATTTAATATTTAACAGATTTTTGTTTTTGAATTAAGCTATTCATGCACAGACAGACATAATATAAACACACATGATTCTTACTAAAACTATGAGGAGTTATATGTTAAAACTTACTTCACTTAAGTCAGATGGTTAAACCAGGAAACGTTTTTTGGAGACATTTTAAAACGCACATCTCATCACTTTCAATTATGCTTCAAATTTTAATAATTTTAAGAACACATGGTCCAATTTTTAAAAAAGGCTTTTTCTGGCATCAGGGGACCTCAAAAACTTGTACTTCATGTGAAATTTTGTTACTGAATTTTTGGGTGGTGTACAATACTTTGTCTATTCACAATAGGCATGTGGTAGAAAAGAAAGAAAGAGAAATTGGCCCAAGCTATTTAATGTTATTCATATCAGTATGTACAGTGGATAATTAGGTAATATTGGAGTAGATTTAAGACACAATACTTCTTTAAATTAATGTACATTGGAATTTATCTCCACCCATTCTTTGCAACCTGTTACTTTTGATGTGCAATGTCATGTTTGGTTTTCAGTCTACAGAAGCACTGAAATGCACACCATAATAAATATTTAATTGCTTTAACTTGTTTCCTTGCCATAGCTACTAGCGTTGAGGCTGATGATAAGCATGATGCCTATTCTACGTAATGCAAATCATATTCCCAGTAAAGTCCAATTAATGACCTATAAAACTCATGCACTTCCAATCAAACAAGGTCTCAAAAAGGAAGTTTCCATTCATTCTTTAATGTCTAGTACTCTTTGCAGTTTCAGCAGAACTCACTCTACCATCAGCATTTGTTAACACATTGTGAACTCTACTGTTTTTTGGCCTTCATTAAATAATGTTGGAGCTTATCTCAACATGTGAGTCAATGTCCTTTTAACATAGGTACTCCTTTTTTACTTTTTCTACTACGTATAGTAAGTAGGGGAAGTATTGTATTCCACCCAAAAATTCGATACAGAGATTTCACCGGAAATATATGTTTTGAGACCCCCTGAATCCAAAAAAAGCATTTTTGGAAACATGTCCATGTGTGTGTCTGTGAACAGCATAACTCAAAAGCGAACAGTCGGATAAACACCAAACTTGGTATTTAGGTTCAGTATCTTCCAGAGATGCGACACGAAGATTTTCAAGAAAATTCCCCCACCCATGATTACCCTTTACATGGAAGATTTTTCGAAAATTTTAATTTTCTCAAAAATGGCTCTAAACGATTTTGATTAAAATCTCATATATTTAAGATAATTTCATGACAAATAAAATGTATATCTTGAATTTTCTGGGAATGTCTCCAAAAGTATTCTTCATTGTGAACGACTTTTGCATAATTCATAAACCATAAGAGATAGACAAAATTTTACTACACAAAAAATGTAGATCGCGTTAAAATACACAATTTATGTCATACAATTTTTTTGTTGAGTGAACTATTTTCGAGATATTGCTTGTTATTCCTTTAAATTTTCCAATACTTATACTTTTTCTCAAATTTTTTATTCATTCTTATTTGTCCTGGTAATGCAAAGAGAATGGAATACTCCACATAGCAACCACCTCTTAAAATATTTGACTATCGCTTAAAGCCTAGCAATTCCTCTTGCATCTACAAACAAATTAGCAATAAGATTAACATCTCGATACATATGAAGCATATGCAGAATAGCGTTTGTAAAAATAGCTTGTACAAGAGTAGAGAAAGTAATGTGAGTGTAACACATAAGATTTTTTTTATGTACTGGACATGCAAAGAGAATGGAATGCGCCACATAGCAACCAGCTCTTAAAAGATTTGGACTATCGCTTATATTCCCCTTGCACCTACAAGAAAATTAGCAATAAGATTAACATCTCGATTAACATGAAGCATATGGAGAATAAGCATTTATAAAAATAGTTTGTACAAGAGTAGAGAAAGTCATGTGAGTGTAACACATCAGATTTTTATCTGTGCATGTCTGTTGGTAAGAAGAGATAATAGACAAAGCTGTCAATTTTCACAATGGCTTATTGCCTTTTTTTTTTTTAAACACATGTGCTAATGTAAGATCTACATACTTTTGCTTTCTTTCATGTAGTCTCATATGGTGTTTTACTTTGGGGAAACAGTAGTCATGTTAATGATATCCTTCTACTGCAGAAAAAGATTATTCATATTCAGACAAACTTGAATACTGCAAGCCATGAACATAATAAACCTATACATTTATATTGTACTCATTTACGTAAAAGATCATGTGTCCAAACAGCAACACAGATAGGACATAGGAATTAATATACCATATATACCAATTAATATACCATATTATTTCCTAATTCATTTAACAGCTTTGAAATATTAGGAGTAAGATTGTCATACATTATCATTAGATTTAGTACTATTACCAGATAGAAAATTTAAACATAAAATACTGAGAGATCTGCAGAGTAGAACAGGTTTCATGCTCTTAGCCTGCCGGCGGTGCTGCTTGCTATGCGTGCTGAGCAGGCGACAGCACGTCCGCAGTAAATATATTAGTCTGTTGCAATAAGCTATTTCTAACAAAGAAACAAAAAGTAAACACTTAAAAATAAAATTAATAATCACATATATCAAGCTCAGAGATGTTGGAAGTGCCTCCCTTCGTTGTTTAAGTATTTCTGGCACCTGCTTAGAAAATTGGCCATTATATTTCTGCAGTTTCCTCTGAGAAATTGCAGCAATTTCTTGATGAATGTTATTTTTAAGTTCCTTTAAAGTGTGTGGATTTGCTTTGTAAACTTTCTCATTTAATCTCCTCAGAGATAAAAATCACAGGGGGTTAAATTGGGGACCATATGTTGTTAGTAATAACTCTATCTTCAAACACTTCATGGATTTCCTGTAAGGAGAAGTTGGCTGTATGTGCTGTTGCAGAGTCCTTCTGGAAAGTTGCGTAACTTCTTTTCCTCTCAGTTAATTCACCAACAAATGGCTGCAAAATTTTTTGCACATACCTCTCACTATTAATTGTTTCTGCAAAAAAAAATTGGGCCTATTATTCTTTCGCCGCTAATAGCGCATCACACTATCTTTTGATCATGCAGGGATTCGTGATGGAAGATGGTTAGGCTTTCCAGTACTCCAATAACGCTTTTTTTTTCTGTATTAATATAACCACTTTGTGGAACCACAATTCGTCTGAAAAGAAAATTAGATTAGCATCTATTTGACTGTCATATGCCTGATTCAAAATCCATACACAAAATTGTATCCTTAATGCAGGGTCGCCCGGTTTGTGTTCTTGCACTACAGTAATTTCATTGGGCTTTAACTTGAGTAACTTTGTAGCCATTTGAACAGAACCATAAGAAATTTCAATTTGCTGGGAAAGACATCGAAGTGATTTTTTAGGAGACTTTTCCAGTGTGTGTCCAATGTTATCCAGTTTCTTTTGTGAGTGCTGTACAAGATTTTTTATATTTCTTATCTAGAAGACTTCCCGTTTCACATAATGTATTTACTAATCTATGAATCGTAGTTCGATCTGGAACTTGAAGCTCTTGAAATAATCTCGTTATGGCACTCGCAGATTATGTATGGATGTATAAATCATAAGTCAATAAGTTTTGGGGAACAGAATACTGGTACCCAAATAGAGTCATTTCGCTTAATACACACGGTATTGCATCAACTAACAAACATGTGTTACGCTTGCAAGAGTTCAACTCACACTGAAGCCTCGCGCTTTACTGCTAGTTGGCTAAAAGCCTTGAAACCTGTTCTGCTCTATGCTGATCATCCAGTATGGCTGATTAGTTGCTACAAGAATATTTTGAAATTAAAACATAATTGTTATTGTGGGTTTTTTTATAACATTGTAGTAAGCTTTGTTATGCTTATTTGCTGTTGTATGTAACTTGTAAATATTATTTCATATCTATCACTGTAATAAGCTTAATGACAGTAAAATATTATGTATTTATTTAGCATTTACCTGTGGATTCCAAATGTCACTTCACTTTTGACAGGTATTCTGCATCTTCATTAAATACACTGAACGCTAAGTATTATTATTTTGTTTAAATTATATATGGACTTGTATGTTAGTAGTTTTGACTTTAGGTACTATCCCTTGCTAATGTTTGCTCTTATAGTTGGGTTTCAAATTCTTTAATACACATTCATTCCTGCATCCTAGTTTACAGATTCTGTGGAGGTTAGGGAAAAATTCTGACTATACTTTAATTTTTATAAGCTGCCACTTTCTGTTCTGTCCTTGTCTACCAGGGGAGGGAGGTGAGGAAAGCTCATTATACTAACTTCCGGCTTTAAATGACCACCTCCTCACACCCTCCTTTTCTTGCCAAAATCAGTTGCCTGCTTGACAGTGAAAGTGACAGTGGTGGTTTATGACTGTAATAGAAGAAGTGAATTCTGATTTTTGTAAAGAGTTTAAATGATAAATTAGCAGTGTTATCAAACAAATTTGCAAAATGTTTTTGGATTTTGTGAATGTTGCGTTTGCTGTTTTGATTATGTTAGTAATATTTATTGCTGGTGTTGGAAAGAAAGGAAAGCCTATAAAATCAGATGACAGAGAAGTGAGAGTTAATGTGCATAGATACTTTAGCGATGAATGTGAAGCCTTGAATTGTGGAAAACCAACAATTTCGGTGAGTATAATCAAAATTGCTCAATTTGTTCAATTTAAAATAGATAAATATATGACTGAGCCACAAGAAGTTAGCATATTTTGTGACATAAATAATAAAAATATACATAAATTGGTACATCAATTAAAATCCGAAAATTGGGATTCTATTTTTAACTGTAATAATATAAATAATAAATGGAATAACTTTTATAAGATTTTTAAAATACACTTTGATGATTCTTGTCCATTGCAACAAGGTACAGTAAATCAGGTCAAAAATGAAAGAATTGTATTGCCATTAGAGCTAGTTAAGTTAGAAGAGAAACTGAAAGACATATATGCTTTGTATAAGAGTACTTCAACTATACACTATGAAAATATGTCCCTAAAACGATATTATTTAAAGGAACTAAAAAAGGTAAAAGCAATAACATACAAAAAAAATCTGATGTGCTACACTCACATGACTTTCTCTACTCTTGTACAAACTATTTTTACAAACGCTTATTCTCCATCTACTTCATGTTAATCGAGATAAACATTTGCAGACTATCTTATTGCTAATTTTCTTGTAGATGTAAGGGGAAAATATATTTACAAGGGCAATATACAAAAACAGAAGTCTTTAAGCACATACATATCTCTTAATAGCTGGTTGCTAGGTGCAGCACCATTCCCTTTGCCACAGATTATAACTCTTTACATATTCAAGACAAAAAAATGAATAACGAATTCCCATTTGAGAAAATAAGTATTGAAAACTTTAAGGGAATAACAAGCAATATCTCGAAAATGGTTCACTGAACAAAAAAAAAGTATATGACATAAATTGTGTATTTTAACGTGATCTACATTTTTTGTCTAGTACAATTTTGTCTAACTCTTATGGTTTACCAGTTATGCAAAAGTCGTTCACAATGGAGAATATTTTTGGAGACATTCCCAGAAAATTCAAGATATATATTTTATTTGTCATGAAAATATCTTAAACATATGATATTTTAATCAAAATCGTTAGAGCCATTTTTGAGAAAATTAAAATTTTCGAAAAATGTTCTATGTAAAGGGTAATCTGGGGTGGGGGGATTTTCTTGAAAACCTTTATGTTGCATCTCTGGAAGATACTGAACCTAAATACCAAGTTTGGTGTTTATCCGACTGTTTGTTTCTGAGTTATGGTGTTCACAGACAGACACACACACACACACAGACAGACACATACACGGACATGTTTCCAAAAATGCTTTTTTTGGATTCAGGGTGTCTCAAAACATGTATTTCCGGTGAAATCTCAGTATCGAATTTTTGGGTGGAATACAATACTTCCCCTACTTACTGTACGTAGTAGAGAAAGTAAAAAAAAAATGGAAAAGTCAAAAAATATTAACAAATCTGCTTGGAATTTAATAATCAGTGCCAGAAAGAACAAAATAATGCAACTTAACATTAAAGAGAATTTGCTGCAAGATCCCATAATTATAAGTAATGAATTTAACGACTTCTTTATAAACGTGGTTGCTCAAACATCAAACTTGACTATGTATTCAGACACGACTATTCAGTTTTCCTTCTTTATTAGGCCAGTAACAGAAAAAGAAATTAATAAAATAATTAATAAACTACCAAATAAATCAAACAGCGGATGGGACGAGATTAGTCCAAAAATGTTGAAATATTGTAAGAATGCTTTGGTTAAACCATTAACATATCTAATCAATTGCTCTACAGAAGAAGGGGAATTTCCTGAAATGTTAAAATTAGGAGTACTCAAACCATTACTTAAAACAGGAAATAAAAATAATGTTAATAACTATAGACCAATGACACTAACCTCTGAGATAGCCAAACTTTTTGAAAGAGTCATATTGGGGAGACTAATTTCTTATTTTGATAAACATCAATTATTTTCAAATCATCAACACGGTTTTAAAAAAGGAAACTCCACAATTACGGCTATAAGCCAATTTATTAATGAAGTTACAAAAAAAAAATGGAATGTAATCACAAGGTTAGCTCCCTATTCTTTGACCTATCTAAAGTCTTTGATTGCATTGATTACAAGATCCTATTGAACAAATCGGAAAATTATGGGATAAGGGGTTTGCCAAAACATTAATTGGTAGATATCTCATAGGGAGAAAACAGTTAATGGAAATCAACCATAAAAAAGGTAAATTTATTAATAAAATATGGTCAGAAATAGAAACAGTTAAATATGGAGTGCCTCAAGGGACAGTTTTAGGCCCCTTATTGTTCATCATATACGTTAATGATATCACCCAACCATTAAATACATCCACTGTTACCTATGCTGATACAACTGCCATCTGCTGGAGTGAAAACATAGAAAGATTGAATATAACTATGAACAATTCTGCCTCCTTGATATTAAAATATTTTGATGCCCTCAATCTTAAATGCAATATGGGAAAAACAAAAATGATGCAATTCAATACCATAAACAAAAATATTTCTAATATGAATTTGCAAATCCAGGGTAATACTATAGAGGAAGTAAAATCACATAAATGTTTAGGCATAGTTGTGGATAATCAATCAAAATGGGTAGAACACATTAACCGTACCTGCAGTGCCATCAGCAAATCAATTTTTTCTATTAAGGTATTTTCAGATGTATGGGGATATGCATATTTTGAAACTCATTTAATTTGCTTGTATTTATTCACACTTGGCATGTGGAAAAGAAATTTGGGGCTGTTCCGCAAAAACACACATGGATAAAATATTTATTCTTCAAGAAAAGTGCATCCAATTTATATTTAAATTAAAACCAAGAGACGCATGCAGGGAAATGTTTATCAATAATAAAATATTTACCATTTATTCTCTGTATGTTTATAGAACTATACTGTATATAATTGATAAACAGAACTTAACAAGAAATTATTAACTACATGAATATAACACAAGGAGCAATTCTGATTTCCACAGGCATAATTTCAACAGAGGTATTACTGAGAAAGATGTTAGCTTAAGAGGAATAAAGCTTTTTAATAGATTACCATCACAATTAAAAACTGTTGCAAATACTTCAAAAATACAATTTAAACGTAAATTAAAAGAGTATCTAATAAATAAGGGTCTGTATGGTTTAAATGAGCTATGAATGTATAAATCGTAGAAATCTCTAAATCTGTAAATAATTTAGAAATAAGACTGAGTTGTCCAAAATCAATGTAAAGTTGATAAATGGATGCAAATAAATTACATTACATTACATTACAAAAGAACTGCTGCAGCTACATGTGTATCTTCTCGCATTGTTAAGAGGATTCTAAAAGAATAAAATAAAGCGCAAACAAGCAATAGCCTTTTGGAGAACCCCGGGAAAAATGTCCAAAAGACAGTGATTGACTTGTTTTGTGCCAGGGACTAGAAGAATGATTTATTCGTTGTATTGGACAGATTTTCTACCTAGTTTAGAAGATACAAATAAGGCATTAAAAGAAAGCAACCTGTTCGATGGAAGCTGCGATAGCAAATTGTATATATATGTTTATAGCACCACGTTGTGGAAGCCAATTTACGAGAGCAAATATGTGTTTACTTCACGCAAAGCCATCTTGTGTGACGTCATTCGTTGGTCTGGTCCGTAGTTCCCTCTGGCGTTAGCAATTTGCATGAATTAGTTTCTAAAAGGATTTAAGGTTATGTATATTGTCCTCCGGCTAGCTATCATCTTTTCTTGGTAGAACTTGTATCTCTTGCAGGGTGTGAAGCGGAAAGGAATCTTTTGTCTAGAAATGATATTGACGAAGAAATTGGTTTTATAATTTTTATTGCAGAACACGTTCACGAACACTTTCACAGATTTATCTGGATAATCGCCATACTGAAACTGTTTGTAATAACTTCTTATCACTTTTAACTCGCATACTTCAACTTTGTGTATTTAACTGTATAATACTTTATAAGATTTCTCGTACTTCTGCTGCGCGTAACTTTACGAATTGAGAGACCGACATGAGAATCTTGTTGAACTGGGAGCTGACGTGTTATGTGTTGAGAATCTTGTTGAACACTGGGGACGATGTATAATGTTTTGAGAATCTTGCCGAACTGGGGGACACGCTACCTCGACCTGGCTTATTTATAGGCTTGCCTCAAGATACACCTAAAGATTATAAATGAAATGCTATTGGCTAATAAAACGCGCCAACATTAGCGTCTATTTTACTATCCAATAAAAACCACTAATACATATTTCTTTTTAAGGAACATTCTGGAAGCTTTTACCGAAAAGGCGCGAAACATTACGTAACTTCCTGGTTCCCAGTAACGATAAACAACTCACTCCACCACTGCATTCTTGCGCCATTACTAACAGTTTCAGTAAAGCCTTATATTATTATTTACCAATAATAATTACAATTAATAAACCTCTGAAATCAATGTCACATAAAAATACATATTCATATTAAAATCCTTATTTACATTAAAGTAATTTGTGATACAAATTACCGTCTCAAAGCATAAGTATTCTAAGCAAAGTTTTGAGGAAAATAAATTTCAGGTTTGTAAAAAATGCAAATGGAAGAAAATTCTTAATGGCAAGACCCAACATTGTTTCGAAATGGTATAAATTTTTACGGGCAATTAAACAATTGGGATCCACTAGTCATCCAATTATTTACCTGGATGAAATTTGGATTAATGTTAACCACACTAAAAGTAAAGTTTGAATTTGCGAAGGCAATAAACTAAATTTCCCTCTTCGAACTCCCATATGAAAAGGTCAGCGCTTTATAATTTTACATGCAGGATGTTTAGCAGGTTTCATTCCCAACGCCTTCCTGAGTTTTAAATTGAAATCTAGCATAGACTACCACGAAGAAATGGGCAGTAAAACTTTTAAAGACTGGTTTGTTAACAAGTTATTACCAAACATTTCCTCCAACAGTGTCATTGTTCTCGATAATGCTTCTTATCACTCTATAGAAATAAACAAGACTCCTACTTCGGCATCCCTTAAATAAAAAGTGCAATCTGACTCCGTAATAATAATATCGAATTTGATCCATACTCTACTAAAGTTGTATTATATAAATTTATAAAGCTGAAAAAAGATTGTCTCAAACTTTATGAAATGGATCACATGGCAGAAGAGCATGGTCATACTATCATACCATTACTGTCATCTCATTGTGACTTAAATGCGATAGAGCTGATATGGGCCCAGATAAAAAACGATGTTGCAAAGCACAATACATTGTTTAAGAGCAGCAATGTAAAGGAATTGTTTGATTGTGCAGTGAAAAGTGTCAATGGAAAACTAGAAAAAAGCGTGCAAACATATGCAAAAACTTAAAACAATTTTAGTGGGACAAGGACGGTTTAACAGATGAGATTAGTGATCGAGTAATAAATTTAGAAGACTCAGTCAGTGAGTGCAAGGAACATTTGGAAATATCGAATATAAAACAGGAGTAGCAATCACCAAATGGCAAGGAATCTGCCACTGGCCGTTCTTATTCTTTTGAAGGAATTTCTGTTCTACCTCACCAGTAAACCAACCCCAAAGGATGACAGAGACAGCAGGAGTGGGCGAGTATTCTCTTTCTACAAAACGAGCGACTATTTAATGTACATTACTATAAAAGAACACTCCCCTTTTCCAGCTGGAAATCAAACCTAGAATCTCAGAGTTTAGAAGCAAATAGCAGAGACAGTCTTATTTGTAAGGCATCTTCATTAAAAAGCATAAAAAGGAGTCATGGACTTTTAAATTCTCATACAAAAAATAGAATTCCTCAGGCATCCAGCATTTTACCATGTAACGCAACAAAGTAATGGTAAATTAAGCACAAAAGACTGAAAAACTTTATTCATTTTGTTACTTTATAAGTTGCTTCATTCTTGAATAATAAATTATTGTTGAATTATCTATTATCTGTTATTTTCTTTGTTATAACTGATATACGTTTTCATATTTGTCCAATTGCTCATTACTTTTTAAGTACATACACACACAGTTGGAGCTAAAGACTGTTTAGTGTTATTGCAATTCTCAATTCAGTTTAGTGATTTCCCTGAGAAATATCACTGTATAAATGATAAGAACTAAAGATTAATGGTGTGATGTACTAAGGTGATTCAAATATAAACAGTAATTTTTTTTTATACGTTTATTGATTAAACATATACACAAATGAGACCTTTTCTATTTCTTCACATAGCTTCCTTCACGCTCTACACACTTTTGCCAATGATTTGGAAGCCTGAATATTCCTCGTTCAAAAAAAGTTGGGGGACGTGTCATCAACCATTTGCGTACATGCTCCTCAATGTCTTCATTGGTTTCGAATTGTTGCCCTCCAAGCGATTCCTTCATGGATGCAAACAAAAAATAGTCCAGGGAGGGGGGGACAAGTCTGGACTACAGGGAGGGTGTTCAAGGATTTCCCAGTGCAAGTCCTCCAATGTATCTCTTGTCAAATTCGTAGTGTGAAGCTTAGCATTATCTTGGAGAAGGATACCATCTCTGATGGGCATATGACATCTTTTGCTCTGGTAGGCAGCTTTTACCGACTCTCTGAATGCTGACACCCACTTCTGAAGTGATTTCTTCAACATGCAGTAGCGATCACCTTCAATAAGCTCTCGAACGGCATGGATGTTGTCATCAGTGAGACTTGAGCTTGGATGTCGCATGATCTTCATTCTCTACAGTTTCATGGCCACCCCTAAATTCTCTGGCCCAAGTAAACACTCGATTTTGGGACAGTGTAGTGTCCCCAAACTGTGCCTTCAAATGAGTGAAAATCTCTTTTGGTATCTTGTTTTTTAATCATCTATAAAATAGGCTATCTAATTAAAATTAGTACTCAATTTGTTAGAGTGTAGTTGAATAATCATAAAACTTGCTACTTGGCATCCTAGTTTTACTTCTTAGCATGACTGATAAACATCTACTTGGGGAAAATGAATTACATTATTGTGCTTATTTCACATTCACAGTACATTAGGTATTGGAGGTAGGATTTGCTACCTGCTATCTAGTTGAGACAACAGGTGTGATCAAACAATACCAAGCTAATGAATATGATCTGCAAGCCATTATATTACAAACTTAGATGCAAAAGCTGGTGTTGACCCACAGCTGAACATTTTCAATGGTGAACACCATTGAAAATGTTCCTTGTTTTAAATTAACCAACAAGTGAGTAATGTTACAAATGTTTAATTACACTCACATTCCTTTTAATGTGTGTATACAATTTTTTCCCCCTAAAGATATGAAGGTTAAAACATCTAAAGATGTGCTAAAGGTGGTAGCATACAGTGTTTTAAAAAATTAACTTGCAAAAAATGCCTAACCCCTTATGCAGAGGTTCTTAAAGTTTATATTTTAAAACAAAACACATGTAACATGATGCACTTAAATCTGCATGGCATAAAGTATAGAATTCTCTTTGTAAAGCAGCAAATGGAGAGATTAAATGTGGCCAAGTGCACAGTATTTGTTATTCTGTGCCTTTCCCACCTCATTCACCTGCAGACAATTATTCCCATGGTATGATTGAAAAGCAATTAACTTGAAATTTGAAGTATTTTATAAGAGATAATAATGTGATTAACACTGAATTTAAAAGATGATATGCTTGTTACACTTACCTCTACATACTCTTTAGTGCTAGAATTGTTTGCATGCATCACATGAGAAAGTGTAAGATGTACTGTTTCCAACATTCAACATTTTGTTACTTATAACCCACTAAAACAACTGAGACAATGCAACAAACAGGCATCACTGTTGAGGAAGCAACAGCAAGAAGTAAATTGCACCAATTGTACAAAAACTGAAACTGAATGTACCAAATACAGCATAGATTATACTATTGTTTTGCTTTTTAAATTAGCACACCTTCTGGAAGGTTAAGAATAGCACAAAGAAATTTGTGCATCTTAGGTACCAAGATTGGCATTGCCAGATATCTGAAATCAAAAAAGGGACAGATGTGCATTTCATCCGCCATGTGCAACTGAGAAACATTTAATATTTACAAAATGCTTTGTACTCATCGCCAGTGCATACTAACCAAATAATAAAACTAAACTAAATTCAGTTTCCTTTTCCCAATCCATATGAAAAACATACAGCTTTTTATCTTTTTTTTAACATGATGACCTTAGCATTTTAAATTCCTATCCAGTTCCATTATTAATTTACTTTCTGTTTTCCAACAAAATAACATGTTCATGTTTACTTCAAAAGTTTCTAACAAACGCCATTGTTGACAATATCAATCAAAAGGAAAAAGTAAGCAGCACAGCAGTTGTTAACTGTTATTACACTTTATATCTGCCAAACTGGCCAACTCCCCAAAAATTGCCAAATTTGTAGACAATGAAAGAGAGTATTGTAAGTGGGTCAGTACCAAAACTACCAACTATTATAAGAGGGTAAAACTTACTGGGAATTACTTTTTGCAGCATACAGAAATATAACAGTTGATATTCTCCTCAGCAACACCAGGGGAGAAAGCATTAATGTTTATTACTATTATTATTATTATTATTAATAATAATAATAATAATAATAATAATAATAATAATAATAATAATAATAATAATAATAATAATAATAATAATAATAATAATTCAAAATATGGGACAATTATGTCCTGGATAGGAACTGGATGCGGTACACAAAGCCGGGATGTCTGGCAACCCTGCACCAAGCCCTTAAAGGCTGGGCAGCAATGAAACCACTGGATGTCTTACAAGGATGTAGTATTATATTAAAATATGTCAAATGGACCATTTCATTCAATCAAAATATCAGCTTCAAATTCCAAACATAAAACTTGGGAATCTTTGAGCAACAACATATAATCCATAAAAGAAAGCAACAATATAACCAGAGGTGGAACATCTGAATTAAATATTAGCCTTGTTCTGTGCTCTCAATAAGAGGTGGATCATCATTACCATCAAGGTTGCTCTGTTTTCATCAAATCATTTGTAAACAAATAATATACTCAATAGCAAGACGGTTTAAGAAATGGATCACGATAACCATCAAGATTCTTCTGTTTTCCTTTACAAACAAAAAATACTCTATAGGAAGAAGGTTTATCCTTCCATCAGCAGTTTATGTATGTTATTTTGGACTTCAGGGTGCTTCACATTTCAGAAAATGATGTAAGCATAGAAATATCAAATGTTTATTTTAACTTTCGTAAACACTTAGATATTTTAAGAAACTAAAAATCAAGGAATTACATTTTGTGTTTAGGTGATGTACAATATATAAACCACAACTTTTTCTATTGCAATTTGGTGTTACATGTTTGAAAACATTCCCTCTAATACAAGCAAATTTTAGAATCATGATATTATATAAACAAACTATGCTTTTTACTTAAGTATTTGTAAAACTTACCCTCATGATTTGCTTTGCTTCCTGATGGCACATTCTGGTTATGAATAATATTGACCCTGAGTGGAGGCCTTAATAAGGATTAAGAGTACCTGAGCAGGTATATTTTGTATATTTTCTAGTGACAGTCCCACTTCCTTTTAGACTCTTAGACAACGCACTCTCAACACATCCCTTCATTTCCTCTTGTTCAGGACTGAAATGTCCACTAACACCCATGTACAACATTCACAGAAATGCTGGTATTGCTCCACTGTATGTGTGCCCGCTCTTCCACCACCATACTACTTTCCTTCATTTCTCCTCTTTTGTATTGAGCTATCACCAACAAGTACACAAGCTATACCTGCATATATTAATGAAAACTGTTTTTCAAAGTATAATAAAGGTATCAACAACTTATAAGTAAGGTATATATATATATTTTATTTTTTTCTTTTTACAAAGAAATTTCTCAGCTTTTTGTAATTTTAAAATACCTTAGCATGGCTATTACTTAACAATTTCAATTTTGTTTCGCTGAATTGTTGCTCATATGTGCTTTACTGTTTGAACTAAGGTCTTTTAGACTTCATTATTAAAAGTTTTGCAGCAAATTTGTTTCTTAAAATTACAACAATATATTTATGCATCTTTATTTTGAACTTTTATGGCAAATATATTTGTTTATACAATTATTAACACTTTTAGTTATAATATTCTATTCTTTAGGCTTTTATTTTATGTCTGATTGAACTTTCTAGTATGTTCAAGAGTTCAATTTTTGCTGTTTTGAACATAGGTAAGTATAAAAAGTTTCACTTTTGAAAGATTCAGTGTTAAATATTAGCACATTAACAAACTGCTTAGTTGAAAATTTAAAATATGCCTTCGGTTAATGCATCTTTGACAAGAACAAGAAATCTCTGTAGAAGCTGTGTTAACTTGAACCAGAAAACTAAAGAAATATGTATAAAGTAACTCAAATGCCATATCCATTTACAAAGCGACAGCTTTTATGAGCCTACACTTACCAAACCAGCTGCTAACTTCATCTTTCTGAAATCTATATTATAACAGAGCATTTTAATTTCTCCTCATTTATAGTCAGAACATTTTAATTATCTTAAAAAAAAAAATACATTTCATTTTAATGTTAATGTGTATCTTAAAAAGTTAGTGCATGTTTAACCTTGAGTACAACTGCAGAACTATAGTAAAAACACATAGCATGCATAACAGAAAGAAAACGAGAGCCAATTATTTAATAAAAGAGCTCTTATTTATCATTTCCGTTTTACAAATTTTATCAAATGCTGAAATTCTTAATTTGAATTTTGCATAGTATGCACATGAGTATGACTATTGACTTTAAAGTTCATATTTTAAGGAAAATATTTTGATTGCAGTATAAAAATAATAAATCTTCAAATATACTATATCTTCAAATACAATATATCTTGGCAATAAAAGCCCTTTTCTACACAGCTGTCAAAAGAAAAAATATCTCTATTGGTATTCATATTATTAATACCTATTTATAGATGACTGACTATATATATATATATATATATATATATATATATATATATATATATATGACTAAGCAATGCGTTATGAAGGTCTAATAGCTTATTTGCTAGCATGTTGTTCATTGATCTCACTGTGTTATATTAAAATTTTACTTTTATTTGTTAAATTTGTTGTAACTGCTTACTGATTTAGTTAGTGTTTATTTTATACATAGTAATCTGTTTTGACAGCCTCAAATGCCAATAAAAGTATTGACATTCCTTTTATGATCAATAAGATGTATATCACCTTAACTGGTTAATAAATTTACCATGAAAATATAGAGTCATGGCATGCAGCACTGTTTCATCCTATGGTGTGTTTGTTGATTGAATCCAATCTCCATTATATTTTGCTTAATGACTGTAACAACCTTATGTTGCATATTTGTTCTTGTCTGTTTAGTCCACATTAGAATAATTATTGGACGAACTTCAATGCATTAAGCACTTCTGTGAGAGCTAGATGCATGGGAAACCTATCCTGAGTGAGTACATTCTTGCTACTTTCTGTTGTTGCTCTCAACCCTAAAAAAAGAAAAAATAAACAAAAATATGAGGCATCAATAACATAAAATACTGTAACTTAAATGGTTGTCAAATTTGATTCAAATTAATTTCTATAATCCCAGTTTCAATTCAATTAGATATCACTAAAAAGCAATATTATTCAATGGAATGCATAATGCACTCCGAGCTAATCATGTATGAATACAAAATACAACACAGCAACACTACCTTGCAAATCCAGAAATACATAAAGTGTAATGAAACAAAGCTTGGATTTCACAAAAAAAATTACTAAAATGTAGCTCATAATAGAATGGTTTAGTTCTGGCTGGAATAATAGCTCTTGAGAACCATTCTCTTTAAAGCCAAAGTTACATCCCTCCATTGCTCCTTATGCTTTTTTTGTACACACTCACTTTGGTACCAGTTTCATTGCAGGTAGAAACATCTGATGTGTAACATTCACATGCCTTTTTCTAGCCACTATAATTTCTTTTTATATAACTTCTACAAATTATTTATGTAAAATTTCTCTAATTTATGCCAAAAGAAATAAACGTTGTAGAAATAGTTTTGCTACACATTCATTGTGGGTACAAGGAGGATACAGGAGGCTGAAGCAAGTCAATTTTTTAAAAAGCAGGTCACTAGATATTGGCATTGAAATTCCTTACTCTTTCAATGACATGAGAGTCAACTGAATGATGATAACACTTCAAAAATTACAAAAGTACTGAAAAGTTTATACCAATAACAATGAATATCTCAGAAGTAGTTGATACCACAAAAAAATTAAATAAAGAAATTTAATAAATAAAAAAATTAATTGTGTGTTTAAAGGCAGTGAAAATCAAAACCTCACTTTCTTCTGATTGCTTTAACTTTTTTACCATGAACTCAACATAAAACACAGTGCACGCAAAATTTTAACAAACTAGTCAAACTGTTGCTGAGATATTCATTTTTTTATACATAATTAATCACTTTTTGATATGGTAATATGAAATGCTCCTTGAACCCTATAGTTTATTGTATTGCTCCCAAATTTTTAAATTGAGCTTATAAGGGGCCATTGTCACACACAAGTAAATTGAGCTGCAATTTTTTATATTGAAAATACATAGAACACAAAATTACCTCATCTTGGCTTTCTTTCTCATAGGGTCCTGATTTGCCAGGAAAAAATTATAAAGCTTTAAGTTGTAATGGCTGACTTTAGTCTGTCTTCCGCTTAATGATCAGCTGCCTGGTACTATGCCAGATGCTGTAATAAATGTATGCAAGTTTGCCATAAGGGGAATGAAGACGTGAAATGAAAAATAAACATGAATTAAAAATATAATATTGTAGGTACATATTTAAACAGTTTTCATATGAGAACACAGGCACAATTTGAACATAAGTGATTTCACAAATAATTTTCATATTTCTCCAAACTTTAAAAAATTGTTATTTCAAATATACATAGCTTATATTTACACATATATTTATAATACATCCTTATAAATAAATAATAGTATTACTAAATTGACGTAAACATACACACACATTCAGTTGTTCCAGCAGTTGGATCATTTATAATTAATACATTTATTCACTAATTAATGTTTAAGAAGAATTAACACGCACCTCACTGCATGGAAACATAAATCTAATGGAAAGACAATACTGTATTCCTTGTCCATGTATTAACACAACCGCGGATGGGGCAGGATAATTAGCTTTATCCCACAGAGGTAACAAATGTATGATGCAAGACTGCACTAAAAATAACTTATAACCAATATTTCTGGTAATGAAGAGAAAATCAGCCACAGTTGTGTTTCACTTTTTTCCCCATGATGGGTATCTCCAAGAAAAAAAATTGCACATTTTTGTAGGTTCTCTAATTTAAGACCTTTTAAACACCTTTTATGCAAGGAATTAGATATTATTAGTGAATCATTTTAATTTATAAATGACTTTTTTCTTGCCAAACTTGGGCCTATGGGAGAGAAAGCCAAGACATGGGTATTTTTATTTTTGATTCCACATTCACTTATTGTGTAGCATGAAGGTATGCATTAAAAGTGTAAAATGCAAAAAACAAAAGATTGAAAATGTTTGCCTTTTTTACCAAGTTTTTCTGATGCAATGCCTTAAAAGAGATCTGCATTTCTTATGGAGTAAGCTTTTGTCTCTTTTATGATTTACCAGTTATACAAAAATCATTCATAATAAGGAAGACTTCATGGACTATTTGCACAACATTTTATATACAGGGTGAATCACCTAAAACTTGCATCGCAAATATTTCGAAAATGGAAAGTGCTATTGATGTGCAGCTTTCACAGCATTGATTGGTAGTCAGGGACTCATACATTTAGCCTATAAACAGATTTTAATAATACTGAGAAAGTGTATTTTTTTGAGCAAACATACAATTTTTTAAATGGAACTATGCCTAGTTACATCAACAGAATAAAGGTAGGGTAAATTAGAATGTCAATGGTCTTTGTTGCAGGATTCTAGTGCAAGTGGTTTATGAGAAATTGTATTTTGAAAAGTTTCCACCCCGACAATTGTTTGTCCCATTCAACCTGCTTAGTTGCTAAGTACAACGTTGTGTTTGTTTGCATTGTGTTTTCTGTTCATTGATTGCATTGTGACTTTCTGGTCAGTTAGTTTGTGACAATTCAAGCAGTAAGTTGTGAGTGGAAGATGGGGTTTACTAATGTAAAAAAAAGCCGACATGCTCATGGTATATGGAGAGTGTAGCAAGAACGCAGTGTGTTCCTGTTTGGTGTATGTGGAAACATATCCCAATAGACGTCAACCATCTCGGCAATTATTTATCAATCTCTTCAACCAATTACGTGAAAGTTGTACTGTAACACCTAGAAAACGTAACAGAAACAAACAAGTGACTGGAGAAGAGGCAGAAATTAATGTTTTGGCTGCTGTTGCAGTAGATCCGCAAATTAGTTCCCGCACAATCGCACATTGGCATAAGTCAGGCAAGTGTACTGCGCATTCTCCATTGACATAGGTTTCATCCCTATCACATCTCTCTACATCAAGAGCTGCATGGAAATGATTTTGAGAATCGTGTTAACTTTTGTACATGGGCATTAAGACCTGACACTCCAGATTCATCATGTGTCTTGTTTAGTGATGAGGCAACATTTACTAATCATGGCCAGGTAAACCGCAGAAACATGCACTATTGGCTGTTGACAATCCCCGTTGGCTTCGTCAGTGGAACATCAGCATCCATAGAGTTTAAACGTGTGGTGTGCGATAGTGAACAATCAGCTCATAGGCCCTTTGTTCATAGAAGGAACAATGAACTTGCATAAGTATTGCAGCCTCCTAACAGACCATCTGCCACAGATGCTAGAGGACGTTCCTTTGCAGACTAGGAGGAACCTGTGATACCAACATGATGGCTGTCCAGCCCATAGTGCATGAAGTACTACAGCTTGTCTTAACGGATTGTTTCCAAATCGTTGGATTGGATGAAGAGGACCTGTACCTTGGCTGACCCGTTCACCGGATCTGACTTCTTTAGACTTTTTTCTGTGGGGAAGACTGAAAGACAGTCTACAAGGATGTACCAACTACACCAGACAATATGAAACGACGTATTACTGCTGCCTGCTCTGAAATTTCTGCTGAAATGCTAGAACGTGTGCAGCAGTCTTTCCATAGCAGACTGGAAGCGTGTATTGAAGCTGCCGGTGGTCATTTTGAACACAACCTTTGAAGGGCTATGTTCTCTTTACTTGTAAGAATCCACAGAAGTATTGTAATTCCCTTTGGTTTTCTTTAGTTTGTGCTACCACAGGTTGTACAAGTGTCGGTGTGTAAAAGTTTCAAAATAAGATTTCTCGTAAACCACTTGCACTAGAATCTTACAACAAACGCCACTGACATTCTAATTAACCCTACCTTTATTCTGTTGATGTAACTAGGCATTGTTCCATTTAAAACATTATATGTTTGCTCAAAAAATACACTTTCTCAGTATTATTAAAATCTGTTTATTGGCTAAATGTACGAGCCCCTAAATACCAATCAATGCTGTGAAAACTGCACATCAATAGCACTTTCCATTTCCGAAATATTTGCGGTGCAAGTTTTAGGTGATTCATCCTGTATATATGTATATATATATATATATACACACATTTTTATTAATCATTCAAATGTCTTACAAACATACAGTATTTTACCAAAATCATTAGAGCAATTTTTGAGAAAATAAAAGATAATGAAAATATTTCTATGCACAGGATAGTTTGGGGGAAATACTCTACTTTGTAGAGTAGCAATTTCAATATAAGATTTTCTACTCCCTCATCTGATTGTTGTAGTAATGTGTGACACTGAGAAACCAAATTAAAAATGAAAATGACTCCAGAAAAAAATCACTTCTCATTACTGAACTGCATGTTCATAAAATGAAGGCAAACACATTTTATGTGCTCATGAAGGAACAGCCTGAGGACTGTCTTGTTTATTGTTTTGACATACAGCAGGTTCATCCACTGCCTTGTACTTGCATTCAAAATTTCTTCTATACTAGTGAAATACATTTTTATACACTGTTGTACTGATATGCATACAAGAACTTCACATTTCTACTGTTGGACTGAAAATAAAGTTGGGCAAGGTTCCATAGGAGTTGCTTTTGAGTATTAGCCCACTCAAGTTCTTTAAATTTTGAGGGCATATAGACAGTTAATCTGTTCTGTGATGGCTGGAGAGGCTAAAACAAAAACTTGCATATTGTGCACACTCTTTGTTATTGGCTGCTAAGATATTCCCCATGCAATATGAAAGAGATGCTTCCAACTTTCCAGTGAGATGCCATAGCTTCCTAGCAGCAGACAGGGTATTTGGCAAGGTAGAAAAAATCCTGAGGAAGCATCCTGTAGTGACAACAAAGGAAGATTATATAGAATTATATTCTCAGGTGGGTGCAGTATATATTCTAGGAGAGGACTGGAAGCTTTGGGATTTAAAAATTCTGCAAAATGTATACCAAAAGACCCAGTATTCAGGATTTAAAGCGCGCGCGCACACACACACACACTGGTGTGCAAAACCTAAGGACGAAAGTAATCTTCGCATGCTGTGACATTGCTAAGTAACATAGCTCGATGAAACGTGAATCATATATAGAAGGAGCTGCTATGGTATACTGCAGTAGGCAACTAAATGAAATATGCAATCAGACGAACAGAAATGCCACTTTTATTCATAGACCATAAGCTACACTAAAGTCAATACGACACATGATGGCTCTCTAGATTTACAGAAACAGATACATGGTACTTAAAAGGGTGTATGTTCACCACAGACAGCAATGCATGCTCTGCATCATGCTCCCATGCTGGCCACAAGGTTGGTAAGCAGTTCTTGTGGTAGGGCATTCCATTCCTCCACCAAGCGCTGTTGACAACTGTTGGATGGTCGTTGGTGCATGTGGATGTGCTGAAATGCTTCTACCCAAAGCATCCCAAAAGTGTTTGATGGGATTTAAATCGGGGGAATGGGCAGGCCAGTCCATTCACCGAATATCCTCTCATTCCAAGAGATCCTCCACCTGCACTGTTCAATGTGGTCACACATTCTTATTCATAAAAATGAAGTCAGGGCTGACTGCACCCCTGAAAAGATGCACATGGGAAAGGAGTGCAGTATCACAATAACGTTAACCAGTGAGCGTACCGTGTTCAAAGATTTGGAGGTCGGTGCATCCATGCAACATTATGCCTCCCCAAACCATAACACCCAGACCAACAAAACGATCATGTTCAAGGATGTTCCTGGGTTCATTTCGTGTTCCCACCCCTCACCAGATGAGGGTACATCGAGAATCACTACTTAGACTGAATCTGCTCTCATCCGAGAAGAGCACGCGACCCCATTCCTTGTTGGTCCAATTTTGATGCTCTTGGGAGCATTGTAAACGGTGCCGCCGATGTGTGGATGTCAGTGGAACACAACGTACTGGCCGTCAGGCAAAGAGACCACCTCCGCATAGGTGCCGTGCTACTGAGTATCGTGAGATTGCATGCCTAGCTGCCCTGTTAAATGTGGTTGCAATTGCATCTGCTGTTTGATGTGGATCTCTTCTTGCCTGTTGCACAATGTAGCGGTCATCTACTGCTGTAATTGAGCATGGTTGACCACCATCTCTCCTTGGGACAGCAGTGCCTGTGGTTTGGAAGGTTCCCCATGCATGTGAAACAATGCTGTGAGCAATTCCAAACTCCTGAGCAACACTCGTCACACTTCGCCCTTCTTCCAGTTTCCCGATGATTCTTCCCCATGTGAAATCATCCAAATGGTGTCTATGGGCTATGTTACAATGAAGAACACACTACAGTGCACCGTAACAGCTCGCTAATTGCCAAACTCTGTCTTGTCCTGTTTCGTCAACTGGACCAGACCCATTTGGCACTATAGGCTCGCTACACTCATGCCATGTGACATCCAGCTTTCTGTATACATGTGAGAGACTTCTGGCAAATGCTCCCGCACCTTCATCTACTTCCACCAAGTAGTTCATTTGTTATGTTACTTTACCCATCTCGTCCTTAGGTTTTGCACACCAGGTATATAAAAATAAAAAGAAAGTACACTATTATTATAGGGAATTTAACTTGATGGTTAAAGGAATGCAGGATTACAGATTTTAGGCATCCACTGAAGCATTTTTCAGCCTTACAAAAAGAGGAAAGAGTCCTAATACGATACAGCTTAAAGAAATGCCTTTACAACACAGAATAAGTGCTGAAAAGAAGAAGGTTGTGAAGAAGTTACTGGAGAAAAAATTTGGTGAAAATTGGGAATAGAATCCATGACTGTTTTTCTATGTTGATATAATCAACAGAGAAGGATATGAAGAGAGCAGTGATGATGCCTGTGCCAGAATTGCAAGCAATTTAGATCTTGAATGTGATTATTTGGAACAAGACACAGGCCTCCATCTTTAAATCAACTTGGTTCTTTTTCATATAATTTTTAAACATTTGCACATATTATTGAGTTTGTTTAGCTATGTCCTCTCTATATTGTGCAGGACTATTTTTTCAAGCACGGAATGCATTTAGAAACTCTAGAAGAAAATCAGCAGTAAAAGATTTAACAAGACCTGATTTAACATTGAATAATTTTCCTATGTTAAAAATTTAAGACTGTTCATTCTTTAAATTGTCTTAAAACACAAAAGTTGTTAAAATATGATTTATCTTTGTCATATTTATTTTTTTCCCCAGATAAACTCTTTTCAAATATGCATGTTGCTTACGTTAAGCCCTTACCAAACCTGTATACAAAGTTATGTTTTTAAAAGAGCATTGTTTTCTGAAGCTGTACCATAATACAAGCAAAATAAATCTATGGCATGATACACCATGGAATAATTTCCTTCATTTCTGATCAAAAATTAACATTTACAATGTTTCCAATCAAAGTTGGATATTTGCAACTCCGCCAAACAAAACCAGACATTTCTAAAAGTTTTTTGCTTATAAACTATAAACAAAAGGTATAAAAAAAAATTATTATTGACACTATGACATTAAGAGATGTAACATATGTTAACCTAAAAATATCTGTCACTGTGGAGTAAAGAGAAGCCTCATTATAGTTTTTTCTACTTCCTGGAAAAAACACTATCTTGTAAATGACAGTTTTGTTTGGAACCTCCTATATAATATAGGTATAATATGCATAGCTTATAAGTACCCTTAGGCAGTGGAACAATTGTCAGTTGGAAAGTCAAGTAATTTTTTTAGACAACTACATTATGTGAAACTTTAAACCTCTGTACCTTCTCTTTGATCCCATAGCTATTTAAAAGCTTTATAGCCACATAATACAGAAACCCTTTACATGTACAACAAATTAGAGGTAAAGCTCTATGAAGATATATAAATATGAAGATTCCTCCCAGGCCACCAAGTTAACCACTTTGGAAATGACAATAGTCTGCAGCCATAGAGAAAAATTATCTTCTGAGTTGTTAATTAAAAACTCTCAGCTGACTGATTTCTAATGTTAGCTGACACAATTTTCTCTACTTATACAATCATTTAGCACACCCTGCTAATAACTTGATTATGTCATATAAACGAAATAAAACAAAACTTTCTTGCATTAAGGTTATTTTTTTGTGCTAAGAGTTTTACAAATTTGATTGTTATTAAAATATTTTGGCACTGCTATTGAATGCATATCATACCATTATATGCAAACTGTCTTTTGTTTTGCTGTGTCTTCTGTTTCCTTAGTTGCTAAATTGTGAGCGTCTATGTATTATACTGCTTGGAATGAAATATCCATAGCATTTGTCTTACTTTACATGCATTTTCTATGGAGTAACAATAACTATTTTCTATTCCATGGCATTCTCAACAAAAAGTCAAAGCCTTGACTAATTTTGAAGATTTAGAAGCTAGTAACAGTGATGTGTCATATTTAAAATAGAGAGTTGAGGGTTGTTGAGAGTTGAGAGAAAATGCTGACGATGGGAACAAGCCGTCTCCTGAAACGCGTTCAAGTAAGAATATCATAGTGATGTAGTGTAACAACCCTCAACTCTCTATTTTAAAGTCAAAGCCTTCTTTGCAAGTAAGCTCCTTTATAATCTCAATGTGTTCATATTCTAGTCATAGGCTTTGTTCCTATTTTAGGCATTTATGAATTGAAATTAGGTATCCTATAGCCCATATCTGTAAGAAAGAATAGGACTTTTTAATGGTGAAAGAATTATCAAAATGAGTTGAGTAGTTTTTGAGATAAAAAAAAAAACAACATACGTTCATGCACACCATTTTTCTCTCTTTATAATATTAATACAGATATCTCCTTATATATACAATCAAACACTTTGGTGAAATCTGAAAAGAACTACTGTTGAAACATTTTCACTATTAATAGCATCAATTATGTGTTCAAAAGATGAAACTGCTGACATTTTCCATTTTCCTTAAATGAAACCATTTTGACAGGTATCCTAACTATACACTTTGCCATCAAGGAAAAGAACTATCTCTGACTTCTCCTTCAAAACATAAAGGTGAGTAAAACACATTCTCACCCTCCTTTGCTTGAAGGAATTCCTCTTTTTGGGTATAAAGAAATTAATTCTGAAGATAAAACTGAATTAATAAGCTTAGATATGTTAAGTAAAGTTGAACAATGAAAATGTATACTGCATATAACCTCCTTCTCCCTTCCCCATTAATGCATGCATCTCTCACATCCAAAATCAAATCACTAAAGACTTAAGTAAATATTCCAAGCAGGGTGTTAGAGAATTTTTTTTTTCAACAGCTTTTGAACTAGGATACACAAAAGACAATCCTCCAAACTTAGTTCAGGCTTAGGCAGCAACATAGAATGTTATTAGATATACATAACTCACAAAATTAAATAAACATATGTGTTGGCAAATTTACGAAGCAGCTTGGATCCAGCAGAGGGAATAGCACATCAAGGTATAAAACAGAGGGAGACTTAGGGAGATAGCCATAAAACAAAAGTTTGGAATACTCTCAGACTGTTTGTTTGCAGGTATGCTGATCACCATTTAATAGGCATTACAAAATAATGACCCAGTGCAAATTTGGAAACTCCCAATTTTTTGCCTATATTTGCTGATGTTTCTTTCATGACCACTGATGCAATTTTATCTTTCAGTTTTGAAACACAATTTGCTTGTGGCTTTAACGTTTCTTGTCATAATGTCAGATGTGTAATATGCTGACACAAGAAATAAAATGTATGACTTGAATTTTCTACAAGTATCTTGTAAAGTTTCCTTTACTTTATTGAATTTTGTATAACAAGAAAATCTTAAAAAGATAGGCAAACACTTACTACAGGAAAAATGTACAGCTCATTAAACTACACAATCAGTGTCAAATTATTTTATACTGTTAGCCATTTTCAAAATATCCCATATGCAAGTTCAGACCTTTCCTAAGCGTCACCTAATGGATATGCTTAAAAGTTTGTGATTCTTTCTTCATTCCTCTCTCCCCTCCTTCTTCTCTTTCCATCATGTTACCACAAATAAACATTTGAATGCTGTTTCTGCATGTTGAAACCTTCTTGCTTAATTTCAAATCATTCCTAGGTAAAAGTATAAGTAATGATATTTGAATAGAAGAATCACTTTCTGTATTACTAGTACACTATACAGGATGGAAAGTGAATTATAATCTTCCTTGAACAGGATGACCTTTTATAATGAATAGAACAAAACATGTTAGTGCAGTTTTGCTGCCTTTAAAGTAGTTTTTATGAAAAAAAAAATGCTTAATATTAATTCTATTTTAAATGAAACTGTTTAATATTAATTCTATTTTAAGTGAAGATTTTATGAAACTTAAAATACTTTTTCAAATATTTCTTATGGAAGATTGAAAGATAAATATTTTCTGCAAGTTTAAAAACATTTTGAATTAAAACAATTTCCACTCTATTATTATAAGCTTTTGAAATTTGTCTCAGTTGAATCTACATTGTTAGCCATGAGACTAAATGTCGTCCTCCATGGTGTACTGGTTACCATGCTAGCCTCTAGTTCCCGAGGTTGCGGGTTCAAACCCGGCGGAGGGCAATGGATTTTTTTCAGGCGTAAAAATCCTTAGCATGGCTTCCTTTGGAAGGGAAGTAAAGCTGGTGGTTCCATGTCATAGATTTATGGCACGTAAAAGAACCTCAAGCTTGATAGAGAGGCCTCTGAGCAAAATTTCCAGTCTTTCATGCCCAATATAGAATGGGACACTAAGGACCACAGTAGTTAAAGAGCGTCCATAAATAAAACTCAATTTAATTGTTTAATTTAACGACACTACATAACATGAAGCACTGTAAGATTGAAAGAAACACACTTCCGCTGTTTTTTATTGCACTAATGGCTTGTTTTCAAAACAGCGGATCAATTACAAAATGGCTCACTTTACTAATGCCAAGTATCTTGAAATGCACTTCATTTATGGTGAAACACACTGTAATGTGGCAGCTGCGGCAAGAATTTATCAAGAAATATTTCCAAATAGATGAGCACCACATCATAGGGGTTTGTTTTCATATGTCAAAGAGTTCTAGATACAGGAAGTATACCTCCTCATGTTGAAGGAGTTGGTCAAAGAAATGTTGCACAAGAAGAAGAAATCCTTCACTTGGAAGAAGATCCTGGAAGCAGGAGCTGTGGCATAGCTTGCATTATCAGCATAACCCATTGGACTGTTCTGAGAACATTTAAAAGAAAACTGCAACACTCTTATCATACTCCGTGCATCCAGTATTTCTGTAAGCAGATTATGTGCCAAGGATAGCATCTTCCGAATGGTTTCTTCAACAACGACAGGACTTTCCCCTTAAAATTCTTGTAATGCATGAAGCAATGTTTACCAGAAATGGAGTAACTAATTACCACAATGCATACACCTGGGCTTACAACAATTCACACACAATAAGACAAGGCAGCTTTCAGCACAGATTTTCTGTAAATGTTTGGACAGAAATCATAGGAAACAAATTGGATTTTGACATGAGCCATCTATCTTAAGTTTCTTCAAGAAACGTTACCAGTTCTGCTTGAGGATGTTCCCCTGGCAGTAAGAAATGATATGTGGCTATCACATGATGACATAGCTCTGCATATAAGCAGAGACATGTGTGACTATCTACACAACACCTACTTAGAATGCTGGATTACTCAGAATGGACCAATAAGAGGCCCCAAGATTGCTAGATCTAAATCCAATCAATATTTTTCTATGGGGCGATATGAAAACTTCTGTATACATTACAGAAGTGTCTGGTGTGGAAATGTTGCAAGAAAGAATACTTCAAGCAGTGGAAGAAATAGGAAAAAACGTTGTGAAGCATGTGTGTTGGTGAGGGATGCACATTTTGAACAATTTCTCTAAACATTAAAACGTTCTCATTGATTTTCTGTTCTTATCTCACTTTAATTATTCACAGAGTTTTATAATTCACATAGAAAGGAACCATAATCTTCTAGCTTGGGTTTCTCAAGCTTTTATTTATCTTTATAAATATGTGTTCCTATTAATAATTTGCGTAATATTGTAAATGCTTCCTCAGTTCCATATTCTGTATGAATTTAGGTTATGTTACAATCATGTGTAGTTTTCTTTTTATTTGCATACTGAAAGGGTTTATTTGTTCATTTCCATAGCAGTAGAAGCTGAAGAATTAAAAGTTAACCTGCTGAATTTGCTGTGTTGCAATATTGTGCAAAATAAAATAGTAATTATTGCAAGAATAGAAAGCCTTATGGAAAAAAATTATAAAGGAAACACTAAAAAGAATGTGCCTTTTCATAGTTTAAAAGGATGATCATAGGTCACCTTTCACCCTATGATAATATACCGTAAATTTGTCATTGGTAGGAAAGGCTATTTAAATGTATCACATCAGATTTTTCTGGAAAGATTGAGGCCAAGAAGCTGCAATCAGAAGCTAGAAAAGCCCTGTTTATGTAGCACACCATCTTATCTTACTGAAACAATGTTCAATCCAAATGACTTGCCATAAGAAAATAAAATTAAGTAATAAATAATCATCTGTATATAGAACAGTAAGGAGCCATAGTTACCAGGCCAGACACTTATAGTAATAGAAGTACAACTTAGGTCACACAATGGTTTATATTATATATCCCTTAAACATTAGAAAATATTCCCAAAATGAAATGTAAAACTGAGGAAAATACTAACAACACAAGCAAGAAAAGAAGCTCAAATACTTGACCCTAAAAGTCAAAGCTAAAATCATACATTTGTTGGAGGTTATAGTCAACCAGTTTCAGCCATCAAAAGACATGAAGGGAGCTTTTAGATCTGTAAGGACAAGATGAAACTGAAGGTAAAGAGACCTGTACATTAATTAAAATCATTCCATTGAAATTCGATTCTATTTACGCTTCATTGTAGCAGCTTAATTGTCCAATATCATGTCAGGGACATCAGCAGCCATGTACATGAAGAAGAAAAAGCTGATGGAGTAAATACCTCACCATCAAGGAGTCATTACAAAAAGCACAAAATGATGTAGAGTTGCATTATAGCCTAGGAACAGGAAAGGAAATCAGGAAATCAACAAATCAGCAACAGGATCCAGAATGAGTACAGAAAGACCTGAGCTATGAGGGCTTTTGATTTGCAATAAACTGAGGATGAAAATGCCAAAATGTGTTGATTAGTAAATCAATTACAATTTTGTGCATTCGGATGCCACATATTCATAATCAACCAATCCTATTTTTACTTTCTCCACTACTTACCTAAGAGGAAATATTGTATTCTACCCAAAAATTTGATAGAGAGATTTCACTGGAAATACATGTTTTGAGGATCCCTGAATAAATGAATAAATAAAGAGCATTTTTAGAAAAAGGTGAATGTGAGTGCATGTAGCATAACTCAGAAATGATAGTTGTTTAAATGGCAAGCTTGGAAATGGTAAGATAGGAACAAAAACCACCAAAGACGATGACATATAAGCAGTACAGAGATTTGCTTGGCTATTCCTAGGCAGACTCAAAGAAGATACAACACCCGACAGTAAAAAAATATTTACACAAAAATGGAATACAAGGAAATATCATTTGCGAAGAAATAGAGAGCAGGGGAAGGAACAAAGCCTTCAAGCTAGGAATACCTTTCAAATACCTGAGGAAAGCAAATGGCCCCAATTTCTGGCCGGAAGGAGTACGGATCAAATGCTACCTTTTTCAGAGAACATTCAGAAACGAAAGAGCCTAACACAACTATGAATGTTCTTAATTGGAACTCAGAAAGGCTCAAAAATGCCCTGAAATACATACCAACAGTAGAGCTGCTAGAATATGACATAATGGTTTTCTCAGAGACATTTGCAACAGAGCCGATCAACATAGAGGGATTCTATGGTCTACACTCATAAGGAAGGAAAGCAGATGGCAGACCAACTGGAGGCGTATCATGCTACCTGAAGCCATCACAAGGGAACTTCAAAATAATTCATAAAGAGGAAGACATACTTACAGTGAGAACAGACAACATCACAGTGAGAATGGACAACATCATAATCGTGACAGTGTACATCTGACCACAAGCAACCACGAAGGAAGTGATAGAAACCATAATGACAGCAATAGCGGACACAGGAAAAGATGAAAACATCATAATAGTTGGGAACATCAATTGCAAGATAGATAAGGAGAACACAAAGACAGAAATAGTGCTGGAGACACTGAGAGAAGAAGGGTACACTCTAACCAATACGAGGGAACTCCCAACATATATAGCGCACAACGGAACAAGTGCAATCGACCTATTGCTATACAAAGGGAAGGCCCCAAGATTCATAGAACAAAAGGGGCTATGGTCATCCAACATAGCACCCATTAGGAAACATGTGCCGATATCAACAAGGCTGGAAAAGACAAAGGCAAGGACTAGACCGAAGAAGGAAAACCCATAGAACAGGATATTAAGAAAACTGAATGTAGAACAAATATGGAAAAACATGGAGAGCATAGAGGAAGCAAGGATGACAATAAAAGAAGGACAACTGAATAAAGCACTCGATATCGCAAACAACCTAAGGAATGCCTGTCAACCAACATAAAAAGATGAGCTCAACCGTGGTTCAACAGGACGTGCTACATAGAATGGAAGGCAATGCTGCAAACACTAGGCGTAGCAAAGGAATCCAAAAATCAAGAAGATTTGGAATGATACACCCAGAAAGCAGTATAAAAACACAATCAAGGCCAAGAAAGACGACTATGCAGAAAAGAAAGCCCGACAGCTGGCTGAAGAAGCGGAAAAGGACCCTTTCCAAGCTTTAAAAAGCAAACCTAGAGGAGTGATAGAAATATCAATAGAAAATTGGGAAAATCACTTCACCAAAACACTTAATAAAGGAAACAGAACAGAAGCTTATAAAGAGAATGATAACAAGAACCCGAGAATTCTGGACCTGGAAATGGAAATCGCAGAGGATGAAATCATCAAATGCATCAGAAATGCAAAAAACAGAAAAGCCACAGGACCGGACCAAGTAGCATATGAACACCTAAAGGCTTCAGCTGACATACTTATACTAATAAGGAAAGAGTTGTTTAACAAATGTATGGAGATGGGAACTGTACCAGAGCAGTGGAGAATGGCTATCCTGAAAATTCTATACAAGGGCAAAGGAAACAACGGGAGATATGAACTCCTACAGAGGGGTGGTACTGGAGAACACCCTATTCAAAATCTTTACGAAGATACTGACAAACAGACTGAGGGACATCACACAATTATGCATCCCAGAAAGCCAATTCGGGTTTCAGAAAAGGAAAGTCCACTCTACAAGCAGTATCCGCATTATTATATGAGATCAAAGAAGCACTCAGCAAGCCGAAAGGGAAATGTTACGTGGTTTTCATTGATTATGAAAAAGCATTCAACTACATAAACAGGAAAAAGCTACTCAGGAAGATGAGGGATATGATGGGGAACGAGCACACCATTGCTGGAATAGTACATGACATAATGAGGCAAAACTGGCTGCAGATAACAGACGTAGTAGCAACAACGGACGAGGTTAAACAAACTAACGGGGTACTGCAAGGAGACCCAATCAGCCCGCTGCTATTCAATATAATGATGGCAGACATTGGAAAGGAAACCAAAGAGACCATGCTAATAATGTATGCGGACGACACGGCCATTGGAGCAGAAAACAAAGAAGACATACAGCATGGATTAGACACAGTGCAAAGATGGGCTATGAAAAGTGAGTTTGCGATAAACAACAAGACAGTACAAATGGTCTTCAGGAGAAGTGGAAGAGTAGCAGCAAGTGACACCCTAAAACTAGGAGAAGAATTGATGAGATTGGTGAAAAAATTCAAATACTTAGGCATAACACTGCAGCCAACCGCAAAGTCTTTCAGCACACATGTGCAAGAGAGAGTGGCAGCAGCTATAAGAGCTATGTGCAATATCAAGGACATAACAGCATTAAAATTAGACACAGCTATGAGACTAGTTGAGACAGCAATCACCCTGATTGCCACCTATGGGATAGAACTGGTATGGGAAAAGCTCATGGCCAACGACTTGGAGAGGTTAGAAAAAGTGAAAGCTAGGTACATCAAAAAAGCAATAGGAGCGAGCAAATACACACCAAGTAGAATGGCCTATACGTTGGCCAGAGAAACCCTCTTCCTGGAGTACCTGAGACACAGGAGGCTACTGCCGGCAATGGACCCATATAAGGAAGTCACAGAGAAAAGGAAACAGAAAGAAAAAGAGATCAACGAAGAATTCTAAACCTCCGATGCCATGGTGAACAAGCAGTGGACCAGAAGCAACCAACCGCAAAGACATGCCATCATAGGCCTGACAATGCATGGATTTCACCACAAAATGTACAAAAATAAGAAATATCACCAACCGAGTGACTTGTGTGAGTGCTAGATATGTGACCAAAAGTGTGAGCGATACCATTACAAACAATGCACAAGATGGATGGGATCGTTAAATGAACGGATAAAAGACAAATCATAAGATGGAAACTAATGCTCTTTGATACGGTAATTTGTATCACAAATTACTTAAATGTAAATAATGGTTGTAATATGAATATGCATTTATATGTGACATTGATTTCAGATGTTTATTAATTGTAATTATTATTGGTAAATAATAATTTACGGTTTTACTGAAACTGTCAATAATAGCTCAATAATGCAGCGATGGGGTGAGCTGTTTATCAGTACTGGGAACAAGGAAGTTACGTAATATTTCGCGCGTTTTCGGTAGAACATTCTGGAATGTTTCCCTAAAAGCAATATGTATTCGTGGTTTTCATTGGATATTAAAATAGACGCTAATGTTGGCGCATTTTATTAGCCAATAGCAGTTCATTTATAATCTTTAGGCATGTCGAGGAGTGGGAGTATATAAAGTCGAGTCCGTGGTAGATCGCCCCCAGTTCAACAAAATTCTCAATACCTTACACGTCGGTCCCTCAGTTCATCAAAATTTCGTGTACACTACACGTCGTCAGTCAGTCCTTCATTTCGTCAAGTTACGCGCAGCAGAATTACGAGAATTATTATAAAGTTAATTCTACACAAAGTTGAAATACATAGTTAAAAGTGATAAGTAAGAAGTTATTACAAACAGTTTCAGTTTGGCGAGTATCTATATCAATATGTAAAAGTGTTCGTGAACGTGTTCGGCAATAAAAATTATAAAACTCATTTTCTTCATCAGTATAATTTCTGGATAAAAGATTCCTTTCCGATTCACACCCTGAAAAGAAATACATGTTCGACCCAAACAGCTAGCTGGAGGACATTTAAAGTGAATTATTTCAAAACTGATGCAAATTGCTACGCCAGATGGAGCTACAAACCAAACCAATGAATGACGTCACAAGATGGCTTCCACTCACATGAAGTAAAAACAACATTAATACTACCGTCGCAAATTGGCACCCAGAACGTGGGGCACGATAACCAGGAAAGGGGCAAGATGACCAGGAAAGGAACAAGAGTGACCAGGAAAGGATCAGAATAACCAGGAAGTAGCAGAATTAACTAGGAAAGTAGCAGAATTAACCAGGATGTGGAATGAATGCAGCAGCAGTGAAATGATCTACAAGACGCAGATTCCAGAAACAACAGGGAGGACAGACTACATGGATAATTGGACATCGTAATTCCGAGATTACGAGGCAACTGGGAAATTCAAACTACAGGAAGACGAAACTACGCAGATTCATCGAAGCGACATACAAACCTAGGAGAATGGGGCAGGAAGCTGGACATCAAAGTAACAGCAACAGACAGCATCACAAAAGGTCAGAGTATAGTAATTTTTTTTAGAAAACGAAAACAATGGCTACTAGTAATATTGAAGAAACAATGATGGAGGGAGATAATGTAACAGTTAGCTGTAATTCAATACAGATTACAGAAAATAGCTTAAACAATGTAATATTTGAGGATGGAAATGTTAGTGCAGAAAGTCAGAATAGAATAGCAGGAAATATTAATTCTGATAATAGTATGATTATGGAAATGCTGAAAAATTTGAATGAGAATATGAAAAAGACTAATGAAAATATGGAAGATATGCAAAAGAGTCATAGGGAAACGAGGGAATATATTAGTAAGAAATTAGATCAGAGTTTGGAGGAATTGAGAGAAGCTATGGACAGGAGTCATAGGAAATTTAGGGAAAGTATTGGTAGGAGGAATGAGATATTAGAGCAAAAAGTAGATCAAAGCAGGGAAGAAATTGAAAAGAAAGTTACGAAGCTAGATAGTAGTATGCCAGAAATGAGAGATGAAAATGAGGAAGTAATAGTAAGTGAGATAGGAGAAATTTCAAAGAAAATGCTAGACATGAGCAGGGAAATATGTAACAAAAAAAGTGAGGTTAATACTAAAAGTGAGGTTAATGTAGAATGCACAGAGTTAGGAAATCAAGTGAGTAATATTTCAAGTGAGATAAGAGAGATAAAAGAGGTTAGGAATGTAGATGTGAATCAAGCGCAAGTTAAATTCAGAGGGGAGATATCAGAAATACAGAATGAGACAGTAATGCAAAGAAATAAATTGTACCAAGATGTTCAAAATGAAAACTCCAGTCCAGTACAGTTTAGTACAAATTTGTCAGAGTATTCTCAAAGTAAAGAGATAGCAGAAGAATTGAAAATGAAAGTTGTTAAAAGATGTATTGTTCAGGAAGCTTTAGATGGTTTTCAAATGTTATCATGTAATGAAATTTCATATGAATACAAGAGGTTATTCATGAACAAAAATTTGAAGGTTAGGATACGGCTACGAGTAATGTCTAGCCACACACAATTTGATCCGGGAGGGTAAATAGCAATGAGATGTAAAGTAAATGCTGGATAGTTAAAGATGACTTGCAGAGAAATGTATTGGAACGTAAGAGGGTTAACTAAATATATGTCATTTGAAAAAAGAAATAAATTATAGAAAAAAAAAAAAAAATTAAATTTTTAGCAACTGTAACAACATTTGAAAATTAAGAAAGCAAAGATTTAAACTTAATATGATATTAAATTAAAAATACGTAAATACAATTTTATTTTAACAATACTCTTAGAATTCAGAATAAAAAAAAAAAAAAAAAATTTTGGTAAATATAATTAAAAAAACAAATATTTATGTAGTAAACAAAAAAAAAAAAATGTGAAACAGTGCCTAGATTTAAGAGATGTAAATATTTGTATAGAGGGTGAATTTTTTTGGTAAATGTTTAATAATTACAAAAACTCTTAAATGTATAACTTTTTGTCAACAACTTAAGAAAGTAAACAATTTGGTAGCAGTGATTAAATAATTTAGGGTAAAGTATTTGCTATAAAAAAAATTTGTGATGTCAGATTAATATCTAAATTAATTAAACCAGAGCCAGTAAGTAGTGGCGAGATAAAAAAAAAAAAAAAAAAAAAAAAAAATATATCGTGTGTTAAATGCGTGTGAAGTGTTAAGTGAAAGTGATAGCGTGTGTTCCAAGATTTAGGAGACTAAAAACACAATTATAAAATTTCCAAACAAGTTATAAATATTTATAATTATGTTTCTAGTGGGGCATATGATACGGTAATTTGTATCACAAATTACTTAAATGTAAATAATGGTTGTAATATGAATATGCATTTATATGTGACATTGATTTCAGATGTTTATTAATTGTAATTATTATTGGTAAATAATAATTTACGGCTTTACTGAAACTGTCAATAATAGCTCAATAATGCAGCGATGGGGTGAGCTGTTTATCAGTACTGGGAACAAGGAAGTTACGTAATGTTTCGCGCGTTTTCGGTAGAACATTCTGGAATGTTTCCCTAAAAGCAATATGTATTCGTGGTTTTCATTGGATATTAAAATAGACGCTAATGTTGGCGCGTTTTATTAGCCAATAGCAGTTCATTTATAATCTTTAGGCATGTCGAGGAGTGGGAGTATATAAAGTCGAGTCCGTGGTAGATCGCCCCCAGTTCAACAAAATTCTCAATACCTTACACGTCGGTAGGGTCCCTCAGTTCATCAAAATTTCGTGTACACTACACGTCGTCAGTCAGTCCTTCATTTCGTCAAGTTACGCGCAGCAGAATTACGAGAATTATTATAAAGTTAATTCTACACAAAGTTGAAATACATAGTTAAAAGTGATAAGTAAGAAGTTATTACAAACAGTTTCAGTTTGGCGAGTATCTATATCAATATGTAAAAGTGTTCGTGAACGTGTTCGGCAATAAAAATTATAAAACTCATTTTCTTCATCAGTATAATTTCTGGATAAAAGATTCCTTTCCGATTCACACCCTGAAAAGAAATACATGTTCGACCCAAACAGCTAGCTGGAGGACATTTAAAGTGAATTATTTCAAAACTGATGCAAATTGCTACGCCAGATGGAGCTACAAACCAAACCAATGAATGACGTCACAAGATGGCTTCAACACTGATGTAAACAACATTACGTAAATAAGCAATATCCGTTGCATATTGGCTCCCAAACGTGGGGCTACAATAATGTTACACAAATACAACATTAATACTACCGTCGCATCTTTTGAGCGCAACTTATTATTATTATTATTATTATTATTATTATTATTATTATTATTATTATTATTATTATTATTATTATTATTAAATGGCAAGCTTGGTATTTAAGCGCCTCTTCCAAGGTTGTGGCATTTTTTTTAAGAAAACCACTCTACCCCAAACTACCCTTGTCATGGAAATATTGTCATTTTCTATTTTCTGAAAAATGAGTACTTAAAAATGTTTATTAAAATACCATATGTTTAAGATATTTGTATAATAAATAAAATGCATATCTTGAATTTTCTGGGAATAGCCCGTGAAGTTCTCTTCATTCTGAATCAACTTTGTATAATTTGTAAACTGTATAAGATAGAAAAAAACTTACTACATAAAAAATATAATGTATTTAAAGGGCAATTTATTCAAACAATTTGTGTGACACTAATATCTGACATTATTTGTTATTGGTTTGAATTTTCAAATATTTTACACTTTTTTCAAGTGGTAAGCTACTATCCATTTTTTCTCGTGGTGGTCATGCAAACAGCATGGAATTTCAAAGCCATCATATAACCATCCACTTTCTAGAAATTTACCACTTTAGTCTATTGTATTCTTTTTATACCTACTACAAAATGTGTAAACATGTAGTGAAGTTTATCTCTATTAACAAAAGTAGAAGCTTTTGTCTGCTCTGAAGTCAAGGGGTCAGCATTCTGGCTTCTCAATCCAGAGCTCCTGGAACTTTTTTATAACAGAACCATTTCCTATCCTCTGCAGAGGTTGGATGTATGAATGTGGGAAATTTGAGTGTTTAATAGTACAAAGTATTAAAAACCAACACTAGAACCTACAGTTCAACAAGTAATAACACCAATAGTTGTTTCTCATGTAAAAAGCCCCCAATATGACTATAGAAGTTGAAGTGAGCTAAAATTATATATAAAAAGAATAAGCTGTTGTAAGAATAGCTTGTAGAAGAGTGAGTAGAGAAAGTCATATGAATGCAACACACAGAAATTTTTTCCCTTCTGAACAGGTTCAATAGTTAACATTTTTAAAGTGATATTATTACTGTTTGTGATTATTAAACTATCACTATTGGTACCTACGAGGAAACAGATGAGAATGGTAGCACATGCAGCTGTCAGGAGCCATTCTGGTTTTGCTTTTCCAAGCTTTCTGCTAGACAGAGCTGTAGCGACTGTCTTCTACAATGAAATCACTTAAGCACAACAAGCATAGAATATGCTATAGTGAGGAATGGGAGACTTGAAACTTAACCAATTTTCCTATTGTCAGGCTCCAGAAAGCCGACTTTTGATTGTGCATACTCAAATGTTAAAAAGGATTATTTTAACTTTTTTCCCCTTTTAGTTGCTATCACCATTCTCTAGCAAATATATGCTAACTCTTAGGACTGCAAATCTTACTTACTTTTTTTCTCAATTTTCACAGCATTTACTGAAGCCTTGACAACTTGAAGGGGCATGAAGCCTTTACTGTTAGGATGAATGGACCCTCCTGCTTTGGAAGAAAAGTGGAGGGAATTATGTCATATGTTCCTGCAGGCACATCATCCAACTCTAGAATTACAAAACCAGACCTAAAAAAAAAGACACATTTCATTACAAATTTCTCATATATCCAACCCAATGCAGCTTTTTGTAATGTTTTCATTCTGAAACCATAAACCAAAATTATACTGTCAAGAAATGTATTCCCTTAAAGAACATTTTCCTTCTCTAGGATTATGATTCACTTTAAGTATTTCTTAAGGATTCAGACATTAACCTATTAAATATACGGTATTGGATTTCACATTTTTAAAACTGCATCCATTAAATCTTTGTTTCTTGCATTATTACCATGAACATACAAGTTGTGGTCTGTTTTTCACATTCTCCTGGCACTTTTAACACATTTTTACTTTCTCTACTACGTATAGTAAGGAAGGAATTTATTCTACCCAAAATTTGATACTGAGATTTTACCATAAACACATGTTTTGAGGCCACCTAAATCCAAATAAAGCATTTTTGGAAACATGTCCATGTGTGTGTCTGTTTGTTTGTCTGTCTGTTATTAAGACTTTAAGTTAAAATAAACTAATATCCTTCAAAGTTATATTCATTCATTCATTCATTCATTATCTGTTTACCCTCCTCTTATGTAGGACTTACACCCCCCAGGACTTACAAGCGGGTGCCTGGGGTCAGAGGCCCGTCGAGGAGCAGACCTCATGGATCAGACAGAGCATCCAGGATGGGTGATCAACCCGATGCCTGGTATGGGATGAAGGAAGTAGATGAAACGAAATGTTGGTGAAATGGATGAAAGGAAAGGTGATGATGGAGCAGTTGGTGGAATGAATGGCGGGGGAAACCGGAGAACCCGGAGAAAACCCGCCCAGACGCCGCTTCGTCCACCACAAATCCCACATGCAGGTCCCTGGGGTTGAACCCGGGCCGCCTTCAAAGTTATAAATAAAGAAAAGTCTCTCTGTGTCTGTGAACACCATAACTCAAAAATGAAAAGTCAGATAGATACCAAACGTACTATTTAAGTTTAATATCTTCCAAAGATGCGACACAAAGATTTTTTACAAAATCCCCCATCCCAAACTACCCTTTACGTAGAACATTTTTTTGAAATATTAGATTATCTAAAAAATGGTTTGAATGATTTTGATTAAAATACCATATATGAAAGATATTTACATGACAAATAAAAAGTATATCTTGAATTTTTGGGATTAGCCTATGAAGTCCTTTTCATTTGGAAAGGATTTTGCATAATCTTGTATAACTGGTAAATGCTAAGCGTTACACAAGAAATGTAGATCTCTTTAAAACACACAATTTATTTAAAATAAGTTTCTTTGTGGCATAAGCCGTTTCTGAGATATCCATAATTAAAGATTTGAATTGCTCATTTCTTGGTCCTTCTCTTAAAGTCCTTTCAACATTGAGTTGTTTCTCGCGATTGCATGGAAACAGTATGGAATTTTAAGGCCAGCATATAGTGCCCTGTTCTTTCTCAGTTCTGCATGTTATGCTATCCGAGCATTGGTAAATGTCAGTTCTATAGATACACTTAAATTAGTATACTATGCATATTTTAACTCTATCATTGAATATGGAATATTATTTTGGGGAAATTTGGTAGAAAGTAAACGAATATTCCTCATGCAAAAGAAGGTTATAAGAATCATTTCCAGCACTCATAGCAGACACTCTTGCAAACATCTTTTTAGAAGACTGAAGATATTAACCCTACCTTGCATGTATATATTTTCAATCTTAAAATTCTATGTATGCAATCGAACCACATTTATTACAAACATGAAAATTCATGAGATAAACACTAGACAAAAGGGTAACATCCATCATCCCAGTGCAAAGCTTTCTTGCTTCCAGAAAGGTGTATATTACGAGACCATAAAAATATTTAATACTCTCCCTAATAATCTTAAGAGAAAAGTTGACAATTTCAATGTCTTTAAAACTGCTGTTAAAGAGTACCTATGCTCAAAAGCATATTATTCTGTACAAGATCATCTGAATGACAAATTATCCTGATGATAATACTTATATAGCTCTGTAAGTAGTATTAGTAAATATTAATAACAATTGCCAGTCATATTTGATGCCTGCTCTAGAATTAATGAAGCTATTTAAATGTATGTATATTAAGAACTGGCAGTAAATGCTATGCATTACAAATCAAATAGAACAAAATGATCTCAGACGAACAAAGGTAAAATCCTAGTGAATGTTAAAATAACTGTTCTTGCCTATATGTATGTTAACCTTATAACAGTAAGGAGGTATTCAAGTCTGTACAAAATTACACTTGATTTGTTTCATTTTGTATATAATATATCTTTATTTTATTTTAAATGTTCTGTATACTATGTAATATTTATGTATATATGTAACTTTATTGTACATTTCCTTGACACGCATATAGTATGTGTCTATTTTATTTCAAATGTTCCATATTCTGTGTAATATTTATGTTTATATGTAATTTTTGTACATTTCCTTGACATGTTCTATATTCACAAGCCTTTATGGCTGCTAGTGAACTCACAGAATCTAATCTAATCTAATCTAATCTAAACATTTGACTGTTGCTGTTCCCTTTGTATCTATAATGAAATGTGTAATGTAGCTATTTCTGCAAAGGTTTATATGGATTAAAATGTAGTAGATAAACTTGAGTAAGAATAATTTGTATAACCACCAATAAACAATAGAGGGTAAAGAAAGTCATGTGAGTGTATCACATCAGAAATTTTTTTCTGTCTCTTTAGCACAGGATCATTATGCTCATCTCAGAAAGATGTAAAGTTACCTCCGTAACTTCAGAAGCTGGCCACCATTCAGCTAGTTATTCCTTCATGGAACCATGATGATAATAATAATAATATAACTTACACCTTGGGAGAAACTTTCCACTTCAACTTAGCAGGAACTTCCTTGTTAAAAGGAAGGACCACCCAGGAACCAAAGAAAAATTGTCCAAGCAACAACAGTATTCTTGGGATATCCCCTATAAAGGTATTATTGGTATCACTAATAAGGTGTACTCCTTCGAGCAACACTCCAAAGTGAAACTGCTGATCATTAACAGGGACTGTTTTGCCTCTTATTATGGAGCTCGTTGTAATGATCAACTCTGAGAAGGTAGCTTTGTTATAAGGAGATACAGCAAGACAGTGAAGAGAAAAGTCCAAATATAAGCCACAGGGTAACCACAGAAATCTTTAAGATACAGAACAATGGAAGAAAAATATATATCATCTAGCATCTAGCAGTGCTGGTTGAGAAGTACAATGCTTTTGATGCAACAGCCATGTGTTAAAGAGCTGTGGTAGTGAGACATTGTCATCTGTAGGATTTCTAGATATGTATACTGTTTACTGCTTAAGGAGTTATCTGTTTAAATTTTATGACCTTAATTCCTTTAGGAGAAGTATATTTTTCTAGAATTGGTTGTATTGTATTGCAACTTTTAAAGATAATTGGTAAATTTACCACTGGTTCCAGGCAGAAAGCAGTTTTATCACTGGTATTTTATGATACATTTGAGACAGTACCTGATAATGTCATAGATGCTGCACTTACGATAAAGTAGCGTTACATATAAATACATAAAACTAGTTCCAGGAAGCAGTTTTTGGAGGTGATGCATAATTCTAGCTCTATAAGATATACTGCAACAAACACTATGACAAATTCTTTCCTAAGTTTGGTTGGTTATTTCAACAGAGAATTCTAAATTCAATGATGTAGCTACAATGTCTTCAACCTTATATTCCAACATAGTCTCATGTAAAAATTGTACACCACAACAATTGTGCATTTGTGCACTTAATGTAGTAAAGGTATGATCCATTGTTAATAAAAACTTGTGTCAATAAGTGTTAGAATGGGGCCAGTATAGTACGAGTGGACAGGCAGCACAAATTTCTGGAATTTTGGATATCAGAAGTTTGCCTGTCATCCATATTTCCAAAATTAACATTACTGTGAAGCAAGAAAGTCCATTAGGAATTTGAATACACTGAAAATCATATTTGTCGGCATAATATCAAGGTTCCAAGGTTTTTAATTTGTTAAAAGTAATTAGGTTCAGTATATTCATTATGATTTGAATGTTTAAGAGACATCTTCTTCCCTCTTTTGTTACATCATATAGGATTCATTAGGCACATGCCTGATTGAAATTATTATTATTAACTGTTAAAATATATACTAGGAGCAAAAGAAATAAGCTGCACCACATTCTATCCTGATTAGAAGGGTTTATGTGTTGCATACTTGCCAATTTCCTGAAACTGAAACCAGTAAAGCTTTTACTTTTCCAACAAAGTACAATAATTTTGTAATGACATGAAAGTTAGAATGACTAAAATGTTCAGTGCAGGCCATACCACACTGAAATAAGAATAAGACACATTCACTAACCTTTTCAAGCAGAAGGCAACTAGTACATATACATGCTGCAGATTGTGAACATCCAAGTTCATTAAGGCAATACTATTCATCATACTAATTAGTTTAAGGCTGTGTCTAGATACAGAACCTTTTATGCTTTCTGCTGTAGCTTTGTTAGCTTTTATCAGAAAGTCTTTACTGAAACTATGTTTATAGCATACAGTAGGGCTAGTGCATTTCAATTGAGAAACTGAATCCAATGTCTTATTGACATCAGTGATCTGAAACCACTTCTGTTCTTTTTCACAGATCTGAAAATACATTCACGTTTAACATTACTGTGAGAAATAGTTAAAATTACCAACATAATTGATGTTATTTTATAATAATATTCCATCCAATGCTAAGCTAGCTGTGGAAGAGTGAGAACATGTGAGGAGTCAGCTCTGGAGTGGAAGGAAAAAGGGAATAAGAGACAATGGGAGTAAGCATTGAGGTATACAGAGGGAGAATTGGAACTTTTAACAATATAAAGTGGAGTAAGAGTAACACAATACAAGGCCTAGAAGTGATACGGTAATTTGTATCACAAATTACTTGAATGTAATTAATGATTGTAATATGAATATGTATTTTTATGTGACATTGATTTCAGAGGTTTATTAATTGTAATTATTATTGGTAAATAATAATATACGGCTTTACTGAAACTGTCAATAATAACGCAATAATGCAGCAATGGGGTGAGTTGTTTATCATTACCGGGAACAAGGAAGTTACGTAATGTTTCGCGCGGTTTCGGTAGAAGCTTCTAGAACATTTCCTAAAGCAATATGTATTAGTGGTTTTCATTGGATATTAAAATAGACGCTAATGTTGGCGCGTTTTATTAGCCAATAGCAGTTCATTTATAATCTTTAGGCGTATCTTGATGCAGGCCTATAAATAGTGTAGGTTCGAGGTAGCTTGTCTTCAGTTCAACGGAATTCTCAATACTCTACACGTCGGTCTCTCAGTTCATCGTCAGTCAGTCCTTCATTTCGTCAAGTTACGCGCAGCAGAATTACGAGAATCTAAAGTATTATACAGTTAAAAAATACACAAAGTTGAAGTACTCGAGTTAAAAGTGATAAGTAAGAAGTTATTACAAACAGTTTCAGTTTGGCGAGTATCCAGATTAATATGTAAAAGTGTTTGTGAACGTGTTCGGCAATAAAAGTTATAAAACCAATTTCTTCGTCAGTATAATTTCTGGATAAAAGATTCCTTTCCGATTCACACCCTGCAAGAGATACATTCTCGACCCAAATAGCTAGCCGGAGAACATTTAAAATAAATTATTTCAAAACTGATACAAATTGCTATGCCAGAGGGAGCTACGAACCAAACGAATGACGTCACAAGATGGCAACACATGAAGTCACACAACCTTAATACAGCATCAAATTGGCTTCCAAACGTGGTGCTATAATAATGTTAATCACATTACAACATTAATACCGTTACAGAAGAGATGGTGAACATATTTCTTCTACTTAGTGTAATAGCCACTTTACTGATAATTGGTGGAGTTGAAATCAACCCCCGGACCTATTGGAAATCAGGCTGTTATGGAGGAAATTTTGGATAGAATAAAGAACATGGATGAGAAATTTGGTACTAAATTGAATGGAATGGAGAAAGAACTAGTGGAAATCAAGGAAGAAATAAACAAGGTGCAAGGTGCGAGAGTAGAGGTACGGAATGTTAAAAGGAGAGTAGAGATACTGGAGAGTAGAGATACAAGGTTTAACTTAGTTATTGCTGGAGTGAAGGAAAGAAGGGGTGTAAGTATGTAAACAAACCGAATATCACTCCAGTAGAATGGTTGGAATACTTTAAAATGCTATTTCAAGAGGGCGGTGACATTAAAGTAAAACCAAGCATGGATTTTGGGACATGCTACATAGAGATATTGGATAGTGAAGTGAGAGCTGAAGAGGTAGTTAAACAAGTGAAATTAATGAGAAAAAATAAGGCAACAGAAATAGATGGGATTCCCCCAGAATTTATAAAGGAATGGTGTAATGATGTAAACGGAGTAAAGATACTTGCAAAACTGTTTAATTTAATTATCACAAAGGGATATGTACCAGAACAGTGGAGGAAAGCAAACATCATCTCATATATAAAGGCAAGGGTAGTACAGACAAACCAAATAGTTACAGAGGTATAGCACTACTATCAAATGTTGGAAAAATCTTTACAGGAATTTTAAAAAATATATAATATGGTAGTTGAAGCAAAAATGTTATATGGAGCTGAAATATGAGGACTGGATGGTGGATGAGAAGTGGTGGATAAAGTACACAGGATGTTTTGTAGAGCAGTGCGAGGTTTACCAAATGCAACAGTAAAGGAAGTTGCTCAAATTGAATTAGGACGAGTGGGAAGGAAAGGTATGATTATGGAGAGAGCCCTTAAATACTGGCATAGAATACTAAATCTAGATGAAAGGAATTTATTAAGACAATGCCTGGATTTCCAGGAAAAGAATTTAAGGAATGGTGGATGGAGTTACAGTATACAAACTATATTAGAGAAAAATGGGCTGGGCGATATCTGGAGAATGAGAGAAAATAATGTAAATGGCTTTTGGAAAGAAGTTAGGAGGAGATTCAAAGATATAGAAATACAAGAGTTGTTTAGGAATATACGGGATAAAAGATCATCAGAATCATATGTACAAATAAAAAATACATGGGAAAGAGAAGGATATGTGAATAAACTGAATAAAGAACAAAGAGAGAGTACTGCTTGGGTTTGAGCGGGCGTGTGGAGGTTAAAAGGGATGAGAAAAGGTTTCCAACAGAACTTGTGTCCAATATGCGGAGGGAAGGAAGATTTGGAACATATAGTGTTTGAATGTAAAGGGACAGAGCTGTGGAGGAAAGAGTGTTTAAGTAAGGAATTGTTTAAATTAGACAGAAAACTAGCTTTAATTACGCTTTTTAGCAAAGACAGCAAGAAGACCGGTGAATATTTAACTAAAGTTAGGAAGAAATGGTTGTGATCCTTAAGAAGAGAATAAAATGAGACTTAGGCTTGCGATGTGTGTGAAAATAAAAGTTTAATAGCACTAATTCGAACATTGCACATGTTTAAACCCTCATCATTATTGTTGTTACTATTATTCATGAGCAATGTTACGAAGATTGGTATATAAATAGCATTAGCAACATTGTATCATTGTTAATATTATAATTATTACTATTATTATTTTTGTAATGGTAGTAGTGTTTATTGTAATAGATACAAGGAAAATTAGATTCAGAGTATGGCTATAACTGCCTGGGCTGATGTTAGCCATATTCTGTATATGGTGGCTTACTACAAAAAAATACAAATACAAATATTCCATCTGGCCAACAAATACAAGCTAATATTATCCAGGATACCTCAAGTGGTAGCTTGATTTTGGGAAGTTCCAGGTTTCATTCCCATTGAACCAGCCATCCTGACTTTGGGGTTTTTCATCCTTTTTCCAGGTTGATAGGAGAGTGCTAAGGTGGATTTTATATGCTGTGTATTTTCGTGTCTCTCTCAATTTCTCTTGTTTCACTTCTTTTAGGAGATAAAGGGCCTGGCACACTGGTCAATGGTGTGTGGTGCACACTCATGTGCTAAGATATAACTGTTTCTTCTCCAGCATGGAACCTTCTGCCTTAACCTGTCTGTCCATTCTCCCAGATTGGGAGGGATCAAAGAGGCATCCAGGGTTACTCTATTTGGAAATGAGAGAGATTTTGTACTCTTTGCCTCATTCCTTCCTCCTGAATGTTACCACTTCTTAACCCTAACTTCTTCCCCTACTTCCAATGGAGGGCTCAGAATGTAAACATTACCTTTTATCTGATTTTAAAGTAAAAGAGATTTCTGAATGTAATATGAATATGTATTTTTATGTGACATTGATTTCAGAGGTTTATTAATTGTAATTATTATTGGTAAATAATAATATACGGCTTTACTGAAACTGTCAACAATAACGCAATAATGCAGAGAGGGGGTGAGTTGTTTATCATTACCGGGAACCAGGAAGTTACGTAATGTTTCGCGCCTTTTCGGTAGAAGCTTCTAAAACATTTCCTAAAGCAATATGTATTAGTGGTTTTTATTGGATATTCAAATAGACGCTAATGTTGGCACGTTTTATTAGCCAATAGCAGTTCATTTATAATCTTTAGGCGTATCTTGAGGCAGGCCTATAAATAAGCCAGGTTCGAGGTAGAGTGTCTCCCAGTTTAACAGAATTCTCAACACACTACACGTCGGTACTTCAGTTCATCAAAATTTCGTGTACACTACACATCGTCAGCCAGTCCTTCATTTCGTCAAGTTACACGAGAATTATTATAAAGTATTATACATTTAAAAAAAAATACACAAAGTTGAAGTACTCGAGTTAAAAGTGATAAGTAAGAAGTTATTACAAACAGTTTCAGTTTGGCTAGTATCTATCTCAATATGTAAAAAGTGTTAGTGAACGTGTTCGACAATAAAAGTTATAAAACCAATTTCTTCATCAGTATCATTTCTGGATAAAAGATTCCTTTCCGATTCACACCCTGCAAGAGTTAAATGTCGACCTAAATAGCTAGCCGGAGAACATTTAAAGTGAATTATTTTAAAACTGATACAAATTGCTACGCCAGAGGGAGCTACGAACCAAACAAGGAGTGACGTCACAAGATGGCAACGCGTGAAGTAAAAACACATATTTGCTCTCGCAAATTGGCTTCCAAACGCGGAGCTACAATTAATGTTAAATAAATACAACATTAATACCGCACCATATTGGCTCCACAACGTGGGGCTCGACAACAAAAAGACATTACGTAAAGCAAGTTCTCTCGCAAATACGCGTAAAGTAAACACACATACATCAACATATAACATTAATACCGCATCATATTGGCACCCAGGACGTGGGGTGAAGTGACCAGGAAAGGATCAGCATAATTAGGACGTGGAACGAAAGCAGCAGTAAAATGATCTACAAGACGCAGATTCCAGAAACAAAAGGAACGACAGACTATACGGATGATTGGACATCGTAATTCCGAGATCAACTACAAGACGACGTAGATTCATCACAACACAACGCAGAAGTGACATACAAATCTAGGAGAATGGGGCAGAACGCTGGACATTAAAGTAACAGCAACATAAAGCATCAGTAAGGTTAGAGTATCTTAATTTTTTTTAAAAAAAAAAAGGGGTAAATAAATGTTCCTTAGGAGTGGTAGGATAATAAAAACAATGGCTGCTAGTAATACAGAAGAAATAATGATGGAAGGGGATAGTGTAACAGTTAGCTGTAATTCAATACAGGTTACAGAAAGAAGCCCAGACTTTTTAGGATTTGAAGATGAAAATGTTAGTGTAGAAAGTGAGAATAGAATAGCAGGAAATGTTAATCTTGATACTAGTATGATTATGGAAATGCTGAAAAATTTGAATGAGAATATGAAAAAGACTAATGAGAATATGAAAAAGACTAATGAGAATATGGAAAAGAGTCATAGGGAATTAAGGGAAGATCTTAGTAAGAAAATAGGTCAAAACAGGGAAGATATGCAAAAGAATAATGAGAAATTAGAAAAATTAACTCAGAGTAATGAGAAATTAAGGGAAGATATGCAAAAGAATAATAGGGAATTAAGAGAAGATATTGATAGGAGTTTAGAACAAAAACTAGATCAGAATAAGAGAGAATTGAGGGAACATATTTGTAGGAGCTTTGAACAAAACAGAAAAGATATTGGTAGGAGTAATGAGGTATTAGAGCAAAAAGTAGATCAAAGCAGTGAAGAAATTGAAAAGAAAGTTATGAAGCTAGATATTAGTATGCCAAAAATGAGAGATGAAAATGAGGAAGTAATAGCAAGTGAGATAGGAGAAATTTCAAAGAAAATGCTAGACATGAGCATGGAAATAGGTAACAAAGAAAGTGAGGTTAATGTAGAATGTACAGAGTTAGGAAGTCAAATGAGTAGTATTTCAAGTGAGATAAGTGAGATAAAAGAGGTTATGAATGTAGATGTAAATCAGGCGCAAGTCAATTTCAGAGGGGAAATATCAGAAATACAGAATGAGTCGGTAATGCAAAGAAATAAATTGTACCAAGATGTTCAAAATGAAAACTCCAGTCCAGTACAGTTTAGTACAGATTTGTCAGAGTATTCTCAAATTAAAGAGATAGTTGAAGAGCTGAAAATGAAAGTTGTTAAAAGATGTATTGTTCAAGAAACTGTAGATTGTTTTCAAATGTTATCATGTGATGAAATTTCAAATGAATACAAGAGGTTATTCATGAACAAAAATTTGAAGGTTAGGTTACGGCTACGAGTAATGTTTAGCCACACACAATTTGATCCAGGAGGGTAAATAGCAATAAGATGTAAAGTAAATGCTGGATAGTTAAAGACGACTTGCAGAGAAATGTATTGGAACGTAAGAGGGTTAACTATTTATATATGTCATTTAAAAAGAGAAATAAATGTTTTAAAAAAAAAAAAAAAATAAATAAATAAATAAATTAAATTTTTAGTAACTGTAACAACATTTGAAAATTAAGAATGCAAAGATTGAAATATGATATTAGATTAAAAGTACGTAAATACAATTCCAAGAACATTGTTAAAATAAAGTACAAAATAAAAAAAAAAAAAAAAAGGGTAAAAACAAAATAATTCAAAACAAATACTTATGTAGCAAACAGAAAAGGTGAAACATTGTCTAGATTTAAGAGATGTAAATATATGTAGAGGGTGAATATTTTGGTAAATATGTGTAATAATTACAAAAATCTTAAAGTATAAATTTTTGTCAATAACTTAAGAAAGTAAACAATTTGGTAGCAGTGATTAAATAATTTAGGGTAAAGTATTTGCTATAAAAAAAAATTGTGATGTCAGATGAAGATCTAAATTAATTAAACCAAAGCCAGTAAGTAGTGGCGAGATAATAAAAAAAACATGTCGTGTGTTAAATGCGTGTGAAGTGTTAAGTGAAAGTGATAACGTGTGTTCCAAGATTTAGGAGACTAAAAACACAATTTTAAAATTTCTAAACAAGTTATAAATATTTATAATTATGTTTCTAGTGGGGCATATGATACGGTAATTTGTATCACAAATTACTCAAATATAAATAATGATTGTAATATGAATATGTATTTTTATGTGACATTGATTTCAGAGGTTTATTAATTGTAATTATTATTGGTAAATAATAATATACGGCTTTACTGAAACTGTCAACAATAACGGAATAATGCAGAGAGGGGGTGAGTTGTTTATCATTACCGGGAACCAGGAAGTTACGTAATGTTTCGCGCCTTTTCGGTAGAAGCTTCTAAAACATTTCCTAAAGAATATGTATTTGTGGTTTTCATTGGATATTAAAATAGACGCTAATGTTGGCGCGTTTTATTAGCCAATAGCAGTTCATTTATAATCTTTAGGCGTATCTTGAGGCAGGCCTATAAATAAGCCAGGTTCGAGGTAGAGTGTCTCCCAGTTCAACGGAATTCTCAACACACTACACGTCGGCCGCTCAGTTCATCAAAATTTCGTGTACACTACACATCGTCAGCCAGTCCTTCATTTCGTCAAGTTACACGCAGCAGAATTACGAGAATCTAAATTATTATAAAGTTAATTCTACACAAAATTGAAGTATGCGAGTTAAAAGTGATAAATAAGAAGTTATTACAAACAGTTTCAGTTTGGCGAGTATCTAAAATCAATTTGTAAAAATTGTTAGTGAACGTGTTCGACAATAAAAGTTATAAAACCAATTTCTTCATCAGTATCATTTCTGGATAAAAGATTCCTTTCCGATTCACACCCTGCAAGAGTTAAATGTCGACCTAAATAGCTAGCCGGAGAACATTTAAAGTGAATTATTTTAAAACTGATACAAATTGCTACGCCAGAGGGAGCTACGAACCAAACAAGGAGTGACGTCACAAGATGGCAACGCGTGAAGTAAAAACACATATTTGCTCTCGCAAATTGGCTTCCAAACGCGGAGCTACAATTAATGTTAAATAAATACAACATTAATACCGCATCAATTTATAAGAACTCTTGAACACCTCATAGTACTGCTTCTTTCTATCACAAGTGCTGAAATCTTTCCTGGTGCCACAAATAAACATGTATTAAACATCAAAGAGCGCATTTCCTAGGCTATACACAGATTTCTAGTTCATGCTTTATGCTTCATAACAAGAATTAAAAACAAAAAATGGGAAACATACCTCACAGCCATAGAATGAGAATAAGATAAATTATGTGAGAGAGTTGACTTTACAATTCACATTGTTCATTACTGAAAGTTTTCACCCATTAACTGCTCATCAGTTACTGCTGGTTATTATTAAAGGTCCCCAGTGGTGCAAACTAATGTTAAATCCCACACAATGAGGTCTGCATGCTATACATTTTACTGCAGCTCAGTGAAGGGGGGACCATGATGGTGATGAAGGATAGATGCACAGATAAAGATCTGGCCTATCATATCACGCTATACCAATTAGGCATAGAACATTCGGGCTGTAATCTTAAGTTATCAGAAGTCTTACATCATTATCATCAACAAATAGCAAAATAATGCAATGGAATTTAATGTTTTTTATGTATTTGGCGAAGATTGTAACACTTTAAATCTGCCAATAAAGCCGAAAAAATGCCTCCATTGCCCTAAGAATAAATTTCTAATAAAATTCCACCACAGTAGAGTAGTATTTATATGAGACAAAACTGTATTACTACAAATGTATTCTATATTACCACAAATTTTATTTATATGTTAGTTACCACCAACCACCAAAAATTGTATATGTACTACCCTGGGTAGAGCTCTAGCTCATTAAGGACAAATTGTGAAATAAGTAAACAAATAAATAAACAAACATTAGCATTTATCTATGGACTTCCTAAAATCCATAAGCCAGGCAGTAAGTTGAGAACGATTACACTAGTCTGCATTTTCAAAATTTTTGTCAGATGATTTCTTAAACGTAGGTGTTCTTGAATCAAGTTTTTATGCTGATTCCAGAAATAACTTCCGTTTTTTTCTATCAAGTCAGGTTTTTAAACAAAATAAGTAATGTTTTGACAATTTTACTAATGAGCGTAGAAAAGTATTCAAATACCATTTCACACAAGGTAAGTTTTTATTCCATAAACATTTTAAGAATACTCTCAAGAACTCCCCTAATTTATTTCATGATTACATTTTAACAAAACAAGAAGCCAAAGTGTTTCATTTAATTTTTTTCAAACTTTCTCTTCTTTGACTTCCTTGCAGATCCTTGAAGATGACTGTCCCTCCTCAACATCCAACAGTAGTAGGCATCATAGTTTCATTCCATCTCCCTTGGTACCTCCTCTCCATTTCCTTAATCTTGTATCTTGGTGAAAACGTTCACCCTGCTCTTCACTATAATGTCCCAGATTTTCTGGAAAGCAGTCGATATGTAAATGCAGAAAATGCACCTTTATACTCATGTTACAACCCATCTTCTTGAAATTTTCCAACATTGTTTTGACAATGGCCTTGTAATTAGGATCTTTGTTATTGCCTAAGAAGTTTTCAGTAACTGATTGGAAGGCGGTCCATGCTTCTATTTCTCTCATTCACTGTCTTCTCAAAATCTTCATCCTTCATCAATTTCTTTGCAGACTAGTGTTATTAATAAGCTCAACACACAACATAACATCTGACAAAATGGTTAAACCTAAAATTTAATGAATACCGAGGTTTAATAACCTCAGCATAAATAGGAGGGTCACTCCTAAAGTAATGCACACTATTTTCACTTTCTCTACTACGTATAGTAAGTAGGGGAAGTATTGTATTCCACCCAAAAATTCAATACCGAGATTTCACCGGAAATATATGTTTTGAGATCCCCCGAATCCAAAAAAAGCATTTTTGGAAACATTCCGTGTGTGTGTCTGTGAACAGCATAACTCAGAAACGAACAGTCAGATAAACACCAAACTTGGTATTTAGGTTCAGTATCTTCCAGAGATGTGACACAAAGGTTTTCAAGAAAATCCCCCCACTTCAGATTACCCTTTACATGGAACATTTTTCGAAAATTTTAATTTTCTCAAAAATGGCTCTTAACGATTTTGATTAAAATATCATATTTATTTAAAGGTGAGTCGGAATTGTTACACTAACATCACTTAAGTTTACTCACTTAACATGTTTCGGGAAACAGTTGTTCCCCGAAACATGTTAAGTGAGTAAACTTAAGTGATGTTAGTGTAACAATTCTGACTCACCTTTAAATAAATTCAATACACATCACTGTTTCTAGCTTCTTTTCATTACAATATATACGTAAAATATCATATGTTTAAGATATTTTCATGACAAATGAAATGTATATCTCGAATTTTCTGGGAATGTCTCCAAAAGTATTCTTCATTATGAACGACTTTTGCATAACTGGGAAACCATAAGAGATAGACGAAATTTTACTACACAAAAAATGTAGATCGATTAAAATACACAATTTATGTCCTATACTTTTTTTTGTTGAGTGAACCATTTTCGAGATATTGCTTGTTGTTTCCTTAAATTTTCCAATACTTATACTTTTTCTCAAATGGGAATTCGTTATTCATTTTTTTTATGTCCTGGTAATGTAAAGAGAATGAAATGCACCACATAGCAACCAGCTCTTAAAATATTTGACTATCGCTTAAAGCCTACCATACTCACCTTGAACCTACAAGAGAATTAGCAATAAGATTAACATCTCGATATCTCGATTAACATGAAGCATATGGAGAATAAGCATTTGTAAAAATAGTTTGTACAAGAGTAGAGAAAGTCATGTGAGTGTAACATATCAGATTTTGGTTTTTTAAATCTATGTTGCATTCTACATCTTTGCAATTTACAGAGTTCACAGATACATCCTTCCTGCTTGTGTTCAAATTTATTTCAACCCATTCCCATGAGTGGCACTATTGCAGCATGTCTTCAAGATGGCTGGTACACTTGAAATTCATCAAAAGCAACATGATGTAATAATAATATAATATTTATTGAGTGCCAAAGTAATTACAATCATATTGGGAGTGACTGCTTCTGGCCCTGGCCATTTTATAGTCATCTCCCCTCCTTTGGTTATAATAATAATAATAATAATAATAATAATAATAATAATAATAATAATAATAATAATAATAATAATAATAATAATAATGATAATAATGATAATAATATATTAATACAATTAGTAATTCTTATATTTATTTGTATTTACATTATTTTCTTCTTTTAACCATCCATATCCATTTATTCCTATTCATTCCATATTATGAACTTTCTTTTCTCCTAATCTCTATTTCTTTAGATACATTGATTTTATACCCTTCCATATTTTACTCACATTATTTTCTCTAATAATTTTAGTTACTTTCTCTGCTTGTCTCTTTCCCCTATTCTTACGTTAAAGTCCCCATTATTATAATCTCTATGTTTGTATATTTATCCTTTAACATTTATATATCTTTCTCCAAAAGATGGTACAGTCCAAGATTGTGAAATTGTGAAGCCTGTTTGACCTTTACAATTCCAAAATCCCAATCTTCTTGTTGACCGCTATTGCGATCCCATTCTGTTACGGAAAGGTGTAAACCTCTCTAAAGTTTCTTTACTTCTCAGTTTGATTCCCTCCACTGATTTTTGCATTTCTTTCTGGAGCACCAATATACTTCCATGTGGAGATGATACAATGTTTTCTTCCCCTTCTTCCTCCGAATACTCCCCACTTTTCCAACGATTCTCTCCCCTTCCCATCCTTGCTATATGCTTTTTTACACTGCTCACTGCACACTTTTGCCACACCTCTATCCACTTCTCTGCAAGGACACGTACGGCTTCCCTCTCCTCTCTCCCCGGTGACACAATGTTTTCTTCCCCTTCTTCCTCCGAATACTCCACGTTTTTCTGGTGATTCACACCACTTCCCTTCCCCGCCACATGCTTTTCTTCATTATTCACTACACACTATGGCCATGCCTCTTTCCCCTTCTCTGCAAGGACACATGCAGCTTCCCTCTCCTCTCTCCCCGGTGACACTATCTTCTTTGGCGATGACATATCCGTGACGTTACTGGGCTTCTCCTTCCCCTCTGGCTCGGTGTTATTGCTTCATACATATGTTGTGACGTACCTTCATCTGTTACATTTACGTCATTTTCCTTTCATGTTGGATCTATCTTCTTTCCTTTTCTCAGCTCTGTTCTGGACTTTGTACTTCCGCTGACTGCTACTGGTGTTAATTTACTTTGTTCGCCACTATTTTGCTGACTTGTTTCCTTCCATTCTGGTTCTCTCCACCAGAGATCCTTTTTGCCAGTATATGTTACATCCTCATCATCTATACAAAGCCGTAAGTTTCAAATGAATGCTTGTTTGCCTTCTGATCTTGCCTTCTTCATCTTCTGTATTAGGCCCCTCTGGGCTGGAGTCAAGTCTTTCAAAAGCAACATGCTGTTATAGAATTCCTGTGCTGTGACACTGGGAAACATCCACAAGAGGTTGCAGAAGGTATATGGAGATGCTGCTGTCAATCACAGTACATTAGTGAGCAAGCAGATTATGTGGTGAAAGCAGGCATGTCAATATTTGGGATACTCCTCGCAGCAGCAGATCCCACACTGCACAAACTCCTGACAATGTGCAGAAAGTTGACATGGTTTCAGCTGATAAACAAATCATAGTGGAAGAACTGTCACACTATGATGGAATAGGGGATGCAATGTTTGCTGAATACTGAAAGAGTTGGGGCTAAGGTTTGTGCCAGGTGGGTTCCAAGGAGGATGACAGAGGCTAACAAAGAAACATGAAAAACAGTGTGCAGCAAACTTTTGGAACAGTACAGGAATGGTGGAGTTGACTTTCTTGCAAGAAATGTGACAGGCAATGAAATGTGACTCCACCATTTTGAACCAGAGACGAAGAGGCAATCCATGGAGTGGCATCATGCAAACTCGCCTACGAAGACAAAAAAATTCAAAACTGCACCTTAGGCTGGAAAAGTCATGGCTATGCTGTTTTTCAATTCCAAAGGACTCTTGTTTGTGAACATCATGCCATGTGGAACCACCATTAATTCTGTCACATATGTGGCAACTCTGAAGAAGCTCGATTGAGACATGTTTGACCACATCAGGAGAAGCAGGATGTTTTGCTGTTGCACGACAATGCACGACCACATGTCAGTCAGATAACCATGGATAAGATTAGCAAACTTGGATGGACAACACTGAAACACCTGCCTTACAGTCCAGACCTGGCTCCATGCGATTACCATCTCTTTGGTAAACTGAAGGACTCCATTCGTGGAAAAAATTTGAAGATGACTGCCTTGTGAATGCTGCCAAACAGTGACTCAAACGCGCTGGTCCATCTTTTACCATGCTGGTATACATGTCCTAGTTCCAAGGTGGTGTAAAGCAGTTGAGAGAGATTGGGGACTATGTGGGAAAATGAAATCATATTCCTAAGGGATGTAAAATAATTAAGCTGTAGGACGAACATGTAATTTACGAATAAATGTTGGGCATTACTTTTGGAGTGACCCTCATAATTCTTTGAACTAATAGAAAAGCTAAAGGATGTACAGATCTCTGACAACAATTACATATTATTGTTTGATACAAGTAATTATACCCAAGTATACCAAAACACAAACTACCAACCTATTTTTGGATTGGCTGTTGACAATAAAGATGGAAGAAAAACTAATTGATGAATATGTTAAACTTGCAAACACCTGCTATATGAAGAGATGTTTTTCACATTCAAGGGAAAATTTTATCAATAAACATCTGGATTATCAATGTGCAATACACCGTTACCTTTCTGGTTAGTCTATATATTGGATTTTTGAGAAACAAATCACCAATTCATTTCCAATTTCTTAAAACTCTGGATTAGATATGTGGATGAATATTTGCAATAGTCAATTGCAGATTAGTAGAAGATGCTATGAAACTCCTTAACATACAAGAGCCGTCAATAAAGTTTTCATTCAAAATTGAAAATAAAAAAAAAAAAAAAAAAAATACCTTGCCCTTATTAGATCCAAAAATAATGAAAAAGAAGAATTTGGAATACACAGAAAAGGAACCCTCTGAAAACTATTATGTCATCAATAGTTTAACTTGCAGGTTAATTCACATTCCACCAAACAGAACATAGTACCAGAAAGAATTATACCACATATTTAAAATAGCTGAGCATAATGGTTATACAAAGGAACTGGTATATGAAAAAGTAAGGAAATGCAAGAAAATTGAGACAAGTATCCACACTTTCTCCAAGAAACAACAAAGCTACCTGCAAGAAGTTTACATATCATCCAAGAGCAGCACAACAAATTTCAAAAGATATTTAAAGACTGTGACATTACTTTGGCATCATAAAATATACTATTAGTAGGAAGTGTATTAAAATGAAATAGAATAGATAAAATACCAATGGGAAGAAAAGCTGGCATTTATAGAATTAACTGTAGTGTTATGGAAAAATCTACGTTGGATAAACCAAGGGGAATGTAGGAATTAGGCTTACAGAGCATTTTCAAAACATAAAAAGTAAAGAGGCAAATTATTTCTGGGAAGAACCACATGAAATAGAGAAAAAGGTTCATTTATTAAAGAGTATTCAACGAGCAACAGATTTAATGCATGGTAAAAGATATTTATGCTGAAATTTAGTAACAGATTAATGAATTTTGACATGCCATTGGATGAGAACACCAACTTGAAGTTCATCAAACTACCAAGAGATGAGCCCCCAGCAATGCAGCAGCAGCAGCAGCAGCAGCAGCAGCAGCAGCAACAACAACAACAACAACAACAACAACAACAACAACAACAACAACAACAACAACAACAACAACAACAACAACAACAACAACAACAACAACAAGCCGTCAGAAAACTGAGAATGCACACAATAGATGTGCAAAGCATGTTCTAAGGTAAAACTTGTTCTATGGAGCACAAGAATGTATGCAACTCAATTTTATTAGTTTTAATTCTAATATATCCTCTTTCTCAGTGCTGGCAATGTATTTTCGAAATGGACTCATCTGAGCATTTAGGAAATGTAAATACATTTCTCCACAAGAATCAGAAGAAAAAAAAGCTTTCAAAAGTGATGGACACTTATCAAGTGAGAGAAAGTAAAATTTAAGAGCCTGAAACATGTATATAAACCTTTGAATGGCAGGAAACAACACAGCCACCTTGTTGTTACATGTCTGAGAAGGTCACAAACGTCATATTCATGAAATCACAAAAATCCTTCAGTGGCACTGCAGAACAGTGTAAATGGAAAAGTGGTTTATACACTTTAATAATTATACTTTAAATATTTTGTGAAAGTATTTCTGTACCACTTTGGATTGCACTGTGTAAGAAGACATGAACTGAGCAACCCATTCCTACTATATATAGACTTGTTCAATTTGTTTTTGAGTTTTCTCAATACATTCCCCCTCAACATCTCCAAAGTCAGTATTTGTATTATTTGCAGCAAAAGCACAAATTCTGTCATTGAGACTGTATTCCCTATTTGCTTTATACACAAAATCAAACACAGAACTGGAAGTTACATTGTCACACTCATTCATATTTAACTATCTACCCTGAACACCTTTGATATCAAAATATTGGGCCAGAATGGGAAATAATGTAATATGCTTGTCATTACTGGCATTTGTACTGATCCCAACATAGTTACATTTGAGAGGCTATTGCTTGTACTGTCTTTTATGAAAGGTGATATCATATTGTTAACAACTGACTCAGCTACTTTTGAGTCACTGAAAACCTAAGATATAATTTTTGATGTGCAAGAAGAACAGTTGTGCGAGTGATGGTGCTTCATAAAACAAAAAAGCAAATGTAACTTATGCTGCTGCAACCATTACTTCAGTATGATTGTTACTAAAAAACACTGGTCAGCTGTTTGAAAGGTGAGATTACTATTGGTGTGGTCCTTGAGATCTCATTTTCCTCCATTGGTGGTTGAAATATAGCAACTGTAAAAAGATAATTCTCAATAAGTTGGTGCTTAAATTCTTTAGTTTCATATTCATGATGGATAATGATTTTAGTCCGCATGCATTCAATATTAGGTTAAGTATGGCGTTAATTTATGCAAGAAAAATATTGCTCTTCTTCTTCCTCAGGGTTTAGGCTATGCAGCCCATTCTGGCAGAGTAATTTGGGAGTCCATCTTCTTCAGGGTTGGCCAACATCTCTTGTTCATCTCAGATTATACAGGAAAGCTTCTTTTGGTATTCTTTCCCTGTTCATTCTCATTAGGCGCTTTGCCCAGTTTCTTTTATAAGTTTTAATTTTATCTGCAATCTTATAAATATTTAATTCTTCTCTTATTGTTTCATTCCTTATCTTATCCGCTCCTGTACATCCTTTAACATTACATTAAAAAAAAAAAAAAAAGGAGCTCAGCTGCTTGTTTTACTTTTAACTTTTGATTTAATTATTCAGTTTTTGCTTCCATTTAATAACGAGGGGATGGCTATTGTTTTATATAATTGTGCTTTATGTGTTTCTTTTTTTGGCCTAGGGTTCTTTTGATGTTTCCACATATTGTCTGGAACTTTGACAAAATATTGTTGTATATTTAAATTACGTAAACCTAGAAAATTATTCTTACAGTAACTCTGATAGTTTAAATACATTTCAATGAACACAAGAATAGTCTGTAATTGCAATCATAATGTACTCACCTATATACTTTACATTTCTCTCTCTTTTAACACTCAGAAATTATTGTTCTGCATATTCTTCCCTAAACTTTATTTTTCATTTTGTCAACATTTCTAAAAAATCCTTTATGATCAGTTGCAGTACAATCGCTTCAGATTCATATGTGATGTTCATGAGCAGATACACAGAAGAACAAATGCTTCTAAGTGCTGCACTAGAAACTGGAAACTGCAGAATTCAGTGATAGTAGATTGTTGCATCACTTATACTGTCAAGAGAGTATAGGAATGTGGTTATTATCACCAACTACAAACTTCTAATATGCAAATGGCAGCAAATATGATTATTCACAATAACATTTTTCACTCATTATTAGCCACTTAAAATTTGTGGACTTTTCTTACTTCATTCCAGACATTGTCTTTTCACATAAAATTGCAGATTATCCATGAAATCCATGACATATGGCAACCCTATTAGGAAAGAGATGGCCTTCATTTAAAGTGGAAGAGATATTTTCTGTTAGGAAAATTAAAAGACATTATTGTAAATATAGTTACACATAAATAAGGAACACTAAAATCGGCTTTTGGCACTAACAAGAGAGACTATTTAGCAAAAACTGAAAGAGATGAATTTGGTAAAATAGGAAACAAGACATCGAAAATATTACTATAGGAGAAGAAATTATGAAAGTGTACAAGTAAACAAAATAGTACAAAAGAGAAAACATGGTAATCTTTCATCAAAATTCTCAGTATATAAGTAACAAATGAACATTTATGGAATGAAATATAAGAGATCTAGAGCCTAACATTATGATACTACTAAAACATAGCCTAAAATCAGACGAAATTGTTACAAATTATTGGTATGATTACACACTAGGATCATACTTGTAAGCAGCAACACATAAAGTGGAGGTGTAGCGATTTATGTGAAAAACAGCATACATAAAGTATAGAAGAGATAGATAATAAATTAGAATTGAATAAATCTGCAGGTTTAGATGTAATATTAAAGAAATGCTAAAATACATAAAATATAAAATCATTAATAAATGCTTTGCTAATGATGAATCTTTTGGTACATTAAAAAGCTCATTGTTAGACCAATATACAAACAAAACAAACTCAATATAGAAAGCTATAGGTCAATCACATTGTGTTCTGCATTATCAAAAGTGATTGAAGGTGTGCATTTGAAGCAACTACAGAAATGCCTTGATAGATGGTAAACTTTATCGAGTTGCAATACAAGTTTCAGAAATATGAATCAACAACAAATGCAACAGATAAAGCAAATTATATAATTATTAATGTTCTCCATATTTTTGAAATTGTGGTATTATTAGACTTGTTTATTATTATATTTATTTTTAGACTTGTCAAAACCATTTGGCTGTGTAAATATAAACAGCCTTGTAAATAAGTTAGCAAAATATGGGGTTCAAGGTGTTACACAAAAATGGATTGGATCATATTTAGAAAACAGATAGCAGTGAGTGAAAATAAATTACAAAAATGATAAAGGTTTGATAAATAAAGTAAGACCACAATTGGAATCAATTAAACAAAGGAGTGTCGCAAGTCTCAAAACTGGCAATTGGCTATGCAAATGAGACAATAATAATTAGAGATCATACTACCAAAGATGCCGAAAATAGGAACAACAGTATTATGAAAACATTAAAAGAATATTTAAAATTGGATCTGCATTAAACTTTATTTATGTATTTATTTATTTGTATTAAGCTAATACTTGCTGGAGTATCACAAGGCATTCAGCTCAGGCTCTTTGCCCACCATACCCACCCAACATAATTACTTCTACATACATTTTATAATTCTATAACTATCAAAAAGGCATTAATAGTTAACAAAAAGTTATGTTAACTCAGATTCCCTTTGTAAAACCCAGTTCCATTTTTTTCTTAACTTTAATTAAAAACTGACCTAAGCTTCTGCCACCCTTTCTAAAAAAATCCCCCTTAACGCTGTTTTCCTATCCACCTTAGCCCATTTCTGCTCCAGAAATTCCTTCCTCCATATCCATTCCTTGACCTTCAAATACTATATGCTCCAGATCTTCCTTTACTCCACAAATAGGACACTGACTCTGTGGAATGTCCTTTCTTACACCTCTTAATCTCCAAACACCAGTTCTCAACCATGCTGTTCCCTCTCTTTGCTCGTTATTTACCTTATCAACGTATGTCTCTCTTCCCCATGTTTCCTTCATTGGTATATAATATACGAGAGACATTTTTTCCATTATCCCACCAAAAAATTTTTGGATTTCTATGGTATTAAACTTATTGACTATGGATAACCTTGAGGTAGATGGGGAAAGTATTCCTGAGGCACAAGCCACAAATTTTCTAGGGGTCGTTATAAATACATATTTGAATTGGTAATCACATGTAATTCATAGATGTAATTCATTATATGTAATTCATATAATGAAACAGGTTGAGAATACCATGGATAGTATACACTGAAACAAGTGTACTATGCTTTCATATATTCATATATACAATATGGAACAACACTATGGGGGAATATTGTAGCTAAGGAAGTACTAAAAATATTTAAATTACAAATGAGGCAATTAGAATAATTTGGAACCTGGAAATAAAACAAAACTTGTAGTAGAAAGATATAAACCCCCCCCCCCCCAAAAAAAAAATAGAATGGTATCTGTTCCATATACCGTGTGGGCATTTTAAGGTGAGGCCACATACTGGTTATATGTGAAGCAGGCTGTACTGCAGCAACCTTGGTATTTTTCTGATGCACAACTGGCAGCACATACTGCGTTCAAGGTTATCTTTATCAGCTGTGCTTCAGTCACTGCTTTGTTTTTTGTACTGTAAGGAGAGTTGTGCTTGTGCATCTCGAAGGTGAAAGTTTATTCAACACATCTGTGTTGTGTGTGATTTTACTGAGAGTGTTAATGTCTTGTTATTAGTCCACTGCAATGCCTGCCAACAAATTCATACTTGAATAATGAATTTTTATGTACGATACATACATAAAACCCGAGTCTTGTAGACAATTTCAGGAGAAATTTTGTGGTATTCCAGTTCCAAGTAGAGAAACTGTTAGATGTCTGATTAATAAGTTTAGGGCAATGAAAAAAAATGACTATGGATTTACTAAGCTCATTTGGGTTAGAAGCAGTTGTGAACTCTCCTACTAGAGTAGCTCAAAAGTCAAAGAGTACTATAGACCAGCTAATCTTGAACACTAATGATTTTAACTATGACATTGACAATTTAGAAACAGGTATCTCGAACCACTATGGCCAAAAACTTACAGTAAAATCCAATAACATCAAAATTCCTCATATCCAATCAAAATTTAAGAAGTGTAGAATTTACAGTGAAGATAATATTAAGTATTTTAATTACGTGCTCTCCAATGAGAGAGACATGTTTCTATTTCCAAGTACTGTTGATGAAAGTTATGATGCATTTAATAAGATTTTAAAGCATTATTTGAATGTAGCCATACCTATTAAAACAATGAAAGAAAATACAAATAAAAAGGCCAAATGGATTACTAAGGGTATTCAGGTATCAAGTGACAAGCTACGTTTCCTAAGTAAATTAACTAAAGAAAATTGTGCCTCTGATAACTTAAAACAATATTACATAAATTACAAAAAATATATATAACAGAGTAACGTGAATGGCAAAAAAAGCTTTATAATGGGAATCTATGAGTAGTAATTAACTCTATAAATAAATCTAAAACTATATGGAACATTACTAAACATAAATCATAAGGATCATAACAACAATCATACAAGGATCATAAAAGGAAAGATAGTAACTTTAGCATAGATATAAATGGTAGATTGGTGTCACATCCTCAATTAGTAGCTCATGAGTTCAATCAATATTTTTCAACTGGTGCCAGTAATATTCGAAAAAAAGGGAAATTTTACTAATAATCTTCCGTCAGGTGACCAAAGAAATGTTATTCGTGAATCTATATTTTTTTAACAACAAATGAAGATGAATTGCTCACTATAATTAAAAGTATGAAACCCAAAAAGTCTCCAGGTCTGGACGAGTTTTCAAATTTGTTAATAACAAAATGTTCCTATATCTGGTAAAACCTATGTGTCACATAATCGGCTTATCTCTAAAAGAAGGGTGGCTCCCTCAGAGTTTGAAGGTCCCTAAAATTAAACTGCTTCACAAAAAGGGTTCAAAATCCGAGCTAGAAAACTATAAGCCTATTTCTATTTCTTCAGTTTTTTCCAAAGTAATTGAAAGGGTAGTGTACAAAGGGTAGTATCATTTTTAAATAAATATGTTATATCAAAAGCCCAATATGGGTTTCAGCAAGGGAAATCTACAAATTCTGCAATGCAGAACATTATTGAAGAAGTGCATAAAATTCTAGATGCAGAAAACCAGTGCTTGAGATTATTTCTTGACCAATCTAAAGCTTTTGACCTGGTTGACCATGATATATTAATTTACAAATTGTGCAATTATGGTATAAGGGGAATTCCATTAAAGTGGTTTGAATCATATCATAGCAATAGAAAACACCTAACTGAAATCGAATCTGAAATAAAAAATTCAAAAGAAATTAAAGCTTCACGTTCTGGTTGAAAAATATTAAATATGGAGTACCTCAGGGCTTTATACTGGGTCGCTTACTATTTTTACTGTATATTAATGACCTGGCCATAAACAATGACTTCCCTAATGTTAAATTTACTCTTTTTGCAGATGACACAAGCCTTTTAATTTCTGGTAAAGATAAACATAAACTTAAAGTAAACATCAATATGGCAACAGATTATGCAGTGAATTGGTTTAGTAACAGACGACTTGTCATTAATAAAAATAAAAGTGTTGCCTTAGGTTTCTATCATAAAGTTAACAAAATCTTAAATTTTCCCGAAGTTTATTTGGAAAATGAATTAATAACAATATCTAATAAAATTAAATTTCTTGGAATCTGGGTTGACAGCAACCTTGACTGGGGAATCCACATTGATATACTATCTAAAAAATTATCCCAAACATGTTTTGCATTATATATCCTTAAAACTTCAGTTAATCTTGATGTACTTAAAATGGCCTACTTTGCATATTTCCATAGTCATTTATCATGTGGTATAATATTCTGGGGAAAGTCCAGTTATAAAAATAGAATATTTATAATACAAAAAAGGGCTATCAGAATAATGTTAAACCTTTGCAGCTACAAAAGCTGCAAACCTTATTTCATACTGTTAAATATCTTGACTGTTCCTTTGCTATACATTTTTGAAACTCTGGTAACAATGTATAACCAGCAAAATAGTTTTAACACAAATGCTGATATTCATGACTATAATACAAGAAATAAATCTAAACTGCACATTACAGGTCATAATAGAACCCTATATGAAAAAGGTTTATATTATAATGGTATTAAATTGTTTAACAAACTCCCCACATATTTAAAAAAAATCTGATGTGTTACACTCACATGACTTTCTCTACTCTTGTACAATCTAATTTTACAAACGTCTCCATATACTTCATGTTAATCGAGATATCGAGATGTCAATCTTATTGGTAATTTTCTTGTAGATGCAAGGGAAATATGGTAGCTTTTAAGCGATAGTCAAATATTTTAACGCTGGTTGCTATGTGGCGCATTCCATTCTCTTTGCATGTCCAGGACATAAAAAAAATGAATAACGAATTTGAGAAAAAGTATAAGTATTGGAAAATTTAAGGGAATAACAAGCAATATCTCGCAAACGGTTCACTCAACAAAAGAAATGTATATGACATAAATTGTGTATTTTAACGCGATCTACATTTTTCATGTAGTAAACTTTTGTCTATCTCTTATGGTTTACCAGTTATGAAAAAGTCGTTCATAATGAAGAATACTTTTGGAGACATTCCCAGAAAATTTGAGATATACATTTTATTTGTCATGACAATATCTTAAACATATGGTATTTTAATCAAAATCGTTAGAGCCGATTTTGAGAAAATTAAAATTTTCGAAAAATGTTCCATGTAAAGGGTAGTATGGGGTGGGGGGATTTTCTTGAAAACCTTCGTGTCGCATCTCTGAAAGATACTGAACCTAAATACCAAGTTTGGTGTTTATCCGACTCTTCGTTTTTGAGTTATGCTGTTCACAGACACACAGACACACAGACAGACACACACACGGACATGTTTCCAAAAATGCTTTTTTTGGATTCAGTGAGTCTCAAAACATGTATTTCCGGTGAAATCTCGGTATCGAAATTTTGGGTGGAATACAATACTTCCCCTACTTACTACACGTAGTAGAGAAAGTAACAAAAAAATCTGATGTGTTACACTCACATGACTTTCTCTACTCTTGTACAATCTATTTTTACAAACGCCTATTCTCCATATGCTTCATATTAATCGAGCTATCGAGATGTCAATCTTATTTGTAATTTTCTTGTAGATGCAAGGGGAATATGGTAGCTTTTAAGCGATAGTCAAATATTTTATCGCTGGTTGCTATGTGGCGCATTCCATTCTCTTTGCATGTCCAGGACATAAAAAAATGAATAACAAATTTGAGAAAAAGTATAAGTATTGGAAAATTTAAGGAAATAACAAGCAATATCTCGAAAACCGTTCACTCAACAAAAGAAATGTATATGACATAAGTTGTGTATTTTAACGCGATCTACATTTTTTGTGTAGTAAAATTTTGTCTATCTCTTATGGTTTACCAGTTATGCAAAAGTCGTTCACAATGAAGAATACTTTTGGAGACATTCCCAGAAAATTCGAGATATACATTTCATTTCTCATGACATTATCCTAAACATATGATATTTTCATCAAAATCGTTAGAGCCATTTTTGAGAAAATTAAAATTTTCAAAAAATGTTCCATGTAAAGGGTAGTCTGGGGTGGGGGGATTTTCTTGAAAACCTTCGTGTCGCATCCCTGGAAGATACTGAACCTAAATACCAAGTTTGGTGCTTATCCGATTGTTCGTTTATGAGTTATGCTGTTCACAGACACACACACGGACATGTTTCCAAAAATGCTTTTTTTGGATTCAGGAGGTCTCAAAACATGTATTTCCGGTGAAATCTCGGTATCGAATTTTTGGGTGGAATGCAATACTTCCCCTACTTACTATACGTAGTAGAGAAAGTAAAAAGTTAAAACCCTAACAGTCTTCAAAAAAGATTTGAAAAAATTCCTAATACAGGATTGTTTTTATTCAGTGGAAGAATATTTAGAAATGAATTAGGATTTCTGTATTTGTGTATTACATCTAATTAGACCTGTTCTTTTTGTACTAATAATTGTATTGTTGATGAAGCCAATATTTCTGTATTGAAATCAAACGATAAATAAATTTGAATTTGAATGGGATCACTATACACTAAACCTACGAAGCAAAAATGAAATGCTCTAACGCAGCAAAAAATTGATGAAATTGGTGCATCCATTTGTGAGGAACCCTAAAAAATGTTTATAGGAACAATTTCCACACTATAGACAAATTTAAGGACAGTATAAAAACAGAAATTATGAACATTATGCAGGAAGAACTTATGCATGTAAATGGAAATTTCATTCGAAGATGCCAGGAATGTCTTCCTATAGATGGATATCACTTTCAACACAACTTATAACAAGTTTAGTACTCATTAGTACATGTTACTATCACTTGTGAGTAAGTAATGTGGGAGTTATGGAATGAAACCCCTCCCTAATGTAGTAGATAATGTACAGAGCACATACACGTGATTCGTGGCCTCACCATAAAATGATTGCACTGTATACACATACATAAAAGCATTAAACATGTACTACTTAATATAACCAAAAATAGCCATATGCATACTTACCATGTAAGAAATAAACATGATTATTATAGAACAAAGATTAAATTGAGTTTTATTTATGGACACTCTTTAACTGCTGTTGCCCTTAGCGTCCCATTCCATATTGGGTGTGAAAGACTGGTAATTTTGCTCAGAGGCCTCTTTATCAGGCTTGAGGTTCTTTTACGTGCTGTAAATCTACGACACAGGACCACCGGCTTTACTTCCCTTCCGAAGGAAACCATGCTAAGGATTTTTATGCCCGAAAAAATCCATCACCCTCCGCCAGGTTTGAACCCATGACCTAAGCTAGCATGGTAACCACTACACCACAGAGGACGACATTATAGAACAGCACTCAAGCCAACATTAAATAATTGTTCAATAGAAAGTATAGGGAAAAAACATAATGCATCACCTAAAAGATTAAAGCATAAGAACAAAGAGAAACATACATAATAACCATCAAGAAATATTTAATAGAAAATACATTCTGCAACAATGAGGAATTTAAGTATAATTATAGGTATAATCACAGTATAAGTATAAAAATGTGTTGATACCAGGAAATGCAGTATATAAAAAGTGTAAATATTGTAACTACATATAGAGTTGGAAATGTAGTTCTTAAGATATGTATAAACATTGTGACAAATAGACTTGTAAACAAACAATGTTATACATGTATATAATGAACTTTTGCACCTTGTAACACATCCTATGTATTTTGAACATAAGGATGAAATGAAAAGCACGTGAACATATTACTGACCTTTGCTTCATTTTCTGGATTGTGGATTTTAAATGAAAAATAAATGGATGTCTCATTTGTTGGATTCCTTTACTTATGATTACAACGGAATGATTTCCTACCTAAAAGGTCCAGAATGCTTCTGGCGAAATGCCCCTGGAGCATTAGGATCACTGATTATCACACAAATAACATCCATCCCTATCTGGTACTGCTTTGGTCCCTTTAGATCCAGAAGAATCTGATTATTGGTATGAGCTGACTCCAGAGTAATCTGGTAACGAGGATTATTGAGATGCGTGGCTGAGTGATTACCACATCCTCCAGCTGTTATCCCCTTCCATTGTCCATCAGTAACCTGCACAGTAGGTTATGATACATTTAATTACAGTGTTATCAATCCACACTATATTGGCTTATAATGTAAATGCATTTATTTATTTAACAGCCAGTCTCATATTTGAGATTGCCAACATGACATACAATATTAAAGTAACAATTTTAACAATGAATACAAATTCATAAAACTTAATTCAAATAATAGAAAAAATAACATAGTTATAAGTGTAATAATTTAAAAAAAATTCTGATGTATTGTATTCACATTAACTTTCTCTACCCACTCTTCTACAAACTATTCTTACATAAGCTTATTTATCTATCTGTTTCATAGTCATCAAGATAAACAGTTGCAGAAATGATTCCCTTTTCCCCACAGTTGCAGTGTGGGAAAAAGGGAAATACAGTAGGCTTAAAGCGAAAGTCAAATCTTGGAAGGCCGGCCTCTATGTGATGGCTTTGGCCTTCGCATAACCAGAAGAAACATACGAATAGCGACTTAACAGTTGAAAAAAGTATAAAGTATTTGACAATTCAAACCAACAATAAAGAATATCTCAGAATTGCCACAAAAAACTTTGACATAAATTGTGTGTTTTAATAAGATTTACATTTTTTATGTATAGTACTTTTGTTTTATACTGTGGCCACCACACAGCTGCTCTTGCACCTTACACCGCAGCTCAGACTCATGCTGAAACAGTTTAATATCCAAAATTGAGTGAATTTAAGAGATATGTCTATGCTTAAAGGCTACTGTATTTCTATATTACCCTTGCAAATACAAAACAAGGGGAACATAGTAGGCCTTAAGCGATAGTCAAATATTTTTAGAACTGGTTGCTATGTGTAAACTGTAATTCTCTTTGCATGTCAAAAGATCGTTTCTGCAAATGTTTATCTCGATTAATATGAAATAGATGGAGAATAAGAGTTTGTAAAAATAGTTTGTACAAGAGTAGAGAAAGTCATGTGAGTGTAACACATCAGATTTTTTTTTTCTTTTTTCCTTTTCTTTTTTCCCCCAGAGAACTACATTAAAGGAAAAACCCAGTTTCTTTTAGAACTTCATCTTGTCTTTACCCTGTAATGCTTTTGTATATCAAAGCCTGCTAAAGGCTATAGACCATTTGATAGACATTGGTACTGATTTTCTCTCTGCCATTTTTTTTGTAAAATCAGTGGGATTTGCACAAATTAAAATTGAAGTCTCAGCATAACTGTAATTTTCATAGTATACTATATCTGGTAATACCATGCAGCAGCCGTCCTCTCACCTTCATGTTGCACAACCATTACATTTATCATGCAGATCAGAATAGCTGATAATAGCAGTTGCATTAGAAAATTCAGCGATGTGACAATAAATTACAAATGATTATGAATGAGAGAGAGAGTGAGTGTGTGCATGTGTGTCCCACCTTAATTTTCTTGAGTTTGTAGGCCACATAAGAGAGGAGAGTGGTAAGATTTATCCAAGTTGGCTATGCTTTAAATAAAACACCAATAGAAATAATGAGCATTATACAAAAATTTGTGTATTTTATTCACAAGAGTTTTCCTACCCATTCTTCTATAAAACATTCTTACTCAAGTTAATTCTTCTATCCATTTCTTGTTATTCAAGATAAACATTTGCAAAAACCTTTTATCTACTACTATAATAATCAGTGATACTTTAGTTCGTAGTTACTAGGCAACAAAATCTCTACTTTATATTTTAACAAAACACGCTATCAAAACATAAAATACAAGTTCAACAAAACCTAAAATACAGTTTAATGATGGTCATCTTATCTTATTTTCCCTGATAATAATATGCATTAATTTTTCCCCTAATTGATAGTTATTGTAATATTACAACCATTACAATTTATTGGAGGCACTTTTCTCTATTATCAGAACAACTTTGCCTGTAATTGAACTTTCTCCCCTGAAGTAATAGACCAGCAATTTTCTTCTCATCCTCCACACTTTCTTCTATGTATCCTTCCGCAACAGTATTCAATTTCCACTCTCCATGTCTTTTTAAGGTAAGAACATCAGCGAGGAAAGTAGCAGAAGAACATCTCATACAATGCCCGGTGTAATCTTTGGCATTTTCCAGTTTCAAATACTCTGCAATCTTACTAGGAATCTTTCCAAACATATTTATGCCAACCATATATAAAAAGTATATTAATAGTTGCCTCTTGGACTGCTTTTAAAATGTTTCCTGATGAACTGTGAAAATCACCTTCTTTGCTCATTTTTACTTTAAATTCACATACGAAACTAACATCCAAAATTGCAGAATATAACAACAAAGTTTGTTGATTTACCGTGTCTTTTCATTTTTTTTTCCAAAGCCCACATTACTTTTTCTCTAAACATATCGTTTCCGCAATAAATAAATTTAATTAAATATACTAAATATACAACATATACTAAAATACTCTGAACGTAGATAAAATATTGTAGACAACATGTTACAAATTAGGTTTAGTAACTTGCTGCTCTTAGAACACTCCCTTCAGTTGTGTTCTAACTTGAGTCTCTCGTTACTAAATCTCTACTTTTGTAACTAGTCCTTTAAATAACTATTATCACACTATTATCACTAATTCATTCATTATCTGTTTACCCTCCTCTTATGTAGGACTTACACCCCCCAGGACTTACAGGTGGGTGCCTGGGGTCAGAGGCCCGTCGAGGAGCAGACACTCATGGATCAGACAGAACATCCAGAATGGGTGATCAGCCCAATGCCTGGTATGGGATGAAGGAAGTAGATGAAGCGAAATGATGGTGATGATGGAGCAGTTGGTGGAATGAATGGCAGGGGAAACCGGAGATCCCGGAGAAAACCCGCCCAAATGCCGCTTCGTCCACCACAAATCCCACATGCAGATCCCTGGGATTGAACCTGGTCCGCCTCAGTGGGAGGCGAGCAGTCTAACCACTCGGCCACGGCGCCGCCATCACTAGCTTCTCAATCTTCAAAATTAATTATTATCACACGTTTGGTTGAAGGTAGATGAGGGATATAATTGGCTGAAGCAATCGTCAGATCTTCAAAAAGTGAGTTGCTATGGAGCTGTTTTGAAATTCTACTCTTTGCATCACCATAAGAACAAAATAGAATTGCAACTTAGCACTAAAAACAAAAATATTTGAAAATTCAAACCAATAACAAAAATTGTCTCACAAATGATTAATGTCACAAGAAATTTATCTGATATAAATTGTATGCTTTAACAAAATGTACATTTTTTGTGTGTAAGATATTTGTCTATCTTGAGTCACACTTTTTGACACTCACTTTCACTAATTAAAAGTTGTATAAAACAGAAACGTTTTCGAGGGCATTCGTCCTCATCGCCAGCGACTGAGTGATTAAAGGTCTCTTTCTCCCATATCCTCTTCTTCCTCTTCCTGCAGATTCTGAATCTGTTGCCATCTGGTGTTGGGGGCACAAAGTTTTAACACATTGTTCACAGGCGAGATTTCAAAATTAATGATGTTGTTGCCGTTTTTGATGTGTATTTTTTCCCAGATGTTCAATTCTATTGGTGTGGTGAGGGATTTTAACAATTTTATACTTTGGCCAATGTTGTGGTTTTCTGTCCAAAAATGGTGTGATACAGCAGATTTCTCTATTTGTTTTAATTTTATGTTCCTTTGGTTGTTCCTTAAGTCTGGTTTCCAAGCTTCTTTCTGTTTTTCCTATGTAGTATTTCTCACATTCATCACAATTAATCTGGTAAATTCCGGATTTTAATGTATTTGGGATGGTATTTTTGAGAGGTGTGTTTAACAAGTTCTTCAAGCTGAATTTGTTCTGTGGAGGTAGTCTTATGCTAAATTTGTTGAAGATTCGTTCAAATTTTCTTAAGGCCCAAGGGTGAGATGTGAAGATGTAGATCCATGCAGGTGTTTTGCTAGGCATTCAAGTCCTGTTTATAGCCTGAATTGCTGTTTTCTGTGGCAAATGTGGTATGATTTCTGGAATTTGCAGCAGGCATTCCCATTTTTTGTTTTGTGCTGCTCAGAGTCTAGTGTTGTTTGCAGCTTGTATTGCTTCTTTTAAGAGACCTTTTACTGAAATGTATGATTTGGGTTTAGAGGCTGGTAATTGTTTTATGAAAGATCCTTTCTTGAGGAAATTTGCTGCTTCATTGCCAGGGGTTCCACAATGGGAGGGTATACAATGGAGTGTAACAAGTATGCTGGAGTTGAGGTGGGGAATAATGTTGTGGCATTCTTCTGTCAGAGGATCTTGGCCAACAGACTGCTTGTATAGCTGCTCTGAGTATGAGATCACTATTTTTTTTAAGTATGTCTTTCCTTGCAAGTAGATTTTGGAGGGAAATTTTTATGGCATGTATTTCAACATGAAAATATGTTGTATGTTTTCCTGTATGCTGGTAAAAGGAAAATAGAGGACATGTTCCACTGCTCCGGCACCTGTCTTGGGGATCAGTGAGTGAACCGTCTGTATATACATGAAGCCGCAGATAGACAAGACAGGTACTTTATTCGTCACATAAATTCATATAATTTGGGTAAAAGCCCTGTAAACTCGTCAAATTAACAGAATTTTTCTAACTAAAACATTACTGAAAATATTATTAAAAATTTACAAAAGCCATTATACATACAACTTGTATACAGAAATAATTACATTATTAATCTATGTTTAACTGAATGAACTATAACTAGATTTTACTTATGTTTAAATGATTTATATGGTCCTAGAGACTGTCTTCCACATTTTCTTTTACTGAATAGTATGCTTTTTCTGTGAGGATTCTTTCAATGTTCTGAGAAATATGTTTTTGTCTTTTATTTCTCTATATTTTTGTGGCAATTTATTATAAATTTTTACTCTGAAATAGAAAGGACTCTTTTCAAATAATGTGAGTCCATGGGCAGGTACTGTTAGGCAATTTTAAGTTTTAGTTTCATGGTTATGCATATTCTCTTTATTACAGTATTTGTCAGAGTTTTCATATTTAGTTTGGCTAATTCATAGAGATATTGTGAAGGTAATGTAAGTATGTTTAGTTTTCTAAATACATTTCTATAAACATTTTTGGGACTAACATGGGTCATAATATTAGTGATTTTTTTTCCGTATCTTAAATATTTTCTTCCAGCCTGTCACTGCCCCCCATAATATAACACCATATTACCATAATGGAATGAAAATAGCTGTAGTATGCTGTCTTTCTAGTTTTTCTAAGTTTGTAATTTTTATTAGACAATGCATATTAAAACAGGCACTACTTAGTCTTTTACTCTGATATATTGAAAACGTTCTTCCCATTTTAGATGTTCATTTATATATATACCCCTAAGAATTTTCCTATACATGTAAATGAAATTGACTTTTATTTATGGACACACTTAAACTACTATGGTCCTTACTGTCCCATTCTATATTGGGCATGAAAGACCAGAAAGTTTGTTTAAGAGCCTCTTCTTCAGGCTTGAGGTTCTTTTATGTGCTGTAAATCTACAACATGTGATCACCAGCATTACTTCCCTTCCGAAGGAAGCCATTCTAAGGATTTTTACGCCTGAAAAAATCCCTTGCCCTCCACCAGATTTGAACCTGTGACCTCAGGAACTAGAGGCTAGCATGATACCCCCAGATCTATAGATATAAGGCTTTATGTATTGATATTTGCATTATTTATGGTATTATTAGTTCTCGCATATGTATGAATTGAATTAAAGCAGTTTTTGTCATATTTAATTTTAACCCATTATCATCAAATCAATTTGAATTAAATCATGATAATACCATTTAATAAGATGGAAGTATTATCTGCATACTTGATTATTTTATCCTTTATATTGTTTGGGAGGTCATTTGTATGCAGTATGTATAGGAAGGATCTTAAAACGCTTCTCTGAGGAACCCTTGATTTTATATTTCTCCAGTTTGATTTAACAATTTTTTGCCATAATTTAGGATTACTCTTTGTTTACGATATAAGAACTTCTTTATACCACAGAGATTTAATTTTTTTAGCAATATCTCATGGTTAATGCAGTCAAAAGCCTTTGAATTATGACATATTAATACTGATGTCTGTTGGCTTTCATCAAGCATTTGAGAAATTTCATTTATGAGGTTTATTAATGCAAATGTGGTTGAATGGTTTTTTTTTTCTAAAACCATGTTGTGAGTCCATTAATTTGCCAAAATGTTCTAGGTAAAAATTAGTTGTGATTTTATCATTTTTTCAACGACAACAGAGAATGCTGGAAAAACTGAGATAGGTCAAAAGTTTTTACATTCACAGTTTTCAACTTTGTGAATGAGTCTTACTTGTCAAAGTTTTGGCTGTCTACAAGATTAGTTAAATGTTCCTGCCATGCAACAAGGAAATTGACAACTCTTCGAGAACATCGTCAGTGAGGTGAACTAGCTGGCTTTACGAGGCACACCACCTAGACATCTGACACTGCATACTATCCGGTAAAAACGTTCCATTTGACTTAATTTATTCTAGCATTTCAGCTGGTAGCCTACTTCAGTTTAACCGGTATATAAAATGGTTGGTAGGCTTTAATGTGAATTATTTTAGTAGTTAATTATCTAAAGCATGCTAAGAAATCGCTTGTTAAAGTCTCAAAAGATACGGTTCACATAGTCAGTTATAAAAGGTATGTACAGTGGAAAAGGAATTTAAGGACATTATAAGACATGGTGATAAGCAAGTGAAGCTAGTGAAATTATAAGCTCAAAGGCAAATAAATTTAATTAGCAATCATGATTTTATGCTGGAAAGTGGTGATGAAATTTTAGAAATGTTTAAATGTCAAGAGAGTCCAGTCCCGGTCCCCGTCCCCGTCCCCGTCCCCGTCCCGTCCATCTATACATTTTTTAAATGGTCAAACTTAAATGTGCTATCGAGTTTCTCTTCACAAGTCAGATCCCATATCCTCTGGTGGTAGTAGTAGAAAGAAACACAAATGTTTTTATGTGTCTCCTGTCATAGTAAAGACCAACTAAGAGAAAATAAATGTTGCAAGGGTATGCGGTTTTTGAAGTACTAATTGCCTAACCTGTTAGAGGACATCCTGTTGGAGATAGGAGGAAGATGTGGTTCCTTCATGACGGTGCACCACCCCACATCACTCTTGCAGTCCGTCGTCACTTGACAAAGACTTTCCCAAACTGTTCGATCGGTCAATTTGGACCTGTGTCTTGGCCTGCCAGATCACCAGACTTGAATCCCATAGATTTTTATTTCTGGGGGGGATATGAAAAACTTAGAGCAGCATGCACCAATCTAGAGTAAGCTCTACTTTCGTAGTAAACTGCTATTCAAGTCAACACTTGGCGACTTCCAAACGAGAGTAAACTACTTCCGAAGCATTTTATTCCTTTCAGATACTCCCAGATTGAATTACCGCAGAAGTAAATGTCGGAGAGCACCGTCATGTAGTATGTTACTTACTACGGAATTAAATAGAGCACAAATATAGGTTAGAATTTACTCTTGCTACCTGGATGGAGTAACTAACCTGTCATTTGAAGTAGAATACTGCATTGTATTTGGAGGAACATGTTTTGATGTGTTCATGCATTACGTAGATTTTGAGGATGATCCCGGTGAAAAAAACAGCAATTACCATACGATACTTATACAGAGAGAGAGAGTTCAATGAATGTTTTGGTATTGGGAAAAAATCTTTTACATGCCTTTTTAACCTGCCTGGGAAGCATTTACAACAAAACTGGGACAGGAATTCAGCTCTAGAATCCAAACTGCTATTATTGTTATGCGTCCTACGAGTGTTTCGTACTGGTACATTTCAAATGCTTAAGCCGGCATTACAATAAATTTAATGTAATGTGACAGTTTAACACTGTATTAAATGATATTTGAGATTGACTTAATGCGACGTAACTTTTGGCAAAGTCAACCTTTTCCTTCCTGTTACGTCAAGTTTGATGTCACATGATAATTGCAACAATTGCATGAAGCACTAGCTCGATGTAATAAAAGAACTATCAATCAAGAGTCATTCACATGACAAGTGCATGCCAATTAGACCCTTATTTTACATTACATCATTTCTTAACTTTGTGTCACGTTAAGTAAAGCTCATTGTAATCCTGGCATTACAGGCAATCTTATAAATAAACATTCACCATGCATCTGCTATCATGTTGTTTGTTCATTTTTGAGGTTAAGAGTCAGGTACATATCTACACATATAAATATACATGAGTGTTCAGAAAATAAAGGCAATTCTTCTTCACTTCTGCAGATTTCCCACACATGGGTGGAATTGACTGCAAGCATGTCATTATTTTGCGCCCATCCGTGAATATGGTAAACTTTTCAGAAGTAGGAAGAGGTATTTCTCCATGAACACACACATGATCTGTGGCACAAAATGAAGATTAGAAACATTGTTTCCAGAATTTTAAGCTGCTCTTTAGTACGTTTCCCGTCGCTCTAAGCATTAAACTTGTCCATCACGACTTTCTAGCATTTCCCTTCCAGCATCTTTATAATGCCTTTTTTACACTCATATTGTTTAAATTGGTTTTATTTTATCTCTACCAACAAACATTTATCCCTTTCGCTGACATTTTCCCTGCTTCTTCCTATCACACATAACCTTATCACGGCGGCGCCGTGGCCGAGTGGTTAGACCGCTCGCCTTCCACCGAGGCGGCCCGGGTTCAATCCCAGGGACCTGCATGTGGGATTTGTGGTGGACGAAGCAGCGTCTGGGCGGGTTTTCTCCGGGTTCTCCGGTTTCCCCCACCATTCATTCCACCAACTGCTCCATCATCACCTTTCCTTTCATCCACTTCACCAACATTTCGTTTCATCTACTTCCTTCATGCTGGATGCTCTGTCTGATCCATGAGTGTCTACTCCTCGACGGGCCTCTGACCCCAGGCACCCGCTTGTAAGTCCTGGGGGGTGTAAGTCCTACATAAGAGGAGGGTAAACAGATAATGAATGAATGAATGAATGAATGAACATAACCTTATCCATGATCGCATCAAGTAGGTCGTGCAAGCGAAACAATACCTCCGGGAGTAATGAGCTCTTACTTCCATAGTCGTAACTTTTAAGAGTAAATTGTAATTGAGCTCTCCAACGCTAATTCCGGAGTAAATTGCTCCCGTAACAACCTACTTCCTTAGTACGAACTTCTTTAGTAAACATTACTTCCGAAGCAATTTACTCCAACATGGTGCACGCTGCCCAAAGTGTACAGGGGTGAAATAGAAATTGTGAAAGAGCTGCACCAGCGCATTTTCTTAGCAACTGAGGAAATTAGAAACAACACAGGGGTCTTCGCCAGGGTGCATCAGATCTGGTTAAGAAGGTGTGAAGCCTGTCTACAAGCAAATGGTAGACATATGGAACACTACCTCCAAACTCTTATTTCAAATTTACATCCTGGAGGCAAGTTAGATTTTTTAAATTAATCCCAATGTTTTCACATACTTGTGAATCCTAATAAATGCTAATGATTAAGGTTATGGTCATTTTTTGTTTCTAAAGCTACCAAGTAAATAATGGTAGTCTGTGACTGTGGAATTCATTATGCACAAAGAGCAGTGTTAATTTTGTTTACCTACATTTTTTTAAATATTTTGGTATCGTCACACATACTCAAGCACACAAATGTTATCAGTAACATTAGTGTTGCAAATTTCACCAACTCAAGTTTTTTTGCGCTTACAAGCTTATTGTTAAAGCATATTGGAGTAACCATTGGTGAAATTGCTTCTAAAATCTTCTGCATCATGTTATACAGATTCCTTTTTTTAGACCACTAATTACAAGATATATGTGCTGGCATGAAGCACATTAGTCCCATTTTAAAATGGGTATATTAAAAATAGAAGCGTACACTTCCCAGTTGGCCAAAACTATAAACAATTACATATAAATTTCCTTTACACATATTGCAGTGGAGTGTAAATTCACATTATAAATTATGCTTTCCTAAACGTTTAACAATTATTAGAACACATTGTTAAATTCAACACAGAATAATGGTGCTAATAATGTAAGTGTGTTTCACTTAAGAGTGAATGGAAGCTTATTTTCATTTCCAGCAAAGCAATTCTTATCACATAAATATCACTGCAGAATGGCATTGCATAATAATTAAAATGTAGCTTTTAAACTATACCTTTTTCACTATAAGTTGAAAGGAGAAGTAAACAAAACCTCTCACACTGCCAAGCGCATGGCAGTACCATGTGGAGGATGACGGGAACTAAGTACCCATGAGAAGAAATTGCTTCAGACAGAATGCGAATACAGTATATTGCCCAGCTTGGGGATCATTAGCTTATTGTCTTATTCCTATATTTTGCCTTACATCCTAAACTTCTAACACATAATGCTAAGAGTAGACAAATAAAAGTTATACCTGAACAGTTTTGCAACTGTGATTAAAGGTACTGGATTAAACTGCTCTTAACTTTAGGCTTTAGAAATGAATCATTTAATGACTAATATCAATATGATATCTTTATCCTTTATTAAGTATTGAGCTAATACAATACATTGGGCATGATCATCGTCGAGCCCTGGCTCCTATTGCTGATCATACCCAAGCTTCCACATTTACAAAACATGTATGTTGAGTTAGCTTCATATCGCTAACAGTTTCTCATTTAAAGTCACTGTACTGCTTAGTGTTCTTCTCCCATTCCCATCTCCTTCCCTTACTTCCTCCGATCGTCTTTGAATCTCCACTACCAGTGGGAAATGCCTACTATTACATGCAATTTAATACCTTTAAGAATACTTATTGTGTCCCCGTGCTGATCGACCATAACAACACTTGCTCGTTCATATTAAGAAATGTAACTCTCCCTCCTAGCCCTCTCCATGTTTACCGTCCTTTATATCTAAATCATTCACTTCACAATTTCATATAAATCTATCACTTGCTTATCAACACACTTGTCTTTACTTTGTCTAATTTGTTCGCTTCTAGATCATGTTTCAATCCCCAACATATTCATTCTATAATCACTCTCCCTCCCTATTCTAATATTAACTCCCCCATTATTATTGCTTCCGTATTCCCATACTTCTCTCCGAGCTTACTCTATTTCTATACGTAGGGCACACTTTCCTACTCCATAAATCTATTCCTTGGCTCCCTTGACGGTCCCGCTTTGTTTCTATCTAGAATCCGTAAACTCCCAATGGGTGTCTAATATCAATATACCACTTTTGCTTTAACCTTTTATGAGTCAACAAGTTAAGAAAATGATTAGCACTATAGATTAGAAAACCACAGAAAACAAATGCGACCCAAGCAACCTGAGCAACAATTCCACATCACTAACAAAGAAGGTCAATTATTGCTAAATAATGGCCAACAATATTCACTGTCTATTAAACGTGGGTACGTTTCACAGACTTTGTTGAAAGCATTTGACGCAATTGTCTTCTTTCCATTTCCGTGTTTATGTTTTTCACAATGGTAGAGGATTCTCAGCCATGACACTCATTTTTTCAACACGTTACAAAAGTACACTGGCTGCTTATCTGGAAACTGGAGATGAACTGCAGCGCCTGCACATAGCCTCTTAAACTCTCTGTTATAACAATTCATTTAGTTATAGGTGAATCTGAACAAACACATTTTATTTGATACATTGAATTGTTACAATAAATTTTAAATTTCTCCGCACGAGAATAACCACAAAATGTTACGATCTGAACCGATCTGTTTTATGTAGAGGAAGAGACAACATGCGAAGTGGGAAAAGTTGTAGTTTGACCACCAGCCAATGAGGTGCTCTTGTCATGTGGTTTTATTTACAACTCCTTTAAACTTAAAGTGAAACCACATTACATACATAGGTATTATGTGTATACAAACCTTAAAACTGTTTAATATCAGTAACAATTCCACGTGAGTTTATTACCTTATCATGGCATAAGCTTCTCAAACAGAATAGGCCAGATATTCAGGCCTTTAAACATATCAAATAAAATATTTGTAATTACGTGGGAATGTAGAATTTGAGGTAATGTTTACATACGGTGCAGTGAGCAATAACCTGACTTTTTCCCGGAATTTTTGTGGCGTCTCACGTGCCAGTGACAAAGTATCTGAATTTGATGCATGGCCAACGTTACTTAAATGGGTTTTTAGAGTGTTGGAATAGTTCAAAGCGCCACCAATAGAAGCAGACTACTCAATCAACAAGTTGCGCCACGTTGCCAAATACTCCTACTTTTAAATGCGATTATTTAGTTAACAGGGGAAACGGGTGAAAATGTGACCAAAAATGACAAAATTTCCCATTTTGTGTTTTTTGTATCAAAAAATACTGGGTGGTTCAAAGTACATATATGTAAAGTTTTAAAGCACTACAGTGCCTGGAAGTTGTTCTAATTACATCACATTTAAAGGTCTGTGCTCCTTAAATGTCCCTTAGAAGGCATGGCAGGTGATTGAATTGCTGCATGAAGCAAAAAATCCACTTTTTTTACCGATTTTTGTGTGATTTTTTCTGTGAAAGTTAATTTCTGATCTGTCACTGAGCCACTGTGATCAGTATAACATAGTAACAGTAGCTCTGCTGGTAGATATCGTGTGACATCAAGTTATATGTTGTATCATATACATCAGCCAGAAACAAGTGTAAATAATGTAAATAATACTGTGATGAAAGGTTAGAGGAGCAAGAATGTGATGTACAAAAGAAAACTTTAAGGTAGAAACAGCTGGAGGATAATTGTGAACATATACCTGCTGTAAATAATGAAGACTGTAAATACATATTGGTCGACACTAGTTTTACTGTCATCATTGGTAAGTGAAGACCTGAAGTGTAATGACCACAAACAAAAGAGCATTTGTACATAGGACTTGGCACCGAAAGCTTGGCTTGTGCCATAAATTAGAACTAATCTGCAGTGCTTGTAATGGAAAAAAAAAAAAAGAGTACAAATTACACATCTAAGCTGGACACTTCTAGGAAGGTCTGCAAGTCATTATTTCTCGTTAACTGCACATAAACTTTTACTCATTTTTCCTCACTTTAATTTTTGCTAAACGTTTGCTCATTCAAAACAAAATAACATCCACAAATTACGTGTTAAGAGAGCTAAAAATTTTACTGTACATTCTATAAAGCATAACAAAAAAACTGACATACGGGTTTCAGGATTAACTTAGTGCTTTTTGAGGTAAAAAAATAAAATGTGTGTAGTGATTGCAAAAATTTGAACATTTTTGCTATGGAAGTCATAATTTTTTTTAATTTCGCTTACAGTTAAGATATTACAAAACCCATGTGTCAAGTTTTTCTAAATGAGTTTCTGGTTTTGTAACACAAATTTCAAACTTTTTTTGAAAAAAGTGTGAAGTGTATTTCATTTTGAAATTTGCAAATATTTTGAAAGAAAATTTGCAATAATTCAAAAACTAATTGACATACAAAAATGAAACTCTGCCAAGTAGTTCCACATAACGCCCAAATATGTGTACAAAAAATTAAGTATGTAGCTTTAAAATTGTGCAAAATAGAAATTTCACCCATCTCCCCCCCCCCTTAACAGTGCATTTAATTACATAAAAGTGTTGGAGGTTTTTGTTCATCTACATCCACTCTCCCACCTCCCTCAGTCCACAGTATTATTTCACTTCCACCCTGTGTATAAATTTTCTTTCCACCTCTTCTTGGGACGTCCCCAGTGATCTCTTCCCATGGGGTTGGAATGGCATTATAGGGGATCCATAGTCTTAAATGACTCATCCAGTTCTGATAGGTGTGTATAAAATGAAAACAGGTTCCAGATCAAGTTCTGTCATTATAACTGCATATATGGTCCCATCTCATATATCCTGCTGTAGTTCTCATAAAACACATTTCATTTCATTTGCTATTATTCTGCTTTCTTCCATCCGTCTTAAGTGTTCATACTTCATCACTAGTAAGTAAGTAATTTATTGTGATACTACAAGTGCAATTTGTTGATACAAATAGAATGATATCAACATAAACCATAACACAAGATTTACAATTTAATTGTATATTTAAACTTCCTATCTCTAAACTGAGTTTCTGTAATCCCTGGGACCCAAAAGACTGAAATCCTGTGGTTGCCGGGCTATTTGGTCCTAGTTATAGCTTAAAATTCAATACCTACTATTATTTAATTTCCTTCTTCCCCTTGCTTCTTAATTTTCCTCAACCATTTGGCTCTTAATCTGTCTAAAAAGTTTCCTATCTCTATTATGGTTTTTCTCGATTTTACGTTCACAAGCTTTTTCCCTTCAATTTATTTTTTGCAAATTTGTCCACTCCTGTTTTTCAATTCTCTGCTTAAGTATCTTGGTTTCGTCACATTCCAATATTAGTGCCAATTATCATCTTTCATGTTACACAAAGGGCATTTCTCCCGATCACTCCCTATTCTTAAGCCTTTCAATTTCATCACCCCTGTTCTAGCCCATGCAAAACCTTCTTTTACTACTTTGTCACATATATCAAGATAATCTTCCCTGCTCCAGTCCATTTTCATTTCTCTATATGTTCCCAAAGAACTTTTCAAATTAAAACTTGCAAATATTTATTGTTTTTCAATATCTTCCAGTCTCAATCTAATTTCTTTCCAGAAACCATTTTGTAACAATTCCCTATCTCCCTACATATCTCCAAAACCAGTCTTCATCATAACTTCCTTTATCTTATTGAGCCAAGCATCTTTCTTAGTATGCCTTTCTTGTACTACAAACACTGATGTAAAACATTATGCTCATCTAGCTTTCTTATTCTAGTACAATATTTCATGACTCTTTTCACTATTTTTCCTCTATTTCCAATTCTTCCTAGTTCTACTTGTGCCACCCCATTGGGTGAACCTCTTGGCAATCCCAAAATTTGTTTGCAGAAGTTTCTATATATCATATCTATATTTGTCCATCCTTCCTCCAATCCACAAATCTCCACCCCAAAGAGCATCCTTGCCTCAACAGTTGACATACAAACTTTCTCTAACCATTTTATTTTCATCCCTGATATTTTGTCCATACATGCTTTTATACGAGGGTCACTCCAAAAGTAATGCACAACATTTATTTGTAAATTACATATTCATGCCACAGCTTAATTATTTTTACACTTTGTAGATACATCCCTTATGAGCATAATTCAATTTTTCCACATAATCCCCATCCCTCTCAACTGCCTTATGCAGGAACTAGGGTCTGTATACCTGCATGGTAAAAGTCTGGACCAGCACCTTTGAGCCACTGTTTAACAACGTTCACAAGGCAGTCATCATCTTCAAACCTCATTCCATGAAGGGAGTCTTTCAGTTTACCAAAGAGATGGTAATCACGTGGAGCCAGATCTGGACTGTAAGGCAGGTGTTTCAATGTTGTCCATCCATGGTTATCTGACTGACATATGGCTGTGCACTGTCGTGCAACAGAAAAATATCCTGCTTCTTCGGATGTGGTCAAACATGTCTCAGTTGAGCTTGGAATTTCTTCAGAGTTGCCACATAATGGTAGTTCCAAGGGACATTATGTCCACAAGCAAGAGTCCTTCAGAATTGAAGCCATAACTTTTCCAGCTGAAGATGCAGTTTTGAATGTTTTTCTTTGTAGGCGAGTTTGCATGATGCCACTCCATGGATTGCCTCTACATCTCTGGTTCAAAATCATGGAGCCACGCTTCATTCCTATCACAATTCTTGCAAGAAAGTCATCTCCACCATTCCTGTACTGCTCCAAATATTTGCTGCCCACTGTTTTACGTGTTTGTTTGTGAGCCTCTATCAACTTCCTTAGAACCCACCTGGCACAAACCTTTTTCAAATGCAACTCTTTCAGTATTCTACAAACACTTGCTTCCCCTATTCCAACATAGCGTGACAATTCTTTCACTGTGATACGCTTGTCAGCTGAAACCATGCCGTTAACTCTCTGCATACTGTCAGGAGTTCGTGCAGTGTGGGGTCTGCAGCTGCAAGGAGTATCCCAAATATTGGCATGCCCACTTTCACTCTAATCTGCTTGCCCACCGACTAACTGTAATGCGATTGACAGCAGCATCTCCATACACCTTCTGCAACCTTTTGTCGATATCTCCAACTGTCTTGTTCTCACAGCACAGGAATTCTATAACAGCATGTTGATTTTTAATGAATGTCAAGTGCAGCAGTCATGTTGAAGACATGCTATGACAGTGCCACTCATGGGAATGGGTTGAACTAAATTTGAACACAAGCAAGAAGGATGTATCTATGAACTCTGCAAATGCAAAGATGTAGAATGAAACAAAGATTTAAAACAAAAAAGTGTGCATTACTTTTGGAATGACCCTCATAGTTTTAATGCAAGTTTTCCTTTGGCTAGTACCATTTTCTTCTGCTCACTGCAGGTACCCTTACTATTTAATCTCACTCCTAAATAATCAAACTTTTCGACTACCTCAACTTCTCTTCCCTGCCAATATCATCTCTCGTCTCTAGCCTGTTACCTTTTTATATATCATAATTTTTGTTTTACTTACATTTATTCTTACACTTCATTGCTTGCAAAATCTATCTATTGCATTGATTGATTTAACTATTCCTACATTGGATATAGATCCTGCAACTAAATCATCTGCAAATAATAAATCTGGTATTTCATTGTTATTAATTATTGGCACATGCCTATTCTCCACCCTAATTGCCTCAATAATGTCATCTATAAACACATTAAACAATACAGGACTTAACCTACAACCTTATCTTAGACCTACATTATTTTGAATACTTTTAGTTATTTTATTATTAGCCATTCTTATATAGAAATCATTGTTAGTGTACCTTCTTTGTAAAACCCTAATAAAACGTGCTCATTCCTTTCTCGCTCAATTTGAACTACAATGCTTCCCAATTAATTGTATTGAAAGCATTTTCAGAATACACAGTAACATGTATAATCTCCCTCCCTTTTCTGGTAAGTACTTATTTACCAATGTGGTTATCACAAAAATACTATCTACTGTTCTTTTGTTTTGCCTAAAACCTGCTTGGAACTCAGAAAATTTTCCCCCTTCTTCTTCCCATTTTTGAACCCTTTCTGCCAAAACCCCCGTATAAATCTTGCCTAGGGCAGATAGTAAGCTAATTCCCTTATAGTTCATTAGATTGTTCATGTCCCCCTTGTTCTTGAATGTTGGCATTACAATAGCTGTTCTCCAACTCTTTGGTACGCTACCTCCTACAAAAACTTTGTTTACAATCCTCACTAGTAATCCTAATCTGCTTTCATTTGCACTCCATGCCTTCCAAAATTCTCCTGGTATTCCATCTATACCACTTGCCTTGTTCCTTTTTAATTTTTTTATTTGTTCCCATACTTTGTTTACTTCTATGCTGTCTAATGGCTGAATACAGTCTATATTTTCTAATTCCCTTATACATGACCTATTTGGTTGCTCTGACACTAAAAGATTTTCAAAGTAATTGAACCAACTTCTGGGCTTTTACTGTTTTCACTAGCTCTCCCCCTGAATATTCTTTTCACTAAAATCCATATTGTTTTTGTATCATTTGCTCTTGCTGCCTCCAAAACTTTTTGGTTCATTTTTCCCCCCATTCCTTCTTTTTAGCTTCTATAAGATTTTTATATCCACATCTTTCAATTATAAAATTCTCTCTTTCCTATAAATATCTCGTTTGCCTCCACTTTCTTAATTCTCTTAAACTCTCTATTTCATCTTTCTGCACTCAACATACCACTCCTTCTTTTTAGTTGCTTTACTACTAAGAAAAGTCTGTTTTATGAGGTCATAACAGGCCATTTGACCTAACACTTGTCTGGATTATTATTATTATTATTATTATTATTATTATTATTATTATTATTTACACACGGTTTGAAAGCCTTTGTTAAGCTGTTCCAACGAATCCTAATAATGCTGAAGACTTAACTACTGAGGAATATACAGTTATGATGAGAGGTTTATCTTCAACACTAAGACAATACAAGAAGTTTGAAACAAAATTATTACATTAAGGATAAATGGTGATCTTCATTGCTTGGGCTACCTGATATAAATTTAATAGATGAACCTTCATATCAATGCCCAAAGTTATGACAGCCTTTTGCGATGCATTGGTACTATTAAGTAATGCATTACCCAATGTGTATGCTCTCTTATTTCTAAGTAGCAGGCTCTATATACCCAAAGTTTTGATAGAAATCATTAACTTCTGTCAAAATTACAGATAAACCTTCATTCCCAAATTATAATCAGTAATAAAGTGAAGTGGGCTTGAAAAATTTAATGCCATGGCCAGGATACATTACCATGGGTCTTAGGCTTTACATGCTGATGTTCTACCACTGAGCTACCATGGTAAGATACTCATATGTGAATTGAAACTTATCTGATTCAAGTATCCTTGTATCAAATATTCGAGGTATCATACCTTAAAGATGTCTGGCAATGCTGGAAGTAATTTTTAATTTCTACTCCTGGCTGTGACACTGAATTTTTCAAATCTGATTCAACTTTCTACCTTGGTGCAAGACTGAAAGAACAATTATCAAACTCTGTCAAATGATTTAATAACCCATTCATTTCAAATTAATACCATGTTGAGGGATGTATTAGGTTGTGAAATAAATATTTCACAATATTTGGTGAAATGAAAAATATGACTTAACAAAGCTGCAGACGTATAATAATAGCAATATGAATATATGTGAAATTCATGACATGCAACACTGAATAAAAACACTTACCTAAACCAGCTTGCTATTACAATAAACAACTACTTCATTTTCATGGGTTTAACATACCTGTTTTATATAGTCATAAGGATTGCCTATCTTTCTCAGTGAAAATGGGCAAGTAGCATAGGCTCGCAAGGTGTAATAAATTGTATGCATTTTCTCATACTGTGAGATCACTAATGTATATCGTCGGGCACTGTCCTCTTTCAATATCAACTTGCATAAATAATGTGGGCTGTTGATTCTTACTCCATCAATATATGGTGGGGGATCATCTGTAAACACAAAAATAACTGAGGGTTACATCTGTGGCAAAATGTTCCAAGTTCCATTTTTTCCATAATTTTCTCTTGTGATTCCTGTTCTAAGCACTATGGTATATTTGCACAAGTGATATGGCATTAACATAGCCAGAAATGGTATAAAAATGATTGGTATCTAAAACAGTTCACATCTTGTTATTTGCATGACTTGTTTTCTTTCTCTGCTGCAAAAGATCCTTCATAGCATTTAAAACATTATGCAAATGGTATCCTTCAAGTATATAACAAAATTGAAAAATTTTGTGACACACAAAAGCCCAGCATCTATTGAATTTATAAATTACATTGTTTTCCTTTGCTGAAACTTTTTGAAAATTATCTCAAAAGCCTGTCTGACACAAAAAAAAAAAAAAAGAAAGAAAAAAAAAAAAAAAAAAAAAAATGCACGCACGCACACACACACACACACACACACACAAAGTAAATATCTCCTTTTTTATGAATTCTATAGCAAGAGTCTTACTCTCTTTCTTCTGGAAGTGTTTAGCTAATTTTCTGCTTTTGTAAATGTAACTTAAGCATACAAATTCCATAAAACTAAGCACAGGTGAGAAAACAAACTTACAAGATGCAATAGCTTGACATGTAAAACAAGTCACTGTTTAGTCGCTATAAGACCTAAGATGTTTAAGCAACAATAAATAAATAAATTTTAAAAAGAAAGTCACTGTCTAAAAGAAATTATACCTCACCTTTTTCATCACCACTTTCAAACTGATATCAGAAAAGGCAGCTAAATGTTAATGTTTAGTTATTTTGCTGAGGCATCACAGAGTGCCATTTTGCACCAACAAGCCAACCAACATTCTGGATATATTTATTACCCATAACAGCTAATACGTTCCAATCAAATAATACATGAGAGAAAGAAACAAATAAGTATTTTCCAATACAGAGAAATATCTATAAATGAAGAATAAAGTATCATGTTTCTGCAATCAAATACATTACTTCTCCAGCTCATGTCTTCCCATTTCTATGGTAGAATTACCTTTAAATTGCTTTCTGAACATTAATAATTTGTGCTCCCTTTAAAATTAAACAAAAACCTTGACAAACTCACTAGGGTAATAAACTCGCCGTCCCTCAGTCTTGTACACTAGCACAGTAATATACTCTCGATTCTCTTTGAAATCTTCAATTTGTGTGATATGACGTGTAAGCAATAACCATACTGCTCCAGTGGCTCCTGCTTCTACCTCCAAACGAAATTGTGGATTTTCTCCTATATTATATGCGTCCTTAATTGGCCCAATTCCTGCACGCCATTCCCTGCAACAAGCAACACACATTATTTCTAAACCAGGTTTTGAAAGATTGCAAACAATGTTCCACTTTTTTCATGCATATTTTTAGTGTATAAATACAAGGAAAGGAATACTGATCATCACATAGAGAAGCTCTTACTATGTTGAGAAACTTCACTCTGGAAGAAAGATAGAGATGAATTGCATGCATAAATTATATAAGCAGCAATTCTGCAGAAGATGGTCCTTGCATAGTGTTGCAGTTCGTAGTTCAGACCTGTAAAATATGTTTTGAGGGACTGAAGCCTTATTTGCTGAGGTTAAACTGCAGAATAGTATTGCTTAGTATAATAAGAACGTGTACATAGAGAGAAAACATCAGATGTAGCATGAATGTGTTTAAACATCTGTATTATAATATTATAAAGAATAAACGTTTGTATATGTGTGTGTAGGGTTATCTCAAAAATCACTCAACTGATTTTGATAATTCTTTCATCACTGAAAAGACCAAGTCTTTATGATGAACATGGGGCTATAAAACACCATCTGACTTCATTTCATAAATTACTTAAAGATTAAAAAGGATTTACAAAAGCCCTGAAATTGAATGCGAACACATTGGAGCTATAACAGAAAATGCTTGCGAAGAAGGCCTTGACTTAGTTGAAAATGTCATAAAGTAGAAAATTGTTGTTGTTACTCTACAGGATATGCTTGAAATAAGATCTACAGTGCTTTTCTTTTACACATAGGCCACCACATGTCAATTGGACTCCTGCTGAAACTGTTAAGAGCAACTGTTTCATGTTCTCTTGTTTACATTACAATTACAATGATAATAAGCACATACCTTATCATAAGAGATGTTGGAAATGTTGTCCTCTATCCATATACTTTTGGTATCTTCTCAGGAAATTTTCATTCACACTGCAAAGTTCAATACCTGAAACTGAGTGAATTTCTCAGCTGATGTTTTCTTTTAGTTCTTATAATGTATGGGGTTTGCTGCACACTCCTTATTTTTCAGGCTCCCTCATTGATAAAATTCACATACATTAAATCAGGGAATCGTAAGGGCCACAATTCTTTACAATCACCCTGTCTTCAAAATTTTCTGAATTAAATTTAATTATTCATCAGCTGCATGTGCAGTAGCAAAGTCTTGTTGGAAAAATCCAGACCAACATTCTGGTCAGCTATTCAAAAGTGGTGTGAATAAGTCATTCTGTACCTCTCTGCATTTACTGCACACCAATTTTTGCATCTGCAAGGTAATCTGGTGTAAAATTGGGTTTCTCTGTACTCCAATATCTGTTATTTTATGACGAAAACATAGCCATATAAATGGAGCTATGCTTCGTCAGAGGAGGATATTAAGCATGGGTCAATTACTCTATTATTTTGCAAAATCTAATTCCAGAAATTTACCCAACTCTGATGATCACATGTAAAATATGATGAGTGTATGCAACAAACCCCCATGCATTGTTAAGAACTGAAAGAAAACATCAGACAAGAAATTCACTCAATTCTGGATATTGAACTCTCCAGTGTGAATGAAAATTTCCTGAGAAGATGCCAGAAATGTGTGGATAGAGAAGAACAACATTTCCAACAACTCATATGATAAGGAATGTGCTTATTATCATTGCAATTACGATTTTACAATTTTATAAACGAGAACATGAGGCAATTATAGGGATATTGTAACTATTTCAGCAGGAGTCTGAGCTGCAGCAGCCAGTGCATGACCAGCCATGCAGTGGCCACAGTGTGAAGCAAAAGCACTGTATATTAATACTATAAAGAGAGACAGAGAGAGAGTGTGAGGGAGTGTGTGTGGAGAGGGGGCATATATGGGTGTGTGGTAATCTTAAAAACCACTTAAGTGATTTTGATAATTCTTTCACCATTGTAAAGATGAAATCTTTCTGATGGACATGAGGTTATAGTAAGTAATTTAGTAAGTAATTTTATTATTAACCCAGCTAATTGTACAAATTTACAACAATTTTACAAATTTATTCTTAACCCAGTTTCTAAAAATAACAATAAAAATAAAATAAAATAAAATATAAAGAAAACAAACCTCTTTAACTACTGGTATCCAGCAGTATGGAATACTGGTAGCCAGCATTCCTCCTAATTTAAAAGTACAATTATCAATTTATTTAATCTCCAATACTAACTCTAACTCTATCCTTGAGTTGCTTTACCTTGGACCCCAACCAACTCAAACCTTGAGGTTGTCGAGTTGTTGGGTCCTACTTGCAATATATCAAATAAAAACTACATAATTTAATACTGATTTACCTCTTCCTTGCTAATTTTCCTCACCCATTTTGTTCTTACTCTGCCCAAAAAGTTTTCTACTTCTATTATGTTTTTCCTAGGTTTTACATTTACTAACCTTTTAGCTTGAATTTCTATTGGTAAATTTAACCATTTTCTCTTCTCTATCCTCTTTCTAAGCAACTTCGTTTCTTCACACTCTAAAACTATATGCCACTCTTTAACTTTCCGGTGGCATAGTGGGCATTTCTCCAAATCAATCTCTTTTCTCAAACCTTTCAAATTCACCACCCCTGTCCTAGCCCATGCAAATCCTGTTCTTGCTGTTTTATTACATATATCAACATACTGTTCTCTGCTCCATACTACTTTTATTTCTCCGTATAATCTCAGTGAGCTCTTAAAAGAAAAACTCGCTAATAAATCTTTTTTTTCCATATCCTCTATTCTTGTCCTAATTTCATTCCTGAAACCTATTTGTAGTAATTCTTTAGCTCTCCAAATCTCCACAAAACCTAACTTCATCAAGGTTTCCTTTATCTTACCTAGCCAAGACTCTTTATGATTAAGTCTTTCCTACACTATCAAACATTGATGTAAAATGTTCTGATCATCAAAATTTCTAATTGTAATCCAATATTTTAGCACTCTTTCCACAATTTTTCCTTTAATTCCCATTCTCCCTAATTTGGCTTGAGCTACTCCGTTGGGTAATGATCTTGGTAAGCCCAATATTCGTTTACAAAAGCTCCTAAGGATCATGTCTATATTTACCCACCCTTCTTCCAGGCCCCAAATCTCTGCTCCATACAACATTTTTGCTCCTACTACAGTAGTATAAATTCTCACTATCGATTTTAATTGCATTTCTGGTAATTTATCTATACAAGTTTTGATGGCTTTCATTGCCATTTTTCCTTTAGCTAATACTATTCTCTTTTGTTCACTCCATCTACCATTGCTGCTTAATCGTATCCCTAAATAATCAAATTTTTGGACTACCTCAATTTCTCTTCCATGCAAATACCATTTCTCATCTTTCAATATGAGGCTATAAAACACCATCTAATTTCATTTCATAAGTTAGTAAAAGATTAAAAAGTATTTACAAAGCCTATGTGCTTGAATATGAACTCATTGGAGTTAAAAAAGAACATGAATTTTAGTTGAGAATGTCATGGATTAGAAAAGTTGTTACTCTGTAGAATATGCATGTAAAATAAGACAAATAGTGCGGATATTTCATTCCAACCAATATATATGTAGATAGTCATGATTTAGCAATTAAGAAATAGCAAAACAAAAGATAATCAAATCTGTTTACGATGCTATGATATGCATGTGATACCAATGCCAAAATATTTTAATAACTCTCATATAAGAAAGTTTTGTTTTATTTCCTTTGTACTTATGGTGTAATCAACTTTTAGCAGGGCATGTTAAATAATTGCATAAAGAGCAAAAATTGCTAACATTAGAAATTAGGAACCAATACACTTTTAAATTTACAGCTCAGAAGATTGTTTTCTCAACTTGCAAACTATATATTTTCCAAAGATGTTAATTTGGTGGTCTGGGAGTGCAAAATCTATATATTCACCTGCTTCACCACTATTTTGTTGTATATGTTAAGGGTTGGTTTTGTTTTGTTTAAGGGCACTCAACTTCTAGGTCATTAGCACCCTTTGTTAAGGGTTTCTGCATTATGTGAAAACTGTGTACACGTTATTAAATAATTAACCAAAGAAGATATAAGGGCCAAAATTTCATCTACTGTAATTATCTAAATAGTACTCAATCATTCTGACCAATGATTGTTCCACTGCCAAAGAGTAATTATAGGAAGTCTGACATTCCACTAATATTTCACATCTTTTTGTGTGAATATCAGGGTATTTTTTCCTCCATTATTAGGAATGGCTGGGTCGTACGAAATTATAATTATAAGGGGTAAAGGGGAGGATTCACCCTAAAAAATCTTATGGATCATTATACAATAATTTCATAAAGAATGGGGAGATAAATCAAATTAATTTGTCATGTGAGTTTAAAAAACTACCCAAGCAACATCAGGTAGCCAGCTAGTAAACAATAAACTGACAGACACAAAGTGATAAAGTGCTTATGAACAACAAAAATCCTCTGACAATATGTGAAGTAAATGAGAGCTATTCACTAATTATGTTTACCTAGTATAGTGAAATAAATACACTGAAAGGTTTAAAATTTGCACTAAACTTATGCCAATATTCATGTACAGCTGGCAGTATGTATCACACGTATAGAACTCTTTCATATTGTCCTTATGAAAATGTGCAACAACGCTTTAAGCATGTAACTATACATAATAAAACAACACATATTTTAAAATGTTATTTTGATTTCCAATTGGTATAAAATTGTCCATACTGATTAATTGCTTTTGCAAGAGCTAGCTGGAACATTGTAACCACAGTTTGAATCAAATGTTTTCATGAGGGTGAAGGAATTGAATGCTGATGCAATGCAATACCATAATCATATTTAACCTCAAATAAAATAAAAATCTGATGTGTTGCATTCACATGACTTTACCCATTCATCTTCTACAAACTATTCTTACCAAAGCTTATTACTATATACTTCTTGTTGGCCCAATACTGTTTAACCTATTCATAAATGACATTTTAGAGTAAGTTAGTAAAGTTAGCATTCATATGCCCACTATTGAGAATGTTGAGATCCCAGGATTATTATTTGCTGATGACTTAGTAATATGGTCAATTTCCAATATTGGCTTAGGGAAGTCGATTAAAGCAATATCTAAATTATGTAAGGAGAAGGGTTTAAAACTAAATATGCAAAAGTAAAAAAATCACGGTAATTAAGAGAGGAAACAAGTTACAAAATAATGAAAAATGGTATTGTAAAGGGACAGAAATTGAAGTAGTCAATACATTTGATTATTTGGGCCTAGCAGTAACAGTGGTTGGAGGGAACAAAAGAAGAAGGTGCTAGTTAAGAGAAGGTTAGCTTTAAAAGTTATTAGGAATACTTATAAAGTGGTGGAAAGAATATATTCGACAGTAGTATAGGCCAAAATGATGTATGGGTCTGAAATATGGGGTGGCTAAATTTGATTTGATTCACAGGAATTTCTGCAAACAAATTTTGGGGCTACCAAAAGGCTCACCAAATGGGGTTGCGCAAACTGAACTAGGTAGAGTTGAGAGCAAAGGAAAAATAATCACAAGGACATCGAAGTACTGGCTTAGGATCAAGAACTTGGATGAGAATAACATCTTGACACATGCCTAAATTTTCAAGACAAAACAATGAGGAGTAATACCTGGGTTAATAGAATCAAAGAGACCATGGGAAAAAATCAGATTGCGCATGATATGGTGTGACAGAGAAGTTAAAGAAGGGATTTTTGGAAAGAAGTCAAACAAAGAATTAAGGACATTGAAATCCAGGAGATATTTAGTAGTTTCAGCAACAAAACGTCATCAAGGATATACAGGGAGCTAAAGAAAGTGTGGGTAGAGAGAACTATGTGGATAAAGGCAACCAGAGGACGTGGAAGGGAGCTGCATGGGCCCAAACAGGGGTAGCGGAATTGAAAGGAATAAGACGCGGTCTGAAAATAGAAGAATGTCCAATGTGCGGAAGGCAAGATAATTATTGGCATGCGACTCTGGAATGCGAAGAAACCAAAATAATGAGAGGAAAACTTAGGATTGAGAAATGGGCTAATCTACCAATAGAGATAAAAGGGAAAAAGTTTATGAATTTGAAATCAAGGCAGGAAATCTTAAAGAGTTTGGGGAGTACCTAGGCAAGGTTAATAGAAAATGGAGGAAGAAAATAAACAATCTTGGGGAATCAGAAAGTATAGAAATATAATTTAAACCAGATAGAGTCCTAGTATGCCATTAAAGATAGTTGGGCCCAAAGTAGAACAACCGCAAGGTTGAAACTAAATGGGCCACTTGTTTACTCAGCAACTCTCGAGTAAGAGTCATTAGTATTTAGTATTGTGGGTTTTACTTTGTTTGGTCAAGAGATTGTAAATTAACATCATATATATTGTATGCATCGTATTACTAAGTGGATAATAAATAAATTCATTCATTCATATACTTCTTGTTAATCTAGATAAACCTTCAATACATACTTATAGATTTTTTTGTAGGTTACAGTAGGTAAAGCAATGGTTATATGTTTAAAGAGAATGTAGCTATTTGATGGCTTTGAAATTCCATGCTCTTTACGCGACCACGAGAAAAGAAAAAAAAATTAGTGACTTCCCATTGAGAAAAGCATAGGTATTTGAAAACCCAAATCAATAACTAGGAAAATGTCAAAAAAAGTGAACCCCACAAAAAACTTTTGTTTGACATAAATTGTGTGCATTAACAAGATCTACATTTTTGAATAGTACGATTTTGTCTATCTCTTACAGTTTGCCAATTATACAATAGTAATTCAGAGTGAAGATGACTTCCAGCTATTTCCAGAAAATTAAAGATAATCATTTTACTTGTCATGCAAATATCTTAAATATATGGTATTTTAATCAAAATCATGAGAGACAAGATTGAGAAAATAAAAAATACAGAACATTTTTCTAAGTAAAGGGCAGTTTGGGATGGGGGAATTTTCTGTAAACTCCTTGTGTCACATCCTTGAAAGATGCTGAACTTAAATACCAAATTTGGAGTTAACCAATTTTTTAGTTTTTAGTTTTGCTGTTCTCTATCTTTCTTGCACATGCACACAAAGACCTTTTTCTGAAAATGCTTTTTTTTTGGGGAGGGCATTCAGGGAGCCTCTAAACATTATTTCTGGTAAAATTCAGTATCAAATTTTTGGGTACTTTGAGGCATTTATTTTATTGAATTCTGATGCCCTGTAATTTTTTTATGTTTCTTGTTTATAATTATCATAAATAAATTTGTAAGTTAGTCAATTAAGTGCTAATGGAAAGAGTAATTAATTTCTGAGCAAGAATATTGTTTCTAGTTCATTCCTTGTTTTCAATTTTAATTAATTTAATGTATATTTCTATTCATATGTTCATGTATTACATGTAATATTAATTCCAATACTAATTTTAATCAATGCTTAAAAGGTGCAATGACACACAAATTCATGTAAAAAATCAGGTCTCGACAATCTTGTGAGACAAGGATAGCACTAGTTTCATGTATGTGGCTGGTCTGCACTATCATACACAACATGAAGCATGCTTTGGAAATTATGTAAACTAAATTTATAAAACCTTCGAGGAAGACACTGGATCATGAGTAGAATGTCAGGGAAGGAGAAACAAAAGATGATCCTTAGATACCAATAGAGCTCAAGTAAACAGGTATTAAATCATTGGAAAAACCAACATCTTGACCATTCATTACATTACATATCACATTGTATGAAGCAGACAGTAATGTAATAATAAGTGCTTAAATTTATAAGATTCTGCAAGCATATATATTGTGACACAGTAGCTATGGCCCAAGGTTATCCAGAGGTCGGCGCAGAGCAGTCACAGTAAACAAGATAACCACCGCTTGCCAGCGTAAACACCGAACGCGCTATTGGGAAATAACTATAACTTTCTGGAAGCTTCTTCTCACCCGCTCCTTAGAAAGTGTGTCAAAATAGTTCTAGAATGTTTGAGAACCTTCCACTGCATATATAAGGAAGTGTTCTCATGCAGTCCAGTCAGTGCATGTCAAGTGCGAGTTGAGTGGCAACAGTAGAGTAAGTCGCATCAAGTGGTAATAGCAGAGTGAGGCAAGTCAGTCAGTGCAAGACGTGGAGTAGAGTTGTTGAGTCAGACAGTGAGTGAGCAAGTTAGTGAGTGCGCTCTGGTGTAACATCAAGAGTGATTCTCTGAGCGAGTTAGTGATGACTATTGTGACATGCAACGAGTGCTACTGCGAAGCCATGGGTTGTGGAGGTCTTATGTTCAACTCTCAAGTGAAGCGAACCGTCCAGCATGGAGAGGCTAATTTACAAAGGAAGGAAGTGATGGAGAATTGAACTAGTTCACCTTAATGAAGTGACATTAGTGAAGTGAACTCTCAGTGAAGGTGAATTACATAAAAATGAAACAGTGACAGTGAGAACTGAGAGAAATGACAGTTGAAAAATTGAACTGTCGCAATATACCTCTCTCTCTGTTTCTCTCTCCCTTTCTATATATATATATATATATATATATATATATATATATATATATATATATATATATATATATAATTTGCAGTGTGTTAAATGCACATATAAAGAATATATGGAGATTAACATAACTGTATATTAAACTGTTATTATAATAAGGATTTTCTACAAATCTGAAAAATAAATATTCCTCACAGTTTTACAACACATTTGCATTGTTAGTGTAACAAATTCCTACCATCTTCCAATATGATGCCCTGCAGGTAAAGTAAGAGAACTCATCACTACCAAACCCATGAATATACATGTATTTCATAATGCATTTCATTATAAACAGTGTGCAACGTAAAGAACAAAGTAAATAATTTTTCATAGAAGAAAGCATTTATAGTATTTTCTTACAATTTCCTCTACTTACTATAAAGTAGTAGAGAAAGTAAAAATAAATGTAGTAATATTAGTGAGTCTGCTGAATAGTTTTAAAGAAAAACTTTTTGAATCAATATAAATATTCTAAATTATAAGAATAGAGTCACTGCATTTACAGGAAAAGTTGCTGGAAGGGTCTTTCATATGTGCAGAATAATTTCTGGTACATATATAATCTGTATCTATGCTTTTGGCAGGAAAATCTTTTAGACATGGCCCATTGGTGATTACAAAACTCACAGATGCTAAGGTTACTGTTTGTATTCAATTCTGGAGTTTAGTAAGTGTGTTAATCATTACACTCAAATGTCTTTCATTCTGTGGTAGACACTGGCATTATTTGTATCCTTTTCATCAGCTTCATTAATGTTTCAACAATAAATTCCTTTTTCTTCATTGCTTGAACTGACAAAATTCTTTAAAAATGCTCACAACAATGGAAGTGCCAGTGTTTGAGAGCATTAATTTCAAAGTGTTACATAAGAACTCAACTTTTTTATTACCAAACACATACTTTGCTTTTTCTGTGGGCAAGCATTTTATTTACAACTTCACATATTTTAAAAAGCAAACTAGGACTGGAAACTCTTGTGGTCATATTATCTGTTAATCCTTGAAGAAATTGTTGCTTGAAATTTGTGAATGATACCTTAGCTCTGTCTGAAGGTTCGAAAATATTCTGACCTTTGAATGTTTTTGTAGCCCAGTATTCAACTTGGGCAGTTTGTAGATGAGGAACACTTTTATCTTTCACTGCAATCAATATAAAATTTAACTTCTACAAAAGCAGTTATACCAGACACAGAGAAAGTAGTTTTATTGTTTTCAGAATGTCCCTAAATAAATTTATTAAATTATGACATTTCACGAAGTCATTTTCTGGAGGAATTCAAGACATGTTGCTCTGCTTCATGAAGCAGTTTTTTCATTTTTTCACTTTATTATATACTTGATATGATGCAAAACTTGCTTTAGCTTAGCTTTTAGCTTTACAAAATTATGTCATAGCAATCTTGCATAAGTGGAGTTGTTTGTTACTTGTTATTATGATAATGAGTTGTTGATCAATGTTTACGTGAAGTCAGCATTAGCTTAATAGCCAAAGAGATATACAGAGATACTGTTTTCATTAGTGATTTGTCAATAACATAGTTTCCTAAAAATTGCTAACCCCCACTTCCTTGTGTAGCTTGAATAAAATTTATGTCTAACATTTTCCCTGGTGTGCTGCAGTTTTGTCTGAGGTTCACTATTCCCGGCATTACTAATTATTTTTTATGTTTAAGAATTTGGAAATTAGTGGATGGTGCACCACACTGTTAAGTTTCAGCCTTAGACTTAGAAAATAACAGCAAAAGAATAAGCGACTCAGTCTTAACACTGTAAGACTGAAATCTCTTTGGACTCCCTTCATAATAAACTGTAAGGAGAATGTGGCATATTAATGGCTCTATCATCTTTACTCTTGACATCCTTTTGATTTATGTACCTGGTAACATTTAAAGGGTAGTTATATTTGGACTAGTGCCCCGGCTCAAGTATAATTATGCATCCTCGCATCTCTCACATATACTTCTCTCTTTTGGTTGATGTTTAATAAAATGTGTCCATGAAAAGATTTTAAAATGGAGTGGAATAGACATAATATCCATTACTTCATGTACCATAAGTTCCAATTTATAATTCAAACAAAAAATACTTGGAATATTAGAATTAGATATCATAAATGTATGTAGCTACTTCATAAATTTCTTGAAAATTTGTGGTTCTATTTGAAGAAAATCCAACCAACTGCTTAGAGAAAACTCTTTTTGGAAATAACATAACAAAGAAATCAAGATGTGATACTACGTTATCAGCAATGGCTTTTTCTATTAATGAATTTAGTTATACTATTCCAATACAAAAACAACTATGCTGTGAACCATTGTAGATGCAGTGAACATAGATCATTTAGCATTTGTTTGCTTAATTCATGCTTTCATTTAACAAAATGCTGAAAACACAAGAGCAATCAATTATGCCTTCAATAGGACAGAATGTATTCACTAAGATGTACTATATTTGCACAAGTCTGATATAAATGAAGCATACTTCCAATGCCCAATCTGTTCAACTTTGCAATTCACACAAGCTTTTGAACAATAAGAATAGAATATCTTTTTAAACATGAGATACACTCTTCTAAAAGCATAAATACCTCCCTTTTCTCTTCATTCAAAATTGATTCACACTTCAAGTGAAACTTGCTCTTTCATGATCACTAATTTTATATTTAACTTTTTACTGTTTATACATTCAACCTTTCATATAAGCCAGATCAACATGCATTTTACTGTCTTTAAACGTATCATACCAAGAGTGATTTGTTTTCCATTTTTAATATTTCATTTAATCTATAAATCTCCTGATTAGGCTGTCACATGCTTTACTGGCACTTTACTGAAAATTTTATCTGATAAGTAGAAGACCTATTGGACTGGATAGAATGATGACGTAACAGATCAGTTAAGCTGAAACACTTAAACCTCTGATTTACTATATTTCCAATCTTCATTAGTTCTAAAAAGACCTCTTCCATTTATTAGGGTTATTATTCCCTCTGTCCCAAATTATGGTATAGATACAAGTTCAAAGCATGAAATTATTTTGCATGCATAATCTATTACCTACTGCATTATGTACAGTATTTTAACAGGCTTTCATTGTCCAGATGTGACCACTAGCAGCCTGCTGAACACAAGACAAGCAGCATACTCATCAAGCTATATTTGTGCACGAGTCAAACAGGCACCAGCAGTGGTGTTTGGGTTGAGTAATCCTGCCAAATTGGAGAATAGAAAGAAAAGAACAACCACTGACCAAAAAAGTAAAACTTTGCAGAGGGATGCTACAGTGCGGTTGTTTTATGGTGAGGTCCAGATCGCACATATGCGTGCTCTGCGCATTCTCTATTACACTAGGGGTTTTTGTTCCAATAACTACTGCATTACTTACTCATGAGTGATAGTAACATGCAGTATAATGAATACTAACTTTGTTATAAGTGGTGTTGGAAGTAATGTCCATCTGCATGAAGACATTTCTGGTATCTTTGGATGAAATTTCCATTCACACGCAGATGTTCTTCTTGCATAATGTTCATAATTTCTGTTATTATATTGTCCTTAAGTTCATCTATTGTGTATGGATTGTTCCTATAAACTTTATTTATTAGAATTTCCCACATATAGATGCAGCAATTTCATCAATTTTTTTCCCTGTTAGAACATCTTGTTTTCATTCCTTAGGTTTAGTGCTTAGCAATTCTGTTGTTCTAAACTTATTCACCTGATGTCTAACAGTTTCTCTACCTGGAAATTTCTCCTGAAATTGTCTACAAACACCTGAGCAGTGACTGAAGCACTGCTGATAAAGATAATCTTGAACACGTTGTGGCAGTTATTTTAATTATGGTCATTGCTGTAGATTCTTTAACTAATCTTGAGCAATGAAACCTCATTTATCATCAGGGCGTTGTTACAGGTGATATCCAAAGTAATTTAATTCATTTTATTTCCCAACTTGAATGCATTATAATAACTCTTGCTGACTTATTCAAACACATATATATTCACAATTACTGAGAATGATGAGCAGATCTGTCTGTTATGAGTGTTGGTGGAATACTAACTCATCACCACTAGAGCAGGAAGGTTATTTATTTTTCTTGTAATCTTTTATTATATCTACTGCTTTCTTTATAGAGAAAATAAAAAGTTTATTTCTGTTTATTTTTCCATGGCTATCTAAAGTAATGAAATAAATTTTCTCTGTTTATAAATTTAGTTAAGGTTAGCCATGACATGTTCTAAATTACTATTATTTTAATAAATGAGTTTAAATTCTGGATGTATATGTATTAAAAATGCAAATTTTCATAAATAAATATAATAATCAGAATAATAACATTAAAGATGTGTGAATAACATAATGCACAAATGCATACAATACTACAATAAACAATTCCTGTATTAACCAGCACATACATGCACAGGTAAGTCAGAATAAGTGATTGAATATGTATATTTCCGTCATGTCATGCACCACCAGTTGCACATCAGAAAAGTACCAAGATCACTGCAGTACAGCTTGCAATGTATATAGCCACTTTGTGGCCTCACCATAAAATGGCCATACTGTAATAAGACAGCAGTTAAAAAATTTAAGTCAAATCACTGAGTATATCTCAAATTTGGCATTGAGCTAAACTGCAGTATGATAAAGGTATGTTATGCGCTGATGTAAATTCTAGGAAGAGAGCAAATTGTAGTTGTTTAGTTCTGAAGAACTAAAAATAAAGGACATTTCTTTACACAAATGTGGAATACTGAGAGTTCTGTCATGTGCTACTGAAATGCCTAAAAACTCTGTTTTGGTATTAAAAAGAGGACTAAACAATCAAAAGGGTTTCATCCACACTGAAGCCTGTTCTCACAGAAGATAACCAACTTGAACATCTACCATCCTGCTTGTCTATGGTGGAGGGTAAAGGTAAATCAAAGTCATGCATATTGATGATAAGTAGTTCTATTTCACTAAGGGCCAGCAAAAGCATTATCTCAATAGATAAGGAGTCTCATCAAATTTTTGGGTGGAATACAATACCTCTCCTACTTACTATACATATGCGGAAAGTAAAAACAAACTTATCATATTAACACTTTTTTTTTTTAACCTCACAACCTTTATTTATACTGATACACTTCATTACAAATTCTTTAATTAAACTGTAAAAAGTTGGTAATTTCATTACTTACTGGTGAATACAATATGTATAGGAGAAGAGTCCAGGATTCCAGTTCAGGTAGAAGACATCATAAAATTTTAGAATTGAATCATAGTCAATCCAGAACACTCCATTATCAAACATAGCTGCACTGTTTGGATCAAAATCAAGAGCCTGCCTTAATTCAGGAGTCCAGTGTCGTGTATCCAACTCTGAATAGTTACCTCGCCATCGAACATGAGACCAGGGATTTTTTAATTTTAACAACCTCAAACCCTGTATTGAACAATCAGTGAATAATCAGTGTAAGAAACATTTTTGCTTGGAAAAATAAGAACATAGTGTGGGTTTTGAAATCCATACAATTTCATACAGCATTACAAATAGACATCTGATAGTAAAACAACAAAAAGTGATTGTTAACTAATAGTATGTGGTTACCAAGCCTGTTTTTAATTTCTAAATTATCCTAAGAACCATTCTAAGAATAAGAGTAGATATCCTTCAATTTCAATAAAGGATTTTTATTTTTTTATATACAATAATTTCTTAAGCTTTCTTAAGGTCACTTAGACAACATTTAAATGAAAAATAAAAATAAAAAAGGAAAAACAGTTTTGATTACATCACAGAAACCTAGCAAAATCCAATTTTGACTGCAAATAATTTATGTTTCACAGAAACTTGCATGTGTGGAATACTTATTTTTATACTTGAAACATACATATCAAGAACCCCTGAAACACTGACAAGAATAGTCCTGGGATAAGGAGTTTTGTGGAAGTTAATTTAAAATTAAGACAAAAATCTGATGTGTTACATTCTTGTGACTTTCTCTATCCACTCTTAAACTATTGTTTACAAAAACTTATTTTTCTGTCTACTTCATGTTAATCAAGATAAACATTTGGAGAAATGATTTCATTACACGTTTTCTTGTAGGTACATGAGATACAAGAGCTGAAGCAACAGTCAAATCTTTAGAAAGCAAGTCACTATGTGGTGGCTTTGAAATTCCTCTCTTTACATGAGCACGAGAAACAATTAAATGGCTACTTAGCACTTCAAAAAAGTATCATAACCTATATGAAAATTCAAACCAATAACAGTAAATATCTAGGAATAGTTAATCCGACAAAAAAAAAAAAATGTATTTTGCATAAAGTGTCTTTAATGAGATCTAAAATTTTCATGTGGTAAACTTTTGTCCATCTACTATATTTACCAGTTACACAAAATAGTACAAAATTCATTCATTTATGTGTCTTGTAAATCTCTTTAAACTTTACATATTTTTATCAGAATTGTCAGGGCCATTTTTCAGAAAATCAGCAATAAAGAACAATTTTCCATGTAAAAGGCAATTTGTGGGGTGACAGGATTTTCTTGAAAATCTTCACGTTGTATCCCTAGCAGATACTGGAGTTAATCCCAAATTTGGTATTAATCTGAAGTATCATTTTTGGACTATTCTCTCTGTCTATCGCTTATCTTTTTCTAAAAAGTTTTTTAACAAAAGGACTTCAAAACATGTATTTCTGGTGAAATCTCAATATCAAAATTTTGGGTGAAATACAATGCTTCCTCTGCTTGTTATAATTAAGCAATAGAGAAAGCAAAAATATAGAAAATTTAACATTATCTTATAAGCTTTTCATTTTGTTTAATTTCTTATACGTCTTGTGATGCATATGTTAGTAGCAGTTAGTAAATATTGTAATTACAGATACAACTGGGAGTTGAACCCACAGAACACATATTTTTGGCCACATTTTCTTGATCCTACCGCTGGGTCTAAAATGTTGTCCAGATCAATAAATAAATTATATTGCATTGAAAGGATTGAAAATGTGGGGCAGAGGGTTTGACTTTTTATAGCAGTAAGGTAGCCCATAATTTTCGCCACACTGTAAGTAAACAAAGTTTTGTCCAGATAGAACAAACTGTGAAGATTTTTAATGTAAGGGGTTGAAAATAAGGATAAGGAATAGTTCACAAATGTCATAAGTAACATCTAATTTGTGGTCCTAAAGTGCAACATCCTAAATTTGGGTCAATTAATTTTTTAGATTTGTGAGTAAAGGGTTGAAGAAATTAACCAAAATTGGTTAATTTTTTAAATTTTGTTGAAAATAAGCGTGAATTAGTTCTTAAAAGTAGTACATGGTTAAAACAAAAGTGATGGTCTTGAAAAATTGCAAAGTAATCCATAATTTCTGCAGGATCCTACAGCACAAGTGCACAACAATACATCCAGATAGGTCAAAACATGTATGTAAGTATTTGAAGTAAGGTTAAGGGAAGCTTTTAAAGTTGTAGGGTAGCCTATCAGTTTTGGGTCTCAAAAGCTAAGTGTCCAATGCTGTGCCCAAATCATAACAAAAATATATGAAAATTTAATGAAATTATAGAGACTTTGAAGGTATATTTCGTCTAACATCCCAATTATGAACATTTAGGTCTGAAATGCAATTGAAAAAACCTTCTGTAATTACAATAAAAGAAAAAAAAATTAAAAATATTTCCTGATGTTAATATTTAACCCTGTTCTTACTATACATGGCACCACATGGAGTGGGTACAGATTATACATGAAATAGTGATAATTGGGAAAGGAAATCTGGGAAGAAAATGTTCCAGGGCACATTTATTGGACTTCCCAAAATTTGCCAGTAATGAGGGGAAAACCACATGAAACTGAGACATATAAAAGGAAAGCCCAATTAAACCAATTTTTACTTCCTCTACCATGCACTTATAGGTACAGATGACATTGCATTTCACCAATAAATTTGATACTGAGATTTCATTAGAAATATATGTTTTGAGACCCATGCATGCATGCGCATGTGTGATTTCAAGAAAATCTTCCACCCCAAACTACCCTTCGGATGGAATATTTTTCGACATTTTTTACTTTCTCAAAAATAGCTCAAACAATTTTGATTAAAATGCCAAATATTTAATGCATTTATATGACAAATAAAACGTATATCTTGAATTTTCTGAGAATATTAAATCTAACATGGAAGGAATTTTGTATAACCTTTTTTGTGCGTGCGTGTGTGTATGTGTTTTTTTATGTTTTTATTCACCAAGAGAATTTTCTTACAAATTCATGGCTTCGTCAAGATTTAAGTAATATAGTGAGGAATATATACAGGAAATATACATTTTACAGTAATACAGAGCATACATATTAATTATGAATGGCATCAGCGGCGGCGGCGGCAGCAGCAGTAGTGTTTGAAGTATTCAAAAAACTCTTCCATACTTAAAAAGTTTGCTTAATTAAAAAAAATTTAACATTGTGTCTAAACTTAATTTGATTACAAACATTTACCTTATTTGTAATGAGGTTGTACATTTCTATGCCCTTATGCAGTATTGAGTTGGCCTTTTTCGTTGTTCTGGCTGTCTGTAAGTATATTTTATTACTGTTTCTAGTGGAATGTTCATGTACAGTGTTGTTCATATTGAATAGATGAATGTTGTTCCTTATAAAGCATACAGTTTCTAATATATACAGACTTGGTAGAGTAAGAATATTATGTTGACGGAAGTGTGGTTTATATGATGTTATCCTACTTAGGATTAGCATTAGCCTAATTATTTTTTTCTGTAGTATGAAAAGAGTGCTTATATCACTGCCAGATCCCCAAATAAATATACCATAGGCAAGTGCAGCTTGTACATAAGATGAGAGAGGACAAATTGTAAATTTTGTGTTGTTTACTTCACCACGTTGTGGATAATGTTTCTCACGTAATGTTGCTTACCTCACGCGTGGAACCATCTTGTGTGACGTCATTCGTCGGTCGCCTGCTAAATCCATCTGGCGTAGCAATCTATATGAATTAGTTTTAAGGTTATGTATATTGTCTTCCGGCTAGCTATTTAGGTAGGCATTTAATTCTTGCAGGGTGTGAAGCGGAAAAGGAATCTTTTATCCAAAAATTACTAGTGAAGAAATGTTTTTTATACTGTTTTATTGTCAAACACGTGCACTAACACTTTCACAGATTTGTCTAGATAATCGCCATACTGAAACTGTTTATAATAACTTCTCACTTTTAACTCACGTACTTCAATTTTTGTATATAAGTGACTTTGTAATATTTTAGATCTTTAATGATTTTTACTGCGCGTAACTTGGTGAACCGAGCGGCCAACGTGTAATGTACGGAGAATTTTGTATAACTGCGGAAGACGATGTGTAGTGCTTCGTGAATCTTGCCGAACTGGAGGACGATGTGTACTGTGTCGAGAATCTTGCCGAACTGGATGACGCTCGCTTTGAATCTACACTATTTATAGACTTGCCCCAAGATACACCTAAAGATTATAAATGAATTACCATTGGCTAATAAAACGCGCCAACATTAGCGTCTATTTTACTATCCAATGAAAACCATTAATACATATTACTTTTATAGAATGTTCTGGAAGCTTTTTTTTTTACTGAAAAGGCGCGAAACATGACGTAACTTCCTGGTTCCCGGTAACGATAAACAACTCACTCCCTTGCTAAAGTATTGTGTTATTGTTAACAGTTTCAGTAGAGCCGAAAATTATTATTTACCATTAATAATTACAATTATTAAACCTCTGAAATCAATGTTACATAAAAATACATATTCATATTATTATCGTTAACCACATCTGAGTAATTTGTGATACAAATTACCGTCACATATGCCCCACTAGAAATATAATTATAAATATTTATAACCTGTTTAGAAATTTTATAATTTTGTTTTTAGTCTCCTAAATCTTGTAACACACGCTATCACTTTCACTTAACACTTCACACGCATTTAACACACGACATATGTTTTATCTCGCCACTACTTACTGGCTCTGGTTTAATTTGTTTTGATATTAATCTGTCATTACAATAAATTTTTTTTTTATAGCAAATACTTTACCCTAAATTATTTAACTAGTGTTACAAAAAATGGTTTACTTTCTTATATTGTTACCAAAAATTTATCAATTCAAGAATTTTTTTGTAATTACCATACATATTTACCAAAATATTCACCCTTTACACAAATATTTACATCTCTTAAATCTAGATAATGCTTTACATTTTCTGTTTACTACACAAGTATTTGTTTTAAATTATTTTTACCATTTTTGTTATTTTGAATTTTATTTTAACAATACTCTTGTAATAGTATTCATGTACTTTACTTTAATATAACATCTTAAGTTTCAATCTTTGCATTCTTAATTTTTTAAATCTGGGAATTGTGTTTACGTACTTTTACTTTAATATCATTTTAAGTTTCAATTATTACCTTCTTCTTTTCAAATACTGTTACAGTTACTAAAAATTTCATTTATTTATTTATTTATTATTTTTTTTTTTTTAAAACATTTCTTTTTTTTTTTTTTATAACTTATTTCTCTTTTCAAATGGCATATATATTTAGTTAACCCTCTTACGTTCCAATACATTTCTATGCAAGTCGTCTTCAACTATCCAGCATTTACTTTACATCACATTGCTATTTACCCTCCTGGATCAAATTGTGTGTGGCTAAACATTACTCGTAGCCGTAACCTAACCTTCAAATTGTTCATGAATAACCTCTTGCATTCATTTGACATTTCGTTCCATGATAACATTTGAAAACAGTCTACAGTTTCTTGAATTACATATCCTTTAACAACTTTCATTTTCAATTCTTCTACCATCTCTTTACTTTGAAAGTACTCTGATAAATCTGTACTAAACTGTACTGGACTGGAGTTTTCAATTTGAATATCTTGATACAATTTATTTCTTTGCATTACTGTCTCATTCTGTATTTCTGATATCTCCCCTCTGAAATTAACTTGCGCCTCATTTACATCTACGTTCATAACCTCTTTCATCTCTCTTAGCTCACTTGAAATATTACTCACTTGACTGCCTAACTCTGTACATTCTACATTAACCTCACTTTTAGTATTAACCTCACTTTCTTTGTTATCTCTTTCCCTACTCATGTCTAGCATTTTCTTTGAAATTTCTCCTATCTCACTTCCTATTACTTCCTCATTTTCATCTCTCATTTCTGGCATACTACTATTTAACTTCCTAACTTTCTTTTCAATTTCTTCACTGCTTTGATCTACTGTTTGCTCTACTTTCTCATTCCTCCTACCAATACTTTCAATTGATTTCCTGTTTTGTTCAAAGCTTTTACCAATATCTTCTCTTAACTCCCTATTATTCTTTTGCATATCTTCCCTTAATTGATCTGTAATACTCTTACTAATATCTTCCCTATTTTGATCTATTTTCTTTTCTAATTTCTCAATATTTTCCTTCATTTCCCTACTATTCTCATTATTCTTATCTAGTTTTTCACCAAATTTTCTAAACATTTCCATAATCATAATAGTATCAGGATTAACATTTCCTGCTATTCTATTCTCACTTTCTGCACTAACATTTTCATCCTCAAATCCCAAAAAATCTGGGCTATTCCCTGTACTTTGTATTGGATCACAGCTAACTATTACACTATCTCCCTCCATAATTATTTCCTCCGTATTATTGGTAGCCATTGTTTTTATTATCCTACCACTTCTCAGTCTCATTTAATTACCTTTTTGATGCTGTCTGATGCTGCAGTTTTGATGTCCAGCGTTCTGCCCCATTCTCCTAGGTTTGTATGTCGCTTCTGCGTTGTATCGTGATGAATCTACGTCGTTTCGATGTTTTCTTGTAGCTGAATTACCCTTCTGTCTCGGAATCTGCGTCTATAGGTCGTTTCACTGCTGCTTTCGCCTCTCTGGTTATTCTTGTTCCTTTCCTAGTCGTCTAGCCTTCCTTTCCTAGTTGTCGCCCCACGTTGATGCGCCAATTTGAGAGAAGACAAATTGTAAATTTTGTGTTGTTTACTTCACCACGTTGTGGATAATGTTTCTCACGTAATGTTGCTTACCTCACGCGTGGAACCATCTTGTGTGACGTCATTCGTCGGTCGCCTGCTAAATCCATCTGGCGTAGCAATCTATATGAATTAGTTTTAAGGTTATGTATATTGTCTTCCGGCTAGCTATTTAGGTAGGCATTTAATTCTTGCAGGGTGTGAAGCGGAAAAGGAATCTTTTATCCAAAAATTACTAGTGAAGAAATGTTTTTTATACTGTTTTATTGTCAAACACGTGCACTAACACTTTCACAGATTTGTCTAGATAATCGCCATACTGAAACTGTTTATAATAACTTCTCACTTTTAACTCACGTACTTCAATTTTTGTATATAAGTGACTTTGTAATATTTTAGATCTTTAATGATTTTTACTGCGCGTAACTTGGTGAACCGAGCGGCCAACGTGTAATGTACGGAGAATTTTGTATAACTGCGGAAGACGATGTGTAGTGCTTCGTGAATCTTGCCGAACTGGAGGACGATGTGTACTGTGTCGAGAATCTTGCCGAACTGGATGACGCTCGCTTTGAATCTACACTATTTATAGACTTGCCCCAAGATACACCTAAAGATTATAAATGAATTACCATTGGCTAATAAAACGCGCCAACATTAGCGTCTATTTTACTATCCAATGAAAACCATTAATACATATTACTTTTATAGAATGTTCTGGAAGCTTTTTTTTTTACTGAAAAGGCGCGAAACATGACGTAACTTCCTGGTTCCCGGTAACGATAAACAACTCACTCCCTTGCTAAAGTATTGTGTTATTGTTAACAGTTTCAGTAGAGCCGAAAATTATTATTTACCATTAATAATTACAATTATTAAACCTCTGAAATCAATGTTACATAAAAATACATATTCATATTATTATCGTTAACCACATCTGAGTAATTTGTGATACAAATTACCGTCACAAAGAGAAGTATATAATTTTTAGTGTTTTTTTGGTTACAAATGCCTTTTAAAACAGATATTACATAGTGTGCTCTATTTATTCTTGTTGTAACATTCTTAATATGGCTTTTCCAATTTAGGAGTTTATCAACTGTGATTCCCAAGAATTTTGTTTCAGAGACATACTGTATGGTTTCATTATTGTATACAATTTTTGGTCCTACTGATTTGCTACCTCTAATGGATTGTGTGATGCACATACAGCGAGATTTTTTCCCATTTAATATTAATTTATTTGTAGTTAGCCATTTTGCCATACTAGTCATTACATTATCAGCTTGACTTTGCAGGTTGGTGCATGTATTACCCTGGAGAATAAGATTGGTATCCTAATATAGTCTCAGCATGTGGTATATTGACAGGCAGATCATTAATGTATACTAGAAAGAGTAAAGGTCCGAGATTAGAGCCTTGGGGAACTCCACATCTAACTATCTTTGTCTCAGAATTTACATGGCTGATGCCAGCATTTATTACTGTAACCTGTCATTTGTTAGTTAAGTAAGATTCGAACCATTAAACAATACACAAAAACATACTACACAAAAATGTAGATTTCTTTACAACACCCAATTTATTTAAAATAACATTTTTTTGAGGCATAAGTCATTTCTGAAATATCCGTTATTAATGGTTCAAATTGTTCAATACTTCATCATTCTTTTAAAGTCCTGTCGATATTCAGGTGTTTTTTGCAATTGCATGGAAGGAGTGATGGAATTTTAAGACCAGCCTATAGTATCCAATTTCTGAAAACATTTGACTATCACTGTTACCTTTGCATTTATAACAAAATGTGTAGTATAGCTATTTCTGCAAAGGTTTATTTTGATTAAAATGAAGTAGATGGAAAAATAAGCTTTCATAAGAATAGTTTGTATACTTACTAATAAATGATAGAGAGTAGAGAAAGTCATGTGAATATAATACATCAGAGTTTTTTAATTTTTGGAAATGCCTTGTAGCCTATATTCACCAAATATTTTCAATCTTGAAGGAATTATCAAAAAACACAACAGTTCTCCCTCTTTATATTATTGGTGTGGATTCCAGGAAATGATTGGAAAGTAACAACATTTGGTTCATTTATTTGCATCTGGGCTCATTAAACCAAATAATTTAGCTATGCTATGTAGTTGGCTGGTGATCCACTGGAACATCTCTCATAAGAAATCTTGTGGAACGATGGTACAAGGGTGTATGTAGATAAAAGTGTGGAAGCTGCTATGTGGGTTTTTAGTTTAGAATTGAGCGCAGGGGCGAAGACCACCAGAAGGGTATGATACTCCTCCATGCATCCTCTTCCTAGTGGGTTCCACTCCATCATTCCCTGGCACAGCTATGAAAATGTTAGCTACAGTGAAGCTAATGATGAAACACTGAACAGGAAGTCTGTGAAGTCAGAAAATGCGCAATTATAATATGTGAATGTGTTTCACACAATGAGCATTTAATGAATTTCTCACATTCAAAAACGCTTTTAGAAATACTTTATATAATTGAAGATTAACAACTTTTTGCTGTAATATGTAGGGCGATGAAACCTTTTTCGGAAGGCAAATTTTTGAAGAAAAATCTACTAACAGCTGCAGAGAAGCGTGTCCTTCACTGGCAAATTCCTTCAAAGCTATTAGTTTATCTCATACAACGTGGCAGAGAGGATAAGGAAATGATTCATAACCCAGAGGAGCAATTATCATCCAGAACTTAAATTTTAACATTTTATTCATTAGCTCTGGATGAAACCACAGATCGGAAAGACATGGCGCAACTGGCCATATTTTATTCTGGGTTTAAAATCTATGAAGACTTCCTAGATATGGCATCTTTAAAGGATTGCACGAGTGCAGAATATCTTTTTGAAGGATGTGTAAACATAATTAACAAATTTGAGCTTCCATTGTAAAATTTGGTCTGTTCCACAGATGGAGCACCCTCTATGGTAGGGCAGGAAAATGGATTTGTCTGTAAGTTAAGTAAGTACCTAATAGAGAAAGGACTGCCTCCAGATGATGTTTCAGTGATCCATTGCATTATTCATTGCGGGGTATTATGTGCGCAATCTGTCACCATTGAAAAAGTAAAATCAGTAGTTGTTTACACAATTAATATGATGCATTCACGAGCACTTCATCACAGGCAATTCCAAGAATTTCTTCAGAACAATGACTCTGATTGTCCTGACTTGACTTACTACAGTCATGTAAGATGACTTAATCGAGGCAATATGCTGTAGTGCTTTAATGACTTGCATAAAGAAATTGACGAATTTGTGAAAATGCAACAATTACAAATTCCAGAAATGTCTAATTATGACTGGATATGTGATCTAACATTCTTAGTAGACTTGATTTCACATTTGAATGCTCTGAAAGGGAAAGGAAAACTTTACTGTTAATCTATTAGTAAATATGAAAGCATTCATTGCCAAACTTATACTGTGGAGCTGTCAAACTCAATATGGGGATTTGTGTCACTTTCAAAATCTGCAGTCAGGATTAATGGACAATGATAGTACTCTAAACACAAAATACAAATCAATAATAGATGTTCGAAGAATTTAGTATGAGATTTGTGGATCTTAAGTCCATGGATTATGAATGGCGACCTTTCAACAACCCCTTTTCTGTTCAACCATCAGAAACAAATAGTGCCCTACAATTAGAAATTAATAAATTTACACACCTACACTCCTCTACAAACATCTGGCATGTTGGGTCCTGAGTTGTAGAAGTCAATGCCAGAAACTTTGTTTCTGAATGTTTGTCAGTTTGCATGCCATCTCATTACAACATTTGAAGCAAGTATATATGTGAACAGTTCTTTTCCAAACTGAGCAATATCAAAACAGCCGAACATGCCAGCATTAGTGATAAGAACTTGGTGTCTGTGTTACGTTTGTGTATCTCAAACATGGACCCCAATATCGACAAACTTGGAGAAAATAAAAAATATCAACAAGTAAAATAAAGTGTATGAATATGTAGGAAGAACTGCCAAAAGCAGAATAACTTGTGTTACATTTTCACTACATGTAATTATATTGCAGTTATAAAGTTTAGTAAAACTTTTTGTTGGACAAAAGCTAAAACCATCCTGCTTGTTATCAATAAATGGTAATAAAACTAATATAGTAATAAAATCCTTGTTATGTAATTTCACGTAAAGAAAATGTATCCAAACATGACTGAATACACAGCCCGCCACTGCTAGAGAAAACAAGTTCTGCCTGGTGATGTGTGTGTATGTGTGCTACTAGCTGCTACAGTTAAGGATGGAAGGGAGTAACTCTGTTTACACCTTCGGAATACTGTTCCCTAGGTCTGGCTTAGAATGACTACTGACATCAAGAAATTAAATTCACACACATTAGCAGACCACTTTAGTCCATAGGGCATTGATAAAATTTTAAACAAGTGAATTGGGAAATACTTTACAACCAAAGATCTTAATGTTTCTGTTTGGCAAATATTTCTTGCCAAAAAGATTAGTCAATACATAACATTTATACACAATGGAAAAACTTATCACTTCAAAAGATCTGCATTTGTAGTGTCAAGAAGAAGTACAACTTTGTTAAAAGCATTACACATTTTTTGGGAAACCATACAGAAATTTGTAGCTCAGTACGTAGATTACTTCTTGATTTACAATAATAATTTTAATGCACACCTAGAACATCTAAATTACATCTTAGGAAAATTTAAGGGCAGTGGGATGATAATCTACAGAAATTCATACTTTTCACACAAAGCTTCTAGGATATATTATTTCGGCCATAGATTTAAAACCTAAACCTAAAAGAGTGGCAGCAATACAGAGAGCCAAAAAACTACGTACCGGCTGTGCGGTGTTTCTCCTGTCCGCATCCTCGGCGCTCATTGCTGTCTGCCGCTATCGTAGAAAGGCGCGAATGAAACCATACAACATTTTTAAAACTACTTTTAAAGGCTTTACTTACCAACTTTATGAAAGGAGATGTTGAAACTGGCCACCGTCGTTGTCCATACATTTTTGGCACCTCTTTAGGAAACTATCCATCACTCGCCGTAGTTCATGTTGAGAAATGCTGGCAATTTCCTGGCGGATTTTTTGTTTTAATTCTTTCAGGGTGTGTGGGTTTGTCTTGTACTCTTCATGTTTTAAGTTACCCCAGAGATAGAAATCGCAGTGGGTTGGCCGTATAAGCTGTTGCAGAGTCTTGTTGTAAAAGGCCAATATTTCAATGAGAACAATTAATAGTGTGTTTGAGGACAGAATTATTAGTAGAGATTTGTGGCCCCCTCGGTCCCTCGACCTAACCCCCTGCAATTTATATCTCTGGGGTAACTTAAAGCGTACAAGACAAACCCACACACCTTGGAAGAATTAAAACAAAAAATCCGCCAGGAAATTGCCAGCATTTCTCAACGTGAACTACGGCGAGTGATGGATAGTTTCCTAAAGAGGTGCCAAAAATGTATGGACGACGGTGGCCAGTTTCAACATCTCCTTTCATAAAGTTGGTAAGTAAAGCCTTTAAAAGTAGTTTTTAAAACTTTGTATGGTTTCATCCGCGCTTTTTTATGATAGCAGCAGATGGCAACGAGCACCGAGGACGAGGACAGGAAAAACACTGTGCAGCTGGTTCGTAGTTTTTTGGCTCTCCCTGTACAAGAAATACCACCACCTAGAAATATAAGACAATTATACTGTTATCTGGATATACTACAGTACCAAAGCAAGTTCATGGGTAAGTTAATCCCTAAAAATCTGATGTGTTACACTCACATGACTTTCTCTACTCTTGTACAAACTATTTTTACAAACACTTATTCTCCATCTACTTCATGTTAATCGAGATAAACATTTGCAGACTCTATCTTATTGCTGATTTTCTTGTAGATGTAAGGGGAAAATATATTTACAAGGGCAATATAGAAAAACAGCAGCCTTTGAGCACATACATATCTCTTAATAGCTGGTTGCTAGGTGCAGCACCATTCCCTTTGCCACAGATTATAACTCTTTGCATATCCAAGACAAAAAAATGAATAACCAATTCCCAATTGAGAAAATAAGTATTGAAAAATTTAAGGGAATAACAAGCAATATCTCGAAAATGGTTCACTCAACAAAAAAAATGTATATGACATAAATTGTGTATTTTAATGCGATCTACATTTTTTGTGTAGTAAAATTTTGTCTATCTCTTATGGTTTACCGTTATGCAAAAGTCGTTCACAATGAAGAATACTTTTGGAGACATTCCCAGGAAATTCAAGATATACATTTTATTTGTCATAAAAATATCTTAAACATATGATATTTTAATCAAAATCGTTATAGCCATTTTTGAGAAAAATAAACTTTTCGAAAAATCTTCCATGTAAAGGGTAATCTGGGGTGGGGGGATTTTCTTGAAAACCTTCGTGTCGCATCCTTGGAAGATACTGAACCTAAATACCAAGTTTGGTGTTTATCTGACTGTTCGTTTCTGAGTTATGCTGTTCACGCACGCGCGCACCCGCACACGCACACCCACACGCACACACACACACGGACATGTTTCCAAAAATGCTTTTTTTGGATTCAGGAGTTCTCAAAACATGTATTTCCGCTGAAATCTCGGTATCGAATTTTTGGGTGGAATACAATACTTCCCCTACTTACTATACGTAGTAGAGAAAGTAAAAATAGCACCACTTAGAGAGTTACTCAAAAAAAATACTAAATGGACATGGAACAAGTCACACTAAACTGCTATTGAAAACTAAAAACTTATTTGAGAAATCAAACCTAGAGAAACCTAGAAGAGACCTTCACATCGTAATAGACCCTTCTTATCTAGAATATGGAGTTATCAAAGAATGGAGATAAACATGTTATCTCTAGAGAGTCCATAGCACTCACTAAAGTAAAAGCCAATGCCTACATCATCAAACAGGGCATAGTTGCAATTTATTTCACCTTAAAGAAGTTCAGGTAATATGCTTATAATTGTAAAATTATATTGTACACTGACCATGTAGTGGCGAGAAATGGAAATACTTGCAAATTCAGTTCTACATGTGGTAGAAAGTGTTGCATCACTTCATCTGATAATCAGTCTCCTACACAAGGATTTAATGAAAGTTAACACCAAAATTAAGAATCTAAAAAAGGAAAATAAATGGCTAAAGCAGGAAAACAGTGAACTAAGTAAGAAGAAAAATGGTATAATGGAGACTTCATGAAACAGTAGCCCAGGAGCAAAGACAATCAGCAGCTAATGAACTCTACAAGCACATGGCAAGAAGATTAAATTCTTGGAAACAACAAAGAAGGAAACATAAAAGGAATACTGGATATGATTAAAAATGAGTGTGCCACTACTTCTAAGGAACTATGGTTGGAAATCGCTTCCAAGTCCAATGTGGTTTTGATGACAATGACCGAAATTCGAGCGAAAAAAGCATCCTATTCCATCAACACCGAAATAGACTGGAATCAAGACACTCAAAATATGTATGAGAAGAACTCTGCAATGATTTGTAATACTGTGCAATATATAACGGATGACGAAAAAAGTATACTGTTATCTGGGTGTGCATATTCACCATCTTGAACAGAAGCTGGCTGAAAACAAAGATGATCCTGATGTCATCAGTACTCATGCAGGCACCAATAATATCTGCACAGCAAAACCTCCAGATGAAATTACTGAAGAAATGGAACAACAAATATCAATGGGAGAGGATTTTGATTCCTCAAGCCAACCTGTACATCAGTGGAGTTATATGAAGTGGGGACAAGGACTTTTGGTACATAGAAGCAATCAACAACTCTTTAAAATGGGTATGTAATTTAAATGATGGTGTATTTATTAATGGTAATTTATGGATAACCTATAGGAATCTAGGAAGAGATGGCCTGCACCTTAATAGGAGAGGTGCTGCTAAATTTGCATGTTTGTTACGCAGAGTGACTGATTGCTTGCTACAAACAAAAAAACTGAACAGAGTCAGTGGTGCAAAGCCTCAACTTGGTAATACTACCTCAGTTGAAAATAGCATAAACTAAAACTCAGTGAACTTTTGTAAAACACAAACAAAATGCACTTCACTTTTACATCAAAAACATTCAAAGTATTAAAAACAAAGTATTAGATCTAGATGTGCTTATTCAGCATCATTTAAAACACATGGATGTATTATGTTTAACTGAGCACTGGTTAGCTGAACATGAGTAGGAAGAACTTAAACTGTCTAATTTTAAGTTATTAATAGCTACACTAGAAAAGTGATGAAGAATGGTGGAACTGCAACTTTAGTAAAGATTAATGGAAAGCTAAACCCATTTCATCTTTTCGAAAATTAAAATACTGAAGGACGTTTTTAATCAAATGTAGTTGAATTAGAAAATAAGCTGGTTATAATGTGTATTTATATGTCCATCAGGTAACATGTCCACCTTTAGAGAAAAGCTTGACCATACACTAAATCAGCTTAAAAAAACAGAATAAAAGTATATTATTGGGAGATGTAAACATTGAGTTTTTAGGACACATTGACTTTTCTAACTATGCTAAATACTTGGTCTTAAAGCTTACCAAGGGTAACTAATAGCTCAAGTACTGCAACAGACTAGATGCCATTAGCAGCAACCTAATTTCTAGTGATATAAAGATATTTGAGAAGGTTTGTCTGATCATTTTGCACAAAGCATTTCAATTAGTTGGGAATCAAAGAGCAAATGTGGTGACTGCAGCAATTTCCATAAAAAGTAACCAGTTAAATGCAAGTAACATAGAATACTTTAAGTACCCATTAGAGAAAGAAACCTGGGAGGGGGTATGTTTACAACAAAAAGTTGAAGGAATATGTTCTAAATTTATTTACATCTATAAACTTGATTACCACATGGCTTTCCCTTTGGTTAGAGTAAGAAGGAAGAAAAAAACATCCAACTGGATAACAAAAGATATAAAAATCTCCAGGGATGAACTGTGGATGCTAAGTAAACAAATAAAAAAGAAAACTGCCTCTCAGGCAACTATGAATCATTTTAAAACATTAAGAAAACGTATATGCAAGCCATTGAAACTGCTGCGAAAGGGTAGATAATTCCAAAAAGATGAACAGAAATAATAACAATAATAAACCTAAAGCAATGTGGGATATAATCAAGTAAGAAACTAACTCCAAATTTCTTTCTGTAAAATATATATGCATAACTATTAAAAGATGTTACTATCATAAATAACCCTGAAAAAGTATCTAACATTTTTAATGAATACTTAATAAAAATTACAGAAAATGTCCCAAACATTAATAATGCAAAACGAATTGAAAACTCTTATCAGCTGCACCTTAACATATATTAATTATTTCTTGAACTGGCAAATGAAAATTACAACACTAAAGAACAAAAAAATATGCACTAGATAAAAATTCTAACTTCATAATAAAAAAGCTGTTGTAAGTTCTTTAGTAAACTTTTATGTTATCTAGCAAACCATTCCATCGAAAGTGAATTTTTCTAAATGAACTGAAGATGGCAAAAATTAACCTACCTATAAAAAGGGGTGAACACCAAGATCCCAATAAGTACAGACCAAAATCCTTCTCAACAATTTTGTAAATATTTATTTATAGTAGGCTAATGCAGATTTTGAAAAAGTACAATGTTATCTATAATTGTTAATTTGGCTTTCAAAGTATTAAGTCCACCAATATGGCCGTAATAAATTTTGTAGATAGCATTTACGATGTACTAGACAGAAGTAAGTTGGACATTGGAATATTCCTGGATCTCATCAAGGCATTTGACTTAAAGGACCATAAGATACTGCTAAACAAAATGCAAAAAGCTGGAGTTAGAGATGTTGTACTCAGTTGGTTTCAATCGTATCTAAGCAAAAGAGAACTCATAGTTGAGATAGACTATAATGGAACCTGGAAGGGTAAGAAATAACAATGAAAATTACCTGGGAGAGGAATACTTCAATCTAGAGTACCACAAGGATTGATCTTAGATCCACTTCTGTTTTTACTTTACATGAATAATTTATCCTCATATACAAAAAATAACAAGGTTAATTTGACCTTATTTGCTGACAATACTAGCATTTTTATTAGGAGGAAAGTGAAGGAAAACCTCAAAGAAAACATTTCAATCACCACAAACTGCTAAATTGGCTTGGATCTAACAAGCTAGTAGTGAACAAAGGGAAAACATGTCAGTAAATTTCCATCAAAAAATATTCGAGACCTCAGAGAACTCAATGCCACAGTTGAATCTGAACTTCTGAAAAATGAAACTGACTGAAGTTTTTGGGCCTATGGATTGGTAGCAACTTACTAGTAAGTCGGGATAATCATATTGAAAAACTGGCTAACAAACTGAGAAAAATAAACTTCCTGTTGTACCATGTAAAGAAAGGAATTTCTATAGATGTACTCAATCTGTTACTTTGCATATTTCCACTCTCAAATAAATTGTGGAATTGCACTATGGAGAAATTCAGAAAACAGTAATATATTTAATTACAACAAAAAGATCAGATACCCCAGACAGTTGCAGAGAGCATCTTAAAAAAACTAAACATTCTAACTTTAGCATGTGTATATAATATGAAAGAGTTATTAGTTTATGCTAAAAGAAGTATGGCAAATTTACTGACTGATGCAGAAATATATTCTCACAATACTAGAAACTGATGCAGTAATTTGTATCACAAATTACTTAAATGTAAATAATGATTGTAATATGAATATGCATTTTTATGTGACATTGATTTCAGATGTTTATTAATTGTAATTATTATTGGGAAATAAGTTTATACGGCTTTACTGAAACTGTCAATAATAGCGCGCAATAATGTAGAGAGGGGGGTGAGCTGTTTATCATTATTGGAAACAAGGAAGTTACGTAATGTTGGCGTATTTTCGGTAGAAACTTCTGGAATATTTTCTCCCTAAAAGCAATATGTATTTGTGGTTTTCATTGGATATTAAAATAGACGCTAATGTTGGCGCGTTTTATTAGCCAATTGCAGCTCAGTTATAATCTTTAGGCGTATCTTGATGCAGGATTATAAATAGAAGCCAAGTTAGAGGTAAAGTCAGTCAGTCCTTCAGTTCGCCGAAAGCATTCATACATTACACGTCGTATTCAGGCAGTTCATCAAAATTCTTAGTGCAATACACGTCGTCTTAAGTTCGTCAGTTCGTCAAAATATCTGTATGAGATACGTCGGCTATAGATTCACAAGTTACGAAAATCTAAAGTATTATAAAGTTAATTATACACAAAGTTGAAATACGTGAATTAAAAGTGATCAGTAAGAAGTATTATAACAGTTTCAGTTTGGCGAGTATCTAGATCAATATGTAAAAATGATAGTGAACGTGTTCAACAATAAAAATTATAAAACAAATTTCTTCATCAGTGTAATTTTTGGATAAAAGATTCCTTTCCGTTTCACAACCTGTATAGAGACACATGTTCGACCCAAGATAAGATAATAGCTAGCCGGAGGACATTTGAAATGAAATCAAACAAAACTAACACTGATGCAAATTGCTAACACAAGATGGAGCTACAAACCAAACAAATGAATGACGTCACAAGATGGCTTCAACACTGATGTAAACAAACATTATAAGTAATACCGTTACAAATCAAAAACAACTTGCATGTTAATTTCCACAAAACAAGTCTTTATGATCAATTTTTGAAGATTTAGAAGCTTGTAACAGTGATGTGTCATAATTTAAAATAGAGAATACACCAAAGCAGACAAAGGAAACACATTAGTGATATTAGACCAAGAAGATTATGAATCTAGAGTTATGCAATTACTACATAACCCAGAGTACATAGAAATCAGCAAAAATCCATTAAAAGAATGCACCAAGTCACTCCAGAATACATTGATAGAAACCAAAACATTAACAAAAGCCGAAAAATCCAGAATTAAACCAGATTTTCCCATCATACCTAGGTTATATGCACTACCAAAAATACACAAACTCGGCAACAAAATGAGGCCCATAGTGAATAACATAAACTCTCCCACATATAAACTAGCAAAATGGCTTTCAAATACCTTCAACTCCATGCCTATGTTCAAAAGTCTTAGCATAAAAAATTCTTTAGAATTAACCAGTCACCTTTCAAATATAAATATATCACCCACAGACATGATGGTATCATTTGATGTCACTGCACTCTTCCCAAGCATACCAAAAGAAGAATTATTACCACTCCTAGAAAATTGGATATTAAACAATGGCACACCTAGAGTACAAACAGAAGATTACCTGAAACTAACAAAATTATGTCTGGACCAGAATTTCTTTTCATTCCATCACAAAATCTTTAAACAAACCTCAGGCCTAACTATGGGAAACCCCCTTTCACCATTTTTAGCAGAACTATATATGAGCCATTTTGAATCCCATATTACTAAATCTTTCCCACATCTATTCAAAACCTGGTATAGGTATGTAGATGATATTTTTGCTATTGTTCCAAAAAAACTTTCAGAAGATGCTTTGAAATTATTAAATTTACAAAAAAGATCTATAAAATTCACAATGGAAAAAGAAGAAAACGGCCAATTACCTTACCTAGACATCAGGATCATCAGAAATAATGCACACAACAAACTAACGTTTGGCATTTACAGAAAACCAACGCACACAGAAAACTATATTAAAAATAATAGCTACAATCCTACAAGCCACAAACATGCAATTTTAAATAGTGTTACAAACAGGTTAGTACATATACCAATGGAGAAAGAGGAATACCAGAAAGAATACCAACACATTATCAACATAGCCACTATGAATGGATACCAGAAAAAAACAATAGATAAGAAGATAAAAAGGTTTGAAAGACAGAAATACATCCAACAAATGACTACGTTACTCAGACAACAAAAACCACAAGCATATAGAAAATTCACTTATCACCCTTGGACACATCATAAATTTCAAAGGATTTTCAAAAAATACAACATCACCCTGTCTCCACAGAATAACCACAACATACAGAAACTACTATGCAACAGAACAAAAGATCCTATCCCCAACGATAAATCAGCTGGTATATATCAAATTGATTGTAATGAATGTAACCTGGTATATATAGGAAGAACAAAAAGAAATCTTGAAATAAGACTTAAAGAGCATATGAGATGCATTTACCAAAAGCAACAAGATAAATCAGCAGTAGCACATCATTTCTGGTCTTCAAACCATGATATCACTCCAAACATAAAACTCTTAAAACCGATCAACAGCAGCAATGAATTGGACATCTGGGAAAAAATACATATTGTCAAACACAGGAATCACCTAATGAATTTTGAACTGTCGCCACCCAACAGCCTTTGGAGGTTCATCAGCCCAGCACCAGAGAACACCACAAACCACACACATCCCCCAGACGATGACCGGCAAAAATCAGTTGAGAGAAAATGCTGACGATGGGAACAAGCCGTCTCCCGAAACGCGTTCAAGTAAGAATATCATAGTGATGTAGTGTAACAACCCTCAACTCTCTATTTTAAAGTCTTTATGAGATATCATTTAAATATACTGGAATTATGCTCTGAATCAACTTCCTATACAGTATTTGAAAAAGATAAATTCAGAAAAAACATTCAAAAAAGGAAATCAACAATTACTTTCTAACCCATCAGTTTTATTCAGCCGATGAATTCAGCGACCGCTGCAGAGGAAACACTAAAATGGTGTGAATAATGGTCACCTCTTCCACATATATAACTACTGAAGTGTCTAACTAGATAACAACTAATGTAAATTTTTATCTTCTGTTACATATGATCATGAACTACCACCATGAATCAGTAAACAGGAAAGATGGAGGCAAATCACTAATAGAAATGAAAGGTGAAAAATTGTTACAATCTATTTGAAGAATGTTATGTATACTTCATACTAGCTTTAAAACATTACCCACATTTCTGAGTACTGCTTTGTTAAATCACTGATATTTGTTTATACTATTGTAAATAGTATTTTGATGTTTACCGTGTAGTGCAAATATGACTTGAGGATGAAATAAAATTACAATTACAATATAAGTTTGTCATTTATACAAAAATGCAAACTTACAAGCTCCAAGATATCTAGATGTATCCATGAGGTTACCTCACATGCTAGAGATAAAACACATAACCAAGAAAGACATATTCAGCAACACTATCCGGACTGAAGACAGACAGACATAAATCTGAGACAATAACAATCCACACCATGAAGTGAAATGCTTAATCTTAGTCTCAAAGAAAAAGCAATTTTCTAAAAACATGAAAAACATTGTGAAACTTCAACAAGGTGACTCAGAATTAATTACAGTATTTGACACTGTACCAAAAATAAATAAGAAAATTCAAGAAAGTCTGGACAGACGAACAACATAGTATATAAATTGCATGGGACAAACACAAGAAAATAGAAAATACATAACTTGTGAACTTGGCCAAAAAGCTAAACCCATTAATGTAATGAGACAGTGGTCACCTGCATACTCACACTTCACTTTTTTGTTGAATGGTTTTAATTGGAAGCCTGGTCTCCTTCCTTCATCGGGGCTGGGCCTATGCTGCCATCTGGTGGTAGTAACCTTTTACGAAGTTGCTCACTGGCAGGATTTTGAAATTTATGACGTCTTGAGCATTTTTTAAAATATGTAGCTTTTCCCATATGGTTAGACTTAATAATGATGTGGTCTGCTTGAAGATTTTAATACTGTCGCCTATATTAGCATTTTCTTTCCAAAAATGAGATGCAACTGTAGACCTATCTAATTGTTTCTGTCTTATTGTTCTTTGATGTACTTACAATCTAATTTGGTTTTTCTAATATAGAATTTTTCATAGTCATTGCATTCTATTTTATATGTTCCTGACTTCATCTTGTGTGATAATCTATGGCTAAGTGGCTGATTAAGCAGATTTTTTAATTAAATTTATTTTGTGGAGCCAATTTAATGTTGTACTCTCTAAATATTTTCTCAAATTTCTTGAATGCCCATGGCTGGTATATAAATCTTTTGTATTTTTGTACTTCTTCATCTATCCTCTTCAATGTTGTCATCTGAGATAATGCCTTCAACTTCTTCTTCCTTTTTAACATCTTGTTTATGTTGGCGGTTCGAACCCATTTAATTCTGCTGCTCTTAATATGTGTCGATATTCTTTGTCATATTCCTCCTGTGTTAAAGGAATGTTAATAAGTCTGTATATTAGGCCATTAAATACTGCATATTGATCAGAATTGGGGGAATTGGGAATTTTTTGAGAATTTTGTCCTGGTAATGCAAAGAGAATGGAATACTCCAAATAGCAACCAGCTCTTAAAATATTTGACTATCCTTAAAAACTACCAATTCCCCTTGCATCTACAAGAAAATTAGCAATAAGATTAATATCTCGATATCTCGATTAATATGAAGCATATGGAGAATAAGCGTTTGTAAAAATAATTTGTACAAGAGTAGAGAAAGTCATGTGAGTGTAACACATCAGATTTTTCTGTATGTTTATCCCAAGTTAAGTTTTTATCTTATATTATTCCTAAAAACTTAGCACTACTTGCCTCTTTTATTGGTTCCCCTTCCACAGTAACTCTTAGGTTCATAATGTTTCTATTTTGCTGTGTCTGAATTACCATATAGTTGGTTTTATTACAACTTATATACAGGTTATTAGAGTTTAAGTACTGAGCGATCTGATTTATATTTAGATTAGTGGAGTTTTCTCGGTGAACTTTTTCCTATATTTACAATCGTAGTGTCATCCGCATAAGTAATAATTTTATCATCTACAATGTTGGTAATATCATTTATATATATGAGGGTTGTTCAAATGAAAAGGTACGAAACAACACTGTGGGTATAATTGAAGTCTTTATTCCAAGTAATTACTAGAGGCCTGAGCACAACTATCCCACTGTTTAATGAGGGTTGTTCAAATGAAAAGGTACGAAACAACACTGTGGGTATAATTGAAGTCTTTATTCCAAGTAATCACTAGAGGCCTGAGCACAGCTATCCCACTGTTTAATGAGCCGAAGAATTCCCTGTTCCCAAAATTCTCGTGCCTGTGATGAGAGTCAGTCCTCTACTGTATCCTTTGATGCGGTAATTTGTATCACAAATTACTTAAGTGTAAATAATGATTGTAATATGAATATGCATTTTTATGTGACATTGATTTCAGATGTTTATTAATTGTAATTATTATTGGGAAATAAGTTTATACGGCTTTACTGAAACTGTCAATAATAGCGCAATAATGCAGCGAGGGGGTGAGCTGTTTATCATTATTGGGAACAAGGAAGTTACGTAATGTTCGCGCGTTTTTGGTAGAACCTTCTGGAATGTTTCCCTAAGAGCAATATGTATTCGTGGTTTTCATTGGATATTAAAATAGACGCTAATGTTGGCGCGTTTTATTAGCCAATAGCAGTTCATTTATAATCTTTAGGCATGTCGAGGAGTGGGAGTATATAAAGCCAGGTCCGAGGTAGATCGCACCCAGTTCAACAAAATTCTCAATACATTACACGTCGGTCGCTCAGTTAATAAAAATTCCTAGCACATTACACGTCGTCAGTCAGTCCTTCAGTTCGTCAAGTTACGCGCAGCAGAATTACGAGAATCTAAAGTATTATAAAGTTAATTATACACAAAGTTGAAATACAGAGTTAAAAGTGATAAGTAAGAAGTTATTACAAACAGTTTCAGTTTGGCGAGTATCTAAATCAATATGTAAAAGTGTTAGTGAACGTGTTCGACAATAAAAAATTATAAAACAAATTTCTTCATTAAGTGTAATTTCTGGATAAAAGATTCCTTTCCGTTTCACAACCTGCATAGAGATACATGTTCTACCAAGATAAGATGATAGCTAGCCGGAGGACAATATACAAAACTTTAAATTCTTTCGAACCCTAATTGATGCAAATTGCTAACGCCAGATGGAGCTACAAATCAAACAAAGAATGACGTCACAAGATGGCAACGCCTGAAGTAAGCAGCACAATATAAGATCCCCAAGTTCTAATAATTTACGCTACAAATATTACGTAAGCACCATCTCTCGCAAATTGGCTCCCATATGTGGTGCTCTAAACATATACAATTTGCTCTCGCACCTTCAGTTCGTCATCTGAGTTGAAGCGCTTCCCTTTCAGATGTTTTTGTAGCGGACCAAACAGATGGAAGTCACAGTGTGACAAGTTCACCTGGTCGATGAGTTCGGCCGTGATTGCCGTGTTTGCCTGGCCTGGTCTCGGGTCATCACTCAAACACTCCCGGCCTTCACAAAAATGGGCACTCCACTTTCTCACTGACTTGTCGGACACACAGTCTCCCCCGTATACAGCCATCATCCAGCGATGAATATCGGCCGGTTTAACACCTTCTGCAGTCAGAAATCGGATAACACCTCGCTGTTCCTCAATCGTTGAATTTTGCAATCTGAACGCCATGTCCTCACATGCACTGCCGCATCAATTGGACGGAACACACAACTGCCTGCTTCTCTCCTGCGTCAGGTGCGGGCTCATGTGCACAACCAGGCCGAGCACCACATTCGCGTCCCTAGATGTCGCACTACATTTACCCAAAGCGGCATATTCAAATTTCAACAAGTTTGGTTGTTAAGACATTTCGTACCTTTTCATTTAAACACCCCTCATATATATAAAATAAAGTAATGGCCCCAGAATCGAACCCTGTGGGACACCATATTTCACTACTAAGGGATTAGAAGAACAATTTTTATATAATTTTTGTTTAAATGAGTGATTTTTAAAGCTTGTGTTCTATTTATCAAATACGATTTTTTCAAGTTAAGGGGTAATCCTCTTATACCATAACTATATAATTTGTTTATCAATATATCATGATCTATGCTATCAAACGCTTTACTCAAATCCAGAAATATGCAATTGCATTGTATTTTGTCAAGGTTCTCAACGATATAATCAATTATTTCCATAACTATCATCTTTAGTTGATTTTATTGTCCATAACTGCATCTTTAGTTGATTTATTTTTTTCTAAAGCCAAAGTGAAGATTATTGAATATTTCATATTTATTTAAGAAACAGGTAATTTGAAGTACTCTTATTTTCTCAACTACTTTGGATAAGGTTGACATTATTGTTATGGGTCTGTAATTGGTTACTGATTCATGGTCACCTTTTTTTTTGTATTGTTATAACAATGGAGTTTTTTTAGACAATTGGGGAAAACCCCAGATGTGATAATGGAATTTACCATACCTAATAAAGGGTCTATTAAAACAGTGAGACATTTTTTTTTAATAACTTAATGCATATGCCATCGTACCCAGAAGAGTTTTTGTTTTTCATAGTATTATTAACTTTGTTCAACTCATCCTTCAATATTTTACTAATATTTATGGAGTATCTAATATACTTTTGGTTACTAATTGGTTGAATTGTTTTATCTCTTTTTTCTAACAGATGAGCAATACAGTTTGTAAAGTTTATGTTAAAAATGTTGCGTATATCTATTTGATCTGTGACTAGTGTACCTTCTTTTGTTAATTGTACATTTTCAGGCCATTTTTTTAAATTTCCACATTCTTTATTGATAATATTTCATGCTGCCTTTGAAATACAGTGAGCATTTTCAAATTCTGTATTTATTTGTATAGATTTTTTAGTTTTAATCAACATCTTATATTCTTTTTTGTAATTTATTATTTCTCTTTGTCCAATGGGTTTTTGTGAGTATATATTTATCATAATAGTCTTTTAGTTTCTCTTTAGCAATTAAAATATTTTTATCTATCCAACGCCATGTTATACAGTCAAACTTGGCTAATTTGAAGTTGAAGGAACCAAGAAGAAAAATCAAATTATTCAAGATTTTGAATTACAAAAGTTTGATATTTTAAAAATGTTTTTAATTAAAACAGGTCTAAATTAAATGAAATTATAGGAAGGACAACATTACAGTGTGTACTTACAGTTTTGTGATGTTAAAACTCAGGTTCAGTTCAGATTCAAAGTTATTTAAAGAAACTTGATATCTTTGTTTGTTTTTTAGCATTTAACCTTTGATTCACACAAAACACTTCTAATTTATTGAGTGATTCCAAAATTGTTTCACTCACATTTTGTTGTCCCTCAACATAACACCTTAATTGTTGTAAGTGATCCATGGCCTCAGCAATTGTAGGGATTGTTTTCACGGGTTGTTCTGACGTTGCCCAAAATGTCCGCATCGGTTAGCTCCCCACAAACTGTGCCCCACTAGAAACAAAATTATAAATATTTACAACTTGTTTGGAAATTTTATAATTGGGTTTTTAGTCTCCTAAATCTTGGAACACACGCTATAACTTTCACTTAACACTTCACACGCATTTAACACACGACAGATTTTTCCTCTACCTTGCCACTACTTACTGGCTCTGGTTTAATGTGTTTTGACATTAATCTGACATTACAATTTTTATAGCAAATACTGTACCCTGAATTATTTAATGACTGTTTCAAAATGGTTTACTCTCTTACATTGTTGACAAAATTTAGGCATTCAAGAATTTTTGTAATTATTAAACATATTTACCAAAAATATTCACCCTTTACATAAATATATTTACATCTCTTAAATCTAGACACTGTTTCACATTTTCTGTTTGCTACATAAGTATTTGTTTTTTGTTTTTTTTAATTATTTTTAATTATTTTTACCCATTTTTGTTATTTTGTACTTTATTTTAACAATACTCTTGGAATTATATTTACGTACTTTTACTTTAATATCATATTAAGTTTCAATCTTTGCATTCTTAATTTTCAAATGTTGTTACAGTTACTAAAAATTTAATTTTTTTTTTAAACATTTCTCCTTTTTTTTTTTTTTTTTTTTATAATTTATTTCTCTTTTCAAATGACATATAAATAATTAACCCTCTTACGTTCCAATACATTGCTCTGCATTTCGTCTTTAACTATCCAGCATTTACTTTACATCTCATTGCTATTTACCCTCCTGGATCAAATTGTGTGTGGCTAAACATTACTCGTAACCGTATCCTAACCTTCCAAAATTTGTTCATGAATAACCTCTTGTATTCATTTGAAATTTCATCATATGATAACATTTGAAAACAATCTAAAGTTTCCTGAACAATACATCTTTTAACAACTTTCATTTTCAATTCATCTGCTATCTTTTTAACTTGATAATACTCTAACAAATCTGTACTAAATTGTACTGGACTGGAGTTTTCATTTTGAACATCTTGGTACAATTTCTTTCTTTGCATTATTGACTCCTTCTGTATTTCTGATATCTCCCCTCTGAAATTGACTTGCGCCTTATTCACATCTACATTCATAACCTCTTTTATCTCTCTTAGCTCACTTGTAATGCTACTCACTCGACTACCTGACTCTGTACATTCTACATCAACATGTTCACTTTTAGTATTAACCTCACTTTCTTTGTTACCTATTTCCCTGCTCATGTCTAACATTTTCTTTGAAACTTCTCCAATCTCACTTACTATTATTTCCTCATTTTCATCTCTCATTTTTGGCATACTACTATCTAGCTTCGTAACTTTCTTTTCAATTTCTCCACTGCTTTGATCTACTTTTTGCTCTAATATCTCATTACTCCTACCAATATTTTCAATTGATTTCCTATGATCTTTTTTATAGCTTCTCTCAATTCCACAAAACTCTGATCTACTTTTTGTTCTACACTCTTAATAATATTTTCACTCAATTCCCTATTATTCTTTTGCATATCTTCCCTTAATTTCTCATTACTCTGAGTTAGTTTTTCTAATTTCTCATTATTCTTTTGCATATCTTCCCTCAATTTCCTATGACTCTTTTGCATTTTCTCACTAATATTTCTCAGCATTCCCATAATTTCCATCATCATACTAGCATCAAAATTAATATTTCCTGCTATTCTATTCTGACTTTCTGCACTAACATTTTCTCCCTCAAATACTACATCGTTTGAGCTTTTTTTTTGTAACCTGTATTGAATTACAGCTAACTGTTACACTATCCCCTTCCATCATTGTTTCTTCAATATTATTAGTAGCCATTGTTTTTGTTTTCTAAAAAAAAAATTACGATACTCTGACCTTTGTGATGCTGTCTGTTGCTGTTACATTGATGTCCAGCTTCCTGCCCCTTTCTCCTAGATTTGTATGTCGCTTCGATGAAACTGCGTAGTTTTGTTGTCCTGTAGTTTGAATTTCCCAGTTGCCTTGTAATCTCGGAATTACGATCGTAGTCTGTCGTCCCTGTTGTTTCTGGAATCTGCGTCTTGTAGATCATTTCACTGCTGCATTCGTTCCACGTCCTGGTTCCTTTCCTGGTCACTCTGCTCCTTCCTGGTTATGCTGATCCTTTCCTGGTCATCGTGTTCCTTTCCTGGTCACTATGCCCCACGTTGGGCGCCAATTTGTAGTAGTTTTCATGTTGTATTTATTTAACATTATTGTAGCCCCACGTTTGGGAGCCAATTTGTAACGGTTTTAATTTCAAATGTTTGTGTATTTATGTTTACTTCACGCGTGGAAGCCATCTTGTGACGTCATTCATTTGTTCGGTTTGTAGCTCCATCTGGTGTTAGCAATTTGCAGCAGTGTAATTTTTGTTTGAAAGAATTTTAATTTTATTTTTTTTATTTAATTCTGTTTCACTGTCCTCCGGCTGGCTATTATTTCTCGGTCGAACATGTTTCTTGATCAGGGTGTGTAAACAGAAAGGAATCTTTTATCCAAATATAACACTGATGAAGAAATTTGTTTTACACATTTATTGTCGAACACGTTAACTATCACATTTATACATTGATCTTAACACTCGCCAAACTGAAACTGTTATAATAACTTCTTACTGATAATTCTTTTAATCCACATACTTCAATCTTTTTGTATAATTAACTTTACCATACTTTAGATTTTTCATAATTCTGCTGCGCGTAACTTGTGAATCTATATCCGATGTATGCCGTACTAATACTTTCGACGAACTGACTGACTGAAGACGACGTGTAGTGTACACAGATTTTTGATGAACTGAACTGACTGAAGACGACGTGTAGTGTACACAGATTATTGATGAACTGCCCTAAATACGACGTGTAATGTATGAATGCTTTTGGTGAACTGAAGGACTGACTGACTTTACCTCTAACTTGGCTTATTTATACGCCTTCATCCAGATACGCCTAAAGATTATAACTGAACTGCTATGGGCTAATAAAACGCGCCAACATTAGCGTCTATTTTAATATCCAATTAAAATTATGAATACATATGCTTTAGGAGAAAACATTCCAGAAGGTTCTCAACGGAAAAAACGCGCTAAAATTACGTAACTTCCTTGTTTCCAATAATGATAAACAGCTCATCCCCCTCTCTGCATTATTGCGCTATTATTGACAGTTTCAGTAAGGTCGTATAAACTTATTTCCCAATAATAATTACAATTAATAAACATCTGAAATCAATGTCACATAAAAATGCATATTCATATTACAATCATTATTTACATTTAAGTAATTTGTGATACAAATTACTGCATCAACTGCCAATTCATCGTCCATGTGCACAAAATCCTCATAGAGAACACCAGTTCCAGAATTTACATCTTCCCAGTATTCAAGTGTAGGCACAATCGTTTCATTTTCTTCAAGACCTTCAAGTCCAATATGACAGAAGCCAGTCTTTCGGAAACAGTTGGATATGGTGCTTGGTTTCACTTGGTCCCATTCACTACTACACATACGAGCTGCTTCAAGCACATTTACAATTTTGAATTTGTCACTTTTGTCCAAATTCGCTTCTAACAGAAGATTCTGGACCATCAGATGCCTGTAGAAATGCTTGAAATTTTTTATTGCTCCCTGATCCATTGGTTGCACTTCTGAGGTCATATTGGGGTGGGGGGGGGGGGACAAAACTTTGATATTCCCTAACAATGGAATACTGTTGTGGGCTGTACAATTGTCAATAAACAGTAAAGCTGTGCAATTTTGTTTGCGAAACTGTTTGTCTAGCTTTAAGAGCCGTCTTCCAAAAATTTCACTCATCATCCAAGCTTTTTTATTAGCTTCATATTCCACAGGCTTAGATTTAACATTTTTAAAGCACTGGAGGTTGGCTGACTTTCCAATCATTAGTAATGGAAGCTTTTCAGTGCCATCCATATTGGCACCAATCAGGAGTGTGATGTGTTCTTTGCTAAGTTTTCCCCCACTACATCGTTCTCCTTTAAATGCAAGTGTTTTATATGGTGTACATTTATAAAACAGCCCTGTCTCGTCGACATTGAAAATATCTTTTGCATTTTTGTCTTGAATCCACTCTACCAAGCTCATTTTCCAATCACTGGCTGCTTGCTGGTCAACACATCCACTTTCTCCACAAACAGTTTTAAAGGAAATACCATTTCGCTTTTTAAAACCATCCAGCCATCCACTGCTTGCCTTAAAATTAGTTTTTCCCAATTGCTGTGCTGCTTTCACTGTGATAAGAGGTCCACTTACTGGAATTCTTTTATCCCGTGCCTGCTTGAACCACTTTTTAACGCATTCATTGATGTCAGGATTTTCAGGCCCTTTTGTTCTTTTTTTACTTTCGTCACTGTTTGTAACTACACTGTTTAAAATTTTGTCCTTATTTTTGAGGTGCATAGACAACGTATTCCGGGGGATTCCAAAATCTCTTGCAATGTCACACTTTTTTTTAAAACCTTTTTCCACTTTGCGAATGGCTGCTGCCTTTTCAGCTAAAGTAAGAGTTTTGTAATTTATGCATTTAGGTTTGGAGAGAGCCACGGTTGGCTCAGTTCACTACTTAAACACACACTGATGATTTTGATGTAACTGTGTACACTGTTTAAAAATGCTCACTTTACTGCACGGGAAATTATTTACTGCACACGTAGCAGATAGACAGAATGACTGCAGGTAGACAATGGACTGGGTGCAGTGTTCACAATGACAAGTGCCTTGTAAGAGGCTAGGGGCTGGCAATAAGTTCCTAGAATTGCACAAAGCTTGAGTAACCAACATTCCTTACCAGCAGGAGAGGGAATTACAATATGATGCATTTCCTGGAATTTAGCAAGGGAAGGAAATGGGACCACAGTACGGCACATTTCCTGGAATTTATCCAGCAAGTTTGACTAACTTATAATTTTTTCAGTCATTCTCGTTGAATATTATATCAAATTATCCAAAAGAAATATCGATTTACAAAGGCTTTTTAACATTGCTTTGTATAGGAATGTCAAGGGACCATGCTAAAAGCTTGAATTATCCACAATTTCAAATTAAAAACGTTCGAATTAATCAAGTTCAACTGTATTAGTTTTTTTTAATTGATTTTACTTGAAATGGGCATGCAATATCTAGATAGTAATTAAAGATAGTATAGAAATTATCCCATTTTTTATTGGTATCTTTTTCATTATAAACTTCCGTCCAGGTTTCATTTTTTAACAAGTTGCATAACCCATTTACATTCCCATCGTTAAAGTCTCTTAATTCTATTCTATATGACTTATATGTCTGACATGGTGGATTATTGAGTTCAATATCAATTTCTTAAGCATAGTGATCTGATAGGTGACTGTTTAATATTTTTGTTTGGAATGTACCTAGTGGAAGGTTTGTTATGATATGAGCAATTATTGTAGCCAAAATTTCTGTTTCTCTGGTAGGTTGGTTAATTGTTAAGTGCAGTTTGTACATATTTGCAATATCTAGAAGTTGCTTAAAATCATTGTTATTTGCTATCCTATCAATATTCAAGTCACTCACAAGTACTACAGTTTCATTCTCAATCCGATCAAGGGCTGTCATTAAACTTTGAAAGAATTCAGCTAATTTACTATTTGGGGATCTATATCAAGATTAACATTTTTTTCTGATTATCTAAGTTCTATACCTACAATCTTAAATTATCAATGCTATATTTTTTATCCAACTTACGGCTTTTGCGTTAGTTATATAATTAGATACAAAAAGTGCCATTCCCCCTCCTTTACAGTTTTGCCTAGAAAAATGTGCTGTATTGGTATAACCTTCAATTTGACAGTGAATTATTTTGATTTCTTTTAAACCATGCTCACATATTGCAAAAACATCAAATTTATTTTCCTTGAGAGAAATTGTTATTTTATCTGTTTTATTGTTTATCTATTAAATATTCTGATGAATAAGTTTAATCCTATTTCTAGTTTTTGAATATGGATTTGAAGACTGAGTCACTTTTGACACAGTCATTAACACAAGTTTCTCTGTTGATTCACATTTTTTTGTTTATTGCTACAATCTAGTGCTATTATTGGGCTAATTCTGGATTTATGTTATTTTATATGATATTGAGTAGTTTGCTTACAATTTAAATGGCAAATCTCTGTCTATAACATTTACATTATATGTATACTTACATTATAATGTTATAAAAGGAAACACAGAGACAGACAAATTATTCACCACAGGAGAAGGGCCATCTGTATGACAAGCAGAAATGTTAATCACTGCAATATAGTATACAAAGTACTATATATGCTATTCTTGCTGTAACACTTAAAGCATGAATGGCAAGCAGTGTATATTACCAGCCATTATGTTGCTCTCATGGTTGAAACAGAACATGAGCACTTGGTGTGATCAGGGAGCTACATCCCAGGCAAAGTAGGATGAGGAGAGAGAAAACATGAGTGCAAGCAACCATGCATCAAGAGAGATCAGAAAAGCCAAGCAACGAAACCAGTTTAGGTCACTTGTTTGCAGTCTGCTTATGTTTTCATGGAATTAACAATTATGCAATCAAAACATCAATCCTTTTCAGAAACAATTTGAAATTAATGCAATTAGTTGTCAATACTCTTAATGCAGTAAACAGTTTACATTTCAGGAGGCAATATTCGGTTTCAAGACATAAAATATAAAATCTACATTATTGTAAGTAATTTATTGTGATACAAGCACAAATTCTTGATACAATTGGAATAATGATATCAACACAAACTATAACACAAGATTTACAATTTAATTGTGTGCTTAACCTTCTTATCTCTATACAGAGTTTATAACACCTTGGACCCAAAAGACTCAAACCTGCAGTTTCCGAGTTATTCGGTCCTACTTATAGCCTATAATGCAATACCTACTATTATTTAACTTTCTTCTTCCCCTTGCTTGCCAATTTTCCTCAACCATTTGGCTCTTACTCAGCCTGAAAAGTTTCCTACTTCTATTATGTTTCTTCTCGATTTTAAGTTCATAAGCTTTTTCCCTTGAATTTCTTTTGGCAGATTTGTCCACTCCTTTTTTTCAATTCTCTGCCTAAGTATATTGGTGTCCTCTCATTCCAAAACTATGTGCCAATTATCATCTTTCATGTTATACAAAGGGCATTTCTCTAGATCGTTCCATATTCTTAAGCATTTTCAAATTAAAACTTGGGAATATTTCTTGTTTTTTAATATCTTCCAGTCTTAATCTAATTTCTTTCCAGAAACCATTTTATAACAATTCCCTATCCCTCCACATATCTCCAAAACCGTCTTCACCATAACTTTCTTTCCAAGTATCTTTCTTATTATGCCTTTCTAGTACTACCAAACACTGATGTAGAACATTATGCTCATCTAGCTTTCTTATTCTAGTCCAAAATTTCAAGACTCTTTTCACTATTTTTCCTCTACTTCCAATTCTTCTTAATTCTGCTTCTGTCACCCCATTGGGTGAAGCCTTAAAATCTACATTAAGGCCAACTCAGAAACTATCAATGAATGGAATGCTGAAATTTGTACCACTAACCCTGAAAGAATCCTATGTGTCTCATGTTAGCCAAGGTATTTAAAAACAAAAAGAGGCAATAGGACATCATCATAATATAATCTTACCTTTATTTTGCGAATATCTAGAACTGCATATGCATGTGTTGGAACAAGGCCACTTCGTTCTGCCTCTGCATCATTCATTTCTCCAGTAGCCACAGTAATGAGAACATCACCCTTGTGAAGTCTGGTAAGCAGCTTCTCAAATAGCGCATCTGCGTTAAAAGTTTCCGAACTGGACTGAATGGCCATTCTTTCTGGAATCCAACCTGTCAGAGCATGAAGGTCTATATTCTGAAAAACAGTAGCCCATAACATTAGAAAACATTTTCACAAAATAATATTCTTTTATTCTGACTGAAATTACAACACGTAACAATAAATAATTCAACTAGATTTGGACTATCCTGTTCTCTCATTTTTTATGGTTTGTTCTTGGATGGTTATAGATATAACACTCTTTACAGACAGTCTGCAGAATATACAAGTCAATACATGAGAGAGCACTTCTCTCTCCCTACTATAACACAGCTGGTCTGCACATGTTTGCTTTCTTCTTTTTTCAGTGAATATGCTTTAAAAATGTTCTTTGTGGAAGCTTCCTTTATTTATTTTTCTTTTAATTTTGTCATCACCTTTTTCAAAGGAGCTTGCACTTTCTGTAATCTTAAATAAAATTTATAATAATTAACAGCAAATGAAATACTTCAATTCAATTCACTTATCTTCTTAAGCATAGTTAAAATAAGGACATTACTAAGAAGATTTCAATGTTACAAATTCTGCTGTAGTTATAGTGGAATCTCATTTGTAACATGTTTTCCCATACATGAGATTTAATTATAGAAGTCGTGATCCCAAATGCCTTAATACTATAAAAATATTGCTTTAACACATTTTTCCACTCTTGTTTACTATGATCAAATTTTGACAGCATTTACTTAATATTTGCGCCATTCCTTGTGAGTCCAGTTGGACCAGCAGCCAATGATAAAGCACAAATCCTATGTTGATATTGTAATGAAAAGAAGCTAGAAACAGTGATGTGTATTGAATTTATTTAAAGGTGAGTCAGAATTGTTACACTAACATCACTTAAGTTTACTCACTTAACATGTTTCGGGAAACCGTTGTTCCCATCCTCAGAAGGTTAATTCGACTGGCCCGTGTTGTTGGTGTTTCCGTTTTTTGGACTGGATCCTGTGGTGGCATCTTGTGGTGGAGAAATGTACTTCCAGAGAGGATTTGGTGGCGGCAAATCAAAATTCATTAGATGTGTGTTGTGTTTTAGAATGGTGATCTTCTCCCATGCATCTAATTCGGCTGCAAATTTGGCTGGTTTGACTAATGTAATATTGGGTTTGATGTTGTGATTAGTGATCCAAAAATGGTGTGAAACTGCAGATTTGTCCATTTGTTTGTATTTAATACATCTCATGTGCTCCTTTAGCCTAGTTTCTAGGTTTCTTTTTGTCTTACCTATGTATACTTTATTGCAATCTGAACAATTGATTTTATAGATTCCAGCTTTTTTGTCTTGTGGAATGGGGTCTTTTAACTTGTTACTAAGTAATTTCTCTATTTATTTAAAGGAGAGTCGGAATTGTTACACTAACATCACTTAAGTTTACTCACTTAACATGTTTCGGGAAACCGTTGTTCCCATCCTCAGAAGGTTAATTCGACTGGCCCGTGTTGTTGGTGTTTCCGTTTTTTGGACTGGATCCTGTGGTGGCATCTTGTGGTGGAGAAATGTACTTCCAGAGAGGATTTGGTGGCGGCAAATCAAAATTCATTAGATGTGTGTTGTGTTTTAGAATGGTGATCTTCTCCCATGCATCTAATTCGGCTGCAGGATCCAGTCCAATAATTGAGAGAAACAACCACTACACAAAATTACAAAAATTGGAACTGGAATTATATGCTCTTCACCTTAAATTAACGGACACACTCGGCTACCCACTTTGGCAAAACATGCAATCAAAATTCCTCACTATTCTTAGCTACAGGATGAAAACAAAAACGCTGAAATTAAAGAAAAAACTAGACATACTACGCCGGAAGCAACATTCATATAAACCTAACCTAAAAAATGAAAAAACGACGTCATACCCAGACGTAATTAATCCTTCAAATGTAACTTTCACCAAAGCAGAATTATCGGTATTAAACCTTGGCCTAAAAACATGTGTTGGCTACACAAAAACAACCGATGAAATAGTCGCAGACATTGAGATTGCTACTTACAACCTAAATGAAAATAGTAAAATCACTATAAAAAAAGAATGTGAAATGTTTCTCCAAGAAATACAAGCAGATAAACATAACAATTTCCCAACCAAACATGTGATCAAAACATTAAAATCAAAACCAGTAGTATACACAAAAGCTGACAAGGGAAATAAACTAGTTGTACTGCAAAAAGATGATTATATTGCCAGAGTAGAAAATATGCTGCAACAAGAAAATTACATACAAATTCAAGAAGACCCATTAAAATTACATTTAAAAGCCTTCAATCAAACCATTCAGGAAAGCAAAACTATAACAGACACTGATAAATCTAGATTAAAACCAGATCACCCCACTTTACCAAGAATGTATGCCCTACCTAAAATACACAAACCGGGTAATAAGATGAGACCAATTGTCAGCAATATTGATTCTCCTACCTACAAACTGGCAAAATGGTTAGTACAGAGATTCTCTTCACTACCAAAATTCAATAGCAAAAACATAAGGAATTCAGAAGATTTAATACAGAAGATAAAATCCCTGGAACTCGAACCAGAAGACAGATTAGTTTCCTTTGATGTCACTGCACTATTTCCAAGTGTTCCTACAGATCAACTCCTGCGTCAATTAAAGAAATGGCTACAGCAGACTAACCTACTTGAAGAAGAAATAGTAGACCTCATACAACTTACCAATTTATGCATTGCACAAAATTGTTTTAGTTTCAATAAGAAGTTCTATCAACAACCAACTGGTTTAACCATGGGCAACCCACTTTCACCCTTCTTGGCAGATTTATTTATGAGCTACTTAGAAACACACATAACAACTTCCTTTCCATACATGTTTAAAGTTTGGCACAGATATGTTGACGACATCTTCGCTGTTGTCCCTAACAGGTTCATACAAGACTCCTTAGCCTTACTAAACCTACAGAACCAATCAATAAAATTCACCATAGAAATAGAAAAAGAAGGCATGCTACCATTTTTAGACCTAAAAATCATCAGAGAACAAAAGAACCTAACCTTTGGCATATACAGGAAGCCAACACACTCTACTAATTACATAAAAAAAAAAAAAAAATAAGAGTTTCAATCCAACCACACACAAACATGCAGTACTAAACAGCCTAACACATAGACTGGTATATACCCCCTTAAATAAAAAAGAATACCAGTTAGAATACCAGCATACAGTAGACACAGCAATACATAATGGGTACAACAAAACAACTATTGACAAAAAAATTGCAAAATTCAAACGACAGATGCACATCAGAAACACAACAAATCTCAGCCAGCAAGATAAAGAGCTAAAGTTCAAGAAATTCACATACCACCCAGGAACTTTTCACAAATTTAAGAAGATTTTCATGAAACATAACATCAGCCTAGCTCCACAAAACAAATTTAACATAGAGAAATTACTTTGTAACAAGTTAAAAGACCCCATTCCACAAGACAAAAAAGCTGGAATTTATAAAATCAATTGTTCAGATTGCAATAAAGTATACATAGGTAAGACAAAAAGAAACCTAGAAACTAGGCTAAAGGAGCACATGAGATGTATTAAATAATACAAACAAATGGACAAATCTGCAGTTTCACACCATTTTTGGATCACTAATCACAACATCAAACCCAATATTACATTAGTCAAACCAGCCAAATTTGCAGCCGAATTAGATGCATGGGAGAAGATCACCATTCTAAAACACAACACACACCTAATGAATTTTGATTTGCCGCCACCAAATCCTCTCTGGAAGTACATTTCTCCACCACAAGATGCCACCACAGGATCCAGTCCAAAAAACAGAAACACCAACAACACGGGCCAGTCGAATTAACCTTCTGAAGATGGGAACAACGGTTTCCCGAAACATGTTAAGTGAGTAAACTTAAGTGATGTTAGTGTAACAATTCCGACTCACCTTTAAATAAACACAAATCCTAGTTACACAAAGTGTGTATGAAATAGATAAAGTTTTAGTATGACAAGGTAAGATGGTCCAGGGAGCTCAGCAGTGTGAGTGTGGTCTTGGCATATAATAACCCAATCAGTGATGGTAAACTTCTAGTGTTGGACTAGGTACTCGGTATATTTTATACTGCTGACTGTATTTTTCTTAACGTCAGTTTTATCAGCATCAGCTATTCAACACACACACATTTATCCTCACATTCATACTTCCAGATTCTGTGGGGCATAGGGAGCTATTCTGATTAAAAAAGATTCCCTGCCTCAGCTGGGAATTGAACCTGGACCTCTGTATTGAGAAACAATGTATTTTATACTTGGTATTATCCATGTGTTTGCAATGGAGAATAAAAAGGTGTGACTAATAGTAAAATACGTCTAGTCTTGGGCTAATTATATGGTGTATTTTATACTTGGTATTATCCATGTGTTTGCAATGGAGAACATGGAGTAACAAATAAGCAGTAAAAAGCTTCTAGTGTTGGACTAAGCATACAGTGTAGTTTTACTTGGTATTTCCATGTGTTTGCAATGGAGAACAAGAAGGTGTGACAAACAGTAAAAAGCTTCAGATCCTTTAAGAAGTAAATGGTAATCTGAACATGAAACATGTGAACAGTGCAGAAGTTGAACATTTCTTCATCAACCTGGATAACAAGTAACATACAACTTCAATGGCTGTCACCATTTTAGCTTGAGTTTTGGTTCTTGGGTTCACCAGATAACTTGTATATTGAGCAAGTTGGTGTTGGTCTGCAACAACAAAATAACTTGCAGACCGCAAACCATCTGCAACCACAGCCACAGACTTTGACAATGCAGAGAAACAGCACTGTCTGGCATGTCCCAAGCACAAATTCTACATAATTAATTCCTCTCTTTACTATTCCATATAAGAGCAGCTGTTGCCTAAGGTGATGCAATGAATGTATTGGATTATGATTTTTCACATGATAAACTGAGCTATAATTTTAGATCAATCCATCCTTGTACGCAAGTTTCCTATACAATAAACATGGTTTTGATATTTTTTTACTTTTATGATACTTTAATTTTAACAGCTAGTAGTATGGGTACTTCAACTGCTTCACACAGGCCAATGGTGGTCCAATAAATGTATTGGATCAGATTTTGTAATTTTGAACACAGTATCCTTGCAATCAAGTTTTCTATGCAGTAAACATGTTTTGATACTTTAATTTTAACAATCAGTAGTATAGGTACCTACTTACACTGTTTGATCCAGGGAAATCATATCCACCCATTACTTTCATGTATGCCTTCTCCAGTAATGAAATCCATAACTCATTTCTGTTTGTAGAATATGAACATAATAATTCTCCGTGCTTTCCAAGGGGAAGAAAATCATCTATTATAACTTTACGAGGAATTCCATTGATATGTAGCTTTACCATATATTTTCCTATGACAGTACAAGAAATATAAGGACGTTAATCACTTTACACTCATAAAATTGGACGGTCTCACGATAAAAGGTAACAAGTCACATTTAAATTGATTTTACATAAATGAACGAAAACCTATATAAATGTAGCACAAGGGAACAAAAGCTTATATTGTATACATTCTATATTGGAAACAACTCTGTTAAAATATCGAATAATGTAAGACTATTAGGAGTTACATTACACAAAATACTCTCATTTTACAAATCACATCAATACGTTAGGAAACTGCATTAGTAAAAACCTATTTTCCCTCAAATATTTTATGAAATATTACCTAAAACTACTGTAAAAATGATGTATTACTCCTTTATCCATTCACATCTCACATACGAAAATTTAGTACGAGGAAATACAACATTAGTCAACTTTAATAACATCTTTGTATTACAGAAGAAACCTGTCAGATATCTGAAGCAGTTATTTACAAAAAATTGTAAAATTTTGTAGTTCTTGCTCAATAAGACAAAAACAAAATTTAAAGGAAAGAGTAAAGATATTTTTATGATTGTACATGATTGTACATTCATTTTAATTATTAATATACTGTTGATTTAAAATGTTATTTATGTAATTAACATTGCTCTAAGCATTGAAATGTTTAAATCTACAATAGAATTATGCATCCATTACAACATAAAATTGAAAAATGAATAATGTTGAATATACGTTGAAAATATGATTTTAAATCAAATAATCTGCAAAGAATGACTCTCAGAATGAAAATATTGTGATAGAACACAAACAAATAATAAAAAGGGATAATTTAGGCAGAAGTACAATTTATATATGGTTGTAAATGTGTTATTTATGCTATGTTAAAATCATGAATGTCAGGACTTGTTTTATGATAACTAGCAACAAGATCATAGCAGAGATAAACAAGAATCAAATTTTTTATTGTTAATAAAAATTTGCTCTTCTTTGTAGGACACTTAGAAAAGAGAAGCAAGCAAAGCATCTTAAAACTGCTACACAAAAGTATTGTGAAATTTGTCAGAAAGTAATAAATTATTATTATTATTATTATTAATAATAATAATAATAATAATAATAATCAACCACATTAAGAACATCAAAGCTAATGTGTGTATGTAAGTACAAGTTATAATTATGGAGAATTGTTACTAAATCTTCGTGTTCATTACATTGCTATTAGTGAAATGTCATAAGTACATTCTTCAACATCACGAATAAATTACAAAGTCGTGAAAGTTTATCAACTGTATTTATTTATAAAACAATTTATTACCTACCAAACACAATAAACCTGTGAGAACATTCTCATAGTTCTACTACTATTAGCAAGGAGGACTCTAAGAAAGTATTACAAATAAATGGACAAATTTAAATAATTTCCTGCATGTTACACCACCTGTATACACTTGTAAAACTTCAACAATCACTTCCCATACAACCGCGAGGAATTCAGTATTACCACATGAAATAATTGATCACACAAACTGCTACAGAGGTGTAGTAAATTCAAATTAAAGAATTTCAAGGCAGCGTAGCAAATCACTGCATACAGACCTACCTGCTAGCACTACTCCACTACATATCTCAGTAATCTCAAACACAATGAGTCTTGTCACAAAACATTTACACAGTTAAAAATCTTAACTCTCCCTCGCTTATACATCTACCAAACTATCCTGCACATTCCTCCTAGAAACCAACTCTGATAAACCAGTCACAATACTGGACATAATGATGACCTAGCAATCCCCAGTCATTGATTACACTTTTTTGAAAAGATGCCTAGTTTCAAGGCAATGAAGTTTTACAATGTCCTTCCAATTGACATCAAATTGTATAAAACCAGCAAATTTAAAACTGTATTAAAAGGATTTCTAATAGAAAAAGTGTATTATGGCAAAGATGAATTTGTAAGCCACTTTTAGCAGGAGAGAGAGAGAGAGAGAGAGAGAGAGAGAGAGAGAGAGAGAGAGAGAGAGAGAGGAGAGGGAGTTCTTTTAGATCCCATGAGTGTGTTGTTATGACCTATTTTGTATGAATTTGTATGACATTGTTCATTTGTGCTTTGACACTGAACAGAAATTAAAATAAATAAAAAAATTAATATTTAAGACATTCTGTAGTATGTTTTGTTCAATTGCAAATGTTGAGTTTATTTTTAAACAGAGTTATTATGGCCATAAGCTATAAATTCCCAAATGTCGAAAATGCGACTTGTTACATTTTACCCTGAGATCACCCAATTTATTCAACCAACCCCCCTCCCTACAAAGCATTTTCTGCATGTGAAGTAGTTCCTTGAATAACACACATATATGCTCAGAATTTCAAGAACTCATTACCTTAAATTGAAAGTCTGATCAGCATTGCTAATGCTGCTACTAAAAGAAAAACATTAATGTTCTTCAAAAGTAATTTTTATATTATTCTTAAATAAGGCAATTAAACATTTCACTTCTTTTGAGAGCACTCCTGATTTTAGATGTCTAATCAAAGATTTTTTGTAAGACACTTAAGGATGCTAATTGCACAGAATTTTTATGAGATGTCACAATTTGTTCCTATTTAGATATTTTCCTTCTTTTTCATAACAGTTTTAAGGCATGTGAATTGTAAAATCAGCAATTTAACTAGTTAACACTAGAGAGAGGGAGAGAGTGTATGTAGGGGATATGGTAAACTACAAAGAATAGTTCAACTGCTTAGGATCAGACAGACGTAACTACAAAATCATTATTTTGAGATATAGCCATTTTAAGTTTTGTGCTCGCAATAAACACACTTTGTCACATTGTTTAATAGGCCTAATTGTTAAAAGATCAAAGCACATTTGATTTCCTACTGTTGCATACCATCTTCCTTTAATTAAGGCACTCCAGTGTAATTAAAAAAACAATTAACTAAAATGCTGTATGCAGATACATCTCTCTGGCACTAAATCTTTGCATGTGGATACACTCCTCTAACCCTAAACCGAAGGCAGTGACAAAGTTATTGCTAGGTTAGGAGGAATTTTATTGGCTGTAAGAAGTATAACTCAAGTTACAATTTGTATTTACTTTATTAATCACTTATATTTGATGATATATGACTATTTGAGGAGTACACACTTTTGAAGACTGACATGCACTTTGCCTACTCTGATATTACTGCACTGTCTAACAATTTTCAATCACAAAATCTAAATGTCAGCATAAAACTCACTACATTCGAAGCAACAGAACAAAATTAAGATGTCATTGCTAATCAAAGTCAAATAGACAAACTCTAGAAACTTGTTAATATAAATAGTGAAATTAATACACAAATTAAACACAGCAGTTTACAGTGAAAACATCGAACTATGATTTTCATTCTGGAACATCCCCCAAACTTTCTTCCCTGTTTTCTGTATCTTAGGCAAGAAGTCGGGTTGTAAGTCCTTCATAAATTATGTGGTATCTAGCTGGTGTTATACCCTTGTGACACAAATCAAGCAGATCTTTCTTCTTCTCTGTACTGATGTGTTGTGGTCCCTCATAAGCTGCTGATAACAGCTGCTCTTCTGAATTACTTAATCATCGTTGACTAGTTCTGCCTCTTGTAGGAAGGACATGAAATTCTGGTTCATCATATGAGTGTTTGAAAAACTGTGTATGGCTCATATCTGCAATACTGGATCCACACCACCTTCATCCAATTTGCTTTTTCCCTATTTTCTTCCTTTTTCCTGTTTGTCATAATTTCCTTTTGAAGCTTGGCGAAGTCCAAGAATCTTTATTGATCCATCTCTATCACCGTATCTTTGGTGATGTCATGCGCACAGCTGCATACCATCCTGTTGGATCAAAAATGTTGATATTCTTACTTTTTCTGTCTATTGTGGCATGAACAGAATCCACTTCCTTTGAGAATGACCAGGCTCAAAGAAGCACTGGTTAATCAGTGGTATATCTAAGGTACTGACAACATGAAGACGCATAGTACTTATAACATTTCTTCCCATGTGTCAGAAAGCAATGTAACTTCCTTTCCATTTGCATGCTTCTGAAGGAAGATCCAAATGCAGGATGAGATTTCTATTGAACCCCTTTTTCCATTTGACTTATCCCACATAAAGTAATCAACTCTGTTAGAGGCTACATCGAAAACAGTAAGGCTGTACACCGACAGTAGCTTATAGAAAATAGCCTTGGAATTTGTTTTTCAGACAGCTGAGAATGACCTGTAAGCCAAACTCCACAAACACACTTTCACAGTTTTTTGCCTTCACTTTTTCAATGTTCTTGAAATCCCTCGCCATTTCTTTTCGTCTTATATGATCATTGTGCTCAAGCCTCTAAGATTCAACCTCTTGTTCTTGTCACGAAAGATGTGAAAATTTGAAGCTTTTGTCACACGTGTCTTTTCTTGGTCAGTGAAAACTAATGTTGAACTCTGTAGTAAATATCTGCTGATATAACCAAAGCTTCCCAGGTGTTCTTCCTTCTTCTTCACACTGCTGCTTGTACAAATCATGCATTATTATCAAATTCAAATTGGCAGGTAAGTATGGACTCTCTTCTTTTCTAGTGTGAAGGGAGGGAAGGAAAGCTATTGATATGATTTCTTATGATTTCTCATGTGTCTTCTGGTCTCTTTTTATCGGGTTCATGAATGTCCTCTTCTTTCCTTTTCAATTATATTGTGCTTGTTTCTTTTTTGTATGGTTGATCGTATAAAAGTCTCTGAAACATCCAAGGTCTTCAGAAAGAATTTCATAGACACTTGGATTTTTTTCGTTCTCCTTAATTAGAAACTACCTATTGCTCTTTTTCCTTTGTGATGTACTCGCTTTTGTATTTAAACTTTGTTTATCCCAAAAGGTATGGTGAATGTTGCCTCTATCATGTTCATTGAAATTAACATTACACTATCTGATACATGCAGAACAATCTTTTTCTTTTACGCTTCTTGTAGGAAATTCAACATTTGTTGTAGAAATATATGATTTTCCTAGCTGCCTATTAGTTCTCCTTTCCTTTCCTTTCTTTTCCACTACTCTGGAACTGGAGTCTTCTTTTGTTTCCTTACAGTGGCAACAGCTGCTGTGTATTCCGCTGACTTTTCTGCAAATCTTACTGTTGAAGGTTGCTTTACTGCACATCATAAAAATAACTCACTCGCCATCTTATGCAACATCTGCCTCTTTTTATTTTACATGTAGCCAACATACAGGAAGTGGACGATAAAATTCTCTGGTGTGAGCAACATTTCTCTAACATGCCACCCCAACAGACGGCATTGCCTTTTGATTAAGAAAATATAGATAATGAAATGAAAAAAGGAAAACAAAGGTAACTTTTCATACATACACACAATTCTGTAACAATGAATGTCATTACTTAATGCAAGTCACTTTACATAATTAACATGTCACAAATCATCATCCTTAGGAAGAACACACAATTTCCTGATGGGTCTTTTGATTACACCTGAGTTCGTTCTAATACTGACTACTCTTGCCAGAGCATCGTCACCAGGATGAAGCATTTTTATCACATCCTTTCACCACTGCATAGAAGGTAGATTGCCATCCTTTATAAACACTATATCACCAGAGATTTGGATGTTCCTTGGTCCATTTGTGGCACTGTTGAAGTGTGTTCAGCACCTATGGCCAGCATACATGGCGGCGGTTAGTATGGTGACGCGATCCAGCAAACAACAAATATCGTTAAAAAGTGGTAAATGCGGAACTTCAAGGGAATCAAATGGAGAAGGCATAACAAATATGACTCATAAAAGTGGAGGAAATAAAGTCAGCAAAGGGGAGGAAGCTGATCATGGAAATTCTACGGCAGAAACATCGCTTGCGAAGCAAGACGCGGGAATAACAGGGACGCCATGTAACATACTCAGACTATCATCAAAAAGCTGCAAGGAAGGAACTGCAAGAACTTCAAATACTTCAATTACAGAAAGCTCATCAAATATAAGTAAGGAAATCGACGGAAAATACCAAATAATCAGGAGAGATGCAAACCATGAAAAGTCAGACTCGGAAACAACGTATGCGACTCGGGACGCGGAAACAATTGCATCCTTGCACATGGTGATAAATCTATTAACCAGAGACTTACAGAGTGCCCAAAACTCAGACTCGGAAACAACGTATGCGACTCGGGACGCGGAAACAATTGCATCCCTGCACATGGTGATAAATCTATTAACCAGAGACTTACAGAGTGCCCAAAGAAAAATAAGTGCATTAAATCAAGAAAATGAAGAACTTAAGAAGTTAAATGAAAATTATGAGAAAGTATCATTTGCAACTGTGACCAAAAATAGTAGAGCCGGAATAGGAGTGAAACCTAACCTCAATGGAAATTACGGAAATGGAAACATGTATAAGGCGCGCGAAATAGAAGAAGGTGAAGATAATATAGTGGTAAAGAAAAAGAAAAGTGCGCAACCAAGTAATTCAGAAGGGAATAGCAACGAGAAACGAGTACTAGTGATCGGTGACTCACTGTTAAAATTTGCTGGGGAAGCCTGCAGGGAAAAAGGGTATGAAGTGAAATGTTTTCCAGGAATAAAAATCGGGGAACTCCAACACAAAGTGAGTGAAATGAACCTGAAGGAAGAAATTCCTGAGGTAGTTCTAATACATGCGGGAACAAATAACATCAGAAGGGGAGTGAGAGCGGAAGAATTAATGGGGGAAGCAATGGATCTGGTCAATTGCATCAGACACCAAACTCCAGAAAGCAAAATAGTAATAAGTGGTCTATTAAGAAGGCGTGACACTGGGATAGGAAGAATTAATAGAATAAATCAAGAACTGGACTGGTTATGTGAAACGAAGATGTGTTTAATGGTGGATGGTAATTCTTGGCTAAATGATAATGATTTTGCTAGGGATGGAGTACACCTAAATCGAAGGGGATCCTCTATATTTGGAAATTTATTGTGTAATGTTGTGTCTTCCTTAATAAAGGAAAACTGATAGGCAAAGAGGTGGATGACAGGATGGTAAACAATATGCGAGTAAACCCAGGAACGACCCAGTGCCGAACAGAAGATACAGGTAACATGAATAGAACAATAGAAATAGGGGTGTTTAGTGCATGTAACAACTCAAACCTACGCTTAATGCATCAGAATGTTCAATACATTTCAAATAAACTAGTGGAAATCGAAGTAATGTTAAGAGAATGTAAACCTGATATTTTGGTGCTGACAGAACATGGTCTAAATGAAATGCAGATTAAATATCTCAATATGCAAAGCTACAAACTAGCATCTAGTTTCTGTAGACAGAGTCACAAAGGTGGAGGAGTCGCAATATATATATAAAGAATGGGATAAATTTTGCTTTGCAAAACTGGGTAGGGGGTCATGAAATGGAAATGGTTTTTGAAGTTGCAATTACAAAAATACAAACAAAAGCAGAAAATTACCTAATTATTGGTCTATACAGATCCCCAGGTTCTAAGGTAGAGGATTTTTTGAATAGACTCGAAAATCTTTTAAATCTAGTGCATGAAAAGAACAAAAATATCATACTTATGGGTGACCTAAATATAAATTCATTAGCAAATACAGGGGATTATAAAAGTCTGTCCGACCTACTTTATAGCTTCAATTTACAAGACCTGTTAACGAACCAACAAGAATCACACTAAGTACATCATCTGTCATTGATCATGTGATAACTAATTTAGAATGTGGTAGGTACGCTGTGACTGTGCAGGAGTTTTTTATATCTGATCACTGCGCTCAGGTAATGGATATAGTAAATGTTAGCAAACTCTCTGAGCAAGTAAACTATAAAACAATTAGACAAACAACAGTAAAAAATCTGAACCGGATGCTTGAAAGCCTAAAACAAGAAAAATGGGAAGTAGTTTATGAAACGCAAGATAGTAACCAAAAATGGGAACGTTTCTTCAAAATTCTAACAAAACATCTAAATAACCATTGCCCCATAAAGAAAGTCAAGGATAAAGAGAAGGGAGACCAGTATATACAAATACCAATAGAAATTAAAAAATTGCGGGAAAAAATGAAAGATTATTACACATTTTATAAGTCTACAAAATTAGAGCTATTCAAATGCAAATATAAAAACCTGAAAAACCAATACTCAATAGCACTAACTAACCTAAAGAAGCAACAATATGGGAATAAAATAACAAGCTCAAACAATAAAGTTAGGACCGTATGGGGAATAGTAAAACAAAGTAATATTAACAAAAATAAGCACGAGAATATAAAATTAGTTGAAAAAGGACAAACAATAGATAATCCACAAGATGTATGCCAACATTTCAATACATATTTCCTAAACATAACAAGGGGGGAACAAAGCGTGATAGAAAGCATTCAAAAAGAACTTCCAGTTTGCATAAATTCAATATATTTGGAAGAAACTTCAGCCGAAGAAGTGGAAAAGATAATAAATAAATTAAAAAATAAGTCCTCTTCAGGATGGGATGAAATATCACCGATAATCTTAAAACATTGTAAGACGGCGCTTATTACTATTCTGGTACATCTAATAAACTCTTCGCTATACAGTGAAAACTTTCCAGATTCCTTAAAACTCAGTATAGTTCGGCCAATCTTTAAAAAAGGGGATAAAGCACAAATAGGGAACTATAGGCCAATCAGTCTTACTTCTGTCTTTGCAAAAGATTTTGAAAATATACTGAGCTGCAGACTGATACGATTCTTAAATAAATATAATCTGCTTAACTCATCACAACATGGATTCAGGAGAAAATTATCAACAACCACTGCTATTGCAGAACTTTATCAGGAAATACTCGAAGCACTTGATAAAGATAACAAAGCTGCAGGAGTTTTCTTGGATCTATTCAAGGCGTTTGATAGTGTAACACATGATAAACTACTGGACAAGATTCAGAAAGTGGGCATCAGGGGAAAATTCTTAGAAATCATAAAATCATACTTGTTAAACCATATGCAATGCACAGAAATTTATTACCAACAGCATCACATGACAAAATGTGCAAGATCAAATTATGAAACAATGAAGGTGGGTGTACCTCAAGGATCTGTACTTGGACCAATCCTATTCATATTGTATGTAAATGACATTCCTAAATCTTCAGAATATAAAATAATATCATACGCAGATGACACTTCAGTTATATTGATAAGTAAAAATATACATAGCTTAGAGAAGTTAGTAACCACAAAAACACAGGATATATGTGAGTACCTAAAATATAACAACTTAAAGGTAAATTTACAAAAAACAAATATGATCGTGTTCCAGCACCGAAATAAGGGATCCACTCAAAGATTACATGCAACACTAAACGATGAGTATATAGAGCAAATACAGAGAATAAAATTTTTAGGGGTAATGATAGATGAGAATATGACATTCAGAAATCACATTGACCTTGTATGTAATAAAATTAGTACTGGTTGATATCTGTTAAGAAGGATGAAAAAATATTTAGACATTGATTATTTAAAGCTAGTATACTATGGTCTAATTCACCATCTTCAATATGGGATCGAAGTCTGGGGCAGCACAGGTATTGTAAATATGAACAGAGTACTATTAATGCAGAAAAAGTGTTTAAGATGTATCTATGGTCGAAATAGTAGAGAATCATGTAGACAAATCTATGTGGAGGCTAGTGTTTTAACAGTCGTATCACTATATGTGTATAAAGTAATTATGTATGTAGTAAGTAAGTCACATTCTGTAAAAATAAAAGATAGTCACATATATAAAACTAGAACACAAAATAATTACTACAGAGATAATGTAAATAAAAAGGCCACTGAAAAGGATCCAATTACGATGGGTAGGATACTATATAACAAATTACCCAATGACATTAAAAGTTTAGAGGGCAAAGAATTTCAAAGGAGGTTAAAAACATTCTTAATTCAGAAACGCTTGTACAGGTTGAATGAATTGTAAATATTGTATACACATGTAAATTTTGTAACTTTTCATTGTATGACGAAGCTTGAAACTTGTAAAAGTCTATAAGCAAATAAAGATTATTATTATTACTCCTTGTACCATCTCTGCCAAAAGTCCTGCATAAGTTTTTGAATATGTTGCCTTCGTGACAGGCGATTCAGAGTGGCATGTGCAAAGTCATATTTAGGAACAGCTGTGAGGGGTTCACCGATAAGGAAATTAGGTGTTAGATAGGACGAATCAAAAGCATCACCATTGAGTCTTGAGAGAGAGGGCAAGAATTTAGACACACTTCTATTTGAGAGGATAGGGTTGTCAATTCCTCGAAGGTGAGAATTGTGTTGCCCAAGGTTCTTCACAGATGATACTTGAAGCTCTTCACCATAGCTTCCCAAGCTCCTTCAAAAAGTGGATGGGGGGGGGATGAAGTGCCAGTTGATTTCTTGCCTTAATGCAGGCCTCCACAATATTTCTTGTTGTATTGAGTCACTCAGGAACTTCTGAACCTCCCTTAGCTCTCTTGCAGCACCAATAAAATTGGTCCCATTGTTGCTGTAAACATTAGCAGGACAACCTCAGCATGCTCCAAAATGGCGGATTGCTGCCATGCATGCACTTGTGGATAGGCTGGATACGACTTCAAGATGGACAGCTCTGATTACGAGGCAAGTGAAGACTGCTATGTAGGCTTTGTTTGTTATTTTACTCCTTTGAGTGCCAAATTTGATCAAGAAGGGGCCAGCATAGTCCACTTCTGCATTCAGGAATGGTCTGGAGGGCATTATTCTGCATTGCAGGAGATTTCCCACTTTCTATTTCCTAGGTATTGGCCGCAGCTTGAAGCAAATAATTAGACATGAATGAATATGTTGTTTCACAGTCTGGCGAATCCTTGGGATCCAGTATCTTTGTCTAAGCAATGCTATAAGCAGTTGAGGTCCTGTGTGGAATAATCTGGGGTGCTCACTTAAGATAATAAGCTTGATAAGGTGATGCCGAGGGGGCTTCATGGTATGGGTGCATTTTACAATTGTCCTCCAACTTGAAGATGACCATTTTTGTCTAGTATAGGGCTCAAACTCCTTAATTTGCTGGTAGCATGAATACCCGTTTGTGTCTTGAGATATTCTATTTCCCTATGGTAGCAGCTGGTTTGTACAATTCCAATACACTTGTTGAGTGCATAGTTGAGCTCCTGGGGCCGTGACGATGAAGTGTCTCGATCACTGCGGCCTTTCTTGCAGTTGGAGATGAATCTGAGACAATAACTGACTATCCTTAGAAGCCGGATTAATGATGAAAAATTATTTAGAAATGAATCATCAGATTGGGTGACATTTAGTAATGTTATGAACCTTTGTTCATAACATTTGTGGAATGTTGGTAGAGCTGTTGGTAGTTGTTTTAGTTGGCCAATATAATGGGTCCAGTTGCAGCCATATAGGTCCATGCCACCACAGTCTGCAATCCCAGAGTAATGTTGGTTGCATATCTCGAGACACAAGGTCTGCGGGGCTATCCTGTGAACTCACGTGACGCCAATGAGCTGTTGAAACCATTTCCTGTATTTCTGAAACTCTATTTGCCACAAATGTTTTCCACTTTGTAGGACATGCCTTTAGCCATGCCAGTACAATCTCTGAATCAGTCCAGAGTTACATTCTGGTTAGAGTCAAGTGTAAATACTAAGTGTTTTCTTGATAAGACATGCTAGCAATAGTGCACTGCATAGCTCGAGGCGAGGAATCGAGAATTGTTTCAGTGGTGCCACTCTTGACTTGGCACAAGTAGACATTGAGTACTTTGCCCTTGTGATTCATAGATCTTACATAGAGGAAGCCCCATAAACCATGTATTTCAATCGATGTGGTGCTCTCTTCACAAAGAATATATCATGGCACTCTGAATTTGTTTAACAAGGGGATCTACTTGTACAAATCTAACCATGTTGAGTACAGACTTTCTGACAATTGATCGTTACATCCCATTCCTTCTTGCCACAAGAATTGCATGAAGATCTTGAAAAGAATAACTACAAGACTAATCAGCCCAAGTAGATCAAATACAAAAGCTATTATGGACAGCACCATTTGCTTTGCATAAATTTCGTTTTCAATTTCAATTTGATGTGACTCTAGACAACAGCTGATTTGAAATTCACCTGTAGAAGGGTTCCATGCTAGTCCTAAGGTATGGAACACATCACTGTTATTGTTGGTTAAAGAGTGGTTTGCTTCTCTCAAGCCTTCTAGATTGATTCCAGAAGCGCTGAATTATTTGTGCACCATTTCCACAAATGGAATCCACCACGTCTGAGAAGGTTTTGCAAATCTGTCTGCGACTGTAGAGCTTCCTCCAGGGTGTCCTTACTTGAAAGACAATCATCTACATAAAAGTCATGTTTTAGGATGGATGCAGCTCTAGAGAAGTACACTTCATCTTGCGCAAGCTGTTGAAAAAGCATCTTGTGGCCAGATATGCTGCTGAAGCTGTTCCATATGTAATGGCCGTAAGTGCATAAGTCTTGAGTTTATCTCCTGGATGTTCTCTCCATAAGATGCATTGTAAATATTGGTGCTTGGGATCCACCTTAAGTTGTCGATACATTTTCTCAATATCTGCAATAAAAGCTAGTCTGTGGGTTCGAAATTGTGTGATCACTGAGCAGAGATCTTCTTGTACATACGTCCAATCATTAATATGTCATTTAGAGATACCCCGTTGTCAGTTTTAGCTGAGGCATCAAAAACTACTATGAACAGCATGATGAGGGTTGAAGTAATCTGCCCCTTGAAGTGAAAACTCAGTTTTCAGCTCTACCATGTGTCCAAGGAATTGATATTCCCTCATGATGTAATAGTAACATTCTTGGTGCTTACGTAATATGTTTATTTTGTTGTTGAGCCCCACGTATGGGAGCCAATTTGTACTAACATCTGTGCTTACGTAATATGTTTTTACGTAAATTATTAGAACTTGAAGATCTCATATTGTGCTGCTTTTGTTTTGTTTGGTTACATAATTTTAACTGCCCCACGTATGGGATCCAATTTGTTGTAGTATTAATGTTATATTATTTATTTAACATTAATTGTAGCCCCACGTTGTGGTAGCCAATTTGTAACGGTATTACTTATCATGTTTGTTTACATCAGTGTTGAAGCCATCTTGTGACGTCATTCATTTGTTTGGTTTGTAGCTCCATCTTGTGTTAGCAATTTGCATCAGTGTTAGTGTTCGTTTGATTTCATTTCAAATGTCCTCCGGCTAGCTATTATCCTGTTGGCTTGGGCACGTATCTCTATACAGGTTGTGAAACGGAAAGGAATCTTTTATCCAAAAATTACACTGATGAAGAAATTTGTTTTATAATTTTTATTGTCGAACACGTTCACTATCACTTTTACATATTATAACTAATATGATTTTCCGGGCTGTTATGCCGTGGTCTGCTGAAGAAAGATTTCCCAGACGTTTCGTCCACAACTGCGGTGGACATCTTCAGTGGCGCGGGCGAAGTCTTCTCGGTGAAAGTATCACAGCGTCTGATGCGTTGGCCGTTAGTGCCGCTCTCTTTATAGTGTGGGCGCTCTCTGCTGATTGGCCCGCTGGTATGAGGGGGCTGGCGCTGGCTGTGTTGTTGCTCTCTTCTGATTGGCTCGCAGTGTTTTTCGGTTTTGTATGACCTTTCTTGTTTTTGATGACTAGATGCCAGTTACTGTTGAGTTTCAATGCTTCTTCTTTCCTATTGAAATTATTGGGATGTTTATAAATCTCTATTGCTTCGCGTTGTAGCCGGGTATGGTAATGCTTTATGGAGGAAAGAATGTTGGTGTCCTGAAATCTAATAATGTGTTCGCCCTCGGCTTCAATGGCATGTTCAGCGACTGCCGATTTTTCTGTATGGCCCAGGCGGCAGTTTCTTTTGTGTTCGCTCAGTCTGGTGTTAGCGCTCCGCTGTGTGGTACCAATGTACACTGAACCACACGAACAAGGAATACGGTAAACACCGGCCGATGACAGGGGGTCTCGGGGGTCTTTGGAAGAGCGCAGTAGGCTGTTTAATTGTCTTGTAGGTTTGAATACTGTTTTGACGTTATGACGTTGAAGTATATGTTCAATACGGTCAGTGACATTTCTGAAATATGGCAGAAAGACAATGGACTTGCTTTTGGGTTGGTCCTGAGTAACCGGTCGGGGCTTGGCCGGACGGCAGGCTCTTCTCACCTCTTGGACTGAATAACCATTTGATTGTAGAGCTGTTTCTAGGTGTCGGATTTCTTGTGGAAGTAAGTGTGGTTCACAAATACGGGAAGCACGGTTTGCGAGTGTCTTAATCATAGCACGTTTTTGTCTAGGATGGTGGTTGGAGTTCTTGTTAAGGTAACGGTCTGTGTGTGTGGGTTTGCGGTAGACAGTATGACCCAGACGCATCAGACGCTGCGATACTTTCACCGAGAAGACTTCGCCCGCGCCACTGAAGATGTCCACCGCAGTTGTGGACGAAACGTCTGGGAAATCTTTCTTCAGCAGACCACGGCATAACAGCCCGGAAAATCATATTAGTTATAATTGTGACACCGGCCGTGAAAACCTACGTTCTTACATGACTTTTACATATTGATCTACATACTCGCCAAACTGAAACTGTTATAATAACTTCTTACTGATCACTTTTAATCAACGTACTTCAACCTTTTGTATAATTAACTTTACCATATTTTAGATCTTTCATAATTCTGCTGCATGTAACTTGTGAATCTATATCCGATGTATGACGAACTAATACTTTCGACGAACTGACTGACTGAAGACGACGTGTAGTGTACACAGATTTTTGATGAACTGGGCTAAATACGACGTGTAATGTATGAATGCTTTCGGCGAACTGAAGGACTGACTGACTTTACCTCCAACCTACCCTATTTATACGCCTTCAATCAGATACGCCTAAAGATTATACCTGAGTTACTATTGGCTAATAAAACGCGCCAACATTAGCGTCTATCTTAATATCCAATGAAAATTATGAATACATATGCTTTAGGGAGAACACATTCCAGAAGTTTCTACCGAAAACGCGTCAACATTACGTAACTTCCTTGTTTCCAATAATGATAAACAGCTCACCCCCTTCGCTGCATTATTGCGCTATTATTGACAGTTTCAGTAAGGCCCTATAAACTTATTTCCCAATAATAATTACAATTAATAAACATCTGAAATCAATGTCACATAAAAATGCATATTCATATTACAATCATTATTTACATTTAAGTAATTTGTGATACAAATTACCGCATCAATGAATTGAACACAATCTTTATGAAGCTTCTCATTTGTTCGCAGTTTTCTTTCCAGGAAATTAAATCGTTGAGTGGCAATATCCAATGAATTTCCTAGACTTAACTCTGTCCTTAGAGGTAGTTCAACAATAAATGCCCAGTTTCATCTCTTTTAGTAGTTTTGTTGAAGTATTTCTCACACTCTCGCTGTTCTGGGATTAATGATACATTGGTTACTTCTTCAAGATTCCAAAACAGTTGAATTTGAGTTTTTAAAACTAACTATTGCTCTGATGAAAAGAGAATTGTGTTCTTGTTGTATATCCTTAGCTTGCAGAGTCCTTTGTGAATATCCCCCACTGAGGATCCATCCAAAATGTGTTTTCTGCAAAATAGGATAGCCTTTTTCTCAAGCATCATCAGTTGTAGGAAAAACTGTGCTCCAATTAAAAGATATGCACTTTCAGGAAGGTAGAAATGTGAATATACTACAGTATTTCACTCGGAATATTCCACTCTTCGTAAGTAATAACGGAAGTGGGAATATTACCAGTAATCTTTGGAAGAACTATACATTCCATGTTATGATGATGCTCAACTGCGGAGCAGACGTTGATATTCACCACGGAATCAGCTCGGGGTGACAGTTCTCTGAATGCCTGTATACAGAACTTGTTGATTTTTGTTTATTTTCAGTCTCAAATGCTGCACAGTGTGTTCTGAGACGAAGTTACTCTGAGAACCACTGTCAAGTATGTGTGAAATAGGTGTGGGTTTCCATGGGAATCTTCAATTTTGACCAGAGCTGTACTTAGAAGCACCCGTGTTCTTGATTTACACCTCAACAAATGATAAGTCATCAGTTTTCGATGGCCTTGAAAAGTTACTGTTTAGCTGGTTGGACAGCATTGCCATTGACAGCTTAAGTTTATGATGAAGCAATGTGTGGTGGTATTTCTTGCATGTTATTGTAGACTGGCATGTATTCCACGTGTGAGAGGAACTAATATAATTGCTGCAATATTTGTTAGCCATTAAAATTTTGTCCTTTCTTCGGGGGATAGCTTATGTAAGTCTGAATATTTGTAGAGCTAGTGTTCTTGCGAACAAACACAGCATCTCTCTGTTACTGTGACGTACAAAAGCTGAGTTGATCGTGTTAAGGTTTATTGACCTGATTCTGGCGCTGATTCTGATTGGAAACTTGAGTTGCACCACAAAGTTGTATGGTCTGGCAGTATTTTTCAAAATACCGAATTGCTTGCTTGAATTTCATAGAATCCGCATGTGAATGGGTGGTTTCAAATTTCAGTCTTAATTTCTTGTCAAGAAGAATTCACACAAGAGAAGATCCAGAATACTAGGCTGAACATTAAGAGCGTCAAGTGCGTCTACACTGCCTTGAAATGTATTTATCAACTGTTGAATCTCTGCCTCAGTTGATCCTAACTTGGTAGGGTTTCTAGTATCTGTTTAGTGTATTCTGCTGCTATCAATTTTGGAGAATGATATCTGCTAACAGAATGTTGTAAGCAACTGTAAAGTTACTGTCTGATATGCTTATATTTCTAATAGCATCCTTTGCTTCTCCTTTGAGAGATGAGAGCAAATAGTGAAATCTTTCAATATTTGACAGATCATTGCTTTTGACAACTAGGTTTTCAAAGGTGTTCTTAAAATGCAACCAAGCAGTCAATGTTCCACTAAAAGTAGGGAGGTTGATTTTAGGGAGTTTTATATTCCTAGCAAAATCGTGTGATGACTGAGATGCTATTTCATCAATCACATGTAGATCTTTCGTATTTGTGGCACTTCGGAGCTTTGATTCTAATAAGCCGAGAGCATCTTTGAAGTCTTGATGGTAAGCGGTGCGAGCTTCTTCGTTGTCATAATTTAGTTCCAGTTTGTTCTGAATTTGTTTGAATTCTTTGTTTATTGCAAGCAATCTGTTTAGCTTCACTTGCAAAAGTAAGTATCAGCATTGCTACCTTCAAAATCTACAAATGTTTGTAAACATGTTAAGCCAGCTTTGAAAGTAGATCTCCTTTTAATTAGCTTGTTTCTCAGTGTCGTTCATTCTTACGTTATGTAGCAAAGTGTGTATAGATTAGCAGGCTGATGATGTTGATATGTCGTAAGTAATTGAGACTTTAGGCGGTAGATAGCGCTAGTGTGTTCCCGTGATATATAGCATTGTGCGGTTGTGACAATGCAAGGAATTTGCTGCTTTGTTAGCTTGAGGATTATGAGTCACTGTAATTTGTTGCATATTTTATATGAACATGCACTTCAATGAACGTGAAATGCATGTTATTACAATCTGTATCATGTTATATTTCTTGTGCCTAGCTGATGCCAATTATGTATTTAACACATGCTATGATACGCTGTAGTATGGATTCCAAATGGCAAATCATTTACACTTTGTATTTGGCACTTAACAACAACTAATACAATTTGTTATGCAAATCTATTACCTTTTATAATGCTAGTTCATGCTGTTGCAAGGAGATTGCATCTGGGTTCGGAGGACCAATGTAAAGGGTGGCTTTAATACACATCATAAAAGTAACTCACTCGCCATCTTATGCAACATCTGCCTCTTTTTATTTTACATGTAGCCAACATACAGGAAGTGAACAATAAAATTCTCTGGTGTGAGCAAATTTCTCTAACACTTGCATCTCCTTGTTCTGCATCTCTTTGTTTTTTCTCAGATGACTTTCTCTTGTTGCAACTTGGAGAATTTCCTTCACTGCTATCTGTGGAAGAATATAATATGAATTAAAGAAAGAATTATTGTCATCACCTTTTCACCTAGTTTTTATTGCCTTGACATTTTGTTAACCTACTTACCATTGTCAGCTGAATTATCTGGCTGATAATCAGGATCATCATTACTATCAGAACCTAAGAATTCCCTTAGCAGCTCTTTATGTTTTTTTTCTTCAGATCTTTCAGTTCTTGTGGATGCTATAATGTATTCCCTTAGATAATACCAGTATGTGTTAAAACATTAGATTATAGTAATAATAATATTCACAACATTTCTTTGATTCTTTTGTCATCAATGCCATTCTAACCATCTTCCTTTTTATTCCATTGCGATGCTTGACTCTCACATACTACTCAAAGAATGAAACAACACTAGCTTCCTTCAGTTGGAATCATTATTGAGCATAATTACTTATAAAACAATTGGCAACAGTTGATAAATCTTTGTCAACAATGGTGCTGTAGCATGCAGTTTTTAACTTGAAAAGACGAATCAGCTTTCCCGCTTATTTGATCCATGTTGTAATTAGAGTCAGAGAGACAGAACAGCTTTTCCATCTCTTTGGCCCACATTGAGGTTAGGATCAGGCAAACGGAACAGCTTTTACTTCTGTAAGATCCTTAATATAATTTATCAAAAGCAAATAAGTTGGTGTCTAACTTCTAAAATGTGAAAGTTAGAGATATGTTCCTCTGATCCCAAGATAGATATGAACTTTGGGATCCCTTACAAAGCAGTATGTAATCAAACAGTAAAAATGTAGTTACATCTGTCTGATCCTAAGCAGTTGAGTTATGCCTCTGTTCTCAGTATTCAATGATGTAATTTGAATATAGTAATATTCACCATTCATTGCACAGAAAATGCACAAAATGGTATGCTGTGATATCTTCACATTCACCTCCACTAATCTATTCTCCAACTCACCAAAGGGATTGTATACAGGCTCCTTCTTGCTATTACGTGGATAAATAATGGATGTCACTAGTCGTCGACCAAACCTTTTCTCATAAAGTGCACTCACAGCAAGCGAAGCAACAAATGAACAATCTGAAACAACCTATAAGTCGTTTAAAAAAAGGTTCAAATACAAATGTTAGTAATTACAGACTAATCACCCTAACCTCAGTATTCAACAAAGTGTACGACAAAGTACTTATAGCTAGAATAAACAGTTTTTTTAAAACCTAATAATATCCTTAATAATTCTCAACATGGATTAAGAAATGTATCATTGACCATGATGGCTAAGTAGACTATGTACATAAACTGATGGAATTGAAAGATACCTGTAAAAACACAGCAGGAATTTACTTAGACCTCTCCAAAGCTTTCAACTCTGTGTCTCATGATCTTTTAATTTCAAAATAGAATACTATGGTTTTAGAGGACAAATTAGTACACTACTAGCAACATACCTTAAAAAACTATGAGCAGTGTACAAAAATAAATTAGAAAAAAAGGTGACATTATACACACCATTAAATCAGACGATAACATAGTTAAATCGAGGGTACCACAGGGATCAGTACTTTTCTTGATCTATATAATTTACTTGAACCAGAAAACATCAAAGTGATATCTTATGCAGATGACACATCTATAATACATTGAAGCGATGGTAGAGAAAGCTTAGAAGAAAAAATGACAAGTGCAACTGGTGAAATATCACAGTATTTTCTAAACAATGGGCGTGAATAAAATATAGGAAAAACAAAATTTAACATTTCAAAGCAATAATTTAAATATAAATATTAAAAATACTCCTTAAGAATAGGTAAGAAACTTAAAAATATTGGGCATACACATAGAAGAAACTCTGACTTACAACATACACAGAAACAGTCTGTAAAAAATGAGCTCAGGACTGCATCTATTGAAACAATTAGCAAAATATGGGGACATTAATATCCTTAATGGAGCATATTATAGCATTATTTACCCACATTTAGCATATGGGATGAAATTTGGAAGGGAACCATGGACAGGTTATTAAAAATACAAAAGATGTGCATAAGAAGTACATATAACCTTCGGTTTTGACAACCCTGTCGGGAAACATTTGTAACACAAAATATCCTAACTGTAGTTTTGTTGTTTATGATCAAAGCTATTACACTTGTCAAAGATAAAAAGCAATTTAACATACTCAATAAAGATTGTCATACATATGATACAAGGAGGGCAAATGCTTACCATAGGGTGAGCACAAATAAAAATCAAACCAATAAGGACCCATATAAAATAGGAGCTATATTATATAATAAATTGCCATCAGTAATTAAGAATACCATAGACACAAAATTTAAACCTGTTCTAAAATTATTCCTAATAGAGAAATGCTTGTATAATGTTACTGAATTATAATGGATATGTGTATATCTATAAATATTATAAAATGATTATTTTGTAAATAACTTATGGTATTGTTGTATTCTGATTATTACTATACATAAAATGATTATTTTGTAAATCATGCTGTATTCAAATTGTATAGATATAATGACAGTGTCAGATACTCTTGTAAGAGTCTACTATTGCAATAAAATCATCATAATTTATTATTATTATTATTATTATTATTATTATTATTATTGTTATTACTAAATGCTAAAGTTTTACTGTAACTGCTTGTATAAGATTTTTCATGAAGGTGAGTTTACTTTTATTTCGCTTCTACACACAGTCTGTGCCATCTCAAAGCATGTTATGTTGAGGTAGTATTTTAATACCTGAATAATCAATTGCATTTTATATAAAAGTAAATTCAATAACAGCCCGCTTTGAAACAATATGTATGTAATAATTATTTGAATTGTATGTAACAGTCATTGCAAATGCTTATTTTTATTGTAAATATGTTTTATTAATGTTAAGTGAATACATTATATACTTTAATAATGCAAGAGCTGTGAGAATAATAAGTTTTGAGTTGCTAGCAATGAGGTAATAATAAGGTAACCTTGTAGCAATAATGAGTTAAAGAGTTTGAAAAGTTACTAGTCATGATTAAATCAAAGATAAGGTAAATTCAGTAACAGTTTAAACTTAGCCAATCAATAGCAAGGAAAAAGTAAGTAAGATGCAGATATTCTATTGGACTAGAATTAGCCAATCAGAGACTTGAAATACCGAAGCTTACGAGTTTTAACCGTTTAAAGTTGCTCAGTTGCTGGCAAGCTTTGGTAGTGAACAGATGTAAGATGTGTTCTCTACGAGTGAATCGTAAAATATGTATATGCACTAAGTGAAAGTATTGAAGATTCCCACAGTTCTTAAAAAGTGTAGTTCTTTATAAAAATGTGCAAGAATTAATAAAGGAAGTGAATTTAAAAACTTAAATTCTGTGATGTCTACTATCATTGTCATACTGCACCCTGCATAAGATATACATGACTCTACAAACAAGACTGACGCAGCCGAGGCAAATTCAAACATAAATAATATATAGAAGCAGTGTTAATAACAAAGTTAAATATTATAGTGTAAAACTTGGAGTGTAATATGAAGCTGTATTAATGTTGTATTTATTGTAACATTATTTTAGCTCCTCGTTTGGGAGCCAATTTGCAATAGCAAATTTGTATATATGTTTGTAGAACCACTTTGTGGAAGCCAATTTACGAGAGCAAATATGTGTTTACTTCACGCGAAGCCATCTTGTGTGACGTCATACGTTGGTTGGTTCATTTGTTCTGTTCGTAGCTCACTCTGGCGTAGCAATTTGTATCAGTTTTAAATGTCCACCGGCTAGCTATCATCTGATCTTGGTAGGCATGTTTTTCTTACAGGTTGTGAAGCGGAAAGGAATCTTTTATCCAAAAATTACTAGTGAAGAAATGTGTTTTATAATGTTTTATTGTCGAACACGTGCACTAACACATTTACATATTAATCTGAATACTCGCCCAAACTGAAACTGTTTGTAATAACTTCTCACTTTTAACTCACGTACTTCGACTTTGTGTGTATTTAACTGTATAATATTTTAGATTCTCGTAATTCTGCTACGTGTAACTTATAACGAAATGAAGGACTGATTGGCGACAAGTAGTGTACTGAGAATTCCGTTGAACTGCGGGTTGACGTGTAGTGTACTAAGAATCTTGTTGAACTGCGGGGTCGACGTGGAGTGTACGGAGAATTTTGTATAACTGCGGGGCGACCGACTTCGAGCCTGGCTATTTATGCGCTTACCTCAAGATACACCTAAAGATTATAAATGAACTGCTATTGGCTAATAAAACGCGCCAACATTAGCGTCTATTTTACTATCCAATGAAAACCACTAATACATATTACTTTTAGAGAACATTCTGGAAGCTTTTTTTACTGAAAAGGCACGAAACATTACGTAACTTCCTGGTTCCCGGTAACGATAAACAACTCATCCCCTTACTGCAGTATTGCGTTATTGTTAACAGTTTCAGTAGAGCCGTATATTATTATTTACCAATAATAATTACAATTATTAAACCTCTGAAATCAATGTTACATAAAAATACATATTCATATTAAAATAATTATTTACATTGGAGTAATTTGTTATACAAATTACCGTATCAAATAAAAAAAAACACATCATGAAATCAGCTTCTCATGTGTAGCAGCATATTGCGTAATAACAGTAACTATTACGTAATCAACAAATTCAAACCGACGCCCAAAGCATGTTCCAGGAACTCCTTAAATGCAACTAAATTAATATTACGTAAAATACAATTACATAAGCATACATCATCTTCAAGTTTAAAAAATACATAACAACAACATATCTTCAAGTGAAATATATACGTAATAAAAAAATTACGTAGTAAACATACTTCTACTTCAAGTTGGCTCCCATACGTGGGGCAGTTAAAATTATATAACTAAACAAAACAAAAGCAGCACAAAAATAACGATCTTCAAGATTACGTAAATAATTACATAACTAATTTACTTCATCAAGTTGGTGTCCAACTGTGGGGCACGAATGGACAGCGAGAATCTACAAGAATTTGTGAAATCAGAGAAGAAAAGATCGACGGAACGACCAGAATCAACGAAACCACGAGACTACATCTCAGAATTTCAAGGTCGTCAACAAAGTCCAAAGACAGCAACCATTCTTCAGGAGTAAGGGGCACATGGTTAACATCTCAACAACAGACTACGCGGGAACACTGAGTATAAAAGTTTAGTAACAGCCAGAACAAAAGGTCAGGAAATTCCATTGTATATTATAATAATTGTCAATTTTAGAAAATATATTGTTATTTTTGAGCAAAATTCATGTTATTAAGAAGTGGAAAACTAAAATTAAGCAATTCAAAGGCAAATATACAAAGTATGATGGAAACTGTAAACAATGAAAGCATGGAATTAGTTGAGGTTAGGTCAGCCATTACAGATTGTAATGTAGATTTACAATCAGAGCTAGAGAAAACAAATAGGTTAGATGTAGAAGAGCAGTTATCTGAACATTCAGAGGTAGACGTAGAAAAAGATAGCAGTAATATGCAAGATCAATCACCTTTACATATGTCAGTGCAGGTAACAACAAAAGAAGGAGATACTATCCCTCACACATCTAGCAAACAAGAGCAAGAAAACTTATCACAACAAATTATGTGCCTTTTAAAAGCAGTATCTGAAATCAGAGGAGAGTTAAAAGAAACTAGTACAGAACTGAGAAAAAGAGTTAAAAGAAAATAATAATAAGTTAACTGAACAAAGTAATAAGATAGAGGAAATGAAAGTAGGTTTTAGTAGAGAATTTAATGATAAGATAACTGAAAGTAGTACAGAGTTAAGTAATAAGCTAACTGAAACAAATACAGAGTTATCTAGTATCAAAAATGATCTAGCTAAACAAATAGAAAAATGTATGAAAGAAAGCAAAGCTGAAAGCAAGAGGTTAGAAATAAAGCTAGAACAATCTTCCAAATACTTCAAAAAGATATAGATTCAAAAGTAAACAAAGGTTGTAAACAGCTAGAACAGAAATTGTCAAGTCATATTGACTAAAATGTAACTGAAATGGAGTTAAAACTCGCTGATACTAAACACGGTATTTGTTACAAGTTAGATAAACAGGGTGAAGAACTGAAAGCAATGGTAGAAAATACTAATGCAGATCTTGTACAAGTACAAATAGTTTTAACTGGGGAAATCAATAAAATGCATGAAATGGTAAAAACAAATGCAGATGCAGTAAAAAAAGCAAATACAGGGCAAGGACAAGTAAAGTCAATGATAGATGAAATCAAAGTAAAGAAAGTAGTAAAGAAATTGATAGACTTAGAAATAGTTTTGAAAATTTAAGTACAAGTGTACCAAGGGTAAATGCAAGTACAACTAGTTCTGTAAATGCTAACCAAATGCATTTCAATAATGCAAGTACAGAAAGAAGTGTATCACCATTGTTAACTAACAACACAAGAGACGCTACTGCTTTTTCTATAGCATCAGCCTCTCAAACACACAACAATAATTATGACACACATATACATGTACCAAACCAGATATCAAACTGTTATTCTGTGCTTAATGAGTTACCATTACCTAATTTTAATGCTTCCTCAAGTCCAGTACAGTTTATAAATGATCTTATAGAATATTTTAAATTGAAAAATGTGCCTGAAGCATTAAAAATGATCCTTGTTAGAAAATGCTTAGACAACAAAACTTTAGAATGGTTACATATGGTAGCAGACAGTGAAATGAATTTTGAAACATTCAGAATTTTATTCATGAATAAGTTTTGGAATACCACCGTGCAACATAAGATTAGGGCAAGCCTAAGCTACTCACAGTACAATAGGGATGATAACTTATCAATGACAAATTATCTTATTAAATATGCAGGATATGTCAGATGTTTAACTCCAGCCATGCATGAGGAGGATTTTATTAGTTTAATTACCAGACACTACCCTCTACACATACAAAACTACATCTTAATTGCAAGACCCAAAACTATTTATGAGATGATAGAGTTAATATCATCGTTAGAACAGCAGGGAAACAGTAATAGTTATGAAATGTGGAATCCACACAGACGAGACAGACAGATCAAGCGCGAAAGGCGTAATGATATGCCTTACAATACACGCTATCACAATGAAAGCAGGAGAAATAATGAATTTCAGGATCAGAACAGATTCAATTACAGATTCAACACACAAATCAGAGATTCAAGACAACAAGGGAGACAAGAACACATAAATTATGTGAAAATGGAAAGAATGAATCAACAGAATTCTACTTCACCTAGGGGTAATAATAGATTCCAGCATAGAGGAAGTATGCAAAACATGGGAAACTTCAACAACTATAATGAAACAAGCAACAATCATCCAGAAGAATATACACATGGAGGACATAGCAATTTTAGAGGGAGAACAAGAGCTAGGGGGCGTGGCTCATATACAAATATTAATGATAATGAAATAATAGTAGCTGCAGTACAAAGTGGCAATCCTGTAGATATTGAACATAATCATCAGGAAAACTAAGTTATGTATTGCCTGATGTAGATTCTGGTAATACAGTACCATCTGCTCCTAGTGGCAAGAATAAAATATCTACACACTTTGAGTGTTATGATGCAGTAATTTGTATCACAAATTACTTAAATGTAAATAATGATTGTAATATGAATATGCATTTTTATGTGACATTGATTTCAGATGTTTATTAATTGTAATTATTATTGGGAAATAAGTTTATACGACCTTACTGAAACTGTCAATAATAGCGCAATAATGCAGCGAGGGGGGTGAGCTGTTTATCATTATTGGGAACGAGGAAGTTACGTAATGTTGGCGCGTTTTATTAGCCAATTGCAGCTTAGTTATAATCTTTAGGCGTATCTGATTGCAGGAGTATAAATAGGGTAAGTTTGAGGTAAAGTCAGTCAGTCCTTCAGTTCGCCGAAAGCATTCATACATTAAACGTCGTCTTCAGTCAGTCAGTTCGTCATACATCAGATATAAATTCACAAGTTACGCGCAGCAGAATTATGAAAGATCTAAAATATGGTAAAGTTAATTATACAAAAGGTTGAAGTACGCTGATTAAAAGTGATCAGTAAGAAGTTATTATAACAGTTTCAGTTTGGCGAGTGTTAAGATCAATGTATAAATGTGATAGTTAATGTGTTCGACAATAAATGTGTAAAACAAATTTCTTCATCAGTGTAATTTTTGGATAAAAGATTCCTTTCCGTTTCACAACCTATATAGAGACACATGTTCGACCCAAGATAAGATAATAGCTAGCCGGAGGACATTTGAAATGAAATCAAACAAGCTAATACTGCCGCAAATTGCTAACACTAGATGGAGCTACGAACCTAACAAATGAATGACGTCACAAGATGGCTTCAACACTGATGTAAACAAACATAATAAGCACTTTATATCGCCGTTACCGTCTAAGTACAAACACAGGGAATTGTGAAAACAAATATGATTCACTGTACATACAAACTATTATAGCAGGAAGGGAAGTAAATGTTGCAGTAGATTCAGGATCATCAAGCTCTATCTGCTCGAAGAAATCTTTTGAACAACTGTTGAATGAAGGGATACAACTTATGATAGCCCCAATAAGTAATGTAATATGTAGGGTGGCCATAGGTACAATGACCCAAACTATCAAATCACAAGCATTGTTACCTATACAGATAGCAGATATTACATTGGAGGTCATGTTTTTAATTGTTCCAAACTTGATATGCAAAGTTATAATTGGGTGTGATGTTTTAATAGAGTTCTCTGCGATAGTTGATTTTAAGGACAGACTAGTATTAAATAAAGAAGAAAAGAAGATATATGTGCCTTTTATAAAAGATAAAGTATGTAAAGTACAAAGGATGGAACAAGAAAATGCAGTATATGAAGAAGAATGCTTCATACAAATAGTTAATGTCCATGCAAGCAGGGAAAACAATGAAAGGTTATTGACCCTTAACTTCAAAGAACAGAACACTGACTTTACCAAGTGGGACCCTTGTACAACGAAATCTATGGCAGAAGAAAATATTCTAGAGCAAGTAGAAGATAGTTATGCAACAGAGATAGAAGACAGGAAGATATACACAGACACACTGATGACAAATACAATACTGACTGACAATGAAAAGTTAATAATGGAAAAGGTATTAGAAGACAATAAACATGTTTGCAGTGAAATTCCAGGACGGTGTACATCATATATTCACACATTCACAGTAGTAAACGTACCAGCATTTAGAAGAAAATATAATAACCTACCAGTGAATCTAAGAAACGAAGCTAAAAAGTTAATAGCTAGTATGTTAGAAAATAACATAATTGAGCTTAGCAATTCACAGTATATAAATAGTGTTTGTTGGACAGTAAAGAAAGATAATAGTTTAAGAATCACTATAGATGGAAGATATTTGAATAAATTCATGCTACCAGACCACTTTCAAAATGAAAGTATAGAACAAACAATTGCAAAGTTATCACGTGGCAAATAATCTCTTCCATAGAGTTGAGCTAGATCCTAAAGTATGTGATTACACAGCCTTTCAAGTTTTTGGATTACAATATAGGTATTGTGTAAATCCATATGGATTGAAGAATAGTGCTAGTGGATTCCTGAGAGCAATACATAGTATCTTTGGTAACACAGCAGATGATTTCTTAATCAGATACACTGATGATTTCCTAATAAGTCAAACCTTTGAGGAACACTTAGAAAATGTAATTTATGTGTTAAATAAATTACATGAACATGGCAGGACTGTAAATATCAAAAAGCCAAAATTCTGTGTACCTGAAATTAAATTCTTAGGATATGTAATAAATGAAGTAGGCATTCGACCAGATGAAGAAAGAGTAGAAGCCATATTAAGAATACCACCACCTAAGAATATTCGACAGCTACAACATTTATTTGGAATTTGGAATTATGAAAGTAAATTTTTACCAAGATATGCTATAGAAGTTGAACATTTAAGACAACTTCTAAAGAAGACAAATAAATGGAAGTGGACAGCAGAGCTACAAAAATGTTTTGAAAATGTCCGAAAGCTGTTTGCAAATGCGATTGTTGGAACGTCCAAGAGATGAGTTAGATTATGAGTTGTACGTGGATACATCTTGTCAGGGATATGCAGGAACACTAGGACAAAGAGAACATGACAACACATTTCATGTAATTAGTACTGCATCACATGGCTTAACCAATATAGAAAGAAATGCATCATTAACAATGTTAGAAATTGGAGCACTATATTTTTCACTATTGAAATTTAAGACATATATATTTCAGAAGAAAGTGAAAATACATACAGATCATATTAGCTTAACTTTCATTCAGAAATGTAAGTTATATAGTGGCAAGTTAGCTAGAATGATTCTTGCTATAATGGAATTTGATGTTGAAATTATACATATTCCAGGAAAACAAAATACATTCAGTGATTTAATATCAAGAATCAATCACAACAAACAATTTCCTGAAAGTTGTTCAAGACAACAATATGAAATTAAAGTGCTTACGATAGACATTCCAATGAAGAAGGAATTGAAGAACCAATTTAAAAATATTAAAGAAGAGCAAGACAAAGATATTAAACTAGCAAGTTTAAAAGAAAAAGCTCCAAAGATAGAAGAGACAAAGAACAGTACAATTGCTGTTAAAGATGGTGTATTATATAAGAAACATGGAAAGGAAATAAAGAGATGGAAAACATATATTCCAACAAGCATGGAGTTGGAAATAATAGAACAATTTCATTTAGGATTAATACATGCAGGTACAGAGAAGACAACCCTAACCATTTTGGAAAATTTATACATCTCTAAATTAGGACATAAAGTAAGAAAATATATATCATGTTGTGATCTTTGTTAGAAAGCAAAACAAATTAATGTTGCTTATGACTATGCAACAAACTCAATACTTAGAGATAATCTTCAAGATTACGTAAATAATTACATAACTAATTTACTTCATCAATATTTAGCATCTAAAGATTTTAAATGACACACACACAGGGATATTTCACTGCTCTGGAAGAGCTGCTGTAATGTCAAATCATCTGAAAATTGGGGAAGACGGAAAAAAAGCACTTCTTTTTTTCTGTAACTTAGTTTTCACAAATTTGACTCTGATTAGCAATCCCAACATAGTTTATCTCAACCTGTGGTGCTAATACAGACACTTCATACTGCTCTGCATTCCAGCATAACATGACTATGGAATGATGAAAGTTTTTAAGTGGACACCAAAATTGACAACACAAGGGAAGATACTATATCTCAGATACTAATATCTCAGGAGTGATGTTATCTATATGGAAGAAATGTAAACAGTAGGCAAATAGTGTGAGAGTGAGAAATTAGACATTTTAAGTTGAACTAATTTAAACAGATATCAACTACAAAAACAAAAGAAGAAATGAAAAAGAAACAAATTCAGGTGTCCATGATTCTTGTTACATCTGCTCCTAGGAGTGCCTCTGATAATTTAGTACAATAGCATTCCTCCAATCTTAGCTTTTCTCTTTAGACAACACAGAATTAATTCTCAAGAGGTATTTATGCTGAGATCCATAAGTGATAAGCTAGCAAAATTCCTGAATAGAATTTTTCACTTCCTCAAATAATGTGACTATTCCCTTTAAAATCAACACTGGTATTTACCCTGGATATGGGATATGCAGTATTTTACTCCACATGCTATTTTTAGGCTACAGTATGATTCTCAAAGAAATAGTATGCATGAAACGCATGGGAAAAAAGCTTCATGTAATCTGCATAGCCTTACTGCAGCTTTATCAAGCAGCTGCCTTTCATTCTTAGCTGAAAAATCTGTTAAAATCTGAATAGTAGTGGAGGCAATTAGTCACTACATAGAGCTTGAAGGAGGCTGCTTATATTTTCAGTTGAGTGGTTGCAGGGTAGCGAACTTGAAAAGGTAAAGAAAGCTGATTACCTGGGGATAAGGCTAAATAGCAATGGAAGATAGAATGAAAGAAAACAAATACAAGTATGAGAGTGGATTATCTTAAGATACAGAAAGTGGGCAGTAAAATCAGATCAGATCCACAGAGCACTCTGTATATCAGTAGGGTGACTAAAAAGAATTGCAATGAGACAATATTGGATAGTTGTATCCAAGTCACATATTCATAATATTACAACAAATATTAATAAAACTTATTACATTATCTCTGCACTAAAAAACGTATGTAACCTCAGTACAATTAAAATGGTTTACTTTGCATATGTTCAATCACTATTTGCATATGGCATAATTTTGTGGAGTAATTCTGTTGATGCAGATACACTGTTCATAACACAAAGGAAAATTATATGTAAAATGTTTCATTTAAATATGTCTGCTCGTGTAAAACTTACTTGAGACCAAAATAACATACTTACTTTACCCTGTCTATATATACTAGAAAGTGTACGTTTTATAAACAATAATATTAATCTATGTTACTCTAATGATAAAACTCATAATCACAGTACGAGATTTAGTAATAAAATTCACTTATATGCAGCTAGTACAACTAAAAAGATCACCTTTATATTGCACACTGGAATTTACATGTATAATTTAATAACCAATAAAATAATTGACACACATACAATTCAATTTAGAAAGAAGGTTAAGCTGTTCTTCATTGATCAATGATTTTATAATTTGCAAGAGTTTAATGAGAATTTTCTAGACTGTAAATGTTGTCGTAGATTTATTGTAACTGATGAAGCCATGAAATTGTAAAAACTTTCCAAAAGGTGAATAAAATTATTATCATTATCATTATTATTATTATTCTTCTTATTATTATTAATCACAACATTCAAACTTTATCCATTCCATTTATTAGCTAGCGGGCTTGTTCTGATTGACAAATCACAAGTGGATTGGCTATTCTATGCTTATGCACGTCAGTGTACTCTTGAGATTGAGCTATCATACTTTTTCCCCTACGATTACACAATATACCGCATAACACTAGGAGAGAGTTAGATTTTGGAAGTATGGAGAATTAAGGTCTAGGTCCATTCAAATATGAGGAGCATGGCAAAAACCTCCAAAGGTTAAAAACAAGTATATCCAAGCAACTTCACAATGTTCAACGAAGGAAGGAGGATCTGGAATAAAATTAAAAGGAAGAGCAAGGAGAGTGAAATAGTTTTAAGTGTGATTGCAGTGCAATTGAAAGCTAATTGGAATGAAAACCATGAGGTGAGAGCGGCTCAGAAATGAAAATCTCGGACAGGACCAGGCATCTAATAGCTGAACAAAGACAACATATACTGAAACAGAAATCAGGAGGAGCATCTTAAAGAGGGCTTGACAATCTGAATGAATCAATGTGGCAGAGCATTTTTCTGAGATATTGTCAACTGCTGCCATCCAAGATCACTTCAATAGGTTCCCAAAAGATTATGTTATTGCTAAGCTTCATGCATGGGTCATCTCACTGCATAGTATACACCTGGTATAAAGCACAGAAAGTAACGTTGTGACAGTGGGATGGGCTAGCAGTAGGTTTAGTTCAATTACTTTTGCAACTAAACGCTTTATGTTCTCCTTATTGACTGGTATAGGACTGAACTGTTATGAGATGCACTGCAGTTTCTGAGTCAGTTTAGGTGAACAATGAAACTGGTTGCTTGTCATTCTCTCTCGCTGCATCACCTTTTATGGTCTCTCATATGCAACAATGACAAAGGTAATTACATTGAATACCTCATTCCCAAAGTATGAAAATTAACTGTCAGGATTTTAATGTTGGGAGCATTTGATAATACCTATATATGGTTGATATTGAGTCAGTAAGAATATTATTTTTATTTAGTTAAAGTGTAATATAGCAAAAGGATAGTTGAGAAAAGGTTTAATTTTACTTTTCATGAGCACATGTTCACTAATTTTAATTAATTTAACAGCACGATGAAACTATACTTACAAGCAAAATTAGTGTTTCATAAACTGTATTAAGCTGTGTTTCACAACATACCTAAGTATCTTTTAACAATATAGAAACTTCCAAGTCTCAACACGTTAATGGCTAATATTTCAGAACTATAATCAGGGAGAAATTGCCTTGTGACTGGCAAGTGTTCTACGAGTCAGCTACTGGGGTGCTCATCATCTCACTGGACCTACAGGTTTAGGAATTCCTCAGGGAAGTGTCTTAGAAAACCTCCTCTACAAATTGTACACATATGATCTCCCAAACAATATTAAAGGTAAAACAATTATTATGCATATGGATGATACTTCTATCCTACTAAGGACCTCTACTATGATCAGATAGATAAGTGCAACATTTAAAATTATCCAACAGTTTGCACCTTTATCTGAAAGTTTGATTAAAACTGCATTCTAACTTCTGCATATTCACAATATGGAAAAAAAAAAATCTGCTAGACTAACTAATCAAAAGATCAACCAACGTTTAACCAGTAATCTGGCAGATAGAGATCACAGAAAAACAAAGATAGCTGTAAGTTACTTTGGATTTATAATCTATAAGCTCTAGCAAAAAGGTATCTTTATATATGTATGTGTTATCTTTCAAGAAAGTAAATGATATCCTTCGTGGATCAGGTGTGCTTTTGTGGAGAATACAGTAGATTAATTATAGCGGATTTCCATGTCTTTAGTTACACTTCAATGTCCAAGTATGTATGGAATATCCAAAACTATTTAACATCAGCCTTAGCTCACTACTTAATTTAACTGAATATTGAATAAAATAGCACATGTGGTGTTTTAACTTTAATGGAACAAAGTTGTTACTATATAAGCAGCATTCCTTCAACTGATAGGTTAGTTGAATGGTTAAAATTAATGGCATCGGAGCACTAGAAGCTGGGTGTTTGGTTCAATTATCATTGTACAAGATCTTCTTTTTTTATTTCAGTCTATTATGTCTTGCATTTCATACACATACATATGTAAAATGTCATTATTCCTATTATTCACTTTGGCTGTCATTCAAAAACATCCTTGCAATTGTGAGGAAACTGATAGCACTCAGTGGCATTAAACAGTGGGTGGCATTTATTGAACATATTCTTTGTGCTGAACAGTTTTATATATATACACTTGTATTTTAATGCTTCATTATGTTTTAAAGCATAATATATTTACACCTGAAAATTACTTTTTGTGCTTTTTCTCGTGCAATGAAACCATTATTTCAGTGACTGGAATTCATATATTTAAGAGAACACTTGTGTTCCTCTGTTGTTTTAGTGGCTGGGATTCTGAATTTAACTCTTAAACAGATTAACAAATGTATTTTAATAAATACTCTTTGGTTATTTTCTTAGAAATAACTGGAATGTGGAATGGTGTAATGCCTCAGTCAATAATAATCTCCTCATAAGAGCACTACTGAAATATTTAACACAAAAATAAAATGAAAGGAAACAAACGAGTGATATCATACCTACTTTACAAACCAAAATTACTATATTTGGTATGAATTATCACCAACATAATAAATATAACAACAAATGTTGCAGGTACTAATACATTAATTAAAATCTTTTGGTAGTAGAGAAGAAAATATTTATCTTTCAATTAGATAACCTGCACTGTACATATAGCATTTATCTTATGATCATTACAGGCCTGAATGGTGCAAACTATTAGGAGTTGATAAATGACACAATGAAACTTACTAACACTGATAAAATGGTTTGATAATAATGGACTAATATTAAATATGGCAAAAACTGCTACAATCCACTTAAAAAAAAATCAAGAAAAAATAATACCTTAAACACTGCTAAAATCAACAGAATAAAGCTACATGAAAAATCCTAAGAATACACACCAATGAACAACTACAATACATGGAACACTCTCAATATATTGCTAAAAGATTAAACAGTGCCTGGTTTGAACATGTACTGCTTAGCAAAAATCACTAATTTGGAAACTAGAAAGACTGTATATTACAGTTATTTCCACTTCATAATGATATATAGTATCATACTGCGAGAAACAGCAACAGTTTGGAAGACAACATTTAAGATACAGAAAAAATATATTATGGCTCACACTGGTTCCAAGAATTCATGCAGAAACTTATTTAAAAAACTAAACATACTTACCCTGCCTTCAAAATGTCTGTATAAATTAGTTCAACAATACAGGGGAAGTCAAACTTATGTTACCACTCAAATGGTATGTGGTAATGAAGCACACCAAACATGTTTTATATTGAACTTTTGCCACCACTTAGCTTCTATTGTTTATCTCTTCAACTTGACTCAACATTGGAAAGGTAGAATCAGACTGAAAAATGAATGCCACAGGCAGCTATGGCATTGAGGAATTTTTCAGTCTGATACTACCTTTCCAACCTTGTTCTACACACACAGCTTATGTGAAAGAACAATTAATTACCATTGACCCATCAGGATATTATTACTTTTGGTGTTGAGATGGTATCCACTACTAATCCAAAGCTTAGCCACTACTAACAAAGCTTAAATATTGTTAATTAATTATTCACAACAAATATATGAAACTATATTGATGAATACCATCCTACAACATAAATGTTAATAATTTTTAAAAGAGTTGTATGCTACGACAAAGCATATGAATGTTAATAATACAGACCCTCGTTTAACCAAATTCCAAGGGACCAAAAAATAGCCAATTTGGTTTAACAAAGTTTGAAATAACGAGGTTTTGTTAAAATAGTCCTGTATTATCTGAAGTGGTAAAATACGACTGTTGAATTCACTTTCTCTCCTGTTATGCATACCAACGAATGAGGGTGTTCCACTTTCATGACCTCTAAGAAAAAGTAAAAATAACTGTATACAGTATATCTGGCATTTATTTAATTGAGAAAGTATACTGTCAAATGCTTGTCATAATTTTTTTTAAACAGTACTATTTGGAACAATATTGTACTCATTGAATTAGTGAGTCATATAATGCAACAAACAATAATCTTAAGAAACACTTTAAGTATACCATTCTTTTAACCTAAGTTTTAATCAGAATACATGTTTTAATTACAATTCTTATCCATTACACATTTTAGTTCTATAATTTGAAAAAACTATCAATTGTTGTTTGGTAGACCGTTGGTCGTAATATTATGACACTATCTGAAGATACCGCATCCAGGGCAGCCTGAAATGCCATGGAGACATCAGAAGTGACACCAAATCTCTCAAGAACAGAAATTGCAGCTGCAACTTCAGTGTGGGGTCATGGTGTCGTATCTTCATGTTCCTCCTCAGAAGGTGACAGTAAAGAATTATCAATCTCTTCTCCATCATCAGCAAGATGAATGGTTCTTCAGCAGCACAGATGTTGTCTACCTACGTCCATTCTTCCATAATGATGGTACAAGAGGGCACCAACCGAGTGTAAGCATGTAGAAGAGCAGTATCAGAATCCCAATTGTATCCACATTATAAGTTCAGATGTGGATCATCGGTTTCCTGTTCAGTTTCAGCGGCTTTATCAGTTGCTGTCCAGGCCTTCTTAAAACAGTTAGTTATGGGGTCTCTTGTAACTCCATCCCAAGCAGCACTATGTTGCATATAGTTTGTACATTCCAATGTGGAACTGTTTCTTGTGGTTCTATTTCACTGATGGCAGCCTTAACCAGTCAGCGTCTGTAATTATGCTTCATTTAGGTGATTATTCCTTGATCCAATGGTTGCAGATGGCTTGTAGTGTTAGCTAGTAAGAAGACAACTTCTATGTTTGGAAGTTCCAGGTCATCGAGCTGATGTGCCAAGCAGTGGTCCAAAGTTAGCAAAATGTTCCTCTTTCTAGCAGCCATTTGTTGTTGAATCTACATGAGATTTGGTCATTCAATCTTTATTGTTATTCTCGTACTGACTTGGCAGATTGAATATGTTGACATTTTTAAAACAATGTGCATTTTTGTATTTTTCAATCACTAATGGTTTGAGCTTCTTAGAATCATCTGAATTACAACACAAGGCTACCGTCAGTCTCTCCTTGCTGCATTTTCCTCCATGACATTTCCCGCCCTTGGCACGTAGTGTTTTTTCAGGACTCAAGTTATAGAAAATACCTGATTCACCCATATTAAACACATTTCTTGGGTGATGATGAGAGAGCTTAGATTTAAACTCCCACACCCACTCATTGGCATCTTCCTCGTTTACTCTATGTGCCTCCCCACAGACACTGACAGCACTGATTTTATGCCTCTTCTGAAAATGCCATTGCCATCCCTCAGAAGACACAAACCCAGAAATTCCCTTTTTCTTGGGGATTTCCCGAGCTTTTTTTGAAGAATGGGGCCGGACAGTGGAATTTGTCATGAACGCATGTGTTAGAACCATTTTAACAACGAATCTTCCAACTCTTCATGTTTCACTGGTCTCATGCGCTTGCTATTGCCACTAAATGAATAGTTTGTCAGACTTGCCTCTATTTTCTGTTTTGAAATTATAATTGATGAGAGAGTACACTTCAGAATCGGAAAGTGTTCTGCAACCTGTGTTTTAGTCTTCTCAGCGACTGGGTGACGATGAGGACGAATGCCCTCGAAAACGTTTCCTGTTTTATGTAACTTTAATTAGTGAAGGTGAGTGTAAAAAAGTGTGGCTCAATCTAAATCACCCAGTTTGGTATCTATACAACTTTTTGTTTTTGAGTTACACTGTTCAAATACACACCACACATGAACCTTTTTTAAATTTTTTTATTCAGGGGCCTCAAAATATGTATTCCCGAGAAATCCCGAGTTCAAATTTTCGGGTGCAATACAATACTTCCTCTACTTACCGTAAGTACATAGTAGAGAAAGTAATACTGTTACACATGGTTGCATCTAACACAAATGGCAGGCTATATTAAAAAATGCAATAATTTACGGAATTTTATTTAAAAAGTAAAACATAAGAATGAATCATAATTTGAACCTATCGCTGCTGTTGCTCGTGACATCTGAAAACTACTCCGAAACTCATCTAAAGAATATTGTAGTACTGTTTTCTCGAAATAATTAAAAGTTTCTTACAGGAGCTGACCTATCTCCTTCCCCATTCATAAGCAATAGCCATAACTTAGTTGTTAGTTATCTATGGCCATAATATTGGTATTTTCAAGCAGAATTACTTCATCAACAACATTGTTGTCATCTTCTGCCTATAATCTGCAACCACAAATTTCAAAATTTCTTCTTAATCCATATTCTACAATAAACATATTTTCATGTGCTTTCACCACCAGGTTTCAAAGCATAAGTGCCCAGAAAACAAATTACGAAATTCCCACTTCTGCTTGCAATACTGCATGCAGCAAAGGCATTAAACGCTGCTACAGGGCTTCACCCGCTGAATGTACCCAATATACCATTCTCTTTTAGAATCAATCTTAATAGTTACATAAAATTTAAGAGAATTCTGCCTTTTATTGATTCTTATACAGTATATATTCATATCCACTAACTGATGCTGAAACCTCTGCAAAATCCTCTTTGTAAATTGTTTCAGCCCAAGTATCCCCCATACCATTTATTTGTAATTTATGCCTAATCCGTTTTATCCACTATTATCATTCTTATCATTCTGATATTTTAAACATCTTTCAGAGTATGCCCTTCAGGGAGTTGTTGAATGCAGTACCAGTACTTCAAAACCCTTCCCATAATCATCCCTCTACTCCACATTTCTCCATCTCTATCATAGCAGCTAGGTTTGCAGAATATTGGGTTAGTTTTAAAACAGTTTTGCACCATGAGATCAATATATCTTGTTCATTTTTCTCCTTCCTCTGTTCCCCATATGTCCACATTGATTCTATTAAGCTGTAAAAACCCTCTTCAATAATTTTACATCCATTATAAGTTCTATGTGTAAACATTTTCTTACCAACTTCATAGTAGACCTTTCTTTTCCGAATGCCAGCTACTTTGTTTACCGCGTTTACCTGTGATATTAAATTTTACACCTAGTTAAATAAAGTATTAATAATCTAAATATTACTACCTGCCATTTACCACACCTCATCTTTTCTCAATTTTGTACTTTCTTATGCGGCAATATCTTTTATTTCTCCTGATTCTCAAGTCCCCACTCCTTAAAATAACTTTATATTTCCTTTATGACCTTATTTAAACCCTATTGTATATGAACTTGCCATTAAGTAATTGGCAAAAGGTAGTCTTGGAAATTTTTGTTGCATGCAGCATGTTAGGCATGTGATTACTTACTAACTACAAATTATCTATTAGGTCATCTATAAACAAGCTGAATAGAACTGGGCTCAACTTAAACCATGTCTAAGTCCTCCTCCTTGTGAAATTTCGTGTCGCCTCATCTCCCACTCCCCTCAATTTGATACAAAACATATTTTCCCTACAAATTTTCTGCTGAATCTCAACTGTGTTTTTGCTTATTCCTTTCCTATGAAGTTTATACCATAACATCTCTCTTATAATTTCATCACAGGCTTCTTCTAGTTCACAAAAATCAGTTTCATTTGAGGCAGTATTTTAATGCCTAAATGATACTAATTGTATTTATTATTAATTAAATTCAATAACAGCCCACCTTGAAAACAGTATGTATATAATTATTATTTATATTGTATGTAAAGTCAATGTAAATACTTATTTTTATTGTAAGTGTATTTATTAGTGATATGTAAATGTTTATATACTCTAATAGTGCAAAAACTGTGAGAATAATATGTTTTAGGATGTTAATAATGGGGCAATAATGTAATTTTGGTGACAATAATGTGTTTGGCGTTTTAAAACTACTGGTTATGATAAAGATCGGTAATAACGTAATTTCGCTTACAGTTTGGAATTAGCCAATCAAAAGTAAAGAAGGGATTTTAGTTTGAATACTTAAATTCTATTGGACTAGATTTAGCCAATAAGAGAATGGCATTACCAAACCTAAAGGTTTTTACCGTTGAATCTAGTCAGTCGCGGGCTAGATGTAAGTAAACAGCAGACATAAGAGTCGCGGACATGAAGTTGTAGAGTAGACGTGAAAGTCGTGGGTAAAAATGTTGTAAAGTATAAATGATAAAATATGTGTTCACCGCCAAAAATGTATTAAGTGCTCACAGTTTTCTTTTATAAAGTGTTGTGTTTATAAAATGTGCATATATAAAGTGAAATAAAAAGAAGTAAAAATTAAAAAGTAAATTGTGTGGCGTCTTATAATTTGAGTCTTATCACAACCCTACAAGAACTCGTAGGTATTTCTATAGTGCGACTGAAAGCAAATAACTTTAATAATATTATGTAAAAACAAGCATCATCTTCACTATAAAGTGTGGCATCCTAAAAATCAAACAACATCAAAGTGTATCTTCATTACATAACCTTAATAATATTTACGTAAACAAAAACACTACCGCAAATTGGCATACAACTGTGGGGCAAACTCCTCCAAATAATTACGCAACCTACTATCTGCAAGTTGAAGAAACATAATTCTTCAAATTCTCCATTTCCTACTTAAGTATTTATCCATTAATGTCTTAGTGTCATAACAACATATAAAGTTCTTCTACCCCTATGGAAACCAAATTGTTAAGGAGACAATATTTTTCACCCTAATTTTGGATTCTTACAATTCCAAAATCTCAATTTCAATATCCCTTCTCTTTTTCTACTTAGTCCCTATTCTGCCCCACTTCTCAGCAGACAGCTATGTAGCCTTTTCTTGCTTCTAAGTTGAATACTCTGTTTAGAGATTGTCCCTTGCAATTTGTTGCAATCTGCATCATTATTGTATTCAGTCACAATTACTATCAATGATCAAAAGTGATCCATATGGTGTTGACACTATTCTGGAGTCTAAAGTAGTGGTGGTGTCATTGTTCCTCCAAACACCTACTCTCGCCGTCAACACTTTCCCAGCTGCCAGCTGCTGAGCTTTACACAATAAGCTTCTCTCCAGCGTGGTTCTTTTTTTCTGAAATGATGCCAACGTCCCCACCCCAACTTTGACTTTGATGACTCCAACTGCCAGCTGTGTTCTGGATTGCTTCTTTCATATATGTGCCAGTCAGTGCTTTTTCTTTTGAACCTCTGGTTTTCGACCTCAGTGTCATCTCCCCATGAAATTGCTGGTGCTTATCCTCTTCTCTTCTGCGTTCCTTAATCTGTTGCCCCTTTCCTCTGTTTTGTTAGATGTCTTTGAACCATAACTGCATATGGCAAATGAAAGGTTTCTTACCAGCCTGCCTTATTATCTGAACCATTGACTATGGTTGCACTGTTGATGCACTCATAGTTAATAAATCTTTGTTTATATAAATATTGATTCTCTTCAGTGTTTTTGCTCTCCTTAGCACCTCCTATACCATACCTATTGAAACAAAGCTAACAAATATCAAATTTTTTCCAACACAACAGGCTTCTACTGTATCCCATTTCCTCACTTATCCTCAAATTTTGCATTAAAATTTGTACTATATCTTGACTGAGGCAAAGCCCTCTTCTTTCTTCAACTCCAGAAAATACAAGATTGAAGCAACAATTTCTCTCCTCCAGCATTTCTATTCTCTGTTTACATTCTTCTATTTCCTTGCCAATCAGTCATATCTTTCTGAATTATTCTTTTTTTATGTTATTATCAAGCATCACTATATTGTTATTTAGCCTTTCCTTGAAGCCATCCAGTTTATTAAACATCTTGCCCCAAGACTCATGAGATTCCAATGTGCCTGAATCCATTTCCACTTCACCTTTTATTAATAGTACAAATATCACAGTACACATGATTATCAAGGTTGCTATGTCTTCAAGTTACTTCAGCCTTTCCAATTCATTTTTATACTTAAATAACCTGATGTGTTGCAATCACATGACTTTCCCTACTCACTCTTCTACATACTATTTTTACAAAAGCTTATTCTTTTATCTACTTCTTGTTAACCAAGATTAAACTTCCATTACTCATTTACACATTTTGTTGGAGGTATAAGGATACAGCAAGTTAAAACAGTTGTCAGATTTTTAAAAAGCGTGTCATTTATGTAATGGCTTTGAAATTCCATAGTCTTTGCGTGACAAGAAAAAATGAATAGCAACTTAATACTTGAAAAGGCGAAGAAAAAAAAAAGTGTAATTATTTGATAATTCAAAGCAATAACAAAGAATCACACCTTTTTTTTTGTAATATCTAGTTAACATTTAACAACTTGCTAAAGGCACTAACCAGTTGTTACGCGCTATTTGGTATACTATAACATCATAACACCACCACCACCACCATCTTGTTGATAGGAAGAAAATTATGGTTAACAGCACCACGAGCTGAGACTGTGTTGTTAGTGCTAGCAATACTACTTTTAGTAGCTGAAAATGGATGCACTTTTAGTGCTTCTTGATCTTAAAGAGTAACGGTGACAATCTTTTTAATCAGAATAGTCCTGAATATTTTGGAAATGGTTAACACCCAAACAATTTTTATTTGGCATTAATTGTATGCTTCAACAAGATGTACATCTTTTATGCAGTAAGATTTTGTGTATCTCTTACAGTTTACCAGCTATACAAAATTCATTCAGAATGAAAAGGACTTCACAGGCTATTCCAGAAAATTCAAGATAATTTTACTTGTCATGCAAATATCTTAAATTTATATTTTAATGAAAATTATTAGAAGCATTTTTTGAGAAAATGATAAAAATGAAAAATTTTCAATATAATGAGTAATCTGAGATGGGAGGGGGGTACCTTGAAAATCTTCATGTCGCATCCTTGGAAGATGCTGAACTGAAATACCAAGTTTGATATTTATCCCACTTTTCATTTTTCAGTTCACAGACAGTCCTTTCTCATTGCTTCTTTTTTTTTTTTTTTTTTTTTTCGTGCTGGTGAAATCTTGGTATTGAATTTTTGGGTGGAATGCAGTAGTTCCACTACTTATTATAGGTAAGCAGTAGAAAAAAAAGTAAAAGTGAGTTGATTCTTGCACAGTACGCTTCTATATCTACTTCCACTTAACGTCCTTTTTATCTCTCTGACCACATAAGCTTCCTTCAAACACATTTTTCCTCTCTAAATTTAAATTTAAATTGAGTTTTATTTATGGACGCTCTTTAACTGCTATGGTCATTAGCGTCCCATTCTATGTTGGGCGTGAAAGGGCGGTAATTTTCTCTGACTCGTAGCTTAGCAGTCATTATATGTTATACTATGCATATCAAAGTGATTCTTCTTCATTATGTTACAATATATTTTTACGTAGCAACTGTTTCAAATTAAACAAGAAGGTTTCAACATGTGGAAACCTCAATGCTCATTCATAGTAACAAGCTCTGGCAATGTAAAAAAAATGAGAGGAGTAAAAAAGCAAGAATTACAAACTTTCAAACCAGATGCATTAAATGTTGGAAAGGTCCAAACTTGCAACATGGAATTTCTGGAAATGGCCTCTCTCTCCTCCCCCCCTCCTTCCCACTCTCTAGCTCTTTACTCTCTCCCTCCCTTTAACCTCCCTCTCTCTCTTTCTGAATGTGAACCCAAAATTTGTTTTTCCAGTGAAATCTTGATGTCAAAATTTTGGGTGGTATACAATAATTCCTTTTACAATAGGTGGGGTTAGTAGAGGGAGTAATATACTTCTCACCACAGTAAAACAGATTTTTGTACACATGACACATTCCTTTGTAAAAGAATATATGTAAGACAGTATTTACTAAAATTCAACTAGTTAAGCATAGATAAATAATATTACTATTAATGTATACAGTATGTTACATACTATCACAATATTTTCTGTTTTAGCTCAAGATAAAATTTTGTCTATCTGACAAGTCACCAGTTTATTGGGTATTTGCTCAAACTATGTAAATGTATGTGATGAATAGAGTATCTAATATCTTCCTGAATTATTGATCAGCAGCCAACTCATAGGAATATATGTCAATCACGATGTAGTTTCTCCTTGCTTTAAGTCTGTGCAAATTATACCTCCAAACCCTTCAAATTTTAGCTTACACCTTTCTCTGCAACAGTTAGCTTTGCTTAATAAAAGAACCCACTTCATATTGCATGACTGCCTAAAAAGAAAATACAGCCTTTCCATCTGTATCCATTCCTTTATCATGAAACAGCTTGGTAGCATTTTGAATGTTAACACGAAATTGAGGCATTCTTAGTTTCCAGTAAAAGTGATCAAAGTAAAACAAAAGTTTAGTTTGCCCTAAATATAACAAATTTCAATAACCTAAAAGAAAAATATTACAATACCACATTATGATCAATTAGCAATTTCTTTTGTTTCTAGGACATCTGAAAAAACAACAAAGTTGTAGAACTTGTTCTGAACTAACCATGTGCGGGCTAAAGATGGAAGGTTGAATAAGATTTGAAAATTTATTGCCAAGTCCAAGAATTGAACTATGCATTACTTTTTGTATTAACAGTTTTTCACAGAGCTATTGTGGCTCTCATCCACAAATGACATTGAATGCTTCCTATTTGATTCATATACATTCTCTAGTAAGCCTACATGGCACTTTTAACTGTCTCTCGCATTGCAAGTTCTTTATTACAGGACAATCCACAATTTGGCTACAAATCGGTTATAAAGTATTTGCATTAAGCACTCACCTTTAAGATGATATTAAAAAAATTGAGACCACTTTGAAGGCTTTGCTGGAGTATTATGGACATTGTTGTGCAATAACAAATGAACTACATTTTTTGATAATCAATTTTATCTTTATTACTGGACAATCTAGGATTTCGCTAGAAATCTAGTTATAAAGTATTTGTATTAAGCAGTCACCTTTAAGCTAATGATATTGAAAATATTGAGACCACTTTGCAGGCTTGCTGGACTATTATGGACATTGATGTGCAATAACAAACAAACTACAACATCCAAGAAGTAGTGGAATCACACACAGTGAGGCAATTAATAAAATACACTTGATGAAAGTGGAGTCAACCTAAACATTCTTACTAGCTTCATTCACCTATTTATTTTGCAGAACATGTATCGTGAGCATGAGCTGCCTGTTGACTCTCACGTCACTTGTTCCCGGGATTGAAGTTCCTTATAATATCCAAAAAGTAGTGAAATCACACACAGTGAAGCAATTAATAAGGTATACTTGATGAAAGTGGAGTCAACCTAAACATTCTTACTAGCTTCTCTCACCTATTTATTCACCTAAATGTTCTGAAAAAAAATAAAACCTATTTATTCACCTATATGTTCTGAAAACTAAATAGGTGCCTTTTTAAAAACTAAGTTAATTTTCACTATTCACTGCACATGTATTTATTCCCATTTAGTGAGGGATAACAAATTACAAAAATTTGTGTAGGTACTTTAGACAAATATCTGTATATAAATCAGAGAAGCATTCAATGTGTGTTCATTATTAAGAGCCATGTTAACTCAGTGGAATAGTATTGGTGTAGAAATCCAAAGATCTGTGGTTCGAATCCTGGCCTTGACATTGAAATTTTTAAGTCTGATTCTATTTCCATTTTATTTAATAACATCTAAATGTAAATAAAGGAATCTTACTGTTTGCTTAATACTGTAACAGTCCACGTTTTGTCCAACAACCATTTTTGGGTCTGTACAAAACTCATCAGACCTTGCCCAGTGAGCAAAGTCTCGCCGCTGCTTTGGTGATAAGGCAAGAAGCCCATCACGATCTGTGAAGGGCATCGCATACTGGAAACGTTCACGCAGGTCCACGCTCATGAATGGAACAAACTCCTTCTTATTGATGTGGGATGTCTGAAGTAAAACACGCTTTTCTTCTTCTGTGTACATTTCCTGACCTCCAGTCACTTTGAGATGTGCACTGCTGCCACGATGTAAAGTTGGCCTGTTCATCACTACAAGATGAAAAGTATACAAAAATAAAATGTAGCTAGCAGCAGATCTCTCATGTAGATCAAAGCAATGTTAACAAAAACTTTAGATATGATAAATAATATCATGAAAAAACTTTCAGCAGATTGTTTTCTTATTAAACACTAACCTAATATTCAAGAAACATGCATTTAGCTAGTTAGGGTTTCAACTGCAATGTATTATTTAATTCTCTAAATATATTAGTTTATATTCTCTTAACATAAGCATACATTTTCTTTACAATTTTAAAGTAAACTGCAGATATTTCATACTTCATTCCTATTATTCCTGCTATGCCATTCAGATATTTAGTTTTGGGTATTTCAATCATTTGATTTGGTGCTGTCATGGTAGTCTAAGTTTGGAAACCATAAATACACAATAGAACGGCCAGTTAACTTCAAAGCTAGTAACTGAAGTGGTAGAATATAACAACAAATTAGTACCTTCTGTAACAATAACTTCATTTATGTGATAACCAAAAATTCAAGAATATTTTAAAGTTTACTGTCCTCATCAGCTGTAAGCCAAATGTTGAGAATACCTGCAGCCACTTCATAGAGCCAAAAGTTGGTCTACAGCTGAAAATGAGTGCAAGAGCCCTCAAAACATGTCCTGATTTTCAATAATCGACTACCATTGCTGTCTGCTATATCCTTCTCACTCCTGCTATGAACCATATATAAGCACACACATGCAGTTGCACTTTTTGCCAATAAGGCACTGACAACTTGCAGCTCCTGCTCACAGCAATTAGTGTAGCATACAGAATTTTAGTAAGCAAAAGTGCATGTTTCTTTTCCTTTGTGATAATAACTACTTCTCATCATTGCTTTTTGGCAAGTTATTGAGAATATCATATATGTTTATCAAACTTCTTATTCAAGATTAGGTATTGTTTAATAGCTTTAAGTGGTAAATGGATGGAGGTTTCTTGTTTTCAGAAGTATGTTAGCACTGTTATAGACAAATAAAACTCAATAGCCACGCCAACGAATATGTCACAACATTGAATGATATCAACTATTACCACTACCACCACTACTCTTCATGGTTTAGGAGAGATCTACTCTTGCAGCCTAATGTTGTTTCCATCATTTTCCAGGGTCTTCCTATATTTCTGTAGCTGAGGGTTTATATCTAAATATTTAAATTGGAATGCTGATATTATCTATTCTTTGTAAATGGTTTTTCCATTTTCCTGTTTGTTAGCATTTTTTTTCGTTTAACAAAAATATACCCTATTCTTTTCTTATATCTTAATTTCTAATTCAATATAGTCTTTCTTTTCTTTTTGCTTGAAGTTTATCGATTATTGAAATGATGCTCAAATGGGCCTAGGGCCTCTAAAGCTTAGAATTACCTGACATTTGTCTTCTCAGGATAAGGGAAAACCCCAGAAAAAACCTTATACCGGGAAACATGCAAATCAGTTGGAGAATTTAATGTCCTACCGGCAAGTTGCCATTGTAGCTCAGTGGTTACAGCAACCGGACGGAGACTGGGAGATCCGTGGTTTAAATCCTGGCTATGGCATTGAATTTTTCAGTCATCTGATTCTACCTTTCCTAAACCTTATACAGTTTACGCACCCTAACCAAGATTTGAACTTGGGACCTCTTGAATGTGAGGTGCTATCCCCACACTATAGCCTTTTATGCTCAAAGATATTTCATTTCTGCAGCTTGTATTTGGCTCCAATCTCTCTTTTCTTATAGTAACCATATAGTAAAACAGAGACTACCATAGTCTTGTAAAATTTTAAATTTATTTCTCTTCACATTTTTCTTTTCAAAGTGTTGGCTTATTATTCTGCAAATATGTTGAAATTTAACTATTACAAACAGAAGCACTATAAACTGTGAAGTGAGTTTATAGTGCTTCTGTGAAGCGAGTCAACATGTTGAAATTTGTATGATAAATACACAAACTGAAAGTGTACACAATGAGGTGAAACTTTTAAATTTACAGACTCCTGAAATTAAATTCATGATGGAAATACAAACAGATGGAACACTTCCCTTCCTAGATCTAAGGATTATTAGAAACAACAATATGCTTAATTTTGGAATATACAGGAAAGATACACATACAGACAACTATATAAAAGCAAATAGTCTCAACCCTATCACCCACAAGCATTTTTTTCAATTCAATTCAACTTTATTCACCATAAATATACAATTTGTACATATGGCTTTGTCAAAGTTAGAGAGATAAGTAAATAAAATTAACACTATACAATATGAATGTGCTAAATACTGAAATTAAGAAAACCATTAACACTATAAAATTTGTGCTTTAATAATAATTTATGCACTTTTGATTTAAAAATATTCCCTGTGGTAGCTTTGAAGGAGCTGGGTATCTTATTATATAGAATTAAACCTTTATGAGATACACTATTGAGTGTTCTATTAAGTCGGTGACACTGTAGGTGCATAGACTCCATAGGCTGTTTATGGTGCATGCCACCATAAACAGTCTACTATACAGATTACTCAACATCCCATTAAATGAAACAGAATACAAGAAAGAATTAAAACAACAGCAGAGAAAAATGGTTTCAACAAGTTATTGGTGCATAAAAAATTACAGAAATTAAAAAAGAAGAAACAGATATAAGACATAACTACTTTAACAGCAGGAAAAGAAAAGAAAATGTTCAAAAAATTCACTTACCATCCGAAGTTAATGAGAAAATTCTAAAAGATCTTCCACAGTTATAACATAGTGACACACAAAATAGACACAGTATAAAAATCTTAATTAAATCAAACAGATCTGATGTAACACCTTCTTTACAGAAATCAGGAAGTTACAAAATCAGCTGTAGAGATTGTGAGAAAATCTATACAGGAAAAACTAAAAGGAACATTGAAACCTGCCTCAAGGAACATTTTAGGCACACACAGTAGAAACACAGAAAATCAGCAGTAGCATACCATTTTTGGAACATTAATAACAATTACAAAGACCAACAGAACCTGAAACTTGGGGGAAGATTTTTTTTAAAAAATATGAGTCAACACTAACAAATTTGAAATTCCATAGATTCATCAAATGTCCAGTAGGAGAGCCTCAAGATTCTAGAAGGAACACATGCAATCATTCTGGTAGTTGAAGATAGCTGATGATGCAGATGTCTGTGGAACATATGTACTATGAGTAAGTAAAAGTTAGTGAAGCATTAAGTGTTAATTTTGAATCAATATTACTTTTAAAAGTTATGTTGAAATTTACTTACTTCAGTGTTTATTTCTTCATTGTTTGTTTTGTATGTTACATTGCAGCCCAGATAGTTAAAATTTCCAACTTGTTCTAGCACTTTGTCATTTAAAACTATCTTTGGTCTTTTATTCATTTATCTGAATACCATAATCTTTGATTTCTCCACTGAAATGTTTAGACTATAATCTTGAGTCAATTTCTCTAGCTTATACATATTTATTTGAAGCTTATTATCATTACCTTAAATTTAACATCATCTCTCTGCAAAGAGTAGCATATTTAATGTATTGTTTTTATTTGCTTACTTGTTTGTTGCCTAAATTCAATCTTTAGTTTTATGAAATTTTTATTTTGCACATGATGAAAATATATTGCATTTGTTTTTTCTCTGTTAACAATGAGTCAGTTGGCTTGAAGCACTCATAAAGCTTTCCCGTTGTATTATTTATGGAAAGATTTTCATTTACATTTGCCCCCTTTTGGTGGAATGAACTTTTCCTGGAGGTCACCGACCAGATGGGAAGTGTTGTAAACCAACCAACCAACCCACATTTGCCCCTTTGATGAATAGATTTGTATCATTTGCAAATAAGACTACCCCTGCGATAGTTATCTTTGATGGCAAGTCATTTATATAAATTAACAGCAAAATAGATCTTAGGATAGATCTTTGAGGTACCCCAAATGTATTCTGTTGTATTTGTGATAATTTTGTGTCCATTGTGTTGGTTCTTTCATCTATGTATTGAATTTCTATCATTTGCTCATGATTTTTTAAATATATTTCAAATCAGGTCAGAGCTATTGTTCTAACACTGAATCTATTTTCTGTGGTTACATCACCACAGCTATGTTGTGTTAATGCAGCATTTTTTTGTTGTGTTCTATTTGGTCTACCCCTTACAACTTCTGTATAGGTTAGGTCAATTTCTTTATCGCATATTTCATGCAATTGCCTAGACAAGATAAAGTTTTTTTCTCTCAGACACTAACTTCATTCCTAGCATCAGTCCTTATTCAATATTTGTATTATTTTATGAAGAGAGGAAATCCTTTCACATTCACTGGATGGGTGGGTGGTAGGTGGGTAGGTAGGTAAGTAGGTAGGTAGGTAGGTAGGTAGGTAGGTAGGTAGGTAGGTAGGTAGGTAGGTAGGTAGGTAGGTAGGTAGGTAGGTAGGTAGGTAGGTAGGTAGGTAGGTAGGTAGGTAGGTAGGTAGGTAGGTAGGTAGGTAGGTAGGTAGGTAGGTAGGTAGGTAGGTAGGTAGGTAGGTAGGTAGGTAGGTAGGTAGGTAGGTAGGTAGGTAGGTAGGTAGGTAGGTAGGTAGGTAGGTAGGTTTACTCATTAAATGATTAACATGCATGGTGTCCTTGCAGTCGTCTGTATCCTGTTGATTTTCCACTTCCTTTTTACCAGCTTCCATAATATTTCGCACAATATTTATTTGAACTTAATTTCCGTTTTTCACCTGTTTCTTTCATATTTCAGGCTCAGATACCACAGCATCATATTGCTGCCACCCACCATCTTGTGTCTCTCATGCGTTACTATTACTTTGGTAACCATTATTAGATAAGTTATTTTGTATTCGCTACTTTTATAACTGTTAATGGGCGACTATAACCCTTCCAACCCCAGAATGGTCCTAACATAAACAATACACATATATCACCCATATTTACGTTTTGTGAACGTATGGTGGGGCTTCCTCTTTTGCCCCTCACCAGCTCCTCAACTATTTACTTTTGAGAGCTGAAGAAGTTGCCATCGTTGGCAGTTCTATTTATTGCTATATTTCACTATGCCAGCACTGAACATTAAAGAAACACATACCCTCATACTTGTTAAACAAACTAAATATGCTAATTCAAGATTGAATGAAGAAATTATATGAACTACTTTTATCAGTAGCACTTTTCCTTCCTTCCTCCCTCCCTCCCTTCCTCCCTTCCTTCCTTCCTCCCTTCCTCCCTCCCTCCCTCTCTTTCTCATTAATATTTCTAGAAATGTTAAAACATCCATTCCTATAAAAGCTTATTTGTTGTTTTATTAACATGCTTAAGTCATATTAAGCTCTGCATATGATTGTATAGAGCAGGGATTGCCAATTTTTTTTTTAATGGGGCCACATTAACTGTCAGAGAATGAATCATGGACAAAGCTATGTAATTTTAAGAAGGAACAATAAACTTGTAGATATGAGACGCATAGATCAGATTAATTTTCAAACACAGGGTTTTATTGAACTAAAATCTACACATACACATACATTTTAATAACTGATATAATTAAATACTTTAGCGAATGGTTAGTCTTTCCTAGTCTCATGGTGGTGTAACTCATAGGCAGTATAAATATTAACACCTATTACATGAAGTGTTTTTATGTAATAGCAGTTCATATTCAATGTAAAGAACAAACCTTTTCTGTGCTATGATTGCAGACATTTGTGGTTCTGATTTTGTGCTGCCTATCATCAAAACAGACTCTAAATTTCTATCAGTCATAGCAGAACTTTATTGAGATTTGACATATTTCATTTTTGAAAATGTCTTCACAGATATACGTCAAACACTAAAAGACTGAAAGGCTCGTGCAAAGTCTCCGAGGAAATGTGTCACTCAGAGATAGTTGTAAACATCAATTAAATTAACTTCCTCGTATTTGTCCTTCAGTAGGTCATTACACTATATATCAATTAAAAATCTGAGCACTTGTTTTATATAATGGTTCAAAATTTGTGAATAAATTAATGTAATACAGATGCATTGTTTCTTTTTATTTATATTTTTTGAAGTACCTATAAAAGAAAGTGGGCCAAACAGAAGCAGCTCAAGGCAGAGTTTGATCCCCAGGCCATATTTTGGCAAACCGTGTTATAGATAAGGTTGGGTAATTTTCATACAGTAGAATAATTTTATACAAGGCTGTAGAACTTTCATTTAAAGATGTTCCAATGTTTAAAAACCAGTTTTATTTGGCACTTCATATTTTCGGTGTACACTGTAGACCTAATGGGTACTTCATATGCTACAGTTGCCAAATTGGTTAACTTTTTCTCAGAGACAATTGCAGCTATAAAAAAAATATCAGTGTATGCAGAATTGCCTATTAAAAACAGATTCAGTTTGTTATATGTGCAATCATAGCATATAGAAGGAGAAGTGTGATCTCTCTTGTTGCCGCCGTAAGCCAAGTGAAGGAAGCGGTGATCACCAGGAACAGTGGCAGCACATTTGCTTGCGATTGTGGTTATGCTGGTTTAATCATTATTAGTGTGTTTATTGCTTTGAACTTTTAATAAACAGTTAGTGGAAAAGTGAATGTCACACAAAGTTTTCTTTCTTAGGGATCACCTTTTCTCATTTTAAGAAAATACTACTGCCTTTGAGTAATCTAAAGAAATATCTTGTACCTGTGGAAGATTGGTAACAACCCTGCAACCAGGTACGAAACACGTGGGCATTTTCAATCACTGTACAACACTGAAATTTGCACCTGACCAAAAATAGGTTATTCCAATAGATTTTTAAGCACAAATTTCAGAACTAAAATCCGTTTTGTGATATCATGTAACGTTTTTGAGATATTGCCCTTTTTGTGGTTTGCAAAAGTCTGCTGCTCTATGCCGCAGCCTTCATTTGTCGGCTCAACATCTGTCATTATTCAAGGTTGGTGGGAGTTTTATTACAGGCCAGCCTCTTATACAATGCGAGGCAACTTCTCCACATTTTGACAAGAGGCTTGCACCGGTATGCAATACCGGTATATATGTATATGTACCATTCAGCATGCAATACTGGTGACCCAGATTTCCAGTTACAGGACCTGAATCTGAACCTCACTTGATTTCCCAAGTCGAGCTGAATGATTTAGTAAGGGATATTAATTTAACAAAAACTCAGTACAAACTTTTAAGCTCACGGCTATAAAACTGGAACTTGCTTCAGCCTGGTATAAATGTAACATGTGAACACTCTTTGACATTCTCTCAAAAGTAAATAGTTGAGCTGGTGAGGGGCAAAAGAGGAAGCCCCACCATACGTTCACAAAACGTAAATATGGGTGATATATGTGTATTGCTTATGTTAGGACCATTCTGGGGTTGGAAGGATTATAGTCGCCCATTAACAGTTATAAAAGTAATGAATACAAAATAACTGTTATCTAATAATGGTTACCAAAGTAATAGTAACGCATGAGAGACACAAGATGGTGGGTGGCAGCAATATGATGCTGTGTAGTATGTAATCAAACAAAGTAAAGAAAAATACAAAGACTGCTGTGGTATCTGAGCCTGAAATACGAAAGAATCAGGTGGAAAACGGAAATTAAGTTCAAATAAATATTGTGCAAAATACTATGGAAGCTGGTAAAAAGGAAGTGGAAAATCAACAGGATACAAACGACTGCAAGGGCACCATGCATGTTAATCATTTAATGAGTAAATATAGTGAATGTGAAAGGATTTCCTCTCTTCATAAAATAATACAAATATTGAATAATGATACGGTAATTTGTATCACAAATTACTCAAATTTAAATAATTATTTTTATATGAATATGTATTTTTGTGTAACATTGATTTCAGAGGTTTAATAATTGTAATTATTATTGGTAAATAATAATATACGGCTCTATTGAAACTGTTAACAATAACACAATACTTTAGCAAGGGGGTTAGTTGTTTATCGTTACCGGGAACCAGGAAGTTACGTAATGTTTCGCGCCTTTTCAGTAAAAAAAGCTTCCAGAATGTTCTATAAAAGTAATTTGTATTAGTGGTTTTCATTGGATAGTAAAATAGACACTAATGTTGGCGCGTTTTATTAGCCAATGGTAATTCATTTATAATCTTTAGGTGTATATTGGGGCAAGCCTATAAATAGCCATGCTCGAAGTCGAGCGTCCCTCAGTTCGTCAAGATTCACGAAGCATTACACATCGTCTCCCGCTCAGCTCATCAAAGATTCGTGTACAATACGTGACTACATGTCGCCTAGCGGTCCTTCAGTTCGTCATATTACACGCAGTGAAAATCATTAAAGATCTAAAATATTACAAAGTCACTTATATACAAAAATTGAAGTACGTGAGTTAAAAGTGAGAAGTTATGATAAACAGTTTCAGTATGGCGATCATCTAGATAAATCTGTGAAAGTGTTAGTGCACGTGTTCGACAATAAAACATTATAAAACACATTTCTTCACTAGTAATTTTTTTTTGATAAAAGATTCCTTTCCGCTTCACACCCTGCAAGAATTAAATGCCTACCTAAATAGCTGGCCGGAAGACAATATACATAACCTTAAAACTAATTCATATAGATTGCTACGTCAGAGGGAACTACGAGCCAGACCAACGAATGACGTCACACGAGATGGCTGCACTAGTGAGGTAAACAACATTACGTGAGAAACATTATCCACCACGTGGTGCTACAAATATACAATTTGTGCTATAACTACTTCAAATTGGCTCCCATACGTGGGGCAGTTAAAGTCAAGTAAACACACAAAAATACTACTTCAAATTGGCGCATCAACGTGGAGCGACAACTAGGAAAGGAAGGCTAGACGACTAGGAAAGGAACAAGAATAACCAGAAACAGGCGAAAGCAGCAATGAAACGACCTACAAGACGCAGATTCCGAGACAGAAGGGTAATTCAGCTACAAGAAAACATCGAAACGACGTAGATTCATCACGATACAACGCAGAAGCGACATACAAACCTAGGAGAATGGGGCAGAACGCTGGACATCAAAACTACAGCATCAGACAGCATCACAAAGTCAGGTGATTGTATTTTTTTTTTAGAAAACAAAAACAATGGCCACTAATAACATAAAAAAAACAATGATGGAGGGAGATAGTGTAACAGTTAGCTGTAAGTCAATACAGGTTACAAAAAAAAGCTCAAACAATGTAATATTGGAGGGAGGAAATATTAGTGCAGAAACTAAGAATAAAACAGCAGGAAATGTTAATTTTGATGCTAGTATGATGAAGGAAATGATGGAAATGCTGAGAAATTTTAGAGATCAATTTAGAGAAGATATGCAAAAGAGTTATAGGGAATTAAGGGAAGATCTTAGTAAGAAAATAGAACAAAACAGGGAAGATATTATTAAGAGTGTAGAACAAAAAGTAGATCAGAGTTTTAAGGAATTGAGAGAAGATATAAAAAAAGATCATAGGAAATCAATTGAAGATATTGGTAGGAGTAATGAGATATTAGAGCTAAAAGTAGATCAAAGCAGTGAAGTAATTGAAAAGAAAGTTACGAAGCTAGATAGTAGTATGCCAGAAATAAGAGATGAAAATGAGGAAGTAATAGTAAGTGAGATAGGAGAAAATTCAAAGAAAATGCTAGACATGAGCAGGGAAATAAGTAACGAAGAAAGTGAGGTTAATGTAGAATGTACAGAGTTAGGAAGTCAAATGAGTAGTATTACAAGTGAGCTAAGAGAGATAAAAGAGGTTAGGAATGTAAATGTAAATGAGGCGCAAGTTAATTTCAGAGGGGAGATATCAGAAATACAGAATGAGTCAGAAATGCAAAGAAGTAAATTGTACCAAGATGTTCAAAATGAAAACTCCAGTCCAGTACAGTTCAGTACAGATTTGTCAGAGTATTCTCAGATTAAAATGATAGAAGAATTGAAAATGAAAGTTGTTAAAAGATGTATTGTTCAAGAAACTGTAGATTGTTTTCAAATGTTATCATGGAACAAAATGTCATATGAATACGAGAGGTTATTCATAAACAAAAATTTGAAGGTTAGGTTACGGCTACGAGTAATGTTTAGCCACACACAATTTGATCCAAGAGGGTAAATAGCAATGTGATGTAAAGTAAATGCTGGATAGTTAAAGACGACTTGCAGAGAAATGTATTGGAACGTAAGAGGGTTAACTATTTATATATATGTCATTTGAAAAGAGAAATAAGTTATAAAAAAAAAAAAAAAAAAAAAAAAGAGAGAGAAATGTTTTAAAAAAAAAAATAAATAAATAAATAAATAAATAAATAAATAAATACATTTTAGTAACTGTAACAACATTTGAAAAAAATTAAAAATGCAAAGATTGAAATTTAATATGATATTAAATTAAAAGTACGTAAATACAATTCCAAGATTTAAAAATTAAGAATGCAAAGATTGAAACTTAATATGATATTAAATTAAAAGTATGTAAATACAATTCAAAGAGTATTGTTAAAATAAAATTCAAAATAACAAAATGGTAAAAATAATTCAAAACAAATACTTACGTAGCAAACAGAAAAGGTGAAACATTGTCAAGATTTAAGAGATGTAAATATATTTGCAAAGTACAAAATAACAAAAAAAAATTGGTAGATATAATTAAAAGTAAAATAAAACAAATACTTGTATAGTAAACAGAAAAGGTGAAACATTATCTAGATTTAAGAGATGTAAATATTTGTGTAGAGGGTAAATATTTTGGTAAACATGTATAATGATTACAAAAATCTTAAATTTATAAATTTTTGTCAACAATGTAAGAGAGGAAACAATTTTGAAACAGTGATTAAACAATTTAGGGTAAAGTATTTGCTATATAAAAAAAAAAAATAATTTGTAATGTCAGATAAATATCTAAATTAATTAAACCAGAGCCAGTAAGTAGTGGCGAGATAAAACATATGTCGTGTGTTAAATACGTGTGAAGTGTTAAGTGAAAGTGAATAGCGTGTGTTACAAGATTTAGGAGACTAAAAACAAAATTATAAAATTTCCAAACAGGTTATAAATGTTTATAATTATGTTTCTAGTGGGGCATATGATACGGTAATTTGTATCACAAATTACTCAAATTTAAATAATTATTTTTATATGAATATGTATTTTTGTGTAACATTGATTTCAGAGGTTTAATAATTGTAATTATTATTGGTAAATAATAATATACGGCTCTATTGAAACTGTTAACAATAACACAATACTTTAGCAAGGGGGTTAGTTGTTTATCGTTACCGGGAACCAGGAAGTTACGTAATGTTTCGCGCCTTTTCAGTAAAAAAAGCTTCCAGAATGTTCTATAAAAGTAATTTGTATTAGTGGTTTTCATTGGATAGTAAAATAGACACTAATGTTGGCGCGTTTTATTAGCCAATGGTAATTCATTTATAATCTTTAGGTGTATATTGGGGCAAGCCTATAAATAGCCATGCTCGAAGTCGAGCGTCCCTCAGTTCGTCAAGATTCACGAAGCATTACACATCGTCTCCCGCTCAGCTCATCAAAGATTCGTGTACAATACGTGACTACATGTCGCCTAGCGGTCCTTCAGTTCGTCATATTACACGCAGTGAAAATCATTAAAGATCTAAAATATTACAAAGTCACTTATATACAAAAATTGAAGTACGTGAGTTAAAAGTGAGAAGTTATGATAAACAGTTTCAGTATGGCGATCATCTAGATAAATCTGTGAAAGTGTTAGTGCACGTGTTCGACAATAAAACATTATAAAACACATTTCTTCACTAGTAATTTTTTTTTCATAAAAGATTCCTTTCCGCTTCACACCCTGCAAGAATTAAATGCCTACCTAAATAGCTGGCCGGAAGACAATATACATAACCTTAAAACTAATTCATATAGATTGCTACGTCAGAGGGAACTACGAGCCAGACCAACGAATGACGTCACACGAGATGGCTGCACTAGTGAGGTAAACAACATTACGTGAGAAACATTATCCACCACGTGGAGACACAAATACACAAATACACACTAATACTCTATCAATAAGGACTTAAATGATGCTAGGAATGAAATTAGTGTCTGAGAGAAAAAAACTTTATCTTGTCTAGGCGATTGCATGAAATACGCGATAAAGAAATTGACCTAACCTATACAGAAGTTGTAAAGGGTAGGCCAAATAGAACACGACAAAAAAATGTTGCATTAACACAAAATCGCTGTGGTGATGTAACCACAGAAAATAGATTCAGTGTTACAAGAAATTGACAATACACAAACCCATGCACACGTGGAAATTAAAAATGTTGAGGAAAATTCTTTGGTGGTAGCTGGTCGAAAGAAAGGTAAATATTGGTGGAAAAGTGAAAATTAATAAGAAAAAGAATAGAGGTAAGAAGCTTCTACTTATAGGAGATTCTGTAATTAAAATGTAAGTTAACCAAGAACTAGAACAGAAGTAAGAAGAGGTATAAGAACGGATCACCTGACTAACCTTATTGTTAATGGTAACTTTGAAGTTACAAAGGATGAAAACGAAGAGGAGTATGAAGCAATAATATTTCATGTGGGAACGAATTCTGTGCGCAATGTTAATCCAGAACTACTAAAAACGATACAAAAAATCTCATACATGCTACAAAATTACAGTTTACTAAGCTAGAGTTTTTGTAAATGGTATTTTGTACAAAAGAAGTGTTACTGATTCATACATTGACAGAGTAAACAGTGCTATTCATGATGTGTGTGATAAAGAAACAGATATATGTGTGAATCCAAATAAGTTTTGTGATAGTGTATGTCTTGGTAGAGATGGTTTGCATGTTAATAGAAAAGGGTTCATATGTTCTCAGTAAAATAGTTTGAAATGTTGATTTACTGCAGGAAAACTTAAGAAGCAGGTAGGAGGTGTAATTGATTTTGAAAACCAAGTAAACATGATATAAATGTAAATATAAATTATGATGTAGGGATAAGTATATTTCACCAAAACATACAAAGTGCAAGAAACATAAAAAAATAATTTAGAAATTCTCTTAAACAATACATTAAAGGACATTCATGTAAATAGCCTTAACAGAACATTGGCTCAAAGAGGAGGAAATAGAAATGTATAAATTGGAAGAATATACTTTAATTAGCTCCTATTTTAGAAAACAAAAAAAATAATAGGTGTTCTTGCGTATTTGTAAAAGATAGCATTATAGCAAATAAAATTTGAAAATATGATTATTTAGCTTGTGAAGAATCTTTTGAGATTAGTATTTTAAAGTTGGTTGAACATAAAACCATTATTTTGTGTGCGTGCGTGCGTGGGTGGGTGGGTGGGTGGGTGGGTGTGTGTGTGTGTGGGTGTGTGTGTGTGTGTGTGTGTGTGTGTGCGTGCGTGCATGTGTGTGTGTAGTGCTTAGACATTCATATATTTATATAAAAGGCAAATCAATGTAATAATAATTGGTGAGATTAATATTGACTATCTGAGCAGTAACCCAGATAGAGTGAACCAAGAGAATTTAATACTCTTCTATGGTATGAAAGCTGTAGTTATGTTGTCCAACAGGGTAACAAATACATCTAAAACGGTGCTAGATCAACTGATTATTAATACTCATACAACTCAATATAATATCAAAACAATAGATACAGCGTTATCAGATCATTATTGGCAAATATTTGCTAGATATAATAAAAAAACTGTCAAAATAAATAGACCGAGTGTCACATATCAGTATAAGCAATGTTTAGGGAAAAGGAATATAGATTGTTTAAACTTTTTGCTCTCTAGGGAAATATGAGAGAATATTTATTCTACTAAAGAAAATGTAGATACAGCTTTTATGGAATTTGTTACCTTTATGTATTATGTAAGTATTGCATGTCCTTAGAGAAGATATAAAATGAATAGTGAATATAAACAAAACTGGATAACTAAAGGTAATCTAATTTCCAGTAAAAAGTTAAGATTTTTAAATAAAATTTTAAAAGAAAATAAAATGTAAGATGCATTAATACAGTATGTGGTCAATTAAAAAAGAACCTATAATAGGGTCATTAGAAAGTCAAAGAGGTTATATAATGATAAATTAATTGCACCTTCAGCGAATAAATCTAAAACTATATGGAAAATTATAAAAAAGGAAACTTAAAGTCAAAGCTGAAGGAAATGAATATAAACTTCAATAGATGGTAAAATTATAGATGAACCTAGGTTAGCAGCAGAAGCTTTTAATCGTTATTATGCAGGAGTACCAAAATTGTTAAAAGGGGATTCTCAAGCAATGGGAAGTAAAAAAATGAGTAATACTATTTATCCAACTATCTTTCTCGCGCCTACAACACAAGATGAATTACTTACTATAATAAACAATATGAAGAAAAAAGGATCAACCTACTTAGACGAGTTTTCAAATGCTTTGGTAAAAGAATGTTCTGTCCATATGATAAAACCTTTAATCCACATAATAATTTTATCGTTGAGTGAATGTAGGTTTCCAGACTGCCTAAAAGTAGCAAAAATAAAGCTGATGTATAAAAAAGGATCAAAATTAGAAGCACATAATTATAGACTGATCTCATTGCTATCGATCTTTTCCAAAATACTAGAAAGAGTTGTATTTACCAAATTATGTGAATTTATTTAAACATTTAAAGTAAATACAGATCGTCAACACAGCTTTAAGAAATCATGGACGAAATGAAACAGCTTGTGGAGGTGAGCAAGGACCTATTTCCTCGAGCAAAAATGTGCATTAGAGGAGTTCTGAGAAGATGTGATGAAGACCATCGCTATAAACTCCACACTAAAATGGGTATATGATCAAAAGGACTGTATGTTTATAGATGGAAATACGTGGATTAATGATAGAGATTTGGGAAGGGATGGGTTACACTTTAATGGAAGAGGTTCCTTAATATTTGGTAAGATAATTAATACAGTCATAGCATGCCTCAAGCCAAAAAATGCATTGAACATTCAAAGTCCACTAAATCAAAGCCTAATTCCTGCTTATTAAAAAATAATGCAATGAATGACTTTGAACAATTCAGTAATCTTACAACAGCAAAGGATGTAGGTTACACTTTAAGTAAGCTTGAAACAAATGTGGTAGAAAGTCATAGTATAAAACCAGTAGAGAGTGAAAACTATAATATACTTTGTAAGTCAAGACTGTGATTTTCTGGTAAACAACAAAAATTATTTTAGTGTATTGTATCAAAATGTACAGTGCCTCAGCAATAAGATTCTTGAAATTGAAATCTTCTTAAGTTCAATGGAAAATATACAAGTCTGTTGCATTGCAGAGCATTGTATTAAGGAATCCTCTATCTGTCTAGATTCACTTATTTTCTCAAACTTTGTAATTTCAGATATGTTCTGCACGGAAAACTGCATTCATGGGGAACTATGATAGCAGTAAAGAAGGGAGTTAACTATAAGAAGTATTTAAAAACTGCCACATTAAATGAAGAAACAATATTTGAGCACTCTGTGGTTGAAATCGTGAATTTAAAATTATTTATTGCATGCATTTATCGGCAAATGGGAATTATCTAACATTTCTTGATAAACTTGAGAGTGTGATCAACATACTCAAAAAACATTCAAAGCAGATCTTAATATGTGGGGATTTTAATGTAGATTTTCATAAAGATAGCAAAGCTTTACACAGACTAAACAATCTATTAACTTCATTTAATCTTTCAAACAGAACTCAAAATCCCACAAGAGTAACTGACATGTCTAGATCATTAATTGACATGATTTTTAATGAAATTGTAAATACTTTCAATCTACTGAATATTAACACTGGTTACTCTGACCACAATGCCATTGTATTAAGTTTAACTAATATCACAAGTACCAATGCTATGATCAAGCCCGTTACACATTATAAAAGGATATTCTCTAATGAAAATATGGAATATTTTAATGTACTATTAAGTCAAGAAGGATGAAAGAAGCAAGAGCAACTGGGAAAAAGGCATTTTTGAAAGGTTTAAAATTGTTCGTGGAAGACGAAGAATGGATACGAGTATACAGAAGAATGAACGAGAAAGAATGTGCAAACGTCAACAGAAGCAATGGCCCCAGGGCATATTCAAGTCAAAGAACTGAGAGAACACCTGAGTCGGTAGCTTGGGGAAAGGAAGGGAAAACAGCTGATCAAACCACAGATTCAACAGGCGCAGGAAACAGTCAGAGAAAGAGTGCAGAAGAAAACAGGGAGGAAGAACCAGCAGTGCGGGAGGGAGAGGAGGAGCTAACATTGGTTGCAGCAGCGAGCGGGAAAGAGATGCAAGGAGGGAGGAGCCGAGAGGACAGACGACAACCATTGCAGTAAGAAATGCATGTTGGAGGAGGGAGTGATGCAAGTGATAAGTGGGGAAGTATTAAGAGTGGGTGTTAGCCAAGCGGAAGAAATTGCAAGGAGGAGGAGGTTAAAAATAATAGAAGGGAAGAGAGGTTAATGCCACAGAGGGAGGAAAGTGACAATCCGGTACCCAGACTCACTAGACTTAGAAAAACAATGGAGACATATTCATATCAGGATAAAACAAAGAACAAATAGGGAAAGAGGGTAAATTTGATGTTCTGGAACATCGAAGGCATAAAGAGTAAGATATACAACAGGGAAATCCAAAATGTAATGAGATATATGGACATTGTAGGGGTAGTGGAGACATGGTTGAGAGAAAGGGAAGAAATAGAGCTAAAGGGCTACAAATATATAAGCAAAAGTGCCAGTAAAAAACACAAGAAAGGGAGAGCTTCAGGAGGAATTGGTATATTTGTTAAAAAAGACATGAGCATAAGTGTTGAAACAGAACTGACAGAAAACAAGGCTAACAAGGTCATTTGGATGTTAATAAAACAAATAAATAAGATAATGAAGTAACATTATTGTTTATGTAATATGGTTTTACGTAAATTATTAGAACTTGAAGATCTTATGTTGTGTTGCTTTTGTTTTGTTTGGTTACATAATTTTAACTGCCCCACGTTGATACGGTAATTTGTATCACAAATTACTTAAATGTAATTAATGATAGTAATATGAATATGTATTTTTATGTGACATTGATTTCTGATGTTTATTAATTGTAATTATTATTGGTAAATAATAATATATGGCTTTACTGAAACTGTCAACAATAACGCAATAATGCAGCAAGGGGGTGAGTTGTTTATCATTACCGGGAACCAGGAAGTTACGTAATGTTTCGCGCCTTTTCGGTCAAAGCTTCTAGAATGTTCCCTAAAAGAAATATGTATTAGTGGTTTTCATTGGATAGTAAAATAGACGCTAATGTTGGCGCGTTTTATTTGCCAATAGCAGTTCATTTATAATCTTTAGGCGTATCTTAAGGCAAGCATATAAATAAGCCAGGCCCGAGGTAGAGTGTCCCCCAGTTCAACAGAATTCTCAATACTATACACGTCGGTCTCTCAGTTCATTCATTTCGCCAAGTTACACGCAGCAGAATTACGAGAGTTATTATAAAGTATTATACAGTTAAAAAAATTACATAAAGTTAAAGTATGCGAGTTAAAAGTGATAAATAAGAAGTTATTACAAACAGTTTCAGTTTGGCGAGTATCCAGATCAATTTGTAAAAGTGTTTGTGAACGTGTTCGACAATAAAAGTTATAAAACCAATTTCTTCATTAAGTATAATTTCTGGATAAAAGATTCCTTTCCGATTCACACCCTGCAAGAGTTAAATGTCGACCTAAATAGCTAGCCAGAGAACATTTAAAGTGAATTATTTCAAAACTGATACAAATTGCTACGCCAGAGGGAGCTACGAACCAGACAAAGGAGTGACGTCACAAGATGGCAACGCGTGAAGTAAACACATATTTGCTCTCGTAAATTGGCATTCAAACGTGGTGCTATAATAATGGCAAAACATTATAACATTAACACCGCATCATATTGGCTTCCAAACGCGGAGCTACAATTAATGTTAAACACATATACAACATTAATACCGCATCATATTGGCTCCCATACGTGGGGCAGTTAAAGTTATGTAAACAAACATTTATTTGCAACATACAATATGTAACATTAATACCGCATCATATTGGCACCCAGGACGTGGGGCGTGATAACCAGGAAAGGAAGGCGAAGTGACCAGGAAAGGAACACGATGACCAGGAATGAAGCAGAGTAACCAGGAATGCAGCAGTGAAATGATCTACAAGACGCAGATTCAAGAAACAACTAGAGGAGCGACAAACGGCGCGGATAAGTGGATACAAAAAACATCGAAACGACGTAGATTCATCACAACACAACGCAGAAGCGACATACAAATCTAGGAGAATGAGGCAGAACGCTGGACATCAAAGCTACAGCAACAGAAAGCATCACAAAGGTATCGTAATTTTTTTTTAGAAAACAAAAACAATGGCTACTAATAATACAGAAGAAATAATGATGGAAGGAGATAGTGCAACAGTTAGCTGTAATTCAATACAGGTTACAAAAAAAAGGTCAAACAATGTAGTATTGGAGGGAGGAAATGTTAGTGCAGAAAGTAAGAATAGAATAGCAGGAAATATTAATTCTGATACTAGAATGATTATGGATATGATAAAAAAGATGAATGAGAATATAGTTCAATTTAGGGAAGATATGCAAAAGAGTTATGAGAAATTAGGACAAAGATTAACTCAGAGGATGAGAGAAGCTATAAACATAGATCATAGGGAATGGAGAGAAAGTATTGGTAGGAGGAATGAGATATTAGAGCAAAAAGTAGATCAAAGCAGTGAAGAAATTGAAAAGAAAGTTACGAAGCTAGATAGTAGTATGCCAAAAATGAGAGATGAAAATGAGGAAGTAATAGTAAGTGAGATAGGAGAAGTTTCAAAGAAAATGTTAGACATGAACAGGGAAAGAGATAACAAAGAAAGTGAGGTTAATACTAAAAATGAACATGTTGATTTAGAATGTACAGAGTCAGATAGTAGAATGAGTAGTATTTCAAGTGAGTTAAGAGAGATAAAAGAGGTTAGGAATGTAGATGTAAATGAGGCGCAAGTTAATTTCAGAGGGGAGATATCAGAAATACAGAAGGAGTCAGTAATGCAAAGAAATAAATTGTACTAAGATGTTCAAATTGAAAACTCCAGTCCAGTACAGTTTAGTACAGATTTGTCAGAGTACTTTCAAAGTAAAAAGATAGCAGATGAATTGAAAATGAAAGTTGTCAAAAGATGTGTTGTTCAAGAAACTGTAGATTGTTTTCAAATGTTATCAGTGAACGAAATGTCATATGAATACAAGAGGTTATTCATGAATAAAAATTTGAAGGTTAGGTTACGGCTACGAGTAATGTTTAGCCACACACAATTTGATCCAGGAGGGTAAATAGCAATGAGATGTAAAGTAAATGCTGGATAGTTAAAGATGACTTGCAGAGAAATGTATTGGAACGTAAGAGGGTTAATTATTTATGTCATTTGAAAAAAGAAATACATTATAAAAAAAAAAAAAAAAATTAAATTTTTAGTAACTGTAACAACATTTGAAATTAAGAATGCAAAGATTGAAACTTAATATGATATTAAATTAAAAGTACGTAAATACAATTCTAAAAGTATTATTAAAATAATAATAAATTCAGAAAAAATAAATAAATAAATAAATATTTATGTAGCAAACAGAAAAGGTGAAACATTGTCAAGATTTAAGAGATGTAAATATATTTGTAAAGTACAAAATAACAAAAATGGGTAAAAATAATTAAAAACAAATATTTATGTAGCAAACAGAAAATATGAAACATTGCCTAGATTTAAGAGATGTAAATATTTGTGTAGAGGGTGAATATTTTGGTAAATATGTGTAACAATTACAAAAATCTTAAATGTATAAATTTTTGTCAACAACTTAAGAAAGTAAACAATTTGGTAACAGTGATTAAATAATTTAGGGTAAAGTATTTGCTATACAAAAAATTTGTGATGTCAGATGAATATCTAAATTAATTAAACCAGAGCCAGTAAGTAGTGGCGAGATAAAACATATGTCGTGTGTTAAATACGTGTGAAGTGTAAAGTGAAAGTGATAGCGTGTGTTCCAAGATTTAGGAGACTAAAAACACAATTTTAAAATTTCTAAACAAGTTATAAATATTTATAATTATGTTTCTAGTGGGGCATATGATACGGTAATTTGTATCACAAATTACTTAAATGTAATTAATGATAGTAATATGAATATGTATTTTTATGTGACATTGATTTCTGATGTTTATTAATTGTAATTATTATTGGTAAATAATAATATACGGCTTTACTGAAACTGTCAACAATAACGCAATAATGCAGCAAGGGGGTGAGTTGTTTATCATTACCGGGAACCAGGAAGTTACGTAATGTTTCGCGCCTTTTCGGTAAAAGCTTCTAGAATGTTCCCTAAAAGAAATATGTATTAGTGGTTTTCATTGGATAGTAAAATAGACGCTAATGTTGGCGCGTTTTATTTGCCAATAGCAGTTCATTTATAATCTTTAGGCGTATCTTAAGGCAAGCATATAAATAAGCCAGGCCCGAGGTAGAGTGTCCCCCAGTTCAACAGAATTCTCAGTACTATACACGTCGGTCTCTCAGTTCATTCATTTCGCCAAGTTACACGCAGCAGAATTACGAGTTATTATAAAGTATTATACAGTTAAAAAAATTACATAAAGTTAAAGTATGCGAGTTAAAAGTGATAAATAAGAAGTTATTACAAACAGTTTCAGTTTGGCGAGTATCCAGATCAATTTGTAAAAGTGTTTGTGAACGTGTTCGACAATAAAAGTTATAAAACCAATTTCTTCATTAAGTATAATTTCTGGATAAAAGATTCCTTTCCGATTCACACCCTGCAAGAGTTAAATGTCGACCTAAATAGCTAGCCGGAGAACATTTAAAGTGAATTATTTCAAAACTGATACAAATTGCTACGCCAGAGGGAGCTACGAACCAGACAAAGGAGTGACGTCACAAGATGGCAACGCGTGAAGTAAACACATATTTGCTCTCGTAAATTGGCATCCAAACGTGGTGCTATAATAATGGCAAAACATTATAACATTAACACCGCATCAAATTGGCTTCCAAACGCGGAGCTACAATTAATGTTAAACACATATACAACATTAATACCGCATCATATTGGCTCCCATACGTGGGGCAGTTAAAGTTATGTAAACAAACATTTATTTGCAACATACAATATGTAACATTAATACCGCATCAACGTATGGGAGCCAATTTGAAGTAATATAGCTTATAATGTTTGTTTACATCGATGTTGAAGCCATCTTGTGACGTCATTCATTTGTTTGGTTTGTAGCTCCATCTGGCATTAGCAATTTGCGGTTCCTAGTATCAGTTTTTGAAATAATTCATTTCAAATGTCCTCCGGCTAGCTATTATCCTGTTGGCTTGGGTCGAGCATGTGTCTCTATACAGGTTGTGAAACGGAAAGGAATCTTTTATCCAAAAATTACACTGATGAAGAAATTTGTTTTATTATTTTTATTGTCGAACACGTTCACTATCACTTTTACATATTGATTTAGATACTCGCCAAACTGAAACTGTTATAATACTTCTTACTGATCACTTTTAATTCACGTACTTCAACTTTGTGTATAATTAACTTTATAATACTTTAGATCTTTCATAATTCTGCTGCGCGTAACTTGTGAATCTATATCCGATGTATGCCGTACTAATACTTTCGATGAACTGACTGACTGAAGACGACGTGTAGTGTACACAGATTTTTGATGAACTGGCAACAAGCTACCTCGAACCTACCCTATTTATACGCCTGCATCAAGATATGCCTAAAGATTATAACTGAGCTGCAATTGGCTAATAAAACACGCCAACATTAGCGTCTATTTTAATATCCAATGAAAACCACGAATACATATTGCTTTTAGGGAGAAAAATTCCAGAAGGTTCTACCGAAAACGCGCCAACATTACGTAACTTCCTTGTTTCCAATAATGATAAACAGCTCACCCCCCTCGCTGCATTATTGCGCTATTATTGACAGTTTCAGTAAGGCATTATAAATTTACTTCCCAACAATATTTACAATCAATAAACATTTGAAACCAATGTCACATAAAAATGCATATTCATATTACAATCATTATTTACATTTAAGTAATTTGTGATAGGGGGGAAAAAACTGTAGATTACTAGGAAGTGCCATGATAGGGGAAGGAGAAAAAGACAAAGTAAGAGAAAGGAAAAGCAGAGATAGTGTAATAAATAACGAAGGAAAACAGCTGTGAAATAAACAATTTGTTAATACAAGGGTAATCCCAAAAGTAAGGTCTCCAAAGTGCTGGGATCGCAGGGAAACTTTGTGTGGATGTTGGCCATACTGCTTTTTTACTTGCTCCCCCCACTCTCTTCTGAAACCAACGCACATCCCTTAGCGCCCTCAGTCTTGGCTTGGCAGCCAGTTATAATGGAGCTCCCATTAGCCACTACCGCCAGATATGAAGTTTGCGCAGTTATTCGCTTTTTGAGTGCAAAAGGGGTTAAACCTGTTGAAATTCATCGACAGTTGATGGAAGTGTATGGATGTCAAAAATGTCTGCAAGTGGTGTAGAGAATTTGCAAATGGTCGCACAGAAATTCATGACGAGGAAAGATGCGGGAGACCGACCATTTCTGACGAAACAATCGCAAAGGTTGAACAAATCGTGCTTCAAGATCGGCGGATCACTCTCGATGAGCTTTGCATTGTTGTTCCTGAGATTTCTCGAAGCACTATTCATCGGACTTTGATTGAAGAGTTAAAATTTCGGAAGGTGTGCGCAAGATGGGTCCCAAGAATGCTGACAGAAGATCACAAAAGGCAATGTGCTGAAACTTCCTGCCAATTCCTTCAACGCTATATAGACGAAAAGGACAACCTTTTGGATTCAATAGTCACGGATGATGAAACCTGGGCTTTCCACTTCACACCTGAGACCAAACAACAATCACGTGAGTGGCGGCATTCCAGTTCACCCAAGTCGCGAAAATTCAAGAGAACACAGTCTGCCGGTAAAGTCATGGCAACTGTGTTTTGGGATCGAAAGGGGATATTGTTGGTCGACTTTATGGATCCTGGGACAATAAATGCTGACAGGTATTGTCAGACATTAAAAAAAACTCAGACGGGCAATTCAGAACCGTAGAAGAGGAATGTTGAGCAAGGGTATAAGCCTTCTCCATGACAATGCTCGCCCCCACACCGCCCGTCAAACCATGAATCTTCTGCAACAGTTTGGATGGGAAACCATCACCCATCCACCCTATAGTCCAGACTTAGAATCCAATGACTACCACTTGTTTCCCAAGTTGAAAGAACACTTGGCTGGAAGGCGCTTCGGTGACGACGATGAAGTGAAAAATGAGGTCCATCACTTTTTCAAGAGCATGGCGGCAAGCTGGTATGACATGGGCATACAAAAACTGCCACAGCGTCTACAAAAATGCATCGACCGAAATGGCGATTATGTGGAAAAATAGACAAATGTTAAAGCTTCAAAACTATGTACCATTTGTTGACAATAAAAGTTTCTTTGTATTTTAAAAAAAATTGGAGACCTTACTTTTGGGATTACCCTCATATGTAATAGGACAATGCAAGAGGACAAAGAAGGTGAATTTACATTTGCAAATGCAAATGGGCAAAGTGTGATAGATTATATGCTATGTAGTAAGGAATTAGAGGAGAAAATTATGAAATTTAAAATTAAAAACGATATAGTAAATAGTAGCCATTTCCCGTTAACAATGGAACTAAAGGTAGGAGAACAGGAAGTAGCAGATAATGGGGTAACAAGGATGAGGAGATTAAAAACTTATAAATGGAAGGAGGAACTAGAAGAAAAATTCACAAAAGATTTAAATTCAAAGGTAAGCCAAATTATAGAATATGGAATAAAGATGAACCTATTTGAAGGAAAAACAGAGAAAACGTTAGAGTTAATGGGACTAATATTAAAAAGAGCAGGGACAGATATGGAAATAAAACAGGGAAAGGTACAGACAAATAAGGGATGGTATGATGAAAAAAATGAGTGTAAAAATGCAAAAAAGGAGGTTATCAAAGAGCTTATAAAATGGAGCGGATCAGAAAAAGAAGAAGATAGGCAAAATTTGATGATTTACAAATGGGGATATAAATGCTTGTTAGAGAAAAAGAAAAAGGAATGACAAGAAAATATGGAAAATAAACTAAAGGGGGCAATCAAAAAGAAAGATAGTAAAAATATATGGGAAATAGTAAGAAGGGTGAGAAGGAAAGGAGGGGAAAAAAAAAATCACATCAATTGAATGGATAGAATATTTTAAAAAACCTGATCGGGGAAGAGGTAGTGACAAGGTTAGAGCATAGAAATTTTGGACAAGAGATGATGACAAACAAAAAATTAGATACAGAAATATCAACCCAGGAGGTATACTTGCAACTAAGGAATATAAAGAAAGGGAAAGAGGTAGGAATAGACAGAGTACTAGGAGAATTTTGGAGAAAATTTGGTGAAACTCAAAAAGGATTAAAAATCAAATAACAGAATTACTAAACAAAATAAAATTTAAAAATGACATAATGGAAAGCTGGAAAACAAGTATGATGGTACCTATTTATAAAGGGAAGGGAGGAGTGAATAGGCCTGAGAACTACACAGAAATAAGTCTACTACCTACAGAGTGAATCACCTAAAACTTGCACCATAAATATTTCGAAAATGGAAAGTGCTATTGATGTGCAGTTTTCACAGCATTGATTGGTAGTCAGGGGCTCATACATTTAGCCTATAAACAGATTTTAATAATACTGAGAAAGTGTATTTTTTGAGCAAACATACAATTTTTTAAATGGAACAATGTTCAACAGAATAAAGGTGGGGTAAATTAGAATGTCGGTGACATTTGTTGCAAGATTCTAGTGCAAGTGGTTTACCAGAAATCTTATTTTGAAACTTTTACGCACCGATAAACTAAAGCACAAACTAAAGAAAAACAAAAGGGAATTACAATACTTCTGTGGATTCTTACAAGTAAAGAGAACATAGCCCTTCAAAGGTTGTGTTCAAAATGACCACCGGCAGCTTCAATATATGCTTCCAGTCTGCTACAGAAAGACTGCTGCACATGTTCTAGCATTTCAGCAGAAATTTCAGAGCAGGCAGCAGTAATACATCGTTTCATATCATCTGGTGTAGTTGGTACATCCTTGTAGACAGGTACAACCTGTGTCTTTCAGCCTTCCCCACAGAAAAAAGTCTAAAGTGGTCAGATCCGGTGAAAGGGCTGGGAAAGGCACAGGTCCTCTTCGTCCAATCCTACGATTTGGAAACAATCCATTAAGACAAGTTGTAGTACTTCGTGCACTATGGACTGGACAGCCATCATGTTGGTACCACAGGTTCCTCCTAGTCTGCAAAGGAACGTCTTCTAGCATCTGTGGCAGATGGTCTGTCAGGAGGCTGCGATACTTGTGCGAGTTCATTGTTCCTTCTATGAACAAAGGGCCTATGAGCTGATTGTTCACTATCCCACACCACACGTTTAAACTCCATGGACGCTGACATTCCACCTAACGAAGCCAACAGGGATTGTCAACAGACCAATAGTGCATGTTTCTGCAGTTTACCTGGCCATGATTAGTAAATGTTGCCTCATCACTAAACAAGATACATGATTTAAAATAAAGAGAGTTGAAGGTTGTTACACTACATCACTAAAATATTCTTACTTGAACGCATTTCGGGAGACGGCTTGTTCCCATCGTCAGCATGTTCTCAACTCAACGATGGGAACAAGCCATCTCCCGAAATGCGTTCAAGTAAGAATATTTTAATGATGTAGTGTAACAACCTTCAACTCTCTTTATTTTAAATTATGACACATCACTGTTACTAGCTTCTAAATCTTCAAAATCAGTCAAGATACATGATGAATCTGGAGTATTATGTCTTAATGCCCATGTACAAAAGTTAACACGATTCTCAAAATCGTTTCCATGCAGCTCTTGATGGAGAGAGATGTGATAGGGATGGAACCTATGTCGATGGAGAATGCACAGTACACTTGCCTGACTTATGCCACTTCCATGTGCGATTGTGCGGGAATTAATTTGCGGATCTGCTGTAACGGCAGCCAAAACATTAATTTCTGCCTCTTCTCCAGTCACTTGTTTGTTTATGTTATGTTTTCTAGGTGTTACAGTACCACTTTGACATAATTGGTTGAAGAGGTTGATAAATAATTGCCGAGATGGTTGACGTCTATTGGGATACGTTTCTGCATACACCGTACAGGAACAAACTACATTCTTCCTACACTCCCCATACACAATGAGCATGTCGGCTTTTTCTGCATTAGTAAACCCCATCTTCCACTCACGACTTACTGCTTGAACTGTCACAAACTAACTGACCAGAAAGTTGCAATGCAATCAATGATCAGAAAACACAATGCAAACAAACACAACAACATCATACCTAGCAACTAAGCAGGTTGAATGGGACAAACAATTGTTGGGGTGGAAACTTTTCAAAATACAATTTCTCGTATACCACTTGCACTAGAATCCTGCAACAAAGACACTGACATTCTAATTTACCCTACCTTTATTCCGTTGATGTAACTAGGCATTGTTCCATTTAAAAAATTGTATGTTTGCTTAAAAAATACACTTTCTCAGTATTATTAAAATCTGTTTATAGGCTAAATGTACAAGCCCCTGACCACCAATCAATGCTGTGAAAAATGCACATCAATACACTTTCCATTTCCGAAATATTTGCAGTGCAAGTTTTAGGTGATTCACCCTGTATATTAGAGAAGGTGTATACAGGAATTTTGGCTGAGAGACTAAGAGAATGGGTAGAAACTGAAAAATACATATCAGAATTCTAGGCAGGTTTTAGGATGTGTTATCTACAGACTGTAGATAACACATTTATAATAAAGACTATAATAGATAAATATTTGAATAGGAAAAGAGGAAGGGTATATGTGTTTTTTTGCTGACATTGAAAAAGCTTTTGATAAAATAAATAGAGAAGCTCTGGAATATAAACTATCGGAAAGGGAGTTAGTAACATGTTTATAAGAGAAATCAAGAAAATATATAAAGATGTAAAGTTCTGTATACACAGTGAAAAAAGCAGTATCACAGAGACGATTCAACAAAAAATAGGATTAAGACAAGGATGTAAGCTGAGTCCAATATTATTTAAGGGAAAGAGAGCTAGTAACAAGTTTATAAGAGAAATCAATAAAATATATAAAGATGTAAAGTTTTGTACACACAGTGAAAAAAGCAGTATCGCAGAGACAATTCAATAAAAAATAGAATTAAGACAAGGATGTAAGCTGAGTCCAATATTATTTAAGGGAAAGGGAGTTAGTAACAAGTTTATAAGAGAAATCAATAAAATATATAAAGATGTAAAGTTTTGTATACACAGTGAAAAAAGCAGTATCGCAGAGACAATTCAACAAAAAATAGAATTAAGACAAGGATGTAAGCTGAGTCCAATATTATTTAAGGGAAAGGGAGTTAGTAACAAGTTTATAAGAGAAATCAATAAAATATATAAAAATGTAAAGTTTTGTATACACAGTGAAAAAAGCAGTATCGCAGAGACAATTCAACAAAAAATAGAATTAAGACAAGGATGTAAGCTGAGTCCAATATTATTTAAGGGAAAGGGAGTTAGTAACAAGTTTATAAGAGAAATCAATAAAATATATAAAGATGTAAAGTTTTGTATACACAGTGAAAAAAGCAGTATCACAGAGACAATTCAATAAAAAATAGAATTAAGACAAGGATGTAAGCTGAGTCCAATATTATTTAACCTATTCATAGATGATATATTAGAAGAGGTAAAAATAAAAAAATTAGCATTATCCAGTAATAAGGGAGAGATTCCAGATTTATTATATGCAGACGACCTTATGGTAGGTACCATATCGATAATAGAGTTCCAAAAAGCAATAAATGAAATTCAAGAATTTTGTAAAAAATTGGGAATTAAGGTAAATAAATCCAAAGTGATAGTATTTTAAAAAGGAAATAAACTGTGGAAGGAAGAAAAATGGTTTCTAGGTGTCAAGAACTGGAGGTAGTCAAAGAATATGGCTATTTAGGAGTAAGGTTGAGTAATAGCAGGGAATGGGGAGCACATGGCAAGGAAGATGTTAGCTAAAGCGAAGGCAGCTATAACAGGAATAATAATGTGCAAACATAAATTAGAGATGTCGACAATTGGAAGAATCAAAAATGCTCTATGCGGTGGAAATATTGGGGGGAGAAGGAGAACTAAGTAAGAGAATTGGCCAAATGTATAGAAAGTTTTGTAAAGAATTAATTTGACTACCAAGAGCAGCACCCGGCAAGGTTGCATTAGTAGAACTAGGAAGAACGAGGAGGAAAGGTATAATAGTAGAAAGAATTTTAAAGTTTTGGTTTAGATGTTTGAAAATGGAGGAAAAGTGAAATCTTAAAGATAAGCCTCATTCAGCAAAAAGTTCTAAGAAACAAATACAGCCGATGGAAAGAAATTTAAAAAATAATGGAGTCAATTGGAATGGGGGATATATGGGGTTTGGAGGAAAGATATGCAAATGGATTTTGGAAAGTATTACGTATTATAAGTATTATGGAACAGAGTGAAAGATATAGAATAACAAGAGATATGGGGAAGCCTTGAAGATAAAAAATCATTAAGCTTTTTTAAATTGATAAAGGAGTGGGGAAGAGGGGGTTACATTAGTTGCTGTAAGAGACAAGAAAGGGAAGTTTTAGCATGGATGAGAACGGGATCAATGTATTTAAGAGGGATGAGAGGCAGCAGAAGAGGGATATGTGAGTTGTGTGGAGGAAGAGAAAGTACAGGACACATATGACAAAATGTAAGGAAATAAGGAGCTGGAGGGAAAAAGTGTGGCAGAAGAAATGGGAAAATACTGATAGAAAAATAGTAGCTATACTTTCATTACAATACATAAGCTATAAAGATGTTGACATGAAAGAAGAACAGAAAATCAAGGGCATGGGAGAATTTTTAAGGAACATAAAAGAAAAATGGTCTAGAAAAGTAAGAGAGGCAAGGGTTGCTCAGTGAGCAATAAGGCCTGGGAGCCAAGTAATCTGAGTGTCTCAATAAGAAAATAAGCACCAGACAATTGTACATAAGATGTAAGGGTACAGTGATATATTAATACACATTGTATATATTGTAAACCAAATTGTAGAACAAATTGTACAATAAATTCAAATCATTAAGTCAAGAAGATTGGTTAGATGTGTATAGTGCATTCACTGTTGATAAAAAAAATCAAAACTTTTTGGCAACATTTCTGCATAATTTTAACATTGCTTTTCCCTACAAATTGATAAAACAAAGACACACACATAAAAACAAGAAATGGATAACAAAAGGAATTATTATTTCAAGTAAGAGGAAACAATATCTTACTGAATTGAATAAAATTAACCAAACAGAATCTTTTATAAAATGTTTCTAGCATATAAACAAATATACAGCAAAGTAATAAGGGCTACAGAAAAACTATACATTGATACATGCATTTTTAGTGCATCCTGTAAAAATAAGGCTATATGGAATATGATAAAAAGTGAAACTGATTAACTTAAAAAAGAATATGTTTTCAGCAGGTTTTGACGAAGTTCCAGAATGTATAATTAAATCAAGCAAAGACTATATTGCAATGCCCTTAACTGAAATTTGCAATAGTTCCATAACTATCGGAACATTTCCTGATAGCTTAAAAGTAATAAAAGTAATTGCTATATTTAAGAAGGGTGATGCACAAAATGTTGATAATAGGATAGGCCTATTTCAGTAAAATCAGGTATTTCCAAAATTCTGGAAAGTCATGTTTAACAGAATCTCCCCTTTTTTTGAAAAATATGTAGTTAGTGAATCGCAAAACGCTTTTAGGAAAAACAAATGTATTGTAAATGCCTTTTATAAATTCATAAAACATACATTAGAAGGGTTTGAAACAAACAACTCTACTATAGGAATCTTTATGGATCTAAGTAAGGCATTTCATTTGGTAGACCACACTATCCTGTTAACAAAGTTACAAGCGTTTAGTATAAGGGGAGATGGCTCATCAGTGGTTTGAATCCTACCTTACTGATAGAAGACAAGGTACTATCATAAAAAATGAAATAAATGGTTCTCAAATTAACTTGGATATAAAGGTAGTAAGCTGTGGTGTTCCGCAAGGTTCTATTCTTGGACTTCTACTTTTCTTAATGTACATAAATGACTTACTATTAAATATTCCCCATGCTGAAACCATATTATATGCAGATGATATTAACATTATTATTCAGGGATGTAGGTTAGGTTAGGTTATTTAGAATTGCAAAGTCAAGCAGATACTGTAACGACAAACATGATGCAATGGCTCTGCTAAGCTGATGCTTAATACCAAAAAATTGCATTGCATGCAAATAGCATTATCTGGTAGAAGTGATACAAGTGTAACAGCTAAAATTACTTATAATGATGAAATACTTTATGTCCACGAGACCAAATTTTTGGGGGTAACAATTGACAAATTCTTAACCTGGAAACCGCATATTCAGAACATTACTTCAAAAAGTAATAAAGCACACTATATAATATCTGTATTAAAAACTATTTGTAATATACAGACACTAAAAATGATATGTTTTTCTTATGTATAATCTGCTCTTGCTTATGGAATTTTCATATGGGGTACTGCCATAGAAATAAAAGCTCTTTTTGTAGCACAAAAGAAAATAATAAGAAAGATGCTTAGTATAAATAGGATGGCTCATTGTAAAACTTATTTTAAGGAAAACAACATACTAACCTTACCCTGCTTATGTATTTTAGAAACGGTTTTTGTTTCATAAATAACAACATTCAAAATTTCCAGATGAATGATACAATACATGATCATAAAAGAAGGAACAGCAATAAAATACATTTACAAGGTTCCAGATTTACTAAAAGAGTTAACTCCATTTTACATAAAGATGTACAACTTAATCACTGAGAAAATAAAATGTAACAATGAGCAAACATTTAAAATAGATGTGAAAAGATTTCTAATAAATCATAGTTTCTACAGTACTCAAGAAGGGTTTCAATATTTCGGATATCATAGTTAGCTGTAAGATAGCAACTTGTATTTAACCCTTTGTTATTATACATGTATTTATATGAATAATATCTACAGATTTCATGTTTCAATTGTATTTGTACCAAAACTGTTCATAATGTACTATAGTGACCATTATCACTGTATGTTTCCTGTAGTTTTCTTTTTTGGTTTTTACGTTTATATTTTTTTGCGTTATTGTATTACTCAATCTATTTGTCCAGTACATTGTATAGGATATATAGATTCTTATTGTATTCTGTTTTAACTTCATTTTTACTATGTTAGTACTTTGTGTGTTTAAGACTATGTACCATATTTTACATATTTTGAGGTTCTCACCTGATGTGCTTCATTTTCCTAGCTCTCTTTTAACTACTTCCCATTGATACGGTAATTTGTATCACAAATTACTTAAAGGTAAATAATAATTTTAATATGAATATGTATTTTTATGTAACATTGATTTCAGAGGTTTAATAATTGTAATTATTATTGGTAAATAATAATATACGGCTCTACTGAAACTGTTAACAATAACGCAATACTGCAGCAAGGGGATGAGTTGTTTATCGTTACCGGGAACCAGGAAGTTACGTAATGTTTCGCGCCTTTTCGGTAAAAAAAGCTTCCAGAATGTTCTCTAAAAGAAATATGTATTAGTGGTTTTCATTGGATGTTAGAATGGACGCTGATGTTGGCGCGTTTTATTAGCCAGTAGCAGTTCATTTATAATCTTTAGGCGTATCTTGAGGTAAGCGCATAAATAGCCAGGCTCGAAGTCGGTCGCCCCCCAGTTCGGCAAGATTCTCAAAACATTATACATCGTCCCCAGTTCAACAAGATTCTTAGTACACTACACGTCAACCCCCAGTTCAACGGAATTCTCAGTACACTACATGTCGCCAATCAGTCCTTCATTTCGTCATAAGTTACACGCAGCAGAAGTACGAGAAATCTTATAAAATATTCTACAGTTAAATATACAAAGTTGAAGTACGTGAGTTAAAAGTGATAAGAAGTTATTATAAACAGTTTCAGTTTGGGCGAGTATTCAGATTAATATGTAAATGTGTTAGTGCACGTGTTCGACAATAAAACATTATAAAACACATTTCTTCACTAGTAATTTTTGGATAAAAGAGTCCTTTCCGCTTCACAACCTGTAAGAAAAACATGCCTACCAAGATCAGATGATAGCTAGCCGGTGGACATTTAAAACTGATAAAAATTGCTACGCCAGAGGAAGCTACAAACAGAACAAATGAACCAACCAACGTATGACGTCACACAAGATGGCTTCGAGTGAAGTAAACACATATTTGCTCTCGTAAATTGGCTTCCAAACGTGGTGCTATAAATTTGTAAAATTGCTATTGCAAATTGGCTCCCATACGTGGGGCAGTTAAAGTTATGTAAACAAATGGAATTAATTGTTCTTTCACACAAGCCGTGTGTTGGACAGGGTTGGAAAGGTAGGTTGAAAAGAAAGTTATGAAGCTAGATATTAGTATGCCAGAAATGAGAGATGAAAATGAGGAAGTAATAGCAAGTGAGATAGGAGAAATTTCAAAGAAAATGCTAGGCATGAGTAGGGAAAGAGATAACAAAGAAAGTGAGGTTAATACTAAAAGTGAGGTTAATGTAGAATGCACAGAGTTAGGAAGTCAAATGAGTAGTATTTCAAGTGAGATAAGAGAGATGGAAGAGGTTAGGAATGTAGATGTAAATCAGGCGCAAGTTAATTTCAGAGGGGAGATATCAGAAATACAGGAGTCAGTAATGCAAAGAAATAAATTGTACCAAAATGTTCAAAATGAAAACTCCAGTCCAGTACAATTTAGTACAGAGTTGTCAGAGTATTATCAAGTTAAAAAGATAGCAGATGAATTGAAAATGAATGTTGTTAAAAGATGTGTCGTTCAAGAAACTGTAGATTGTTTTCAAATGTTATCATGGGACGAAATTTCAAATGAATACAAGAGATTATTCGTGAACAACAATTTGAAGGTTAGGATACGGCTACGAGTAATGTCTAGCCACACACAATTTGATCCAGGAGGGTAAATAGCAATGAGATGTAAAGTAAATGCTGGATAGTTAAAGATGACTTGCAGAGAAATGTATTGGAACGTAAGAGGGTTAACTAATTATTTATGTCATGTGAAAAGAGAAATAAGTTATATAAAAAAAAAAAGGAGAAATGTTTAAAAAAAAAATATATATATATATATAATTAAATTTTTAGTAACTGTAACAATATTTGAAAATTAAGAATACAAAGATTGAAACTTAATATGATATTAAATTAAGAGTACGTAAATACAATTCCAAGAGTATTGTTAAAATAAAATACAAAATAAATACCATCGCAAATTGATTGAGAAAACAGAAATAAATTCAGAACAAAAATAAATATAAAAAAAAAAAAAAAATACTTATGTAGCAAACAGAAAAGGTGAAACATTGTCTAGATTTAAGAGATGTAAATATATGTAGAGGGTGAATATTTTGGTAAATATGTGTAATAATTATAAAAATCTTAAATGTATAAATTTTTGTCAACAACTTAAGAAAGTAAACAATTTGGTAGCAGTGATTAAATAATTCAGGGTACAGTATTTGCTATAAAAAATTTTGTGATGTCAGATTAATATCTAAATTAATTAAACCAGAGTCAGTAAGTAGTGGCGAGATAAAACATATGTCGTGTGTTAAATGCGTGTGAAGTGTCAAGTGATAGTGATAACGTGTGTTCCAAGATTTAGGAGACTAAAAACACAATTATAAAATTTCCTAACAAGTTATAAATATTTATAATTATGTTTCTAGTGGGGCATATGATACGGTAATTTGTATCACAAATTACTCAGATGTAATTAATCATAGTAATATGAATATGTATTTTTATGTGACATTGATTTCAGAGGTTTATTAATTGTAATTATTATTGGTAAATAATAATATACGGCTTTACTGAAACTGTCAACAATAACGCAATAATGCAGCGATGGGGTGAGTTGTTTATCATTACCGGGAACCAGGAAGTTACGTAATGTTTCGCGCCTTTTCGTTAGAAGCTTCTAGAACATTTCCTAAAGCATATGTATTAGTGGTTTTCATTGGATATTAAAATAGACGCTAATGTTGGCGCGTTTTATTAGCCAATAGCAGTTCATTTATAATCTTTAGGCGTATCTTGATGCAGGCCTATAAATAGTGTAGGTTCGAGGTAGCTTGTCCCCCAGTTCAACAGAATTCTCAGTACTCTACACGTCGGTCTCTCAGTTCATTCATTTCGCCAAGTTACACGCAGCAGAATTACGAGAATTATTATAAAGTATTATACATTTAAAAAATTACATAAAGTTGAAGTATGCGAGTTAAAAGTGATAAATAAGAAGTTATTACAAACAGTTTCAGTTTGGCGAGTATCCAGATTAATATGTAAAAAGTGTTAGTGAACGTGTTCGGCAATAAAAATTATAAAACCAATTTCTTCGTCAGTATAATTTCTGGATAAAAGATTCCTTTCCGATTCACACCCTGCAAGAGTTAAATGTCGACCTAAAACAGCTAGCCGGAGGACAATATACAAAACTTTAAATTCTTTCGAACACTAATTCATGCAAATTGCTAACACCAGAGGGAGCTACGAACCAAACAAAGAATGACGTCACAAGATGGCAACACATGAAGTCACACAACCTTAATACCGCATCAAATTGGCTTCCAAACGTGGTGCTATAATAATGTTAAACACATTGTAACATTAATACCGTCGCAAATTGGCTCCCATACGTGGGGCAGTTAAAGTTATGTAAACAAACATTTATTTGCAACATACAATTTGTAACATTAATACTACTGCAAATTTCTCCTAGATTTCCGCGTGAAGTAAAAACATAAATTTGCTCTCGCAGTTATGTGCACGAATCATCAGTTTATAAGCTTATTAAACTCAATTTGATATTGCATATAAGTGCATATTTTGACTTTTCTGATAAAAACATCATATTTCTATCATTTCAGTGTTTTCGTGGCATAAAATCGTCTGTTTTTCCATGCAAGATTAGAAATGTTGCAACTCCGAACTGAACCACTTGTAAACATGTCGGAAAAGTACAAAGCTGTTATCTTGAGGTAGTGTGCAGCTGCGTAATTTATTGCATAGCCTACGTCAGCGTCTGTTCACAATCAGCTCAGTATAATTTGTTCCATGTGCAGTCATTGTATTGCATTCCTCTGATTTCTCTGAGTGTCTTACTTTCATTAGCTTAGAAAAAAGTGTTTGTCAGTGAATATATTAAAACCACATTTGTGAACAGATATGTTGAGAATTTACTTTAGTGGATAGGTTAGTGGCTGTAGTAAAAAAAGCTTTTTTGAAAGCCCCATTGAGAGTTGGGTTATTTAGGTCCTTAAAAAAAAAAAATTTAGTTTTATTTATGGACACTCTTTAACTACTATGGTTCTTAGCGTCCCATTCTATATTGGGCGTGAAACACCTGTAATTTTGCTCAGAGGCCTCTTTATCAGGCTTGAGGTTCTTTTACGTGCCGTAAATCTACGACACGGGACCACCGGCTTTACTTCCCTTCCGAAGGAAGCCGTGCTAACGATTTTTACGCCCGAAAAAATCCATCGCCCTCCGCCGGGTTTGAACCCGCGACCTTGGGAACTAGAGGCTAGCACGGTACCACCAGTCCACGGAGGACGACTTTAGGTCCTTAGCACTATCAGTTCCACTTCCTCCTGATCCAATATTAACAAGATGGGGGAACGTGGGTTGATGCTACCCTCTACTATGCAGAGTATCTACTGTCAGTAAAAGAGGTTGTTAACTCCTTAGACCCTAGTGATGCTGCATCCATTCTTACAGCCCAAAATGTATTGTCTAATAGTGAATTGGAAGCTAATCTTGTTTTTCTGTCTGCGCACTTTTCTGGGCTACCTAAAGCTATTATCTCGTTAGAAACAGTAGGCCTAGCCTTAAATGAAGCACTCAAAGTATATCAAGAAACAATATCCAACTTAAATTCTGTTTCTGGTAATGTAGGGAAATACTAAAGAACAAAGTGAAGAGTGTAATATCAAAAGTCCTGGATATGAACAGATATGTAAAATTGGAGACATTGTAAATGGAAAAACTAAAATTAAATTACATGAATTGCCTTTTACTGCGAACCAGTTAGCATCGTTTAAGTATGCGCCAGTATCATCCTCTGATGTAGAGAGGAGTTTCTCAAAATATAAATCTATCTTCAGAGATAACACGCATTCTTTCAAGTTTGAAAACCTCCATTACTGGCTGTTGTGAATTGCAATTCATCACTTCTTTTGGGCCGTGAATCAGAAGCTTCTACTTCTCAACAAGAAATGTAAGTTCAATTTCATCTCCCTTTGTTTATAGTGAAGAATATTACAGACATAAAGTATATTTTAAGGGGACCTAGGACAGATTATATGATTTTCTACAATTTTTTTTCAATATTTTTAAAATTTTGTATGTTGGTTTCCTTCATTCTAAATAGCATTATGTGTAAATTTCATTAAAATTGATGAATTAGTTTTTCAGGTATGAGTTATTTTCTGTTTTTCATATCACGATATTTGAAAATTATGAAATACTCCTTGCAAGACAAATTTTATTTCTCATTATTACCACTTTGTCATATTAATATTTGAACTGCTACAAATTAACATAGTATTCTTTTTACATTTTGTGCTTTGAATAACAAATTATTAATTATAATCATTAATGCAGATATTACAGCCTAAAAAGCAAAAATTTTTAGGATTAATAGCCCACTGTGCCCAAGTTTTACATAGTAGCCCAAAAATGATACTACAACTTCTTTAGATAGAACAGTAGGACTATTATGCCAAGTTTCATGCAAAGCTATGGAAAACTGGGACATTTGACATATTGAAAAATGTTGTTCAGAGAAAACTTTGGAAGATGTATAGTTTTGTATTTATGTATTTGTAGCACCACGTTGTGGAAGCCAATATAATGGGAGAATGTTATGTTGATTTCTGCGTTGCCATCTTGTGTGACGTCACTCGTTGGTTTGGTCTGGGCCGTAGATCCCTCTGGCGTTAGCAATTTGCATGAATTTTAAATGTCCACCGGCTAGCTATTTAGGGTCGAACATGTTTCTCTTGAAGGGTGTGAAGCGGAAAGGAATCTTTTATCCAAAAATTACTAGTGAAGAAATGTGTTTTATAATGTTTTATTGTTGAACACGTGCACTAACACATTTACATATTAACCTGAATACTCGCCCAAATGAAACTGTTTATAATAACTTCTTATCACTTTTAACTCACGTAATTCAACTTTGTATGTTTAACTTTAGAATATTTTATAAGATTTCTCGTACTTCTGCTGCGTGTAACTTATGACGAAAGTGAAGGACTAATTGGCGACATCTTGTTGAACTGCGGAATCAACGTGGAGTGTACGGAGAATTTTGTATAACTGCGGGCGATGTATAATGTTTTGAGAATCTTGCCGAACTGGGGGACCCGCTACCTCAACCTGGCTATTTATAGGCTTGCCTCAAGATACACCTAAAGATTATAAATGAACTGCTATTGGCTAATAAAACGCGCCAACATTAGCGTCTATTTTACTATCCAATGAAAACCACTAATACATATTACTTTTATAGAACATTCTGGAAGCTTTTTTTACTGAAAAGGCGCGAAACATTACGTAACTTCCTGGTTCCCGGTAACGATAAACAACTCATTCCTTGCTGCAGTATTGTGTTATTGTTAACAGTTTCAGTAGAGCCGTATATTATTATTTACCAATAATAATTACAATTATTAAACCTCTGAAATCAATGTTACATAAAAATACATATTCATATTAAAATAATTATTTACATTAAAGTAATTTGTGATACAAATTACCGTCTCATATGCCCCACTAGAAACATAATTATAAATATTTATAACTTGTTTAGAAATTTTAAAATTGTGTTTTTAGTCTCCTAAATCTTGGAACACACGTTATCACTTTCACTTAACACTTCACACGCATTTAACACACGACATATGTTTTATCTCGCCACTACTTATTGGCTCTGGTTTAATTAATTTAGATATTAATCTGATATCACAAATTTTTTTTTTATAGCAAATACTATACCCTAAACTATTTATTTACTGCTACCAAATTGTTTACTTTAAGCTGTTGACAAAAATTTATAACTTTAAGATTTTTGTAATCATTATACATATTTACCAAAATATTCACCCTCTACACAAATATTTACATCTCTTAAATCTAGACAATGTTTCACATTTTCTGTTTGCTACATAAGTATTTGTTTCAATTATTTTTACCCATTTTTGTTACTTGGTACCTTACAAAATATATTTTGAATTTTATTTTAACAATACTCTTTGAATTGTATTTACGTACTTTTAATTTAATATCATATTAAGTTTCAATCTTTGCATTTTTAATTTTTAAATCTTGGAATTGTATTTACGTACTTTTAATTTAATATCATATTAAGTTTCAATCTTTGCATTTTTAATTTTTAAATCTTGGAATTGTATTTACGTACTTTTAATTTAATATCATCTTAAGTTTCAATCTTTGCAATTTTTAATTTTCAAATGTTATTACAGTTACTAAAAATTTATTTATTTATTTATCTATTTTTTTTTTTTAAACATTTCTCTTTTTTTTTTTTTTTTTATAACTTATTTCTCTTTTCAAATGACATATATATTTAGTTAACCCTCTTACGTTCCAATACATTTCTCTGCAAGTCGTCTTTAACTATCCAGCATTTACTTTACTTCTCATTGCTATTTACCCTCCTGGATCAAATTGTGTGTGGCTAAACATTACTCGTAACCGTAACCTAACCTTCAAATTGTTATTCATGAATAACCTATTGTATTCATATGAAATTTCATCTCCTGATAACATTTGGACACAATCTACAGTTTCTTGAACAATACATCTTTTAACAACATTCATTTTCAATTCATATGCTATCTTTTTACTTTGAAAGTACTCTGACAAATCTGTACTAAACTGTACTGGACTGGAGTTTTCATTTTGAACATCTTGGTACAATTTCTTTCTTTGCATTTCTGATTCTTTCTGTATTTCTGATATTTCCCCACTGAAATTAACTTGCACCTCATTTACATCTACATTCCTAACCTCTTTTATCTCTCTTAGCTCACTTGAAATACTACTCATTTGACTTCCTAACTCTGTACTTTCTACATTAACCTCACTTTTAGTATTAACCTCACTTTCTTTGTTACATATTTCCCTGCTCATGTCTAGCTTTTTCTTTGAAACTTCTCCTATCTCACTTACTATTACTTCCTCATTTTCATCTCTCATTTTTGGCATACTACTATCTAGCTTCATAACTTTCTTTTCCATTTCTTCACTGCTTTGATCTACTTTTTGCTCTAATACCTCATTACTCCTACCAATATTTTCAATTGATTTCCTGTTTTGTTCAAAGCTCCTACGAATATCTTCCCTCAATTTCTCATTATTCTGAGTTAGTTTTTGTTCTAAACTCCTATCAATATCTTCCCTGTTTTGATCTATTTTCTTTTCTAATTTCTCATTATTCTTACAAATTTCTTCCCTTATACTCTGAGTTAATTTTTGTCCTAATTTCTCATAACTCTTTTGCATATCTTCCCTTAATTCTTCTCGACTCTTACGAATATCTTTCAGCATTTTCATTATTTCCATCATCATACCAGCATCAATATTAATATTTCCTGTTATTCTATTCTGACTTTGTTTACTAACATTTCCTCCCTCAACTACTACATTGTTTAAGCTTTTTTTTGTAACCTGTATTGAATTACAGCTAACTGTTACACTATCTCCCTCCATCATTGTTTCTTCTGTATTACTTGCAGCCATTGTTTTTGTTTTCTAAAAAAAAAATTACTATATTCTGACCTTTTGTGACGCTGTCTGCTGATGTAGCCTTGATGTCCAGCGTTCTGCCCCTTTCTCCTAGATTTGTATGTCGCTTCTGCGTTGTGTTGTGATGAATCTACGTCGTTTCGATGTTTTTTGTATCCACTTATCCGCGCCGTTTGTCGCTCCTCTTGTTTCTGGAATCTGCGTCTTGTAGATCATTTTACTGCTGCTTTCGTTTCACGTCCTGATTATGCTGATCCTTTCCTGGTCACTTCGCCCCACGTTGGTGGCGCCAATTTGGAAGATGTATAGTTTTGTATTTATGTATTTGTAGCACCACGTTGTGGAAGCCAATATAATGGGAGAATGTTATGTTGATTTCTGCGTTGCCATCTTGTGTGACATCACTCGTTGGTTTGGTCTGGGCCGTAGATCCCTCTGGCGTTAGCAATTTGCATGAATTTTAAATGTCCACCGGCTAGCTATTTAGGGTCGAACATGTTTCTCTTGAAGGGTGTGAAGCGGAAAGGAATCTTTTATCCAAAAATTACTAGTGAAGAAATGTGTTTTATAATGTTTTATTGTTGAACACGTGCACTAACACATTTACATATTAACCTGAATACTCGCCCAAATGAAACTGTTTATAATAACTTCTTATCACTTTTAACTCACGTAATTCAACTTTGTATGTTTAACTTTAGAATATTTTATAAGATTTCTCGTACTTCTGCTGCGTGTAACTTATGACGAAAGTGAAGGACTAATTGGCGACATCTTGTTGAACTGCGGAATCAACGTGGAGTGTACGGAGAATTTTGTATAACTGCGGGCGATGTATAATGTTTTGAGAATCTTGCCGAACTGGGGGACCCGCTACCTCAACCTGGCTATTTATAGGCTTGCCTCAAGATACACCTAAAGATTATAAATGAACTGCTATTGGCTAATAAAACGCGCCAACATTAGCGTCTATTTTACTATCCAATGAAAACCACTAATACATATTACTTTTATAGAACATTCTGGAAGCTTTTTTTACTGAAAAGGCGCGAAACATTACGTAACTTCCTGGTTCCCGGTAACGATAAACAACTCATTCCTTGCTGCAGTATTGTGTTATTGTTAACAGTTTCAGTAGAGCCGTATATTATTATTTACCAATAATAATTACAATTATTAAACCTCTGAAATCAATGTTACATAAAAATACATATTCATATTAAAATAATTATTTACATTAAAGTAATTTGTGATACAAATTACCGTCTCAACTTAAGTTTTATATTGAAAACATTTATACAGGCTAATGTACCTGATGTAAAGGGTTAAAATTGTCCAGAACCATAGCTCTTTCCCTTCTCCTTCTTCGCCTCCTCTGCTTGCAATTTCAACATCTTCTTCTTCTTTCTGGTGCACTTCTGCTGTTGTAATATGGTTATTTTGAGCTCCTCTCTTCCTCTTTTTCTGCTATTTTTGCCTCTATCATTTTTTTAAAAATGCTGTCTTCATAATTTGACCAGTTTTGATACCCATTTTTTGCATAACTTTAAGCCTACCACTAAATCCTTCATTAACCCCTTCAAGGATAACTAATGAGAGTACGAATAGAAATAAGAAAAAGAAATGGTACTTTGGGTGTGAACCTCTGACTATGCAACGTATCCATATCATGCCACAATGCCTTAAACCGCTCAGCCATCTGAACAAATGATAGTTGCAGCATTGTTTGGTCTCATTAGGCAGTTAACTGCCTAATATAGTGAGTGAATTTTTTTTTTAAAAAAAAGGGGGTAAAATGCATGTACGTGCACTCAATTGAAACCCGTCAGCATCCAACCATGCCGTTACACTGCTTGCTTTAGTTGGGCCCTCCCCATCCTTTTCCATAGTTTCAATTGAATGCAGAACACGCATTTTACCGGGTTTCAATCCTACGATCCTTGGTCTTGATAGGTTAGCTACTCCTATTGTGCCTTAGACCGCATGGCCATAAATCCCGATGTCGAAGTCAAGTTGCAGATGGAAGCACATTGCAGTGTATAGCAGAATGTTTTTCACAGAAATTCCCTTCCCGGTGTCCTTAATCCTGTACCCATCCTCTTGGCACACTGACTATGGCGCAAATTTGAATGATTTTGCAAGCGAGAACAAAAATGGGCATGGCAGGCATTTAAACTTCCATGCATGGTTTTTAAAAACACCTGCCAAACTCTTTAAAAAGTTTATATCACCATAAAACACATTTAAATGTTTGACTAACATTATAAAGAGTTAATTTTTGCAGAAATCAAAAAAATTGAAAATGTTGACCATTTTGACTAAAAAAAATCTGTCCTAGGTCCCCTTAAGTGCATATTTATTGGCATATTTTCAAGAAATCCAAACTGAGCCTCAGTTAACAAATTATTAGCTTTGAAATACAACAAAGCTATATTTGTATTATGCTTTCCACTATTTTAGATATAATAGGAACAAGCAAGATTTCACGCTAAATTAGTCATCAAATGATCGGATAAACCCTGATACTAAATTATTAAAATAATTAAATAAACCTGTATAATTAATAATTATAGAAAAAATCTTTAATTATGAATCTTGAAATACTGCCTATTGATTACATAAATGTATGTTTTACTGCCCCTAATTGGCACTAATATCATAAATGATTGGTCATTAAACCAATCAAAATGAAAAAAGAAGCAAAGAGATGAAGTCACTCTGTTCTGCATGTCAACTGGCTGACTCAGGCCCGTCATCATTGGGGCAGCACACTGCCGACATGTTTTCAAGTCTCTGCATGGCTTAAGTTATTGCAATGCCAGAGCCACAGCATGTTTGTTTCAGAATGCTTTTTGTGAATTAACTTGCAGAAGAGCTGCTGTATCTGGACTTGTGCCTGCCAGGCATGCCCTGTGCAAAAATGAACCAACACATCATTGCTCCAGTGGGCACTTTTATTCCACCACAGTATCCTTTCAGCATGTGTACATCTTCCTCCAGCTAGATCTTTCCAACAATGCCTGACAGCCATCGACCACTTCTCTTGCTGGCTTGTAGCTTGGCCACTGGAACATATAACAGTAGAGGATATCCCAGATGCTTTCATTGTGTGCTGGATCTCCCACTTTGGAACACCAGCACATGTCACGACAGACCAAGGGCGACAGTTTGACTTGCAGATGTTCCAACAGCTGGAGTGCTCACTGATGAAACATCAAGATCTCTTGCACCCTGCCATCATGTGCCACTTGGGCATATCCTGGCTAGAGGCATTGGCCTGGCATACAAAGATCTGTGTACCTCTTCAGCAGAACTACTATATGGTGAGCCCTTTGCCCCTCTGGTGCATTATTTGTTATTACAATAGACACTCAGTGCTTAGAAAACAAAACATCTCCAATTTTGTCCTCAAGCTCAAGCAGCAGATGAGACACTTTGACTGGATCCCATCCCCATCACAATAAGCATTCATCTTCAAGAATTTCCACATCTGCACACATGTATTCCTCAGGGATAACAGTGTTCATGAAGCCTTACAATCATCATATACAGGTCCTCATCTGATTATTCAATGGAACGACAAAACACTGACCCTATTGATCCAGAACAACCCTGTTCAGGTCAGTATCAACAAAGTAAAGCCAGCTTTCTTCCTCACAAACATCACATCAGACTTATCAACTCCCTCAACACCATCATTCCTGGTCAACCCTTGATGACAAAAACCACAACCTATGTCCAGGAACTTACAAATCACTCTGGGTGGTGTGCGAGCTTTCCAGACTACTTCCAACTCCAGGCTCCAGATTCCCTGGATGGCTGGTGGATGGAGCTTATTTATCTCACCACAACCCTAAATACATATGTTTTGTTCATTTTACTAGAAAAAAGTTGAATTTATCTTTTAGTTCTTAATGGTAAAATAAACATATTGCTTAGAGACAAGCTAACGTAAGTTTCTTGCTATATTAATGGTGAACACAACACTCCTCTTATTTTTCCTAATGTATGTAAACCACATATCTTGTCATGCATTTGCTGTTTCACCAAGCCTCCTGCTGTATTAATGTTATTTGGAAAATAGTGTTTATGCATTACTCCCACTAAAGGTTTTGTTGCAGAGAATATATAAACTCTTTACATTACCTGTGTTTGAAGTAGTGATAGGCTCAACTGTAACACTGGAGTTCTCGGGTACACTGCTAAGATGTGGCTGTGCAGTTACTCCAATATCTGGTTTCTCATCTGTTACAGGAGATATTCCTTTTAGTTCTTCTGCTCTCTCTAGTGCTTTACGTGCCAATGCTAACAGCTTGCTTTGTAGCTCTGTGTCAGCAGTCGATTTCTGAACATCAAAATGTCAATAATGTTAGCTGCAAATGTTACTATTGCTATCTAGAAAAACCTGGAGTAAATACTAAAATAAAAAGTATAAGCTGCTATGTATGTCAGAATTAAACCTTTACTGCAAATTACATTAGTTTCCTTAATTTGCAATGTAATCAGAAGCATGAAAATAATGTATTATTAATTTCACATATCAGATAAATGGCCTGGAAGGATTTAGAATGCAATGCATCTAAGAACATGTACAAATTGGAGGAACAAGAATTCTATCATCCATTTATCATGTATCTTTCACAGTTTAGAGCTATTATAGCTTCATTTTGCAAAATTGCATTTTCCAAGTTTTGTGATTCAAATTTTGACATGTGTTACCTTCAGCACATGTGCCCCAAGGACACAATACAGACATATTGTTGCCAAGAACGTTTTTATGCAGCATCTGAAAAATTCCTTTAATTTTTACTTTCTCTACCACTTTCCTATAGTAAGCAAAGGTGTTCCATTCAGAAACTCAATACCAAGAATACAGGTTTAGAGGTCCCCTGAATCCAAAAGAAAGGCCTTTCTAGAAAAAGAGATACATCCAACACACCCACCCACACCTTTTTCTACAAATTTTCTTTTTGGGTTCAGGGAAACTCAAAACATGGGTTGGATGGAATGCAACACTTCCTTTACCTATCACAGGTAAATGGCACAGAAAGTAAAAACTTCAAAATTTCACTGACACTTCTCAAAATCACTGATGAATTATTTCATCTCAAATCAAAGACAATACAATTGTTATAGCTGCTAACACATTAACGTACTGGTCATGAGAGGAAACAATAGACATGATTTAGAGTTAGGTGAGCAATATTTCATTGTATGCCCAATGCTGAGAAGCTTGTCTCAGAGGAAGTCAACCAATGCATCACAAGAAAGATAAACATTGACTACATGATGTTAAATGGTTAGAAATAGATTTGTGCACACATGCACAGAATGTGCAAGCACATGCAGTACTAAGAAAGGCAGGTTATTGTTGTATTTCTTCTTCTCTGGACAACAGACCCAAAAAAATCTATAGTTCTGAAAATATTTTGATAGTGTACTCAAGCAGAAGTACTATAACAAAACCTATTTAGACTGCTTAATATAAACAGATGATAAAGTCCAATAAAATGAAGTTCCCGGGCTTGTGGGCCATAGTCCAGTAGATGTTTTAGCACCTAACGCTTTGCCAGTCTCTCCGTCGGCATCTTCTGAGGTAGTCGACTCATGGCTGGAATAACAAGTGACGCTAGACATAGTGCCCGTCATATAGTCAGGCGAGAGACCACCCACTTCACTCCTATTTTGTGTGTGTGTGTGTGTGTGTGTGTGTGTGTGCGCGCGCGCGCATGTGCATGTATGTATGTGTGTGCGTGCACTATATTTTCTGCAAACTATCTTTTTTTACAGTAGAGGTACTTCTTTGTATATCAGAAAGTGAGCTATACATCTGAACTACCTTTTGTAAAATTAGTCTACATTTGAGCTACATTTTGTAAAATTAATCTATCAGCTTCAGTTTGTGCGTATACAGGAAAATAATCCTCTATGTATGTAGGAAAATGTTTATTAGGGTAAAATCAGAAAATGTGAGCTTTGAAACCAAATACAAACAACTTGAAATTTTAATAATCTGAATGTATCCTAATTACTGATTTAGGGTTAATTTTGTATATTTTAACCACGAAGAAACATTTTTTGTATACTTGAAAGTTTTCTATCTCTTAAATGTTGAAAAGAGGCACTTCACATCTCTGGTTCACACAATGGCACTTCAAGTTCACTAATGTCCTCATACTCATCTAATCCTTTCTTGAAGAATTTTAACCCTCCTTCCATTCTTCTCCAAAATGAAACTTAAGCAGTTTGTTAACATCTTGCTTCTTAAGCAGATTAACAATATTTCTTCAAATCTACTTAAGGTGAGTTGGAATTAGTTACACTAACATCACTTATGTTTATTACTTAGCATAGGGACGTTAGTGTAACTAATTCCGACTTACCTTAAGTAAATTAAAAAACATAACACTGTTTCTAGCTTCTTTTTCATACATTTTCATACATACAAATTCAGGTCAGACCAGTTGGAGTTGAACACCTTCTGAGGATGGGAACAAACCGTTTCCCTAAACATGTTTTAAGTAAGTAAACATAAATGATGTTACTGCAACTAATTCTGATTTTCCTTAAGTAAATTCAAAAACACATCACTGTTTCTAGCTTCCTTTTCATATATTAATGTTTTTTTTCATTTTACTACTGCAAGGCATGAAGATGTTTAGGTTTAAAAAAGACACTTGGAGTCAACTTGAACACACTTACTAGCTTCACTCACCTATTTATTATGCAGATCATGTATTGTGAGCATGAGCTCACATTATGACTTCACTTGCATTGTGTTTTTTAAGAACTATTTCACTGTGTGAGATTCCACAACATTGTGGATACTGTTTAAATTTATTCCCATTGCAGAGTGATTATTATAGGTACTTCTCATTTTGTAACTTGCTTTGTCTTACAACAAAATTTTATCAGGAGTTCTGAGAAGAATGCCCTTTTGCAGTTTTTAATGCTGAATTTCCATGAAGAAGTAGGAATGCCTCTTTTGTCTCAAAGAGTCTTTCAATCCAGATCTTCACAATCTACTTCCAACTTTTTTGGAGTTGGATGTTTGAAAATAATTTTAATGCATATATTAGGATCATGATTCAATTCATGTCATCTGATTTCTTTTTCAGTAAGGTCAAACACTCTAGTTCGTTGGAAGAAATCTATACAGCTTGTTTCAGGAAAAAAATCAAGCTCAACTTCTTTGATATTTCTAGGTGCTATTGTAAGCCAATATATGACATAGTAACCACAATGGAATTCCTATTCTGTCCACAATATCCAACACAAATGAAACAAATGTTTTCATGCCCTATCATATGTTTCTCTAATCACATTGAACAAACAGGATGCAATTTCATTTGTGCATTCTGAAAATTCTTTTTCAGTCCACACAAATGCAATCTGTTGCTAGACTTAACTGAGAACTGCATCTCAAAAAACTAACATTATTAACGTGGCTGGTTTTTATGCCAATCATAAGATATATCAACAGTTTGGGATCTTGATCTTGCAATAGTGAGTAAAAAACCTTATATCTTAGCCTATGGGCTCTTTGTCTGTTATGAGCATCATTTCTGTTTATGATCTTAATTTCTGATTTGTCATTTGGCTGTCAGCACTGCAAACACATATCAACTCTGGGAGCTCCAAACCCAAAGTTGCAGTTCTCATTAAATACGTCACAAAAATATGATTCATCAACTTTAAAAAAGGGACAGCTGAAGCCAAGGAGATTCTATACCAATTTTTGAGGTTCAGTTTTGAAGACAGATACTTTCTTCCCTTGTGACTGATACAACAGTGCGCCTCAAGCACTTTAGTGCATTTAAGAAATTCATATTTCCTTTTTTAATTAAACCTTTTACTCACTCGGTCCCCTCCACTCCATTCTTGTGGCATTTCACAATATGTAGAGAAATGTCTCATGGTCCTGTTAACTTGCAACCTTGTTACAATATTCAATGTATGAAAAAATGAACTCATAAAGACTGGAAAAATATGTTTATCTTCATCTGATATGAAGTATCTTGCAAGACTGTTTTGTTTCTTCAATGCATATATTAAAATACAAGGTAAACACTGGTAATAAGATCTTTATTTTCTCAGATAGCCAGGCTGCACTTAAGACTCTGAGAAGTCCTAAGATTGAGTAGTCTAAGATCTTAAATTGTCTAAATATTGTGATGCAGGGCTATGGTCCAAGTTTATCGAGATTAGCGCTGAGCGGTCAGAATAAACAAGATAACCACTGCTTGCCAGCATAAACAGCAGGCGCGTTATGGAGATAACTAGAAATTTCTGGAAGCTTTATGTACCTCCTCTTCCAGAAAGTGTGCCAAAATAGTTCTACAAACGTTCGACAACCTTCTGTGGAAGATTCCACTGCCTATATAAGTGAGCACTCTTGCGGGCAATTGGTCAGTGCATGTCACTCATGAGTTAAATGCAAAGTAAGGAGTAGAGTCAGTGGCGACAGTAGAATGAGTTGCACAGTCCAATTAGTGCGAGTCGAGTCATGTCGACTGAGTTGAGAGTTGAGTTGCGTCAATCAGCAAGTGGGCGAGTTTCTCATGCAACATCAAGAGCAATTCTCTGAGCAAATTAGTGATGGCTTCTGTGACATGCAGTAAGTGTTACCAGAAGCGATGGCTGTGGAGGTCTTGTGTTCGACTCCCGAGTAAAGTGAACTGCCCAGAATGAAGTGGCTGAGTCACAAAGGAAGTGAAGTGAAAGTGAATTGAACTAGTTCACCTTGTTGAAGTGAACTATCAGTGAAAATGAAATACATAAAAACAAAACAGTGACAGTGAGAGAAGTGACAGTTTGTAAAAACTGGACAAAGTCACAAAATGCTCACAAGCTTATCAGAGAAGAATGAAGTTTAGCCCATCTGGGTGACAGGTCCAAGCCAGATCCAGCTCTAGAAATATCTTGGTGCTTGGTAAGAGAGGCTATTAAGAACTGGTCCAATGTAAAGCATTGTGAAACCTGGCTTAAAATCCCAGGAAATAAGCATGGTAAACTAATCACTAAGAAACCATGCAAGAAAAGAGTGAAAACTTACTTAAATGCAACAAATTTCTGCCGAAAACAGTAATTTATTGCTTTTTTATAGGACATGCTCCTGTGAAAAAGCATCTAATACGATGGGACTACTTCAGGGCAACTTAGATTATAGATTACGTAAGAAAGGAACTGAAACAGTAAAACATGCTATGGATGCCTTAGTTCATATATGAAGTATTACTTTTGGAAAAACGTTTTAGTACCAGAAGATTTTGAATCAATATCTCACATGAGGCTGTATTCCTTGGTAAAAGATACAGTGAATTGGTATCAAAACACTACAAGTAGCACAATAACCCTATAGGCTGAAGTACGCCCGGTGTAAATGGCAGAAAACTTTATTGGAACAGACAAGACAAAAATGCTTCCTACAGCTTTTCAGCTATTTTTCATAGCTTTGTAACGGGAATTATTCAATTATGTTAAATTTAGAGGCATGATAGAAACCAAATAAACAAAGAAATTATTTATAAGAAAGAAGATGACCAAAGTATAAAAGAAATTATAGAATGCAACAGAAATAAAAAAGAATTCATATTTATATAGAATGACATTAAGAAAAGAAGAATAAGAAGAAACTGAAGAAACTGTAAAATTTATTAGTAACATTTTAAATTCATTTTTATATATAAAAATTCGCTAATTCGAAATCAGATAAACCGAAAACTCAGTTAACCCGTAGTAGCTGCTCGGTCCCTGCCGAATTACATGGAAAAATCTACCGCTTAAGCCAAATTTCGGATAATTCGTACTACGAACTAAAATTTGGTCCCCATCATTATTTACATTATTCTTTGTTGAAACTGAAAACGTATGTTGTGCTCTGCACTACGGTATTTTCCATTAGACATTTCAATTTTTTTCAATACTGCACTGTAATTTCTCAACGATGACCCGATTGCTTACTTGCTGCTTATGTGTCACTTCTACAGCATATGATGCAAGGGCAGGGAAAGAGGGGGTTGGTCAGCAGACCGCACACGGTGTGCAATTCACAACAATCCAGAGAGCTGTTTGTCTGTGCTTGTGAACAGTGATTTTTTTTCTCACTCACTATGACGCCGAAAGAGAAACGTGTTTATAATGCTCTCACACTGAAACAAAACCAGCAAATTATAAGTAATAATGTAGAAGCGATTGATAGTGAAGTATTTCAAATGAAAATGAATGAGGAGTAGGAAAACTTATTTACACTCTTTACTTAAGTGAAGAGTGTAAATGAGTTTTCCTATTCCTCATTCATTTTCAAAAATGGCAAATTTTACATATGCTCGATAGTGGAGAGAAGACCAAAGCACAGGTTGCAGAACACTTTCAGATTCCGAAGTCTACTGTCTCATCAATTATACGTTCAAAACAGAAAATAGAGGCAAGTCTGACAAGCTGTTCATTTAGTGGCAATAGCAAGCGCATTAGACCAGCAAAACATGAAGAGTTGGAAGATTCGCTGTTTGAATGGTTCCAACACATGTGTTCACAGCAAATTACACTATCTGCCCCATGCATCAAGAAAAGGCTTGAGAAATCACCAAGAAAGAAGGAATTTCTGGGTTTGTGTCTTCTAAGGGATGGCTATGGTGTTTTCAGAAGAGGCATAAAATCAGTGCTGTCAGTTTCTGTGGAGAGGCACATAGAGTAAACGAGGAAGATGCCAATGACTAGGCATGGAGTTTTAATCTAAGCTCTCCCATCATCACCCAAGAAATGTGTTTAATATGGATGAAGCAGGCATTTTCTATAACTTGATGCCTGAAAAAGCACTACATGCCAAGGGCGGAAAATCTATGGAGGAAAATGCAGCAGGGACAGACTGACGATGGTCTTGTGTTGTAATTCAGATGGTTCTGAGAAGGTCAAACCATTAGTGATTGGAAATTAGAAAAATTCATGTTGTTTTAAAAATGTCAATTTATTCAATCAAGAAGTCAGTACGAGAATAGCAATAAAGCTTGGATGACCAAATCTCTCTTCAAGATTCAACAACAAATGGCTGCAAGAAAGCTAACTTTGGGCCATTGCTCGGCATATCAGTTCAAAGAGCTGGAACTTCCGAACATAGAAGTTGTCTTCTTACCAGTAACACGATGAGCCATCTGCAGCCATTGGATCAAGGAACAATCGCCTCAATGAAGCGTAATTACAGACGCCAACTGGCTAAGTCTGCCATCAGTGCAATAGAACTACAAGAAACAGTTCCATATTGGAATGTACTACAAGCTATCCACAATATATCTGCTGCTTGGGATGAAGTTACAACAGACCCATAACTAACTGTTTTAAGAAGACCTGGACAACAACTGATAATGCCGCTGAAACTGAACAGAAAACCGATGATCCTACATCTGAACTTACTCATAATGTGGATACAACTGTGGATTCTGATACTACTCTTCTACAGGCTTACATCTGGTTGGTGCCCTTTGTACCGTCAATTGAAAGAATGGATCAGGTAGACAACCACATCTGTGCTGCTGAAGAACCAGTCATCTGCTGATGATGCAGAAGAGAACAATAATTCTTTACTGTCATCTTCTGAGGAGGAACATGAAGATGCAACACCGCGAACTCACGCTGAAGTTGCAGCTGCAATTTCTGTTCCCGAGAGATTTGCTGCCACTTCTGATGTCTCCATGGCATTTGATGCGGTAATTTGTATCACAAATTACTTAAATGTAAATAATGATTGTAATATGAATATGCATTTTTATGTGACATTGATTTCAGATGTTTATTGATTGTAAATATTGTTGGAAACTAAATTTATAAGGCTTTACTGAAACTGTCAATAATAGCGCAATAATGCAGCGAGGGGGGTGAGCTGTTTATTATTATTGGGAACGAGGAAGTTACGTAATGTTCGCGCGTTTTTTCCGTTGAGAACCTTCTGGAATGTTTCCCTAAAAGTAATATGTATTCGTGGTTTTCATTGGATATTAAAATAGACGCTAATGTTGGCGCGTTTTATTAGCCAATAGTAATTCATTTATAATCTTTAGGCATATCGTTGAGTGGGAGTATAAATAGAAGCCAAGTTGGAGGTAAAGTCAGTCAGTCCCCGCAGTTCATCAAAAATCTGTGTACACTACACGTCGTCTTTAGGCAGTTCATCAAAATTCTTAGTGCAATACACGTCGTCTTAAGTTCGTCAGTTCGTCAAAATATTTGTATGAGATACGTCGGCTATAGATTCACAAGTTACGAAAATCTAAAGTATTATAAAGTTAATTATACACAAAGTTGAAATACGTGAATTAAAAGTGATCAGTAAGAAGTATTATAACAGTTTCAGTTTGGCGAGTATCTAAATCAATATGTAAAAGTGATAGTGAACGTGTTCGACAATAAAAATTATAAAAACAAATTTCTTCATCAGTGTAATTTTTTGAATAAAAGATTCCTTTCCGCTTCACAACCTGTATAGAGACACATGTTCGACCCAACAGGATAATAGCTAGCCGGAGGACATTTGAAATAAAATCAAACACAAGCTAATACTGACGCAAATTGCTAACACTAGATGGAGCTACAAACCAAACAAATGAATGACGTCATAAGATGGCTTCCACTCACATGAAGTAAACACAATATAAGATCTCCAAGTTCTAATAATTTACGTAAACTCCTTCCGCATCAAATTGGCGCCCAACGTGGGGCACGATAACCAGGAAAGGAACACGATAACCAGGAAAGGAACACGATGACCAGGAAAGGATCAGAATTAACCAGGAAGAAGTGAGATGACCAAAGGGGCGAATGGAGAAGTGAACTGAACTACAAGACGCAGATTCCAGAAACAACAAAAGGAACGACAGACTACGATCGTAATTCCGAGATTACAAGGCAACTGGGAAATTCAAACTACAGGACAACAAAACTACGCAGTTTCATCGAAGCGACATACAAATCTAGGAGAAAAGGGCAGGAAGCTGAACATCAAAGTAACAGCAACAGACAGCATCACAAAGGTCAGAGTATCGTAATTTTTTTTTTAGAAAACAAAAACAATGGCTACTAATAATATTGAAGAAACAATGATGGAAGGGGATAGTGTAACAGTTAGCTGTAATTCAATACAGGGGACAAAAAAAAGCTCAAACGATGTAGTATTGGAGGGAGGAAATGTTAGTGCAGGAAGTGAGAATATAATAGCAGGAAATATTAATTCTGATACTAGAATGATTATGGAAATGCTGAGAAATATTAGTGAGGAAATGCAAAAGAGTCATAGGGAATTAAGGGAAGCTATGGACAGGAGTCATAGGAAATTTAGGGAAAGTATTGGTAGGAGGAATGAGATATTAGAGCAAAAAGTAGATCAAAGCAGGGAAGAAATTGAAAAGAAAGTTACGAAGCTAGATAGTAGTATGCCAAAAATGAGTGATGAAAAGGAAGTAATAGCAAGTGAGATAGGAGAAGTTTCAAAGAAAATGCTAGACATGAGCAAGGAAATAGGTAACAAAGAAAGTGAGGTTAATACTAAAAATGAACATGTTGATGTAGAATGCACAGAGTTAGGAAGTCAAGTGAGTAATATTTCAAGTGAGATAAGAGAGATAAAAGAGGTTATGAATGTAGATGTGAATCAGGAGCAAGTCAATTTCAGAGGAGAGATATCAGAAAAACAGAATGAGACAGTAATGCAAAGAAATAAATTGTACCAAGATGTTCAAAATGAAAACTCCAGTCCAGTACAGTTTAGTACAGATTTGTCAGAGTATTCTCAGATTAAAAAGATAGCAGAAGAATTGAAAATGAAAGTTCGTAAAAGATGTATTGTTCAGGAAGCTTTAGATTGTTTTCAAATGTTATCATGTGACGAAATTTCATATGAATACAAGAGGTTATTCATGAACAAAAATTTGAAGGTTAGGATACGGCTAAGAGTAATGTTTAGCCACACACAATTTGATCCAGGAGGGTAAATAGTAATGAGATGTAAAGTAAATGCTGGATAGTTAAAGATGACTTGCAGAGAAATGTATTGGAACGTAAGAGGGTTAACTAAATATATATGTCATTTGAAAAGAGAAATAAATTATTAAAAACAAAAAAAAAAAAAAAAAAAAAAAAGAGAAATGTTTAAAAAAAAAATAAATAAATAAATTTTTAGTAACTGTAACAACATTTGAAAATTAAGAATGCAAAGATTGAAACTTAATATGATATTAAATTAAAAGTACATAAATATAATTCCAAGGGTATTGTTAAAATAAAGTACAAAATAACAAAAATGGGTAAAAATAATTAAAAACAAATACTTATGTAGCAAACAGAAAAGGTGAAACATTGTCTAGATTTAAGAGATGAAAATATATTTATGTAAAGGGTGAATATTTTTTTTTGGTAAATATGTGTAATAATTACAAAAAAAAATCTTAAATGTATAAATTTTTGTCAACAACTTAAGAAAGTAAACAATTTGGTAACAGTGATTAAATAATTTAGGGTAAAGTATTTGCTATAAAAAAATTTGTGATGTCAGATTAATATCTAAATTAATTAAACCAGAGCCAGTAAGTAGTGGCGAGATACAAAAAAAAAACAAAAAAAAAAAAAAAAAAAAAAAAAAAAATTATGTCGTGTGTTAAATGCGTGTGAAGTGTCAAGTGAAAGTGATAGCGTGTGTTCCAAGATTTAGGAGACTAAAAACCCAATTATAAAATTTCCAAACAAGTTGTAAATATTTATAATTATGTTTCTAGTGGGGCATATGATGCGGTAATTTGTATCACAAATTACTTAAATGTAAATAATGATTGTAATATGAATATGCATTTTTATGTGACATTGATTTCAGATGTTTATTGATTGTAAATATTGTTGGAAACTAAATTTATAAGGCTTTACTGAAACTGTCAATAATAGCGCAATAATGCAGCGAGGGGGGTGAGCTGTTTATTATTATTGGGAACGAGGAAGTTACGTAATGTTCGCGCGTTTTTTCCGTTGAGAACCTTCTGGAATGTTTCCCTAAAAGTAATATGTATTCGTGGTTTTCATTGGATATTAAAATAGACGCTAATGTTGGCGCGTTTTATTAGCCAATAGTAATTCATTTATAATCTTTAGGCATATCGTTGAGTGGGAGTATAAATAGAAGCCAAGTTGGAGGTAAAGTCAGTCAGTCCCCGCAGTTCATCAAAAATCTGTGTACACTACACGTCGTCTTTAGGCAGTTCATCAAAATTCTTAGTGCAATACACGTCGTCTTAAGTTCGTCAGTTCGTCAAAATATTTGTATGAGATACGTCGGCTATAGATTCACAAGTTACGAAAATCTAAAGTATTATAAAGTTAATTATACACAAAGTTGAAATACGTGAATTAAAAGTGATCAGTAAGAAGTATTATAACAGTTTCAGTTTGGCGAGTATCTAAATCAATATGTAAAAGTGATAGTGAACGTGTTCGACAATAAAAATTATAAAAACAAATTTCTTCATCAGTGTAATTTTTTGAATAAAAGATTCCTTTCCGCTTCACAACCTGTATAGAGACACATGTTCGACCCAACAGGATAATAGCTAGCCGGAGGACATTTGAAATAAAATCAAACACAAGCTAATACTGACGCAAATTGCTAACACTAGATGGAGCTACAAACCAAACAAATGAATGACGTCATAAGATGGCTTCCACTCACATGAAGTAAACACAATATAAGATCTCCAAGTTCTAATAATTTACGTAAACTCCTTCCGCATCAAATTTCAGGTTACACTGGATGAGGTATCTTCAAAGAGTACCATAATATTACAACTAATGGTCCACCAAACAACAATTAATGATTTTTTCAAATTATAGAACTAAAATGTGTAATGGATAACAGTTGTAACTAAAACATGTGTTTCGATTAAAACTTAGTGTTAAAAGAGTAGTACATTTAAAGTGCCTCTTAAGATTATTGCTGTATTACACGACTCACTAATTCAATGAGTACAATATTGCTCCAAATAGTAGTGTTTTAAAAAAAATTATGACAAGCATTTGACAGTACACAGGGAGAACCAAAAGACTACGAACCGGCTGCGCAGTGTTTTTCCCGTCTGCATTCTCGGTGCTCGTTGCTGTCTGCCACTATCATAGAAAAGCGTGGATGAAATCATAATTTTTAAAACTACTTTTAAAGGCTTTACTTAACAACCTTATGAAAGTGTGTTTGAGGACAGAATTATTAGCAGAGTTTTGTGTCCCCCTCGGTCCCCCAACTGAACCCCCTGCGATTTCTATCTCTGGGGTAACTTAAAACAAAGTGTACAAGACAAACCCACACACCATGGAAGAATTAAAACAAAATATCCGCCAGGAAATTGCCAGCATTTCTCAACATGAACTACGGCGAGTGATGGATAGTTTCCTAAAGAGGTGCCAAAAATGTGTGGACAACGACGGTGGCCAGTTTCAACATCTTTCATAAAGTTGGTAAGTAAAGCCTTTAAAAGTAGTTTTAAAAATGTTTATGGTTTCATCCGCGCCTTTCTATGATAGTGGCAGATGGCAATGAGCACCAAGGATGCAGCTACGCAGCTGGTTTGTAGTTTTTTGGCTCTCACTGTACTTTCTCAATTAAACAAATGCCAGATATACCGTATACAACAGTTATTTTAACTTTTTCTTAGAGGTCATGAAAGTGGAACACCCTCATTTGTTGGTACGCATAACAAGAGCGAAAGTGAACTCAACAGTCGTATTTTGCCATTTCAGATAATACGGGACTAATTTTGAAAAACCTTGTTAATTCAAACTTTGTTAAACTGAATTGGCTATCTTTCGATCCCTTGAAATTTGGTTAAATGAAGGTCTACTGTATGTATAAAAATATGTGTTGTAAAACAAAATCTCAAGCAAAGAACGAAAAGATAGTAACAGGAATCATTTAAATAAATATATAAAAAAATATGTTGTAAATAGTAGCAGAAAGTGATACGGTAATTTGTATCACAAATTATTTAAATGTAAATAATGATTGTAATATGAATATGTATTTTTATGTGACATTGATTTCCGATGTTTATTAATTGTAATTATTATTGGAAAGTAAATTTATAAGGCTTTACTGAAACTGTCAATAATATCGCAATAATGCAGCGAGGGGGTGAGCTGTTTATCATTACTGGGAACAAGGAAGTTACGTAATGTTTCGCGCGTTTTCGGTAGAACCTTCTAGAATATTTCCTAAAAGCAATATGTATTCGTGGTTTTCATTGGATATTAAAATAGACGCTAATGTTGGCGCGTTTTATTAGCCAATAGCAGTTCATTTATAATCTTTAGGCATGTCGAGGAGTGGGAGTATATAAAGCCGAGTCCGTGGTAGATCGCCCCCAGTTCAACAAAATTCTCAATACCTTACATGTCGGTCCCCTCAGTTCATCAAAATTTCGTGTACACTACACGTCGTCAGTCAGTCCTTCAGTTCGTCAAGTTACGCGCAGCAAAAATCATTAAAGATCTAAAATATTATACATTTAAATATACACAAAGTTGAAGTACGTGAGTTAAAAGTGATAAGTAAGAAGTTATTACAAACAGTTTCAGTTTGGCGAGTATCTAAATCAATATGTAAAAGTGTTCGTGAACGTGTTCGGCAATAAAAATTATAAAACAAATATTCTTCATCAGTATAATTTCTGGATAAAAGATTCCTTTCCATTTCACGACCTGCAAAGAGATACATGTTCGACCCAAACAGTTAGCCGGAGGACATTTGAAATGAAATCAAATCGAACACTAACACTGATGCAAATTGCTACGCCAGATGGAGCTACAAACCAAACCAATGAATGACGTCACAAGATGGCTTCAACACTGATGTAAACAACATTACGTAAAGCAATTTCTCTAGCAAATTGGCTTCCACAACGTGGGGCTATCAAACACAAAAAACACAAATTACGTAAACAAGCAACATACCGTTGCATATTGGCACCCAAAACGTGGGGTGAAGTGACCAGGAAAGGAACACGATGACCAGGAATGAAGCAGAGTGACCAGGAAAGGATCAGCATAACCAGGACGTGGAACGAATGCAGCAGTGAAATGATCTACAAGACGCAGATTCCAGAAACAACAGGGAGGACAGACTACATGGATAATTGGACATCGTAATTCCGAGATTACGAGGCAACTGGGAAATTCGAACTACAGGACAACAAAACTACGCAGTTTCATCGAAGCGACATACAAACCTAGGAGAGTGGGGCAGACAGCTGAACATCTAAGCAACATCAGCAGATAGCATCAGAAAGGTTAGAAAAGTGTGATTTTAATTCTAAAAAAAAAAAAAGGGGGTAAACAAATTTAAATGTTCCTTAGGAGTGGTAGGATAATGAAAACAATGGCTGCTAGTAATACAGAAGAAATAATTATGGAGGGAGATAGTGTAACAGTTAGTTGTGATTCAATACAGGTTACAGAAAGAAGCCCAGACTTTTTAGGATTTGAGGATGAAAATGTTAGTACAGAAAGTCAGAATAGAATAGCAGGAAATGTTAATCTTGATACTAGTATGATGATTATGGAAATGCTGAAGAATATGGAAAAGAATAATGAGAAATTAAGGGAAGATCTTAGTAAGAATAATGAGAAATTAGAACAAAAACTAACTCAGAATAGTGAGAAATTAGAAAAACTAACTCAGAATATGGAAAAGAGTCATAAGGAATTAAGGGAAGACATTGATAGGAGTTTAGAACAAAAACTAGATCAGAATAAGAGAGAATTGAGGGAAGATATTGGTAAGAGCTTAGAACAAAACAGGGAAGAAATTGAAAAGAAATTCATGGAGCTAGATAGTAGTATGATTAGAATGAAAAATGAAAATCAAGAAATGATAGCAAATGAAATAGGTGAAGTTTCAAAGAAAATGTTAGACATGAGCAGGGAAATATCTAACCAAAAAAGTGAGGTTAATAATAAAATAGAGCATGTTAATGTAAAATGTACAGAGCTAGGTAGCCGAATGAGTAGCATTTCAAGTGAGTTAAGAGAAATGATGGAGGCTACAAATGCAGATTTAATACAGGTGCAAGTTAATTTCAGAGGGGAAATATCTGAAATTCAGAAGGAGTCAGAAACACAGAGAAATAAATTGTCTGATGAAGTTAAACATTTGAATCAAAAGCTAACTTCTGAAATTAACAAACACCAAACTGTTCAAAATGAGAATAATAAAAAATTGGAACAGACAATAGAAAATCTGCAAGGTACTGTAAATAGGTTAGAATTGAATTCAAGGGCAAATATATGTGATGTGAATGTATCAGATGTACAACATAATGATAGAGGTAGTTCCTCAGGTATGACAAATAATGTGAGTGATGCGGCAGCTTCATCCATAGCTAATGCTGAAACTCAGAATGCACAAGTAACACTAGAGAATTTAAATATGGGAGTAGGGAATTTGCTAAATTACAATCATATCTTAAGTGATTTTCCACTTCCAAAATTTAATGAAAACTCCAGTCCAGTACAGTTCATTGCAGAATTATCAGAGTATTTTCAAATTAAAAAGATACCTGAAGCATTGAAAATGATAGTTGTCAAAAGATGTTTGGACCAGAAAACCTTAGATTGGTTACAAATGGTATCAGGGGGTGAAATTTCATATGAATCCTTTAAGAGATTATTCATGAACAGATTTTGGAATGTTACGGTACAGCAAAGAATTCGAGCAATGCTTAGTCATGGTCAATTTAATCCACGAGAGGGAATATCAATGACTGATTACTTACTAAAACATGCAAGTCAGGTTAGAAACTTGTCACCTCCAATCAATGAGGAAGGCATTATCCTATAAGGATACGAAATTACTTATTAATTGCAAAACCACGGAACATCTATGAGATGACAGAATTAATAACAGCTTTGGAACAACAGGAAGAAGATATGTCTCGGGAGTGGGAGCATAGATTTTTAGATGTACGAGATAGAAGAAATTACCAAGGTAGTTATCAGCAAATTAGAGGACAAGACAGACATCATGAAATTAATACCAGACAACGGTATCAATCATACGTTCCACAATTTGAAAGATCAAGGATAGATAGGAGACCAGGTCGACAGGAACAAATAAATTATGTCAGGACAGAAAGATTGCCTGAAAGAGGGCAAAATTATGGAAGGAGATACACTAGACAAAGGGGAAATTTCACTCACTGGAGGGAAAATAATAACCGGGAAAGATCTGAGGAACGGCAAGAAAATTACGTGCCAAGGGGACATAATGTCAGAAATCGAGGATTTCGAACTCGAGGAAGGGGAACTCAAAACAATGGTAGCGACAATGAGATAGATTTAGCGCCTGTTAGGAATGGCAGTCCCGTACGTGAACATGGAAATAACCAGGAAAACTGTTAACAGACTCCTGTGTAGTAGGTTCTCAGGACGTCTTTAATAATTCAGTATCCATTACCAATACAAATCATACGCCTATACATACACCCTGTAATAAGATTACAGCAACAAAAGATAAAGGAGAAAATTTTGAATCACCTCATGTTAGGATGGAAATTGCGAAGAAAGAGATCATTGCAACTATAGATTCTGGTTCATCAGCTTCAATTTGCTCACAGAAATTTTACATAAATTTGATTAATGAAGGTAACAAAATTATGGCTCTTCCCACTAGTAATTTAGTTTGTCGTGTTGCAATCGGAAGAACGACACAGGTCATAAAAACACAAGCTCTACTTAGCATACTTATCGGCGGAGAGAATTTTGAGGTTATGTTTCTAATTGTAAACCATCTGATTTGTGACATAATTATAGGATGTGACTTCCTACATGAATATGAAGCATGTATAGATTTTAAACATGAAGAGTTAAAAATAACAAAAGAAGATAGAGAAATAAGGGTACCATTTATAAAAGAAAAAGTTTCTGTAATCGAGATGACAAAGGATGAGAAAAATATTTGTGACCAAGAGTTTTTTGTGCAAATAACAGAAACTGATAGAAATAATCAAATGAAGCAGGTAGTCACAGAATATGAAGGGAATACCACGCCATATTTTCAACAGCTAGCAGAAATGCCAGAGAAAGTAGAGGAATTTACAATCCAAACAAAAGACGACCATGTGAGCGAGACAGACAACAGCTGGAAAGAGAAGAGAAATGAGGAAATAATACACAAGTGTGAAGAAGCTTATAATCTTACGATAATGCAAAAACAAATCCTTCATGATGTTTTGATGAACAATAGTTCAGTATTTAGTAATATCCCAGGCAGATGTAATGTATATCAGCATACATTTCAAGTAGAAGACGTACCACCATATAGGCACAAGTATGACAATTTACCTATAAGTCTTCGAGACAAAGCTAGACAATTAATAAATAGCATGTTAGAAAATGGGATTATTGAGCAAAGTAATTCTCAGTATATAAACTCAATCTGCTGGACTATTAAACGAGATGGTAGTTTGAGATTAACTTTAGATGGTAGATATGTCAACAAGTATATGAAACCAGATCATTTTCAAAGTGAGGGAATTGAACAACTAATTACAAAACTTTCAAGAGGGAGATTTCTGACATCCATTGACCTCACTGCATCATATTGGCAAGTGGAATTAGATCCGCAAGTGCGTGATTACACTTCATTTCAGTACTCAGGGATCCAGTATCGTTTTTGTGTAAATCCTTTTGGTTTAAAAAACTCAGGAAGTGGATTTTTGAGAGCCATTCACAGTATCTTTGGAAATTCTGCAGATGACTTTTTAATAAAGTATATTGACGACTTCCTAATCATTAGTCAAACATTTGAAGAACACATGAATAATGTCCATTATGTGTTAAATAAACTACAACAACATGGTATGACTGTGAACATACTAAAATCAAAATTTTGTGTCAAGGAAATAAATTTTCTGGGTTATGTAGTGGATGAACGAGGTATAAGACCTGATCAGAAATGAATTGAAGCAATAATGAAAATTCCATCACCAAGGAACGTAAAACAAATTAGACGTCTCTTAGGGGTATTGAACTTTCAGAGTAAGTTCGTACCAAGATATTCGGCTGAAATAGAACCACTGCGGCAGCTTCTCCGAAAGAACAATAAGTGGAAATGGACAGAGGATCATCAAAAATGTTTTGAAAGAGTAAAAGAACTCTTTGCTAAGTCCATATTACTCGAGAGGCCCAGAGAAGATTTGGAATATGAGATTTATGTCGACGCATCAATGCAAGGATACGCCGGAATTTTAGGACAGCGAGACATCAACAATGACTTTCATGTCATTAGTACAGCTTCTAGAGGACTTACAAATATTGAGCGGAATTCTTCAGTGACTCAGCTAGAAATTGGAGCACTATATTTCTCATTAATTCGTTTTAAAACCTATATTTATCAGCAAAAGGTGAAAGTATATTCAGACCACATCAGCTTAACTTTCATACAACGGTGTAGATTATGTAGTGGAAAACTTGCTAGATACATTCATGCAATATCTGCATTCGATATTGAGATTATACACATTCCTGGCAAAAATAATACCTTCAGTGATTTGCTATCAAGATTGAACTACAATCCACAAATTCCCGAAAATATTGAAAGGCCTAGAAATGAAGTCAAAATATTGACAATTGAAATTCCTTTAAGCAAGGAAATGATTAGAAAATTGAAAAATATGGGGAAAACTCAAAAAGAGGACGCAAAATTGTTAGAACTTAAAGAAAAGGCACCACTAATTGAAAAGGCAAAGAAAGAAATTATAGGAATTCGAGATGAGACATTATACAAGAAGCATGGAAAAGAAATGCCTAGTTGGAAGGTAATGGTTCCGAAAAGCATGGAAAAGGAACTAATTAAGAATTTTCATGAAGGGTTAGCACACTCAGGGACGGACCGAACAACTTCTATGATTTTAGAGAATTTATACATATCCAAATTGCGTCAGAAAGTTCGGAAATTTATATCGTGCTGCAACCTGTGTCAGAAGGCAAAGCAAATAAATGTAGCATATGCATTTGAAACTAATTCGGTTATAAGGGATAAGCCGAGATGTGTAATTAGCATTGATATTCATGGTCCGATGCCTCCAAGTCAATTTGGAAACAAATATATATTTGTATGTTATGATATATTCAGCAAATATGTAAGAATTTACCCTTTGAGAAAACCTACAGGTTTAGCATGTTTGAATAGACTACTCAAGTCATATGTGATAGAAGAAGGACCTATTCAATCTGTATTGAGCGATAATGCTTCGTATTTCACAGGAAAAAAATTTATGGATGGACTGAAAGAAAATGGCATTAAACAATATTTTTCGTCAAGATACAGACCGAACTCCAACCCAGTGGAGAGGGAAATTAAGGAAATTTCAAATTATTTAAGGGTGTTATGTCATCGAAAACACACCCAATGGTATGGATACGTGAACTTCGTTCAGAATCTACTAAATGAAACCGTAAACAATGTGACAGGATACAAACCATGTGAACTTAAGTTAGGAAAGAAGGTCAATACAATGTGTAAAAAAATTCCAGAAGCCATTCCAGATGCGCATTCGATACCACAAACAGAAGAAGAGATGTTCCGAAAAGCATTCGAGAAGATGAAGAAAAAGGCCATAAAAAGAAAAATTAAACATGAAGAAAAGAAGAGAAAGGAATGGAGGATCAAAATAGGAGATTTAGTTTTGGTTAAAACCAAGAAATTGTCAGATAAAGTAAATAAACTTTATTGGCGAATGTTTCTCAAATACCATGGACCATATGAAGTTGTTGAAGTATATGGAACTAATACGTATGAGTTATGTAATCCAACAACTCGAAAAAGCATAGGAAAGTTCCATATTGAGATGCTGAAACCATACAACCATGAAGATCATGGTGAAACAAAAGACAAAGATGATAAATAGTAAATGCTGGATAGTTAAAGGCGAAATGCAGAGCAATGTATTGGAACGTAAGAGGGTTAAATAAATATATACGTCATGTGAAAGGAGAAATAAATTGTGGTCATGACTAAATGTTTGAGAGGAAAATAACATTTTATTAGTAACTGAACATGTGAAATAAAGCATGATGTTATATTAAAGTAAAGTAAAGTACATAAATACTATTCCAAGAGTATTGTTAAGATAAAGTACAAAATAACAAAAATTGGTAAATATAATTAAAAACAAATATTTATGTAGCAAATAGAACATGTGAAACAGTGCCTAGATTTAAGAGATGAAATATATTTATGTAAACTGTGAATATTTTTGGTAAATATGTTTAATAATTACAAAAATTCTTGAATGCCTAAATTGTGTTAACAATATAAGAAAGTAAACCATTTTTTTGTAACAGTAATTTAATAATTCAGGGTACAGTACTTGCTATAAAAAAAAAAAATTGTAATGTCAGATTAATACCTAAATTAATTAAACCAGAGCCAGTAAGTAATGGCGAGATAAAACATATGTCGTGTGTTAAATGCGTGTGAAGTGTTAAGTGAAAGTGATAGCGTGTGTTCCAAGATTTAGGAGACTAAAAACACAATTATAAAATTTCCAAACAAGTTATAAATATTTATAATTATGTTTCTAGTGGGGCATATGATACGGTAATTTGTATCACAAATTATTTAAATGTAAATAATGATTGTAATATGAATATGTATTTTTATGTGACATTGATTTCCGATGTTTATTAATTGTAATTATTATTGGAAAGTAAATTTATAAGGCTTTACTGAAACTGTCAATAATATCGCAATAATGCAGCGAGGGGGTGAGCTGTTTATCATTACTAGGAACAAGGAAGTTACGTAATGTTTCGCGCGTTTTCGGTAGAACCTTCTAGAATATTTCCTAAAAACAATATGTATTCGTGGTTTTCATTGGATATTAAAATAGACGCTAATGTTGGCGCGTTTTATTAGCCAATAGCAGTTCATTTATAATCTTTAGGCATGTCGAGGAGTGGGAGTATATAAAGCCGAGTCCGTGGTAGATCGCCCCCAGTTCAACAAAATTCTCAATACCTTACACGTCGGTCCCCTCAGTTCATCAAAATTTCGTGTACACTACACGTCGTCAGTCAGTCTTTCAGTTCGTCAAGTTACGCGCAGCAAAAATCATTAAAGATCTAAAATATTATACATTTAAATATACACAAAGTTGAAGTACGTGAGTTAAAAGTGATAAGTAAGAAGTTATTACAAACAGTTTCAGTTTGGCGAGTATCTAAATCAATATGTAAAAGTGTTCGTGAACGTGTTCGGCAATAAAAATTATAAAACAAATTTTCTTCATCAGTATAATTTCTGGATAAAAGATTCCTTTCCATTTCACGACCTGCAAAGAGATACATGTTCGACCCAAACAGTTAGCCGGAGGACATTTGAAATGAAATCAAATCGAACACTAACACTGATGCAAATTGCTACGCCAGATGGAGCTACAAACCAAACCAATGAATGACGTCACAAGATGGCTTCAACACTGATGTAAACAACATTACGTAAAGCAATTTCTCTAGCAAATTGGCTTCCACAACGTGGGGCTAACAAATACAAAAACATATTACGTAAAAAAAAGCAACTTTCCGTTGCAAAAGAAATGAAGAATGCTAGCAATGCAAGCATGCACAAAGCGAAAACCATTGTTAAACATGAGAAAAATCAACAAGCTAAAAGAGATGCCATTGTACCTTTGTATGTACCAGGCAGTAGCATCGAAAAAGAGAAAATTGCAGAAGACATAGGAGGAAAGAAGTGATTGTGTTTTTAGTGAGGTAGAGTGAGTAATACTGCAAGATTGTTATTAATCAAGTGGAAAATATCTATGAAGTATAAATATAGCTCCCCAAGAATGAATAGAGAAAATTTTAATTCCATTTAGATAAGTACCTGGATAAGATCTATTGCGAAAGCAGGGAAAGGAAGTTTTGGCTTCCGACTAATCATGATTATTTGTATAAAGAAAAAGGAATTAAGTACCTGCAATAATATGAGACTACAGAAATTAAAAACCAAGAACGCAACAATAATACAATAGTTCTTGAAATGTTGCTGACTAGTACGAAAGCATATTTAAGTAATTTGTGAAAATTCAATATAATATAATAAATTCAATATAAAAATTTTTAATAACCAAAATTTGGAAAACAAAAATTGTAAAAATATAAGTGTCTCACCACAAAAACAATAAAAGAAGGTTTACAAAGGAAATTCATTTATCTTTATTCAAGTATAATTAGAAACCTGAGAATAAAAAACACACTACATCCAAGCATTCTTTTAAAACCGTTAAAAACATGGCGCCCAATGTGGAGCAAGAGTAGATTTAAAATTAGATAGATGAATTTCAGAATCATGATGATGCCAAGGATCATCACGATGCCGATAATCATCACTATGCCGAGGGACAGTCTGCACAATAACTCGGCACAAGTGAAGAAAAGAAGAAGGGGAAGCCACTCAGAATTATGACTAGCATAAATACAAATCTACAACTAAAGTGAGTAAAAAAAAAAAAAAACTATCATAAAGTCTGTAGCTCAACGTGCGACTAGAACACTGCAAGCACATGTGTTTGAGAAGTGGCAAACAGAAACTGAACAAAATGAGCCAGAGTAGTCAACTAAAAGTCCAACCCACAGCAGAACAAAGTGAGGTTAGGGACAAGAGGCACACAATACCTACCCAGAGAAATTGTAACATAATAGAAATGCTGAAGGAAATGAAATTAAGTAGGAAACACAAGAAAAAGAGCTAAAAGAAACTTTAAACAAAGAAATCACAGCGAAAGTAGAAACACGACAAGAAAAGCTAGTTAAGAAAATCACTGAAAAAGTCAAATCACAGCAGGAAATAATAGTTAGAAAAATTATTATTAAAGTAAAATCAGAGAAGGAAACTTTTACTAAAGAAATCACAGAGAAAGTAGAAAAGGGACAACAAAAACTAGCTAGGGAAGTAGAATTAAGTCAAGCTAAAATAGCTAGAGAAATAACAAAGAAGACAGTAAAAGAACAGGAAGAAATAAGTAAAAGAGTAGAGGAAATAAGATCAGAGCAGCTTAAGTTTCAAAATGAAACAATGGAAGCATTAAAGAATATGTTTGGAGTAGAACTAGATGAGATGAAACAGAGTAGTGAAGCCAGTAGTCAAACCTTAAATAGAGAACTAGAAATTGTAAAAATAGGTTGTATAGATGTAAAGAAATAAGTATCTGTAGAACTTAATATAGTTGGTAATGAACTGAATACAATAAAAACTGAATTAATAAGTACAGTAACTGAAAATTAAACTATGGTTGAAATTGAAATCAATGAACAATTAAAACAAATTAATGAAAAAGTAAACAAACATAATGAAAACAATGAACACTTAAATACTGTTAGGAACACAAAGTTTCAAGTGTAAATAGAAATGTCTCAAATAATGTAAGCAATGCAAACAATGTACTTGAAATTTGTGTGCCACAGGGAAACTAATAGGTAGTATTGATGATGAAAATTGAAGTGGTATAGCTTACGTAATATGTTTTTACGTAATTTGTTGTTGAGCCCCACGTTGTGGAGCCAATATGTAACGATAAATGTTTCATATGTGTTTAACATTAGTATAGCACCACGTTTGGGAGCCAATATGTAACGGTACAAATGTTACAAATTGTATGTTGCAAATAAATGTTTGTTTACATAACTTTAACTGCCCCACGTATGGGAGCCAATATGCAACGGTATTAATGTTGTAGATCATTAATTGCAGCTCCGCGTTTGGAAGCCAATATGCGACGGTTGCTGCTTTACGTAATGTTGTTTACATCACGTGTGTTGAAGCCTCCTTGTGACGTCACTCCTTGTTGGTTTGTTTAGCTCCATCTGGCGTAGCAATTTGTATCAGTTTTGAAATAATTCACTTTAAATGTTCTCCAGCTAGCTCTTTGGGTCGAATATGTTTCTCATGCAGGGTGTGAATCGGAAAGGAATCTTTTATCCAGAAATTATACTGACGAAGAAATTGGTTTTATAACATTTATTGCCGAACACATTCACTAACACTTTTTACATATTTATCTGGATACTTGCCAAACTGAAACTGTTTGTAATAACTTCTCACTTTTTAACTCACGTACTTCGACTTTGTATATATTTAACTGTATAATATTTTATAATAATTCTCGTGTAACTTGACGAAATGAAGGACTGGCTGACGATGTGTAGTGTACACGAAATTTTGATGAACTGAGCGGCCGACGTGTAGTGTATTGAGAATTCCGTTGAACTGGGGGCGATGTGTAATGTTTTGAGAATCTTGTTGCACTGGGGGAACGCTCCCTTGAACCTACACTATTTATAGGCTTGCCTCAAGATACGCCTAAAGATTATAAATGAACTGCTATTGGCTAATAAAACGCGCCAACATTAGCGTCTATTTTACTATCCAATGAAAACCACTAATACATATTTCTTTTAGGGAACATTCTAGAAGCTTTTTACCGAAAAGGCGCGAAACATTACGTAACTTCCTGTTTCCCGGTAATGATAAACAACTCACCCCTTTGCTGCATTATTGCGTTATTGTTGACAGTTTCAGTAAAGCCGTATATTATTATTTACCAATAATAATTACAATTAATAAACCTCTGAAATCAATGTTACATAAAAATACATATTCATATTACTATTATTAATTACATCTGAGTAATTTGTGATACAAATTACCGTATCATATGCCCCACTAGAAACATAATTATAAATATTTATAACTTGTTTAGAAATTTTAAAATTGTGTTTTTAGTCTCCTAAATCTTGGAACACACGCTATCACTTTCACTTAACACTTCACACGCATTTAACACACGACATGTTTTTCCCCTATCTCGCCACTACTTACTGGCTCTGGTTTAATTAATTTAGATATTCATCTGACATCACAAATTTTTGATAGCAAATACTGTACCCTGAATTATTTAATGACTGTTTCAAAATTGCTTACTTTCTTAAGCTGTTAACAAAAATTTATACATTTAAGATTTTTGTAATTATTACACATATTTACCAAAATATTTACCCTCTACATAAATATTTACATCTCTTAAATCTAGACAATGTTTCACCTTTTCTGTTTTCTACACAAGTATATTTTTTTTTTTTTTTTTTTTTTGAATTTATTATTATTTTAACAATACTTTTTGAATTGTATTTCCGTACTTTTAATTTAATATCATATTAAGTTTCAATCTTTGCATTCTTAATTTTTAAATCTTGGAATTGTATTTACGTACTTTTAATTTAATATCATATTAAGTTTCAATCTTTGCATACTTAATTTTCAAATGTTGTTACAGTAACTAAAAATTTATTTATTTATTTTTTTTTTTTTTTAAACATTTCTCTTTTTTTTTTTTTGTTTTTTTTTTTTATCATTTATTTCTCTTTTCAAATGATATATATATAAATAGTTAACCCTCTTACGTTCCAATACATTTCTCTGCAAGTCGTCTTTAACTATCCAGCATTTACTTTACATCACATTGCTATTTACCCTCCTGGATCAAATTGTGTGTGGCTAAACATTACTCGTAGCCGTATCCTAACCTTCAAATTTTTATTCATGAATAACCTCTTGTATTCATATGACATTTCGTTCCCTGATAACATTTGAAAACAATCTACAGTTTCTTGAACAATACATCTTTTAACAACTTTCATTTTCAACTCTTCAACTATCTCTTTAATTTGAGAATACTCTGACAAATCTGTACTAAACTGTACTGGACTGGAGTTTTCATTTTGAATATCTTGGTACAATTTACTTCTTTGCATTACTGACTCATTTTGTATTTCTGATATTTCCCCTCTGAAATTAACTTGCGCCTGATTTACATCTACATTCATAACCTCATTTATCTCTCTTAGCTCACTTGAAATATTACTCACTTGACTTCCTAACTCTGTACATTCTACATTAACCTCACTTTTAGTATTAACCTCACTTTCTTTGTTACCTATTTCCATGCTCATGTCTAACATTTTCTTTGAAATTTCTCCTATCTCACTTGCTATTACTTCCTCATTTTCATCTTTCATTTCTGGCATACTACTACCTAGCTTCATAACTTTCTTTTCAATTTCTCCACTGCTTTGATCTACTTTTTGCTCTAATATCTCATTACTCCTACCAATACTTTCCATTAATTTCCTATGATTCCTGTCTATAGCTTCCCCTAATTCCTCAAAACTCTGATCTATTTTCTTACTAATATTTCTCAGCAATTCCATCATTTCCTTCATCATACCAGCATCAATAGTAATATTTCCTGCTATTCTATTCTTACTTTCTGCACTAACATTTCCTCCCTCCAATACTACATTGTTTGAGCCTTTTTTTTGATACGGTAATTTGTATCACAAATTACTCAAATGTAAATAACGATTGTAATATGAATATGTATTTTTATGTGACATTGATTTCAGAGGTTTATTAATTGTAATTATTATTGGTAAATAATAATATACGGCTTTACTGAAACTGTCAACAATAACGCAATAATGCAGCGAAGGGGTGAGTTGTTTATCATTACCGGGAACAAGGAAGTTGCGTAATATTTCGCGCGGTTTCGATAGAAGCTTCTGGAATGTTTGTTCCCTAAAAGAAATATGTATTCGTGGTTTTCATTGGATAGTAAAATAGACGCTAATGTTGGCGCGTTTTATTAGCCAATAGCAGTTCATTTATAATCTTTAGGCGTATCTTGAGGCAGGCCTATAAATAAGCCAGGTTCAAGGGAGCGTTCCCCCCAGTTCAACAAAATTCTCAATGCATTACACGTCGGTCTCCCAGTTCAACGGAATTCTCAGTACACTACATATCGCCAGTCAGTCCTTCATTTCGTCATAAGTTACGCGCAGCAGAATTACGAGAATCTAAAATGTTATACAGTTAAATATACACAAAGTCGAAGTACGTGAGTTAAAAGTGAGGAGTTATTTCAAACAGTTTCAGTTTGGCAAGTATCCAGATTAATTTGTAAAAGTGTTTGTGAATGTGTTCGGCAATAAAAGTTATAAAACCAATTTCTTCGTCAGTATAATTTCTGGATAAAAGATTCCTTTCCGATTCACACCCTGCAAGATTTAATTGTCTACCTAAATAGCTAGCCAGAGAACATTTAAAGTGAATTATTTCAAAATTCATGCAAATTGCTAAGCCAGAGGGAGCTACGAACCAGACAAAGGAGTGACGTCACACAAGATGGCTTCAACTCACATGAAGTCAACACAACCTTAATACAGCATCAAATTTGCTTCCAAACGCGGAGCTACAATTAATGTTAAATAAATACAACATTAATACCGTCGCATAATTGGCTCCACAACGTGGGGCTCAACAACAAAAAGACATTACGTAAAGCAAGTTCTCTCGCAAATACGCGTGAAGTAAACACACAACATTATTTGTAATACCGTTACATATTGGCTCCCAAACGTGGTGCTATATTAATGTCAAACATATGTAACATTAATACCGCATCAAATTGGCACCCAGGACGTGGGGCGAAGTAACCAGGAAAGGAAGGCGAAGTGACCAGGAAAGGAAAACGATGACCAGGAATGAATCAACATAACCAGGAAGGGACGAAAGCAGCAGTGAAATGATCTACAAGACGCAGATTCCAGAAACAAAAGGAACGACAGACTACATGGATGATTGGACATCGTAATTCCGAGATTGCAAGGCAACAAGGAATTCAACTACAAGACGACGTAGATTCATCACAAAACAACGCAGAAGCGACATACAAATCTAGGAGAATGGGGCAGAATGCTGGACATTAAAGTAACAGCAACATACAGCATCACAAAGGTATCGTAATTTTTTTTTTAGAAAACAAAAACAATGGCTACTAGTAATACAGAAGAAATAATGATGGAAGGGGATAGTGCAACAGTTAGCTGTAATTCAATACAGGTTACAAAAAAAAGCTCAAACAATGTAATATTGGAGGGAGGAAATGTTAGTGCAGAAAGTAAGGATAGAATAGCAGGAAATATTAATTCTGATACTAGAATGATTATGGATATGATAAAAAAGATTAATGAGAATATAGGAAAGAAACTAGATCAATTTAGGGAAGATATTTGTAGGAGCTTTGAACAAAACAGAAAAGATATTGGTAGGAGTAATGAGGTATTAGAGCAAAAAGTAGATCAAAGCAGTAAAGAAATTGAAAAGAAAGTTATGAAGCTAGATAGTAGTATGCCAAAAATGAGAGATGAAAATGAGGAAGTAATAGCAAGTGAGACAGGAGAAGTTTCAAAGAAAATGCTAGACATGAGCATGGAAATAGGTAACAAAGAAAGTGAGGTTAATACTAAAAGTGAGGTTAATGTAGAATGTACAGAGTTAGGAAGTCAAATGAGTAGTATTTCAAGTGAGTTAAAAGAAATGATGGAGGCTACAAATGCAGATTTAATACAGGTGCAAGTTAATTTCAGAGGGGAAATATCAGAAATACAGAAGGAGTCAATAATGCAAAGAAAGAAATTGTACCAAGATGTTCAAAATGAAAACTCCAGTCCAGTACAGTTTAGTACAGATTTGTTAGAGTACTCTCAAATTAAAGAGATAGCAGAAGAATTGAAAATGACAGTTGTTAAAAGATGTATTGTTCAGGAAACTTTAGATTGTTTTCAAATGTTATGTGATGAAATTTCAAATGAATACAAGAGGTTATTCATGAGCAAATTTTGGAAGGTTAGGATACGGCTACGAGTAATGTTTAGCCACACACAATTTGATCCAGGAGGGTAAATAGCAATGAGATGTAAAGTAAATGCTGGATAGGTAAAGATGACTTGCAGAGAAATGTATTGGAACGTAAGAGGGTTAACTAAATATATATATATATGTCATGAGAAAACAGAAATAAATTCAAAAAAAAAAAAAAAATAGAAAAATAAAAATAAATAAATATTTAAAAAAAAAAAAAAAAAAAAAGGAATTAAATTTTTAGTAACTGTAACAGTATTTGAAAAGAAGAAGGTAATAATTGAAACTTAATATGATATTAAAGTAAAAGTACGTAAATACAATTCCAAGAATTAAAAATTAAGAATGCAAAGATTGAAACTTAATATGATATTAAATTAAAAGTACGAAATACAATTCAAAGAGTATTGTTAAAATAAAATTCAAAATAACAAAAATGGTAAAATAATTCAAAACAAATACTTCTGTAGCAAACAGAAAAGGTGAAACATTGTCTAGATTTAAGAGATGTAAATATTTGCGTAGAGGGTGAATATTTTGGTAAATATGTGTAATAATTACAAAAATCTTAAATGTATAAATTTTTGTCAACTTAAGAAAGTAAACAATTTAGTAGCAGTGATTAAATAATTTAGGGTAAAGTATTTGCTATAAAAAAGTTTGTGATGTCAGATTGATATCTAAATTAATTAAACCAGAGCCAGTAAGTAGTGGCGAGATAAAACATATGTCGTGTGTTAAATGCGTGTGAAGTGTAAAGTGAAAGTGATAACGTGTGTTCCAAGATTTAGGAGACTAAAAACACAATTAGAAAATTTCTAAACAAGTTATAAATATTTATAATTATGTTTCTAGTGGGGCATATGATACGGTAATTTGTATCACAAATTACTCAAATGTAAATAACGATTGTAATATGAATATGTATTTTTATGTGACATTGATTTCAGAGGTTTATTAATTGTAATTATTATTGGTAAATAATAATATACGGCTTTACTGAAACTGTCAACAATAACGCAATAATGCAGCGAAGGGGTGAGTTGTTTATCATTACCGGGAACAAGGAAGTTGCGTAATATTTCGCGCGGTTTCGATAGAAGCTTCTGGAATGTTTGTTCCCTAAAAGAAATATGTATTCGTGGTTTTCATTGGATAGTAAAATAGACGCTAATGTTGGCGCGTTTTATTAGCCAATAGCAGTTCATTTATAATCTTTAGGCGTATCTTGAGGCAGGCCTATAAATAAGCCAGGTTCAAGGGAGCGTTCCCCCCAGTTCAACAAAATTCTCAATGCATTACACGTCGGTCTCCCAGTTCAACGGAATTCTCAGTACACTACATATCGCCAGTCAGTCCTTCATTTCGTCATAAGTTACGCGCAGCAGAATTACGAGAATCTAAAATGTTACACAGTTAAATATACACAAAGTCGAAGTACGTGAGTTAAAAGTGAGGAGTTATTTCAAACAGTTTCAGTTTGGCAAGTATCCAGATTAATTTGTAAAAGTGTTTGTGAATGTGTTCGGCAATAAAAGTTATAAAACCAATTTCTTCGTCAGTATAATTTCTGGATAAAAGATTCCTTTCCGATTCACACCCTGCAAGATTTAATTGTCTACCTAAATAGCTAGCCGGAGAACATTTAAAGTGAATTATTTCAAAATTCATGCAAATTGCTACGCCAGAGGGAGCTACGAACCAGACAAAGGAGTGACGTCACACAAGATGGCTTCAACTCACATGAAGTCAACACAACCTTAATACAGCATCAAATTTGCTTCCAAACGCGGAGCTACAATTAATGTTAAATAAATACAACATTAATACCGTCGCATAATTGGCTCCACAACGTGGGGCTCAACAACAAAAAGACATTACGTAAAGCAAGTTCTCTCGCAAATACGCGTGAAGTAAACACACAACATTATTTGTAATACCGTTACATATTGGCTCCCAAACGTGGTGCTATATTAATGTCAAACATATGTAACATTAATACCGCATCATTTTGTAACCTGTATTGACTTACAGTTAACCATTACACTATCCCCTTCCATCATTGTTTCTTGTTTTACACTTTTTTTTTTTTTTAAATTAAAATCATACTTTTCTAACCTTTCTGATGCTATCTTCTGATGTATCTTTGATGTCCAGCGTTCTGCCCCATTCTCCTATGTTTGTATGTCGCTTCTGCGTTGTGTTGTGATGAATCTACGTCGTCTTGTAGTTGATCTCGGAATTACGATGTCCAATCATCCGTATAGTCTGTCGTTCCTTTTGTTTTTGGAATCTGCGTCTTGTAGATCATTTCACCGCTGCATTCCTGGTTATTCTGCTTCATTCCTGGTCATCGTTTTCCTTTCCTTGTCACTTCGCCTTCCTTTCCTGGTCATCTTCGCCCCACGTCCTGGGTGCCAATTTGAAGTAGTATAGCTTACGTAATATGTTTTTACGTAATTTGTTGTTGAGCCCCACGTTGGGCGCCAATATGAAGTAGTATTAACTTACGTAATATGTTTTTACGTAATTTGTTGTTTACATCACGTGTGTTGAAGCCTCCTTGTGACGTCACTCCTTGTTGGTTTGTTCAGCTCCATCTTGCGTAGCAATTTGTATCAGTTTTGAAATAATTCACTTTAAATGTTCTCCAGCTAGCTCTTTGGGTCGAATATGTTTCTCATGCCGGGTGTGAATCGGAAAGGAATCTTTTATCCAGAAATTATACTGACGAAGAAATTGGTTTTATAACATTTATTGCCGAACACATTCACTAACACTTTTTACATATTTATCTGGATACTTGCCAAACTGAAACTGTTTGTAATAACTTCTCACTTTTTAACTCACGTACTTCAACTTTGTGTATATTTAACTGTATAATATTTTATAATAATTCTCGTGTAACTTGACGAAATGAAGGACTGGCTGACGATGTGTAGAGTACACGAAATTTTGATGAACTGAGCGGCCGACGTGTAGTGTATTGAGAATTCCGTTGAACTGGGGGCGATGTGTAATGTTTTGAGAATCTTGTTGCACTGGGGGAACGCTCCCTTGAACCTACACTATTTATAGGCTTGCCTCAAGATACGCCTAAAGATTATAAATGAACTGCTATTGGCTAATAAAACGCGCCAACATTAGCGTCTATTTTAATATCCAATGAAAACCACTAATACATATTTCTTTTAGGGAACATTCTAGAAGCTTTTTTTACCGAAAAGGCGCGAAACATTACGTAACTTCCTGGTTCCCGGTAATGATAAACAACTCACCCCCTTGCTGCATTATTGCGTTATTGTTGACAGTTTCAGTAAAGCCGTATATTATTATTTACCAATAATAATTACAATTAATAAACCTCTGAAATCAATGTTACATAAAAATACATATTCATATTACAATCGTTATTTACATTTGAGTAATTTGTGATACAAATTACCGTATCAAAATCAGCCATGTAATAAGCAACTGGGTGCAATATATGAAACTCCTAAAAAAAACTGGAAAAGTGACAAATGTTTTTCACAAGTTTAACAAACAAACCACATTAAAACATAATTTATTAACAATAGTTCATCAAAATATACAGTATCCTAGGAACAAATTGGAAGAACTGAACATTTTATTCAAACATAAGCTAAAAGATACAAGTGTACTATGCTTAACAGAACATTGGCTTATTGGGCATGAAAAAAATCTCTATAAAATATCAAATTGTGAACTAACTAGTATATTTTGTCGCTCATACTATTAAAATGATGGGTTACTTATTTATGTAAAAAAAACAATTACGCATAAAGAAAAAACTAATACATATTATTTAAACCAAGAAAACCATTTTGAGCATGCAGTTACAGAATTAAGCGACATAAGTCAAGTCGTTTGGTGTATATTTATAGAGCTCCAACTGGCTGTTTAAAAATTTTCTTTGAACTTTTTGAAATATTGTTAACAATCTTAAAAAGAAATTATAAAACAGTAATTATGGAGATTTAAATATTGATATTTTATCAAATGATGATATAGTGATACTATTCAAGATGCTAATACACACTTTCAATGTGATCGATATTATTAATAGCCCCACTCGAATAGGAATAACGTCAAAAACATGTCTTGATCAAATAATTATTGACAATGATATAAACCTACACAAAAAAACAAATTTCAATTCTGGAATATCAGATCATAATGCAGTATCAGTGCAATTAAACCTTAAGGTGAATATCATAAATCAGGGATTACAAAATAATATAAAAAAAATGTGCACTAAAGAAAGAAAATCCTGATACTTAGTATACTTACTGCAGAAAGAAAATTAGATAGATATGCTAAACAGTAAAGACATAGATGGCAAATCTGAAATTTGTAATGCTGTGGTCCACTGCATGTCCAGAGGTAAAAACGAAAATATATTTTAATTCAAACAATAAAATATGGTTAACTAAAAGCATCTTTACATCCTGCAAAAATAAGAGAATTCTGTATAAGCAATGTCAATTTTCTAATACTATACAACTTAAAATTTATTATAAAAATTACTGTAAAATATAAAAGTAGTAATAAGTAAAGCAAAACAACAATTTAATAGGGATTACATACTTAAATCAGAAAACAAGGGTAGGGCTATATGAAATATTGTTAAGAAAGAAACGGGTAAATCTAATTTGACAAACAACAGTATAAAGGAAGTGTTGATTAATCAAAAAAATAACCAACTTAAATGAAATAGCTGAAGCATTTAGTGAACACTTCATAAAGGTAATGTCACAATCGACATCACAACTTACAATGCAACAAATAAACCTAAATAATCAAACATCCAATCCCAGTACAATCTTTCGCACTCCAGTATTGGAGAAAGAGGCTGAAAGTATAATAAAAGGTATGAAAAGTAAACTGTCATGTGGTTTAGATGGAATTCCAGATTTAATTGCAAAATGGTGCACAGAGTTGATAATAACTCCATCACAGATATATGTAACTCATCACTAATGGAGAGGAAATTTCCCAAAATATTTAAGATAGCTAAAATTCATCCAATTCATAAGAAAGGTGAAAGGGAAAATATTGGAAATTATAAGCCAGTTTCTCTGCTCTCTGTGTTTTCAAAAATTATTGAAGAGGTAATGTTCAATAGAATAATCCCATTTTTAGAATCTAATAAAATATTGTACAATAATCAATTTAGCTTTCAGAAAAATAAATGCATAAATGATGCATTGTACACACTTGTAGAAGCAATTACGAAATCAAAAGATGAACGTAATCAGACATATGGCTTATTTTTAGATCTTAGTAAGACCTTTGATATGGTGAACCATGACATTTTATTACAAAAATTAAACCACTATGGAATAAGAGGACTAGCTGAAAAATGGTTTGAATACTACTTGAGGGAAAGGGAAAAATTAGTTGAAATAGGAAATATAAAAACAGTATGAAAAATGGCAAATAAAATGGTTCCTCAAGATTCTATTTTGGGCCCAGTGCTGTTTCTAGTTTATATAAATGATCTTCCCTTAAATTTAAGGTATGCAAACACAGTATTGTTTGCTGATGGCATCAATATGATAATTGGTAATAAAAATTCTATTGAGATACAAGCCATGGTAAATGAGATTATGACGGAAATACAACAGTGGCTTTCAAATAATAAATTAGCAGTTAATACAGATAAAACAGTCTCTATTAATTAGTCAAAAAACTCAATATGATCCTATCCAATTTTCAATAAATAGCTCTTCTGTAACTGAAGCTCAGAATACAACTTTTTTTTTGGGAATATGGAACATGGGAACAACATATAAAGAAGCTAGAAGAAAAACTAAGTCAACTTTGGTATGCATTCAGAATTCCAATGAATGTACTAACAATTGAAGTTTTAAAAACCATATACTTTGGATATGTACATCCCATTATTACATTAGAATTATTCTTTGGGGCTCTACATTCAAATCTTTATGTATATATAAAATGCAAAAAAAAATATTACAAATAATTATGAAAGTTTCCCTAAGAATAGAAAGTAAAATAATATTTCAGGAGCTTAATATCTCGCCTGTACACAGTATATATATATATATATATATATATATATATGAAGTAGTTTCTTTCATACATCAGAATAGGCCATTGTTTATAAATAATTCAAATTACCATACACATAATACCAGGAATAGTAAAAACATATACCTAAGTCATTACCACCTCACTCAGAGCTTAGATTTTATTTCTCTCAAAGGAACCATTTTATACAATAAACTCCCGGTTAGGGTAAAAATTCTAAATAATAAGAATTTTAAAAAAGCTGTAAAATATATTCTACTAAAAATAATGCCGCAGGCAGAAACATTAGTTAATAATTTAGGTAATGATTTTATTTGTAAAATATCTGTTAGAATTACAAAAATCTGATGTGTTACACTCACATGACTTTCTCTACTCTTGTACAATCTATTTTTACAAACGCCTATTCTCCATATGCTTTATGTTAATCGAGATATCGAGATGTCAATCTTATTGCTAATTTTCTTGTAGATGCAAGGGGAATATGGTAGCTTTTAAGCGATGGTCAAATATTTTAACGCTGGTTGCTATGTGTCGAATTCCATTCTCTTTGCAAGTCCAGGACATAAAAAAATGAATAACGAATTTGAGAAAAAGTATAAGTATTGGAAAATTTAAGGGAATAACAAGCAATATCTCGAAAACGGTTCACTCAACAAAAGAAATGTATATAACATAAGTTGTGTATTTTAACGAGATCAACATTTTTTTGTGTAGTAAAATTTTGTCTATCTCTTATGGTTTACCAGTTATGCAAAAGTCGTTCACAATGAAGAATACTTTTGGAGACATTCCCAGAAAATTCGAGATATACATTTCATTTCTCATGGCATTATCTTAAACATATGATATTTTAAACAAAATCGTTAGAGCCATTTTTGAGAAAATTAAAATTTTCGAAAAATGTTCCATGTAAAGGGTAGTCTGGGGTGGGGGGATTTTCTTGAAAACCTTCGTGTCGCATCTCTGGAAGATACTGAACCTAAATACCAAGTTTGGTGTTTATCCGACTGTTCGTTTTTGAGTTATGCTGTTCACACACACACAGACACACACACAGACACACACACACACACACAGACACACAGACACACACACGGACATGTTTCCAAAAATGCTTTTTTTGGATTCAGGAGGTCTCAAAACATGTATTTCCGGTGAAATCTCGGTATCGAATTTTTGGGTGGAATGCAATACTTCCCCTACTTACTATACGTAGTAGAGAAAGTAAAAAAGGAAAATGTGTAAATCAAATTGCTATCTGACTTGAGTCTATTTACTTGTATTTATTATGTAATTTAATTATTAATTGTATTTTTTGATGAAACCATGAATATTGTATATTCTTATGGTGAATAAAACTATACCACTACTTACTCAGAACCAACATAATCTGGAGGTTGATAGTAATTGCAAATCTTCACATAACCTAGAAATCCACACAAAGCAGTAGTATAGACATCATGACACACATAACATACACAATCCACCAGATGACACACAATATTCAAATCATCTGATGTCAGAAATCACAGCTTCCACATTTGAGGACGAGGCTGGGAATACTTTAAGATAAAAAGAATTCCATAACGAACTTCAAAAGTAGGTGATCCATAAAACTTTAAAGAAATGTGCATTTGAATGGTTAAGGGTAACACTGCCTGGTGAAGAAATTTATACCACATTCAGAAATTTATTACTAACGAAGTACAGGGCCAGGCAAAGCAAAACCAGATATGAACATAACCCACCACAGGAAAATTCAACGTGGAAAGCAATGTAACAATGTCACATTATTTCATGAGAGTTGCAAACAAAGCGAGAATGTCAGATTCGCCTATGAATGATCAGGAAATAAATTATTACAGTTACCAGATGCTTTCTGACAACATAAGAAACAACTTAATAGTTGCAAAGCCAATCGATTTTACAGATGTGACAGTCAACATTTGAGCTGAAGGAAACATCATGCGCGACTAACCAGGTGAACCAACCTAGGAATGAAAACCATTGACACACAACAGAGGTTAGAAGCAGCAACAACAGCACACATATGCAAAACAACAGAAACCATGAGTCCAGAGGAACTCAAAATATGAATTCTCGGAGGGGAAGGGAGGCATAATACCCTCACCGAAATTCACAGCATAGTAATGATGCTAGAAACAATTCCACAGAAACAATGTTGGCAGGCCTATAAACCCAAGAGTAAACCAAATCACATTTTATCGAAATACAGGATATGCAAATGATGCATACCAGGGTAATCCAAGATATCTAACATGAAATCAATGGTCGTCCTCCTTGGTCTAGGGGTAACATGCTAGCCTCTAGTGCCTGGGGTTGTGTGTTCAAACCCAGCAGAGGGCGATGGATTTTTTCGGGCATAAAAATCCTTAGCATGGCTTCCTTCAGAAGGGAAGTAAAGCTGGGGGTCCCGTGTCATAGATTTACGGCATGTAAAAGAACCACAAAGCTGATAGAGGCCTATGAGCAAAATTTCTAGTCCTTCAAGCCAAATATAGAATGGGATGCTAAGAACCATAGTAGTTAAAGAGCATCCATAAATAAAACTCAATTTTTTCCTATGGAATCAAGGCTCAAGAAGAGATTCTTTTATTCCGAGGGCCGAGATAAACATAAATTCAGAGCAAAACAATGCTGAAAACCTCGCACTTGGCATGATAAATCACTAGAGGTGACTGGCAATGAGACAACATTTCCCAGACATTGATAATTCATGAACAGGGAAACTGAATAGAGGTTATGTAATAATTGCTGTTCATAACTTTAATTCATGACAATCTTTCATGGAATCCCTTGCAAAGAGATAGGACAAAAGCAGGAAATTGCAGAGTACAATAAAAATAAAACTCAAAGAGAATTATTAAATTCACCAGAGTTGGAAATACAAATGCAAAATTTACTTTGCATAATAGCAATTTAAAATAAAGAGAATCGGAGGTTGTAGCAATGCTTAATACAAGAGCAACTACAAGCATCTGTAGTAAAAAATAGTTCTTAGAATTATGCCAAAACAACAAGCATTTACAATACTTACCTTTATGCAACATATATTGTTTAGTCACTGCAGAGTAACACAAAGAAAGGGTAAAACATCAAGTTATGTTGAATGCTAAGGTAGGCGACTGATGGTGTAATTTTATTTCACTAGTTGTACCACACCTCCAAACAAACCTAATTATTGGCTGTGATATATTACTGGAAGGCAAAATTAAATTTTGATTCGCAAAATATAGCGATAAAACATACATGAATGCGTGCAAAATACAGATGAAGAGGAAAGATTCTTTGATTCTTTGTTGAATACATTCATATTTGTGATTATGATGTAAATGTAGTAAATAAAGTAATGCAATTAAAAGAAAATGAAGTAAGTTATGAAAATATGTGCAACAATACATATTGTATAAGCTATATAAAAGAAAATAAAAAATTGCCCAGTAATAAAATGCAGTAAACATTGAAAAAATACAGGAAATAAATAGAAGTTCAAAACCTCAAAACCCTAACAAAAGCAAAAGTAAGTGAAAGCCAAGACCTAAACAACAAGTAGAAAAACATACTAGAACAGATGTAGAAAGAACATTGATATATTGATACGGTAATTTGTATCACAAATTACTCAGATGTAAATAAGGATTGTAATATGAATATGTATTTTTATGTAACATTAATTTCAGATGTTTATTAATTGTAATTATTATTGGTAAATAATAATATACGGCTTTACTGAAACTGTCAACAATAACGCAATAATGCAGCAAGGGGGTGAGTTGTTTATCATTACCGGGAACCAGGAAGTTACGTAATGTTTCGCGCCTTTTCGGTAAAAGCTTCTAGAATGTTCCCTAAAAGAAATATGTATTAGTGGTTTTCATTGGATAGTAAAATAGACGCTAATGTTGGCGCGTTTTATTAGCCAATAGCAGTTCATTTATAATCTTTAGGCGTATCTTAAGGCAAGCCTATAAATAAGCCAGGCCGAGGTAGCGTGTCCCCCAGTTCAACGGAATTCTCAGTACACTACATATCGTCAGCCAGTCCTTCATTTCGTCAAGTTACACGAGAATTATTATAAAATATTATACAGTTAAATATACACAAAGTTGATGTATGCAAGTTAAAAAGTGAGAAGTTATTACAAACAGTTTCAGTTTGGCAAGTATCCAGATAAATATGTAAAAAGTGTTAGTGAATGTGTTCGGCAATAAATGTTATAAAACCAATTTCTTCGTCAGTATAATTTCTGGATAAAAGATTCCTTTCCGATTCACACCCTGCATGAGAAACATATTCGACCCAAAGAGCTAGCTGGAGAACATTTAAAGTGAATTATTTCAAAACTGATACAAATTGCTACGCCAGATGGAGCTAAACAAACCAACAAGGAGTGACGTCACAAGGAGGCTTCAACACACGTGATGTAAACAACATTACGTAAAGCAGCAACCGTCGCATATTGGCTCCCAAACGTGGTGCTATAATAATATGTAAAAACACAAATTAGCTATCACAATATTCAGTGATAAACTTGGTACATGTTATGTTACATGAGCATACATTTGAGGTTAAGGATTTGGTAGCCAGGTACACACAAGTGCAGAACAATACCAAATGCCATAAGAGAGGAAGCAGTTGCAATAATCTCGCAGATGCTATTCGATTAGGTGATAGAAATATCAACTTCAGAGCATGTGAATCCAACGTGTTGGGTTTATCGATCAGTAAACAATAAATTAACAGTGACAATTGATGCAAGAAGTCTTAATGAACACACAACATTGGACAATTTCAAACCATAACGTGCTGAACAATAGGAAAATTAAAACACACAAGACATTTTACCACCATAGATTTAAATTCATCATTTTGGCAAATACCTTTATAAGGACGTCAGGGAGTACATTGCTTTCATTCACAAAGGGGTAACTTATCATTTTAAAAAAATGTGCCTTTAAACTATCAACAAGTAGCAGTGCACTACTGAGAGCCCTACACAAAATATTTGGCAACATAACAAAAGGATTTGTAGCACAATACGCGGATGACGTTTTAATATATGACCATATTTCACCACACATTTAAAGCACATCCATTACATTTTAAGCAAACTTAAAGAATGTAACATGACAGTCAATCTAAGCAAATGCAAATTTTTGGTAGAAGAAACAAAGTTTGTAGGTTACATCATATCAAAAGACAGCATATAAACAAATCCAGACCGTATAAAAGCAATACAAGCCATACCACCACCTAAAAATCCAAGATAGCTGAAATGATTGTTAGGCATACTACATTTTATGCAGGAATAAAAGCTTATAACAAACTGCCAACCCAAATCAAGGCTATAAACGATCAAAGACTATTTAACAAGCAACTGAAGAACCTATTATTAGACAAGGTCTACTACTCAGTAGCTGAATAAATGTTTGATAATAATATATAAACTTATATTCATTATGTAAATACTAGTATGTATCAAGACATAAGTACAAAAGAGTTGCCAATGTATTGTATTCTCACTTACACTAAATTTCTGTAAATATTTATCATATAATCTTAGTCTAACTTTCTGTTCAAATGTATTTTTCTTGTTTGTTTACAACCCGATGATTCACCTATTTACAGAGCTTTTGCTCAAACTTAAATGTAAGCGTTTTGTGGCAATAAAGCATCTTATCTTATCCTATCAATATAATAGCAAATTCGTTATAAAATATGTAGAAATTATTAAAGGAAATCACATTAAGGAAATTATTAAAGAAGAAAACAAATTGAAAATGGACAGAATCACACCAGAAAACTTAAAACATAAAACAAGCATTTCAAAACAGCATTCTTCTGAAAAGACTAGTCCAAGCCTACCCTGCTACATTTTTTTCTGATGCTTCTCAAAAGTATACACAGCAATTCTAAAACAAATAAATGAAGATAGCAACAAGTATGTAATCAGCACAGTAACCAGATCCTAAGATTGAGAGCAACGCATGCATTAAGCAATTAGGAAGAGTAACAAATTACTTCACTCTTATTTTAGACAGTATATGTACAATTATAAAGTAATCATATACACAGACCATGCAAGTCTAACATTCATACAAATTTGCAAACTAACTAGTTCTAAAATATTAAGACATATTCATGAGATCACAAACTACAATATTGAAATAAGACATGTTGCAGGCAAAGATAACATCTTTAGCTATATATAATACAACAGGAACAACACATACCTGAAACCTTAATGAATCCATATAACAAACTCAAAATAATGAAATTAAATATACAAGGAAATAAAGAATTTAGTAATTTTATGCAAAATATAAGCAGTTTGCAACAAGAAGATAATGAATCGTGTAAAATCTTCTCAAGCATATTCAATTAATCAAGTCACAGCAGGAATGATAGGCAAGCACAATGAAATTTTGTATAAGTTAGTGGAACCCATGAGAAGAAATAGAGAGCAATAATCCCAAAATCTATGGAAAAAATTATTATTTTAACTTTCCACAACACACTGACATACAAAGGAAATGAAAGAACAGCAATCGCTATAAGCAAAATAATGTTCATTAAACACTTACTCAAGAAAGTAAGACAATATATATCGACACATGATTTATGTCAGAGGGACAATCCAAGAAATGTTAAATATGACATTGAACCCCAAAAAAGTATAAGGAGTAAGAAGAATGATCTTGTAGCGATCGACACTCATGGAGAATTACCTGTAGCAGTATATAATTTTAGATACATTTTGTAGTGACAGATATATTTACTAATTTGTGAAAATTTATCCATTCAGAAGAGTAAATAGCAAGCTTGTTTAAACAAAAACTTAAGGATTACATACCGAAATATTTCTAATTTTATCAGACAATGCTACAATACATAAGAGCAAAATATTCCAAGAAACTTTGCAACAACACCAGATAAAATTATATAAATCTTCCGCATACTATCCACAAGGGAACCCGTGTGAGAGAACCATGAAGGAAATAGGAATTTATCTAAGAATCTTATATCATGAGAAGAAAACTATGGTGTAACAAGATCACGATGAACATGGTGGTAAATCCAACAATAGGATTTGCACCCATCAAATTATTGCTCGGCAGGAAACCATAATGCTAATAAAAGACTTGCCACTAACAGTAAAAGCAGAAGAATAAACATAAATAAAAATGTCAAATAGCATATCAGAAGATAAAAGAAAAAGCTGAGAAATGAAGATTGAAAGCAAAATAGGAACTGAAAGTAGGAGACAAAGTATTAGTAAAACTACCTAGGATTTCTGAGACAAGCAAGAATAGAACTGATCTACCATGGACCACAGACCATCCACGAGAAATTCAGACAACATACGTACCAACTCATAGACATAAAGAAGGAAAAGATGACAGGCAGTTACCATATGCAGATCCTAAGACCATATAAGGAAGATTTACAAAGAACAGAGGGATGAACGAAAGGACAAGAAACGTTATATAGTGGAGACCACACTACAGAAGATAAACAAAGATGAACACTTTGGCACACCGGTACATCAACATGTCACATCCAAAAACAAAAACACAAACAATATGGCACACACAAAAATAAGAGCAACGCAATGATATGTATCACATTTATTCACGTTTAAGAAGGAAGTCAATGTTAATTTTGTTCAAAAGAAAATTTATTCAAATTGTTATATCAAGTTTATGATTTTATTATTGTCATTAAAATGCAAACAATATTATTAGTGCAAAAAAAATGTAGAAAACAAACAATTACTTCATTTTAACATATTTTCCGGAGGGAAATTCCCACATAAAATTTTTTCTACAGAGAATGATAGAGAAGAATACTAAATTAGTAATTACAAAGTATAGATTGTAATTAAAAGCAAATTGTTATGAGGAAATAGGCATTTGTAATGGGAATTATTTAATTATGATAAATTAGAAGCATGATAGAAATGAAATAAAGAAATTATTTATAAGAAAGAAGGCAACAAAAGTATAAAAGAAATTACAAGAATATGAAAGAAATAAAAACTCATAAACCCATTAATCTCACTAATATAGGTAAAATCCTTACAAATAATGGTAAATGAATAAAATAAGGAGTTAAAAAAAAATTACATCAGCAGAAGAAGAATAAGAAAAAAGCCATGAAACTATGTAAAATGCATTAGTATCATTTTAAATTCATATATATATATATATATATATATATATATATATATATATATATATATATATATGTGTGTATTGTAAAATAAAATCTCAAGCAAAGAACAAAAAGATAGTAACAGGAATCATTTAAATAAATATATTAAAAAAAAATGTTGTAAATAGTAACAGAAAGAAGTGAAAAGTGCTAGTAATGCAAGCACCCAACAAAGCAAAAACTATTGTTAAAGATGAGAAAATTAACAAGCCATTGCATCTTGCTATGCACCAGATGCACAACATCAAAGAAGAGAAAATTGCAGAAGATATTATAGGAAGAAAGAAGAAGTGTTTGTGTTTTAATGAGGTAGAGCGGGTAATACACCACAAGATTGTTTTTATAAAGTGGGAAATTTCCGTGAAGTACAAATTTAGCTCGGCGAGAACGCATAGAGAAAATTTTAATTCATGTAAGATAAGTACCTGGATTAGATCTATCGCGAGGCATGGAAAGTAATTTTTATTTCCTGACCAATCATTATTATTTGTATTAAGAAAAAGGAATTACCTGTCTGCAATAGTATGTGAAACAGTTTTTGAGATTTTGTTGACTAGTAAGAAAGCCTATTTAATTAATTTGTGAAAATTCAACATAATATAATAAATTTGATATCAAATATTTTAATATCCAAAATTTGGAAAACAAAATTGTAAAAATATGAGTCTCACCATAAAAACAAAACAAAACAAAACAAAACAAAAATGATGATGATTATATGATTTGGTATGAAAAATTTATTTATTTTTATTCAAAAATAATTAGAACCCAGAGAATAAAACACATACCCAAATGCCACAATACATCCAAGTATTCTTTTAAAAACGTTCCAGCATTTAATGAAGTGTGTTTTTGAATGCAATTATCTTGCTATTACTAGTGAGAATAAATAAATAAATAAGTTTTCGTAAAATCCTCCGGCATCCTAAGAAACTGCATTTAAAGAGACAACCAAAGTGCTTGGAATTTGGAAATCAATTAATTTTGAAGATTTAGAAACTAGTAACAGTGATGTGTCATAATTTAAAATAAAGAGAGTTGAAGGTTGTTACACTACATCACTAAAATGTTCTTACTTGAACGCGTTTCAGGAGACGGTTTGCTCCCATCGTCAGCATGTTTTCAACTCGGTTGAACTTGAGTTGAGAACATGCTGATGATGGGAGCAAACAGTCTCCCAAAACGCATTCAAGTCATTTTAGTGATGTAGTGTAACAACCTTCAACTCTCTTTATTTTAAATCATGGGAATCCTTTAGCCTGTACCTAAAATGAAAGAGGAAACTAACAGTACAACTAATTCCTTGTGTAACACTATTGATTTCATAAACAGATTTTAAAGTTATTAAAATAACCAGAAATATGCTTACCACTCTTCTTTTTCCCACTTTTTACTCCAATTCTGCAGACTTCTTTTCACTTTTCTTGTACTCTCCCCCTCTTTACTTAGTGAAACCAGCAATTGCATACTTTTAAAATCTTGACAAATCAAGAAACAATACAAAAAAGCAAGAATTATTTCAATGTGGCACACACACACACACTCTAATAACTTCACTATTTTTTGAGAGTTACCTCAAACGTGCTTCAGAGATCGTCTCCATCATCAACTAAGAGCTACTGAGGAATTTCCTGGTTTTCCTGTGGGTATCACTTGTAGCTTGATGTATTTAGTTATGAGATCCTTGTCTGTTGGAAAACTAAAATGCATAAGATGAACCTTGTTCTTTCGTATCTGTTTTCCCATATGCTTAAATCTATTGGCTTTTGGACCATCTTTATTAATTTTACCTCTTTTGAATATTGTGATTTTTTTGTCCAGAAATGGTTGGCAATTGGAGATTTATCTGTTGCCTTATATTTAACATGTTTTAGGTGTTCTTTAAGCCTCCAAACAATGTTCTGTTTTGGAAAGGTAGAATCAGATGACTGAAAAATTCAATGCCATAGCCGGGATTTGAACCATGGATCTCCCAGTCTCCGTCCGGTTGCTCTAACCACTAAGCTACCATGGCAACATGCCGACACGACATTAAATTCTCCAGCTGATTCACATTTTTCCCGGTAAACCACAAGGAGATCTCAAATTGTATTGAGATGGCATACCCCAATGGCAACTTACATTCATTGTAAGTACTTTAAGTCCCGGGCTTTATAGTTGCAACCACTATTAGGTCAATTAATGGAATTAATTGTTCTTTCACACAAGCCATGTGTTCAAATCCCGGCTATGGCATTGAATTTTTCAGTCATCTGATTCTACCTTTCCAACCCTGTCCAATACACGGCTTGTGTGAAAGAACAATTAATTCCAATGTTCTGTTTTGTTTTATCTATATACATAAATTGGCAATACTTACATTTTATTTGGTAGATACTTGGCATCTTATTCTTTGGAATTTTATCTTTATTGGTTTTTAGTATGTTATTTAGACTATATTTATTAATCGGTGCTAATTTAATATTCCATAGCTTAAAAAAAAACTCTTTTTAAATTTGTCAAATGTAAAAGCATTATAAGTGAACTTTTTAAAGATCTTAGTTTGCATGATTTTTTGTAATGTATTAGAAATTCTTATTTTCTTTTGGTTTTTGAATCTTTTAATTTTGCTCTGTATTAAATCCTTTAAAAAATCCATTCTTGTCCGTTATTTCCGTGATGTATTCCCAGCTTGTCCTTGTGTTCCTTACCATTCAACGTATGTTTTCCAATCTGAAGATCAAACTATTGAATACAGCATGTTTATGGGCCTTTGGGTTGTATCCACAATTATATATATATATATATTGCGATGGATAGATGCTTACGTAGTATGTTTTTGTATTTGTTAGCCCCACGTTGTGGAGCCAATTTGCGAGAGAAATTGCTTTACGTAATGTTGTTTACATCAGTGTTGAAGCCATCTTGTGACGTCATTCATTGGTTTGGTTTGTAGCTCCATCTGGCGTAGCAATTTGCATCAGTTTTGAAATAATTCACTTTAAATGTCCTCCAGCTAGTTGTTTGGGTCGAACATGTATTTCTTTGCAGGTTGTGAAGCGGAAAGGAATCTTTTATCCAGAAATTATACTGATGAAGAAAATTTGTTTTATAATTTTTATTGCCGAACACGTTCACGAACACTTTTACATATTGATTTAGATACTCGCCAAACTGAAACTGTTTGTAATAACTTCTTACTTATCACTTTTAACTCACGTACTTCAACTTTGTGTATATTTAACTGTATAATATCTTAGATCTTTAATGATTTTACTGCGCGTAACTTGACGAACTGAAGGACTGACTGACGACGTGTAGTGTACACGAAATTTTGATGAACTGAGCGACCGACGTGTAAGGTATTGAGAATTTTGTTGAACTGTGGGGCGATCTACCTCGGACTCGACTTTATATACTCCCACTCCTCGACATGCCTAAAGATTATAAATGAACTGCTATTGGCTAATAAAACGCGCCAACATTAGCGTCTATTTTAATATCCAATGAAAACCACGAACACATATTGCTTTTAGGGAAACATTCCAGAAGGTTCTACCGAAAACGCGCGAAACATTACGTAACTTCCTTGTTCCCAGTAATGATAAACAGCTCACCCCCTCGATGCATTATTGCGTTATTATTGACAGTTTCAGTAAAGCCTTTTAAACTTATTTCCCAATATTAATTATAATCAATAAACATCTGAAATCAATGTCACATAAAAATGCATATTCATATTACAATCATTATATACATTTAAGTAATTTGTGATACAAATTACCGTATCAATATATATATGTGATATGTGTGGTTTTTCTATAAATCCAAAATTCTAGTTTTTTAGCATTCCTAATGATGCTTATGTCCAAAAATGGAAGTTCATTGTTGGATTCAATTTCCATTGTGATTTTCATTGAACTGTTGAATAAATATAAAATTTACGGCATCTTCTGCAGTTTTTTTATTAACTGTTGCAACAACATCATTCATGTATCTATACATTTTAAAGATCTATGGAAATCCTTCCATTATTTGGATTTCCAAGAAACTCATAAATAAGCTGGCCAAGAATGGCAACAAAGATTGCTCATTGAGGCTTAAAGAAGCATAAAACATGTTAAATACAAGGAAACAGAAAAATTTCAAACTGCCAAAAATTTCTGGACAAACAATCACAATATTCAAAGAGGTAAAATTAATAAAGGTGGTCCAAAAGCCAAAGATTTAATCATATGGAAAAAAACTCGGGTACGAAAGAACAAGGATCATCTTATGAATTTTAGTTTTCCAACAGACAAGGATCTCATTACTAAATACATCAAGCCACAAATGACACAGGGAAACCAAGAAATTTATCAGTGGCTCTTAGCTGATGATTGAGACAATGTGTCTTTGAAATGCCCTCAAGGTAACTTTCAAAAAATAATTAAGTTAATTAAAGTGTATGTGTGCCATACTGAAATAATTCTTGCAATTATATTACTTCACTGTGTTTTTCCTATATCATTGGTATTTTAATACAAAAATAGTTGCAAATGCTATTACTCGTGGGCTTCTATTACAGTTTCCTGCTAACTTGCACTAATATTGATAACCATTGTTTCTTGCAATCTATTTGATCATTTGGATAACTGAGTTCTGCTATCCATTGTATGAAAACAAGTTTGAGTTTTGCAACCAATGCAATATTTTGAACACAATGTTCTATAAATAAATGTGAGATTTGGCTCCTAATACATTTATAGCAATGATCACTTCTACAGGATAACTGCATTGCCACCATAGCCCAGAATTCAAAAAATCAAATGTGAGTTTTGCTTCTGTATCACCCATATGATACTCACTGCTTTAAGGCCAAGTTCAACAGCCTGAGAATAAAACTCCACAGCTTCCTCTTTGTTTCCTGCCTCATCAGCATCTAAAGCCTGTTGAAACAGGAAGTGCACTTGCTGCAGTTGTTTCTGGCTAGTGGACTGCACTAATGGTTTGTGCTCTGGTTTCTTTCGCACTGCAACCATAATATGAAGTATATATCCATATTAATACTTAAGGTATAAACAAAGGTAGTAACCGTGAAGCAAAACTGCTTATCACAAATACAGGTTTTAAGGTCCACTGAACCGAAAAAAATATTTTTCAAAATCCCCTCCTCTCACCTCACCTACAGCATCCAAACCTGTAAGAAAAATGTTTGGACTGTTCACCCAGCAAAGTCATACTTCACATTTTAACTGTCTACACTAGAAACAGAAAATTTAAGTAAAATGCAAACTGATATGAGGAAATAAAGAAAGGTTCTTAAATAAAACATCATTTACAGTTGCTGAGGTTGAATGGGAGAGTCATCTGGTTCATATATCTCAATCACATTCAGTAGGAAGTAGGATTAGCCAGGAAAGAATGTGAAGGATTGCAATGGTGCTGTAGTGGAAAGAATTTACCCTCAATGTAGCATTAAAATTACAAAACACATAATGAATATGACAAAAAAAAAGTTAAAAAATTCACCTATATGCATTTTTTAAATTAAAGCAGTATACTAATTATGTAGCAGTATTGATGATGATGATGATGATGATGATGATGATGATGATAAAATGCCCTGTAAAATCACCATGTGATACAAAAGGGTAGTATTTATTAGTTTATAACACAAAAAGTTCATGCCATAGAATCCTTGCAGGCATGTATAATAACAGTGGAGAAGTCTAATATAATTTAAATACTTGTATTTATGTATTTATTTCAGTGCTAAGTACATACATTACATGGGAGTCCACCTTCTTTGACCTTGGCCATTCTCAGGTAGACCTCCCGTTTTCTTTTAACACAGATTCTTATCTGTAAAGGATTAATACATCGACTTAAACTATATTATTTATTCTTTGTCTGTTTGACTCTGCCATTTCATTTTCACTCTCCATAAGAATTTCCGTATATCTCTTAACTGGTATTTATCTTTAAAAAATCTTATTTAATCCTACTACTTTATTTATCTTTACCCATTTCTTTTTTATCAGCTGAATTCTCCATTCATTAGTCCCCATGCATTCCAACAATATGTGGGATTCATGTTCTTCCCCCCCACAAATTGGTCAAAGTCCCCGAGTAACTTTCCCCCTCAAGCCTTTTAACTTCCAAATCCCTAATCTAAACCAGGCAATCACTGATTATTCGTTTCTATTTCAGATTTTGACATAAACTTCCTTTTCTATGCCTTCTTTAACTATGTTATAGAATTGTAAGGACTTCTTTTCTCTCATTTCAGCAATTAAAATCTGCTTATCTATATCCTTCAATCATATTCTAGCTCCCTTCCAATAGCCCCTATCAATTCTAGACCAAACATCACCTAACCCATTCCTTTATCAATTGCTGCTTTATTTTACCTAACAAAGTATTGCTTTCCAAATTATCCTCTTGAAACCTAAGGCATACTTTCAAAATATCTGTCTCTGCTTGTAATTGAATTCAGACTAAGTACTTTAAAATCCTTTCCATTATTTGTCCTCTATACTACTCTCCCCCACCTCAGCCAAAACTTCTGAATTTATAGTGCACTGTGGAACAGCCAAGATAAACTTGCAAAATATTCATTGCACTAGGTCCAATGTTTCCCATCCTTCGATCCCCCTAGCCTACTTAGATATCATTTAACATGCAAAATTCAGTTTTTTAGCATTTGTACCATAGAATCCAGCGCTGAGAATAAAGACATCACTTATGAAACTGGGTCACATTTCAGCTCCATACCAAAAAGTTAATAAAAATAAAGTGAATCAATTATCACTTCATTTTCTGAAAACATTTTTCATGGTGCTCTACATCATGTTCTAAGCTCTTAAATCATTTTGGAATCATATCTGTAACATGCATTTTTGGTACAATGACCACCTGTTCTGAATTTTTCGGAATTGTCCTGTATTTTGAAACTTTAAACCATCTTGCACTGAAAAGCATTTAACCCACAGATGTGCTTTCTGTAAAACTTAATGGTTTATTTCTGAAGTACAACCTTCATACTTTCACTAATTAATAATACGTTGCCTTCACTGCTCTATAGATTGTAACATTTATCTTTAGGATTTACCATGAAAGATTAGTGTTTGTAGCACCGCTGGCACAAATTATCACTTCTATTCTTCAGCGATAGCTCGGATGTTTACTATTGCGAATTTGTGATCCATGGAACATTCTTTGGGATTCTTTACGGCACTAGGCGGCATGCAGTTCCTGCGTCAGCACTGTCATTTGCCAGTGGGCAGAGTTAGAACTGACAGACAAGCAGATTAGAGTCTCTCTCTCTCCCTCTCTCCCTCCCTCCCTCTCTCTCTCCCTCTCCCTCCCTCTCCTTCTCTCTCTCCCTCTCCTTCTCTCTCTCCCTCTCCTTCTCTCTCTCCCTCTCCTTCTCTCTCTCTCCCTCTCTGCTTCTTTCTGCTGTTTAGTTGCCTATATGCTGTGTTGGCATTACATTATTATTGGTGTATGTCTTAGTTGTGACTTAATATGACACCATAAAAGTTTACCTTACAACAAAGGATTTAGTTTTACGAGTGTTATAGAGAAAGAGTAATTGTGGGAAAGTGTGACGACATTTTACAACAAAATTTCCTGGTGCTCCCGTTCAAATTAGGATCACTACATTAAACCTTGTAAAACACTTTAGAGAAATGGGATCAGTTCAAAATAAACATGGAAAGAGAAACCCAAGTGTACTTACTAAGGAAAAACTCAATTGGATAAGAAAAAAGTTAGAAAATTCTCCCCGAAAATTTCACTACCTATCACAACAAGCAGTTGTTTCAAAAACCACAGCCTTTAGAGCCGTTAAAATTCTTAAATTTAAGCTCTACATGACAATAATGCAGGAGTTAAAGCCTACAGGTAATGTGAGTTATTTGAATTTTATAACTGGGTTTTACAAAGTGTTGTTAATGGCAAAGTGGATCCTAAATTTATTATACTCACAGATGAAGTATGGTTTCACTTACATGGCCATGTTATAATGCAAAACAATAGATACTGAAGTACTGAAAATCCTCATCTCATTTGCAAAACTCTTTTACATGATGAGAAGGTTGATATATGGTGCATTATAACTCCACAGGTTATAGGTCCTATTTTTTTATGACACAATCAATGGTGAGAGACAGAAAAATATTTAACCCATTTTTTGAACAGTTAACCAATATCAAGTATCTAAATGTTTATTTTCAGCAGGATTCAGCAAATGCCCATACAGCAGCTGAAACATTAAATTTCAGGGTTATTAGTAAGGGATTATGACCTGTGATTTCTATTTATGGGAAATATAAAAAAATAAGTTGCACAAAGACAATCCACACACAATCCAGGAGTTAAAAGACAGTATTGTGCGAAAAATCGGGATAGTTACAGTACAAAAACTTGAACACGTAATTGCCAATTTCCTTTGGAGATGTTAGAAGTAAGCTGTAGCAGATGGACATCTTTTTCAGCACCTTCTGTGAACAACGTTAGCACAAAACAAATTATCTTAACTGCAAGACAGTAGATTATAAAATTTGTTTTGTTTTATATCTGACAATGTTCTTTTGTGTATGAACTGTGTGTATACATTGTATTGAAACACCACCTCTGCCGCTGCCACCAACAATACCACCACCACTATTAAAAACTGTATTTTTAATACTCAACTGTAGCAGACCCCATTCACCAGTGAATGAATGCATTGACTCAGGGACTGCATGCCACCTAGTGCCATAAAGAATGTCATAAAGAATACTCCATATGTTATAAAATACCCTTCCTAGTGTTTTATAAAACTGGCTGAGCGGGTGGTTGGATGAGTGAGTGAGTTGATCATATTACACATAGTTAGAAAAACCTGTGATAGCAGTTATATCAAAATACATTGTTGCATTGTAGATAGCAAATATTAAGGCAACTGGAAACTAACTCCATAAATTAATATCACATTTTTTCCTAAATTTTTCTGTACTTAAAGTTGCATAATTCAGAACAGTGTGTATTTATATTATATAATTCAACACCTACCCATATCCTGTAAAGCACTTGCTCGTTCTTTATATTCGGAAGCTTTCTTCAACCAAGCCTCCTTATTCCCTGCATCTAGAGAAGCTGATGAAGACAATTCAAGAAACCTTGCTGCTTCACGATACCAATACAAAGCCACTTCATGTTGTCCTTCTCGGTCAAAATGTACAGCACGTGTTGATGATGTAAGGGCATCTTCCACGAGACCTTGCACATTCCAACTCATTTTTCTATAAAGAAATCAATCATTTTATTCTAAATATGATTTAACCTGGCTTGAAACAATAATTGCCTTATAAAATTTTGATGCAGTCAGTGAGCTTTTTTTACTTTCTCTACTATGTATAGTAAGTAGGGGAAGTATTGTATTCCACCCAAAAATTCGATACCGAGATTTCACTGGAAATACAGGTTTCGAGACCCCCTGAATCCAAAAAAAAAGCATTTTTGGAAACATGTCCGTGTGTGTGTGTCTGTGAACAGCATAACTCAGAAACAAACATTCGGATAAACACCAAACTTGGTATTTAGATTCAGTATCTTCCAGAGATGCGACACAAAGGTTTTCAAGAAAATCCTCCCACCCCAGATTACCCTTTACATGGAACATTTTTTTGAAAATTTTAATTTTCTCAAAAATGGCTCTAACGATTTTGATTAAAATACCGGGTAAATTGCCTTACCTCTGCCCGCATTAGTGACTGAAGTGGTCTTACGCTTGCTCTAACATAATGCTGCCAACATATGAATAATGCCACCGAAGCCGGTAAGATACTCAGCCTCAAAGCGTAGCCGAGAGATTGAGGGTCCTCAGCCCCAAAGTGTAGCCAAGGGATGTTTTTTAGAAGGAGAGGAGTGTAACAAGTTGCGGCCGATAGGCCACAACTGCGAAGCGACGACAGGGCGTAGCCGAGGATCTGCACATCTAAAACTCGAATGATTCACGTTTGCAGAAACAACAGCACATCGCATATTTAGTGCATTTCACTTTTTATTTAGGTTGGCAGTACCCACTTTGCATGTGTTTTATCGGAAAAATGGCTATGTTTGTTGTGTCCTTCACGCGATTTGCCTATATAAGTAAATCACCTAAAACAGGTGGGCAGGTGGGCACCAGATATAGAAGAGACCACATTATGTTTTAAACTCTCTCCTAAGGTAATTTATTTCATTACTTCTCACTTCCTTATACCTAATATACGTGGGCAGAGATATGACAATTTTGCCAAAATATCATATGCTTGAGATATTTTCATGACAATTGAAATGTATATCTCGAATTTTCTGGGAATGTCTCCAAAAGTATATTTCGTTGTGGACGACTTTTGCATAACTGGTAAACCATAAGAGATAGACAAAATTTACTACACAAAAAATGTAGATCGCATTAAAATACACAATTTATGTCATATACATTTTTTTGTTGAGTAAACCATTTTCAAGATATTGCTTGTTATTCCCTTAAATTTTCCAATACTTTTTCTCAAATGGGAATTCATTATTCATTTTTTTATGTCCTAGACATATGAAGAGAATGGAATGTGCCACATAGCAACCAGCTCTTAAAAGATTTGACTATTGCTTAAATACTACCATATTCCCCTTGCATCTACAAGAAAATTAGCAATAAGATTAACATCTTGATTAACATGAAGCACATGGAGAATAAGAGTTTGTAAAAATAGTTTGTACAATAGTAGAGAAAGTCATGTGAGTGTAACACATCAGATTTTTGGAAACATGTCCCTGTGTGTGTCTGTCTGTGTGTGTATCTGTCTGTGAACAGTATAACTCAGAAACAAACAGTCGGATAAACACCACACTTGGTATTTAGGTTCAGTATCTTCCAGAGATGCGACACCAAGGTTTTCAAGAAAATCCCCCCACCCCAAATTATCCTTTACATGGAACATTTTTTTAAAAGTTTAATTTTCTCAAAAATGGCTCCAACAATTTTGAATAAAATACCATAAGTTTATGACATTTTTATGACAAATGAATTGTATATCTCAAATTTTCTGGGAATGTCTCCTAAAGTATTCTTCATTGTGAACGACTTTTGCATAACTGGTAAACCATAAGAGATAGACAAAATTTTACTACACAAAAAATGTAGATCGCATTAAAATACACAATTTATGTCATATACATTTTTTTGTTGAGTAAACCATTTTCAAGATATTGCTTGTTATTCCCTTAAATTTTCCAATACTTTTTCTCAAATGGGAATTCATTATTCATTTTTTTATGTCCTAGACATACGAAGAGAATGGAATGCGCCACATAGCAACCAGCTCTTAAAAGATTTGACTATCGCTTAAATACTACCATATTCCCCTTGCATCTACAAGAAAATTAGCAATAAGATTAACATCTCGATATCTTGATTAACATGAAGCATATGGAGAATAAGCGTTTGTAAAAATAGTTTGTACAAGAGTAGAGAAAGTCATGTGAGTGTAACACATCAGATTTTTTTACTTTATTATCTGCAGAATAAATTACACATTATGGCTCAAGTCAAAAGAATTGCTTCATGCTAAGGGTCTCAGTCATAATGATTAATCACCACGTCTTAAAACATAAAGTTATTAATCCTTTCCCAACCCTAATACTCCAAAGTGTTCAAGATTTAAATGTCTCCAGTTGGCCTGAATGCTTTTGCTGGCATGCAGGTTTAACAATCCCATTGTGAGAATGGAACAGCAGCTTGTGAAGCCTGATATTAATGCAATCCCTTAGTAAGCATTGTTTTATGTGTATAAACATAAATAAACAGTAAGTGCTAACACAAAGTAAACTGAGTTTTATTTATGAATGCTCTTTAACTGCTGTGGTCCTTAGCGTCCCATTCTATATTGGGCATGAAAGACCAGTAATTTGGCTCAGAGGCCTCTTTATCAGGATGACACGGGACTACCGGCTTTGCTTCCCTTCCAAAGGAAGTCATGCTAAGGATTTTTATGCCTGAAAAAATCCATTGCCCTCCGCCAGGTTTGAACCCGTGACCTCAGGAACTATAGGCTAGCATGATAACCACTACACCATGGAGGACGACACTAACCCAAGACACACATATTCAGTGTCAAATGATAAACTTTCTGACAGCTCAAACAATGTTGAGGTACTGGCTTCTACATCTTGCACATGTCATAAAAGTGTAACATGTGGATATTTTATAAATTTAAGATGAAGGCACTGATACTGATCTCACACCATTTCCATCGAAAGTAGAGAAAGAAGATGACACCTATGTCAGCAAACAACAGATGTCGACCTGCTTGAGATTTGTGAAGATGGAGAAACCAGTAAAACCATGTTCATTTTTTGCAAATAAAATGAGGTGGTGGAGTAAATTTCAAAGAGTTAAAAAGCCATGTAAATCCATCTGATCCTAAACACACATTTACATTTGGCAATAATGATAAAGACTATTTTGAGCTATTGAAATCAAAAAGTTTTTGTAACCAAGTTACAGAGGAAACTAGCATGAGGGGTAGTCATAAAGTTTCAATTGTCACTTCAAAAAAATAAAGTTAGGTAATTAAGTTTTTTGTTTATTTGCATGTACATGTCTGCAGTCCTGTATAGACTGAAATCTCTGCACTGCAGTACTGTAGCACACCCTAGAAGAGCTAAAACAAAATGGCTTATAAATTAAGTTAAAAGTGTACACTTTTAACTTAACAAAGTGGAGTAACATGCAGTAATTTGTTTTCTGCATTTGAAGGGATACAATGCTGCAACAATCCATGTTGATGGAGTTAATTGTTTTTTCACACAAGCCGTGTGTTGGACAGGGTTGGAAAGGTAGAATCACATGACTGAAAAATTCAATGCCATAGCCGGGATTTGAACCACGGATCTCCCGGTCTCCGTCCGGTTGCTCTAACCACTGAGCTACCATGGCAACATGCCGACACGACATTAAATTCTCCAGCTGATTCGCATTCAATAAAGATCCGTGGTTCAAATCCCGGCTATGGCATTGAATTTTTCAGTCATGTGATTCTACCTTTCCAATCCATGTTGAGTTGGTGGAAATTTACGGCAAAAATGTACCATCATATGACACAGTGGTTAGGTAGTGCAGATCCTTTCATTGTGATCAAACAAGTCTGAATGACAAAGATCAAAGTGGCAGACCATCTCTCTGAGAAGAACTGGGAATCGCAAGAGAAATGGAGGCCCTGGTGCTCAAAGATCAGCAAATCATAATCGAGGCAATGGTAGAAAAAAAGAAAATCAGTCATGGATCAGTTTTCAACATCTTGCATGACATATGAAACATGAAAAAGATCGCCAGCTGCTGGATTCTGCAACTGCTCACACACATTCAAAAACCCACCAAACTGAGGCAACAGTCGAAATGCTGCAGCTGTATCAGTCCTACCCAAATGACTTCCTTAGCCGCATGAACAAATGCTGGGTGTTATCACTATGATCCCAAGACAAAGAAGCAAAACAAGCAGCAGAGACATACAGATTTATTACCGTCAAAAAAGGCGAAGACCCAACCATCATCAGGTTAGGTGATGCTGAGTGTTTTTTGGGACTGCCGTGGTATGGTGCTAACATATTATGCTCATAAGGGGCAAACCATCAGAGAAGCATACTACTGAAATCTCCTGATAAGGTTACAAGAGGCTTCAAGATGAAGCATCACAGAAAACTGTCCAAGGGGATCTTATTGCCCCACAACAATGACTCAGTTCATTCTGCACAGGACACAGTCACACATGCTGCTTCTTTAGGCTATCAAATTTTGCCTCACCCTCCATATTCTCCTGTTATAGCACCCAATAAACTTCTTTCTCTTTCCATGGATGAAGAAACCATGGCAGGGATTTCCAGAATGATGATGAGTAAAACATTTTCTGAACAGCCAAAATGCAGACTTCTAAAACCAACATCCCGCCAAATCATCAATTGTTGAGAAAAATGCATCACTTTGAAGGGGAATATGTAGAGAAGGACTAACACCATCACCAAGTTTCATGGTCATAGCTTGATTTTATTTGAGGTGATAATTAAAACTTTCCCCTCGTATAACAGCTCTAATCTATACAGGTATTATAGATCTTCCAGAAAGTAATCATTATTTTCAGGGTGATTTCTAGCCTATTCTATAGTGAGAGAAGCCATGACACTAAAACAGTTCTAAAACCTGGGGCAGTGTTTACATACAAACCATGAAGGAGAGAGACTGGACAGAAGCAGTACAGATTTCGACATACAACAGGACTAACTTTGGACTAAAATCAAACAAGCAAGTACACAAGGTTGTGCTTGCAGTGGATGAAGCGATGTTTATGTTTAGTTTTAAGGGAAAATTTCTCTTAGAAGGTATCTACCTGGATAACAAATAAAATGGGGAATAAAGGTTTGGGGTCTAGCTGAATGTTTTCTTCTAAAGTGTAAAACTTACAAAAGGAAGAAAGACATGGACAACAAGATTTTCCATTTGGAGAACATGTTCTACAAATTTTTGCAAGACTTCTGGAGGAAAATGGCATCACATTCATTTAGACAATACTTTACCACAACAAATTTCATGAGTAAGTTATTGGCACATGAAATATAAGCTGTGATATTACAAGAGTACATAGAACAAAAAAATTATGATGTGTTACATTCAAATGACTTTCTCTAACTCTATTGTTTATTAGTAGATATACAAATTATTCTTACTAAAGTTTATTTTTCTATCTACTTCATTTTAATCCAGATAAACTTTTGCAGAAATACGAGGGCTGTCCCAGAAGTATCCGAACTAACAAAGAAAACACAAAAATTTTGGGAAAAAACATCTTCATTTCTCTACATAGTCTCCTTTCAACTCGATATACTTTTCCCAACAATGTTCAATAGCTTTGATACCCTGTTTATTTTTTTTATTTTATTTATTTATTTGCTAAGCTGTATGCAGGTTAGTATGACGTATTCAGCCCTGGCTCTTTGCCAGTCATACTCATATTTTACAGTAATTTCTTATTCCTAATTTATTACATCATTTTACTTTGTTGTTTAACTCAATTTACTGTACATACCCATTTATTTTTAACTTTATATAAAAATTACCCAATCTTATTACTATCTTTTTGAAACATTTCCACTAGCACTATATTTCTATCTTTCTTGAACCATTTCTTATTAACATACTGTTTTCTCCAAACTTCCGTCCCTTGACATTTAAATATTATATGTTCCATATTTTCACTTTCACCATATATAGGACACTGATCCATGTTTAGAGTGAGAACCGTCGAGTTCTGCAAAATAGCTATCAACTGTAAACTCCACCTCTTCATTGTTGGCAAATCTTTTACCATCAAGCCATTTCTTCAACTTTGGAAACAGAAAATAATCAAAGGGGTCTAAGTCTGGCAAACAGATGCATGAGGAAGCAATTCGAACTTTAACTCAATGATTTTGGCCATGGTGATAATGGATGTGTGAACTGGTGCACTGTCTTGATGAAACAGAACTTTCTTTTTTGCTAAATGCGGCTGTTTTTGCTTGATTTCATTATTCAAATGCTGCAATAAGTTTGCATAATACTTGCCATTGATTGCTTTTCCTTTTTGAAGATAATCAATGAAAATTGTTCCACATGCATCCCAAAAAACTGACACCATGACCTTGCCTGCAGATGGAACTGTCTTTGCCTTCTTTGGAGCCGATTCTCCCCTTTCAATCCACTGTTCTGACTGTTCCTTCATCTCAGGTGTGAAGTGATGGACCCATGTTTCATCCATGGTTATGAATCAATGCAGAAACTTGGCTTTATTGCAGCGAAACATTGCCAAACACTCGACTAAAACATCCTCACGACGCTGCTTTTGTTCCACTGTGAGTAAACATCCAACTTGCGCACAGCTTTCTCATGTCTAAATTTTAGTTAGCATGCAATGTACATCACTTTTTGAAATGCCTACAATGTCTGCTAGCTCGCACACTTTCAGTCAATAGTCATCCAATACCATTTTGTGGATTTTCTTCACAATTTTTGGCATGATCACCTCATTTGGTCGACCACTGCGATGTTCGTCTTCAGCTGGTACAGCCTCACTTAAACTCTGCCACCCAATTATTTTACTGTTGTAAACGAAGGAGCAGACTCCCCCAGAGTAGAATCTAGCTCAGCCTTTAATATTAGTTGGACTAAGACCTTTCAAGTTAAAGTATTGTATCACATAACAATGGCCAGTTTTATCCATGTTTACAAATTCGCTGAGAAAGTTCACTATTAATGGTTGCCAAATAATTAATAAACAACGTAACATCATGAAACTTCAAACTTAAGCTTTATAAGGGTGGTACTTTCTACCATAGTCATTTGTTTAAAACAACTGCTATATATACGTCAGGTCGGGTACTTCTGGGACTGCCCTGGTAGCTACATCACATATTTCATTAGGATACAAAAATAGCAGTGATAGTCAAGTGTTTAAGAACTGGACATTATACGCTGGCTTTAAATTCCAGACTGTTTCCATCCAATAGCCAGAAACAATTGAACTGATGGGGCTTAAAAAGAGTGACAAAGTATTGAACAAATTGAACCATTAATAATGGATATCTCACAAAGCTGATGCCACAAAAAAAATTATTTGAAATAAATTGTGTTTTTTAAAGACATCTACACTTTTTGTGTAGTTCGTTTTCATCTATCACTTAACATTTACCAATTATACAAGATTATACAAATGCCGCCAATAAGATCAATGTAGTTAAAGGCGGGGTATAAATAGAACTAAAAAAAGATTATACAAAATTCCTTCAGAATAAAGAGAACTTCACAAGCTATTCCCAGAAAATTCAAACTATCCATTTTATTTGTGATGTAAATATCTTTACAGATATAGGGAATGCTCTGCAGCAACATTACCAGTGAAATTTCAGAAAAAGATGATCCATCCACTTTGAATGTCCATATATGTTATAAAAAGCATTGCTTATTTACTCTTGTGCTAGTTCTACAAATTTAAATATTGGTATGCAGTTAATGAATGATAATGATGATAATATTAATAATTTATCAAAGTACTAAGACATTACATGTCTCGCACAATCCACTGAAATTGGTCCTGGGCACTATTTAGGTGGCTGACCCAGCTTATATTACAAATTGCATTATACATTACTACTTTAGTTCTTATTTATACACTCATAAATTGTTCCTTTCCTCTTTTAACCGTCCATTTCCATTTATTTTTTTACTTTTTCTAAATATTACACTAAGCTCTTACAGTGTTTGTCTAAAATAATATTTATGTCAATTTTCATACTTATTCTCATTCATACACTTTCTTTCTCTAAACTTCACTCTCCTTGCATTCAAATACTATATGTTGTAAGCTTCTTTTCCCCCACATAATGAAAATTCACCTTGTGGATAGACATTTTGTTGACCTTTTAACCTCCAAATTCCTGCTCTTAGCTATGCTATCCTCCCGCTTTCTTCTTTATTGGTGTTGTCTATATATATGCCTCTCTCTAATACAACTGTTTTTCACTGAAACATAGAACACTAGTCTAATGACCTCTTCTCTGTAAGTTGACTGAATAATTTTTGTATCTCAATATCTTCCTGTTCTTCTTGTGCCTTTCCAAAAACATTTATTTTATTATTGTTTCTCTTTTTCTCCAAATATTTCCCAAGCCATTAAGTTATTTCTTAAACAGCTTATCCAACCTATATTTGTAGACTTGTTTCTTAGGATTTTAAAACTTTGACAAATTATCATCATGTAAATTCAAGATCCTATATCAATATTTCAAAGCTGTCTCCATGATCAATCCTTTCCTTGCTATTCTTCCCATTCCAATTTGAGCAACTTCATTAGCTAGTGCTATTAAAAACCCAAGAACTTCCTTGCAAAACATCCTAAGTACTAAATCCATAATTTTGCACTCATTTTCATGTCCCCATATTTCAGTGCCATATAACATTTCGCCTTCAACCACCGAGTTATATACCCTTTCCAACCAATTCCCTCCATCTCTGGCATTTTATATAAACATCCTCTCATAGCCATCATTGCTACTGATTTCTCGTTTCTCCTGTTTTTCTCCTCCATCAATTTGAATTCCTAGGTAAGTGCAATCACACACCACTTTATGCTCATTACTTCCTTTCTTCATTTCTCATATTTACTCAATGTACCTCCTTTCTTATATACTACAATTTGTGTTTTTTTTCTCTATTTATATACTCTCCATTCTGAAGAGTACTTGTCTATTTCTTAGAAAGAAAATATTAAAGCAATTTACAGTAACAGAACCCACTAGCAAATATTCTGCAAAAAGCAGACCAGAGATCTGCACATTATTTATTACACGTAGGGATTATTACTCTTGCTTATATTTTGTAGCATGTTGTCAATAAATAATTAAATAAAACTGGACGGACAGAAGAATGGATATAATAATACCTCGGATTTTAGGCTAAATGCCTCTGTTTATGTGTAAGAATAAATTAAAACTAGTTAAATATCTTCCTGTTTCCTATAAAGCATAAATTTATGGAAGGGGTTTTGTAGTGCCTAAAATGTCTATTTTACATCACTGACACCTATTTTAAGGTCTTAGAGCCTAAAAGTGCTTATTTTACCATATGTATTGTTTCATTAACTTTTTCTTTTTCATGCAGCAATGAAAGATCAGGTATTTATATCATGGGGTTGGTTTGATTCAAAAACTTTGTAAGAGTTTGGTTGTAGGAATCAATCATTCTGGGTAAAATACTGGTTTATTTTATTAGATTCATTCCTTTTGTAGAAAGAGAAACAAAATACTTGCACACTCTAGGTCCCTTTGTCATCCTTCACTATTGGTCGATGACTGCAGTACAGCAGAAACCCCTTTCAAATGGCATATTTTCCATTGTTATGCGATTTGTCCCCTTCATTAACTATTTATATGCACACATTTGCAAGATTTTTCCATGCTTTTTCTGTTGCTTTTCCAACGTATTTCATATAGTTCTTTCACACACTGCTTAACTACATATGGTGTTGTGGTAGCTCCAAGTCAGCAGTAGGACATTTATGCCACAATATGTTTGTTTATAGTGCATTTCCACTATGATCTATTCAGTTAGTTTGAAGGTGTTTTTTCAACTTTATAAGCTATTATGTATTATCAGCCATAAATTCATAATTTGACACAAAATCTTTCTAGCCATTACAATTTAGGATATTTACTTTTTTTTATTGTTGTGTAGTTTTTAATGCTCGCAAATTAATTGCATCTTTAAACTTTTAGAAAGTGAAAATACATTTTAGGTGGATTTAAAATTTAGCTTGTGGAAACTGTATTTTTTGGTACTTAAGACTGTTTTGAATGTCTATTTTAATAATTTGAGAGCCTATTTTGGGTGCCTAAAAATTGGATTTTAAGGGCCTAAAAATCTGAGGTCAAATCCATATACTTTCCGCAACATTGCTAGAAAAAATTGAATTAAAAAAATCACAAAGTAATGAAACCTTAAAACCAAAGAATATCTTGGAAATGGTTCATGCCACCAAAAAAAAAGTGTGATAAATTTGAATTTTATACAGATATACATATTTTGTGTACTATGTTTTGTCTATTATGGTTTACCCATTAGACATAATTGTACAAACTCCCTTCCAAATGAAGAGGCTATTCTCAAAACCCAAAAACTTAAGATTAACATTTTGTTTGTCATGCAAATATCCTAAATGTGTGGTAAGTAAATCAAAATCGTTGAGAGCCATTTCTGAGAAAATAAAAAATATCAAATGTTTTTCCATGTAAATGGTAATTTGGGATGGGGGGATTGAAATACTGAAATTGTCGTGACCCTGCACTTATCCGCCATATCCGGCCGTTTTCTGATTACCTTCTGAACAAGAAAGTGCTCCCACAACTTGACTACCCATGATCTCTAATCATACGACCACATGATTGCCCCCACCGCTATTTAATTTCTCAGCTGTATTCCTTTCACATGGAAACTATCCTTTTCTTATCCCAATCCTTTAAAATAAAATAAACTGTATTCCTTTCACATGCAAACTATTCTCTCCTTGCCCCATTCCTTTAAAATAAAATGAACTGTATTCCCTCCACGTGCAAACTATCCTTCCCTTGCCCCATTGCTTTAAAATAAGCAAATTACAATGTATTCCTTTCATGTGCAAACTTTTCTTTCCTTGACCCTTCCCTTTAAAACAATGCATTGTTTAACAAAAGGGAAGTCTCAAACAACGTGAACAATGATAAATCTATCATAATGTTGCAAATTTAGATTCCGTTTTCTCCCTCTACTATGGTTAAGGCTCCCGGCAGGTAAGCACAGCATCCCAACAATTTTACTACTGCCTTACTATTTTCACTATTAGGGATCTTCTTCATAATCTCTGTCTTGCATCTTTGGAAGGTACTAAACCAAACAATTTAGTGGCTTATATATTGCACAAAACTATAGTATAACAACTTAGTAAAATCCCACGGTCTACGGACTGCGCCAGTATTCGGGAGGAATAAATCACCCCCACTCTACTTGTCTTTTGCCTTTTGCTATTGAGTTATCCGATGAGGTGTCTTAAAGAAGAAATGGGCTGATATGCGGGAAACAAGTGTCACATTACTGTTGTGAACACAGCAATTTTATAGTGTAGAAAAATTTAATTGGCTCTTGTTTACATTGTGATAACTCAAAAACTAAAATCCTTTTACCAGTTCTGTAAGAGGTATGTTAAAGGGCACAGTTTCAAGATGATGATGTGTGATTGGTCTCCCCTATTAAATTTAAAGCCGCTAGTTTTCTTTGCAAAACTTCAATTGAAATAATTTGTATTATGAAAATCAATCAAGGAATTTTTTTTCTTGAAGAGAGAGATGGGGGAATGAAGCCTATGAAATGCCCTAAAAAGTGTGAATTAGCTTTTGGAAGGCATCCCATGATAATGCCGCATGTATGTGAAATGCTATCACTAGTTATGTGCAAACATTTGTTTTTGCACTCGTTACAACTTGCTCTTTGCGTGGCCCGCCTGTCACAGCAATTTACTTACTCAGCATTTTTGTTGCAATGTTCTTGTATCTTTAGTGTTGCATCTACAGTTGGATAGTTACAGCAGTGGTATGATAAACTATTTTGTGAGAATATACGAAATTATGGCGTGTGGTGCTTAAGCAGCGACTCGGAGGCATAGTAGGCGACTGGGTATACCGGCGATGTCCGCCCAAGTCAGAGAGGGGGCATACATGACCAGGTGAGTTACCCCTCCCAAGGTTTTTTTCTAAGTTGCTGAACTATAGCATAGGTACAGCATGTGTTAAACCGAGAACCTCCAACCCGCTTCGGTCCAGTGACGTTTTATCAGATTATATGAAACGTTTGGTATTTCAGGAACCTGATAAGGGTAAAATGTCAAAGATTACCTAACCTCAACACACTCTCCTGGTTTCCAAATGTATAATCTGTTCCACGTGGAAAAACAAAGTTATGAGGTAAGTAGTTGGAATTTCGTTTTAGTTGATCATAATCTGCTGTCTTCTTTTCAACCTATCGTTGGCAATCCATGGGTTTATTCCTGACATTTCAAAACACAAGGTCAAAACCACAGATATATATGATAGATTAGTAATATCTCATTCCTATTCATTTGTCGCAAGAGAAGATGCGCGCGGCCGCCATACTTTGTCACAATAGTTTTGAAAGCAGTATGCCTAAGGTAGAAATTAAATGTGCACAAAAAAAAAAAAAAAAATCTGGTGTGAATTGTTAAATTAATCAGTAAATTTATGTTGTGATTTTCTAAACAGTGTAACACTCGTGTGTGGTGTTTGAGTGCAATTTCTCTTATAGAAAAAGGAAAAGACAAGGAGAATAAGATGTTTCAATGTTCATATTCATTTATTGCATCCTAAAGATATATACACACGTAGTAAAATTGTCAAGGTTAAAAGCAATAACATAACAGAAAATTACAAACATTACCAAATTGAACAATAAAAAAATAATCAACCAAGGTTACTTTGTCTCTTTCTCTCTCTCACTAAATTACAGTAGGACTTTTAAACCAGTACCAAAGCCCAATGCATGAAACCTCTTAAGTGCACTACATCATCAGTAGTATAAATATAGTGTTCACTCATTTAATTCATATGATTAAATCCCTTTATATTCATCAATACCTCATCTTCTTTTATTACAAATAATTCCTATATATTTACATATTCTAACATTGAATAAAAGGACTGACCCAAAAGATAGGACTTGAGCTTCTTTTTGAACAGATTTATATTTTCTATGCTTTCCAGGCTTGTGGGTAACTTGTATAATTTAATACCATTGTGATATACACTCCTTTTCGATAGATTTGTCTTGCAATATTGTACATGTAGATTTTCATTCTGCCTTGTACGGTGACAATGAATCTCTTCATTATGGCAACTCATGTTTTATTACTCGGATATAATAGATAACTTTTAATGGATACATCTAGCTACAGTCATGATCCTTAATTTGTTTTACAATTCTCTGCAGGAAAATCTACTTGATTCATCAGCAGCATCCTTATAGCTCTGTTTTGTATCCGAAATACTTATTCTGATTCTGGATATGCACACCAGAACATTATTCCATACCTTATATGACTATGGAAGTCAGTGTGTTTATTTTACTTTAAAGTACTACAGTTACTTTTCAACGGTATATTTTATGAAATATGTTACAACTATTCAACAGAACGATTCTGTATTGCCAATTTAGGTTTCCAACTCGGAAAGACCAGAGACAAGACGCAGAAAAAGTTTGGCAGCTCATTCCGGGTCCTACTGTGTGCTCCAAGCATTTTCCATCTGAGGATTTGGACCTAACGCACTTTAAAATGGCGTCAGAATAGTGCATAGAATTTCAAGGCAATAAGGGTTCTAACCATACCAGGTTTTCAAGTGTGCATTCCTATTTTTGCTTTATTAGTTTTTATCTAATGTATATAGATTTATTTATAACTAGTTATCGTGCTTGCACTTTACACCTTTACGTGTTTCTTCTGTAAGAAACAGCTTGCTAGTAACTCATGTATAGCTGCTATTGCGAGAAAAAATTAGTACCAAATTACATGCTTGTGGACCAGAACCGTGAGGATAGGAGGATAGGAAGCGTCTTCCTCGGAATCTGAATAGCGCAATATTCAGTGACCGAAATTCCTTATTAACAGTATTACACATTCAACGAAAGCTTTAATCCAATTCAGTAAGATATATCATAGGCATTTGTTACATACAGAATTTTTTACTAAGTAATAGCAGCTATAAATTTTAAGTTATGACTTTGTGACGATGTTTGGCTTAGTGATATCAATTTATCAATAATAACGTCTGAAAGGACAAAAAATATGGTTGTATTAAATATGCGTTTCAATAGCAATCTCTGTGCTTCCATTTTCCATTGTTCTGTACTTTACAAAGAAATTGGAAAAACAATGCGTTTGAGGGATAACATATATGGCGTATAACGCAGAGCATAGTGACACAAGATGGCTGCTGAATGCAAGACTGGCTTCAACGAAGCAGGTAGCATTGAAACCCTGTGGTAAAAATACAATGAACATGTTCTTAATTGAACGTTCCATTTCATTAGCTCCATTCGGACAGCTGGAGATAGACACGTGGAAGAATATATTACAATAGGAGGAGAAACCGCTGGATCTCTTGCATAGCTATTGCCATCTTGTACATGGAGATATATTACATATTCCCAGTGCCCAATTGATGCCTGTACATAATTTGAAGCGATTGAATAATATAATACAGGTTTTAGGTATTTCCAACCCGACATATTCCTACAACCCGATTATTCAACCTAATGTTCTAGACATTGATCTATACAGAAGCAAAGCAGCACTGAATTATACACTACTGAAGATCTCGCCTCCGATCACAACCCATTTGTAATAAACCAAATACCAGAACATACATAAACTACCATAGTTCCACCACTCTTATTTTACCTCAAACTGGGCTCTTTTCAGAGAATATCTAAATAATTCTCTGCCAGAAAGTCCACAAATTAAATCATCGGAAGAGCTCAATGCGGTGGCAGAAACAGTCAATAATAACACAATAACAGCTGCCATAAAACATCTACAACAGTAAAACATTTAGTTCAACAAGCACCTCTTCCAAACAGAATTATGGAGATGAGATGAGAAAAGAAGAGTGAGAAAAATGCGAAAAGGACACGCGCTGCAGAACATAAACAAGAGTTCAACAGATCAAATAATGAAGTCCATAAAACCGTCTTCACAAATTTCCTCGACAAAATACTAAATATATAAACGAAGCCTACACCTCAAATATATGGAAAATCACACGTAAACTAACTAAACCGCTCACCACCAATATATGTAAACCAATACAAACTGCAACAAGACCTGTGTACACGGACACAGAAAAATCTGTTGCCATAGCTGAGCATCTACGAAATCAATTTAAGGCTGCAAAGGGAGTTTCGAAACCCTCGTGCATTTACAGTGAAATAGATCAGGAGGTCAAAACATTTCTTAGTAGGGATCCTGTAACGAAATTACGAATAACATCCGCATCGAAAAAAAAAGGAATCTTAAAGAAGCCATTGTCCAGAAAATCACCTACAAAGAAATGAAATAACAAACAATGCAATAAAAAATCTTCCGTAAAAATGCTTGACCAAATATAGTTATGCTCTTTAACAGCGGCTTAAAAGTACACCATTTTCCTGATTATTGGAAACATGCTGTTATAATCGCGTTACCAAAAGCGCCCAAAAATCTGAAGTTTCCAGAGAACAGACGACCGATTAGCCGTTTTTCAGTATAAGAAAGTTATTCGAAAGAGTGGTTCTTAGAATTTAGAAAGCAATTCCTCATCACCAAATGGCTTTTTGACCTGGGTTCTCAACTTCGCATCAAGTACCTCAACGGATAGAAACAATTACTCAGACATTCAACTACTGGAGATTCACGCCAGCAATTTTCTTGGATGTGGCTAAAACTTACGATTCAGTATATCGTGCCGGTTTAATTCGTAAATCAACGCATAACAACTTCCGGATGCACCAGTATAACTGCTAGATTCATACCTGGACACAAGCACTTATTAAATAAGGGAAGGATCATTCCCTTTCACCAACATACACAACAAATACCGGACCTCCTCAGGGATCTGTCATCGGACCTGTACCCTACAACATCTTCAATTCGTATATGCCTATAACTACAGGAACAAACGTCCTGTATGCAGACGCTACAGTTTTGTTTTCAGCAGACATGATCCTATAAGAGCCGTTAGAATATTGCAAAGTCACACACACACGTATATATATATGAAAACTGGGCCAGGCCTTAGAAGATAAATTTAAACACAGAAAAAACAAAGCGTCGGCTTTATAAAATTTTCACCCAAAAGAATAAGTACACCAAAGGTCAGAAATAAGAAACTGCCTTACAGTAGTCAATTCAAATATCTTGGAGTGACATTAGATCAACGTTTATTATGGCATAAAGATGTGCAACAAAACAAACGGGAGAACAATAGCCAGGACAATGCATCTTTATCCACTACCCGTCAGGATGTATATCAATAAAAATGAAATTACAGCTCTTCAAAACTCTGATTCTACTAAAACTAGTTTACGTGGCTCCAGCATGGGCATATGTTGATGATTCAACCCTCAATCCATTACATGTTGCACAAAATACGGCTTTAAGTACAATTTATGGCGGCGACTGGTACACCACTACTGAACAAATCCACGAGGACTTGTCTGTACGCTGCTTGCGGAAATATATTTCACAACATATACAAAACTTCTAATGCCCTGTTCAATTGGGTCGAAATGCATTAGTAAGACAACTTTGATGAATGTATTGTTCTTCAATTTGCAGTTTGTATATTAAGCCCCACGCTTGGGCGCCAATTTGAGGAATGAAATTGATGTTCTTCAATTTGCTCACGTAAAATATGTTTATTACGTAATATTTGCAAAAGTGTTGTTACGTAATTATTAAGCTCCACGTTGAGGAACGCACTTTGAAAATGTTATTGAGCCTCGTTGTATTTGTTGCCAACTTTGGAAAAGTTATTTAGCTGGATGCTAGATATGAGATGTGAGAATCCCCGCATATGTGCGTCACTTTAAAATGTATTTAGGTTACGTAATGAAGATACGCTTTGATGTTGTTTGATGCTTGGGACGCCAAAAACTTTATAGTGAAGATGATGCTTGCTTTACGTAATATTATTAAAGTTATTTGCCTCGGCTGCTTTCAGTCGCACTATAGAAACACAAGTTCTTGTAAGGTTCTGATAAGACAAGAATTAAAATACGTCATCAATTTACTTTTTAATTTCACTTCTTTTTATTTCTCTTTATACTTGCACATTTATAAACAAAACACTTTATAAACGAAAAACTGTGAGCACTATATGTATATATTCTAGCGGAGAACACAATTTTTACCATCCGTACTTTATAACATCTTGCCCGCGACTTTTGCGTCTACTCTGTATAACATCTTGCCCGCGACTGACTGAATCCAACGGTAAAAACCTTGAAGCTTCGGTAATGCCAGTCTCTTATTGGCTAATTCTAGTCCAATAGAATTTAAGTATTCAAACTAAAAGTTTTCTTTACTTTTGATTGGCTAATTCGAAACTGTAAGCGAAATTACGTTATTACCGATCTTTTCATAACCAGTATTTTTTAAATCTCCAGACACATTATTGTCACCAAAATTACTTTTTACCTCATTATTAACATCCTAAAGCATATTATTCTCACAGTTTTTTTACTATTAGAGTATATAAACATTTACATATCACTAATAAATACGTTTACAATAAAAATAAGTATTTACAATGACTTTACATACAATATAAATAACAATTATATACACACTGCTTTCAAGGTGGGCTGCTATTAAATTTAATTAAAATAAAACACAATTAATATCATTTAGGCATTAAAATACTGCCTCAAATTGCACCCTTTTAGAAATATTTAAAATTTACTCTTTTTGTTTTGTGCTCTTAAATTTTCAAATATTTTCTAAAAGTCTCGTGAAAGAAAGAAACATAAATTCTATTTTGCACTTCCTATCCTTCACTTTCACTTTTTCTGCAACGCTGGTTTTTCACAACACTCGTGTATAGCTGAACACTTCCTATTCTCTTGTATAGCTCTTTTCAAGGTTATTGACATTGTATAAGATTAATGACCTGAGCTAAGTTTGCTCATTCACTATCACTTTCACTAGTAAACACTTTATATGCTTTACATTTTTACATACAATTATACATGTTAACATTTGTTACCCTTTGTTTGTAATTTGATTCCTAAATTTTAATTTATAATACAAACGTAATTGCTACTTAGATATTCTACTAACAATGGATTTTTTATTTAGTTCTCTGTTTCTAAACTTTCTTTTGTATTTATTACTTGCTATATTTAGTAAAACAAAAATATTATTATTTACAATTTTAACGGACATTGACTCTTCCTTTTATGTTCCAAATACATTATTTTGTTTTTCTCTTGTGTCACACATAACCTGTAAATATTACTTCCCTTTGTTTTTGTTTCTCAGATTGTTTACATTTATTTTCTCTCTCTTTTTGTTAAATACATAACCTAAATACTTTATTTTCTTTTTCTTTCTCAGACTCTTTACATTTATTCTCTGTTTCTTTTTGTGAAACACATACCCTACATACTTTACTTTCTTTCTCTTTTTGTTTCTCAGACTGTTTACATTTATTTTCTCTTTCTTTTTATAAACATATATCCTACATACTTTACTTTTTTCTCTTTTTGTTTCTCAGACTATTTACATTTATTTTCTCTTTCTTTTTATGCCATATGTAATCTACATATTTTACTTTCCCTTTCTTTTTGTTCTTACGCCATAGACTTTTTTAGCTTTGGCCTAGTTTTATGTTGCACATTTGTGTTTGACATTAAATTTGATACATTCTTTTGTTTATGTGTGTCATTCATGTTGTGTCTTTGAGATGCTGATGCTATGGAAAAAGCAATTGCATCTCTTGTTTTGTTTGTTAACAAATGTGATACATCTCTTTCTGTATTTGCATTACTGACATGCATTTGGTTAGCATTTACAGAACTATTTGTACTTGCATTTACCCTTGGTACATTTGTATTTAAATTTTCAAAGCTATTTCTAAGCTTATCAATTTCCTTACTACTTTATTGTACTTTATCTTTTATTTCGGCTATCATTGACCTCACTTGTCCTTGCCCTGTATTTGCATCTTTAACTGCAGATTCATTTGTTTTTACCATTTCATGCATTTTACTAATTTCCCCAGTTAAATCTACCTGTACTTGTACTAGGTCTGCATTAATATTTTCTACCATTGTTTTCAATTCTTCACCTTGTTTATCTAATTTATAACAAATACTCTGTTAATTAATTAAAATAAAACACAATTAATATCATTTAGGCATTAAAATACTGCCTCAACTTGAAAGTGCAATTACATAAAGTACAAGACACCAAAGACTGCCTTATAACACTGATTTCTCCATTAGCCTGTCCAAAAAGCTTAGGATGGTGTCTTAAATGGCCTTCATAAGCTTAGTAGAATCGCGGATATGTATAGAATGTATAGTCAAGGACTGCTTGTCAATTCATACTATTGTGAGCGTAAGATGCATGTTTTATATATTTATATATATATATATATATATATATATATATATATATATATATCCGGGTGAGTTTTCGCATCCTACGGATTGAGAAATTATGCAGTCCCGTCGATGTTCAGGTTATGCTGTAAACACTGTCCACTGCATCGCGTCGTAACAATTTCGGTCAAAATGACTGCTTGGCACCGCTGGGTGTGTAGTAATTTGCACTCATAGCATAACAGTGTGTTCGTTGGCCGTCAGTGGCGAAGGTCTCAGGTTCAAATACTGCCACTTGAAGGTACTTTTTATGTTTAGTAAACTTAACGCGAACTGGTTGTTTGGCATAGAAGTGACATTTCAACTAATTAGCTTAATTATGTGAATTTCATTAAAACACAAGTTGTTACTTGTTAGAATATGCTTTAACTGATATAAATAAATGCAAGAAATTAATAAAAAAAACTCATTTATTCACAGGCGTGGTTTGAGCTTCCGACCTTCAACCTGAATTTTCCGCTTGTTAATCTTTGCGCTACTAGAGCATGTCAATAACGAGCACCACCGTAGCCCTAATCTGCGGGCTGGTGAATGCAGTGTCAGCACCTGCATTTCGCATCGCCTGTTAAAGTACACGGTTACCTAGTTATGAATCCGCAGAATGAGGAGAGTCACGCGGCATGTGTATCTATATATACTTTCCTCCATGACAGACGTGAGCAAAGGTTTGTCGTTTTCCGTGGTGTAGTGGGTACCACGCTAGCCTCTAGTTCCGGGATCGCAGGATCAAACCCGGCGGAGGGCGATGGATCTTTTCGGGCGTAAAAAGGCTTAGCATTGCTTCCTTCGGAAGGAAAGCAAAGATGGTGGTCCCGTGTCGTATATTTACGGCACGTAAAAGGGCCTCGAGCCAGATAAAGAGGTCTCTAAACAAAATCTCCAGTCTTTCACGCCCAATATAGATCACAAGATCACAAGATCCTTTCACGCCAAGGATCACAACAGTTATAGAGCGTGTCCATAAATAAAACTCAATTCAATTTATATGCAAAGGTTAGTAGCATCACCTAGGGAAAACACATCTAAATAGCAGTGCTCCAAACTAGCGGGAATTTATTATACTACTTGCTCCTGTACAGAACCCTCTAGATACTATAATAAATTAGAAACTGTGCACAACGTACATAAGAGTGTTAGTTCTCAGTACAACGCTTCACTGTTGTCTCCAGGCGAATCCTACAGTTTGCTTGTGTGTCCAGGTTTCTCCTCGTACTCAGAGGTCATGAATCGTTGAACCTCCATAATTATTGTTGTATTGTAATTAACTGCCGCTTTACTGTCTTCTTCTTTGTACCAGCTGTTTACCACGTGGCGGCCTATTCTCATGTGGATGCTGTTGTCGTCTTAATTTGCCTCGGCACTCATCGGTTATAAGGATGAGACGGGTGGGAGATCTCATGGGTTAGGTACGTGAAAAATGTCTTATTTGAATTTAAAACACGAGAAATAAATTATAAAAACACTATTTGTTGCGTTGTGGCTAATCACTGTCGCACTGGCACTGAAATTCTAAACATTAACACAAAGTACGCTACATTCCATGCATAATTTGTTTCTTAGACGAACTTACACTACCTGGAAGATAATATTACGGAAGTTAATAGCGAATTACTTCGCCTATGCGCGTCACTAATTGAATCATTTACGCCATTCCCATAAGCATGAAGAACACCACTTTGCTAAAATCATTAACAAACTCTGCATTGTATTTTGGCGCGGACTCCGCTCCTCGACGAACGTGGCTTTTTGCTAACAGACTGAGACTCACTGGGGTACTTAATGTTTCTAGACCCTGCCTTATACAAAAACTCCTTGGTGTTGTTAGAATTATTTCGAATTTTCTCATTGCCTGCCTAGGACCTGTCTCTTCGAAAATTGTTGAAATCAGCAGCTTTCTCCTCAATCCTGATTCGTCGCTACTTAGTCACATGGTTATATACAAAAGCAAAATTCCTGATTTCTATATTGCTCTGAAATTCCTGAAGCGTCGTGCATTTGTGTCTTTCTTGCTCGTAGCTTAAACAAGGAGGTTTTGTTTGGTGACGGTTCTAGTCGACTTTCTCCTCTTGTCTTCGTTTCGCTAAAATCGTAATGGAAGTTTTCCTTTACATTTTATACGAGAATTACGAAAATGTAAATAGCATTAAATAAAATAGACATGATATATATAGATATGGCAGAAGCTGACAGTCGCTAACATACTGCGTAAATTAATATATACATACTAATGGGATGCGGATAATACTGTAACAAGTTTAGTACATATCTTTCACAGAGGGCATTACACCTTTCATACACACAGTCTGGAACTGATTCGTGGAAGCCCTTGATGCAGCATAATTTATGGTGAAAATCGTGCTCAGTAAATCGTGTCATCATGTGACATATATCATATTCTCTATGGATCCATAGTTGTTTCAGCATTGCAGCTATGGAATAAAGTCTTTCCCATATTCTGACTTTCTTCTTGCACAGCCCTCTTAAGAACTCCTGGTATGCTGGCATTATTACTAGAAGTTTCAATCTCGGATCTATATAAAATGTCTCCCTGATTAGTTCGTAGACCAGCCGTGTAAGAGAATATTGAGAGAGAGAGAGAGAGAGAGAGCACTATTTTCAAATATATAGCCTTTAGTTTTTTCAGCTTTTCGAGACTCTTCCTCTTAAAGCGTACCCTTGCTATTTCCAATATTTCCAAGTCATATATGGACAACACTGGATATATTTTCAATTGAACTGCAAAAGTGTTTCGAGAGAAACTTGATAAACTTGATGGCGCTCTTTGCTCTTGTCGCTGCGTTCGTCTGTCGTTTACATGAAAAGTAAACGCATTTCCCAAAGTCTGAAAAGTGACACAAATACTTGAAGCTCTCAACTGAAATAAGCTGATTGTGACCAACAAAGAAGATGCCAATGTTCCTCCTTTTTTAACCCTCCGTCAGGCGCACGCTTTGGTAGAACGCCGTTAGTCGCGCAGGGCCTAGTAGACCCGCGCTATATTTTTGTTGTTATTGTTTGTATTTTTGTATTTTTTCGTTTATTTTCTTTTTTCCTGTTTTTACCTTTATTTAGATTAAGCGTACAAGGCTTTCATTAATAGGTATTATCTTACAACATAAAAATACAAGCTAAAATATGAGTACATATACGTTATAAATTGTATTACAGTAAGTATAAAGAAATACATTGCCATTTCCATGTATACATACAACTTGTAATTTCAAGTGTTCAGTTACTCAGAACCATCTACTATTTCACCCGTGTTTTCCCCGATTAAGCAACTATCGCAAATAATTTTAGCATGTTTGCTCAAACACAGGGGCTTGTTGCATTTCCCACATGCATATTTAGTTTTGCAGTTCATTTTCTCTTTGTTGCTGGGTTCACATCGTTTCCTTTTCAATGCGCATAGTGGTGTATTTGACAATTCATCTACGCCGGATTCTTCAGGTTTATATTTTGTCAAAATTCCTTTCAAATCATCGGATAGATTTGATGCTGTTGCTCTCCTTTGTAGCTGATGCAACAGTAAAGCTAAAGATAGTGATTTCAAATACTCCTGCCTTGTGGAATATTTATTTTGGTTTCCAAGGAAGATAACCCTAGAATTAATACCTGCAATGTTCAAGATATGGTCAAAATTACCATGGGCCACCTTCTCGTTGTTCTGGCTACATTGTATGTAGCACACAATTTATCTACTGCATCAACTCCACATTTAGTGTCGTAATGCAGGATTATTTCAGGCTTTTTCTCAGCACCTTCTGATAACTGTGTGGATGAAACATGTAGACTTGAGAGCAAAACTACTGTTTTACCCTTTTTGGAACATATGAAACAAGTGTTTCATTTTTTGTGAAGCCAAATATGCTTTCGTACTGTCTGCGATCTTTTGGAGAAGTGAAATTAGTGGGTAACTCTTTTTTGTTCTTTCGCACTGTACCGACGAAAGAAAGTTCTTTTGCGCAATTCATTCACCAGCGATACACTGGTAAACCAATTATCTGCAGTAACATTTTGTCCAATGCCAGAGATTGGTTCAGTTAGTCTCAGCACTACAGCCTCTGCCGAGCCAGTTTGCAAATTGGGTCCGTCCGGCTGCTGTCCACAATAAATCTCCATGTTAGTTGTATAAAACAGTTTTGCATCACTCAAACAGAATATCTTTATGCCATACTTGTTTGGCTTGGATGGTATATATTGTCTAAAATCACATCGACCACGAAATGCCGGCAACTGTTCGTCGACAGTGACATTTTGTCCAAGAGAATAATGGTTCTGATAGTTGTTCAGAAACAATGTAAACATTTCTCTAACAACAGCCAATTTATCCAATCTTCGTTGCTCCAGTCTTGAGCTTTTGTCATCAAAGCGAATACAGCGTATTAAAAAACTGAATCGTTTTTCGGACATATTCATTCGGAATAGAGGAATTCCAAGATCGGTTCTCCAAAACTCGTGAATATTCTGACGTCCACCACGAAAAATTCCTGCCAGGTACAATAAGCCTAGGAAAGCTTTTATTTCTATTACATCTGTAGGTCTGCTGTCTCTTTCACAATTAAATTTGTGCTGCACACTGCTAATGTAATTATTTGAGCTTTCAACAATCAAATCAACTATATCTTCGGTAACAAAAACGTTCCAACAATCAATTTCCGTTTTCCCATTTTTGGCAGCTCCTACCACACCAGGAAGTTTGGTCAATATATTGTGAGCCCTTGTCTGTGTTATTTTCAAATGTGTTTTTTTTTCATTTTGTTCCATCTCTTCCTGTGAATAACAACAGAATGTATTGTCAATAATAAGAAGAAGAAAAAGAAGAAGAATTACTATGATACGCATATGATGTTACCTATAAAATACATGTTATCACACAAGCTGCTTTCATCGTCTTCCTCTTCATCCTCATGGTCAGTTTCTGAATCTAAAGATCTCGTTTCGAGTTTATCTTCTGAATCAGAGTCATCTTATTCATATAAGTTGTCATCCACGGGCAAGGCATCATCGCAAAGTAGGCGATGTACTTCTTCCAAATCATTCGGATTTTGTAGATCGTACCTTTTACTCGTATTCATGACGAAGCAGTAACAGCTCCTTGCAATAGTAAAGCAATATTGCACAAAAGCTAATGAGAAACAAATCTGTCAACAATATGTAACGAGAGCAGGCGCGCGGGGCCTGGTTGACCTGTGCGACACGTAACTGCTGATTATTCATTCCTCCAGCCAAACAAATAAACAGATAAGGTTATCGCTGCAGCAAATAATCGCGCAAGGTGTAATGTTAGATGTCCTAGTCAGGCAATTGCATAGGTGCGTTCGTTCGAAAATTATAACATTTATATAATGCCAGGGGTCTCTCAAGCCCCTAGCGACTGACGGAGGGTTAAAAGTCATCAATACCTTCTTTTCTAGGTTCAGTTCTGGCTAACTGACCTTTGCCCAGTACTAGTCATTGATTGAGCGCTGTTTATAGTTCATTTTCTGAAGTCGGTCTAGTGCCATGTCTCTGCATAAATGAGTAGATTTGTGTTATCAAGATATAATTTTCTGGTAATGTAGCAATACAGTATAAATATAGGAAACTCGGCCGAGAAAACCCTAGCCATGGAACACTAGCGCTCCTATCGCAGAGGTAGTTAGCTTTTGTAACAACTGTGTAGAAAATATGAAGAATTTGGTATTAAAGATGGTTTTATCAAGCTTCATACGGTGACAACCTTCAAGGACCGAAAAATGGGTGCAGGGTTTCTTGCCAGAAATATTGTTGGCAAAGGAATGACATTTGTTTCTTTCGATTTCCTCTAGATGACAATTAAGCACCGTTTTAAGGCAGTGATTCTCCACGAGGTTACGTTTACTTAAAACTACTAATATAAAGGCATATTATAGGAATACAATAAGTAAATATCACATACACATATACTCATTAATTAAATCATCCACATTTCCACGAAGGGGTAAAGTAATTATGCTGACCAATTATTTCTTAGTCATTATTACAAATACAATATCAAGTGAAGCTTTGTAGAAACCATTAATGAGTTGCATTTTTATAATTTGTATGTATTCAAACAATTTATACTTTTCTTTCCTACCATCTCATAGTAGGTCACAGACCTTTGAGAATCAATCAGTTTTATTTTGTGTACTCAGAAACGTCCTTCGCTAGTTTCTGGAGCTAAAACAATGCATATCTCAAAACAGATTCAGAATAATAAAAGTAAGGAAAATTATTTATTCAAAACTAAACGTAGCTAAAGTTCAATTATCAGGTAACTTTATTATAGGTCCCTTCATTCTTTCAGCCCACTTCACTTTGACGCGGTATCTTTCGTGTTATCTTATTTGCTGAGCGCCTGTTATTGTATTACTAGTTTGAATTTTGGGTTCTTTGTCCTCCGGTTAACTATTATTACAAGTCCAGCAAATCTCTTGAACAGGGTGTGTAAACGGAAAGGAGTTGTTACTAAAAGATAACACTGATAAAAGAATTTGTTTTTACACTTTTATTGCCGTCACAATTAATTAATTTCACATAATTACTCTTGATACATGCCCGACTGAAACTGTTATATTTTCGAATGTAACTATAATCGCTTATTTGCCGCACATTATTAATTCGCGTATTTCACATTTTTTTAACTAACTTTACGACGCGAGAGATTCTGTAGAACTGCGCGACGTGTAACCGGTGAATGATTCTGTTGAACTGCGCGACGTGTAACCCGCGAATGATTCTGTTGGATTGAGCGTTATCCGTCTCTGGCTTCAGAATTTATACTCCCTCACCCCGATATGCCTAAACATTATAACAGAGCTGCTATTGGTTACTAAAGCGCGCCAACATTATCGTCTATTTTTATATCCAATCAAAATTACGGAACACATATGCTCTAGGGAAGATATTTCCTCCATTTCTAAAGAAAAGCGCGCTACTCTGACGTCGTTTGTTTGTCTTTTATAATTGATAAACAACTCACCTCCTCGCACATTGTTACCCGCTCCTTATTTCCTAACAATGCTTATAATTAACAAACATCTCAAATCATTGTCATGCAATAATGCTAATTTACACTACAATCACTCTGGCATTCACAGTGTTGTGATATAAATACTGCCACAACTTCACTGATTTCGTTTCAGTGTTCTCCAGCAATACATCCCTAGACTAATTTGTACTAATATTTTTAGGTGAAAGATACATAGAGTTAATAATTACAAATATTAATGAGAGTCCATCGGAGACTCTTTCACGATTATTAAAATTACAAATGTATATTATGCAGAAATTTATGTTCTATAAGTGTAATGACATAAAATCATTTAAATATGTTGTGAAACACTAACGATTTGTTATTTATGGCTAAAAAATGTTTGCGGCAAATTTGCGCTTTGAACCTTTATTAAATAAGCCCCGAGTTTTTTTTAAATAATCACATACGTTTTCTTAAGATTTTCTAAGCTTCGACAGATTCTTAGCATCGTATTTTCTCCGGAATATGCGTTGGCGACAAAACAATTGTGTTAAAATTAAAGTTTATTCGGCTATACTGAAAAAATATGAATGATTATATATTGCACATAAAGCCATTATTATTATTATTATTATTATTATTATTATTATTATTATTATTATTATTATTATTATTATTATTATTGGAGTTGATACTCTTCCCACTAATGTAGGCCTAAATGTAAGCTAATGTAAACAATTATACTGTGTGGCTTGTAACGGTTAAATCAATCCATACTTGAAATGCAAAGGCTTGCATTCATATTTGTGATCTGCATTGTATAAATTGGTTATTTATTTCTCTTTTAATAGAAATCGCGTCGCGTGTCACAGCATTATTTCCATTTAGTTAAATCAGCTGAAAGTCCAGACCATTACCCCTGACGGTGACATCACGCGTCGCCGGCCATTCACATCTTAAATCATCCGAGTTTCCTGTATTGGCACTGCATAGTATTTGGCTGTATATATTATGAATAGCAATGGGCTTAATGGATCTCCTTGCAGGACTCCCACCTTCTGATATATTAGGTTAGATCTATCATGGGTTTACTGGGTATTATAAACTGGCGTATTCTCTTTCCTGATGGAGTCCCTGAATGTATTTGTACTATTGCTGTTAGGATCGCTCGATCACACTATAAAGTCATGAAAACTGCCATTGCTGTGTATAATGGAAGTCTCAAGGTGAAATATTAATTACAAATTGAAGCTACGTTGTGAAGCATAAAGAAAGAAAAATCGAGAGTATATTTGTGCTTGTTTCATAAATTTTTGGTGTTGTGATGTATGATGGACCCAACATTAAGTGACATATTTGGAGGTTAAAGTAGCTGGTATACATTGCTAATAAACTGCATGAATAAAATGAATGTTATGAAGAAATCAGGTTATGTCGGTTTTATTTTAACATGATTAACCCTGTTCGAAAATGCTGAATTCAGTGATTTATAATGGATCGATATGCCACATTTGGATGTTAAACCTTGTAAACGTTAATTAAAACCATAAGTTTTAACACCATATACAGCAATAAAATATTAATAAATTGAAAACCGTATTTTGTAATCACTGAATAATTAGCATAACATTGAGTTTTATTTATGGACGCTTTTTAACTGCTGTTGTCCTTAGCGTCCCATTTTATATTGGGCGTGAAAGACCAGTAATTTTACTCAGAGGTCTCTTTATCAGGTTTGAGGTTCTTTTACGTGCCGTAAATCTACGACACGGGACCACTGGCTTTACTTCCCTTCCGAAGAAAGCTATGCTAAGGATATTTATGCCCGAAAAAATCCATCGTCCTTCGCCGGGTTTGAACCCGCGACCTCGGGAACTAGAAGCTAGCATGCTAACCACTACACCACGGAGGGCAACGAATAATTAGCATACCTATTAACCCGTCCCGTGATTGGAAGAAAAATTAACGAATTTACATCGCAAAAAAAATCCATCGCCCTCCGCCGGGCTTGAACCCGCGATCTCAAACTTGACTTGCAGAGTCGACAGAGTCAACATATGAAAACATTTTGGTGATCATTTTTATAGTTTTAAACCTGGATATTCTAAGGTGTACTTATTTTCAGAACATCTTGCTCTATGATACATTTGCTGCAAGTTTTATCATTCCCTTACGGTAAGACACACATTAATTCATTTAATAAAGCATGACTCACATTCAGAAATAGTATGATTATTTCCACATGCCAGATACTTTCTTGAATGCTTGCAAAATGTTGCTGGATTGCCAAATTGCAAACAGTGCTTTGATTATACATTTATCTGCTTGACAGGAGGAACGAAGAAGAAAAAACTCACTGGATAATATCTGGACTCTAAAAGTTAATAATACTGACTGATTGGGAATGTATTTAGCATTACCTTGTTCACCAGTTACTTTACATTGGAATCTATGCGCATTTATTATTTCACACCCAGCATCTGTCCTGGACATTTCTTGAATTTCTTCTTCAGGAAAAGCAGTGTTCACTCCTCATAATTCCTTTAGCTATTGTGTTATAGAATGGGATGAAATACTTGCCATTAAAGATTTTATCAAAGTCAGAAGAGAGAAACTTGTTCGCCTCAGAGAAAGAGTAAAAGAATTACTCAAATTTGTTTCTACAAGCATATTTTATAGACTGAACCTTAAAGTTGTTCTAAAACAACATTTTACCATATTTCATAGTGTGCCTCCTACTTAAATTGTCATTCTTATGAATTATATTTACAAACACTGGGCCAGAGCCTCTGTAGTTATACATGTATTTGAGATTTGTTTTTATTGGTTGAAAAGTGACTTTGTTTATCTTTTCCCCTTGTTTAACAATTTTCTCTACAGTTTACATAACTACTATAACAAATGACTATCGAATTATTTAATAAGGTGTTCAAAATGCTCCCCATTCAAAATCTGCAGGGGGCCAAATCGAGGCGTGTATTCTTGCTGAACACTTTCAATCAGTGCTGGTGGTGTGTCGTTGCATTTTTTCTTGATCCTAATTTTTAATCTTCCATATTAGTAGGCATGTTAATCAAGACGACGTTTGAGGTACTACATGAAAAATAATCAAGTGAGACAGATCTCTTCCCATAGCAACCAAATCTTTTGCATGACACAAATGAGATTTTTTACATTTATCTAAGTTGCTTTAACTTACAATATGGTAATCATGTCGCTACAATATATTGGTAACAGTATTTAAAGTATAAAAAATTAACATTAGTGTAATACAATTTCATATATTTCAGAAAGAGTATGTGTTACGTCATATATCATCATACAAATTAGCATGGGTTCCTTCGGAAGGAAAGTAAAGCCAGTGGTCCCGTGTCGTAGATTTACGGCTCGTAAAAGAATTTCAATTCTGATAAAGAGGCCTCTGAGCAAAATTATTGGTCTTTCACGCCCAATGTAGAATGGGACGCTAAGGACTATAGTAGTTAAAGAGCGTCCATAAATAAAACTCAATTTTAATTTTATACAAATTCATTATTTTCAAGAAATTGAGTAACATTTTACTGTGTGATGGTTTGTTGAGGACTTCTAGAAGGTCCGATAGATTGCATTCTGCTCGCTGCTATTGATGCTGCGGACTCAACAATGGGCAGTCTAGATGCCAACCACTCTTCAGTTTGGCGCATCTCCAGGTCTCTCACCCAAGACATAATTAACATACCTCCAACACACTTCAATTAGCGCATCGCCACCTGACATGGACAAAGCCAAAATGCTAGCTGATGTTTCTCAGAATACATTAAGCCCGCGTACGGCATCCTCCAACCCACAATTCACACTTGAAACTGAATTTCTTACCCGAAATACACGCACTGCACGCGCACATAATAAAATATGCAAAACATCCGCATCGGAAGTCAAATGGTTAATAGACCATCTGCTTAACAAGGAGGTTCCTGGATCTGACAACATACCAATGTCGCATTAAATCACCACGTGCCTCCTGCAATACTAGGATTAGCTCAAATATGCAATTTTTCATTGGACAGTGGGCTCTATCAAAATAATTAGAAAATAGCTAAGGTTTTGCACTTTCCGAAGAAGCAGAAGCATTCAACAAATTCTAACAATTACCGGCCTATAAGCTTATTTAATATCACAGTCAAAGTTTTTGAGAAAATAATTCTCCAAAGGCTTAACGCATTTCTAATTAAACATAATATAATAATCAGTGAACAGTTTGACTTCAGAACCAAAAACATTCAACTACCCTAGAGTTACTTAGAAAAACTGAAAGTATTACCCACGGGTTTAACACTAACAGATCTACTGGCGCTGTTCTTTTAGACATTGAGCGTGCCTTCGACAGGTATGGTATCCTGTCCTTTTCCGCAAAATTATCAATATCAACATAGCAGATTCCATTATTAACTCATAGCTGACTATCTCGATAACATATTCCTTTTATTCCACAGTTAACCACTCCAAATCCACTCCACGTACAATTCATGCAAGTGTACCTCAAGGTAGTCTAATTGGACTTATTCTATTCAACATTTACATTAATGAGATCCCTAAACCTCCCAATATCACTCTGCAGTCATATGCTGATAATACATCCATCATAGCCCAAGATAGCAGAACTGCAACCATTCACAATAGACTACAAATTGCACTCACCACTATACAACGTGACTGGAAAAATGGCGCGTCGAGGTCATTAACAACAAATGTAAGGCCATAATATTCACTAAGCGCCGATCACACAGATATCCCTCCCTCACTCCCTCCTCTCCAACTTCTTGAAGAGAACATTAACTGGACAAACCAGGTTACCTAACTCGGTGTAACTATGGACCAACGGCTAACCTGGAAAGTACACATCAAAATCCCACGGAACAAAGCTTAAGCGCAATTACGCAAACTCTACCCACTACTCAACATTAACAGTGGGCTCAGCCCCAAACTAAGCGCTACCCTCTACAAAGGCCAAATCCAATCACTTATGCTGCACCGTTTTGGGGATACACCGCCCCATCACTCATCAAAACCCTCATCACATTCCAAAACAAAATCTCCGCACCGCAGTCAAGATCTCCCCTATTGCACCAGCCGCCAAACTTCATGATGAACTCAGTATGTACAACATTGAACAATTTATTAAAATGATTACTTTCAATTTATACAATACCGTACCACACAATCACAATCCACTCATCAGGCAACTAGAGAACTACCAAACCGACGACCTTCAACACAAACAACATTTGCATCTCTTCGATCGCTCACTTACCAACAACAACAGCGCTGAGACGCACCTGTCCATTTCTATAACATTACCCTCAATATTAACATGTAATTTCTTCCATTTTCTGAGCTCTTCAAACTCACCGGTAAGATAAACCACAAAATACTCCAACACTCATGGTAAGACATCCAAACCTCCTTAACCACACTTTTGTATCGTATCAGTTAGTCCGTCCACCTACCATCAGCAGGAACTCTTTCATTGGTCCACTACATCAAGACACACTCAATTTGCAAATTCGCCCACCTCACACTCATTTCCTCTGGGTGCTGCTCAGACTGCGGTATTTGCAGACCCGGGATATCCAGCGCAGGTTTGCATGTTTGTATATAAGTCATCATGCTCGTCCGTACTATCCAGGATGCTCAGCGGAACCCGTTGAATAACACATGTACTTCATATCAAGCACTCCTTGCCCTTCCTTGCCTGCTTAGTGTGTATGTGCATGGGGAGGCGAGGTAGGTCCAGCGGATGATCGCCACTGGGGCGGCGGTTGTGGGGCCGACTGCAGACACTCGGGAGTATATGGCACACAGAAGCAGTGTGGCAATAGTTGCATTTAGGATGGGTTGTGTTATTTGGTAAATGAGAATGTGTTAATTTCGTGTGTCCAATCCGTAATCTGGTGATGACAACCTGGTATCCCTGTTTCAATTTGATCAGTGAATATAATTTTTGGAACTCTGTTTGAATTAAATTGAGTTTTATTTACGAACGCTCCTTTAACTGTTGTGATCCTTAGCGTCTCATTCTATATCAGGCGTGAAAGACCAGACATTTTGCTCAGAGGCCTCTTATCAGAGTTGAGGTTCTTTTATGTGCCGTAAATTTACGACACGGACCACCAGCCGTACTTTCTTTCCGAAAGTGGTATACTAATAGCCAGCTCCACGTTTGGAAGCCAATTTGAAGTAGATTTGTTCTTCAATTTGCTTACGTAAATAGAAATTACGTATATTTGCAAAAATGTGCTGTTATGTAATTATTTAGCTCCACGTTGAGGACGCCACTTTGAGAATGTTATTGAGCCTCGTTGTATTTGTTGCCAACTTTGAAAAAACTATTTAGCTGCATGCTGGATATGAGATATGAGAATCCGCACGTATGTGCGTCACTTTGAAAATGTATTTAGGTTGCGTAATGAAGATACACTTTGATGTTTGATGCTTGGGACGCCAAACTTTATAGTGAAGATGATGTTTGTTTTACGTAATATTATTAAAGTTATTTGCCTCGGCTGCTTCAGTCGCACTATAGAACACAAGTTCTTTTTAGGTTGTGATAAGACAAAAATTAAAATAAGTCACAGAATTTACTTTTTAATTTCACTTTCTTTTCATTTCTTTTTATACTTGCACATCTATAAACACAACACTTTATAACAGAAAACTGTGAGCACTTTATATATTCTAGCGGAGAACACAATTTTTACCATCTGTACTCTACAACATCTTACCCGCGACTGATTAAATTCAACGGTAAAACTCTTATAGCTTCGGTAATGTCAGTCTCTTATTGGCTAATTCTAGTCCAATAGAATTTAAGTATTCAAAATAAAACTTTTATTTACTGTTGATTGGCTAATTATAAACTGTAAGTGAAATTACGTTAGTACCGATCATTTCATAACCAGTATTTTTTAAAACTCCAGACACATTATTGTCACCAAAATTACATTATTACCTCATTTATTAACATCCTAAAGCATATTATTCTCACCGTGTTTGCACTATTAGAGTATATAAACATTTATATAATATTAATAAATACGTTTACAATAAAAATAGCATTTACAATGGCTTTACATACAATATAAATAATAATTATATACATATTGTTTTGAAGGAATTTAATTATAATAATACGCAATTAATATCGTTTAGCAATAAAATACTGCCTCAAATTGCCTCCTTTTAAAAATATTTAACATTTACTCTTTGTTTTGTTCTTTTAGATTTTCAAATATTTTCTAAGTCTCCTGAAAGAAAGAAACATAAATTTTATTTTGCACTTCCTATCTTTCACTTTCACTTTCTCGCCTTTTCTTCAATACTGGTTTTTTACAACACTCGTATATAGCTGAACACTTCCTATTCACTTGTGTAGCACTTTTCAAGGTTAATGACCTTGTATAAGATTAATGACCTGAGCTAAGTTTGCTCATTCACTATCACTTTCACTAGTAAAAACGTTATACGCTTTACATTTTTACATACAATTATACATGTTAACATTTGTTACCCTTTGTTTACAATATGTTTCTTAAATTTTAATTTATAATATAAGTGTAATTGCTACTTAGATTTTCTACTAACAATGGATTTTTAATGCTTCTGTTTCTAAACTTTCTTTTGTTATTTATTACTTGCTCTATTTAGTAAAAAATAAAAAGAAATATCTACAATTTTAAATGACATTGATTTTCCTTTTTATGTTGCAAATACGTTATTTTGTTTTTCTCTTGTGCCACACATAATCTGTAAACTTTACTTTCCCTTTCTTTTTGTTTCTCAGATTGTTTACATTTATTCTCTGTTTCTTTTTGTGAAACATATACCCTACATGCTTTACTTTCTTTCTCTTTTTGTTTCTGAGATTGTTTACATTTATTTTCTGTTTCCTTTTATGCCACATATAATCTACATATTTTACTTTCCCTTTCCTTTTGTTCTTACGCCACAGACTTTTTAGCTTTACCCTAATTTTGTGTTGCATAGTTGTGTTTGACATCAAATTTGGTCCATGTACACGTTTGTTCATTGATTCATTCATGTTGTGTGTTTGAGATGTTGATGCTATGGAAAAAAGCAATTACATCTCTTGTTTTGTTCATTAACAATGTTGATACATTTCTCTCTGTATTTACATTACTGACATGCATTTGGTTATCATTTACAGAACTAATTGTACTTGCATTTACCTTTGGTACATTTATATTCACCTTTGGCACTGATACATTTATCTGTATTTGCACAATGTTTACATTTGTGTTTTCTACTTCTTCAATTTATTTACTAGTTTCTTGTACTTTATTTAATTCTGTTTTCATCTCTGTACTAGTTTCATTGAACTTATTATTAGTTTCCTTTCTCACTTCTGTACTAGGTTCATTTACTTTATTACATGTGTCTGTACTAGTTTCAATTATAGTATTACTTAACCCTTCTTTTAGCTCTGTATTAGTTTCAGTTAATTTACTACATGCGTCTGTATTAGTTTCATTTACCTTACTATTTAACTCTTTACTGGTTTCAGTTAACTTATTACTTAACTCCACTTTCATTTCTTTTCGGTGGTCTTTATATTTTTTGATCTCTACTTTCCATTCATCTAACATATTACTTAAGTCTTTTTTCGTTTTTGCATAAATTTCATCTATTGCTTTTAGAACCCACACAATATTTATATTTCCATTGTTTTCTTGCACTTGCTGGCTAGATGTTTGAGGGATAGCATCTGTTTCTTTTGTTTCTTGCACTAACATTTCTAAAGGTGATTTACCTTGTATACTACTACTGCTATCTGATTGACTTTGCATACTATTGCTATCTCTTTCAACATCCACTTCTGAATTTTCAGATAACTGCTCATCCATTTCTACATTACAATTTGTAATAGTAGACCTAACTTCATCTACCTCCATGCTTTCTTTGTTTATATTTTCCATTTTATTGTTTCTATTTACTTTTGAATTATTTGATTTAACTTTTCCACTTCTCAACAGCATGAATTTTACTTAACATTCACAATATTTTTCCTAAACTTAATTTACAATATGAAAATAATGAATGTTCTGACCTTTCTTTTTGGTGGTTATTTAATTTCTAATACTCAGTGCTCCCGCGTAATTAGCTGTTAAGATGTTGACCATGTGCCCCTTACTCCTGAAGAATTGTTATCCTGGCTTCCTTTTTCAATTTGGTGCCGATTTTGAAGTTCCAAGCTGCAGTTTCGCTGTATGTTTGTTGCTTCTGGCCGCCCTGTTGAATTTTCTTCTGTGACGTCATCAATTCTCGTCGCTTCAAAGCCTCCACGTTGCGGCGCCAAATTTGAGATATGATTTTTGGCTTACGTAATTGTTTGGGAGCCAATTTGCGGAAGTAAATGTTGATAGTTTCACGTTGTGGCGTCAATTTCCGGTAGTTATGATGGTAGTTGTTTGGAGGAATTTGCCCCACAGTTGTAATTTGAAGAAGTATGTTTGTTGCCAACTTTGAAAAAATTATTTAGCTGGACGCTGGATATGAGATGTGAGAATCCCCACGTATGTGCGTCACTTTGAAAATGTATTTAGGTTACGTAATGAAGATACACTTTGATGTTTGATGCTTGGGACGCCAAACTTTATAGTGAAGATGATGCTTGTTTTACGTAATATTATTAAAGTTATTTGCCTCGGCTGCTTCAGTCACAATATAGAACACAAGTTCCTTTTAGGTTGTGATAAGACAAGAATTAAAATACGTCACAGAATTTACTTTTTAATTTCACTTTCTTTTTATTTCTCTTTATACTTGCACATTTATAAACACAACACTTTATAACAGAAAACTGTGATGATGATGAGATGGGGTTTAAGGGCGCTCAACTGCTAGGGTTATTACGCCCCAGAAAACTGTGAGCACTATATATTCTAGCGGAGAACAGAGTTTTTACTATCTTACCAACATCTTACCCGCGACTGATTAAATTCAACGGTAAAAATCTTATAGCTTCGGCAATGCTAGTCTGTTATTGGCTGCTTCTAGTCCAATAGAATTTAAGTATTCAAACTAAAACGTTTATTTTCAGTTGATTGGCTAATTCCCAACTTTAAGCGAAATTACGCTATTACCGATCTTTTCATAACCAGTATTTTTTAAAACTCCAGACACATTATTGTCACCAAAATTACATTATTACCTCATTATTAACACAGTTTTTGAACTATTAGAGTATATAACATTTACATAACATTAATAAATACGTTTGCAATAAAAATAGTATTTACAATGACTTTACATACAATATAAATAATGATTATATACATATTGTTTTTAAGGTGGGCTGTTATTGAATTTAATTATAATAAAGCACTATTAATATCGTTTAGGCATTAAAATACTGCCTCAAAGGAAGCCATATTAAGGATTTTTACGCTCGAAAAAAATTCATCGCCTTCCGATGGGTTTGAACCCGCGAACTCGGTAATTAGAAGCTTGCATGATACCTCTAAACAACGGAGGACGTCTCTGTTGCGTGAAAATGTGACTAGTGGTTACTGACACCAATGCACCAAATAAACGTGCGTGAGAATTTAAAATTTAAGCTGTAAGCTTGGGTGAAATGTGAAATTTTTGGTGTCCCGTTGACGGTAATACGAGACACGATTCTTCTTACTGGTATATGGGCAATCTCTTATAATACGGCATATCTGGCGACTCTAGTTAGTGTATACTTTTCTTTTTCCGCATATAGCACAATACTAGTATAGGAAAGATCTCTGTGATTATCATCAACAAAACAATATATTTGGTTTAGGTGTATATATATTATTTGTTTTAGTTGTAATATCATACTACTTCCATTTTCCTGTTATGACAATACAAATCTAATATAACTTTTGTTTATGATCATCGAATCGAAAATTAGGTGCTTTTCCTTATTTTATCAATTAATAAACTTGTATTATTCATTTTCCTGTACTGAAATTAATTGTATATTTACATGCAATATATTGTGAAAGTTTTCAATAACTAAATAAATTAAAATCGTGCACAACGTCACATGGTGACATTTAGTATTCTTAATTAAAGAATCATCTTTGCTCGAGGTATTCGACATGATAATTAAACCCCGGAAATTTTGAATATAATGTTTCACTCTACTTGTCCTGTATCTAAATATATGTAAGGGGCGATTGGGAATTAACCAGTGTTATTATCTTTTTGATAATTGTAAAAGAAGTGCGCATAAATTGTGCAACAATTTTAGATAGGTATTAGTAGTTAGTTCTTAGTTTCTTGTTTCTGAACGTGCTTGTTTCTGAAGGTGCTTGTATCTTTCACTTTGTGCATTTTACCTCCATTGAGCAGGCAGTGGTTTTGACAAAGGCAGCCATATTCAGTTTTGTAGTTGCAATTGGCGCGTGCAGCAATGTCCGAAAATCAGGTAAATTTGTTCTGGTTTAGCGTTTACCTAGAAAAATAATAGTTATTTAGCAGACAATTGAATTTTAGATAGATTTGTTGTGTCTATGAGAGGTATTCTATTTAAACTTATTTTCCAGGAACAGAAGCCCGACGCCGGTCCTGGCGACGCAAATTCCGAGTATATAAAGCTAAAAGTCGTTGGAAACGTAAGTGCTCTGACCTCATGGCAGGAAAATGTGGGCAATTTATCTCCTTTTGCTTTTTACAAAATTAGTTGTATTTAACATATCTTTGGTCAATGCTAAGGAAAGCTTATGATTTTTCAGGATTCTAACGAAATACACTTCAGAGTTAAGATGACCACACAGATGGGAAAACTCAAGAAATCTTATAGCGAGAGAGTGGTAAGTATTAGCATGCATATAATTTATTCAATTACGATTCTCAGGAAATTGGAATTTTATGAAACTAAAGCAAGGATTTGGTATTTGGAGGGGGGCAGAGTTATAATTTGGCAATCAAATTTGATTTATTTGTTACGAAGTATGCATATATTTGGTACAATCTATGCTGTATACCATAGTTTAGCTACAATGGAAGTACTGACCGCTAAATAGAACTTGATATGTATGTAGTCAAAAGATTTATTTTTTAGGTATTGTGAAGCGAACAGGCTTCCACAGTTGCTCGTATTGTGAGCATCCGAAATTATGGCGTAGGACAAGCAAGTGTGGGTTGTAAAGTTTCAGTATCACTATAAGAGTGGGTTAGAGGCTGTTCTGAATTTTTATGCATGTTATTAATTCAGATAACGGTATACCCAGATAACTATATATTTTACTATAGTAGAGTTCAGGCTTAGGCTAGTACCATCTAATATACGATATTGGAAATATTTATTGCATCACCCACCAAATTTATAAATTTTTACTGTTTCCATGTGAACTTCAACCTTACTCTTTCTAATTGTAGCTTTGTATAGTTGTAATTTTGCTTTGTTGTAGTTCAGCAACAATCAAACATGTTGCAATGTTATTCTGGTTCCCAAGGTCGTAGGTTCATACCCAGTGGAAGGCAATGGATTTTTTTTGGGAAGCATAAAAATCCTTAGCATGATTTCCTTTGGTGAAGTAAAGCTGATGGTCCCACAATTTAGATTTACAGCACATAAAAGAACTTCCCGATAAAGAGGCTTCCAAGCAAAATTTCCAATCTTTCACACCCAATACGGAATGGGATGCAAGAACAATAGCAGTTGAGCGTCCATAAATAAAACTCAATTTATTTATTTTGCAATGTTATTCGCTTCGTTATAATGTTAAGTGTAGTTTTGCTGTTGCATTTAAGTGCATGCTCTGCAACATGGGCAGAGGAATTGAATTAACTCGTAAGTAGTCTATGATTGGGTAATTCTGTGCGACGACTTTATTTACTATGGTGACTGTGCGGAGTCTTGTTGAAGTGCCAACAGAACTGTATATTTGCAGGGTTTTCCTGCCGCTGCCAATGTAATATTTAACATCTCCAGACATTAAACATGGAACGCACAATATAGACTAGGGCGCTAAGGACCACAGCAGTTAAAGAGCATCCATAAATAAAACTCCATTTAATCTAAAACATGTACACACATTATGTCAATGTTCATGATACATACTTTGAAATTCGCATTTAAAAAAAAAGAACCTGGATAACCAATGGAAGTCGTACAATGAAGACACGCGTAAAATTACTAATGCGTGTTTTCTTTAAGGGGAAATAAAAAGTGAAATGTGCATGAACATGGCTATAAGGCACATAGATATGCACCGATTGTGTGTGAAAACACAAAAATGAAAAGTAGTGACACCGTAAAACAAAACGCGTAGATGAAGCCAAACATAAATGTTTAAAGCAAAGCATACATAAACTACACAATAAATATGCTGAAATTTTGAGAAAGTCTGCAATATATGAAGTTTAGAGCTGTCTATTTTTTAAAATTAATTTTCGACATTCTCCTCTTAGTTTATCCTCCACAGCGATGAAAATGATGTGTTATATGTCCAAAAGATGTCACTGTCATATGCTGGCAACATATGAATAACTAATGCCGCCAAAGCCGGTAAGATACTTGGCCTCAAGGCGTAGCTGAGAGATTGAGGGCCCTTGGCCTCAAAGCGTAGCCGAGGGATGTTTTTTAGAAGGAGAGGAGTGTAGCAAGTTGCGGCCAATATGCCGCAACTGCGAAGCGATGACAGGGCATAGCCAAGGGATCTGTGCGTCTAAAACTCAAATTATTCACGTTCGCAGAAACAACAGCGCATCGCATGTGTAGCGGATTTCACTTTTTATTTAGGTTGGCAGTTCCTACTTTGCATGTGATTTAGCAAAGAAATGACTGTTTGGTGTGTTCATAACGCGATTTGCCTATAAAAGTAAAACGCCTAAAAGAGGTGGGCACCAGATATTGAAGAGATCACATCCACTTCTAAACTTCTAAAGACAGTTGTCGACAATAAAACTAACAATTATGAATAAAAACATGAACATCTGCGTATCTAGTGACAGGCAATCAAAACTCCAGAACATTGTGCTTAATTTGGTGTTAAAATTGGAGCATTTAGTGAATTTTGAACAGAATTAAGGAAAGAAATGTGTCAGTACTTCATAAATCACTGTATATATAGAATTGATTTTGTAGTATGCTCAGTTCTTAAATTATGCAGTACTAGTTGCTTAATTGAAAACATTGGACGCTTCTTGGTGGACATCTTGTCAGAAGTTATGGCCAATGTGTTGAGAAAAAAAAATATGGCTAACAGAATATCGCAAAGCAAGGAAAATGTAGCTAAAGTCAATCATTTGAATTTAGACATGCAGATCCTACAGCTACGCCCTGTTGTTGCTCTGCAGTTGTGACTTAAGGGCCCTCAATGTTGGCAGCAGAATGCCAACAGCAACACTACCATGATGCAAGTGCATGTGTGACATGTTGGTAGCATAGCAAAAGTGCTCACTTCCCACATACAGAATAATGGCCCTAATATTTTTATTTTATGCAAATTAGAACACAATTAGTTACCATGCACTTGTAATTCCCTTTTCATCCCCAGTCATTTGTTAAAATTAATTAATATGGGATTTTATGATAGTTAAATATGCATATATTACAAAATGTAATTGCATTTTAAGGTTATTTACCTGTTGTGGCATTGTACAAGGTAATGATTTAATAGTTATGTCGTACATGCATTAGCCTACTTTTATTTCATCAGAAATAACATAATCCCCATTACTAAATGTATTTACATTTTAAGATTATTTCATCACAATATGAAGAGGCCCTCATTTATTCTATAATTACGGTGGTGTCTTAATTTTGGCTAAATTATATGTTGGGCTGAATTAACGAATGTAATGTATAAACAACCTACCACTATCAAATAAAAACTCATTCTGTCACAATGGTAAAGTTTCCTCAATTCACCATTTTGAAGGAACATGGCTTCCTACTGCCTTCCTCTCTGAAACATGCCTCTACGCAATGCAAACATTTGTATTTTCGGTAATACAAATTTGGCGTGATTTTAGCAAATTTAATTTTTCAAAGCTTGCCTCCCTAACATTATGTACTATAGGGAGAGCTTGGTAGCAACATTCCTGCTTCCGAGGGTGGTTCTACAAGACACACAGCATCAAAGATAGGTTTTAACCAGTCTACTGTATCGAGATTGATTAAATTTAAGAAATCTGGAAAGGTTGAAAAAGAGGCTGTAAAAGGTCTTTCTACTGCTGCTCACGACAGGATGTTGAAATCGATGAGAAATCGATGTATGACTTCTGTCTAGATGAAAAAAGAGTGGGAACAAGGTTCTGGCTTGGTGGTTTTAGAAACAGGCTTTCATGGAATTACCTGCTAGAAGGCCTACAAAGAGCCCCGTTTTATCACAAATTAAGAACGCTTGCCTGGAATGCTCTCAGAAACATATCCAATGGACTTATGAAATGTAGAGTAAGGTTATATTTTCCAATGAATCGAAATTAAACATCAGAGGAAACAATGGAAAAATTTGTCTGTCATAGGAAAGGTGAAGCATTTTTCCCAGAAAGCCAGCAGAGAACTATGCAGAGAGTTTGATGGCTTGGGTTTGCATATGTAGCGGAGTGCACCACACTTTGTAGAAGGAACAGTAAATGCAAATGTATACATAAGGATTTTACAAGAGCATTTATTGCCAACAGTTTTAGTGGAGTGGTTAAGAAGTTGTTTTAGGCTTTAACAAAATCCTGATTGTTTTTGCTGTTGACATACTTCGATATCCTTAACCTTATGTTTTAGCCTTATAACTTTATAAGAAACAGCAAGCGAGCTTAGGCTATTTTGAAGCCATAGTGCAATTCTTAATCCCATGGCTCTTCTATGTATAAATGTTTGGCTAGGAGAGTCAAGTCTTAGTCTAGGACCTGTGCATCACACACCATGTTGCATAACTGATTCTTTGTATATCTTGAATGTCATTCCTTTACTAAATTTTGAATGATTTAACAAAATACATTCACTTTGTTTAAATGCAGAATAATCCAATCCACTCTGCTAATGATAACCATGTTAATTTTAGGTTAATGTATAATTAAACTGTTTCTTCTAAGCTTACTTTGCATGTTAAGTATACCAAACTTATACTGTTGTGCACTTCACCTTTATTGATAAAGGCTGTTTGTGCCACAAAGTGTACATGCTCAAATGTGGAGATTCTGGGAACAATGGACAACATAGCTGCAATTGAATTGTAAGAACATGCACTCATACAAATGAAGCTTCGGAAGCATTCAGTTGTAAAGTGTTAAATAATATTTAACTTAGTTATAGTGTGCTCGCTATTGGCACAATTCCTTTCCTGTCTCGAGTCCAATTCGATGTCAGTTTCACTATCAGAAGGAGCACTTTCCAGTTGTTTTAATTTCCTTTTTAAATTTTCCTACACCGCTAACATACACATAAATTCAGATATGAGCTAAATTAAATTGCATTTTATTTATGGCCGCTCTAACTGTTGTGTTCCTTAACGTCCCATTCTATACTAGGCATGAAAGACCGGTAATTTTGCTCAGAGGCCTCTATCAGGCTTGAGGTTCTTTTACTTCATGGTACCACCAGCTTTATTTCGCTTCCAAGTATGAGCTGAATTTGTAATAGTTGTAGAGTTGAATTTCTTTCTGAAAGGATGTTATAACTCGGCGGCGTCCAAGCTTCTGCACAGTGTGTGACTTTGGCTCAAACCAACACAGTTCTGCCTCCATTCTTGCCTATTTGCTTCCCCTTCTTTTCATGCAGCAGAAAGATCTCCTCCCTGCCAGTCAGAACTTTATAAGAGGACAGGTATAATTATCGCCAAAAATTAGAAAATGAAAATAATTATCCATAATTATTATAAACCTTGTAAATTATCAATCAAATGACGTGCCACTTAAGGGAGGGGCTACAAAAGAAGGAAAAGGAATTCCACATCAAAAGTATGGTTCTTATTTTGAACCATTTGAAACGTAAACTCATAATGAATTTGTGTTGAGGCACATACATACAGAAACAAATTGGCCAATAGACTCTTTTACACCACAAAAGTAGCACATGTTTGCTCATATTCAAAATATAAATTCCATTTTCTTCTCTAATTAGTCTCGTTTCTGTTAGCCAACTATTACCTGAAAACCAGGTGCAAATGAACATGTTACAGATAACATGTTACAGCCTCTCAAATTTTCATATGCCTGCTCACAACCATGGTTTATTTAGTTTCAATACTGAAAAAAATGATCACATACATATGTAGAACCGAAATACTTTTAAAGTTTGGCGGCATCTTGGTGAAGACAAGGAAATTTCTCATAAAATGCTTTGCTGTGAAGAACTTGTCCTGCAGCCGTGTGTTGCATTGAAAATCATTATTTCTAGTTGTAAGTCAATTGGTGTGCGGATATCAAATAGGAAAAGTCCTCAAAAAATGCTGAAACAAAGGAGACAAATCTGAAAATTCTTTACACCTGTTTACAAATTTTCACTTCTTTCACAGCACATATGTAATTTTCAAACTTAGCACTTTCAGAAACAGTTGCTAACATGGGAAAATGTGTGGCATTTGATGGCTCCAGTTGACCTTACCAGTCCACAGAGTAAGTTTCATCTTGGAAGCTTGTACCCTATCTGCTAGGTGGGTGATTAAATAACTCTCCTTGCATATTCAGGTTCAGAGCATTCAAGTGATCTGTCAAGCCCACCAAAAAAGGCTAGGTCTGTCACCCAACCTACATCTTCTAATTTTGGTTCCTCTTTTCTTCCCCAATTTCCTCCAGTAATTGTTTGAATGGTCGATATTCAAACCATGGGATCTCAAATAATTCACTGTTTTCAAAACAATGTTCATTATGTATGTATTGTAATGAAAAGAAGCTAGAAACAGTGATGTGTATTGAATTCATTTAAAGGTGAGTCGAAATTGTTACACTAACATCACTTAAGTTTACTCACTTAACATGTTTCGGGAAACCGTTGTTCCCATCCTCAGAAGGTTAACTCGACTGGAGTTAACTCAGTCGAGTTAACCTTCTGAGGATGGGAACAACGGTTTCCCGAAACATGTTAAGTGAGTAAACTTAAGTGATGTTAGTGTAACAATTTCGACTCACCTTTAAATGAATGTTCATTATGTCGCAAAGTTTCACAGATTTTCCACAGATCATTTCCTGATATATGAAGCAGTGGATTGTGTGCAGGGAGTCTTCTGTGCATCCGAGTTTTTTTCCTAAGAAGGGCAACATGAATCCTTTCTGCTCTCCTCACATCGTTGATGCTCCATCCGTCGTAACAGAAATAAGGTGCTCCCAACCCACTCCAACAGCATTGATTGTTTCCTCAATGGCTTTTAAAATGTCTTTAGCAGTTGTGATGTCCTTTGATGACACAAGATCTAAAAGGTCTGTGGTTATTTTTGAGATATTTGTCCACTCTTTGTATGTATGTATATTAGTAATTGTGCGGTATCAGAAAAATCTGTTGACTCATCCAATGTAATTGATTATGTTACAAACTATTCAGCATGTTTTATTAATTGACTGAATATCACCGGCCAACACACTTATTCAACGAGCCATGGTTTGATGCGACAGGTGGACTGCTTGGAAGTTTGACAAGTGAGATACATAAAACTCCAGCAGCGTCAACAACACTTTGACGAATTCACCTTCAGAAAATGGTTTTGCACTTCTGCTATGTTTAAAGCCACAAAGCTACCCTGCAGCGATGCTGATTTATTTTTGCATTTTCACTTGTAATAGTATTTTAAAAATATGGGGGGGCAACATAAAATTAGCAATCACAAAAACATTTCAAATAAATACAGCTAAATAAATGAAAAAATGGGATGTACTTCCATTTTCTTTTGCCCCATACAGATACTAAAGAAAAGAAAGCAAGAGGAATTTGTTAGCAACAGGCAAAGACAGTTTTTCTTTTCACTTTTTTCATATGCGCATGTAGGGGCTTTACTTGATAAAATTACCTAACATAAAAACTAATAGTGTATTGTATTAAAACATATTTTTACAAAGGTTATGATTTGTTCAGAATATTTGAAAACTGTTAATGTGCACATTACAGCCTTAACCTTATCTTTAAGTGTTTTGTCGCCATATTTGAGTTCTTTCAACTGTTTGTTTCTTCGTCAAGTATGGCATGAAAGTCATTCTTGTGAACAGTGTTATAATAGCATTCTATCATAAATTTGCGATGATACGCTATTATTCGAGAGCAAATTGAACATTTTGAGTTTTCTTCCTTCAAAACAAAATAGTACTGCAATTCCCATTCTTTCTTAAATTGCTGCGGTACATCCCCACTCCTTCACTTTTTAGGAGTTGCCATAATTTGCTAAAATAATCCTTTCACCCTTCCCGAATTGACAGCTAGTTGGCTAATGGGCAAGTAACTCACTAAACCTAACTGCAGCCTATGTCCATTAATAGTGTGAGTGCACCTTCACTATTGCTGCAGTAGTCTGTCTCATTTGCACCAACTCCTTCTCCCATAATGTGTTTCCCCTCCACTACTGACTATACAGTGCAGCGCACGCTGTACACTTGTACAGATTTACACTGAATCATTTTGGACAGTAGTGTTATAACTGGTAACATGATTTTTTTCCACCACTATATATGATGTTTGAGCTGAAAGGTGCCTAAATATTCTGCCAGTATGCAGCATTTACATACAGTATACAGAAAACTCTCACAATTTCAGTCAGTGAATAACCGTTAATGCACTTCAGCTTTATGCCTAGTTGAGGTGTTAATCTGTGGTCAACTACCAAGCAGTAAACAACTTATAATTAAAATGCAGGTGCCTTCTGCTACACAATCAAGTTTAAACAAAAGAACTTACCTCCCATGCATTTCACAATACTGTCACATTAGTATACAAATGGAGTTAATGTCTCCAAACACTAATTTCATGCAGTTATACCCCGCCATTGAAACGTTGCACTTGACAGCTAGTGATTTAAGTTGGTACACTCACAAAAAACCAGATGAAAAGCTTTAACATTTAGACTTCCTAAACCAATCACAAGGCAGCATTTTGGGTGGCCTATGACAAAGCAGAAGCGGAACTGGAAACGGCTCTGTTGCCGGGTGTAGCTATTTCCAACCACATGTTTCAGTTTGTGAATCTCTAACACGTGCATCAAGTTGTTCTTTGCAAACTAATATTGTTCATTTATATTTGTGGTTATTGTTGATGTTCATTTATACATATATATTTCATTCATATTATTTATAAAGGATTTGAGGTGCAACAATATCTAAAAAATGATGCCAATCACAGAGTAATGATTCACGAAGTGAAAATCCTTTGCATCGGATGTGCCACTTAATAGGCATTAAGAAGGTTCATGGGCATCCTATTCCTGCTGATAAAGCCGTACAATGAACTGCAGCAGCTCTTGAACTAATCATGATAACTGTTATTTACAAGCAAGTAAAACTCCAAGAGAAAGAGGACAAAATTCCTGAACCATCTGGAACACAGCGGGAGTGAAAATAACTTTTATCACAGTTTATAATTTGTTTTCTCATTGCAGCAGGCACGTTTGCATTATTTTGTTTCTATATTGTCAAAAGTGCTAATTTGTTCTACATACGTTGCATCGTTTATGCTGAGTTATTTTCGATTAGCAATAATAATAATATGAAATAGCTATTATCACTGACGTTTGCTACTTACGTACACTTTTCGTATGCATCTTAGACACGATAGAAAGGAGAACAATCAGCTGCTGTTGTTTACTAACCACTCTGGCAACGTCGTAACCACAATATAGCCAACGTTATGCGGAGCCACACGAACTGTCAAGTGCAAAGATTCAACTGCTGGGTATATGTATCCAGTAACCAATAAGAGAAGATTGGATGCACATGATTTTGTTTACATGCAGAGTAGTGAAATCTGCTCAAGAAGTCTATATGCACTAGAATTCACGTTTGTGCTTTTAACTTCATACTTAGAAGTCATGGAGTAATTACCGATTTCCTACCATGAAGAACACAGAAATTTGCCAGCCAGATTGTTTTGTAGAAGAATGTGCTAGACAACATCAGTGTAGTATATGTTAAGAAGAAAACATGCTCAGCACCTGCACTATAGACTTCAAATAAAAGTGAAAAGTAATACACACACACAAATTGTACCCACCACTAACTTGGATAAGAAAACATTAAAGGACAAGCAGTTGAACAACCTTGTAGTCAGATTTCTACAGATCCAATGTATGTAATATTACATCTGAAAGCTCCCAGTCTGATGGTGTCATGATTTCAAATCCCTGTGTGGCTGGTTCTGTTAAGCTGAGAGTGAGCTGTGGCATTAAGATCACACTTACGTATGGTAGCAATCTTACAACTATATGACCCTGTTCCTGTAATCTAATTTGAATGTGTCTGTTTTGATATGTGTAAGCATATGAACTCATACCGTTTTTATTTTCTCATTTTAGTGTGAAAACTATGCATTTTTACAGTAGCTATGAAAGCATATCAGACTTAACTATGTACTTAAAAGGAATAATGCATTATGGTACTGAACATCTTGTACCACAGCAGTGTTTCGCAATAGAGATTGTAATAATGTATCTTATTTCTTAAAACTGGCGCCATTAATTTGCCCATTATAATCACACAACAGACTAATTTATATTTATAAATCAATATTGCTTCGGGCTTTGTTCCATGTTTACCTTTAATAATTGACTGTTTGGCCAGTAGTAGGCTCTTTGTGGCTCTGCAGTTTATCCTGAAGAGTTGCCAACATTTGAGTGGAAAATTCTGTGAGATCAAAATGAACTATGTTAATTGATATTCAAGAGTGTCATTAAAAAAATGAGGAAACAAGTATGAGGTGAGTGGAGGCCGTCGTGCATAGCAAGCCACAGTGAATTGACAAGGTCCTCTGGTTTCGAGACTTACCTGAGGTTAGGTTTGTTTAGTGTGTATGGGTTTTTTTCCCTTCCCTCCCAGTCTTTTGAGAGTGGAGAGGGGAAGGTAGAAAACCGGTTGCTTGTGGGAAGGTCAGCTTTGTGTGACAGCTCTTTATTATAGCTGCCGTACCAGCCTAGCAAATTCCTTATCTCCCCCTTCTACTGTTTCAAAAGACTGAACAAACAATATATGAATTGGTTTCAAATAATGGGTATGGTATCAGAAATTGTGCAGTAAAGGCGGCAAGAGCAAGTTTTAGATGCTCACCTAAAATTGAGCTTAATGATGCATACAGATGATTTCTCAAGGAGTGTGTTATGAAGAAATAAAAACATTGACTGTTTCTTCTGCGCATGCACAGTATTAACAAAATGGAATACTTTATGGACATATCATGAATCTGCTGTATAATAAAGTGTCTAAAAAAGGTGGGTTACAGACAGTCTAAAAGTGTTCACATATTTTAAAGCCACTTATACATGCATTTTCAACCCTTAAATCAGTTTTTAGCATCTTGAGTATAAGATACATATGGAACCGTTACCATTGCTTCTTTCAGAAAATCTGTCTTGGTAGAAACTAGTATTAATATTGTTACCAGAGCTTTCAGCAGCACAAATGTGGTAATTGTGCAGATATTGAGCTGCTTGAAAAAAATTAATGAAATACTGTGTTGCTGGTAGATTGTTTTACGCTAATTACATTTTACTTGTTTTTTAGGGGGGGAGGAGCTCCATTATGGAGCTTTTGCATAATTTGTTGTTTTTAGCCATAGAATGATTAGGAGGCGAGTAGGCAAACTGAAGTTACTGTAATAATTTTGTGCGCTTTTGCTGCTGCAACCTAAGTCATGAGTAATTACAGTAACTTCAGTTCATATACACTAAACTTAGGTTAACTTATGGTTATGATTAAGTCTAAAAAAGCGAAGAGACCCCCTTGGTTCCACTGTGGCTTGCTATACATTAACAGCCTATGCTAGCCTCATATTCATTCTAAGGCTAGCAATAAGTTACAAACTAGCATTTAACTATAACCATATTGAAGCTTTTCCAACAAATGAAATTAGAACAAAAAAAAGTAATTAGCCTAAAAAACTATCATGAACACCACATTTCAATTTACTTTTTTGGGCAGTCCAACATCTGCATAATTACTAATGCTGTCAGCATTCTGCCAACATTTTCTAAACATGAAGTTAATCTACCAATGCTTCATCCAGATAAATTGGCTTTCCTCGTAAAGCTCCATGATTTTTCTTAAGCACTAAAACACAATATCTTGTCTGTAGATGAGAAGTCGGTGTTTACTTCTGCACCGCCTCTGTTGAAAATTCAGCTAATGGGGCAGTTTTCAAAATGTGTCAGCAGGCCACGAAAAGTCTATTTTTATCCTTACTACTGGTAATAGCTGTTGCTGCGTAGGCACTAATATTTTTCACATCATGGAACTTCCAGAATGATGATTCATATGTCAAAATCTTTGGTGGGTACATTTTGGCGACTGGCTGTTGATATTTTAAAAGTGTGTGCAATGGTGAGAATCATCCTGTTCTGTCTGACCTGGATAGCTTTAACTAAATAAGTAGATACTCTTGTGTAATGCGCAGCTATATTAGCATGGATCAGGAATGGCTAGATTGTTTTGTAATTCTACTTGCTCATTTTACCACAATCTCATAGCTAACTTCCAACGAAATGCAGTGCAACAAAGTGGAATCATGCATACAACTCGACAAAACAGGAACAGGAAATGAATAACCAGTTCACTGAACAGTCACAGACTGCACTGGCATTCATCATATCATGATTATTGTGACAACCAGTATTAAACAAACAAGCTGAGATTTAATAACATGGCTAGAAACACCAACATGAAGCAGATATATCTTTGGCAAATTTTAAATTCTCCAACAGTGTAAAAAATACTTTGTGGGATGGACAGAAAAGATTATGGGGATGCATCCTCCAGTGTTTCCCCCAGAAAAAGAGCTTAAGTTGTAGGCAAATTTCCAAAATAAACATCCAAACGACATGGTGACAAGTGCAGAACAATGTGGTGATCCATGCTGTTGCAATTACAGTCCCCACCCTAATCCAACACATCCCTAGTCTTGAGCACTCAGAGCAAGCCAAGCTTAACCAAAGCCCGTCAGAAGCAAGCCACTCTGTACCGTATAGCACGAGAGCACTTGTAGTTATGGAGGAACCATTTGGCAGATGAATTGTCCCAGTAGATCTTGTCTCACGAGTCTGGAATGGATTCTGGCTGTAAAAGGCTGTCAATGTTTAACAAAAAGTAATGTAGAAAATATTGCTAACCCAAATGTGTTTCACTTTATGCTGTTTAGTATAAGGCATGTCCATAAGTTTCTCACTCCTCCCACAGCTAGCAAACCATATATTTGCAAAGTGACTATGTGTATGTGATAAGTAATGACGCGGCATGGCAAATGAGCTAGTGGAACTCCCTAAGTTCTCACAATTGCAGCAGTTGAAGATGGAGGCTCTTATTCCAGCTCCTGCCAAGGTTGAAGTACTGTCTCTGGTAAAGGTTTTGAATGCATAAGGCATAGCGCCAATTGAAATTCATCAGCTGTGCCAAGTCTATGAGCCTAACATGATGAGCAAGGAGATGATGCGTCGCTGGTGTAGACAACTTTCAGCAGGGTGACAATGTGCATGATGATCACATTGATATGCCATCCATCATTACATACGAGCTTGTGAAGGAATGTATGATGGAGAACCATCACTTCACAATTGTGGAACTTGGCAATCATTTCCCACATATTTACTGCTCCTTGTTACATTAAATTGTCATGGAGATTCTGTTGTTCGGTAAATTTTGCACCAGGTAGGAGCCGAAGCAACTGATACCTGAACACACGTGTATGGATTCATAATTGACATATCTGTAGCTGTACCATGATGACAGCAGCAACAAGTTTCTGGACTGGATCATCATAGTTGATGAAATCTGGGTTGCACACAGTACCTCAGAAACCAAGCAGCTTCACAGTTACAGAACTCAGTAGTCATTTCCCACAGATTTACTGCTCCTTGTTGCATTAAATTGTTGTGGAGCTTCTGCTGTTCATAAAATAGAGCATTAGGTGGGTGCCGAAGCAACTGACACAAAGCGCATGGAGTCAGCATTGACATTTCTGAAGCTGTAACCATGACGACAATGAGTTTCTGGACTGGATCATCACAATTAGTGAGACGTGAGTTGCACACAGTGCTTCAGAAACAAAGCAGCAATCACTGCATTGGCATCACAGTGGATCTTCCTGCAAGACAAAATTTTAGCCACTTGTGTCAGTGTGGAAAATGCTGTGTGTGCTTTTTTGGGATAAATGGAGCATTCTCGTCGAATTCCTGATCTGAGGCGAGAGGGTGAGTGCGGAGTGTTACTGCAATACACTGCAGAAATTGCGACTGGTCATTTAGAACAAATGATGCAGGTTCCTTATTGCCAGTGCACGATAACACTCAGCCATACACGACTCGATGGGAAACGGATCTCCTGCAGAAGTTCGGTTGGGAGGTGTTTAATCACCCACTCTATAGCCTGGACCTCACTCCCAGTGATTCACCTTTTTTGTTTTTGTTACATCTTAAGTAAGAAATCAATCTAGTTGCATCAACATTTTCCAAATGACAGAAAGGTGGAGTTTGTCATACAGTGGTTCCAATCCCACACGGCAGACTTATACAACACAGGGATACAAAGGTAGGTATCACAGGATGATAAATGTCTGAATTCTGTGGTGAATATATTAAAAAATAGGTCAATACTTTCTGTATCTGTTCCAATAAATCTTTCCATTAAATTGTGCTTTGATTCTGCGAACAGCCCCAGGGAAACTTTATGGTAAGAATATTGTGTATCTACTAGTAAAAAGAGTGTGCAGTGAAAGAGTTTTGTTTATGGATGCTCTTTAACTACTGTGGTTTTTAGTGTTCCATTTTATACTGGGTGTGAAGGACCGGAAATTTGTCTTAGAGGCTTCTTTATCAGACTTGAGGTTCTTTTACGTACCGTAAATCTATGATACAGGACCACCGGCTTTACTCCCCTTCTGAAGTGGGAACTACAGGATAGAATGGTACCCCTAGACCACAGAGGACAACCATACCTGCTAGTGTACAAATAAACGAACACTAGTTGAATAAATAAAATAACCATTGTGAAACCTCTGAAGAATGAAATGAATTGGTTATCACTACAAGATAATTTACCCAAAAATCTTATGCAAGGTTTTTAGCAAATAGCAATCTTCTTAGAGCATGAGATACATTGCTACAGTATAAAATATATACAAGTAGATAAATCTGCAGTTGGGGCACATTCTGAGGTCTTCAATCACAAAAAAGGCCAATGCTACCATAGCAAAACATGCCAGCCACCCAATAGAATGTGGCACATGGAGAAAATCATCAAATACAGGTGTTAAAGTATGAATTTTAAAATCCTGCCAATTGGTAGTTTCATCATGGCTATTTCTAAATCCATCTCTAGAGACGCTGCCAACACCACCTCCGAATTTCAGTAAGTGTAAGTGAAGTATTGTCAAAAGTCAACTCAGATATATTGTGGCTTTGTCCAGTTTATTAACTGCCACTTCATAAATTCTCACTCGCTTGATTAATGTGATCAGTTCAACTTTTCATGTTGCTTAGTTTTTTTAATCATTTCACTTTCTTCATGATTGCGGCATAATGGAATACATATGGTGTAGCCTCTTCTTCTGGATGGTTCCCTTGCTGAGGAGTCAAACACAAGACCTCCAATATCTCAGGCCCCCCCCCTTTTTGTGTGTGTGTACCTTTTTGCATTACGATAATTTATATAAGTATGACAATTCCAAATTGACTTATTAAACATATGCAAATGTAAAAGGTAATTGCCATGTGATTAGACCGAAGTTGGTAAAATGGAAAGATAAAAATTTCATTATACTAGTGCAATAAAGCATAAGTTAATTCATGAGTCATGTATTAAAAGTTCTAGTTTTAGTTCTAGCTGTATAAAAATGTTATCTTTAATGATATAATAGAATTGCATTTAGGATAATCTTAGAAACTATTCAACTGATAAAAAGGTTGTTTTCAGTTTGATGTGCAGCATTTAAGCAAAGCCATTTTTGTATAGAAACATATCAGTATTAATTTTCTTATGGCTTTACCGTTATATCTGGTAAATAGATTTTAAATCTGTCAGTTCATGCAATGATCTATAACTTAAATAGCAAGAAATTATAGTTTTGTTAGCTTATAGAGAACTGTACAACACTTCAAAGTTCAAACTGATTATCACAAGCAATTCTACTGTAAAATCACTTCAGAAGAAATAGGAAACATCAGTAATGTTAACTGCCCAGTTTTATTAATTTACTTTTATACTTTAGAAAAATTACAGGAAAATTCCTCGGAAGTACCTAGCATCATATAGTTTTTCACAAATCATGTTCTATCATTCTGCAGAATGTTAGTTTATTTTTTCTTTTACAGGAAAAGTAATTTGATATTCCCTTCAGATCTCCTATTGCTACTGCTGGTAATATCCAATCTGGTGAAGTAAGCAACCACAATATTCTGAACAGGTGCATTTAGGCTGCTTCAGAAGGTGTATGCATATGTATATTTGGATTGCAACACTCAAATTAACCAAAAATTCTTTACTATAGCAACAGTCCATATTCTAATTATATCCAAGTTTCCAAAAGGATTCATATCCTAGTGCTGTGTTTCAGCAAGAGCTTTAGTAAAAGAACTTGAACCAATAGGCATAAACTAAATTCATTCATTAAATGGCCAAAAAAGTAACATATATTGTGAAATGCAGACAGAAGTTGTGTGTTTTTGCATCACTTTGTCATGCTGTTATATGTTTGAATCTAAAACACCTGTAACATTAGTTGCATAGTTTTATTATGAGTAATGTACCAATACCACTAAGGAGAGATGTGTACTTCCAGATTAAAATGAATTGTTACCTTCATAAGTTTTACCATTTTTCTAAATTTATTGTTTTTTACAGGGCGTTCCAGTTACCTCATTAAGGTTTCTATTTGATGGGCGTCGAATCAATGATGAGGAGACACCTAAACAACTGGAAATGGAAAATGACGATGTAATAGAAGTGTACCAGGAGCAGACAGGTGGATTCTGAAGTGTGATCCAAAGTGTACACCGAAGAAAGATTTTATAATCTCATGCATTCACCTGTTTAAAAGGACATTTACATTAGATATGAAGGACTATCCCCACCTCAGTTATGTTAATGTGTAACATTCCTTTTTTCATTTAATGCATGCATATTTATGAAAGCAGAGCATCAGTAAGACTCAAGGCACTGTATACAAACAAAATCAACTACTTTTTCTGATGTACTGTGTTGAAATGGTTGGTGTCATTGTAGAAAGGAAAAAACTTTACCAGATTTCAATATAAGCAACTTGATGTTTCTGTTTTGAAAATAAAATGCTGGGAAAAAAAATTGTGATTTTTAGAACTTGATGTTTTTTAAAGAGGTGGGGGAAAGGTGTACTTGTATTAATGCCAAATGCACATTATTTTAGTTGATATTTGGTAGAAATGTTGGAAAGATTACTTTTAGTTTATTTTCCCAATTTCAAACAACCAGCATAACTCTATAATAAGCACAGTGTTTGGCAGAAAGTCCTTATTTTTGTTTTTTTCTATTCAGTTTTTCTTTATAATTGGTCATTGTAATAAAGATCTTTAACTTTCTTAATGTTACAGTTCTTAACTTTCCTTTATGTCCTATTATTTTATTAGCAAAGTGTCATTAGATTGAATGTTCTCATTTAGCACCAATATTGGAATTAATTCCTACTTAACCTGCAGACTTAGCACTGGTCAGCAGCAAAGTTGCACATGGTATAAGACTCAAAATTTTTGCTTGTGTTGATTTAATTCAAACGTGGAATAAAATTAAATTTGTAGCATTTTTCGTAAACATTGATGCAAATTTTTGGTCTCCTGAAGTTCTACATTCATGATTTTGTTGCACTCTGTAACCTAAAGTGTTGATTGCAATGGTGGTGTGCTGCTGTAGACTTGTTTGGGTGAAGATTTTGCACATCAGAGGCTGGCAGTGTTTCAGTATACAAAATTGCTAAATGCTTTTTAATGCCTGATGCTATCACCATCCTGAAAGCAGTGGATACTGTAGATTCAGATAAAATTTCCTCTAGACTTCACCCTAAAGGCACATACCAAACCTCATTAAGTGGATGTAGCAGATTCCCAAGATTGCAACTCTTTAAGTGCAAAGTGCATTCTCATTGCATTGATATATCTACATATCACACAATGTTTCTGAGATCAGTTGATGCATTTAAAGTTTGTCAACTAGTAAGTTGAAAATGGTATTTCGACATCAAACGTTCTAGTCATTTTAGGGAAAAAGGATTTTGTTGCTTTATTGCTACTAAGATTGAGTAAATTTATTTAGCTATCAAGTATGTTCTGCAACTAAAGTTACATTTGTTGTGCAAGTGCATTAATAAAATAATCCCTTCTAATTGTGACATTAGTACATTTAAAATATAAAGGGGAACTATCTCCATTGATTCCAAAAACACATGGTACTGCAAAAGAGCATATATGATAAAGACCAATTGTGGCACATTTATGACAAAATCCAAACTTTGCATTAGTGCATAATCCTGATTCAGGTGACTTTATCTGTTAAAGAAAGAGCAGTTCATTTAGCATTTAAACTTTATTCACATTAAAATTGTCACCTAACCACTGAATAGCAGTGTATAGGCTTCATTGACGTCTTGTCAAGTTGCTTGTGCAATGTCGTACTTAGTGCTGCTTATACCTTGGTATTTATTCTTTATTTGCACTTGCTTGTGTGCAAACAGAAAAATAAATCGTTAAGAGTTTCTTTTTACACATTTCAACTGTTTTAAAGGGAAAGTTCTTTTGCAAGTAAGTAGTAATGCATCTGTTCTGTTCTATACCAATAAATTCTCTTTTAGTGATTGCAGGATCACAGAGTACCATCATGCAGCACAATAAATTGCACTTCATGCTTGAGCATTGGTATTTAATTCTCTACCTTTTGCTGAAGGTCAAAAAGCTTAAATATTGCAGTAAGTCTTAAAGTCCAGTGTCAACAGTTTCACAGGATATGCATGATGTAGCGAATTAGTTCTTACGTAATATGTTTTTACGTAAATTATTAGAACTTGAAGATCTTATATTGTGCTGCTTTTGTTTTGTTTGGTTTCATAACTTTAACTGCCCCACGTATAGGAGCCAATTTATAATATTATTGTAGCCCCACGTTATGGTAGCCAGTTTGCGACGGTATTACTTATAATGTTTGTTTACATCACGTGTGTTGAAGCCATCTTGCGACGTCATTCATTTGTTCGGTTTGTAGCTCCATCTTGTGTTAGCAATTTGCATCAGTGTTAGCTTTTGTTTGATTTCATTTCAAATGTCCTCCGGCTAGCTATTATCTTATCTTGGGTCGAACATGTGTCTTGATCAGGGTTGTGTAAACGGAAAGGAATCTTTTATCCAAAAAGAACACTGATGAAGAATTTTGTTTTATAATTTTTATTGTCGAACACGTTCACTATCACATTTACATATTGATCTAGATACTCGCCAAACTGAAACTGTTATAATAACTTCTTACTGATCACTTTTAATCAACGTACTTCAACCTTTATATAATTAACTTTACCATATTTTAGATCTTTCATAATTCTGCTGCGCGTAACTTGTGAATCTATATCCGATGTATGACGAACTAATACTTTCGACGAACTGACTGACTGAAAACGATGTGTAGTGTACACAGATTTTTGATGAACTGCAGCTAAATACGACGTGTAATGTATGAATGCTTTCGGCGAACTGAAGGACTGACTGACTTTACCTCTAACTTGACTTATTTATACTCCCACTCCCCGATATGCCTAAAGATTATAAATGAACTGCCATTGGCTAATAAAACGCACCAACATTAGCGTCTATTTTAATATCCAATGAAAATTATGAATACATATGCTCTAGGGAAACATTCCAGAAGTTTCTACCGAAAACGCGCCAACATTACGTAACTTCCTTGTTTCCAATAATGATAAACAGCTCACCCCCTCGCTGCATTATTGCGCTATTATTGACAGTTTCAGTAAAGCCTTATAAATTTACTTTCCAACAATATTTACAATCAATAAACATCTGAAATCAATGTCACATAAAAATGCATATTCATATTACAATCATTATTTACATTTAAGTAATTTGTGATACAAATTACTGCATCAATGAAAGTGGTCTGCAAGAGCATGTTGGTGTCTGTGAAAGGCATAATTTAGAGTTGAGAAGTTGTATGAACTTCAAATATACTACATATTTAAATTGGGCATCTTACAAGGATGCAAAGCAAAGATTTTTAGACAATTTAGTCCCCCCCCAAATAATTTTCTTTGAACAACTGTTTTGAACCCCTCAAAAAAATTACATAAAATTTCAGATCAAATTTTTGAACATTTGTACAACTAGGAAAGGAATATATAGACAGGAACAGGTTATATTACATCATTTTTATTGAATGTGTACTGATATTAACCACTTGCAAAATAGGTGTTTTATGTGTACATTTTCAAGGAATTTAGAAACATTTCAAAAATTAAGTTTCTTATTAACCATGCTTAGTATAATACCAATCATTTTGTACATGATTGTCTCAGCCGTTTTATGTAATTTAAATGATGTGTATTACTGATTTCTGGAGTCATGATAGCACAAGAAGCTGAAAATGTTAATCTCTATAGCCAGTTGGTTGATCAGTAACTAAAGCCTCTTGTACATGATAAACTTTTCTCTCTCCAATTCACAAGGAAAATTGTCAAATGTTTTTCAATATTTGATAAGATTGGATAAAACTTGACAATGTCATAAATGTGTATTTACATGTTTCTCTGTCAAACTTAACCTCTTCAGAACACACAGATAAATTTATCATGCACAAAATAAATTACTATTGGCATCATGATGTATCAATTTGCGATGAAATATTGTTCTCTTCATAATATTACATAACACTTTCACGTATTATAGCCCATGAAATAAGATTACAATTAAAGAATACAATGGAAATAATACAACTTGATAGAATAACTACACTATACAACACTGCATGCATTATTATACACTTCAGAAATCTGCCCAGCAATTTCTTCATATGCTCTCATGTTCATATAACCTAACCATTGGAGGAACCTATCTGGATAAGACTAGAAATTTGTCTGTAGCCTATTTCAGATCTGTGAGCCATAATATCATTGGCTCACTGCATTATTGAACACTTCAGAAATCTGCCCAGCAATTTCTTCATATGCTCTCGCGTTCATATAGCCAAACCAGCTTGCATACAATATCCCTTACCAAGGTAGCCAGTTTAGTTTACTTTTCCTTTTAGCCATGTTGCAGATTTCATGATGCACTGTAAATATATTTCATTGGCCAACGCTGTCAAATCTTTGACCATTTAGAGCATGTCCTTATTTGCTTTCAAGACTAAAAGTATTGTAAGCAATTTGACAAACATTTGATTGTGTATAAGGAGCTTAAGAGAGAAGTAGAGGTGAAAGGGGTAGGTCTGAACAGCAGAACAATGCAGTTGCCTATGAACTGTCATTTGTGCATTGACCACTGCAGTCATGTCAAGTAACAATGTGCATAGTGTGCTAAGTTCAGGAGAATGTCTCATTGTTTTGAATGTATACAAAAATCTTGTACATGGGAGCAGAATGGTAAGATGTGTTTTGGAGGCTTCTGCTTACTGGAATTGGAAGAGACACCAAGTATTGTATATAAAGAGAGAAAGTGGTCTGGAGAGATGTTGGAGCATTTCTACTGAAAACACCAGGAATTATACTGCATATAAAAGAAACTGGTTATGTAATTTATTAACGTAGTTGTATCCCCTTTCAAAGTTTTGATATTGCAGGGCATCTACTAATACTGGGGAAAAAGAATATATATATATATATATATATATTTTTTTTTTAACATACTGATATACTGGAATTTGTGATTACATAATGGAAAAGTGGATGAAATATCCATATAACATTATTTTAGATCAAATTTCTAAGTGATTGGTTCTTGGAGGATCAAGTAGATATTTTTTGATTACATTATTGTTTTGCATAATTTTATCAATGAAATCGTCCATTGAGATTATTGGATTCATTAAATTTCACCTTTGATTTGTGCTGCCCTTTCAGTTTCCTTAATGTCCATACTTGTAATTTTGAGGTTGTGGGCAAAACATATCTCTAGTTCAGTATTGTCAAAAACTGTTTGACCTACAGTCAAAACTGAAATAGTAATCTCACAGTGTAGGCCCACCATCCCCCCTTGCACTAAAGAGCACATGAGAATGTTATTCTAGTTTTGTGCAATGCAGTTGTCTTTATGTAGAAAGAACTCTGTCTCACAAAAGCCAAAGTTCTCCAATTAGTGGTGAAGCAAACTTGTTAGATAATTTGTTTCCAAATCAAAGAAAAGATACAAAAGTTGAACATTTTATCGGTAGGTTGTTTGGGAGGGAGACTAAGATCAGAAATACAATATCTGGTGAATTCCATTTTCATGAATATAGGTGAATTTTTGGTCCATTAACAGCACAAGAAAATTATAATTTAAAAGTGTAAAATTACAGTTGTAAGAGGTAAAACATGATTGTACAATAATATAAAGAATACTGAGGGTAAAGTAGTATAATCCTCATTCAAGATTTAAAAAGCCACCCATGCAACATCGGATATGACTAATTAACAAAAGCTTCATATTATGGCTGTGGAAGCAAAACTAATAAAGTAAACTAGCCACAACACGCATTTGAATACTGCCAAATTTTTCCTGCTAATTTGTTTGATTGGAATTCATTAAAACCTATACTGGAATTTTAAACCTTCAAGGCAGTACATACTTGAAATATAGAATATTTTCTACAATAGATGGGTCCTACCTGATGCTGTTTTCTTTAAATTTCATTTGCTCTTTCTGTACTTTCAAATGGTCAGCATTTTGGCCTCAACACCAGAGGTCTCAAGTTCAATTATCAGTTGGGATGGGTATGTTTTCTTTAGCTAGAATGATTCCATGTCCTCCACAGAGAGGGAGTGAATGCAAGTGTGTTAAATTGTAAAAATTAAACGCCAATGTTAAGAAAATCTGCAGTTCAGCCAGTAAAATCACTATCAGTTGTTTTAAGTCAGAGCCTCAGATATGACCAGAAGTTAAAAGGGTGGGCTGTGCAAATGAAAAATAGGAAGAAAAAAAAAGGAATGAGTTGCCTTACAACTTCCTAAACTATTACTATTTATTCATCAACTCACATAAAATTATATTTTGGACAAAAATTTAATGTTATGTTTGGTAGTACCAAACAAAATTCATAGGCCCCTTATATACCTTTCAACTTCTATTCCTCTTATTTCCAACCTCTGAAATAGGAAGAACCTATCTGGATAAGACTAGAAATTTGTCTGTAGCCTATTTCAGATCTGAGCCATAACAACATTGGTTGGAATATTTACTAATGCATATATCTTTTAGTGTAATGTAGATTGGGGGGAAAAATGGCATAAACATTTGTAGAATTTTCTCTACCAATTTATTGAGTATCCCATATAAATTTTTTTACTAATTCTATTAAAGATTATTCCAACAGCTTTACATTAATTGGATACACTTATGCTAAACAGTTGGTTCCTTGGTCAACAAGTGAAACCAGTTGATAAATGTTGTTCACCAATGGCACTGGGGATTAATTGATCTGCATCATTTTCCCTCTGGCTTCCCAATATAAAGTCTGTAAGTTATCACTTTAAATGTCTTTTTATTTGGCAAGATGATGTTTGTTCAGGATGACATCTTCACAGAGAGTGCACTTGGGTGTAGGTACGCATCGTATCTTGTAGATATGTTCTGCGAGGCAATCGTGGCCAGTTGCCATCCTAAATAAGGCCACTGCAGTCTTCCTTGGCATTTTTTGTATATCAACTCTATCTTTATCTTTTAATTTATCTCTTCATGAAGTCTCTGCTGTCTTTTGAAATGTTATTTAATTGTTTATTTATTTGTTGTATTGCATTGCAGTTGATAAATGTTTGCCTAGGAATGTGGACTTGGTTACTTGCATGATGTGAAAACAAAACACTTCATATTAAGTGAGCTTTTTGTTACCAGCAAGCCCATTCAGAAAAAGTCTCATGTGTTGCATTCATACAACTTTCTGTAGCCATTATGTATGCAGCTTCTGCAAATGCTTATTTTCTGTCTACATAATGTTAATTAAAATAAACATTTGCAGAAATAGTTCATTACACATTTTGTTGTAGATATAAGGGGCAAACAGCAGACTGAAGCGAGTCAAATCTGTAAAACGTGGGCCACTAATTGCTGTCTTTGAAATTTAATTTTCTTTCCAAAGCATTGTAAGAAAAAACAACGGTGACAACTTCAAAAAATGATAGTGTTGAAAAATTCAAAGCTATAACAATATTTCAGAAATGGCTGATGCCACAAAAAACAATTTGAAATAAATTGTGGTTTAAAGCGATCTGCAGTTTTTGTGTGCAAGTTTAGTCTATCTCTTATGGTTTAGCAGTTATACAATTCATTCCGAATGAAGAAGACTTAACAGGATTTGCAGAAAATTCAACACAATATACGTCTTATTAATCATGCAAATGTCTTAAATGATATTTTAATTAAAATGGTGAGAAAATAATGAAAACCTCTAGTTTGGGGTGGGAGGAATTAATAAATTTTCATGTCACATCTTTAGGAGATTCTGAAATTAAATACATAGTTTGGTTGTTTATGAAACATCTTGTGCAGGTTAAGCACACACACTGACCTTAGTCTTAAAATGCTTTTATTTTTTCTTTCTTTTCTTCTGTCTGGTGGACTTCGAAACTTGTATTTCTGGCGAAATCTTGATATATTTTTGTGTGAAAGGAAATGCTTCCTCTGCCTACTATAAAGTGCTACAAGACTTAACTTCATATATGGAGGCAACAAAATACAGTTTCTAAGTTATCTAGAATTTGTCAACAATGAAGAGAACTTACTGGCTTTTACAGAACGTCATGATAAACATCGTATTTATCAGACAACCTTTTCAAACATAGCATACTTAATCAGAGCCATTCATGAAGAAAGAAGGAAAAAAACCCTTTTGTGCTACATTTGCACGACTATTTACCTACTCTTCTACCAGCTAATCTTAAACAAGCTTTTCTTTCTATCTCCTACTTGTTAATCAAGATAAACATTTGCAGAATGCTTTTATTACACATTTCATTATAAACCTTTTTCATTCTAATTTTAAAGTAGAAGTAAACAAAACAATGTAGCACTCCGGTGAGCTTATGGCAGCATCACATGGAGAGTAAGGGAACTAAGTATCTGCGAGAGGAAATTGCTTCAAACAGAATATGAGTACAATACATTGTGCAGCTTGGGGATCATTAGCTTTTAAACATGTATGTCATTTTTATATTTTGCCTTACATCCTAAAGTACTAACACACAATACTAAGAGTAGACACAAAAGTGGTACCTGAAAGTTTGGCATCAGTGATTAAAGGACTGGACTAAACTGTTCTTAAACTCCAGGTTTTAGAAATCATTCATTTAAGGACTAATATCAGTATATCACCTTTGCTTTAATCTTTTATGAGTCAAAGAAAATGATTAGGTTAGAAAAAACAGTGACCCATGCAATCAGAGCAACAATTCTGCATCACTAGCAAAGAAGTTCAATTATTGCTAAACAATAGTGAACTGTTGGGATTAATTGTTCTTTCACACAAGCCGTGTGTTGGACAGGGTTGAAAAGGTAGAATCAGATGACTGATGGTTGAAATCCCGGCTATGGCATTGAATTTTTCAGTCATCTGATTCTACCTTTCCAATAGTGAACTGTGTTTATTGTCGATTAAAGGTATGTACTTTTCACAGAATTTGTTAAAAATGCTACACATTTGTCTTCTTTCCATGTGCATTTATGTTTTCCAATTTGGCAGAGTTCTCAGCCATGACATTCCCAAAAGTAATATTTTCTCAATACGTTGCAAAGAGTACACTGGCCGCTTATCTGGAAATGAACTGCAATTAAAATTAAATTAAAATGAGTTTTATTTATGGATGCTTTTGAACTACTTATGGTTCTTAGTGTTCCATTCTATGCTGGGTGTGAAAGATCGGAAGTGTTTGCTAGAAGCCTCTTTATCTTGTCTTAAATGGAACTGTTACAATAATGGGTTTTTAAATTTCTCTGCACAAGAATAACCATAAAATGTTACAATCTGAACCAAACTGTTTTATGTAGAGGAAAAGACGACATGCTAACTGGGAAAAGTTGTTTTTCCATCAGCCAATGAGTTGCTCTCTTGTCTAGTGGTTTTGTTTACAACTCCTTGAACTTAGAGTGAAACCACTTTATGTAGAAGAGGGGATACAGACAGCTTAAGCAAGTCATATCTTTCAAAAGTGTCATTGCTAAGTGATGGCTCGTGAAATTCCATACTCTCCTCAATGAGAAAAAGTTGAACAGCAATTTGACACGTGAAAAATGTATGAACTTCCAACCAATAATAAAGAATATCTTAGGAACAGTAAATGCCACAAAAAAGATAAATTTAACATAAATTGTGTGTTTTAACATGATCTAGATTTTTTTTTTTACGAAGGATGTTTCTGCATCTTGAATCATTTACGAGCTGCGCCAAATTCATTCAGAATAAATAGTGTCTTACAGACTATTTTCAGAAAATTTAAGATAAACATTTTGTCACTTATATATCTTTAACATATAGTTTTAAAGACAATTGTTGCATTTTTTAGTTAGCCATTTTCTTGTGGACATTTTCCTAAAAATGCTTTTTTTTTTCTTTCTTTCTTCTGGAGACCTCAAAATACTTCATTTACTTGCAATGGGTAAACAGTAGAGAAAGTAAAAATATTAGACAATTTTTCCCTGAAAATCATTTTTTGAGTGGAAATTTTCTTGACATTTTTTTTTTTTTTTGTATATATATTAAAGAGTGTGTGATACCAGTATGACATTTGGTGCTAATCAGACTTTTAATTTTTTTATTTAAGCTTGCCATAGACAGACACATGCACCCACAGATATCAAATGGAATTTTTGAGAGTTCAGGGGGCTTCAGATCAGAATTACGAAGGTTGATGCAGAAGTCATGATAACTATATTTCCCGAAAGTGTCAACACAGCAAATTTACTATATACATTTGAAAGTATGTTACATGAACTTCTTAATGTTGACCATATGGGGGTATGGATGCAGGAATTAGTGAAGAGTAACATGTCAAATATAACATTTGGAAATCCTTGTTTTATTCTTGTTTAACATCCTTCAAAGTAGTCTCCTAAGTCATCCACAGTTTGTTGCCATCGATGCAGAATACAATACTATTGGCTGCATGAGTTTTGCTAATATACACTACTTCATACCAAAATGCAGTTATGTCATGTTTTGTCAAAGCATTTTCCACGCAATTGGCTTCTTCACTTTAGGAATAAGATCAGTCACAATGACTAAGAGTAGGGAAATACGGAGGATGTGGCAAGACCTCCCAACGCTGTAAATAATATTACTGTTTCTGCTGTATGCTGATCAGTGACATATAGGATTACAACATAGCCCAACATTTCTTGATGTCTCTTGTACTGCACAATGAAAATGATACTGTAGAAATAACAGGTAATACCATGATTTTACAGTATGGCCCAGGAACTGGATGACATGCTAAAACACCTTGACTGTCATATGCCAAAATTATCGTTACCTTTTTGGTGATACAATTCGTTTAATTTTGTCTTTATGGTGATCCAGGATTATGCCATTCATTGGATTGTTGCTTCAATTTGGGTTCATATGCTTTTGTACATACTTCATCAATTGCAATTATGCAGGTTAGCATGGCATTTCCTTCACAGTGAAATTTTACAGATTTATGAGATGTATCTACTTCAGTTAAGTGATGATGTGGCACACACTTTGCAGCAGTCTTTCACACATTTAAGTCCTGCCATAAGATTTGACACACTGAGGAAGCAAGAATACCAGAATGCTGGGCTAATTGTATCACAATTAAATGCCTGTTTTCTAGGAGGCAGGCATTGAACTGTGATGCAATGGAGGAAGTGCTTGACCACAGCCACTTTGTGAGCTGACACCTAATGTCCACTGCGAGATAGTTCAGCAATTTATTCTCTATTCTCTTCCCTCTTTGAAGGCCCCTATCATCTTGCCATTTTATGTATGATAGCCAGATAGGGTATAGCACGATAACCCAATGTTTAACATGCCTCTGCATGATATTCTTGTGCATTGCAGCCAGAACAATTATCTCGATGTGTGAGTGCTGTTCAACTTTGGTTACCTCCATTACATGGCGCTGTTAATAGACAACTGATATAGGGATCGTGATGATGTCCAGACCGGTGCACTCAGAACCCACCTGGTGACATTACAAAGTTCATGTAACATACTTACAAATGTATGTAGTAAAGCTTCTGTGTTGACACATTTTCAGGAAGTAAAAACTAGTTGCCATGAGTTCTAAATCAACCCTTGTATTTGGAGAAGGGACATCAGGTTTATGAATGGAATACATATTTCCTCTTGTCTACCATAGGTAAACCGTAGAGAAAGAAATGTTTATCCAAGGAAAGTTACATTGTTAAGTTACGTAATTTTGCTTTGTAGTCATGTGGCCTTGCTAAGGTGGTACTGTAAGTATTCTTGTGGGGTTTGATTTAGATACATACAGTTTTACTCACTGTCCTTTCTCAGGCTTTCATGCATATAAATGTGTCTATTATATCTGTTACATCTGCAGTCTGTAAACTTGCATAGGAAAGTAAAGATGAAAAGCTGAAGCCATCTGCAATTAGGCTCATGCCTTCTTTTTTTGTTTGTTTTGGTGCAATGGTCTTGAGCAATTGATTCTGGTTATCAACTCAAGTCTCTTAGCCAGTGATGCTAATAACATAACCTTGTACTACAGCTTATTTTTATAAAACTGATATAGGTATGCCTGTGCTTATGCTTCATTTTTCTGTTGATGCTTTCTTTTTACATGAGAACATATTTTGACAAATTTTTACTTTCTCTACTATGTACTTACAGTAAGTAGAGGAAGTATTGTATTCCACCCAAAAATTTGATACCAAGATTTTACTAGAAATTTATGTTTTGAGGCCCTATCAACCCCAAAAAATCATTTTAGAAAAAGGTCAGTCTGTGTGTGTGTGTGTGTGTGTGTGTGTGTGTGTGTGTGTGTGTGTGTGTGTGAACAGCATAGCTCAAAAACAAGGAATCCAATAAATAAATAAATACCAAGTATGATATTTAAGTCAGTATCTTCCAAGGATACGACATGAAGATTTTCTAAAAAATTCCCCACCCCAAACTACCCTTTACATGAAAATGTTTTCATTATTTTTTATTTTCTTAAAAATGGCTCAATGATTTTGATTAAAATATGTGTTTATGATATTTTAATGACAAATAAAATGTGTATCTTAAATTTTCTGGGAATAGCCTGTGAAGTCCTCTTCATTCTGAATGACTTATATAATTGGTAAGCTGTAAGAGAGAAATAAAATCTTAGTACACAAAAAATGTAGATCTTAAAGTATACAGTTTATACCAAATAAAATTGTTTGTAGCTTTAACTATTTCTGAGGTATTCGTTTTATTGGTTTGAATTTTCAAGTTCTTTTCTCAAGCGGAAAGTCGCTATTCCTTTTTTTCTTTCTCTTATCATACAAAAGGAACAGAATTTCGAAATCATCACATAGCAACCTGCTCTTAAAAGATTTGACTCCCTTTAGCCTACTATATTCGCCTAAGCCTCTTGCAACTACAAAGAGCAATGATGACTACTATAGGATGTTTACTTAAACTGCTAGAGATGGAAATGAAATGGTTGAAAAGAGTATACAACTCAGGGTCAAGCCCCAAGTGTTATATAGTATTAAAATATGGGTACTTGAAAATGGGGGGAGGGAAGTTGTGGACCCAGCACATAGGATGTTTTGTAAGGAAGTTCTCGGGTTGCCAATAGCAATGGCTAATGAAGTGGCTCAAATTGAAATGGAACAAGCAACAAGAAAAGGATTGGTTATGGGGAGAGCCTTGAAATATTGGTACAGGGTCCTGAATTTTGATGAAGAAAATTTGTTAAAATAATGTTTTAAATACCAAGAATCTAGTCTACAAAGCACGAACTGGATAAGCAAACTAAGAAATAATTTAGAAAATAGTGGTATGGGAGAAGTTTGGAGAAAGAGAGAAACAAACAACAAAGTTTTTTGGAAGAATGTCAGAAGATTCAAAGATATTGAGATACAAAAATTATTTAATCAGATAACTGAGAAGAGATCATTGGTGTTTTATGTTACAAGTGGGGGCAGTGCAATACATGTAGTGGCTTTGTACTTTAATAAACTTAATTAATTAACTAAAAGGAAATATATAATAAAATAATTCCTACAAATAATATTTATTGTCAATAGATTTGTTTACAATTTCTGACATCAAAATTACAGTTAAAAATCTGATGTGTTACACTCACATGACTTTCTCTACTCTTGTACAAAGTATTTTTACAAACGCTTATTCTCCATCTAGTTCATGTTAATCGAGATAAACATTTGCAGACCCTATCTTATTGCTAATTTTCTTGTAGATGTAAGGGAAATATATATTTACAAGGGCAATATAGAAAAACAGTAGCCTTTAAGCACATACATATCTCTTAATAGCTGGTTGCTAGGTGCAGCACCATTCCCTTTGCCACAGATTATAACTCTTTGCATATCCAAGACAAAAAAATCTGATGTGTTACACTCACATGACTTTCTCTACTCTTGTACAAACTATTTTTACAAACGCTTATTCTCCATATGCTTCATGTTAGTGGAGATATCGAGATGTCAATCTTATTGATAATTTTCTTGTAGATGCAAGGGGAATATGGTAGGTTTTAAGAGATAGTCAAATATTTTAACGCTGGTTGCTATATGGCGCATTCCATTTCTTTGCATGTCCAGGACATAAAAAAAATGAATAACGAATTTGAGAAAAAGTATAAGTATTGGAAAATTTAAGGAATAACAAGCAATATCTTGCAAACGGTTCACTCAACAAAAGAAATGTATATGACATAAATTGTGTATTTTAATGCGATCTACATTTTTCGTGCAGTAAAATTTTGTCTATCTCTTATGGTTTATCAGTTATGAAAAAGTCGTTCATAACGAAGAATACTTTTGGAGACATTCCCAGAAAATTCGAGATATACATTTTATTTGTCATGACAATATCTTAAACATATGATATTTTAATCAAAATCGTTAGAGCCGTTTTTGAGAAAATTAAAATTTTCGAAAAATGTTCCATGTAAAGGGTAGTCTGGGGTGGGGGGATTTTCTTGAAAACCTTTGTGTCGCATCTCTGAAAGATACTGAACCTAAATACCAAGTTTGGTGTTTATCCGACTCTTCGTTTTTGAGTTATGCTGTTCACAGACACACAGACAGACACACACACAGACATGTTTCCAGAAATGCTTTTTTTGGATTCAGTGAGTCTCAAAACATGTATTTCCGGTGAAATCTCGGTATCGAAATTTTGGGTGGAATACAATACTTCCCCTACTTACTATACGTAGTAGAGAAAGTAAAAAGGAAGAAAAGAAACCTAGTATGAAGGTGATTTAAATTTAAAGAGTAATATATACATACACATGTATTGATTAAACATATACAAGTGACACCTTCAGTTTTTCTCTACATAGCCTCCATGCTCTGCACACTTTTGCCAATGATTTGGAAGCTTGAACATTCCTTGTTCAAAAACAGTTTGAGGTCATGCCATCAACCAGTTGCACACATGCTCCTCAATGTCTTCATTGTTTTCAAATCTTTGCCTCCAAGCAATTCTTTCATTGCTCCAAACCAAAAAAGTCAAGGGGGAACAAATCTGGACTGTAGGGAGGGTGGTCGAGGGTTTCCCAATGCATGTCCTTCAATGTGTGTCTTGTCAAATTTGCGGTGTTTAGCGTTATCATGCAGAAGGATGACATCTGATGGGAATACAACTTTTGTTTCAGTATGCAGCTTTTACTATTTTGCTTAACTGGCAATGTAAGCTGCATTCACCATATATCGATCATGGAGAAAATCAATGAGTAAAATTCCTCTATAGTCAAAAAAAACCATTGCAGATCTTTTCAAGGTGAGAGGCGGGTTTTGGCCTTCACTGGACAGGCTCCATCCTTTCTTCACTACTCCTTACTCGCCATTTTGGATTCCGGAGTGTAATGATGGACCCATGTCTCATCACATGCAGCGATGCACCTAAAAAACTCCTCCCTTTCTTGCTGAAATCTGTTCAGAAGACTCATAGATCTGCAACCTGACCTGTTTTTGCTGTTCAGTTAACAACTTCGGAACCCATCGAACACTAATTTTTCTAAAGCCAAAATGTTCACTGATAATGGCATGAGCACTCCCAATGCTGATACCAACTTCCGAAGCGATTTTTTTTAATAGTGCACCGGCAATCACCTTAGATAAGCTCTTGAACGGCATGTATGTTGTCATTTGTGAGACTTGACCTTGGGTGTCGAGCATGACCATTTTCTACAATTTCTCGGCTACCCTTAAATTCCCTGGCCAAACATTTGGTTCTGGTATAGTGTACCATCCCCAAACTGTGCTTTCAAATGAGTTAAAATCTTAGATGGTGTAACCCCTCATTGGTTAAAAGCTTTATAATAATGTGTTGCACAACAGACGATGCAACCTCTTGTTCGCCAGAACAGAGCAAAGCAGCTCCCTAATACAATGACCTTCAACCCGCACTTTACCATCCTGCTCAGAACTGCTTGCTCAGTATACTGGCTCAATTACCGTTTATATTTGAATCACCCTCATAATACATACAAAATGGAAACATTCAAAATAATAACATTGAAGAATTATTTACAAGTCATGTAAATTATGTAAACATCTATTGTTAAGGAACATTTTTAAACTGGATCAGTTTGTTGTTTAATGTCATTTGGCAGTTTATTTGTACAAAATTAAACATTCAGCAATTTTTTCTGATATTTTCTTACTAAAGCTTCTAAAATAATCTGTATTATGTCTAGTATAATGATGGTGGATATTATTGTTCTTTTCACTTCCATTTTTTTTTACTGCAAGTATAATTGCCTTATACACACACACATACAGTGAATATAATGTCATTATGCTGTAATCACTGGATGCATGTTTACATGTTCAGTGGGTTTTAAGTTGTACATTATCCTTATACATTTCTTTTGTATTATAAACAGTTGTTTTATATGGGTTTTGCAGGAGACACCCCATATTTTAACAGTATAATTTAAAGGATAGATTTTTTCAGTGAATTAAGTTATTAAAAATTTAAAATATTGTAGTGACAGATTTACTAGTCGGCCATGATATGAGTGCATGCAGTGGTAAGATAAATTAAAGTTACAGAACAAGTGGGTGGAGCAGATAGAGAAAACATCTGCAGTTCCTACTTGCATTAACTAGTGAGGCTGAGGCCTGCAAATGTAGTGTTTTCATTGTGCAACTGTACGTTCCCCTTTCATCTTGCCCCTCTGATCCCTAGCCTTGATGACATTCACATTGTCAAAAATAGAGACTCCCTCCTCCAGGTAAACTCATATCGTGGCCGACTAGTAGTTATCTTGTTACATAAATGATCTGCCCATGTTAAGTTGCTGTTTACACTTATACCCAGAATTTTTTGAGAATTGTATTTTTTATATTGTCATAAGTGTGAGTTTCCTTTTTCCATGAAAGACTAATATTCACCTCAGCAGTTTTTTCTATGTTACATTTTAAGTTCAGAAATTCAAAAACATTTTTCAAATTAGTTATAGTATTTTCCATATTTTTTATATAAAACTTCATTATTTAGCCCACAGCATATTGCTTGCTGTAGTATCTTTTGCATAAATCTATCATAGTACCTGAATACACTGTTATATTGTTTATATAAAGTATAAAAACAAAAGGGCCCAAGACAGTACCGTGCATACCATACTTTATTTGTTTATACCCTGATCAAAGTATACTAGTCAGCCACGATATGAATGTGTGTGGTAGGAAGAGGAACTAAACCATTATGGAACAAGTGGGCAGGGCATTGGAAGGACAGTCAGGTAAAGAAAACATATGCAGTTCTTGCAGGAGAACTAGCGAGACCAAGGCCTGCAAAATGTAGTACTATTTTTGTTGTGCAACTGTACATTCCCCTACTGCCTTGCCTGTCATTTCCCTCTGATCCTTACCTTGATAATGTTTACGATCACCTGTCCCATCCTCTAAGCCATTCATAACGTGGCCAACTAGTAAGTGTATACAGTTTCCTTTATTGTGGTGGATCTCAGTAGACTGATATCTGCCTTATAGGTAAGAAAAGATTAATTGTTCAGGGAGTCCTCTAATTCTATATGACTCCAGTATATTTAATGTTTTATGATCCACACATCTGAAGGCTTTTGAAAGATCTTAGAAAAATGCACTAATTTTGTCATTATTTTTCTGTTGCTTTATCTATAAATTTACAAATTGCTGTTATTGTTGAAAGCTCTTTTCTAAACCCATGTTGAAAGTTCTTAATAATGTCACATTTTGTAGTATATTCTGTTAGCCTACTTAGTAGAATATTAACCAATATTAGCGATTTTGGTCTTAAATTATTAACTTCATTTACATTCCTCTTTTTAAATAATTATCTAATACTATGTTTTAGTATGTTCGAGAAAAAACCTGTTTATTAAATGACCTAATGGTTTTACAAGCACATGCCTACATTGTTTTAACGTTTTGGGGATAATTTTATCCCAGCCACTACTACTTTTATTTGACTGTGCTGATAAGTGCTGTCTTCTGTAGTTGGTCTGATAAAAAAAATGAGTCTTTGATTTCTGAAGTTAAACCTGGATTCTAATGAAGCTTTACTATAGTAGTTTGCTCAGCTGCATTGGCAAAGTAATTATTTAAATACTCAGTATATTTGGTTCATTTTGTGCTACACCATTTATGTGCAGTTACAGGTTTTTGTGTATATTTTTTACAAGCCTTGTGTTTATAATTTCCTATATTGATGATTTATTAATCTTGTCATTGCACTAAATTCTTGCAATCTATTGTGATATTCATGTCAACTGATTTCATATTTTTCTTTATAATAGTCCAGACATGTCAATTTATGTAATTCGTACATAGGTTTTATTGCTTCTGTTAACAAAAGTATTTCCCTAAGTAGATTGATTTTGTTTTTTATTTAAATTTACAGTTTTACTTTTAATTGGACAACATATGTCAAAATTGTACTGAAATAGGATTGTCAGAGCTCGAATAATGATTATTTTGTGTACAGACATATCCATGGAGGTGGATCCAGACCTCGTCCAAGAAAAATATTAAATATGAGTCTTAGTTCGCCATTGTATACACCATTAAGACTCCACTCACAAAAGTGTGCCTACGTACAGGATCACCTGGTTGAAGAACATGTGCCAGAGTTATTTTATACGGTTTTAACGTCAATAATTTAGTAGCTCTTTGCACAGAGCCATAGAAATGCCTGCCTTTTGTGAAAGGTGCCTAAGCTATTTCTAGGGGGAAGTCTCCAAACGATGACTGATGTCATCTGTTTCTTTGGTAAGAACCCTACGTGGTATGTTAGGTTTCTTATACTGAACACTACCTGTGGCCTGAAGCAATTATGAATTGTTATATGGCCTGAAACCTTTAAAACTCAGAATCATTCTGCAAATCATATTTGCATTTGACAAGCTGACTGCATTAACACTGTGAATCATACATAAATACCCGCTATGCAAGGTAAACATATACCAAGTCATAACTGTGCTAAATACAGGACACAATAATAAATATCTCATAACTGCATTACACTGACTCACACTAAGCTACACTGCATCATGGTTCAATGCAATACTGCAGAGCAGGGCAAAGCCAGCATCAGTAGCGTGACCTTGATTGCAACTGTGGCAGGAAACATGTGTCCACATGCCCAGTGGGAAAACGCTGCACAGCTGGTTCATAGTTCATTGGGTCTCTCAGTATGTATGTATTAAATGGTTCATTCAGCTTTTTATAATCTCTTTTTAAGAACTCGTTATTTATATTTAGATCTCTTGCAATAATCATATGAAATTGTTTTGTTGCATATCTAGGTAGAACTTTGTCTAGATGACTAAAAATTCATCATTGAGGTACTGGTGATCTATAAATTCCAAGAACAATAAATCCCCCTTGCTAGTGTGTATTAAAACACCCGCAACCTCAAAAGTTTCTTCTACATGGTATTTTTCTAATTTAAGATAAGTTACTTAAAAAATGGTATGTACATGTATTACAATCTCCCACTTTTGTACACACTCCTTGAAAATGAACTAGTAATGTTTATATTGATTAATATGAAGGACATAGAAGAATACAAACTTTTGTAAGAATAGGGTAAAGAAAGTTATGTATGTGTATGTAGGATAATCTCAAAAACCACTCAACCAATTTTAATAATTCTTTCAGCATTGAAAAACCTTACACTTTCTGATGGACATAGGATATAAAGCACCCGATTTAAATTCAGAGATTACTAAACGACCAAAAAGGATTTACAAAGCCTATGTACTAGAATATAAATATGTTGGGGTTATAAAAGAACATACTTTGAAGAAGGCTTTGACTTTCATTGAGATTGCCATGGAGTATAAAATAATTGTTCTTACTCCACAGAGAATATGTGCAAAATAAAACAAATCAGACAGATACTTCATTGCAATTACTAACTAAGTTTGTGAAAATTGCAACACCAAGAAAGAAATGCATTATTGAAATGAATTTTATGCCACAGATTACATACAGGACAACAAAAAGAAATGATTAAGTTTATAAATCTGTACATGACCTTTGAGCCTGAATATTCAGTATTTTATGAAGCCTCCATGTGCTGCAATTAGAGCTGCTAAATGCCGTGGCATGGAATCAAAAAGTTCTGGATATGTTCCTGGGGAATCTCCCTTCACGCAATTTGAATGTGAGACCAAAAATCATTGACAGTGGCTACTGGAGGGCTGTGATGAACAGGTTGCCGACCAACCATATCCCAAACATTCGATAGGTGACATGTCAGGTAAACATGCATCCAGGGAAGCAATGGTACCCATCATTCTTCAAAAAAAGGCCTGTACATTCCTCACAATATGCGGCCAGGCATTGTCCTGCTGAAATATGGCATGTGGAGTTGCCTGAAGCAGAGGGAGTATCTCAGGTTCTAAAACTTCCCTCATGTACTGATTGCTGTTCACATTGCCCTCAATTTGTAGGAGGCGAGATTAGTTGTTATAATAACCAATGGTGCCCCAAACCATCACACCTGGTGTTTTTCTGCTATGCCACTCAACAATGCAGGCCTCCGGATTGCACTAGCCATGCTACTGAACACTACGCAGCTATCCCTATAGGACAGGATGAAGCAGGACTTGTCCTGAAAAAAACTACCTTTTGTCATTCAGCTTGCTATTGACAGCATTCATGTGTCCATTGTAGTTGGAGGTGCTTATGTTTTCTGGACAATGGAAGCCGATGTAATGGCATGTGTGCAATCAGTCCAATCTGCAGCAGACTGTGATGAATCATCGATGCAGATAGGTTCACACCTGTTGCAGTGCTCCAGCATTGAGCCAACACCGCAGATGAAGCTATATGGTCCATTATGCCCATGCAGACAAGATGGCAGTCATCCCACGCTGTGGTCATTGTGTGGTCCAGTACCTGCTTAATGCTGCATACGATCCCCTTCTATCCACTGCTTCTACACATGCATCACTGTGTTAGTAGCATGTCCTGTACGAGCCGAAATGTCATGCTATGATAAATCCACTTCCTGGAGACTGATCATTCTGCCCCGTTCGAACTCACTTACATGCTTATATTGTGCTCTTTGGTGTCAACGAGGCATGTTGGCACTTACTTTCAGTTTCCACCTTGTTTCACAGCTCTTCATCAACCACACTTGGCATAACACTGACCTTGTTGAACAAACACAACAAGGCCTACTGGGCCTACATATACCCCATCTCTTTGCAATCCTACACACTTATTGCTTGCACACTGTTCTACACATCCACTAAGTTTGGATTCATTTGGGAAATTCTTTCATGGTGTTTCAATTTAGGTAAACAGTAGTGCATATTAGATGTCATGATTTAGCAACTAAGACAGAGCAAAACAAAGAGAATCAAATCTGCTTGTAATGGTATGATGTGGATGTGATACCAATGCTAAAATATTGTAATAACCCTCATGTAAGAAAGTTTTGTTTTATTTCCTTTATATGCTGTAATCAAGTTCATTAGCAGTGCATGCTAAATAATTGTATAAAGGGAGAAAATTGTGTCCAGCTAGCATTAGAAGTCAGCCAACCAGTATTTCGCCGTCGTGCCTGTAAACTCCACTATTTGAAGATTTTTCATAAACTCACTGGCTTGAAGGAAGACGAATGGACTGTAAAAAGCAGCCATATTCATATGAAACATGTGCTGCCTCTTAACACTGTGCCTTCAAAATTGCTATATGTTCCTCTGTCTATATGTTGTTTTTTTTTTAAGTATTTCTTTTGCGCCTCACAGAACATAAAGTGCACGATAAAGCTATTGCACTAATTAAACAGATTGTCATCAACAATGAAAACTAATTCTGTTTTTACTGCACTGAGCAATAACATACTTACTCAGTCAATATGGTAAGCAAAGGAGAGAAGCTTATGTAATTAGCTTTGAAATTTTGGGCCGAAACCCATCAAAATGCCAGTGAAAGCACATTTCTGTCAGAATAGTTCATCAGAATAGATAAGTCTAACACTATTTCCAGATGACAGGCATTTAAGACAAAAGTATACATGTATTTCAACTTTTAAGACTTAATTAACTCAGGTTTATTTTAATTCTTATAAGAAATATTATGAATAATTTTTGTTCGTACCATTATGTATTTTCGTTAATATTCTGTTATACAAGAACTTTTTCTTTGTGCCTTTTTGCAGAAACCAAATTAATTTTTTTAACAGCAACAAACAAAAATGAAATTTGGCTTCTAATGTAGCAACATCATATAACTATAGAAATTGTTGCATTTTTACAATACCACTAGTTTCATAAAGTGCCTACTAAGATAGATTTTTGGTGATACATTTTCCTGAAAAAGGTGTACAACAAAAATCACAGGTCCATCCTTTGGAAGTTATTTCAGTCAAGTAATGTCTCTTTTGTCCTCTTTTCTTGAAAACCAACCTATGTGCTGTAAATGCATGTTTTCACTCAAGAAAAAGCAGAAAACTTGATATTCAAATACATCTGTTAGGTTTTCACTTTGAAATTTACCTATAACAGCTAGATTCAAAAGTTCTACAGTATTTAAAATGCCAATAACAGGACTGCACTTTTGTGAAACACAACCCTTTCTCTTTCCCAGATCATGACTGCATAATCCTACCTCAAGATCCAGTTACAGATAGAATTTCTGATGAAGGATTCATCAGAGGATTAAATTTGCCAGTTATAGACACTGTCAATGTTGGAACAAAACCACCTGACTTGAACAGCAGTGCCACAAAGGAAGGAGGTTTTTTTTTCTTCTTTTTTTTTTGGTTTTTTTTTTTTAGCTTTTTTGTTTATGGATGCTCTTTAACTACTGTGGTTCTTAGCGTCCCATTCTACATTGGGTGTGAAAGACCAGAAATTTTGCTCAGAGGCCTCTTAATCTTAATTGAGGTTCTTTTACATGCTGTAAATCTAAAACACAGGACCACCGGCTTTACTTCCCTTCTGAAGGAAGCTATGCTAAGGATTTTTACGCCCGAAAAAATCCATCGCCCTCTGCCAGGTTTGAACCCACATCCTCGGGAACTAGAGGCTACCTAGACCATGGAGGGTGACAAAAGAAGGAGGTAGTCTACATAATGATTGTTCTTTAGAGAATATAAATAATATTACAAATGTTATGAGTGCAGTTATCAATTACCTCACATCAAGTAATAACAGGGAACAAAAAAAGATAGCAGTGAAAGAAATAGAGGTTTTGAAATTGTTTCCACTGCAATAAAAGCCACTGGTGTCACAAAGATGTACCAGAGAACATAACAGGGATGTAAGATTATATGGGAAACACAATATCAAGGAGTGAAATGAGTGGATCACAACTATACTGAAATTGTATAGCCAATGAAACTGCAAGAAAAAAGATTCATGAAAAGTTGCAGTCTTTAAATGATTGGAACCAGAAACTGTCATTTATAGATTGACGCAGTAATTTGTATCACAAATTATGTAAATGTCAAGAGTAATTGTAGTGTGAATATGCATTATTGTGTGACATTGATTTGAGATGTTTGTTGATTGTAAGCATTGTCAAGAAGTAAGTTTATACGGCCTTACTGAAACTGACAATAGCGTGCAATAATGTAGCGAGGGGGTGAGCTGTTTATCATTATTAGAGACGAGCAAATGACGTAATATTGGCGCGTTTTTCTTAGAATTTGCTGGAACATTTTTCCCTAGAGCATATGTTTTCGTAATTTTCATTGGATATAAAAATAGACGCTAATGTTGGCGCATTTTATTAACCAATAGCAGCTCAGTTATAATCTTTAGGCATATCGGGGTGTAGGAGTATAAAAAGGGCTAGGTCAGAGTCAAATTCGTTCAGTCCATCGGAAACATTTGTACATTAGGACGTCGTCGATTTCAACAGAAAAAGTCATGGTGAATACATAGCATAGTTTATCGATTTACGGTGTATGCGTAGCAAAGTTATAAAAAAATCTCAAGTGTTGTAAAGTTAATTACACAAAAAGTTGAAGTACGCGAATTAATAATGTGCAGTAAATAAGTTATTATAACAGTTTCAGTTTTCGAGTGTCAAGATTAATATTGAAAGTGCATAATATGTTACGACAATAAAAGTGTAAAACAAAATTCTTTCATCAGTGTTATCTTTGGATAAAAACTCCTTTCCGTTTACACACCTGATTAAGCGATTTGCTTGACCGAGAGATCATAGCTAGCCGGAGGACAGTGAACAAAAAAATATTAAATACAATAATAGGCGCTCAGTAAATGATAACATGAAGTGACCGCGACAAATTGGCTTTTATACATGCGGCAAATAAACAGTAGCATCTTTCAAACAAACACTAATACCATCGCAAATTGGCTACCACAATGTGGAACTTAACAAAGAATACTGTCACAAGATGGACTTGTGACATTTAGTCCAATATTAAAAATAACAGACAGCAGATATGAAGTTATAAAATAGCATGGTTATGACTGTTCCTATAATGGGAAGATGGTATAAAAGTTAGGGTACATAGAAATATTTCTTTTAAGTACCAAAAAAAGGGGTTTTTGCTGATGGATTAAAAAGTTCAGCTGTAATGAAGAAAGAACTGAGGATATGGTTTCAATGAAAAGAACTGCAACACAACATAGTGAGAGAGCTCCTAAAAAGAAACTTAAATTTGATTCTGTACAAATGTGATTAAAATTAATTCTGGAGATGCCAAGCCATTATTGTGGAGCATCAATTAACAGATTCTATGTTGAACCAAATTTCAGATCTATTTGTTATATACATGAAGCATACAAGGAGTGGTACATAGAATCTGGTGGTGAATTTGTGGGAAGGAAAAAATTTTGTGAAATATTGTAAAGTGAAAAAAAAAAATCTATCTTTAAGCCAAGAAAACCCAGTGTGATACCTGTGCTTCTTACAGAGAAGGCAATGTATCACAAGATGATTACAACCTTCATATAAGTAAGAAAGAAGCAGCATACAGAGCAAAAGATAATGCCACATACTTCTGGCTCTGATAGCACTCTGGTTGTTATGATGGATACACAGAGTACTTTAGTTTGCCCAAAACTGTTAGTTAGCAAACAACATTACAGTGAAAAATTGCAGATACATAATTTCACCCTGTATGTATCAAATAATAAGAAGGATGTGCATCTTTACGTTTGGCAAGAAGGTGAAGGAGGTATACCTCATGCATAATTGATTTTTTTAAGAAGAATCTGAATTACAATAAATTAATTCTTATTTGAGATGGATGCCCTTATCAAAATAAAAACAGAGTGCTGGCTAGTGCATTATCAGACCTCTCCAAGCAACATAATTGGAAGTTGGGCAAATAATTCTCAAAAAAAGATACACGATGATGGAGGTGGAGAGTTCTCTCCACTTTGGAACGTCTATTTTCTCCGCTTATTTACACTCCTGCTCATTATGTAAGTAAAATGGAGGACACCAGAAATAACAAAAAGAATCTCCATTTATGCATAATAAACTATGTTAATTATTAATTTTTTAAAACTTTGAAGCACAATCCCGCCTCTCACCGAGGTGGCCCGAGTTCAATCCCAGGGACCCACATGTGGGATTTGAGGTGGACAAAGTGGCGTCTGGGCAGGTTTTCTCTGGGTTCTCCGATTTCCCCTGCCATTCATTCCACCAACTGCTCCATCATCACCTTTCCTTTCATCCATTTCACCATCATTTCGTTTCATCTACTTCTGTCCTCCCATACCAGGCATCGGGCTGATCACCCATCCTGGATATTCTGTCTGATCCATGAGTGTCTGCTCCTCGATGGGCCTCTGACCCTAGGCACCCGTCTGTAAGTCCTGGGGGATGTAAGTCCTACATAAGAGGAGGTTAAACAGAGAAAGAAGAAGAAGCACAATCCAACAAATTCCCCTAAATTAGGCATGGCAGCGAAATAGGAGTTCCAACAGTTGTCACCATTAGAGGACTCTTCTTTATGAAGGTAATGTTTTCATGAGATCGATCATGACAACCTCTTCAACAATGCCGAAAGGGATTTAATACAAGTGAGTCTCGTAATCCACACAATGCGCCCATAAAAATTGAGAAGTCTGACTCTCTGCAGAATTTGAAATCATTTATTCATTAGACTATTATAGCTTTTATGATAATTAAACCACTAAATTAAATTCCAAAGACAGTTTTATACTATGATTGTTATTTAGCAAATAAATTCACTCTGGGTATGTATGTGTAGGAAGTGAACAGAAGCTAGAAGTGTTCATGCATACAAAAAGTATAATTTCTAATTAATTAACCAGAATCTTAACAAACAGTTCTGAAAAATGTAGGTAATTTTATGTTGACCCAACAGGTGCAACTTTTGTAACATTTACAGATTAGCTGTATTGATATAATATTAATAAAATAAGGCTCTTCATATTTATTTATAGTTTCTCAAAGGGCATACTCAGCTAAGTGCTAAAGCACTTGCAATCTGCCATGTGCCTATTTTATATAAATCGAACAAATTTAAAGTGTTTTTGCGCATTGTTAACAGGATCTAAAATAAGGATATTATTATTGAATGCATTAACATTTTTGTAAAATGCTTACCCATTCCTATGACTTCAACTGCAGTTCTGATAGTAATTTTTCTTCCTCCTGTAAAATTAGTGAAATATCATAGGAGTTTTCGTAGGCACAACAACAATTTTATAATTAACAGATGAGATTATTTTTCCCAATGGTTGCAGACCATATGTCTTTTCCAAAGAGGTTAACGTGGTGTCCTGGGAGTGCGAATTTTCATATTTACCTGCTTCACCTTTATTTAGTTGTATATGTTAAGAATTTCTGCATTATGTGAAAACTATGTAGCTTTTCTACAGGACCACAGAGAAGGTACAAAGATTTAAAATTTCTCCTCGTTTGATTATATAAAACTTACTCAACCATTCTAACTGCTGATTGCTCTATCACCAAAGGGTACTTATAGGCTATGCAGCATTTCCAGAACTTGGAAGACTATTAGGCAAGGTTAGGAAGTCAGACAGCTGTTCAGCTGATATTTCAGACCTTTTGTGTGAATATCTGGGTATTTTTCATGTTGTAAAATAATTGGGCTGTATGCAATTATAATTACTGTTCACCAACGGAGAGAAAGTCCCTGACAGGAATGTGCTACCCTTATCTGTTTGGAAACAGTGCAACAAGGACAGTGAATGTGTGTGACAGAGAACGCATTCTATGCAAGGAGTAAAACTTTTCAATGGACTGTAACTGAGCTGTTGTGTGTGTCATAAATAAGGGTACCATAAGCAAGTAGGCAGGGTTCGGACCGTGTCTAATCAGCAATTTCCCCTCTGCCCTTCATTCTCTGGGGGCTTTCTTTGCTGTGGAAGACAGTATACAGGATAAGGGTGAGGATTCACCATAAAAATCTTATAGATCACTGTGTACAATAATTTCATTAAAAATGGGGAGGGGGAGGGTAAATGAAATTAACATCATCCAAGTTTAAAAAGGTATCTGTGCAATGTTGAGAAGCCAGCTGGTTTAAAATAATTCTACTGAAACTGATTAGTGCTATCCTCTTATTACTTACACTCATAGTTGAAGTAATTGAATGTATATTGTTGACAAGAGGCATGAGTTTTCCATTATCATGTACTTACTGCCTAACTCTTTACATGTACGTTCAGTATGAAAACCAATTTGCAATTCAGTATTCATTAGGTCTACATGGCTTTCCTGATGTCAGATCATAATCGTGAGCATACAAGGAAAATCCACTAAGTCCACTTTTTCTATTTTTTGAGATTTTCCTATATTTAAATTTCCTATTGCTTGATCTTTGATCATGGGAAGTCATGTAGGTCCATTAGATACCAATATTACTGCAATTGACAGCTGTTTTATTTTCTAAATCCAAATAGACATGTTTTATGCTCATGAAAAAGCCACTAAGTCCACTTACTGGATTTTTCTCATTTATGGTGTTTAGGGTTTTCATTGTACTCCCATGATATGTTCTCACTAACCCTTAAAGACCTGTGTAGTTTACAATGTAGTTTTAAGTTAAGTTACTATTTGCATTTATTAAAAGTTTTAAGTAAATAATTATGATTCTCTAACTAATAATAATATTTATTCAGTGCTAAGACCAGTACATAATGGAGTCTATGGGAACTGGCCCAGTACACTTACCCCATAGAGAATCAGATATTACAGTTTAATTTACACTTTTCTCTTCTCTATACACTATTTTCAGTAACCTATTTACAGTAATGAAACTGACAAATTTAACATTTGACGACATTTCAACCAAAGAAATCCTAATTGCCTTATCTGTGATAGATCTGTGAACATTTTCCTAATCACTACAGCTTTATTACATCCAAACCATTTTTCTTTGATTAATTTTTTCCTCCACTCATTGGTTCTCCATCTTCAATATCCTCACAGACAGGCCATATATCTTTCATAACATTTCCCCTTTCCCCCCTTAATTTCCACACCCCTAGCCAGAACCATACAATGGTTTCCCTCTCCTTTTTATTACATATATCTAAATATTTTTCCTGTTTGGTTCTGTTAATAATTTTATAAAAGGCTAATGACCTCTTCTCATTCATCTCAGCCCAAATATTTTGACTATCCATATCTTCAAACCTAGTTCGGGCGTATTTCCAAAACCCCTGTACCATTCTGTGCCTTTGCCCCATATCTCCTAAACCATTCTTCTCCAACTGGTCCTTAATTTTACTTAGCCAGTTATCAGTACTCTGGTGCTTTTCCTGGTAATTAAAACAACACTTTAAAATATTTTCTTCTGATAATTGGCTTATCTGGTACCAATATTTCAATACTCTTTCCATTACCAAACCTTTCACATTAGTTTTCCCCATTTCTAAAAGTGATCCTGCATTAGCTGTGTTTTGACAAACCCCCAGCATAAGTTTGCAGAATGATCTTAATATGAAGTCCATTTTTTCCGCACCCATTTTCTATCCCCCATATTTCAACTCTGTATGACCATCTTGATTCCACATGGGCTGCAAACAGCCTTTCAAACCACATCACTGGAGCAATGTATAAACATTTTCTCAATAATCCAATTGCTGATCTCCCTGTGGCTACTGCCCATTTTTACTTTCTCTACTACGTACAGTAAGTAGGGGAAGTATTGCATTCCACCCAAAAATTCGATACCGAGATTTCACCGGAAATACATGTTTTGAGACCTCCTGAATCCAAAAAAAGCATTTTTGGAAACATGTCCGTGTGTGTGTCTGTGTGTGTGTGTGTCTGTGTGTGTGTGTGTCTGTGTGTCTGTGTGTGTGTGAACAGCATAACTCAAAAACGAACAGTCGGATAAACACCAAACTTGGTATTTAGGTTCAGTATCTTCCAGAGATGCGACACGAAGGTTTTCAAGAAAATCCCCCCGCCCCAGACTACCCTTTACATGGAACATTTTTCGAAAATTTTAATTTTCTCAAAAATGGCTCTAACGATTTTGATGAAAATATCATATGTTTAGGATAATATCATGAGAAATGAAATGTATATCTCGAATTTTCTGGGAATGTCTCCAAAAGTATTCTTCATTCTGAACGACTTTTGCATAACTGGTAAACTATAAGAGATAGACAAAATTTTACTACACAAAAAATATAGATCGCGTTAAAATACACAACTTATGTCATATACATTTCTTTTGTTGAGTGAACCGTTTTCGAGATATTGCTTGTTATTTCCTTAAATTTTGCAATACTTATACTTTTTCTCAAATTCGTTATTCATTTTTTTATGTCCTGGACATGCAAAGAGAATGGAATGCGCCACATAGCAACCAGCGTTAAAATATTTGACTATCGCTTAAAAGCTACCATATTCCCCTTGCATCTACAAGAAAATTACCAATAAGATTGACATTTCGATATCTCGATTAACATGAAGCATATGGAGAATAGGCGTTTGTAAAATTAGATTGTACAAGAGTAGAGAAAGTCATGTGAGTGTAACACATCAGATTTTTTCTGTTTTTCCCAGTCCCCTTTACTGTTTAGTTTGATGCCCAAATAAATGAAGTCCTCCACTGTTTGAATTTCTTTGCTCACCATGAACCATTTTTCTGACTTTTTTAGCTTCCTTCCTTTTTTAAACACTATGATCTTTGTCTTGTTTTGGTTCACTTTAAGACCCCATACCTTACAATATCTCTCTATTTTATATATGGCATGACTTAATCCAATTTCAGATATTGATCCCACCATTAAATCATCAGCATACAGTAGACCTGGAATTTCACTATTCTCAATAGCTGACTTGTGTATATTAGCAAAACTAAGACTGGCCATAATTTCATCTATAAATAAATTAAACAGAATAGGGCTCAATTTACAACCTTGCCTGAGTCCTCATTTCTGTATAACTTCAGCTGTCATGTCATCCTCCCCACATTGATACAAAAGATGTTCTGCTGATATAATTCAATTAAATACTCCACCATATCTTTACTTAGACCTTTCAGTCTTAACTTATACCATAATGCCTCCCCTATTATTCTATCATAGGCTTTCTCAAAATCTATAAATATTGCATATATCCTGTCTCTTTTCACCTGCAGGTACTTGTCAATTAAAGTTTTAATGATGAATATATTGTCCACTGTCCTCCTCTTTCTGATTGAAATAGTGACAATCTTTGGTTCTCTTCTGCCCAGTTTTATATTTTTTTTGCGACAATTCCAGTAGATATTGTCCCCAAATTTGACAGCAACGCTATTCCTCTGTAGTTATCTAGATCATCTACACTCCCCTTCCCTTTATGAATAGGCTGAATTATTGCCGCCCTCCAACTCTTAGGGATAGATCTGTTGTCCTTCATTCCATTCAAAAGTCTATTTTTAAGTATTTATTTATTAATCCTTTAACATCAATTCAGTACATAGTACATTGATACAGGATATGTCAATAGTTAAATTTATATATTTACATTACAGTAAAGTCTAGTTAAACACTGAAGCCTATCCTTGCATCATACTTGAATAAATTCTGCTGGTAGGCCATCAATACCCACTACTTTGTTCTTTTTAAAGTCTCCCACCTGTTTCAGAATTTCATCATTTGAGAAAAGTCTATTCAACTCCTTGTTATAGCTACAGGTCAACTCTAGCTCCCATCTCCCTACAACCCTGTCTTCCATTACAAACAATGCTCAAAATATTGGAACCATTCTGCTGGTTTAATTGAAGTGCTTTTAGCCCATTTTCTTGTACACTTTCTAACTACCTGCCAAATTTGTGCAGCCCCTCCTAAGATTATTTTAGCTTTGATTTCATGTGTTCTTTCTCTTCCCCACTTATCTCGTTTCACCTCCAGCATCAGCTTAAATGGCTCTTGTATTTACCATATTCTCTCTAGCTTCACTTCCATTACTCTCTCTCCATAGTATCATTGCCCTTCTCACCAAATTACGCATATTCCTACAGTCATCATCAAACCAGTCATTAACCGTACTAACTTTCATACTATTTTGCCTCATATTTCTTCCCGCCCACTTTAGTACAAATGTATATATCTCCAATGCTACACTTTCTTCAAGTTTATTCGCCATGGAGTTGATACCATGCACACATAATTTTGACATTTCAGAATCTACTATTCTATAGAAATCATCACCTTTTTCATTAATCCATTTCAACCATTCTATTTTCACTGCATAATTGTTCCCCTCTGTATTTATCACTTCATCTGCAATTATATTAATCATCAGTGCAATATTAAAAGCAAAATTAACACTGCAACCAGAAACATTCAATACTTTAAAATTAACTATCAATGGTAATAAGTCCTCACTACAAAGTGCATAATCCACAACACTCTGACCTCCCCATCATTGCATGTAGATTCACCTTCCTTGTCCTCCCCACAAGAACTATTTAATATAATGCAATTTGTTTTTTCACAAAAGTCAATTAGTTTCAAGCCTTCTTCACTTATTGTTTTATCTTTACTGGTTCTGACACAAAAACCTTCATCATCCTCTCTAATCTCATCCCCCCTTGAGCTACCACTTCTAAGCTGTAGATCCCCGCTTGTTGCATTTAAATCCCCTACCATCATGAATTCAATCAGGGCGTATTCACTCCTTATTTCCTCCATTTCACAGAGGGATAGAGGATTGTAAAAGTCCAATTTTTTGGGTGGGTTGTGTGCTATTTCCAGACCCATTTCCCAGTCTTGAAGTACCATCCACATCACACCATGTAGCTTAGATTTTCTCTCCTTGACTTTATTTATTATATAATTTCTAATAAATGCCCCCACCCTGCCAGACACATTTGCCTCTTTCCTTCTTTCTCCTTCCTGTTTTATTAATAAACGTGAAATCTGACATACCTATTTGATTGTCTTCTTCCACCCACGTTTCAGCTACAGCTAAAATCTGGGTTTCCTTCAAAATGTTTCTGACATGACCACACTCATTCCTCTTAGTAAACCCTCGCAGTTCCAAAAAGCAAGCCTTACAACCCCCTCCTCTCCAATTTTCTTCTATTGTGAACCCGCCCTGAATCTAAATTCCTTTCATTTCCTCTGACTTCTACAGACGACACCCTCAGATCCCTTCTTCTCTCTTTCTTGCTCTGATCTCCATATATTCCTATTGTCACTTTGTCCCTGAACCGTCCTCTCAATTTCAAATAAATTTCTTTGGTCCGTTGAGATGATGTTAGACTATCGAATGGAGTCATTGGCCTCTCCTGTGTTTCCATGGGCCAGCTGTCTAACTTGCTGCATGAGCCTTCCATCCACTGGTATCCTCTTCCATGATGACGACTGCCAGTTGACCTTGGCTGCTTGCTTCTTCCTTTGCTGGTGGTATGTGCTCACTTGACAAGTTGATTCGCTAACTACTCTCCCACACATATCTTACTTGATATAATACATTACTTTGGTCAACATTGATTTTGCGGTATATAGGAAAAGATGTGACTTTAATGGAAATCAGTGTACTGATTTAAAAAATGAAGCCTGTTTTTGGCTATCACATCTAGTTTTTATGATATGTGCATATATATATATCTATGGTGCTAAATTAATTGAGCTTATACAGGTTACTGCTACATTTCATTATGTTATTCTAAATCTGTTGTTAATTCTCTTCCTAATCAGCTCACTTCTGTCTCCCCTTATCACTCAGATGTTTATGTTTATATTCCCAGCACTTGTCAGTTTTGTTGTATGTGTCAGGTCTGTCTTCTTATGAGGTATTTATGTTTACATTTACAGCTATCATAGATCTCAACTTCAGTTGAGCTGAAAACTTGTGTTAATATGCACATTCATCTTCTATATGTGTAAGGCTAAAATAAAAGTTCGAGTATGACTTCTACATCAGGATTACGCAGGAGACAGTGTCTACAAAATCCTCAGAAGTTTTATTACATTTGTGGTGTTACGTGTTTGATGGAAAGGTACGTAAAATGAACTCACAAGTGAAGAAACTATATTACTCATATTTCAAAGAGAAAGTTGGTGATCAGGATAAATTGTTTGCGCCTCATATTGCATGTAACAGCTGTGTTGAGGGATTACGTTATTGCTATGAAGGAAAACAGAAGGCAATGCCATTTGCCAAACCAATGATATGGAGAGAGCAGTAGAATCACCATGACAATTGTTACTTTTGCATGTGCAAAGTTGCTGACTAGAACAAAGAGATAAGGCAGGAATTAAATATCCAAATCAGAACTCAGCAACATGGCCTATTCCTCATGGACCCAAACTACCCATACCTACACCACCAGCAGACCTCAATTTTAGTGAATCTGAAAGCAGCTCCGTGACTTCCGACAATGAGTTGGTTTCTGATCCAGAAGAATTTGATAATTCATCACAATTGTTTAATCAATTTGAGTTAAATGATTAGTGAGGGACTCACAAAACAAAAAAGTTAATCACTGGCCTCAGGATTGCAGGAGAAGACTTTGTTATCACCTGGCATTACATTTTCGTGGAATAGGAATCGTGAAATACAATTCCACAAGTACTACGCAGAAAAAGATCAACTTGTGTTTTGTGTGGATGTGTATAATCTTATTCAACAGTTGGGCAGGGAAGCATATGAGCCAAGTAATTGGCATCTTCTTATTGATTCATCCAAACAAAATCTTAAGGCAGTGTTACTTCATAATGGCAACAATTTAGCTTCAATGCCGCTTGCACATTCTACGAACCTAAGAGAGTCTTATGAAACCCTAAAGCGTGTTCTTGAGAAAATTAAGTACTGCAATCATGAGTAGCAAATATGTGGTGACTTGAAGGTCATTGTTCTGTTACTAAGACAACAGGGAGGATGCACAAAATTCCCTTGTTTTCTTTGCAAAGGGGATAGCAGAGCGAGGGACAAACATTGGGAAACTGACCAGTGGCCTGAGAGGCAGCAACTGGAACCTGGATAAAAAACGTTACTAATGTGCCTCTTGTTGATGTCAAAAAATTCTACTCCCTCCATTATACATAAGACTTGGCGTGAAACAATTCATGAAACCACTTGACAAAAGTTGCCCTTGCTTCCAGTACTTATGCACAAATTTTCCATCATCACAGTGTGGCAGTAATTTGTATCACAATAATGTAAATGCCAGAGTGATTGTAGTGTAAATAAGCATTATTGTATGACATTGATTTGAGATGTTTGTTAATTATAAGCATTGTTAGGAAATAAGTTTACACGGGCTCACTGAAACTGACAATAAGAGGGGTAACAATGAGCGAGGGGGAGAGTTGTTTATTAATTAGAAGAGGCAAGCAAATGACGTCAGATTGGCGCGCTTTTCTTAGAAATGGCGGGAATTTCTTCCCTAGAGCATATGTTTTCGTAATTTTTTATTGGATATAAAAATAGACGCTAATGTTGGCACGTTTTATTAACCAATAGGAGCTCTGTTATAATCTTTAGGCATATCGGGTGAGCGTGTATAAAAAGCTAAAGCCAGAGGCAAGTATTGCCCAGTTCAACAAAATCATCCACGCGTTACACGTCGCCAGTCCAACAGAAACATTTGTGCATTACACGTCGCTCAGTCCAGAAGAAGCATTCGCGTGTAATACGTCATCAGTTCAACATAAGTATTCGTGAGTTATACGTCGCGTAGTTCAACGGAAGCATACATAAAGTACACGTTACGCAATTCTACAGAATCTCTCGCGTCATAAAGTTAGCTATAAATGTGAAATACGCGAATTAATAATGTGCAGTAAATAAGTGATTATAGTGATACTAGAAAATATAACAGTTTCAGTCTGGCGTGTATCAAGAGTCAATATGTGAACTTAATTAATTGTGACGGTAATAAAAGTGTAAAAACAAATTCTTTTATCAGTGTTATCTTTGAGAAACAAATCCTTTCCGTTTACACACCCTGTTCAAGAGATGTGCTCGACCGAGAAACAATAGCTAGCCGGAGGACAATGAACCCAACATTCAAAGTAGTAAAACAATAACAGGCGCTCAGAAATAAGATAACACGAATTGACCGCGACAAATTGGATCCCATACGTGGTGCAGATAAACATGAAGCATCTTCCAACTACCAACAAGTATTCTACTTCAACAGGCTAAAATCAGGGAGGGAGTATTTGATGGACCACAGATAAGGAAATTAATGAAAGATGTTAATTTTACCAGCTCTATGAATGCGATTGAAAAAGATGTGTGGAATGGATTCAGAGAGGTTGTTAAGAAATTTCTGGGCAATGTGAAAGACCCTCAATACAAAGAAATTGTCAAGAATATGCTGGCAAATTTCAGTCTGCTTGGCTGTAATATTGGCTTGAAGCTTCATTTCCTCAAGTCACATCTTGACTGCTTCCCATCGAATTTAGGAGCTGTCAATGAAAAGCAAAGTGAAAGGTTTCACCAGGACTTGAAAGATATTAAACAACGCTATCAGGGACATTGGGATGTACATATGATGGCCGATTACTGTTGGTGTCTTGCATGTGATAAACTTACCAGAGAGCACTAAAAAAATTCATGTACACTGTAGCTTCACGGGAAAAAGAAAAAAGGATACACAAGATAACTCACATACTTTCTTAAATTCAGGCATGCTTTCATGTTATTCTTCTTCTTTATTTTCTTAAAAGTTGTATATGAGTGTGTAATATTTTTGCAAATTTTACAATTATATTTTCAATGAACATTGTCATATTGTCAAAACGACATGTGCTATGGAAAAATGGAATGCAGTTTTTAATTCTGCACACCGAAATTAGTAAAAGTCACCTATTTTTAATTGTACCGCAGAAAAATAGTTTTCATTTATAATCTAGCATTATCCTTGCAAAACAAATAATTATATAAGACAATCCTTTGTTTCACAGCAAGTTCATATTCAAACTTTCCTCCATCTTTTCTATCCATTAACGTTTTCTGTATATATGGCACTGCAATGATTATAGTGTATTTACCAGCTTCAACATTACTTTCATTACTATTTACTTAATTACAAGCAATTTTGACAAAGTATGAAATAAAATTGTAATTAAAAGAATTGAAAGTGTTTTACAGATTTGTATCAAAATTCTGGTTTTTGTAAAGCCTAATTTTCAGTCCTTGCTTACTTTCATTTAGTAGACAAATATTTAAGCCTGGTCTTTAGTTTTAACCAAGAAGTTGTGAATGAACCTCTTATGTGCAGCTTTGACAGACAATACAAAACCAGTAATGGTGTATGAGTGTACATTTAGGGTGTTCACCAAATTTTAGCCAGCAAATTTGAAAATGTGAAATAGTATCTGCTGCATATAGTTATGGTTATGAACAAAGTGAACCACCACCATCACAATGTATAACTTATCTGATAAAAGAAAGGCTTGGTTTTGTGGATACAGTAGAACCCCGTTTTAACGAACGTTTACGGAAGCCCAGCCAAAAGTCCCATAAGTTGAATGTTACTTAAACTCGCTTTTTACGAAAAGCCCGTTTTTAACGAAAATATTTTTCTCGAATTTGCGATCGCTCAGCTTCTTCTGCGTAGTCAGTGTATTAAGATTTTCAGAATGCAGTTAACACTACCTCCGCTATAATGGGCAATGTTACGCCTTTTTGGATGCTTTCAAATTCATTAGCTTCCGCGCGTCACTTCGTGTTTCGCTTTAGTACATATGAAACTGCAAAAGTTGGGCAGTTCTGCAATCGCGTTTTCAAACCTGTTTATTTCCGTATCTCTGACTTCCGAGTTCTGTTTGATTTCCGCTTCCATTTTAAAGTTCAGCGGGCGGCGTGTTAAGTTGTGTTGTCCTTGTGACAGTGATTTATATTTCTCATTCGAAAAAATTGCTGCTAAACGGAAGAAGCTTACCATCCACGACAAGATTACAATAATTCAAGATGTGGCAAACAGCGCAGTTTCCTTGATCGATGTGGCGAAGAAATATGATTTGGCTCCTTCCATTTTGCACGGGGTACTTAAACAGAAAGATGTTATTCTGGCGGAAAAGTACAGTGCGGATCCGTGGTGAAGAAGCGAAAGAATTTTCGTAGCTCTCCGTTTGAAGAAATCAAAAACATTTTAATGAAATGGTTTGAAGCTAGAAGAAGCGGTAATGTTCCTATCGACAGAAACATCCTAAAAGAAAAAGCTCGCGAAATAGCTCTAACTTTACACATGGGCAGCTTTTGCGCTTCAAATGGTTGGCTTGACGTTTCAAAAAGCTGCATAACCTTTCATTGGCAAAGCATGTGCGACGAAAGTGCGAATGTTAAGATGACTATTGAGTTTTGGAAAAAGGAGACCTTGCCTAAACACCTCCGTGGCTACAATGCGAAGGACATTTTCAATGCGCACGAAACTGGGAGTGTTCAATTTGCTACCCAACAAGACTAATGTAGTCGCGGTGAAAAATGTCATGGCGGGAAAGAAAGGTTCACAGCTCTGCTGTACGCAAATAGTAAAGGAACTGAAAAGTTACCTCCGCTAGTCATAGGAAAATTTAAAATTAAAAAAAAAAAAAAAAAAACCGAGGTGTTTCAAAAATATTCGTACACTTCCGTACAAATACGATTTCCTGAAAAGTTTATGGATGACTTCGGAAATATTTGTTAAATTTCTACAAAGCCTGGATACCAAAATGGAATCTTAGGGAAGAAAGACTGCACTGATGATAGGTGTGAATCTCATCCATCAGAGCCATATTCATACGGAACATAGAGGTGATCTTTTACCAGCAAACTGTGCCAGCCATCTGCAACCTTTAGACTTGGGAATTATTCATTCTGTTAAAGCAAAGTACAAGAAAGCCCTGGTGCAACGAGCTATTTCTGTACTTCTAAAGCTATTGCTTTAGAAAGAAAGCAAGATATGCATTTGAATATACTTCAGGCCATGCATATGTTTGCAGCTGCATGGCAGTTACTTACACCAGGCACCATACAGCATTGCTTTAGGAAAGCAAATCACAACCACAATAACAGAAGTTAAAAAGTCAATGAAGGCAAACCAGTCACAAAAAGTTATACAACATTTCTTGCAAATGAAGAGGACTTCATAGGCTATTGCCAGAAAATTCAAGAAATATATTTTATTTGCCATGCAAATATCTTAAACATACCTATGGTATTTTAATAAAAATTGCTAAGTGTCATTTTTGAGAACATTGAAAAACATCTTCGATGTAAAGGGCAGTTTGGGGTGGGGGATTTTCTTCAAAATCTCTGTGTCACATCTTTGGAAGATGCTGAACATAAATACCAAATAGTGATGGGACCTTGATACTCGGTGCTATTGAAGTATGTCTAATACTTTGAGATAAGCCTTCAATACTTTTAAATTTTTAAGTTTTCCATAATTGAAAGTTGTTGCATTTAACTTTGTGCTAGATATTGGAGAGACCACATCATGTTCTAAACTCACTCCTGAGGTAATTTATTTCATTATTTCTCACTTCCTTATACCTGATGTAGGTGGGCAAAAGTATGACAATTTAGCCAAGACACCATAAAAGCTGAAGCTGCACTCTTGAGTTTTATACCTCTTTCATTTGTTCCGTGTTGATTCATTAGTAAATACCCGTCAAATTAATACCACTATTTGTTTTTCTGCATTCCAGGAGGATGCAGTTTTGGTGTGGAAGAGCCATTTGTGGTTCTTTCTACAGAAGAGGAAGTGGAAGTGGGGTCTTTGAAGCACTGTTCCGCTTGGCTCTCTATGCTAAGCAACAAAAGACTATATAATGTACAGCATTGAAACATGGAAATTCAAGGTTTTATTACTGCGGTTAGGAACAGAGTAGCTATTTGGGTTCAAAGCCACCCGACCATCATAATAAATCACAGGGAATGCTGATTTAAATGAATTGCCACCACCACCTTCAACATCAACCCCCATACACAAAAGAAGGAGAAGTGTTGTGGACGAGTATGAAAGTGACTTTACACGAGGACTATCAAACGTTGAGCTGCAGCGGCTAGTGTTGCTAAAACAATTATGTGTTTTGGAACTTAAAGAAATGAAGCTAAGAATGCAACTTAATGTGTAAAATATTAAAATAAATTGGTTTTTTGAGTATATAGATTTTCCTTTCTCAATGAAAATGTATAACATTCATTTCAAGCATGCTCCTTTAGCTCACCATTTCCTCTGAGTTTGGTGTTCTGTTTAATTGTTGGTATTTCCTCCTTTTCCTTTCCCACTACAGAGATAGAGATAGCTTCACTGCCTGTGGATTAACAATTATTTTAAAACAAGCTTTAGGTTTGGTTAGGTTTCCACATTTTAAGCATGTGACTTCATTTCCCACCACAATACAGAGATAGCAACTTCAGTGCCTATGGATTAATAGTGATTTTAAAACAAGTTTGATATTTGGTTATGTTTCTACTTCTTCATTTACATTTTAAGCATGTGACTGATGTTGATTGTGAAATTCACCAATATTATGCACTTGTTTCCACAGTGTTACCATCAGGATAGAGGTTGTTTTCAATTTTAACACACACCTATGAGAATTATGTTATATGAAGCTTAGTTGCAAGTTTAATAGGACGAATAAGTCTTTATATATATTAAATTTTCAAGTAACTGCACATGCATTTATCTACATTTTTATTATTATTATTATTATTATTATTATTATTATTATTATTATTATTATTATTATTTATTTATTTTTTTTTTTTTTTCATCTCAGATGAATAATTGCACAAATACAGTCCTCTTCTACAATACAATGTCCTTATTATCGCTTACTATTTGCATTGATTTGCTGGGTTCTCTAGACTGTCCATGAAGTGCTTTTCTAAACACTTAAAATTGCCACATTTTTCTACTACTCAGGAGAATTACAATGTAATGCAATCTCATACTTGAAACTGCTTACTGACTTAGTGGTTAGCAAAGATGAAGCAAGCATCAAAAGATTTCCTGAGCATGCAGTGATTTCACGACCTTTTTATAAGATAAAGAAAAATTCTTAAATATATACATATTTATATGTAATAGTTACAAATTACTAAATTTTGAAATCATGTCATTAAAATAAAGTATAACAACATGATTGATTGGTGTTACACTGTATTCAACATTTTTTACAATTTTTAAGAAAGTCAAACGTAAGTTGAAAATTTGATTCAGACTTGAAAATCCAATGTCACAGATACCTACTGAGTGGAGGGTACCTCTGCCACAGATCCCCAATTCAAGTCCCAGTGTTGAAATTGGTTTTTCAATTCTGGTTCAAGTTTGCAACTTAGTGCTTACACATGGCTTGAGTGGAAGAACAAATATTAAAATACCAAACACAAGCATTTTGATAATTTTTATACATTGCCAGGTTTAAAGTTGAGTTGGATTAAAAAATTAATGCAATGTTTGGGACTCTTATGACTTTCAAGATGACGATATTTCCCTAAGCTTCAATGAAACCTGATTGTGTGTATTACAGTTTATGAGTTTTTTCAAAGGTAAGGAGGTCAAGCAGAGGCAGTTTCCTGAGAATCTTCAACATGCACCCTTGAAAAATACAAGACCTAAGAATTTGGTATGTAGAGAACTTTTCACTTTTAAGGCAGTAAATCGTAAAGAGATAGGTGAAATTATTATTAAAATGATTTTTTATTTTGGGGAGTTTCCAAGAATACTTCTGTTGAAATCATGTTATCCAATTTTTGAGTGGGTTCATAACTGAGTCTGACTCCCAGGAAATATACAATTACAACAATCAGAAATTTATATCATTAATGTGTTTCAGTTATTGTGCACTTAACTGTCTGTTCCTTTAGGTGCATTTGATAGAATGAATACTCATTATTTGTCCAAATTTTAAGAGTAATACTTAACTGTTTTATGAAAGCAAATTATATACCTTCCTCAGCTTTTTTAAAAAGTTCTACTTTTAGTCTGAGGAATTTTAATGTACTACATAAGTAAGGGGTAGAAATAGCAAAAACTGAAGCACTGTTAAAATTAAAGAGAAATGTACATGAACTGTATAAAAATGAGGCTGAAACAAAATAAACATATCAAAGTAGATTATGACAACACTTAATCTAATCTGAAGGTAACACATACAATATTGATTTAGGGAAACCACTTAAAAAAAACATATAGGAAGGAAACAAAAGAGTTTATGCATGGTGCAATACTATTTCTGCTATCTGGTTTCTCCTAACTTCACCATTTCGTCGGATTGCTGCTGGCATCTCATGATTTTAATCAGCATGCACCTCCATTTCTTCATTGAAAGCTGGTAGTTCTGGATCTGTGTCTTGCAAATATTTTGCAATATTATGCAGTACGGCACAGCAGGTAATTAGTTTTGGTATATTATTAGTACACAAACGCACAGTATTCTGGAGAATTGTAAACCGTTGTTTTAGTTGCCCAAAGCACCGCTCAATGATGACCCTCTCTTTAGTGATACACCTATTGTATGCAATTTCTTGAGATATTTCTGCATTTCTATAGGGCACCATAAGCCATGGGGCAATGCCATAACCACTGTCTGCTAGAAGCAGTGGATTCACACCATTTTGGCTCAAAGTCGCCTGTATATTTGAGGCCCTCCAAATTCTTGCAACATGCACAGATCCTAGCCAGAAAGCATCAATACTGGTGAAGCATTCTTTTGCATTGCAAGTAGCTTGTACATTGATGCTTGTATAGCCTTTTCACATATTCATCTCCAAAATCTTTTGGCTTTTTAATTCGAATATGTGTACAGTCTAGGGCTCCTACTGCTGCTGGAAAATCATACTTCTCTAGCCACTGACGTTTTGCAGCATCAAACTCTAACTCAGTTTGTGGAAACTTGATCCAAGCTGGTGCTTTCTCAGTTATGGCATCCATAACCTCAACAACAGTTTTGGATACAGTGGTCTAATGTATTCCAAGATCCTCTCCAATGCCAACTTGGAAGCCAGGATCACCCACCAGTCTTAAAAATGTCTTTAATTTAATCACATTCTTCAATGCTCCTCCTCTTGTTTCCATTTTCTCTGGTCCAAATAAATATGTGTTCAACCAGTCCACCTTAGTAAAACGATAAAGCCTTTTAAAGTTCTTTGAATCCACATGTTCTTGTCTCTGATTGTATATTTTGCCATGTGCTACATAGTTCATAAACTCTGCCATTTTCTTCAGACCACTTGACACAACACACATACAGGTTACTCACATCTGAGCCTACTTCTAACCATGCTCAACGTGATATGAGTATATACTTCTAAAGTGAGAATATAATCTGTTTTATTCTTATCAAACTGAGTTCATGCTCTATGCAAGATGGCTGCCTGAGAATATACTACTCTGCTTCCATGCCTTGAGTATGTACTCATAAACAAGTAAATACTAAGAAACTTTTATTTTTACCATCAAGAGTATGTACTAAAAAAGGTCAAACATTTACTATGTATTCATTTTTATTCATACTACCCAATACATTTCATTGAATGTATAACGTTAAACCATAAGAGATAGACAAAAACTTACTACACAAAAAATATTGATCTGTTTAAAACATACACTTTAATCAAAATAATTTTTTGTGGCATCAGCTGTTTCCAAGGTATCCATTAATATTGGTTTGAATTGTTCAATATTTTTTTTATAAAGTGTTGTCACTGTTTGCTTATTTCTCATGATGTCTTGGAAAGAGTGTGGAATTTTAAGGCCAGCACATGGCAACAAACTTTTATGCATCTGACTATTGATTTAGTTTCCTACATACAACAAAATGCGCAATGAAACTTAGTCTGCAAAGCTTATTTCGATTAAAATTGAAGTAAATAAAAAAATAAGCTCTTGTAAGAATAGTTTGTAGAAGCTATATAAAAATAAATGGCAGTGAGCAAAAAAGTCATGTAAATGTAACATTGGATTTTTAAATATCTTTCCTTCTTTTTCAGTTAAATTTTATTGTGTACTGAGATAGTGCGTAGTGCAGGATTCCACATAAAACCATTTACTTTGAACAAATGACTTCTCTTAAGTACAACACTTTGCATTTGCAATTAATTCAAAGAAGGGTTCTCAATAAATCCAGAATCAAGTGTGTGAATGTGAGTGTGCTTGTGTGTGTTAGCAGTTATTTAATAACCAATCCACCCTTAAACAGTCTTTGTGGAGTATCGAATCAAAAAGCACTAAGTGCATAATAAAAAAGTTATCAAGAGGGAGGAAAACCCAGTGTCTCCTAAACTTTCCAGTGCTTTTTAAAGCTCTTTATATCTAACTGTAGTGCAAATGCTCCTTTGCTTAATACTGTTATTACCAAAACCATTTTTTGTTTAATACCACATTTTTAATGAAAAATGTTTAGAACTTATTTGCATTTTGAACCAATTATAATGAAAATATTACCATGAGCATTAAGAAAATGGCAAAAAATTACATTTAATATTTTGATAAACAATTTCAATTCCATTTACAAAAGCAGTTTCATGCTTTACTTTGTGCATTTTTTGGGGAAAAAAAGTGTCTTTAAATTTCATCTGTCACTTTTTCTGTAAACACTTTTATGTCAATGCTTCTTTCAAAAAATGCAATTGTGTTTCTGTATTTAAACAATGCCTATTTCTTCCTCCAAACAGCAAAACTCTTCTTCATTCTGGTTTTCATTACAGAATGCAGACTCTTCATCCACAAACTTCACATAAAACTACAACTCAGTCTAATGTCTACATTAACCTCCCAAACCTCTTCTGTAAGAGTGTGTCAACATCCTTCTTTTCTTTGGAGTGTTAAACCCTGGACCTGTGGTATATACTCAAATGTAACTTCCCATTTCTGTGGAGATATGAATGGTTTAGAGGGGTCAAAAAGATCATTAAGTTTAGTTCTTATTGCTGTATCTAAAGGATAATGCAAGAAAAAGAGAACTTAATACTTCTCGCCAATTCTTTTTTTATAAACTAGCATGAAAGACAAAACAACACAGAAAGTCATCTCAGTATCCTTTGCAAACATCCTCCATTTATCCTGCATTTATTTGTATGAGAGTAATACAATAAATACATTTTAATGACATGATTTAAGCTTTTTTTTTAAAATAAAGAGAGTTGAGGGTTGTTACACTACATCACTATAATATTCTTACTTGAACGCGTTTCGGGAGACGGTTTGTTCCCATCGTCAGCATGTTCTCATCTGATTTTGCCGGTCATCGTCTGGGGGATGTGTGTGGTTAGTGGTGTTCTCTGGTGCTGGGCTGATGAACCTCCAAAGGCTGTTGGGTGGCGGCAGTTCGAAATTCATTAGGTGATTCCTGTGTTTGACAATATGTATTCTTTCCCAGATGTCCAATTCATTACTGCTGTTGATCGGTTTTAAGAGTTTTATGTTTGGAGTGATATCATGGTTTGAAGACCAGAAATGATGTGCTACTGCTGATTTATCTGGCTGCTTTTGGTAAATGCATCTCATATGCTCTTTAAGTCTTATTTCAAGATTTCTTTTTGTTCTTCCTATATATACCAGGTTACATTCATTACAATCAATTTGATATATACCAGCTGATTTATCGTTGGGGATAGGATCTTTTGTTCTGTTGCATAGTAGTTTCTGTATGTTGTGGTTATTCTGTGGAGACAGGGTGATGTTGTACTTTTTGAAAATCCTTTGAAATTTATGATGTGTCCAAGGGTGATAAGTGAATTTTCTATATGCTTGTGGTTTTTGTTGTCTGAGTAACGTAGTCATTTGTTGGATGTATTTCTGTTTTTCAAACCTTTTTATCTTCTTATCTATTGTTTTTTCTGGTATCCATTCATAGTGGCTATGTTGATAATGTGTTGGTATTCTTTCTGGTATTCCTCTTTCTCCATTGGTATATGTACTAACCTGTTTGTAATACTATTTAAAATTGCATGTTTGTGGCTTGTAGGATTGTAGCTATTGTTGTTAATATAATTTTCTGTGTGCGTTGGTTTTCTGTAAATGCCGAATGTTAGTTTGTTGTGTGCATTATTTCTGATGATCCTGATGTCTAGGAAAGGTAATTGGCCATTTTCTTCTTTTTCTATTGTGAATTTAATAGATCTTTTTTGTAAATTTAATAATTTCAAAGCATCTTCTGAAAGTTTTTTTGGAACAATAGCAAAAATATCATCTACATACCTATACCAGGTTTTGAATAGATGTGGGAAAAATTTAGTAATATGGCATTCAAAATGGCTCATATATAGTTCTGCTAAAAATGGTGAAAGGGGGTTTCCCATAGTTAGGCCTGAGGTTTGTTTAAAGATTTTGTGATGGAATGAAAAGAAATTTTGGTCCAGACATAATTTTGTTAGTTTTAGGTAATCTTCTGTTTGTGCTCTAGGTGTGCCATTGTTTAATATCTAATTTTCTAGGAGTGGTAATAATTCCTCTTTTGGTATGCTTGGGAAGAGTGCAGTGACATCAAATGATACCATCATGTCTGTGGGTGATATATTTATATTTGAAAGGTGACTGGTTAATTCTAATGAATTTTTTATACTAAGACTTTTGAACATAGGCATGGAGTTGAAGGTATTTGAAAGCCATTTTGCTAGTTTATATGTGGGAGAGTTTATGTTATTCACTATGGGCCTCATTTTGTTGCCGAGTTTGTGTATTTTTGGTAATGCATATAACCTAGGCATTAAAAGAATGCACCAAGTCACTCCAGAACACATTGATAGAAACCAAAACATTAACAAAAGCCGAAAAATCCAGAATATAACCAGATTTTTCCACCATACCTAGGTTATACAAGCCACAAACATGCAATTTTAAATAGTATTACAAACAGGTTAGTACATATACCAATGGAGAAAGAGGAATACCAGAAAGAATACCAACACATTATCAACATAGCCACTATGAATGGATACCAGAAAAAAACAATAGATAAGAAGATAAAAAGGTTTGAAAGACAGAAATACATCCAACAAATGACTACGTTACTCAGACAACAAAAACCACAAGCATATAGAAAATTCACTTATCACCCTTGGACACATCATAAATTTCAAAGGATTTTCAAAAAGTACAACATCACCCTGTCTCCACAGAATAACCACAACATACAGAAACTACTATGCAACAGAACAAAAGATCCTATCCCCAACGATAAATCAGCTGGTATATATCAAATTGATTGTAATGAATGTAACCTGGTATATATAGGAAGAACAAAAAAAATCTTGAAATAAGACTTAAAGAGCATATGAGATGCATTTATCAAAAGCAGCCAGATAAATCAGCAGTAGCACATCATTTCTGGTCTTCAAACCATGATATCACTCCAAACATAAAACTCTTAAAACCGATCAACAGCAGTAATGAATTGGACATCTGGGAAAAAATACATATTGTCAAACACAGGAATCACCTAATGAATTTCGAACTGCCGCCACCCAACAGCCTTTGGAGGTTCATCAGCCCAGCACCAGAGAACACCACTAACCACACACATCCCCCAGACGATGACCGGCAAAATCAGATGAGGACATGCCGACGATGGGAACAAACCGTCTCCCGAAATGCGTTCAAGTAAGAATATTATAGTGATGTAGTGTAACAACCCTCAACTCTCTTTATTTTAAATTATGACACATCACTGTTACTAGCTTCTAAATCTTCAAAATTAGTCAATGACTTAAGCTATTTACCTCAGTTTTACTTCTTTGCTTCTCTTTATTTCTTAGATTTTTATTCTCTTTTTGATACCTCTACTGTTGCCTGCAACAACATATTTCTTTTCTATGCTGTAGTACTTCAGAAGACTATTAGTGCTTCCTTGGCATAGCTCCCTATCCCAGACCTTGAAGGATTAGTATCTTTAAATTATTTGCACCATCCTTTGGTGCCAATTTGAAGGTTGTATTGTAGTTCCACTGTTGGGGAGCCAAACTTGATGAAGTAACTGCCACACGTATGGTACAAAGTTTCCAGTGGCCTTCGCCCCAACGTTTATGAATCAACTTTGTATTTTAATGTTTCTTTAAATATTATACATATTTATGTTTGCCTCGACTGCGTCAGTAGTAATTTGTAGAAACATGTATCTGTTTGCAGGGGGTGATGCGGCTAAAGAATGTAAGCTTCCACAAATTATAATTTTTACTTCACTCCTTTTATTAATTATTTGCACCTTTTAACACGTAAGCTTTATAATATTCTCGCCATAATGAATTTTATATGTCTCATGTTGAATACGTACTGAGCGAACAAACTGCTCAGGTACGTTGCCTTCTAGCGACTGGCATTTACCACCTGAATTTGTAAATTTCTCTATTTCAAGTCTCTGATTGGCTAATCCTACTCTAATAGAATACTTTTATTTAACTTTCAGCTTTTCTAGTTTTTGATTGGCTATTTATAAACTATTTTAAATATTACATTATTGTTCCAAGAATTACTAGTAGCATTATTAAACTTTCCAATTCATTATTACCTCAAGGTTACCTCATTGTTAGCAACTTTTGGCTTCTATTTTCACAGCTTCTACATTATTAAATTACGTAATACATTCACATAACATTATTATACATGTACACAATAATATAAACATATACAATGACTGTAATATACACTTTTTTATATTGTAGTATACACAAATTGCTTTAAGGCAGGCTGTTATTATATTTTGTATTATATAATTAGACTGATATCATTTAAGTGTTAAAATACTGCCTCAACCTTCAAGTATGGAGATTCATTTTCTACGTTCATTCATTCATTTAGCATGATGTAATATTGATGACAAGACCCAAGGAAATAATATCTGATACTGTTTGGCAGCACACATGCATTTCTAGTTCCATAGAACATAAACACAGAGTCAAAGCACATATGTACACATTGTCGTGTAAGCAAATTCTTTGCTTTTGCAAAATGGTGCATTTTGTTCCATTTGTCTCAGTGAATTAAGCTCTTTCTAAAGCAAACACTGTATTTTGAAGCCATTTTATGATAGGAAGGAGTGCTATTTGAAACAAATGGTTTGCACAGATCAATCAGTGCTATTGAAATAGGGGAAATCGGTATTAAAAAGCGTTTCTTCTGAGGGTAGATTTAGTGTGTTTTGTTATGATCCTCATTTCAGGATTGCTACTGGCCATAACCCTGAGCATAGTATCAATATGACTGTTAATCTGCAATGAGCATACTATGAGGGTGAGTCAATAAATAAGTCACAAAGGTCCTTTAGCATTTAACATTTAAATCCTGCATGTGTATTTTCCCAGCAGATAGCAGCATATGTATGCTTGTCGTAGTGGATGCACGACATCATATAGGCACCTGGTCTGTCAGTGGTAGCCAGAAGAAGATGACGCATATATTGCAGGAGTGGACATGAGATGAATGCGGTAGTGCATTTTTTGTGAGCAAAAGGACTGCCTACAGAAAAAGTGCATCATGAAATCTGTCCTGTGTATAGTGAGAACTGTTTATCATGGAAAGCTGTGCTCAACTGGATTCAGAAGTTTAACATGGGAAGGTGAAGCATCAGAGATCAGAAGTGTCCTGGTCGTCCTGTGGAGGTGTCAACTGAAACCAGTGTAGCATGTGGAACAAATAATTCATAATGGCAGGTGCATGACAATTGATGCAGTAGCATGTGCTGTAGATTGTTCGCATAGAACTGCTTACAACATCATTCATGAGCAACTGAACTTTTGCAAAGTGTGTGCATGGTGGGTGACCTGCCAGTTGTCTGAGGAACACAAAATGAACAGAATGGGTCTGTTCTTGAAGCACCTCACTTGGTACACTGAGAAAGGAGAGGACTTCATGGCATGGAGAGGACAAGTCTTGGGTTCATCACTTTCAACTGGAATCCAAATAATCCTCCATGGAATAGAAACATCCCACATCCCCAACAAAAAACAAGTTAAAGATGATTCTATCAGCCTGCAAGGTTTTGCTCACCGTGTTTTGGGACATGTAAGGATCATACTGTTGACACCTCCACATAAGATCAGGATACTTTTGATCTCTGATGCTTCACCTTCCTGTGTTAAACTTCTGAATTCAATTGAGCACAGCTTTTCATGATAAGCATTTCTCACAGGATGCATTTCGCAATGCATTTCTTCTGTGGAGAGTTTTTTTGCCCACACAAAATGCACAACCATATGCTGTTCTTCTCGTATAGATTCCTGCAACATACCCACCATCTACTTCTGGTTGGCACTGACTTGACCAGGTGCCTACATAAAAAAAATTAATAAAGGATCAACATTTATTTTTATTTCAACATTTTCAGTTATTCTATATAATAACTTTATAGGGTTATTTCCTTATATCTTCCTGCTATGACAACCATATACACGCAGAATTTAAAAATGTTATACAGTAAACTGAAGTTTGGGAGTTATTTATTGATTCACCTTCATATATGGCATCATGATATAGATGCTGCAAAGTTAAAGATTTAAAATAAAAATAAATAGAGATACAAACAGATGACTGCATTTGACAAAAGATAAATGAATAGCACAGGGGAAAAGATCCATAAACCTTTATTTTAAGAAAGCAGGTTTTTAACAATAAGTTGTAGCAGGCTATTGATGATTGCATGTTTGTGACCTGTGAGGTTGAAGCTTTTGCCCTCCATGTGCTTCTCTCTATGGGTATCTTTCTGTAAATTCCAATTTACAATTATTCCTTTTCATTTTGAGATCCTGGACTGGGAGCTTCTTATCTTTTGTTGGTGAATTTTATTTTTGTAGATTGTTTATTTATGTTTTAGAGCAATTTCATCATTTACATCAAGTACATGTCTAATGTATCTGTACCAAGTTTTGAAACTATTAGGGACAGATCTTTACCATCATCTGAATCTCAAAAATAACTCAGGTTTTCTAAAAAATTATGATACCTGACTTTTGTTTGTAGAATTTTCCTTAGAAAGTTAGAAAGGATTTGTTAAAGCATGTCTATGTACTCAATAACTTTTAGCAAAGTGCAAGGAAACAAGAAATCATGTCAGTAGACATATCTATAAGGGATGATTCTAAGTCCTTAATGTTTTGTACTAGTTCTATGGGTTTTTATGCAGAAGCTTTCAAATTTTGGCAGATTATGAGTTGTTTTGTAAACACTTAGCTGAATGTACAATGGAGAACTGAAGTTGTTTCAACGAAATGATTTTATTTCCTGGTGTGTGGATTTTAAGTAGCACATATAGATTGGAAAGCTTTGGATCATCTGGTTTAACTGAGAGTGATATGTTCTTAGGATATTATCCACAGTTTTAAGCTTCATTTATTGAACTTATACATTTTAGGAATAAGATTTCATTTCTTTGAACTCTCCACTTCCCAAAATTTCTGTTATGCCACTCATCTAGTATTTTTTGTTTAGATGACTAGTTTATTACCATTATCCAATTTAATGCAAATATTTTTTCTTTTTGTTTAAAGATTTTATGGTTTTACATGCTCTGCCTCTTGGTTTTAGCTTTTATTTTTTATCTAAAATGTTTTTCATTAGTTTTATTACATTTGTGCTAACCGGATTTCAACCTTTTGCTACTTCTACATAAAATACAAACTCTTAAACATACCTTGAGTACACTAGTCGTTTGACCTTTGTATCTCATTCTTCTGATGGCTCATGCTTACATACAATGTATGTGATCTTATATAAACCTGTTTCCTGATGTCTGCAGTCTCAATTATTTATTTTTTTTTTGTTAGTGTGACCTTTGTAAATGTGATAAAATCGGTTAATCCAAACAATATCTCCTAAATTTTTTGAAAGCTTGATATGTACAGCATATGTCATTCTATAACCAAAAGTTTGTTGCAATGTCTCAAAAAACTCTTGACTTATTTCTGAAGATTTTTGTTTGCTATCACCATTGTGTTTTAACATTCTTTCTTACAAATTTTTGGCATAGATCCAGTTTAAGTGCTGTTCAGTATGTTGTTTATAACCTGCCAGCTAAATAAAAAAAAGAATATGTTTCTTACCTGCCCATCTTTGATATCACCATATTTACAGGACTGTTTCAAAGAATTGTATACTTTATTGAGATGAAGCACTTTATTGGCCATGTAATGTCTCATATCCTTCAGAATGCATAAAAATCAAAATTGAAAAGGGATGCATTGGCTTCCTTGGGCACATTTTTCTGTGATTGCACATTGGCAAGTTATGATTACTCACAAATATATACATAAAATGGGTGTTCTAGAAGTTCTCGGCTTGACTCAGACATGTCAGAGGATGGCCTAATTACTATGATAGTTTCTATCTCCTTAGGTGATGCACTGTAAGTTTCAGACATGAAAGTGTAGTCACTTGTTTGTGATAATCATGTAAACAAACAGGTGTTTGTTTTCTTCAAAATGGATGAAACAGAAATACCACCTGCGATAAAGTACTTTGTTCTGAAGGGTTTAAACACAACAGAAATACAAAAGGAGCTAGATTCAACATTAAAAAACTCTTCCCCTTTGTTTTTTATGGTTAAAAAAGTGGGCTGCTTAATTTAAGCATGGTTGTACCTTCATTCAAGATGAGTGTTCAGGGCATCCCAAAACCACTTTAACTGACGAGATTGTGACAAAATTCACAATAATGTACTTGATCATTGATTGAAGGGATGCAAGTTGGTTGACATTGCAAAAGCCATGTCCACTACATTTTACGCAAAATTTTGATTATGACATAGCTTTCTGCTCAATGGGCGCCATGTTAACAGTGAACCAAAAACACATTTTAATGAACATTTTTCAGGAGTGTTTAGACTTTTTTAAATGCAATTCAGGTGAGTTTCTGCAATGTTTCTAACAGTAGATGAAGCATAAATTCATCACTACATGCTTGCTAGTGGCAAAGGAGCAGTCCAAACTATGGGTGGCAACGGATGAAAGTGCACCAAAGATAGCAAAAACAGCTCCATCTACAGGTAGAGTCATGACTACAGTTTTCTGAAAATCTCATGGTGTGGTGCTCATAGACTTCCTCCAAATGGGCAAAACCAGGGGGAGTTTGATGCTTCACTGCAGGACCCATTAAAGGGTACCATACAGGCTAAATGTCATGTCTTGCAATAATAAAATCTCTCTTTCATCACAATAAAGCACCTTCTCACATATCTGTGATTGTTGCTGCAAAAATGCAATTACCTTTTCTTCTAGGTGTTTCCACATTCACCAGATTTAGCTCCCGGTGATTACGTTTAATTCCCAAAACTGAAGAAATGGCTGGGTGGACAAAGATTCACGTCACATGATGAAGTTGAAGCTGACAAACACTTATTTTGTACAGTTGGACAAATCTAATTTTACTAAAGGTGTTGAAAATTTGGAAAGTGTTGAGACTAAATATAAAATTCAGTTTTATTTATGGACGCTCTTTTAACTACTATGGTCTTTAGCGTCCCATTCTATATTGGGCATGAAAGACCAGAAATTTTACTCAGAGACCTCTATCAGGCTTGACGTTCTTGTATGTGCCATAAATCTATGACATGGACCACTGGCTTTACTTCCCTTCCAAAGGAAGCCATACTAAAGATTTTTATCTTTATTTTTATCTAATGTTGATATATCGCAATGAAACATCCAATGTGCAATAGGTACACTTCTTTCTGATTCATACATTCTGGTGAATCTTTAAGGTAAATCCAATTACTTCAAGATATCAATATCCTATATGGGACTTGGAATGCTTGCTAGTACTTTTAATTTCTGGGCATCTAGTTAACCATATATTTGTAACTGAGAAGCTAAAGGACATATGTCCATTTTGGTCAATTTTGAGTTATTCATACTTTTGTGACAAGCCTGAATGAATACACAACACGGGAAAAAAGCAGTTGTCCTCCACATACTCCTCCTTGTGATATTGATGAATTATAATGGTGGTTGTACACAAACAATTAAAAGAAAACAGGTGCAGGTCAGACATCCGCCTAATGATTCCAACTGGCAACATTTTGTTGTGCAATGCAGGGACTATGTGGGACATATGCTCGATTTCCTCTCAACACTGGAATAACTATTATGCATTTTGCTAGGCATATGTGAGGCCTATTTTTTTTCTTCTAAAATCTGAATTTAACAATCGGAACAGATGAGACTGTGAGTTTATTATCACACCATTTTCTTGTCTAATGTGTTTGTTCATGCCAATGATAAATGAAAGAGAGACATAGTTTGACGCTTTAGTAGCGATGAAAAGGATTACAGCATATGCATGATTTTATAAAAATTAGTTTTTCAAGAGGAAAGATCATGGTGCAGCTTGCTCAACAAACTTGTTATACGAAGGCATTTATTAATTATATTATACACTCTATTTATTATAGTTTAATTTATATAATTTTGCTGTTTAAATATTGTATTAGTAAATAGGGGAAGTATTGCATTCCACCAAAAAATATTCAATGTTGAGATTTCACTGGAAAAACATGTTTTGAGATGCCCTGAATTCAAATAAAGCATTTTTGGAAACATCTTTGTGTGTGTATTTGTGTCTCTGTCTGTGAACAGCATAACTCAAAAATGAAAAGTTGGTATTTGCCAGGGGGGTCTCTTCCCGCACCGTTTTCGCTTGTACTGCTTTCGGTCCGCCTGCTGCATGACGTCATCGAGAGTGAAGTTTTAGCTAGCCAGTATTCTGCACCGTACTTTTCGGCACGAAAGTTCGTATAATATTCTCGTTATATGATCTGTTCCGACCCTATACTACTTGAAACAAAATCGCATCTATAACTAGACTTAGTCTTGGAAATAATAAACACAAACCTGTCTTTTTACAGTTAAATACCCAACTGGCGCCAATTTCATTTCTCCTTGAAATATTCACTAAAACGCTGTCGATATATGAAATTTGGTCTTGAGGGATGACTTACAGCATACATGTTATTCAAAGAAACAGAGATATGTAGATATAAAGCAGATATTTGTTATATTAAAGTTGTTCAGAAGCTCTAAGTTGCAAGCTTTAAAACCATTTTCTTAGTTTATGCTATTGCTTGACTTTAATTATATTATGTTAAAGAAAACCAATAACACATTATTCGACCAATTTTAGCAACGAAAATAAAATACGTTATACGCTATATAAAATTCAACGTTATACGCTATCGGGTCTTAAACTTTGATTCGAAATTAAATTGTATTGTTTGTTTATGGATTGTGAAAAACGCAGCTTAATGAGAGAAACTGTATGTTGATCATGCTATTATGTAATATGACTTAAACATAGCAGTTTTAAAAGTCATGATAGCTGAAAACTTGATATATGCGCATGTTTTCCGAGACTTTTTTTCGCGTCTAGGTAAAAGCATGAATAATCGACATGCATATTTAAAATAATTTTTTTAAAAAGAATTTTATTAATATAACTATTTTGGCAGAAGAGAGTAACTCCACAAAATGAATTAAATTCACATAACATTCGACTACTTGAAGTAGATAATGGACACATGCTGAAAAACAGTTATCTGCACAGCAAGTCTTGCAAATATCCTCCAATTTTCAAATAAACCAAATTTACAGAGTAGTGTACATTCGAATGATGTGTTCAGAATTTGGATATTTTGGCTTCATTATTTAGGCTGAGAATGTGCTTATATAAACCTAGTTTCTTAATTATTTCTAGTATAAAGTTGTTTTAATTTTTTAATTAATGAATAATTAATTGTACATAGTTCCCATTTGATCCTTCCTACTTGAAAGAGTAAGAACAAGGATGCGTCAAGCCTTAATATTTTGGAGATATTAATTTTAGAACAACCTTTCCTGTATGCTTTAGTATACGCTCGCAACCAATACCCTTAAAAGCACACAAATGTAATGCTTTCACCCACGGGAAAGTGGGTGTTGTTAAAAGGAGGTGTATTAGTGTATTGCACTGGCGATCATTGAAACATATTACACTGATCTTTTTAAAAGGAGGTAGATCTAAGGAACTTGCCAATTGTAATTAGGTGCCTATATTATTTAGTATTTATGCAAGGAAAGTGCAATAACTTACTCGTATCTTAGTTTTCGTTATTTTGTATAAAACATGGACACATTTCACGCCAAACTGGCAGGAGAGGCTTTACGAAACAAATCAATATTATGTGAGCAAATACAGGGGAGATGAACGTAAATACATGAGAGAAAATGTCAGAGCGGTGTTTTATAAGCAGGGCGCGGATTTTGATGACTAATTTTTTTTTTAAAAATGACTACATTTGTTTTAAAATGACTACATTTGTTTCAAAATGACTTTGTAATTACAAAAAATTATCTAAAATGAGATTTATTTGATTTACTAAAATTAGTGTACAGAAAGTTATAAATTAATTTATATATTGATATAACTCCTATACAAGAAGAAAAAATAAGTAAAAGAGCAGTGAAAATGTTCTTGTTCAAAGAATCTGAAAAGAAAAGAAAATTTTCTTACCTTCCTTTTCAGATTCTTCAAACAAGTAAGAACATTATTTTCTTTGCTTTTCAGATTCTCCAAACAAGAACATAGTACAAATATATTTTCAATTAATTTTCTAACTTATTGTGTTTTTAAACAGGTCTTACAAAAATGTAGCATTAACTCTTTTGAGAACTCAGAATATGCAATGTTTATTGCAAATGAAGAGGATTTCACAGTCCATGTCATACATAAATAAGAGCAATACGCACTTATTAAGCAAAAAAGGGAAAACTGACCTCCTCATCCCTAATTTTGGACATGAATTCATAACAGTAGTTATACCTGTTTCCCTGACAATAACCATCTCTCCACCCACAAGCAACTCTTTCCAGACCAACCAATAATCTTTATATACTCTATACTTATGCAAGGAAGTTACCAAATAAAGCGGCAAAGGACAAAGAAATTACAAATTAATGATGTAATATCGAAAAAAACATTATCCAAAATAGAAAACTTGAAACTACCAAAATGACCTAATATATATATATATATATATATATATATATATATATATATATATATATATATATATAGCAATACCTTTATTGCAAGAATTAAAAGATGGCATGTCATCAGAATCCGGATCATGCTTATATGATACTTGGTCTTCAAACAGCTTCTGCTCACAATAATATACTGTTTAATATGCATTCCTGAGGAATATAAAGAACTTACTTTTTGGCAGGTAGGCCGACTCATAACATGAAAACAGATGTAATGCGGGCCAAAGGTATTGTTCCCTGAAAATGGCAAGCTTTTCCAGGTATAATAATCCTTTACAGAACCACAGTGAACGGAAAAAGGTTGTTAAACTTTGGCTGTAAGAGCAAACAGCATTCCCTTTGAAATAATTATGCCGCTCAACTGAGTAAAAGGCAACAGATATTAATCTGAGCTTCTCTTCGCTTTAAAAGTCACGTACAATTATCCTAGTTTATCTCGCTATGTTGGCGGAAACTTCACAACTTAACAACAGATGTACGAAAGTACATTATTCCTTATCACTCAGTCATATAACCCCGCCCCCCCACTTCAACAAATAAGTTGCACACACATATTTAAACTAGAATCTTGAGTATAGATTCAGTTTTCTCTGCTTTGGTGAAGTGTTTAAGTCGGTGTGCAATGAATAAGAACGTTAAGAGTAGAATGTATTGTGCTGTAGCACAATACCGTAATTACGGTTTTAAAACGGTTGGTGTGAATTATCACACATTTCCAAAAAAATGAGCAATTAAAGCGCGTGTGGGTGTCTTGCTGTAAGCGTACTGACAAATTTAACGCTGATAATTCATGTGTATGTTCAGTGCACTTTCTTCCTAGTAACTATAAACGGGATTTGAAGTGTGAACTTTTAGGTTTGCCGGTTAAGAAAATTCTGCTCCCAGATGCAGTTCCGTAGCAGTTCATTCCCGATTGGCCTGGATATGCACTTAGTGAAGGTCCAAGTACAAGTGGAATGTTGCAGGTATGTCTCTTTCATTTTCACATCCTGTAACAGAATAATGCATTCTGGAATTATTGTTTTCATTTCTTACGGTAAAAAAAAATACACCAGCATATCCATTTAGCGATTCCTTTAGAGTAGTTGTAAATTTTCCTTTAGTACTAAAGTAATGTATGTTTGAATCTCTTGTAGCGCCTACAGTTTACGTTGAAGTCCTGGATGTGTTCCAGTAGTTTTGTTTATACGTAAATATATTACTAATGTAATGCAGTTTCCATTCGTTTTGCTTTATGTTTAGCCCACAATGTTTGTAGAATGCTCTGAAATAGTACACCTTTTAAAAAAAACTGGAAGAAGTGCTAATAATAAACAATTGGGAGTTAATCGGGAGGAATTTAGTGTGTTCACTGCGCTGTGTTTGTATTCCGTGCGCTCGTCTTCACTCTCACTTACGTCACAGGCGGGCAGCCAATGGCAGCTCCCATCCCGGAGTGGCTCACCTTAGTTATCTAGCCACATTGGGTATTTGCATTTAGTACCTTCCAAGGATGCGACACAAAGATTTTCAAGAAAGTCCCCCCACCCCAACTACCTTTTACATGAAACATTTTTAGAACATTTTTATTTTCTAAAAAATATCTAATGATTTTGATTAAAATACCATATATGAAAGATATTTACATGATAAAATATCTTGAATTTTCTGAGAATAGCCTAGGAAGTCCTCTTCATTTGGAAGAAATTTTGTATAATCTTGTATAACTTGAAAATGTTAAGCGATACAGGAAAATGTAACACAGAAAAAAATGTAGATCTCTTTAAAACAATTTACTTAAAATAAGTTTTTTTGTGGTATAAGCTGTTTCCGTTATTAAAGGCTCGAGTTGTTCAATACTTATCATCATTTTAAAGTCCCATTGATTTTCAGTTGTTTATTATGATTGCATGGAAACAGTATGGAATTTTAAGGCCAGCAAATAGTGTCCAGTTCTTAAACATTTGACTATCACTGTTCTCTTTGTATTTATAATGAAATGTGTAATGTAGCTATTTTTACAAAGGTTTATTTGGATTAAATGTAGTAGATAGAAAAATAAGCTTTAGTAAGAATAGTTTGTATACCACTAATAAAGATAGGGGGTAAAGTCATGTGAATGTATTACATAAGTTTTTTTTTTTTTTTACTTAGTATGATGTGTCCTGTTGGGCAGCCTTTTAAGGCAGCTACCCAAAAGGTTTTGCTATAAACCAATTTCTTATAAATTGTAATTATTAAGTTTAATATTTTCAGAATCTGAAATTCCCGAACTTATTCCAGATGATAACTCTGATTCCCAGCAGGTATTGGAGGATACTCTAGATGTATTTTTTTTCCCCCCCCTGATATCTCTGTTGTGATCCTGATTATGAACCAGAGAGCAGTACAAGTTCCAAGGATGGTGTGTTTAAACATAATTATATTTTTTTGCTATTTACTTAAGCTCATCATGTATTATTTCAAAGCCCTAACAATTAATTTCTAAGTTGGAAAAATCTATAAAAATAAAATAATAATAATAATAAATATTAACAATATTGGTACAATTTATTTGAGAATGTCACAACACACAAATTAATACTCCTGAGTTGGTCACTACCATTGAAAATAGCAACTATAAAGTAAAGAAACAAGGCAAAAAGAAAATCTCCGATCCCTCAATTTGGAAACAAAGTATCGCTATGAAAAAAAGATTGAATGGCTTCCCTGTAAATCATCCGGAGCGTAAAACATGTAGCAACAGTAGACTCAAATCTCCAAGCAAACGCAGACAGCAATGTACAACGGCTCTGAAGATCAAATACTTCTTATTTTTAATTAATTTTGGAACAACTTATCTTCTTGGGAGCAAAAGCATCACGTAATAGCTGCTTTAATAAATGAAGTAACCAAAAATACTCTAGGTCTTAGGAAATAACATTACCTCTGAAAGAAGGAAGATGACAAAACTTTATATGCTTAAGTTAGATGAAAATGCAATCTCAGTGTGCAAAAAAAGATTTTTGAGCACTCCGGCCATAACAGATAAAATTTGATAGAGAGTTTCAATTGCTAAAAACAAATTCAGAACAGTATCACCTGATAAACGAGGCAAGTCACAACCCAGTAATAAAATACTACAGGCTACAACGAATTCTGTCAGTGAACATATTTTCAGGTTTCCAATATGAAAGTCATTATTCCAAAGCAAGAACCGAGAGAAAGTACCTTGGACCTGAACTCAACCTTTCTATCATGTACAGATATGTAACCGAATGTAAAGGAAAATTTTCAATGAGGATTTCAATCTTTCTTTTCAACTCCCTCACAAAGGTACTTGTGATGATTGTGTTTACTTTAAGAAATGATTTAATGATGCCAGTAATGAAGAAGCGAAGCCTGAAGTCAGGGTAAATTTTGACGAACATCAAAAGAAAGCAGGTGATAGATACATGCTTTGAAAAACATATAGAATAATAATAGAAAAAAAAAAGAGAGGCAAAATCAGATAAAAAGGAGAGAGTACTGACTATGGACATGCAAAAATGCCAACACCTAGTCTGAGCAACTGCCAGAAGCTCTGGACTGTGAATTTGGCAATCTATAATGCAACATCTAATGGAAGGGTATTGTATGCAATGGGACAAAACTATTGGTGGAGTCCATTTCAGCATCTTGTTTGCTAAAATGCGCTCAATTACATTTGAAGGAACAAACGGAAATATTAACCATTTAGTCAGACAATTGTACTGGCAAAAATAAAAATGTGCAATTGCCATTAATGTATAAATTGGCTTCTTTCACAACTTCCAAATCTTCAGAAGATTAATCATAAGTACTTTTAAAAGGTCATTCACCTTTTAAAAGTGAATAATATCCATTTCACAATAGAATTAAAAAGATCAAAGCTTCGTAGCTTGCAAATTGCATACCTCGTGACTGGCACAGTTCATCTGGACATGTCAAGTAAAGTAACCCTTAATGGTCCACGAAATGCAAACTCAAGATTTCAAAGACTTCTCTTCCCTGATGGCACACTCTTCAGCTTCATTTGTCCAATGTAAAAGATCTATTAATGGTAAGATGTTCCACATTTTGAAGACAGGTTAGCTTAAAGTCTCTGCTAAAAAGCTTGGAATTATTTCTTATGAGACATCCTTCTCTGATGCTACTTTTAAGAGGTTGATCTCATACATCAATGTAGGATTTCCGTACAGTCACCAGAAGAAATACAATCATTCAGACTAGCTTCAAACCCATCAGCTTCATAAAGTAAGCAAACTTCCAAACATTAACAAAATGGATATTTGAATGCTATGCTGCATTTTATAGAGCTGTTCCACATGATGAAAAACAAAGAATGTTTCCCAGATGAGTAAATTGTTATTGTAGAGATTCATATTAAAATAACTTTTTTTTTAAATTGTAATCATGAATCATATAAATTATTTTACATTATATAAACCTTTTTCTGAACAATATTTAATTTGTGCAGCCATGTTATTACAAATATGTGCTGTGAGCTGGTTTGAATAAATATGTATACATTTAGAAGCTTTGGACGTTATATCGCCCACAAAGGTACATGCCAAACTATATATACTTTGAAAATAGTTTGGGAAAAAAGGGCATATATCCATATTATAACTCATAAATAAAATCTGACATCAATACACAAAATGCTATACTGTATGCCCAAATAACATGATTAAATACCACCACTTTTAAGTATTACATGTTACATGCAAAGTACAATTACTGTACCATAGAAACAGTATTTTGGTTCTCCTGAAAAGTTAAGAAAATGGACATATAACCCTTTGCTTCTCAGATAAGGATATTAGGTTAACAAATCCCTAATAATTATTCTTTCATGTTGGCCATGTATAGGCATTAAATTTTTCAAATCTGATTCTACTTCCAAACTTAAGACTAAATATGGTAGTGTGAAAGAGCAATTCATGACTCAAAACAGAGGTCTTGGGTTCAATTACCAGCTGGGATGTGGAATTTTTCTTTAACCAGAATCATTTTCTATCTTCCACAGAAACTGGAAGTATGAGTGTGGGAATGATGTAAATGTGTTAAGAGTAGAATAGTAATAAAACCTAATGTTAAGAAATCTATGGTTCCTTAAGTAAAAACATCAACATCAAATGTTTCTCAAGTCATCATTTCAGTATTGCATCTGATGCTTAAGTTTTTCTTCTGCTCTTAAAGCTGCTGTCACTGGAACTAGCAGCCCTAGAATTACTTTGTTATTGACTACTATGACAATGTGCTGTTTTCTTTCTTATCTACAAAATTATGTACAATGTTATATACAACATATACTGAGTGGACCATTTAAGTTGAGATTCTACAATATCTCCAAAACTAAGCGTTGTTGAAAGAAATGTCTTGAATAAAAGTTGCTTGATATTATGGGGGAAAGTAAACGCCATTAGTCATGTTTTATTTGGAGGATGTTGTGATGGTCATTTTAATTTGACCCCAATTGTTGGTTCCCATTTAAATTGAGCCTAAAATGACTCTCATGACGACCTCCAAGCAAAACACAACTAATGGCATTTACTTTCCCCCATAATATCAAGCAACTTTCATTAAAGACATCTCTTTCTACAACGCTTACTTTTGAAGATACTTTACAGTCTTAACTTAAATGGTCCACCCTGTGTAACAATTGTAACCTTATGCTAAACATGCCATTGCAGTAATCTAAGCTACCAGTAGAAGTGAGAACAATGGGCATTCAGGTTTTGTGAAATCTACATAATCGTCAACATTTTACCAAACTCTGATAAAGGTTTTGTATCAAAATACCTTAACCTTAGAAATATGTAGTGCCAGGCAATATATAAAACTATGTATGGCAAGACTGAAATATAAGGGGCCTTTTGTGTTAAATATTAAAAGGAAGGAAGGTTAAAACATATGTAATTACATAAGGGCTCTTAGTGACCAATGACATCCATTTTCTGCCTTTTGTAATAAATATCAGAAAATTGAAGTGGCTTCCAACCACTGAAATTGAGTGGTCTAAATGCAAATCACAGCAAAATCTTATATGTTGGTTTATGATGCTGTTTTGTTGAGCTTCTAGTCTATCTTTTATGTGCTGTTGGTATAGCTGAACTCAATGCTGAACAGCACTTCAACTCTTTTGCACAGCTATGCCAATTTTCTTAACTTGGCATCCGACTTTACACATGATTAACCACACTTGCATAAATACTAAACTCTGACACATTCTCTTATCTGGGAGTATGATCAAGGGAAAAGGAGCCATTAAGCACTTAACTACGAAGTTCTGATGGAATGCTCACTAGTACTTTTGGAGCCTTGCACTTAAATCTTCAAGCATATGAGTCATTCCACATCAAACCGAACACCATAAAATGTCACCTTCTCTGAATTTTAGTTTATGTGTTCCACACATAAAATAAATTGACACGTATTTTGTATTTTGCAGAAAATCAAATTATTTTAGGATTTGCAGCTTACTTGACATTTTTCTTATACACACACATTACATAAAAGTAATTTATTCTCGGAATACAGAATGGTCAGGGATAAGAACAATAAATTGTGTTGCAGATAAAAGCATTGCTTTTTTATATAAAATACTATTTTTTGGAATAAAACAAGAATCATTTTTTAAGTATGAATATTTTAAATCACAATATCATATTTAACCCCCTAATATTAAAATCTGAAAAAAATACTGGAGGAATCTGTGATATATTTTGTTTTAAATCTGTTAATATCAGGATGGGATCTTACTTAGAAGTACGCTTTTAAACAGTTTATTTGTGTTAGCTTGTAGGGTTTTAGAACCTGCTGACTGAGAGCTTTACACTGCAGCAGCACGAATGTGATAAGCTATGACTTCCGGTGTTGGATGTAACTTAGCAACTGGAATCCGATATTCTATAAAGCCTCTCTCTGCTGTTTGATTTTAAAGGTTACCTTGTGTTCAGCTTTTTTCGTTAGAAGTTCATTCTTAGCTCTGTGATTTCTTAAAATGCATACCAAGTGAACTGAAGAAACATAGCTATGACTATTGCTTCAATCCATTTAATGTTTCCAAGCATAACACAAGGCAGAAATCATTAAGCTTATTACCCGCAATATGCTTACAAATTTAAAAATGGAGAACTTAACTTTGTCACCAGACCTAAAACTATGTTTGTGATGCGTATTGGGGGGGGGGGGGAAGCAAAGCAAAGCAAAGGAAAGTACCCACTGATATCAGTGATTGTGTGTTACAAAGTGCCAATGACGTGAATAATCAGAAGTGGTTTTGAACATAGTGACCACTTTAAGGCAAGATACAGCAATGCGAAAGGGATTTCTGGTACCTTAGAGCTAAATTAATTTATTTTATCAACCAATAATGCAATAACAACCAGATGGTATTCACTTGAGCCTGAAGGGGAAAAAGTTCACATTTAAATTGTAGTTAAGTTGCCTCCAATTGGATAAGATTGAAAGCTCGAATGTTACTCAATTGTATGCCAAATTTAAGTTACAAGTGAACAAACTAGTACAACTCAAATGCTATGAACAATTGACAAGGCATCCAATGACAGACTGCCGCTGCTGCTCTCCAGCTGCGCTGCGCTGGAATCCCGCTAGGCACCGCTTTCTAAGTTATTTTATTTAAAATTAACTAAACAGGATCCCATCTTTATGTAAATATATACACAAAACTACAAGGAATTTATTGATAATTTTTGTAGAAATCTAAACTTGGGGGTTAATAGGGATATGTAGTTTTTGAATGTTTGGATTTTAAAAATTGATATAAATAGTTAATTATATCAATTATAATAAATATTAAGTTAAACATTACATATTAAGCTTTTCATTGCACTTTATAACATAATTTTATCACTTATCGCCTGTGAGATATTCTAATTTAAAGGTAGAGAGGTGTGCAGGTTTTCACAAGTTGGATTGCACAATATTTTAAAAAAATATTGCGATTTAAAAAAAATAGAATTTAAAACATAATTCACTTTATTTTCGTAATCCATGGACAAAATTTGAAGTGAATCGGAGACAGGATGGTCAGATTTTGTGAAAATTTGTGCGGCTTGACTTGGAATGACTCATATGGAGATAGGAATAGGAACAAAATTGAGTTAAAGAAAGAAAAAAAACTCTGTTCATTGTATTTTCTTTTATTCAAAGCTTTTTCTTTTAATAGACTGTACAACAATTTTCACCAAAAAGTGAAAATATATTTTTTTAAAAGTAATAACATAGATTTTTGTAATTAATAATTCACTCCTCATTCTACTTGGTAAAATAAAAACAACAATCCGTCTTTCAAAACATAAACAGTTGGGTATTTAAGTTGCAGTCATTAACATAATTTATTCCCCCCCCCCTTTTCCTCTCCATTTCGTTATCACAAGGTACGTTATTAACATAAGATGCAATCTTCGACCGATTCAAAGTGGTGTCTTTCAGTATCTAGTTAGAAAACAAAAACAAGCAATACTTATTCACGGGGATAAACAACTCATATTTTTACAGTGTACATTATATACAAAATGTGCAACAATTAACTTCTCATAGTCATGCACAGGTGAGAACCAAATGACTGAAATCTACAGCAACAATCTGATTAGAACATTATGAGACAAAGAAGAAAGGAATTTAATGTGATTCTGCAGTGGGTCCAATCCCGTGACTTTATACATCACACAAAAAACAGCAGTAGCAAAATTCAAAGGAAGCTATTAGCTACTATTAATGCAATGCCAGTCAGCAATATATCCATTTTATCATGCTTGCCATTTGTTATTGCACTGTTTTCATTGTTAAATTTAGCTGTTGCTTCATTTGTCACTTAAGGCCAATGCTAATTCCTTTGCCATCTTGTATGTAATAGCAAGACAGTTGTAAGGGAATATTAACTGTTTCTTAAGTAAGACTATAGAATTTCATATTAAATAATAGGATGTGGCACGTAGTGGCTGTCTCATTGCCAAGCAGTAATTACTCCAGAACAGCAGATTATTTGCATACTGTAACCATAAAATGTTTAATATACAATAAAAAAAAACACTTCTACCAATAGATATTTCTAATCATAGTTCTGGAAGACACAACAGAGGAAGATCAATTTATGTTTGAAATAAGTACATCCACAAAAGGATATATAGATACTGTTCTACAAAGTTTGTCTGAAGAGTTAAAATATGGATTTCAAAACACCACCTTTGGAACAAATAATCCTTTAAAAATGTGCAAATATCCTTATTTTTAGCTTTCCTTTATATGTACATAATATAACTTGAAACTGAACAGCTTATAGCTGTATCCATATAACCTGTAATGTGTACAGCACATTTAATTTTTATTTTCTTAAGCACTGGAACTTTTCAGATTAATTTCTTTGCATTACATTCAACACTTTCTTTAATCACTCTTGAAATTCAGAGCTTGTTAAAAACAAGTTTCTAAAATTGTTAGAAATAACGTATTTTTCATTATAAAGTAATAATAATCTCCAACAAACTACGAAACATTCAATCTAACACATCTGAAGTAAATCAGTTGCTCCCAAAATTGCACTGAGGTTATACATCATACCGCTTTAAAGCAAGTTAAGATCAAGCAAACTATAGTATTAAACTTCACTCAAAACTCAGAAAAGGGATATTCAGTATCTGCATCATAAAGCTTTTTAATTAGCAATAATATGAATTTCATTTGGAAAACACCCAGAAAATAATAATTTTATTAATGCTGCATGAAGAAGCCAAATAACATCCAACACTGAAAAAGAAGATATTATGGTCACTTCATAATGAAATTTATCTTTTGAAATTTTGAGCATGAAATAATCAACTGCATAGTTAACCCCATTCCATTTCAAATCTTTATACTTTCATTTTGCCTGTTTTAGCCAACAGTCACTTCATCAAGTTTATATTTTGATTCCTGACAAGGTTTTGATGTATTTTAGTGGTAGAAAAATATTGCAATCTTTAAAAGGGAAATTTCAGATCACACATCCATGAATATTAGTACCATCCTATAAGATATGCACGGTTTTAATGACTTGTTTTAAATTCTCAGTTAAAAATAGCAAGGGAATTAAGTTAGCTAGCTTCACACACTTGGTTTTGCACATATGAAAGCTTAGTATTTGAATTTTCCTTCATACAATCTATATGCCCTTACTTTATGCTTGTTGTGAGGGTAAAGTTGGTGAATTCTGAACTACCAATGAAGTTTAAAATAAAGAGAGTTGAAGGTTGTTACGCTACATCACTAAAATGTTCTTACTTGAACGCGTTTCGGGAGACGGTTTGCTCCCATCGTCGCATGTTTTCAACTGAGTTTGCCAGTTATTGTCTGGGGAATGTGTGTGGCTAGTGGTGTTCTCTGGTGCTGGGCTGATGAACCTCCAAAGGCTGCTGGGTGGCGGCAGTTCGAAATTCATTAGGTCATTCCTGTGTTTGACGATACGTATTTTTTCCCAGATGTCCAATTCATTGCTGCTGTTGATCGGTTTTAAGAGTTTTATGTTTGGAGTGATATTATGGTTTGAAGGCCAGAAATGATGTGCTACTGCTGATTTATCTGGCTGCTTTTGATAAATGCATCTCATATGCTCTTTAAGTCTTATTTCAAGATTTCTTTTGGTTCTTCCTATGTATACCAGGTTACAGTCATTACAAACAATTTTATATATACCAGCTGATTTATTGTTGGGGATAGGATCTTTTGTTCTGTTGCATAGTAGTTTCTGTATATTATGGTTATTCTGTGGAGACAGGGTGATGATGTATTTCTTGAAAATTCTTTGAAATTTATGATGTGTCCATGGGTGATAAGGGAATTTCCTATATGCTTATGGTTTTTGTTGTCTGAGTAAAGTAGTCGTTTGTTGGATGTATTTCTGTCTTTCAAACTTTTTTATCTTCTTATCTATTGTTTTTTTCTGGTATCCATTCATAGTGGCTATGTGGATAATGTGTTGGTTTTCTTTCTGGTATTCCTCTTTCTCCAATGGTATATGTACTAACCTGTTTGTAATACTATTTAAAATTGCATGTTTGTGGCTTGTAGGATTGTAGCTATTGTTTTTAATATAATTTTCTGTGAGAGTTAGTTTTCTGTAAATGCCAAACGTTAGTTTGTTGTGTGCATTATTTCTGATGATCCTGATGTCTAGGTAAGGTAATTGGCCATTTTCTTCTTTTTCTATTGTGAATTTAATAGATCTTTTTTGTAAATTCAATAATTTCAAAGCATCTTCTGAAAGTTTTTTTGGAACAATGTTCAAGTAAGAACATTTTAGTGATGTAGAGTAACAACCTTTAACTCTCTTTATTTTAAATTATGACACACCACTGTTACTAAGCTCTAAATCTTCAAAATTAACCAATGAAGTTATCCCATTATAACCTATTGGAATAGATCAGCATAATCTTTTCCTTATAAATGCTATTATCTTGGGTGCAGCATCCCTTCACATTTGATCACACACTGGCAAGAGAGGCTTTTCTTGGATTATACAGAGGTGGATCCAAGTTAAAGGCATCATAAAATGTAGAGTGATACAGAGTTTATAAAAAATTCACAAATTTAAAAGCTGTTGAGTAGCAGAAGTGCAATAATTTACATTCTGATTGTTAAAATGACACACATACTGAAATCCCAAATATGGTTATATCATTTCTTCCTTCATGTAGTAGACCAATGAAGATGTGAAAGTGTAATCATCAGTAAACATTTTGTTATATTAACTTGTTTCTTCTTTAAACTTTTAAGCCTGCCTTCTATTGAAAACATTTCATTATGTGAGAATAAGTTGTATGTATTATATCTGAAGCAAAGTTAAGTGCAAGCGTTAAATGCATTGATATTAAAAACTATGGGAAAACAGCAGATTACTTATTCATAGCAAAATAAAGTGCAGGGAGAGAGAGCAATGGGGACTCTGTACCTCTCTTCTCAAGTTCAGTGCTGGCAGAAGCAGGATTCATATTATGCATCACAACAATTTTAACTGTTTAAAACTTGATAGTTTCCTTAAAATGTGACAATGATACTGTTTGATGTGCTTGCCATTCATTACGCTTACTTTAAATTTGAGAGATACAAATTATGGAAAACAAAGTGAATTCTGTAAAACAAGATTAAACTTTTGAGTAATTGAAGCAAATGCACTAATGTGCACACCTGTCCTTTTTTCATTTTTCTTTCCCTATAAATTAATCTGGTTCCCAATGGGAAATTCAAAATGAAAGAACACTTCTGAAGGACCCCCCCCCAAAAAAAAACTGGAAACATACCAAATTCTGTAGTTATTAAAAAATTGCAGATAATCAAACCGACTGCAGTGCCAAAATGAACACACATTGGCAACTGCAATAACATTAACATTTGTAATCCAGAAGTTACAAACGATTAATAATCATAATAATAATAATGATGATGATAAATGTCTGATTTCATAGGCTTTCTCTGTCCATATGGTTTATTTGGATACCACTTCTGCAATCTAAAGCTTTTATTTTTCTATCCACATTATGTCAATCAAGATATACTTTTACGAAAATGGTTTCATTACACACTTTGTTGTAGGTAAAGAGGTATATATGGAGTGATAGTAAAATGTTTAAAAACGGACTCGCTAAATACTGGCCTTCAAATTCCATTCTCTTTTCATGAAACAACTCATTAGAAACAGGATTTCGTATTGAAAAATTCAAACCAATAACAATGGATCTCAGAAATGGCTGATGCCACAAAAAAATTATATGAAGTAAACTGCATGTCTTAAAGAAATCTACATTTTCCTTTTTTTGTTTGATTTGTTTGGTTCACCAGTCATACAAAATTCATTCCGAATGAAGAGGGGACAACAAGTTAAGGAAAGATGAGAAATGGAAGTGGCAAGGAAAAGAAATTGATATTAATTAAAAGAAAACTTTCTAGGAAAGCTATTTGAGCATGTCTAGATAAATACCAATGATACAAATACAATGCCTAGAAAGAGTTCTTGAAAACCTTTGTGTCACACCTTTGGAAGATACTGAGCTTAAATTCAAAGTTTGGTATTTATCCACATTTTGTTTTTGAGTTATACTGCATGTACCCATACCCAACTTTTGCTAAAAATGCTTCCCCCCCCCCCTTTTCTTTTCTTTCTTTTAAAATCAGAGGATCTGAGAATGTGTATTTCTGATGAAATTTCTATCCCAAACAATGCTTCACCTAGCAGGTATGTGGTAGAGAAAGTAAAAATAATGAAAAATTATTATTCTTTGATTTCTGATGCCTGCATATGCTGAAGTTCAACTGGCATTATTGTTGTGCCAGAATTTTGTCCTGACCGTTACATGCCATGAGGCCACTGCATTTAAGCACATTTAGATTACAATGTACTGGATCAGGTTCAATCTGCCACCTTGGATACAGAAAGCGTGCACTAAAGCTAATGCATTACCTAGGCTGACAACCAAGTCATTACTACTCTGATGATTTAATAATGTGAGATCTGCTCCTTAAATAAATGCAAAGAGGGAACAAATATCACAGTGAAATACTTGTGGCAAAATTACAAAATTACAAAATGAGTCTCTATTGATGAAAACAACTGCAATCAAATCAATATGAGATACAGATTTTGATAAGCCACTGCTGGAAACAAGCGCAATACAACATTCAAGGATGATACAGTATAGAAACAATCATATGATATGTGACTTATCGGCCCACGTATAAAAAGCACATGGAATCACAGTGCCTCTTAAAAGTTGATGTTGTCTTAGGATACCTTATTGATCTGTTGCTGACTAATTCCTAATATTTTACAGCATAGGGTTTTTTGTTAAGGCTGCAACAGGCTCTCTAACTTTTCCAATATTGTCAAATGAGTCACTGTTTCTGTCACTTGTTTACTGACATTGGGAGAAAAAGGCAGTGTTTTGTGAAGGAGTAATTGACATTTTTAGTCTTGTGAATTGCCCTGTATTCATAATTTTTGTGTAGAGATGATGAGTATTTTATCTGATTCTAAGTCCAAAAGCCTTAGGCTAGGTCATAGGAGTCAATCATGTTTTGTCCAAGAGCATATAGACAAAGTGATACTGCAATGGCTACCTGTTCCCTTTCTCAGTATGGGGGGGGGGGGGGAAACATGCACACGAAATTTTGAACTCAAGTCTGAGATTTTTCCACAACTGAAAAAGACATCATCCAGCTAAGCATTGAACCTGGTATACCAGCCACAAGCTGACCTCAATGTCATAGGAGGAGACTGGCCAACAGAAAGATGAAACTTGGTAACAATTTCCTGAAACAACACCTACTGGAGGGATTTACCTCTTATGTGCAATGATATGAGAGAGAGAGAGTGTGAGAGTGAGAGTGTGCAGGGGGGGGCTATCTCTCTGCTTTTCGTGACACTTGCTATCTACTCTTAAATTTAAAATGACATTGCCTATACATTATTTAATATGCAAATACAAGATAACATATAGCCATAACAGAATTTCATACCTTTCTGTGAAAGGTTCAAAAGAATCTGTGTTTTAATTTATCCTTTTTTTTTCTGGGGTAAATATTATAAATTATTGGCTCTATATTTGCTGGTATTAACGCTTGCATTTTCTTTTTTTAACAGTTTTACAATGAAAATTCCTCATTCTTTTTCCTTATGATTCTAGAAGCATATGTGCTAACTTTTGAGGCTTATTTTCATTTGCTGCAAATTCAGGATGTGCACAAAATGTAATAGTGCTTTCCACAATTTATTATACATGGTATTGGTTTCATCAAAAGTATTCAAAATACATACCATGTTGTCTGCTTTTATGTTAAAACACTGTGTTACAACTCACTTGCTTGACCAAGCTTTTCCTACAAGTTCCTGAGCAATGAGATTGAAAAGAAAGTGCCCGCATCTTCTGAACACATGATTATATTTGTCTGCACTGATAAAATATAGACTTAAAGTCACATTAACAATATTGAAACATTCTTTCTCAGAAGGTATTTACTATCACTAACCCGGGACATCTTCATTAATGGTTCTAAAGTGACTTTTTAAAAATATTGTACTCTCACATACTTTTCTGGACAAATGTGTATTCATGATTTGCATCTTAGAAATCCCTGATTCCAATGAAGAAAAATAGATTCTAGGGCAAGGTTGAGTGATACCTACATATTATACAAGGCACACAAAAACCACTGAAAATTATGCATTACACCTTTTATAAAAATTATTCATTCCACTTCTAACCGAAACATTATATATTTCTCTATGTTTGATGCAAAAGTTGAGTAAACATTAGCAATGTTCTTGGTGACAGAAATGAAAAGAGGCAGTAGCATAAAATCTTAACATATTATAAAATACATACTTGAGATGTGTTTCTACTTGCAATGTTTTCTAACCTCTCTTGCACTTCATCCATAAACTTTATATCAGTTTTGGAGTTTATGTCTTCGCAAAATATTTGCTTCTCTTTGTTTTTTCTAAATTCATTTCATATATAGTTGTTTGTTATGAAGGATATTTACACATTGCAAATGCAGTAGTTCATTATCTGCAACATGATTTACAGCAACCATTTTCTTGCTTTTGGTACCTGTTTAACAATTTTAACTCCTTAATGTCTAATGTAAATTCACATTCATACAGTCTGTTTCCTTATTTTAGTAGTTTGGAATTCTTGTGATGACTGATGCATGTAGTGTACAAACAAGAAAGAATTTAAATTCAAGACTAGGTATCTGTACAGAAGAGAACAAAGAAAGTGAGGGGCATACTGTCTGGAAGTAATGGTGGTATACAGGTCTTTAGTCTACTGTGTATCCAAACAAGTAGTAGGCACGGAGGGTGGGTCATTCACATTCTGTAAATGAAATAACAGACACCATATGGTTAACAAATTCAGATCATTATACATAAGACATCCAATTCCACAAATCACATACGAGATCTCTTACTTATGGTGGAGTATAGCTAAACTTCCAAATGCAAAATTGTAACTTTTGTTTTGGTCTTTCTTATTCTTTTCACAATGGTCAATGTTGGTTCGCTGGTTCACTTGAGTCAGTGTATGCCAGAGAGATGGTCTTAGTTGCAGTGTTGCCTTCTTATACCATCATTTATGTTGCTATCGAGTTTTGATAGAATAAGGACTTTAAGATCATGTAACTGCTGCCTGTTCTTTAAGTAGGCACACATCATTGCAATGGACAGATGGCTTTAGTTACGTAGTCACCTTCCTGTACATCTGCTTATCTAACTTGCTGATATATGACCCTAATTGCATAATACTTTCCTGTATCATCTGTTTTTATTTCCATTTATTTTGTTCTGCAGGCAAAATTTTGGATTCTGGAAATATGGCCGGTATGTAGGATATGAACCTACCACCTCCCCAATGCAAGTCACAGACGTCACCACCTCAACTATCTTGCTCGGTAATCTCAATTTTACTCTGTTCCTTCAAGTGGAACTTAAATCAAACATTAAGGGGTTAATACAGGAGAAGCATAATTAATGTTAAGTAGACATAAGGTTTAAATCACATTTTTGTTAACATCAGTCAGTGAAAAGTAGTTTTTGTTAATTTAAGTGTTAAAACAAATTAGCAACTGATAATGCTTAACATTTGTTGACAACACTGGGCCTATAAGAAACAATGAAGTTTGTTTATCTTAAGAGTTGAACATTTGGATCTCGCTAATTGGTCTATATAACATTCCAACTTTTCCCAGCACTTTCCAACATAAAATCTGTTAATATAATGGCTCCAATCTGAATACTGTACTTGATTTGTTTGACATATATAAAGGCTAATGTAAGGAAGATACTCAGAACCAAATTTGATGAGCTTGGTGGGCCCCACATTCCTAGAAATGCTTAAGGATCATCATCCTTCCATACAAGCCTGCCAATGTTGTTTTAGTTTTATTGCTAAGTACATTCATAACATAATTTTGTAGTTCTTATTATCTGATCATTTCAAATAGTAGTCTTTAACCCCATCTTATGATAGTGCTGAACCAATCTCTGAGGGTAAATTTAGTTTCATTACTTAAACCTTCATCTCTACACTTTCAGTTATTTTATTTAAAGCAAGAGGTACAAATGCAATTTCTTTTCTCTATGTTACAATGTTCTCCCTATAATCCCAAAGTGATACAGAATCATGTGCTTTAAGAAAAAATGTTTTAAAATGAAAATATTAATATGCAGAGGAACTTTTGATATCCTTGCCAAAGACCGCCTGATGCTTTCTTTTATATTAGAAATTGACTCGCCATGATTACAATAGAAATTACAACCAGAAAATTGAGTATCTAAAATTATTCGAGAAAGTAAATTCACTTCAGTACTAACTTACAACTGATCTGCTCTTTAAAAAGCTATTTTTTCCATTCCTTTACATTAATGACAATACTCTGTATGGGAGGGGGAAAAGAAAGGGGGAGGGGAAGAGAGAAAAACAGTTGTAGAAGTGTCTTCTGATTTCTGCTTTACAGCCCAATAAACAGAATATAATTTATTTTCCCCTCTGTTCTGAATCACATTAATAAATTTTGCAGTAAAAGATGAGAAAGTTTATATTTCAGTTCTGTATTTGGATTACAGGAATTTTGATAACTCTTTTCTAATCTGCTGTTCTGTGGTTACATACAATACGCACACATTAGCCGACGCATTCATTCTCGAGCACACACAAGCCACCTTACATTCAAATATATACACTCTCAATGGCGCAGAAAGACGAGACGTGATGATAATGCTGCTATTCTCTTCAGAGTGCATCACGATGCCATACCCATTTCTTATTGGTATGATCGAAGCGATGTGCAAGCCACTGTTGCTCCAGCAACTGATAGCGACCAGTGCTCAAATAAAGGGGCTTACCACGCCTGTACAATAATAAGAAACCATTAGTTAGCATAAATATATTTTAAAAAAATAGTAGCCTAATGATTCATATCGTCAACCCATTGGTAAACTTGTAAATCTGAATTTTTCAGAAGTGCATTATAACGTTCTTTCCAAGCCTCATACACTAAACGCATTTCATCATAAATGGAGAAAATTCTTTGGTGACATTGGTTTTAAAACTTTAATTTATAATGCCAATGAAAAGCAGTTTTGCCCATATCAGAAAATTTTTTATGCAGCTTCACCATTGGAATGACGATATTTATTCTTAGTACTTAAACAAAATTTTTTATTTTTTGCAATTTTAATTTATATAAATCCTATTTTTCAGTAATAATAATGAATAATAAAATAAATCATCATTACTTAATGAAATTTTAATTCTCAAGAAATGCTTTACATGAATAAAGGAATTGAAGTCAAGCATTATGTAACTTTTCCACCAGCCTAAAAATATGTGAACAAAATGTATCAAATTAAAACGTTATTTTTAATATTTGGAAATTAATTTGAGTTAATTAGTGACCTTTATACACCACTTACACCTAATAACTAGGGACATGTTTCAGAGATCAATTGCCTCCATTTTCAACCTTAAGCTCGACTGATCAACAAAATACTGTAGTTTTTAAATGTAATAAATAACAATAATAATAACAACAATAATATTTTATTGATCCAGTGACACTATTTTGTACAAAGTAAATTTGATATTGGACATGTCATAATATAAACATTACACTACACTAATAGATATTTATATTGCTTTATACCAAATTTACAATCATTAAGGTGTTGATATAAATGGTGATATAAAAAACACACACAAAAAATTACACTACACTAATAGGTATTTACATTTACTAGATTTTTCAGTCAATGTTTCATAGTACACTCTTATATTCAAGGTAGTCTTCAATGGAGTAAAAGCAGTGGTTAATTAGATGTGCCTTGAGACATGATTTCAAATGGTTTACTTGCTTTATTATAACTTAATGGCAGAGTATAAAATACTTTTTTGATACAGTGATATATTGTGATTTGTTACATGCAGATATGTATTTTTACTTGGTGTTGTTTATGCATGGTCAGATACAAAAAAACATAAGTGTGTTTTATTTTGCAATGTATAGGGTTAAATTAATAAAAATTATTTTATTTAAGGATTTAATATTAAAGATCAAAAGCTGCCTTATGCTCTAATGGAACCCACAAAAAAAGAAAATAACACAACGTATTTGTCATGCCTTTTGCAGTGAATGGTACCACATGTATGTAAATTAACTGCTATGTCATGGCAGCATAAGAGTTCAGCACCTGATAGCAACCCTTGCAAAAACAACACACTGATCAGTACCCTTACTGGTTTATACAAAACAAAAATTGTGAATTGTGGCAAAACTAGGCACTTAAGGAATAAAGTCAAGATAGCAAAAACTATTGATCAGCTTTTGTTCCGTCATATACTTCAATAAGACTTGCCTTAATGGCTCTGAATTTTAATTAAGGTGCTATGAAAAATCCAGTATTTTTTTTTCTGCTGAAATAAAAGTTAAAAGACAAAAATGGTATTATAATTTTTCATTCATCTTTGTACATAGAATGGCCTTCTAAAAGGATGACGTCTATATCTCGTCCACTTGGTATTTGCTGGCCACAAATGATCAGATTATACTTCAGTATCCCATATTTCTTAATGATAATGAAAAATATTACGCATTTAATGACTATCCCTTTTATTATAGGAACAGCTGAAGATTTCTGTAAGAGAAGTAATGAAAATGGTGTCAAACTGTTAATACTTTCCATGAACCTCTTGTACCTGCTTTTGCTTGCTCACTGAATATTTTTGGCACTGGTATGCTTTCTTTTCTTTTATAACTTATAGAGTTGAGCTCACAGGACAGTTTAGAAAGTTCTGCAAAATAGTTCTGAAGTAAGGTCTTTTAGATGGCACAAGATGCAATTTCATATATGTGCTTTCACTTGTTTGGTTGTTACAGTGTGTGACATTACAGCTTCGCCACTGGTACTTTTGTGCAAGTTAGAGAGTATGTGTGTGTTGGAAAAGTGTGTTGGTATGCATGCATGTATAGAGAAGCTCAGTAAGGGAGGTTTCCTCCCTCTGTATGATGGAATCTGGGGAGGGGGGAAAAATCCTACATGCCTTCTAAGTGGTCATGGTGGAGATGCAGTCTAAGCAGCCTCTACATGTAGCCGACAGGTAGTCTATCACGAATCTGAGACAGACACGTTATGGGTTGCAATTCTGTTATGATAAAGACACACTGAGATGCCTGAATGATGTGACAATACTTTACTATATTTGAAACAATTAGGCTCAGTTATTAAGGTACTGAATTTTTCTATTGTAAAGCTGCCCGACTTTAGTTAACTTCTACTGAGAATGTATGAGTGAGTTAAAGAAATGTATTTTGTAGATTTTAGATTATTGGTGTATCCTTGTGTTGAGCAGAAGTACCTAGGTTGGTTGTAAGTACACGGGTGATACAGAAGTAAAGTATTGACGAATAATAGTTTTTTGAGTGAGGCTTGCAAGAATATAGTCCAGGCTCATGAACATTAACTTGCAATGCCGATAATTAATTAAAATCTTAGTATGGGTGTAACTAAAGGATTTTGTGTAAATTAAAACAAGGGTACTGATCAGAGGGTAATGTATTCAAGGCATATTTCTTGTATCAAGAGTACTTGCATGATAATTAAGATTGCTCATTAAATCACCACATAAGTAATTTTGTTTGATAATGCCAATTTAGCATTCAATCTCAGCAACTGAATGGGGTACTTAAACTTTGAAATGTAATTATGAACATGTTTATATTTTTGTTAAATTCTAAAATATTTTATGGCGAGGGTAGATTATCATTTAAACTCAACAACAATAATTATTGACTTACATAAAAATTATTACAAGGAAAGAAATGTTTGATCATGTTATACAAGTCAATCTTAAAAAAATCTTATATTCACGTGAGGAATCTTCTCATTCTAGAATTTAACACCATCAACTCCTTCCACTCCTTAATTTTATTCTGGATAAAAAAATCCAAATGTAAGAGGGCTAGATTGAAAGAAAAACTACTGGTACGTGGTCAAGGATGAAACCAATCAATCCACATTGCATATGGTAGTGTAAAGAATACGATGCTACAAGTGCTGCAAAATAAATAGTTTCTCCCCCCCCCCCACCAAAAAAATGGCTGTAATCAAATGTAGTGAAGTGATTCAATTCAATACTTTGTATCAAAAGCTTTAAAGGAAAAAGCTTAAAAAGGAATTGGACTTCAAGGCAACATCTCCAACCTGATTTGACAAAGCAGTTAATATTCCAGCGTTATACATTTTGATAATAAACAAGACAATAAGAAACCAAACCAAACCTAATCCATCTCAACCTAATAAATTCCACTTTGGAAGATTCTTCACTTCCGTTTTCTACATTGAAGAAATGAATTGCAAAGTTTAAATGTGACTGTTCTTCATTTCTAATGGCAAACATCCAGAAGTCCAGTATCCACTGCGACTAAAGAAAACATTGTGAAAATCCATATGTAAGGTGTTAAATGACAGATGAATCAAGGTATGTGAGGTTGCTAACATTGTCTAGATCTCATTAGATCATGTCTGAGCATTTTGCACGAGCATTTGCACATGAGAAAGCTTGTAGTGTGCCATGTTCGTAACTGCTGATCAGAAGTGCAGCTTTGCTGCAGAAGGTTGAAGGATGCCATGAAGACCAAATACCCACATTTGTTAAAGAAGAAAGTTCTTTTTCACCAAGACAATACACAGCTGTATGACTTGCACTTTTAACTACTGCCACATGCACCATATTCACCAGATTTGGCTCCCAGAAATGTTTTCCTCTTCCTAAATCTGAAAATGACTCACTGGATAGAGATTTACCTCAGATGTAGAGATCATAAGTTGTACAAACTCTTATTTGGCCTAGTGTATAGTTGAGAGGTGACAAGGTAAAAAAGTAAAGTGGGTTAAAGATTTTGTATTCTTCTTCTCAGCTGAGAACAATAAATAAACCTTGTATAATAATTAGGTCTTGTGCTATATGCTAGTGTAAACACCTTCTAATTATGAAAAGCCTTGATTTTAAATATAATCTTGGAAGCTTAATTACGAGGGTGATTCAAATATAAATTGTAAATTTTTTATACACTTATTGATTGATGTTATACACAAATGACATCTTCAATTTTTCTCTACATAGCCTCCTTCATGCTCTACACACTTTTGCCAATGATTTGGAAGCTTGAATATTCCTTATTCAAAAAACGTTTGAGGGCATGTCATCAACCAATTGCACACATGCTCTTCAACATCTTCATTCTTTTTATTGTTCCCCTCCAAGCAATTCTTTCATGGGCAAAACAAAAAATAGTCAGGGGGACAAATCTGGACTGTAGGGAGTGTGATCTAGGGTTTTCCAGTGCATGTCTTCTAATGAGTCCCTCGTTAAATTTGCGGTGCAAGATTTAGCATTGTCATGGAGAGAATGTGAGAGAGCGTGTGTGCGTGTGTGTGAGAGAGTGTGTGTGTGTGAGTGTGAGAGAGCGTGTGTGTGAGTGTGGGAGAGCGTGTGTGTGTGAGTGAGCATGTGTGCGTGTGTGTGAGAGAGCATGTGTGTGAGTGTGAGTGTGTGAGAGAGCGTGTGTGTGAGTGTGAGCGTGTGTGTGAGTGTGAGTGTGGGCGCATGTGCGCGTGTGCATGTGTGTGTGTGTGTGCGTGCGTGCGTCAAGTTTTTAACAGCATTTATACTCGTATATATGACCAACATCTTCCATGGATGTGGCGCCAAGGTTTTCATTAAATTCCTCCCTGCCCAAACTACCATTTACATGGAAGAAAATTATTTTTTATTTTCTCAAAAACAGTGATTTTGATTAAAATGCCATATGTTTAAGACACACATGAGAGTAGCAGAGACTCAGAAAATGTATATAATCTTTTATTTATTCATAACAAAATAGCTGACAGCTAGAAACAGAAAAGTTTTATTTTAAAATAAATCTAAGTAAAAAGCCAGTTAAATTCTAAAATGTTCATTTGCAATGTAATGGGTTTACTTGTTTATGTATTCTAAATTATTTAGTGGTAATTGAATTCTTCTTCTTCTTCTTCTTCTTCTTGATTTTTTATTTTTAATTTTTACGCATTTAAGAAGAGTGCAAGATCATTTAATATATTTGTTTACAAATACACAGTTTATGATAATAAATGTAAATAAAGAGTGACACTTAAGTATTGGAGAGTCCATTTTATTTATAATTAACATATAAGATCTACTCATTGTAGGCCATTCCACAAAAAAACAAGTATTAATTTTTATTCTGCAGAATATGGGGCGATGTTATGGGGATCTACATCAAACATCTATTTCATGCAAATCATTTTGCTATAGAAAAGAGCAACAAAAGTTCTAGCAAAAATTAATAGATTCAAGTCATATAGACAATACTTTAAACAACTTAAAATACTACCATTGTTTTGTATGTATGCAAATTATATTATTTTATATACTTAAAAAGCAACCTAGCAAATTCCCTCAGATAAATAAAGATGTACATAAATATTCTACCAGTAGAAAATATTATTTTTTTCTCTGAAATCATACATGGGTACTTTTGGAAATAAAAATAGTAATCATGCACGGTCTAAATATTTTAATTCATTGCCAAGATTTGAAGAGAAGGTCACAAGAGTTTGTTAACCATAGTACAAGCTATTTTTAAACATGCATTGTTAATATGGACCCCTTTATCTATGTATCTTATGAAACCTTTTTGTTTTATAATTATTATAATTTGCATAAAATAAGTGTTCTGTGTATATAATTAATTTTTTTTACTAGTTAGTTATGACTGGTATTACCTGTATATACAACATTATGTTATTCAGGGTAATTATGTGGAATTGTTGGAGTACAATGCAGAGTGTGGTCCTCTTTTAGTGAAGCACTTAGAAACCTCTACTGTGTTTTTAAAGGAATTTTTAATTGAATTCAAATTACCTAATACAAATCATAGGTTTGACCACTATCACCTATAAAGTTGGAAATTTTTAACGTTCCTCTTGTTGCCATCATGGTTAATAAAACTTCAGATCTGTAAAATAAAGCTCAATTTTGAGTTGCCCTGTGTTGTATATATGAAGGAAAGATAAAGAAAGTTTCTTGGGGTTCTGTGATATAAGTGGTGACTAACATGTCCAGGCTATTGCAGAACTTATCCGGCACATCTTATCAGAATTTGGCTGTAATGAAAAATTGATTGCACAAATGTCTGGCAGCACTCAAACTATGGTAGGAAATTTGAATGGAGTTCAAGCATTAATCAAAGTCACACATCTTGAAGCCCCATTTTATTCACTGTTATGCCCAAGTATTAAACCTAGTTTTGTCTCAAAAGTACCAGACAAATACCACAATGTAAAATATTTTTTAGTTCGCTTCATGAACTTGCAGCTTCCCACCTTTCCCAAGATCTCCAAAATTAAAATCGAAAAATTAAATTTTTCAATCAATTTTTGCAATATTGTCTCCGCACCTAACAGTTTTGGTGCTGCATTTTTCATTAGTATAAAATTGCAGCAGTTGCTTACTGGACCTGGCATAAACATGTGCATTGCAATTAAAATTCCTCATGGACACACACACTCTCTCTCTCTCTCTCTCCACACACACCCACCCACACACACCTCTTTTTCTAAAAATGCTTTTTTTTTTTTTTAATTCAGGGAGCCTCAAAGCATGTATTTCCAGTGAAATCTCAATATCAAATTTTTGGGTGGAATACGATACTTACCCTACTTACTATACTAGTAGAGAAAGTAAAAAGAACAAAACTATTAAAAAACTCTGATATGTTACACTCACATGACTTTCTCTACTCTTGTACAAACTATTTTTACAAACGCTTATTCTCCATATGCTTCATGTTAATCGAGATATTGAGATGTTAATCTTATTGCTAATTTCTTGTAGATGCAAGGGGAATTGGTAGGCTTTAAGCTATAGTCAAATATTTTAAGAGCTGGTTGCTATGTGGAGTATTCCATTCTCTTTGCATTACCAGGACAAAAAAAAAAAAAAAAAAAATCCATTTGAGAAAAAGTATAAGTATCGGAAAATTTAAGGGAATAGCAAGCAATATCTTGAAAATGGTTCACTCAACAAAAAAATGTATATGACATAAATTGTGTATTTTAACGCGATCTACATTTTTTGTGTAGTAAAATTTTTGTCTCTCTCTTATGGTTTACCAGTTATGCAAAAGTCGTCGACAATGAAGAATACTTTTGGAGACATTCCCAGAAAATTTGAGATATACATTTCATTTGTCATGAAAATATCTTAAACATATGACATTTTAATAAAAATTGTTAAGAGCCATTTTTGAGAAAATTAAAATTTTCGAAAAATGTTCCATGTAAAGGGTAATCTGTGGTGGGGGGATTTTCTTGAAAACCCTCGTGTCGCATCTCTGGAGGATCTCTGGAAGTTTGGTGTTTATCCGACTGTTCGTTTCTGAGTTATGCTGTTCACAGACAGACAGACACACAGACGGACATGTTTCCAAAAATGCTTTTTTTGGATTCAGGGGGTCTCAAAACATATATTTCCGGTGAAATCTGGGTATCGAATTTTTGGGTGGAATACAAAACTTCCCGTACTTACTATATGTAGTAGAGAAATTAAAAACATTGAATTTTAAAAACGCAAAGCAGAGTTGGAAGTTGAATTGGAAAATAAATCATCTAATGTTAGTGTGAACCAAAAGTCCACAAATAGCACAAATAAACTTATCTGCAAAACTATCATATGAACAGCAAAAACATTTATTCTCCAGGAAAAATTAAATCCTATAAATTATTTTGGTCAGAAGAGTTACAACAGTTAAAATATGAGTGAGATGAAGCTAGAAAAAAGGCAGAAGAGGAAAAATCCTTAACTTCTATATTAAACTGGAAAAATAAGACAGCAAACTTAAAAAGAAATTTGATCAAAACAAAAAGAAATACGCAGGATAAGTTTACAGAAAAGTTAGACTACAGAAAAGATGGGAAAAAAGTATATACAGTGAAACCGCATTTATACGTTTCTCAACTCTATGTTTTTTGCACTTGTATGTTATATATTGTGCACTTTTTCAATTTTGCTGCAAAGTTACCTCATTTTCACCTTTTCGCATTTTCACACTATTATTTTTACTCCCCCCATAGTAATTTTTGTCGCACTTACACATTATAAAGACCAAAAAAATTGTCAGGAAACATTTGTAAATGGTGTGGCAAGATGAGGGTTGGTTTGCTGTCTGCATGCAAAGACACAGTCATTATTGTGGGATGTGTTGCAAGTAACCCATAGAGTAAGCCTATAGGTTAGGGTACTCTTTACACATACACTACATATAGCATTCCCTATCATTTCCCTCTGAACATCACTAAAATTTTTAGAATAAATCTATAAATTAAATTAATTACAGTACGTTTTTGTCTTCTTCTATACATGGGATAGTGAAAATACAATACTGTACATAGGTAATAGATATTTCATTTTTTTTTTATCTAGGCAATGCAGTACAAAAAGACTGCTTGGGATCAGTTGAAGCCAAACACAATATATAAGTGCTTTCGAAAAGCTGGCCACACAAAAGTGAAACTGAAGCTGAGTCCGAAAATGTTGAACATGTTGATGTCAATTTTGATGCATTTTGATGACAATGACTGGGCTTGTATTTCAAATGGAATTGATTTCAATTATTTTGTTGTGTGATGCTGATACTGTCGTGTGTTGTGTGCAAAATTATGAAATAATTAAAGAAGTTGTGCAACTATCAGCTGAAAAAAATAGTTCTGAGGAATCCGAAGAATCGGATGGTGAACCTGTGGACCCTCTCAGTCTATCAGAGGCACTTACTGCATTGGAAGTAACACAACGTTACCTAAGATCAAGAAACATTGCACAATAGTTTCACATGAACACTTGATCTATGAATGCAGTGTTGCTTCCAAAAAACAAACCACAACTGATTCATTCTTTTTAGCCTAAATAACTTTTATTGTCCATAATTTAGGTATAAGTCTATATTGAACTACTGTACCTACTACTGTACAGTATGTGTGTCTTCTGTTTGCATGCATTTGAAGTTAATGCTTACATAAAGAAGTTTCATTTTAACCTTAAACTCACTTGTACATTTATTTTATCATTCACCTTCAAAAACGTGTAAATGAGCTTCTACTGTAACTATATATCTGGAACTTAAAGACAATGCATTATAAAACAACCTGTTATATATAAAAGAATCATGAATGATTTAAAGATTGCATCTATCTTCAATAAAGCTTTCACTTAAATAAAATCCAAGTATCTTAAAGAACAAAGGCTACTAAAATTAAATTCCAAAAAATACAATCAGGCTGAAGGTTTGCAATTAAAATCAAAAGGTGCCATTTTCTATAAAAACTTCATCTATGAAGAGCTTGAAAGAGCTATAAGAAAAATGAAGAATCGGAAACTTCCTGAATATGACAAAATCCACCAAGAATTTATTATACATTTAGGGTAAAAAGCCAGAAACACCTTATTACAATTTTATTATCACATTATTATCAATACTAGCAGATTTGAAGAAAGCTGTCATTATTCCAATACAAACACCAGGAAAACTGGCAGATAATATAAACAATTATAGATCTAAATCTTTAACAAGTCACTTAGCAAAATTATGATATGATATCGACTAGACTAAACTGGTACCTAAAAACAATCTGTTATCACAATCTCAGGCAGGATTTCAAAAACATCATTTTACAAATTAACAAGTGATTATGTTAAGTGAAAATGTAAAACCAGCTTTCACTAGAAAGGAAGACACAGTAGCAGTGTTAGCAGACTTTAAGTCAGCAATGACAATGTCTGGAGAAATAAATTGGTCAATCAACTCCAACAGTTAGGAGTCAAATGATAAGATGGATTTCCAAACTCATAACCCAAGGTTTTGTGTGACCAGCTATGTAAATGTTATAACTAAATTCAAACAGACTCATCTTGATTTACTACAAAGAGCAGTTTTGAGCACAACACTCTTTAAAGTTTATGTAAATGACCTTGCACAAACACTTGAAAAAGCTAAAATGAACACAGCTCTTTTGCAGATGATCTAGTTATTTGGAATTCTCAAAAAGCAAAAGTAGTTGATCAGCTACAAGGTAATATTCAAAGATCATTAGAACAACTTCAAGTCTGGTGTACAGAAAGCATGATGCAAGTAAATAAAGAAAAAAGTAACTTTCAACTTTTCTCCCTGAGCAAGAAATTGGTACATTTAAATCTCTACTATGACAAAAGTAAAAGTATGAAGTTACAATGTACAAATGATGCAAAATATTTAGAAGTAATTTTTGACGAGAAACTAACGTGGAAGAATTATATAAAACATAACTATAAAAGCAACAAAAAGATTCAATTTAATGAATGACTTGCAGGAACAAAATGGGGTAGCTCTAGAAGAATATTAAATACAATGTGCAATAATTATGTATATCAAACAAATTTTCAAATATTGTGGAGAAATGCTAACAACAGCACCTACTACAAATAATAACTTACTAGAGCACACAGAACCAAGCACTCTGACTAATAATTGGAGCAGCTATGAGTACCCCAATAGACACCTTAAGAATTGCTAAATCTAACAAACCACTTATTCTAGAATTAGAAACACAGGCCATCTTAATAGTTACTCGGACTACCAAACTAAAATAAATGGTGTGTATATTTAGATAACAATCCACTCCTGAAACCTGGAATCTGAAAGAAACACAAATTAAAAGAAATTGTAAACATCCCCAAAGAAAAAGAAAATATGATGAGTAATTATAACCCAACAGAAAATACTGAAATACAACATTACCTAGATTTCACTGAACAATTCAGTAAAAGAGATATAAACCCAGAAATAACAAAAATAATTACAATAGAGTGAGTGGGGTTTAAATGCCTGTTGACAACTAGGTCATTAGGGCCCATGATTACAATAGAAACACTAAATATAAAGTATCCAGAAAATAATTGGATTTGCGTTTACAGATGAATCCCTCTTCGATGATGAAGATGATGATGGAGCAGGAACATGTAAATTCTTTTCTTTCTATAAACATGTTGGAAATAACAGTAAACGTTTTGATGGGGAAATTCAAGCTATGTATACATCAATCAAAAATAGTTAACTGGTTAAACAGGAGCAATAATTTTGTAATACTGTCAGATTCAAAAGCTGCTATTCAAGCTATAGCACACACTGATTATCCAAAAATAAAAAAGATAAAAGAAATACATGCCATGATTCGGCAAATTCAAAATCTCAATAAAAATGTCATACTACAGTGGATTCCAGCAAGCTGCAGAGTGATTGGTAAGGAAACAGCAGATATATTAGGCCCCCCCCCAAAAAAAAGAAAGAGGGAGCAAAAATCAAATGCCATGCAACTGCCATGTGATGTTCCTATTGTTTGAGGTTAGAATCATGATGTCAACTGAAATAAATGTTTCGCCATTTGAAACGCGTTAATCAACATCTGGTTAATAAGTATAGATGTGTTATCAAGTGCGAAAAAGCTGATGGTCTTACATTAAAGGATAAGATTGCAGCCTGGGACAAAATCTGTGAGTAATTTAATTGGAATGAACGCATTTCTCCTGTCCAGTAAGAAACTGCAGCAATTTTATGCTAACATAAAGTGCAGCACCAGAAATGTTAGGTGCAAAGAGCATTTAAGATTGTTTAAAACTGGTGGTGGACACTGCATTGATACCAAAGTGGACAAAAACGTGTTATCGCTGATTAATCAAACAGACCCGAAAAAAATACTGTTTGCTTCTTGAAGCAATTGCTTTGGAAACCTTCCGGATAAATCCACAAATGGTAGCTTTAGAAATACCACCATTATCACCCACCAACTAAATGGAAAATGTTAGTGGCATAAAATCTAAGAACCTAATTAACACTTGTAGCATAGGGGAAAGAGGCATACTTCTGTTGGTAGTACTCTAACCTCTCGTATTTCACATAAAACCATGCTCATTACCCCTTGGACAGTCTATTTCGCTTTAAAAATGCCTCCTTTTTTGCAGGGTTACGTATGACTACCAATTGTAGCAAACTTGCATCAACAGCTTGGTTTGTGGCAGCCATTTTCCAACTTCTAACATTTGTTAAACACCTTAACGCAGAGGTACGGCGATGTTAACTTAACACCGACTTTTACACATTGTTAAAGTTAACATTGTTTGATGAAATAGAATTTATATTAACTTCAGTGTTAAATCGGTTTAACATTATGTTAAAATTTAGCATCTGTTGGTGAAACCAGACCTAAGAATATCTGTTTTTCAGACACTTACTGAACCCCTTATCTATTAGTTTGAACTAGTGACTCTATGGCAACACAGTACTGCTTAAATCTTTGTTTTATGCATTCATATTTTTGTAAAACTATCATTTCTATGGAACCTAAATTTCATAGCTGTCATGTACACCTCTTTTCCTCCCTAGATTAACTGATATCCAGTGGAAGTGCCCAGATTAACAAGATTTTACTAACAAGAAGGCTTGCATACAGCTTATGCAAAACTCTGTTATTCCTAATACACAACATCGATTCTTTGGTGTGAAACAGATTATATGAGACTTTTAGAATAGCAGAGGTGTATGGGCCAAAACATGCTTTTTTTGTTTTTTCTTGCAACATATAGTATGAAGAGTATTCTTTCATGCCTGTTAGTGTTAATGGTCGATATGCCTTGGAAATGAATGAACTCTCCATTTGAATACAGCATGGTGTTCAACCATACTTGCTGCAGCTGAATCTCAACAATAGCAAAGGCGTATGAGCCAGTCTCCCAGCTGGAGCTGGCCGCTATGCTGCGACAGCAGCTCTTTAACAGAACATAATAATAAGTCACTTAACAGAGGGTGCTGTTTATTTGCAGTCCTTTAACCCTCATAAATTGTTATTCCTTAACCATGTTAAAGGTTTTTGTGGTTTTGTAAATAGTTTTTTTCTGGATGTATTCATTCCTGTAAGGGGTATCTGTTCAATTCCATTCAGTCTGTTGCTCTTAAACAAAGTTGTAACATGCCTTCCGGTGGCTTGCAGCTCTCGGATTGAGTTTTATTTAGTGCATTTAGTGTTGTGTATTTAAAGAGTGTTGTTTATTAACAATCACTGAACAAGCCTTTAGTGCATTTAGCGTAATTTACTTTTATTAAGCACAATGAGTGATACAGTGACTTTACTAGTACTTCTTATTATGTAAGTTGTCCTAGAAAATGCTGCATGCAGAAAAACCAATGGAAAATGAATGTGGCCAAGAAAAAGAGAAATACAGGTGAACAATACGTAAGTTTGAAAACTAAAAATGTTGTAAAGGTCAAAGAAGTAGGGGCTGCTTGTCAGTGTGGTTGTTTTGACAAACTGGGTCAAGATAAAATTGATGACATATTTAAAATGTTTTGGGAAATAGGAGATTACAACATACAGAATACAGTAGACCTCGTTTAACTGAATTCCAAGGGACCGAAAAATAGCCAATTCAGATTAACAAAGTTTGAATCAACGAGGTTTTATAAAAATAATCTCATGTTATCTGAAATGGTAAAATACAACTGTCGAGTTTACTTTCTCTCTTGTTATGCTTACCAACGAATGAGGGTGTTCCACTTCTAAAAAAAGGTAAAAATAACTATTGTATATAGTATATGTGGCAGTTGTTTAATTGAGAATGTATATTGTCAAATGCTTGTTGTAATTTGTTTTAAAACAGTACTATTTGAAACAATATTGTACTCATTGCATTAGTGAGTCATATAATACAACAAACAATAATCTTAAGAAACACTTTAAATATATCGTTCTTTTAACACTAAGGTTTAATCGGAACACATGTTTTAGTTAAAACTCTAATCCATTACACCTATATAATTTGAAAAAAATAATTAATTGTTGTTGGTGGACCAATGGTCGTAATATTATAGCACTCTCTGAAGATACCTCATCCAGGGCAGCCTGAAATGCCATGGAGACAGAGTGACAGCAAATCTCTCAAGAACAGAAATTGCAGCTGTAACTTCAGCACGGTATCGTGGTGTCGTATCTTCATGTTCCTCCTCAGAAGATGAGTAAAGAATTATTATTCTCTTCTGCATCATCAGCAAATGACTGGTTCTTCAGCAGAACAGTTGTTGACTACCTAAGTTCATTCTTCTATAATGACGGTACAAGAGGGCACCAACCGGGTGTAAGTGTGTAGAAGAGCATTATCAGAATTCTAATTGTATCGACGTTATAAGTTCAGATGAGGATCATCGGTTTCCTGTTCAGTTTCGACGGCATTATCAGTTGCTGTCCAGGCCTTCTTAAAGCAGTTAGTTATGGTGTCTGTTGTAACTTCATCCCAAGCAGCAGATATGTTGCTGATAACTTGCAGTACATTCCAATGTGGAACTGTTTCTTGTGGTTCCATTGCACTGATGGCAGCCTTAATCAGTCGGCATCTGTAATTATGCTTCATTGAGGCAATTATTCCTTGATCCAATGGTCGCAGATGGCTCGTAGTGTTAGCTAGTAAGAAGACAACTTCTATGTTCAAAAGTTCCAGGTCATCGAACTGATGTGCCGAGCAGTGGTCCAAAGTTAGCAAAATGCTCCTTTTTCTCGCAGCCATTTGTTGCTTAATCTTCAAGAGGTTTGGTCATTCAAGCTTTATTGTTATTCTCATACTGACTTGGCAGATTGAATAGGTTGACCTTTTTAAAACAACGTGGAGTTTTGTAGTTTCCAATCACTAATGGTTTGAGCTTCTCAGAACCATGTGAATAACAACACAGGACCACTGTCAGTCTCTCCTTGCTGCATTTTTCTCCACGGATTTTTCCGCCCTTGGCACATAGTGTTTTTTCAGGCATCAAGTTATAGAAAACACCTTATTAAACACATTTCTTGGGTGATGATGAGAGAGGTTAGATTTGAAACTCCCGCGCCCACTCATTGTCATCCTCCTCGTTTACTCTATGTGCCTCCCCACAGACACTGACAGCACTGATTTTATGCCTCTTCTGAAAACGTCTTAGCCATCCCTCAGAAGACACAAACCCAAAAATTCTTTCTTTCTTGGGGATTTCATGAACCTTCTTTTGAAGCATGGGGCCAAACAGTGAAAAAGAAATTTGAGAAAAATTATGTGAAATGCATAATGGAAAATATCGTAGTGCACGCACAACATACATATTCAGTTTAAACGAAGAATAACATATGGAATATGTAATGAGGGGACCAAATTTTAGTTCGTAGTACGAATTATCCGAAATTCGGTTTAAGCGGTAGATTTTTCCATGTAATTCGGCAGGGACCGAGCAGCTACTACGGATTAACCGGGTTTTCAGTTTATCCGATTTCGAATTATCGAGGGTGTACTGTAGTTACTTAAAGAAACTAATGAGAAGTGTGGATGTGAAAAGATCGCGTGTAAAAGACAGGCCTTCCTTTAGATTGCATACGGTAGATTATAAAGTGATTCATGAAAATAAGAATTACATTGTTTGCACAGTTACTTTTCGGAATATACATGGTTTGAGTGAAAAGAGATTGCGTACTGCTCATGATAAAGTTAGAGGAACTGGAACCATTGATGTAGATCATCGTGGTCATCAGGAAAAGACAAGAAGAATACCTGATTCAGAGAGAGAAAAAGTAAAGGCACACATTGACAGTTTCCCTATCTTATCCAGCCACTACAGCAGGGCAAAAGTCCACACAGAAAATACTTAGCCTCTGATTTATATATAACCAAAATGTATGAGGCTTATTGTGACTGGGTTGTTGAAAACTATGCTGAAGATCTTCCAGTTTCTGAATCATTTTACCGCCACATTTTTAACTCTGAAATTAACCTTGGATTTTCTTCTCCTATGTCTGACACCTGCAACTATTGTAACAAAACAAAGTGACAACTGGAGACGAGAGAAGACATCAATTCCAAACAAATAAAGGAGTTAAAACAAGAAATGAGTTTGCATGAACGTAGAGCTAAGATGGCACAAACACTGTTAAAGCAAATGGCTGATAACAATGATCCAACAGTTGCTGCTGTTGCCATAGACATGCAACAAGCACTTCTAACACCAAAAATAAATTCCGGAATCCAATTTTACAAGAGGAAGTTGTGGACTTACAATTTTGATATCCACAATATAAAGGATAAAACAGCTTTGTTGTATCTTTGGTATGAAAGTGCTGGAAAACGAGGCTCTGCTGAAATTTCAAGTTGTCTCATGCACTATATTGAAAGTAAAATACCACCATAAGTGAAAACATTATGTATTTTCAGTGATAATTGCAGTGGGCAAAATAAAAACTTGAATATGGTTTTGACCTTTCTCAGATACATCCATGTAGACCGTTTCTCAAAAATTGAACACATCTTCATGGTTCCCGGCCACTCGTGACTGTGATTTTGGGAATATAGAATTGTATCTCAGGAGAAGAGAAGTGTTTACTGGGATTCAGTATGGTCAGCAAATAAGAATTTGCAGAAAGAAGAATACTTTTAATGTCATCATGGTAAAGAGAGACCAGTTTAAAGATGTAGGAGTTTTGCAACATCACATAATGAAGCGGCAAGTTCTGGGTGCCAAGTTTTCAGAGGGAAGAGTTTTTGTTTTCTCCAGCAACTACAAAATGCGATTTGGCATTAAACCTTCTTACAGCAGAGAATTTTATCAAGTAAATCTGCAAAAAGAACATATGAAGAGCTACGATCATCATTTCAATCTTTCAACAGTCAGTCTACCGAATAAGTACACTAAACCTATAGTTATTTCAGCAGAAAAACTTGCAGATCTTCACTCACTTCTTCTTTACATTCCCGCAAATCATCATGCATACTTTAATAGTATATTTACTCATCAAGAAAACATGGATCACACACCAGAGGGAGAAGAAGAGGCAATAGCGGATGATGATACTTTAAATTACTGACGTACTCATGGTTCCTCACAGCACAGCACAACCTGGACCAGCGCTTAATCATCTTTGGTGAGCTAAACATTATACTTTTTGTTTACTTATTTCTTTATATTCATTTTATTGTTTGTTAATATTAGCACAAATATTTGTGGTAAATATTTACTAATATTAATTAAAGTATTTCTTGCAAAATACTAACTTTACAAGTAAACAGTTTTGACTATAACACGCATGAATGCATTCCTTAATTATTTTAAATAACATTGTCGATGGAGTTAGCTTTCAAAAACATTGAATATTCGTCAAATAACATTTTACAATCATAATTAACACTATTAATGCGGTAGGTTCACATCTGAACATTTCCTTATGTCTTTATCAATTATTCTAATATATAATGTTTAGTAAACCGCCAGAACAACAAAAAAGGTTAACTCTATATTACATACAGGAATCCTGATGTATAATTTAATTACAACAAAAGTTAATGACAAACATCCACCTAGGTTCAGAAAGCAGGTTTAAGAGGTTTTTAATTGATAACTGCTTTTATAATATACAAGACTTTTTTGAGTTCTTTAGCTACAAGGTATAGATACACGATGTAAATAGGATCCTTAAAGCAATGTTTAACTATCTTTTTATGTATATAGTAACCTACTGAATTGTTTATACTTGTGATGTAATTATTTGTAGAAATAGATTAATCTACTGTAATTGACGAAGCCATGAGATTGTAACAAATTTCCAATCGGTGAATAACCCAACCCAACCCAACCATCACATTTTTCTCAAAACTAGCTTTTGGCACATAGGCCTTTGCTATTCTAAGCACCTCATATGAATGTACAGTTTTTAAATGGTTACTGATGTGTTATATTTGATTGTGAATGCAAAGGATTTTCATATTGTTTCACATTGACATTTATTTGCTATTGTGTATTATTGTTATTAATTGTATGTATTGTGAATTGCTTTGTGTTGGCACAATGTTAGGAAGGCTACATTGAATTTAAGTTGTGCTTTATTCTAAATTAAGTTACATGGCCATTGTTAATATACAAACAATATTCTACAGAATGTGCATATGTTTTGTCACTATTCATCCATGGAGAATCAACACATAACAAAGTGATTACTCTGTGCCATGATGATGTAATAACTTATCAATAGTTAGGGAAAATTTTCATTTCTCTCAAAGATTTTGTCAGAAGCAGTTGTTAGATATAATTACGTCGGAGAGGAGCAGTTAATTGCAGTGCAAATAGCAGCGGTAACAAGGTAACGCATTAGTAAACTTCACATAATTGGTTCATTGCACAGCATTTTAATTATTAATATATGCTGAATTTCCATACAAAGTAAATAATAAATTATTTAGAACCCATACTTTGTGGAAATTGTTACAGTACTCCTGTTACCATGCCTGATGATAAAATAAGCCATTCCCATCGCAGCTCAAGCAATAATAAATATTCATAACAAACCATTTTATTAAAAATTGCTGCAGGCGTTATAAAGGCGTTATTTTTCTATAATTTATAATGGTTTCATTTTAAGCCCAATCTCTAATAAAAGGAGTAGACTTTTTTATGTCTGTACAACTGTAGCTTGGGTAGGCCACCTTGAATTGTATGGTTGCTATGCAGCAACAGTACTGCCCTTTATGTCCTTGTATTTCTGCAGACAATGCTACAATATGTATTGATGAATGGCAGTGAATGAACACTCTAAATTAACAGCTCAGGCATGCAGGCCAGTATTTTCTTCCTGCATTCATCATTGTGGCTTTAAAGGTCCAGCCATAGTAATTTTGTTAAGAGTGAACACATTCTCAAATAAAATTTAAATTGAATGTAATAATTTAGCCAGCAACTTCTCAAGAATAAAAACAGGAAAAGAGTTATTCAGTATTTCATTTCATTCAGGGACAGAATTGGGGAATTGTAATGCTTTGTTCCCTTTATACAAAATAAATGCATATAATTCATATAATAAAGTTATGATGATGACTGTCAATTTACTAAGAGTTAACAATTGCCTTTTTCACATTTTTATACATTGCACAAAATTCCAACAGCATTTTTAAGAAATGATAAGAAAAGGAGGAAGGACAATAACATCAGAAAGATAAAATGAAACAGAAACTTACCAATTGTATCATTTATTTAATATGCTACAAGTGTGTCTGAAGCTTTAAATTGTTAATAATACTCACTTGAGTTCTCGATCCTCTTCTCCAAAGCTATCTAAATACACAGAACCCCAGAGACATGCTCTCTTCCCTCGAATCACAATAATGTATGATGAGGTAACGACCAGGTACATGGCAGTACCACCTCCACAATCAATTGAATGCTGAAACACAACATTAATTAAGCTCAGTAATCCTCAGATCCATTCATCATTCGGAACTATTCATCAAATGCAGAGAAGATAAACATTAAAAAATTGTAATGAATCACTTTAGCTGCAGTTCCCAACCTGGCTGTGTACACTTCCCTGGGGCTCTGTGGTCATTCCAGAAAAACAAAAGAAATAAACACTGAATTGAAGAATAAGAAACAAAAAGTAGTATCAAAATAAAATGAGAAATTAGATTTAGAACGGAAATTTGTCAATTTCAAACCTCCTCTAGCTGGCGATACTTGGTCATAATATTGTGATTTATTAGCCACTCTTCATGAGTTTGACCTCTTTATGATCATTTGGTTGTATAGAAAATTATATAATTGTGTTGTACTACAATTACATTACTGATTGATGCTGGTTTTCAAGTAGGTAAGAACTAACTTTAAATTTCAATAATTTCTATTAAAAGCATCTTTAATTATTTCTTCAACAATAATAATAATAAATAATAATAATAACAATCGTCCCATGGTGCAGCAACCCAAATAGGACCTGGGCTGACTAGCCTGACTGCTGGTCTTATGCCCACATATGCATGGCAGAGGTGAGCAATCAACTGGTTATATCGGGGGAGGGGGGATGATGCAGCCAGCAATCACGCATCTCCTAGCTGGAATGTTGGCTTTCATGGTCGACATCACTGCCTATCACAGCTCCTCAATTTCCTCAATGCTGAGCGGGCACCAATCCTATACCCAAAACTGAAAATCTGCACACCCATTGGCTGGGAACCAGAACTCCATGCTCTAGACCACAGCACCACAGTGCAAGGCTTAATGTTTCTTCATAACTTTTCATTGATTGAATAGTTAAAATGTTCAAAATTTGCGACAATATTATACATAATTAAGTTTTTTTTCAATATTACTGTTAAGTTTAAATCTACTATTTTCAATAATAATAAATATTTAAAATAAATTTTAATAACATATTGATAATTAGGAGGTTCCATTGCCATTATCAGATGTATTTTTGTTTTCATCTCTCAGTCAATTTTGGCCGCAGACACCCCTTCCTCCTGGACATTGATCACACCAGCCGGAAGGTACTTTGATGTTGACTAGGATGACATCACTCCTGGCTGGTGGTTTACGAGGCACGAGTGGTGAGGATATAGCGTCGAGTCTGTCTTACTGAGGATTTCGTGAGGAGCGGTTCACGTGTGCAAGCTGGTCCTTGGATTGGTGAACATCTCCCCTCACCTTTTCATTTTTTTAATAATGCAGAAACTTAAAAAGGTCGAGGAATAAATCCAGGGATGTGTAAGTAGATTTATGTTATGGATTTTGCACAATGAAATCCACGCCTTTCTCTTAAACTTCACACCACATTTCGGTTCTTTGCAGCCAATGAGTATGCGTCCCCTCAATGTACATGTTGGATACTAGAAATTAATTTAATTTTTCAAGTGAACTTTTAGGTCTCTACCCAGCATGTAACATTTTTGGTGAGGATCGCCGTGTTTTTGGTGTGTGAGTGGTGTAAGTGATGTAATATTTGCTGATTATGTGTCCACGTGGCGTGTGAAGCAAAGTGTTGCAAGTTTGTGAGATGTGAACAAAAGCAGTGCATTCATTCATTCATTCATTATCTGTTTACCCTCCTCTTATGTAGGACTTACACCCCCCAGGACTTACAAGCGGGTGCCTGGGGTCAGAGGCCCGTCGAGGAGCAAACACTCATGGATCAGACAGAGCATCCAGGATGGGTGATCAGCCCAATGTCTGGTATGGGATGAAGGAAGTAGATGAAACGAAATGTTGGTGAAATGGATGAAAGGAAAGGTGATGATGATGGAGCAGTTAGTGGAATGAATGGCGGGGGAAACCGGAGAAAACCCGCCCAGACGCCACTTCGTCCACCACAAATCCCACATGCAGGTCCCTGGGATTGAACCCGGGCCGCCTCGGTGGAAGGCGAGCGGTCTAACCACTCGGCCACGGCGCCGCCCAAAAGCAGTGCATGATACTTTTTTTTTGTATGGTGTGTGTGTTATGAGTTTTTTTTTTAAGATTTCAGTGATGTAAAATTTTGGGGGATTGTATGCTACGCTTCTGCAGAGTGTTTGGCTTCATAATGTAACCGTTACATAGAAATTAAAAATTGTTCCCCAAAGGTCCACATGTTAGTTTTCTTTCTTTGGCGTAACAAATTTTTTTTTTTTTTTTATTGTTCACCATTTCGGCCCTGGAAATTCTTAACCTTTTTAAATATATTTTCCATCTTTTATGTAATGGCCACGTAAGCCTTTGATGTTTCTGCATTATTCCTCTCGCCTCTCCTCTCTCTCCATCATCCCTTACCCCTACCCTCTCTTTCTCTTTTCTTCTCTCTTCTCCATTCCCTTCTGCCACTTTGTTTTCTGTGGCTGTTTTTTCCATGTGCCAAGATGTGTATCTTTATTGGATATTTTTGCTAATAATTCCATTACTGCTTTCATTTAGGTCTGAGGACAATTCTCGCAGCGCGGTGGGAGTTTAATATTTAGTGCTATGTGTCTTATTACAGCCATAGTTTCTTTCAGTCTTGCCTGTTTTATTTTTCATTTTTTTAACTATACCATTTGGTAATGCTCCAATTCTATACTAAAGTTTTGTTGTAAAGCTTTATAGTACTGTAATTGGTGGTGTTTTTACAGCTCCTGTTATTATTCTTAGTAAATTATTTTGTGAAATTTCTAGTTTACTTTTAAGTCTCTTGTTTACTGTTGCTAGTAGTTCTCCTCCATACAATAGGTTTGGTTTTATGTATGTTTTATATGTATTATTAAGGAGGTCCATGTTTCCACCTCATTTTATTCCTGCTAAATGTTTTAAAATGTTGTTCTTTTTGTTGATTTTGTTCATTACGTTGTTTACATGTTCTGTCATTGATAGTTTTTGATCAATTCTATCCCTAGATACATTGTTGAAGTTGCTTTTATAGTTTTTTGTTGTTGATTTGCAGGCATATATTTTCTGTTTTATGCTGCATTGTGAATATTGATATTGAGTTTTTCCTGTATTTATTTCCATATTGTTATTATTAGTCCACTGTTCTAGGGTTATGATTGTATTCTCCATTGTTGTTTGTAGTTCGTAATGTTTCCCAGATCTTATGTTCTTTTCTGAAGTCCATATTACCACGTCATCAGCAAACATTCCTACTTGTATGTTACCTATTTTCTTTAGTACGTCTACTAGGTCATTTATATATATTGAACAGAATAGCACTTGCAACAGACCCTTGAGGGTCCATCTCTTGTTTGTTTCCATTTAGATGTGGCTGTTTTGTATTGTACTGCAAACTATCTTTGGGATAGGAAGGCTTGAAACCAGTTTAGCATGTGGCCTGATATGCCATATGTCTTCATCTTGTATAGTAGCATTTCTCGCCATACTGTGTTAAACGCATCTTTGAAGTCGACAAACAGTGCTAGAGTAGTCTTATTATTATTGAAATTTTCTTTAATGTCCTGTGTGAGTCTTAAAACCTGGTGTATTGCTGAGCTGTCCTTCCTAAATCCAGCTTGTTAGGGACTGATAGATTTTGTGTTTCTAAATAGTATGTCAGTCTTGTAGCTACCATTCTTTCTAAGAGTTTTACTATGTTTGATGTTAAGGATATCAGTCTATAGCTATCTATGAGTTGGTTTTCCTTTCTTCTTAATGCGTATAATTTTTGCTTTTTTCCACAGTGTTGGTATGTTATTTCTGGTTGTTTCAGATTTTATTGAAAATGTTTAATAAAGTATGGAGTGCTTCATGTCCTAAATTCTTGAGTAGCTCTGGATGTATGTCCAGAAAAATGCCAAGGAAGACTGCAGTGGCCTTATTTAGTATGACAACTGGCCATGATTGCCTTGCAGAACATCTCTATAAGATACGATGCCTACCTACACCCAAGTGCACTCTCTGTGAAGAAGATGTCATCCTGAACAAACATCATCTTGCCAAATGCAAAGGCCTTAAAAGTGATAACTTACAGTCTTTATACAGTGGAATCTCGTTAGCACGTTCCTCATTAACACGTTTTCCCGTGTATTGCGTTGAATTATAAAAGTCCCGGCACAAAATGCATCAAATGCATTAATAACGTTCGTTTAGTACGTCTTCTCGCTCCCGCTTACTACGTTCGAAGTTTGATGCCCTCATTCGCTATTTTGGCCAATGCCAATGCTTGGTCGGTCGGTATTAATAGTCATTTTTGAGAACATAAAAGTAACGGTCCAGCGGGAGTAGATTTACTACATTCAAAGTTAGACGTTCTCATTCGCTATTTTGGTCAAACCAGGCGGGGTGGAACCGGCAGCCAATACCATGCATGTACGTATTTGTGGGATGCGTTTTGTGTGTGTAGGTGGAGGGGGGGATGCTTTAGTGACGCTCTTTGGTGTTCTGCGGTGACGCTTTAGTTTAACAGTGGCTTGGTGTGGTTAGTTTATGCTGTTGAGTGTTGACGAAACGTAAAAGTATTTTAACTTTTTGTTCGCAACGGAGAAAAAGAAAGTGCGGCAAATAACCAACAGTGAAAAACTGAAAATCCTTGAGGAAGTAGATCGCAATCCAAATATGAAACGTGTGGATATAGCGCGGAAGTTAAACATTCCTCCGTCAACCTTAAACACAATTGTTAGCAAACGTAAACTAATTGAAACTGCTTTTGAAGAAGGAAAATATGCTAAAAGAAAACGTAATCGCCCTGGCCAGTTTCCAGAATTAGAAGATGTTCTGCTAAAGTGGTTTACACAAGCTAGAGCTTCAAATGTGCCAATAGACGGTACTGTGGCATAATTCGGTGCATGAAACATGCGTATCATAAGAGGCTGGTACAGAGAAGGTTGGCTGCACTGAAATCGACAAGAAAAATCACCGTCTTAGATGCCATGCATTTTATTAGAACTGCTTGGGATTTTGTGACGCAAGATACCATTAGGAACTGCTTTAATAAAGCCGGTTTTTGCCGAGTTCTTGGTGATGAAATTACGCAGGAAGACGAGTTTTCCGAGAGTGAAGAATGGCGCCAAATAGCAGACGATGCCGGCGTGTCTTTCGAAAACTATGTAAACATTGACAATGAAATTCCAGTGTGTGAAACAGCGACGATAGATGAAATACTTGAAGAACAAGTGAAAGATGAAGCATTAGTGGGAGACGAAAGTGACGATGAACCAGATCCTGAGCCAGTACCTACAGTGTCAGAAGCCATGCAGGCAATGGACATAGTGAAGCGATATGTGTGCAGTTTCGAAGTTGATGATGATGTAATGACTTTACTAAACAAGATGGACAGTAAAATTTTGGCATTAAAACCAACAAAGCAATCAACTATCGATATGTATTTCAAACCAATGTAAATAGTGTCTATATTTCACATCCGTTTTTGAGGTAAGATGTATTATTAGATTTTATTACATAAATATGTTCTTAAGTTGCAGATTATGTATTCTCGTTAACACGTTTTCCCGTCTATGACGTCCAAATCCTTGGGTCCCCGCAAAAACGTACTAACGAGATTTTACTGTATTGGGAAGCCAGAGGGAAAATGATGCAGATCAATTAATTCCCAGTGCCATTGGTGAACATCATCATCATCATCATTTGGTAATGCAGCATTAAGCTTTCGCAACAGTGAGTTAGCAACATCTAGTATGATGGTTATGATGATAATGTGTCTGTGCAGTATCTCAGTATTTTCTGTGAAGTTTCTAGATTCGGTATACCTGATACGAAACTTTCAAGTTTGTTCTCTGCCTCATAATAATGATACTGTTATGGTTTATATGTAGTTCAGTTTCAAAAGCTATATGCTAATGAATGGTGGTCATATAGGTTATAACTTATAACTAATGTGTTATGGCACACTTCTTTTTACATCATGTGCTTTTGCTAATAATTTGTGCTAGTGAACGTATTAAGGGTTATGAATCTTGCTTTCTTATGACAAATTTGTCACTGTTTTGCATTACAGATGTGTTGAATAACCTAAAATCTCTGATCAGTGCTATTATTGAATTTTCTATTCACATTCAGTGCTTACTGTTTCAACCTTCAGGTACTGTCAGCATCCCCTTACATACAAAGTGCTAGATTTCCATATGATTTTAGTACAGGCATTGCTGATTAATCTCTTACACTGGGAAAATTTTTCATTTTTCTTGCTACCTTGATTTGGTTTATTATAGTGCATTTGACTATTTTTACTTACTTTCCTGCATCAAATTACTAATCCTGACATACACTTTTGTTTAGTGTGCAACTGTACTGCAGAAATTATATTTATTTTGGCTACATTCAGTCTCATTAAGCTTATTTGCTTCTGACTCGATTATATAATTATTCTGCTCTTATTCAATTGTGATATGATAATATAATTATTTGTCACTGCCATATATGTTTGTGTGAGTACTACTGATGAACATTTTTGCCTATACTGCTTCATATTGGGTGATTGATTATTAACTGTGTGAACTGTTGAATTATATACATGCTTTACTGCTGATTTTTGCATTGTTTAGGGATACTCATTTTTGAAGAACTGTGCTATTCTTATGAATGTAAACTGTGCTTCTCTTACAGCATTGATGCTTATGTATTTTGCTTACTACCATATAATATTCATGCTCATCTTTGTCTCTGATGTGATAATACTTTTACATTGTGTATGTCTACTAACTGATTTTATTGCACGGTTGTTGGGTTCTCTCTTGCACTATCAATTAACTTGTATTACAGATTTCATGTGCATTAGTTAGCATTGTGATTGTGCTTCATCTTAACCAGTAGTGAATTATTTTTCAGCATCTAAATCTGTAGCTACCTAGCTCCCTCCCTCTCTCTCTCTCTCTCTCTCTCTCTCTCTCTCTCTCTCTCTCTCTCTCTCTCTCATATCAAGGCTCCACCCTCTCCTTCTACTAGTGCTGGGTCAACAACACTGAGTTGGTAACAGTTGTGCAGTCAGCTGCTCAGAGCACTCTGGCCACTATGCAACCACCTACTGCTCGACCTTCTATCGAACCTTCTTTTTTTAATGCTGCAGTAGACAACCCCTCTGATTTTATGAATAATTTTGAAATGGTAACCTTTGCTAATAATTGGTCAGATTAACAAAGGTTGAAGTATTTACCTCGCTACCTTGAACGCTTTAATCAAACTATTGCTAACATGTTGAGCCTTTTGTCGACTCCAATCAAAGGAACTGGGATATGATCTTGCCTTATGTCATTTTTTCTTATAACTCTGCTGTCCAGGAAACCATAAAGTTTCCACCTTTCTTTTTGACTTATAGTAGAGAACCCACTTTACCTCACCAGGTGCAACTCCAGTCTTCTTCCAACAACTTGTTTGTCCATAATACTCTGCAGGATATACAAAAGGCCAGGGAAGTTGCCATCACCAACATTAATCAATCACAGCAGAAGCAGATGATGAGATATGATGTGAAACATCGGGATGTAAAATTTGAAATTGGACAAATAGTTAAGATTTTTATTCTCTTTAGGAAAAAAGGCAAATGTACTAAACTTCTCCATCGATACCTTGGTCCTTTTGAAATTGTTAAGCAAATCACACCAGTCACCTATTCAATCTGACACCCTAATGCTTCCAGGCCAAAACCCAACCAGTGCATGTGTCTCACATCTTTCTCTACTATGATCCCATAGGACCATATAGAGTTCAAACTTTTGATTGCTCTCTCTTGCAGATAATAAGTTGTTGTCATCTTTTATTTATTTTTTGGGGGGGAGGTTACTATTTCCTCCATGTACTTTGTTGTGACACTATTTTGTTTTCGGTAATTATTGTGATATGTACTTACCATGAAGCTTTAATGCGATTTTTCAGTTTTGTGAGGGTATTTCACTGTTATGATATAAAAGAGAGATGTGTATTTTTGCTCACTTGCTAAATTGCTGTTGTGTGATTAGTAAGTTAATTCATGAAGTTTTGGTGTACTTGCTTTGCTTGCTATATGTCCACAGTGATGTAGGATTGATGTTTATAGAATATATGAGCTCGGTTATAGTGACGATGCAATTTGTGTCCACTGTGCTAGCTGTATTGTACCCTCTTTGCACAGCAAGTTTGTTAGCTTCCGGAATGATGGAAATGGTTGAAGTGTCATCCTTCTGTCTGGCAGCGGCAGGGATATTAAAATTCTACAGTTTATTACTCAGGTGGGTACGTGTCTCTTGAAATTTTAAGATGATCTTTCAATTTGTTGTGTGTCACAATGATTATTTCTAATAACTTCTTTCTTTTGGTCGGTTCCAAATATTTTCATTATATTTTTTGTTTCTATGAATATATTTTACAGAATCATTTTGACTGGGGTTTGGTCGACACTTCCACCACAACAGAAAAAGGATATAAAAAGAGTTCGAGCTAGTCACTTGCTAACTATGCATAGGACATTGTGTGGGAGTAGGTCCTTAGTATAGTTGTTGGGTGATGGTTCTTCTACCTATAGTAGGCTCTGTAGTTATTTTGTATTCCAGAAGCTATGTTGTAGTTTGCTGGTAGATTGACCTGACAATTTTTTTTATGGCATCATTTCTGACACAAATTTATAAATGTGCTTTGGTTTTCACTTGTGTTGATTATAGGATAATGCAATTACTACCTCTTTCTTTATGTACAGCTTCAATTGTAAAGTTTCAAGAAGCCTAATTTCATTCTTCAAAATGTTCAGAATTCTTAGCATTTAATTCTGTTTTGGTTAGTTCAATTTTTGTTTTAAATATACTAATTAGTGTTTGCTTAATTGAACCAAATAACAGTGCACTCAATGTATTTCTCTTTTACAAGGCCTTGCTCTAGGTTTAAGTTTAATTTATTTTTGTGTCTCCCCTGCCTTTTTCTGTAACTTATGTATTTTTCTTTCTCTATATATTTGGTAAGTCCTGATGCTTCCCTGAATATTGTTCTAGACATAATCCGGTAGACACCAGTGTACCCCTCTACAGGAGAGGAGACCTACAGTTCATGGCAAGAATGGAAGTAGCAGATCAACCATCCCCGCATAACAGTCATTAGCACACCATCAGTACCTGCTTGTTGTTTGGCACCCCACTGACTCCAGGAGACACTTCTTCCTTCTTTGTCTGTGTTGACAGGGCCCATCGACACAGAACAGGTACCATGGAACTGTGCAGCAGGTTCCTCTGTGCTTCATTGTGTCGGTGCTTATTAAACTTAGTGCTACAAACAGTGGTATGTCACATTACTTATTCAGTTCTGCATGGACCTGCATCACTTCTTCGGCGGGTGTGATATATATATTTTGATCTGTTACAAACAATGAGAAATCTTCTTCGCCATTCTTTGTTATATATTACATTCTTTCTGCACTGGACTTCCAGTGTTTAGAAGAGATTTTGTGCACCGGGGGAGTCTCTGGTGGTCTTGGTCTACAAATAATTAATTGTACAGCTTCAACTTTTTTAATGTATAAATTTTGTTAATCAGGGAAGTCATCAGCATTCATATGTCAATTTCATTTGTATTTATATATATATATATATTTTTTTTTTTTTTGGGGCGGGGACACCTCAGTTTTGTAAGTGGGGGAGATGTGGCATATTGATAATTTGGGGGTTCTATTGCCATTATCAGACATATTGTTGTTTTTGTCTCTCAGTCAGTTTCGGCCGCAGACACCCCTTCGTCCTGGGCATTGATCACGCGAGCCAGAAGGCACTTTCATGTTCACTGGGATGACACTGGCTGGTAGTTTGCTAGCCATGAGTGGTGGGGATATAGCATCAAGTCTGTCTTACTGAGGATTTCATGAGGAGCAGATCACATGTGCAAGCCAGTCCTAAGATTAGTGAACATTTCCCCTCACCTTTTCATTTTTTTAATATGCATTTTTGCATATCCAAAAGGTTGAGGAATAAATCCAGGAATGTGTAAGATTTGTGTTATGGATTTTACACAATGAAACTTATGCCTTTCTCTTAAACTCTACATCACATTTCGGTCCGCAGCCAAGTGGGTATGCGTCCCCTCAATGTACGTACTGGGTACTAGAAACTAATTTAATTTTTCAAGTGAACTTTTAGGCCTCTACCCAGCATGTAGCAATGTTGTCCTGCTGTTGTATCTCTGGCAATGTGATGGTAAAGAAACAGATAGGTATATATCAGTAGGGCCACCTTTAGCAAGAACAACGCTGTTGATTTCCACAGGGCTATTCTAATTCGCTTCAACCAATACATCAACATTAAAATTTGATTTCCTGTGACTTTTTACTTTCTCTACTACGTATAGTAAGTAGGGGAAGTATTGCATTCCACCCAAAAATTCGATACCGAGGTTTCACCGGAAATACATGTTTTGAGACTCCCTGAATCCAAAAAAAGCATTTTTGGAAACATGTCCGTGTGTGTGTCTGTCTGTGTGTCTGTGTGTCTGTCTGTGTGTCTGTGTGTCTGTGAACAGCATAACTCAAAAACGAAGAGTCGGATAAACGCCAAACTTGGTATTTAGGTTCAGTATCTTTCAGAGATGCGACACGAAGGTTTTCAAGAAAATCCCCCCACCCCAGACTACCCTTTACATGGAACATTTTTCGAAAATTTTAATTTTCTCAAAAACGGCTCTAACGATTTTGATTAAAATATCATATGTTTAAGATATTGTCATGACAAATAAAATGTATATCTCGAATTTTCTGGGAATGTCTCCAAAAGTATTCTTCATTGTGAACGACTTTTCCATAACCGGTAAACCATAAGAGATAGACAAAATTTTACTACACGAAAAATGTAGATCGCGTTAAAATACACAACTTATGTCATATACATTTCTTTTGTTGAGTGAACCGTTTTCGAGATATTGCTTGTTATTTCCTTAAATTTTCCAATACTTATACTTTTTCTCAAATACGTTATTCATTTTTTTATGTCCTGACATGCAAAGAGAATGGAATGCGCCACATAGCAACCAGCGTTAAAATATTTGACTATCGCTTAAAAGCTACCATATTCCCCTTGCATCTACAAGAAAATTACCAATAAGATTGACATCTTGATATCTCGATTAACATGAAGCATATGGAGAATAAGCGTTTGTAAAATTAGATTGTACAAGAGTAGAGAAAGTCATGTGAGTGTAACACATCAGATTTTTTTAATAAAAACAGGGTGGAAGTGAAATAGTCCTGCAGACTGGGGGAGGTGGGAGAGTGAATGTAGATGAACAAAAACCCCCAACACTATTTGTAGTTAAATGCACCGTTAACTAGATAATCGAATTTAAAAGTAGGAGTATTTGGCAATGTGGCACAACTTGTTGACTGAGTAGTCTGTTTCTACTGGCGGCACCATGAACTATTTCAACACACTATAAAACCATTTGTGTAATGTTGGCCGTGTATCTAATTCAGATGTTTTGTCGTTGGCACACAAGACACCATAAAAATTCTGAGAAAAAGTCAGATTATTGTTCACTGCCCCATATGTAAACATTACCTCAAATTTTACATTCCCACGTAATTACAAATATTTTATTTGATATGTTTAAAGGCCTGAATATCTGGCCTATTCTGTTTGAAAGGCTTATGCCATGGTAAGATAACAAACTCGCATGGAATTGTTACTGATATTAAACAGTTTTAAGGTTTGTGTACACATAATAATGTATGTAGTTTGAAAGGTACATTTTAATTATTATGCAATGCCATATTGCAGTGATATTTATGTGACAATGCAATGCTTTACTTGAAATGAAAACAAGTATTCCAAAGGTTATGGCACTCTTATGTGAAACACCTCTTACGTTATTAACACCATTATTCTGTGTTGAATTTAACAATGTGGTACTAATAACTGGTAAACGTTTAGGAAAGCATAATTTATAATGCAAATTTACACTCCACTGCAATATGCTTAAAGGAAATTTATGTGTAACTGTTTCTACTTTTGTCCAAATGGGAACCGTATGCTTCTATTTAATTTTTAATATACCCATTTAAAATGGGACTAATGTGCTTCATGCCAGCACATACATCTAATTACCATTTAAAAAATCTGATGTGTTACACTCACATGACTTTCTCTACTCTTGTACAAACTATTTTTACAAAAGCTTATTGTCCATATGCTTCATGTTAATCGAGATGTTAATCTTATTGCTAATTTTCTTGTAGGTGCAAGGGGAATATGGTAGTATTTAAGTGATAGTCAAATCTTTTAAGAGCTGGTTCCTATGTGGCGCTTCCATTCTCTTTGTATGTCCAGAACATAAACAAAATGAATAAAGAATTCTCATTTGAGAAAAAGTATTGGAAAATTTAAGGGAATAACAAGCAATATCTTGAAAATGGTTCACTCAACAAAAAAATGTATATGACACAAATTGTGTATTTTAAAGCGATCTACATTTTTTATGTAGTAAAAATTTATCTATCTCTTATGGTTTACCAGTTATGCAAAAGTCGTTCACAATAAAGAATACTTTTGGAGACATTCGAGATATACATTTCATTTGTCATGAAAATATCTTAAACATATGATATTTTAATCAAAATCGTTAGAGCCATTTTTGAGAAAATTAAAATTTTTGAAAAATGTTCTATGTAAAGGGTAGTCTGGAGTGGGGGGATTTTCTTGAAAACCTTCGTGTCGTATCTCTGGAAGATACTGAACCTAAATACCAAGTTTGGTGTTTATCCAACTGTTCATTTCTGAGTTATGCTGTTCACAGACAGACAGACAGACAGACAGACAGACAGACAGACAGACAGACAGACAGACAGACAGACAGACAGACAGACAGACAGACAGACAGACAGACAGACAGACAGACAGACAGACAGACACACACACACACACACACACACACACACACACACACACACGCACATGTTTCCAAAAATGCTTTTTTTGGATTCAGAGGGTCTCAGAACATATATTTCCAGTGAAATCTCGGTATCAAATTTTTGGGTGGAATACAATACTTCCCCTACTTACTATACGTAGTAGAGAAAGTAAAAATGGAATCAGTGTAACATGATGCAGAAGTTTTAAAAGCAATTTCGCCAACAGTTACTCCAATATGTTTTAACAATAAGCTTATGAGTGCAAAAAAGCTCCATTAGTGAAATTTGCAACATTGACATTACCAATAACTTGATAAGATTTATGTGCACGAGTATGTGACAAATATCAAAATATCTAAAAAAATCTGATGTGTTACACTCACATGACTTTCTCTACTCTTGTACAAACTATTTCTACAAACGCTTATTCTCCATCTACTTCATGTTATTCCAGATAAACATTTGCAGACTCTATCTTATTGCTAATTTTCTTGTAGATGTAAGGGTAATACATATATATTTACAAGGGCAATATAGAATTACAGTAGCCTTTAAGCACATACATATCTCTTAAAGCTGGTTGCTAGGTGCAGCACCATTCCCTTTGCTACAGATTAATACTCTTTGCATATCCAAGACAAAAAATGAATAAGGAATTCCCATTTGAGAAAAGTATTGAAAAATTTAAGGGAATAGCAAGCAATATCTCGAAAACGGTTCACTCAACAAAACAAATGTATATGACATAAATTGCGTATTTTAATGCGATCTACATTTTTTGTGTAGTAAACTTTTGCCTATCTCTTATGGTTTACCAGTTATGCAAAAGTTGTTCACAATGAAGAAAACTTTTGGAGACATTCCCAGAAAATTCAAGATATACATTCTATATGTCATGAAAATATCTTAAACATATGATATTTTAATCAAAATCGTTAGAGCCATTTTTGAGAAAATTAAAATTTTTGAAAAATCTTCCATGTAAAGGGTAATCTGGGGTAGGGGGATTTTCTTGAAACGCTTCGTGTCGCATCTCTGGAAGATACTGAACCTAAATACCAAGTTTGGTGTTTATCCGACTGTTCATTTCTGAGTTATGCTGTTCACACACACACACACACACACACACACACACACACACACACACACACACACACACACACGGACATGTTTCCAAAAATGCTTTTTTTGGATTCAGGGGGTCTCAAAACATGTATTTTCGGTGAAATCTCGGTATCGAATTTTTGGGTGGAATACAATACTTCCCCTACTTACTATACGTAGTAGAGAAAGTAAAAAATGTAGGTAAACAAAATGGACACTGCTTTTCATCCCTAATGGATTACAGTCACAGACTACCATTATTTGCTTGGTAGCATTAGAAACAAACAATTACCATAACATTAGTCACTATCATTTATTAGCACTTACAAGTATGCAAAAACATTGGAATTAATTTAAAATATCTGAACTTGCCTCTAGAATGTAAATTTGAAATAAGAGTTTAGAGGAAGTGTTCCATATGTCCTTGATTACAACAACTCGAATTACACTACCTGCATCACAGAAATTCTGGCAAATGGCAACAAGCGTGTCTGCATTTGGCACAATCCTGTTAGGAAATCTTTCAGCATAGAGTCATTGAGCAGATCGAGAACTGCACTGCATTTCTCTGTAAATTAAGATCATGTCCAGATATTCGGATGTTGAAAATTGCGGTATTGTGTATGTTGTTCTGTAACAAGATTTTATGTCGTTTGTTTCTTTTTATCCATGTGCGTCCTTTAATTGCTCTTATCTTAACTTATGGTTTTGACAAAAAGACAATTGCATGCGATTAAGTAAACACTCCCCGCAATCTACCACAATATCTGAAGAAAGTAAATGCAGCTGATGCGATGTTGCCAGTTCTAATAGAACTAAGGAGGCAACAAAGTATGGACCTTTTAAATTTAATTTACACAAAACTGTTCATTCCATTGAAATACGCCAAAGGAAAAAGTTGTCATTTTTTCAATTTTCTATGAATATGGTCATAAATTAAGAACTTCTAATCAACAGTAATCCAGCAAGGTGGTGATAAATTTTTTGGATAAAAGCATTCTTTTCTCAAAAACGGTGCATTTAATTACAAAGAAGTATTGGAGGTTTTGTTGTCTGCATCCACTTTCCCATCTCCCCTAGTTCGCAGGACTATTTCACTTCCACCCTGTATAGTTTACTGTTGTTTGCTGTATAGCTTTGCTGTGTGTAAAAACCAAAGAAAAGAAACGCTAAGAAAATCAGGCATGGTTTACGGTATTGGGGCAAATTACATAGTAAAAGTTAAAAGTTGTCTGTTAGCACCAATCGCAGACTTTTTCCCTGTATGTATCCACTACATCTGGAGCCAAAGTCATGAATTTATATTCAAACTACTTGAATGCTTTGAGGAGTGAGACAAATTGGAGACTCTTTCTCCTTTTGATAAGAGTGGTGGATAGAATATGTGAAGCACTAAAGGTGGGAAAAACAACAATGAGTGTGACAATGTCATGCTTACACATGTGTTCACAGTAGTGGCAAGAACTGGCAACACTGCCTCTCTCACACGAAACATCAGAGCCAAAAACAAAGTGGTCATACTGTAGTAAAATATTTTAAATTCAGAGCTCCTTGTTAATTTTAAAAGAATTAATTTTTAGATATGGACAAAATAAAGCCTCATCTTTAAATAATGAAAAACTCATTTTAACACACGCACGCGCACAAGCACACACACAAACTGTATTTACTTTGTTTTGTATTATGGGCAATGAAAGATAGTTATCATATTCCTATCTAATTTTCTTTAAGCATGGATTTCTGAATTCAAACAGATACTTTGAAGAAAAAACATGTTATGTTTGAAAAAGGAAGGCAAACAATCAGCTAACTCCATTACTTTGTCAGAAATGTGATAATAAAACAATGCACTGACAAATTAGTTTGTCAGAAGAGCTTTAGAAGTGATTTCTGAATCAGCTATGCATGCAAACTCAATCATTGTTTGCAAAATGCAACAGAAGTAGAATAGGAGGGTAAAGACCTGCCAATAAAAAAATTACTCACAAGACACAATTGTTGGCCTCTCTGAGTGAGTTGTGGAAATGTGTTGACCAACAGTTCCATGTTTCTTACTAAACTGCAGTGTCATTTCTAGGGAAACATCCCAAGTTCAAGATAAACAATCTGATTTTTTCAGAGGAAGTGCAACACAATTGGCTTCACAGAAAACTATGGCAAAAACCTGATAAAACCAATAATGAAAAAGTACTAGATGCTTGACTAATTTTGAAGATTTAGAAGCTAGTAACAGTGATGTGTCATAATTTAAAATAAAGAGAGTTGAGGGTTGTTACACTACATCACTAAAATATTCTTACTTGAATGCGTTTCGGGAGATGCATTCAAGTAAGAATATTTTAGTGATGTAGTGTAACAACCCTCAACTCTCTTTATTTTATACTAGATGCTTCCTACACAGTAAGTAAGGTGTAATTCAAGTTGAAGCACATACCATTGCACAGGCTCTCGTCAAATCCTGTAGAATCGATATTGTGTTGCTTGATGAAAAAGGTTAAGTTAGTCTCCTACACTGCTTTGTCAAATGACATGTTGCTGGATGAATCAGCAATATGGATGATAATGTGAAACACACTTATCAATTGCATCAGGTGTACCAAATTCATACTACAAAAGCATGAAACAACTTACATCACTGGGCTGGGGGTTTTCATGATATTTGTTCACCATGTTTAGTACAAAGCTATCAAGAGGATTCTTCTTTGCAGACCACTATCAACCAAAACATCAAGAGATGAAATATTTAATCTTTTGTAGGTATTCTTTACATCAAATAAAATACTGCGGAAAAACCATGCAGATATATGTGCTGATGGTGCAACAGCAATGACAGGACACAATGCCAGAGCTATTGCCAAAACTAAGGAACTGTAGCAACAACCCTTGCATTCTTTAGAGGCACGCACTATGCCTCAAGAAACATACCTTTTGAACAATGATTGCTGAATGATGCCATTAAAATAATAAACTATATAAAGTCGCAACCTCTTTAGAGCAGGTTCTTGAAAGTAATGTGTAAAGTAGCAATAATATATGGAAACACTAAGCAAAAAATAAGTTGCAAAAATTATTTGAATGCAGCACACACACTCTAATAACTTCACTATTTTTTTGAGAGTTACCTTGAACACGTTCAGAAGCATCTTGTCTCTATCATCAGCTAAGAGCAACTGATAAATTTCCTGCTTTCCCTGTAGGTGTTGCTTCTGGCTTGATGTATTTAGTGATGAGATTCCTGTCTGTTGGGAAACTAAAATTCATAAGATGAACCTTATTCTTTTGTAAGAAAGAAACCAGGAAATTCATCAGTGGCTCTTAGCTGATAATGGAGACAAGATGTCTTCAAAACCCATTCCAGGTAACACTTAAAAAAATTGTGAAGTTATTAGAGTGTGTATACCATGTTAAAATAATTCTTGTAATGTGTGAAGATATGGGAAGCCAACATTACTCCCTACTACTGCACACTGACATAAGATGGTTGTCCCGTGGAAAAGTGATGAAACTACATGCAGAAGTAGCAGCATCTTTTATGGACCATAACACATTATTGGCAATAAAACTTTAAATCGAGTTTTATTTATGGATGCTCTTTTAACTACTGCGGTTTTTAGCATCCTATTCTATATTGGGCATGAAAGACCGGAAATTTTGCTCAGAGGCCTCTTTATCAGACTTGAGGTTCTTTTACGTGCCGTAAATCTACGACATGGGACCACCAACTTTACTTCCCTTCCGAAGGAAGCCATGCTAAGGACTTTTACATCCAAAAAAATCCATTTCCCTCCAGCGGGCTTGAACCCGTAACCTTGGGAACCAGAGGCTAGCATGGTAACCATTACACCATGGACGACAACATTATTGGTGATGGTGTTAAATGATAAAGAGTGGGTTTGCATACTGACATATGTGGCAAAATCAACAACATGAATCTTATCATTGCAAGGTAAAAATTCCACAATATTTTATGCAGAAACCACAGTGCCTTTTTTTTTTAAAGAGAAAAGGCATGTACTTTTCCATGGAAAAGGATGTTATAATTGTTTCCCTCTTACAAATCAGACTCTTGAGTAAAAATAACAACAAGCTTCAAGAAAAATTAAAGAAAAATAATCAGGCGCATCTTGAAGGACTGAAAGACTGGTTTGAACTTAATTTTCCAACAGCTCAAGAAAAAGTGCTTGATGACTTCAAATTAGTACAGCATGTGTTCAGCATGAGCAGAATACCATGCAGCTTAAACCCACCAATATAAGAGATCCTCATAAATTTCACAACTCAAGGTGGACTAGAAACAAAACCAAACACTACTAAAGTACTTTTATGTACGACCAAATTTTGACAATTCATGTGTATTGGCAGTAGCTGAGAATGAGAATTTTTAAAATATATTTTCATTGCCTGGACATTGTGCAATTGTCTAAGTTTACTATAGCTTTATTTTACGTTGTCTTACATCCTATTCGCCCCCCCCCTTAACATTAACTTGTAAGTAAGGCACAGGTAGGCCTATCATATGCCTCAAGTTAATGTAACCCTGTAGGCCTAAAGACCAAAAAGATCAACATGTTTGGGAACTGCTGCACTATAACAATAAATTTTTTAATGACCACACATATTTTCCTATTTGCACAATTACATGCATACTTGGTTGTATTTTTCATTTCTCTACATTTGGAACTGATATTCAACATTTTATTATGGATATAAATAACAGTGTACATATAGTATGAGAGTAATTATCTACATATTTCTATCATGTCAACATCAATATAATTCAACTAAATTGTTGTTTTACGTGAAAAGAAGGCTCATTTACAATTGTAAGCAGTAAGATATCATTTGTCTATGTACTTGGTTGTATCGTAACAAACATAAAACTCACAGAAGAAATGGGGGAGAGGGAGAACAATAAAAGATGTAGAACAAAACCTCATATGACAAAATTGAATATAAAGATTAACTATGCTGACAGAATTTTCAAAATCTTCATATCAACTTTTATAATTAAACACATAAAAGATTTCCTGTATTTTCTTTAAAGACTAGAATGCACAGGAGGTGGAAAAAATATTGTACTGTAAATAATTAACATTACAATGAGCTCACCTGCACAGCCTCACAAATATTATGTTGTTTACAACAATTTTCCTTTAGGCAAACCAGTGTGCCACACAAGAGACATATACTTGTTTCCCTTGGCACTGAATGGCACTGACTGCACTGCCTTCTATGGTAATACTGCAACACACACATGAAACTTGTTTCAGCCTTTGTTTTTCATGATACTTAAGCTTATATTACACTCTCAAAACAATATGCTAAAGAGTTGCATAAAAATGGCATTGAAAGAGGTTGAATCCTGGGCCTATTACAATTAAATAAATGCTTTTATTGTATTTTTAAGAGCATGAACAAACAGGTCCATGCTTCTGCTGCGTTTATACCTACAATAATGATTACTGCTCTAATATTAAACAGAAGATCAAAGTAATGTATGATTACGAGACTAAATTGGGGAAGGAGATGCAAATGGAACCCACCATACCCTATATGTTGTCATTTGTAGTACAGTCATCTTACAGGTATAGTGCCTAAGAGTTCTGCTAAGTTCATCATGAACATATTAATTTCTTTCTGCTTTTATAATCTTTAGACCTATTACATTACACTCAGTGTTTCATGATTCATGCTCGATTCATGGCTGAAAAGACAATGTGTAATCTCTTGTTATATGTATTCTCATGCATCATTCTCTTTTTTGATGACATTTTACCAGAGATACTGCCTTGTGTGTACCTGTTATAGCAATAGAAACAATAAACTAAGAACTGGCTGCACTGTGTTTTTTTACTGGACGTGTGGACGCATGATTCCGTGCTGCTGCAATGAAGGTCATGCTACTGATGCGGCTTTGCTCTGCTCTGGCTCTGCAGTATTTAGTTGACTGTGATATGGTATAGTTCAATTATTACGAGTTATTTATTATTTTGTCCTGTATTTAGTCACAACATATACTATGGCTCAGTATATGTTTTCTATTGTGCAGCATGTATTTAATCTGATTCGTATGTGTTAACTCAGCTCGTCAAGGAAAATGTGATTGGCAGAAAGATTTCCAGGTGTAAAAGTTACAATCCGTACAACAATCCATACTCTTTACAATAAATTTCAGGTTACAGGAAGTGTTCAGCCCAAGAAACCTAAGAGGCAGCATAGGGTTCTTCCAATGAAGCGTTAGATGACATCAGTCATTGTTTGAAGACTTCCTTCCAAAAATCGCTTAGGCATCTTTCACAACAGGTAGGCATTTCTTATGGCTCTGTGTGAAGAGCTACTAAATTACTGGCAGTTAAAACCATACAAAATAATTGTGGCACATGCTCTTCAAACGGGTGATCATGTAATTAGGTGCACATTCTGTGAGTGGAGTCTCAATAGTGTTTATGAAGGCAAAATAGACTCATATTTAATATTTTTCTTGGACAAGGCTTGGTTCCACCTTTATGGATATGTGTGTACATAAACATACATGAATACAATTTTGCCTCCTTTTTTCAGAGAATTAACAGACACAGAGCATGGTTTGCCCTTTTTCAACAAGACTCTGCCACAGCTCATATGGCCAATATTTTGATGAGAACAATTGAAAGTGTGTTTGAGGACAGAACTATTAATAGAGGTTTGTGGCTCTCTCGGTTCCTCAATCTAACCCCTTGTAATTTCCATCTCTGGGATGAATTAAAACATAAAGTGTACAAGACAAACCTACACACCCTAGAAGAATTAAAACAAAATATCTGCCAGGAAATTGCCAGCATTTCTCAATGTGAACTACAGCGAGTGATGCATAGTTTTCTAAAGAGGTGCCAAAAATGTTAATGATGCCTCAAGGTTAAGAAAATTACTGATAATTTTCCAAGTAGAATTATATGCTTTCGTAAAATATTGCTAAAAATGTATGGCAAAATTGTAACATTTCCATCTCTTTTAATGCTCTTTTAATCTCTTTCCTGCTCTGTACAGCAGTGTAGAGGAATATTCATCTTCTTCCAAACTGGACAGTGAAGGTTTTCAGGCATTAAGTATTAAATATTATCTTTAGTGGTATTCATTATCATTGAGGGATTCAGGGGATGATCAAAGTCCTTTTCTACAGCTACTGACTTCAGATAAAGTTCATTTTTATCTAGCAGTTTGAGAAAAAAACTCTCAATGGTTACAGAATAAATAGAAACATTTTATGGAGTTGAGTATGAATCATAGCTTGCCAAATCACAGAGTTTAGAGTAATTTTCAACCTCACACTCGATTTCCTTGAAATACAGGAATGTATAAATGATACGCATAGAATATATTGTATTTAGCTCTCTTGAGTTATCTAAAACCTATGAGAGTCAAACTTCTGAAGAAATAGCCTATTAAACCACATGTCCCTTTAAATTAATTAGCATAACTATTTGGGTAACCATGTCATTGAATTCGTGCACTTCATTTCCAAGTTAATACAAAAGCTTTCAAAATAACTAGGTATAATCATTTATCCTTAAAGGTAAATAAACATCTGAAATTGTGCTATATCAAAGAAAAATTCTGAAAAAAATATACAAGTGAAAAGAATAAAATAAGCTCCAAGACTTTTTCTTAGGGCAATGTTTTTAAACTGCACTTTGAAATATAGATTTACAATGAATGCTCTACTCCTTAAAAAAGCTAAATTCTCAACTTTGAAAGGGAAAAGAAATACTCTTGAAAACACATAATGTTTTGCAGTCATCAACCTTACATTTGTTAAAGCAATAACATGGCTCTCAGTGTCGATGTGATCTAATTCCAATGCACTTCAAACTACTTGGCTAATTTCATTCAACAATGGTAGTTTTCTATACATACCTGAAATATTTTATCATACAAGTCAGGCAGACGCAGAAGACGAGGTTGATGCCAGGTGATGTGTTGGTCTACAAGGAAGTTTCTAGCTGCTATCTGACTGCGATTCACAAATGCAACAAACTCCTCACACCATGCCCTGCCAGTATCTGCACCACTTGTGGGCCAATTAAGAGCTACTGCTGCATTGAATCTATTCCAGTCCATACCCTCAGACACTAATTCTAAATAGTAAACTAGTCGCACAAATTCTGTATTTGGAGTCATGATGTCTGGAAGAGGCTGGTCATACAGGTGATGTCGAAGAAGAGCAGCCACCCTCAGGAAAGGTAGACAGAGCTCCTGCACCTGTGAGCAAAAAACCAAGAATTGCTAAAAATTTAAAATCACTAATAACCTATATACTAATAATAAAATTAACATTTGAGTTGATTTGTAACACTTATACATCTCTTACTTAACATTTAATCAGAACATGTTTCAAAAGCCCCACTTCCATCATCAGCTTTTGTTGACTGCCAGTATTGCTTTAAGTAGATGTAAATCTCCATTAATAGTAGTATGACAAAATCACATCTGGAAATGGCTTATATGCATAGCAAAAGAACCAGCATATATAGAGGACTACATCAAATTAACCGATTTATGCATGTAACAGAACTTCCTCAGTTTCAATGGAAAATTGTACAAACAAAAAACAGTCTAGCAATGAGAAATCCTCTTATCACCATTCTTGAAAATCTTTTCATTAGTGAACTTGAAACTAGGATTATCAAACTGTTCCCATGGGTCCTTAGAGTGTGTTGCCAGTATATTTGACAATATCTTTGCTATAGTTTCAGACAGACACACAGAGGATGTATTAAAACTTATAAACCTACAGGAGAAGACCATTAGATTTACGTTACAGAAAGAACACCAAGAGGGTTACCTTTACCGGACTTAAAAATCATAAAAAGGACAAAAAATTTACAATTTGGAATACACAGAAAACCAACTCACTCTGATAATTATATAAAGCACAACTGCTATTAAAAAGAACTAGCAAAATTGGAAAATACACACATCTGGAAGACAGACAAAATTATGAACTTTGAAATCCCATCTGGTGACATCCTACTAAGATTTGTCCATCCACCACCAGGGAGAATACATCCACTTCGAACAATTCTGGCAGTCAACAAAAAGTTGATGATGAAAGTGAGGGTTTTTGAAACATGTTCTGAATGAAAGATAAGTGATGACTCTCATGTTAATTTTATTATTGGCAACATCACTGTAACCAAGTCCTCCTCACAACCTAACCTATGTACTATTGAGCAAGACTTAAAAGTCCAATGCCAAAGCCAGCACTCAGAACATGGATTTTCAGCTCTCTGTGTTGAGCAGTGGCAGCACATGGTGTAAAAAACAGGTTAAAATGCAGTATGCAAAATTTAAAAGAGAAATAAATAAACAGTGCATGCTAAAAATAAAATAACTATTACAGCTTAATATTACTCACCCTACTTTTTGTAGATTAAGTCATTCCTCCTTTCTTTGAGGAAGCAAAGTTACCTATTATTTGAAGATATACTCTAGTGCATAATCAAAATTTAGAAATGCAAAAAATCTTTAAATTTTATATTATATGACCTCACCGAGTTTTTAATGTCTTTCTTTATGCAAATTTGCAATGAATTAATTGGCCGCTTAGTGATTAAAAGGTCTTTTTTTGTCCTCATCATTTCACCTATTAAAAGAGGTTTCTAAGAAAATACATCATTTGTTGGAAACATTGAACAAAGAAACGAGGCATAAATTTACTTGTATCCAGTATTTACATGTTCATACTACTTCCTGACTGCTTGTAAGTACACATGACACTATATTTTATTTTGTTGGAAGCAAACAGACAAAAAAGAAGGAAACAAGACACAAATTGGTTTGTATTCAGTGTTCACATGCTCACTGATTACTTGTCTAAAGTTCTTACGTTCAACCTAAAGCTGTTATCTGAGGGTGCAAAAGAAATTCCCCAGTGTCCAGATATAAGTTCTTCACTTACATAGCTAGACAAGCAATAATGTTACGTTACCATGGTAACCTTTCCATAAAAGAAAGGTACTGAACCGAAATGCTGAAATATTTCTCTTGCTGGAGGGTAGGGCTGTTGGGACTTCCCCTCCCCTACTCTTGGGAGAGAAGACCTGGGTTTGCCCCTTTCAGTATACAAAAGAAGGGAAAGTTCAAAAGTTGGCAACTTCAACGTTTACACTACCTGGACTAAACATTTCATAGCTACTGAAGAGCTTGATTGTTGTATTAAATGCTTCATTTAAAGCAAATTAAGAAATGATGTAAGTAGGAAATATTGGTGAAAACTTCTTTACTACTTGACCTGATCGGTCGTCTCTGGTGCTGGTGGTGAGCTACAATGGTGAGGTATTCATATTATAGAATTCTGATCTGATTCAAGTATCCCTCAAGGCAATCTCAAATACTTGAGCTATCATACCTCAAAGGCAATTTGCAATGTGGAAGAAGAATCAGAAGGAGGAGGAGGAGGAGGAGGAGGAGGAGGAGGAGGAGGAGGAGGAGGAGGAGGAGGAGAACTATTAATCTTGTGCTAGCTCATCACAAAACAGCAGTCAAATATGGCATTATAAATGCCAGATTCTAGCTTGAATGTTATGCAACTCTGAAGGTGCCTGACCAAACCACTTTTTGTGTGTACTACTATCTATATTTTAAAAATATAATCCTTTGAATAGTTATTCCCAGCATTAACATGAAGTATAGTAGAGTTCTGCTTAAATGCTATCACAATTTCAGAAACCTTATGCCCTTTCATTTGATTTTATTTAGTACTACTTTATATGTAGTCATTTGAGATTACCAACCTTAAGCTCAATATGCTGGCGGCTGGCCTGTAGAGATGCCCCCATTCCTAAGCTGGAACCACTAGGCTCGGGGTCATCAAGTTGATAAAGCTGACTTTGCTCCAGGACGTTTATGGTGAGTGCCATTACTTCATCCAAGGAGGTCATACCATGGTCAGAAACTGCAGTACTGCGCCACACTGCACGTTCTTGTTCTGCCATATGACAACTGAGCTGTGCCACCACTTGGAAATATAGGAGGTTGTAAAGAACCTTCACGACACATGAGAAGTATGCTGTAATAAAATTAATTTTTAGCCTTTGCTAGCTGGTCTGTTTTTAACACAAAATGTGAAATTTAACAGAAACTAAGGGCATTCTCATGCCAATTGGAGTGGCAGTGTAGTTGTTCCAAGGATCCAATTAAGGCCCAGAATGATGACATTTAAATGTGCTTCAAAGTGACTATCTAACAACAGTGGATGTATTGTCATGCAAAAGAACTTCTGTGGAACAAAATTTTGGTACACTGGTAAAGCTGATATGACTATGGCAGTGACTAGTAGTGGTCTGATTAAGCTCAGGCTATTATTTCAAACTGTAAATTATTGTTAACTTTATAAACAATTACAAGTTTGCATGTATAACCAGAATGGGAATTATTGTGGTTTCCTTTGGATTACTGACTATTCTGATCAAAAAGGCCCAGGCCAGATCTTAGCTGATAATGTATTCTTGTGCTAGCGTTGGACTAGGTTCATAATGGGCCAAGCCTAAGAATTTTTTCTGCAGATCTCTAGTGGTTATACTGTTAAATAAACTTACCCATTATAATAACTAGAGCCTGAAAGTTAAGCAAAATGCCTTTTCTATTTGGGTGGATATAATGAGTTAACAGAGATAAACATGTTTCTGTACATTTAAGGACAGTAGGGCCAGTTCCTATTTTGGCTTCTGTTGCCTATTTTATTGCCTGTTTGGGATCTTAAGGCTTTTTTCTGATTATTTACACACATATAAAGAATTTCAATGTATGAAAGTGAAAAATGTTACACAAATAATGAAATGATACATTCATGTAATAAAAATATTTATTGAGGATCTTTGTTCCCTATGAATGCACTTATCTCCTAAAACAATTCAATTAGCTTTTCAAATAGCAACCTACGAAAGGAATGCAAGGTATAATGAATACCAGTAAAGACACAGGAAGAGGGAAATAGGTCAGGTCCAATGACCTATTGTTCCTCATATGCTTCTTCTTGTGGCACTGATGATACACGATTGTTTTCTTTCTTTCTTTCTTCCTTCCTTCTTTTTTTTCTAACTTCAAAGAGCTAGGGTATCTAATTCAGATATAGGAAGAAAATCAGTTCTCTTAACAGGTAAAATAATTATACAAATAGCCTGTTAGTCTGCTGTTGAACTTGATAAAGGCAACTTGAGTGTTCATGCCAATTTATTTATCATGCCGAAATTAAGCTCATCATTAAGTACTAAATTGCATGGCTTTATTCGCAAATTTGGTTCAGACGCACTTTCTACTGATGGAACAATACTCTTTTGCATAATCTGTGAAAAATCTATTAATCATGAAAACAAGTAGTTTATAATTCAACATTTTGCAACAGCAAAACTCAAATGTAAGGTTTTTTTTTCAAAATAGCCAAGCGTAAGACCACTTTAATATCAACAGCAGTTGTAACATCCAGCAGACAATCTCAATTTTCCCTGGATCTATGCATGGCTTTCCTGCACTCGGGAAGTCCAATTGGCAAACCAATCCCTCAGGACATTTCTGCAGAAGTACATTAAAAGAAGAGATTCCATCTCCACACTAAGGAAAACTTACTTGAATGTCTGCTTAGAAGAGACCCTGCAGAAGATTCGAAACAGAGTTGGAGAAAAGAAAACCTGGATCTCCATTGATGAAACAACTCATATGGGACATTATATGGACATCATTATCAGAACTATGGCAGCAACGCAAAAGGACCCTGCAGTATTTCTTTTGACAACGGAAGAGATGAAGAGAGCTAGTAGTTCCACAGTGGCACAATTGTTTTTAAATTCTTTAATGCTACTCTGACCACATGGAATACATCATGATGTCCTGCTTTTTGCCACAGAGGGAGCACTGCATGAAAAAGGCAGCAAGAACTTGAAAGTTCTCTTCCCAAAAAATGCTCCATCTCACATGTCTAGCCATGGATTGCACAGAAGTGCAGAAGAAGTAGTAGTAAGACGTTTGTATCCTCTTGTGGATAAGTTTCAAATACCAAGAAAGCCTTCGTAAAATCACCCTCTCAAATGCGGGTTTTTTAAGAACGTGGCACAAGAGCTTGCTTTACATTCACAGCCAGTTCTCACCAGATGGGGAACCTGGATCTCTGCAACCATATATTACAGGAACAATTTGAGCAAGATATATTAGGTATGATGCTCTACCAGAAGATGAAGCTGCTTCAGTTCGCAAGGTAAAGAAGTAGTTGTACAACAGAGAACTCTGCAACGATCTCACATTTATACCAGAAGCAACCTTGAAGTTGGAGATGAAAGGTGATACGCTAGTCATACATGGCGATCTTCGAAAATGCAATAAATCAACTGCTGCAAGTACCAGGAGAGAAAGGAAAACATGTTAATGAAAAGTGTAAACATGTAATGAGTGCTCATGTGGACCTATAAAAACTTAAAAACATTTACGATGATGAGAAAGGTGAAAAAACATATTGCTGCTGTGATCAAGAAAAGAAAGAGTAGGATTATGTGATAAATATTTATCTTAGGTAGCTATTTTCATTAATAAAGAGTGGGATATGTTTTCACTTTTAATAAATGCCTATTTTAATCATATTACTGCCTATTTTTCGGTATTTTAAGTACCTCTTTGCCTATCTATTTTAACCAAAATAAATGCCTGAACTTTCAAGCTTTAATTATAAACTATTCTGAAAGAGAGTGCTTATATATGGTAACTGGATAATGACTGTTTCACAATAAACAGGAATGGAAACCATAACGAGAATGCCAATGTGTGCATTCACAATTAATGAGAAACTTTACCAGGTCTTGGGATTGGGAAAGACTTAGAGAAGTTTTAACTATTTTGTTCCCTTTCCTGGGAATGGCATATTAAATCCTATAGTATTCACTGTAGAAATTATTCAAGGTGGCCGTGATCCTAAATAGCTGCTATGGCTCACTCTAGTTGTAAATTGGGAAAAATCAAACAAGGAATTATGACAAATTGCATCTTGTTTCCCTTAAAATTCAATGAGTGCTGGAGAACAATTAACAACAGAGAATAACAAATATAATAAAAAACCAACAAATACAAGATTATTAAAAATAATTGTAGGATTTCGTGATATATATATTTGGAGGCACTAGAAAACATATGATTATTATTGTTGCAGTGATGGATAGACAAAGTCTGTAAGTTTTGTTCTGCATCAATTATAGTTATCTCAGTTACCGTCAGATGGCAGTTACACCAGTGTTTACAAAATGATCAGCAGTAAGGAGACAGTGATCAGATGCTCTTAGCCTAACCACCATGTTCACCAGACTGACACTGTGCGATTTCTTCATGTGGGAATACATTAAAGGTCAAGTCATCGTCCCTCCTCTTCCAGTGAATATTCTGAAACTGAAGCAGCACATCTAGCAGTCTTCCTAAACATCAACTTGCTGACATGTTGGGGTGCGTGTGGGAAGAAATGGACTATCACATAGATGTGTGTTGAGTGACAAAGGGTGCACATATTAAGCAATTGTAATGTATGAGAGAGAGAGAGGGAGCGGGAGAGGGAGAGAGAGTGGGGGAGGGGGAGGGAGAGAGAGAGAGCGCGCGCGCTAAAGCTATACAAAAACATAAAATTTGTATTCCTATGTCATTTTCACTGTGTATTGTATTTTTTGAGACCCCCAACAATCATTTTGAATAACCATGTAAATATAATGTGTGCTATTAATAAAGGAATGATGCTTTCACTAGAGGAAATAGTAATGGCTCTGTATTTATAAAATATTTAGTCTATTGAATTTGGATGTTTGTTGAATTGGAAGCTGGAGAAAAAATATCTTGGTAACGGTCAACTATAAGCAAATGACATCCCAATGTACAAAATGGACTTCTCACTTTCCATTGATATGGTCATCAATATACGTTCTCATTCTTGTTCGCCATGTATTGTGAACCAAAATGTTGCATGTTCTTTTATTTTACATTTTAGTTTCCATTTTCATTTTCATTCTTGGGTTATTGTTAACCAGCCTTAAATATGAGTGATAAACAACAATGTATAACAGATCAATTTAAAGTTACTGCTATAAATCAGTGATGTCAATAAACTATTTGATAAATAAATAAATAAATACATAAATCTGCTGGTTACTGTTAATCACATTGTAACCCTGTTTTTGAAGATATTTGTTAGGAAGTAGGTCCCTTCTCCAAGGAGAACAATGTTGTATGAATAGCGAATGGTGATTTCCTGTGTTTTACAATTACTGATAAGCAATGAAAATACATTATCATAGTTTTCATTATAAAGTCTGTGAAACTATCACTTTACTTCTGGAAGATAATCTGGCAAATTAAGAAAAATCAGCCCATGATTTTACATTCAAGTAATTCTAGTGACATGAGAACACTTAAGTGGCATTGTCATGGGCTGGGAGTGAAGCTGCAACCTTGAACAAAGAACTTTAGTATTCAAGGAAATTCCCCACCTTGACCAGCCCCAATGAACATATCTTTAAAAGCAATGAGACTGGAAAATAACTTAACATTTTTACTTAATTTCCATATTATTGTTTATTTTTAATGAATTTTGCAGGATTAATAGAACTTCTTGAAATGTTAACTTTGTTTATGCTCTGTACACACACAAAAAAAAAATTATCTATTAATCTAATGCTGATTTCTGCTACACTACTTTTTTTCCATTTTTTTAAGTTTTTGGCAGAAAAGTTGCTGTTTTGTTGTTCTATGATCTCTGACATGCAATAAATATTTTTCTTGTTTGCAAAACAAATTTTTCCTATGAAATAATCCCCTTTTTAGAATATTATGTGATTTTTGTCACAAAATAATGCGAAGTCAAGATTTTAATGTGATTTGAACAGTATTGCATGAAGTACCAGCCAGTGGCTACAGGATACAGATTATGGAATGCGGAAGTGTTATTCATGTGTTGTGTGCTATCTGTAAGGGTAATGCACATGCTATATTCATTCTTTCTTTGTTCCTTGATGTGTGTGTTTGAAAACAGCTACTGATGCTGCAGTGAACTGTGAAGGTATAAGATGCTGAAAGTTTTTTCTTTTTTAATATAATTTATTTAAGGTCGCTTTAACTTCGAGGTCATAACATGACCAATGCATTCTTTACAAGCATATTAAGAAATACAAAGGCATACAATCGAACATTTACATTCATATTATAGGAGTATTTTGGAAAGTAGTTTACATTAAATACAAAGGCATACAGTCAAAACATACACATACATATTTGTAACAATATTTTAGAAAAATATTACATTATTTACATCTTTGTGTATAACATTATATGGATTACAGTTGATTAACGTAGAGTACATATTTTATATTGAATCTCATATGCCAATACTCTTTAAGCAAGCAAACATTTTGCGGCATAATTGGAAGTTGCTTATGTTGTAGAGATGTCCTGTGGAAATCTGTGTTGTTTCAGTTTGTTTTTGTATTTATCACACTATGAGGAAGTGGTAGATGTTGGTGTTACTATGGCATAGGTCACATATTGGCTGCATCTGTCCTGACAGAAGATATGAGTGATTGAGGTGGGAGTGACCAATTTGTAGCCGTATGAGGATAACTTGTTCCTTCCTAGTAGGTGACTTGGTGGGATGGAGAGTGGCGGATCCTCTTCGTACTTGGTGTAGCTTTCCTGGTGATTGTTGACTCTATTCAGATTTCCATTTCTCTATTGGTATTTTGGATACATCATTTAGGACGTCAGACTATGGGATTTGGATGTTCGTTTGTTAGAGTAGTGATGCTGCATCCTTAGCAGCTTCATCAGCTCTTTCATTCCCTGTTATTCCTTGATGGGAAGGAATCCAAACGAAAACTACTTCTTTGCCAGCAATGGAGGTGTTACTGATTAGTGTCTGGGTATCCTGTATTAACTTATTATCTGTAGTATGAGCATATTACATAGCAGTTGTGTTGACTTGTCAGAATATAAGCAAGTGCTTGATAAATGGTGTTTAATTCAGAGCTGTAGGTGGAGCAGGTGTACAGGTAGCCTGTACTGTAGAATATTATCAGAAGTTATTATTGCACATCCAGTACCATGATCTGTTTTCTAACCATCTGTGTATAGAAATTTATAGTTGGGGAAATTATTGCACATTTTATGGAATAATGTTTGGAAAATATTTGCATCGGTATTCAATTTCTGGTGAAATGTGAGGTCAGCACATATCTTGGAAACTTTGAGTTTCCAAGGTGGGCTATTGTAAAATTCCCTGGTCATCATGGTAGGGATTTTTATGTTGTGAGTATTTAAGTAGTTAGCAAGTCGTTGATGGAAAGGTAACTAGTGCTTTTTTGTATGGCACGTCTTGTTGTTTTCCATATTTGAGGAAATATAGTACTAAATATTTCAATGTAGTCGTGCTGCTGTTTGGCGGTGGTTGATGGCCTTCTATCAGTAGCCTAGAGACTGGGCTGGTATGATATGCTCCTAATATAATTCTGATAGCTGAACTTTGAATTACGTCGAGCTGTTTAATCAACGTTGGTGTTGCAGAGTTGTGCACAATAGCTGCATAATCAAGTTTGCTTAGGATTAATGCTTGGTAGATCATTTGTAGAATATGTTGATCAGCACCCCAATAAACGATGTGGTAAGGCTTTTAGAATGCTTAGGCACCTTGGATAGTCTACCTTTAGGTTCAAAATATGTCTCTTCCATGATAGGTTGTGGTCGAAGATAAGTCCCAATATTTTTAAGTGTTTTGTTGTTTCAATGGGTTTTCCATGTAGGTTGATTGTAGGGTTTGGAAGATGTGCACTTTTGGTAAAACAAATACATTTTGACTTTTTTGAGAGAATCTGAATCCTGTTTGTGATGTCCAAATTTGTAACTTCTTGGCAGTGTCTTGTAGCAAAGCTTGGGTCGTTGAAATGCTGTTGTCTTTACAGAAAATGGTCAGATTGTCAGCAAATAGACATATTTTAACAGGGGTGGAATAGTTTTCACTATCTCATTTATCGCCAGCAGGAAAACTGTAACACTGAACACGGAACCTTGGGGTACACCATTGTCTAATTTAACTTCCTTGGAAATTGTGCCATTTGCACGTACTCTAACGATGCAATGCTGGAGGAAATTCTGAATGAAATAAGATATATTGCCTGATATTTGTCGTAGTGTTTAAAGTACACATGTACTCCAAGTCATGTCAAATGCCTTTTGTATATCTAACCTAACTGAATAAGATGTTGATTATGGAAAAAGGTATCTCTTATTTCAGTTTCAATTATGATTAAACAGAATGGAGCTGCAATCATATTGTGATTCAGAGAGAAGCTTCCTGTTTTCGATAAATCAATGTAGTCTTTTGTTTATTATCTTTTCTAGAACTTTGTACATTGTTCATGTGAGATTTATCAGCCTGTAATTGCTTGGTAATGCGAGGCCTTTGTTGCTTATCGGTATGGGTATTATTATTGCAGAAATCCAAACGTTGGAAAAGAGTCTAGAAGACCAGATATAATTGAATATTTCAAGAAGATAAATGTGTCCTTCAGTGGGTAACTATTTCAGTAGATCATAAGTATATTATCTGGCCCAGGGCTAGAACTTTCGCATGTTGCGAGAGCATTTTTGTACTCATGATATTCAATGATCTCATTGAAGATTTTGGTATTATCACTGTCAGCCTTGTCAGGTAGCAAGTCATTTTGGCTTTAAAAGCTTTGAGTTTGTCCTCATAACTAGAATTGGATGATGCAGATGCAAATGAATCTACTAAGATATCAGCTACTGACTGTGGGTTAGTGTTAATTATTTTTGTGTCAGGATTTTGTAAAATTATTTCATGTTGTGTTTAAATCTGCCTCTTACTTTCTGAATATTTTCCTATACTGTTTTCTGAGGGGTTTGGTGATTGAAAGATGTGACAAAATTAAGCCACAATTCCTTTTTGCTTTCCTTAATAGTTCTTCTTGCTTTAGCTCTTGCTTGAAGGAATTTAAGTTTATTTTCTTCGGTAGGACAGCATCTGTATTGATAGTAAGCTTTATTCTTGGAACTGATAGCTTTTCTGCAGGAGGGGCTGTTATTTTAGGTATAGAAAGATTTGCAGATTTGATAGTAATTTCAATGAAGTTTTTAATGATTTCGTTAATGTTATTGTGAATAAATTTGGAGGCAGGTGTAAGTTGGGATATTTCTTCAGTTACAAAAAGCTTAAATGCATTCCAATTTGCTTTTTTAAAGTTAAATTTTGATGTGAATGTGGTTTTCTGTGGACTGTCATTCAGATGAGTAAGAATAATAGGAAAGTGGTCGCTGTTTCCTTGAGGTTCTTTGTAAATTGAGAGCATTCAAAAAAATCTGATATGTTTGGTGAACATAAGCTTAAATCTATAGAGCTGAAAGTTCCATATGCTAAACTGAAGCACGTAGGTTCCAATGGATTAAGTAGGATTAGGTCTAAATCATTTGTAAACTGTTCAATAAGTTTTCCTCTTGCGTTGGTTACTCTGCATCCCCACAATGTATTGTGACTGTTGAAGTCTCCGAGTATAAGGTAAGGTTGGGGTAGCTGTTAGTGAGGTCATGTAGTTTTACAAGATCTAAGTTGTGTCTGTTGGAAAGATATATATATTACATATGCATAGCTCTATGATCAAAAGAACAGAAACTGCAGTAGCCTCTAGGCTAATGTTGAACAAGATAACATGCTGTGGGAGTGTTTCTTTAACATATGTAACTACCCCACCGCTGGCCTGTGTACATTCCTCTCAATTTTTATTATAAGTGGTGTAGCCTTGTAATGGAGTAACATAGTCATGCTTAAAATTAGTTACTTGAGCACAAACAACTACTGGGTTATGCTTATTAATTAAGAGCTGAAGGTGTTCCAGTTGAGAATAAAATCCGTTCATGTTCCATTGTAGCATGTTTGCTTAATTTTCAAAAATTTTTTGTGTACAGAGCTATGTTAACTTGACTTTAGAGAAATCTTGGACTGCAAACTACAGACATATTTAAGAACTTGTGTTTTTCTTGTTTATTTCGAAAAGCAATTTCTTTTCTATATGAGTACTTCGGTGTTTCATAGTTTTATTAGTGAATGAAGGATGGAGCTTTTTGATTGTATCTAGGAGTCCTTTCAAGTCATCACTATGGCTAAGCACAACTGATGTATGTACATGCTGGCTTTAATGTAGACATTGTGTGTTGTACCATCCAAGCGTTACAATATACTCTAGTTTATGAGGTATGTACATCCTGGCTTTAATGTAGACATTGTGTGTTGTACCATCCAAGTGTTACAATATACTCTGGTCTTTATCAGATGCCCCAATGGTATTCTCAAAGAAGCTTTTGAACTGAAGGTAGTTTAGAACATAGTCAGTGGGTCTGTCTTCCATAGCACTTAGTATTACATATCTGCTCATTTATGAGCGACAGTGTGTCAGTCTTTTTGGACTTTTTATGTATTTGGTTTCTAGGTTAGGTTTAGTTTGTCCTGTCTCACCTAAACTTATTAGTGTTGAGTCAGACAAGCTTTGGTCATCATTGGTTAGAGGTTCAGTATGTTTACTAGAAGTTGATACACTCTGTATTCACTCTTAGGTTGATCTGCGTCAAAACAAACCCCAGGTGACCAGTGCACCGCTATAATGTATCCTTCCGCCATTCGCACTAGAAATACTGTCACACTTTCAGACCATGTGGCGAATACAAGTGGCACATAGTGCAAAAAGGAACAGAGTCCTTATTTCGACAACTGAAACGGTGACTAGCATATTCTGTTAAGGGTTAAAGGTGATAAGATTGATAGTTGCAACAAAATAAACGCTTGCACATATGATAATACTTAATTCTAAAATAAATGAGTGAAAAATAAAGTAACAGGTATGCAATAACCTAATTTATTCGCTCTCTGGAAGCGGCACTTTATTAACTGTTGGCAGCTCATTTTAAAAAAAGAAATTGTGCACTGTTATGCGAATTGCATTCTTATTAAAATCACTACATTCTTGCATCGCGTATTTCATATGCTTTCTTTTTTTTCCAGGTCTAACAACTTTTCTCGTTTCAGATTTTTCTGCACAAGCACTGTTTATACTTGTACTCAAAACACGGTGAACTCAGAAGTTAATTTCACCATTTCTTTCGCGGAAAGTGTTGGATATTTCTCACATAACTTATAATAAACATTCAACACCATTGTTTTTTCACCACTAGCCAATGGTTTGCGCAGCTAATGCTTTACGTAATTTGACGAAAACACAAGAGCAAATTCACCGTTCGCCATGATACTAAACACAACTGCTGGTTTCTGGCTGTAAACAATATTCTGCGCCTACCCGGATGTCAGGTGACTCATACGAATTGCATCATGGGACATGTAGCTCTGTTTTACGGTATAAATCAGCGTTAAATAAAACCTTAGGTATTTGTATAGAATATTACACTATTTAAGGATAAATTCATTCTAAAATTCAGAGATTAGCATGGGACTACTTTCCTGGGTGCATTGCTACAGTGTTGCACCACGGTGCACTGACCACGTGGGTTTGTTTTGCCGCGGATCAACCTAAGAGTGAATACAGAGTAGTCGCTTTAGGGCGTTATTTTTGGAGCCTGTCTTAAGGCTTTGTCTAAAGGAGGAAACTCCATTTCTTGTGTTAGGTTGTAGCAATGTGTTGGAGGAGGTTCAGATTGGGAGGCACCACCTTCTTGAGTACAAATGTGTTCTGCAGGTGTGTTTTCTGTGTGTTCAGTGGCAGTTTCGCTCATTTCTGCTTTATTATTAGTTATATCAATTTCCGGTATGTCTGTGGTGTGATTACTTACACATTCAGTTGGATAGGTAACTGTCTTATCATTAATTGCATCTGATGACTTGGACTGTTTAGCTAGATGTCCTTCCAGTTTACACAAAAAGCAAGTAGGAGCATTGGAAGAAAGGTATATCCAATAGGACGTGTCCTTATAGTTTGTGTATGTTGTCAGGAAGCTTGGCAAAGTCATCTGGTTTTACGTACATACATCTGTCGACGAAAGCTCATAATGTGTGTAAATTAAACTGAGTTTTATTTATGGACGCTCTTTAACTGTTGTGGTCTTTAGCGTGCCATTCTATATTGGACGTGAAAGACCAGTAATTTTGTTCAGAGGGCTCTTTATCAGGCTTGAGGTTCTTTTACATGCCGTAAATCTACGACACGGGACCACCGGCTTTACTTCCCTTCCGAAGGAAGCCATGCTAAGGATTTTTTACGCCCGAAACAATCCATCGCCCTCCGCCGGGTTTGAACCTGCAGTCTTGGGAACTAGAGGCTAGCATTGTAACCACTACACCACGGAGGATGACTCATAATGTGTGTGTGTATAACCAGGTATGGGTATTCCCAATACTGGTTTGATTCCATAGGTCAGATGACGTTCTTCAATCACGTGGTTAGGAATAACAGGACACATTGGAGAGTATTACTCTCTTGTTTTTAGTGAGGAGTGGCCTAATTTCCAAGGATAAGTTGTTTACCTTTATTTTCGGATGTTTGGACATCAGTTCATCTACTAAACTTTTGCTGGCTAGGTAGCTGCAGATCCTGGAGTTCGATATTCGATATACAAATTGAATATTGGTGGAGTTGGTTATGTTACGTATTGCTGTTACACATTCTTTGAGGGTTACGTCTTAATGGGCTTCAATTATTATGGCTTGTTCTTTGCTGGGTCCCATTTGAGTTATAGCGGAATAGCTAGGAGCTGAGTTATACAGCTTGTTCTTTGCTGGGTCCCGTTTGAGTTATAGCGGAATAGCTAGGAGCTGAGTTATAACATTATGTAGTTATTTATTTTGGTTTGTTGAACATCTTGTTGTTTTAAGTTTGTGGCCGCATAGAAGAGTAAAACTATTGGCTTTATTGTGACGAACCTGACTGTTGCACAGTTGTTTAATCAACAACCGGCATTTGTTTCCTCTAACCTCAGCCTTAAGACTGGTAAAACTTTGATTATTAACTAGTGTAACGTAGCTGTAAAAATGTTAACTTTACTCATGTAACACCAACAGTAGATGATCTTGTGCATTTAGTAGGATGATTGCTATATATCAGTATTTTTCTTGAAATACAACTCTTAGAACAGGAGCTGTGTAATTTCTTACCAACCAAGAAAACGACATTAATTGTTCCCGCTGAAAGTTATTAGCTTTTATGGACGCCTTAAGGAGTTCAAAAGTGAAGGACTTTATATCTTTGATTTGAAGAATAAAATAATAATGTGTAAATGTTGTAATATATGTATACACGGTGCCGAAGAGATACATGTGTGAAACACATGCAGTGCAGCTCTAAGCACACAGAGAACAAATATAAAGCAAGGAAGCTGTACTTGCCAATAAATGGCAGCTATCTATATCAGAACAATTAGCAATACCAAAAAATTAAACAGCATAAAGATGAACTAAGATGCAATACAGTAAGCATGCTCATAAAAACAAATATACCATTGGAAAAGTTAGACGATCCAAACTTAAAAGCATGGATGAAGAAATACATTTCAAGTACGTACATGTCTTTTACTTATATTCAGGGCTATTCTGTAACCTCATTGTTAAGAAGGCAACTACAATTATTTGTTAAGCTTAAAAAACCACTCTTAACAAATATGCCACTATTTGGCACTCTGTAAGTTGATTGTTATTGCGATATTTGTTTTCTCACAGTTTGTTAGCTCAATGGAATGACTAATCAAAAATTTGTATGCTCTGCAACAGCATTTTGTTTTCACATTGCCATCAGCACTGTAATACTGACTACCAAGTGTTTTTGTTACTTTTCCTTGCCAAGTTGGAGACAAAGTGTGCTCTGAAAATGTCATATGAAAAATATAAAATATTTGTGGATTTCTAAAATTCACACCCATTGCTTAGAATAGCATGACTTACATTTTCTTGTGACCCCAAATAATTAGATTTTTATGATTAAACTTGCCAAGCTGTTGAGCAGCTGTGGCAGTGGCCCTGTAAAATGAGCTTAATTTTAGGTTAGGAATGAATTTCAGGTTAGGAATGATGACAAAAGAATTAGCATTGCAGTTTCATATTGTTTTAATGCACATTTCACTAATTCATATCAATCCACAATTAATGCTTAATTTTTTGTATAGTTTTTTTACTTTTAACTATACTTTTTAAAGATACAAGTGATCGTGTGAATGTTTTAAAAAATTTAATGTATATTTACCATCAAGCATAAAGTAGGAACTTCTTCTTTTATTCATGATTTGGCAATGTTGAGTTTTAGTTCAGTTTTGTGGACATGTTCTTGCATCTTAATCTTTGAATGAAAGTCATTATTGTTATCTAATAATATTCATATTATTTTAGGTATACACTAAGTAGGAGGTCGTAATGAAAAGAAAGGTTTAGTTTCATAGTTGTGTTACCTGGAGGAATGTTACAGCTACAAGTATTTTATTTCGGATTATTTTTCATATGCAAATTTACTACATATAAATTATCATTTTTATAACCCAACCGACTATTATTTCTTCCTTTTCCAGCAGCATAAATATAAATTAAACTTCTATGGTTACAAGAAACTCGTAAATAGCTTTCTGCTGGCCAATTCTTTTAGCAGATTGGAAATTATCTTAAAATAATTCTGGGGATGAAAAGTATCGCTGTACTATCCTACAGCTCTCAAAAGTGTTCAGTTCCTAACCCTAACCTAAAAATGAGGCAACTCAATTCATGAACCACGCAAATAAACACAAGATTTATCACTATTTGAACCCAATATTCTTATAAACTAATAACTCTTAGTTTTCATTACAATATAAGATTACACAACATTTATTTTCCTATTAAAATTCGTCTATTAAAACTTATGTTGAGAGCATCATTTACCAACGCTATCACACGGAACATTGCTTCTCAAGTGCAATCCATAACATTTATATTTTATGCTAAAATGAATAAATAAACATTTGATAATTAAAATGACAAGCTTCTATCGTGCTTTTTTTCTTACAGCAGCATTAAAATGTCTATGCAAACATGTTGTGTAACAAATGCATTAGCATGAGGGTCTTGGGGTTTGTTGCATTCAACAAACAAATCTTTATTCTTAACAACATTTTGTTTTGCTATGAAGTTACACAATGCCAATCAATTGGTTAGCAGCTTTAACAGTTCGTTATGCGACGGAAATGTTACAATGTGTTTAACATTATTATAGCACCACGTTTGGAAGCCAATTTATGCGACGGAAATGTTATTTACGTAATATTTATAGCGTAAGTTATTAGAACTTGTAGAACATATGTTGTGCTGCTTTACTTCACGCATTGCCATCTTGTGACGTCACTCCTTTGTCTGGTTCGTAGCTCCCTCTGGCGTAGCAATTTGTATCAATTAGTTTCCGAAAGAATTTAAAGTTTTTGTATATTGTCCTCCGGCTAGCTATTTAGGTCGACATTTAACTCTTGCAGGGTGTGAATCGGAAAGGAATCCTTTATCCAGAAATTATGCTGACAAAGAAATTGGTTTTATAACTTTTATTGTCGAACACGTTCACAAACACTTTTACATATGGATCTGGATACTCGCCAAACTGAAACTGTTTGTAATAACTTCTTATTTATCACTTTTAACTCGCATACTTCAACTTTATGTAATTTTTTTAAATGTATAATACTTTATAATAATTCTCGTAATTCTGCTGCGTGTAACTTGGCGAACTGAAGGACTGGCTGACGATGTGTAGTGTACACGAAATTTTGATGAACTGAACGGCAAGCTACCTCGGGCCTGGCTTATTTATACGCTTGCCTCAAGATACGCCTAAAGATTATAAATGAACTGCTATTGGCTAATAAAACGCGCCAACATTAGCGTCTATTTTAATATCCAATGAAAACCACTAACACATTGCTTTAGGAAATGTTCTAGAAGCTTCTCAACGGAAAAAACGCGCGAACATTACGTAACTTCCTTGTTCCCGGTAATGATAAACAACTCACCCCCTTGCTGCATTATTGCGTTATTGTTGAGTTTCAGTAAAGCCGTATATTATTATTTACCAATAATAATTACAATTAATAAACATCAGAAATCAATGTCACATAAAAATACATATTCATATTACTATCATTAATTACATCTGAGTAATTTGTGATACAAATTACCGTATCATATGCCCCACTAGAAACATAATTATAAATATTTATAACTTGTTTAGAAATTTTAAAATTGTGTTTTTAGTCTCCTAAATCTTGGAACACACGTTATCACTTTCACTTAACACTTCACACGCATTTAACACATGACATATTTTATCTCGCCACTACTTACTGGCTCTGGTTTAATTAATTTAGATATTCATCTGACATCACAATTTTTTTTATAGCAAATACTTTACCCTAAATTATTTAATCACTGCTACCAAATTATTTACACTCTTATATTGTTGACTAAAATTTATGCGTTCAAGAAATTTTGTAATTCTTACACATATTTACCAAAAAATATTCACCCTTTACATAAATATATTTCATCTCTTAAATCTAGACAATGTTTCACCTTTTCTGTTTGCTACATAAGTATTTGTTTGTTTTTTTTTTTTATTATTATTTTTACCCATTTTTGTTATTTTGTACTTTATTTTAACAATGTTCTTGGAATTGTATTTACGTACTTTTAATCTAATATCATATTTCAATCTTTGCATTCTTAATTTTCAAATGTTGTTACAGTTACTAAAAATTTAATTTTTTTTTTTTTTTTTTTTTAAATTTATTTCTCTTTTCAAATGACATATATAAATATTTAGTTAACCCTCTTACGTTCCAATACATTTCTCTGCAAGTCATCTTTACCTATCCAGCATTTACTTTACATCTCATTGCTATTTACCCTCCTGGATCAAATTGTGTGTGGCTAAATATTACTCGTAGCCGTAACCTAACCTTCAAATTTTTGTTAATGAATAACCTCTTGTATTCATAAGAAATTTCATCACATGATAACATTTGAAAACAATCTACAGCTTCCTGAACAATACATCTTTTACCAACTTTCATTTTCAATTCTTCTGCTATCTCTTTACTTTTAGAATACTCTGACAAATCTGTACTAAACTGTACTGGACTGGAGTTTTCATTTTGAATATCTTGGTACAATTTATTTCTTTGCATTACTATCTCATTCTGTATTTCTGATATTTCCCCTCTGAAATTAACTTGCGCCTTATTCACATCTACATTCATAACCTCTTTCATCTCTCTTAACTCACTTGAAATACTACTCATTTGACTTCCTAATTCTGTGCATTCCACATTAACCTCACTTTTAGTATTAACCTCACTTTCTTTGTTACTTATTTCCATGCTCATGTCTAGCATTTTCTTTGAAATTTCTCCCGTCTCACTTGCTATTACTTCCTTTTCATCACTCTTTTTTGGCATACTACTATCTAACTTCGTAACTTTCTTTTCAATTTCTTCCCTGCTTTTATCTACTTTTTGCTCTAATACCTCATTACTCCTACCAATACTTTCCCTAAATTTCCTATGATCCCTGTCCATAGCTTCCCTCAATTCCTCAAAACTCTGATCTATTTTCTTACTAAGATCTTCCCTCAATTCTTTATTATTCATTTCCATTTTCTGAGTTAGTTTTTGTTCTAATTTCTCATTACTCTTACTACTATCTTCCCTTAATTCTTTCCTAAATTGATCTATATTCTCATTAATCTTTTTTATCATATCCATAATCATTCTAGTATCAGAATTAATTTTTTTCTGCTATTCTATTCTTACTTTCTGCACTAACATTTCCTCCCTCCAATACTACATTGTTTGAGCCTTTTTTTGTAACCTGTATTGACTTACAGTTAACCGTTACACTATCCCCTTCCATCATTGTTTCTTCTGTATTACTAGCAGCCATTGTTTTTGTTTTCTAAAACAAAATTACGATACCTTTGTGATGCTTTCTGTTGATGTAGCTTTGATGTCCAGCGTTCTGCCCCATTCTCCTATGTTTGTATGTCGCTTCTGCGTTGTTTTGTGATGAATCTACGTCGTCTCGATGTTTTTGTAGTTGAATTCCTTGTTGCCTCGTAATCTCGGAATTACGATGTCCAATCATCCGTATAGTCTGTCGTTCCTTTTGTTGTTTCTGGAATCTGCGTCTTGTAGATCATTTTACTGCTGCTTTCGTTCCACGTCCTGATTATGCTGATCCTTTCCTGGTCACTTCGCCCCACGTCCTGGGTGCCAATTATGATGTGATATTAATGTTACAACGTGTTTAACATTATTATAGCACCACGTTTGGAAGCCAATTTATGTGACGGAAATGTTATTTACGTAATATTTATAGCGTAAGTTATTAGAACTTGTAGATCATATGTTGTGCTGCTTTACTTCACGCATTGCCATCTTGTGACGTCACTCCTTTGTCTGGTTCGTAGCTCCCTCTGGCATAGCAATTTGTATCAATTAGTTTCCGAAAGAATTTAAAGTTTTTGTATATTGTCCTCCGGCTAGCTATTTAGGTCGACATTTAACTCTTGCAGGGTGTGAATCGGAAAGGAATCCTTTATCCAGAAATTATGCTGACAAAGAAATTGGTTTTATAACTTTTATTGTCGAACACGTTCACAAACACTTTTACATATGGATCTGGATACTCGCCAAACTGAAACTGTTTGTAATAACTTCTTATTTATCACTTTTAACTCGCATACTTCAACTTTATGTAATTTTTTTAAATGTATAATACTTTATAATAATTCTCGTAATTCTGCTGCGTGTAACTTGGCGAACTGAAGGACTGGCTGACGATGTGTAGTGTACACGAAATTTTGATGAACTGAACGGCAAGCTACCTCGGGCCTGGCTTATTTATACGCTTGCCTCAAGATACGCCTAAAGATTATAAATGAACTGCTATTGGCTAATAAAACGCGCCAACATTAGCGTCTATTTTAATATCCAATGAAAACCACTAACACATTGCTTTAGGAAATGTTCTAGAAGCTTCTCAACGGAAAAAACGCGCGAACATTACGTAACTTCCTTGTTCCCGGTAATGATAAACAACTCACCCCCTTGCTGCATTATTGCGTTATTGTTGACAGTTTCAGTAAAGCCGTATATTATTATTTACCAATAATAATTACAATTAATAAACATCAGAAATCAATGTCACATAAAAATACATATTCATATTACTATCATTAATTACATCTGAGTAATTTGTGATACAAATTACCGCATCAGTTAAGTCTTAACAAAACGTTACAGAATAGCCCTGGTTAAGTTGATGTTGGTATTTGGGTATTGTTTCCTGTGTATAGGTGCCTCTTCCTGCTGCTGCTCAGCAGCACAAAGCTACTAACAATATCCAGTATTTTTAAATTTTTCACAGAAGTTTTGATTTTGGCAGGTTTCATATGTACAGTTAGTCTGCACATTTTATGGGAAGGCCTATATGTGTGCATAATATACGAGATTTTCAAAACATTAGGAGTATGGTTACCGTTTTGAAATCTTCTTGAAAACTGGGATTTTAAAACCTTTTGAGTCTAAATTTCAACACCTGAAAAGTGGGATTGGATCATTTTGAGATGCATGAAAATGCTACCAGTATTCAAAACGTGTTCAATATGCTAATCACATGAATTGGCATTTGTTTCTTCGTGATAGTTTCAAGTTGTCTGTTTAATCAACTAACAAAGGCACATAATTTGTTTAAAATGAGTTGAGGTTATAAAGTGGTTAACTACTATTTTTCAATTGTATTTGTAATGTTTTGATAAATAGATACTTTTATAATGGCAGGTATAAACATGCTAATTAATATGTTAAACACATGTTAACCAACATAACTACTTCAGAAATTTTTTCCATATTAAATTTATTTGCAAAACACATTGGGTTCAAATCCGGCAGAGGGTGATGGGTTTTTTCAGGTGTAAAAATTCTTAACATGTCTTCCTTCAGAAGGGAAGTAAAGCTGGTGGCCCCATATTGTAGATTTACGGCATGTAAAAAGACCTCAAACCTGATTAAGAGGCCTCTGAGCAAAATTTCCGGTTTTTCATGCCCAATAAAGATTGGGACACAAAGAACCAGTCATTGAAGAGGGTCCATAAATAAAACTCAATTTACTTTAACATTTATTGGAATTTGCATGAAACCAGGATCGTATTCAAAACATTCAAGTAGGGTACATTTTTTATAGGGAGAGGAGTCTGCAGCAACTTCATGTTGCAAATCTGGTGTTTCTTTAATACAACAAAAAAGCAAACTTAATTCATTGTTTTAGGAGCTGGCGATACACCCTCTACAGATGCTTGCAGAACTGTCTATGCATCCTGTGTTGCACAAAAAAAGGAAAGAGGAAGTCATGGAATGCATAAAAAACCAGCATGTTGTACTTTGAGATGAAACAACTGACAGGAAGGATCACTGTGTGTTTGTAAAACTGCTGAGGGCGCTTTCCTGTTTTTCAGAGCAGAACATTTTTGTAGGAGGGGTTAAAATGCTGGAGCAAGCAAATGCCACAAGTGTTACAGGGCAGTGATGGCTGTGCTTCAGGAATAGAAATCCAGTATGACAACATTGTGGCCCTCATGACGGACTCAGCAAGATACATACTTTGTGTGCACAAATGTGTAGTGTTCTGTGTCCTGTCATGATACACATTCAATGCTGGGCACATAAGCTGAACTAGTGGCTGGCTTGTGGTCCTCCTAGCTCAGTCACCTAAATAGTACAGTTTCCAGTGCCAAAATATTGTTCCTCAACAATTGGAAGAGGAAACACAGGTTTCTTGCATTCATGAAAGAGCGCTATGAGGGAGACGAAGCCAGAACTACAGCCTTTCCATTCCCAGCTCTAACCAGGTGGAACTCTTAGTTTAAGTCGGTCCTTTATCTTGGAGAACAAATCCAAGATTTGGTTGATTTTAGCAATACCATGGATGAAGATGAAGCTGCAGTCAGATTCTTTACTGAGCTAGAAAAGGAAACTGTGATGACAGTTGCAACAAGTTCCATGTTTCTGAAAGAACATGGCAGCAACTTGTGGACTGCATCACCAGTTTAGAGGGCTCTTCATATCCTTTCTGCCTAAACTTGAAAGTAGAATTGCTAACCTGATAAATGGGTTAGAGTTGGTCAGCTTTTTTTTTGGTCGACCTCTGTGGTGTAGTGGTTACCATTCTAGTCTCTAGTTCCCGAGATCGCGGGTTTAAACCCGACGGAGGGAGATGGATGTCTTTGGGTGTAAAAATCCTTAGCATGGCTTTCTTCAGAAGGGAAATAAGCCGGTGGCCCCATGTTGTAGATTTACGGCACATAAAAAAACCTCAAGCCTGATAAAGAGGCCTCTGAGCAAAATTTCCGGTCTTTCACGCCCAATATAAAATGGGACGCTAAGGACCACAGCAGTTAAAGAGCATCCATTAATAAAACTCAAATGTAATTTAATTTTAAAGGATTGTTTGGACCACAAACAACTGCTGCTCTCAATTGCATTAAGTCAACAGTAAAGAGGGCAGAATTAAAAGCAGCAACTTGAAAATCTGGGGTGCCTTTGTGAAACAAAACGAACCAGGCTAATGATGACTGACACAACAAAAGTTTTTCTAACAAATATTGGAAACCTTTTCAGTGTGACAAACATCATAACAAATAGCAAAACATCTGTCCTTGAAGGCACTGCAAAGATTCCACTTTTGAAGCAGTTAGAGCATCAGTTGCTTCTTTCAGGATATCTACATTTGCAGATAGTTGCAAAGGAAACTGTTAAAAAGGGAGAGACTGTCAACTTGCTTGATGTGATGCTCATTTTCAAAGAAGACCACAGCAAGTAAGTTGAGTGTGCTGTTAAGATACTGTGGGTACCTTGCTCAAAAGAGGATAGTGAGCTTACAATTTCTTCTTATGGAAACACACTTACAGATTTAAGAACCAATGCTCTACAGGAGACATCAGAAATGAAACTGAGTGTGTACTTTGGTTCAAAGCATAAGTAAGGTTTTGCAGTAGTTCAACAAATGTTAGTATAAATATGTTTTTCCAATGTGAACCTAAACTTAGTATGTGCAATTCAATTTTTGGTTCATGTACCTACAATTTTTCTTTCCTGTTTTTTCTGTGTGTAACACTAAATGCAATTTGTTAGCTTTCTGTTCATTCCATATGTGTAACTTGTTCTCTGTACATACTTTTTTCTAATCTCAAACATAGTTTTCAATTAAAAAGCTTGTTATTTTTATTTACCGCCAAGATAAAAAAAAAAATAAAATATTTAATACCACTGTGATCCACATTTTTGTACTGCTTTCCTATGATTTTATTTATTACTTTTCAGGGTCCCTACCAATTAGTTTTTAAAACTAAAACATATGTGTAAAGCAGCAGTCTAAAAATTCTTCACAGTAGCAATTGTGTAACTTTACTTTTACTTACTTTGATCCATATGCAATGGCAGGAGCAGAATGAACTGGGTTAGAAGTGCTGTAGGGTCCCTAAGAAGAAGTGGTACCTCCTTCTCATATGGTGTGACAGCTAAAGGAGCCCGTGGCTCTGTCCTTATCCCTGCCACCTGCTGCCACGTGTGCCACGCTGGCCAATGTGCCAAAAGACGTCCATGCATCGCTAATACATGGAGCAAAGGCACTGCAAAACCAGACAGAATAGAAACTATAATGAAATTGTTTATCACTAAAAATCAATCTGGATATTACCAGAATGAATGAAAGAGCAAATATGATATCTTTACTTATGTCCAAAGTTACAATTAGGACTACTGTCCCAGTGGCAGAAAAATGGCAGGTAATAATTTTTAGGCCACACTTTCCCTCTTCAAAGGTGTAGTGTATGTGCAACTCTTGCTGTCTCAAGTTATTAATGTTTATACTGAGTGATTTTTGTATATAATACAAAAATATATGAATAACAGAATAATTGTACAGAAAGATGTATAATTGTTATTCTTTTAATGTAGTTCAGGATGTAACACTTGCAATAACATGTTTATTTTTTTCTCTGCTAAAACACCTCTGTTTTTGGAAGAGGATTTTCAGAAGTTCACCAAGACCTACCCCTTATAGCCACAGTGGACCTGTTTCTTTCCAGTCAATGGATGTCAAACTGACTTTTCACGGCTGTAATTGATAATTACTGTTTGAGTGACAATGTTCTGAAAAAGCATGATTTCTGGTTTAAGTCATTTATCTTTTTGCCAAACATTTTAAAATACCTAGATATTTATAAAGTTTATTTAACTAAACACAATTATTAGTAGTGAACACTCCTAAAGGACTATATCAGCTTTCGTGGTATTTAACCATAATTTACAGTTGCATTATATCACCATGTATGATATCATAGTAATTTCATTCACAAAGCTTTTCTCAAATATAATTAAAAGTTTTACATGTGTTTCAATATCTGAAACAAGTGTGCTTATATTACCATTTATGTAATGAAGCTCTTTTATGAATTACAATAATGAAAAATCCTATAGCATTATATGGTTAACAAAAATAAATTATAATGAAAAATATAAGTAACCTGAGTTACTGCAAGACATTTCATCATTGTAACACTGACTGCAACCTTCATTTTAACCTGGATAGAAGTCATATAAATAGTAATACATAAGATGTAACAAAAATGTATGGCACAAATTGTAGGGCACATTCCTCACATGTAGGCGAAGAAATTATGTTATATGAACATGGGTCTGGGTATGCTTTGTTACCATGTTACAACTCATTAATCATGGGAAACACACAAGAATAGAACGTACCAGCATACCACATGCAACTCTTTCTCACAGATGTTCAATATGCCTTCCGTGAGCATTGGTACATGCATCAACCTGTTGCCGTAGTGAATCCCAGATGCACTGATGTATCCCTGGAATACTGCGTACGGTTTTGGAGCCTTTCATAATACGGGCACGGAGACTCTGAACATCTGGTATTGGGATTTGATACACAAGAGCTTTCAAATGCCCCCACAAATAAAAGTCCAGTGGGTTTAGGTACAGGGAGCATGGAGGTCAAGCAACTGATCCACCTCATCTGTCACTGAATCTGTTATTTAGAAGCCAACAGACAACACTAAAATGAGGAAGTGCTCCATTGTGCATGAAGTACATGTTTTGTCACACAGCTAAAGGCACATCTGCTAACAAATCAGGTAAAACATTCTCTACAAAATTATGGTAACTTTGTCCGTTGAGCCTGGGTGGAAGAACATGAGGACCTATCAAACAGGCACCAACAATGCCGCTCCAAACATTGACAGAAAGCTTTGTTGATGACTTGCTTCAACAGTTGCATGAGGTTTGACGTCAGCCCATACATGCCGATTGTGATAATTTACAATCTGATCTCGTTGAAACGACACCTCATCTGTGAACAGCACTGTTGAACTAAAATTAGGGTGGACACTTTGTTGCATAAACCATTCACAGAAGCGTACCCATGCAGGAAGATCAGCTGCTGATAGTGCCTGGACACGCTGTAAATCTTATGGATAAAGCTGGACCTCGTGTAACACTCGCCAGACAGTTATGTGGTTAACATTTATTGTTGCAGCTATTTGTCTTGTACTGACACTAGCGACATTGCCAACTGCCTGAAGAATTGCCGCCTCCCATTGCAGTGTCCTTGTCCTTTTAGGCTTCCCCCGGTCGCGAGTATCAGGCTGAAATGCCCCATGTTCCCTAAGACGATGATCAGTGGCTACAAACGTTTTCCTGTAGAGGCACCTTTGTCCTGGAAATCTCTCCCCCGGTACAAAAGTTGGGCGCAAGCGCCATTGCCATCTGCTAATCCATACATCAAACGTGCATCTGCCATCTCTGCATTTGTGTACACTGCCATTGCACGAGCCAAGTCTGTGAACAACTCTATTAGTACAAAGTAACCCATATGCTTGCCAAGGTCGTACTACTCACTTGAACAATTGATGTTACCTGTAAACAAGCAATGATGTAAGTCGCATGGCAACAGCGACATGTAAAACAAAACACTGGCGGTGCATCTACATAATGACAACATAACCAGACGTAACCAAGAGTGCATGTTCCCCATGATTCTAACGTTCTGTTCGTGTGTGTTTCTCATGATTAATGAGTTGGAGAAAATGAGTTGTAACATGGAAACAAAGCGTTTCCAAACCCATGTTTATTTAACATAATTTCTTTGTCTACGCGTGAGGAATGTGTCCTGCAATTTTGCTGTACATTTTTGTTACACCTGTAGAAGACCTTGGCAAGCTACATGTGAAGCAAATGAATTATGTGAACTGAATGAACAAAGAAGAAAAAAAAGATAAGGTTTTTCTGCATTACCAAAGCCTAACTTTGCAGCAACATAAGACATCCAGGCTTTGTTCATACTGGTTAGAATGTAGTAGATATGGGATTGGTGTAAAAATAACTAAGATTTGAGCGCCCAATATGCAAAAGCTGATAGGTACTTGGTTGATCATTCTTAAGAGGCTTGAAGTAAAATCCAATTTTTCTCATTAAACTAACATCCAGTAAATGGTTCTTATGTTTATCTCTGTGTATATAAAAAAATATACAAAGGGAGCAAAAGTATAGTGATATAACATTAATGCAATTTAAATTTCAGTGTACATGTCTTATAGTACTATGGAGAACAGCTATGCACTGAAAATATGCAGAGGATGATAAAAATAAATTAATTTCATGGGAAAATGGGCATATAGGAAAATGCAGCGTTTTGAGTAAAATCAACTTTAAAGTTTAAGTACTTTCTGTTTTCAGAATAAAAACAGCAGACAACATGTAAGTATTAATATTTAAAGCATAGTATCTTTACAACACATTTCATGGGTTGACACCTAATTCTAAAAGTATTTATTGTTCACATGAATGAATATGTCAAGTCACACGTATGCCCTTTTTCTGATGAATTAATTTATAATGCATGTTTCTTTATCAATAATTATTCCTCTATTCCCTTTCCCAATTATTACAGCAGTACTTTCTAAGGTGAAGGATTTAAGAAAATACATATTATTAATTTATCAATAATGAAATTTAAAAATTAGGGATTTTGCAACATTATTAACAAAAATACTGTTACTATCAAAATATTAATAAGAAAAAAGTCAAGCAATTAGGTTACAATGATGCAATGCTATTAATCAGTATTCATCTGCATCCACCACCACAACCACAGCCGCCGCCGCCACCACGAGTCGCTGAAGATAACTCAAGGGCTGAAGCAGCAAGCGTATGCATTTTCGTCAAGGTACTGGAGGAGGTCCTTAATGTCTTGAGCTTTAGCCGGCTTTAGAGGAACATTTTTCATTACTCAAGGTGCAATATTTGCCACCTCTCTTGCTTCAGTTTGTATTTTTAAGAATTGAATGGAATAAAACTAGATAGGTTTTAGAAGCTGGCACAACTCTGGCAGGATTGTAGGATATTTGATGGTAGATTTGGATCTGAAAAGGAAACTCCTTTTGCAGTAGGTTTCTTAAGGAAAAGTGGTGGAATGATCTTGGACCATTCTTTGAAGATTGTTTTGTCCCACAAGACTTGAAAAGGTTGTGAATTTTGGCAACAAAGGACAATGACCTTTAAATATTCCATTTCTGTTTGTATTTTAGCCATTTTTTACAGGCGGATTGTATACAGCCCAAAGTTTCTATCATACTGGCTTAGCTGTGGCATCTTATCAGGAATATATGCAATATTTTCACTTTGTGTGCTTTAGCAAACCACGAGCAAAATTATATAAATTTGAAGTTCTTATTATGCCCACCTGCAGCATCAGAGCGCATAACAATCCTTTTTATTGCATTAGTTTTTATGAGGTCAATTAGTGTTGCATATACAAAAGAAATGACAGAGTAAGGGTTGTTTTTCTCTTCAGATTCTAAAAACAGTACATGCAGCTGGAAGAATCAGTACAATGGAGATAGACATTGAAAACATAGAACCACAGGAGTCTTTGTAAAACTGAGCTGTATAGTTCAGTTTTGGAAGTGGCAGGTTTTGTACATAATCGAATTCTATACAGATTGTGTCAGAACCTTCTCCCATGGTTTTTGCTATAGCTTCCTTTTTAAGGGTTTGATATGCTTCAACACTGCCTTTTTATAACATGAAATTGATTTTGCAAGCATCATTTTCATTTACTTTCAGCAGTAATTCACATTTGGTGCAATATTACACATCAGTTCGTGGTGTGCAAAAACAAAATTCACAGCATTCCCTAAAACATTTTTCATCATTTTGTAGGTCACTTTAAGCCCTTCTCCTGTTTTACTTTTGTATAATTCTTGAAACATGACAAATAAGGCCTTTGCAGTCAAACTAGGATTTTCAAAGTACTTAAGATTTGACTTTAAATGACAACAGTGTGAATGTTTATGTGGGATGGTATTCCAATGCTCCGTTGCCAGGTCCAGAGTTAAATTTTATTTTATGAGGGCGGTTTTCATGTTTACCCCTTATATCATCAAAGGATTGTCCTGAGAGCATACGATTTTGAACTGTGCAATCATTTTTCTGAAATTTCAAGACATTTAATAGGCAAGATCGACTTGTACTAATCTTCTGGTTCCCACACCAATACAGTATTTCCAAGTATTTAAACATGCCTTACATACTTGCACAGGTTGCTTCTTCATACTTGCTTTCTCCATACATTATATCAAAATTTGTTGCGCTTTCACATCTATGCCCCAAAATTTGTTAAAAATGCATAATTGAGTTTCAGCAGATATTTCTTTGCAGCACTTCTCTAAACAAATTTGGTTACCTCAATGAAACTTTTACCCTTGACCTCTTCACCCTTTTCAGAAATATACAGATCACCACAGTTCCTCTTTTCTTTCTTTCTTTCTTTCTTTCTTTCTTTCTTTCTTTCTTTCTTGCACTTCCAGGCTTCAAGTTCACAACTTTCCTTTTACCAAGTAACTTGTGCTTAGTGTATCACTAGCCATACCTGATTGTGTTCTGATCATAATATCAAAGAAACAACAAGAACGTAATACAAGGAATACTATTCATTGTTGAGTAACAATGATATGACATTATAATTCTGCCTAATTCATATAAGAATACAGCAAAGTCGAGAACAAACATCCAAGGTAATATACTGTATTTATTGACGGGCGGATATAAATAATTAAATAAAGAAATAACAGTAAGATAGAGAAATAATTGCAATAAGTACTTTCCATATATTAAATCAATGTATAATGTAACAAGCTTGGGTTGTAAGATTTTATCCAGAAAGATGAAGGTAATTAGGAAGTCAGGTTAGCCACATTAATTAGCAACAGCTGAAGTAGCAAGCACATTAGTTTAAGAGTTTCTGGAAATGAGGTCAGATTATAAGTTCAGTATGCTTGTACAGTCACATAGGCAAAAGAAATTCTGGAAAAGACAAAGGCACTTATATTCTGAGAATATTCGCTAAGCCCCATGGTAACAGAGTCAGAGATGCGTATGAAGAGAGGTGAATATTGTTGTATGTGAAAAATAATGCTGGTAGGAGTAATTCTAATGTAGGCATGGCTTAAATAATAAGAAAGCAGGCATCTGAATCAGAGAGTTACTCTCTTCTATGCTACTGTGACTAGTACAATTTCAAGTGCTATAATTCATAATCAGTCTCTCTCTTCATCTTGAACAGTCAGCAACTCAATTTAATAACTCGAATAATAGTCCACAATAAATTTCTCAGTCAATTTAAACTGGTGTTGTCCTTCACAATACATCCATGCAAGCCCTGAGGGAAAACATTCATAGCTCAACCACTGGAGCACCTGGCAGCAGAATCAACAGCAGATACTGGAGACGAGAAAAGGTGGCAACTATATTTCTGTACCAAATTGCCGCAACATCATCGTGGCATCCCGTTTTTGGCTTCAAAAGAAAAAGGCATACAGGAGCAGTACTTTACAGCCCTGTAGTGTGCTCCGTGGTGGAGCGAAGGAAACAAATTTTGATGGACTCATGCTATGAAATCTGTTTATTCGGAGAATACAATCGTCGGAAAAAGGGCATAAGGGCTACATGGCCTTATCTGCATAATTCAATTAAAATTTGCTAATTAGTTGAGAATCCAACAAAATAATTCTGAAAATTAAAAAATAACTACTAAGCTATTACTGCTAAATCATGTATACTTAAAGTTTGATGAAAAACACATTGCTCAAATTGCTTTTATATGTAAAGCATTGTACAACAAATTTTGTGAATCAAAAGAGCAGAATTTGTTCAATTACAAAAGGTTTCACTTTTTTTATGCTAACACAGAAAATAGAAAGTACAGTTTCCTAACATACAAGTTTGTTCTCAGCCAGCATATACAGTTATTTCATTCCACCATTCCATACTGTCAAAGGATGGTATGCCAAACTGTTTTATTGTTAAGAATATAAGATTCCAGATTCTGGATATTTTAAATGTTTAAAAAGTAAACATGACAGTCATATGACTTTCTCTTCTCATTATTATTTTTTTTTCACAGATATACCAAAATTATTCATATAAAAGCTTATTCTTCTATTTGCCTCATGTGAATCATGATAAAAAAATGTTTAGAAGACATGTTTTTAATTTTGAAACAGACAATGTAGGCTAAGGCAATAGCCAACAGGTCAGTTAATGTTAGCAATTTTATTAAAGATACTCAATGTGAACTAATGATAAATAAAAGCATTGCTACTTAACATTTCAAAGTATGTTGCTTTTACATGAGCAACAGTAAATGGACAGAACTTTATTTTATATCTACTCTTCTCATAGTGCATTTTTATAACTGTCATGTTCCCTCAGTTGTATAAAATTCTATGAGAATGAAGAGAACTTTACAGCTAACTGTACTAAAAGGACAATAACAACATAATATTACTACAAATGTTTTAAAATGTAACATTTTAAATTTGTTAGTGAACTTTAGAACTTACCTATACATGAACGTTTTGGTATTAAAGCTGCAGGAGATGAATCAGAAGATGTGCTACCTGTGGGCATTCCTGTAGAAGGACATGTACAGAGAGAGCCACCTCGCTGAACTAATTCTACCTCTAAATTAGTCCTTGCTATAGAATTAACAAATAAGAACAAACTCGGTGGAGTTGGAGATGCATGCTTCTGCTTAAATTTGTGATGTGTGCTATTGGTCATATCTTCCATTGCCTTTGCCATAGCCTCTACTAGGCTTGATGCTTCCTGTAAAGATATGTAATGCATTATCTAAAATGAACTGTGCAAAGTGAAAAACATTAATAAAGGATATAGAAGTGAGACAGATATTAAAGGGTTGAATATTTTTAAAGAAAGAAAGATTGTTTATGAATTAAGAAACAAAGGGAACAGTTTTCAAGATGGAATCATTATTAGGAAATAATTAAACATTTTAAAATATTTGTTACTTTGTTAAACGAATAACTCATAAAAATTGTAAGACTTGATTTAAGGCAATATTTGTATATTATAGGGATAGTTAAAAACATCTGGAATAGTAAGGCAAAATAGAAAAAAATTAAGTATTTTACGAGGTTCTACAGTCAACCATAATCAAACCCATCAAGTTCAATTACTATCTAGAGGGGTCTGTCAACAATACTTATTGACTTGGTTACTATGGCAATGTCACAAAAAGTATGTAAGGGTCATTCAGAGAAGAAAGGATTCATTCATAGCATCACCTTGCTTTGTTGCACATCTTCGCATAAGTTGCGAACAAGATCTCGCTAGGAATTATAATTATCAATATTCCGGACGCGCATCAGTAGTGTTAATACTCGAAATTGTGTATAACATGACAAAACTATTATCAATTGTAATCCAGTTGTTATTTTTGTGAGTTATCCATATTTTTAGAATTAAATTCTGAGAATATGCAATGTTATTAAGAATTCCTTCCTGTACTATGATCTGAGATTAGTAAATAGCGTTCTCATAGCTCAAGCATTAAAGAAACAACAACGCAGCGTAAGAATCGAAGTAAAAGAAAATACAGGAATCCAGCAAGAGTGATATATTGCAGAGATAAATCGTCGCATCAAGATCGAGTCTGGTGAATAATTTAGCTTTTAAGTACACTGCCAGAATCAGCCGCTGAGTAAAGTAAAATAAAAATCCAGCATTGATGAATCCCAGAGATATGCATAGTTTCGAACCCTAATAAGAACAATGCATATGGAGCCCAACTAAGGGGTGCAAATAAAGGGAAGGAACGCATGGAGAAAAGTACGTGGAGAAAAATCAAAATAACTCAGAGATAGCTCTGAGAAGAAGATAACTACAAGGCAAGAGGCCGAATAAAATTCTGAGAAGCAGATGGCAACACAGCGTTGGAATTATGGAGCACTACAGCGAGAGGATGCACACACAAGACGTCGAGATACCAGATTCCAGCCCTACCCAAGTGAGCAAAGACGATGGCAAGAGAACTGATAACTAATGAAATTAGACAGCGAACAGTGGGAAATTAAAATTTATTATTTTTAAGTTACTTAGGAGTGGAACAAAAATAGGAAAATCTAAAATGAGTTCAGGCAAAATAGATATAGAAATGAGAGAAGTAGAGGTAGGTGAAAGGGAAAGTGTAGCATGGGAGAGAGAGCAAATTGGAGAGGTAGCGACAGGAGAATTATCTTTGGTAGACCTATACAAATTCATGATATAGATCAGGGAAGAAACAGAGAAATAGCACAATTGAAGCAATATTTAGAGCTAGGAAGAGTAAATTAGGTAAAAAATACATCAGAAATTAAAACAGAGAAGAAATAGAATTAGGTAGAGAAGAGTTGAAACAATACTTAGGTCAGAAATTAGAGCAGAGTAAAAAAGAAATAGAGCAGAGAAGAATGTAAGAGGAATGTGGAGGCACCTTAAAGAAACAAAAGTATGCTAGGAAGCAAGATAGAGGACCTGGGGAATAAAATAAATGATTTAGAATTAAAAATGAAAGAGAATAAGAAAATGCTAGATGAGATAGGGAAATATAGAAATGGAATGAAAGAGTAAGAGTAGCATAGAAAATGAAGTTAGTAAGACGAGAGTAGAATTAGCTGAGGAAGTAGAAAACCTAAAAATGCATTAGCAAAACCCAGAAACAAACAAAAATTTTAGACCAGGAGTTAAAAACAGCAAGGAAAGAAAATGTAGATGAGTCAAAGTGTGAAAAAATTAATTCCTTCTGAGTTGAAAATGTGGTGAATGTGACGCAATCACAACAGCAAATAGAGGAAGCAAAACAAAGTCAAGATACGACACGGACCATAGGCTTTAGTTCCTTCCAAAGGAAGCCATGCCAAGGATTTTTTACGCCCAAAAGAAATCCATTGCCCTCCGCTCTGTTTGAACCCGTGACCTCAGGAACTAGAGGCTAGCAATGGTACCCAAAGACCACGGAGGATGACAAGAAATGAGATAGAAAATAAGCAGAAACATGTTATTTCAGAGTTTAATAATCATGATTTTGAAGCTTATGATGTTGACGATGTGAATTTTGAAAATGCTATGTATAAGAATGTGAACCCATACATACGCACATCAATGCATAACATGTGTTACATGAGATCACACCACCAATTTTCAATGAAGAGAAGGGGGGACAATCCCAAGTTATTCATAAAACAAACTGAGGAAAACTTTAAAGTAATGAGAATACCCAAAGAATTACAAATGATGAGAGAGAAAAAGTCTGAAAAACAAAGCTTTGGAATGGTTAAGATTGGTACTGGCAGGGCACGAATCATATTTCATTGAAGAACTTATTCTTATCTAGGTAGTGGGGACCAGCAAAGCAAAACCAGTCCAGAGTAGAACTTACTGCTGGAAAGTACAATCTTTCAAAAAGACTATCTTTAGTTGATTACTTCATGAAAACAGCAAATAAAAGCAAATTGTTAGAGCCTAGCATGTCTGAGACAGCATTAATAACCAGGATAATTTCCAGACACAGTGAAAACAGGATTGATAGCTGCAAAGCCCACAGATTTCTCAGAGGTCATTAAACTCTTAGCTTCATTTGAGGTACGGAATGGAAAGCACAAAACAAAAATGTGACACACATAACCTCACCCAGCACTGCAGTAGAAACCAAAATACACAGATCCACAACACACTTGAAATTCAGAAAAACATACTTATAAGAGGAGAGATACAGAATAATAATAATAATAATAATAATAATAATAATAATAATAATTAAATAATAATTATTATTATAATTGAAAGAACCAGGAATGTAAGGGACAGGTATAAACAAACTATTCCTAGGAATGAACAAAGTTTTGGGAGTGGAAATCTGAGAAATTACACTAGCAGACAACTGAACAAAGTAATCAAATCAACCATGTGAATTTCTGTAGCAAATACATGACAAATCAAAGAACAGGGAGCACAGAAGCAGATAGGACAAAGATATAGGACCTATTAGAAACCCAGGTTCATAAATAATAACAGCAGACAGCAATCAAACTCAACACCTGAAAAAGCTAACAATACCTCAACATGCAATATGAAAAAACTAACAATACCTGAACATGCAATATGAAAAAACTAACAATATCTCAACATGCAATATAAAAAATAGATGGAAAACTAAATTCAAATAAATTTTACATCTCGGAGGTTGATCTTTCTGTCACAAGACACACTTATCTACAAAAATCCACAAATCACTACAATAGTGAAACAAGATGAAAATAAGGTAGCTGAAATAACAGATCTACCTTTCATAAAAGTGAAACTTTGGGGCAATGGGACTTTTTCTATGGTTGATACAGGAGCTAGTACATCTGTATGCAATAACTACATTTTCAAGAAAATAAAGCGGAATTCTTGCCTGTATGTGGTGTATATTGCAGAACAGCGATTGGTAAGAGAATGGAGCATGTAAAATTTCAAATGAGGTTAGAAACAGACTGCAGACTGGAAATTTGATATCAGCATTAGTAATTCCAAAATTAAATGCACACAATCTTAGGAAGTGACATCTTGAACCACTGGAAAGCCAAAATTGATTACAAAACACATGAACTTACAATTAATGACAGGACGGTCAAATGCAATCAAATTCTTAATAGAAGTAAATGAGGAATGCAAGGAATATGGAGATGGAGAAATCAGTCAATGCGAAAGGTTTTTCGTAGAAAATATAAACGAAAACCTATTAGTGCAACTAAACACAAGCCAGGATGAAAAAGCTTCAGAAAGTGAAAGCACTGAGCTTTGTAATCATATGTTTTGTTTCACATGGAATGGCAGCGAGAAATTCAACTACCAACTTAACTCGCATATCGTAAGTTACAATGAACAGCTAATCAAATAATAAACATGAAAATAAAAAGCATATAATTTAAACGAGGCGGAGAGAGAAAATTAAAAGAAATCATAACAAATCACAAGAAAGTTTTTAATAAGAAGCCAGGAAGAACTTGTAACAACTTCTTCAACTTGGCACCATTCATATGCAGGTCCAGGCCAATACCGAATCCTGTACACAAAGAAGCAGATGGGATTATAAAACAAGTGTTAAGAGACAAAATTATAGAACCGTCTACATCTTGCTTCACTAATCAAACCCGTTGGGTTCACAAAAATGGAGGCAAATTAAGAATGACAATAGATGCCAGAAAGATAAATGCACACACATTACCAGTTCAGTTTAGACCAGAAGGTGTGGATCAGCTGATATCAAAACTAAAAGGGGAAAATATTTCTTAAGCCTAGACTTAACTGCATCCTATTGGCAGATACCAGTGCACCAAGGCGTGAGAAAGTACACTACTTTTATTCATTAAGGGAAGGTATTTCAATTTCTAAAATGAGCATCTGTGCACTTTTAAGAGACAGCATAAAAGAATTTGTTACAGAATATGTAGATGATTTTCTTTTGTACAGCAAAGACACAGTCACACCTAAACCACATAAATTATGTTTTGAAAACCTAGGAGAAAGCAATATGACAATAAACTTAGAGAAGTCAGAAGCAGAATTCCTGGGCCACATAATACCACCACGGGGCATAAAACCAAATCCAAAACGAGTGAAGGCAATAGAAAACATTCCACCACCAAGAATTTGAAACAGCTAAGATTCATTGGTATCTTGCAATACAAATCAAAATTCCTAATGAATTATGCCAAAGAATTAGCACCACTCAGAAATTTACTAAGAAAATATGTTAAATGGACATGGACCACAGTACATCAAACAGCATTCCAGAACATAAAAGAACTTTTTAAAAATGTCATTCTCTCAGAATGCCCTAATCCAGAATTACCATTCCACATATATACAGATGCCAGCATACACTCAGTAGGCTGTGTACATACTCAGATAGATAAAACAGGTGAAAAACATGTGATAGAATAGAAGCAAACTTCTGTATCACAGAACTGGAAACAACAGGCGTACATTTTGCCTTGCAGAAATTTGGACAATACATTTACAATTACAAAATTATAGAACACACAGACCAAGCAACTGTACCATTCACACAGAAATGCAACCTGACAAACTCAAAAATTTCACATTACATCCATGAGATAACATCACATGATATTGAAAGCAAATCCATTCCTGGGAAAGAGAACATATTCACCAATCTTTTATCCAGATTAAAATCAGAAATATTACATACCAGAGACAATAAACAATCCACACCATGAAATCAAGCTTATGAACTTCAACTTGAAATAAAACAATGCTACTTTGAAATATGTACAGAACATTGCCAGATTACAACAGAAAGATCCAGAGCTAAGATTGATACATGACACAGTACCAGAAATAAAATCTAGGAGCAATGCAAAAATAGGAAAGTTCAAAAGAATATTATTCAAATTATATGGAGAAGGTATACAGAAGTGGTAGGCGATTGTTCCAAATTCCATACAAAACAACATAAGGGCCATTCCATGAAAACTTAAACCAAAATGGACAATTAATTTTTTTATAAGTCAAGGTTGATAGGTGTTAAATTTGAAGCAAAATATACCTATGAGAAATTGTGTGAACAACAAGTGGGAACATTTTTACCTCTCTATTATTGTGAATTTATTGCGAAGTGACAAGTGTTAAAAGAAGTGTCGATCTATAACTAATTTGTGAAAATTAGGATGCTTTGTGATACAGGCAACCCTTCACCAATTTTGTGTTTTCATAGTACGAGCAACATGCACTTTCCTCAACATTATTCATATGTATACATTCCTCACACGTAAACCAATGGATGGAACCAGCATGGATTTCGGTGTTCACACTCTCTCGGAATCGCTGTCAGAATGGTGTAAATCTTAAACAAATTTTTTTCTTTTTTGGTTCAACGGATAAGGTCAGATGTCACATTCACTCATTTTCAAAGCAGATGTTGGACTACTGTTTTATCACCTAGTAGGTATTAACTGGATTATGTTGTACTCCGTGGTGTAGAGGTTACCATGCTAGTCTCCAGTAACTGAGGTCTCGGGTTCAAACCTGGCGGAAGGCGATGGATTTTTTTCAGGCATAAAAACCCTTAGCATGGTTTCCCGCAGGGAAATACAGCCAGTGGTCCCGTGTCGTAGATTTACAGCACGTAAAAGAACCTCAGGCCTGACAAAGAGGCCTCAGAGCAAAATTACCGGTCTTTCACACCCAATATAGAATGGGACGCTAAGGACCACAGCAGTTAAAGAGCATCCATAAATAAAACTCAATTAATTTTTTATATGGATTATGAAAAGTGGATGGGTTATGAAAAATGATGGCTTGCTTTAGCTCTATTCTTTGTTATTCGGAGAAGTTATGAACTTCTAGTGAAATTAACACGTAAACTTCTTAGTCATATATAACATCTATGCTGCGTAAGTCTTATCTGGTGCAGTTTGGCTCTCATGACGTCACGCATCAACTCAACAACACGCCGTAACCTGATAACCATTCACCTTGGGATGGTGAAACTGCATTCATTGTTATTTATTCAATAACTAATGAGGTGAATGAAATATTCATTTTTGTGTTTTGTTCCCCTTTAAGGGTGAGTTTTAAATAACTTTGAAAATTAATGTTTTTAGAATCTTTAGCTAGATTTACATTGAATTTCTTGGTCACTGTAACTTCATATTATACCTCACATTGGAACTTTAATTATTATTGTTCAAATGTCCCATTCCGTCACAGAAAAAGTGCATGTTTTACATTGCTGATATGTATGATCAGTGAACTTTATGTGATAAACATCCAACAGCATCCTAACCTCAAATAACACAAAACCATAACACTGGAGAAAGCTTTTAATAACTGTCCCATTCTGTCACAGACCAGTATATGTGCATCAACCAAGTTCAACTTTAGATTCTGAGAAACATTTACTTTATAAGCGCACTGTATATTTTAAAATATACAGGTTATGCCTTTGCAAGTAGTGTAGTGTAGGCATATATCTTATAGAATGCCCTTGTGAGGATAATGATTTAGTTAAGCAATTTTATCAAAGGTACTTATATAACTGCAAGCTCCTGGAAAATAGGATGTCATGACAGTAAGAGAGTATAAAAAGAAGAAAAATTTCAGGAGGGATTTATGTATACCACAATCGCAGACATATTAGATATTAAAAAGGGGAAATTCTGATAAGAAAGTGGGAAATTAAAATTCTTTTCATTGCGACCCAAATTTCTCCGTAGTCAGTGAAATGCCGATAGTGGCAGAGCAGTCAGCTGCTCATGCCATTATCACGAGTACATCAATTTACTTTAGACTACTCTGTGTACGTATAAGGAGGATATTTCTAAAATATCATCACAACTAATCAGTATATTAGTATGCATTATTGAAAACAATAATTGCATGTCAAGCACATGTGATATTTGTGGCATCAGAAACCTACTCAGTGAGTATAATACCTTAACAGATGATACAAATGAATTAGCATAGTTTGTTTGGAACATCATTGGTGAAAAAAACTGAAAAGTTCTGAAGGAGAACACTGTCTGTGAAGCATTTGAAGTAGTTAATGAAAAAATACCCCAGCTTTTACAACATTGCTTCTTGGTAAAAACTCAGCATACACATTTTCAAAAATTAAATTAACTTGAGTTTTATTTATGGACGCTCTTTAACTACTATGGTTCTTAGCGTCCTATTCTATATTGGGCGTGAAACACCAGTAATTTTGCTCAGAGGCCTCTTTATCAGGCTTGAGCTTCTTTTACGTGCTGTAAATCTATGACACGGGACCACCGGCTTTACTTCCCTTCTGAAGGAAGCCATGCTAAGGATTTTTACGCCCCAAAAAATTCATCGCCCTCCGCCGGGTTTGAACCTGCGACCTTGGGAACTAGAGGCTAGCACGGTATCACTAGTCCACGAAGGACGACCACATTTTCAAGAGAAGAAAGGTGCTGTAGATGGCAAAGAAACTGTAGTGCAAAGTGATTTTGCCAGAAGTTACAATGCTAGATTTTATAATGAAATTCAATTGGCATATTGGAAATCCCAACAGAGCACCATCTTCACAGCTGTTGCCTGCTTAAGTCCTGGAATGGAACGAAGTTATCAATTGTCGTGCCGAAATATCACGTGACAAATATGCTGTCAACACATTCCTTCAAAGGCTGGTTTCTCAGATCAGGAAAACTTACCCAGAGTTATCAACAATTAAATTTTTTCAGATGGTGCAGCAAGCCACTTTAAACAGCATTATTCTCTATGTAATTTAACTGACCTTCAGGAAGAGTTTGAAGTTCTGTTAACATGGAACTTTCTAGCTACAGGTCATGGGAAGGGCAGTGTCGATGTTGGTGGAGAACTTAAGAGATTAGTATGGCATTCTGTATTGATGAAAAACACATGGTTATCAATGCAGTCTTTTTACTGGTGCACCAAGAAAGTGTCAAAAACAGTATCAGTGATGTTTTGTTCTAGATACGAAAAAGATCAACAAAAGACACAGTTTGATGCTAATGATTGATACCTGACACTCATTCTAAGCACTACATTAAAGTGCTTATAATGTGGTTTACAAAGAGCATGCTTTGTCCAAAAAAAGTCTCAATTTTTATTTTATGACTGGCAGAAGTGTTCAAATTGAAACAATGGAAGGAAATTTAGATGTTCAAGTAGGTACTTTTGAAGTGGTGAAGTTTACAACAAAAAAGACAGCTAAGAACTTCATAGGACAAATCTTAACAGTTGACAATATTGAATGCGAGATCAATTTCATGAGAAAAATCAACATAGATTTCAAATTTGCATTTAAAAGTAATGATACATGAAAGTTTTGTATTGAAGTACTTCAAGTTCTTCATGCAGATAATCACCAGAGATTTTCATTTCCAGGTGTAGACATCACTTATATATCATAATGCGAGTTCTGATAAAGAATGCAACATAGTATCACTGGTATACTACTTATTTTATGAAAGATGCAGTTTCAGCAGTTTTCATTTGCACATGTCTCTTTCCATCACACTAACTGTCCCATTCTGTCACATAAGTAAAAAAAACAACTAAAAATTAATTATTTCTGGCTAATTCTCCAAACTTTTACATTAATACTTGATATATGGTTATTCATTACTGAAATGATGAGACAGTACATTTTTATAGTTTCACAGAACTTTGGAGTTGTTTTAACTCAGGGAGAACTTCATTTTGTCCATGTCCCTTTCCGTCACAGGAAAATTACATCATATTTTTACGTCAATAACAAAATATTCCTTTATACTTTTTGTGTTAACCTTAGGATTCAAATTCTCTTATGTATAAACTAAACATTCACAATTTGTTTTAAGACTTATTCTTGGAGCAATACAGAGAAACAAAACCATCCAATTATCCCATTTCGTCACATGGAATGGCCCATCAGCATTTCACCACAAACTAGCTTATTCAGGAAGCGAAAAGACAGCTCTAGCAAAAAATGACATCTTATACATTAAACACTTAGGGAAAAAAGTGAGAAAGCTATTTCAACATGTGAGCTATGTTAAAAAGCTAAACTATTAAACACAAAATTTGACATAATCCGCCACTCCATGAGAGAGACAATAAAAATGCTTTAATAACCATAGATCAGCATGGAGAAGTCCCGGTGGGAAAGAATGAATGCAGATACATATTTGTAATGGTAAATGTTTTTACGAAATTTGTAAAAATATATCCAGTAAGAGACATAAAAGCAGGACTTGCATGAACAAGATAAAGGACTGCATATCAAAATATGGTAAAATACATGCCATCTTATCTGACAATGCAACCATGCACAAGAGCAAATTATTCAGGAACACACTGCAGGAACTAGGCATTAAATTATTTTTCTTTTGTGTTTTATCCACAGGGAAATCCAACAAAACGGATTATGTGAGATATTTCAATTTATTTTAGGATTTTATGCCATGAGGATCACACCTTCTGGGTTGATAAAGATGTAGTTACTTAGAGGAAATAATAAACCACACCATCAATCCTACAACAAAATCTGCACCAGTCAAGCTTGTGTTAAATACTAAACCTAAACCTTTAGTCAAAATACCCACAACAATGTCAGCTCAAAGAGATATGTCTGAAAGGGAAAAATTGCAAGTTAGCTTTCAAGAGAATCATGGAAAAAGGTGAGAAAAGAAACAAAATTAAAAGATACAAAGTTTATGGTCACCGCAAATAGGGAACAAAGTATTATTAAGAAAGCACAGCATCTCCAAGGCATCGACGAAGAGGAATAGCAAAATGGAACTATTATACACTGGACCATTAATAGTAACAAAAACATCACAAGCATTAATTAAAACCATTTAAAGAAAATATTTTAGACACAACCTAAAAATAAAATGCAACATTCAAAATTTTTAAAAGTATAATACTAACTGCTAAACAAATAAAGCATGCAAATAAATAAAAACACTTACCATACATTTGGAAAGGGATAAGGAAAACACAATTTTTAATAAAATTTGAATAAGACTTCTGGAAAGGAAACAGAAATAAACTAAAACCTTTAATATTTTAGTATCATTAAATAAAACAAATGTTAGAGCTGGGAAAGGAAAATACAGCATAACCTAACATTCACGTAAACATAAAGATTTATAATCTAAGCTGTTGCAGAAATACGAATGAATGAAAGAAATTGCAATAGGAAATAAGTGTTTAAGAGAAAAAAATATTAAAGAAAATAATGAGGATTCCACATTCACCATTGAAGAAGAGGAAATGAAAATAATTCCAGCCAGAAACATATTACGAAACATACAGTGCCTTTGTTTTATGCCAAGGCCACAACTGCCTTATATGCTTATCGGCCAAGACAGCAATGACCTCGGTATAATGCCACTACACAGCAGCGGTGCAGGACATGGCAAGGATACATTTATCAGTTGTGAGCTGTCTCAGTTATTGCTTTGTCTTCGTGTTGTGAAGTGTTTTGACAATACACGTGTTGCGTGTGATTTCTTTAGGAATGTAATTCTCTATTAGTTTACAGAAATGCCTGCCACAAATTCACGCTTCAACAGTATATTTTCATGTATGATACATATGTGAAAGTTGAACAAGTAGACAGGTGTGTAGTGGACAACTTCAGCAGCAATTTCCTAGTTATCCAGCTCCGGGTAGACCCACTGCGAGATGTTTGGTCAATAAATTTAGAATGGGATCGCTAAATGCTAAAAGATAAAAGTTCATAGGAACAATCCCCATACCATAAATGAACTTAAGGACAATATAAAAGCAGAAATTATAAAAATTTCGCAAGAACTTATGCATATGCATGGTAATTTCATCTTACAATGTCAAGAATGTCTTTGTGCAGATTGACACCACTTTCAGCACCACTTATAACAAGCTTATAACACACATATATATATATATATATATATATATATATATATATATATATATATGTTACTAACACTTGTGAATAAGTAACGTGGGAGTTATGGAATGGAAAACCCCACAGTGTAGTAGTCTGTGTGTAGAGCATGCATTCGCGCCATCCACAGCCTTGGCATAAAACGAAGGCACTGTATATAAATGTTTGATGTAATAGGGTCAAAAATTAGTATGAGGAATAGAAAACTGCGATAGAGAAAATAAAATGTAACAATTCTTTGTTAAATAAAGAGAGAAACAAGAGTTGCGACGAATAAAGAGAAATAATGCTACAATGAAACAATAATGTGAAAGAAAAAGAGCGATATTCTCAAGGGGATTAATGCTACTACGAAATGGTAAACATGAAGTATTGGAGGAAAAGCAGAAATAATTAATGTGGTAAAGATAAAGAAGAACAAAAATAGCACTAAGAGTGAAAGATATTAAAGCAGAAAGTATATGCAAGAATGTAGGAAGCTTGGAAAAGAAACGAGTTAACTAGTATCAAGAAAAATTAGGCAAAACAAAGAAAGGAAGCAAAGAATGAAAGAAATGCCAATATTTCCTGAAAATAACTAATAATTATTTCAGACAAGATATGATAAACTTCGTCAAAGAATTACAAATACCCGCAAGTTGAAGAATGTAAATAAAGATGATACAAAAGCATGCAAACGTAATCTCAGAATTACACAAAGTGTTCTCCAGATGCCATGCTAATTGTTGATGACATATTGATAACAAAACAAAAAGGCAACGCAAACAAATAGTAAACATGATGTAAATTTTATTGTGTGATCAAGAGGAATTATTCCTTAAATTAAAATTCAGTAATTTTTATATTATAAATAGTAAAATGTACAGACAAATTTTAATTTAAGAAATACAGGCAATTGAGACAAGATATTAAGGGGTGAATGTTTTTTAAGGAAAGTGAGTGTTTATAAATTAAGAAACAAAGAGAACAAATTTCAAGATGTCATTATTAAGAAATAATTACATATTTTAACATACTTGTTACTTTATGTTAAACTAATAGCTCATAAGAAATTGTAAGATGTGTTTGATTATTTGAAACAATATTTTTACATTATCGGGATAGTTAAAAATGTTCGGAATATTAGGAAAAAAGAGAAAAAAATTAAGTATTTTAGTAGGTTCCATAGCCAATCATAATGAAACTCATCATTGTGAAAAATGTTGTATTAGTTCAATTACTACTTAGAGGGGTCCATCAACAATATTTATTCAGTGGTTCCATGTCATAGATTTACAGCATGTGAAGGAACCTCAAGCCCGATAAAGAGGCCTCTGAGCAAAATTTTCAGTCTTTCATGCCCAATAAAGAATGGGTCACTAAGGAACATAGCAGTTAAAGAACATCCATAAATAAACTTCCATTAACATTTTTTTAACAATATTTATTGACTTAGTTACTATAGCAACATCAGAAAAAGCATATAAGGTTTGTTCAGAGAAGACATGATTCTAATAGCATCACCTTGCTGCGTTATACATCTTGTGTAAGTTGCGAATGAGATCACAGCTAGGAATTATAGTTATCAATATCCTACACACACATTGGTAGTGTTACTATTCAAAAAATTGTGTATAACAATGAGAAAACTATCAATAGTAATTCAGTTGTTACTTTTGTGAGTTATCAATATTTTCAGTATAAATTAAGAAATTCTGAGAATATGCAATGTTATTAAGAATTCCTTCTGTTCTACGACGCGAGATTACTAAATTCCTTCCTGTAATACGACCTGAGATTAGCAAATAGAGTTCTCATAGCTCAGGCATTATAGAAACAACAACCCAATGCAAGAATCGAAGTAAAAAAAAAAAAAAAAAGGAATCCAACAAGAGAGATACATCACAGAGATAAGTTGACGCATAGAGATCCTCAAGTCCGGTGAGTAATGTAGCTTTGAAGTATACCACTAGAATCAGCCACTGAGCAAAGTAAAATAAAAATCCAGCATTGACAAATCCCAGAGCTGCAAGAACTTTGAACCCTAATAAAACCATTGCAGAAGTTATATACTTGCAAATGACACTTGAAGCACAATGTACATAATAATAAGTGTGATCACTTCTGCCACACAGCAATGTTAAAATAGCTAAGTAATGTTAAGAGATAAGGCCAGCAGGTGTCAGTGCCAATGTCACTGATTATGATTAGGTTCATTTTTTGAAATGTTTTCATGTGTGCTATTGTTTGTAATTCCAGTTATTTAGCTAGTTTCTGTGGTGCACATTAATCAAGATTTTAGTAGTGTTTATTCACAGTGAATGTGCGAAGTTAATTAGGACAACTTAACATTGGGTAAGAGTGAAGCATTACATAATGCCAGCTAGGTTTGTGACAGTTTATAGGACAGTCTATACACAATATAAAGGAAATAATTTATTTTCACATCCTGGTGATCCAGAATTATTTAAAAAATAGGCTAGGGCAATACCTAGAAAAGACAGGGATCTCACTAAAGAAGTTGAGTGTGATGCTCATTTTAGAGAAGATATGATAGTAAAGGTAGACCTGTTTGTTTTTAATGGTAAGCTAATTGAAAATTCAAGGATTAGGTGAAAATTAAAATGTGGTGCAGTACCCTATATATTTTCAAATCTCCCTAAGTTTTCACAAAACCCATTAATAGTAGAAAATCTCTAATGAAAACAAAAAGATGTGACACAACTAAAAAAGTGACTGAAAAGCAGGGATAAGTGCACAAATGTTCACAGAAATGATTTGTTCATTAATAAAAATGTAGATAATTCCAAAGCCAAGGGTACTATGGCTAGGTTGTGCAAGAAACTAAAAAAATCAGAAAAGAAATTTATTAAGGACAGATAATAAATTAAATACAGCCAATGCTAAAATCATTGACCTAGAAAATGACACTGAATGTTACTATGCATTCCTCAGTCGTGTTTTCACTCCAAGAGATGCTAATAAAAATCTCTGAATCACATGGGAATATTTCATAACAGCATAATAAACAATAGGAAGAATCAAGAGCACTTCTGCATACCTGCTAATTTAGCCTGATGAGTGAGAGAAATGTGTTTCATTTCACAGTCCAAGTAAGCTGTTATCTAAGTATTTTTACTTGTGACTGTAATAGTTAAGGCCATAATTTTAAAATAAACATGTAGAAAATTATGGTAACATTACTGTATTTATTTTACAGGATTAAAACTTTTAAATGCTTCTCCTAAGATAACTTATTTTCACCTTGTATTGAACTGAGTCAAAAAAAAAATAGTTTTGAGATAATGATTATGATTATAACTACATTGCCATAATTTACACCAGTATATTCAATGTTAATGTTATCTATAAAAAGGCAAAACAATTTGAAAACTTAAATTGAAGTGTAATAATAAATTGTTATACATAGCAGTGGCAGTTACACTGCTTTGTAAATGCTCAATCTGATCTTGCGGTATATCTAATCACTAACTTCTATTTTATTATGTTAATTTATTAGTTCTATTCGTTTACAGATACAAAGAAGCTCTGCGAGCTAGATTTGGATAGAATGGGTGGAAACATAGTGTTTCCTGCCTAATAACATTCACACACCATTGAGATATGCAGTATACCATGAATAAAAGCATCTGCATGTTTCAAAAATCAAATCAGTTTAAGTTCATGACTAGATACAAGCTCCATGCGAACTTATGGTATTCTTCTAGAGGTTGTTCTATATCTCTATAAACAACACTTACATCAATGGTCCAAGCACTGTGGCTGAATGCACCCAGTAATACTGAGTATTCTCCTACTGTATAAAATGGAAAGTGTCTTTTATATTTTGGATTCAACTGTGCAAAATACCACTTCTCATGGTTATCCATTTTATATAACTAGTGTTACCAAAACATCATTTGAACATATCTCCTAATGCAACTTTGGAAATTCAATATGAAACCAGTTTATTAGACCTTCAATATAAAATATTTAATTGTGATGAATGTTACTTGTCTCATTTGTATTTGTCAATATGCCAGATAATGCAGCTAACTTCAACAACAAAGTTTTAATTCACGCATGCACGCGCGCACACACACACAACATTTTCTTATTTGCCACCTTTTAATGGCATCTGCAGCTAGCTGCCATCTGTTTGTCATTAATGTCAGGGAATGACTTGACACAAAAGTGAAGAACACCAAACACTGCTGCAGCAACACTCTACAGTGCTGAGTCTATTACTGATCTCTAGAATAGTATTTCATGAGTAAATACAGCTTAATAGTCATAAGCAGACATCGGATTTGTATGCAATAAAAATATACATAATGTAGCTACCAATTTTGGTTGGTATTCCTGTTGAACTCAAGATGCGCATGAATCAGATATGATTATACGCTACAATGTCCGCAATCCGTTCACCATGGATTTTTTTTTGGCTCATGAAGGCAAGGATTGCAGCTTTAGAAGCCTTTATTGTTACAGATTCTGTAACTGAAATGCAGCAAGTACTGTAACGAAACAATGAAGACTGGCATCAATCTGTTCCACAGCAATACACCATTTTGAGGAGGATTAGATAGTGTTGAGAATCGCAAATCACCAGATCACAGTAAAAGTGTACAATCACCTGAAAATGCAAACATGTCCATGCAGCTTTGGAACAGAGTCCCCCACCGTTCTGCATGATTCCATGCAAGAATTCTGCAATTCTTGCACTGGTCACTGATTGCTGCCTGAAGCAAAGTTCTATCCATATAAGATTCATATGGCTCAGGAGTTGAGAGAAATTGACAGGAATAACAGATGCTCTGCCTGAGTCAACATTTTGGCAAAGATGGCTCAGGAACCCTTGCTGCTTAACCAACTGTTCATATCAGATGAAGCAAACTTCTTCCTCAGTGGGTTTGTGAACAAACAAATCTACAAATACTGGGCAGGCCAAAATCTCATAGTGTATGAAAAACCTCAGAGTTGTAGTGTGGTGTGCAGTTGGAATGTGTGGGATTATTGGTCCATATTTTTTTGAGGATTATGCTGGTCATGCACTAACTGTAAATTGCAACTGCTATATTGCAAAATTTTGTCATGTCAGAACTCCAAACACAACAGTTGAACAACAGTTATTTCAGCAGGACAGTGCCACACCAATACTAAATTTCAAAGCAGGCTATTCTCCAAATGTTCCCCAATTGACCGATTTCCCACTTCTCATTCTCCAGATTTAATGGCTCCAACTACTTTCTATGGGGATAGTTGAAGGAAAAAGTATTCTCACATGTTTGCACACCATCAAGGAGTTGAAAAATGCCATCCACCACAAAATCATCATTCCACGGGAAATGGCATGATGTGCTATGGAGGCATTTTGGCACCATCTTAAGAATCCATAAATCAGATGGGAACCATTTAGCTGATTTCATCTTCAAGAAGTGTTGAAAAAGAAATTAAACTGAGTTTTATTTATGGACACACTTTAACTGCTGTGGTCCTTAGTGTCCCATTCTATATTGGGTGTGAAAGACTGATAATTTTGCTCAGAGGCCTCTTTATCAGCCACGAGGTTCTTTTACATGCGTAAATCTATGACACAGAACCACCGGCTTTACTTCCTTTCCGAAGGAAGCCAGGCTACCATGCTAAGGATTTTTACGCCCAAAAAAATCCATCGTCTTCCGCCAGTTTTAAACCGTGACCTCAGGAACTAGAGGCTAGCATGGTAACCACTACACCATGGAGGACGACAAGAAGTGTTGATGTAAGTGCACTATCCATGAATGTAAATTTATATAAATTCATATTTTTTACAAATAAAGTAGTTTCATATTTACTTAATAGTTTTATTTTTCAACCAAAATTGGTAGATACATTATATGCCACCCTGTATAAAATATGCAGATTTATACGGTCAAAATCTTTAAAATAGGCTTTATAGTTTCAAAAAGATGCACTAATCATGCAATAAGATGTTTAACTTTAAGCTTATACTTTTTCTACTTACAATGTACATTGTTCTCTAGATGGATGTAATTTGATTTACAATACACAATGATCATTTCCTCCAAATGCTCAGGTTGAGAGACATAGCTCCAAGATTATAAAAAAACATGAAAGACTACAAAGTAACGGGCTACATGAGAAGTGGTGGTAAGCTTGAATATGTGGTTAGCGATATTTTAAATGTGCACAGTGACAAACATAATTATGGGTGGTGGTAACAATGTATACAAGAACAGAGCAGGAGATATGATACAAAGAATGGACAAATTAATGGGTTGCAATTTAAAGGACAAACCAGTAATCGAAAAAAACATTTCACATTGCTACAATTTGGAGCCCAATTCACGTGTAAATAAAGAAATTTTGGAAATAAATGCCTGCCTGAAACTTCTCTATGCAAGATTGCCAAATACCACACTGATAGATGTAAGTAAACTTCCCAGAGAACATCACACAAGACATGACCTACATCTTAATTCCACTGGTAAAACATACATAACTACACAGTTAAGGAAAGCTATTATTACATATTTAAGTAAAACAAAATAATTTCTGTTGGCAATGAACTTCAAATGCATAACCAGACAAGCCAAGACCGGAACATTCAGTCACCATTAGCAGCAAATGTGAATCCCAACAGTGAAACTCCAAATGAGCAGCCACAGAACTATCAGGTCTGTGAGTTTCAAGTAAGTGAAGCAAATATGCCAAACAAATTTAAGCCTACAAAATTAAAAATACTCCATCAAAATGTTCAGTCTCTGCCCAGAAAGTTTATTAACTTGAGACCATCTTTCAGAAAGAGTTAGATGTGCATGTTTTATGGTTTTCGGATAATTGGTTGAAAGAAAATCTCATTACAAACACTAAGTTTTCTAATTTTACTCTAACAGCACACTATTGCAGAACAATATATAAACATAGGGGAAGTTGCATAAATGTAAGGGATGGTATAAAAAGTAATATTGTGAACACATCAGATATGTCAAAAGAAATTTCGGGGAACTCCCTGATTAACACAATACAATAGTGGCCTGCATATATGGCAGTGGCCCTAGCAGTAACTTCAGTGAATTCCAAAACAATTTAGAAAAAGCTCTCAACAAACTTAAACATTTAAGCAAAATTCTTATTATCTGCAGAGATTTTAACACTACTTTATAAAAATCTCAAAACAAAAGAATGATTTTTTGACTTAATAGCTACATTTAATTTAAAACATACAGTAACCTTTCCAACTAGGATAACAAAATTCTGTGCAACTACAGTTGATAAGATTTTAATTACTTCCAATCAGTCATATATAACACAACCACTGGATATGGGTTTCAGTAATCATAACACTCAATTCATTTCCATCATACCACAAGATAAACTCAACTTAAAAAACAAACTTTTCTAAAAGCATTTAAACACTATTTTGATATGGCCTTTCCATTGAAGCAAACTAAAGAATCTTCCTATAAAAAATATATATATATATAAATAATAAGCAGGCAAAAAAGATACCAAATGATAAGTACATTGGAGCTGCCCCAAATAAAATTAAAGCTGCATGGAGAATAATAAGAAATGAAATAAAACGTAGTAAGACTGTAAATAATATAATACTACAAAAGACTCTATGATGAGTTACTCTATGTATAAGTTACTCCTAATCTGAAGTTAATAGCTGAAACTTTCAATGATTATTTTATAAATCCTGCTGAAAGTTTAGCTCGAAAATGTAAAGTGAATGGAGGTAATTCCAAAAATAATAACGGAACAGAAATATTTAAATTAACAATGTTCTTATACCCCACTGATCAGGTAAAAATAGCTTCAATAATTTCTAAACTTAAAATAAAGCATTCTTCTGGAGGTGATGAAGTCCCAGATTTTCTGTTAAAAACATGTGCTGATCTTATTGCAAATCCGCTAGCAGACATATGCAAAAGCTATTTCAGCAGCAGCATTTCCTGATATCTAAAAATGGCTAAGTTGTCATTACACAAAAAAGGTGATAAAACCCAAATACAAAATTACAGGACAATTTCACTCCTATCTGGTTTCTCTAAAGTACTAGAAAAGGCTTTTTATAAAAATATAATAGCATTTATAGAAAGTAACAATCTGATATCAAAAATACAGTATGGGTTCTGCAGGAACAAATCTACAGAAACTGCTCTCTTTGACTTCGTAAACAGTGTAATAATTACCCTAGATAACAAAGGTCAAATACAATGTACATTTTTTGATCTAACTAAAGCATTTGATGTTTTAAACCATACCTTATTATTTAAAAAGCTAGAATACATGGGAATTACAGGACATGCCTTTTGCAAATGACTTGCAATCAAATGTCAGAGCAAAAACAGTTGTACGGTATGTGGATGATACCAATATAGTAATTTAAGGCAACAGCAAAGAAGATTTACAAAATCTAGCAAGCAAAATGCTTAATGATAGAGCTAAATGGTTTGATAAAAGCAGCCCAATAGTAAACACAGATTAGACACAATTCACTTTCACCTTTCCCACAATAAATGTTCCAATAAAGTAAAATTAATGTATCATACCAACAAAATTAAATAACACAGATACCACTAAATTTCTTGGCCTGTAGATCCAAGACAATTTAAAATGGTCCAAAAACATTGAGCAACTAAATAAAAAAATGAACACATTATGCTATAACTTTAGACAATTAGCACATACTCGGAATGTTTATTTTGCATATGTTCATTCTAGCTCGAAATATGGTATAACTCTATGGGGCAACTCGCCTCACTGCACCTCACTGTTTATAATGCAAAAACGTTTTCTAAGTATAATGGGAGAAGCCAATTTAAAATCCTCATGCAGACTACTGTTTAAAAAATTTAAAGTCTTACCTCTTCCATGCATTTTAATTTTTGAAATTTTGTTACTCAAAAAATTAAACCTAAACAATAGAACTGGTTACTGTATTTTTAACAATGTAATTTATGATCACAGCACGAGACAGAAAAAACACATTCATGCACAGAGAAGCAATAGCATGCCTATAAAAAAACAATGCTATAAACTTAGGAATAATATTTTTCAATAAACTGCCACTACCTAACAAAACCAAATGCAAAATGTCAGCATTTAAAAAGGCAGTATTGGCATACTTGCTTCACATTGCTTCTATTCAATTAATGAATTTGTGGGAACTTGTCGATAATGTTTGTTACTAAATTTTGCATACAATTTTCATACTTTTTATACTTTTATTATATTTCTAAGTACAATATCATAATAAGTTGTAGTAACAGATAAATCTTAGTAGCTCATTTATATATTTCAATTGTTTTATAATTGTGCCTTTTGATGAAAGACATTGTAAATACAACTAAAGCTTTTAAAAATAATTTTGCTAACTTCTCCTGTATCATGGTAATTATGTATGATTTACAGGATAAATAAAATATCTATCCATAAGTTTGTGGTGTTTATCCAAATTTGTAGGCTGAGAAGAATCTTTCCACAACTACAGTATTGCTGGGCAATATCTGAAAACACTTGTTAACTCTGGAGAAACTTCTTCAGGAGGCACTACCTTTTCACCTTGAAGATATTTATCCACAGAACACAAAACTTCAATGTCAGGATTACTCTCTAAAACACTGTATAATTTACGGCTTAATTTTCCTGTGTACTTTATGGGCAGCATGCACCATGTTGGAGTAATTACTTCGAAAGTAACATTTACTAAAGAAGTCCGCACTACGGAAGTAGGTTACTACGAAGCAATTTATTCTGGAAGTAACGTTGGAGAGCTCAATTACAATTTACTCTTTTAGTTACTACTATGGAAAGTAAGACCTCATTACTCCTGGAGATATTGTTTTGTTTGTGTGATTTACTTGGCGCGATAATGCATAAGGTTATGTGCGATAGGAAAAGGGGGGAAACGCCAGCGAAAGAGATAAATGTTTGCTGCTACAGATAAAGAAATTCCATAAAACATGTTATAAAAGACGCTGGAAGAGAAATGCAGGAAAGTTGTCACGGGCGAGTTTAATGCTTCAAGCAATGACAAACGAACTGAAGAGCAGCTCAAAATTCTGGAAACATTTCTAATCTTCATTTTGCATTGCAGATCACATGCGAATTTTGTGGGGGCACATGTGTGCAGTCAATTCCACCCACAATGTGTGGGAAATCTGCCTAAGTGTAGAAGAATTGCCTTTTATTTTCTGAACACTTTTGTATATTTATATGTGCTCTTATACCTTGCTCTTAACCTCAAAAGCGCTTTAACAATGCCGTGAAATATGTGACCAGCAGACGCATGGTGAACGTTTATTTATAAGATTGCCTGCAATGCCAAAATTAAGAAAAACTTTACTTAACGTGACATGAAGTTAAAAAATGCTGGTAAATTAAAGGTCTATTTGGGAATGACGTAATGGGAATGACTTGTTTGGTAGTTCTTTTATTATTTCAAGGTAGTGCTTCACACCGATTGGTTCTAATTACGTTACATCAAACTTGACGTAACGAGAAGGAAAAGTTTGACACTGCCAAAGTCTTAAGTTACGCTGCGTTAAATCAATCCTAAATATCTCCATTTAAAACAGTGTTAGACTGTCGCATCGCGTTAAATTCATTGTAATGTATATGGAATGTTTTGGTACGAAACACTCACAGGACGCATAACAATAATTGTAATTTGGGTTATAGAGCTGGATTTTTGTCTTGAGTTTTGTTGTAAATGCTCTCTAAGCAGGCTCAAAATGCATGTAAAAATTCATTCCTGATACCGAAACATTTGTTGAACTCTTTCTCTGCATAAGTATCATATGATTCTTGCATACCACTACTGCATTCCCATTTTCTTTGAGATCATCAATGTAACCTAAGTAATCACTGTTTTCTTCATTGAGATCATCAATGTAATCTAAGTAATTCATAAAGATGTCAAAATATCTTCCTCAAAATACAATACGGTATTCTAATTTAATCGACAGGTTAGTTACTCCATCCAGGCCACAAGATAGATTCTAACCTATATTTGTGCTCTATTTAATTCCATAGTAACATACTACATGACGGCACTCTTCGACATTTACTTCTGCGCTAATTTAACCTGGGATAATCTGAAAGGAGTAAAATGCTTTGGAAGTAGTTTCCTCTCGTATGGAAGTCGCCGAGTGTTGACTTGAATAGTAGTTTACTACGTAAGTAGAGTTTACTCTAGGTTAGTGCACGCCATTCTAAAAGGAGCAACTCCCAAGTTTACTCTGATACTCGAGAAATAATATGCGTGTCTCCATAGTAAGGACACTATTATTTTGTCATGTGTTTAAATATTAGTTTTAAAATTAAAAGTTTAAAAATGTGTATTATACGCACAATGCAAGGAAAAATTATGAAATATGCAGCAACATCAGAAAAGTGCATTTATATGCATTATAAAACTTGACATACATGCACATAAGAACATGAAAACATACTGCAAAACTTAAATTCCGGGATAAAAATAAACTAAACATGCATTTACATACCAAATCTGATGTCTAGTCATAAGAGCTCTACCTATAAAGAACTTTTGATGGTTTGATGGCTTACCGGCGGTGGAGGATTTTCCTTCAGGAAGTTGGTAAGTTCACCAACTACAGAAGGCAGACCAGCAGGACGGGAACGAACCATTGCTGTACATTCGCCCAATTGAGGAGAGAGAGGCAGCACAGAGTTCGCAAGCTGACGGCAGAGTGGGCAACAATATTCCCCTCTCTCTACTGCAAGGCTCTGTGATCGCTGCTGACTACGTAATGAACTTAGGTATGCTCTAAGACAGTCTAGGTGCAGATGATGACCACAGGTTTGAACATGTATCCCACCCTCCCAGCCCAGGTTTACAGAAAGCAACCACCAAAACTGTAACAAAATGAAATAACACCATAATGAAGAACATTATAAATGTCCAAACAGCACTAGTTCAGATTTATGAGCATGGGTGAGTAATTATGTCGATTCTGTACTGTTATAATCCTTATGCAATTTACCTTATCATCAACAGTAAAGTACCTCCATTCTATTCCACCTATCAACCTGCATAAATAAATGCCTAGTTATGTATTTATTCTACTCCATTTATCAACATGCATTAGTTAATCCTCGATTATTATGGGAATGAGTGTTTGTTCTCTCTTCCTTCCTGTGTAATATTATCTGATGGTATTTTAATACCTCCTTTCATGTAATAAACTACTGTTTCTATGAAGAAAATATTAATCAAGTTAGATGATTAATGCACACTTAAGCCATTCCATTAAACTGAATAACTATTTGTTGTCTTTGATGCTTTCTGGCTAATTACGTTCTTAGTCCCTTCAAAACATGAAAAAAATGCATCAAAGTTTTATTTATTTTACCATCCATGTTAATAATTAAACAATAACACTAAATGTTACAGCCACTCACATTATCAAACTGTCGGTTGAGTTCTTCCACTCGCCGGTCGAACTCACTCGCCAAGGTATCATCTCTGCGCAAGTTTTGTCGTTCCTCATCAGTTGTTGGTAATACAGATGGCTCCTCTGTCCGTCTTTTATGTCCCAGTATACTTGTAGCCTGAAAATTATTTGTATTTCATGGATTTATTGGAGAGTAATTCCATTTTAATAACTTATTCATTCTCATTATTAAGTAATGTTTCCCACCTGTACAAAGACCACTAAACCCATTGGCTTATCATCTGTACTAGGAGTTGTTTGGTTACATATTGGACAGTCATACTCTTTTTTACTAGTTAACATAGTGGTACCATCCTCATCATTCCAGTCCATTCCAGACAAACCTTCCTCATCTGAAACAAAATAAAATGTTCAGCTGGTGTACAACAGTTTTGTGAATAAAAGCTGCAGCTGGAAGCATTAAGCAGTTTTGCTGTATATACACTTATTTTCATTTTTTAATACGATTTTCAATCTCAACGACTGCATTAATACATCGTTAATAGTTGCTGTGTACAAAATTAGTTTTGTAACTGCTGTAAAGTCTTTAAAATCTGCTTCTTGAACCTACTAAATGTTCATGAAGCTTTCAAAATGCTGTTACCAGCATCACTTTCAAAGACAACTATGATGATTTCAGTGGTGACCATATTGCTTACAACCCAATTTTTTTTAACTTTTTCTACAGCCATTTTTTTTTTAAAAAAAAGATTCCTTGAAGCATTCTAGTAGAAGCTGGTATGAGGCACAGGTTCTTTCAGTTGTTGACTGGATTTTACACAAATTAAAATTCAAGTGTGTCTTTAATTATTTGGATGACTAGGTTACTCATTCGCCTTCATTTGAAAAACATTTACAACACTTACATAAAGTTTTTGCTTGTCTTAAACAGGCCAGTCTTACAGTATCACCTTCTAAATTGAAAGTTACAGTATCACAAATTTCGTTTTTGGGATATTTGATTTCATTGCAACATATTTCTATCGATCACGCTAGAACCTTGGCTATTTGTAATTTTCCACCACCTTCAACTTTAAAATGATTTGCTTCATTTTTGGGTATGGTTTCCTTTTTTCTTTCTAAATCTATCCTCAATTTGGCTTCAGCACAGAACCATTGTACGTGTTCTGCAAGAAAGGGGTAAAATTTATTTGGATAAATTTGTTTCGATAAACCCTTTATTGTACAAACTGACGCCTCTCATATGGCTGTCACCACAGTGTTATTACAAGATTCACCCCTAGGTGGAGAACCTATTTATTACATTTCACATTATCTGAGTCAGAGAAAAATTGTCACATTTATGAATTGAAAGCTATGGCCGTTTTGACCACCTTTGAGAAATTTCGACCTTTCTTGGAACATTGCCCGTTTACATTAGAATGTGACAATTAAGTGACCACTGTGTTCTTTCGCATGGTAGGAAGACAGGTAAACTTGCCCACTGAGCCATTAAATTAAGTTCTTTTCAATTTAATGTCCGCTACATTCGTAGTTCTGCTAATTGTGTTGCCAATGCACTTTCACTGTTTTATAAACCTTCCTTGTAATAAGAATTTCCTTCCGCTCAGGTCTGCATGACCTGATTTACCAGCAGCGTTTAATTCGCTGTCTGACCACCAAAAGGCAAATCCTGTCATTGGGCCTATTTGGCATCAATGTTCAGAAGGGAAATCTCCTTCAGGATAATGCCATTAAACATGGTTTGGTTTTTGCACGTGTGGGGAAATCACAACTGCTCCACATTCTTCTTCCTCAGATTTTGGTTTCCAGTTGTTTTGCACTATTTTCACCCATCTCCATTTGGACCACATTGGGGTACACAGGGTGAAATGAAATAGTCCTGCAGACTGGGGGAGGAGGTGGGAGAGTGGATGTAGATGAACAAAAACCTCCAACACTTCTTTGTAATTAAATGCACCATTTTAAGGAAAAATGCTTTTATCCAAAAAATTTATCACCACCTTGCTAGATTACTGTTGATTAAGGTTCTTAATTTACAACTATATTCATAGAAAATTGAATAAATGACAACTTTTTCCTTTGGCGTATTTCAATAGAATGAATTGTTTTTCTGTAAACTAAATTTAAAAAGTACATAATTAGTCCAATATGTAAATTTAAAAAAGTCCAGCATTGCATTAGCTCCGTTTACTTTCTTCAGATATTGGTGTAGATCATGGGGAATGTTTACTTAGTCACATGCAATTGTTTTTATGTCAAAGCCAGAAGTTAAGATCAGAGCAGTTAAAGGAGGCATGGATAAAAAAAACAAATCGAACAAAGGACAGAAAATCTTCGATAATATCCTCTTACAGTGTGCCCCACGGCGATGAATATGATGTGTTATATTGTCCAACAGATGTCACACTATGCTATGCACTAGCTCAACACATGTCACGTATGTCATATGTTTATGCTGCCAACATATGACAAATTAATGCTGCCAAAGTGTCGCGAATGCGGAAACAACCACAGAGTGTATGCCAGGGATCTTAGACAACCTGTGTTTTATGAATTAACGGAAGGTTACGCTTACGTTAGAATTTTTTTATGTAAGCTTTAACGGAAGGTTATATATCCTTGTTTTAATTTGTTATCAGTCCTAAGCTTACGTTTCTGATTTACGGGAAGTTAGGTTAGGTTTAGTTTTTTTTATATAAGCTTACGTTTATGGATTCACAGAAGGTTAGGTTTAAGTTAGTTTTTTTATATAAGCTTATGTTTCTGAATTCATGAAAGCTTAGGTTTAGGTTAGTTTTTTTTATATAAGCATAGGTTTCTGAATTATCTTTATATATATATATATATATATATATATATATATATATATATATCCTGGTTTTAATTTGTTACCACTGGCTACATCAAAGCACGCGAGCGAAGCGAGCGTGCGTTCCTAAGCTTACGTTTCTGATTCACAGGAGGTTAGGTTAGGTTTAGTTTTCTTTATATAAGCTTACGTTTACGGATTCACGGAAGGTTAGGTTTAGGTTAGTTTTTTATATAGGCTTACATTTATGGATTCATGGAAGGTTAGGTTTAGCTTAGTTTTTTTTTATATAATCTTACGTTTCTGAATTCACGAAAGGTTAGGTTTAGGTTAGTTTTTTTATATAAGCATAGGTTTCTGAATTTACTTGTTTTAATTTGTTACCTTTGATTACATCAAAGCACGCGAGTGTGCGTTCCTAAGCTTACATTTCTGATTCACGGGAGGTTAGGTTAGGTTTAGTTTTCTTTATATAAGCTTACGTTTACGGATTCACGGAAGGTTAGGTTTAGATTAGTGTTTTTATATAAGCTTACGTTTCTGAATTCACGAAAGGTTAGGTTTAGGTTAGTTTTTTATATAAGCTTACATTTATGGATTCATGGAAGGTTAGGTTTAGGTTATTTTTTTTTTATATAATCTTACGTTTCTGAATTCACGAAAGGTTAGGTTTAGGTTAGTTTTTTTATATAAGCATAGGTTTCTGAATTTACTTTATATATATATCCTTGTTTTAATTTGTTACCTTTGATTACATCAAAGCACGCGAGTGTGCGTTCCTAAGCTTACATTTCTGATTCATGGTGCGGTATAATGTTATATTTAACATTATTGCTTACGTAATATGTTTTTACGTAAATTATTAGAACTTGAAGATCTTATATTGTGCTGCTTTTGTTTTGTTTGGTTTCATAACTTTAACTGCCCCACGTATAGGAGCCAATTTATAATAACATTATTGTAGCCCCACGTTATGGTAGCCAATTTGCGACGGTATTACTCATAATGTTTGTTTACATCACGTGTGTTGAAGCCATCTTGCGACGTCATTCATTTGTTCGGTTTGTAGCTCCATCTTGTGTTAGCAATTTGCATCAGTGTTAGCTTTTGTTTGATTTCATTTCAAATGTCCTCCGGCTAGCTATTATCTTATCTTGGGTCGAACATGTGTCTTGATCAGGGTTGTGTAAACGGAAAGGAATCTTTTATCCAAAAAGAACACTGATGAAGAAATTTGTTTTATAATTTTTATTGTCGAACACGTTCACTATCACTTTTACATATTGATCTAGATACTCGCCAAACTGAAACTGTTATAATAACTTCTTACTGATCACTTTTAATCAACGTACTTCAACCTTTTATATAATTAACTTTACCATATTTTAGATCTTTCATAATTCTGCTGCGCGTAACTTGTGAATCTATATCCGATGTATGACGAACTAATACTTTCGACGAACTGACTGACTGAAGACGACGTGTAGTGTACACAGATTTTTGATGAACTGCACAAAATACGACGTGTAATGTATGAATGCTTTCGGCGAACTGAAGGACTGACTGACTTTACCTCCAACCTACCTTATTTATACGCCCTCGTCCAGATACGCCTAAAGATTATAAATGAACTGCTATTGGCTAATAAAACGTGCCAACATTAGCGTCTATTTTAATATCCAATGAAAATTATGAATACATATGCTTTAGGGAGAACACATTCCAGAAGTTTCTACCGAAAACGCGCCAACATTACGTAACTTCCTCGTTTCCAATAATGATAAACAGCTCACCCCCTCGCTGCATTATTGCGCTATTATTGACAGTTTCAGTAAGGCCGTATAAACTTACTTCCCAACAATATTTACAATTAATAAACATTCTGAAATCAATGTCACATAAAAATGCATATTCATATTACAATCATTATTTACATTTAAGTAATTTGTGATACAAATTACTGCATCATTCACGGGAGGTTAGGTTAGGTTTAGTTTTTTTATATAAGCTTACGTTTATGGATTCACGAAAGGTTAGGCTCACTCTTAAGGTAATTTATTCGCTTTCCTTTTGATTTTATAAGCATTTTCTACGGGCATACTATAAGACAATATTACAGAACAACACACACTATGCCACTATTTTCAACATTCGAATATCTCGACAAGATCTTAATTTACAGAGAAATGCAGTGCAATTCTCAGTCTGCTCAATGGCTCTATGCTGAAAGATTTCCAAACAGGATCATGCCAAGTGCAGATACATTTGTTGCCGTTTGCCACTTCCTCTTAACTCTTTATTTCAAATTTACATCCTGGTGGCAAGTTTAGATATTTTAAATTAATCCCAATGTTTTCGCATACTTGTAAACGCTAACAAATGCTAGTGATTAAGGTTATGGCATTTTTTGTTTCTAAAGCTACCAAGTAAATAACAGTAGCCCGTGACTTTGTAATTTATTAGGCACGAAGAGCAATGTCAATTTTGTTTACCTACGTTTTTTGAAATATTTTGATATCTGTCACACATACTCACGCACACAAATCTTATCAGTAATGTTAGTGTTGCAAATTTCACTAACTCGAGCTTTTTTGTGCGCTCATAAGCTTATGTTAAATCACATTGGAGTAACCGTTAGTGAAAATCCTTCTAAAAACTTCTGCATCATGTTATACAGATTCCTTTTCTTAGACCGGTAATTAGATGTACGTGCTGGCATGAAGCACATTGGGCCCATTTTAAAATGGGTATATTAAGAATTAAATAGACGCAGCACTTCCCGGTTGGACAAAACTCTAAACAATTGCATATAAATTTCCTTTAAGTATATTGAAGTGTAAATTCACATTATAAATTATGCTTTCCTAAACGTTTAGCATTATTAGTACCACATAGTTAAATTCAACATGGAATAATGGTGTTAATAACATAAGAGGTGTTTCGCATAGGAGTGCCATAACCTTTGGAATGCTTATTTTTATTTCAGTAAAGCATTGCATTGTCACACAAATATCACTGCAATATGGCATTGCGTAATAATTGAAATGTACCTTTTAAACTACATACATAGGTATTATGTGTACACAAACCTTAAAACTCTTTAACATCAGTAACAATTCCACATGAGTTTGTTACCCTACCATGACATAAGTCTCTCAAACAGAATATGCCAGATATTCAGGCCTTTAAACATATAAAATAAAATATTTGTAATTGCGTGGGAATGTAGAATTCGAGGTAATGTTTACATATGGTGCAGTGAACAATAGCCTGACTTTTTCCCAGAATTTTTGTGGCGCCTCGCACGCCAGCAACAAAACAATTAAATTCAATACATGGCCAATGTTACTTAAATGATTTCATAGAGTGTTGGACTAGTTCTAGGCACTGCCAGTAGAAGCAGACTACTCAATCAACAAGTTGCACCACGTTGCCAAATACTCCTACTTTTAAATGTGATTATCTAGTTAACGGTGCATTTAATTACAAAAAAGAGGTTTTATTTTCATCTACATCCATTCTCCCACCTCCCCCAGTCTGCAGGGTTATTTCACCTCCAAGCTGTATATAAAATTAAACAAAATCTGACAATATTTTGTTTGGCAGCACATTGTGAAATTTGTCAAGAACTGTTCTGTTTGACTTTTAAGCCACCACAAACCACTAAATTTGGGTTTTTTGAATTCCAAAACTATTTCTTCTCCTACGGATCATTCTGTTTCTGTTTTTTATCGGCCCTTTACCTCAATCCGGGGCGGCGCCGTGGCCGAGTGGTTAGACCGCTCGCCTTCCACCGAGGCGGCCCGGGTTCAATCCCAGGGACCTGCACGTGGGATTTGTAGTGGACGAAGTGGCGTCTGGGCGGGTTTTCTCCGGGTTCTCCGGTTTCCCCCGCCATTCATTCCACCAATGCTCCATCATCACCTTTCCTTTCATCCATTTCACCAAAATTTCGTTTCATCTACTTCCTACATCCCATACCAGGCATCGGGCTGATCACCCATCCTGGATGCTCTGTCTGATCCATGAGTGTCTGCTCCTCGACGGGTCTCTGACCCCAGGCACCTGCTTGTAAGTCCTGGGGGGTGTAAGTCCTACATAAGAGGAGGGTAAACAGATAATGAATGAATGAATACCTCAATCCCTACATGGTAATGCATATCCTTTTTTTCTGTAGTTGATGTCTCTACAAAATTTATTTGGTTAGCTCCGGTTCAGGCTTCTACTGCCTATAATTCCATTTGAGTGCTTTCTAATATCTTTGCTTCTTTTGGCCTGCCACAAATTGTTGTGTCCCATAATGCATCATATTTTGGGGCACATGTGTTTCAAACTTCCTGTTTGGATACAGTGTTAAATTTATCCGTACTCACCTATTATCCAGGGCCTTCATTAGCCGAAAGGGTCTAAACCATGATCTTAAGGAGGCTCTAATTGCCTTTCATTGTGACAATCATCATTTGTAGGATACCCGTTTAACCAATTTTCAATTAGCCTTTAATTTAGCTCAGCATGAGGCTCACCAGGCAGTTCCGTTTCAGTTTATGTATATGTTTAAACCTGTTTGTCTACTTGCTAATATGTGGCATTTTAATGTGTTGCTTCCAGATCATCTTAAGCCTGAGGTTTTTCATCAAGTTTTTAGGTTGGCTCTACATCTTCATCAGCACCATCACCATAATGCTGCTCGATATAATGCCTCGCAGATTCCTGTTCCATTTAAAGTGGGTGATTTGGTATCACTAAAAAACTATCCGGCAAGTGACACTACTGGTCACTTTATGCATAAGCTAGCACCTAGGTATGTTGGTCCATTTCACATTCTTCAGATTATTAATGTTGTTTCTTTTCCCTACAAAAATGTGAGACAGAGAAGCTCATCAACTGTTTTTCATTATGTTTATTGCTTATGTTGTCGTGTGGCAAGGGAAAAGCTTGCATTTTTGTTTTTCTCTCTCTCTTGTTACCTGATCCTGCTTGATTACTCTGTGGCCTTAGACATGAGCAGGCTTTGGATTTAACCTTTGTACTTTTCCTTGCCACGTATCTTTTTGGAGGGGGGAGTTTTTTTTTGTTTTTTTTCCCTGACTTGGACAAGGATTTTCCTTTTCTTCTCCTTTTGCATGTTCTTTTCTTTTCTCTTTCTTCCTTTATGTTTCCCTGTGCGTGCGTGCGTGCGTGCATGCGTGTGTTTCCTTGGAATTATTTACCTGGAGGTTGAGTGTAGAAAATTTTGGGATACCTTGTTCTATTTATTTGCTGATGTACACATCCCCTTGTGTATTTTATGTCAATTATGCACTTTACTGTGATCTTTTATTGTATATATTATTGTCAGTTTTGCCTTAGTTTATTCGTGCTTATATATAATTATAGCTAGTGCTACTTCCCTTTGAGCATTTTGGTAGATTTATTTTGACTGTTGTGGTATACTTTCCTCTTTACTTCCTGTTATTGGTATATGCTTTTCTCTTGTTGGCCTCCAGCCTGGCACTGCTCTTGCTTTTTGCATTGGCCTCCTGTTGATATTTCCGGCATTTTGTTGCATGTGCCTGCTGCTTGGGGTAGTTTCATTGCTATGAGTTTCACCAACAGGAGTTCATCTGCCAGAGTTGGTCTCTCCAGCACTACTTTGTCGGGGGGGGCACTTCTTTTTGGTTCCGCTTCTATAGTACTAGCTGAGGATGCTTAAAATGGCCAACAATGTGTATGGTTATGCCGCAGCAGTATATGGAAGCGATAAGAGAGGACATTCTCTTTTATGTATTATGACATGCTGTGGAGGAAATATCTGACATCATCCCTTTCTCTCTCAGGTAACTTGGAGCAAGCTGTGATTGGAAAAGAAGAAGAGGATATGACAGGAGCTTTGAGCAATAATATTATTCTCAGCAAGAGTATATGTGCTGGTCGGGTCAATGATGTTCAGCTTTATTTTGGACTCATCATAATTCGTATTCTAATATTTTGCTGTAAGCAGAGCAAAATTTGACAATATTGCTGAACATTCATTATTCTGAATGGCATCCAGAAGTAGAAAGGAAGTAATTACTGAACAACTGTAAAATATATTTATACAATATCATACACGACACATAATACATATTAAATTTACAAGGGAAGATTGCACTTTGGATTAATGTTGTAAAATATTTTAGACAAATTTTAACTCAAAGCAAATGATCCTTAAAACCGATACATTCATTATTATATCTTGAAATTCTTTAATAAACAATCAGTTAAATGAATGTGGTAATTCTATTCTGTTATAAGCACTCCTTTCATTTAGACCTTTTAAGTAACATCAAGGCTATGAGCGTCCATTACTCTGGGCAGTACCACTGAATTCTTCAAAAACAGTGCACCGTTGACATATACAATGAAACAGAGATGAAGCTAGTAAATATGAAGATTCCCCACTCCCAGTCCACCAAGTTAACCTCTTTGGAAAAGACACCTGTCTCTATTAAAAAATTAATCTCTCAGTCGTTAATTATAAAACATTGGTTCACTGATTACTAATATTAGCAATTTTCTCTCTTTATACAATTATTTGGCATGCCCTGCTATCGATCTTGATTACAACATAAGTACTGATGCAGTAATTTGTATCACAAATTATTTAAATGTAAAGAGTGATTATAGTATGAATATGCATTATTATGTGACATTGATTTGAGATGTATATTGATTGTAATTATTGTTGAGAAGTAAGTTTATACGGCCTTACTGAAACTGACAATAATAGCGTGCAATAATGCAGCGAGGGGGGTGAGCTGTTTATCATTATTAGAGACGAGGAAGTTACGTAATGTTGGCGCGGTTTTCTGTAGAATTTGCTGGAACATTGTCCCTAGAGCATATGTATTCATAATTTTCATTGGATATAAAAATAGACGCTAATGTTGGCGCGTTTTATTAGCCAATTGCAGCTCAGTTATAATCTTTAGGCATATCGGGGTGTAGGAGTATAAAAAGGGCTAGGTTAGAGATAGACCCCGTCAGTTCACCGAAAATATTTGTATGCTACACGTCGCCTTCAGTCCAGCAGAAATATTTGTAAAATATACGTCGGCTATCGATTCGCAAGTTACGCGTAGCAGAGTTAGGAAAATTCTCAAGTGTTGTAAAGTTAATTATACAAAAGGTTGAAGTACGCGAATTAAAAGTGATCAGTAAGAAGTTATTATAACAGTTTCAGTTTGGCGGGTGTCAAGATCAATGTGTAAATTGTGATAGTGAATGTGTTCGACAATAAAAAGTGTAAAACAAATTCTTTCATCAGTGTTATCTTTGGATACTAGACTCCTTTCCGTTTACACAACCTGTATAAAGAGATGTGCTCGACCAAAAAGATCATAGCTAGCTGGAGGACAGTTACCAAAATTAAATAAAATAACAGTAGCATTCTTTCAAACAAACACTAATACTACCGCAAATTGCTAACACCAGATGGAGCTACAAACCTAACAAAGAATCACGTCACAAAATGGCTTCACCACGTGAAGTAAACACACATACACAAACAACATTAATAATACCGCCGCAAATTGGCTCCCAAACGTGGGGCTCAATAAATAAATAAATAAATAAATATAACATTAGGAATACCACTGCAGTACAAAGGAAATAAGTAACACATGAGGATTATTGAAGGTTTTAGCACCCAGAAACTTCAGTGCATACATCTATAGAATTAGAATAATGCTTATTCAAAGGTTTTGACACTACATATACATCTGCAGTATTTGATAAACAGCAAATAAAGAAATAAATATAGCACATAGTTCATACTGTTAAAAACAAGATAAATTGTTGCCTTTAAACTATGTCTTCTGTTTGTTTTAGTGTTTCATCATGACCCATCAACACATACTGCTTAGAATAAAATGTGATTGACTTTTATTACTTTCTCTACTACGTATAATAAGTAGGGGAAGTATTGTATTCCACCCAAAAATTCGATACCGAGATTTCACCGGAAATACATGTTTTGAGATCCCCTGAATCCAAAAAAAGCATTTTTGGAAACATGTCCATGTGTGTGTCTGTCTGTGAACAGCATAACTCAGAAACGAACAGTCGGATAAACACCAAACTTGGTATTTAGGTTCAGTATCTTCCAGAGATGCGACACAATAGTTTTCAAGAAAATCCCCCCACCCCAGATTACCCTTTACATGGAACATTTTTCGAAAATTTTAATTTTCTCAAAAATGGCTCTAACGATTAAAATATCATATGTTTAAGATATTTTTATGACAAATAATATGTATATCTTGAATTTTCTGGGAATGTCTCCAAAAGTATTCTTCATTGTGAACGACTTTTGCATAACTGGTAAACCATAAGAGATTTTACTACACAAAAAATGTAGATCGCATTAAAATACACAATTTATGTCATATACATTTTTTTTGTTGAGTGAACCATTTTCGAGATATTGCTTGTTATTTCCTTAAATTTTTCAATACTTATTTTCTCAAATGGGAATTCGTTATTCATTTTTTTGTCTTGGATATGCAAAGAGTATTAATCTGTGGCAAAGGGAATGGTGCTGCACTAGGAACCAGCTATTAAGAGATATGTATGTGCTTAAAGGCTACTGTATTTCTATATTGCCCTTGTAAATATATATTCCTCTTACATCTACAAGAAAATTAGCAATAAGATAGAGTCTGCAAATATTTATCTCGATTAACATGAAGTAGATGGAGAATAAGCGTTTGTAAAAATAGTTTGCACAAGAGTAGAGAAAGTCATGTGAGTGTAACACATCAGATTTTTTTTACATGCATTCCCTGAGGAGCAACAATTACTTTCTACTCCACGACATTCTCAAAGAAGACTTTGTAAATCAATGGTGAAAAAATTATTCAAATTGCTTGAGTGTCTTTTGAGATTTGCACACGCATGCACACACCCACATATTTTCTCTCTTTGTAATATTAGGGTAGATTTTAAATGGCACACACTCCAAATTATTCATCAAAATTCTGCCTGCCATGATCAACTAAATTCAAATGAGAATTGATCAGTCTAATATATTACAGCTGTAATCATTAACATTACCTGTTTCCATGGCTTTCTCCATGAACTGTTTCTGTTTTGATGCAAATTCTGCCATGAGCTTTTGTTGTCGTTCTTTGGCTCTCCGTCTTCTATCCTCTCTTTCTCTTGCCTCTTTTTCTTTTATCTCTTCCTCTCGTTCCTCCTGCTTACGAGGCCATAGAGTATTCCTTGTCTCTCGGATGTTTTCCCTATTCAACATAAAGGTTAATGAAATTTGCTGTGTGATCTAACAAGTAAAAGCCTAAGAAAAACAAAAAGACTTAAGACTTTATTATTACTAATAGAGTAAGTTTTCTTTTTTTTTAAACTGTAAATTACTGTATACACATTTTGCATTTCTTTTCCATGTCTAGCATTTAATATATCTTGATAAACTAAAATAACTTAAAAGGCATGAAATGTGATGAGAAGGAATGAAGATATGAGAGGTTACTGCTTGAGACACAAACTTGTATTACTTTAAATGCTGAACAGCTCAACAACTCCTACTTGTCTAATACACAAAATGTACAACTTCAATGTAGTTGTGTGTAAAAAATAAAAAATAAATAAACAAAAAAGCAAGCAATGCAAAGTAAGTATTTGTAAAGTTGTGAAACTAGGCTTTCGACTTGTTGATGGATGCATAATGTAACATTCTTGGGCTTTAGTAAATATTCACTCATTCAAGTATTGTCTCTCTCCACAGTAAATAAATGTGTGCCGTGCAGAATTTAGCAAATTTGGAGGAAAAAATTTTGGGAGCCAAGCTCTTCTCAGAGAGGAGGGGAAAAAAAAAATAAAAAAAATAAATAAATAAAATGAGTGTTAACTCTTTGTTTGCCTCTTGTTTATATCTGCAATGACTAATCAACAAGAATATTCAATAAATATTATCTCTGCAGTAAAGGTTATCTATCCCAACAAACAAAAGCATACATTACTGCAATCAATACAAGCGCTCTCTCTCTCCCTCCCTCTCTCTCCCCCCCTCTCTCTCTCCCCTCTCTCTCTGATGTGAGTTAACTATACCCCAACCATTGAATCTTTGCACTTGACAGTTCATGTAGCTTCACGTAGCATTGGCTATACTGTGGTTGCGACGTTGCCAGAGTGCTTAGTAAACAACAACAGTTGATTGTTCTTTCTATCGAGTCTAAGCACATACAAAACGTGTACGTAAGTAGCGAACGTCAATGAATAATAACTATTTTGTATTACTATTATTAATTGTGAATAACTCAGCATAAAAATTACAACGTATGTAGAATAAAATACGCACTTTTGACAATATACAAACAGAATAATGCAAACTTGCCTGCTACAATGAGAAGTAAAACAAATTATAAGCTGCGATTACAAAGTTATTTTCACTCACGCTGCATTCCAGATGGTTCAGGAATTTTGTCCTCTTTTCTCTTGGAGTTTCACTCCCTTGTAAATAACCATTCTCGTGATTAGTCCAAGAGCTGCTGTAGTTTGTTATACGGCTTTATCAGCAGGAATAGAGGGATGCCCATGAACCTTCGTGTACTCCTTCTTCTGTTCAAAGAATTCTTGGGTCTTTCTTAATGGTTCCAATGCCTGACTGTTCAGTGGCACATCTCACGAAAAGGATTTTCACATCATGAATCATCACTCAATGATCGGGTCGTTTTTGAGACATTGTCGCACTTCAAATCTTGTATAAATAATATGAATGAAATATATATAAAAAAATAAATATATATATTTGTATAAACGAACACCAACAACTACAAAATATAAATAACAATGAACAATATTAGCTTGCAAAGAACAACTCGACGCACATGCTAGAGATTCACAAGCTGAAACATGTGGTTGGAAATAGCTAGATCCAGCAACAGAGCCACTTCCAGTTCCGCTTTGTCATAGACCACCCGAAATGCTGCATTGTGATTGGTTTAGGAAGTCTAACGTTTAAAGCTTTTCATGTTTTTTTGCGAGTGTACCAACTTAATCGCTAGCTGTCAAGTGCAACGTTTTAACGGCAGGGGTATATCTCTGCAGTTGGTCCCAGAATTTGTAGTGGGTGCTCCCTTTCTAACTAGGTAACTGGCTGACCAAAATTGCACAGGTAGTTTTTTAAATTCAAATGCAAATTAATTTAATTTACCTTGCCCCATTCTTTATAAAATTATTGTACAATGATCTAGAAGTTTTTTTATGATGAATCCTCCCCTTTACCCCTTATAATTATAATTTTGTACAGAAAATTAAATTAAATTGAGTTTTATTTATGGACGCTCTTTAACTGCTACAGTTCTTAGCATCCCATTCTATATTGGGCATGAAAGACCAGAAATTTTGCTCATAGGCCTCTTTATCAGGTTTGGGGTTCTTTTGTGTGCCGTAAATTTATGACACCGGACCACCGGCTTTACTTCCCTTACAAAGGAAGCCATGTTAAGGATTTTTATGTCCAAAAAAAACCATCGCCCTCCGTTGGGTTTGAACCCGCAACCTGGTTTGAACCCGCAACCTCAGGAACTAGAGGAACATAGGAACCTCAGGAACATGATACCCATAGACCACAAAGGACAACAATTTTGTACAGATCCAGCTATTCCTAATAAGTGATAAAAATGTCCCTAATATTCAGGCAAAAAGATGTAAACATCAGTGGAACATCTGATTTCCTCAATCTCCTCCCAGCAATTTCAAAATTCTGGAGATTCTTATAGCCTGTACATAACCTTGGCTGTGGTACAATCATTGATTGGAATGGTTAAGTAACTTGTTACATAATTATTACAGTAGGTGAAATTTTAAACCTTTGTATGTTCTTTTTGGTACTATAATTATTTAATAACACAAAAGGCATACAGTTTTCACTTAATGCAGAAACCCTTAGTATAAACAACCTAATAGAGGTGGAACTGTTGAAGATGTAGATTCCACACTCCCAGTCCACCAGTTAATCTGTTTGGAAAATATATAGTCTGCGACCAAAATAATTGGCTTACTGATTTTTAATGTCAGAAAATTTTCCATTTTTACAATTATAGTTCTCCTATCTGGCATTGCATTGGTACATTCTATAAGTAAGGGGTTGAAAATAAGGATGGGGTGATTTTTTAAAGTCTTAAGTAGTCTGTAATTTGTACTTATACCTAAAAGTGTGTCCATTGTCTGGTATCCTATAATTTTTGCCAAGTCTAAGTGCACAAATTTGTGCCCTGGTTGATCAGCAGTATAGTTTTGCTTATAAGGGTAAAGTAAGGGTAGCTTTTAAAAATGTCAAGTACTATATATTCAAAATAGGATTAGGTAGCTTTTGGAAGTTGTAACGTAACCTATGATTTTCGCCAATTCCTATTGTATAATTGTGCAATATTTTTACCATATGGTTTAAACAGTGCAGATTTCTAGTTAAGTGGTTGAAAATATGTTAGGGGTAGATTTTTAGAGTCGTAAGATAGGTTATAATTTTCGTTGGATCCTATAGTATAAGCATACAAAGCTTCATCTAGACAGGCCAAAGAATCCCCATAAAATAACTCAGTTTTAAAATATTTTAAGCCTCTGCAATTACTCTTTGGCTTGTAGTCATTAAAAAATCTTCCATATTTGCAATAAAGTCCCTAAAGTAGCTTCTGATATTCAAAGAAATTTGGGATTGAAATTTGGTGACATGTTTTGGAAACATATAGCGTGTGACCTTCTGGAAGAATAGGGCATTTTCAATGATGAAAGAATTATCAAAATTGGTTGAGGTTTTACATGCACATATGGATATGCACAGAAAACAATCTCATCAAAAGAACAAAAAAACAAAAAACCTGAGACTACTGCAGAATGATAAATAGATAATAAAACTCACTTAGGGGAAGGTTTATGCAATGAAATGGCAGATCACCTTGTTAAACAGTGAAGTTTATCTACAAATCAGTTATGACAAGATTCCAATAAGTGCAGTCAAGAATCAAATCAGCTGGTAGTCAAAAGCAAGAAGTGGGAAAAAGAATGTGAAACAATTACAAAGGAATCTTGAATAAATCCTTTGTCTGTAGTATTAAAGATAGGAAAAACTTAACAATTTATACCATTAAGATTGACAGGTTAAGCCTTTTAAGTCTTGTTCCGGTCTCATAAGTTTTCAATCAGAAAGTTTAATTTATCACTTCTTTGGTCCACCAACATTTCAGCTTAACAATACAAATACATCCAAATCTGTCAAGCTTATTAACTGGACATGGGAAGTTAAATGGCTACTTTTTCACAGATTGAATATAAAAAATAGTACGGTGTATGTTTGTGGAAATGCTGATCAAACAGTGGACCATATAATATAGGACTACCAAACTCGTGAAAGGAAGGGAATCTCTAATAAAGTCAGTAATTAAAAGTGGTGAAAAGGGGCCAATAGATAAAAGCAAATTAGGAAAATATTTTATTAAATCCTTAACAAGGTTGGCAAACAGTATACACATTGAAAAATTGCAACAATTTGGTATAATGTTAAAGAAAGAGAATGTTACAAATTAGCCTTACAATAAGATCATACCAGTAATTTTATATTAAATGTAATTAGAATTTTAAATTTAAACCTAAGTGTGTAGCATTACTGCATTTTCTGTAACTGAATGTGCTGTTAAATAAAGAGTTATTAAAAAAAATGCATGCACAAACACAACATTTTTCTCTCTTTATATTAGTATAGATAGGTTTTTCTAAGGGAAAACTGAATCGGACTTGAAAACTCATGTCACTTATGCGATTCAAATAATGAACATTTGACTTTCCATGCTAGCACTTTCAATGAATTATCATGGCTTTTATCACTGAACATATACTGAATTGCTGTCTGATTACTTAGTAGAGTAAAAAGCCTACCTGCAATGAGAATCTAGAGTCGCTATTTTACGCAAGAGCTTGGCAACAAAGAATGGTCCATCACCAATCCTACTATCTCCTTCTTCAGTAGTGCTACCTGATGATGGAGACTCATCAGGATTATAACTATCTGGTGTGCCTGATAAATGTGAGTGAAGTTTCAACAGAAGAGAGATGATACTTTCATTAACTTCTAGTGTATCTGGACTGCTGGTTGGCTGTAAAATTTCAAGAATAATGCTATTATGACACAAGGTACAAAAGTTTTGATAAATGACATTTCACATGCAAGCAAAGAAAAAGCATGATATATACACTATGGTCATATGTTTTCATAGTATATTTAGGTTAGTTCAGTTTGCAAAAGTTCTTTTTAGTTACTCACCATAACTTGCCTACGCTTCTTAAGCATTGACTTTCGAGTGCCTGATGTGGACGGAAGCACTTCAGATGAGTGCCTATTGCTTTGAATGGCAGGCATATAATGGTATCCTGCTGTATTGGGTGCTTGTGTTGATACTGCTACTGCAGGCGGACTAGCTGGTACAACCTCATTACCTGCCAATACAGCAAGATGTTGCTGTATGCTTGGCAGAGATGTCTGACTACTACCTGCACCTAAATGAAGGAAAAAACAAATATTTCCATTCCAACTTGTTTCCCTCCCTTTTCTTTGGGGGAGGGGGAGGGCTTTCTTAATTACTAGTAAATAGCAGCAGGAACAAAGCAACATATATACTAATGTTATAAAGAAGTTGTGTATGAGAGAGAGAGAGAGAGAGAGAGAGAGAGAGAGAGAGAGAGAGAGAGAGAGAGAGAGAGAGAGAGACCGACCTCCCATGCTCCTAACCTCAAAATGCTTAATTTGGTACTGCCTTCTTACTCTACAATTCTGCACATTGTTTTTTTTTTACACCTGTATATATACATTTTACTATCACTGATATATGCCTTTTTAAACATAAAAATGGACCATATAGAGCTGGGTTAAGCACTGGTTAAACAATAAAACATAAAGAAGTTTATAGAAGTTTACAGAATTAGAAATATCTAATCACTACAGAAGTTGAGCAGAGTTAGACTACAAGATGTGCACCCTACACCTGATGCCTTATTATTTGGGGAAACCTAGAAAATAAAATGTTTAAGTGTACTGATTTCCATGTAGCAAAATGTGAACCTTCAAAAATCAAAATTGAAAGTAAACTTTTATCATCAAAATTATGATCAAAAAGTTTGAAACCCAGCTTCAGTAACAGCATTAAACTTTTCAAACAATTTTCGGTAAAGAAACAATATTTTCAACACGAGTACAAAAAAAAAAAGATGTGTTGACTTTTCACTTAAATAATGCAGAAAGTTACACTACAGATGTTAAGTATCAATAGAAGGACTAAGATCTTATGAAAAACCAATCAGAAGTAAATGCAAAAACATTTTAGAGATAGCTTTAGGATATGCTGAGAACACAAGGTTGCATCTTAAAATCATAGATTTTTCAGGTGAAAGGATTAAAAGCTACATGAATGTGTTTACAAATTGTGATTTAGCCATTTTAGTCTCACTTACACGTATTTTGAATCAACATGTTTTGAGGATCTTCGTCCTCACTCTCAGCTGAATGCCAACTGATGTCTGAAGAGGCAGTCACTGCTGATGTGGTGATTGTGCTAGTATCTGGACTTCTGATGGTGAACTTGAAGATGCTGTCTGCTGGTGGTAATTCAAAGTTTATACCTTTTTAGAGTTTTTTGCTATGTGCATTTTCTCCTATACTGTCAAGTGTATGTTGCCTGTTTTAACATTCTGATATCCTGTACCATATTATGCTGGGTGGACCAAAACTTGTGTGGACTGTTGATTTGTAAAGGTAGAATAAGAATGAAAAATTCAATGCCATAGCCAATTGTGTTTAGTTTATTGTAAACCAATATTGAGTATGTTATCTCAAAATTAATTTGAAAATGACTCAGTTTACAGGAAAAATGTGAGACAGTTGAAGAACATAATGTTATGCCTGAAAGTTGCCATGGTAGCTCATTTGGTTAGAGCAGTGGCATGGTAAGCTTAAGATCGTGGTTTAAGTTCAGCTATGGCATTGAAATTTTCAGTCTGGTTCTACCTTTCTACCTACACACAAGTGTGGAAGAACAATTAGCATCTGCCCAACAGATACCTTAGAAAGTTACCAAATAAACTGTGAAGACTGCCCAAAGATGTACTTAGCTAAGACAAGTAGGAGCCTGCAAACTGGAATAAAAGAACACCCAAGGAACTGAAGTTAAAACAGAAAGACAAATCAGCAGCAGCTCACCAGTTTTTGTTCACCCAGCACAATATTTAGCAAGATATCAGAATGTCGTCATCATTTCTAATGCTCTCCATATGGTCTATGACCTTCAGGGGGATACCTCAATCCACCAAGTGATGACTGGACCAATTTTTGAATTAGAGGTACCCAGCGGGCAAAATCCATTGCCTCCGATGGTAGGGTTATGATGAGAATGACAGTGGAATGAGAGGACCTCAAGCTTTTACTGTGGACTCTAAACCACATTGGCCTTGGAGATACTTAACATGAGCAAGTCATAGGTGAAGGCATGGATAGGATTGACTTAAAATTGCCACCCCAGAGCCGGGAATCGAACCCTGGACCCTCAGAATGAGAGCCGGAAATGAAACCACTGAGCTACCCTGGTACTCTTAAAACAGGCTAAAACACCCACACAATTGACAGATGGGAGAAAATTAGTAAAAAGAATCAGACAAAGTTATGAACTTTAAAATACCACCAGCAGACATCAAGTTCATCACCAGAAGACCAGATAGCAGAAAAAGTCATTGCATGAGCAGTACTACTCTACATACATCAGTCAACATTCAGCTGACAATGGGGACAAAGGTTCTTGAAACACATCTGTTTAAAATACAAGTGAGATTAAAGTGTCTACATTGCAACTCATAAATACATTCATCTAGTACATATTATGAAAGTTTCACTGTATATAACGCTTCTACTATACATTATATGTATTAGTTTTTTAAGGGATTTATCTTAATGGTCAAAAAAATAAGGAATAGTGAGCTACAATTATGAAAGAGAGAAAAAAAGATATGATTGCACGAGACCCATTATCAGCAACATAGAGGTACCAACATACTACTTGGCTAAATGGTTAGTTGATAATTTAAATTCCATTGAAAGATTTGAGTCTTTAAACATTAAGAACACCTTTGATCTAGTTTATAAATTAACAAATGTAACCATTCATGCAAACGATATCCTAGTATCAGTTGATGTAAGTTATTTGTTTACTAGTATCCCAATTGAAAAGATACCAAAACTCAAACCTTTAGCTTTCGGAATGCGGTGTTTTGCCATAAAAAATTGAAGAATACATTTAACTTATAGATTTATGTATTACATAATACAGTTCCATGTTTAACAACAAGTTTTATCAACAACAATCAGGTCTGGCTATGGGCAACCCCATATCACTGCTGTTGGCTGATTTATACATGAGCAAATTAGAAGTACATATTACCAAAATAGCTGTGGAAACACTTTTGTTATTAACAGGGAGGAGACCTTTTAATTCCTTCTGATAATTGAAGACTTAAAGGAACCAACCTGAACAAAAACCTTGTGTCCAATCACCTTCCCGTGTTGCAGCTGTTAGTAATCACATAATCTTGTTATAAACAGAAAAGAGACTTTCTAATTCCTTTTGAAATTTGAAGGCTTAAAGGAAGCGATCTAGACAAAATCTTGTGGTGAACTAAAGGGAGGGGCTGCTCACCATTAAGCATTTGTCAGCTTGGTGAGTTACAGACCTGGACTGATATTCCTTTCCATATATCAGATCCTCTTTTTAACCTTTCCTATCCAGTCTTCCTCGACTCAACTTTGGTTTTCTTTGACCCCGATTGTATTACAGTATTCAAGGCCTAGGGGATAATTTCATTTTCTTTCCTGTCAATATCCCCCCCTCTCTCTCTCCTCAGGGTGATGTAACTGCCAAACATGGTGCCCATCTTTAATGGTTACCATATGTTTGAAACACTCCAGACATGATGATGTTTCCTTGAAAAGAGAGATGTTCCGGAAGTAAAATAGTCCCCCATTCGGATTTCCGGTTGGGGACCTCTTTTCAAGGAAAACAACATAATATTCATAATTCATCATAAATTTTGCAGTGGAATACAGAAGGACCATCACCAGGCCAAAAAACCTGAATAAAATTATATATGATAATATTGATATATTTTCAATTCAAGAAGCAAATCTAACATTACACAATCTAAAATATTTCCACCTTTCCAAGATTTTAGTGTCAACTTACTCCCCAAAAGGACAACAAATAAGCAGTGGTATTCTAGTTGGAATTATAAAAAATCTAACTTCATCTTTTCAAATCATTAAAGAAATAAACGGCATAGATAAAATAGAAATAATTAAACTGAATAATGGAAGAAAAAATCTCATTTAAAAATTTACTTTTATATAATCCTCCAAACAGCACTCCTAATCTTGAAAATATGATAATAAATTCAAATATAATAGTAATTGGAGATTTCAATGCCCATTCAAAACAATTGGGTTAAACAGTGCTGGAAAAATTTTAGATGATCTATTAAATTCAACAACTACAGAAGTAATTTACGATAAAGAAGGTCCACCAACTTTATCAACTATTCTGGTGCTGGTACCAATCCTGACCTAATGTTAGTGTCCTGTAATCCATATACACAAACCTCCAAACAAATCTTATAAGACCCTATTTCAGGTCACAGAACTGTAGTTGCCACTGTTCAACTTGAAAAGAAAAATTTGACTTCAGTAGATCATAAACCTAGATGGAACTTTAAAACAGCAAACTCGAAAGACTATAACTGAATTAGAAACCAAATCTGAAAAATGTTTAAATGAATCAACACAGCTAGATAAACATAAACAAAGATATATGCGGAACAATTTTAAAAACAGCAAAGAAATATATACCAAGAGGAATAATTAAAAACTACAAACCTTTTTGGAACCGAGAACTAGTAAAAATGAAAAAAGAAAGAGACCTAGCTAGAATCATAGCTCAAAAATCTAAAGGTCCAAAAGAAGTACAAAATTGGAGAAAACTGAGTGCCCAATTCAAAAAAAGAAATTAACAGTAGTAAAAGAAAACATTTTAATAATTTTACTACGAAAAATGGATTATATAAATGATGGCCAAAAAGCATACAGATTCCTACATAACATACAAAATAAGAGAGAGAAATCAAAAAGTACCTTTTATTTATAATAATAAAACAATTACACATGATAATGATAAAGCTAACGAATCCAACAAATACTATGCTAATATTTATAAATTATCTGCAAACACTAAAATAGAATAAAAACTACTGAAGAAAAATATCAAAGAGTACATGAAATCAAGAACTAAACTTAAAGATAATGTATTTAACCAAGAATTCAATATTAAAGAATTGAATATTGCAACAACCTAATATCAAAGTGCTCTCCAGGTCCCGACAATGTACATGCAGAATTCATCAAACTTATCTATAGATAAGAAGATAAAAAAGTTTGAAAGACAGAAATAGATCCAACAAACGACTACTGTACTCAGACAACAAAACCACAAGCATATAGGAAATTCACTTATCACCCTTGGACACATCATAAATTTCAAAGGATTTTCAAGAAATACATCACCACCCTGTCTCCACAGAATAACCACAATATACAGAAACTACTTTGCAACAGAACTAAGGATCCTATCCCCAACGATAAATCAGCTCGTATATATCAAATTGGTTGTAACGACTGTAACCTGGTATACATAGGAAGAACCAAAAGAAATCTTGAAATAAGACTTAAAGAGCATATGAGATGCATTTACCAAAAACTGCCACATAAATCAGCAGTAGCACATCATTTCTGGTCTTCAAACCATGATATCACTCCGAACATAAAACTCTTAAAACCGATCAACAGCAGCAATGAATTGAACATCTGGAAAAAATACATATCGTCAAACACAGGAATCACCTAATGAACTTCGAACTGCCGCCACCCAACAGCCTTTGGAGGTTCATCAGCCCAGCACCAGAGAACACCACTAGCCACACACATTTACCAGACAATGACCGGCAAAATCAGTTGAAGACATGCTGACGATGGGAGCAAACAGTCTCCCAAAACGCGTTCAAGTAAGAACATTTTAGTGATGTAGTGTAACAACCTTCAACTCTCTTTATTTTAAATTATGACACATCACTGTTACTAGCCTCTAAATTTTCAAAATTAGTCAATACATTGAAAAAGTTAACTGTTAGGGCATTGTTCAAACAGAAGGGAAGGAAAACGGATAGAGAAAATTATAGACTCATTACATTATGTTCCATTCTATCAAATTGAGGCTATATACTATTTAAGTTACAAGCATATTTAAAAAAAAAAATGTAACAATCCTGAAATGGCAATATGGTTTCCAAGAGCAGAAATCAACAAATGCAATTAATAAAGCAAATAGTTTTATAATAAATGTATTAAATGATAGACAAATGGTAATTGCAATATTTTTAGACTGTGTAATATAGATATCCTAATAAACAAACATGGGGTACAAGAGTTAGCATTCAAGTGGATTATCTCATACTTAAAATACAGAGATCAATGTGAGGAAGTAAACTACAAAAACAGAAATGCCATGGCAGAAAAAATAAAATAAAATTTTCAGAATGTTAGGCAAGGAATTCCACAAGGTTCAAAATTCTTTTTAGTATACATACATAACACTAGCAGACAGGTAACACTATGGGGGAATATTACAATAGCGGAAATAATATAAAAAAAACTATGAACTTCAAAAAAAGACAGTTACAATAATAGGGAAAGTGAATAGAAGATATACTTGCAGGAATAATTTTATAACTTAAAGTACAATTAATAATAATCTCACAGCTCTACAGTAGGATATATCAGTGAAGTGTTATTTAATCGTGTGAAGGATTAATAAAACAAAGTACAATACAATTATAATTTGTGTAAGCCTTATTCTTTAGCCGTACTACCCCTGCTATGAGATACATGTTTCTGCAAATTACTACTGACGCAGCCGAGGCATACATATATAATATTTAAATAAACATTTAAAAATACAAAGCTGATTTTTAAACATGGAGGCTAAGGCCACCGGAAAAGTGAACGTGGGGTGAAGGCCACCGGAAAGTTTGTATCATACATAGGGCTACAATAATTCTTCAATTTTTGCTTCAGGAATCAGGATTGAAGAAAGAAAAGTGGGAGGGAGGATGAATAACAGAAATAGAAAGTTAAGATTCTCACAATAGGATAACTTTCCCAGAATTTTACCAACAGCCCTCTGCAGACCACCTGTCACAGATATATTTATCCACAACAATCACTGGCAAGCCTTTGATTTTACAACAATGGAAATTTAGCTTTCTAAGTCAGGTGCCTTGGCTGACGCAACAAAGACACAGATGCAGAGCAGCTTTGTGGAATTTGAACAAACCTTCATAGCAATTATGATTCTTCTAAAACAAATCATTCGCTAAACTGTCTTCGCAGGGTGTGTATGACCCTTGCAAGTGGTAAATGTCTGTATTATTCTGTTTTCTGTGTGTTAATGTTCTTCTAATATGCCTCCAATTAAAAGTTCCAGAAGTGTACTCCTTGCACAGTGGATAAAAGGAAAGAATTTTATTAGATCAGATGGGGATGTTGTATTCTGTGAGTGTTGTATTAAAGAGATTAGCTATTCTTTGTCCGAAAATTTTCTATGGCATTTGTTCTTCGTAAAACATCACAAAATTTATTTTAAATAATTAATTAAATAAGAATGTCAATTTGTTTTAAAAAATCATATTCATATAACTGGAAGAGCTTTTATAATTTCAGATAAAATGTACTAAAACAGCATGTCGTATCTGCGTCACATATTGCAAGAATGTTGAAAATAAAAATGATCTGCAATACACCAAATCCAGTCATTTATTATTGCTACCGCAAAATAATTTTTATATGGATTTGTGCAATGCTTTGTAGGAGCAAATATACCACTTGAGAAACTCAGAAAACCAACTCTTGAAGGTTTTTTTGGAGAAGTACACATCAAAAGATGTCCCTGATCCCTACACATTGAGGAAAATTTATGTTCCAAAATCTTATAATCAGGTAGGCCTACGTAATGCATTTGCCAAAATATATGAAAACTATTTTCACCATGTAAAAATACTTGTTTTGCTAACCAGGTATTGGATAAAATTCACGATAACTTGGGAACTTCAAACATATGGCATCTGTAGGTGAAACAACTGATCCTATGAAATGCTATGTTGCTAACCTAATTGTAAGAAAATTAACTGAGGATGGGCCTGATCAACCCCATCTAGTGCGCTGTAAAGCCCTGCAAAAAGCAAATAACTCCACAATTCCTAATTTCTTTGATTATGGATTGGTAAGCTTTAATCAGATTTTGTAATTGAATAACATTTTTAAATACTTATTTTATTCTCATTTAAGATCCTATTTTCATAAATCATTTTCTAGAAAATGGTTCCTGTATTTTAGGTATTCTATAGCCAAATAATCTAAATAAAAGCCGAGCTCTTTTGCTGTTAAGTGATGCTGCTCCCTACATACTGAAGGAGAAAGCAATTAACATATTATACCAAAATGTAAAACACATTACATGTCTTGCTCATGGGCTCCATTGTGTTGCAGAAGCAATATGCTCTAATTATGACAATGTCAATCATTTGATATCCTCAACTAAAAAGGTATGTGTAAAATTTAGGTTTATATCAGTTTTAATGGTCCCAAAGCTGTAAAAATAAATTAAGTCATTTTGATATTTTGTTTTATATGGGTGTTTTCAGAAGTCCCTGTAGGCGTAGCTGCTTACAAAGAGAGCCTACCTAGAGTTACTGTTACCCCCTTAATAGATGAAGTACTTGTTTGGAAGCTGCAATGTTTTACTCTGACAATTCTGATGCCATTAAATCAGTATGAAATAAAATTGATACGCAGTTAATTGCAAAAAAATGATTACTTCGATATTTAATTCTATAGTAAATACTTCTTTTATTTTAGGTAGTAAACAGTTTTTTGCCAGATGATGTCATATGCATCAGAGATGCACAAGCAGAATTTGAATGCAAAAATGTACAGCAGGATTTAATTTGCATTATGACAAACTTCTCCAAATTGCCCTCTACAATAACAAAATTAAAAACCACATGTCTGTCACTAGTAGACTCAATGTAAATTGTCAAGGAATTCTGTAGATTCCTCAGGCATGCCCAAGGGAAAGTGGAAATAGATGCAAAGAACAAACTGGACAGTGTCATTAACAGGAATCCAGACTATGGATTTTTTATTCAGTGAAGAAGGTATTTTATGGCAAAAGCATTAATAAAGAACTTGACATGACACTGTCACGAATATGTTTGTTCAAATTTGCACCCCTAACTTCTTGTGATGTAGAGAGGTCATTTTCTGTCTAAAAAGATATTTTGACTGATAAGCTCAGGAACCTTACAGAAAAAAATTGTTTGTTAGTTGTTAACTGTGCAAAAAGAGAAGTGAATTAATGAATTGGGATCAAAACTGATAATGCATATTTTAATGTATTTTTCACTTGATTGTGCCTGTATTCTAGTTTGATAGTGTACGAATGCATGCATATTTTAGGATTTTATAGTGCATGGAATCCTCGTCTTTACTTAAGACTTATCCTTATATCAAATCATAGGCTGTAAAGGAAACCTCTTCATTCGCTATGAATATTATATAATCTAAGAACTCAAATGATTTAATGCTATAGTTCTGCTTCAGAAACCATTTTCTTTTCAGATTCTTCAAACAAGAACATTGAAAAAATTTATATTTTTAATTAATTTTCTATTATTATTATTATTATTATTATTATTATTATTATTATTATAATAATAATACTTTTTCTACTTGCATAGCATTATCTGATGCAGTAATTTGTATCACAAATTATTTAAATGTAAAGAGTGATTATAGTATGAATATGCATTATTATGTGACATTGATTTGAGATGTTTGTTGATTGTAATTATTGTTGGGAAGCAAGTTTATACTGCCTTACTGAAACTGACAATAATAGCGTGCAATAATGCAGCGAGGGGGTGAGCTGTTTATCATTATTGGAAACGAGGAAGTTACGTAATATTGGCGCGTTTTTCTTTTAGAATCTTCTGGAACATTTCCCTAGAGCATATGTATTCATAATTTTTATTGGATATAAAAATAGACGCTAATGTTGGCGCGTTTTATTAGCCAATTGCAGCTCAGTTATAATCTTTAGGCATATCGGTGTGTAGGTGTATAAAAGAGTAGGTTAGAGGTAAAGTCCGTCAGTTCATCAAAAATTCTTTGTACACTACACGTTGCATTCCCGTCAGTTCGTCGAAAGTATTTGTACGGCACACTTCGGATATCAATTTGCAGGTTACGCGTAACAGAGTTATGAAATCTCAAGTGTTATAAAGTTAATTATACAAAAAGTTGAAGTACGCGAATTAAGAATTATCAGTAATGAAGTTATTATAACAGTTTCAGTTTGGCGAGTGTAAAGATCAATATGTAAATGTGATAGTGACTGTGTTTCGACAATAAAAGTGTATAATAAATTTCTTCATCAGTGTTATTTTTGGATAAAAGATTCCTTTCCGTTTACACAACCTGTATAAAGAGAAGTGCTCGACCCAAGAAAAGATAATAGCTAGCCGGAGGACAGTAAACAAAAAAAAATTAAATCAAATAACAGTCGCATTCTTTCAAACAAACACTAATACTACCGCAAATTGCTAACACCAGATGGAGCTAACAAACCTAACAAATGAATCACGTCACAAGATGGCTTCAACGCGTGAAGTAAAAACAAATACACAAACACTATAAGTAATTCCACCCCATATCACATGTATAAATTAATTTATAAGGTTGTGTGAAATAATTTTAATTCGTTAAATAAATCTCAGTTTTTAGGTCATGGTTTTGTAATTATTATGTCATTTTTTCAACCCAATTATCCGATAACCAGGGTTACATTTTTTTTTAATAAGCATAATAGGGATGGGCAGAAAATAACGTAATGGTTACATTGTAACAGTTACCTTAATGTAACTATTACCACAGTAACGAATACAAAATAACTAGTTACCCAATAATGGTTACCAAAGTAATGAAGAAACTAGTTATCACGCTAATGGTTCCCTGCCTGATATAATTTGCTGCATGTGCGCAGGATTGGTATCACTTATTGGGAACTAGTTACCTCAAAAGGTCATTTCTTTGTTTGCAACTTGAGACTTCCTTACACAGAGTTACAAGTATATACCTATTTGTTTGTTACAGTGCATTGCTTATTGCTTCGAATATAGATGACAGGTCAGTCAGCACTCTGGCAACAAAGCCTGCATGCATTACATTAAGGTAGTTATTCATATACAATTATAGGTGCACCCGTTTTTATACATCGCAGGTACATGGTATGAATAAACTGTAAATTAACTGCTGTTAAATAATATGCACGGGCTGCTAAGCTCAAACTATGGTACATACATTTTAGGAGGACGAATATTACTAATTAATAAAGGTTTGTTAAATTTAATGCCAAGTATAGTATTATGGTGATTTTTATTGTACTTTTTGTACATTAAATATGATTTCATTTTATTTCTTTTCTGAAGGGAGCTTAATTCCAACAGCAGTGAATCAAGATCCAGAGTTGCACAATTTAGCATCTACCAATTTTAGCAGATTGCTTAAAGAAACGTGAAATTTCTCCAATTTCAAATTCAAGAAGCACGTGTGAAGGTGAGTGATTATGCCTTTAACCTTGCAATGGCAACACTGAAAGGCCGACAGATACACAACAGGGTTAAAGTACTTCCCAAATCAAGCCTCGAAGTTGAAAAACCTGCCTGTTTACCAAACACACTATTATTGCAAGTTGAATATTCTTTATTAACATTGTACAACTGTATGCTTCTGGCCTTGATTTACATGAATGTAATGATTTTTCTTTCTCTACGATGTACATAGTAGGTAGAGAAGGTTCCACCAAAAAGTTCGATTACGAGATTTCACCAGAAATAGATGTGTTGAAGCCCCTAAATCCAAATAAAGCATTTTTAGAAAAAGTGCGTGCGTGATAACCATGAAAACAAATAACTTAATCGTTACTGGTAACCATTACACATAACCGTTAACACCCAGTAACTACGGCAGTTATAACTGTTACTCGAAAATAACCATTTGTCACACTCCTCCTAAAGCATACTTGCCTTCTATACCTCTATTTAAGGAGGAGGGAGGGAGGAATGCCTCAGAACTGTTGCTTTTAATGTTCTGCATGTTGGCATTTGTGCAACTTGATTTTGATAAATCATAGGCCAATGATTGCAAAATAATTTCCAAAAATTAGTAAAAAGGGTGCAACTAACAAGCTGAATTAAGGGGAGATGGATGTTATGGCCCATGAAAACATACTGACCAAAGCAAATGCTCAAATTTTTTTCTAATTATCACAGACATATGACTTTTGTTTGATGTATATAGATACCTTTTGCTTTAGTATGATTACAAAATGTATTTCATGCACTCAATGATTTTCTATTTAATATTTTTTTAATTTTAAAAATAAGTTTCATCAATTCACTAAGTGCACCTTGTTGATTACCTATTGCACTGATATTAATGAAATTTCAACCACTTATTGTACACAGACCTGGAATATTATTCATGCAATATCTTTAAAATACCTTCATTTTTGTGAGAATTCAGGTTGGAAGATTTTACTAATTTTTTACAGTTAAAAACCAACGTGAAAACATTAATTTATATAATGTTTATGCATGTATTCTATGCCAGCTTCAATTGGCTTTTGGTATCTGACCATGTCAATCCCTTTGGACACAAACCATGGTTAGGATTGTCATCATTAGAATACTTGTGAAAAAAGGTAGTCCATATGGCTTTTTTCATGTTGATAAGGCTTTTGACATTATCACGAATTGCCATTATAAAATAGTTTTGTAACATGCCAATTTCTGCATTTGTTAGGTGACTTCTACCATTTATGATTTTTCCATCTGAAAGCTTCTCGCCTTTTAACTTTTTACATTTTTCTCTCAGAAGTCTTCTCATCCACTTTTGGAAATGTTAAATGTACTCTAACTTTTCAATACATATATCATCCCCATAGGATTTTTCCTTGGAGACAGCATTAAAACTTTTAGTGCCTCCATCTCCTAGGCTTTTTACATATCGTAAATGCTGGCTTGAACAGAACACTTGTAAAGTTCAATAGCTCCTTGTACTTCCATTCCCCAACAAATCCATCAAACTTTTTTTCACATTTGTGTTCACCACCTCTAAGGCAACCAGAGCAGTATTACTATATGATACCACATCAAGGACCTTCCCTGATGTCATTGAAGTGGCAATAACAATTACATGAAGAGAAGAAAACCCTCTCTTTTGCCAGGACCCATCTTCTGGGTCCTTCTGCAACCTCCTGTTTACCTTTTAGTATAACTGCATTACACCTTTCAAAACTTGGCAGATGATGGAGGAAGATTCATGACTGCACAGAATATACGTGCTCCCAGTTCACCTTTACCAATTTAGTGCATGGCATGACAAACCTGATATTTACATTGGAAACTCTCGATGTCACTGTAGAAGTATCATATTTACAAAATTCACACACTGACCTAATCCTGGTACTTAGATCCCTTCTGCTACCTATTTCTTCAATCATATTCACACTATTTACAGATTTGCACAAAGGGCAAACAACACTTTTCTTTATACACTCTGGAAGTACAGATAAATCAATTACAGTGTTATTTCCTGTACATTTTGTGACAGGAATGTCACTATTTTCTGTCACTGGATAAATAAGACTTCCTCTTGGATGCACTTTGAGGTGTAGAGTTGTCATTGTTTTGGAGGCTAGGTTTGTTATGTGGTGGTGTAATTACATAACTGAAGTTATTTTTGCCACTCTTACTGTGCTGGTTACCTCTGAATTTGTGTTTATTGAAAGTCTTTATTCTTCCCATTGCTTCACTTGGCTAATGGCACTCACCAAATTCACAAAATCAACAAAGGAAAAACAACTTGAACACTTCACAACCTTTTGAAGCTCTTGTTGGTGCTATAAAACATTATGTCTTCCTTTGTTCAGGCTAGCAATAATGCAGAGTTAAGCAGGGTAGCCAAAGGTGAAATTCCAAAGATATGAAGCCATCTGGAAGAGGGAAATTCATATTTGTTGGGTGACAGCTGGAGTGGACGGGGCAGACTGAGTGCACAAGCTTTTGGATTATGTGCTCTCCCGTACTTAATATCATTGCAATATACAAAATACATATATCAAGTCGTTCAGGAAACTATGCTCTTTATTTTGAAGCAAAGAAACACAAATGCATTTTTTGACCTTCATAATGTCCATCTCCCCCTAAAATGCCATGATTAATTTCCAAAATAAACACATGCAAAATAAATGAAGCTAGCTTTACCAATTCCAGCATATGCAATTCAATATCTAATGTACCAGTTATAATGTTAGTATATCATACTTAGAGCAATTGAGGATAACACTATACCAGCACTACTGGCACTGCTAGTGCTGCTTGTTGACCCCACAGGAACCACCTCATTGCCAGCCAGCACAGCCAAATGTTGCGAGGTTGCTGGGAGAGCTGCTTGACTCTGAGTAGGACCTGCAAGCAAAATTAATCACACAAATATATTTTAAAAATCCGTTTATAACAATCACAGGACTTTCTTTTCCTATTATCATTTATTTTAATACCTATTATACAAGCTATTTTGTTATATACTCCTGTTAATAATGATAAATATTTGCAAGAAAGGTTTTGATGCACATTTTCTTGCAGGTAGCACACTGGAAGCTGAAATGACAGTAATTGTTTAAAAGCCACAATTGCTAGAATGAAAAAGCCGCTCCACAATACTGCAGGAAGTTTAAACTATTTATGCAATATTTGCAAGGTTAAAATATTTGGAACTGGGAGAGAGGATTTAAGCATCTCATTGTTTAATGTTCTCAACATCTCTTTTCTTAACCCTTTCACCACTAAAAATATTATACTGATTGCAAAGGATTGTGTCCTTAGCACTGATACGCTGAATGTGAGAACTGTGACCCCATTGCTATTAACAGATATATATATATATATATATATATGGACCATATTTTGTAGTGAAATAAAATGGCATCTACACTAGATCCAGCCCAAGAGTGTGTCCTGGTGTAAACAAATGCAGTGACTTCGCTGCATCACATCTTTCAAGCGAGTAAATATAGTTTGTTACTCACTTTATGTACTTCAAATAATAAAAGCAGTGAATAAGCATAGTGTTTTAATAACTGTTTCACTATCATGGCCATACAGTCATCAGTAATCTTACATTTTTACTGGAGCGAAGCAGCAGTCATACTAATGCAATAATGTTTATGTCACAATCATGGATACATGCACAGCAGGTCAGAGCAGTGTAATTAAACAGAGAAGTGGCAAGCCCTTGAAAGTGGCCAAAAAAAAAGTTTTGAATGTTTGAGCTTGAGCAAACTTTTTGTTTGAGCATTATTGTTAAGGATGTCATATTAACATCAGAAGTAACTAGTATGTCCATGAATGCTGTTCCAATGCAACGAAGGAAATGAAGGAGACAGGAAATGCGAAAACCCCCAAAACAAAAAGGAACTGACATGCAGTACTTAAGTTAAAGGGACAATTTTGTGAAAAAAAAAAAAAAAAAAAAGCCATATGCTTCAAGGTGTATAGCTTTTTCTTAAACATTGAGCTTCCTACCATAGATAAGGTGATTTTTGCAGTAAATAGTAATAAAATATATTTCATGAAATTTCTTAATTCATTCTTGAATTAGTACATTTAGTAGAGGTAATGATGGCAGTTTCTTGAGAGCTCCTCCAAGTAAACAGTTGGGGGGGAGAGGAAGCTCCTGTGTGTTTATAAGATGTCAAGCTCGTACACACTATATACATTATGTGCAGACTCATTCTCAGGCTGGAAAGTTTATAGTGGAAAAGAAAGAGTTTTTTTTCTTCTTCTTTCTTTCTTTTCTTTTTTTTAATTCTTATATGATGATTTTAAGGTGAGTGTTGTAGAGACTCTTTTCTTGTATCTCAGGGTCATGTTAATAGGTAGATATCTGGGAGTCTGCTACTGCTAAGATATGGTTGAAATAATACATTCCAGCTTTTGCAGTAAAAACTTGTCGAATTTATTTATTTGCTGGTTTACAAACTAATTCCCTTCCAATCAATTATACGTACACACAGCACATAATATCCATAAATAAAACAAAACTTTTACATCAGCCATTAATGGCTGCACCAGCTACCTACTATGGCTTGGCATCACACCCTACACTCTCACACAGACAACTGCTAACAAAGCTTGGCTTCACTTTTCAAACTTAGTGTCTTTTTTATTGCTTACCACCCTCTAGGCAGTAATTGCTCTGTTTGCCTAAATTTTCGATAGGTTCCCATAGTCACCTCCCTTTCACACACCTACATATTTGCTCTCTTAGGGTCAACAATGATCACTTCCATGGCCTTATATAACTCCTTCTAACTGTGTTTTTATTATTTAATTTAATCTTTTCCTGTCCTATACTCTTTTCCTTTCATGTTCCAAATTTACAGTAATTTAATTTAATTCTCTCCATTACAATTTTAGGCTATGTTACTATGAAATTAATTCCACAACATACATATTCCAACAATAATATCTATCACATGAAATTAAAATAAAAATTACAATAACAATAAATATGAACACATTTTAAGATTCCAATTAACATATAAATATTTGCATGTTCATAAGCAAGCCTGTGAGGTTATGTAGCTTTGAATTCCGCTTCAGGGTTTTGATTGTTTCACAGTTATTACAGCTTGTGTAAATTGTCGTGACACTCCATATGCACAAGAGAGGAGAAATGAGGAGTAGTGATGAGAGTGGTGGGGAGCAAGTGATATCAGAACTCCGAGGCAGCCACATATACAACGCATTGTAAAAAAATGTGTAAGGTTACCTTGCATTTGAGCTCGCAGCAGTTGGAACACTGATCCCCATCTCTCTTATTATGCAAGTGGACTGGTCAGTGCTATTACGCATATGTGCTTCAGGAATGGGAGACTATCACGACGATCTACACAAACTGTAATTTTCATCTTGCAATATTTGCACTATAAAATGTACAAAACACTCTAAATAATACACTGTGATTTTAGTGGCTTCACTTTTAAATTGTGAATACAAAGCAATTTATTGAAGATTTTCACATCAAATATTATTACAACTCAAGGAAGAATCCATAATTTATCACATTGATACAAATTTCACACTAAGTGTCGTAAGTCATATTCATGAGAATATTTTAATTTTCCGGCCAAAGACTTGATTGCTGAACTTTCATAGTTTTGAGTATGCCAGAAGTTTTCTTTCACTATAGATCCTCATAAGATACCATTCGACCTGATATGATTCTACCCAAGCCAATTTCTTAATGTAGTCTTCCAAAAAAAGAAAGTGTGTAACCTCCTTTGCTTGTATCTGGAACTTGGCATATTCACCTAGGTAAGTTTTGCTGCTGTTCTTTACTGATACCTGCTAATTTCTGCTATCTCCTTTTAGTATTTATATTAACTAAACATTCAACAAATTAAAATGTGCAAAAAATGCATCTTTTCCTATGCTTTTAGAAATATTTTATTTTTATTTAGCATATTTTTATTGCAATTCTTACACTTTACCACTCTCATAAAATTAAATATTTATAGTGAATTATGTTGATATGCATGAACAATACTGTTATGAAGAATTCTGTAATTACTATTGTTGCCAAAAATAATATTCCTACAAATAAATAGTTCAGAGTGCTCTCTCTTCTTTCATGGTCATTCAGCTACAGTTAAGTTGATTTCTTTCCTTAGGATAACATCTGCATGCTTTGCTTCCTTTTCATTTTAATATAAAATATTAATGATTTCTTTTCTTCTATTCCCTACATAGATTTTGTATTTCAATACCTGACTGCTGACATAGCTGCTTTTCCCTTTTCCCCAAGGCTATATTATCGCAATGGACAAAAATTTAAATGATTCACTTGTAATATAGTATCAAACAAGTTGTGTATTCTGTGCAATATTAGTTCTTAAAAGTACAATTAATGAGGTTCATTGGCAGTTATTCCTAACAGTGCTATAATATTTAAAATATTTAATGTACATAATATTGCTGTTTAGTTACATTTTTGCCTTGGTGCATTATCCAAAGATGCCAAACAGTTTGTTTTTATTACATACTACACTCTACATAACTATATGTTACTGATGTCATTCCTGTAACACAGCCATAACCAACCCACTTGCCGTAGTGCATGTGCTTGAATATGGCACTGTGTTGACTCAGTGCATGCTGTGCAGTGGAAGTGATCGGTTCGTCCTCCGAGCAGTGGTGATCAGTATAGATGCATGCGGCATCCATTATTGCAAGGTTTGGTTCGACCTATGTACGTGAAGCCTTATTTTCAGCTATGAAGTGTAATAAAGGCCTCAGAGAGTCAACATCAGTGATCATAACTTAAGGTATGCATTAAGGGTTCAGAGTTGTATTTCATTGTCTCCAAATGTGAATATTTTGAGAACCAAAAGATGTCAGAAAGCAAGAGGTCTACTGAGAAGAACTGAATGTATCAAATTCTTACTTGGAACATGTAATCACTACACAGTTTATATTTGTTTAATTTGAAGTCCTCTTTGTAATATTATCACTGTATAGCATGTTTTATTTGGTTATTTTGTATTTGTGCAACTTTTTCAGAATCAAAATTGTGCCAATCTCCATTAACAAAGTACTATTTCACTCTCATAATAAAAGATATTGTATATGTATGCTATCATTTGGTTGTATAAGACTAAAGCCCATAATTGATTTGTATTGGGTTGTTTTATCTATAATTTAAACCAAGCACAAGAGGATCATTAAATCATATATAACACAGTTTGTGACTAATTCCTTCTCTACTATCCCATCCTTAACATTTTATTGGTAACGCAACTACAGATTACTGGATGCCACTGTGTCAAGTAGTGACTAACTTATAGGCATATATCTTGCCGGCAAAGACCAGTGACCTTCAGCACCATGCACACACTACAGATACGGCTTGCTTGTGAGTTGATTGTTCCTGCTGTAACATCTGTTTCAGCATTATTTAATGTATTTTGTCCTCTTCAACAGTTGTGTTGCCATCTCACTAATTGGCATATGGCCACATGCGTAATGTAAGTCAAAATTACCACTCCAAATCATTAAATGATTACAAACTATTTACTTACTATCAGGAGAGGCTACCACAACCATTTCTTGTGGAACAGAGAGGGCCAAATAATTTTCTCCGCCACTTTCACCACTTGTATTTACACTAAATGCTGCTACTGAAGTTGAACCCTCCAACATCAACATGGGTGAATTGCCGGAAGCTCCAGCACCAACTCCAGACAACTCAGAAACATCGCCTTCCATTTCTGCTGATTCCCATTCTATATCACCTGAAGTTACAGAAATATTTACAGTGTCAAGCTTATGTTACTCCTACTAAAGATAAAAGTACAGATAAAATCATTTAATACCACTACATCCTGTTATGGCTACCAATGCTACAAGGGCGATACTGAAAATTTTTAGGAATGCCATGTTTCCAAAAATAAACAAAATTTGTTTATATTTGACAGTTACTTCCTAATGTTTTGCGAGTTGATTGCCATGTAGTTAATTCGATTTGTTAACTATCATCATTTAAAGATTTTCTGTTCACCCGAAAATGAATTTGACTAGAGAACATTTCCAGGCTAAGATTTTTTATGATTTTAAATCATCATTAATGCCTAAGGAATGTCAAGATCAGCTTAGAAATGCATTTGGCAAAGAAGCCCCATCTAAGGCAACAATTTATAATTGGTACAGCAAATTAAAAAAAGATAGTTTTTGTTTTTAGTGTTGAATTTCATGAACGACGTCAAAAAACTGCTGTTACTGATGAAAATGTTGCAACTGTTCAAGCAATGCTTGAAGAAGATTGACAGACATCTTATGAATTTATTCGGGTGACACTGGGCATTGGGGAGTCAAATCCAAAACATTTTATATCAACAGCTGGACGTGAGAAAAATTTGTTGTCTATGGATTCCACATAAATTGACTCCTGATCAAAAACAACAACTCACTGATTCATGCAGAAAAACTCTGGAAAAATTCCAAGGAGCACTTCAAATTTGGTTTGGAATATTGTTAGTGGTGATAAATCTTGGATTTATTGTTATGATCCTGAAAAGAAAAGTCAATTAGCTAATGTGTCTTTCAACAGAACCTAAGGTTACAAAAGTCGGACGAATTCGCAGTGCTGGTAAGAAAATGGCTAGCTTTTTTTTTTCTTCTTTCTTTTCTAAAATGAGCCATATTGTTACTACAGCATTAGAAGATAAAACACTGTTACTGCCAATTGGTACACAAAAGTCTGTTTACAGTAAATTTTTTAAAAACACCCAAAATCATGACAATGCAGTATCACATACAACAAAACTAACAACTGAGTATCTGGATGCCCTAAAGGTGAGCACCATGGACACTTCACCATAAGGTCTGACCTAGCACCTTGTGATTTCTTTTTGTTTCCAAAAATTAAAGATAAAATGCATGGAAGCATTTTTTCATCATCAAAAGAAGAAGTGGAATATTATAAAAACCTAATCTCTCAAGTGCTTCAGGAAGAGTGACATCATTACTTTAAGGATTGGTTTCATAGAATGCAAACGTGTATTGATGTTAAAAGGGAATATTTTGAAAAAGCTATAAAATCATTTAAATTTTTTAAAACTAATCCTTGTTTGATTTTCTAAAAATTTTCAGTGCCACCCTTGTATTACCAGAATTTGAAACTATGATGCATCCTTTACTTATATCATAAATATCATAGTGACTTTGTAAACTTGGAGTTCTTGGCAAATTCCTAACAAATAAAGCACTTTAAGATAACGTAAAGATATTGTTAGGAAAGTCTTTTTAAGTTGTGCACTAAGCGAGCTCTTTTAAAAAAGTATAAATCTCTACTGTGATTTCACATTCTTAAGCATTTACGGAGAGGTGCAAGTCACTATATATTCTATTTGCTAATTTACTGGTAGTATCTTCAAATAACACATTTCCTTCTCTAAAAGCTGCACTTACAAAATCAATAGTTACAAATTCTGCAAAACCCAAACATCTGAGACAGACATTAAGGGGTTAAATAAAGAAAAATATTTGCAAAGTAAAGAAGGGAGGGGAATATTTCAAGATGGAGTGATTGTTGAGAAGTAGTTGAAGATTATTAATAATTTTATAATTTATGTTAAAATATTAATTTGGAAAGAAAATTATTAGAGTTACTGGTTTATTAAGAGAAATGTTTTTATATAGTTAGGACGTTAAAAACGTCAGGAATATCAAATTCAAAGAAAAATGTTAAGCATTTGTGGAATCCATAGCCAATATTAATATAAATCATAGTTGTGGAAAATTTCTTATTGGTTAAAAACTGCCTGTAGAAATCCTTCACAATACTTATTGACTGAGTTATCATGGCAATGCCAGAAAAACTATATATAGACCTGCCATGGATAGGGGAGGTATTGTGGCACCTCTTTGCTCCAGGCCACATCTCTGTGCAAGTTATATTTGCGACCACAGACAGTGATTTATTCATACAAATTCAGAAGGGCCACAGTGGTGAAAAACCTTATGAAATAGTGCAAAATGTACTATTAGTGTTGAAAAAGTGATTATTTTTGTGTTGTTCCAAAAAATAAGAATAAATTCAGAAAGTTTCCAGTGCATGCACTTTATTTAAAATTTCCTTTCCTGTACTGTGACCTGAGATAAAGTAGAGATCTCATATTCACACATTTCAGAATACACCGCGTAACACAAGATTTGACACAGAAATGGTAGACGCATATCAAGAGTGATACATCGCAGAGATATATCGAGGATTCGAGAGAACTTTGAGTCAAGTGAGTACCCTAAGTTAAAGTGTACTGCCAGTCACACAACCGCATCATTTGGCTCCCTAACTGTGGGACAACAGCAGCAGCAGCAGCAGCAGCAAAGACCCATAAACTCTACATATTTTTTGGAGTATGAATTTGATTTGCTTTAAAGTTGATATGCAGAGTTAATACTAGGGACTAAAAATGTCACTTCAGATAAATACAATATTTGGTTTGACTATAAGTGACACTATTTTCTTACCTTTCACATTACTGACATGATGAGGAAAGGGAGAGAGAATCTCTACAGTTAATACAATAACATGAGCAAAACTTTGAAACATGCTAATCAAAATAACAAAAAGGCAGAGGTTTTTCATTCTCAACTAATTCAAATGTGCATGAACTGCAGCAGAATGCTGAAGCTTGTGCTATCTAAGAATGATTAATAAGAATAAAACTATGCCATATTCAGACATAAAGGGTAGTTATATTATATTTGAACCCACTCGCAGCCTCTCTCTACTGCGCGAGACAGCCGGCAGTCACCAGGGAAATTACGCCGGCAGAGGCGGACTAAAATCCTTACCTTATAATAGATGCTGGAAATGCTGACCATCTACTCTCAAACAGGCAGCATATCTCGTGTAAATATTAATTTTGCATAGCTTGATAGAAGAAGAGAAATCGTATGGTTGGTTCCAGCAAAATTCTGCAACAGCACATACGGCTGCCAAATCATTACATGCAATAAGAGAGGTGTTTGATGAAGAATAATTAATGTTGATTTGTGGCTCCCTCGCTCTCCTGACCTAATGAGTTGTGATTTTTATTTTTGGGGTTCCTTAAAAGTGTATCGTTTCAATGCTCGCACACTACAGAAACTTAGAGAGAAACCATTGTGCAAGAAATCACAAGAATTCCTGCTGATGAGCTTCGGAGAGTGAATGAGAATATTTACGAGATATGCTGCCTGTTTGAGAGCAGAAGGTCAATATTTCCAGCATCTATTATAAGGTAAGGATTTTAGTCTGCCTCTACCAGCGTAATTTCCCCGGTGACTGCCAGCTGTCTCGCGCAGTAGAGAGAGGCCGCGAGTGGGTTTGAATATAATTTAACTACCCTATATTTACTACCCTTAAAAGTGTTGTCCTGAAGAAGGATAAGTAAGTCATAGACTTTCCTCCAATAAATTTCTGATTACTGAAGGCTGCCAAAAGAAAGCTGAAGTATGCTTAAGATGTTGATACAATATTCTGTTGGGTCATCTAGCAAGCCCTTAAGCAAGTGACTTTCCTTTTTTTAAAAAAGATTACCTATATGGAATATTCCACAAAAGTAAGGGGTAGAATATGTATTTGCTATTTCCAATTATAGTTCAATTAAAGTTTTGACTCTTTTCTTTAAAGGAAAGCATGCACTGGAATAGGTTGTTTCACTACATCATCTTTATTCATTCTCTTTCTAAGAAGAGTAGGAATTGCAACTTACTATCAGAGCTGTCAAAAACAACAGCTGGTTCAGGCTCAACTTTTATCACATTAATCACAGTGCGTAAATTGCTTGACAGCCAATCTGACTTATACCATGAGCTTAAGTCCTTATCCTTGATTTCCTTCTGTTCCTGTCGGGAAGCTTGGCACACCTTAGAAAGAAAGTAGTAGCATTAATCTTCAAATAGTAATACAGTACATTTACATAATGCAAGGAAACAAGTTTCCATGTTCAAAGAAGGAGTATTGGGCTATTTTCTATAACTCCAACAAAGTAAAAATATAAACCATGCATTTTTAAAAAATCTAGCACTACTATAACAAGAACTCTCCCATACCAACCTCCAGGTTGTATGTATAGCAAAGCCTCTAAAAACATTGTCAGAACTACATTATGTTCTGCTGCTCCTTCATTCAACTTCTAATCCACTCATCTCTTATTTTTTCCAGAAAATCCCCTTTCTCATTAACGTTCCCTACCTGTCTGTCAACATTTTAACTGCTACTGCATCTTGTAATTTATCCCATTTTCCATCCCAAACACCATCTCTCCACATTTTTACCATTTCACACTCTATTAAACAACGGAAAAAGCCATCCGATTTCCCACAAATACATCTCTCCACAAAGTTTAAGCTCAAAAGGATGAACACTGCAGGAAGCAGTTAACACTAAAAAAATGTATTATTTCATATGTTGAATCGTAAAATATAACAGTCACTTAACCTAACTTTTGATGAGCTACTTTGTTTTTGTAATATTAAATTATAGATTTGCATGGCAGTATTAGAGTTGCCAGTCACTTAACCTAACTTTTGATGAGCTACTTTGTTTTTGTAATATTAAATTATAGATTTGCATGGCAGTATTAGAGTTGCCATTATTTGTTTAATTACGTATCGTTCTACATCATGCAGAACTTTGCTTCTGCTAGACATTATTCTAACATCTAATCCTCTGTGATTCGTTGTGCATGTGCGTGTGTAATCAAGTTACTACACCAAGTTTTTTGCTCTCTTCTACATTTATCTCAAAATCTGATATGGAACATAAAACCTTCTAACCTATAACTCTTACTCCTCGCACCATCTGAAGTAAACAATTATCAAAATGCAGTAAAAATGCACAAAATTATTTCTTTCAAGGCAAATGGTACAAATGTCAGTCGGCACATATTTAGGCTACACCAGAACCCATAATTCAGTTTGTTTGTGGTAGGGGATTTAAAAAGAAAATGCATTAAAGGCAAACCATTTTTTTACTTTTTCTATTACTCTGCAAAATACTAGGGAAAAATGCATGTTTTCATTAGCATTTAAATACATCAATCCTTGTAAAACCAAAATACACTTCAACTGTGTTTCATAACATAAACCACATATTCAAAGAAAACATAAATTAAACAACTATATGGAAATTTTATTACAGTAAACTCCTGCTTAACTGAACTGTGCTTAACCAAACCTGTCTTAACCGAAATGACAAAGAAAGAAACAAAAAAGAAAGAAAAAGTAAGAAAGAATGAATGAAAAAAATACAAGATGCTCAAAAACTCTTTCTTTTTGGTTGCCTTGTATTTATAAAACAAAGCAGTAAATCAACACCAACAAATATAATCCTTATAAAACATGGTGTGATGCAGCTGCTCGCAATCATTACAAGAGAAAACTTCAGAAAAAATTCTGGTTTTATGAAATAGTCTTCATAAGTACTGTAATGCATATTTTAATAATACATACAGTAGTAGTTCTTTTTATTAAACATTATTACATGCTGTTAGAATACAATTTATTTTCTTCTGTTTCCTGCTTAACCAAAAAGGTTCTGCCCTGTTTTAGTTTGGTTAAGCAGGTGGTTATATTAATATGTGTAAATACTGATCCTAAATAACTCTTGAGTAATTCGTTTTGCTGCAGGCAAAAGTAAATGAAAAGCTTTTTAATTTAGATTAAAAAAAATATGCAATGAACAAATATGCTATTTACAATACAATAAAACCTCGTTAATCGGGACCAATTGGGGCTTAATGTTGTCTGGATTATCGAAAGTCTGGATTAAGTGAAATAACCACCACAGAGCAAAATTGTGAATGAAATTAGAGTACTGTATAATTTTATTAGAATGTAAGATACAATAGGCTCACCTGATTTTAATTACACATTCTGTATTTGTTTGGTTTGAAGAAACTATCAATTTTCTTTTGTGGTCTATCACACATCTCTTTCACAATGAGATCACAAAGACTCCTCATATGATGTAGTATGTGGAAATCTGTTTATTGTCAGTTTTCTGACAAAGTCTATTACACAGTTCAGATGCTGTTTAACCTCACTTAATTCCACTTTCAACTTTCTGAAATCCACATCCTCAGCCTCAGATTCGCTACTAGTGTCCCTTGCATTGCTTACACTTTCTACAATTTCTTCGTCAGTCATGATGTGATAGCCTGGATTATCTTCATCTCCGTTAAGCCCGTATTCGATCTCATCTACTGTGACAGCTTTCTTGCCACCCGCAACCAGTGTTTGGTGAAAGTCATTAAATTCAATTGCATTGGTGTCTAATTCAACACTGTCATCATACAAAAGTTTCTTCGACGCATTAGTCAATGTAGAGCTCAAATGCTGTTTACTGCTCTTGCAAAATTGAAAATCATGGATCTGAAATCATATGATTTTATATTCTGGAGTGTTTTTTCCGCCCATTTATCTTCATCGTCCAGAGGCTCCTAAACTTCAAAAACTTCAGATAGGAATTTCTTTCTGTACAACCGCTCAGCAGTGTAGATAATGCCTTGGTCCATCAGCTGTATCAGGGAAGTTGTGTTAGGTGGCAAGAACACACATTTGATCTTACCATTGGCACTACAGAGTTTCTTTGCATCTGCATGTGCAGGTGCATTATCTAATAGGATTATGATTTCACATCATTTTGGTTTTTATTTTCTTGGTGCCTTCTTATTGTGAAACCAATCATGGGTGATGTCTGCCGTAAACCATGCATTTTTTGTATTGTAGTAATGCACAGGCAATGTGGACATTACATTCTTAATAGCCCTTGGTTGTTTACTTTTACCTATGACAACTGGCTTTAAAATATGGCTTCCATCTGCATTAGCACATAATAATGCAGAAACGCGTTCTTTGCAAATTTTTCATCCAGGCGTAATTTTTAAGGATTTGGAGGCTTGTTCTCAGGCAAGGCGCGCCAAAATAGACCTGTCTCGTCGGCATTATACACTTGAGACAAATCTAACTTTTCTTCTTGAATGATAGATTTTAGGTTCTTTCTAAATGGGTATCAGCACTTAAGCTCTTTCCACACATTTTTTTCTTCACTATGTTATGACGCTTACAGAATGTATAACCAGCCCGAACTAGCTGAAAATCCATTGATACCAAGTTGTTTCGCAAGATGTTCGGCAGCAGCTTGAATTTCAACACCTCTCACTGCAATTCCGCTTGCATGAAATTGTTCGTACCACTTGTATGTCGCGTCTTCTAACTTTTGTTCAGCCGGCTGCCGCATTCATTTGACCTGACAATTGTTCTCATTTACATCACATTTAATAAAAAATGATAAAGAGTTCACCCTTTTTCTTTATGTCCTTACATATTCTGCACATACACCCGCAACAGTGGCACCATTTTCAAGCCTTACGATAATTTTCAGTTTCTCGAGTATTTTAAGCGATTTATGCTTACGTTTCCCCGATGACATTGTAGGTTTACTAAACGACATTATGCACTCGATTTGTTTCTTTAGTTTAATGACTGAGAAAGGCAAGTGTTAAACTAACCCTTCTGACAAGAGTTGCAAGCCTTATTGCAGGTACAGCAAGGGTGTGGGAAGGAGGGCAGCCTAATGTACCATTGTCACTAATGTATTCCTGGTATTCCCAAGAAATGCCTATTGTGCAGTCTGTGCAAAAATAAAATGGACAATTTCCTTAAGTTTGTCTTAGTGCAGTACTTTAATTTAAGTTAGCAGTTTGCAGATTTTTTTTTAAGGATGCTTGTCCGCATTAAGCGAAATCTGGTTTAAAGGGGTCCAGATTAACGAGGTTTTACTGTATATCAATACATTTTAAGAAGGGAAACTTCATCTTTATAAACTTTTATGAACAAAACCAAATGTTAAATGCATTTACTACACATTTCTGCTTTCGTAGTTTTTAATTCATGCTATATACGAGTATGATATACCAAACTGCTTTTGCAATGCAATTATTACCACATGGTCAAGCAGTTTTAGGTCTAATTCAGAAATAAATCTCGCTTACTAATAAAGATGTATTTGGCACTCATGTGTTTTTGAGCAATGTTTTACTAGTCTTATCCTTATGGAGCTTTTACTTTATGCAATGTATATGACCACACTACCTTTGCAATGCAATTGTTATCACATGGTCAAGCATTTCATGTATATTAGTTTACAAATAATCTCCAATGAATAACAATGATATGTTGCACCAGTTTTACAAATGCAAATACAAATAAATCCATAAAAGAGACAATAAAACATATGAAAATTACACTTTTATATGTTTGTTCTTTTGCTGCCCATTGCCACAGGGTCTTCCCATTTATTTTCCAGTTCTTTCATATGCAACTGTGCTTAGCATTATAAGCAAATTTGATTCTCTTTTGTTTTGCTGTGTCTTAGTTACTAAATAATGACTATCTACATATCGCAACCGGTGGAAGACTGCCATAAGTAAATAAAATGTGAATTTTGAGATATTTGCTTCTTAAAAAGCTTGTAATGAAGTTCATATCCTGGAAAACTGTTGCAACTTAAATTGCAAAGAATAGCGATTCTACGTGAATTTCTGACAGTAAGGTGTACAGGAAACCGGTAATAGTTTATTCTGATAGCTGTTGTGGTCAGAATAAAAACAAATATGCTGCAAAAAAAAGAAAGAACAGTAATTAAGCTACAATTTAATTTGTGTATATTAAATTGTAGGGATGGTCTGGAATACCCAGGAGAAGTTTCCGCATTTGTGCACATTACCTACTTCTGCCATAGTGCTACATTCTAGTGGTATTAACGTAAAACTGTAGTGATAATGTGGAAACTCAATGCAAAAGAAGCTTCGTGTAATGCTTTCAAGTGTGCATGACCTGTATGTATTTGACCCAAGGTAATTATGTCACACCAATTGCACATGCACAAAAGCTCCTAAACATGTGCACAAGTCAAGATGTGCTACTGACCCTGTTGCCATATTTCATTGGGTTTAGAGGATTAGTGCAGTAGATTTTAAATTACTGCATATACATTAATGTTTAATAGCATTCAAGGAAAAAATAACCGATAATTCCACAATGTGTTGAAAGTTGGGGTGTTCATATGCTATTGTGCTCTTACACAACAGCCACTACTGATAGTTACAGAATACCAAAATACAACCAAAGTTGTTCAGGGCTTGTCGTTAGCCATAACAGTAACAGTCTTCTCAACAAGAAAGTTATAGAAAATCCCTTGTTGTTTTCCCATTATCACTTACATATGATTACACAAACATTGGCAGAGAAATATATTCAGTTAAAGTAACACACACTCTGTCATAGATTGGAGGATAATATGAGACACTGTTTTTGTAAGTTGATGTATGCTAGCCAGGTTTCTCACAAGAAACAAAACACACCTATTTTTTCAAATACTTTAACACAAGACAATCAAAAGTAGAATTAATTTTCCTAATAAAAACTGAACATCCATTACATCAGCAGAATGTGCTGTGGCAAAGCATAGATTTAACTTTTCAAGGTCTAATAACAGCTAAAAGCAGCATGATACGTTATTGATTTTATCTTCTACATTCTAAGTCAAAATTTAATGGAAATACTATTGATTAGTAGTGATGAAGAGCCAGAGAAAGACAACATGATAGTATAAAAACAGAGGATGGGGGGTTCATAATAAACATTTTAAAGCAGAGTCTTAAGACGGTATTGCAAAATTTTCCTTCTCTTACATAAACTCTTTATAAACTTAAGGTATGCCACTTTGTATCATCTGTGCATGAATGGAAATAAAGGAGGGATTACTTTGTTTTCCCTATCATAGGACAATAATTGGTCTGTGCATTTGTGTGTATTAAGGAGTGTTGGAGAGAAAAATAAATGACATTGGAGGGTGAAACAGTGTAGTAGTTAACTATAGTGACCTTTGCCTTCAATTTTCTTTCCAGTTTGGAAAGCCTTAATCCTTAAGAAGTACCTAATTAAGTACTTCTCTGATTTTGCAAATTACAAAAGGAATCGAGAGAAGCCAACAAACTCAAAAGCTGACACAAAAGCTAACAGCTTGGTTCTAGTATGCAGACACTATCAATAGCAATAATTTCAGAAATTACTTTTATGTTCCTTCAACTTCACTTAGTATGCAGTATTAAACTTTCTGGGAAAACTTGAAATTTTTGCAGAAGCCTTTTGTTTCACAATCAATGCTACCAAACATAAGTTTACCTTTTCTTCGGGTATTTTAGAGAAAATGGAAGATATTACCAGCTATATCATAATAGTTGGTGATTGATTTTATGAAATGAAAGTGCAAATAAGCTTAAGGACCTAATATTACTTGAGATATCAATATGTAAATTGCCAATTGCTGATTGTCAGTATTAGCATCAAGGGTATATAGTGAGTGCAGAGAGACTTTAAGCTTTCATTTTAAACAATGTCTAGATGTGTACATATTTTTAAAGCTCAGACTTCTATCAAAACTTCTATTAAAGTTTTGAGATATGAAATTAATAGAACATACTTATTAATATTTCAGTGGAGTTTGTCGTTATTGAAATTTTTAATTAATACCTTAAGCTATACTGTTGTAACTATATGGTTTTCTTTTTATGGGGAAGCTATGACAGCAGTAAAGAAGGGAGTTAATTATAAGAGGTATTTAAAAACTGCCACAGTAAATGAAGAAACAATATTTCAGCATTTTATGGCTGAAATCGTGAATTTAAGAGGGCTGATCAATAAAGACAGACAGATTTTTTCCTGTAGCTTCCTTGATAGTTTCTTGTCTCTACCATGAATATTTGAAAAGAGTAGGGTTTCATGTATGATGTCCATAGGTGGCAGCACTCTCATATCGATAGGTTGGTAGTAATGCTGTATATTGTTGACCCTATTTGAATTTCGCATACCACAAAATGGAGGCGACATGAGAGGAGCAATACAGAGCAATAAAATTTTGTTTTCGTTTAAATCATACGCCTCTGAACCTTTTGAAAAGCTGAAGTAAGCAAACGGTGAAGATGCACTACCTCGTGCAACAGTATTGCATCATTATGATCCTGAAGGAAAATCAGCCAAAACAATGTGGAAATCACCAGGTTCTCCAATACCAAAAAAGGCTAAAGTTGTTCCATCCGCATGGAAGGTGATGGTGATTACATTTTTCAACTGAAATGGAATGATTTACCAGCATGCAATTCTCCCTCATACTACTGTTACAGCAGCGTACTACACATCAGTATTGGCTACACTGAGGAAGTATATTGCAAGGAAATGTCCAGAACTTAAATGTCCACAACATCATCAGAATGGGTAGTGACTTCATCACGACAACGCACAGCCTCACATCGCAAATCAAGTCCTGGAATTTGTTACTAAATTCAATATTACCTGTGTGCTGCATCTGCCTTATAGCCCGATCTTGCCCCCTGTGATTTCTTTTTATTCCTATCACTAAAGGCAAAGCTCCAGAGTATTCGATTTGAAAGCACTGAAGCATGCTGAAGAAAAAGGAGGCGATTCTCAAAGACCTGACAAAGAATGGCCTGCACATTGTGTTCGAGGACTGGCAGAGATGCTATAAAAAGTGCATTCTGCATTCAAGTAGGAGGGGACTATGTCAATATTGAAATGGAGTAATAAATATCTGTAAAAACAACAAACAACAATAGTCTCAGTCTTTGTTGATCAGCCCTTGTAAAACTATTTATTGTACACATTTATCAGTCACCAAATGGGAATTATCTAACATTTCTTGATAAACTTGAGAGTGTGATTAACACACTCAAAAAACGTTCAAAGCAGATTTTAATATGTGGGGATTTTAATGTAGATTTTCAAAAAGATAGCATAGCTTTACATAGGATAAACAAACTATTAACTTAATCTTTCAAACAGAATTCAAAATCTCACATGAGTAATAGACATATCAAGCTCATTAATTAATGTTATGATTTTTATGAAACTGTAAATACTTTCAATCTATTGAATATTAACACTGGTAACTCTGATCACAATGCCATTGTATTAAGTTTAACTAATATCACAAATACCAATGCTATGGTCAAGCCCCTTACACTTTATAAAAGGATATTCTCTAATAAAAATATGCAATATTTTAATGCATTATTAAGTCAAGAAGATTCGTTAGATGTGTATAGCGCATCCGCCGTTGATAAAAAATATCAGAACTTTTTGGCAATATTTATGCATAACTTTAACATTGCTTTTCCCTACAATCAAACAGAATCTTTTATCAAATATTTCATTATAAACAAATATACAGTAAAGTAATAAAGGCTGCAAAAAAGGAAAAATTGATACATGCATTTTTAATGCATCCATTAAAAATAAGGCTATATGGACTATGATAAGTGAAACTGCCAATAGTAAGGTTATCACTAGAAATAAGATGTCGCTAAATGTTAATAATGTAACAACTGATAACCCTGTTGAGGTATCGAACATTTTCAATAATCATTTTACCAGTATAGCAGACAAAGTATTCTTGCCTCAATCAAATTTAATAAAAAATGTGACTAACAAACTAAACAGAAATACTAAAGTGTATATTTGAAGCAAGTAAATCACGATGAGATAAATAAAATAAATAACGTAAAAAAGAATATGTTTTCAGCAGCTTTTGACAAAGTCCCAGAATTTAGAATTGAATCATGCAAAAACTATATTGCAAAGCCCTTAACTGATATTTGCAATAGTTCCACAACTACCGGAACATTTCCTGATATCTTAAAATTAATAAAAGTAGTTCCAATATTTAAGAAGAGTGATGAACAAAATGTTGATAACTATACGCCTATCTCAGTTGTCATGTTTTTCCAAAATTCTAGAAACAGTCATGTTTAACAGAATCTCTCCTGTTTTTTTGAAAAATATGCAGCCAGTGAATCACAAAATGGTTTTAGGAAAAACAAATCTAAAGGCCTTTTATAAATTCATAAAAAAAACATTTCAAGGGTTTGAAATAAACAACTCCACTAAAGGGATCCTTTATTGATCCAAGTAAGGCATTTGTTTTGGTAGGCCACACTATCCTTCTATCAAAATTAGAAGAGTGTGGTACAAGAGTGTGGTACAGTGATTTGAATCCTACCTTACTGATAGAAGACAAGGTACTATCATAGGAAATGAAATAAATAGCTCTCAAATTAATTCAGATATAAAGGAGTAAACTGTGGTGTTCTGCAAGGTTCTATTCTTGGACCTCTAGTTTTCTTAATTTACATAAATGACTTACCGTGAAATACTCTCCATGCTGAAACCATATTATATGCAGAGGATACTAATATTATAATTCAAGGATGTAGTTACTTAGAATTGCAATGTCAAGCAGATACTGTAATGACAAACATGAGGCAATGGCTCAGCTCTAACAAACTGATGCTTAATACCAAAACAATTGCACTGCATGCGAATAGTATTATCTAGTAGAAGTGATACAAGTGTAGCACCTAAAATTACGTATAATAATGATTACTTTATGCCCAAGAGATCAAATTTTTGGGGGTAACGATTCACAAATTCTTAACCTGGAAACCCATATTCAGAACATTACTTCAAAAATTAATAAAGTACACTATATAATATCTGTACTTAAAAATATTTGTAACATACAGACACTAAAAATGATTAGTTTTCTTATGTAGAATCTGCTCTTGCTTATGGAATTTTCATATGGGGTGCTGTCACAGAAATGAAAGCTCTTTTTGTAGCACACAAGAAAATAAGACGAAATATGTTTGTTATAAATAGAATGACTCACTATAGGACTTATTTTAAGAAAAACAACATACTAACCTTACCCTGCTTGTATATTTTGGAAACTGTTTTGTAAATAACAATATTCAAAATTTCCAGATGAAAATACAATACATGATCATAAAACCTGGAAGAGCAATAAAATGCATCTACAAGGTTCCATATTTACTAAAAGAGTTAACTCCATTTTACATAAAGGTATTTATATGTACAACTTAATCACTGAGAAAATAAAATGTAAGGATAAGCAAAAATTCAGAAGAGATGTAAAAGGATTTTTAATAAATTATAGCTTCTATAGAACTCAAGAATTGTTTCAATATTTCGGAAATCATTGTTAGCTGTAAGATTGCAGACCTTTGTTATTATATGCGTATTTACAAAGTATGAGAAAAACATAATGGGAATTTTTTAATTTCACGAGCTTTATACAGCCGATGTTCAAAACTTTTGTTTTATCTTGTAGCTACACGTCTTCCTGATATATGTTGGCATTTTCAGCGGTATTGAATATTTAGTTTATTGTTGACAGTCAAAAAAATTATGTGTGTTTTTGAGTGCTCAGTTAATTTTTACTTTCGAATAAGATGGATCAAAGAACTTGCATTAAATTTTGCTTGAAAAATGGAATAAAGTGCAGCACCACATTCGAAATGTTGACTGTGGCTGACAAATCTACTATGAGTAAGACAAGAGTTTATGAGTAGTATAAACGTTTTAAAGAGGGTCGAGAAGACGTTGAAGATGACAACCGCCCTGGACGCCCTAGCACATCAATTACTGACGACAACGTGGAAGAAGTAAAGAAAATGATTCTGGAAAATCACCAAATCACCATCAGAGGGGTTACCTTTGGCTCATGCCAAGCAATTTTCTCGGATGTTTTGGACATGAAACGTGTAGCAGCAAAGTTTGTTCTGAAATTGTTGAATTTCGGAAAAAACGTCGCGTAGACATCACTCAGGAACTGTTGAATGAAGTTGAAAACGATCCAGAACTTCTAAAGAAGGTTATAACAGGTGATGAAACATGGGTATATGGGTATGACAACGAAACTAAGGCCCAATCATCCCAATGGAAACTGCCTGAAGAACCCAGACCGAAAAAAATTCGAGAGTTTGATCACATGTGAAGGATCTTCTCACGGTTTTCTTCAATTACAATGGGATAGTGCATCAGGAGTTCCTGTCTTATGGTCGTACGGTCAACAAGGAATACTACCTGGAACTTATGCGTGAAGCAATCCGAAGAAAACTATCAGAATTACAGCAAAACCACTCATGGAAATTGCATCACAATAATGCATCTGCTCACACCTCAATGCTTGTTCGTGACTTTTTAGCAAAAAACAAAACCCGTTATGCTGCCTCAGCCACCGCATTTGCCGACATGGCACCCTGCGACTTCTTTGTAAAGGCGGAAGAGAACCATGAAAGGATACATTTTGCCACCATTGATGAGATAAAAACAAAATCGCTGAAGAAGCTGAACACCATAACAAAAAATGAGTTCCAGAAGTGCTTCCAAGATTGGAAAAAGCTCTCGTACAAGTGTATTATATCTGAGGGGGATTACTTTGAAGGGGACAAAGTTGATGATGATGATTAAATTATTTAAGAAAAACAAAAATTCCCGTTACTTTTTGATCACACTCATATATGAATAATATTTACAGATTTCACTTTTTAATTGTATTTGTACCAAAACTTTTCATTATGTACTATAGTGACCATTATGACTGTATTTTTCCTGTAATTTTTTATTTTGTTTTGTTTTAACATTTATATTTTTTGTGTTATCGTATTAATCAATCTATTTTGACCAGTACATTGTATGGATATATAGATTCTTACTGTATTATGATTTTTAACTTCATTTTTACTATGTTAGTACTTTATTGTTTAAGACTATGTTACCATATTTCATATTACATACATATATAAATTTTGACGAAACCATGAAATTCTAAAATGTTTATAATGGTGAATAAAGATTTATTTACTGCATAAAATGTTTTCCATATGCTGACAAGTATTTACAGAACTTAGTTCATTATGAATATGGCCAACCTGGCTTTTTTGTTGATCCAGTGACTCTGCAGAGTCAACAGCCATCTCTAGGAGGTATATAGCAAGTGCCATCACATGCTCTGAAACATTCTGTCCATGAACTGCCTTATGTAGCACCACAAAGACCATGGCATGAAATACCCGTGACCTTAACAACTTGCGAGGATCCTCATATGCTTCATGGCATGGTCCAGGTATTCGGAAAGGAGGCCAAGGTGTTCCAGTAACTTTTGATTTCCCAGACTGCTGCACACTAAAATGGAAGAAGAAAAAAAAGTGTTACATTCACATGCATTTCTCTACCCATTCTTCCATAAGCTATTCTTACAAAAGCTGTTTCTTTTATTTACTTCATATTAATCAAGATTAACATTTTCAGAAAAAGTTTCATTGCATATTTCTTTGTAGGTACAAGTGCAACACAGGATGCTGTAGAGTGTCAGATCTTTAAAAAGCAGGCCATTATCTGCTGGCTTTGAAGTTCCTCTCTTTGCACAACCACAAGAAACAAATGAAAAGCTTAGTATTTGAAATTTCAAATCAATAACAATGAATATTCCAGAATTGGTTAATACTACAAAAAACATGTTTCATATCAATTGTATATCTAAAGGGGATCTACACATCTGCATGGTAAGCTTTTGTCCACTCTTATGGTTTACCAGTTATACAAAATTCATTCAGAATGAAGAGGACCTCATAAGCTGTTCCCAGAAAATTTATTGCATTTTATTTGTCATGCAAATGTCTTAAACTGTTTCTATTTTAATCAAAATCAGTCATTTTTTGATAAAACCAAAAATAATGAAAAATTTTCCACTTAAAGAGTAGCTTAGGGTGGAGGGGATTTTCTTTAAAATCTTTGTGTTGCATTCTTGGAAGATGCTGAACTTAAATACCAAATGTTGGTACTTCTGTGACATTTCATTTTTGCTCTCTCTTCCTCCCTCTCCCTCTGTGTTTTTAGATTTAGGAGATCTCAAAATGCCTCAAAACGTGTATTTCTGGTAAAATCTCAATATCAAAATTTTCAATAAGTAGTGGAGAAAGTAAAATGCACAAAATCAATGGGGTGAGCTCCAAATCCCCAGCTTTGCTGACTAGTAGTGTAACTTGACTGTAACTCAATGTGAATTACATACATTAAATCTGGAAATGAAATTACAGAGAAATTAAACATTCAGTCGGATTAGCTTCTGAGGATGGGAACAACCATTTCCCAAAACATGTTAAGTGAGTAAACTTAAGTGATGTTAGTGTAACAATTCCGACTCACCTTTAAATAAATTCAATACACATCACTGTTTCTAGCTTCTTTTCATTACAAATCAACGTAAATTAAACATTACTAATTATTATACTAAATGGCCAAATATCGTTAATACTAACTTCAGAAACAGCAAGAAAAGCTCTTTTTCAATAACTATTCAACAAATATCAAAGCATAATGCCAATTTTCATAAAACCAGCTAAACAAAGTTTATATTCGTTCACTTGTGTTGTACTTTGACCATTAGTATGCAGTTGTTAAAAAAAACTTACTTGAATCTGCTTTGCATGTATTTAATTAATAAAAGAATAACTAAAATGAGACAAGTTTGATGGATGACAAATATTGGCAAATGTTTGAGATACAGGAAGTGTGTTATGATTTAAATTATTGTTCACTAGAAAAAAATACTCACTATTCAGTGAACCGATCCATAGATGTCTGAAAATCTCGCCGATGAACTGCCCTAAGCAAAACATGGATAGGGTCATACAATTCCTCCCAAACCTTTGCTTTTGGAACATACATGCCCTGCTGCATGTTACCACTAGCTTCTAGATTTGGGGCTTTATAATCAGCTACCTGAAAAATAAGTCTAACATTTGCAAATTGTTCTAGCATTGTTTAGAAACATTTTAAAGATGATGTCCCAAAATGCATATTCTGACTTATCACAAAATAAAATAAATTAATAACAGCAATTTACCATCACTCCTGACATATGTCTTCTCAGCATAGAAATATCTTAAGATAAAATCCAACATGACACCTTTTTTTTTTTTTTAATACTGAAAGTACACCTTGTTAAATCACAAAGAAGAAAACTGATGGTAAATAATTATACTAAAACCATTCACAAACATTTCAGTCTCTTCACTAACTTAAAGTTAGTGGAACAATGCTTGATAAGTGAATTTCTTATTTAATAATAATTATTTGGAAAATTATATCCAAGTTCTATCTCCTTATTAATTAATTTCAGAAATATGGCTTTCTTTTTAACATTTTTCATACTTTATTCAACTCCTAATACATATTAAGAAAACAAAATTACATACAAAGTACAAATCTTCAGTAAACGCTAACATTTAAATGCATTTTGAATAATTTTTAGCTTTTGGAAATAAACCATGGAGAAAATGTAAATTGCCCTTAATGGATTTTAAAATAGTTCTCTATAATAAACAAATGCCTAATAAATGAAATTTTAAAGAATATAAAATTTTCGAATACAAGAATATATTCAAAAGGAAGGCTTCTTCAGATTATGGTTTGCAAGAGTCTATAACAAGGCCTTGTGAAGGAGATGTGTGATAATATCTGTAGCAAAAACTAAATGGAAATATGATTTTGATTTGATTAAGATGGAGCTCTTTAAGGGAAATATGAAGCATTGGTTAAGGTGCAGTGTTTAATCCCATAATTCTTTTTTTATCATAAAATAATTGTGCAAAGAATTCAATTGCTGAAACAGTTTGGAATTAAGCTATTATTTCTTAAGACATTATTTTGGGATCACTCAATTATATGCACTTTAAGTAGGGAGTAATGAATAGGATCAAATGTGTATGTGCACTGTTTTGCTTCCTCCCATTTTCCTTGTGGGTTTTGGAGATCTTATATAATGTTCATTGAAGAAGCTAGACACTTTTTCTCTTTCTTGCAAAAGAGGAGTTTAAGTAGCAATACTTTTACTACTAGTAATTTGCAGTTTTAATTTAAATATGAATATTCTGATAAATAATCACATCTTAAGCAAAATAAAGGCTGAAACCAACAGCATAACTCACTAAACATATAAACAATGCAATAACTGAATGTAAAGGTCATGAGGAACAACAAAGAAAACAATCCTTACAAACCTTTGCTAGCACAGTTTCAAAGTCACGGCTCTGACCAGCTCCACATCTCTCTGGCATCAACTCCATTAGTTGGCTGTGAGTTTTATCTCCCATACACAGAAGTGTAACCATCTCCAGCTGAGATAGCAATGAATCACTTACACCTGTAAATATTTCAAAATTTTAGAGTATGTGAAAATAGCTACAAAAATGTTATCGCAATGAAGGGCATTTTAACGCCCCTTGATTTGCTTCAACTATGCAATTTGGATTCACCTAAGAAAGTGTTCATATTTTGACTTACCAAGGTTTGTTCGTATGCTCATTAGAGTAGCAAGGAAAGTGAGGCAGCTTTCCAGCATTGGTGTATCATGTTCACTATCCAGGAAAGATCCATGGTTTCCTGCATATGGGGCAAGACTCATCCAATCCATTACATGAAACCTAGATACACCATTAAATTATATAGCATTAGAGGGTAAGAAGTGAATATGAAAACTACAGATATAAGCATTTTTCTCTTTAAATACTCTGGTACTATGCAGTTCATATTTTTTGAACACGCAAAATCTGGAGCTTTGCCAGTGATATAGAATTAACTACAGAAGTAGTTCTCTCTCTTTAAATCTCTCTTTACTCAATCTCTCACTCTCACAAATACATGTGTGCCTTTTTACTTTCTCTATCACTTTGGCATTCTGCCAAAAAATTCAATACTGAGATTTCACTACAAATACGTGTTTTGAGGCCATTTGAATCCAAAAAATGTATTATAGAAAAAGGTCTGTGTGCATGTGCGTCGTGCATGTACGTGAACAACATGGCTTAAAAACGAAAAGTTGGATAAATAATAACTTGGTATTTGGGTTCACTACAAAGATTACCATCCAAAAATGTGTCCCAAATATTTTCAAGAAAATATGCCCACCCCAAACTACCCCTTACATGATACATTTTTCAAAATGTTTTATCTATAACATGACTCTAATGATTTAGATTAAAATAACATATATTATAAATATTTACATGAAAAATAAAATATATATCTTGAATTTTCTGGCAACAGCCTGTGAAGTCCTATTCATTCGGAAAGAATTTTGTATAATAACTGGTAAACATTAAGCGAATGACAAAAACGTACTACACAAAAAATGCATCTCTCTTTAAAACACAGAATTTATTCATAATTTTTTGTAGCATCAGTCATTTTTAAGATGTCCATTATTAATGGTTCGAATTGTTTAATACTTAGCCATTCTTTTAAAGTCCAGTTGATTCTCAGTTGTTTCTTGCAATGTCATGGAAAGAGTATGGAATTTTAAGGCCCACATACAACATCCAGTTCTAAAACATCTGGCTATCACTATTTCCTTTGTATCTATAATAAAATGCGTAATGCAGCTATTTTCAGAAAGGTTTATCTCAATTAAAAAGAAGTAGATAGGAAAATAAACTTTTGTAAGAATAATTTGTATACCCAGTACTAAAGGATAGAGGGTAGAGAAATTCATGTGATGGTAACACATGCAACTTTTTTCAATTCAGAGAACCTCAAAACATGTATTTCTGGTGAAACCTTGATATCAAAGGTTTGGTATAGATACAATACTTCCTCTAATTACTATAGGTAAGCAGTAGAAAAAGTAAACATTTTTGGTTTAAGTTTCTTATAACATATTGGCCAAATATGGTACAACTTCTTAGCACTGACAAGAGACCATCAATCAACGTTAAGAAAAACTTGAAACCAATTATTCAAAAGAGCACAATGAAATATGTAAAACCATCAAATACTACATCCTGTTAAGCATATGAGGTGTAATAAAAAAATAATGGGAATTTTTTAATTTCGTGAGCTTTATATATGCGATGTTCAAAACTTTTTTTTTATGTTGTTGGTGCACATGTTCCTAATGTAAGTTTGCATTTTCAGCTGTTTAGAATATTTAGTTTATTGTTGACAGTTGAAAAAGTTATACGTGTTTTTGAGTGCTCAGCGAATTTTTACTTTCATAAAAGATGGATCAAAGAATTTGCATTAAATTTTGCTTGAAAAATGGAATAAAGCACAGCACCGCATTCAAAAATGTTTCAAAGAGGTTCGTGAAGACGTTGAAGACGGCAAACGCCCGGGCGCCTAGCACATCAATTACTGATGACAATGTGGAAGAAGTAAAGAAACTGATTCCGGAAAATCGCCGAATCACCATCACAGAGGTTGCTGATGATGTCGGCATATCCTTTGGCTCATGTCAGCAATTTTTTCAGATGTTTTGGGCATGAAACATGTAGCAGCAAAGTTTGTTCTGAAATTGTTGAATTTTGACCAAAAACGACATCGCGTAGACAGCTCAGGAATTGCTGAATGAAGTCGAAAACGATCCAGAACTTCTAAAGAAGGTTATAACAGGTGACAAAACATGGTTATATGGGTATGACGTCGAAACTAAGGCCCAATCGTCCTAATGAAAACTGTCTGAAGAGCCAAGACCGAAAAAAATTCGACAAATTTGATCACATGTGAAGGTTCTTCTCACTGTTTTCTTCAATTACAATGGGATAGTGCATCAGGAATTCCTGTCTTATCGTCATACGGTCAACAAGGAATACTACCTGGAAGTTATGTGCCATTTGCGTGAAGCAATCCAAAGAAAACGACCAGAATTGTGGCAAAACCACTCATGGAAATTGCATCCAATAATGCATCTGCTCATACCTCAATGCTTGTTCGTGACTTTTTGGCAAAAAACACAACCGTTATGCTGCCTCAGCCAGTATTTGCCGGACATGGCCCCCTCCAACTTCTTTCTATTCCCGAGGCTGAAGAGAACCATGAAGGTACGACGTTTTGCCACCATTGATGAGATAATAGCAGAATTGCTGAAGGAGCTGAACACCATAATGAAAAGTGAGTTCCATTAAGTGCTTCCAAGATTGGTAAAAGCACTGGCACAAGTGTATTATATCGAGGGGGATTACTTTGAAGGGGACAAAGTTGATGTTGATTAAATAACAATTCTTTAAGAAAAACAAAAAGTCCTGCTACTTTTTGATCACACCTTGTGTATGTGTATATATATATATATATGAGGTAAAGTGGTATGGTGAAGTGCTATGGTAAAGAAGTGTGGGTGGGGGTCTTCAGTGTCCAATTGGAGTGAAGTTCTCTTGAACTGCTGGCATAATGTGGCGCTGTAGACACTGCTTATCATTGGCAAGCAGGAGGGAGGGAGGGAGAGAGAGCACAGACAATGAATGGCTGAGTGTAGTGAAACTGGTGCGATGAGCTGTGTGTAGGTTGTCCTGAAGCAAACTTCTGCCTATAAAAATGAAACCTCTTAAGTAGTGAAGGCGTTTATAAAATCACTTTAAAGAAAAGAATTTCCAGCTCTCCGTTTTAACCAAAGATGAGGAGACAATGTTTCAGTGTTTAGAGATATATTACAGTCGGATACAGAAATAATACATACATAATGCAGACTTTAAATATTAATGAATACGAACCAGTATCTGAAACACTGTTAGTGCCCGATGAATATGAATCTCCATCAGGAGGAGATAGTTCCTTTCAGAGTTAAAGAGCTCTGTTGAATTTTTGCTAATGCTAGTGTCCCAAGAAGAGGCAAAGTAACTGGAAGGATTTCAGCAGGAAGCTGGTTTGCCACATTTTTTCTTCCTGACCTTCAGGCAAGTAGGAACACTTAAATACACATTTAGCAGAAGGCTTGCATGGGCTTCAACAGTGTTACTAATGGAACACACAACTTGCTTCGCTTAATATGGCAACTCTGCACTCATCTATACACCTGTGCAGCCTATTACTTGATTGGTTCATTAGAACAGTAACAAACAGACGTGTGTCAGTGCGGTACACAGACCAAAGACAGAACGGAGTAGCAAGCAACAAGTTGTACTGTTTTAAGTCCTGATGCTAGGAAAATTATTATGAAGGTCCTTTCCTTCTGTGCACTATACAAAGAAAATAAGCAACCAATTATACCATCAACTTGTGCTTTGGAACGTGCTGCTGCTACAGGAGTATATGTGAGCACGATAAAACAAATTCAAAGCATACCTGCCTACAATCCAAGCCATCGTGGTGAAACCAAAAAACGATGTGCTGCAGTATTAAAACAATTTCTCAAAAAGTGTATTACACTGAAAAATAAATCTTACATGCGATAACAGCCCCAACTGTTAGAAAGATGCAGTTATACACAGAAACGGAACTAGAATTTAAAGGCTCTCAATCATCCTTATATAGAGTGCTACTAGAAATGGGTTTTCGTTTTCAGAAATGTGGAGACAAAAGAGAAATCAGAGCTTGTCATGCAAACTTTTTGCTAGTCATGGAAAAAAAAAAAATGAAGAGGGAGAAAATCAGTCATTTACGTAGACAAATCCTATGTGCATGAACATTATAGTATGACTAAATGTTGGCAGAGTAAGCACGACGATGATGTTCATAAGTCCAGTAACCCTGGCAAAAGATTTGCTGTTCAGGCTGGAGGAAAAGATGGATTTGTACCTGGGGCAGCTTTGACATTTAAATCAGGGACTAAATCCGGAGATTACCTTCATGGCATTAACTCCCAGAATTTCTACAAATGGGCACCAGAAAAATTATTACCAGACTTACCACAAAGAAGCATATTGGTAACAGATAATGCCCCTTACCATAATATTCAAATAAACAATGCTCCTATAAGAGGAAGAAAATATGAAATGATCAGATGGTTGCAAGAAAAGAATGTGCCTTGTGAAGATGGTATGACAAGAGCTGAATTATCTATGCTCATTAGGACCCATAAACTGACTCCTGTTAATCAGTTTGATGTGCTAATGGAATCTCATAGCCATCCAATTTTATGTTTGCACCCTTACCACCCTGATTTAAATGCAATAGAGTATGTCTGAAGTTCGGTGAAGAGATGCATAAGAGCACGTAACATTAATAGAAGTTATAATGAACTTCCAGCTCTTATTAGCGAGGCTTTCAAGTCTGCAAAGGAGTGGGTCTCTCAGTGTAAGCATATGGACAATACCAGAAAAGAATACTGGGAAGCAGACTGCTTGATGGATGAACAAATACATTTTGTAATTAACTTGGATGGTGAAAGCAGTGAAAGTAACAGAGATAGTGAGATTGAAATTGAGGGTAGCATCACTAATACTGCCGAGAGTTCAGCTACGGCGACAGCAGATTCTGACAATGAAAGAACTGACACTGCTGACTTAGATGAAAAATGCAAATGCAGTCCCTAATAGACAGATTTATTAGTTTTATTATTCCATGTATATTCTTTGTAGAGGTTATCTTATTTTTGTTTACATTTCTAATGTAACTTAATACAACTGTGTCGCTAAAGATAATGTCCTTTTGTTTATACTTTCAATGTATCTGAATATAATAGTGTTACCTTATCCTTCAATTGTTTTTATTGTTAATGCCCCTCATTGCGGACTCCTATGTTTCTCTGTGCTACAATTCACATTAAACAGTTTGCACACACTACTGAAAATTATGGGCAGAGTTGTTTATGTGGTTCGTTCACAGTCTTGCTGCAGCTCATCTGTTTAAAATTCGACAGTACTTCACCATCATCAAAACAGGAATCAACATAGGAAGGTCCACAAAGCCCAGAAAAACAGAGTAGATTGGTCATTGGAAGAAAAAAGAAAGGTTATAAACACATGGTTGAATGCACAGAAACAGAAGCCAAAGCAAACATTTCCTCATTTATCATGATTTTTCATAACTCTATGAAAAACAAATATCCTCCATTGCAGCACAAGACACAGCTGTACTGCTTTATGGAAGATATTGCAAAAGCGGATTCTATTGGCAAGTTCTAATTTAACAGTCACAGATAAACATAAGCAGTTGTACAAGTTGGTGTTTATGAAATTTACGGAAGTTCGCACAAACAGCTTGATTGTTTGAACTTACAAAAATGGGGCCGTGAAGAAGACAAATCACTTGATTTACCTTTGTCAGCAAGTGCAACATGTGTATGCAACTTCAAACAACATTTTCACATAGGATCACAAAAAATTATGCAGTCTGTCATAAGAAAAGAAGAAGATGAAACTACTGGCATACTTAATTCCTGGAGAGAAGAGACAATGTTGCTTATAGAGCAGTTGAGTGCTGATAATGTATATAATCAAATTTATTAATTATTCACCACATTATTGGCGAGTATGTAGTTGCTTAATCACTACATACTCACACATATAGTTTTTTTTTTAATTTTCACCTTGAATATTTTTATCCCCCAAGTGATTACAATACAACCGCAGGTTAATATTTAATTCTGTCTTTAAAACTTGTATAAACTTACAAGTTTTGTGATTATTACGTTATGATTTAAAAGAAATTAATATGTAGTTTAACAGGCCTATGAAGTTTACAAGGTTCACTGTACTCACAGTTAGTGCTCTCTCGCCCGCTTTACAATGATAAGCAGTGTCCATAGCAACACATTGCACAAGTAGTTCAAAAGAACTTACTCCGATTGGACACTGATGACTCCCAACTGTATATCTTTACCAGCCTGTAACTTGTATACATGTGTACGAAAGGATGTAATATTCAAGGGTTTTACATATTTAAGTGTGCTCTTTCAAATGGTGAATAAATCAATTTCAAGTTTTCTTAACATTGATTGATGGTCCTTTGTGGGACAGGTGAAAAAGTTTTACAAAAGCAAAGAATAAAAACCAAGATATGAAAATTAATTCAGTCTTAGGCCTCATAGATAAATAAATGTTAATCAAAACATTTAGTCCCTTTTTGGCAAAAAACATGTATAAGAAAACATATGACTAAGTGACTGGTGTCAATATTTCATGAGGTTAAAGTGTCTAGCAATATTGGATAACAAAAACACTATGCTGAGAATCAGAAGTATGCTGAAGTTTTCTACAAGAAAATCAATGTAGTATAAATTTGGAGTAAAACAGGATAAATAAGATCAGTCATTTCAGTTGAATTCTCAGGAATATTTGGAGACAAGGTATAAAGATGAGATTAGTATAAAACTAATGCTATTATTATTATTATTATTATTATTATTATTATTATTATTATTATTATTATTATTATTATTTAATGAACCTTTTAAAGACAGAGAGCTAAGAGGCATCAGTGTGATAGGGGATAAGTGTGTCTATGTTTACAGGGAATGGAGATGTAGGCAACTCAACCAGAGTACTGGGTGTCTCATTTAAAAGTAGTGGAGAGTCCATAAAGCTGCAAAAAGTTTACCTTTAACATTCATTATGCACTGTTGTTAATAAGAAGGGCGGGAAGGGAAGAGACAACTACAGGGTGAGCCAAAAACCTACAAACTGGCTGCGTGGTGTTTTTCGTGTCCGCATCCTCGCTCATTGCCAGCCATCGCTATCATAGAAAGGTGTTTCCTAAAGAGGTGCCAAAAAGCATGGACGACAGTGGCCAGTTTCAGCATCTCCTTTCATAAAGTTGGCAAGCAAAGCCATTAAAAGCAGTTTTAAAAATGTTGTATGGTTTCATCCGTGCCTTTCTATGATAGGATGGACGGCAACAAGCGCCAAGAACACGGACAGAAAAACACAGTGCAGCCGGTTCGTAGTTTTTTGGCTCACCCTGTAGTATGGGAGCACTTATTAGAATATACATGTGCACATACTTTCTGACTGGAAAAGAAATAATTCCTGATCCATAAATTCAATACTTACTTTTCCAACACTGTGGTAAGAAAGGTTTCAGGTGGAATCTGTGTTGCACAGACTTGCAACAGATACAAATCAGCATCAACCATAGAGTTGCAGAAGTTGCATTGAATGTAGGTCATGGCCTGCCCCTTAATTTGCAAGCCATTTCTAACCCACATGCCACTAAGTATTTCATAGAATGCAACCTATAAGAAAAAAGAAAAACATTTTAGAAACTATCTTGTTCATCAGAATATTCTTTCAGAATGCAACAGATTATAATACTAAATTAATAAACAGCTGCACTTATGATGGATGGTTTCTATCAAAATTTTAGCAAAACTTCTAAGCATTTATTATATATACTACATATGGTCCCAAAGGAAGAGATACGAATAAATGAAATTTTAATCTTTGTCTATCACAGAAATAAGTATAATATTAGCCAGCATTTAAGACAGTTCTTTCCAGCTTATTTTTGTGCTCGTATCTAACCATACTATGTTTATAATCAAATGAATCTGTACTTTAAAAAAGTATAATTAAAGACTATTCTTTTTTATTCACAGAAAAAAAATATATATACCTATACTTTTCTTTTTTTTTAATGCAGTTTTCACTTAAACCTAATGGTACAAATCTTGAATGCCAAGTCTTGCCATGCATTCACTGCATACTCCATGTAAATTCATAGAGATTATAATGGTCAGACACGTAGAAGTGTTTATGCAACTCCCCCTTTCCTAATACTGGCATGCAGATTTCATGATCACAAAGTGTCATTTCTAATATTGACCATCTCTGCAATTACTACCCAATGAGCTGATCCCAATACCAGGGACTAAATCACTTGAGTATGTCACTCGTAAGCAGCAATGCTACCATAACAAAAAACTGTTGTAATAAAGACTTGATCCTAAAGAACAAAAATGCTTTCTAGCTGATTTTCCATGTATACTAAAACCCTGTTATGCCGGACGCCATTAAACCTGGTATCACTTAATCAGAACAAACGTTTATAGTAATTGTATGTAATTAAATTTGACACAAAACACTTAAAAACAAACTTCATTATTCTCGCAAACTTAAGTTTCAGCATGTACATATGTATGTACTATGTAGTTTTTATTCCTAGGAGCCTAACGGTATATGGCATCCTTGTCTTTGGGTATGGGTTGGATACATAACAATACCCTCCCCATTCCTTTTTTGTGCTACTGAACCCTGTCAGGGCTTTGTACGCTTTCAGTTTCACACTAGCCTTCTTTAGTACAGTGCTACGTTGACAAAATTCAGCAAACTGGTGACATCGTCAGGAAAGTAGAAACATAAAACTCTCTTGACACGATAAATTAAAAATCATCAAAAATCTCGAAAATGGTGCCACTGTTGCCAGTGTATGTACAGAATTTGGAATAGCTAAACAAACTGTCCGACATATGAAAGAAAAAAAGTGAGCTGGTATCATTTGTTTTGAAGTGTAATGTGGACAAAGAAACTTGTCGAATTAAGCAAATGCAGCACCAGCAGAACAAAAATTGGATGATGCAGTGTATAAGTGGTATGAACAATTTTGTGCAAGTGGAATAGCAGTGAGAGGTGTAGAAATTCAAGCTACACTGAACGTCTAGCAAAACAACTTAGTGTAAATGGATTTATATCTAGTTCCAGCTGGCTATTTAGATTCCGCAAATGCAACATAGTGAACAGAAAGATGTGTGGAGAGAGCCTAAGTGCAGATGCAAGTGCTGTAGAACACTTTAGGAAAAAACTTCATGCTCTCATAAAAGAAGAGGGGTTAGATTTAAGCCAGGTATATAATGCCAACGAAATGAACCTGTGTTGGCATGCCCTGCCTAATAATACACAAACATCAAAGTCCTTAAAAATTACACCTGGACAGAAAAATCAGCAAAGAAAGCGTTTCTGTATTGTTGTGTGCTAATGCAGATGGGAGCCATATGTTAAAGCCTGCCATTGTTGGCAAGAGTAAACAGCCAAGGGCTAAAAAACGTTATATCCACATTGCCTGTTCATTACTACAACTCTAAAAATGCATGATTCACAGTAAACATCACAACTGGTTGGTTTCACAACTATGCTGTGCCAAAAATAAGAAGTCATCAAGTGGATAATAAATCCAATAGTGAAATGAAAGCCATAATCTTATTGGATAATGCACCTGCTCATCCAAATGAAAAAGATGTGTAGTGCAGGCGGTAAGATCAGATTTATATTCTTACTGACTAATACAACTTCTCTGATGCAACCAATGGACCACGGCATCATCTATACTGCAAAGAGATTGTACAGAACGAGATTTCTGCCTTAAGTCTTTTAAGTAGAAGAACTTGGGGATAGCAAAGACAAACGAGCAGAAAAAAAACACTGCAAAATATAAATTCTTATAACTTCAGGTCGATGATTTTCAATTTTGTGGCTGTAGTGAACAACATAACGCCCTCTGCATTGGCCAATGCATGGAATAAAGTCTTGTGTGACAGCCATGCTGATCTTGAGAATAAAGAAATTGAAACAAAAGACTACCATGAAGCACTGGTTGAGGAGTAACTTGACAATGATGAAAGTGATTCAGGCTATTACATAATGAATGAAGAAGAAATTGTGGATAGTGTACACAAAGAAAGGGACTCTGATATTGTATCTGAAGAGAAGGATACTGTTACTCAAATACCAAAAATGAAGTTAAGTGAGGTTAAAGAACACTTAATTGTGGGATCATTTTATTCAACAAAATAAAAATAAGGACATTTCTATTACTGCCGCATGAGGCATCTGCGTGAACTTGTAGCGAAGGAGATGTACAAAGAACCACAAAAGAAAATTAACAGTTTTTTTAAACGAAAGTAAAGAAATTATAAGTAACTTGTAGTATCAACACAGATATTGTACCTTTTTATCATTATACCATGAACTTGAAGCGAAGGAAATGTGCGAAGGAAATGTACAAAGAACCACAAAAGAAAATTAACAGTTTTTTAAATGAAAGTAAAGAAATTATGAGTAACTTGTAGTATCAACACAGATATTGTACCTTTTTATCATTATACCATGAACTTGAAGCGAAGGAAATGTACAAAGAACCACAAAAGAAAATTGACAGTTTTTTTAAACGAAAGTAAAGAAATTATGAGTAACTTGTAGTACCAACACAGATATTGTACATTTTTTATGTTTATTATTATTATTATTATTGTTATTATAGTATATACATATAATGCTCTTATTCATGAAATTGAGTTTGTTTTCCTTTAGTTCTGTTAATCCGTACTTTGGCTAATACGGACAGCCCCAATTAGTCCAGATTAACGAGGTTTAACTGCACTTCATTAAAAGCCTTCTCATCTTAATTATTTCATTCTCCTTTAGTGAACAAAACATACTGGAGATGGGAACATTAACGGCCATGAATATGAATGTATGAAATGAGTCCATAGTCTTCAAAGTAACCCATTACAACAAATAAAAATGTTATAAATAACCTTAATTAAGTATAGAATTTTTGTTGATTAATAATAAAATCCTAATAAAAAAAGCTAATGTGCAACATTTACACTGTTTTTTCTATTCATTATGAATTCACATGTATCTTAAACATCATACAATTTAAATAACTGAATCTTCCATTTATGTTACTTCACTCATAATAAATGTTTTCCTAGAAATCATTTCAAATTAAGTGATATGACCTTAGTTATATATTGCGCGCGCACACGCGCATGAGCACAAGCACACACACACACTACTTCCCCCCCCCAACTAATGGTTTGCCAGTTATATAAAATTAAAGCTTCAGGTCATTTAGCGCAAATCAAAAGAGAAACGATGAATAAAAATCTTCAAAATATTCCACCATATGATGTACTTTAACATGGGAAAATGTTAGAATATAAAGTAAAATATCTTAAAGTATTAATTCTGTGAAAAGAGTCATTTCATACAAATTATATATTTGTATGAGTTCTATATAGTCTTTTTTTGTTTTGTTTTTGTTTCCCAGTTATAAAAATCTGATGTGATACATTTGCATGAATTTCTCTACCTTCTATCGTTTATTAGTATGTATACAAACTATTCTTACCAAAGCTTATTTTTCTGTCTACTCATTTTAATCCAAATAAGCATTTACAGAAACAGCTACATTAAACATTCCTTTATAGATTTGTATCTATAGCAGCAATAGTAAACGATTAAAAACTGGATACTTCACGCTGGTCTTAAAATTCCATATTCATTCCATGCAATATTGACAACTGAATGTTGACAGAATTTAAAAGAATAACCAAATGGCTTATGCCACAAAAAACTTATTTGAAATAAATTGATATTTTAAAGAGATTTATATTTTGTGTAGTACGTTTTCGTTTATCACGTTTACCAGTTATACAAGATTACATAAAATTTCTTCCATATGAAGTGGACTTCAAAGGTTAGTCCCAGAAAATTCAAGATATACATTTTAGTTGTAATGTATAGCTTTAATACATGGTATTGTAATCAAAATTGTTAAGAGCCATTCTTCAGAAAATAAAAAGTTTCCAAAAATCTTCCATGTAAAAGGTAGTCGGGGGTTAGAGGATTTTCTTGAAAGTCTTTGTGTCGCATCTTTGGAAGATACTAAACCTAAATGCAAAGTTTGGTATTTATCCGACTTTTTGTTTTTGAGTTATGCCGTTCACAGACATACACACAAACCTTTTTCTAAACATTTTGTTTTTATTCAGAGAGCCTCAAAACATGTATTTCTGGTCAAATCTCTTTATCAAAGTTTTGGGTGGAATACAACACTTCCTCTATTTAATATATATATATAGCAGAGAAAATAAAAATTAACCCAAAATTCAATTCAAGATGTACAGTTTATTCATGTCAGTGTCTCAAGCATATATTTACTTTAAACAAGTTTGTTAGATCTGCTTTTGAGTGTTTCATTCTTGAAATATGCTGTATTTAAATACTATAGAGTCTCTTTCATTCTCGCTCTCATTTGGGAGGGAGGTTTCAGGGGCTCAAAACATGCTTTTTCACTGAAATCTGAATACCGAATTTTTTGTTGGACTACAATGTTCCCTTGCCTATGAATGCAACATATAAAATAAAAAATATAGCAGATTTGCTATTTACCTTTGTCACAAGTAAGAACTTTATCAAATGTGAGCAATTCAAAAGAGAGGCAGAAAGGCATGCTGACCCTTTTTCTTGAAATTGGTTTCTAATGTTATTATGTCCAATACAGATAAATGCATTTGCTTAACGATGTTATGCCTTCAAGTACGTTGAAGCCTTTTAAATGGTATTCAAGCTATATTGCATTCATGCTGTACTTACTAAGACTTACAACAACTAGCCAAGTTGTAATGATTAACGAACATTTATATTGCTTATATAAAGAGAAAAAGAGCAATACATTTAAGAAAGTACCAATTCTTCCAAAAGCCTAGCTGGATGATAGAATGAGAACGATATAGACATAGTATAAATGCCAAACATTTTTTAAAAAACATGTGTTTGATATGCAGAGCCGCATTTCTTTGTTATTAATGATAATGTGAAAAATTTTTCACATCTTCAACTAGAAGTAACTATAAGTTTCACAATAAATGTAGAGATTTAAACTTGTAATTTTTTCCTGAATTTTCATATATTTCTCATTTTCTCACAAAAGTGTTTATATGGGCAATAAACATGAAGCTTAGTATATTTTATAATAAAGATAGAGTGCACAAGTTGTGCTTAGGGTTGTTAAATAGTTGATTCGTCACTTTGCACTTTCACAAAAGTTCACAATGAATGTTTCCCAGTTTTTACATGTCAAACTGGATATTTTAAAAAGAATTACAAAACTTACAAGTTGAAGATATAAAGGTAATCAAAGCCTTCGAGTTTCTTTTAGAGTCATTAAAATGAATTGCAAAATCTGATATCAATCTCGATTTGGTAAGGATTATGTTTAAGCAACTAACTGAATTTCAGAGTGAAAATAAATATGTACTTTTATGTTATATTGAATTCTGCAACTATGTCCGAAATTGTATCATCAGGTTAGTACTGAAACTGATGTACTCCAAGCTCTGTTGAAAGTTAAAGCTAAAGGTAACCAGTAACCAAGCTGAAAAAGGAATTTGTGCACTTTTTATTATTCCTGCTAAAATAACTAAAAATGAAATCATATATAATTCATATTTATTTACTATACAATTTAAATAAAAAATATAATTTCATCTCCCAAAATTTAACATTCATGCAATTGCTATTAATAAAGCAACATCTTCATACGCTTTGTGAGATATCTTGTTCAAGCCTTTTGACTATCAAATGTGGACAGTGAAAGATTCTTTTCGCACTATAATTTAGTAGTTATTGGCAAGTTCTTCAATGCCCTGAGAGCATTGCAACTTCTAGTATGTTGCAATTTGGTGTCATTAAACAGTTGACTAAATAATATTTAATTTAATATTTCCTTGCAAACATTAATATCCTTTCAAAAATAACTTGCAACTCTGTTAAACCTCATGCAAACTACTGGTGATGTTAATAACTTAATTTTATGGATAATACAATAATTGTATTGCATAAATATATTGCAAACATAAATTTGTGTAAATGAATTTCAAAGTTGGTTATTATACGAAGCACGCATGTATGTTTTATTTTTTTTTGTGAACTTTTATTGTATTGTTAAAACAAAAATGTGAAAATTTAAAATTCAAGTGCAAATTCTTTAAACAAATTACCCTAGAGCCTGGATTTATGGCCAAATACCTTTTTTTATTGGTGACCAACAGAAAAAAATTTAGGTATACAGGCATGATATTCGTAATCCCTAGAGCCTAGATTTACGGCCAAATGCATTTTTTTATTGGTGACCAACAGAAAAAATGTAGGTGTATAGGCATGATATTCGTACTGTAACAAAGATTACAAAGGTTTTTATTTTGCCTTTTTTTGTACTTTGTGCTTACTTTATAATATTCAACCCTTTTCTGGCTTTTTTGAATGAATATGGCAAAATTCCTTTTTTTTATTGATGAACATCAGAAAAAATCTGATGTGTTACACTCACATGACTTTCTCTACTCTTGTACAAACTATTTTTACAAACGCTTATTCTCCATATGCTTCATGTTAATCGAGATGTTAATCTTATTGCTAATTTTCTTTTAGGTGCAAGGGGAATATAGTAGGCTTTAAGCGATAGTCAAATGTTTTAAGAACTGGTTGCTATGTGGAGCATTTCATTCTCTTTGTATGTACAGAAATAAAAAAAATGAATAACAAATTCCCATTCGAGAAAAAGTATAAGTATTGGAAAATTTAAGGGAATAACAAGCAATATCATGTGTATTTTTAATGTGATCTACATTTTTTGTGTAGTAAAATTTTGGAAACATGTCCGTGTGTATGTGTCTGTGTGTGGAATAACAAGCAATATCTCGAAATTGGTTCACTCAACAAAAAAATGTATATGACATAAATTGTGTATTTTAACGTGATCTACATTTTTTGTGCGGTAAAATTTTGTCATCTCTTATGGTTTACCAGTTATGCAAAAGTTGTTCACAATGGAGAATACTTTTGGAGACATTCCCAGAAAATTCAAGATATACATTTTATTTGTCATGAAAGTATCTTCAATATCAGGTTAGGGGAAAGAAACTGTGGATCTCAATCGATGAGACAATGGATATAGTCGATAGGCATATCCAAGGCAATCATATAAGACATGGACTGTACAGATGATGAAGAGGGATGTACTCCATTCCTTCTAAGGCACTTGAAAAAACCAATAACCTATTTGTCAGTTATTTACTACAGCATCGAATATCCTATGACTGGAGGGAATTCAGTATTACGATGTTCTCCTATTTCTCACAGACGGCACACCAGATATGAAGACAGCTGTTAGAAGCTTAAAATGCCTTTTTTCTGCAATGTGTCATATAATTTGTCTTGCACGTTGTTTTCATTGTGTTGCTGAGGAGGTGTGCAGTTTCTTCCACAATGCCAATAATTTAATCTCCAATAATAAGAAGATTTTGCCATAAAGTTCCATCCCATGTCCAGACATTCAAAGAGCTCACACCTAATCTTGCCCTATCTTCACAACCAATTCTAACGAGATGGGGCACTTGGATTGCTGCTGTTTTGTTTTATGCAATGAACTTCAAAGATAGTAGGTGAAGTCAATTAATTTTGTGAAGATGATGCTACTTCAATTCGTGATGCAAGCAACTTTTTAGTGAAGTAGAAATTAAGCACCACCTTACGTTTATTGCTGCCCATTATGCAAATTTGAATTTATAACTAGTCTTGAAGAAAGACCCTTGGTAACATCTTTGAAGATTGTGAAAGAGGCATGGAGTGCATCCAGGCAGTTTCAGGCAATCCAGACCTAGAAACAAGTGTAGGCAAGATTCTCAGAGATGAAATTGTAGATTCTGTGAATATGGACCTATAGACCATTGCTTGTTTCAATATGCTCCAATTACCAGTGGGCATTGAATGCTCTTTTTCTGTTTTGAAAAACATATGGGTTAATGATAAACTTTGTGTGTGACAATCTTGTAGTTATGTGCAACAAATAATAAACAGCACTAAAAGGTGCTAGTATTTTTTTAATTTTTCTTTCTAAATAATGTTGCTTTTAAAAACATAAATGCTTTTTTGGTGCCTTTGTTACATATTTTAGTCTTTTTGCCTACCTTTCTCTACCTTTTTTGTACGTGAACATCTGGTCTCTAATTATCAACAATAAAATGCCCCCTGTTGATATGAATCACAGTGTAAAGTTTAAACCAAGAGTTCTGGTAGTTTCTGAGTATGTGGAACAAAATAACATGTAATAGTTTATTTTTCCTCTTAGCCAAGAGAGAAATAGTTTATCAACACTACATGAAATTTAGATTGCACAGATCATCACATAACCTTTTAGCAGACTATAACAATTTTATCTATGTATTTTATTACAATTTAAATGAAGTAGCTTTTGTTGATATAAAATATGAGTCCAAACCAATACAATACGCAGTTAGCCAATTAGTCTAAAATACATACCAACATTTTAAAAAAATGTGAATTCTGACACACTAAAGCGGATGTAAGTAGTGTATCTGCCTCATATCCTGGAGGACACTAGTTTCAATCTTTATGGAGCAAGTACCTGATAAGGATTTTTATGGAGGCTTTCCCTATTGTGAGAAGTTGAACAGCTCTATGGCTCTCTGGTTCATTTCACACATTTCATTCATTCATCTCTTAATATGGGAGTTTATTTTCTAAGCTTAATGTTAGCAGAATCATTATGATTTCATACCTAGTTTCATTATAAGGTTTAGCCCGTAACTATAGTTACAGCACTTAGCTACTAGCATGATAAGCTTAGAAAATAGACACCATGATTTGCCCAGTTATAGGATGTTAAAATTACATTTAAAAATCTGATGTGTTACACTCACATGACTTTCTCTACTCTTGTACAATCTATTTTTACAAACGCCTATTCTCCATATGCTTTATGTTAATCGAGATATCGAGATGTCAATCTTATTGCTAATTTTCTTGTAGATGCAAGGGGAATATGGTAGCTTTTAAGCGATGGCCAAATATTTTAACGCTGGTTGCTATGCGGCGCATTCCATTCTCTTTGCAAGTCCAGGACATAAAAAAATCTGATGTGTTACATTCACATGACTTTCTCTACTCTTGTAGAAAGTATTTTTACAAACGCTTATTCCCCATATGCTTCATGTTAATGGAGATATTGAGATGTCAATCTTATTGATAATTTTCTTGTAGATGCAAGGGGAATATGGTAGGTTTTAAGCGATAGTCAAATATTTTAACACTGGTTGCTATGTGGCGCATTCCATTCTCTTTGCATGTCCAGGACATAAAAAAAATGAATAACGAATTTGAGAAAAAGTATAAGTATTGGAAAATTTAAGGGAATAATAAGCAATATCTCGCAAACGGTTCACTCAACAAAAGAAATGTATATGACATAAATGGTGTATTTTAACGCGATCTACATTTTTCGTGTAGTAAAATTTTGTCTATCTCCTATGGTTTACCAGTTATGAAAAAGTCGTTCATAATGAAGAATACTTTTGGAGACATTCCCAGAAAATTCGAGATATACATTTTATTTTTCATGACAATATCTTAAACATATGATATTTTAATCAAAATCGTTAGAGCCGTTTTTGAGAAAATTAAAATGTTCGAAAAATGTTCCATGTAAAGGGTACTCTGGGGTGGGGGGATTTTCTTGAAAACCTTCGTGTCGCATCTCTGAAAGATACTGAACCTAAATACCAAGTTTGGTGTTTATCCGACTCTTCGTTTTTGAGTTATGCTGTTCACAGACACACAGACAGACACACACACGGACATGTTTCCAAAAATGCTTTTTTTGGATTCAGTGAGTCTCAAAACATGTATTTCCGGTGAAATCTCGGTATCGAAATTTTGGGTGGAATACAATACTTCCCCTACTTACTATACGTAGTAGAGAAAGTAAAAATTATGCATAACATGATCAAAAATATTTTTCTTTCATAAATGTTGCTGCTTTCCAGAAAGATTAAAAGATTGTTGCTTTAATGCAGCTAAGACTAATTTCATCAGAATAACCATAACCCTACAGCTCTGAAGCAGATTTACCTTTTTACTATGATTATTTCTACTTCTGTTGCAGTGATCAGCAAGTCACACTGTTCTCTAAATGTTAAGGCATGAGGCTTTATGATACTTTCCAAATTTTTCCTCTGTACTTAGAAGCGAGATATGAGAGTTTTATGAGTGAATGGTTTCATTCTGCATAACCTATAATTGAAAATTACTTATGTTCAAAATACCAAAAGAGTAGCAATCTTGATCATATAAGCAGAATCATGTTGTGCATCTACATGCTGCTACTGTTAGGATTTGTTCCTTTTTAAAATCTCTTTTGCAGAGTGACTATTTTTTAAATAATACATACATCTCACTAAGTATAATGAATGCAAAATTGAGATTTTGAATAATTGTTTGCTTGTTTGTTTTTCTTCAGGTTTCTATGCCATAGGAGATGATGTGAATCTGTTGAATATTCTTAGCTACAAAGTGGAAATCGCAGATTTCCTTTACAATCAACCTCATATACTGAGTGTTCATTTCAAAGTATGCCATGACATACTGTATGACGTCACTTATCTAGCCACTGAGCTACAATTCATTCCCCTAGTACCTCTGCAGAGGCATATGACTAGTGTGTCAGAGAAGTTGCCTAGCATGAAAGACATTCGCCTGAATGCAAGAACCTTCCATTTTGTAGCAACAAACAGTATGTGTCCTACCACAACCTGACTGTCCTCCGTGGTCTAGGGTACCATGATAGCCTCTAGTTCCCGAGGTCGTAGGTTCAATGGAGGGTAATGGGGGTTTTTTTTTTTCAGCGTAAAAATTCTTAGCATGCCTTCCTTTGGAAGGGAAGTAAAGCTGGTGGTCCCATATCATAGATTTATGGCAGATAAAAGAACCTCAGGCCTAATAAAGAGGTCTCTAAATAACATTTCCAGTCTTTCATGTCCAATATAGAATGGGACGCTAAGGATGATAGTAGTTAAAGATCGTCCATAAACAAAGCTCAAATTTAATTTACCACAACCTCTTTTGCACTGCGTTTTATTTGGTCAATAACGAAAGTCCATGAAAGCTATAAACAGGGTACTTGTCATCTCCGCTAGCATAAGGCAACATAAAGTGTTGCAGCTCCATTTTGCAAACATAAATAAAACCATTATGTGTGGAATGAACAGACATTGGTAGAGTTATGCAAAAAAGATTAACATATTTAATTGTTTATTTTAGTTTATGCTTCTGTATGTGACACTGCAAAGCACATTATTTAGTCTCTGTTTTATGGTTATTGTTATTACTGTGATAGTACTCTTAGGATTGAATGCCTGCTTGCTAGGCAACTTTTCCACCATATATGCACTATGTTATATTCTCTCCCTTAGACCTGACACTTCCTTCAAAAAAATTGACCCAAAACAATGAAGTCTGACACAGTTTGAAATGAACACCCAGTAAAGCTGACAGCATGGCAGAAGCACCTAATTCATTTATGTCTGCCAACAACTTGTGTATAGTGCCTACACTGAAAGGAGTGAGGTGCAATTAGGGACAGAATTTAATTCAAATACATATTACTCTTCTCTGCTCTCAGGAAATATGTTCAGTTGATATGTGAGTTAATGACTAAATTTCTGACAATTTAAACATTATTTTATATTGCATGTACTACACATTTGCTTGTTTTACATGTATATTGTGATGTCCAGTTTTTCAAATGTTACTTCTCTAAGTTATCAATGCTGCTACACTGTTTTTATATGGGACTTCACTTAGTTCACACTGTCATTTCAGTAATGTGAACTGGTTTGATTTCCCTGCCACTTCACTTTTCTTATTGACATAGTGGCATAATGAAATAAGCACAACGTAGTCAATTATTCTGGATGGTTCACTCACTGGGGATTCGAACACAAGACTTCGTCAATCTCTCCTTCAGCAGCACTCATTGCACATCACAAACTCACTTGTAGAACCAGAAATACACTTGCTGACTAACTGGTTCCTCTCGCGAGAATGCTCACTTATATAGCAAATGGAATCTTCCACGGAATATTCCAGAACTGTCTGGAGGGAGAGAAGAAACTTCTAGAAAAACCTGGTTATCTACCGATAACGTTTCCGGTGTTTACGCTGGAGAGCGCTATTTATATTTAGCTCCGACTGGCCGGCGCCGACTTCCCGCCGACTTGAGATAGCCGCTACACCACACAATTCCCTCCTCAGTGCTAGTCGTCCCGAACAACTCAGCGATATGGAGCAAGCCGATCAAGATGGATCACCATTAGCTTTCCACGGGGTTTTCACCGAATCCGGCACTAGTTGTCAGAGCGTGCCCTCATCCGGTCAGTCGTCCTACGTGGTGTACTGGTTACCATTCCAGCCTCTAGTTCCCGAGGTCGTGGGTTCAAACCCGGCAGAGGGCAATGGATTTTCTCGGGCGTAAAAATTCTTTGCATGACTTTCTTCGGAAGGAAAGTAAAACTGATGGTCCCGTGTCGTAGATTTACGGCAGGTAAAAGAACCTCAAGCCTGATAAAGAGGCCTGTGAGCAAAATTACCGGTCTTTCACGCCCAATATAGAATGGGGGCGCTAAGGGCCACAGCAGTTAAACAACGCCCATAAATAAAAATCAATTTCATTTCATCCTCTCACTTGCTAGCTTCAGATGTCTCCTGGCAAGGTGGTGGTTGTCTCCCAGATTTTCCATTGGCGCCCCGACATTCTGACGTTGCTCTCAACACCGACTAAAGACGGGTGCCCAGAGCCTGGCGCGCAGATGTCGCATTGCTGGAACTACCTCTCCATGTCGCTTTTAAGATGCAACCAATTGAATCGGCGATGTACGAGACGTATCCCAAAACTAAGGCCCTGTGAACAATATTTAACGGATGGCAAGCCTGAATGACGTTTCACGCCTGCAGCGACTACCGACTCCTGAGGAACCTACCGCAGTGTTGGTGTGACGCAGTAAGCGTTTGTCAATCGACGAGAGCAGATCGCAATGGCCGCGACAATCGTAGATCACGCCAGTTGTGAAGTGCACGGTGTGATTAGATTTTTACTGGCGAAAGGATCGTCAACTGCGGACATCCATCGTGAGTTATGCCTCGTGTATGGACCGGACATGAGTGACAAACAGGTTCGACACTAGTGTCGAGAATTTCGAAATGGCCGCACAAATGTGCACGATGAACAGCGGAGTCGTAGGCCCATTATTCGGACCAACGACATCGTTAAGCAAGTGAATCAAAAACTTCCAAATAATCGGCGCTTGACGATTACCGGTCTGGCTGATGAATTCCCAAATGTTGCTCGAACCACACTTTACAGGATTGTCACTGAACAGCTTGGATATCGGAAACTTTGTGCAAGGTGGGTGCCAAAACTGCTCACCGGTCAGCACAAAGACCAACGAATGCGTAGTGCAGTTTTTGGACCGCTATAGACAAGGTGGAGATGGTTTGTTTTCTCACATTGTTACGGGCGAAAGAGATATGGATAGCGTACACCAACTAGAAACGAAACATCAATGCAGTGGCGCCGTTCCGGTTCACCCAAACCAAAAAAGTATAAGCAATCGCCGTACACGAATTGCGAAATGATGGCTATCATGTTTTGGGACAAAAAGGGCGTCTTTTTTATTGATTTCATGGACCGTGGATCAACAATTACAGCTGACGTGTACTGTGCAACGCTTACCAAACAGAGAAATACGATCCAAAATCGACGCCGCGGGAAGCTGTCGTCTGGCATCATCCTCCTGCACGACAACGCACCCACACACTGCTGCTAGACCCAAAGAGAAGATTTAAGAGCTTCGTTGGGAACTCTTTGACCACCCTCCGTACAGTCCCGACCTGGCAACAAGCGACTATTTCCTATTCTTGCATTTGAAACGGTGGCTGGGTGGACGATTTCAAACCGACGATAGTAGTTAAGTCCCCTCTTTAAGCAAATGGATTAACGATAATCCTGCCGCTAGGTGGCGTTGGTGTCGCGTTAATCCTGTTAAGGTGGATTAGTGGGATTAGCGGGAAGTTCGAAAAGTTGCCACTAGCGGTGAGGATTAGCGATTATCCTTTTGCTTAAAGAGGGGATATGAGGTAAAGTGTGGATGGATGATAATCCTGCCACTAGGTGGCGTTGGATTAAGGTGGATTAGTGGGATTAGCGGGAAGTTCGAAAAGTTGCCACTAGCGGTGAGGATTAGAGATAATCCTTTTGCTTAAAGAGGGGATATGAGGTAAAGAAGTGTGGGTGGATGGATTGGTACGTGACTGAAAAGGTTATGGATAAAAGATGATGAGTGGAAATGGAGAGGTGGATATTGGATTGATTGGACAAAGAGGTTTGAAAATGAGCAGGAAATAAAATGTGACGGATTAAGAGGAACGGGGGTCAGCGAGGTGTTGTTCGTGCGGTGTCTGGTAGCTGAAAGAGAGAAAAATGATGGCGGTTGAGGTATAAAAACTGAGTATAACAGGAAGTGACGTGGCGCGTAGTGATTGGTGAAAAAAGGCAAGATGCAATTGGTGGAGGAGGGGGAATAGGTGGTGCGGATTGGAGGAAATAAGCTGTGTTGTGATTGGTTGTAAGAATGACGGGTATTTGAGGGGTTAAAGCAGATGGTTGGTAAATTGGAAAACGCGTGTACTGTAGCTGCGGAGGAATTTGGTAATTATCAAACAACGTATGACGAAGCCGTAGAAGAGGGAGGTGAGGTAGGTGGAGAAGGGGTACGTGAGGAAGAGGTAGACAAAAGGAGAGTTGGAATACGAGATGAAAATGATGACTTAGCTGAAATGTTGTAAATTCGTTATATGTTACATTTTCTTGCTATAATTGTATTATTGGTTTTTTATTTATATTTTGCTAATATTTTATGACTGCTATGAAAATATGGGAGGCGGGAAAGGAATTCCAGCTAGGTAAAGAAAAATACATAGTGGAATATGGCACACAAAATTAGTGAATAAAAATGAACATTATATTTAGCAAAAAAGGAAAGAAAATGCAGTGCAAAATGTTTTTAAAAAATTTGCGAAGATATATATATATATATAGATATATATATAGATAAATGGGTTGTTAAAAGCAGAATATAATGAACATTGTAGATAAACCCGTTAATAAGAATATAGTGCAAAACCTATACAAAAGATGTTTTTTAAATTGAATAAAATGGTGTAAGCAAAACATTGCTACTAAAAATGAAAAGATTGTGGCAACACAGATATGTTGTACATATATGAGCACATGATATAAAACTGTATACAACACTTTTTTTACGGGAGGTAACCTCCGCATCGAGCACAGGGACCATGATGACTGTGAGACAAATGTTTGTAAGGAATGTCAATATTATTAACAAAGCAAGCACGGCGTGCTCGACATTGTAAGCATGTTGGTGTGTATACATTACGATTTTGGTGCACATGATACCACACGGTGTAAACGGTGTAAAATTTTAATATAGTTTTTAGCACTCTGTCATTGTATCGTTTGGCAATGCACGATGTGCAGTACCCAGATGATTTGTTACAACAGTACATTGTGTGTTATAAATGTATCTATGACAAGTAATGTCTTACGACATGAGACCTACACTTGCAGACAAACGTATGTGAGCATATGGTATACTAAGATGATGTAATAAGCATATGCGGTAAGCCTGGCAAAACAAGCACAGCGGTTGCTAGACCGTATTGGGAAGACCTTACGAAGTCTAGCAGTTCTGAATCTGCACCAATGTGAATTAAATGATTTAAAAGTTCGTCGTTGGTAACAAAAGGCAACCGGTGTATGTATTCTTTAGGTTCTCTTTGTTCGCTAATTTGACGAAACGGACAACAAGCGATTAAAAGAATTAATGTAAAATAGAATAAGAAAAAAAAAGAAATCACTTTTTTAAAAAATTACACTTGTAATTTTTTTTAAAAAAAATACACTACACACACTACCATACACACTTACGACAGCAGGCGTCTCTTCTTCAAATGCGCGTAGCGGTGCTATTTCCTTTCGCTTTAGCGCAAGGCGGCTTTTTGCAGCTGCTGTAATGGGTTGCAGCAGGGGGATGGCCAGTTGACTTACCAGGTCGTCTTCGTCGTTGTGCAGAGGTTCGAATCCCAGAAAATGGTCATTATAGCCGTCGTCGCCCTTGCTTTCAGCGTGAATGCGCCAACCAGGGCTGTGCTGCGAAATCGGGGTGGATGTGGCGTTAAACTCGGGTAGAAGGCTGCGTTTGGTGCTGTTGCTGGGGAATTTAGAGGAAAGCAAGGGCACAAGGGTGCGGAATGATGGAGATGGTGGAGGGGGATTCTGTGGGGTTATTGAGTGAATAGGTAATGTGCTGGAAGGGGTGATGGAGAGAGAGGTTGGCCGTCAATGTCCCTTATGGAAATGGAGGTGGATGATTGGATGTTGTTAAAGGAGGGAGAAGAAACAAAACTGGAGAACGGAGGCAGGGAAGAGCACGAGGAAGAAGCTGGGGAATCGGATGGAGTTGTATGAGATTGGATGTCACTGGCTGACGAGTCTGATGAAATGTCGATGGTGGTGTACGACGGCGACGACGTCCGAGACGCTGCTGGCGGTGATAAAGCTGGAGGCGCCGCTGGAGATGCTGCTGGAGACGCCGCGGGAGACGGGTGCTGTGCACCGCTGAGATCAGACTTTTGGGCCACGCAGTCTGAGGTTTCGCTGTCTGAAACCTCAACGATGCTACACGACGACTGCTGACGGTGGCGACGGCGTCAAAGCCGGAGACGGAGTCCACGTAGCTGGAGACGGGTGGTCTGTGATGGACAGTTCTGAAATTCTGGCGATGTCGTCAGATTGCATGTTCACGAACAGCGAAGATGGAGGCCGGTGGAAGCCGTTAGGCTGTTGGAATGTGTTTTCATACACCAGTGCAGAAGAAACAATATGCTCTGGATGGCTATAGATTGCAGTAGCAGTGCTGGCGGAGCTGGGCTGTTGGTGTTGAAAAGCGTTTTCATAGGCCGGTACAGAATAATAAATACCCTCTGGATGGCTCTAGATGTTACTAGTAGTGTTGGTGTAGATAATATGCCACTCAGTAATGAGTTGCCTGCACGGGCGTCCAGAAGATGGTGGAGAAAAAAGTCTTCGCTTGTGACGGTACACACGTGTTGGTGCTGCATGATGCTGCGTGAACGTGAGCAACAAGACTGAAAGTAGTGGCAGGGATCCGAAGTGGCTAGTTTTAAAGGACCGGTAATCAGCAGAGATGATTTGCGTCACAACATGGCCGCCGAGATAAAATCTTTAAAGAGCACGATAAGTTTAAAAATGGGCGTGTGAAGGGAAGTTTAATTATCCCGAAAATCTTTAAATGTGGCTGTGCGGTCGATGATAGGAAACTTTGGCTGTTATCGGAACCGGATGGTGCTGTTGTGCTTTGGTGAGACCGGATGTGTGCGGGAAAAGTGTCTGATAGCAACTCCGGAAGTTGTGGCGCGATAACAGGCTTGGAGTTTTGACGAGGACTTTAACTTATCTCGCAATCGGAAGTCCCGGTTACGATAAGCAGCGTATAAGAGCAGGCTGCGATAAGCCGCTTGCCGAAGTGAGAATTGTGTTTTGAAAGCGGTGTATACAGGAAATTATAAGTTTTAACTCTATAATATTTATACGCCTTCATGCATAATACTTGTGCGTGCAATAACGGTATTGCGAGTAGTGGAGTGAAAAATCTTATGTGTTACACTCACATGACTTTCTCTACTCTTGTACAAACTATTTCTACAAACGCTTATTCTCCATCTACTTCATGTTAATGAGATAAACATTTGCAGCCTCTATCTTATTGCTAATTTTCTTGTAGATGTAAGTGGAAAATATATTTACAAGGGCAATATAGAAAAACAGTAGCCTTTAAGCACATACATATCTCTTAATAGCTGGTTGCTAGGTGCAGCACCATTCCCTTTGCCACAGATTATAACTCTTTGCATATCCAAGACAAAAAATGAATAACGAATTCCCGTTTTAGAATTCCCATTAGTATTGAAAAATTTAAGGGAATGACAAGCAATATCTCGAAAATGGTTCACTCAACAAAAAATGTATATGACAAATTGCGTATTTTAACGCGATCTACATTCTTTTGGTAGTAAAATTTTGTCTATCTCTTATGGTTTACCAGTTATGCAAAAGTCGCTCACAATGGAGAATACTTTTGGAGACATTCCCAGAAAATTCAAGATATACATTTTATTTGTCATGAAAATATCTTAAACATATGATATTTTAATCAAAATCGTTAGAGCCATTTTTGAGAAAATTAAAATTTTCGAGAAATGTTCCATGTAAAGGGTAATCTGGGGTGGGGGGAATTTCTTGAAAACCTTCGTGTCGCATCTCTGGAAGATACTGAACCTAAATAACAAGTTTGGTGTTTATCCGACTGTTTGTTTCTGAGTTATGCTGTTCACAGACAGACAGACACACACGGACATGTTTCCAAAAAATGCTTTTTTTAGATTCAGGGGTCTCAAAACATGTATTTCCAGTGAAATCTCGGTATCGAATTTTTGGGTGAAATACAATACCTTCCCTACTTGCTATACGTAGTAGAGAAAGTAAAAAGCAATTTGATCAACGTAGTCATATCGCATAAATACATTGGTACAAAAATCACCATACCGTTGACTTTAGTTGTTGTAGAAAACTTTAACATAAAAGTCGATGCAAATACAGCACTTTGCAGGCGCGCATAGAAAGTGTTTGTTTGCGAGAAAGAGAAAGAGAGAGAGGGTGAGAGAGAGAGAGAGAGAGAGAGAAGGAAACACGGTGACGTCACGTTTCTAGACTCGATCAACTTCATTCCCATGCCGCTGACTCGCTTTTTCAAGACCTTCGGATTGAAGGAAGGCAAAGGCTATTTCCCATACCTCTTCAACACGAAGGAAAACGAGCATTACGTGGGTTCGATTCCCGATAAAAAGCACTACTGCCCAAACGGCATGTCGGTAGAGGGGAGGACGGACTTCGAGCGCTGGCACGAGGAAAGGGCGACCCCAGGGTACGTGTTCTACATGAAACTGGAAATGGTGACATACTGCAAGATGGACGTGTTTCTGCTGAGCCTGGGGGGGGGGGTTCCAAATTTAGAAGAGAATTCCTGGACGAGAACGGGATAGACCCATTGCGCATGCGTGCATGTGCGTATACTGAAAGCGGTTTATGCCGCGCGGCAAGATCGCGCTGCTGCCGACCGGCAGATACCGCCTGGCGGACAAGCAGTCGCGTATTGCCTGCATATGGTTGTCTTGGGTGGAGGCGCATAACATCACAATCCAGTACGCCCTTAGAGGGCGCGAAGTGAAGGTTCTGGGGCACAAGGTGGACGGGTATAGGGAGGACGGCGATGTGAAGCGGGTTTTTTTCTTTCACGGCTGCTGGTATCACGGCTGCAAGCGATGTTTCCACAATCGCCACGCAGTCCTGTATAACACGGGAAAAGAAACCATGGCCGGTAGGTACGAGAGCATCGTCAAAATTTCGACTAATTTCCGAAACGCCTAATATCACGTGATCGAGATGAGGGTGTGCGAATTCGAAGCGATGAAGAAGTCCGACCCCAAACTGGCTGCATTCGTGAAGACCTTCCCCCACCCAGCAATCCAGCAATCGAGAACAGGTCGCCCAGGTTTACCTGGGCGGAATATAATCGCCACAGTACCTAGCCGCGTGTGCGGCTTTACCTGTGCGATAAAGGAGGTTTACAAGAATATACACAAGCTTTTGATTTATGTCTGTCTTGGGCGGGGTTTAGCTTTCTGCACTACCATTTGGCTGGGTCTCGGCGTTTCCTCGTGGACGGACTGAACCGATCAATCCCAGGGACGCCTTCTTCGGAGGGCGCACCAACTGCACGAAGACTTACGCCGAGGCGGCGGGCGAGACAAAGCTGTTCTACCTGGACGTCTGCTCCCTGTGCCCCTTCGTGAACAAGACGAAGCCGTAACGCGTGGGGCACCCTTGGATCGGTTTCCCGACCTGAAGGATATACAGGGTGGCTTGATCAAGTGTACCATGTTGCCTCCAAATGCCCTTTATCATCCCGTGCTGCCGGCTCGCATTAACGGTAAGCTGATGTTCGTCCTGTGCCGCGCATGTGCGGAGGCGGAAAGCAGTCATGCCGTCACCCGGAGGACGAGAGGTGTCTGACGGGAACGTGGGTCCTAGACGAGGTGAAGGTGGCCCTGGAGGAGAGTTACCGACTGCTCAGCGTGTGCGAAATTTGGGAGTACTTTAGAAGCTAATTCTGATTAGGTACATCTTAATATAAACTTAGTTCTTTCCCTCATGTTATAATTACAGATAACATTTGATTTGGCAGAACTGTGATACCTAAGGAGTTTCATTCTAAGACATGAAAGGCATCAAAAAGCTTAGCTTTGAGGGAAGAAAAAAACTGATCAGCTCACAAGCACATATAGGGCACAATATGTTCAACTTAATTTTGGTTTGTTAGCAACACTAAATCCTTAAATTCAAGTGTTCCTCCTCCTTGTAATAAAATATAAGTTAATCAGTCTCTCGTATTTTCTTCCTGAGTGAGGGGTATACGTATGCATAGGTTAAAAGCATCACATGTGCCTGATTCTAACAAGCCTGTTCAACAGGAAAAGATAGATTTAAAATTCAAGTAAAATAAAAACCTGTATATCCTACCTGCATGATGTGCAATTGAAGAAAAGATAAGGAATCTGGCGATATCAAATTTCAGTATGATCATAATTACAGCAGCTGCATGCAGATAGTAATGAAAATGATGTTGCTCTATTATCCCAAGTAATAGATAATGAACGGCACATGGAAGAAATTCATATCAGTGAGGGATGTGATTTTAATAATTAGAAAGCTTAAGTATAAACAAACCAACGTGTTTTCTTAGCAAAAGTCATTGAATAGATTGACAGAAGACTGTGTTTACATCTCCGTTGTCCCATTATGAGAAGTTAACTTGCGAGATTTACAGAGATTTTCCAAGTGTGCAGTTTTTATTGAATTGTGTTAAATTTTAACATGAAAGTAATTAAATAAACATTGAAAATGCTTCATTGTTGTAAAATATTTTGCACCTCTAGAACAACACTGCTACAACTCAAAAATTGGCTGTTTTGAGTTAAACCCATTTCTTGGTCCATGGAACGGTTCTCTCCAAAAATGAAAACCCCCAATCTTGAAATGGTTTCAGTCAGAAGCTACATTAGGTTGGTGTTGTAATTCCGAATATTCTGCTAATATCACGAATCAAAACTTTCAAATGCGAATATCTCAAAACTGTGCTGTTTAAGGGTAGCAATGTTGTTCTAGGAGTGTGATTTATGTATATTCCAGGTTTCTTAATAATATGATTAATATATGTATAAGCTTTCACGGCAAGTGTCCATAGTTTTATGTTCTAAATTATTATTAAAACGTACTTTTTTACCCCTCTCTCAAGCTAGGGTAAAATGCGTTATTCGTAAAAATATGTGCATGTTGAGGGTTAATTATATCGATGAAAGCAAGAGCGGTATCAATACTCTTCTTTAGCATGTTGCCTTATGAACGCTAAAACTAGAGTCCACATCCAACGCAAACCGCCCTTTTTCATTATTCTTTCTTCCGTGTAACGGCCTCGCACATGGCATCCGCTGCAGTTTTCTTCTTTCCGAATGGACAACGCGCAAATCCACGGCGCATAACTTGAAGGTCAGAGTCTCCTCCACATCTCATGTGATGTGAGGGGAAGGGCGCTGAGGTTATGTATTACAGAAGTCACCTACTTAAAATTAAGCGTTTTCTCTTCATGTTCCGTTAGCTTAGTGTCGCATCATTAGCCGGTACTGCTGAAGTAAGGCGGCCACTTTCTCTAGCACGCTGTATGTTAGGCCATGGAAAGGAAGTGTCAGTGCGCATTTTTGGTCATAGTGCTCCTAGTCGCACAATCCGATAGTTTCGAATTAGACCTGGACGATGGCGTGGCGGTACTCAAGCTGGGCCGCGAACTGATTACGGAGCTCTTTTATACTTGGAATGCTCTGGGTAAGTATCAAGGTCTTGGCATATGAAGCAAACGCAGATGACCTATGTGAAACGAATGTATTCTGCAATACTGACAGTATGCGGAGAAGCAAACTCTGCTGTTACCGACTGAAATGCTAAATGTTAATGTTTACGGCATATAAAATATTACCATATTACAATGTGTTTATACTCACAAAAACACGGACTCGTAGAAAGCAAAAAAGAATGGGGGTAAATAGTTTCATAGAGATCAGAAATACATGGACTATAAATTTGTGTTTGTACTTCAAATGTTACAAATTACACGTGGAAAAGGCGATTTGGTCCTTTAATTTGAAAGAATCACTCCACCTAAATATTTATTCTAGACTGATCATTATTGCTCGATTGTGACGGATCAAGAATAACGGGGATTTACCAAAACTGCAGTGTTCTTGTTATGACGAGCGCTTCAACCGCATTGTGCTATCGCTTGTTTAGGATACGGAGAAACAGGATATAAAAACGCGCAACTGAGTTCAAAACTTTCATTAAACAACTCGAAAGCTGGAAAATGTTTCTATGGAGCTTTAAGAACCTTACAATCAACAATTATCGAATTAGGAGCAGTTTTGCCAACGAAAAATGTTACGATATTATTGTTGGAAACAAAATTATAATATGCACATCTTCTGAAATGATACTATCAGCACAATTCAATCCTTACCATAACGCAAATCACACACAATAATTTATAAACAGTATATTATACTTTCCATGTTTATACAACCTGCTCCACAAATCTGAAACCTGTTAATACATGGCAACATCATAAAAGAGGAAGCCATAGCAATATCAAATACAGTTACATGCAGGAGCATTGCTGGGGAGAGAGGGTTGGAAACTCCCCTGCTCTCTGCTCTTAAAATCCTTACATAAGTGTATTTTTTTAAAGAAATGATACAAAGTGCTTGATTGAGAATAATGATTAATAATCTAAAAGTAACAAACCATCAAAATTATTATTGAAAATACCTACTACTAATTCTTTCAATAACCACTTGCACATGTGAAAGATCATTTTCTACTCTGAGGTGCCTTGAAACATACCACAGAAACACTGAAGACAAACTAATCTAAATGTACTGGTCACATATTCACATACCTACGTACATTGTGAAATAAAAATAAAAACTGAAGAATATTGGATAAAATACAAGTAATAAAGAAGCTGACAAAACTTCCTGTTTGGCCCATACAAGAATGTAATTCCAAGGGTAGTGTCACTGTTTATTTCAGAGTGGCCATAATTCACAAAACCTAACATTTCATTTGGTTATATAGTTTAAGTCAGTGTTATGAGATATTCTCATATTATTATTATTATTATTATTATTATTATTATTATTATTGCTATTATTATGTTGTTGTTGTTTCAAACTACATATATCAAGTGTGGTCACCAAATATTAATGGTTTTATCCAACATCTCTCTATCAACAATGTTATGAAAAAGCAATAAGTGAGTTTACAGGTTGCCCTCCTGAAATTAATATTTTAAAAGTTCTGCAAAGAAGGGGTATCAAATATTCTTAAAAGTAAATTGATGTATAAGGTTGCTGGGAAAGAGGAATTGTCCAAAGGGACTGTAGTAACAGTGAAATAGAAGCAGGAAGATTCGTCATTCTTTCCATTTATGATTGAGTTTCATAACTCATGAACTGATGAATAATTACATAATTTATATTTTGATGTTTACAAATAAAACTGTACCACTGACAGTATACTCAATCTGAATGCACAACTTAAAAGAAAGCAAATGGTACAAATAAAACTGTACCACTGAAAGTATACTCAATCTGAATGCACAGCTTAAAAGAAAGCAAATGGTACAAAATAAATGAGAAAAAATTATATACTGAAAACTGGTTGATTTCTTCATTTAAAATTATATCCTGTTCATCAGAAGCGGGCTTCTAATAATATATTTAATACTACTGTTTTGACATTAACTGTGTGGTTCTTTGAAGAATATAAGGCCATGCAAAACCAAAATCCTGAAATATATACTCTTTTGTCATCATCATTACATACACCTATTTAATTTGGTATACATCTATTTTACTGTTACATTTTACTGAGCAAAGAATTCTGTGGAATAAATGTTATTCAGCATGGTAAGTTAGAAAGTTTTACATACTTGAAAAAAGAGGAACTTTCCCTGAAGATGTAAGGCAAGCTTCTTTTTCTCCTGCCTGAGGAAAGTCTGCCATTCACAGCCAAAGCAACGTCAGAGATATAAGATATTTTAAAGCTAAGACTGAAACAGAGTATAAACTCTGCTGTTTCTGTGCAAATTTAAAAGTACTGCAGCAAAAGGTTCAAGTAATGCCTGTTTTTCCTGTTGCAGCCCCAGATCCGAAAGAAAAGGAACAAGGCAGTGGAGTAGAATTTCCCTTTTTGAAAGGGAAGGAAAGGAAAATACTGGAGCGTCTAACAGAAGTTTCAAGAAGAATAGATCAAGTGCGTGAAGCACAACAAATTATTTCTGGCACAACAACAGCTACCCTCTTGAGAGACCTTCCACAAGCAATAAGGCTTGAAAATCGTCTTCAACAGCTTACTGATATCCAATCACACATTAATATAGCTGATATGCAACTAAATAGGTATGTTTATGATAAATTCAGATTTTGTTTTAGTTTAAAAAAATGTACCCATTGTTTTACTACATCAATACTGTGTAAGTGGACAAGCTGTCATCTGTGAAGTAAATTCTTTGACATCCTCCAAAGTCCATAAACATGCATTCACTTTAAGGGATGTGGATGTAAATTAATCAGTTGGGATCACTGTGCTTAGCTGTAGTCATTACACTGGCATTCATGCTTTGCTTAACACAACATCCCAATCACTATAATAGTGCACTGTCTTTGCAGTACTGTTGCACTTCATAATAAACTATTTTCTTTCACCCATATTCTACAGCAAGAATTGCACAGACATTTTCATTTCCTCTATTGGGCTCTACTACTAGTATTTTCCTAGCATTAAGTTCCTTTCTGCCAATATTAAACAGACATATTTAAACAGGTCTGGTTTCCTGACTGCTTGCATTTTTCCTGCTACATTTATTTTTGTATATTTGATTTCCATTGTTACTCCCAAAGGAGTAAATCATTTTATGTACCCTCAACAGAAACTATTAGGCCATCCCTTAGAACAGTTCTGCCTAGTGTGCCTACAGGCAGTGCAGAGCATAGTCATATACTTACGGTTACAGAAGTATGACCAGAAAACAAAGGACTAAATCTCCATGAGTATTATCACACTGTGGATCTGCTGCAGCTAACAAATACTTCGCTTCAACTTACAATGAATATCTAGCACAAAAAACCTCTGACAGACAGCACAATTGAACAGCGAAAGTATTTAAACAAAATGTCAAGTACATTTGGGATCAGAATTACAGTAGAACTCCAATTATCCAAACTCCATCTATCTGGACCGCCAATTATCTGAATCACTTGGGGGGGGGGGGGAGTATGACAAAAAAATTATTTTATAAAATTAACAAGTTGGTTTTGTTTGACAGTTATAACAGTACATAGTTGTAAAGTACTGTAGGTTTCTTTATTGTTTTAAAATCAATCTGCAGCAGATGTATTAGAACCCAAAATCTTCCAGCATACAATGAATACAGCCACTCACTGTGAAGTGAATGTGAGACTGACTGCATGAAAATTATTTAAGACAACAAAACAACTGACTGACCAATATATTCAAGAAGTGATCATTTATGTAAGTACAGTACTGTGCAAAATCTGAATAATATTGGTTTTAAGTTCATTAAATTAATATTACACTTTACACAAATTTAGTTTTTTTCTTAAGAAATGACCTTATTTCATGATTTATCCAATTACCCGAATCAGGTTAGGTCCCAATTAATGTGGATAATTGGAGTTCTACTGTATTTCCAAAAACGATTTGCAGAATATAATTAAATCATATCCTGAAGTAAATATTCACAAATAAACTAAATAATAAACTAAGGGCATCTCTCAATTGTTCATAGAAATTAGTATGTTACAGATTTTCCAGGAATCTAGAGCTTCTTAAAATTAGTAACCTTTTCTAACTGAGCAGGATAGCTCAGGCAGTAACATCTGTGGCCCGCATTTGGGAGATCCCAGGTTTGATCCCAGCAAGCGTCCACTCTTACCCATGGATTTTATTGTTTTTTTCGGGCAATCAGGCAAATGCTGGAGTGATTTCTTTCATCCTCCAAATTTCTTGTCCTTCCATTTTGTTCCATTAATCATTTCATTCACCCTTCATCCCATTTGGTCAATTTCAAGCTTGAAAGTGTCAACAATGGTGTTTCGGTTCAACTTGACAGGGAAAAAGGATGTTGTCTGTGCACTTACTCCAACCCTTGGCCTTCGGCTGGTTACTGGGGTATGAGGACCGCACCTTGGGGAGAGCTTTGGACCCTGCTAGAGTGGGGTTCCCAGTCTGCCTGGCTGACTGCAGGGCATCTTTATCTGGAAACTGTAGCGACCCGGTCATTTCTGTGCCATCGCTCCTGGATCCAGCCACCCAGGTCTTCCTTCACCTCATCCCTGCCTCCTGGGGCACACCGTAGTGGGGTGTCGGTACAATATCCGCATTCAATGGATCGGTGCTGAATCCCTTTCCGCTTCACAATCCAATCTAACCTTTCCAATGAAAAGCTGCTTTTCAACCCTGAATTATTTAAAACAATTAATGAGAAATCCAACAAAAGCAAAAAGACTCTAGCACTGATGGTCCTGCTATTTGAGGGGCGAGAAGTGCAGGGTTTTCCTGATTTTAACAAGTGGACCATGGAGGAGTTTGCTCTTATGGAGGGCCAGAAGACTTGCTACATTACAAAAACTTTTGTCTCATAACTAGCAACAGGCAAAATATGAAATTTCAAACCAAGGCTGCTATGGCTATGGGAATGTGTATCTTTACAAACTGTGTAGAATTATATTCACATGTTAAAAAAATCATATCTTGATAAAATTTCATTATTTTATAAAAATCTTCCTTTTGCCTTATATTCTGTAAAATTTACACTTGTTGCTTTTAAAAATGGATCTTATTTTCCATATTTTGTATGTTACAACTCCCTTCATAGTGTTAATATTTTCATTTGCAATGAATTGGGCTTTACAGACACACTATCAAGCTAGATTTACAGAAAAACTCCAATATACATAATGTCCGAAGAAGAATTGGATAAGTTTCAGGAATGTTTGGAATAGCTGACTCAATCAAATTTGATTTACTGCTAGAAAAGAACCCTGTGCTGAACTCTCTATCATATTAATACGGTACTTGAAGGCAAGAGCAGTAAAATACAGCAAATTTCAAGCTACAAAATATAGCATTAATGTTTCCATTGTATCATATGATGTGGAACAATTCCTTCATCATACAAACAATATTGACAGAGAATGTAACCTTTTGCCAGAAAATACTGAACAACCTGCTTGTAGCATATTGCAATCACTATTAAGTTCAACCAAAGTAACCAATGGTTTATTTTCTTCTGTCAGTATAAATGTTTCATGAAGATGAAAGACTGTAAAAGCAATGGGAATTACTTACTTAATTTGGGATCATTATTAAATGAGGACAAAACTTACGCTCATTTTCTCAAATTAATTATTAAACCTGCTCCGACTACTTTAAGGACAAACATACTTTGACATTAAAATATACCATTAATATTTTGTAACTATTTTTCATATTTGGGAAAACAAGGTTCATATTTTGACAAAATTTTCTTCCTATTTTGCTATCTCTGCTCATAAAAAACACATTAAAATATCTTTTCTTTGTGTCCTACACCCAAATTCCCTGCTATTTTTCTTAGATAGAATTTATTTCAAAATGCTGTAAAATGAATATAGACATGCAATTGCAAGAGGAAAGACTCATAGAGTAGTAGAGGAAATAGCTGGATTATGGCTTTTAAAATCTGACTTTTCAACTATTTAGGAACATATTTACATGAAGTACAACAGCGCAAGTAGAGTATTTCATGTTGTAGCTTCAACAATTATAGTGGATCAAAGGCACAATATCTCATTTTTATTATTCTTTCATATAGAAACACAGATGATGTTACTAAAAATGACTTTAAAAATATGTCTTCAACAGGCTGGTGAATCACCCACTCTGCACCAAAAATGTTTAAGCGGCTTCTCCAAGTTAGGCTTTCGACATAAAATTCATATTTAAACTTTGCAGAAAAAGCAAATTATATAAATAAAATTTAGTAATTATTGAGTCGATTGTAACACTACATCACTTACTTGTAAAAAAGCAAAAACATGTTTCAGGAGCTAATTGCTCCCATCCTCAGTTCCTTGTCGGCTGCCTGCATCATTCGTCCTAGTTGTCAGCTTGATCTATGGTGATGGTTGGAAGAACTTCTTCAAAAGTAAGTAGAGTTACAATTGACTCAATAATTACTAAATTATAGACACATCAATGTCACATAAGTCCACTGTAAGCAATTTTATATATAAATAAAAGTTTATGCTTCACTTAAAGGGTGCTTAATTCAAAAGGGAAATGGTGTTTCTGTATCCAAAGGTTAAAAAAAGGTCACTTTTAGGACTTCCTAGAAACAAAGACCTTTAATTTTCAAAACATTTTGCGAAGAGTATTCTAGGTCCTCAATGGTCTCCTTATTTGTTTCAGAAAGATTAAACAGTGAAATAGAGGAAAAATAATAATAATAATAATAATAATAATAATAATATTTTAGTTTTCTAAATAATTAATATTTAAAAATTTTTGCCGTAGTACTAATTGGATATATATATTTTATTTTTTAAATTGCAATAGACCTCCACTCCTCACTCTGAAAATTACCTGTAGTATCATTTATAGCAGAAAGAGTTAAACTAGCTCATTTTATTGCAGAATGTTTTATATGTAATGTTAAAAGAAAGCTATTAATCTAAAACTGTAATGCAAGCCATGAAGCTAATTCACAGCTGTCGGTATATCTGCACTTTAAAACAGTGTGTACTGAGTTCATAAGCAATATAAACAAACAAGACTGGCGGGGGGTGTGAACACCTCAGAAATGGTAGGAAAGAAATCCTTCCTCCTACAGAAATATAGAAGAATTAGAAAAATCTGATGTTACACTCACATGACTTTCTCAACTCTTGTACAAACTATTTTTACAAATGCTTATTCTCCATCTACTTAATGTTAATCGATATAAAAATCTGCAAAAACTATTGTATTGCTAATTTCCTTATAGGTGCAGGGAGAATATGGTAGGCTTTAAGCAACAGTCAAATCTTTTAAGAGCTGGTTGCTATGTGGAGCATTCCATTCTCTTTGCATTAAGAAATTCCCATTTGAGAAAAAATGTAAGTATTGGAGAATTCAAACAAATAATAAGGTATATTTTGGAAATGGTTCACTCAACAAAAAAAGAAAAATAAATATGACATAAATTGTGTGTTTAAACAAGATTTACATTTTTGGTGTAGTAAAATTTTCTATCTCTTAAGATTTACCAGTTATGCAAAATTCACTCAGAATGAAGACAGCTTTTGGGGGCATTCTCAGAAAATTCAAGATATATATTTCATTTGCCATGAAAGTATCTTAAACATATATTATATGTTAAACATATATTTCAATCAAAATCATTAAGAGCCATTTTTGAGAAAATTAAAATTTTCGAAAAAAGTTCCATGCAAAGGATAGTCTGGGGTTGGGGGAATTTTCTTGAAAATTATCATGTCGCATCTTTGAAAGATACCGAGTCTAAATACCAAGCTTGGTATTTATCCGACTTTTCGTTTTCGAATTATGCTGTACGCAGACACACTGACATTTTCTAAAAAACATTTATTTGGGGGAACTCAAAACGTGAATTTTTGGGTGGAGTGCAATACTTCCCCTACTTATTATACGTAGTAGAGAAAATAAAAATGCTTTATAAAGTTAGTTATAGGAATAAAAGCAAGGCACACTCCATAGTGATACAACATTATTGTTGCTGCCCGTGGAGGGAAGACCCAGGTTTGATTCCATGCTGAACTGGTTTAGAATAGCATTCATTCAGCCTGGATTTATCCTTGGGTATCAATTGCGGAGCTGCTTGGAAGTAGTGCCTCTTGATCAAGAAATGTGCACTGACAGACAGTATATAGATTTATTTACATCTTTCTTTAATACAATATAACAAATACGAAGGTGGATTGATAAGTCATAACTTTGACGAGAGATAGCATTTTAGTCACAGGTTTCTTGTTTGCACCAAAGTCTTACATCTATTATGGGTACAGTCGCAGAAATTCGTCATTTGTTTCTTAGAACATTGTTGAGAGCGTCTAAAATAAGCAGATGTGCGTTGTTTCGTCGAAAATGGAGAAAAGTGAATTTCGTGTTCTGATAAAGCACTACTTTTTGTGTGGTAAGACGGTGAAGGAAACAGGAAAAAATTAAATTGGGTTTTATTTATGGACGCTCTTTAACTGCTGTGGTCCTTAGCGTCCCATTCTATAGTGGGCGTGAAATACCGGTAATTTTGCTCAGAGGCCTCTTTATCAGGCTTAAGGTTCTTTTACGTGCCGTAAATCTATGACACGGGGCCACCGGCTTTACTTCCCTTTCAAAGGAAGTCATATTAAGGATTTTTACGCCCGAAAAAAAATCAATCGCCCTCCGCGGGGTATGAACCCGCGATCTCGGGAACTAGAGGCTAGCATGGTAACCAAAGGAAACGGAAGAACTGCTGTACAAGTATTATGGGGACTCTGCTCCATCACATGGCATGGTTCACAGAATTTCGATGTGGCCGTTCGAGCACAAGAGATGCCGTGCGCACAGGACAGCCTGTTGAGGTCACAACAGAAGAAATGGTGAACAAAGTTCGCGATATTGTGTTGAAAGACCGCCGAATGAAAATTCGTGAGATAGCCAAGACCGTAAACATCTCGAGTGAATGGGTGTATAACTTTCTGCACGAATTTTTGGGTATGAGACAGCTGTCAGCAAGATGGGTGCCGCGACTGCTCACAGCAGAGAACAAGCGGAATCGTGTGACAATTTCACAGGGATGTTTGAACATGTTCCAGCGCAACACAAATGAGTTTTTGCGGCGTTATATCACGGTTAATAAAACTTGGGTCCATTACTATCAACCTGAAACCCAACAACAATCAAAGCAGTGGATTTCCTTCGGCAAACCTGCTCCAAAGAAAGCGAAAACCATTCCGTCGGCAGGAAAAATCATGGCAGCTGTCTTTTGGGATTTACAAGGAGTGATAAGACATCCACTACCTGGAAAAGAGTAAAACGATCACAGGCTCATATTATACCGTAATGCTGGATCAGTTTCACAAAAAATTGTTAAAGAAACGACCCAATTTGGTGAACAAAAAGATTCTGTTTCACCAGGATAAAGCACCCGCACACAAGTCAGCCATGGCCATCGCAAAAGCTACGAACTGCTACCCCATCCACCATATTCTCCAGATTTGGCTCCGAGCGACTTCTTCCTCTTCGCAAACCTGAAAAAATTTGTTGGCTGGGAAGAAATTCACGTCCAGTGAACACATCATGGGAGAAACCACCTCATATTTTGCAGACTTCGAAAAAATATATATTTTGGGGTTTAAAAAAATGGAGAAACATTGGACAACGTGCATTGAATTGAAAGGAGACTATGTTGCGAAATAAAATTGACTTTTTGGAAAAAAAAGTTATTTTCTTTAAAAAGTCACTAATTTATCAATCCGCCCTCGTATAGCATACATTTAAATGGTTTAAAAACCTAATGTGTCTATAAAATAGCTCTCCCATACATTAACCTCTAGGTTGTATGCATGGGATAAAGCTACTATACCACCTCGGCACTTTCCAGTCTGTAACCATTCTTTTGCCCCTTTCTTAGGCTCCTTGTCCATTTATCTTATACTTTCCTAAAATATCCCCACCATTTTAATGACAGACAATATGTCACTTTCTTTTTAGGTATTGTCTTTTGCCCATGTTGTCATGGACAGCGACAGAGGATATGTACAAGCCGAATATTTGCTTCAGATTGTAGCACCCTGGAGTTAATTTTGCGTTATTAAAGCACAAAGTGGATAAAAAATTAAAGACAAAATCCAGAAGTCTAGGGTTCAATTCCTAGCTGAGGAAGGGTATTTATTTTCTCATTAACCAGAATCATTCTCTATCCTCCACAGTGTCTGGAAGTATGAATGTGGGAGTGAATGTGTATGTTCAATAGCAAAAAGATAAAAGGTTTTAAAAGCCAAAGTTAAAAAAGTATTAACACCATTAGTTGTTTCTCAAATAAAAGCCCCAATATGACCATAAGAGATTATGTAAATGAAAAAATTAAAAATCTTCTACAGAGGACAATTATTATTATATTATTATTATTATTATTATTATTATTATTGTATTTTTCTTTCTTTTTGTTAGGGCCATATACAGCCTTGGCCTCCTCAATCTGCTTCCTCCACAAGTCTGTATCTTTTGCTTTCATTTTCTAGGTTTTCACTCCCAATACCTGTTCAGCAATTTCTCTAACCACACCCTCCACTCTCTTCCTAGATTTTCAACCTTCTTTTGCCATTCAATGTTTGCTGCAACACTTTTGCATATCAGTTTATAAAATGCATATATTACAGAAGAAAAATTGTATTACTGGAAATAATTAACAAATAATTAAACTGTAGTAATGCACATGAAGCTACATCATGAATATTAATCCTAAAAAAAAGCATGCTTGCATAACTAAAACTGAACCAGTAGATCATTAAACTGGCAAAGATAACTGTAGACGACTAAACCATATTTTAATCTATCTTTAATCAAAATGTATTATGGTCTAGAGACAACTAACTAATGCTTCAGTTTTCCAAGTTGGAAAAGTAAATTCTCCATTGAAAATGAACCCAATGTTACAAGTTGCTAAATAGTTGTGCACACAAAATGCCTGTATGCTGCTGAGAAATGGTAACCCAAAAGGATATGTCCCTAGGTCTTTTGCCAAGAATAAAATCTCAGCCAATTTGTGAATTGGAACTAAATGTACACAAACATTTTGCAGGTACATTCGCCATGGATATATAAATGAAACAGAGTCATGGAAACTGGAGAGGCATACACTTGAGAATTTAGTCACGTGGATAGTATCACATGAGCCAACCTCAATCCGTGGCCTCATGGAGGAAATGCACAATATGCTGGCACCTCAAGGAAGGGATAAAAGAGGTCTTCTCCACCTTCTAATGGTATCCATGAAGGTGAGATTATTATTTTATCAGCACGATTTACGAGGGAAAATTACTCCTTGAACTTTATTCAGATAATGTGACTTGAGGTCACAGTGCTATCAAAGAACTGTGGTTCTCGGTAAACATCTTTCAAAGTTGTCAATTATGTGCGGCATTTCGAAGAGCTATGAAATATAAGTAGCATCTTAGAAACAAATCCAGAAGGATAAAATGCACAGAAAAAGAAAACTGCATGTAGTTTTTTTGAGTTTAGCATTAACAGATGCTAACATTTAACAAATGTGAATGTATGCATGGGTATGTTTGGAGTTCATTGTTCGATCTGGATGCAGCAGAACTTGCTTTTTCCAAAAGTTGCAACACGCAATACTGCCATGCGTACAGTACGATTTTTTTCGACCTGACCCTACAGAAACACAAACGAGGTGGTTGGAGAGAAAAGACTGGCAGTATTCCCCTAGCGCGGTGCAACAGGAATGCCTAAGGTACGCGGCCGTTCTCCTACAACTAACCCAAAACCCCTCCCGGGAGATGATGGGCTCGACAACTGCTGCGCATCCAGCTTAGTAGAAAAAGGAAGGAAAAAACTTACTGTGTAATTAAACAATTCGGAAAGCGATTCTCAAAGATTTTGTAGGTCGCGACGTAAAACGGCGGAAAAAGGAACAGACAGAACCTAAGTACTAAAGGCTGCTTTAAACGACTTTCAAAGGCGAGCTATAGAGCCAGCAATCTCGGCGGTAATGTAGAGGCTCGTATTCTGATAACATCCAGGTTCATTACAATATAATCATGCTTTAAAACGGATTCTCCAACTGCGGGTTAAAATAATAAAATATCAGCTAAACGAATATTGGTTTTGTGTGTGTTTATAAAACCATGTTGATAAATATAAACTGATACATACAAACGCTAGAAAGCGAAGAGGTATTCCAATAAGAGAGCAGGCACATGAAATAGTATGCCCTACGAGGACGAGCGCAGATGAACGGCGCTTTTCTTTTGCAGTAAAGCTGGTGTGACGAAAGTTCTTCCTTTCCCGAGTTACAAGAATAGGCAGCGTACAGAGCATCATCGGAAAAATTAAATTGAGTTTTATTTATGGACGCTCTTTAACTTCTGTGGTCCTTAGCGTCCCATTCTATATTGGGCGTGAAAGACCGGTAATTTTGCTCAGAGGCCTCTTTATCAGGCTTGAGGTTCTTTTACGTGCCGTAAGTATACGACACAGGACCACCGATTTTATTTCCCTTCCGAAGGAAGCCATGCTAGGAATTTTTACGCCCGAAAAAACCCATCAACCTCCGCCGGGTTTGAACCCGCGATCTCGGGAAGTAGAGGCTAGCATGGTAACCACTACACCACGGAGGACGACAGAGCATCATCGGCAGTACTGATAGACCACGAGAAGAAGGCAAGCGAGAGGAATGTGTAACATCAACACTTTCCTGCGTCCCTATCATATTTACCCTCGCCGTGTGGATACGGTAAGCATGTTAGGAGGTTATAAACTACTACAGAGTGTTGTCAAGTACTCACCCATAGCTAGAAGTCCAGCAGCGGTCGTGCAAGATCCAAGTCTGAGAAGTCCTCATTTTCGCTGCTGTCGCTGCCGCTCTCCGAATCTTCATCGCTAGACTCCAGGCCTCCAACTGATATAATAATAAAATTGTCTATTGCATCGTCCACCAGCCCATCCTTTTGCCTGAACTCATCCTCGAGTTTTTTAACATGCCTGACATAGCACACCCAATCAGCTGATGTAATAGAGTTCACTGCACTTTCACACACTTGCTGCAGATTTCTTAAAGACAGATCTCCAGTTACATTACGCTCTCTTACATGTCGCTTTATTGCTGCCCATGCCAGTTCTATAGCGTTCAGCTCGCACATATAAGGAGGTAACCTAAGAACTGTATGCCCATGCCTTTCTATTACTTTGTCGATATGGTATACTTTTTCTTTTGGATTATGCATTTGAATTAAATCAAACAAGTCGCCCTTCCGCATTGCAGCAGAACATGGAATATTGTTGTTCTCCAATCACTGTATCATTTCCTGCTTTACAGCGTACTTTGATGGAGGCTTATTTGCTTGTGCGCTGTGGTATGGAGCATTATCAAGCACGATGACGCTGGGTATATTAGATGAAAGTTTCTCCTCCAACCATTTCTGGAAATTTACTCCATTCATTTGACCATGATAATCCCCCCTCAAGCAAGTCCAGCTTTGAATATCAGAGAGACTCCGGGTATGAAACCTTCATTGCTGCCTGAATTTACAAGAATCAGGCGGTTCGAAGAGTTGGTGTTTGCCGTTATGCCATAGACATCACTCTGCCAGCATTTTCCAAACGTCAAGTTATTGTCTACCCAGGACTCATCAATGTAAATGATATTTCTCCCAGCATTTCTATATCCATTTATAGTTCTTAGATATCTAGCTCTCCAGTTAACTATGTCTGGACGTTCAATAAGTAATTTTCTCTTGCTTCCACATCGTTTCCATTTGTAGCCCATACTGCACAACAGCTTCCGTAGAGTTTCTCTTCCCCATGGAAAATGTACAGTTTCTCTAATTGCTACAAGCAATTTGGGAACAGAAGGCACGGTTTTTCTAACCAAATAAAAATATCGAATTAAGTTTTTAATTGCTGTTCAATCAAGGTCATCACAATGAAATTTAAATTCCTCGGCACACGGTCTCTTTTTCCCCGGAGTATATAATAGTTTTTCACCAGCTGTAACACCTTCTCCTTATTCTTGATACAGTGCGTTCCGATATCCCACAATAATTTGCGACGCGTGAATTACTTTGTGAAATTACACGTGTCAATTGTCCTGATTTTGCTTCTTCGCCACATACTTCAATCACTTTTCTTATTACTTCCCTTGATTCACTGTGGATAGTTTGTCCCTTCTTTCGAATTCCAACCATGTGCAAATAATAAAGAAAGAATAAGAGTAACAAAAATGATATAAGTTGTAGTATTATAGTATATACCGTAACGCGTGTTACCAGCAAGAGCCAATGCGTTAACACCTATTGCTTAATAGTATATTACGATACAAGTGCGGTAAGTTCTTTGCAAAAATAGGAAGAGGGTTTCACTTCCGAGTTTCTGCAAAGCACTAAACGCATGTGTATTGCATACTATTTTTCGACAATGGCGAATAATAAAAAAATTTACGCGAAAGTAAAATTAATTACAGTCTGCTCTTTCCTGTGACTGGTGATCGATCATCCATCCTGGTAGTGTTGACCAGTGAACAATTGAAGGTGACATGGTTGTTTGAGGCTAAAGTGTTATATTTAAATACTGCATGAATTACATCGTAAGTAAATGTTAACAAACAAAGGTAAGTAAAGACGATAAGATTTAAATGGTAAAATTCAACTATCAAATATGATTATCTTGATGTCTGCAACAATAAATACACACATCAATATTTGGAGCATTAAACACATTTTATTAACGTTTAAGGTAAAAAGGGTAGGAATTTAAACTTTCTACGCATGATCGGGAAGTGGCTAATGCTTTTTACCAACTACTATAGGTCAGGGCTCCACTGGCAGTAATTTACTACTTTAATAAGCAGTACTGCACTAACTACAAATGAGAAGCACGCTTTTACCTGGATGAGGGTACGTGGGTAGTATTTTACTACAAAGTGGCTACATAGGCAGTATCTTACTGCAAAGTACGAATGCCAGCTGCAGGTTCAAGGTTGTACTGTCGGGAATAGGCCGGGCTCCATTTCCTTTCAGTAACTTACTGCCCCCGCCTTGGCTCCACTGGACGGTCGTTTAACTGCTCCGCATACCATTACACTAGGGGCTTTTCGTTCCGTAATCCCTACATTACTTACGAGTGATAGTAACATGCACTATAATTAGTACTAACCTTGTTTTAAGTGGTTATATAGCGCATATTGCCGGTCTGTGGCCTTACCTTAGAACGACCGGCACTGTTCACTGCAACCCTCTTGAACATCACGTGCTATGTCTATCTCAGCTATGCTTCATTGTTTTTTTCATCTATGGTTGTTAAAATTGAGCTTCATATTGAAATAATAATAATAATAATAATTATAATAATTGAAGTTGAGAAATATCCGGTTGTCTATAACAGTGAGAACGAAAATTGTAAGAATCTAAATACAAAAAATGAAGCCTGGAAGGAAATAACCAAACCTGCCGAAATAACTATCAAAATGGGACAGTCTTGTCATTTTTTATTATGGTATGACATAAACCAACAATAAAAACTGATAATCGTCTTGCAGTGTACATTCATTTAACACTCGACACTGCCTAGTACTGCAGTGGAGCCGGGAGGTCAGTCACAGCAGTGGTTTTAAAAAGCAGTATATGTAGCCATTCTGTTTTACTGCAGAAAATATGCAGTATATTGCTAATTAAAGCAGTAAATTACTGCCAATGGAGCCCTAGCCGAGAGTGGTATTCTTTCTCGTCAATAACAGCTCGCTCGCTCCCGCTGTATTTCACAATAAATCAATATGATCCAAAGCTCACAAATGTACTACAGTCCATTCCAAACCAGAATGCCTTTCACTGAAAACAAACTCTCTGTACTATCCGCGCGAAAATAGTTCGTAATCCCCGCCCCTAATGGCTGCTTGTTCCCCTCCAACGTGCTTGTTGAACACTATTTAAATCTATAAAAACGCGCCCTGCGTGAGAATCATAGTTCAACCTGAGGTAGCAATCGATTTTTATAAGTATGCAGCAATGAACATTTTACTTACTTTAATCACAATCCTCGGGCAGAAGTGCAACACCCAAATTCGAATCCTCCGAAGATGACTCAGCTGCCATATCGGAATCTGAACTACTCTCCAAAATAATGACAAGCTTATCCACTATTCCACAGCACTGTCCCACTTAAAACAAGTTCCCACATTTTATCCTCTTCTGTGTTCTATTACGTCTGTTTATATTCCCTGCTCGCTTTGGTTACACCTCACTGAAACGCCTGTTAAGTCCGATATTATTTTCGTAATATGCACTAATGCAAGTGTCGGGTATTTTTCTAATAGTAAGTTAAATATATGAAGAGCTGTTTGTTTTTCACCAGTTTTAACTGTTTCCCGTTTTTGTGTTTGAACAGTTTATTCGCACTACACGCACCTTCCTCTGCAATGTGAACTCAAATACCAACTGACTAAATCACAAGATTTGACCTGAGCTGTGTAAGTGTTTATTCGGTACTCAGATAGCACCTCTGGGAATTTATTGTCGCATTTCTTGTATATGTAAGAGTGTGACAGTTATGCATACGGTTGGTATTAACAAGCAAGATGCTCTCGGCGTTAACGCAATAGCAGACGAAAATCATTTTGTAATCTCTTAACAGCTATTATATACCCATTGCCTTTAACGATGAGTTCTTACGATAACCGCAATAAAATGTGCAGTTCTATACCTTTCCTGCTCTAATATTTCATAATACAATACATGTACAGAGTGAGCCAAAAGACTCCGAACCGCCTGCGCGGTGTTTTTCCTGTCTGCGTCCTCGACGCTCGTTGCCGTCTGCCGCTATCATAGAAAGCCGCGGATTAAACCATACATTTTTAAAACTACTTTTAAAGGCTTTACTTACCAACTTTACGCAAGGAGATGCTGAAACTGGCCACCGCCGTTGTCCATACATTTTTGGCACCTCTTTAGGAAACTATCCAACACCCTTAGTTCACGTTGAGAAATTTCCTGGCGGATATTTTGTTTTAATTCTTCCAGGGTGTGTGGGTTTGTCTTGTACACTTTATGTTTTATGAACAATATTATCGGCTGCGCGGTGTTTTTCCACTGGGCGTGTGGAAATATGATAAAGATGTTTGCTGCTATAAACAAAGTTTATATTATACACCAGCGTGTATTTATTTATGATTTGTATGTGTTAACTCGGTTAGCTCGCCGAATGAAAGTACGATTTGCAGAAAGCTTTCCAGGTGTAAAAGTTCCCGGCCGTACAAACAATCCATGAACTTTACAGTAAGTTTCAGGCCACAGGAAGTGTTCAGGCTAAGAAATCTAAAAAAACGGCGTTCGGTTCTTACAGAAGAAACATTAGACGATATCGGTCATCGTTTGGAAAATTCCCCCCAAAAATTCCATGATGGATAGTTTCTTAAAGAGGTGCCAAAAATGTATGAACAACGACGGTGGCCAGTTTCAGAATTTCCTTTCATAAAGTTGGTAAGTAAAGCCTTTAAAGTAGTTTTTAAAATGTTGTATGGTTTCATCCGCGCCTTTCTATGATAGCAGCAGACGGCAACGAGCACCGAGTACGCGGACAGGAAAAACACCACGCAGGCGGTTCGGAGTCTTTTGGCTCACCCTGTATTAAGGAACTATTTACGTTGGTGTAAGAGTGTGTTTTGGGTTCGTGACAAGCAGAAACACGTGCTTCTGTTTACATCAGAGGGAACTGTGGTTTGGAATGGACAGTAGTAGGCCACGATCTCAGTGCACTTGGAGGAGGATTTCACTGGCTTTGTTGACGTAACGTCGTCATGGTTAGTAATCAGAGGGGAGCGAACCGCAATACGATAGACGGATAGAGGGAATGTACAGCTGCACAATGAAAACACTGCACTACATTTGAAGGCCTCAACGTCACTAGTAAATGCAATCTGGAACTGTTTTCTTTACCTGTACTTCCGATGCCCCGCCTACTTGTTCCATAACTGTTTAGTTCCTCTTCCCATCGAACGCACTCATTTCGTGACTGACTATATCGCTTAGAAGACAGTACTAAATGGGGCGCACTGTTGCGTCATGTACTATACATAAGCCCGCAAATTTGGCGTCCAGCTGCGATTGATCTACTGATTTAATGTCATCTTGTGAATGATACATCACCTAATAGTGAAATATCCGCACTTTTATTTAATGCAATTGTAAGACATTTCATTTTCACCTGCACTTTGACTTCTCTTTGTAGCTTTAGCACTTCGAAATAGGATTTTACAGGCAATATATATAATCAAAGAAAAGTGAAGATATAAAATGATAAAAGCCATAATTTGATTGGGTATCATCGCTATTTACCCTTGACAAAATTACATTCAACGTGAGTGGAATGTTTTCAAACAGCAAAGAATGAATGATGCCCCAGATGTTTGGCAGAGAGAAACATTTAGCAAATAATGAATAAATCAAAGCTAAAAGCACTGTTTCTTTCTAATGTCAACTTTTGACATGAAAATAGTTGTATACAGATATTTATAAACCTAGAAACATATGATATACAGAAAACAGACACCCTAATCTCCAGATTATATTTTTTCGTTTGTCAAGTACATAATATTACATGGTTACTAACCATGTTGGAACGTAACTTCTCAAAGTGACATATACCCCTCAAGAAAGTATTCGTCTGCACTTTAAAAAATTCTAGCAGCCAAATTAATGAAGGGATTTTTTTATATATAAAGATCAAATGGTAATACAGTTTACGCGCTTTGGCGGTTTTTCAGGTCATTTCATCAATTTTATAAATTTTTTAAAAATATGCCAAATATGAAACTTTTTTGTACGTGGCATTTTCAAAATTATCTTTCATGCATTGGGTAGAGCATTTTTTTTGTGCATACATCTACACACTTTCATCGACATATGAGAAACTGGTGGGAGAAATACATTTGGAATCGTAAAAAGTGAGCCGAAAATGTGGAATTAAGGCAAAAACGTTGAAAATTGCTAACTTTGACATTTTATTCCTCCGTCAAATAAAAGCCTATTTTCACCGCAAAACAATACACAAAAAAATTGCTCTACTCAATGCATGTAAAATAATTTTGATAACACGGCACAAAAAGTTGCAATTTTGGCATATTTTTCAAAAATTTATAAAACTAAAATGAACGATCTGAAAGATCACCAAAACACGTAAACTGTACTATCATTTTATCTTTATGTCCAAAAAATTAGATTTTTTCCCTCCATTAGTTTGGCTGCTAGAATTATTTGAAGTGCAGACAAATACTTTGAGGGGGTGTACATGCTGGTGTTTTTCGGGAATGAAAGAATGAGATGGTATCACACTCCCGTTGTTACTACAGCTAAATACAGCATTTTTTCCAACCAGTAATGCTATGATCTGGAGAAGTACATTTGTTTTTAATTAAATCCTTAGCAGGCGGTAAAACCAATTTAACAGAAGTATCTCTTTAATGAGATGCTTCATATGTAAGGTATGTGTACGAATTTGAAATGAGTAGAGAAACCTGCGAGACTATACCATATCAGATTTTGTGAATCTACGATTCATTTGCAGAACATCCACATTGCTCCGTTACCTTTGCACAGAGGCCGGCAACTGCCTGCCAAATAGTCAAGACTATCCCACATAACAGATTTCGCAAAGCCAACTTTCGCTTTTTCGTTTTATATAAAATAAGAATCGACTTCGGTAATAATTGCCAATCCCACGCGTCCGTGGAAGGGGTTCGGTCAGGAAATATTAATGGCATAGTGTGTTTGCTGCCTGCTCGCAACATGTTTGATAAACAATAAAATTCACTGATCATAATCGTGTTCTTGGCTTTCATGTTTAACAACGAGAAAGACGAGCAGAAAAATCAAGGAACGCACACGTGCTGGAGATTGTAACGCAGGTACGAGACGTATGTATGTTTACTTTGTGTACGTTACATTTTACTCTGCAAATAGGCCAAAGGCATGGGAAGATTATTAAATAACACTGAGGCAATCTGTTCTGGAGCTAACCTTGGCAGCCTCTCACAATCCTTACCATTCTTTGTTTGCTTATTATATCTGTCACTTCCGGTCTGATTAAACGTGCATCAGTGGCGTTGCTTTCTAGGAACTCCACGTACTATATATGCTAAAACCTTGACAAAACTGCGTAAATGGTACATTGTTGCGAGACAAATTAAAATTCACTCCGTCTCTTACATACAACTTTTAACACGAATGGCATGTATTCATGAAAAGTTGCGGTAACATTTTTTATTCTTTCATAATTATGGTTCAGCTAAACAGTATTCAATACACTTTATACTCTTACCTCCATGATGTGCATGTTTATGGACATTACGCTGCACAATTAAAAGGACAAAAGGAACAGGGAGATACCTACAGAGCTTATAAACGCAGTTCGTTTCCTGGTCAGACTGTAATTGGCCTTTAGAAACATAACATACATGAACCCTGCAAACCGTGGTAAAAGCGAAGAGTTGTTAAATGCACTGCTAAATGTGATCGATTCTCTTTTGGAGAAGCAATTGGAAACTTCCACTGTAGTCAGCGAGTTTTTTTTTCTCCCACTCTTTAATTGTGGTCCTTAGCGCCCCATTCTATGTTGGGTGTGAAAGACCGGAAATTTTGCTCAGAGGACTCTTTATCAGGTTTAAGGTTATTTTACGTGCCGTAAATCTAGGACACGGGACCACCGGCTTTACTTCCTTTCCGAAGGAAGCCATGCTAAGCCACGCCCGAAAAAATCCATCGCTCCCCGCCGGGTTTGAACCCGCGACCTTGGGAACTAGAGACTAGCATGGTACCCCTAGACCACGGAGGACGACGCTGTAGTTAGCGGTCTTCCGATTAGGTTTCGTAATGATAATATGCAAGCTTCTTGTTGGGCTCTTCTATCGCCTAAACAGGAAATTGATAACTTTTGTTTCCGCCGTAGCTGAACACATAAGACACAAGTCCACTTTTCCACTGTTTAGCAATGTGTACGCAAACTCAATAAAACGTGAGATTAGCAGGATTCTGTGATACAAGTAATGGACATTGTGCGCAAGTTATTGAGCGGGTTCGGGCACTTCATACTGGCAGTTCATTGCCACGAGAAATTAGTTGCATGGCCATACAACGCGGGACGTCCGTAACGGAAAATCATTGTGTGTGTGTGTGTGAGAGAGAGAGAGAGAGAGAGAGAGAGCGCGCGTACGCGTCAAGTTCAACATGTTGCAAGGATGCGACACGAAGATTTTCAAGAACATCCCCCCTACACTACTCTTAATATGGGAAATGTTTGGTTATTTTTTATTTTCTCAAGTAGCTCTAACGATTTTGATTAAAATGCCATGTATTTAGGATGTTTACATGGCATTGTATATCTTGAATTTTCTTTGAATAAACTGCGAGGTCTTCATTCTGAATTACTTGCGTAACTGGTAAACCGTAAGAGATAAGACAAAATCTTACTACCAAAAAGTATAGATCTCGTTAATGACACAGTCAAATAACAGTTTTGTGGTATTAGTTTCCGAGATGTTCCTTTTTTTTTTTTTTAATTTATTCGTTTAGGTCGCACAACTGCCTGGTTATAATGGGACCACATTAAATATACAAAGGCAATGCAGCACAATACTTAAAACTTACGTATATAACATTAAAAAGCATGTACACTTACATAACAATGGAGATAAGAAACAATAATTAGAACCATGTAAAAACTAGATAAGTTAAACTCAATAAGCCATGCAATTAAATGATCATTAGACAGTTCTTAACTGTAAAAATATAATTTCTGTTGTTTAGTGCTATATGTCTTGTATTTTGTAATTGTTCCTGCATGAGAACAAAACAGACTTCGTATGTAACACCAGCATCTTTCAAGAATGCTACAAGAAGGTTTTCAACAAAATCCCCCATCCCAAACTACCCTTTACATGGAAAATGTCGAAAATTTTAATTTTCTCAAAACTGGCTAGCGATTTTGATTGAAATACCACATGTTTAATATATTTTCATGATACGTGAAAAGTATATCTTGAATTTTCTGGGAATCGCGTCACTGAGAGAAATGCCTGAGAGAAAAACCACAAAGAAAATCTTTCTTCACAAAAAAATGTAGATCTCGTTAAAAATACGTACAATTTGTCCTTTGAGGGGGTAATTTAACGTGCTTTAACCTGTTTAGGTCATACTGGACGATGAATTAAATGGGTGAAATGATGCTCAAATAAGCCCGAAGTCCATAGAACTTTTACCCCCGACAATCGTCTTCTTAGGATTGGAGAAATCCCCGAGAGAACCCTTATCTAGGCAACTCACCAAGATTCGAACTTGGAACCTCTTGAATCAGGGCAGAGCACAACCCATACCACGAATATGGGCAGTGCTCATGTTAAGTTATTACAACCCGTGACATTGCCAATCAATGATGAAGAATCTCCTAATGATCACGGAAGTGGTTAAGCAATATAGGTGGATCTTAATTTCCGATTTTCTTAAAAAACCCCTCCCCCAGTCTTCTACGTTTTGTAAATGTTGTATAGCCTGCAAGTATTTTTCGGAGGTGAAGCCGGAATTGAGTAATTTCTTTAAATTAAAGATGAACTTTCAAACCTCTTTGTGTGCCTTTTCTTTGGTCCTGTAGTTTATTTAATAAAGGCTACACAGCTTTCACATTATACAGAAACCCTTAACGTCAATACGCTATTAAAATTGGTCAAATCTAGTGAATATTTGATTCTCCACTCTCAGGGCACCAAGTTAAACATTTTGGAAATGCCATAAAATCCACTACCACTGAGAAGAAAACAAATATTTTCAGTTGAATAATTTCTGGTACATATACAATTATAAACAGACCCGACTGTTTTCTTTTTAATACACCTTCATTTTTACTTTCTCTACCACATATATACTATTAGGTAGAGAAGGTATTGCATTCTACCCAGAAACTGGATACCGAAATTCCACCTAAATACATGTTTTAAATCCCCTTGTATCTTGAAAAAAAAATGGAAATTACGCGCTAGCGCATGTGTGAACATCGTAACTCAAAAACGAAAAGTCGTAAAAATACCAAAAATACTGAACTTTACGTTCAGTACGTTCCAAAAATGCGACCAAGATATTCAAGAAAGTCCCCTCTTCCCCAAACTAACCTTTACATGGAACATTTTCGAAATTTTTTATTTTATAAAAATGGCTCTATGGATTTTGATTAAAACACCATAATGATATAATGATATTTACATGAAAAATAAAATGTATATCTTGAATTTTCTGCGAATCACCTGTGAAGTCTTCATTCGGAAGGAATTTTGGATAATCTTGTATAACTGGTAAACGTTAAGCGATAGACGAAAACGTACTACACAAAAATTCTGATGTGTTACACTCACATGACTTTCTCTACTCTTGTACAAACTATTTTTACAAACGCTTATTCTCCAAATGCTTCATGTTAATCGAGATATCGAGATGTCAATCTTATTGCTAATTTTCTTGTAGATGCAAGGGGAATTTGGTAGGTTTTAAGCAATAGTCAAATCTTTTAAGCGCTGGTTCCTATGTGGCGCATTCCATTCTCTTTGCATATCCAGGACATAAAAAAAAATGAATAACGAATTTGAGAAAAAGTATAAGTATTGGAAAATTTAAGGCAATAACAAGCAATATCGCGAAAATGGTTCACTCAACAAAAAAAATGTATATGACATAAATTGTGTATTTTAACGCGATCTACATTTTTTGTGTAGTAAAATTTTGTCTGTCACTTATGGTTTACCAGTTATGCAAAACTCGTTCACAATGAAGAATAATTTTGGAGACATTCCCAGAAAATTCGAGATATACATTTCATTTGCCATGAAAATATCTTAAACATATGATATTTTAATAAAAATCGTTAGAGCCGTTTTTGAGAAAATTAAAATTTTCGGAAAATGTTCCATGTAAAGGGCAGTCTGGGGTGGGGGGATTTTCTTGAAAACCTTCGTGTCGCATCTCTGGAAGATACTGAAAATAAATACCAAGTTTGGTGTTTATCGAGTGTTCGTTTCTGAGTTATGCTGTTCAGACACACAGACATACACACGAACATGTTTCCAAAAATGCTTTTTACTTTCTCTACTACGTATAGTAAGTAGGGGAAGTATTGTATTCCACTCAAAAATTCGATACCGAGATTTCACCGGAAATACATGTTTTGAGATCCCCTGAATAAAAAAAAGCATTTTTGGAAGCATGTCCGTGTGTCTGTCTGTGAACAGCATAACTCAGAAACGAACAGTCGGATAAACACCAAACTTGGTATTTAGGTTCAGTATCTTCCAGGGATGCGACACGAAGGTTTTCAAGAAAATCCCCCCACCCCAGGATACCCTTTACATGGAAGATTTTTCAAAAAGTTTAATTTTCTCAAAAACGGCTCTAACGATTTTGATTAAAATATCATATGTTTAAGATATTTTCATGACAAATAAAAGGTATATCTTGAATTTTCTGGGAATGTCTCCAAAAGTGTTCTTCATTGTGAACGACTTTTGCATAACCGGTAAACCATAAGAGATAGAGAAAATTTTACTACACAAAAAATGTACATCGCGTTAAAATACACAATTTATGTCATGTACATTTTTACTTTCTCTACTACGTATAGTAAGTAGGGAAAGTATTGTATTCCACCCAAAAATTCGATACCGAGATTTCACCGGAAATACATGTTTTGAGATCCCCTGAATAAAAAAAGCAGTTTTGGAAACATGTCTGTGTGTCTGTCTGTGAACAGCATAACTCAGAAACGAACAATCGGATAAACACCAAACTTGGTATTTAGGTTCAGTATCTTCCAGAGATGCGACACGAAGGTTTTCAAGAAAATCCCCTCACCACAGAGTACCCTTTACATGGAACATTTTTCGAAAATTTTAATTTTCTCAAAAATGGCTCTAACGATTTTGATTAAAATATCATATGTTTAAGATATTTTCATGACAAATAAAATGTATATCTTGAATTTTCTGGGAATGTCTCCAAAAGTATTCTTCATTGTGAACGGATTTTGCATAACTGGTAAACCATAAGAGATAGACAACATTTTACTACACAAAAGATGTAGATCGCGTTAAAATACACAATTTATGTCATATACTTTTTTTGTTTGTTGAGTGAACCATTTTCGAGATATTGCTTGTTATTCCCTTAAATTTTTCAATACTTATTTTCTCAAATGGGAATTCGTTATTCATTTTTTTTTTGTCTTGGATATGCAAAGAGTTATAATCTGTGGCAAACGGAATGGTGCTGCACTTAGCAACCAGCTATTAAGAGATATGTATGTGCTTAAAGGCTACTGTTTTTCTATATATTGCCCTTGTAAATATATTTTCCCCTTACATCTACAAGAAAATTAGCAATAAGATAAGAGTCTGCAAATGTTTATCTCGATTAACATGAAGTAGATGGAGAATAAGCGTTTGTGAAAATAGTTTGCACAAGAGTAGAGAAAGTCATGTGAGTGTAACACATCAGATTTTATGGATTCAGGGGGTCTCAAAACATGTATTTCCGGTGAAATCTCGGTATCGAATTTTTGGGTGGAATACAATACTTCCCCTGCTTACTATACGTAGTAGAGAAAGTAAAAATGTAGATCTTTTTAAAACACACACTTCATTTCAAATAACTTTTTGTATGGCATCAGCCAGTTATTAATGGTTCGAATTGTTCAATAGTTACAATACTTAGCCATTCTTTTAAAGTCTTGTTAATTTTCAGTTGTTTCTCGCGATATCATGGAAAGAGTATGGAATTTTAAGGGCAACATACAGTGTCGAGATTTAAACATTTGACTCATTATTCCCTTCCTATGTATAACCAAATGTGTAATGCAGCTATTTACTTAAAGGTTATCTCGATTAAAATGAAGTAAATAGGAAAATAAAATTTTCTTAAGAATAATCTGTATATCCACTGATAAGCACTAGAGAGTAGGAAAACTCATGTGAATGTAAAACAAGTTTTTTTTTAACCTGAGCCCTAAAGTTACTATACGGCCATTCTCACGGTTTATTCAGGTGAAAGGAAAAGAAGACACACCACTATATTTGATGAAACGAGGAAAATCGAGAAAAAGCTATATAAAGAATCTGTTTCGTATTATTGCTAAATCGTGGCCATCTACAAGCTTTTGTTTGGACGCGCAGCCGACCTAATGGGATATTTCTTGCCACCGGGAAGCATGCTGTTCGCTGACGGAGTCAGATATTCACAGCTCCTTAAATTCAAAGACATAGATTTATTATACCAAAAATAACTGCAATAACCACATTCCGTCATAAATGTTAAGAAAGTTCGTATTAACATTCATTAATTCTTCATGGCCATGTAGATAAATGAAACTTCGTAAAAATAAATAAATAAATAAATAAATAAAATAAACATAAATGCGGACCAACAAAGCAATCATTAACACCCAATTGAAGAAATAAACTCAAGGTCTCAATTCCAAAACTACAGTTATCTTATAAAGTTTTAATTTTAAAAGTTCAGTGGCATTCCAAGCCGAGGTTTGTGAAATACCAAATGCTTGTGCAAGTTTTCTCAGAGATTCATTTGAACTTTCTTCTAACTTTTCTCCGGCGTCATCGAATTTTTCCTCTGTAAGAACACGGCGATTTGTTTTCGGTTTCTTTCAAGAATAGATCCCGTTTGCCAAAACCTATTCACAAGATTACGAATCGTTTCTTTGTGAAGCGCTCTAACAGCAGGGAATCTGTCTATAAATCGCCGTCTCACTTCTCTACGAAAGTTTGCCACATGCGGATTCTGTGTGCTTAAGTATATGGACTTTTTGGCATAATAACACCAACACAATCAAATACGTGGTTCACAACCTATTAACCTCTGTGTAAAGACCGCGTCAACTGATTAGCCGGCACACGGAGATGAGGGATGTGGAGGAGGAACAGGACAGGTAGGGACAAGCAATTCCCCGTAATATGGTCACGTCCAAACGAAGGCTCTGTATATACAGAGTGGACCATTTAAGTTGAGACTGTACAGTATCCCCAAAACTAAGCGTTGCAGAAAGAAATGTCTTGAATAAAAGTTGCTTGATATTATGGGGGAAAGTAAATGCCATTAATTGTGATTTATTTGGAGGACGTTGTGATGGTCAATTTAGGGTCAATTTAAATTGACCTTAATTGTAGGTTCCCATTTAAAAAAAAAGATCACTTTCCCATAATATTAAGCAACTTTTATTAAAGATGTTTCTTTCTACAACGCTTAGATTTTGAGATATTGTAGTCTCAACTTAATGGTCCACCCTGTATAATGCTTGGAAAGAAATATTCCAGGATTTGGTCTTACTTTTCTGTGAAGTAACAACTATTTTCTAGTGTATAGCATTTTCAATGAAAAGTCAAAGCACTCTTCGCAAGCAAGTTCTTTTATAACTTCAACATATTCGCATTCTAATATCCAGACATTTTTAGCTTTTTAGTAATTTATTAGTTGAGATTAGAAACTGTATAGCCCATGTCCACTGGTAACAATAGGGCTTTCCAATGGCAAAAGAACTATAAAAAAGGATTTAGTGGTTTTCGAGGTTACCATACATACACATTCACAGATCTGTCTTTATAATATTATTACAGATTACAATGATGCCACGTTATTTCCATAACAAAGTGAATGCACCTAAATTTAACGCTATGCATTCATTTTTAACTGGATCTAAAATCTACCATAAATTACTTCGATTTGTACTGAGACACCTTAAAATAACATTTTTGAGAAAGGGGCATTCGAAGATCCTGTGCTCGAAAACAGAAGAGAGAAAGTACACTTTCGATATTAAGGATTTATGATAGCCAAACTTACTGAACTGCTACATGAAACTAGATGTTTTAAACTGCTCCTTGGCTTTTGGTGAAGAGGAAGAGAAAACCTAATTAATGCTCCAGTTATGTAAGAACTGATTTGCCGAAACAACAACCGTTGTTTACTTGGAGCCAAAAGCCTGTTAGAAATTTAATTATTAATCCAGAAAGTTACATTACAAAACTCACTCACTGAAAGTGAGTATATGTAACAACACACTCTATATACTATAACTTTGCTATTAATGATTCGTTAACAACAATGCAAGATGTGAAAAGACTGCATTTTTATACATATTTATAAATACAGTCATGTAATACAATATACAGAATACTAAAGCTGAAATCAAAAGCGTATCTGTGATATCACAACATTCTTATATTTAATTTTTACATCTTAAACAACATCTTTCTCACAAAAGTTACAGAAATAAACTTAATAGATTGATCTGAAATTTATATAAAAACTCTTAACTATTCTTCATTTTTGTGCAACATATTCAACTTTTGGATATTCAGAATGCTTTACTTTGGCTGCATTGGCGCATTCCTTGTAGTTGTAGGGTTTCTCCTAAACATCTGAAGCACTAACAGTTACCCTGCAGTTCATTTCGGAGAAAAGATCTTGTCCATTGTGGTGGAGAATTTGTTTACATCTTTTTACTCGCTAACGAGGCTCATTTGTTTAGTATCAATTGCATTTTTACTTTCTTTACAACGTACATAGGTAGAGAAGGTATTGCATTCACCAAAAATTCGATACCGAGATTTCACCAGAAATACATGTTTTGAAGCCCCCACAATCCAAAGAAAGCATTTTTAGAAAAAAGGTTCCACGTGTCTGTGAACAGCATAACTCAAAAAACGAAAAGTCGGATAAGTATCTAGTAAACTTGGTATTTAAGCTCAGTATCTTCCAAGGATGTGACACGAAGACCTTCAAGAAAATCTCCCCACCCCAACTACCTTTCACATGCAACATTTTTTCGAAAAAGATGCGACACGAAAATTTTTAAGAAAATCCCCTTACACCAAGCTACCCTTTATATGGAACATTTTTCGATATTTTTGATTTTCTAAAAAATGGCTGATTAAAATGCCATATATTAAAGATGTTTACAGGACATAAAAAGTATACCTTAATTTTCCGGGAACAGCCTTTTAAGTCCTCTTCATTCGGAAGGAATTTTGTATAATCTTGTATGAACTGGTAAAAGTTAAGCGACAGACGAAAGGTACTAAACGAAAAATGTAATCTCTTTAAAAGACACAATTTCAAATAGTTTTCTTTTGTGCATAAGCCATTTCTGAGACACCCGTTATTAGTGGTTCGAATTGTTCATTTCTTGGTCATTCTTTAAAGTCTTTTCAACACTCAGTTGTTTCTCGCCAGGTCATGGTCCATATGCAAAGGTTTATTTGGATTAAAACGTAGTAGATATAAAAAGAAGATTCAATAAGAATAGTTATTCACTAATGTATCTCATTAATAAACCATAGAGAGTAGAGTAAATCATGTGAATGTATTACGCCAGAATTATTTAACTCCCCTTTACTTCGAGGTTACTTGAGCGTATATAGATTAGAAAGTTTAAGAGTTGCCTTAACTTCATGAACCCGCCGTTTGCATCCACGCTGTAGCCTGAATGCCTTCCACCTACTAATCTTCTTCTTCTTTACCTGTTTATCCTCCTCTTATGTGACTTACACCCCCCCCCCCCCCCGGACTTTAAGCCAAGTGTGGATCGGAGAGTGAGCAACTAGGGTGGGTGGTCAGCGCGACACCCGGGAATGAAAGTGAGGAAGTAAATAATAGATGAAAGTGAGCTAGATGAATGACAGGAAAGGTGAAGATGGAGCACCGGTAGAATGAAATGGCGGGGGAAACCGGAGAACCTGGAGAAAACCTGCCCAGACACCGCTTTGTCCATCACAAATCCCACATGCGGGTTGCTGGGATCGAACCCGGGCTGCCCTGACGAGAGGTCTAACCACTCGGCCACGGCACCACCCCACCTATAATCACTAGGATATATCCTGTAAAACCCTAAGGCTGGTTCACAACAACCGAGAACCATGCCCGTTCCCAGAAAAAAATTTCGGGAGGTTTTACCACAAGTATATCTAAACTTAACAGTACCCCACACAGTTACCATGTACCTACTCTGTGGTATATAGACGTTACATGAATAAGAAAATTGCTTGGATGCATTATATAGACAGGAAAAACTCACCAGAATGACGATATTCCACCTTGCAGCACAAAACATGGAGACTACTTCGAAAACCGGAATGTATGGTCACCTTACCTACACTATGTGATCAAACGTATCCGGACACCCCCACAAACATACGTTTTTCATCGTAGGTACATTGTGCTGCCACCTACTGCCTGGTACTCATTATCCGCGACCTCAGTAGTCATTAGACATCGTGAAACAGCAGAATGGGACGCTCCGAGGAACTCACGGATTTCGAACGTGGTCAGGTGATTGATTGGGTGTCACTTGTGTCAGAGTCTGTACGCGAGATTCCCACACTCCTAAACATCCCTAGGTCCACTGTTTCTGATGTGATAGTGAAGTGGAAACGTGAAGGGACATATACAGCAGAAAAGCGCACAGGCCGACCTCGTCTGTTGACTGACAGAGACCGCCGACATTTGAAGAGCGTCGTAAGGAGTAATAGGCAGACATTTATCCAGACCATCACAAAGGAATTCCAAACAGCATCAGGATCCACTCCAAGTACTATGACAGTTAGGCGTGAGGTGAGAAACCTTGGATCCCATGGTCGAGAGGCTGCTCATAAGCCATACATCGCGCAGGAAAATACCAAACGACGCCTCGCTTGGTGTAAGGAGCGTCAACATTACACGACTGAACAGTGGCAACAGTTGTGTGGAGTGACGAATAACGGTACACAATATGGCGATCCGACGGCAGGGTGTGGGTATGCCGAATGCCCGGTGAACGTCATCTGCCAGCGTGTTTAGTGCCAACAGTGAAATTTGGAGGTGGTGGTGTTATGGTGTGGTCGTGGTTTTCCTGGAGAAGGCTTGCACCCCTTGTTGTTTTGCGTGGCACGATCACAGCGCAGACCTACATTGATATTTTAAGCACCTTCTTGCTTCCCATTGTTGAAGAGAAATTCGGGGCTGGCGATTGCATCTTTCAACACGATCGAACATCTGTTCATACTGCTGTGGCGAAGTGCTTACACGACAATAACGCCCCTGTAATGGACTGGCCTGCACAGAGTCCTGACTTGAATCCTATAGAACACATTTGGGATGTTTTGGAACGCCGACTTCGTGCCAGTCCTCACCGACCTACGAGGGTAATCCCAAAAGTAAGGTTTCCAAAGCGCTGGGATCGCAGGGAAACTGTGTGGATGTTGGCCATACTGCTTTTTTCCTTCCTCCCCCCACTCTCTTCCGAAACCACCGCACATCCCTTAGCGCCCTCAGTCTTGGCTTGGCAGCCAGTTATAATGGAGCTCTGTTAGCCACTACCGCCAGGTGCGAAGTTCGCGCAGTTATTCGCTTTTTTAGTGCAAAAGGGGTTAAACCTGTCGGAATTCATCGACAGTTGATGGAAGCGTATGGAGAGTCTTGTATGGATGTCAAAAATGTCCGCAAGTGGTGTAGAGAATTTGCAAATGGTCGCACGGAAATTCATGACGAGGAAAGATGCGGGAGACCGTCCATTTCTGACGAAACAATCGCAAAGGTTGAACAAATCGTGCTTCAAGATCGACGGATCACTCTCGATGAGCTCTGCATTGTTGTTCCTGAGATTTCTCGAAGCGCTATTCATCGGACTTTGATTGAAGAGTTAAAATTTCGGAAGGTGTGCGCAAGATGGGTCCCAAGAATGCTGACAGAAGATCACAAAAGGCAACGCGCTGAAACTTCCCGCCAATTCCTTCAACGCTATGCAGACGAAAAGGCCAACCTTTTGGATTCACTAGTCACGGGTGATGAAACCTGGGCTTTCCACTTCACACCTGAGACCAAACAACAATCACGTGAGTGGCGGCATTCCAGTTCACCCAAGCCATGAAAATTCAAGAGAACGCAGTCTGTCGGTAAAGTCATGGCAACTGTGTTTTGGGATCGAAAGGGGATATTGTTGGTCGACTTTATGGATCCTGGGACAACAATAAATGCCGACAGGTATTGTCAGACATTAAAAAAACTCAGACGGGCAATTCAGAACCGTAGAAGAGGAATGTTGAGCAAGGGTATAAGCCTTCTCCATGACAATGCTCGCCCCGACACCGCCCGTCAAACCATGAATCTTCTGCAACAGTTTGGATGGGAAATCATCACCCATCCACCCTATAGACCAGACTTAGCACCCAGTGACTACCACTTGTTTCCCAAGTTGAAAGAACACTTGGCTGGAAGGCGCTTCGGTGACGACGATGAAGTGAAAAATGAGGTCATCACTTTTTCAAGAGCATGGCGGCAAGCTGGTATGACATGGGCATACAAAAACTGCCACAGCGTCTACAAAAATGCATCGACCGAAATGGCGATTATGTGGAAAAATAGACAAATGTTAAAGTTTCAAAACTATGTACCATCTGTTGACAATAAAAGTTTCTTTGTATTTTAAAAAAAATTGGAGACCTTACTTTTGGAATTACCCTCGTACATCGATACCTCTCCTCAGTTCCGCAGTCCATGAAGAATGGGCTGCCATTCCCCAAGAAACCTTCCAGCACCTGATTGAAAGTATGCCTGCGAGAGTGAACGCTGTCATCAAGGCTAAGGGTGGGCCAACACCATATTGACTTCCAGCATTACCGATGGAGGGCACCACGAACTTGTACGTCATTTTCAGCCAGGTTCCGGATACTTTTGATCACGTAGTGCATGTAAGTCGACGATACTAAGTTTTCCCTTTTTCTTGTAAATGTGCTACTAGCAATAGACCTACTGTTATCTAATGACATTTTTCCATATTCGTTTGCTATGAATTCAAATAAATAAAATTGTCAGAAGTTTCGGGTGGGGAGGGGGTTTGAATCTTAAAACCCCTGCCAAGAACGGTAACCAGAACAAGAATTACAAAGTAAACATGTATTTTAACGGGAACGTTCAGAATTGACGGAAAGTTTTCCAAGGACCCGAGAACGGGAAAGAAGACTTGGCCAAGTTTTAACTTTCTGTTTCTCGGGCACGGCATATTAGATCCATATGAGACTCTTCTCTGTAGAGATTATTCTAGGCGGCCTTGACATGAAACAGTGGCTAGTGTTCTCTCTAGTCGCAAACTGGAAACATGAAACGGGAAAATTCTAGCATATATGCGTCCTAACCTCAGATTCTGACACCCACAGATCCAATGAGCGTTGTTTCTTCTAGCGAGAGTCATCGGTAGTTTATAGGCAACTCAAAATTGGTTATTGCCTCAAAAACTGCAAAGAACAGCAAAATCCAGTAGATAATAACAAAAAACAACTTAAATGTAGGCCATTAAATAAAAAAAATAAAAGCCTGATATTACTAGAGGAATCGGAAATGTAATGAATCTACTTACAGATAATGTTTATTCTATGGAATTTTGACGGCTGAATTGGAAGCAGGTGAAAAATATTAATGGTCAGTTAAAAACAAATGAAATCCCAATGCGCAAAACCTACTTTTCACTTTAAAATCGATATGATCATAATATGCATTCCTGTTCTCGTTGGTGGGCTATTGTGAACCAAAACCGTGTATGCTGTATTGCTTACTGTTCTCGTTTCCGTTTTAGTTACCGTTCTCGGGTTATTGTGGACCAACCTTTAAGTTTGAATTCTAATACCGGATTTGTTAACTCATATGGTTAGTAATTATACAGACATGATAGGGAAATAGATAAATAATTTCCATATATTGAAACAATGCATAAGGGAAGAAGAAAGGGTTACAACTTTGTAAGTGAATAAGCAAGTCAGTACCAGGCAGATTACGGGTTCGGGAAAGGTAATTAGTTGAGGTGTAAAGCGGCTAAGGTAATTAAGCGTTCCGGAGAACTTAAGTCAACAAGAAATCCATTAGTTCAAGGTTCAGGTAGCTAGAATTCAAGACGTTAAGAAATAAGATATATGTGAAGCTGCACGTAGACCAGTTCAGAAAAATGGGAAAGAAAGAATTTTTAGAATTTGGTGGTCAAAGAGTAAAAGCTGTGATTCAAATGCGTAAAATTCGGCAACTATAATGTAGAAACTTTGGTGGGGTAGTTCTAAAGTAGCGAGACTTAGTTAATAAAAGATTGTGTATTGCTAAAATTATCGTCTTTCTTTTCTTTCGTGTACAGCCTTAAGGGCTTACAGTCTTCTACGCCGGTCGGCAGTTCATAGCGCCAAAGACTGCGCTGGGTTACCAGTTACCTTCCGGTAGCCACGAGGGGTTTTGCAGGTAAGCATTTTAGCGACTTGCGATAATTACATTTCTAGTTTCTTATTGCGGAAGCAGTGATTTCAAAACGTAAAATTGATACTACAGAAGTTAGAAGGTATAATAATTCATTTGTTATAATGTCGAGTGGTACGATTCATAATCAGTTTCATTCTTTATCTTCAAACGGTTGGCAACTCGCTTCTAAAGATCAAGTATTAGATCACATTAGTCCATTTAAACTGGTGTTATCCTTTCACACTACGTATATGCATACCATGATAGAAAGATATCACAGTCAACCAAAGTAGCAGCGGCAGCAGAATCAACAGTAGACACTGGAGACGACGTCAAAAGGTGACATCAGGATTCGGCATCAATTAGTAGAAATCTTTGCTGTAGTCCATGGAATGGATGACTATTTTCCTTTGGTAATCTCAGCGCTTCGTCGATTGATATCCCTATTAGCGGGTGGGCACTCATTCTTTATCTAAAAAAATTACTTTATGCTTAGTCTAGTGAAACGTGGGCAGATTGGTGACGGGAATGTATTCAAAGGACTCATTGGATGGGGATGGTAGTACCGATTGTTTCGGTTGCTGTGTGTAAGCATGTAGATCCTAGCACTCCGTCGTTGATACGTTGAGGCGAACATACAAAACCCCAAGAAGAGAGCTGTTTGGATGTAATTAAACTTGGAGGGGTCCTGGTTTCTTATGTTCATAAAGGATCTAGAGAGAGCACTATAGCGGTTGAGTTCTGAGTAACAAAAACTCGGGAAACCAGACCGTTAATCTGAGGGGTCGATGCTGTATCACGCTGCTGCCAGTAACGGTGTTCAGCAGTCGTACAATGTGGTTTGATACACACAGTGATGATGAGATGCGGTTTAAGGGCGCTAAACTACTAAGGTCATCCGCGCCCTAACAACGTATAAAATATAGTCAAAAAATAAAACAACCGGATAATTAAAAACGGGACACAAACCCGCGATGTCCAAAAGCTAAAAACAATACAACAATCCTAAAAACCAACACACTAAAAGTATAGGCGATAAAAGAGCAAAACGTGCCAAGAACTATAGAATGCGAGGGACATGAGTGACATATGTCCACTGGGGAGTAGAGTCCCCATTAAAACACACAGTATAAAATTGCAAAGCTAAAGGGCGCTCAACGCATCAAATGCGCAGATTAAATTCACAATCACGAATAAAACGTAAAACACACTCTACAGCACGCGCGTCGTCTGCCAAAACGTTGGCTAGGCCAACAGGCAGACCCACACGAACACGCAATGCAGCTAAAACCTGACACTCCTCTAAAACGTGACGCACCGTTAAGGGCGCATTACACTGCCCACAGAGTGGTGCGGGGTCACCACTCAGCAAATACTTATGACTAAAAATGCAATGTCCGATACGAAGGCGTGTTAAAATTACCTCTTCCCGAGAAGCACGGGAAGAGGTAGCCCAGACTAACGGGAGAGGTTTAACCTCCCGCAACTTGTTCCCCCGGAGGGCCGTCCACTCATCGCTCCAAAGCGAGAGGATGCGGCGACGTAAAACAATAAACAAATCTGACGAGGGAACAACAGAGGTAAAACTTCTGGGTGATAAAGTCGCCGATTTGGCAGCGGGTCGGCAGACTCATTACCTGAGATGCCCACATGACCTGGAATCCACATGAAGGAGACGCTGATGCCAGAGACACCAAGCGAGTGGAGCAGGTCATGAATGCGCTGTACGAGCGGGTGGTAACTGTACAGCGAGCTAATACTTTGAAGAGCACTCAGGGAGTCGGAACAAATAAAACAGTGCCGTAAGTCGTGACGCTGAATGTATAGATACACACAGTGATGTTTCCAATTTCGTGCGCTGAGCAATTCACCAAATGGGAGAATTGCATGGGTGTTTAAAAAAAACTTCTTTATGGGCGCTTGCTCCTTGTTTTTATTTATTTATTTATTTCTCTTCTTCTAAAGATTCTCATAATTCCAGGAATTATGGCTATCTTCTAGCTTATGAACTCGGCATTTAACACTATTGAAATGTCTCAGAACTGTTAATAAGACGTCACCCAATACCCCTTGTTCCGAAAGAAATTTAAGTGAGAAAATAGCATCACAAATGACGCTGCATGTGCTTAATTGGGCCCCATATGCTTAGCATCCGTATTATTTCTAGTGGTAGGAATAGTTTGCCCTGTTCTTTTTCGGCAAATAGATATGTTTCGTTTCATAAATAATTTTTCTGTGTGGTACACTCAGAATGTTTCTCGCGTCAAAATTAAAAGAATCACGACAATGATTTTTTTTTACTGTGAATGTATTTTCTGTGTGTGCGTTCGTGTTTGTGTGTGCGTTCGCGTGTGTGTGCGCGCAGGCGCGCGCAATATTGACTACATTTGAGTGAGCTTTTTCACCATTAATGGTTGAAGCTTTTTATGTGCAAAGATTGGTATGTATTCCCTTTTGCGTGCTGGAGCGGATTTAACGCCATCTCAATGTCGCTTTTTTCTTTTTGGGGGGAGGGGAGGGGCTTTTCCTCGCAAAAATATGTGATATCTACACGTCGTATCTTTTTTGGAGGTATGATGTTACTTTGATGCTTCTGCGCGTTTTTTCAGTCACATAAGGAAAGCTAATGGTTTTCATAATACCAACGCTGAGGCGGTTTACCAATGAATGAATTACAATTTAGGCATACAAAATAACGTCACTTCAAATTAGTACTGGTTTTTGATATCTGAACTAGATAACGCTGTACATGAGAGGGTGATAAAACAATTATTAATTTTCTGATCAGCTATGTTCAAGACTAGTCATACTTACAATTTCAAAATGATAGACCTGTGAAAACCAAATTCTCAGCTTAAGAGCATGCTGCAAGGCGTGATTTACAGAGGGTAACCACAATCCAGATCTTAAGAGTAACGTGATACTACACCGTTTACATTTTGAAAGAAAGAGCGCTTAAACAAAGTCGAAAAAAGACTTAAGGCACATTAAACCAATAAAAGATCAGAGCACAGTATAATGGACCTCCAAATTATTGTCCGTTTGACGGATTTCTGTTTACCGCCACGGTTACTTGGAACCGAATCCCAACGCCAGCTAACTCTTTGTCAGTATTGCAGGCGCTGTGATCTACAATTCATTAAGGATAATGAACAGACATTGTGCACCATTGGTGGAGAACCCTGATATTCTGTTAACATGCACACAGCAAAATAACTCGTCCTCCGTGGTGTAGTGCTTACCATGCTAGCCTCTCGTTCCCGAGGTCGCGGGTTCAAACCCGGCGAAGGGCGATGGAATTTTTCGGGCGTAAAAATCCTTCCACAGGGAAGTAAAGCCGGTGGTCCCGTGTCGTAGATTTACGGCACGTAAAAGAACCTCAAGCCTGATAAAGAGGCCTCTGAGCAAAATTAGTCTTTCATGCCCAATATAGAATGGGGCGCTAAACAATGTCCATAAATAAAACTCAATTTAATTTTTTACAGCAAAATTATCACAATAAAAATATACATAAAGACCTAACGTGGAATTTTGCGGCGATAACATAAAACGCCTTTTATTTTGAGGATGCACTTGACAATGCACTTTGCTCGATTATGGGCTCCGGCCTTCTGAAAGTGACTTTTTCTGGTCGATGTGGATCCAGCACTCTCAACCCTGCGGAGCATCCAGCTACAACGTTACATCCCCTGCCCGAATAAATGGATCTTAAAAGAGTCGCCAAGAACGGCCAAGGCCCATTCTCCCCAGGTCCATTCTTTCTTTCAAGGCAGACGATTGTGCACGCCACGAAAGCACTTTCCAAGTAAACAGCGTATCTAGGGTGCGTTCAGTTCTATCACTCCAGGATCGGGGTATTATATTTCGAGATGTGTTCATTTTTGGAATATACGGCGTATTATTGGATCACCATAGTGTCTAATGATTGGCGATGCGTAAAAGTTTGGAATGTAACTTGGTCCTCGCGCTTGCAATAACAGGTAATTCTTTTTCACAATCCACTCCTTCGCATTCAATCAACATGTCCATATTTAGGCATGCAAAATTAATATTTAAAAGAACAAAAGCATAAGAAGAAAATGACACCCAAAGTGTATTTTTAAGCACGTCGCAACTTAATTTTTCGCGAGATAAACTGAATGTACTATTATAACTATCCGCTGATTCTTTAATACGCATTTAAGATTAACTCTAGCACAACTAGCTTAATAGCATGCTGTAAGCATAAAAAGATTAGGTACCTGAAAAGAAAAAACAAACACAAATTGTGTTCAATTTGCTACAAAGAGACAAATGATTGACTGCATATAGGCGAAAACTGCAGGAAGTGTAAAGCTCTTCCCAACAGGTATAAAAGAGCAAGTCATTTGTGTTTCATATTTTATTCACACTTCATCAGGTAATCAATTTATATTTTCAGTTGTTTTCAGGAAATTCACCAACCCATTTGCTATTTGAGGTTCATTGCATGGCTATAAATGCATGGAATAATTGAGAATATATTTGCAGCTATTATGATTTATCTAAAATATTCAATGCAACTTTCCTTAACACTCCGCATAAACTGTCAGCCAGAATGTGTCAATGAAAACCCATGTCGCTATTGCTGTTTTCGGTACAGTGACTGGGACAGCCAAACATAATCCCTAATGAAAGGTAGATTCTCACATGAAAAAGTCAGAAGCAGGGCCGGGAAGAGAGTCAAGGATTTTCCAATCCTTTATTTCCAATCTACCATGAAAGAAACCCTAAAGCACACAAAATGTTCATCTGATTCGTATATCCTGGCGAACCTTCAAGACAATCTCAATTACACTGATTTAAAGTACTTAAAGGCGACTTGTATTGTTGCAATATGTATTTCTTTTTAACTTTCAAGATTCCTGTTAAACATCTTAGCGTTAATTTACATCTTGTGATTGTTTTTCACACCGGCCAGTGTGAACGAAAACTATCGTAGGTAATATCACAAGTGAACTTATCTGATTGTACCCAAACTCTTCAGTGATATGAATATGTCAGGAATAACATCGATATTATAATAATAATAATAATAATAATAATAATTGTATCATAATACAAACTAATGATATATGAAACAATGTCAAACCAAAAGTCTAAGCAAAGCAAAAAAAAAAAAAAAAAAAAAAAAAAAACAACAACGATGAAACGTTATATTAACAGAATAACAATGTAAACACACTGGAAGAACAATATTTATTTTTAAAACAAACTGAATGCATGATGCTTGAGCAAATCTTAAAGTTGCCGTATTGTTCTGAATATCGGAATGGGAAACGAATAGAGGCGGCATAGTTGCCGGGTGACGATTACCACTTCCTCTGGATTTGATAGTTATCCTGTAATAAAGCCACGATTGGTGGAGACACAAAGCGTTCTTAACCACCATTTGTACATATCCTACATATTATATGAGCGAAATAGATCTACAGCAAAAGTTTTCGCACAACGCTCAAAGTTTGCTTCAAATTACCAAAGCAAGTTTTATACAACTTGCTAAAGGAAAAGACAATACACTCTTTGCACTTTACAGGTGTTGTGAATTAGCATTCAGCGCGTATTAATTAAATTATTCCCGAATCAATCGGCGAAGTCAACATTAACTACACCTCACGTCACTACTGTGGGCACAATCGGTTTTTAACAACTCTGTTATACTCGAACAATTTGATCAAAAGTTTCATTATGCCCTGCATACAGCTCTAGCTCGCTCGCTCTCCCCCCTGAGACCTAGAAAGACTACAGTTAGCGGGTTCAAATCCGGCCCAGACAGATGGTTTTTAAGTGTGCTTAAAAGCAACTGCCACATAAAGAAACTCCTGCGAGACGAAATTCCGGCACACCGGCAGCGCTGATATGATCCCAGCAATTGACAGCGTCGTTAACAAACAAAAATTTCGATAGACTACAAGAGTAACTGACCGGCATTAGCTGACGCTTCTAGAGTATTCACCTTCAAACTGCTTTTTATTTCCGAGACACAGTTATTTTAGAATGAACATGACGATTCAACATGACGCTTAAACATACGGTTTTGACTTCTTCCTTCTTTCTAAGGTTGTTTAAATGCAATACAAGTTAATACATTTGCGAATGTGTTTTTTTGTTAGAGGAAGGGAAGGAAGAAATTAGTTTAGTTAAACCATGTAAATGGTAACGATTTGTCATAAGAAGTGTCATGCTTACGCAAGTTCAAGTAACAATACAGTGGAGGGCAGAACGGGAAAAATCGGGCTCTGTACGATTGGGGGACCCCAGCTGTTCTCTCCCCAATATGAGAGTCGATGATTGGCCACATCCTCCCGTCATCCAGCACTTCTCTGGTTCACAATACTTGCCACACTCCATCTCTGGGTTCCCAAATCTAAACTGTAATATCATCCCCTCAATCTAAAATATTCAACCAGAAATTTTGTCCACTTCGATGTATGAACGCAGATGCTACCTAAGAAGCTTTTAGTGAACTCTAACAAGATGTACGCAAACCACGTGAGAATTAGGTTTTCGTGTCAGGACTGGCACATCGGTATCTCTAGGTGAGACAACGCATGGAAACAAAATTTCAATCATGAGCATTCCGCATTCTCCATATATGCTATTAGGTTTAAACTCCATATTTTACCGGAGTTATGCAATTCCTTCATAGTACATAGTACGCAATTTGTAAGTAAGGATGCTAATCTGAAAAACTTCACGCCACATGAGCACAAACAACATGACGTGGATATTAAATACTTTGGGAATCCCGAATACGTAACTTACATCCTCCTTCACCCCCATTTTAAAGCTGTATCACAACTTTTAATGGTATAAACCTGCTAACCCATAATTCGTAAAATGTTAGCGAATAATCTATAATGACATATACCGCTTTGCTAGGATGCGAGATAACCTGTTTCGGTTAAATTGCCTTACCTCTGCCCGCATTAGCGACTGAAGTGGTCTTACGCTTGCTCTAACGTAATGCTGCCAACATATGAATAATGCCACCGAAGCCGGTAAGATACTCAGCCTCAAGGCGTAGCCGAGAGATTGAGGGCCCTCAGCCTCAAAGCGTAGCCGAGGGATGTTTTTTAGGAGAGGAGTGTAGCAAGTTGCGGCCGCAACTGCCAAACGACGACAGGGCGTAGCCGAGTGATCTGCGCGTCTAAAACTCGAATGATTCACGTTCGCAGAAACAACAGCACATCGCATATTTAGAGCATTTCACTTTTTATTTAAGTTGGCAGTACCCACTTTGCATGTGATTTATCGGAAAAATGGCTACGTTTGTTGTGTTCCTCACGCGATTTGCCTATATAAGTAAAACACCTAAAACGGGTGGGCAGGTGGGCACCAGATATAGAAGAGACCAAATCATGTTCTAAACTCACTCCTAAGGTAATTTGTTTCATTATTTCTCACTTCCTTATACCTAATATAGGTGGGCAGAGATATGACAATTTTGCCCCTGTTTATATATTCCACTAATCCTCAAAGGCAATTTCAATTACTGCGAGATATAATTTGCTAACGGCAACTTACAATGCAAGTAATCTTAATCCCCGTTTATAGTTAAAATTGCTGTAGAGGTTAAGTAAGATGTTCTTTGTTTCACAACTCGAAAACCGTGCCTAAGAAGCTGCCATAATTCTAACTTGCAAACGACCTCTCAATAAAATTAGGCCGGAGATCAACAAAGGAAGATCAAACCGATCCTCCATTATTCGCTGTTCTCAGGCTTTCAGTTTTACGAACAATATTGGTAAGGCAGAAGGGAGTGAGGGAGGAACAGTGCAACAGTAAAAGTGGCCATAGCCAAAAATGTTTACCCCAAAAGATCCCTAATCCCGTTGTTAGTGGACTGAGGTAAGACTACAGGGCTTTTTACTTGTGAAACGGGCAGCATGTCAGCTTTCGATTAAATCTGTCATTACTAGAGACATCTACTTATTCTCTTAGGCAGCTGATTATAATTTGCATTTTTATCTATCCTTGTGGGGTATTGGTTACGGATGAAAAGGAACCTGGTTTGATTTACGGCCAGCAGGAAGAATTTTTCAGTTGTGGAAAAGCTTAAAACTTTCCATTCTGACCTCATAAAACTGCAAAGGCAAACTACTGCAGTAGTAGTTTGCCTAGAACGCTCTTCTATTTCGTGATCGCCACCTACGATCTAGCCTACATAATCGAACCTGTCTACAATCAGAACAACAATCATATTTTCCTAAGTATATTTTACGTTATACCTACAATTAACTTTCATGAGTTGTATCATTATAAATGTGTGATTATCACTCTAAAATCATTCACCAGACATCCATCACATCTCCAAAATGCAAAGCATATATCCTAGTATTTCGGCCTTATGTGCTGATTAGTTCCAAAGTTATTCAGTTTGTGAACTTCAAAATAAATTTCCACTAGGTATACAATAAAGTATACGTTTACTATCGAGAAAAACATACATATCCAATGTATATATTTCTACATATCAGCTAATTAATTGATGATTACAAAGTCAAAGAACACCGAGCTAGATAAATTTAAGCAGAATTAGGGCAACTAATTGTTTAAACATTAATTTAGATTGAACAACTCGTCCTCTTAATGCTTTTAAATGTATCTGCAATATAGTTTATCAAATGCTTCATTTGTTTACCCAAATAGTAATTCACAGGAAACACATTGTATTTGTGTGCATTTGCTTGAATACAACCGTTACATATGCACAAAAACCCTTTCACTCCTTCCAAGAAATGAATCAGGACCATTTGAATGCACTAATGACCCGTTGTAAAGTTTCAAGTTCAACCAACCATTAAATTCTACGCAGGTAACGGAAACTCTGAATACAAACAAAAACCGTATACATTGTCCAAACTATGGCCAAACAGGGATACTCAAACGCAATGTCAGAAGGGCGTGCAATTCCGGTCTGTAAAGAATCATTTTTTTCAAAAGGTGTCCAGCTGAGCTCGCGTATTACTTAATTGGTTGTTCTACTTCTGTTTCGGTTCCTCATATGTATCTTACATCTGTAGTTTTACCTTGTTTTTCATCGGTGGTCCGCGGGATCCTGGGCCAGGATTATTTCCTGCTTAGCGGTAAACAAAGCCGCTACGAAATTTTACTTTTTGTGATGATCAAGTTGCGTCACTCCGAAGAAATTTCACGTTTGTTGTTGCCAGCGTTATAGCAAGGCTTTTTAATTTGGTGAACTTAAATAAAAAGCGAGAACTTGAAAAAAAAAAGTGACCCTGGGGACATAAAACTGAAGTATAAACAATGCAGTGCTCTGCATCCTAACAAAACTCTGAGAAAGTCTATTCTTATCCAGAGAAGAAAACCACACCACCACTACGTATTTTTTGAACAGTGAGTTCCTGTTTGAGAGCTGCATGCCTATATAATATTAATCAAACGTTGAAATCATTTTATTAACAAAGTGCCAGCCTTTAAAACTTAGAGAGAGAGAGAGAGAGAGAGAGAGAGAGAGAGAGAGAGGTATGACAGAGGAGAAATACATTGCATTGTTTACTGCATTTCACATCCGCCAATAAACTAACCATACTCTGGATATGGCTTTCTAATCGAAGGACGCTCATCTTAGTTCATTAACATTAAACAGTTTGAGGGGGGGGGGATGTTTGGGGTTCAGAGTCCGTTCAGCAGTGGACTTAATGTTGCAGAAGACGAATAAGTAACAAAACTTTATACGCCTTTTCACTGAAATTAAAGTTCCTATTTATTTGATAAAATATTGGTATTAACTAGGCAGACTTTCCCAAGTACTGTAAATGTTAATTCCTTTTGCAACTTCCTACATATATGAGTGAATTTTCTGCAATGGCTGTTACAAAGACCAAGTATAGGTCAAAACTTTATGTGCGCAAGGAAATGAGCGTAGCCACTTCTTAATTTGTGTCACGCTTTGAGAACTTCTATGACAAGGAAGTTCAAGTTTCACACTGAGCAGAATGGAACACACTTTTCCTACCTATCGTATTATTGTACTTCGTTTAATCGAGACTGAATCTAGAGCACGAGAAACGATATTAGAAACGAAATTATCTGCCATCTGTGTTTTTGGAGTAAAAAGGGAATCAGAGTTCTTTTCCTCTTCTTTCTTCCAGATTGCACCATACTAATTTTTTTTCCCTTGTCCGTTGGTTTACATTTTCCAATGGTTACCAAATTTACATTGCCTAATTGTCAAAACATCCCTTATTTTAATAACCGTCTGTCCCATAGGGAAGAATTTGGTCAAGGGAAAAAGTTTGAAAAGCGTTGTCTCTTAGGTTATTGCAAATAACAAGCCCTGCCTCATTTTCTATGGAGAAACCTGGTTCTAACGCTACGTAATAGTTCGCAACTTTTCAATAAACGCAATCAGTTTTAATTTACACATTAGTATCTTCCTCGACTCAAAAGATGACTGTCGGAACACAAATGACACTTTTTATATATACAGAAAGTGTCACCCACAACAGTACTAATTCAAACTCTTTAAAATTTAGACATAAGAATAATATTCATAAAGTAAACAAGCAAGAGGCAGTGGGTGCTTTAATTGTACATATTTATAGCAAAATAAATTATGGCGGTGATACCATTTGAGCAAGTTATCAAAGAGATACTGGTAGCATTGACAAAGCAGCCCTAATGTTTTTAATCAAAGTTTCAATTAAAGCGGAAACGGATGGTGATCAAAATTATGTTCACCAAGAAAGCTTTAAATCTATATATGTTAGGGCGCGGCTATGCGAGTGAATGAATGAGTGTGTTTCAATACTTATATGTGTATAACTTTCATGCCATTTATATTCATATTGGCTGATTTGTAATGCCAAATTTTAGCAGGAGAGTATTTTCTACACACTAGGAAGAAGCACATAGATCAAATGTTAACTCATGGATGTGTTACACAAGCTGGAACTTTGCCTCCAGTTGTGAAATAATATCGCTCCCCTACTGTTTTCAGATTCCTTGGCTTCACCAAAATATTCATGGAGTTATACACTACGTTGAGCTCATATGCTTTGCCATACATGCTTGTTTATCGTCTTAAAACTTCCTTTCATCCTCCGAATATTTCCATTATCTTCAAAACTACAAGCAAGCGCTCTAGATGGTGAAAGTTCCCCTCCATCCTTGCAAATAAGTGAGAAGCAAGCATCCAAGGTCCTCGTCACCCAGTCCCTTCCACCTCTCTAACCTCCCACCTCTCCTCTCAAATAGCACCAGTCTGACTCCGCCGCCAGTTTTCCTCTTGTCACATTACGTGGAAGTTCACGTGAAAAGTGTATAGTGCAGTTATTTGTGAAGTGTTGTGCTATTACTGAATACAGGCTGTTTTCTTCAATGTATTTGTGCTGCAATTCTTAACACAATTTATTCCATTTCACCTCGCTAATGCCGTCAACACTCGCATTCCAAAGTTCTCTCCATAACTGAACAGCGCCCTATGGTTTGTGCTAAGGAATAGTAAGGCATTTCTGCATACCATATTGTCTATATATCCGAAGGCCTCCTGAGTTAGTGGAAAGTATTTGCTTTATGTCCAACGTAAGGAAACAGCTCAGCTGTTCTGTATATGCTTGTTTCCGTTTCCGTTATTAAGCTACTTTTTAAGTTTTATTTTACATGGTTTTCAGTATTTCATGAATCACGAGCAGAAATTTTGTAGAACGTAATACAGAAAACCGCGTTTATCCAACACAAATTCGGTCTTTTGCTTCCAAGGTGGAAGTCTACAGGTGATCAATAACGGCAGTTGTCCGAACAATAACAGCTGAAGCCTACTTCTGTAGTGTGGGGGTAGCGTATTTTCCTCACATTCAAGAGGTCCCGAGTTCGAATCTCGGTTAGGTGAGTTACCCAGGTGTTTTTCCGGGGTTTTCCCGTATCCTGAAAGATGAATGTCGGGTAACTCTAAGCTATGGCCCCGGGCTCATTTGAACATTTCACCCATTCCATTCATCGTCCGATATGATCTAACCTAACCGGTTAAAGGAAGTTAAACCTAAAACAAAATAAAGAGTGCATTTACATTCGTCATCTGGGACGATAACTGCATGCTAGGCTTTCATCACAACCTTAAAAACGAGGGCAATGTGTGGTGAATTTGGAATACGCTGGACTTATTGTGCCAATTAAAGCGGACCAACAGCTTTTTGCAACCTTCCTATTACTTCAGCTATAAGTATTAATCGGGTTCCTCAATAGTTTAGCAATAATACTGGCCTATATGTTTTAAACTGATAATCAGTATAGGGTAATTTATATTCTACTTGTTTTAATTCGTTGATTATAGTACATTTTTCAGAGAATGAGTTAGATTACTCTGTCCTACTTTAGGATAGTGAAAATCAGGGAAATATTCTCTCGAAGAATGTCTAAGCATTTATCAGAACTGCATTACTGTGCATCTAACCTCAGGCAACACCAATACTGAATAGTTATTCGGGATGAGAATTTGTGCACCAGTACACATAAAGCTAACATTTACAATGATTTTCGCCGTTGTTTCTTCTCTGGCATTTCCTAAATGTTTTAATACTGTATGTAATCAAGTAGGAAATATAGTTAAAAATCGTTTTAGTGACCTTAATAATAAGAAGCTTTACGGACCAGTCAGTGAAAGCATCACATCTTGCATTACACTTAATGCAATCGTATGAATTTGAAATAATTAGCAAAAATCTTTATTAACAAAATTGCCTATGTTCCCCATCTGAAACTGAGCAAACAAAACCAAACCGGATGAGAATGTAGACTGCGAAAGTGAGTTAACTTCCACTACTTATCGTGCCTGCAATCCAACACAATCAAGAAAGAATACTCTTTCACTCTTTTGTTGTTAACCGAAATAATTGGCTTACTAGAAGAGGGAAACTCCGGATGTGATTTATTTATATATATATAATTCAGGCTAGGGTGTTTCTGAGATATCTTGAATGTCCTGCATTTTAAGAGATTTGGATATTCATAGTCTAAACTAACAGCTTGAGAGATGAACAAATCTGCAGCTTGGAATGATAAGCCTTTTGAGCTTAACTTTATCATTATGAAAGACATGACACCATAATGCATTTTGAGCAATATTTCGAAGATCATAATTTTGCCATAGAAAAGATTTATGCAAAATTGGGAGCGTATTCAATGACGGCATGAATACAGCCATTCAGACGATTTGAAATTGCTACATAATGTTTTGCTGTACTGTACTTTACTTTACACAGTGCAGTGGAGAGGCGAAAGGAAAAGGTTCTTTAGTGATTGTTGAAGTCACTGTTCGTCCACTTATATTGAAAGAAATTATATGTTTTAAATGTCACAAATATATTTAATACTAGCCAGATCTTTTGTACAATGTTTATTACACGAATACAATTAAGATATTCATTGAAATTACGCAAATTTCATTGTGGTTACTCTATGATGTTGAAATATTTACAATAGTATTAAGTGTAGGGTGTACAGGTGCTCCGTTTCCGTTAACAGAAAATTGTCATGCATTTTTGTTTAATATTCTGTATTTCGGTTCATTGCACCCTAAATTTCGGCAATAAAGAACAAAGACTGGTAATGATGAATTTGCTTTTGTGAGGGGGGAAAAATTTTGTTTGACGATTACACATAGTAAACAACCGACCATGGACAAAGGTTTCATCAACAGTAATCTAACCAGAGGTTTTGATTTATCTAGAGAAAATAAAACTCGAGTGGGATTTAACTATCTCACGATTAAAAATATATAAAGATTACAAGAAATAAATACAATAAAATATGAACTACTATATTAATGAATTGAACTGCTTCCACATACTGTCTCTGTTTCTCTTTGTGCTGTTTGGTGTCGCGCTAATTTTGAATATATGAATGACAAATGACGATCGCAAACAAATTAACAGATGCTAGGCTTATTCCACATAAAAATGAAATTCCTAAACAATGCGCTTCTCCTTTCTTCGTATAACCAAGCGCAGAAAAAGATAAAGCGAAATTCTTTGTTTCCCGGAAGTGTAGACAACGAACTTGTAGCTCAGTACGTAATGAATATAATCTGTGGTATTAAATCGCAAATCTCTGTTAAATATAAGAATCTTTTTCTGGATTAATTAAATTTACACAAGGAAACATCTCTCGCTTGAGGAAAGTGTAACAATTATCAAATTGGATAATTACTTTTTCCTGCCGAAAAAGAATTCTGTGATTCCTACTGACACTATTATTGTAACAGGATTCAATCAAGTGGGATGAGTATACTTCAGTTAAAACTGCGGGTTATCAGGAAACTACCTCTACCTAATTAGTGTATATTTTTCTCAAAAACCATAAAAGTGAATAGGAAAAATGTTCTTTGTTCATCTGAGAAATCTATGAAATGGACTGAATTAAAATTATGTTAAAACATGTATATTCAAAATTTTGGCGAAAATTTAAAATAACTCCATTAAGAAGAGTGGAAAAGGAGTACAGTGGCAGAAGGAATATCAATGCAGTAAAATTCCAACTCTCTGCTCTAAAACAATTTCTAACAAACGAAAATGCATAAACGCAATGTTTTGTTAACTATTTTTACCCACAGATAAACCTCATGTTTACCAGATCTACATTCTCTTTAACGCAAGAAGCGTAACAGATTTATTGCTTTAACCAAGATTTCAAAACTAAGGTTATTTCTACAATTATTTTAGTGGGCATTATGTTTTGCTGGTAATCTTCTCACTTACCCCTGCAATATTTTAGACGACAGAAATAATGCATTCGTATGACCTACAAAGGGCATTCGTAACAGCTAATACATTAGGAAGCAATAACTACTTTAGATTGTGTAATCCTGGTAGCTTCATGATATTATAAATAGTAAAACAATACATCAGTAATATATTGAATTATAATCATATAATATTCAATTTCAAATTATACATCAATGAAATGGCAGGGAAATATTTGATAGGCATTTGTATTTAATCAAATAAAGATCCAATTCTAAAAATTCTCTTTGTATGGAGAAAAATCTGATGTGTTACACTCACATGACTCTCTCTACTCTTGTACAATCTATTTTTACAAACGCCTATTCTCATATGCTTCATGTTAATCGAGATATCAATCTTATTGGTAATTTTCTTACAGATGCAACGGGAATATGGTAGGTTTTAAGCGATAGTCAAATATTTTAATGCTGGTTCCTATGTGGCGCATTCTATTCTCTTTGCATGTCCAGGACATAAAAAAAATGAATAACGAATTTGAGAAAAAGTATAAGTATTGGAAAATTTAAGGGAATAACAAGCAATATCTCGAAAACGGTTCACTCAACAAAAGAAATGTATATGACAAATTGTGTATTTTAACGCAGTCTACATTTTTTGTGATGTAAAATTTTGTCTATCTCTTATGGTTTACCAGTTATGCAAAAGTCGTTCACAATTAAGAATACTTTTGGAGACATTCCCTGAAAATTCGAGATATACATTTCATTTCTCATGACATTATCTTAAACATATGATATTTTCATCAAAATCGTTAGAGCCATTTTTGAGAAAATTAAAATTTTCGAAAAATGTTCCATGTAAAGGGTAGTCTGGGGTGGGGGGATTTTCTTGAAAACCTTCGTGTCGCATCTCTGGAAGATACTGAACCTAAATACCAAGTTTGGCGTTTATCCGACTGTTCGTTTTTGAGTTATGCTGTTCACAGACACACACACACACACACAGACATGTTTCCAAAATGCTTTTTTTGGATTCAGGGGGTCTCAAAACATGTATTTCCGGTGAAATCTCGGTATCGAATTTTTGGGTGGAATGCAATACTTCGTCTACTTACTATACGTAGTAGAGAAAGTAAAAAAGGACCTACTCAATAATGTAACCTTAACTTTGTGTTTAAGATATAGTTATTACTTTCTCTACTACGTATAGTAAGTAGGGGAAGTATTGCATTCCACCCAAAAATTCGATACCGAGATTTCACCGGAAATACATGTTTTGAGACCTCCTGAATCCAAAAAAAGCATTTTTGGAAACATGTCCGTGTGTGTGTGTGTCTGTGTGTGTGTGTGTGTGTCTGTGTGTGTGTGTGTGTCTGTGAACAGCATAACTCAAAAACTAACAGTCGGATAAACACCAAACTTGGTATTTACGTTCAGTATCTTCCAGAGATGCGACACGAAGATTTTCAAGAAAATCCCCCCACCCCAGACTACCCTTTACATGGAACATTTTTCGAAAATTTTAATTTTCTCAAAAATGGCTCTAACGATTTTGATGAAAATATCATATGTTTAAGATAATGTCATGAGAAATGAAATGTATATCTCGAAATTTCTGGGAATGTCTCCAAAAGTATTCTTCATTATGAACGACTTTTGCATAACTGGTAAACCATAAGAGATAGACAAAATTTTACTACACAAAAAATGTAGATCGCGTTAAAATACACAACTTATATCATATACATTTTTTTTGTTGAGTGAACCGTTTTCGAGATATTGCTTGTTATTTCCTTAAATTTTCCAATACTTTACTTTTTCTCAAATTCGTTATTCATTTTTTTTATGTCCTGGACATGCAAAGAGAATGGAATGCGCCACATAGCAACCAGCGATAAAATATTTGACTATCGCTTAAAAGCTACCATATTCCCCTTGCATCTACAAGAAAATTACAAATAAGATGGACATCTCGATATCTCGATTAATATGAAGCATATGGAGAATAGGCGTTTGTAAAAATAGATTGTACAAGAGTAGAGAAAGTCATGTGAGTGTAACACATCAGATTTTTTTTTCTATAAACCAGTATAGGATGAGCTAAGCGAGTTTTACTTCCTATATTCAAAACACTTCACCAATGTGTAACATACGTTTGAAAATATAAACTTTTTAAATACTAAAACTCATTTAATGGGAGCAGGAGTATGCTGACAGGTAAATTGATATTGCGATGGATTCAATTGAGTAGTCATTGCGACGGCGTGTAATTAGTCAACACAGAAGACTGCGATTTTAATTGCAACACGCGTCAAATGATTATTACAGCTTTTTGTTTAAGTTGCAAATCCTGGGTTGCCATATTAATTCATAAAACGCACTTCCAGTGCGCCCTATTCTGCAACACCTAGAAAACGCATAGGTAATCATGCAAACACATTCTTATACTGCAATCATGCAGTGCTACACTTCGAATTCTATTTCCGGGCTCATTTTCGTTTTTAGGGTAGTTTTGTGTTCTAGGGACAACATTTTACATCTTGTAGATATTATTGCGATTTTTGGTGTAAAATGATTCCAAATTATTACTTAAATGCTGATACGTGCTTACAATTAGGACCAAGATATGCAAACGTGTTGCTATAAATCATCTTTGTATTATCACTGCAAGCCTCTTGGGCCTGGCATTATGATAAGTTACCTCTAACTAATCGAAGTGTTGAGAAGTGTGTCAGAAAATAACCTGATCACATCATGGGATTACGCTGGCATTATATATTATAATGTCCCAGACATTTAAAGCCATCCTGTAAACCTGTAACGAACTAATACTACGTTTCCATGGGGAATTGAAATCGATTTGAGTATACTTTCCATATTGAATACTGCATGGAAACGCGGATCTGGATTGTATCGAGATCGTTTTGAACCTTGGATCCGATCCCCTTAGAAAGTAGGATCGGATCGAAATTTGTTGCATGGAAACACCTACCGCATTCAAATCGTTTTGAATACGCCAAACTATCCTCTACTAAACTCGTAACACGCTGCACCCTCGTCATCTTGTTTTTATTAGCGGAAATCGTTAATCACACGTGTAATAAAAGCAAAGCCACTTTTATCGCTTTCATAATCGCAATTTATTCTTCTCAAAACATTCACTAACCTCAAAACCCACTTAAAATATACAGAAGAACAAATTAACATGTGTTTAACAGGTACGGTAACCTAAATCCAAGTTGACCAACGTAAAAGCTTGAATTATTTTATTTTGGAACTTTGTGTATCCAAACCGATATCAATACGTATTGAATTTAACATGCAAACGCGGATCGTATTCAGTATGGAATTTGACTCAAATCGATTTCAATCCCCCCCTGGAAACGTACTGTAAAAGTTACTCTGGTCCATTGTTTCAACCATAACTATTTTTATCAACAAAATAACTGGAGCCTCGTAATACAGAATTACATGAATTTTACTTAACGTGAGGTTACGAAATGCTGCTAAACTGAAAGGTCTAATTAGGATGCACTTCACGTAACGAGAATTACTCTTGATTGGTAGTTCTTTTATTACTTCATGCTACTGGTTCACGCCATTGGTTCTAATTACCATGTGGCATCAAACTTGACGTAACGGGAAGGAAAAGTTTGACACCGTTAAACTCTTAAATTACCTCGCGTTAAGTTAAAGTCACATTAAGTTCACCCTAAATAGCTCCATTTAATACAATGTGTTATACTTTCACGTTACGTCGCGTTAAATCAAGTCACATTACGTCAAGGTCATCGTAATCGCGATTTAAATCCTATTCAAACATCAGTCTTACTAGGCATTTACAAGTTATATTTCTCACACACAATTTAACGATAAACTTCACCAGAAACTGACCAAAAGTGAAATGGCAAAGAAAGAGATTTAACAATGGGAAAGATGCTTGCGGTATTACAGAATATTAGTGCATTTATTCTCTCTCTTCTTTTTTACTTTCTCTACTACGCACAGTAAGTAGGGGAAGTATTGTATTCCACCCAAAAATTCGATACCGAGATTTCACCGGAAATACATGTTTTGAGACACCCTGAATCCAAAAAAAGCATTTTTGGAAACATGTCCTCTGTGTGTGTGTGTGTGTGTGTGTGTGAACAGCATAACTCAGAAACGAACAGTCTGATAAACACCAAACTTGGTATTTACGTTCAGTATCTTCCAAAGATGCGACACGAAGGTTTTTGAGAAAATCCCCCCACCCCAAATTACCCTTTACATGGAAGATTTTTCGAAAAGTTTTAATTTTCTCAAAAATGGCTCTTAACGATTTTGATTAAAATACCATATGTTTAAGATATTTTCATGACAAAATGTATATCTTGAATTTTCTGGGAATGTCTCCAAAAGTATTCTCCATTGTGAACGACGTTTGCATAACTGGTAAACCATAAGAGATAGACAAAATGTTACTACACAAAAAATGTAGATCGCGTTAAAATACACAATTTATGTCATATAATTTTTTTTTTTTTTTTTGGTTGAGTGAACCATTTTCGAGATATTGCTTGTTATTCCCTTAAATTTGTCAATACTTATTTTCTAAAATGGGAATTCGTTATTCATTTTTTTTTGTCTTGGATATGCAAAGAGTTATAATCTGTGGCAAAGGGAATGGTGCTGCACCTAGCAACCAGCTATTAAGAGATATGTATGTGCTTAAAGGCTACTGTTTTTCTATATATTGCCCTTGTAAATATATTTTCCCCTTACATCTACAAGAAAATTAGCAATAAGATAGAGTCTGCAAATGTTTATCTCGATTAACATGAAGTAGATGGAGAATAAGCGTTTGTAAAAATAGTTTGTACAAGAGTAGAGAAAGTCATGTTAGTGTAACACATCAGATTTTTTACACTATTCTTTCTTTCATTCAAAACAGAATGCGGATGGACACGAGTCAGCTGGTTTTCCCACTTTCCGCAAGTTCTCGAACAAGCACCCTATCTCCAAAACTAGTACGTAAGCTTCTCTCTCAAAATAGAATATGAGCTACTTTTGATGTTGCAACATTCTATCTTAACGCATAACCAGGAAGTCATAATGTATCCTAACAACGTTTCGAAAAGCAACAGTAAAATAAGTTTCGTGGACTTTGAACTGTGGTGACGCGACGTTTGCCCCGTAGAGTATAAATTGATTCGGAATCTTTGTTTCTAATTGTGTTCTTACCTAACACGTTAGCACGCCGCATATTATTATTATTATTATTATTATTATTATTATTATTATTATTATTATTATTATTATTATTTCGAAATGTTCATACTCCAAAACGTATTGCACTCATGATATTTTCGCTCAAAATGTGAAGCCCTAGCAGACCTTTCTTTGCCTTCTCCTTACCGTAAATGCCAAAAGAGAGCTGGCTGGCATGCAAACTTGGCGATTATATACACAGAAATTACTTTATTAATAAAAGCATAGTGATTTCTACTGTCATCTTCTTATATATGAGCGCCTACTCTATTAAATTTAATAGTGCCTTCTCTATCTCTCGGAGAGGTAGCAGGCATGTAAACTGAAAACAGAAATTTAACTTCACTAAGAGTTGGAATAGGATAAATCCATATCCAGGATGGTGATCAGTCAATGCCTGATATGGGGGTGAAGGAGAAGGAAATGAAATGTAGCAATGAAAGGGATGGTATGAAAATTGGCGGATCAAATTATCCAACCAAGCATTCGCTTAGCGACCGAAGAAAATCGCAAAAAAAAAACTTCGGCCAGACTGATCGGCCCTGGAGATTTGAACATGGAATCTCCCGAATGCGGGCCACAGACATTACCGCTTGAGGCATCCCGCTCGGTGCCAAGATAATCTCAGGATATAATTTCGAATGGTACAAACTTCTACATGAAAATTCTCATTTACAAAGCATTTTCAGGCTCTCACTGTCAGATAAAGGTATGTGATGAGAAATTAAAAATGTATGGACTCGTTTTACAGTGATTTGGCTTTGTTTACCGGTCCAAGGCATACAGCTGTTCTTTACGAGAACTTTATTTCAAGGTTAACTTTATCACTTACACAGTGGACGCCAGTGTTAGGCGATTTTAACTGATGTATGTATAACTTAAATAATTAACTAGAAGAGCGCGTTACTGGAATCGGTGTAGAAATGGTGTGTTTAAGTCAAAAGCTTTATCTTCGATGTGGTTCGGTTTCAACTAGACGTGGGTTTAAACATGAAGAGTATCGACTTCGTTTAAATTATGAAGTACATAAGACTTACTGCGCTTTATGGTTGCTAACTCTAAGGGAGAAGGGCAATAATCAATTACATCTGTCGTGGTACACACACGATTTTCTCTCTATATTACCATTTTACAGTGATATATTATACATACAAAGAGTCATTCTTCTATCGACTTTACCTTGGTCGGGATAAAAAAATTGTTTGCCTAAAAATGATTTCAAATTAGACTATACACACTAACATTTATTCCTGCATAAAATTGAGTTTTATTTATGGACACTCTTTAACTGCTGTGCTTTATCAGGCTTGAGGTTCTTTTACGTGCCGTAAATCTACGAATCGGGACCACCAGCTTTACTTCCCTTCCTAAGGAAGCCACGGTAAGGATTTTTACACCCGAAAAAATTCATCGCCATCCGCCGGGTTTGAACCCGCGACCTCGGTAATTACGAGGCTAGCATAGTAACAACTACACTAAGGAGGACATTTTCCTGCATGGTTACAAGCCGGATGTTGATAATAAAGTAAGCTGTTACAGCTGGTTTTTGTTAGTCATGAGCCCATATGGGGAAAACATCTGATGTACATTCACATGACTTTCTCTACCAATAAACTCGCGTGCATCTGTTACAATTGTAGTATTAATATAAAAAGTTATTCTTCTAACTACATTATATTAATCAAGATATATATTTAGTTCCGGAATGATATCGAATTAAGCACTGAGCAATATTCAAAAGTTTATTTGTGCTAACAAGCTCTCTCGACGACCAAAAAAAAAAAAAAAGGTCGCGATATGCTGTCTTAGAAATTCCATCTCTTTCCAAGACATCACGAGGAACTAAATGGTGATCACTTCAAAAAATGAAGTATTGAAAAAGTTAAACCAAAAAATTGAATACTTGGAAAATGGCTAATTCCAAAAAAAGGAGTTATTTTAAATAAATTGTGTGTTTTAACTAGATCTGCATTTTTTGTGGAGTAAGTTTATGTCTATATCTCATGGTTTATCAATTATATAAAATTCATTCAGAATGAGCTCCATAGGCTACTTCCAGAAAACTCAATATATACATTTTATTGGCCACAAATGTTTCAAATATATATAATTTTAATAAAAATTGTTAAGAACCATTTTGCTGAAAATGTCATATTAAAATATATACATGACAAGTCAAACCAAAAGTATACATTGACTTTTCTGGAAATAACCTGTAAAATCCTCTCCATTCGGAAAGAACTTCGTATAAGTGGTAAACCGTAAAAGAGAGACAAGACACTTACTGCACAGGAGTAGATCTATTTTATTTAAAAGCACACAGTTTACTCCACACACTTTTTTTTATTGCATGAGCCTTTGCTGGAAATTGCTTTTAATTTTTAAACATTTTGTCACTTTTTTTAAATGGTCACCATTCAGTTGCTTCTCGCAAAATCGTGGGAGTTTGGAATTTTAAGTCTAGCATATAGCGATTCACTTGATTATCACTTCAATTTCCATATCCACCTTGTACCTACGAGATGTTGAATAAAACTATTTCTGCAAATGTTTATCTGGATTAATATAAAGTAGAAAAAAAAAGTATTACATTCACATAACTTCCTCTACTCTCTATCGTTTGTTAGTGGATATACAAATTAATTATTTCTACAAAAGCTTATTTTTGTATCAATTTCATTTTAATCGAAATAAACCTTTACAGAAATAGCTAAAGATTCAAAGGGAACAGGCATAGTCAAATGTTTTAAGAACAGGGCGCTATATGCTGGTGTTAAAGTTCCATACTCTTTCCATGCAATCGCGAAAAACAACTGAATGTCAAAGGGACTTTAAAATGGCAATGTAATGAACAATGCAAACCATTAATAACGAATATCTCGGAAATGGCTTACACCACAAATAAAAGTTATTTGAAATAAACTATGTTTTAAAGAGTACATTTATGTGTAGTACGTTTTCGCCTATCGCTCAACGTTTACCAGTAATACAAGATTATATAAAGCTCTTTCCGAATGAACAGGACTTCACAGGGCTATTCTCACAAAACCCACGATGTGTTTTATTTATCATGTAAATATCTTGAATATACAGTATTTTAATCAAAATAGAGCTTTTTTCAGAAAATAAACAATTTCGAAAAATCCTCCACGTAAAGGGTAGTTTGGGGTAGGGGCATTTTCTTGGAAACCGTGTCGCATCTTTGGAAGATGCTGAACTTATATACCAAATTTGTTATTTATCCGACTTTTCGTTTTTAGTATGCTGTTCAGACACACGTGCGTGGACCTTTTTCTTAAGTGTTTTTTTATTCAGGGGCCTCAAAACATGTATTTTCGGCGAAGTCTCGACATCGAATATCCTCTCTACTTAATGTACGTGGTAGAGAAATTAATACTAATAAGCTTTAGTAAGAATAGATTGTAGAAGCTATATATAAACGATAGTGGACAGGGAAAGTCATGTGAATATAACCCATATGTTCTGTATTCGGGGTCTAAGTATTTCTGGTGAAATGCCGATTTAGAGTTTTTGGATGTAATGAAATACTTCCTCCATCTACTAGGTACATGGTAGAGAAAGTGTACAGGAGAATCACAGTTTCAAACCTTCATGCATGGTGACCACTCTAAGCTTAAATCCGCAAAAACTTCCGTAAAACGAATTCTTCGAAATTGGCTAACACTACAATACACAAAGTTACTTGATATACGTATATGTACATTTTACCAATCCAAATTTTTCCTGCTGTATGTATTTTGTCTGTCTCTTATAGCTTCCCATTTAAGTAAAATTTTATTAGTCAATCTTATGATACCTCGTTGACTGTTCAGAGGAAATTCAAAATATGCATTTATTCGTGATGCAGATATCCTGAAGTATGCATAATTATAATCAAAACCATTATAGCCACTTAGAGAAAAAAGAAAGGACTTTTTCACATCACGGGTAGTTTGGAGTGGAGAAATTTTGCAAGGATGATTCCTTGGAAGATATTACATTAACACGAAGTTTGGTATACATCCGATTTCCATTTTTTGATATGTTCTCTCTTACACACACACACACGCATGCACGCACACACACCCAGTTGGGGATGAAATTAGGAACCTCAAAACATATATACTTATGTTATAGAATTTTTGGGTGGAATTCAATATTTCCTCTACTTCCATAGGTTAGCTAAAGGAAGGAAAACAGTAAGATATAACGTCGCGTATATACGCATGGTAGAATCAACGCAGCTACTGCTTATATTTATAATGGATTTTTTCGAAAATAACTTTAAAAAATTGACATTTTACGAAGTTCTCCGTATAAAATACCCTTAATTTTGTTCGCATTTCAATCAAATTTGTCACGTGTCAGCAAATTGGGTTCTCCACATTCTTATATTATCTCAACTCCGTATGTGAAGCGGTTCGTGACTTGTTTTATGTATACGGCCCAGCGATGCTAACAGTGTTTTGAGGTTGCGACTACACCCAAATATGGTATATTAATAGAATTTGCAATATGATGGGCTAACAGGAAGCGTATTCAGCAAAACAATTTGCTAAGACTGCCATACTTACATTTAAATAGGTCAAGTTCATCTCTGGTTACATGTTTATTTTATCGCCTTTAATTTCTAACATTGCAACAAGTTAACCAAACAATTGTCATCATGTTTTATCCATTTCTACATAGACCAATTTATGGGTAATAAAACAGGTAGGTATCTCAGATTCAGAAAATCTATATCATTCTAAAAACCACCTTGTGGAAGGGAAAGACTTGTGAATAAGCACTGAGTGTTTCCCTATGTTTATTTGCTTTTTTACTTTCTCTACTACGTATAGTAAGTAGGGGAAGTATTGCATTCCACCCAAAAATTCGATACCGAGATTTCACCGGAAATACATGTTTTGAGACCTCCTGAATCCAAAAAAAGCATTTTTGGAAACATGTCCGTGTGTGTGTCTGTGTGTGTGTCTGTGTGTCTGTGTGTGTGTCTGTGAACAGCATAACTCAAAAACGAACAGTCGGATAAGCACCAAACTTGGTATTTAGGTTCAGTATCTTCCAGAGATGCGACACGAAGGTTTTCAAGAAAATCCCCCCACCCCAGACTACCCTTTACATGGAAGATTTTTCGAAAATTTTAATTTTCTCAAAAATGGCTCTAACGATTTTGATGAAAATATCATATGTTTAAGATAATGTCATGAGAAATGAAATGTATATCTCGAATTTTCTGGGAATGTCTCCAAAAGTATTCTTCATTGTGAACGACTTTTGCATAACTGGTAAACCATAAGAGATAGACAAAATTTTACTACACAAAAAATGTAGATCGCGTTAAAATACACAACTTATGTCATATACATTTCTTTTGTTGAGTGAACCGTTTTCGAGATATTGCTTGTTATTCCCTTAAATTTTCCAATACTTGTACTTTTTCTCACATTCGTTATTCATTTTTTTTATGTCCTGGACATGCAAAGAGAATGGAATGCGCCACATAGCAACCAGCGTTAAAATATTTGACTATCGCTTAAAAGCTACCATATTTCCCTTGCATCTACAAGAAAATTACCAATAAGATTGACATCTCGATATCTCGATTACCATGAACCATATGGAGAATAAGCGTTTGTAAAATTAGATTGTACAAGAGTAGAGAAAGTCATGTGAGTGTAACACATCAGATTTTTTTTTTTGGAAAGGACCTTAAAGTTTAACGTCCTTTAATTGTGTAGGTCACATCGGACGGTGAATGAACGAAATGGTTGAAACGATGTTCAAATGGGCCCAGGGTCCCTAGAACTCTGCCACATTCGTCTTTTTTGGATAAGGGAAAACCCCGGTAAAAACCCTTATTCAGGTAACTCCCCTAACCGAGATTCGAACTGGGGCCTCTTGAATGTGCGATGGACACGCTACCCCTACACCACAGAAGTGGATAATTGCGGTTTTATTTGCTCCTCCATAAACGTGTTTTCAAACTTATGCCAGACTTTTACTCCGTAAGTTCAAGTTTCCAGAAGTAACGCAACTAACCGCCAGCATTACTTGATCACCTTCCCTACTATATCCATCAATCGTCTCTGCAAATCATATATGGATATAATAGCATTTCTGGTACACTCTCAGCAAGCAGAATTCTTGATCTTACCATCGCTGCATTGATCCCCGAACAATCCAGGTTTTAAACAGAATGAATATGTCTTCGGTCGCTGTTGTAATTACATCGTGCAATCACAGTCCAGCAGGTAAACAGGTTGCTTAAGGTTCGTGAGTTGCAACACCCGTTTGCGCTCAACACTTGCAGATTACGTCTTTCTAGATTAGAAACGGAGGATGCATATTTTATCTACGTCACAACAAATTTCATTTGAAAAACAGACTTTAAAACAGCAACTCGCTATGTTAAAAACTTAGGTTGCCAGATGAATATTATAAGCAGTTTGCACAAGTTTCTTTCCTCTGCTCTTGTGCGAAAAACGTGACATAACCAGTTTGTTTGGCACTTATTGAGCTGCTAAAAAGTTGTGGATGTGGCTGCTCGCTAGAGCATTTCAACAAGAACATCTATGCAGGTACCATTGATCCAAAAAAAAAAAAAAAAAAAAAAAAAAAAAGACTGCGAGCTACTATTCACAAGCAGTTTTCACTACAAATGAATCCCTCCGGCATAAAAGTAACATGCAAAATTAAACGGTTTACTCTTCGTTATCTCCGATAAAGTCCTATACGAAGAACTTTATAGTTAAAACCCATGCAATTACAAACACATTAGCAGTGGTGGCAACTTATGGGGTGAGGCAGAATTATCAAGCAATTAATATATATAATACGATGCTCTGTTTTTGGGACGTGGCAGAAAATGCACCTCCCATAAAGTAGCACAGAGCTACAGAGCAATCATATTCGGCGATATCTGTAGTAGTAATGTGGGCTGGGAAATTAAACATCGCTGGAAAACGACTGTTAAGTTTTTAAAAAAAATTTGATGTGTTACACTCACATGACTTTCTCTACTCTTGTACAAACTATTTTTACAAACGCTTATTCTCCATCTACTTCATGTTAATCGAGATAAACATTTGAAGACTCTATCTTATTGCTAATTTTCTTGTAGGTGTAAGGGGAATATATATTTACAAGGGCAATATAGAAAAACAGTAGCCATTAAGCACATACATATCACTTAATAGCTGGTTGCTAGGTGCAGCACCATTCCCTTTGCCACAGATTAATACTCTTTGCATATACAAGATAAAAAAATCTGATGTGTTACACTCACATGACTTTCTCTACTCTTGTACAAACTATTTTTACAAACGCTTATTCTCCATCTATTTCATATTAATCGAGAAAAACATTTGCAGAAACGATCCTTTGACATGCAAAGAGAATTACATTTTACACATAGCGACCGGTTCTAAAAATATTTAACCATTGCTTAAGGCCTAATATGTTCCCCATGTTTTGTATTTGCAAGGGCAATATAAGCACATACATATCTCTTAATAGCTGGTTGCTATGTGCAGCAACATTCTGTTTGCCACAAACTAATACTCTTTGCATATCCAAGACAAAAAAAATGAATAACGAATTCCCATTTAGAAAATAAGTATTGAAGGGAATAACAAGCAATATCTCGAAAATGGTTCACTGAACAAAAAAAATGTATATGACAAATTGTGTATTTTAACGCGATATACATTTTTGTGTAGTAAAATTTTGTCTATCTCTTATGGTTTACTAGTTATGCAAAAGTCGTTCACAATGAAGAATACTTTTGGAGACATTCCCAGAAAATTCAAGATATAAATTTTATTTGTCATAAAAATATCTTAAACATATGATATTTTAATCAAAATCGTTAGAGCCATTTTTGAGAAAATTAAAATTTTCGAAAAATCTTCCATGTAAAGGGTAATCTGGGGTGGGGGGATTTTCTTGAAAACCTTCGTGTCGCATCCTTGGAAGATACTGAACCTAAATACCAAGTTTGGTGTTTATCCGACTGTTCGTTTCTGAGTTATGCTGTTCACAGACAGACAGACACACACACAGACATGTTTCCAAAAATGCTTTTTTTTTGGATTCAGGGGGTCTCAAAACATGTATTTTCGGTGAAATCTCGGTATCGAATTTTTGGGTGGAATACAATACTTCCCCTACTTACTATACGTAGTAGAGAAAGTAAAAATGAATAACGAATTCCCTTTTAAGAAAATAAGTATTGAAAAATTTAAGAGAATAACAAGCAATATCTCAAATGGTTCACTCAACAAAAACAATGTATATGACATAAATTGTGTATTTTAACGCGATCTACATTTTTTTGTGTAGTAAAATTTTCTCTATCTGTTATGGTTTACCGGTTATGCAAAAGTCGTTCACAATGAACACTTTTGGAGACATTTCCAGAAAATTCAAGATATACGTTTTATTTGTCATGAAAATTACTGAAATCTTCTGAAAATAGAAGCAGCTTTGGAAAATTAAGTACATAATTGTAACCTTTAACCTTCTGATTTATTGGCTAAAGTTAAAAAAATAGCTTACAATCTCTTCAAAGAATGAAAATCTAACAAGAAATCAACTTTGGTGCAAACTCTTAACTCAAACTGTCCATGTTCAACTATAGGCGAAAATGTCTGAATACTGTACCCCGAGTTATAAAATTCAAAAAGAAAAGTGAATTTTAATTTATCTGTGGCTTCATATACAGATACATTATATATGTATATATTCATATACATATGAGTTTTACCTTTGTGTGGAAGTAATATTTCAAACTCAACATTTATAATATGCAGCATAGTACATACTGTCACGAACGTGACTGAGAAGATCCATATTATGTTTATTATTTTATATTAATTAACGTTATTTTATTAACCTGTCACAAGTTTCTGAATTCATATAGAATCATATTTTATATTTCTTAATTTTGCTCAAGTCTTAGTAAGTTGTATATATGACAGGAAACAGTGGTTTGCCACTTCCCTCAACATTTCAAAAGGATTTCAGTGTGTCATCATTTCCTTAGGGGTACGTGTCTTTCTGCACGGCTCTTAGCTGCAAAGTCTTAAGCCTACGCATTTTCCAGGGCGTTGGCAGACCATATTTGGTAATAGCTGCCACGGTATTAGAATAAACCCCTCTAGGGTATTCAACTCTATATAAGCAAGCACCCAAGCTCTGCTCGAGGGGACTTTGTGTTGTAACTTGACCGGGACCACTATGGTACCCGTCGACGGCTGCTCCGGATGGTTTCATTTGGCACCACTAGTGGCTTGACAAAGTCGTGTTGAGTATTGGCTCTCCTCATCCACGACGAGACATCTCCTAAGGTAAAAGAACTGTTAATGATGTGTACTGCGCTTCCCCCCCCTCTTTCTGTAAAGCCAACTATTGCATAATCCAAGACTAACTTCCAAATATAGTCAGATCGCTCTAGCCAAGCATTTTAATAATTGTCTCTACCTCTGCAATCCCTCATTTAGCTATTCCCCCAGTGTCACAACTTAGCACGTGACAATACTTCGAGTGAAAAAGAAAATGTTAATGCTAAGCTACGGTGATGTGATACAGCATATCACAAGGTTGTGGAATTTCTGCAAGCTGCACAAAAGGCGTGACGAAATGGCCTTCCTTCCCCGGGTGTCTGTATTTGACAATATGCATAACAACGCGTGAAAACATAAAAATGAAAATCAGCCAGACTGCCAGTCAGAGGATAAAGCGACGGAGAGGGGAGCCCAAATTTAATTACCAGATAAGTTTTCATGTAGCTTAAAATTAGAATGATTCCGGTGTACAATATGCTGCGCCCCCCCTCCCAAAGAATAAGGAATTGCTGCTAACAGAATGACATTTTAAAATTCTTAATTGGCTTCATAAATACTTTCACAAATTACTTTTGCCAACGGACAAAACAACATTTGGAAAACCTTACGCAAGTTCTTTTTATATTTTGTGAGCACAACTTGACGTCACGACACAAAAACTTGATTGTGCTACATTAGGATGAGATAGTTCTATTGCTATTGCAATATGGTGTCAGGTGCTCAAGTTTGCTGCTCACCTTTGGAATCAAGCAAATGATCCAAAATTAAATCCCTCGCATTACACTGCAGGTTATGACACTGATGAACAAGACATAACTTCCTTCTTGTTGTGTTTTGTCTTAATTACGTTTGTACTGCTGTCTACACGGAAATCAAAGATCTGACCGCATATTTCTAATGAGTTTTAGAGAACCTGCCAAATGGTAATTGTAATTAAAATGGATTGTGTTACACAGACTCAGAAATGATGATAAATTCTTGAATGACAAGATGCGCCGAGACCGTAGTAAATAATGCCCAACTTTCATTGCAACCTGTCCTAACGGTATGCCCGGAAGAACACGTTGGCCACGAATGCTATGCTTGTGCATGGACTTTGAAACGAAAAACAGTGCACGTAGCTGCCTACTCACGATTTCCCTCGCGTGGCAACCTTCATGCTTCGATATTCTAAAACAATAAAGAATGTTCTCCGTCATATTCTCTGGAATGGATAACGAGTCAGACACAAAGAACACAAACCATGCACAAAACTCTGGAATTCATTACTCTAGCTGGATTATTACACCGTAAGACTTTTGTTTTTAAACAAGCTGTATGGCCAATATGCGAGGCAGATCGCGATTCATTAGATCGTGTCCCAGTAATACTTGCTTTTGCTTTTTCCTCAATGAGATATGCGCTACATTTTATTTGTGAAATGCCATTTTTATTCATGCTACGTAATCAATATTTTGCGAAATTTACGACTATCAATCGCATATATCTCAAAGGTCCTTGATTCAGCTCAGAAGTTATCTCGAAAGGGACGGAGGATAAATATTTATATCATTTTCACCCATTATAGTGCCTTGCTAATTATTTGCAAGCAGGATAGGTAGAACGCCCGGCTGCATGGATCATTACGAAAACGACCGTCGGGCGCAGTTAATAGTAGGTTGTGATACTAGGAGTAAAGGTAGATGTTATTTTGCGAGTAGGATAGTTTGCGAAAATTCAAAATCCTACGAGCAAAATAAAACCACTTTTAACACGTGTGGCATATAGTATTTTTTAGACAGCGCTAGAATTGATAAAATATTAATATTATACTGATTCCTGAAACTAACAGATATCACGTTTAGAACACGTTCTTGAAACAAATGAAATTACGTTTAAAAAAACAGGTCAGATGTTTTGATGATTCGCTAGCAGTCATTTTCAGTGAAATTATTTTCCCCGTTTTTTGCCTTACACCAGGCAATGAAGCGATTAAATGCTATATCATATTGCTTTCTGGATTTTTTTGGATAAGTAGTTCTAGTGTTATTCTTTCTGCTGTTTCTGTAATTTTACTTCCATTTCAGTTACTTCTAAATTCATGATTTCCGACATTTCATCTTTTTGTAGGTTAGGTTAAAAAGTAACGTTTTAGATCAAAGAAAGCTGCCAATAGGTTAACTCTACAACGAATTGTGATAAATTTGAGTATGGTGATTTGTATTGTGAACAGATTATGCGGGTTCCATGAGAAATTAATCATGTGAAACGACATAAGACAAAGAAAAACCTAATCAAACCAAGTCGAGTTGTTAAACATGTGCAAATACAAAGGGTAATTGCCAGCTCGTGTGCACTGTGGTAGAAGTTCTATTTTTAGCCTTACTGCCTAAAAAAAATATTTGAACAAATCATTCCATTATATATGCACAAATAATAAGGTTTCGTTCACAGTGAGGGTGCAATAGTTGATGGGTTAGTTTTAGAACATGCTGCACAGTGTAAACAGAGCCACGACATGTTATACGAGCACGATAATGTTGTACGCCTATTATCTGTATCACCTTTGATGCACAACTTTTTAACTCCACGAAAAGCCTCCTATTATATAACATTTTATTTTCCACTTCAATAAAATGCATAACTTTGCTATGGTACAATACGTTTTGTTACATGGTGTGGACTCGGCTTAACATACAGAACAGTAGAACATATAGGCTCGAAAATCTGAGTTTGCAATGGACTACCTGGACAATAAATCATTTATTGACTATAACTTTACCTTGATTTAAACTGAAGGATCAAATCACCTGCCAGCTCTTGCACACTCATGTGTTTAATACAACCAAGGTGACTGAAATTTTCGACAAGGAAAAATATGAAGGGACGTTCTTTGTTTTCGTCTATGTACATCGCTGAAAAATTCCTCGAGTAGCTTCACATAATACGCCTGGAACTCTTGCTGTAGTTAATCTTTCACGCCAGGAATGCACCGTCTGCTTCCATTTCAGGAAACCGATACCGCAAAATACTTGGAATGGCAACAAAGAGCGGAAGCCTTTATTTGAGCGACTTGTTTCCTATTCAAAAGCACAAACTACGGCGTATCGCAAAATATTTATAGAATTATATATAGAATTAAACGCCGTTTATAAGTTCGCTAGGCTCGAAACAACACTGCTTTGATAGTTCTTGGTGTTTTTCGTAAAAAGAGAAAACATTTATGGGGTCAACCTGAAGAACTTTTGCTCTCCGCTGTTTTTGGAAGCTAAACACAATCTATATCGATCTAACCGATCGATCACAATCACCGGACACAATCTAACCGATCTATATAAAATGCCTTGGTTCAGACATGTTTGCTTGTCATCTGCAGGTACTAGTTCAGCCATGACTGGGTTTTTACTGTTTAAATAATTAATTAGCGCCTTAGTAGAGAATGGTACCAGTAAGAATTGTCACGTTCGTTTGTAAGACAATGCTAAAGAAGACAGTTTATTCTATAGAATACTGCTCATTTTGTATCTTGGTCTGTTGACGTTTCTTATATAACACTCCTTCGACAAGCACTGAAATTTCATTATTATACCTTGTCAGTGAGTTTACGTAACCACTATTAAAGAACAAATATTATACTCATCCATGCCTTGTTGCAATATATGCCCCGGTTGTTTTAAGTTCGTCATAACTCAGTACGGTATGGAAAGATACAGGCGGAAGCTAACAAGGCTACTGCTTTTGAGAAACCCAAGAAGCTACTACTCAGTCTATAAAATGCGTATTTATAAAACCTCATTAAGGGTAACCTTTCTTAACTTTTTCTTGCTGCCTGCCACTCAATGTGGATTATTATTTAAGAGAAAGATCCGGATGGGCATTCTAAAATGAAACACGTTTGCAATGCATATTATACGAGTACTTTACATATCAGAAAAGAACTCAGTTTTGTTTTCTACATTAAAATAATGTGTGTTTCGAAATCTCCTAAGTTACAACACAACTTACTGCCGGTACTCTAAACAGAATTATACTCGTGCTGGTATTTTTGTTCACGAAAATGCTTTAAACAAAACATTTTACGACAAAATTACACATTCTTGCAGGCAATCCATAATCTGCAGGCATGCAACTCTAACGAAATGCAAACTTAATTAGAGATTTACAATGGTTTATAGTGTCTGTCACAAATCACCACTAAGCCAATTTTGCCAAACTAGTGCATGTTAACTCTAAACTGCCATCCATGCAATTCATCTGCTTTCGGTCAAAATAAAACGGAAAGCTTATTTCTGCATTAAAAAATAAGTAAGAACATAGTAAAAACTGACACCATATTGTATTTTCGCTATATAAATGGTTGTTAAATGGTATCGTTATGCTGCTATAGATCGCAAGAACGACAGATCATAAGCATTGAAGGTTTGTAGTTTTGCATCACATATAAAACTGCTTTATGAAGTTAACAATAAAGATAAAACGCTCTACATTGCGAAAATCGATACATTTTTACTTTCTCTAATACGTATAGTAAGTAGGGGAAGTATTGCATTCCACCCAAAAATTAGATACCGAGATTTCACTGGAAATACATGTTTTGAGACCTCCTGAATCCAAAAAAAGCATTTTTGGAAACATGTCCGTGTGCGTGTGTGTGTGTGTGTGTGTGTGTGTCTGTGAACAGCATAACTCAAAAACGAACAGTCGGATAAACACCAAACTTGGTATTTAGGTTCAGTATCTTCCAGAGATGCGACATGAAGGTTTTCAAGAAAATCCCCCCACCACAGACTACCCTTTACATGGAACATTTTTCGAAAATTTTAATTTTCTCAAAAATGGCTAACGATTTTGATGAAAATATCATATGTTTAAGATAATGTCATGAGAAATGAAATGTATATCTCGAATTTTCTGGGAATGTCTCCAAAAGTATTCTTCATTGTGAACGACTTTTGCATAACTGGTAAACCATAAGAGATAGACAAAATTTTACTACACAAAAAATGTAGATCACGTTGAAATACACAACTTGTGTCATATACATTTCTTTTGTTGAGTGAACCGTTTTCGAGATATTGCTTGTTATTTCCTTAAATTTTCCAATACTTATACTTTTTCTCAAATTCGTTATTCATTTTTTTATGTCCTAGACATGCAAAGAGAATGGAATGCGCCACATAGCAACCAGCGTTAAAATATTTGACTATCGCTTAAAAGCTACCATATTCTCCTTGCATCTACAAGAAAATTACCAATAAGATTGACATCTCGATTAACATGAAGCATATGGAGAATAGGCGTTTGTAAAAATAGATTGTACAAGAGTAGAGAAAGTCATGTGAGTGTAACACATCAGATTTTTTTTTCTCTTTTGTGGATAAGCTATTGTTTTTCCGCTTGCTCTTTTAGCTTGTTTCACTTCATTTCATAAAATGTAATTAGTAAGTATATTATATAAGAATGTTTTAAGTAAAATTTGTTTCCAGCAAATGCCATTGTGAATCATGTGACATCTTTAGAAGTCCAATGTCAGCGCTATGTGCTGTCTTTATTTCAGGAAAGTTTTCACAGCCGCATCTTAATCCAAACATTGCTCACACTAATTAGCAAAAGCGGATAATTACGAAATAAACACCAGGAACTTTAAAACCTGCTTAAAACAACCGATGCGATAGAACGAAAACTGGGAAGTTATATGGATGAAGTTACTGGCTCCTTTGAAACAAATGTGAACAATGAAACGTTTCGTGTTAAATCCACCAACCTAGAATAAAAATGAATGTATACCTACATTCAACTAAGAACTTCGCAATGCGCATACTTTTCGTCCAAACTGCACGGGATTAAAACATCCCATGTCTGCACACGCGTATTTCTTTACTGCGTGTGTGCTTTTTTAGTTAATATCCAGGACAGAAGTAAATACCTAAAAGAAAATGGCAAATAACAAACCCAAAGTTACACGGAGATAACCATTCTTCAAATAGAGTTTCTCTGCACCAGTGGGCGAGCTTAGAACACAATATTATTTCAATGCTCTTGCATTTCATACTGCCCAAATGTGTGTAGGAGTACTTACTCACTTTCAGCATTAATACATTCGCTAATGCATGTTTTTAGGTGTAACTATTTAATACAGGGGGGTCAACTTCGTGTTGAACTATATAATATTCAACCTAAAATCATCAGGCTATGCTCCAGAAAACCAACGAATAAAAATCGTGACCAAATCAGGTTCAGTAGCTCTTCCCAAAATTTCTTATTTCTGAAATATCTCCCCAAAAATTGAGACATTACGGTTTTTTCCCCATGTATTACAGTAATTCGGTCTTACATAAGGCGCCCATAACCCTATGATGTTCAAAGCAAGTAGCCTTCGCTTCTGCTGTTTTAGAATCGTCTGGTAAACTAATCAGTTCCTATTTTAGTTCCTAATCATATTCAGTTGCTTATTAATTTTGAGGAAGTATATTATTATGTTTTTCCTTCTCTACATTAAGAAATATTAACCAAAGCTTGGCCATTCACCGACAAAAAGTGTTAAGCCAGTGGTTTTCAAACTATAAGTTTGAGTGGCGTGGTTTTCTATGCCCATAGTTCGGTTTGGATCCTTGTGAGATTGAGGTGTGGCTAAATGCGGCAGCCTCGTATCAATAGATTTACCGGCATGTAAAAACAACTGTGCGACAAAATTCCAGCACATCAGCTATGGTGATATGACCTAGACGGTTATTACGTTTGTTAATCAAAATTATCAAACTGCGAAATTTGCAAAAGGGTATGCAAATTAAACAATCTTATATTGTTAGTCTACTGATTTCGTAGTGACGAATTTTACAATGTCCTGGAGTTACAAACATGCAGTAAATAAGAAGTTGTGCGTTCTTCTCCTTTATCATTATATGAGAAGAAACTAAAGATTTTTTTGTTTATTTTTTTATTAAGAGTTGGAAAGCCAAAAATACATAATAGACAATGGCTGCGAAAGCCAAAGAGTACAAAAATTGAACCTTGCTACATATTAGAAGCAAAATATGAACACAAATTCTCTCTTGTCAAACGCTTTGATGAATTGAGGCTCTGTCACATTAAAGCTTGTGTCTTCACATGCACTTAAAAACTTGACCGTTGTCAACGAAGCATCATTTCACCTATACACTTTTTTTTGGCATTATTCCCTGTTCTCAAATGCAGGCTTCCTTCACAAAGAATTTTGCATAGAAAAATTAAATGTTCAAATAGTTATTTCAATGCCATAAATACCTTATTAATACAAGTCTATAACTAACTTGTATTGTATCTGAATAATAATTTGTATGGGGAAAAACTGAAAACCGCAGCTTTCATTTTGATAGTTGGCAACATAGTTTTGATAGTTGGTTCCCTTAGAAAAAGAACGCACGAAAAGTTTGGAACTGCCGCGTTGTGAGATTCCAAAGCAATAGCAATCGTCTAAAGTCGGGTTACGATAAAAAATACTACACGAAGAGGTTAATTGCAACGGACAGTTCTTGGTCTAGGAATGCCATGCCAGCCTCGAGTTCCGAGGGCGCGCGTTCAAAACCGGCGTAGGGCGATGAATATTTTTCGAGCGTAAAAATCCTTCGGAAGGGAAGTAAAGCGGTGTCGTAAATTTACGGAACGTAAAAGAACCTCAATCCTGATAAAGAGGCCTCTGACCAAAATTTCCGGTCTTTTGTGCCCAGTATACAATGGGACGCTAAGGACCGTAGTAGTTAAAGAGCGCACATAAATAAAACTCTAATTTAATTTAACGGACAACTCCCTAGTTCGACTGCCTCCGTGGTCTGATGGTTGGCATGCTAACTTCCAAATCCAGAGTTCCCAGTTTCGATTTTCGGCTGGAGGATGTTAATTTTTTTTAACCAGGATTATTTCCCATCCTCCCTAGAATCCGGAAGTATGAATGAGAGGTTAATGTGTGTGTGAAATTAATATTTAAATAGAAAATTCAAAGATTAACGCCATAGTAAAACGAGTGAACATTACCGATGAGCAATTGTTACAAATGCAAAGCCGTCGATATGACCACAGAGGTAAAAGGCGGAATTATAAGTGGAACAAACATAAACCTTCCCAGGTCGGTGATAAGCTAAGGTACTGAATTGCTGACTTTTAATGTCAAGTCAATAAAAGATAATCCCCATACGGCTGCGAATTGTTTAAATTCAAACACAGAGACAATTTCAACCATGCATTGGTAACAAAACGATTGGAAAGGTTTTGCATAGAATACCAATTTAATAAACATATATTACTAAACTTCCCTGAGAATAAATGAAGTTACAATTTGCAACCTAATACTATGGAAGGTAACAATTGTTTTAAATTTAAAATATACGTGATTTTAAATGATACCTTAGTGGTACATTACCTAAGCCTGGCACTCACCTTAACTTTTATTAGGGCACTGGTTACTTTGGCATTGTTAACTATTTGCTTGCAACCCTACATAACATTAAATGGTGCAAATACGGCCAAATTAAAACTCGCCATAACTAAGGAAGTTTCTCATTACACAAGCTTTCCCTGGGGTTAACAATTAGGGCAATATGCTTTTAAATAACGGTAAAAACTGTTCTTAGGATGTTGACAAAACTAGCAAAGAAATTATGGCAATGGTTTTTCATTGGAAGGTTATAATTTCGGTTTTAGGAACTTAAGAGAACTCAAGTTGTTAACATTACTCAACCTTGGAAATTTATGGTTTGGTGAGCTTTTATAATTTCTTTATACAGCTCCTGAGGCGTAATTGCAGCAATTTTGTTGTGATATTTGCTCTCAGATCCTTAATTTTATGGGGGTTGTTCTGATACACGTTGTTCTTTCCCATTAATTCTTTCCCATTGTTTCCCCATTAATAAAAATAATAAGGCGTCACACCAGGATTACGAGCGGGGCCACAACCAGTACTGATAATTCTGTTCTCAAAAATCTCGGCAACCAAATCAAGTGTTTCGTAAGTGGGTGTGCAGTTGTTCGAAGAAAGGCTGTAAAATATCTCTTCGGATCTTACACCGATAATAGTGTTTAAAAAAAAAATTGACACCTTGTGATTTTTATTTATGGGGAAACTTAAAGAACAAGGTGTATCAGAATAACCCGCATACAACTGAGGATCTAAAAGCAAACATCACACAACAAAATGCTGCAATCATTCCAAGGAGCTAATGGAAGTGAACGGGAATTTCATCCGTAGATGTCATCGACGTATTGCTACTGAGAGACAATATTATCAACATCGCTTATAACACAGGTTAGTGTGCCACTACCACCATTACTTTCAGTAATGCGTTCATCAAACATTTTACGCCCGACGAATCGGAGTCTCTTTCTCGCGTAAACTACGCGAGCATAAACAACCCTGTATAATGTCCATGTATTTCTCTTCTGTCCGTAGCCACTATACTGCTTTGAAGTAAATAAAGGTGGTGCACTTCCGTTTAGTGATAGCGCTAGGTAAACTGGTTCACATCCTACCCAGCTAATCTGAAAGTTACATGTTCCTATTATGTACTAATGAAGGTGGCCTTCAACAATGCGTATACTCTGTTTAACAGTAGGATTCCCGTTAATTATCAGGTAACAGCAGCACAATAGACACATCCGTGTTCAGGTCCAATTGACATGTAATCCTTGGATAGCTATTCGAAGCAAAAACGAGAATATTACGTAAGATGCCTAGTTAAAGACACGACAAAGACCGCGATGCTGCGATATTTGATATGGTGTGTGATGTTGGTGCTCCTTCCGAGGGGCCAGGCTCGGGAACCCGGGCTATCTATTGTGGACGAACTAAGAGTAAAGCTGCTAGACCAAGTGCATGATCTATGGGAAGATGTGCTGGATCCTCGCTGGGTGGCGCTTGCGAATGATTCGCTGGGAGGTGCGGATGTGGAACTTCTGCGCGCTTTTCAGACCCTAGGTGACATGCTGGAGGCTCGGGCACCTCCAGGTGGCGAGATAGTGGCCTCAAATTTGGCGTCCCTTTGGCCCTGGGCACGCGCCGAGGCCGAACTTCGCGGCATTGACAATCTATATGCCGCCTTCCGAAGATTTCAACTACAACAAACTAGGGCGGACAAGCTTCCAGATCCACAAAGAGCATGGACTGACCTCACTGAGACCATCTTGCACGACCCCACATCCTCCGTTCCTGAGGCGCTCAGCAGACTCAACGAGTTCATCGAGAACAAACGTGGCGGCGAGGGTAACCTTTTCGAACAAGCCCTCAAGGTGGGTCTCTTTCACTCTTATCAATCGATTTTGGTGATATAAATTTCATTGCTCACTTGCTTATACTGGCTATTATTCTGAAATAACTTTGAAATAATATGTAATCAAAATACAATTTTCACTCTTCACTGCTTTTCCATTTGGACCATGTGCAAGATTAAAGATTTTTATACAATGGTAAAACTATTATAGGAAGACAATTAAAAAATTGTCATAACATATCTAGTGTATATATATGAACTACTGTTAACAAATAAATAAAACTGAGTATCATTGCAAAAGCTGTTGTCTCAATGTGTAAGAATTTTCAAGAGAAAAAAACCTGTACTTTGACACAAGTTCTATAGCACTTTGAGCATTTCACAACCTCTTAAACCAGGAAAGGCTGATTTTGCAAAGGTTGGGTGGCTAAATGCAATTTTCTGACAAGCTGCATAATATGTCAAAATCTCATTTTAAGAAGACATTTTTATATCTGGGCAATTCAATGTATAGCATTTTCGTTTTTACAGCATAATATTTACTTCACTACTTAAAACAAGAAAAATTATCTTGCAAAACATGAATGCATTTCCTACTTTTACAATGCTAATACAATTCAGAAACTTACAAATTGAATTATCAAATTCTGTCATTTTCTGGTAATGCTTACAGGAGTCAAGAGCCAATGTATGTGGACTGCAGCAGTCTCCTCAACAATTACTTTACAATCTCTACAGCTCTGTTGCCCTCACTGAGCTTAAGGGATATGCTATGATGCAGTTTTCTTGGATGTTGCTTCGGCTGTATAATAAAGGTATATTTCAATTCCTGCCATATAAACTAACAATCTTAGCAACAAGATGAGTTATAGCTTGAAGTCTGATAAAAACTAATTATCCCTCTAAAAAATAGCATTCAGTATAAGTTACCTCAGGATACTGTAATGTTCAAGCAAAGATAGTAATATGGTTTTCTTTAGGTTTCACTATTAGCAACTAGAAACTGACTACGTATTATAAAAATTATTCAGAAATCACATATTCTTCATAGATACGTACATTTTCTTAAAAATTAATTATCTCTTTAAAAACAGCATTCACATTATACTATCATACAGACAATGGCCGTTGGGGTATTATAATGTTCAAACCAATATGGTGATGCTATTAGAACCTGCAAGGTGACTAAATTAATATAAAATGTCTTTAGAAATCTTTACAGATTGGAAAATTTTCTTAGGATTAATTTAAATAAACAGGTTCTATATAATCCACATTGCAGGAGCTAATTATATTTAATGTACATTAACCCTGCACATCAAAACAAATTAAATACTTTTGTTTTGGCTTTAAAGATAACTGCAGAGTTTACTTCAGTGTTCACTAAAATATTCTCAATAACCATATAACTACATTGTTGTATCAAGTAATTTTAAAACAATTCTCACACAAAGGGAAAATATTAAAGCCTAAAAGAGTATACAGTTTGAAGCTTTACATTAACAGCATTTTTTCGTGGTGCACCTTTGCAGAAAATTATTCAAGGGAAAAGAAAGAAAAAAAAAATGTTATTTTTTGAAATTGCCAAAAGCAATTCTAGTGAATAAAATTTTGGTATACACCATATAAGTTATAATTTTTGTATTTGAACATAACTTCATGCAACACATTAATGTGCTTTATTTGCAGGTAACTTCACTACAGAATCGCAACTAATGCGAGAACGGTACCAAGAGAGAACGGAACACAAAGTTGCAGCAGTAAAGGAAGTAATGGAAAAAGCAGGGCGAGACCTATGGAGATGTGATCCAAGACAGCATGTGAAGGGTGAAACCTATGTAGAATTGACTCAATTGTTGCAGGGTCATATTCAGAATGAAGTAGACATGAACAGTGAGGGCACCTGCCGTGAGACTTGTGGCTATTATACATACACTAAAAGTCATGGTTGTTATGCTAATCAGTTCTGTGCCCGCCAGCCTCGATGTAGTGGGAAGCTGATTGATTGCAGATACATAGATTCTGATATGTGGGTCTGCCAATCAGTAAGTACATTGCAATTTTCACTAATGCAAAATGTTGTAACCTTAAATTAACCAACACCTCCTGTTACTATCCCTCAGCTTCGTATTAATGCAATGCCAAATATAAATTAATTAGCCACTACAACAATACTATTTTCTTCTACCATTCTGCATGTGTGTTGGCAACAGGAACTTAAGTCTAGTTTTACCTTAGTTAGAGCAGCAGATTGTAAATGCAGATTTTGTACTTTTTAGCTAAAGCTGACTAAGTATAAGAAACTCATTTTCAGTCAGTAAATAGTTCCTGCCAGGTGTTGACATGCGCATCTATGATAATTAACACTTAATGTTTTCTCAATAATATTTAAGAGCATTTTCTTTACATTTTAGCTGGTAAGAAAAGGCAGCATCTGCATTTAATTTTTCCATTCACAAGTATTTTATGCTTTCATTAGTTTTGCCAATTCAGACAATTGCAGCATGAGAAGGTTCATAATATGCAAGGAGACTCGACCTCTAAGTTTCCATTCTTCAGAAATACATGGTATATAATGAACACCTTGACAGGCATGCAGACAGGACAGGTATAGCAGTCTCACAAAAATATTAAAATATGCCCTACAACATTTTAACTATTAGCTCATTTTTATAAAGTTGTAAAGATTTCCCAGTTTTTGACCAAATGCCAAATGTTATAACATGACTATAAACCTATCAATATTAGAGCAAGATCTATGGCTATCCAAAATCCTATAGAGCATATCACGCTGCTTCAAATAATACAGCCGGTGATGAACATTTGTTGAAATTAATTTTAACTAATACTCAGAAGATAGTTAAAAGCCATCATAACTAGCTCTTAACAGTGCTCATTACAACTAGTTCTAACCAGATAAAATATTTGTTTAAACTAGGTTTTACTAATAATTGGGCTTTAACAGTAACATATGCATATAGCTTGCAAAGTAATTAACGATTAGGGGAGATTATGGGTATTTGGCAGTAATTTTCTCTTTTAATGCAACCTTTATAATTATTAATTTTTTAATATTAACTTTGAATTGAGAACATACTTATGTGTTTGTGCACACACCGCTATGCAGAAATCTTACTTACAGCATAAAAGGCAAGATGTTAAATAAATCTGAATATACTGCCTTAACATATCACATGTGAAATGGCAGCTAACTGCAATAGTTTGCTAGCTGTATCAATTCTTTAAATGGATATTAATTTGGCAATCATTATTTAACAATCCAGTTTAACTTATTCAGAAAGTTGATCCTTTTTTCTGTTCAGTGAAACAGCCAGCCATTTTCAGTAACACTTTATTAAACATTTTTAAATCAATAAAATATCGGACTTAAAAAGCAAATCTAAATTTTGCCAAAAGTACACAACTTTTCTTATAGTTCCTGTTCCCTCCATTGTTTGTAATTGTCTGAAAAACATACATTATCTTCTATGGTTGCTACCCTCTCTTGGTGAATGTGAACAGTTCTTCACTGTGGCTTGGAAACAATAGAAAAGCTTATAATAGAGATTACTGTTGTATTAACCAATTCTCCCCTACTGCAGTTCAGTAATACAAGAATGCCAATAGATAATGCACTGTGAAACATGTTGCAATTATATTATTTCAATTCATATTAAAAATTGAGTTCTTAGTATTTATAAACATCAATGAAACCAAGTTAAAACAGGCCACTACAGTTAGTCAGTTCTTATTTTAGGTCAGTACAGATCCATAAATAATATTTAAAGTTTATCTTTCTTGGAGTTAAAATATTCTCAGAAAGAATTCTATAGGTATGCTACTCTGTAGAAGGGATTGGTCTGCAAGCGTTTACCATTACGGAGAGTACTTCCCTCTCTCTTCCATAAGGAAATTAATCTACACATGCATGCCAATAAGAGGAATAGCAGTTCCCTCTCCCTGCTACACAAGTGTAGATGAAGGAAGCACAAAGACAGGGGGGAGCTAAGGCTGTGGAAGAGGTAACAGTGTAGCAGCACTGTGACTCTTGCCTTCAATATTTTCTATGTGATAAAAGTTATAGCATTTAACTGAAAAGGGGCTAGTTGAAATTGCCAAAATCAAAATTTCATAAAACAGCTACAGGTAAAGGATAAAGATTGAATTATACTATATAAAATAAAGCCACTTAATAATGTTTTAGTACTTTTTGTATAAATTGAGGGAGAAAGTAAGTAGTAAAGTTAAATTCTGTTTCCATTATCTGTGACTTCTTCAAATTCATAACCAATTTAATATATTTCCACTTTTAAAATATTTATTTTCTCATTGCTTCATTAAGAAATATGCTTTTCTCCAAAACTGCACAACATAATAGATTGCTGCTATCACAAAAGCTTGATTCATCTCTTCAATGTATGTGGTTTACAGCAATAGTGGTGGTGGTGGTGGTGGTGGTGGTGGGGATGATGATGATGATGATGATGATGATCACCACCACCATCACCAGTCTTCCACTATTTGGAAATATTGTGGTCATTAATACTACAATGATATGGATTTCTTAAGGCTCAAAGTAAAATCTTATATCTAATGCATTAGATTCAACAATTTGGTTTTTGAAATTTCTTTCATATGATCCGGATCAAACAGAAAGTTTAAAGAATTACAAGTTCCTTTTCAGTAAACCAACAAGTGTTCTTCTATTGCTATAGTTACAGGATTAAAAGAGAACTGAATGTTATAGTTATACAGTTTCAAACTTCTTGCTCTCTTAAGCTATTCAAGGCTTCAGCTAATGCATTTTAAGAACCCAAGAACTTAAAATGGAGGTGGTTTAATCAACCCTCTGATCTGAAATAATGTTTTCATGGTTTATGGATTTAATATTGTTGATTAATAAGGATTAAACAATTTAAAGAAAACTTGTGTATTAAACACAATATGTGTTGTCGTTATCACTAATATTTGCTGCAAACAAATATTAGCATTTGCTCCAATTAAATGATATCAGTATATAAACAAATAAAGCAAAAGTGCTTTTAAACAATCATGAATTACCCACTTTAAATGTCTTTGTTTCCTCTCTGGCAAACAAGTTATTTTTACCAACAAATTGGTAAAACATATATTTACCATATACACATTCGAAATCAACCATTAGTAGTGTAGTCAACTGAACAGTTTGTAAATTACCAAATTAAACCAGGAAATTAGAGTAGGAAGGGGAAATGGAATGCCTTGCACTGCTATGCAGATGCAATCTTAAATCAATTGGAAAATTTGGGGAGGAAACAATTAATAATAAAAACAGAGAGAAAATCTGAAAAAGTTTATCGGTTTATATTAATATAAGATGCTCTTTTCTCCCCAACGTTCTTATGTTGCTGGGCTAAAGAGTACAAGCACAGATACAGCTAACAACACCATTACAACAATACAACCTTAATGATCTTACTTTCAGGACAGCAAAGAAGACAGACGATATGAATGGATTGAGTATGAAAATGGAAGAACACTTGGAAACAAAGACAACTGTTTACAAGGTACGACAAAGGTGGACAGTTGGTGGCGATGGATCTTTTGGCACTGTTCCTACTGCTTCTGTCTATGTGATGAGCAAGGACCAAAATCAGACCGTTATTTTAATCTCCGTGAAGTGAAAGCAGATACAGCACATAACATGTAAGTTTTATTTTTATTTTTTTCACCTGCATCATCCCTGTATGATTTAAGATTGCTAACTTTCACTCTCCTCTTTACTTTGATGTGAGATTTGCATTTTAACCTTCATAAACAAAGCACTGTTTATACCCTGTGTGCATAAAAGTAATGATATGCTCCAGAGCAAAAATTATTTAGTGGGAAGAATATTTCAGCAAATTTCTTTTGAAAATTGTGTGAAAAATGTTCTGCCACATCTTTGTGTGCACAGTACAATAATTACAGTATGTGAATCTTGCAGAGTCCTGCTGCGCATTGCATATGATAATGGACGGTTGGTGCTTGAACCTATTAAGTGGAAAATGATCTTCAATTTCCTTGTTAGACTTCAAGTACTGTATGTGTTGTGATGCACCCTCATTCTCTTTATGACTGCTGTCACATCAGCTATAAGTAGTTGCATAACTCCATATTATACCAATTTAAACAGCATAGCTCCTAAAGGTGAAAATGAATGTATGCATTTTGGGTTGTGCTGAAGTCAATTCCATATATTATTAGAAAATGCAATGCGCAGTATCAAATGCCATTTTTACACCAGTGCTTACTGATTCTCTTAATTAATGTGGTTAATGTTGCAGGATTGTGACAGGTTTACGATTTGTGAAGGTAAACAGAGTAATACACCTGCAAATACAAGAGGCAGGACTTCTACCTCGTGGTGGTATCAATATGACTTCATTAAGATGGCGACCTGTTGATGATTATAAGATATCAGATTCAGAAGTCTATAATGGGAAGGACTACCATACTCTCAGTTGGGAACAAAGAGCTATTGATCTAGATGATTTAGTGGCCCCCCAAGGTCATGTGCTTACAGGTAAAGCGACTTAAGTGTTTTGGATAAGGAAAATTAAAAGAATTCTATTTTTATTCTTTTTGCATGCTTTCCATAAGTTGATGCTTAATGACAAAAATATTTTGAAACAATACATGCATCATAAATTACATATCCTTAGTGAGCATAATTGCCAGATAATCGATTTTGCAGCATAATCTTAATCTCGAGTGATGTGCCATACTAATGCCCATACATTTAATGTTTCAGGCGTGCGGTTTCGACGTGTTGGAACTCATCTTAATTTAGAAATCATGGTTACCCCTCTCAATTTTACAGCAGGAACATTGGACAAACCTCACGAAAAAAGTGTTTGGCATGGTAATGATAACACAGATGCTTCATTGGTAGAGCCAAGGTAAAGTATTCTGACGTGTGCCAGATTAATATGCACAAAGCTTGCAGAATATAATCAGTGATTTCTGTTTGCAAACTGGTGCTATATCAGGGGTCAGCTGCATCTTTCTTAAATGCTTGAGCAAAACCTGAATAATGCAATTTCCCTTCCTTCTAAACTCAGATCAAACAGCAGCTTTAATATTCAATTTTCTATCAAAGCAACCACAATAATTGTATCATATAATTTTCATGAATACAAATATATTTGCAGCTAAAAATTTAATTGAGTTACTGTGACCCTTGGCATTACGTGAGCTGTCTTAATACCCTCAAACAATTTCTTTTATTTCAGGAAAAGGCTCTACATTTCACAACCAGATGTACCTATAAAAACAAATGACATTTCACGAATAGATTCTCGAACAGACCAGTTCCTGCTTTTTACCCATTCTGATATAGATGCGGATGCAGCACAAACCACAGTGCCCTTTCTAGATGCACAACCTGTTGCATCAGAGCCTCCTACGCTGCTGGCTGGTGCAGGCATTTACCACAAAGGTCGACCTGGTTATGGTGGCTTCATTGGACCCAAAGTTATAACATATGACTTTTCACACCATATTAATGCAAAGTTTCCAGAATCAAGTGAGCTATACAATTAGAGCATTGGAGATTTACTTTTTACAAATTGTAATTTACCAACAACAATAGTATCAGTAGCTTACAACACTGTTCTCACAGAAACAAACACTTTAGAACCATTAAATGAATCTCCTATGAATTGAGCATTGTGAGAGACTGTGTTAGCCACTGCTTTAACAACTTAATTTTTATATTAGTTATTATGATTAGCATAAGCTTGTTTTGTACTGACAATTTATCTTTATTTATTGTTTAGACAGAGTTTTATTTCTTTTTGTGATCAAGTTTTTGGGAAGTGTTATAATATTATGTATTCATTTTAAATGAGGAAAGAAACAATAATGTAATTTAATATGTGAAAGTCTTGTAAAACAGACTATACTGTATAAGACTGTTAGCAGATAATAATAACAAGGATCTATAATTTATGGTTAATACTGATTAACAACACACATTTTCCCACAATCTTCTTCTTCTTTCATGCATTAGATATTTCTGTCTGTAGCAATCTACATATCTTGTTCCTGCCACCTTTAATTTGGTCTTCCAATATTTCTTTTCCCTATTGGTTTACAGTTTTTAAAGATAACAAAATTATGTGATCTGTTGTGAACATATTTCTTTCTATTCCTGTTTTCATCTTGTTCAGTATTCATATTTCAACTCAGTTTAAATAAAAAGCTATGAAGACAAACAGTTAATTGACCATGAGGAAGAAGATGAAAAAGAAGAAATAGAGCTAACAATTTACAGGCATAAATTACTTTAGGACTCAAGCAAACATACTTGGTACGCAATGAGAGATTTTTAAAAGAAGAATACAAATTATATCCCTGCTCTGATGAAACATTACTTCCCTTTTGCATATCATTGGTTCATTCTCAACACTTGTACCTTGTTCATTAAATGGCATTTTGATTAAAAAACCAATACAATAGAACAAACACAATCATTGTAACTGATCTAGGAGCACTTATTGAATTTACTATTGCTAACGTGAAAACTACAACCTCTAGTGAAGGTAAAACGCTACATTAAAAAAGTTTTGTTTTTTCCTTATCACTTAGACGAACATGTCTGTTTAGTATCACATGTATGACACGATACAATAAACAAGAAAGGCAGAAAGATACTTAGATGATTTTAAAGCCTTGGTTCATAGCAGCACTCCTTGCTGAAAGAGGAGTTAAAATGCATAGCATTTTCTTGACATGTAATTAACATAGGAAGCTAGTTTTTGGACTGCAAACCATGAACAGAATATATCCTTTCCTATATAGTCAGTAAATTTTACAGATGCAAACAATATTTGTATCAGCAGTTTTACGGTGTAAATTCATCTCTTAAGCTCCTTGTACATGATCAAATTTTTGTCAAATTCAATACTTTTACAAAACTTTCCAAGAGTTATTACAACTTCACAACTTTTCTTGTCAAATTGCTTCCAATATGCTTCTTATCTTCAAAGCACATACGGACATGCTCTCAATGGTCAAAGATTTGACAATGCTTTGATGACTTTGACCAATGAAATGTGAACATATTTACAGTGTGTCATGAAATCTGCAACATGGCTGAAAGTGAAAATTAAACAAAAATGGCTATCTCGGCAAGGGATGTCTCATGCAAGTTGATTAGGTTATACAAAAGCTGACCATGCCTGTATGTTGTGGGCTCCGTGGTTTACAACAAAATGTAGAAGGCGAGGGCATATGAAGAAATTGCCAGGCAGATTTCCAGAGTATACAGTATGCAATTTTATATAGCATAGTTAGCTTATCAATTCATGTTATTTCCAATGTATTCCTTAATCATAATCTGATTTCATAGGCCATAATACATGAAAATGCCATTTATTTATGTAAAGAACAAAACTTCATTGCAAATTGTCATACCATGATGTTAATAGTAAATTACTTTGCATGTGATCAGTAATCGATGTATTCCTAAAGGGTTCAGTTTGGCAAAACAGACATGTCAAGTCTTGTCCAATGTTGTCAAACGCTTTTCAATATTTGACAATTTTTCTTGTAAACTCTTGAATTGAAAAACAAGTTTGAACACGTAGAAGGGGCTTCAATTATTTAATGCCACAAGGCGAAGCATGCTTCTTATTGGGATTTACACTGACCAGCTCTGCCCACCACCCACCATGAAGTTCTGTGTTTACTTTAGTTACTTTGATGCCTTCTAACGAAAAATGTTATGTTACTGGGAGTTACACTGACAGCTCCGCCCACCACCCACCATGAAGTTCTGTGTTTACTTTAGTTACATTGATGCCTTCTGAAGAAGAATGTTATGTTACGTAATATTTTTACGTAATTTATTTAGCTTCATGCTTGGGAAGCTAACTTGAAAAGTATTGTTCTTGGAGTTTATTTTGTTTAAGAAGTTTGCAACACGCTTTGGGCGTTGGTTTGAAGTTGTTGATTACGTAATAGTTACTGTTGTTACGCAATATGCTGCTACGTATGAAAAGCTGATTTTAAGATGTATTTTATATTGTTACACTCCAAGTTTTACACTACATTATTTAACTTTGTTATTACGAACTGCTTCTATATATATTATTTATGTTTGAATTTGCCTCGGCTGCGTCAGTAATGTTTGTAGAGTCATCTATCTCTTAGGCAGGGTGTGGTACGACAATAATTGTAGACATACACAAATTTTAAGTTTTTAAATTCACTTCTTCTTATTTTATCCTTTGCACATTTTAATAAAGTACTACATTTTTTAAGAATCTGTGAGATTCTTTAATACTTTCACTTAGCGCGTATACATATGTTATGATTCACACGTAATATTTCTGTAGAGAACACATCTTCCATCTAGTCACTACCAAGGTTTGCCAGCAACTGAACATTATTTCAACCATTAAGCCCGTAAGCTTCGGAATTTCAAGTCTCTGATTGGCTAATTCTAGTCCAATAGAATATCTGCATTTTACTTAAAGCTTTTTCTTTGCTGATGATTGGCTAATTTTAAACTGTTACTGAATTTACATTATCGTTGCTCTAATCATGACTAGCAACATTCAAACTCTCTAACTCATTATTGCCTCATTGTTAGCAACTTAAAACTTATTATTCTCACAGCTCTTGCATTAATAAAGTATGTAATGTATTCACATAACATTATTAAACATGTTTATAATAAAACTAGGCATATGCAAACTGTTACATACAATAATTATTACATGCACATTGTTTCAAGGTGGGCTGTTATTGAATTTACTTATTATATAATACAATTGAAATTATTCAGGTATTAAAATACTGCCTCACTTCTCAACAGTAAACAAAGGAGTAATACTATGAATAGAGCCCTATTTTTTCACATTAATGTCAGCAAAATTTTTGTTTGATCATTTCTCAGGTTGTCTTTTTATTTAACTGGCCAAGATATTCAAGAATACCCATATAGCAAAATATGCACCTTAATTACTGTAAAGTTTGGATTTTCCCCATAATTATTATTTTGATGGTTTTCACACACACAAGCAACACACTTTTCAAGAGAATCATGAATGGTCTGGAAAAGCAGCAGGATACTACAGTTTTACATACAGGAACTAAGGATGAACAAGTAGAAATAACTTCATTGAACATCATTTCCACCAGTAATGTGTTACATAAGCAATTTTTCCTCCATTTTTATATGAATGAGTATTATTACTGCATACATTTAAAATTTAAATAGGCATTTCTGAAGTGGTAAAGAAGAAAGCTTTTAGGTTTTAGTTTATAAGTATATTTGTGTACAAATATTGCAATGTAAACTGGGAATGCATTTCAAACACTTGAAAGTTCTCAAGAAAAACAGAGAGTTAAACAAATGCAAAAGCAACAACTTTCCAATCTGCAAAGAAATTGAAGACTATAGATAGAGTTCATTGTCTCTGCTACAAAGACATTCCTGCTGGCAAATTACTCCTTAAAAACTTAGATTGTCCAGTAATATTACAAACAGGTGTAAAAAGTAAAAAATTTTAATTTGAGTTATTCTTGTATATGTTAATTAACAGAATAATACTATAACAAAACTGCACTATACCACCCCCATGATGTACTTAGTGGCATGTCTGCCTCATAATTTAGATGACCCAAGATTGAATGTCAGTTGGGATGAGTTACTTGAGTAATGCTTTTTTCTGGAATCTTCCTTAACCAAAGAAGATGAATATCAGGAACTCTAAGTTCTATGGAACCTAGGCACACATTTCATACGTTCATCACCTGATATACCCAGTTACAGGATGTTAAGACTTATAAACTTTCAAATAAATATACAGCTGCTATATACTTTCATTACAAAACAACCATGGCTTTAGGGGATTTTAATTCATTACAAAATAGGCATTATACTTCTGAATAAGCTTTGAGATTTAAACATGATAGAATCTTTGAATACTTTTGCATCAAATAAAAGAATACTGAAAGGAATTGTAATATAAGCAATAACTTTAAATGCAGTTCCTTTTGATTCCTTTTTATGTGTTCATTTAAATATGAATGCTATACATTATGTTAAGCTTCGCTTTTACTTTTCAGCCTTCTCATAGTGAGTATTATATGTCAATATAGGTTTGCAAGGCTTGAAAATAAAACCATCTTTGTGTACATTCACAACATATTCTGTACCCGGAAAAGCTACAACACTTATCATACAGTGTTCACGCCTTAACCATCGTGCATTCAACAATGAATTATGTATTTCAGAAACCCACTATGTGCACTTTTTCAACTTTTGAAAAAACAAAGAAAAACATTTTATCTTTAAAACAAATGAAGCTTTGGTTGGAAATATTTGATGGATACTTAACTACTTCTGAATTACATATTGCCTGTAATTTCACAAAATAATAGTCATTTGTTTAAGTGATTTTCTAAAAATAACATGGTGGGCTTCTGCAATAAAGCACATCTTCACCTTTTAAACGTACATTTTTAGTTAATGTTACTTGCTGTGTTTGAGAGTAATAGGTTTTATAACAAAGGAAAGCAAACCTGATCTTTATTCAATTTTTTTGCCTTCATTTTATTTCCCTAATCTCAATCAATGCTTGCAAATGCATACCTTGAGCATCTTTATTGTCTAATGAATAAAAAAAGATAAATCCAAATTTGGGTTTTTATATCAATTTTCAAACTACAAACCAGCTCACCATTATAGTTATTGTAACTTTCACTTTCACTCTTGCTATACATATGATAATGCACCTAAAGCATTCTTCACTATTATATAGTATACATTATTAGAAGGTATATGAGGTGGTACTAACACTACTGGCCAATCATTGACATGCAGTGTTGCCTAGTTCAGACACTCATGGTACAAGTGCTGGCAACAGAATTTCCTCTTTCGTGCACTCAAAATTACTACTGGAAATTCGGCATTGTAATGTGCCTAATGCTACAAAAACTTTTGAAGCAGCCTGTCCGAAGGCCAGCTTTAAACATTTTATGCTTCTTGAGTTATCACTCCAGATAAACATTGGTTATTCTCATGTTTGTGTTTGTGGTTATGTTCCAACTTCCAACCTTGCTCATATGTTATTTCATTTCATTAAATAGTAGTCATTTACGAAGTGTCATTTTGAACTGCACATATTTCTTTTATAAATTAATTCATGGTTCACTGCAGTGCGGAAGTGCATACATGTGTTTATTTAGATTCAGTTCAGTTCAAGACCAGTGCGTAAAGCATATTTTTTTAAGTACTTTGTGTAAGTGTGCCAAACATTTTTACTTTTACATTCTGTGTTTTGTGAACTGTTAATGTCACTTTCAAAACCGGTACCAGTGGTGCAGGCACTAAGGGCAAAGTACTCCACTCCCAGGCTAGAAATGTTATTTTTAAAGCGTACACTTTCTTAAAGAACTGTCGGCTGAGGAAGTGTGTGCGATCAGATAAATTTTTCATAAAGCTAGGAACTCTCAGCCAAAGCACACAAAGTGAGTGTGCACACTGTGTCGTACATTGTGATACAGGGCAAAACTTCTAGTACAGAAAATGGTGAAACTTTATTTAAATCTCCAGGAAAAGCATGCCAAGAAGCAAAAAAGAGTTTCTAATTTAGAGGATTTTTAAAAACACATACTTCGTGCACAATATATGAAATGTATGTCAATAGTGAATATCCCACTATTAAAATACTGGAAAAATAGACCATATGGGTTCCTCTACTTAAATGGGATTAACACTGAAGAATTTGGGCTTAAGATACAAAAGAAAGCTAAAAGCTAATGATGGACACAAATTCTTGCTAGAAAGAAGTGATATAGTTGTTGCAAAAACTCAATTTTTAAGAACTATGCATGTGCTTAGGGAAACTGGAGATACATGCTCCCTTTTTATCTTCATGAGAAGTGCGTAAATTAGAAACATTTCAAGCAAGAATATGGCAAGAGGTGGACTCAAGATACCTGTAGGAAAAGGAAACAGGCTCCTAATTTCTCATGCAGGTTCTACATAAACAAGGATTCATTCCCAAAAGCAAGGCATTTTTTTGTTTCAGACCAGAATAAGAATGTTAACTGTCATTCTGAAATAAATGCAGATTCTTACACAGATTACTTCATTAACAAATGTTTAATTTATTTAGAAGAGGGGTCAATCATCAAAATGTAAGTTACATTCTAAAGTCATATATAAACCTCCCTCTACTAATACCAAAAAACAAGATATCCAGGACTGGTTACATATAACAACTTGGCATTCCACCCTTCTGAAACTAAATCTATTGAAAACTAAATCAATACAAAATGCAAGAAAAAAAGTATGAGTTAGATCAAGTTGCATTAAAAAAAGGGACACCAAATTATTTGTTTACCTCCCTACCATTGTCAGTACAACCCCATAAAATTAATTTGGGCTAAGGTAAAGTGGTAAGTCGCTAAAGAAAACACTATTTTTTATCTTGTGGGTGTTGAAAGATTTATACATACTGCACTTGACAGAATGACAAAACAAGACTGGGCTAGTAGTGTTGCACACTATGAAAAGCTGCAGGAAGGAGATTTCCATAAAGAAGTGGCTTGAGATAACACCATAAAAAAAATTATTTATAAATTTGTAGTAAACAATTCTGAATTAAGTGAGAATGAGAGCTAGCAATTCCTCTACAATAAGTCACATTAAAAAATTCAGGTATGTTGTTTTCAGTAAATAAACACATTAATATTGCATATTACAATGATGCTATGTGGAAGAATCCTTTGCTGCTTATGTTCTGATAATTTGTGACACGACGAATACTCTTTCTCTCTCCCCACATTCCTTGCTTTGGCACATCACTTGACAACAGTGCAGCCACCACAGGCACACATTGGTTAAGCTCATATGCCTCCTAAAACTGTGTGCTGTATAATACCTCTTTTCCTTTTTGTTTGCAGTTCATCAGAACTACTGTTAGCAGGGCCGTATTTAGAGGGAGGGAGGGGGTTAGCATTCAAACCCCACCTCAAAACTTCTGACATGTTTTGTTTAAATTCACCAAACTAATGTGGGGAAAAAATTGTTAGATAAACAGTAGACATACTGCTGGTAGCACATTTACAAGGAAAAGGGAAACTTTATATTGTTGCCTTACATAGGAGGCTTAGTGCAGACAATACTGTACAGGAGTAAGCTCCAATTGTTTATAGGGAATCATTATGATAATATGTTGCAATGCTTGCATGGCAGAAATAATCATATTGCAATGTTATTGTTCCTGCATCTGGTGATGCTATCGCTTCTGAGTATTCTCATAATTACTCCGACCACACGGAGCTTACCTTAGTATAGTCTGATTGAAACAAAGATTGATTTAAAACATTTCAGTAGTTTGCATTGTGCCACCTTGCAAAATTCATTAAAAAGTAAATGCAGTGCATGTTGGGATGATCTTTTGCAAGAAATCTAAAAATGGAAATGAATGCAATTTGAGTAGCAACACCAGCAACAGAGTATCTACAAGTGATACACAATCAGATCAACGTCTTTGCCTAGTGATTGTGCTAGCAATAATAGGGCCTCTGCAAGTGATACAACCATCGAATCAATGGTTTTGTCTAGTGATGGCGAGTCCCACAGAAGTAATATTGCCATATATTCATCACCTGATATATTGGTAGAAACAAGGATAGTTCTTTCAGTGAAAATGTTGCTGCTTCGTATGTTAAAACAGAAAACACTGACAACCTAAAAAGGGAACAGCTTTTGAAAAATCTGTGGGTTCCAACTAATACCCATGTTTTCTCACCTAAAATGAAACAAAATCTGAGGTTTCAGCTAACATGGCTTGCTAAATTTCCTTAGTAAGCCTATTCAAGTAAATTGGAAGGTACTTGTGCAAAGTTTGTATGTTGTTTTGCAGAGGAGGAGAAAGGTTGGCATCAACAATAGGGAGCACTGTTACCAAAGAATATAGTCATTGGAAAAATGCATTGGAAGATTTTTCCAATCATAAACAGTGCTTAGAAATGGCCAAAAACTTCATAAAAGTGGTTGAAGGGAAAGCACAAAAGATAGTAAACCAACTGAGCAACAAGCGAGCTAAGCAAAGTGCTGAAAATCATGAGAAATTATAGAAACAATTATTCTTTGTGGCTGTCAAGAAGTTGCCCTTTGTGGAACAAGGGACTTTGGAAATGTCATGAAATCAGAAGAATCAGAGACAAATGATGGCAATTTACGTTTTCTATGGCCCTACTTTTCTATGGCTCCATTGTATATTAGTTTCACCAGTTTCCAGTGTCTGAATGTTGGTAACTATCATACTTCTGCAGAGTATATAATTTGTTACAACAAATTCAGTATGTTCCAAGTATCACCATGTATACTGAGCAATTAACAGTTGCATGTGAAACGAAGAAAGAGAGAGAGAAAAAGAAAGAAAGAAAGAAAGAAAGAAAGAAAGAAAGAAAATCTATCTACATATATGCCAACAGGATTCGCTCTATTCTAAAAACATGTTTTCAGACTGAAAGTTACATTTATCCTAACTCTGTATAAAGCTGCCATAACAAAATCATTATGATTCTTCAAATACAATGGTAACAACCACAGTTAAGCTGTGTCTTGTAAACAGTTTTTCAACATTGAAAACAACTTCATCCCTCCCTCTATGCAGAAAACTTAAGAACCACTGGTTGTATTTTTTATGGATTTTACAGAGTAACTTTTCAGTGTGTTGTATACCTTAATATAACTTAGCAACAGAAAATAGACAAGCTGTTAAAATAAATTCCAAGCAAAATTTGTGTGTGCAAACAATTGAGTCCCAAATGACATCCATCTATATTAGTATTATAAAGAGAGAAAATTTGTGTATGGGTTGTGTAAAACCACTCAACCAATTTTGTTAATGCTTTCACCATTGAAAAGCCCAAGTCTTGCTGACAGACATTGGACTATAAAACCCATCTAATTTAATTTCATAAATTACTAACAGATTAAAAAGGATGTACGAATCCCTTAAACTTGAATATGAACACACTGGAGTTATAAAAGAACATGCTTGGACAGAAGACCTCGACTTTTAGTTGAGAATGCATGGAGTAGAAAACAGTTGTTATTCCAAGAATACACATGTAAAATAGACAAATGCCATAAATATTTTGTTCCAAGCAATACATAATTAGATGGTCATTATTTGACAACTAAGACACAGCAAAACAAAAGAGAATCGAATCTGTTTATAACACTACGATACACAAGCTATACCAATGCCAAAATATTTTCATAACCCTCATGTAAGAAAGTTTTGCTTTATTTCCTTTGTTCTAGTGATGTAATAAACTTCTTTAACAGGGCACACTAAATATTTGTAAAAACAGGAAAAATTGCTAACATTAGAAATCAGTGAACCGACAATTTTTAATCAACAACTAAAAAGAATATTTTTCTTGGTGTTTGCAGAATATGTCTTTTACAAAGAGGTTAACTTGGTGGCCTGCAGAATCCACATATTCACCAGCTTCACCTCCATTTTATTATATATATCAAGGATCTCTGTATTATATGAAAACTGTGTACCTTTTATGTTATCAACATGTTGACAGCAGCCATTGTTACGGCTCATATCTTATTTACCGTGTAGGTCTCCAATATGTGTGATGATTTTATTACGCAAGGAGTCACGGAGTCCAATACATCTTACCACAAGCAATGAATCTAGCAGTGTGAAGAATTACTATAATGACATTTTATAATCTCAATGTAATCTACAAGATAGATAGCAGTTCCTTAGAGGTTGTCTCCATAGTCTGTGCATAAGCATCTCAATATAACTTAGATGGCTAACAGTTTCGTCAGCAGTGGTATCAGTCTCCGTAATCTGATACCATGCAAAGTAATTTTCATTGCTCTAGCAATTTATTACTAATTTCACTTAGAACTTTAATATTTATTATATTCTTACATTAAACCTCGTAAAGTTAATTTACTACTTTTAACACTATAAGCAATAATTATCAATTTTGTAATGTAATTTTTCCCTTGACACAAAAAATAATTTAGGCCTTAACTTATTGTCAGTAACAGAGGTGGCTCAGTTTTGTTTTTTATTGTTACATACAGTGTGGGCATTTTAAGATGAGGCCACAGACTGGCTATATGCGTAGCACACTGTACTGCAGTGACCTCAGTACTTTTCCGATGCACAACTGACAACACATGACACATTCAAGGTTATCTTTATCAGCTGTGCTTCAGTCACTACTTTGTTTTTTGTACTGTAAGGAGAGTTGTGCTTGTGCATCTCAAAGGTGAAAGTTTATTCAAGACATCTGTGTTGTGTGTGATTTGCTCAAGAGTGTTAATGTCTTGTTATTAGTCCACTGCAATGCCTGCCGACAAATTCATAACTGAACAACAAATTTTTATATACGATACATAATGTAGACAAGTGTGTAGACAATTTCAGGAGAAATTTCCTGGTATTCCAGTTCCTAGTAGAGAAACTATTAGATATCTGGTTATTAAGTTTAGGACAATGGGATCACTAAATGTTAAATCTAAGATGCAAAAACAAAATGTTCTAACGGAGGAAAAAATTTACAAAATTGGTGCATCTATTTGTGGGGAACCCTAAAAAAACGTTTATAGGAACAATATCCATACCATAGAGGAACTTAAGGACAATATGAAAACGGAAATTATGCAACAAGAGCTTATGCACACAAATGCATGCATGCTTCAAGTAAGCAACAAATCATTTGGTGGTAGTTTAAGTAAATCTATGTGGAAAAGCAAAAAATCGCTTAAAAAAAAAGAAGAAAGAAAAAAAAAGGGAGGGATAATTTGATCCTGTGCTTTGATTCAAACTGTTTTAAGTCTTTGGTAAGAAAATTAACAAACAGAAATAATTTAGTTCCATGTTTAACTTCTTTCTAGGTAAGATTTTAAGCAGAAGCTTGCTATTGATAATCTTTGATGTAAAGTTATTATCATCTATTTCAATTCATTAACTTGCTTCATCTATACATCTGCAGTTTTTTTTGTTTTTTTTTAAATTTGCTGTACTATTGTGAATTTTAAAGTTTAATTTATTCTTGTCAAATATAAGGGTATTTTAGGGAGGCACAAAAATGAGCTTATAAAAAGGGGCACCAGTTTGGAAAGTTTGGGGATCCCTGGTCCAACACTTTCCCCTAATTAATATGTATGTCAAAATTCATTAATACAGCATATTTGCATTTTGTAGCAATGAAGCCATTGCTCTTAATGTGATTGTTTGTGACAGTGGGCTTCCTATATTTCTAAATTTAATGCTGTTGTTCGAACTATAATTTGTCTATTAAACAAACCAAATCTATTTTATTAAATTTCTGTAAATTAAGCATCTTAAGCATCTAAGTTTATAATCAGTTTCAAAAGCAAAGTTTATTCAAATGCTGCTGAAGATCAAAAATGGTCTGAACTCCATTGCATTGGATGTTAGCTGTATGGCATCAGTATTTTGTAAATATGAATTGGAACATTTCAGTATTTTCTGCAAAACTGCAAAAATGGGCATGTTAGGTTTCTAAAATGGATGTACTTGATAAATACAACTGAAATAACTCCAATATATAGTACTAAGCCTTTGTTTTAGTTATCTTCTATCATCACTCAGGATTTGTGCTTGATGATGAGTAATTAAGATTGCCCTAGATTCCCCAGTATAGCGCAGCAGTCGAGAGATGTTCAATGTGAATTACAGTAGCTCAGCTGTAGAGCATTGGTACAGAAGGCAGAAGTTTCACCCTTCCAGTTCCATTTATTGCCTTGGTTTTCATAGCTGATTTAAATTTCCAAACTTAGACAACATATGGATAGTACAAAAAAACAATTCATGCAAATTACACCTGCAGTATGTTTAAGATTGCCTTGGAGATATGCTGTGATGTATGTATCAGATAAGAGGAGTTCAATGTGCATTTGGGAGTCTTGTCAAATATGTTAGCTCGGTGGTAGAGCACCAGAAAGCTGAAGATCCATTATTCAAATCCCAGCTGTAGCTGTTGTGAGTTTTCCAATCTGATTCAACTTTCCAACTTCAGCCTATATGAGGAGAGTCATTTCAAAACATATTAAATCCCTTCGCAATCAAAATTTAGTTTGATGCAATTTTCTACTCTTAAGTAAGTGTTCTACAGTACTATTGATCAAAACCGAAGCATTTTGTATTCTTTCCTATCTTTTTTTCCTTGTTGGAGTGTCGGAGCAATTTATATTCTTTTCACAAAATTGATCGATACAAAACGTATTAAGTTTTACTGCAAATTTCTGATATTTGTGAGCCTTTGATACTGCGAAAATTTGTTTCTGTACTGTTAGAATGACCTATCTGTACTTTGATTGTTGTTTCATTGTGTTGTGACGGTGTGTATATGTGCGCTGGGTGTTAAAATGGACGGTTCTGCTGCTGTCGGTGAAACATAAAAGGGGAAGTAGGAAAAGAGTTTGAGGAAAAACAAAATGTGAATCTGAAAGAGAAGCAAGGTTAGTTAAATTCATGGTTAACATTCTTAATATTAATACCTACACTATTAATTTGTCATTCAGTGCATCTTACGTTACGGCAACAATTAAATTTTCGTGCTTCATAATTTATAACCCTCTACATTACAATACTCTTTATAGGTATGCAAACTCGGATCCACATTTAACAAATTTTGAAGTCCCATGCCATCATAAGGAAGGACAATACAAATGTGGCACTATTCCAGCATACTTTTTGGTGAAAGCAAGGAAATTGGTATATAGTGTACCAAACAAATTAGGCCAAGATGTTCGACTGAGCCATATGATAACAGCATCTTCTCAAAAGAAACCGAAACCAGGAAAAGTTCCAAGAAGTGATCGAGCAAGAAACAGTATTGTAAAATATGAGGTTTGTACTTGTTAGTAAACTATGGAAATATAGTTTCCTGAGCAAAGATTAACAATATAATGTTCTAATGATTATTTAATTATTAATATGAGGAGAATGGCACTGTTACTTAACTTGAATTTAATTTCATATTCCTGTTCTTCGTTTAATCCTTGTTTTAGCCTTTTTTCCTTTAATATCAGGCTTAGTAAAAGTAATAACTAACCTGAAAGTTTTAGCAAATAAAAACATTAATGTTTTACTAACTTTGAAAACTGCATATTTTAGAAAACTCCGTACTTAGTTATTTCTTTATCTTGAATAAATTCTTAAATTAATTTTCAGGTGAAAATGGGAGATCAAGCACAGACTGTGTTTGCCCAATTTTTTAAGAAATTGTTTGGCATAAGACAAACAAGACTTAATAATATTGCAAAAGGGTTAAAGTCAGGTGAAGGTGTAAGAGATAACAGAGGAGGGAACCGTAAAAGTGAATGCTATGCAGAGAAAAAGAGAAAATTAATTGAATTCATTACAAAATTACACGCGAAGGAGTCTCATTATAATCGAAATAAAAGCCAACACTTTACTTGTCTGCTGACTTAAGTATCAGCAGATTATTCAAAATCTATAACTCAAATGTTTCTGAAAATCTGAGTAAAAAAGTGGTACTTTCAAAACAGTTTCCGCACAAACTTCAATATTGGTTTTGGATCACCAGCAACTGGCATATGTAGTTACTATAGCGGCATGACTTCTAAATTTAAAAATACAGAAGACACATCTGTAAAGAACCGCCACCTGGCTGAACTGGGTGTACACAAAGCGAGATCCAAAGCATGTTACAAACTGGTGAAAGAAAGTCCTCCTGGAACAGTGTCATATTGCTTTGATCTACAGCAAGCAGGTGCAACCATTGCCAAAGCTGGCTATTGGCAAGACATACGATTCCTGTCAATTAGCATTCTACTCTCTGTGCGTTACTGATATCACTACAACTTCTCCAGTATTCTTCACATGGAACGAGACTGAAGCAGGAAGGGGAGCAAATGAGGTTGCATCAGCAGTACTGTCATTTTTAGGAGAGGTATATTTTGACAACAGCAACACATGTGTCAGGTTGTTCTGTGACGGATGCAGAGGGCAGAATAAAAATACCCACACTGTCCAAGCTCTTGCCTTCTGGCTTCAGTGCAAAGCACCTTCGCATATTCATAAAATTATAATGCACTTTAAGTCTTCCCTACCAGCCAACAGAATTTTTGGAGTGGTAGAAAAGATGTTGCGTAAAAAAGAAGAAATAATTACACTGGAAGAATACCGGGCTATCTACCAGACTGTAGGCACCATTAAAGCATTTGGAGAGAATTGGGTGATAAGGGACTATAAAGTACTAACATCACAGCTCAAGAAAGTGGAAGGAATAAAGGAGATGAGGGTAATGCTGAAGAATGTCCACAAAGGCAGAAAAGTACAGATAGCTCTCAAAATGGAGCCAACTTACAGATGCAACGATCCAAGTTAGCTCTATACCACAATTTTGAAAAGAGGTATAAGAACAATACGTGAGCCATCTGTCCTGTCAACCTGAAGAGCTGTATCTGATGCAAAGAAGTCTGATGTAGAAACTCTTCTCAAAATGAGATTTGGAGATAACTGGCAAAGGGTAGATGCTCTACAGTTCCACATTTCTGCTTTCAACATCGATGTTACACCTGATGGCAGTACTCAGGATGCTGAAGCATGTGAACTGTCTGCATGAAGAAAGTGGTTTAGGAAGATCATGAGACAACATAACAACCAGTGTATTCTCAATTCTATTCAGTGTTCTCATTGTATTATTATTATTATTATTATTATTATTATTATTATTATTATTATTATTATTATTATTATTATTATTATTATTATTATTTTCTTATTTCAGATCCTCATGTTTATGTCTTAACTGCAATACATTGTTTCATACTATAATTTGAGCATGATTAAAAACTGATAACTATAGTAATAGAACATACACTGAGGTAGAATGTCACTTCAAAAGGCTATTAAATTCCATAGATGGATCAAAATGTTTTCAGTGAAATTAAATTGCTATTAATTTTCTCATGATTGGAACAAAATGTATTTAATTCAATGTGCTGCTTCAAAATGTATTCAGTGGATTCTTGAATTTAAAATTACTTAGGAATAAGCTGGGAAACATATTTCAAATTTCATATGATTTAGCTACAAATATTTACGCACCACGTTTTTCTGAAACACTGCATATTTTTCAAGAAAACTGTTTTTATCGTTTCCTGCAAAATTAGGAAAAGGGGACTTAATACATTTTGAAACAATGCTCCTCATATACAGCCACTGGGAAACTATAAGATACGAAAATTCCATACAGTGTGGTTAAGTAGATGGCATAAAATTAAAAATATTTGCAGCATTGTAATTCTGTACAATACCACAGAGACATTCGCCATTTGTATGATTCAGAATGAGAGAATTCTGATGCACATTTAGGAATCTAAAAATGGTTAATGGTAGCTCAGTGATAAGAGTATTGTCATGAAAAGCTGAAGATCCACAGTAGATATGTTTTTTTCAGATTTCTTTAAACTCTCCGAGCACTGATATTTTAATTTTATTATACACAAACCTGTAAGTCATTATTGAGTTGAGGTTAAATTACATTTCATGGTTCATTAAAACATACAACAATTACTGCCTGGAAATCCCTGTAAACAAAAGTATCAGCTTTTTAAACAGACGTCCAATTAGAAAGCAGAGAGAGCTGTATTTTCAAAAACAAAATGCTTTATGTATTCTGGATACAGAGCTGCACATTTTAAGTATAAATTTTGAAAATTAAATTGAATAAGGATATGCAGGATATGAAATGAGGAGGAGACCATCTGTGTCCTTGGCCTTGCTTGGCTTTTAAACCTCACATTCCAAATGCACCTAACAGTACAATCCTTTAGAACAGGTTTCCCACCGAAGAGGATACAGGTTTAACCCATTCCCCTGTTTCATTCTTCGGTTTGCCTACCATCCAAGGATCTTCTATTCTATTTGCTTGTGTCGCCGCCCAACACATGAAGCTGAAAGGAGGAGAATGACACTAAGTGCCACAAATTGCCATGTCTGCTAAGGTCTTTCAAACTCATCAAAAAAATATGTTTTACTCGCAACCATAACAAAAAATGCATCATGATTAAACAACTCCAAGTGCAAGTAGTACAAATTTTTCAAATTCAGTGTCTTAAACAGAACTTCCTTTCTAAGATATGCTGTGTGTACTATTCAATTGTTTATGCTCAATATGGACCCTAAACTTAAATCTTTCAATATATTTTCATTTTGATTTAGCAAAACTGTTTATAGTGAAATTTTATTATGGTTTGCAAATAAAATCGTGAATGCAACTAGTGGAATGCAGAATTTTTCATCTCTCTCTATGTGCACAATAAAAATCTTTCCATTCATAAAAATGTTGTACTTCAACCACAAATTGCATAAATAACTACTGTTCAAGGTTTTTTTAAAATGTATTAGAATTGAAGGAAATGTCATTAACATGATTTGATAAGTATATCTTCTACTGCCAGTGCAAAGACAGAAAGGAGAGAAATAGCAGAATATCCTTGGTTGCACAGAATCTATGCTAATATCAAATCAGAGACAGAGGGGGGGGGGAGAGAGTGGATGGGGGGATCTCTGAAACAATTTTGATAATTCTTTCTCCAATGAAAAGCACTGTTCTTCCTGAATAGACAAAGTGTACAAGACACCTTCTGGTTTCAATTTTTGGATGACTAAACAACCAAGGACAGTTATACATCTGAGTAAATCCCTGTTAGACATTCCATTGATAGATGCTAGATTGCATTTTACCATGCCGGAATAGAGCCTATAAAAAGAGAATGGCTGCTTTCCTGCTTGGGTACTGGATACAAATCTGATATAAACGATGAAGTTTTAGTATGTTTTTGAGAACCAAATAGCTCAACAGAATAAATCATAGAGGTGATTAAAAAAATGAGCATGACAACTAAATTTAAATTCAGAAAGGATATTGTGCTGAGATGAGATTGGTGGTTATTTAAAACATACTTTTATCTATATGACAGGTGTGGCAGTAATTTGTATCACAATAATGTAAATGCCAGAGTGATTGTAGTGTAAATAAGCATTATTGTATGACATTGATTTGAGATGTTTGTTAATTATATGCATTGTTAGGAAATAAGTTTACACGACCTCACTGAAACTGACAATAAGAGCGGATAACAATGAGCGAGGGGGTGAGTTGAATATTAATTAGAAGAGACAAACAAATGAAGTCAGATTAGCGCGCTTTTCTTAGAAATAGCGGGAATATTTTCCCTAGAGCATTTGTGTTTGTAATTTTGATTGGATATAAAAATAGACGCTAATGTTGGCACGTTTTATTAACCAATAGCAGCTCGGTTATAATCTTTAGGCATATCGGGGTGTGGGAGTATAAAAAGCTAAAGTCAGAGGCAGATTTTGTCAGTCCAATAGAAGCATTCGCGTGTAATATGTCGATCAGTTCAACATAAGTATTCGTGAGTTATACGTCACGTAGTTCAACGGAAGCATACATAAAGTACACGTTACGCAATTCTACAAAATCTCTTGCGTCTTAAAGTTTGTTATAAATGTGAAACACGTGAATAAATAATGTGCAGTAAATAAGTGATTATAGTGATATTAGAAAATATAACAGTTTCAGTCTGGCATGTATCACGAGTCAATATGTGAACTTAATTAATTGTGACGGTAATAAAAGTGTAAAAACAAATTCTTTTATCAGTGTTATCTTTCAGTAACAAATCCTTTCCGTTTACACACCTTGATCAAGAGATATGCTCGACTGAATAATAATAATAGCTAGCCGGAGGACAATGAACCCAACATTTAAAGTAGTAAAACAATAACAGGCGCTCAGAAATAAGATACCACGAAGTGACCGCGACAAATTGGCTTCCATACGTGGTGCATATAAACATGAAGCATCTTCCAACTGCTAACAAATATTCCACTTCAAATTGGCGCACAAACGCGGGGCTAACAAATAACACACTTCAAATTGGAACCCAGAACATGGGGCAAATTAACCAGGAAGGGGCGAAGGAACCAAGATGTGGAGCGAATGGAGCAGTGAAATTAACTACAAGATGCAGATTCCAGAAAAAACCACAAGAACGACCGAAGACGCGGATGAGTGGACATCGTAATTACGAGAATAGAAGGCAACAGGGGAATTCAACCACAACACCAAAACAGCGAGACGACACAGATTCATCATAGTACGATGCAGAGGCAACATATATATCTAGGAGTGAGGGGCAGGAAGCTGGACATCAAAGCAACATCAACAGACAGCATCACAAAGGTTAGAATATTGTAAATTTTTTTTTATCCTAAAAAAAAATTGTGAGAAATTAAATGTTCTTAAGAAGTGGTAGGATTAAGAAAACAATGTGTACTGATCATACTGAAGAAACAATTATGGAAGGGGATAATGTAACAGTTAGCTGTAATTCAATACAGGTTACAGAAAATAGCTCAAACAATGTAGGATTTGAGGGAGGAAATGTTAGTGAAGAAAGTCAGAATAGAATAGCAGGAAATGTTCATTTTGATGCTAGTATGATGATGGAAATGTTGAGAAATTTTGGTGAAAAATTAGATAAGAATAATGAGAAAGTAGAAAAGAAAATAGATCAAAACAGGGAAAATATGGAAAAGAATAATGAGAAATTAGAAAAACTAACTCAGAATATGCAAAAGAATAATAGGGAATTGAGAGAAGATATGGAAAAGAATAAGAGGGAATTGAGGGAAGATGTTGGTAAGAGTATTACAGATCAATTAAGGGAAGATATTCATAAGAGTTATGAGAAATTAGAACAAAAACTAACTCAGAATATGGAAGAGTCAAAGGAAATTAATGGAACATATTGGTAGGAGTAATGAGAAATAAGAGCATAAATTAGATCAAAGCAGGGAAGAAATTGAAAAGAAAGTTATGAAGCTAGATAGTAGTATACCAAGAATGAGAAATGAGAATCAGGAAATAATAGCAAGTGAGATAGGAAAAGTTTCAAAGAAAATGTCAGACATGAGCAGGGAAATATCTAACGAAAAAAGTGAGGTTAATACTAAAATTGAACATGTTGATGTAGAATGTACAGAGTTAGGTAGCTGAATGAGTAGCATTTCAAGTGAGCTAAGAGAGATGAAGGAGGCTACGAATGCAGATTTAATTCAGGTGCAAGTTAATTTCAGAGGGGAGATATCTGAAATACAGAAGGAGTCAGAAACACAAAGAAATAAATTGTCTGAAGAAGTTAAAGTTTTGTCTATAGATTTGAATCAAAAACTAACTTCTGAAATTAACAAGCACCAAGCTGTTCAAAATGAGAATAATAAAAAAATGGAACAGACAATAGAAAGTCTGCAAGGTACTGTAAATAGGTTAGAATTGAATTCAAGGGTAAATATATGTGATGTTAATGTATCTGATGTACAGAATAATGATAGAGGTAGTTCCTCAGGTATGACTAATAATGTGAGTGATGTGGTGGCTTTATCTATAGCTCATGCTGAAACTCAGAGTGCACAAGTAACACTAGAGAATTTCAATATGGGAGTAGGGGATTTGCAAAACTATAATCATATCTTAAGTGATTTTCCACTTCCAAAATTTAATGAAAACTCCAGTCCAGTATAGTTTATTACAGACTTGTCAGAGTACTCTCAAATTAAAAAGATACCGGAAGAATTGAAAATGATAGTTGTTAAAAGATGTATGGTTCAGAAAACTTTAGATTGGTTTCAAATGGTATCATGGGGTGAAATTTCATATGAATCCTTTAAGAGGCTATGCATGAACAGGTTTTGGAAGGTTATGATACAGCTACGAGTAATGCTTAGGCATAGACAATTTGATCCGGGAGAGGGAATAGCAATGACCGCTAAAAAAAAAAAAAAAAAAAAAAGTAAGCAAATCCAGGATAGTTAAAGCTGAACTGCAGAACGAAGTATTGGAATGTAAGTGGGTTATCTATGTATATATGTCATGAGAAAAGAGAAATAAATTCTGGACAAAAATAAATGTTTAAAGGGGAAAAAGAACATTTTCTTAGTAAACTGTAACAGCATTTGAAATGAAGCATGTAATAATAAAAACTTAATGTTATATTAAAGTAAAAGTACGTAGATATAATTCAAATAGTATTTTGAAGATAAAGTACAAAACAAAAAAACAAAAAAAGGGTAAAGATAATTAAAACAAATACTTATGTAGCACACAGATAATGTGAAATTGTGTCTAGATTTAAGAGATGTAAATATATTTGTGTAGAGGATGAATATTTTGGTAAATATGTTCAGGGTACAGTATTTGCTATAAAAAAAATTGTAATGTTAGATGTATGTATATAAACACATTAGACCAGAGCCTGTAAATAGTGGCGAGAAAAAGGCAAAATATATGTCGTGTGTTAAATGCCTGTGCAGTGTTAAGTGCAAGTGATAAATACCATGTGTTACAAGATTCAGGAGACTAAAAACCCAATTATAAAATTTCCAAACAAGTTGTAAATATTTATAATTATGTTTCTAGTGGGGCATATGTGGCAGTAATTTATATCACAATAATGTAAATGCCAGAGTGATTGTAGTGTAAATAAGCATTATTGTATGACATTGATTTGAGATGTTTATTAATTATATGCATTGTTAGGAAATAAGTTTACACGACCTCACTGAAACTGACAATAAGAGCAGATAACAATGAGCGAGGGGGTGAGTTGAATATTAATTAGAAGAGACAAACAAATGACGTCAGATTGGCGCGCTTTTCTTAGAAATAGCGGGAATATTTTCCCTAGAGCATTTGTGTTCGTAATTTTGATTGGATATAAAAATAGAAGCTAATGTTGGCGCGTTTTATTAACCAATAGCAGCTCGGTTATAATCTTTAGGCATATCGGGGTATGGGAGTATAAAAAGCTAAAGTCAGAGGCAGATTTTGTCAGTCCAACAGAAGCATTTGCGTGTAATATGTCGATCAGTTCAACATAAGTATTCGTGAGTTATACATCATGTAGTTCAACGGAAGTATACATAAAGTACACGTTACGCAATTCTACAGAATCTCTTGCGTCTTAAAGTTTGTTATAAATGTGAAACACGCGAATTAATAATGTGCAGTAAATAAGTGATTATAGTGATATTAGAAAATATAACAGTTTCAGTCTGGCGTGTATCACGAGTCAATATGTGAACTTAATTGTGACGGTAATAAAAGTGTAAAAACAAATTCTTTTATCAGTGTTATCTTTCAGTAACAAATCCTTTCCGTTTACACACCTTGATCAAGAGATATGCTCGACTGAATAATAATAATAGCTAGCCGGAGGACAATGAACCCAACATTTAAAGTTGTAAAACAATAACAGGCGCTCAGAAATAAGATAACACGAAGTGACCGCGACAAATTGGCTTCCATACGTGGTGCATATAAACATGAAGCATCTTCCAACTGCTAACAAATATTCCACTTCAAATTGGCGCACAAACGCGGGGCTAACAAATAACACACTTCACAGGCCAGATAGATAAAAATGAGATAAAATACAGCTATTATTTAAAACAGAATAATGCACCTAGTATATTATCATCACATACATAGTTTTATGGAAACAATTAAATTAAATACTATCCAAGATGAACCCACAATACAAACAAACAAAGAACTTGGTGGATACACTAAAACTTACTTTAAATTAATCGAACATGTTTCGAAAGCACCACCTGCTTTCACCTTCAGCTCTTTTCCCGACTGAGCATGAACGGAATTCGGCTCCATAGATGTAGGTGGCGTGGAGGTGGTGTCATCTGGTGTGTCCATGATGAAGCTGCTTAGATTGTTGAGTTGCAGGATTTCAAAGTTCATTACCATTTTCATGTGTTTGATATGTGTATGTTTTCCCAAACTTGTAAGTTCTGTTGGATTGGTGGTGCATTTCAGGAGTCTGACTTTGGAGTTGCTGCCATGGTTTGTGGTCCAAAAATGGTTTGCTATGACATATTTGTCCATCTGTTTGTTGGATACACATCTGAAGTGTTCTTTCCTTATGGTTTCAATATTTCTTTTTGTTGTACCAACATACACCAAGTCACAATTTTCACAGTATATTAGGTAGATGCCAGATTTTTGTTCTTGTAGAATTTTATCTTTGACAGGGGAAGCTAGTAGGTTCTGAATTGTGTGTTTATTTTATGATGCCAATGATATGTTGTATTTTTTTTTAAAGATTTTATTAAATTTGTGATTAAGCCGAGCATGGTATGTGAATTTTTGGAATGGTTGCTTTGGTTCCTGCATACAGAGGGTTGTACTTTTTGCAGTGGTTTTTTTGTTTCCTGAACTTTTTTTCGCTTCACTGTCTCTAACTTCTGAATAACACTTCTCTATTAAACAAAGAACTATTTACTTCAAATGGTACAGGAACAACATTCAAAAGCTACAAAGTGAATGCTTGTGCATTTCTGTGCAATGTTCAGTATTTGGAGGTTATGGGTAACTTTAACAAAAGTGAGGTTGTTCGCAATCCAGGGAGGAGGTGCTGTCTGATGACTAGATTACTAGAGGCTTTCAGAGCTCCTTATATCAATCTAAGATTAAATTTAAATTATTTGAGATTGAATTCATAATTCTTGTGTGTTTATAATGTAGGCTTACTCGAAATGACTAGCTCATTTTTATCATTCACTTGTCCAGGTATGTCACAAAGCAGCTGAATGACATTAGAGACAAGTTTTGGTCAAATAAAGGACATGGTCAGTACAATGTCATGAGTCAATTCAGTATTTCTAGCTGTTGCATTAAATACTGCCATCAACAAGTACAAGCTGTAACAAGAATGGTTTCCTAATGTCTAATACATATGTAGCATTCTAATTTTTTTGTTTGTTAATAATACCTGATTAGGTACCTCATCTCAGTGCATAGATTCAATAATATCTTAAGTTGACAGTGATGTTGGCAACAGTTAATCTGTAATTTTCAAAACTAGAATTAAAAAGCATTTTTATGGAATGCAATGAGAAAAACCCAGTTAACTGTGTTAACTGTTTTAAGCAATGAAATGTGCTGTTAACTCAGTTTTAAAGTAAATCTCAGTACAAGAAACAACTTCACACAAAAGGTGATTCACCCCTATTCTCTATTCTCTTATTCTATCGCAAGAAGACAGAAGTAATTGTGTTTGCATTTTCTGCCAGGAGCTTATATTGTTTATTATCTACTTGCAAAATTATAATTTTGTATTTGAACTCACTTGGGTGTATTCATAATTATTTCACAGTGCAGTAAACAGTTCAAATAAAAAATAACAGTTTAGGAACATATTAAATTAAGAATAAATAGTTGCAACACTTCTTCACTTATCCTTTTAAAGTATAAATTAAATTCAACAAGACATGTTTCATTATCATTCAATTACATCTTCAGCTTCGTTTTCCTATTTACATGTCCTGTTGAATTTAATTTATATTTAAAAAGAGAAGTGAAGAATTGTTGCAAATATTTATTCTTATATTAATATATTTGCATTTGCTTCACTGCCAACAGCTTCATTTATATGTATTACTAGTTTAGGAACAGTTGATTGTGAAAACAATGCAAACTGCTACACAAATTTCAGCAAAACTAAAGCTTCAAAACCAGTTGTGATTGCGTATCAAGCTGACCATGAATGACTTGCAATATAGGCAACAGTAATTTTAAATCTGCTAACAGTGGAACAGTTAAGAAAAAATAGTATGTTGAATAACTCATTGCCTCCTTTATACTCTAGTTAGGATATTCTGAGAATAACTATTCCAAGATATACAGTAGAATCTTGTTAGTACATTTTTGCAGAGACCCAAGAATTTGGACATCATAAACTGGAAAACTTGTTAATCAAAATCTGAAATTTAAGAACAATTATGTAATAAAATCTAACACATCTTACCAATCAAGCAGATGTTAAATATAGACACTATTTACACTGGTTTGAAGTACATATCTATAGTTGATTGCTTTGTTGGTTTTAATGCCAAAAGTTTACCGTCCATCCTGTTTAGTGAAGTCATTACATCGTTATCATCTTCGAAACTACATACATATCGCTTCACTATGCCCATTGCCTCCATCGCTTCAGTAACTGTAGGAATTGGATCATCACTTTCATTTCCCATTGATGCTTCTTCTTTCATTTGTTCTTCAAGTATTCATCTATCGTCGCTGTTTCACACGCTGGATTTCATTGTCAATTTTACATATATCTCAAAAGATATGCCAGCACCTTCTGCTATTTGGTGCCATTCTTCACTCTCGAAAAACTCATCTTCCAGCGTGAGTCATCACCAAAAAGCCAGCTTTATCAAAGCAGTTCCCAATGGTATCTTGCATCACAGAAACCCAAGCAGTTCATAATGAAATGCATGGCATCTAAGACAGTGATTTTTCTTGTCATCAATTTCAGTGCAGCTAACCTTCTCTGTACCAGCCTCTTCCAATACATTTGCTTCTTGCACCAAATTATGCCTTGATCTAAAGGTTGTTGCTTACTCATGCAGTTTGCTGGGAGGAAAATGATCTGTATGTTTCTTAAATTTGAAAGAGTTGGTGGATGAGCAGCATACCGATCAATGAAGAGTGCAATTTTCCTGCTTCAGTCTTGCGTCCCATTGTAGGAAAATTTTCAAGTACTGCAGAAGTTATCCAAGCTTTTGTGTTGGAAGTGTACTTACATGAAAAAGATCACACATTCTTGAAGCATTGCAGTCTGCGTACTTTTCCAATAACCAGTGGTAACAATTCTCTGTTCCATTTTCCTTACAGCACAACAAAAATGTAATCCTCTCCCTGTTAAGTTTCCCACTGTGACACTTAGTGTCTTTAGAATCCAGGGTTTAATCTGGCAAAAAGACGGAAAAAATAGTCCCGTTTCATCTGTATTATAAACATTGTCAGGGCTATACTCATGAAAAATTCTATATTTTCACACAGTATAGCATCATTATCTACGGCAGCAGCCTCACCTTGCACACTGTAAACTAAGACATGTTAATTCTTGAATCTTTCAATCCAGCCGTTGGACGCTTTGAAATCATCCAGTCCCATCTTCTGTGCTAAATGTGTCGCCTGAGCTTGAACCACAGTACTGTCTATTAGCACATTTGAAGCTCTTGCTTGTGTAAAGCACTTAAGTGTTAAGCACTTGTAATTCTGAAAACTGGCCAGGGCGATTACATTTTCTTTTCCCATTTTTTCCTTTCTTCAAAGGCAGTTTCAAACAATTTACATTTGCTAACAATCGTGTTTAAGGTTGACAGACGAATGTTTAACTTTCGCGCTATATCCACACATTTCATATTTGGATTGCAATTCACTTTTTCAAGGATTTTCAGTTTTTCACTGTTGGTTATTTGCCGCACTTTCTTTTCCTCCATTCCAAATGAAAAGTTAAAATACAATTATGTATGTTTGGTCAACACTCAACAGTAGAAACTATCATCAGTGTTTACCACGCCAAGCTAAAGCATTCTCTATCCCACCCACACAAATTACGTCACATAAATATGTACATACATGCATGTAATTGGCTGCCAGTCTCCACCCTGACTGGACTGACCAAAGAATGAGTCAAATTTTGAATGCAGTAAGCGCCAACCACACTGGACCAATCATAGATTGAGCAAAATACCGAATGAGGACGTCAAACTTCTAACGTAGTATGCAGGAGCAAGAACGTATTACATTATTACATTTGAAGCGGGAACTTTTATAATTCATCATCATACACGGGAAAACACATTCATGAGGAACATGCTAACAAGGTTCCACTGTATTCTAAGGACGTACAACTAGCCCTAAAGATTTATATAACCTGGATACCAGAATAAGAACATACTTACAAAGGTAACTGACTTTACGTTGAGATTGCCATGGAGTAGAAATTAGTTGTTAGTCCACGTATGTAAGAATAAGACTAAAGTTATGGATATTTCATTCCAAGCAATATACAATACAGATGATCATGATTTAACTAATAAAGCAAAAGACACAGCAGGGGAAAAAAAAGAAAACGAACAACAGGACAATCAGAATCTAATTTACATTTTATTCAAACACTGCAGATTTATACTCGGAGAAATATTTATTGTAATTTTACAGATGCAATGACACTTCTGGATGTCAAAACCTTTTAATACTTAATAAGATCACTGATTAAAACTTTGTAAACCAAGATAAAATAACATTTCATCAAACTGACTTCAAAGGAATGATTTTGTAACCAAAAATTGTTAGCAGCATACCAGCTTGAACAATAAGAAGGGTAGAAAGACCAAAAAAGAGTAGCTATACCAATTTTTTATACTGGATCGGAAAAAAAAAATTCAATCTTTGATGAGAATACTGATTCAACTGCAGTTTTCTAGTTTCTTGTCAAAACAAAAACATTAAAAATATATTTCATCCACTCCTAGACATTATCTTACAAATTTACAGTATTTTCATGAGACAATGGAAATTCCTCTTACAAGCTACTTAATACATAAGAGATCCTACCTGGACTCGAAGTGGGTGCATCATGATGAGTTGAAGGACATCTCTTGGTGGTAACACATCCTGAAGAGATAAACCCTGGTGCTTGATTGCCTGACACATGAACACGGATAGGTAGCGATGAAGTGGAAGATGGAAAGACACTTGTAAGCTATCATTCTGTAATAAAAAACATGCAGATAAATATTAAATTCCAATGACAAAGCTAGTGGCTGTGATGCTATTATCATTTCAATTAATGGGTTGGTGGTTGGGATACTGCATCACATACTTTAGTATTTACATGTTTGAGGAACAGTTTTGTTCCCTTCTTTAGCATTTGTCGAATAAACTATGTTGTTTTATCAGGTACAGAAGCATTATATAAGATTTGAGGAAAACCAAAATTTAAACCAACAGGATGATAGTTTTAAATGTGGTCGCACATATATAAACTTCACTTAATTATTTACATTGGAACTAGTTCCAAGATAAATACCTAATTCAGTGAAATTGGTATATATGCGACCGTATCTAAAATGATGTGGTCATATGTATACAAAGGATTAAGCAGCATGTTTATCACCTGAACATATAGCACCTTCTGTACTAGTACTAGCTTGAAATATTCATTTCTGGTGGCTCTAACCAAAGTTGCTTGGATATACAAAATGCAAGGGCATGTGGAACTCCTACTTAGATGCAGGAAGTACATATGTATGCATTTATATGGCATTTATTCTCTTCTCACCTTTTTTGCTACATGTGATTTGTCTTTTTTGTTATTATTATTATTATTGTTATAATAATAACAACAACAACAAATTCCATTTTATTTTTTACTTTCTCTACTTATAGCAAGAAGGGGAAGTAGTGCATTCCACCCAAAAATTCAATACTGAGATTTCATTGGGAATGCATGTTTTGAGGCCCCTGAAACCAAATAAAGCATTTTTGAAAACGTGTGTCTGCATGTGCGTGTGTGTGTGTGTGTGTATATTGAACAGCATAACACAAAAATGAAAAGTCGGATAAATAACAAACCTGGTATTTAGGTTCAGTATCCTTCAAAGATGCTACATGAAGATTTTCAAGAAAATCCCCTCACTCCAGACTACCCTTTACATGAAATATTTTTCGAAAATTATAAAATACCATATGTTTAAGATATTTTCATAGCAAATGAAGTGCATATCTTGAATTTTCAGGGACTGTCCCCAAAAGTCCTCTTCATTCTAAATGATTTTTGCATAACTGGTAAGGCATAGACAAAATTTTACCACACAAAAAATGTAGATTTTATTAAAACACACAATTTATGTCACATACATTTTTTTTGTGGAGTGAACCATTTCCAAGATATTCCCTGTTATTTGTTTGAATTTTCCAATACTTATACTTTTTCTTGAATGGGAATTTGTTATTCTTTTTTTTTATGCACTGGACATGCAAAGAGAATGGTATGCTCCACATAACTTTTAAAAGATTTGACTAGCGTTTAAAGTCTACCATATTCTCCTTGCACCTATAAGACAATTAGCAATAAGTTTCTGCAAATGTTTATCTCGATTAATGTAGATGGAATATAAGCATTTGTAAAAAATAGCTTGTACAAGAGTAGTCATGTGACTGCAACACATCAGATTTTTTTTTAATTTATGAGTGCTTCAGCAACTATTTTGTCCAAAGAGCAGCGAACAATCTGCCTTTGATATGCTCTGTGATCTATTATGATTATAGAGCAACTGATATTTATGGATTACAATATTTTAAAGTTTACACACATGCCTCACACACAGTTTTTTTTTTTTTTTTTTTTTTTTTTGAGGGGGAACCTCAGTATGTAAATTTCTGGTGAAATTTCAATATCAAATTTTTGAGTGAAATACAATATTTCTGCTTACTATAGATAAGCAGTGAAAGTAAGAATGTCCGCAAAGAATTAAATGCAGTTTTTTTAATTCTTATGTTCATTTTACCACACACAGGACAATGAGGTTTGTTAAAATTGTTCTATGATGCTTTGGTGCTATCAACTACAGCTTTCTTTTTTGAAAGTGCATAATTAATGGTTTCACCTATAAAAATCAAAACCTGGTGGACTCAAATCATGACTGTATGATAGGTGGGGAAGTCCTACCCATCCATATTTCTTGAAAGTTTCTCTCACTGTTAGGGCAATATGTGGCTTCACGTTATCATACAAAATGAGGACACCAGCTGCAATTATGTCAGGCCTTTTCTCACGAATTTTTGGGAGCAAAACATTTTGCACAAACAGTTTATAGTACGTGCCTGTCAGATGTCCCTTGGTGCACTCTAATCTGTGGCTATGACTCCATTAATGTCATAAGCAAAGATCATCAGTTTTACCTTCAATTGTTGGCAGCAGCATTTCTTCAGGTGCAGATGCTCTGGATGATTCCATTGAGATGACTGAGACTTGAGTTCTGGCTCAAAACCTTGTATCAAGGTTTCATCTATTTTAACAATCCTTTTCATAACTACACTCCTCCTATTTTTCCCCACACTTTCAGCCAGGAAAGCTTCAGCTCATATTTTACTCTCCTTGTTTCTTAACACTGAAACAATTCTGTGATTCTCTTGCAACCCATTTTCTGCTCTTCACTCAGATGATGAAGAACCCATCTGGTAGCAACTTTTCTCATCTGCAAACTTTCCTAAGATTCTGTAAACTGAAGTGACATACATTCTGGCGTCATGTGCAAGTTTACTCGCATGTTTTTCATCTATCCTCTTGCAAATGTCATTAAGAATAATCTCAGATGTGTAGTCTCTTGCAGTTGATGTTCTTTCACTTTTTGGGTTGTCCTCAGTGCTTACCCAATCTTCACGGAAACAAGTAGACCACTGTGACATTATGCTATGATCGACAACTACACATCTATCACTACAACACCACAAACCGCCCTCAAAGCATTGTGAATTTTAGTTGGGTTCTTTCCTGATAAAATTTCAGTTTTAATGTAGGATTGCTGGTCACTACGTGAAATTCAAACCTGAATCATTTTCTTCTTTCATTTTAAAGCTCAATTATTCAGCACTGAGTCAAGCTAACCAGCAGACACATACAGCTGGTCTGACCTACAACTGGCACTATTTTAAACTGATCATGCCACCGTAATGGTCGCGCATGCACTGTGTGCTGAACTTTTGAAATCATCGTCATCATATGTTCAATTGTGGAATTCAAATACTCAATTGTTAAAAATTCATTATTACTTTCCCTCAATAATTTAGCTTTGAATTTTTCCCAGTTCACTACTTTAACATTTAACACTGTACTTATATTTTTTTTTTTTGGCCAAATATCAGTTTACCAACTTATGTATATATTTATAGGGAGGTGATCACTTCTTGTAAACAACCCTCTGTATGCAGAAACCAAAGCAACAATTCAAAAAATTCACATACCATCCTCAGCTTAATCACAAATTTAATAAAATCTTCAAAAAATACAACATATCATTGGCATCACAGAATAAACACAAAATTCAAAACCTACTAGCTTCCCCTGTCAAAGATAAAATTCCACAAGAACAAAAATCTGGCATCTACCTAATATACTGTGAAAATTGTGCCTTGGTGTATGTTGGTAAAACAAAAAGAAATATTGAAACCAGAAGGGAAGAACACTTCAGATGTGTATCCAACAAACAGATGGACAAATATGTCATAGTAAATCACTTTTGGACTACAAACCATGACATCAACTCCAAAGTCAGACTCCTGAAATGCACCACCAATCCAACAGAGCTTAAAAGTTTGGGAAAACAAACACATAATCAAACGCATGAAAATGGTAATAAACTTTTAAAGCAGCAGCTTTATCAGATGACACCACCTTCATGCCACTACATCTATGGGCCTGAATTCCCATCATGCTTAGTCTGAAAAAAGCTTAAGATGAAAGCAAGCGGTGCTTTTAAAACATGTTCAATTAATTTAAAGTAAGTAAAGTTTTAATGTATCCACTGACTCAAGATTCAATTAAATTATTGTTTTGCTTCACTGTCTCTAACTTCTGAATAACACTTCTCTATTACTCAAAGACTCTTTACTTATTATTTTATGATGTGCTGTACACCTTGCACACTTGGGGTGACTCTCACAAATATGTTCTCTTCGTTTTTCATTTCCATAAATGCTGCATTTTACAGATCATTTATATATATAAATTGCTGCAATCCAAACATCGACAGCAAAATTTTAATGGAGGAATGTAGTCATCGACATTAAATCACTGCTTTGTAAATCATGTGATGGAAGCTCTTGGCTAGTAAATGTATATTAGCATTAAGGTGGTGGGTATCCTTATCTACTTTCCATGTTCTTGCTTTCTTCTTCTTAGTCTTCAAACTTAGGTTATAAGGATATTGATGTTAGCTTGCTTGTGGTGTATGGCATCAATGATATTCTTGCAATTTTCCTAGGGGACACCCCTGATGACTCCTCTTCTTACAGTTTTGTTTATTGAGATGAATGCATGCCTATTGCATTCGTTTAGATTCTGATTATATGCACAATTTGCCTTTTTTTTTTTTACACAATAGAAGAAAACTTTGACAAGATTACATTCCCCTTTTTATCACTTTATTGGTTCTTTTGGAAAGTCTTCATTAGAAATCTACCTACTAGTATAGCAGAACTGGACTTTATCTTTTTTTCTGAACTCTATTTTTTTTTTTTTTTTTTAATTACCAACACTTTGAAAGGAACCTTGTCATTTGTGTAGTGTTGATTTACTTTTACTTCTCTATTTAGTAGTACTTCAGGCATCTCATAATTTATTAATTTAACAAATTTTCTGAAGTCAGTCAAAATTGAAGCTAGTAACAGCGAAGAAAATGCAAAGTATTTGTATAGTAACTCCTTTATCTTTTTTAAACAGCACTTGGAAAGACAAGTTTTGCAATCATTTGATTGTATCAGCTGCCTTGTTTACTGGTTGTTTATTTACAATCATACAATATACGAAGTAAAACAGTGTTATTGTAGATCACGTCAAAGTGTTAATTACAATAATACAGTAATAATAATAATCATAATAAGAATAATATATATACAAGCTAATAGTAGCCATCATAACTAAGTACAATGCCAATGGCAAAAATAAATTATATACCAGAATACTTATTACTTATAAAATTTATAATTACTAATACACAAGAATAACAAGAGCTATAGGATATAGATGCAACCAAGTTAGCATATTGAAGAATATTTGTGCTGTGATTTAAAAACTCTTGCGTGTTATAAAAGTAGTGCATTAATAAATGCTTTTTGAGTGCCTTTTTAAAATGATTTACATCATATATTTTCTTTAAATCCATTGGCAGTGAGTTAAAGAATTTAGAACCTGAATGGATGTTATTTTTATTTCCAAAAGTACCCCTGTATAAATTCATAAAAAAGTCATTTTGATTTTGAGTAAAATGTATGTGCACATCTTTGTTTAATTGAGGGGTTTCACTAGCTTTTAGCATACATAACATAATTTATATATATATATATATATACACACACACAAAATAGTGGTAGAATTTTAAACTGTTTAAAGTATGGTCTACAAGATTCATAACTATTTATTCTGGCTAGAACTGTTACTGCTCTGTTCTGTAGTAGAAAGATCTGCATGAAGTATGATTTTGATAAAGATTCCCATAACATTGCCCCGTATTCTATATGTGAGTGAAATAATGCAAAGTACACTGTACGAACCATTTGTAGAGGTAACATGTTGATGAGTTGATGTAGCAAACATATGGTCATATTAAGTTAAGAATAAATTACACAAATATGGTTTTGGCAAGAAAGATTATCATCAATATAAATGCCTAAAAACTTTGTATTTTGAAGTCTGGATATAGTTTGACTACTATAAACCAGTTTTAGACCTTCACCGCAGTGATTATTTCTATTTAGTGTAAATAATAAATAGTTTGTCTTACTGACATTTGGACTGAGATTGTTAAGGTTACTGCCATATTATTTGCTATAGCAATGCCATCTAATAGAAGTAAAACAAATTTGTTGACAGAATCAAATGGAAGATGGTTTGGGTTGTTGTCATTCAGATCTTCTCTTGTCTCCTTTAAAATTTGTATTTGAAGGTAAGTTCAGCTTTATCTACTTTAAACCCAGATCCACCATTATTTCCAATTGCAGTCCTCCTGTGTTAAGATTGGTAACAGGCATATGAGGGCAGATTGATAAGTCAGTGACTTTCTAAAGAAAATAACAAGTTTTTCCAAAAAATCAATTTTATTTCTCAACATAGTCTCCTTTCAATTCAATACACATCGTTCAACGTTTCTCCAATTTTTTTTAACTCTTCCAAAAAAATATATTTTTTTGAATTCTGCAAAATATGAGGTTGTTTCTGCCATGATATGTTCACCGGACGTGAATTCCTTCCCAGCGAGCAAATTTTTCAGGTTTGCAAAGAGGAAGAAATCGCTCGGAGCCAAATCTGGAGAATATGGTGGGTGAGGTAGCAGTTCGTAGTGCAGTTCCACAAATTTTGAAATGGTAATGGCTGACTTGTGTGCGGATGCATTATCCAGGTGAAAAAGAACCTTTTTCTTCACCAAATGGGGTTATTTCTTTAACAATTCCTTGTGAAACTGATCCAGCATTGCGGCATAATATGAACCTGTGATCGTTTTCGCTTTTCCAAGTAGTGAATGTCTATCACCCCTTGTGAATACCAAGAGACAGTTGCCATGATTTTTCTTGCCACGGAATGGTTTTCACTTTCTTTGGAGCAGGTTCACCAAAGGAAATCCATTGCTTTGATTGTTGTTTGGTTTCAGGTTGATAGTAATGGATCCAAGTTTCATCAACCATGATATAATGCCGCAAAAGCCCATTTGGGTTGCGCTGGAACATGTTCCAACATCCCTGTGAAATGGTCACATGATTCCGCTTGTTCTCAACTGTGAGCAGTTGCGGCACCCACCTTGGTGACAGCTTTCTCATACCCAAAAATTCGTGCAGAATGTTGTACAGCCATTCACTCGAGATGTTTACGGTCTTGGCTATCTCACGGATTTTCACTCGGCGGTCTTCCAACACAATATCGTGAACTGTGAACTTTTCTTCTGTTGTGACCTCAACTGGCCGTCCTGTGCACACAGCATCTGTTGAGCTCGAACGGCCATATCAAAATTCTGTGAACATGTCATGTGATGTAGCAGAGTCCCCACAATACTTGTTCAGCCTTTCTTCCGTTCCCTTCACCATCTTACCACGCAAAAAGTAGTGTTTTATCAGAATACAAAATTTACTTTTCTCTATTTTCTACGAAGCAACACACATCTGCTTATTTTAGATGCTCTCAACAATGTTCTAAGAAACAAATGACGATGAATTTCTGTGATTATACCCAGAATAGATGTAAGACTTGGGTGCAAATAAGAAAACCTATGATTAGAAACACTATCTCTTGTCAAAGTCATGGACTTATCAATCCACCCTCGTATCTTCTCCATTTTAACAGTGCCCATGCAGAGGTCCTCAATCTAGATAATAGCTCAAAAACACAAAATGGGCTCCCAAATCCCTAATTCAGTGGTTCGTCACCAAAATATATAACAATATACACTATACTGAGCAGGATGGCTCAGATGGTAACATCTGTAGCCCATATTCGGGAGATCTCGGGTTCAAATTCTGTGGGCTGAGAGCTGACCAATTTGCCTTTCTTTTTTAGGGAGTGTCCCTCAAGTCACAAAGGTAAATATCGGACACTGAATATTCAATACCATGACTTGAAGTTCCTACATAAGTCTAAAACAACAGTATAAGTGAAAAAAGATAATAGTTAATCTCTGCATTCTATCCACAGACAATGAAAACATGTAGGCTGGACGGCACCCTAATGCCATCTGCCCAGCACAAGTAGAAGCAGAGCTACAGTTGCCTAGCACTAAGGGCTCTGTGGACACATGTCGAAGCCATCACAGAAGCAGAGATACTGATGCCTAGCACTAAGGCTCTGTGGACAAGTGATGAAGCAAGAGGGTATGGTACAAGAATGAGATCTAGAAGGCTAACTTACTGTCATACACCAATCCACGAGGTATCTCCTAACACATGCATTGGAATACGACCATGCAGTTAAAGCCACATAAAATAAATAGAAAGAAATAAAACTTCACTATGCAATAAGGGAAACTAAATTGCTGAACGATGAACAGATGAAACAAAATGCAATATTTCAACAGTCACTACACTACTATCTTTCCAAGGACTTTGCTTCTTGTTGACTCTTCCACTCCAGCGTCAAATGTCCTGTGATCTAGTGGCAATCTTTACTCACACTGCTAGCACCAACTATGAGCATGACTTGTACTGCTAAAATGGCCAAGATAGTGTAGGACTGCCAGTCTGCACATGCACAGTGGCAACTTTCCACATCATGTAACATTTTCGTAATGATACATAATTTAACCTGGGTCACTCCGTATCTAAAGGTTAGAATAGTCTAACTTATGTGGAGAAAATTATCTTGCTTATTATTGACTTTTGTTAAGTGTCCAAAAACAAAAGTTTATATGCAGGATTTTTCTGGCAAGTTTCAATATGAGGAATATTGATACGGTAATTTGTATCACAAATTACTCAAATGTAAATAACGATTGTAATATGAATATGTATTTTTATGTGACATTGATTTCAGAGGTTTATTAATTGTAATTATTATTGGTAAATAATAATATACGGCTTTACTGAAACTGTCAACAATAACGCAATAATGCAGAGAGGGGGTGAGTTGTTTATCATTACCGGGAACAAGGAAGTTGCGTAATATTTCGCGCGGTTTCGATAGAAGCTTCTGGAACATTTCCTAAAGCATATGTATTCGTGGTTTTCATTGGATATTAAAATAGACGCTAATGTTGGCGCGTTTTATTAGCCAATAGCAGTTCATTTATAATCTTTAGGCGTATCTTGAGGCAGGCCTATAAATAAGCCAGGTTCAAGGGAGCGTTCTCCCCAGTTCTACAGAATTCTCAGTACTCTCCACGTCGGTCTCTCAGTTCATTTATTTCGCCAAGTTACGCGCAGCAGAATTACGAGAATCTAAATTATTATAAAGTTAATTCTACACAAAGTTGAAGTATGCAAGTTAAAAGTGATAAGTAAGAAGTTATTAAAAACAGTTTCAGTTTGGCGAGTATCCAGATTAATTTGTAAAAGTGTTTGTGAATGTGTTCAGCAATAAAAGTTATAAAACCAATTTCTTCGTCAGTATAATTTCTGGATAAAAGATTCCTTTCCGATTCACACCCTGCAAGAGATACAAGTTCTACCAAGATAAGATGATAGCTAGCCGGAGGACAATATACATAACCTTAAATTCTTTCAGAAACTAATTAATACAAATTGCTAACGTCAGAGGGAGCTACGAACCAAACAAAGAAGGACGTCACAAGAAGGCTTCAACACACGTGATGTAAACAACATTACGTAAAGCAGCAACCGTTGCATATTGGCTTCCAAACGTGGTGCTATAATAAATGTTAAATAAATATAACATTAATACCGTCGCATAATTGGCTCCACAACGTGGGGCTCGACAACAAAAAGACATTACGTAAAGCAAGTTCTCTCGCAAATACGCGTGAAGTAAAAACACATATTTGCTCTCGCAAATTGGCTTCCAAACACGGAGCTACAATTAATGTTAAATAATTACAACATTAATAACCGTCGCATAATTGGCACCCAGGACGTGGGGCGAGATGACCAGGAAAGGAACAAGAACCAGGAAAGTAGAATGAATGGAGAAGTGAAATGATCTACAAGACGCAGATTCCAGAAACAATAAAAGGAACGACAGACTACATGGATGATTGGACATCGTAATTCCGAGATTACAAGGCAACAAGACGACGTAGATTCATCACAACACAACGCAGAAGCGACATACAAATCTAGGAGAATGGGGCAGACAGCTAGACATCTAAGCAACATCAGCAGATTGCACCAGAAAGGTTAGAAAAGTGTGATTTTAATTCTAAAAAAAAAAAAAAAAAAAGTGTAAAACAAGAAACAATGATGGAGGGGGATAGTGTAACAGTTAGCTGTAATTCAATACAGGTTACAAAAAAAAGCTCAAACAATGTAGTATTGGAGGGAGAAAATATTAGTGCAGAAACTAAGAATAGAATAGCAGGAAATATTACTATTGATGCTAGAATAATGATGGAAATGCTGAGAAATTTTAGAGATCAATTTAGGGAAGATATGCAAAAGAGTTATGAGAAATTAGGACAAAGATTAACTCAGAATATGCAAAAGAATTGTAGGGAAACGAGGGAATATATTAGTAAGAAATTAGATCAGAGTTTGGAGGAATTGAGAGAAGATATAAAAAGGGATCATAGGAAATCAATTGAAGATATTGGTAGGAGTAATGAGATATTAGAGCAGAAAGTAGATCAAAGCAGTGGAGAAATTGAAAAGAAAGTTATGAAGCTAGATAGTAGTATGCCAGAAATGAGAGATGAAAATGAGGAAGTAATAGTAAGTGAAATAGGTGAAGTTTCAAAGAAAATGTTAGACATGAGCAGGGAAATATCTAACCAAAAAAGTGAGGTTAATAATAAAATAGAGCATGTTAATGTAGAATGTACAGAGTTAGGAAGTCAAGTGAGTAATATTTCAAGTGAGTTAAGAGAGATAAAAGAGGTTAGGAATGTAGATGTAAATCAGGCTCAAGTTAATTTCAGAGGGGAAATATCAGAAATGCAAAGAAATAAATTGTACCAAGATGTTAAAAATGAAAACTCCAGTCCAGTACAGTTTGGTACAGATTTGTCAGAGTATTCTCAGATTAAAGAGATAGTAAAAGAATTGAAAATGAAAGTTGTTAAAGGATTTGTTGTTCAAGAAACTGTAGATTGTTTTCAAATGTTATCATGTGATGAAATTTCAAATGAATACAAGAGGTTATTCATGAACAACAATTTGAAGGTTAGGTTACAGCTACGAGTAATGTTTAGCCACACACAATTTGATCCAGGAGGGTAAATAGCGATGAGATGTAAAGTGAATGCTGGATAGTTAAAGATGACTTGCAGAGAAATGTATTGGAACGTAAGAGGGTTAACTAAATGTATATGTCATGAGAAAATAGAAATTTAATAAAAAAAAAAAAAAAAAAAAAAAAATATAGAAAAATTAAAAGAAATAAATATTTAAAAGAAAAAAATAACATTTTTTAGTAACTGTAACAGTATTTGAAAAGAAGAAGGTAATAATTGAAATTTAATATGATATTAAATTAAAAGTACGTAAATACAATTCCAAAAGTATTGTTAAAAATAATAAATTCAGAATAAAAAAAAAAAAAAAAATATTTATGTAGAAAACAGAAAAGGTGAAACAGTGTCTAGATTTAAGAGATGTAAATATATGTAGAGGGTAAATATTTTGGTAAATATGTATAATAATTACAAAAAAATCTTAAATGTATAAATTTTAGTCAACAACTTAAGAAAGTAAACAATTTGGTAGCAGTGATTAAATAATTTAGGGTAAAGTATTTGCTATTAAAAAAAAAAAAAATTTTTTTTTGTGATGTCAGATTAATATCTAAATTAATTAAACCAGAGCCAGTAAGTAGTGGCGAGATAGGGGAAAAACATGTCGTGTGTTAAATGCGTGTGAAGTGTTAAGTGAAAGTGATAACGTGTGTTCCAAGATTTAGGAGACTAAAAACACAATTTTAAAATTTCTAAACAAGTTATAAATATTTATAATTATGTTTCTAGTGGGGCATATGATACGGTAATTTGTATCACAAATTACTCAAATGTAAATAACGATTGTAATATGAATATGTATTTTTATGTGACATTGATTTCAGAGGTTTATTAATTGTAATTATTATTGGTAAATAATAATATACGGCTTTACTGAAACTGTCAACAATAACGCAATAATGCAGAGAGGGGGTGAGTTGTTTATCATTACCGGGAACAAGGAAGTTGCGTAATATTTCGCGCGGTTTCGATAGAAGCTTCTGGAACATTTCCTAAAGCATATGTATTCGTGGTTTTCATTGGATATTAAAATAGACGCTAATGTTGGCGCGTTTTATTAGCCAATAGCAGTTCATTTATAATCTTTAGGCGTATCTTGAGGCAGGCCTATAAATAAGCCAGGTTCAAGGGAGCGTTCTCCCCAGTTCTACAGAATTCTCAGTACTCTCCACGTCGGTCTCTCAGTTCATTTATTTCGCCAAGTTACGCGCAGCAGAATTACGAGAATCTAAATTATTATAAAGTTAATTCTACACAAAGTTGAAGTATGCAAGTTAAAAGTGATAAGTAAGAAGTTATTAAAAACAGTTTCAGTTTGGCGAGTATCCAGATTAATTTGTAAAAGTGTTTGTGAATGTGTTCAGCAATAAAAGTTATAAAACCAATTTCTTCGTCAGTATAATTTCTGGATAAAAGATTCCTTTCCGATTCACACCCTGCAAGAGATACAAGTTCTACCAAGATAAGATGATAGCTAGCCGGAGGACAATATACATAACCTTAAATTCTTTCAGAAACTAATTAATACAAATTGCTAACGTCAGAGGGAGCTACGAACCAAACAAAGAAGGACGTCACAAGAAGGCTTCAACACACGTGATGTAAACAACATTACGTAAAGCAGCAACCGTTGCATATTGGCTTCCAAACGTGGTGCTATAATAAATGTTAAATAAATATAACATTTACCGTCGCAATATACAAGGAGTTCTATCAATTTTTTCCTTATTACCAGGAATAAATAAAAGTGAGAACTAGGAACAGGCATACATTTATATTGTATTAAGCACATTAATCCTTTGTAAAATTTTCACCTTTAAAAATCTAATAATACTTAAGCAAAATGCAATACCTCTTGCAAATCAAACAAACTATTCTCTGTGATTCAAATTAAAATATATATTTCCTCAATTATTATATATTAATTTTCATAGTACCAAAGATGGAAAAAGGAACTGTTATTCATTTCTGAAACTTATTTGTAACAAACACAATATCTGTTTGGAAAATGCATATGAAAAACTGAGGGAAATTCTGCCAGTTGTCCACAGATGAGGTTGCCATCATATGATGGCAGAAAATGTTCACCAAAGAAACAAGGTTTGTGAAGCAAGAGTGTGTTACGTTCAGCTCAATGTGAAATCTTTTATAATCTACATTGTTTCACAATGTTTAGCCCCAATTATATCAATTGTGTCTACAACATTTTCCTTTTTCAAAATTACTTACCACATGAGGATGGTTAAACTGTATGGCCTCAAGCCACTCTTGCAGAGCCATTTGACAACTGTTAAGTACTCGTCGAGTTAGATCCACAGTGCTCGAGTCTGAAAGATGAGACACTAGGGCCCACATTGGATATGCACTAGCTTCTAGCTCTGCTGAGAAGGCTGCATAGTACGTATTTGGTTCGAACTCTACATGCTGTGTCAGCTCTCTCTGATTAACATTCATTCCTAAACAAGAGTTTCATATTGCTATAAAATCATTATTTTAAATAGAATTTCTATATCAGATTCATGTGCCTTTCAATGCAGCTTGACATTCTATAGCTTGAATAAAATTTGTTTCTTAATTTGCCACAGGATTTTACAAAATTTTCATGATTTAGTTAGTTTTGGAGAACATCTTACCTTGAAACATTGAGAGGAATGCAAACCACATCTCAAGAAGGTTGTCATCACTCATAAACTTTACAGCAACAGGACGGTGAGACAGCACATTGTTGAGATCTGATACCAATGGCCAGTAACAGTGTTCTTTCATCACCTGCCTTCCACAATCTACCACATAGTGGAAATTTTTATCTGGGTCTGCAAAAGGGCAATACAGTTTAGAATAAAAAAAATTAACTTTGCTATTTGTTGAGATACACAAAAATAACAGAAAACTACATAACATCTATTTATCCATTCAAGTTATAGATCTATTAATAATTTTGCAAGTCAGTTTCTGTTTATATAGATCTACTGTTTGGGGTAGAGGGAACTATAACAATTCAGTTTGTGAACTTTTGCAAAATATTTGGACTCTCTCTCACTCATTGAGAAGGTTGGGCTACAACATTTAAAGGCACATTCTTCATACTGCAAAACCATTTGCATCAACTATGATGTATCACATAATTATTTTAAACAAGAAATCTATCTTTTGGTGTGCTTTGTCACAGTCAACCTCAGAACAGAGGAAGTTAACCAATTTTGATTTTAAAAAAATAAATCAATTCTGTGTTAAAATGCAGCAAAAACAAAATGTTTACAGGGAAATTCAGCTAGGATCACTACACATGTTTATTGAAAAACGGCCAACTCAGCTGTTCTTATGAAGCAGTGCATGACTTGTGAGTGAGCAAATAAAAACTGACACATTGCTAACAAGTCATATGCAGGAATCCACTCTGGGGTAGCTGGTCACTACAGCATACCAAAGACTTGCAGTATAATTTTCGGATTATCTTTTAACACATTTTGGATAGTTAATACCGATTATTAAGTGAAAGAATTTAAGTTGGGCTTCAAGAATGTTACAGTAGTATTAACAACGTACCATCATAATGCAATAAAGGATGTCCTACTTAAAGGGATCAAGAAATAAACACTCGCTATTTAAAATAAGATAAAGTTACTGTGATTTACATCTGACAAGATAGAGATACTGTCCAAGTTTATGCAACAATAGTTTGAAAATAGCTGCATGGTCATGTGCATGTTAACTTTTGTTAGTTGCTATAGGAAGCCTGACGCCACTCTGTAAGAGAACATCTACTGCGAACATGTGGACACCCAAAATAGTTCAACACATACTATGACTAAAAGAAAAATCTGTCACAATAGTATAATTCCATATTTGTTGTACATGAAATGCAAATCCACCTGGGCATAAAGCAATTCTCATGTAGGAGAGAACATACAAGAAACAAGATCTTTGCTATTGCAGACTGGTAAAATGCAAAACACCTAAATGAGGACAGTCAAACATGTGAGAATGGCATTCTATAGGAGTTCATAGTTGTCAATATGAACAGTTACTGCCAAGCTCTACCTAAATAAACAATTCACAGAATTATGCATTAGCATCCTTATTTATCCAGCTTCGTCGCCAGATAAAGCCCAAAGATCATCTGCTTTGGGCAAATTTTGCTACAAAAATCTTTCTATGAAGTAACAATGACAAGTCATACATAGACAACACGGTATTCTCTGATGAAGCAACTTTTCACTTATGAGGAAAAATCAATAGGCACAACTGCTATGGGGATCAGAGAATTCTTGTGTTGAATGTAAAGCATGATATATCCAAAGTGAATGTTTGGTGTTAAGGCAGTATTTTAATACCTGAATAATTTCAATTGTATTTTTATAATAAATCAATTCAATAACAGCCTGCCTTGAAACAATACGTATGTAATAATTATTTAAAATGCATGTAACAGTCATTGCATATGCTATTTTTTATTGTAAACATGTTTTATAATGTTATGTGAATACATTATATACTTTAATAATGCAAGAGCTGTGAGAATAATAAGTTTTAAGTTGTTAACAATGAGGTAATAATAAGATAACCTTGTAGCAATAATGAGTTTTACAGTTTTAAAATTACTAGTCATGATTAGAGCAACGATAATGTAATGTCTGTGGCAGTTTAAAATTAGCCAATCACTAGCAAGGAAAAAGCTTTAAGTAAAATGCAGATATTCTATTGGACTAGAATTAGCCAATCAGAGACTTGAAATACCGAAGCTTACGGGTTTTGACCATTGAAAGTTACTCAGTTGCTGGCAAACCTTGGTAGTGACCAGACGGAAGATGTGTTCTATACAGAAATATTACGTGGGAATTGTAAAATATGTATACGTGCTAAGTGAAAGTATTAAAGATTCTCACAGTTCTTAAAATGGTGTAGTGCAAGGATTAATAAAAGAAGTGAATTTAAAAAGTTAAATTCTGTGATGTCTACATTCTTGTTGTACCATGCCTTGACTAAGATACATGACTCTACAAAGATTACTGATGCAGCCGAGGCAAATTCAAACATAAATAATATATATATATATATATATATATATATATATATATATATGCAGTGATAATAACAAAGTTAAATATTATAGTGTAAAACTTGGAGTGTAACAACAAAATTACATCTTAAAATCAGCTTCTCGCACGTAGCAGCATATTGCGTAATAAAAGTAACTATTATGTAATCAACAAAATTCAAACCGATGCCCAAAGCGTGTTGCAAATTCCATAAAGCAACTAATATTTATGTAAGCATATTACGTGAAGCAAACACTTTCTTCAAGTTGGCTCCCATACGTGGGGCAGTTAAAATTACGTAACCAAATGAAACAAAAGCAGCACAACATAACCTTCAAGTTAAAAAATTACGTGAACAAAGCAACTACTTCAGTGTGGAATGACAAGGAAGTCAAGTGATTCAACCATTCTTTATCATGCAGGCTACATTACATGAAATGGGTATCTAGACATGTTACAGAATTTTGTTGTTCAACAACTCTTCCCAGGATCAGTTTTCCAGCAGAATAGAATCTGAATACATTATCATCAATGGTTACATGACTTCTTGGTTGCAAAACTTCCCTTATAGGTGGATCAGAAGAAGATGCCCTGTTTGGCCAAATAAGTCACCCGATCTACCCCCTTGGAACTTTCTTTTTTCTGGAGCTTTGTGAAGGATGCTGTGTACCAAAGAACCAAACCTAACACTAAAGAGGAACTGTGGCAGTGTATTACAAATGAAGCTGCACCAGTCACTCTACAAATGTTGCAGAACACTTGGCAGTGGGTTGAATACTGTTTAGGTGTCTGCAGAATAACTAAAAATGTACACATCAAGTTACACTGACCATTCTCCGAAACTCTTTGAGAATTTTTACATCAAATTATGTGAAAAGGTATTATAATAAACAACTGTTTACACTCTTGAAATTATCACTTACTTCCCCATCCCTCTATGCAGAATACCCTATATCTATACCTATTACCCAGAACATAATCTCTAGCATTGTTTGCTTGTGGCAATGTACCAACTATCTCTATTGTGTATAGCAAGTGAGATTACTTGCATGTAAACATGATAACAGTGCCCCACCAATCCAGCAGTATTGCTAAATGTATTGCAGTAATAGACATACAAAAAATTGTGTAATATTTATAAATTATGATTGTTATCATTGGTATAAATATATAATATTTGTACATAGTACTGGTCTAAATATTGCATGTCTATGGTTTAAAATAGAATTTATATCTGAATTAATTAACTGAGCACTGTTAACTCTAAGAGCAGATTTTGAATTCACATCAGAAATTCAATTTCTTTCTGTGCTCTTGCTGCTTTTCATAGCCGAAAAAATTGTTTACAGACATATGTTGACCCAAGCATGGATAGAATTCTAGCAGCATGTCTTTGAAATCAAGAGAAACATAGCACATAAAATTCAAGAAGTATATTCCTATTTCTGTATTTGTCATGCAATTCTTTACAGCATTTCACGTCGATAATCCTGGAAAATGCGGTGGGATGTTGTCTTCTGCCTAACTGATTGAGTTGCAAAATGCTAAACCCAATCTTTAGTGCAGAAATATCTGGAATCTCATTTTAATTCTTGAAGCAGCTTGTAATACATTAACATATCCCCAAATTCGAAAACTATATCCGAATTGGTCACTGATTTCAACCTGAGAAAATGAACTGCATAATTACCAAATCTATAATTTCCATTTCAGCATTATAGTCAGATTCTTAGTTGATTTTTGCTTTCTCTACCATATAAATACCTAGTGGTAGAGGGTAGTAGTAATAAAAACCTTGACTAAATGTAATTTGAGCTTATGGTTGCTCATCAATTATTTACCCACTATCAATAATTATGACAATTTTGGTAGAAGGATATTACTATTATTAGTACATCCATGCCATTTTAAGTCTATAATGAAATACAAATGTGCTACATCAATTATCAATGTGAGAAAATTTACATAAATGGTTGGTTAGCGCATCTGAGAGCAAGAAAAAACATGGCAACTATATTATGATGCACATTATGATCCTTGATGTGTGGCCGATAGAATGGGAGTTGAGTAGTTTACTGAGGATGATCACTGTGCTCTGTCCTTAACTACAACTTCAACACAGAACTTAAAAATTACTTGCAGCATTGTCTTGGTTTAACAAAAACTGCTTCATGGTAGCTGGAAAGTCCATGCTTGGAGTCCTGACTGTAGAAATGTGTTTTTTAAAACTGATTGAACTTCTCAGCTTCACTTTTATTTGCAGTCACTTTCTATTGCTCTACCTGGACATACTCAAAGTAACGTAATTAAATTTGCTTTAGAGAGCCTTTTATTATTACAAACACAGGTAGAACAGTAATGAAACTTTTTTCTATGCCACCTGAAATACAGCAGCAAATGAAGTTTATTTTAATAAAGCAAAAAGTAAAGAAAGAAAAAAAAAATAAATAGCAAAAAGTAAAAATATATATATATATGGAAAACAGTAAAATAAAAAAAGTAAATAGAAACAAATAATATCTAGTCTGTACACATTATGCATAACAGTATTATACACTAGACTTTCATAATATCAAAGTAATGAGTTGAACTGAGACACTTGTCTCTCATAGTTTGATTTAAATGGTGAACATGTTTCAAGGATATTCATCCTGAATGTCGTCAATATGTCAACATCTGTATGATTTCAGTCAGCATATTGTTCACAATGAGAACAAAGGTTGATATAAGCAGAGATTATTTAAAAAAATTAAATATTCTATTTTTGTGCTCTATATATACCTTTGATTAATAATGTATCTAAAACATAATAAAAAAGACACAAAAATTAACAAGATTCATGGCCACTTCACTAGAGGTAAAACACTTCCATATAAAATGAAACCAGTCCAGCTGCATGAATGTTTTATAATCAACTACGAATACATATAAATGGGAATTGAAAACATTTTCTGTTCAAGAATGTTATTATTCAATAGGTGAGTTTCTAGATGGTTAAACTTTAATATTTAATTGTATTGTTATGTTATGAGGGTCATTACAATATAAACGGAATTTTATTCATTTGACTCACATAGTGACATAAGCACCACAGTGTGCTGGGTAATCGGTAGCAGAAGATAGCAACGCCCAAGGCCCTCACACTCATGTCTACCATTTCAGTATCGCTATGAGTGAACAGGAAGTAGCATAGTCCAAGCATAGTTCAGTGATGCTACTCTGAATAAAGCCAAGTGTTCATCTGGGCCCAGTAGTTTCTAAATGGTCATGATAAGGTGGAAAAAACAAAGCATAAATGGCGACCAGCAACAATGAAGACAATACTAAGGCTGTGTGTGAGCTTGTTAAAGGTGATCGCCGCATTACTGTTACTGAAACTGCATCAGTGGTGGGTATAGTGTTGGAAGTGTCTATGCCATTGTATTGTACACACTTGAATACAGAAAAATTTCAGCAAGGAAGGTTCCACATCTTCTCGAGGCACAAAAGAATTGCAAAAAGACATGTCAATAAATTCTGAATGCTCTGAAGAAGGGAAGGCATTTTTGGACTGCATCGTGACCTGCGATGAAACATGGATCGATCACTATACTGCAAAGAACAAGAGGACAAGTGTAAAGTGGAGAGGGGACACCAATCAAGGCCAAGATGTGACTGTCAGCCAGGAAAATTTTGAGACTCTAAAGATGTATTGCTCATTGACTACCTACATGATCAAAAGGATGGTGAATGCAGTCTACTACTGCCAGCTGTTGGATAAAGCCAAGACTGTTTATTGCAACAAACAACATTGGCAAACGATTTGCAATGTCCTCCTCCTGCACAACAATGCACAGTGGCATGCAGCAGCTCTAACTACTGATAAGCTCACCAACTTACTCTGGCCACCTCTTGAACATCCACCTTACAGTCCAGACTTGTCCCTATGTAACTACCATATGCTTGGTCCATTGAAGGAGGCATTTGGAGGGGAAAGATTTGAAGATGACGTTGCAGTCAAACAATACCAGTGCAACTAGCTACTGGGGCAGTCCTCTTCTTTTTTCCATGAAGGGATCAGAAAGCTTCTTATATGATGAAGAAAATGTAGTTTAACGTCCTTTAATTGGTTATGTCATATCAGACAATGTGTGGATGAAATGATGTGGATCCCAGGGATCCACACAGTATAAAGTTATGCAACATTGAGGCAGTATTTTTAACACTTAAATGATATCAGCTTAATTAAATAATATAAAATATAATAACAGCCCACCTTAAAGCAATATGTGTATAATATAATATATAAAATGTATGTAACAGTCATTGTATTCTGTTTACATTATTATGTACATGTATAATAATGTTATGTGAATGTATTACATAGTTTTAAAAATGTAGGAGCTGTGAGAAAAGAAGCCGAAAGTTGCTAACAATGAGGTAACCTTGAAACAACAATAAATTAGAAAGTTTAATAATGCTACTAATAATTCTTGGAACAATAATGTAATATTTAAAACAGTTTATAAATAGCCAATCAACAACTAGTAAAGCTTTAAGTTTAATAAAGGTATTCTATTGGAGTAAAATTAGTCAATCAGAGACTTGAAATAGAGTAAAAATACGAATTTAGGCAGTAGATGCTAACAGCAGCGTTCCCAAGCAGTTCGATACGTATTCAGTGTGAGACATGAAAATTTATTACGGCGAGAATAATATAAAGTTTACGTGTTAACAAAAAGTGCAATTAATAAATAATCTCAAGCTCTACAGTAGGATACACCAGTGAAGTGTTATTTAATCATGTGAAGGATTAATAAAAGGAGTGAAGTAAAAATTATAATTTGTGTAAGCCTTCATTCTTTAGTCGTACTACCCCTGCTAAGAGATACGTGTTTCTGCAAACTACTACCGATACAGCCGAGGCATACATATATAATATTCCAATAAACATTAACAAATACAAAGTTGATTTTTTTTAAACGTAGGGGCAAAGGTCACCGGAAACTTTGTATCGTACATGGGGCAAACACTCCAAGAAACGTATCTCCCGCAAAACGTTGTGTAACTGCTACAAGAACATATCTTACATACGTGGGGCAGCAATTACCCTCTCAAGTTTGGCGCCTAAACGTGGGGCTTGAATAGGCAAGAACAAGCAACAATAGGTGAGCAGAAGAAATCAACGATCATAGAACTACCAGAATCGACGAAACTACAAGAACATCGAAGAACTTCAAGAAACATCATCCAAGGACAGCAAAAATTCTTTCAGGAGTACGGGGCATGCAGTCAACAAGAATCTACGAGGAAACACCAGAGTATACAGGTTTACTAACACAGCCAGAGAAAAGGTCAGAAAATTCCAATAATGTATATATTTATATAATTGTCAAGATAGTTATGAATATATTGGTATTAAAATAATTTCATACTGTTAAGCAGTGGAAAAATTAAAATTCAGCAGTTCCAAACCAAATATAACAAAAGAAAATATACAAAATATAATGGAAACAGAAAACAATGAAAATATGGAAGTAGCAGAGGATAGGTCAGCCATTACAGATTACAATGTAAATTTACAATCAGAGCTAGAGGAAACAAATAGGTTAGATGTAGAAGAAAAATCATTGTAAATTCACAGGTAGGCATAGAAAGAGATAGCAGTAGTATGCAAGGTCAATCACCATTACATGTATTAGTGCAGGGAACAACAAATATATAGAGCTATCTAGTATCAAAAATAATCTAGCTAAGCAGATAGAAAATCGTATGAAAGGAAACAAAGCTGAAAGTAGGAGGTTAGAAATCAAAATAGCACCACCTTCTAAAGCACTCTAAATGATATAGATTTAAAAGTAAATAAAAGGTTGCAATCAGCTAGAACAGAAATTGTCAAGTCATATTGATAAAAATCTAACTGAAATAGAACTGAAAGTTACAAATACTAAACAGGGTATTTGCAACAAGTTAGATAAACAGGGTGAAGAATTAAAAAAATGGTGGAAAACACAAATGCATATATTGTGCAAATACAAATAGATTTAACAGGAGAAATAAATAAAATGCATGAAATGGTAAAAACAAATGCAGATGCAATAAAAGAAGCAAAAAACAGGGCAAGGACAAGTAATGTCAATGATAGATGAAATAAATGATAAAGTACAAGAAAGTAGCAAAGAAATAGATAAACTTAGAAATAGTTTTGAAACTTTAAGTACCAGTGTACCAAAAGTAAATGCAAATGTAACTAATTCTGTAAATGCTAATCAAATGCATAACAATAATACAAGTGCTGAAAGAAGTATCACCTTTGTGAACTAATAATGATGCTACTGCTTTCTCCATAGTATCAGCCTCTCAAACACAAAACAATAATGGTGACGCACATGTGCATGTAACAAATCAAATGTCAAACTATCATTCTGTGCTTAATGAATTACCTTTACCTTATTTTAGTGCTTCCTCAAGTACAGTACAATTTATTCATGATCTAGCAGAATATTTTAAATTGAAAAATGATCCTTGTTAGAAAATGCTTGGATAACAAAATCTTAGAATGGTTACATATGTTAGCAGATAATGAAATGAATTTTGAAACATTTAAAGTTTTATTCATGAATAAGTTTTGGTATACTACTGTGCAACATAAGATTAGGGCAAGCCTAAGTTATTCACAATATAGTAGAGATGACAACTTATCAATGACAGATTACCTTATAAAGCAAATATGTCAGATATTTAACTCCAGCCAGCATGAGGAAGATTTTATTAGTTTAATTACCAGACACTACCTCTGCATATACAAAACTACATTCTAATTGCAAGACCTAAGACTATATATGAGATGACAGAGCTAATATCATCATTAGAACAGCAAGAAAATAGTGATGAAATTTGGAGTCCACACGGACGAGACAGACAAATTAGACACGATAGGCGTAATGAAATGCCTTATAATACACGCTATCACCATGAAAATAGGAGAAATAATGAATTTCAGGGCCAAAACCGATTCAATTACACTACACAAAATATCAGAGATTCAAGACAACAAGGGAGACAAGAACACACAAATTATGTAAGAATGGAAAGGATGAATCAGCAGAACTCTACTTCACCTAGGGGTAATAATCGATTTCAGCATAGAAGAAGTATAGAAAACAGGGGAAACAACCACAATTACAATCACATCAACAATACAAATACAGAAATATATACACGTGGAGGACATAGTAATTATAATGGGAGAACAAGAGCTAGGGGACATGGCTCATACACAAATGTTAATGATAATGAAATAACAGTCACCGGTACATAATGGCAATCCTGTAAGTACTGACAATACTCACCAGGCAAACTAAATTATGTATTGACTGACGTAGATTCTGGTAATACAGTACCTTCTGCTCTAAGTGGCAAGAATAAAATATCTACACACTTTGATTGTTAACGTCTAAATACAAACACTAGGAATTGTGAAAACCAATATGAATCTCCATATATACCAACTATTATAGCAGGAAAGGAAGTAAATGTTGCAATAGATTCAGGATTATCAAGCTTTATCTGCTCAAAGAAATTTTATAATCAACTGTTAAATGAAGGCATAAGACTTATGTCAGCGCCAATAAGTAATGTTGTATGTAGGGTAGCCATAGGTACAATGACCCAAACTATCAAATTTCAAGCATTGATACCTATACAAATAGCAGATATTACATTAGAGGTCATGTTTTTAATAGTTCCAAACCTAATATGCGAAGTTATAATTGGATGTGATGTATTAATAAGAGTTCTCTGCAACAGTTGATTTTAAGAAGGATAGACTCATTAAATAAAGAAGAAAAGAATATTTACGTGCCTTTTATAAAAGATAAAGTATGTAGAGTGCAAAGAATGGAACAAGAAAATGCAGCATATGAAGAAGAATGCTTCATACAAATAGTAAATGTCCAAGCAAGCCGGGAAAATAATGAAAGGTTATGACTCTTAACTTCGAAGAACAGAAAACTGACCTTAACAAGGGGAACCCTTATACAGAGAAACCGCTGGTAGAAGAAAACATGTTGGAGCAGATAGAAAATGGCTATGCAACAGAGATAGATGACTAGAAAATACACACAGATACACTAATGACAAATACAATACTGACTGACCGTGAAAAGATAATAATGGAGAAGGTATTACAAGACAATAAGCATATATTCAATGAAATTCCAGGACGGTGTACATCATATATTCACACATTCACAGTAGAAAATGTACCAACATTCAGAAGAAAATATAATAACCTACCACTAAACCTAAGAAACAAAGCTAAAAAATTAATAGCTAATATGCTAGAAAATATCATTGAGCTTACAATTCACAATATATAAATAGTGTTTGTTGGACGGTAAAGAAAGATAATAGTTTAAGAATCACTATAGATGGAAGATATTTAAATAAATTCATGCAACCAGACCACTTTCAAAATGAAAGTATAGAACAAACAATTGCAAAGTTATCACGTAGCAAATATATCTCTTCTATAAATCTTACAGCTTCATTTTGGCAAGTCGAGCTAGATCCCCAAGTACGTGATTACACAGCCTTTCAAGTTTTTGGATTACAGTATAGGTATTGTGTAAACCTGAATGGATTAAAAAATAGTGCTAGTGGATTCCTGAGAGTAATACATAGTATTTTTGGCGACACAGCAGATGATTTCTTAGTCACATACACTGATGATTTATAATAATAAATCAAACCTTTGAGGAACATTTAGAAAATGTAAACTATGTATTAAATAAATTACATAAACATGGTATGATTGTAAATATAAAAAAGTCAAAATTCTGTGTACCTAAAATTAAATTTCTGGGATATGTAATTAATGAAGTAGGCATTCGACCAGATGAAGAAAGAATAGAAGCCATATTAAAAACACCACCACCTAAAAATATTCGACAGCTACGACGCTTATTTGGAATTTGGAATTATGAAAGTAAATTTTTACCAAGATATGCAATAGAAGTAGAACCTTTAAGACAGCTATTAAAGAAAACAAATAGATGTAAGTGGACAGCAGAGCTACAGAAATGTTTTGAAAATGTAAGAGTTGTTTGCAAATACAATACTGCTGGAACGTCCAAGGGATGAATTAGATTGAGTTGTATGTGGATGCATCTTGTCAAGGATATGCAGCAATACTAGGGCAAAGAGAACATGACAACACATTTTATGTAATAAGTACTGCTTCACCTGGCTTAACCAATGTTGAAAAAATGCATCAGTAACAATGTTAGAAATAGGAGCTCATTACTTAAATTTAAGACATTGAGGCAGTATTTTAAACACTTAAATGATTTCAGTCTAATTATATAATATATAAATTCAATAACAGCCCGCCTTAAAGCAATATGTATAAAATAACATATAAAATGCATGTAACAGTCATTGTATTAATGTTTATATTATTGTGTACATGTTTAATAATGTTATGAGAATGCATTGCGTAATTTAATAATGTAGGAGCTATGAGAATATAGGTCAAAAGTTGCTAACAATGAGGTAACAATGAGGTAACCTGGATGCAATAATGAATTGGAAAGTTTAATAATGTTACTAGTAATTCTTGGAAACAATAATGTAATATTAGTAAAACAGTTTATACATAGCCAATCAACAACCAGAAAAAGCTCAAGTTAAATAAAAGTATTCTATTGGAGTAGGATTAGCCAATCAGAAACTGAATTAGAGCAAATTGTACAAATTCAAAAGTCAGTTACTTGTAGACAGCGTTCCTAACTGGACGCAAGATGCGTCCTCGAGAAGTTTAATACGTATTCAGTGCAAGACGAAAATTCATTATAAAGTTTACGTGTTAAAAAAGTGCAAGTAATTAATAAACAATCTCACAGCTCTCTATATCAGTGAAGTGTTATTTAATCGTCTGAAGGATTAATAAATGGAGTGAAGTAAAAATTATAATTTGTGTAAGCCTACATTCTTTAGCTGCACCACTCCCTGTTAAGAAATACATGTTTCTACAAATTAACACTGACGCAGCCGAGGCAAACATAAATGTATATAATATTGTTAGAAACATTAAAATACAAAGTTGATTCCTAAACGTTGGAGCGAAGACCACCGGAAAGTGAACATTGGGGCAAGGCCACCGGAAACTTTGTACCGTACGGGTGGCTACATCTACTTCAAATTGGCCCCCCAACAATACAACGTTTTCAAATTTGACACCCAAAGCATGGTGCAAATAACGTAACAATAAAACTCCTCCTTAAAAAAATAAAATTTCCTTGAACATATCTATTTCAGAAGAAAGTGAAAATATATACAGATTATATTAGCTTGACTTTTATTCAGAAATGTAGGTTATATAGTGGCAAGTTAGTTAGAATGATTCTCGATATAATGGAATTTGATGTAGAAATTATACATATTCCAGGCAAACAAAATACATTCAGTGATTTAATATCAAGAATCAGTCACAACAAACAATTTCATGAAAGCTGTTCTAGACAACAATATGAGATTAAAGTGCTTACGATAGATATTCCAATGAAGAAAGAATTGATGAACCAATTTAAAAATATTAAAGAAGAGCAAGATAAAGACATTAAACTGACAAGTTTGAAAGAAAAAGCTCTGAAGATAGAAGAGGCAAAAAATGGTACAATCGCTGTTAAAAATGGTATCTTATATAAGAAGCATGGAAAGGAGATTAAGAGGTGGAAAACATATTCCAACAAGTATGGAGTTAGAAACAATAGAACAATTTCATTTAGGATTAATACATGCAGGTACAGAGAAGGCAACCCAAACTATTTTGGAGAATTTATATACATCTAAACTAGGACATAAAGTAAGAAAATACATATAGTGTTGCGCAAAACAAATTAATGTGGTTTATGAATATACAACAAACTCAGTGCTTAGAGATAAACCAAGATATTTATTAAGTTTAGATTTGCATGGTTCAATGCCTATAAGTACATTTGGGTACAAATTTTTATTTGTATGCTATGACGTATTTAGTAAATATGTTCGAATATATGCACTCAAGAATGCACCAGCACAACATGTTTAAACAAATTAACAAAATCATATTTCCTAGAGGAAGGAATAGTTCAGGCCATACTTTGTGATAATGTACCAGTTCTAAATTTATGAATGGAATTAAAGATTTGGGAGTTAAACAGTATTTCTCATCAAGATATAGACCTAATGCCAATCCATTAGAGAGAGAGAGAGAGAGAGAGAGAGAGAGAGAGAGAGAGAGAGAGAGATAGAGCGAGAGAGGGAAAGATGAAATTTCAAATTATTTACATGTAGTGTGTCATAACAAGCAGAGCAGTTGGTACTCATACATAAATATTATTCAAAATCAACTTAATCAATCCGTAAATACAGTAACAGGATTTAAACCAATAGAACTTCACCATGGAAAATTATACAATACTTAGAGCCATAATGTACCAAAAGTCATTGAAGACCAATCAGTTAAATTACCAGAAAAAGAGGAAATTTTTAAATTAGCATTTTTAAAAATACAAGCAAAGGTCCTGAAGAGAAAACAAAAACATGAAGAAAGAAGAAGAAGAGTTTGGAAAGTAAAGATAGGAGATCAAGTGCTAGTGAAGAACAAGAGGTTGTCAAATAAAGTTCGTAAGGAATACTGGAGGTTGTTTCTTAGTTATCATGATCCTTATGAAATAATAAATATATTTGGAACAGATACATACGAACTTAGGAACAATAAAACAAATAAGGTAATTGGAAGATTCCATAAACAAATGTTGAAGCCGTACAAATGTAGTCTGTGGCACAAGAAGAAACAGAAAAAGAAAATTAAGTATCTGGAACATAAAAGGGGATAGCAATGTAAATCTAAAATTGTAATAATTATAACCTTACAAAGTATTAAGAAATGAGTATTTAATTATTACAGTATAATATGTACAAAATCACTTAAATAATGCAAAGTACTATTTGTCATAATATCTTTACTAAATGTAACCAACTGTCAATATAACAAAAGGGAGTATAAATAAAAAGATGTAATAGAAGAAAATCCATTGTTAGTGAGAAAAACATAAGAAATCTGAATAGCAACTACATTTGAGGAGCGTCGTTTCAAACCCCATTATGTCCATCCCGGGACAAAATTGAGTTTGACATCATTTCACATTGTTTCTTAAGTGATCTTTCGATCTATAAACCTAAATCAGTCCAAATCTTGTTTTTTCCCTGTGTAAATTAACCTTGAAATGTGGTGGTCATTTCATATCCCATTATGTCCACATTACTGGCCGGTGCAAACCCAGTTTTGTCCTCCTTTTGTCACCATTTGCATGCCCTGGGAATTTAATTGTTTGTGTTGGTTATACTAGTACATAACTATTGCTGGGCTATCAGTGTGGCATATTATCAGTGAATAATAGTATTGTTCTGTTTAAAAATGGATGAACGTGTTTTGGTTGGAAGTAATTCAAAGGGTAGTTGAAGGAGACAGAAGTATTATTATTATTATTATTATTATTATTATTATTATTATTATTATTATTATTATTATTATTATTATTACATATTCCAGTAAATGGTAGAACAGAACCAGTATGTTGTAAGTTCTTTGGAAGACTTTTCAGATGTGGACAGTGCCGATTAAATACAATTGATAAGTCCATTAAATCAGGAGAAGGATGCAAAGAGCGTAGGGGCGGCGACCGCAAAAAGGACCAATATAGAGCCAGAAGAGAGAAGGTCATCAGTTTCATTTTTCCAATCTAAAAGCCAATGAAAGCCATTATAATAGAAGAAAGTGCCAACAGCTTTATCTTTCCTCAGAGCTCAGAATCAATAAGTTGTTTAAATTGTATAATGCAAATGTATCACAAGAACTTCAAGTGAGAAAATGGTTTTTCAAGAAAAGTTTTAGTACAAAATTCAATCTAGATTTCAGTACTCCCGCAACAGATATTTGCTCAGTGTGTTATAAGATGGAACTATCCTATCGTATTGATGACCCTTCCAAACAGTTTTCTCCAATGTTGAAACAAGCCAAGGTGGCACAAACGATTGTAGAACCTACAGCTGTACCTACCACCAGATGCAGGATCACTCAACAAAAGAAAAATGATGTAAAAAACTTACTAATAAAGAGATTGGAAATGACAGAAGAAATGACAAAATTTTGAAGTTCTTTGAAAACATCTTGAATTGTACACCCATCTCTGCATAAGATGTCACTGACCAGAATAGTGGACTGTGTGACTGGTTAGTAGGAGAATGTGGAATGCATAGATTGTAAAAGATGTTCGAATGTATTATGTGAGTTTCTAAAATCGATAGTTGAATAATTGTTCCTTTCAGTTAATTTCAGAATCTCATTCTGTTTTTCTGTGTTTAATTCACACCATATGTAATTTCAAAATTCTCATAATCCTATGAGGTACTTTCTTTGTGTAAATACATACCATATTGTATCAAGATTTTCTCAGTGTATTTATGTTAAGAATATACAAAAATAAATCATTCACTATTCTACAACATTAAATTTTCCATGTGGTTGTTTCAAACCATGTTATGTCCACAACCCCTTCCCCATTTTCATGAAATGCATTTGAAAAGTGATTTCAATTCTTACACCTTATAAATAAAAAGGTTTAGTAATATTTATAGCTTTTTTCAAAATTTCAATAGGACTTATAGTTTAGGAGCATTACGCTTTTTGGATTTCCTGTAAAATTTTGCTTTTTGGACATAATGGGGTTTGAAACGATGCTCCTCATTTATAATGTATAAGATATAAATTGTTAGAAATATATTTAAGAAATAAGTTGTAAAGAAAGGGTAACAAAAATTAATATGCCTAATTAAGTATTAAATGTCTAGCAAATAGGATACTTAATAGTGGCTGTGTTAGTAAATAAACAAACTTTACTCAGGTCATTGAACACCAGATCATTGACCTTAAAAGTGTCAAATATGTGGCAGACCAGAGATAAACTACTCTGCTACACGAGTGTAGTGGAAACCAGTGAGTGTTACATAAATAGTGACAGTGAGAAATAGCAAGTGTTATAAAAAGGTCATGTTTCTTTCTTTCAGGAGACCTTCAGAAAATATTTAAAAATTTAAGAACAAAACAAAAAGAATAATTTTTAAATATTTCTAAAAGGGGGCAATTTGAGGCAGTGTTTTTAACACTTAAATGATATCAGTCTAATTATATAATATAAAATATAATAACAGCCCGCCTTAAAGCAATATGTGTATAATATAATATATAAAATGTATGTAACAGTCATTGTATTATGTTTATATTATTACATACATGTATAATAATGTTATGTAATGTATTATACATAGTTTTAACAATGTAGGAGCTGTGAGAATAGAAGCCGAAAGTTGCTAACCATGAGGTAACCTTGAAACAACAATAAATTAGAAAGTTTAATAATGCTACTAATAATTCTTGGAACAATAATGTAATATTTAAAACAGTTTATAAATAGCCAATCAACAACTAGTAAAGCTTTAAGTTAAATAAAAGTATTCTATTGGAGTAGAATTAGCCAATCAGAGACTTGAAATAGAGTAAAAATACGAATTTAGATGGTAGACGCTAGAAGGCAGCATTCCCGAGCAGTTCGATACGTATTCAGTGCGAGACATGAAAATTCATTACGGCGAGAATAATATAAAGTTTACGTGTTAAAAAAAAGTGCAATTAATAAATAATCTCACAGCTCTACAGTAGGATACATCAGTGAAGTGTTATTTAATCGTGTGAAGGATTAATAAAAGGAGTGAAGTAAAAATTATAATTTGTGTAAGCCTTCATTCTTTAGCCATACTACCCCTGCTAAGAGATACGTGTTTCTGCAAATTACTACTGACGCAGCCGAGACATGCATATATAATATTCAAATAAACATTAATAAATAAAAAGTTGATTTTTTTTTAAACGTGGGAGCGAAGGCCACCGGAAACTTTGTATCGTACATGGGGTGAACACTCCAAGAAGTTCACCAAATGGTGCTAGATGACCGCCGAGTTAAAGTGAGAGAGATAGCAGAGGTCATGTACATGTCAAAAGAACGTGTTTGTCACATATTAAATCTACATTTAGACATGAGAAAACTGTCCGTGCGTTGGGTGCCGCATTTGCTCACGTTTGACCAAAAACGTGTCTGAATGACTGCAGTAGACTGCAAAGGGGGAACCGGCTCCAAAAAAAGCAAAAACTGTTTATTCGGCTGGGAAAGTGATGGCGACTGTTTTTTGGGATAGTCATGGAGTTATTTTAATCGATTATCTTCAAAAAGGAAAAAACCACAACAAGAGCATACTACGCATCATTACTTGACAAGCTGAAGGTAGAACTTGCGGAAAAACGGCCACATTTGCAGAAAAAGAAAATCCTATTTCACCAAGACAACGCACTGTCTCATACCTCAGCGATTCAATGGCGAAAATCCACGAATTACGGTTTGAACTGGTTGACCATCTGCCTTACTCACCATATCTAGCCCCAAGCGACTTCTTTTTGTTCCCTCATCTGAATTGCGCTCGGAGGACAGAGATTTTCGTCAAATGAAGAGGCAATCACCTTCGTGAACAATTATTTTGCAGAGAAAAGCGTCAAGTACTATTTGGACGGGTTACAGAAATGGTAGCATCCCTGGGAGAAGTTTGTAGAGTTACAAGGAGACTATGTTGAAAAATAAAAAAAAATTTCTGAAAAAATGTCTTGTATCTTTATTAGGTCAGAAACTTTTCAGACCACCCCCGTATATTGAGCGTGACAGACCATAATTTTGCTCAGAGGCCCCTTTATCAGGCTTGAGGTTCTTTTATGTGCTGTAAATCTATGACATGGAACCACCATTTTATTTCCCTTCCGAAGGAAGCCATGCTAAGGATTTTTACGCCCGAAAAAGCCCATCGCTCTCCGCCGAGTTTGAACCTGCAACCTCAGGAACTAGAGGCAAGCATGGTAACCACTACACCACCAACAACGACATTTAATGTTGGTGACAATCATATCTCATAGAAAATAAATTTTACAGTAACAATGGAAGACCTTTTATTGGTGCACCTACCATGAAGTGTGTTTTGAATTAATATCTTGCCCATCATGTACTTCAGGCTTATCACCATTACATGTAGAAGATTTAGATGCTCAGCCATTCGGTATGCCAGACTCATATTGCTGAACAATTGAACACTGACATGCACCACTCTGTTGGAAAGTGTATCTGGATCTGTTGAACGTTCTAGCATCATTGATATTCTACTGTAGTGGAGCACAAATGCCTGCGTTAGGGCCTCCTAAAAAAATCATAAAAATAACAGAAAACATCAGTTATTGCTTTTACTTCTGCAGCACACCAGCAACAAGTGAAACAAGTGTAAAATAACCCTCACTGTTTAACATGTGCAATCAGTAGAGGTGGTGAATTTTAGTATTTTGAAATTATTATAAACTCACTTTTGCAGCATTGTGAAGAATTCTTCTGTTTTAATCTAATATTTTTATTTATCTATCATACATATTACAATGATTTAGACCTAGTCAAAATTGTGGTTAAAATTACACAAATGTCAAGTCATTTTATACAATAACTGATCACAAATATCAAACATTATTTTATAAATACTATATAATTATATATTAGTTCTGGCTTATATCTAATCTTGTCTTGTAGCTGCTCTGTTTTGTAGAGATTTCATTACCAGATATTCTTTTATTTTAATTTTAAACAAATTTCCATTGTATTTTTTAATGTCTAAGGAACCTTGTTATACAGTTGGATTCCTATAACATATAGATCCTTATTGAGTTTGTATTTTAACATTAATAGTGTAGTAAGTTTTCTTTGATCACATTGTCAAATTTGTGTGCATCATTGTTGCCTTTTTACGTAGCCAATTTTGATTTATTAAGATACTAGCATGAAAATACGGTAAAATAGTTTTTGTGTTTAAATACATCTCTACAGCTCTCTTCCTTATCTAATTTGTACATTATTCCAAAATATGGTGAAACAGTTTTTGTGTTTACATACATCTCTATAGCTTTCTTTCTTATTTAATTGTACACTATTCTTAAACATTCTCATTTGTAATATTAATAACCTATTCATATGTGCATGTGCATTTGAACTCCATACTTAACCCCATACTTCTATTACATAAAAAAATCTGATGTGTTACACTCACATGACTTTCTCTACTCTTGTACAAACTATTTTTACAAACACTTATTCTCCATATGCTTCATGTTAATCCAGATATCGAGATGTTAATCTTATTGCTAATTTTCTTGTAGATGCAAGGGGAATTGGTAACCTTTTAAGTGATAGTCAAATATTTTAAGAGCTGGTTGCTATGTGGAGTATTCCATTCTCTTTGCATTATTAGGACAAAAACAAAAATGAATAACGAATTCCCATTTGAGAAAAAGTATAAGTATTGGAAAATTTAAGAGAATAACAAGCAATATCTAAAAAATGGTACACTCAACAACAAAAAATGTATATGACATAAATTGTGTATTTTAACACAATCTACATTTACATTTTTAGTATAGTAAAATTTTGTCTCTCTCTCTTATGGTTTACCAGTTATGCAAAAGTCGTTCGCAATGAAGAATACTTTTGGAGACATTCCCAGAAAATTCAAGATATACAATTCATTTGTCATAAAAATGTCTTAAACTTTGGTATTCTATTCAAAATCATTAAGAGCCATTTTTGAGAAAATTAAAATTTTAAAAAAATGTTCCATATAAAGGGTAATCTGGGGTGGGGGGATTTTCTTGAAAACCTTCGTGTCGCATCTCTGGAAGATACTGAACCTAAATACCAAGTTTGGTGTTTATCCAACTGTTTGTTTCTGAGTTATGCTGTTCATAGACAGACACACACACGGACATGTTTCCAAAAATGCTTTATATGCATTCAATGCACCTCAAAACATGTATTTCCTATGAAATCTCGGTATCGAATTTTTGGGTGGAATGCAATACTTCCCCTACTTACTATACATAGTAGAGAAAGTAAAAAGTGCTGAAAGAATACCCCATAGTAAGCAATGCTGAGTACTCTTTCATCCAAATATTTGGTTAAAATGTTAATGAGACAGATTCCCATTGGTACCTTTTTACAAACACTACATATATGTTGTTTCCATGTCAACTACGTGTCTATACACTCTCCCAAAAATACATGAGTATTGATTTATGTTATTTCGCTATCTTCAAGCTCTAATTTTAAGTGTTCTGCATTGATACAATTCTATAACTCAAATTTAAGAATGGCTTGGACTTAAAATATACAAAGAGCCAATTAGTTTTATTTATTGCTGTGTTCTTAAACTGTATATCTGTTTTGTTCCTACATACTGTAGTATTATCATCTGCATAGGTAATTTATTTTACATTTTTCTGGTTTTGAAATATCATTAATGCACACTAGAAACAAAGATAGTCTTAAAACTGATCTTTGTGGTACACCACACTGTACTCTGCCTTTACCAGAAGTAATCCTTTAAATGTTTGTGAAATATTTCTGTATATTGTGTTCTATTAAAGAGGAAAGATATTCCTCTTACTCTATAATGCTCTGTTTTTTCCAGCAATGAATGAGGAAATTGTAGCTTCGTACCACCCCAAAACATCTAATAAGATGCATGGCTATTAATAAATGGTATGAATATTGTGAATATTCTGTTGCAAGAATCCTACAATAAGCAATAAAAGAACTCAGCGGTGTAGCAAACACTACAAATATAATTTGTATTATAACAATGACTAACCAATTCACTTATGCTCTTTAAAATAATTAAAGACTTTTGTAAATCATTCATAAAATATGTCCCTGATTTAGATATTCAGAAAAAGTAAGTACTATGATAAACAATTTCATTATACTCTTGCACACTTCCTGTGAACTACTGCCTTCAATGTATTTCTCCTCTATGATATTACAAACGTATCTTTAAAGTCATAATAATGCTCTAATTTAGTTGCTGTTCTGAAAACGAGTACATTTTAACGCACTTTTCACTTTTGAGAAAAGAAAAGTCACATAGCGAGATATGTAATCATGATAGATGCTCAAGAACTGGAATGTTTATCTGCAAAAAAACCTTAAACGCAATCAGCCATTTAATTTCTGATGCATCTATTTACACAAAATAGCAAAAAATTATCATGTCAAATAATGTAACCAAAACAGCATGGAAAATGGTTAACAAACATGTAAAAGTTGATGATATAAAAAAGGATATTCAACTAAATGACAGGGATAGATGTGTTGTAGATCCAAAAGAAGTCAGCATCTATTAAATAATTACTTTTAAACATCGATATTAATGACAGTGGTGTAGATGCATGTCCAAATGTAAGTGATAAGTATATCTCAAAGCATGTATTTATATGAAACAATTACAGAGGAAACAACTGAATTATTTGCGATTTAAAAAATGGATGGGATGACATAACACAGAAATTTTAAAACTTTGTAAATATTTATTAGTAAATATATTGATACATCTGATTAATCATTCAATGGAAAAAGTACATAAAAAGGGAGATGAAGAAATACCTAGCAACTACAGACCAATAACCTTAACTTCATTATTTGCAAAGTTATATGAAAAAGTAATCAAAAGAAGATTGGTAGGCTTTCTAGAATCTAACAAGGTACTGTTTCAAGTCCCAACATAGATTTCGAAAAGTATTTTCAACTGTTACTGCTGTGTCAGAATTTTGCACAACATTATATTAAATCTAGAAGAAAAGAATAAAACTGTAGGAATATTTTTAGACTTGTCCAAGGCTTTTGACTCAGTGTCTCATGTCCTATTACTATATAAATTTTCTAGAACTACGGAGTAAGAGGCAAAATACATGAGCTTACCTCATCCTACTTGAACCATCGACCACAGTGCACAGAAATATATTTGAAACAAGGAAATTCTATTTGGGCTATTAAATCTAAATGTGGTGTGGTCAAAACAGGTGTTCCTCAAGGTTAGGGTATTAGGTCCCTAATTTTTGCTCTACATAAATAACAAAGTGTACAAATGATTATAGTATAATATCATATGCTGATGACACTACGTTAATTTGTGCAGACAAAACTATTAAACAATTGGAAACTAAGGCCTAAATATCATTAACACACATAACAAATTTTCTTAAAAATTCACTGCAGATGAATGTTGAAAAAACTAAATCTATACTGTATAGAAATGGTTGCAAATATACAATTTCACTAAAATAGGTTCAATACCTCAGAACTAGTTTCGAGAAATCACTTCATCATCAGTTGATTGAAACTGGTTGGCTTTCCTCTGATGGTTATAGATGTCTCGTCCCTCTAGTGGCGGTTCTACAAGTTTAATAATCAAATTTTTGTCCATAGGGATGTTGAAATTCATTAACCTTGGACGAAATTTCCAAAGAAACATTTTCTCCCAAATGTTTAATTCCATAGGTTTTTGTGCCTGCTTGATAAGTGATACTGTGTCCTCAATTTCATGTCCCTGTATAAAATGTGCTGCAACTGCTGATTTTTCTTTTTCCTTGGATTTGATGTTTCGAAAATGTTCCTTAAGCCTCGTTTCTATGTTACGCTTAGTTTGACCAATATAGATTTGTTTACAATCCTTGCAATCTATTCTATAATTCCCGAATTTTTTACGAGCTGGCATTTTTTCTTTTTGGTTTGCATTTATGAGGAATTTTATGCTGAATTTATTTTCGGGGATGAGTGCCACATTGCTATCATTGAAAATTTTCTTGAATTTGTTATGTACCCATGGGTGAAATGTGACAGCTAAAAAAAATGGCTACAAAACAGATATGGTGGATAGGTTAATCAAAAAATTCAAGCAACAAAAAATGATAAAAGAAAATACAACCCTCAAACCACACAAACAAAATTCGACATACAAAAAAGTCACATTTACTCCTCTTCCGAAGGAAGCCATGCTAAGGATTTTTATGTCCGAAAAAATCCATCGCCCTCGCCGAGTTTGAACCCGCGACCTCAGGAACTAGAGACTAGCATGGTAACCACTACACCACAGAGGACGACTTGGAGATGTGTGCCCAAATATGTACTTATAACACAGGTATGTACTAAATGGTTTTTTTATTTATTTTTTTAACCATTATTGTGCTCATTAAAGATTTATTCATGATTTACCCATTGACTTAATGATATTTCCATATAATCTGAGTTATTGGTAATTCGAGGTAGCCTCAGCCCCAATTAGCCCAAATTACCGGGGCTCTACCGTACTTCCAAAAATCCATATAAAATTTTAGAGAACATTTTTCCTCTACCATTGCCCATAGATTCTATTTCGCCATATCTTCCAATTGGCATCTTACTAACTCCCAGAATCCTGTCATCATACCCTTCTTCTTAGCTATGTATCACCCATACCATTTATTGTAAGGTGGTTCCAAGCTTCCATGCACTGATATCTACATTTTCGCTTAAAAGATCAATTTCATCTATTTTTTCTTTCTGTTCTAGTTCAAAATCACTTTGTTGTGCTTTCATCTTGCCTACTTCTGTAGTTAATCCTGTTTTAACTTCCTGAATTTTATTTTCCAAACTAGCTTTGTTTTCTTTCATCTCATTCCTCAAATTTTCACTATTTCTGACAATTTACTTTTTAAGTTAGCTATGCTTTATGACAATTTATTCACTAAGCTAGATCTACGTTAATTTCATTACTCAGACTAATCTCATTTTGTGTTCTGGGCTATTTCTGCTTTCTTTCATTTCACTTCCTACGCTTGCCCTACTTTCTAATACCATCTGTTGCATTTGCCTCAAGCAAATTCCTTATTCATGAGGACAAGATAGACTAACTGGGGCAGATTCATGGGCGGATGAAATGGCATCCATGGTTCGTCACAACCCAGTCACCCCGAAAGGAGGCCAGCAAACCGGGTAATATTCACTGTAATTTACTATTGTAACAACACATATCAGCAACCTAAAGTTAGTAAAAGGTGCCAATATTTAAGATGTTCAATTTATTCATATATATTTTATAAGTTTTATCTTTTCTCCATTTCATTTAAAAGGTATCATATTTTTTAACAGCTTTATGCAAGGTTCTTTATAGTTCTGTGTAAAGTTCATATTTCATGGCAAAAGAGTTAAACGCATAATTAAATTGTGAATTGATTGGAGCCATATTATTAATAAGTAAATGTCAACAAAACCAAAGAACTTAATACAGGAAGCTAGTGATCAAGTGATGCAATTAATTCTAAGAACGAATGATACAGCGCAAACTTTGGTAGTGCAACATGAACTAATTGGAAATATGTCATACTTGAATATGGACAGAATAATGATAAAGAGTGAAGGTCTGTCAAAGCTATTGAATGTATGCAAGCTTAATTAATTCTATTAATAATTACATTTTTGCAATTAATAAATAAGTATAGGACATGTATGTGTATATGTTTAAATGGTGCAACATTCACGATTCCTTATTCCAGACAGTGGATGGGGTTTCAAATAGTAAAATGTCACTGTGAATACATGCTTTAAGTACATAAAGATCCATACACGGCCTCAGTATAGAAATGATGTATAGTTGTGTAACAACTGTTGGTATGCCTCGTTACGCTTTTACCAAACTATTGATTAGTTGTTACACCATCATGGTGCACAGTAATCAGAATCACTTTGTTATATGTAGATTCTCCATGGAGGAGCAGCGACAAAACATGCACGCATACTGTAGCATATCTTTTATATGTTAATGATAACCATGTTAACTTAATCTGGAGGAAAAATGGTCTAGAAAAGTAAGAGAAGTACGGGCCGCTCAGTGAGCAATAAGGCCTGGGAGCCAAGCAATTTGAGTGGCTCAATAAGAAAACAAGCACCAGACAAATTGTACACAAGATGTAGGGGTACAGTGGATATATTAATACACATTGTAAACCAAATTGTACAATCAATTCATTCAACTTAATCTGGAATAAAGCACAACTTAAGTTCAATATAGCTTTCCTAATATGGTGCCAACACAAAAGTCATTCACAATACATACAATTAACAACAACAACAATTACATTAATTAAAAAACGTAAAACAATATGAAAATCCTTTGCATTCAAATCAAATATAACACATTAGTAGCCATTTAAGAACAGTCATTCATGTAATTATTTCAGATTGTGAGAGTGGCATACATGCTGCCTCTGTGTCTTTCCTTCCTTTTTCTCAACACTGCAATGCTCTCTATGATAATTACAGCATACTCCAATATTCCTCATAGCAATCATAATTTTTGCTACTACTTTTACCTGCACATTTTAACAAAAATTCCACATTTCTCCAATGCTAAATTTTCTTCACAGATGCATAATTTAGTCTTAAAGGAATGTTCATTAAGGTATCTAGTTATTTATGGAATTTACAAATTTAAATTTACGCATCACTCAACCTATTTACAATTTAATATTATTCAATTCCAGGATGACAAATGGTTAAAAACATACAGACAAGAAAGGATTAAAATTATTCCTCAGGAATCATTCCTCTGATTATATCATTGCTGTACATACCTTATAATCTGGATCTGGTAACATGTTGAGCAACAAACACACAACTTTTTGAGGAAATTCAAATTTAACTGTCCAGAAGACTAGCTCTTCTAGGAATGTTCGATGCACCAACTGCTCTTGTAAGGATGGACAGTCTGAAAATAGTTTTTATGACAATATCACTAACTTTCCCTCATTATCAGAATACCAATAACAAATCTGTACAAGGGTGAATCGGTAAATAAAAGAACTGGTTTCATTGCACTTATATAAAACCAGGAGTGCAATGACTCCTAACAGTAGAAACGTGAAACCTTTATCTAGCAGTGCCAAGAGAACTAATCGTGCAATCATTTAGAAGCAGACAAATGAGGTCATGTTCACTATACCATGCTATATCTGATGTGGTAATAAGTTTTAAGTTCTGACAAAAATCATATGCAGACCTTGAAAATGCAGCAAGCTTATAGGAACATACATTAAGCAAAACACAATGCATTGTTTAAACGTTTCAATAGGTATTATAAAGTCATAATTCCAAAAACTGCAGTCAGTGTGAACAGAATTGACATGTGCAAGAAGACTATTGTATATCAATTCAGAGCTTGCAACATCATGCATGGGTCTTATGGAACTGCTGAAGATACGGTATACAAAACTCTGAGCTAACAAAGAGTTGCATTGAAATGGATACCATACATGCTGAATAACAAATAGAAGGTTCACTGCATTATGACATGCCAATAATGGCTTCAAAAGTATTGCAGACACCAGAACATTTTGATAGGTCAACATTTGTAACCAGACCTTTTTGCATCACTATGACTCAGAAACTAAGCAAGTAAGGGCACAATGTAAGCAACCATCAAGCCAAGGTGCAAGAAACACAAATTTCATTAACTACTGCAAAAGTCATGCCCCTCACATGTTTGGTAAAGAAGGCATCCTGTATGATCATATAAAACTGTAGATTACTATTGCAAAGTACTGAAAGGGCCACTGAAGAGAAAATATGCTTAGAAGCAACCAAATCTTGCAAATACAGAATGGAAAATCCACTAAACTCACTAAACCTAATCCACAGCTCACTAAACCTGCGGAAGTCATGACCTCATCAAGGAATTAGGTACTGAGATTATGCCTCACCTAGCTTATTTCTTGACTTTGCACCTTGAGATTTTAGTCTCCTCCCAGAGATAGAGAGAGATTCACATTTTCTTAGAACAAGAAACTTACTGTTATCATGGGTACACTTAACAGATTATTAAACTGGTTCAACAAGCATTTTAAACAATGGTTAAATAATTGGAGCAGTTTAATTTCATCAAAGGAGCAATAATTTTAAAGTTTTTAAGTGCATCTGAATGACACTAAGTCATTGTGTATTAGCTAAAACATTCACCCTTGCTAGCGGATTCACCCTTGTACTAGTATACAAATACAAATAATAATAATACACAACTCAAAAATTAAAACATGTGATGGAGCACCTCTATTATATCACTGTTCTTAAACACTTTTCATATTAACAATTTTTCATTATGCAAAGAGTTAACGTTTATTGTATAAAAAAGATGTTATTCATTGCCAATGAAAGGGGAGAAGGCTGTGAGCTCAAATGTTTTAAACTTCAGAAGATATAAAGATGGTCTAATGTGCAAATAATGGGCACAGAAGTGCATCCTGAAACAGTTTCTTTGATTAATGATAACTTTAGAAGGAAAAAAAAAAATCCACATACAAGGAAACTGAAGGTGCAGCTTTATCTGCAGTATCTTAAAAACTATTTGCATAAATTTCAATCAATATACAGAATGTCCCAAAAGTTGCCTGACAGAGCAAAATACATTTGTGATAATACTGTAACTGGTGATTCATACCTGAAAATGTTAAGATGTAGTTTTACCTGAGCTACGAAATCATCCTTTATTTAAGAAAGTACAAACTTAATTTGGCAACAAGATGGTGAGTCTAGTGGAACCAAGTAACTGAGTTTATGTGACACTCCGTGAGTAGAAGACTGCAAAAATGGGAATAGATTTAGAAGTGTATCAGGCTAGAATTGGGTGCTATACAAGTGGGAAATTGAAAAAGATAAGGGAAAACATATGACGGAATACTTGTGGTTGCTGGCAATATTGGCTATAATATTGGTTATCAGACTATAACTAAACCTACGACCTGAAGATATGAAACAGATGACAATGCTAAAAATAATTTCAGAGGACATAATGGATTTGGAAAAAATATAAGAGAGAATAGAATTAAGCAGCGACTACAAGAATAAATGAAAGCAGTATACTACAATAAAGGAAGTGGATGAGCTACGCACCTGCAGAAGAAAGATTGCATAAATTAGGGAAAGAAATGGAAATAACAAGACACAACATGTGATATTTGAGATGGAGGAAGGTAGACACAATTAAATAAAATAGTGGAGGAATTAATAGAAAAGTGCACAGACAAAAAATTGGCAGGTTGGAAAATTATAACGTGTATTAGAATTGGAAGAAGGGGAACAAAGACAGAGCATTTAGTAAAATTTGGAAACCAAAAAAAAATCAAATGGGCAATTTTGAATAATGGAAGGAACAAGAATTTTCACAGAACAGCACTATGGAAAAGAGAGATATATCAGAAGATTATTATTAGCAAAACTGAACCAAACCAGACAAGAAGGGAAAGAAGCTTTTGTAAGGTGCCTTGAATTATGGATTGATGGAATGAAACAGGATATGAGTCAGCAACAAAATTCAAAAGAAAAAACTAAAAGGAATGTAGATTCAGCAGAGAAAACCAATACAGCAATGAAGACAAATGTGACACTGGAAAAACAAGATGGACATGTGTGCAGAGAGGAGAGTGGAGGGAAAGCAGCAACTGGCCTGACTTCACCAAGGAGATACGTCACACCAAACGAACATGAAAAGCATGATGCAATGACCCTGGCATCAATGCCGGGAATCCTTAATGGCACTGGCTGAACACAATAAGGTTCAACTTATGTGGGTGCCAGGACATATAGGTATACCAGGCAATGAGAAAGCAGATGAAGCAGCCAAGATTGGCAGTGAAATCCCATTTTTTGGTCCGGAGTCTGTACTGGGAGTGTCCTACAGACCAGTGAAACAGGCTATTAAGTGCTGGGTTCAAGCAGAACACAAGAACTACTGGAACTCCATTGAGGGTTGCAGACATTCCAAGTTGTTCATTACAGACCTGGATAACAGCCGGGCAAAATACTTGCGCGGTCTTAGTAGAAGACGACTTGCATGGGCAACAGGATTCATTACAGGACACTGTGCCCTAAAGTTTAATCTATACAGAATGGGATTGTTTAACAACCCTATCTGTAGTAGATGTCTAGAAGGAGGTGAGACTGTTTCTCATCTACTATGTGATTGCCCTGCTCTTGCGAGTCAAAGAGCAAGTACTTTTGGCAGTCACTTTCCAAAGATAGATGAACTATCGAAAGCCTCAGTTAGCAGTCTGGTTAAGTTCATATCGAGCAACAGACTACTTAACTGATGAAAGGGGGGATGCGCAATAGATCTTAAGGTCGCAGTGCTTGGGCATAAAACCCACCCCTTCTCAAACTAGAACTAGAACTAGAACTAGACCCTGGCATCAGCTGAGTGGGAGAAATAATATGCTGGCGAGAGCAGACTCTAGGTGTTGTTGACCCTAAAAGGAAGCATATTGGAATTGGAGGAGAAAGAGGATGCTGCAACGTATGACAGGAGAACCAGACGGAGCAAAACTAGAGAAATTCAGAGGGAAAGAGTAATTCAAAATAGGGATTACAATCTGAAGGTGGTGTTAGTTAATGTCGAAGGGCTAAGGCTGAAAGTGCTAAATGTGAAATATTTGAAGTGCTACAGTTACGGGGCATATAGTAATGGTGGAGACATGGTTGAATGAAAGTGAGACCATAAATGTGGAAGGATATGATTGTATGGTGATCATGGTAAAAGGAAGAGTTACAGGAATGTCTCCGGTGATACTGGAAATAAGCTAAAATGCTTTATTGTCACAAAATGCTTACATTTAAGTTTGAGCAAAAGCTCCATAAACAGATGACTCACCAGGTTGTGAATAAACAGAAAAATACATTTGAATGGAAAGTTATGCTAAGGTTATAAGATAAATTTACAATAAAATATTTACAAACATTCACTGTAAGCGAGAATACAATACATTGGTAACCCGTGGTACTTATGTCTAGATACATATTACTATTTACATAATGAATATAAAGTTATATATTATTATTAAACATGTATTCGGCTACTGAGTAGTAGGCCTTGTCTAGCAGTAGGTTGTTCAGTTGCTTATTAAATAGTCTTTGATCCTTTATAGTCTTGTTTCGGGTTGGCAGTTTGTTATAAGCTTTTATTCACATATAAAGTGGACTTTTTTCGTATAGTGTTAACCTATGCATGGGTGGTTTTAAATTACTTTTTGTTCTGTTCTGTGACAATGTTGAGGTTGTGAATTGTAAAATTTGCATGTATGCATTTAATTTATATAAGTATGGTGCTGTTAATGTTAGTATTTTATGATGTTTTAATAGATTCCTGTACGATTCTTTTGGTTCAACCTGTGACAATATGTATGTAGCTTTTTTTTTCTGGCATTTGAAGATAGTATCCCACCCCGCTGAGTTGCACCATAGTATGATCCCGTATGTCATTATAGAACGAAAGTAATTGATATGGACTATTTTTCTAATTTTCAGGTTGGTAATTTGAGCTATGCAGCACATATTAAAGTATTGTATAATTTTTTGTTTATGCAACAAATGTTCCATTTTAGTTGCTTATTTACATGCACTCCTAATATTTTTGCTGTATCCATCTGATTTATTGGTATATTACCTACATGCCATTTGTCTTGGGTACAGATACACAATACACATTTTTGAGGTGTTTAGTTTTAATCCATTGCTGCTAAATCATTTCTTTAAATGGGTCACGGTTCTGTTGCATTATATAACAACTCTTCATTGTTTATGCCTTTCAGTAAAATAGATGTATCATCTGCACACATTACTGTTTTACAATTTACACAGTTCAGGAGATCGTTTGTATACAATACATAGAGCAGAGGACCTAACACACTCCCTTAGGGACACCTGTTTTTATTCTTTTCCAATTTGACTGGACCGCTCCTAAAGAATTGTTTGGAATTACTTTCTGTTTATAGTCTTTGAGATAGTTTTCAAACCAGGCTAATTCTGTGTGCCTGATAGCGTAAAATTATAGTATATTATAACAAGAGCAGTAGAATGGATGGGTGAAGTGTTAAACATAGAAGGCCAAGTAATGTGGTTAAAGATAAAAAGGGGTAAAAATGTGCATAGGGTTAATATAACCCACTACAATCACCAGAGTTCTAAAATGACAATCTATGAGTACAAAACTGAATGATAGTTGGAAGAATTAAGAAGGGAAAATTCTAATATGAGGTTTATAGTAGCAGGTGATTATAACACCAGAATAGGGGAATATCATGTATGAGGTATGAATATAGAAAATGGATGTACTTGGGGGAAAAAAATTATGAAAATTAAGGAAAAGTAGTTTGAGCTTTTTTTAAATTTTTATTTATGGACACTCTTTAAATGCTGTGGTCCTTAGCGTACCATTCTATATTGGGCGTGAAAGATGGTAATTTTGCTCAGAGGTCTCTTTATCAGGCTTGAGGTTCTTTTACACTGTAAATCTACGACACAGGACCACCGGCTTTACTTCCCTTCCAAAGAAGCCATGCTAAGGATTTTTACGTCTGAAAAAGCATTGCTCTCCACCAGGTTTGAACCTGCGACCTTGGGAACTAGAGGCTAGCATGGTAACCACTAGACCATGGAGGACAACAAAGGAAAAGTAGTGATATAATAATAAATATAGAAGGTGAAAAACTGATCAAATTTTGCAAGCAGAATAATTTGATTACGAGTTTGAGAGTATCAGTGGGGAGAGTTCACATTTGTAAATGTAACTGGGCAGAGTGAACTGATTGTATTATATGCAGCAGAGGGATTGATGAGGTGATTGAAGATTTTAAAATTATGAACATAATAACAAATAGTGGTCTTTTCCACTAAAAATGAAAACAAGATTAGGATTAAGTTACAAGGAAGATGAAATAATAGGTAAAACAAATTAGAAGTTATAAATGTAAAGAGGAGTATGCAGAACAATAAAGGAGAATTTGATCTCAAAAAGTGAATTACGAAAATTCAATATTATAAAAGTATTACAGTCAGGTAGAATAGAGGGAGCACTGGAAAGGTTAGAATCAATGGTTAAGTGGGCAGGAGATAGGAGGAAGTGAATCTTAAAGTAAATGAAAAAGACTGATTGGTATGATATGTAAAGGCAAAGAAAGTAGTATTTCTTTACATGAAATAGATACATTCTGAGCAGAACGGGGATTAATCAATAGGAAATCAGTAAACATGAGAAATGGAAAAAAGGAAGAAATGAATGTAAAGTGGTGCGAGATTAAACTTACTTACGAATTCAACTAGGTGCAGGATGTAAAATGGAAGAAATAAGTGAACTCTAATAAAAGGGAAAACAGCAATGATGGCTGTTGGAGGAAGTTTATTTAAAATGACAGAGTTGGAGGTGAAAAGGTTGGAAAGAGTAAACAACTCAGTGGTTGAGGCTTGAATGTTATACGTATTGAAATATGGAGACTTGAAAATGGATGGGAAGTTGTGGACCTAGTACATAGGATGTACTATAAGGAAGTTCTCGGGTTACCAATAGTAACGGCTAATGAAGTGGCTCAAATTGAAATGGGACAAGTAACAAGAAAAGGATTGGTTATGGAGAGAGCCTTAAGGGATGTGGCGACCCCATTGCCCAGGGTTACCAATAATGCTGCATTGGCCTGCCGAATTAATCAAAGATTAAGCAGTCCCACCCATCTGCCAACAGCTTCATTAAACATGGAGAAGTGGATGGGAAGGTTTCATATCACCCAGAGGAACTAAAACGCCTCTAAAGATATGAATCACCCTTTCCAGGGTTACGGCAAAAACCTCAATGATAACTTATGCAGAGGAGGAGTCCTTCGGAATGGCTCAGTTAGCAGAAGAGGCACCCCTCCCGCTGGGTTGATAAACAAGGATGCAGGTCCGGAGGCATTGAGGTGGCAACTCCATCACTGGACTAACCCATCAACATGCTCATAATCTTTTATGGGGACATCTTTAATACTAACAATTCTCAGCACAATGGCTGCATCAATTTTACTAAATGGATGCAAAACATGGACCCTAAAGAAAAACAATGTTAGGAGAATACAGTCAGCTGAAGAGAAGACACACAACACATTATTTTTGAATGCAGGGAAACAGATTTGGAGAAAAGAAAGTGTCTGGTATAGAATGAATAGGAATGCTGATATAAAAAAATTTTAGACAAAAACTGTAAGAAAACGGTGCTATAAATGCTTACTACATGAGAAAAAGAAGGAATGGCAGCATGCATTGGAGAAAATATTAAGGAGGCTGCCAAAAATAAAGATAATGAATGTACAAGATCAATTGTTAAAGATATTTCCAGAAAGAAGCAGATAGATAAGATAGTACAAGGGAATGAAGTTTTATTTTAAAGATTAATTGCATATTTGGGAAATTATGTGAATAGAGTTGATTACTTAGGCAAAGAGATTACAGTAGGACAGGTAGAACATGAAGAAAAAAAAAAACTTAAAACAGAAGAATACCACAAGTGTAGAAGGAATTGCAGGAGAATTTTGAAAAAAGTTTGAGGAAATAGGAGGAGTCATGAAGTTGACTGAATTATCAAATGGATTTAAAGGAAAGAAAGTAATACCTGAGAGTTGGAATGAGAGCATTATTGTACCATTATATAAAGGAAAAGGAGATACAAATAACCAAAGTAATTATAGAGGATTTAGTTTATTATCCATATTAGGTATGCTACACATGGTGTATTAGCTCGAGAATCATACGAGTGGGGAAAAAATGGAAGGTAAGCTGACAGAATATCAAGTGGGTTTTAGCAGAGGAAGAAGAACAATAGATAATATACCAACTTGCACTATACTAAATAGGAGAGTTCTTTACCGGCTGCCGAGAGAGAAGGTTGTGCTGCCGAGCGACAGATCACGTGGTACAAGGAAGTATATGGACAGTTTAAATATGGCTGCGAAGTGAGAAGATATGTGTGGAAAGGTGTACGAAAAAACATTTTCTCGGCAACTTTAACTGGTCGGTGGTGGATTTAGTTCCTCAAATACGATATCTTCGATTGTTTCATGTGCAGTAATTATAAATTATATACAATGTGGAGTGCATTATAACTGTGAAGTGGAGGACTGTTGAATTGTATTTGATGGAAAACGTGATTCTTGATGTACTTTATAAAGACGTTTTTTCAAGTTGCGCCAATATTGAAGTGGTTTGAATGTGTTCACTTATTTTGCAATTCTAGATTACACTAATTGGTTGTATGGTACAGGAGAACTGAGCTATAGGATCATATATAACAAATATAACAAAGGGAAATAGTATTGGTTATGCTGTTCCGAGGCGTAATGGAGTATTAATTTTCATTACAAGGTAAGGAACCCTTTATCATTAACAAAATATGAAAGATATCATATAAACTCTGGAGTCGCAAGCCAGCAGCGAGAGGGGAAGGACGTGTAACGGAGCAGGAGGAGTAGAGCAAAACCCGGGACCAACAGAGATGAACGAAATAATGGAGGAAATAAGAGAGATGGGAATGCAAATAGGAAAAAGGATGGATAATAATACAAGAGAGCTGAAAGAAGCAATGAAAATACAAAGAGAGGAAATGGAGAAACAAATATCAGAATGTAAAGAAAGAATAGTTGGGATGGAAAAAAGACTCGAAATGGATAAGAGAAGAAAAAACTGCGTAATATTTGGGGTGGCAGAGGATAGAAGAAATCTGGAAGACATGGTGTATGAAATTATAGAAGATGTGATGGGAATACAGATGTTCGGCTGGGAAATTGAAGTAACGTTTAGGATAGGAAAGAAAGGAAGTCGAGACCTATTATTGTGAAACTGACAACAATGAGAAAAAAGTGGGAGATTTTAAGACAAACAACAAGACTAAGGGGGACAAAAATATTCATAGAACAGGATTATACAAAAGAAGAACAAGATCAACGGAAGGAATTAATTAAAAGAATGAATGAAGCAAGAGCAGTAGGGAAAAAAGCATATCTAAGAGGGCTACAATTAATAGTGGAAGGTGAAAATTGGAACATGAGCATCAAGAGAAACGAAGCTATAGGAACATATGCACTGCAGCAAATTATAGACCGACCGGAAAACACAGGACAAAGACCTGAACAGAGAATGAAACCATCAGTAGAATTTCAGCAAAGTCAAACGTGGGTGAGAAGAGGTCAACAAAATGAAAGTGCAACAGCTGAGCAAGAGGACAAAAGAAGCAACTTTGAAGAGAGAAGAGAGGTGACAAGGGAGATACATCAACAAGAGACAAGGGGAAGGCAGGAAGAAGAGCGGGCAGTGGTGGGAGAAAGCGAAGAGGCAACATTGGTGAACGAAATAATCGAGAGGGAGGAGCCAGAAGAAGGAGGGGCGGCAGCAGAATTGTGCTGAGTGAGGGTAGGGAGGCAGGGAAAAGTGAGAGTGCAAGGAGGGGAAAATCAAAAAGTGGAGAAGTGTTACCGGTAGGATCCATAATGAAGCAGATGAAACAAAAAAAAAAAGAAAGGTTCAAAATTTTTAGCCAAGGATTATAATCAGCTTAAGGATGTAAGAGAAGAAAAGGAAATGGAACCGCGAACTACAAGATACGGGAAAATGTTGGAGAGTTTCAAATTCCAAGAACAGTCAAAGAATAAATAGGGAAAGGGGTTAAAATTAATGTTTTGGAATGCGAAAGGGCTAAGAAATAAGATAGGTAGTGGGGAAATGAAAAATGTTATGTGTTCTATGGATTTTGTAGGAGTAGCAGAGACATGGTTAGCAAAGGATGAGGTAGTAGAAATTGCAGGTTTCAAGTTTCTAGAGAAAAAGGCAAGGAAAAGATGCGGTAGGGGAAGAGCATCAGGAGGAGTAGGTCTGTTTGTAAAGAATGATTCGGAAAAAATTATTGATATAGAAAAAATGGAGAATAGAGGCACAAATGTGCTATGGTCAATAATTAAGCAAAATAATGGGGTAAGATTAGGAATAGGGGTGGCATATAACCCACCAGAAATATCATTTTTTTACGATAGTAACTTTTATAGTAAATTAGAAGAAGAGATGGAAGAAATACAAGAAAAGATGCCAGAGATAGAATTTATTGTAATGGGAGATTTGAATGCGAGAATAGGAGAAGAGAATGGAAGGTTATTAAGTAAAGAGCAGATACAAGAAGATAGGGATGTGATAAGGCCAAGGAAAAGCAGGGATGTAGCTATAAATAAGGAGGGAAAAAAATTACTAGAATTTTGCGAGACAAATAACATGCTAATATGTAATGGATTAATGAAAGGAGACGAGGAGGGGGAGTTTACATTCGTAAATGCAAACGGTCAAAGTGTAGTAGATTACATGATATGCAGTGAGGAACTGGAGGATAGAATCACCACATTTAAAATAATAAACGAAGTAGTAGGTAGTAGTCATTTCCCACTAATGATGGAAATAAATGTTCTGGAACAGAGGGTAAAGAATAAAGAAACAGTTAAAATAAAAACAATAAAGGTGTATAAATGGAGAGAAGTATTAAAAGAGAAATTTGTGAAAGAATTAAAGTCAAAGGCAAGCCAGATTGTGGAGTGTGGTATAAAAATGGCTATGGATGAGGGAAATTCAGAAAAAGGGTTACAGTTACTAAAATTATTACTAATAAGAGCAGGAGTAGGGCTGGAAAGAAGGCATAGAAAAAACCAAGAAATTAAGGGGTGGTTTGATGAAGAATGTAGAAAAAAAAAAAGGAGGTATTTAATGAGCTTATTAGTTGGAGGAGGTCAGAGAAAGAAAGGGATAGACAAAATCTGGTGAAACTTAAGGGGGAATATAAAGGTTTGCTTGAGGCCAAGAGGAAAGAATGGCAGAGAAGTATAGAAAAGAATCTAAAGGCAGCAATAGAGAGTAAGGATAATAAAAAAATATGGGAAATGGTGAGGATGATGAATAAGAAGAGAGAGGACAAAAATGAAATTACACTGAATGAATGGATAGGGTACTTTAGAAGGCTAATTGGACATGGGAAGGAAATAAAGTTAGACATGAAAGAGGTAGGACAAGGAGGAATATTTAATGAGAAATTAGACAGTAAAATCACAGAGCTGGAAGTTAGCCAGCAAATAAGGAATATAAAAAAAGGTAAGGCAGTAGGAATACATGGAATACCAGGAGAATTCTGGAAAATATATGGGGAAATGCAAAGTGGGCTAACAATGATGACAAAATTATTAAATAAAATTAAAGAAAAGAATGATGTACCAGAATGTTGGAAAATAAGTATGGTGGTACCAATTTACAAAGGAAAGGGAGGAGCAAATAGACCAGAGAATTACAGGGGAATAAGTTTATTATCAATATTAGGAAAAATATACACAGCTATACTGGCCGATAGATTAAGAAGCTGGGTTGATGAGGAAGGAATACTGTCAGAATATCAAGCTGGGTTTAGGAAAGGTAAACAAATAATAGACAATATATTTATAATAAAGACTATAATAGATAAATACTTGAGCAGGAAAAGAGGAAGGATATATATGTTTTTTGCAGATTTTGAAAAAGCATTTGATACAAAAAATAGGGAAGCATTAGCATATAAATTAAGCAAGAAAGGGGTAAGCAAAAACTTTATAAAAGAAATCAGAAAGATTTATAAAGATGTAAGATTCTGTATAAGATGTAAAAATAATGGAGTTACAGAAATGACGGAGCAAAGAATAGGATTAAGACAAGGGTGCAAATTGAGTCCTATACTATTCAATATATATTCATTCATACTAAATAAGTACCAAAGAAATAAAAGGGTTAGGGAATATATATACATATATTCTTTTTTTTTCCCTCCCAGACTTTGAGAAAGCTTTTAACACTATAAACAGGGACACCTGGGCACACAAATTGAGAAATAAAGCACTAAGTAATTAATTTATTGAAGGTATACAAAAACTGTAAGGAGCAAATAAATTTTGTGTTAGATGCAGAAGAAGTAAAATTACTGTTATATGCAAATATTTACACCTGAGGCAAGGATGTTAACTGAGTGCAATATTATTCTATGTATAAATATTAAAAACAGAAGCACTATTAGCTGTGAAGTTATTTTCATATTTATGTAATATGAATGAGTTGATCTTCACGCCTAAACTTCACTTTCGTCAAGGTAAACTCATGGAACGTTTTCAGAGATGTTCATCTCCATCCTTAGCATTGTGGCGACAGATGATTGTTCTCTCATGTGGCGAAACATCTTCAGTTTTAAAAATTCCAATGGCTTTAAATTTGAGAGCCTGCCAGTAAGCAATGTCACTGAGTTTACCTCCAGATGGCAGCAGTTGAGTTGCTCAGCACGAGGAAAGGAGAGAGAACAACCATCAATTGCCACAATGCTGAGGATGGAGACGAATGGCCTCCAAAAACGTTGCATGATTTTACAACTTGACGTAAGTGAAGTTTAAGTGTGAACATCGACCCATTCATATTATATAAATTAACCATTATCCAAAATATTTATAGATGACTAGTGGCTAATCGCAGCTGTAGCTGTGAATTAAAGACTGTAATTATGGAAAGCAGAAATATTTATCAAGAATTTTCATATTCTTAATTGTACAGGACTTAAAACACAATACTGCAAGTAAATTTCTACTGTGCATTAGTGTTATTTTGAATAGTGTTGCTGCCTAAGGGATTTGCATTTCTTTAACAAATATTTTGTACCATCATTCGTTTTCTGGATCTTGCTGTTCAAGAATCTCTTAGCACTGCTGCCGTGGGAGTCCTCTTAAACAATGACTCATTATTAAACACAGAACATATACACAAAATAAAGCACATAATCCAATATAACATAACAAACAGAACAAAATAATACTGTATATATGCGAATCTAGTGCATCACTGAATCTAATGTGCATTAATGATAGGATAAATTTATTTTGTGCAATAGCGAATTTGTGCATAACATTTCAGAAATACTTAGTATTTAAAAGTAACCAATTGTTACGTGGCACAGTCAATGCTGAAGAAATTACCACTATCAGTAGCATAGCCCGAAAAATATTAAGGGGGCGTTTATGTATAGGGATACATTTTTTAAACAATTTATATAAATTAAAGTTATAAACATGAATTAATCCTGAGTTGAAATATTTAAATAAATTGATTTTATATACACAGATTAAGTTGCAGCAATTGGAATTAAAATTAGGATTGGATGTTTTGCATATTCTAAGAGTATGTGTTATGACATGAGAATGAATGACCACTGTTAACTATTTTATATTACCACTATAGGCCATTTTATTTCAAAAACAGGGTTTTTCTAATTATGTTCTAAACTGGGAGATATTACCTCGTTTGGAAATCACTCAAATTTAGCACTGGAATAAAAATGCCCTCATCTTAACATGGTTGTACCCATGCCATCTAAAGTAAACAGTTCTTGCTGTCACCTTTAGCAGTATTATCTAAGACATACAGTGTAAATATAGCGCTACCAGTGATATGATTTGGAACTATTTAGTTTCCACCAAACTAGAAAGGTGCTATTACTTTAACAAAGCTATTTTTGCTATTAATTTTTACATTTTATTTTTAGTAAGGGGGGAGGGTTCCAACCCACAAAGCCTTTCTCTAGCTACACCTCTGCTATCTATTAAAGTGAACATGAAATACTTATGCTACATATGAAGGGTTGCTACTACGAGTTTTACAAATACCTTTCTGCTAGCTTTAGTTGCAAATAACGCCAATTTCTGTTGTTGTCATAAGAGAACATTGCTCTCTGCTACATTGAACTCTCATCCTGCCTTTTGTTACCATCTTTTTCACTAGAAAGAATCACTTTATGCTTCAAAGTAGCATCATAAGATGTTATGTTTGCTTCCATTTCCTTACTACCTACCAATTCCAATGCCACTTGCAATAATAAGTCAATGATGAATGTAACAAAGTGAGGACAATGATGTATTGTGACGTAAGATACGTATGATAAATTTTAATGCATTTACCGGCAAACCACAAACGATTTTGCACTCGAATCTAATGCACACCACAATTTTGAATACTGTATTTGGACAAAAAGCAGTGTGCATTAGATTCGTGAAAATCGTCTATAACATAATACGGTATAATCACTTTAAGTTTGTGGTACTGTCTTCTTCTTCTTTCTTTCTTTTTTTTTTCTCTCTTTTTTTTTTTTTTTAAGCAGATAAGCATTTGGTGACATGGTTACCAACACTGTGATCAATGTACAAATGGTAAATAAACACTTTCTTCTGTTTGACTGCAACAAATATAGGTAGCTATGAACTTAAAACAACCAGTTACTGTGAAATCAACGCATATTTTGCAAATATTTGAGAAATTAACGCAGTAATTTTAGAATTCAATATTTTTCAACATTGTAGAGATTGAACAGTTTCGATTGGTATGCTACTCTTAGGCGGGACTTTCAAGATTGTGTAATTTCAGGTACAGCTTCAAATTGTATATATTTTAGATAAAATAATAAGTAATTAGCACTGTGTAGTTATAGGGAAGAAAGAGATACCAGGACTCAATTTGTGGATGATCTTATAGCAGGGGCAGTAACAGTGATACGGTTACAGCATGCTATTAATGAAATTGTTACATTTTGTAGAGTGGAATTTAAAGGCGAACACTAATAAGTCAAAGATAATGGTATTCACAAAAGACTCAAATTTAAAGAGAGATAAAAGATGGTTTATAAATACAGAGCCAATAGAGGTGGTGAAAGAATTTGATTATCTGGGAATCAAATTTTGAAGCAACAGGAAATGGAAAGCAGTCTAAATATGCACAATTGAAAGCTATTAAACAGTCTGCTTATACAAAACACCCACACTGACAATCAGTTGGCTAGAAAGGCTTTATGAAGCAGTAGTCGAGCCAAAGATATGTTATATGGAGTGACAAAGGGATAGCTAAAGCTTGATGTAGTTCACAGAAGGTTTCATAGGGAAGCTCTGGATTTACTTAAGAGTTAGGAAGGGTAGGGAGAAAAGATGTAATAGTAGAATATTGGTACAAATGTATAAATTTAGATGACAGAAATATAATAAATAGAATGCATAAAGTTCCAAAAATATGTAATAGGAAGAGAGTTGGTTTGGGGTGATGGGAAATGTGTGAAGATATTGGTATGAATATCTGACTATTAGATAAGAACAATAACGGTGGATTTTGGCAAAAAGTGAGACTAAGGGTGGAAGATGCAGAGAAACAAGAGTTATGGGCTAATTTTGGGGATAAAAGTTCTTTGACTTTGTACACAACAGTTATAGAAATTGGGAGGAGAGTATGCAGACATATGCGATCAATTGGAAAGAATAGGAGTAGCACAAAGTATTACTAAAAACAATCTGATGTGTTACACTCACATGACTTTCTCCACTCTTGTAAAAACTATTTTTACAAATGCTTATTCTCCATCTACTTCATGTTAATCGAGATAAACATTTGCACTCTCTATCTTATTGCTAATTTTCTTGTAGAGTAAGGGAATATATATTTACAAGGGCAATTTGGAAATACAGTAGCCTTTAAGCACATACATACCTCTTAATAGCTGGTTGCTAGGTGCAGCACCATTCCCTTTCCCACAGATTAATACTCTTTGCATATCCAAGACAAAAAAATGAATAACGAATTCCCATTTGAGAAAATAAGTATTGAAAAATTTAAGCGAATAACACGCAATATCTCGAAATGGTTCACTCAACAAAAAAAATGTATATGACATAAATTGTGTATTTTATAGCGATCTACATTTTTTGTAAAGTAAAATTTTGTCTATCTCTTATGGTTTACCAGTTATGCAAAAGTCGTTCACAATGAAGAATACTTTTGGAGACATCCAGAAAATTCAAGATATACATTTTATTTGTCATGAAAATATCTTAAACATATGATATTTTAATCAAAATCGTTATAGCCATTTTTGAGAAAATTAAAATTTTCGAAAATTGTTCCATGTAAAGGGTAATCTGGGGTGGGGGGATTTTCTTGAAAACCTTCATGTCATATCTCTGTAAGATACTGAACCTAAATACCAAGTTTGGTGTTTATCCGACTATTCGTAAGTTATGCTGTTCACAGACATACTCACACACGGACATTTTTCCAAAAATGCTTTTTTTGGATTCAGGGGGTCCCCTACTTACTATACGTAGTAGAGAAAGTAAAAAAATAGGAACTAATTGCTTGGGGAGATGTATTATGCGTGAAAAATTGAGTAGTATTTTCCATTGTCCAACACAATTTAAAAAAGCTTATAAGATGCAGAGATGATATACGGAACAAAAAAATGGATAATTTAAACAAGGAAATAGAAGTTTAAATGCTGGCAAGCTCAAAGGCAGAAACAATTAAAATGGGAAATTTTTAGAAAATGTAAGCAGTAAGTATACAAGAAGCCTAAGAAAGTGTGCAACAGAATGGTTACAGTCTGAAAAGTGAAGAAATGATAAACATTTTTAAATGTATGTTATATTTGTAATATTTTATCAATAAAAGACAGAAATAAATCTAAAACAAAGTGGCACTCCATCCCATTGCAGTTTATGGTAAGGGAATGTCTCGTCACGAATTTTGACAAATTGATCAGAAAGATTGGTACCACTGATTGGCCCCAACATTTTGTGATCTAACAATAGTTTTCAGCATGGAGAATTCGGAAAATATTGTTTTCTCTCAAAGGCCTATAAATTTGGAGCATCTGAGTGCAATTATCAAAAAGAATGTGAAGCACTAAACAATAAAAATTTGTGTTTTAACATATGTTTACTCATGTAAAACAATGTTGTGAGAAATGTATTGAAGTAAATCCGCATTTTGAACAATTCTTTTAGTTGAGGAAAGTTTTCAGCAATTTAAATAATAGAAAAATCAATTCCATATGAGTAATTTCCTTGACTAAGTAGCTTGTAATGTTTCAATTTATTGGTCAAATAACTTTTGGGACACCCATATAACCTGGATACTGTGTACGGGTACTGAGAGTACCTTAATTACCAATTACACATTTGTGGTTGGATCTATCTAAGGTTTGCACAATTATCAGATGTCAGTAATATGCACAGATGCCATTACTATAAGGGGGATTCCCAGCCACAAGTTTATGAAGTACATGTGGTGCGTGAGTAGTTCTGCATTTTTAGTTTTTTGCATGATATGCGAAGATGGCATCGAAACAAACACTGACAGATAGTGAAATGTCAGTGTTCAATGAATTCCTTGAATGATTATTTCAAGTCATTTGAAGGTGATGATGTAGAACCCATTCTAGAGCAAGCTGAGTATAACAACAGCACAAGTGTATCAAGTGATAACAGTGATGAGTGACTGGATTTGCAAGTAACACATGCTGTTTGTTACCAATACTGCTATTTGAATTGACAAATATTACCTCCATCCATATAGCTGTTTCAAACTTTATCACACAAGGAAATCCTACATAAAATGAATCTGTAAGTGTGTAACACCAATGTATAACTTTCAGCATCTTAGAGAATTTTTTCAAAATCAGCATAAACTCAAGTATGATCATTTACACAATATTATTTATAATATGCATGAATAAGTTAAAATAGCAGAACATTTGGCACAGGAATGATTGTGATTAAACCACAGTAGTGCCAACTTTTTCTTTGAACACTTGGCTATTTTTATTTTGAAACATGTGACAAAATTAACATCAGAAACAACTGGTGTTTCCACCTTAAGGAGAAAAATACAGGAAGCAGGCACTGTGAAAACTCTAAAAAGACAGTACAGTGTTTTAGGGCAAAAAAAAATGATTTTGTTAAAAGTGATGTTCGCTTTAAAGTGCATTGTCTATTTTCTTTTTCATGATGAGCCCCATACAACAGACAAGATACTTTCTTTAGAACATACTTGTCTAAATATTCAAAAATTGAAATTGCTATACAGTGTTATAAGACTACAATTTTCAATTCATTAAAAATGAAAACAAAGTTGGAAACAGGTTGGTTAAAAATCTAGTGAATTCATTACGTGAAACCACCAGCATTTGCAACACCAATATTCCCAAAGTATATCTTTCTTGAATTAGCAGTTTTTTTTGTTTTTTTTTAATATCAAGGATAGGGCTACCTTGGTGAAATACCAGAATGTTGTGATAATGCTGATAGGCAAATAGCAGAGGCACTGAGATCAAGAACTGAAAATCATAGATGTGAGGATCCTTTCTAAGGTACCACAGAATATAGTTACTTCTTCACTTATTTTAAAATTACATTCCTTCGTTTTCTTTGCAGTTGTTTCAAATGTTCTTTATAATGTAATTTTTAAGATGCTTAAATTGTATAATGTAGTTTCCTTGTATTCAAAATGTTATATGAATGTTTTATATGAATATTTATTTTCTAGCTCACGTTAACTTAATGTAACTTACATGATAATAATTATAAAATTACAATAATTTCTCAGAACAAGTAAGTTTAACAGAAACAAACATATTTTTTACATGTTATACAGAAAAAGAGAATTTTTTATGTTAGTAGTGAGATTTGCAACATAAGGAGAAATTTAATTTCAACACCCATTAATATTAAATATGAAATTATTAACTTCGAAATCACTTTTAACAGCTATGGAAACTAACTTTTACCGCATTACATCAGTTTCGTTTATATTAATATGCATTTGTATTATCTATGATTTTTTTTATTCGTTTATAATAGTGCATATGATGCAAATGCCTAATCATTCAAAATTATAAAATTTATAAATTTCTCAAAGGATAGCCTTGAACTTTATATTCATTAATCCAAAACTCAATTACTAAATAAAACAAGAGAATTTACCTCTATATTCTTCTGGGGGCTCAGGATTTGGCAAGGACCTTACAGCTTCTTCATAAACACGCTTGCTTTCCAGCATAAAAGTATAATGTTCAGAATCTTCCAGTGGAAGTTCTGTTAGATTATTATAAATCTGTGGGTTTGTAAGGGCTCCAGTCATCACTCTACGCATGGCAGCACCCATAGCACTGAAGTCATGTAGCATTGTTAAAAATGAGTCTGCACTCTGTATTGCTACAAGATATTGGTCAGGCGCTCCCAATTTACTGAAAAAATAAACAAATTCCATTATAAAATTGATCAAGGCATTCAAAGTGATTTAGACTGAACAAAATTACGACTCTGGAGTTTAAGACAATTCAAACTCCATCTCTGCTACATATATACTAAAACAACCTTTGGGACAAACTAGGATTTGTAGTAACTCATGTACACTGCATTTCACAGAAATAATTAAAATTCAGGTAAAGAGTACAACTGCTTTTGATGTGCCCCAGTTTTCATTTGGCTTTCAATGCTGAGTGCTTGTACTTTAACCATCTCTTGGATGCACAGGATTTCTTAACACCATCAATCATTGCAGGTCTTTTATTTAGATGGTTATGTATTTTATTTTTAAGGACATAACTACAAGCAGAATATATATGCAAAATAAAACTTATGGCTAATGAAATACCACAATGAACAGAAAAAGAATGTGATCATTCTGTCCTACTATAATACACTGGTTGTACAGAAACATAATAGGTATAACTTTTTATATTATTACTGACAAAACATTTGCATGAACATTTCTGTGCCCAGGGACTAGGGCTCCTAATATGTTGTGAACAGAATATTTTTAAAGTTACAAGTCAGACTACTAGAAACCAAATATCCTCTCACCTTTACTTGTAACAATAAGCACAACCTGTTATGTTCAAACCCACAATAAGAGGGTACTTTTACAATATGATTTTAGAATGCAACCAAAATTCCACAACTTGGTTTTAATATTCATTTATTTGTTTCTTATGATTTATGGGACCATACATGACCTCACAGAAATAATCTACCACTTTCAACAGTTGGTAAAACTGTGCCACAGATGAAACCCAGCAAGGCAAGTTGTAGCAGGAAGATTGCCATTATAATGCATGCAATTAAGAAAGTGACTGACATTTAATAAAGAGGAACAGGCAACATTGCCAGTTATTCTGAGTACATGGAGAGCATACTAAGATTATACATGTACAAAGGTGATCATATCGTACTTAATGAAATAACTGCATTGTAGAGTAGTATTATTACTATTATTATAATTATTATTTATATACAGTGGGATACAATCATATCAGATGTACATGAAGATAATAGCAAAATAAGATAACTACATGCAAAGGATGAAAATGAGCAGGTAAATATCAGCCTAAAGCAGTATGTTAACAAGAGTGACGAAACAGGGATCAGAATAAGAGGTCCCCCATTTAATTTCTCCTCTTCAAACTACTCTCTAACAGAGCATATTTTTTCTGCCCCAATCCTTTGTAATACCTTTACCAAATGCATTTTTATTCAGTTCTCAAGAACGTCCATTTCTTCTTTTGGCTGTGAAATCTTTACCATATTCTTAGATGTATTTAAAGCTCCATTTAGTGTTTAATTGCAAATACTGTTACACCTCATGTACAGATACACATACCTTAACACAGAGAGCCTAAAAGGCAATAACCACACAAATGAAATGAGAAATGCACTCTCACTATACAAGAAATGTCTAAACTGATGCAAAAATGCAGCAGAACAGCAAGAGCTACAGAAAAGTATTGTTTGTTTATACTGCAGTGATAGCAGATATATAGGTGTGAAGACAGTGTTATTGAAACCAATACAGGTTAGGTACATGCTTATCAGCTGTTACATATCTGCACAGCAGTGGTAACATAGTCACTATGGAAACGTCCTACCTAGACATGCTGTTCAGCACTCTCTCATGCATACCCCTACTTTTACCCTTTCCATGCAACGTGGCTTAAGTACGGGTCAGATCAGCTACCATGGGCCTGCATTTGTTATTCAGGTAGGTCAGCAGATTATGTGCAGTGATAAACATTCAGTGGCATTTCGTAAAATGTCCAGTGCTCATTTTGAATTGAATGGGAGGAAGAATTCTTTTTCGTGCTCCATGAAAGTAAACCATACCGTTTAATATATTCTAAAACACTGAATGTACTATCAAGGTACAATATCACAGACATTTCAGGAATAGCCATTCCAAACAAAATGGTATTTGTGGTTTGTCAGGTATACAACACCAAAGAAAACTCCATGAACTAAAGGAGACCTGCTATAGTAGAAATAGACATGGCCACCATGGAATATTACCCACCAATATTCTGCATACAAGCTATACATGCTAAACTGATAGCGGAAAAGAGCAAGCCCTTTTCAGATGGAGAATATGCAAAAGACTTGCTGGTAGCCCTAGCAGAAGAGATTTTCCCCAGTATGATTAATTCATTTAAAAACGCTTAGCCTAGGGAGAACCTCAAGTTTCCAGAATAGGAGAAATGAACTCTGGATATGGTACTATATTCTATATGGTACTCATTAGCCTTAGACAAGTGCAGTGATATTAAGTATACAGCACAATTAGACACTGTATTAAATGTAACTGAAGAGTTCCTGAATCTCATACACATAAAGGTACACATGTCAGGTGCAGTATTTTTGAGGCATTGTACAATTTGCTTGTAAATATGAGCTCTCATGGGAGAAACTGGTATCAGTAACAATGGATGGATCACCTTCTATGATTGGTCACATCCACAGGTAATTTAACGATTTTCTGAATGAAATAGGAATATCAAGAAATTCTATAAAAATGGTACATTATTCATAGAGAATCACTATGCACAAAATCAGCAACTTCAGAAAACACAATGTCAGTAGTAGTTAAAGCTGTTAACTTAATTAACGCCAATATACTATGGAATCGACAGTTTCAGGAATATTTAAAAGAACCATGTTGTGATTATGACGATTTAACTTACTACTCCCAAGTTTGCTGGCTAGCAGCAGCAACATGCTTCACCACTTCTACAATCTTTGTGCAGAAGTAGACTCCTTAAAGGAACACAATATTGCCATCCCTGAAATATTCAATAGCGAATGGATTATGGATGTTGCCATCTTAACAGATTTGTGTATTCATTTAAATCGTTAAATATCTTGTTACAAGGGAAAAATCACTCCATCGTGAATATGACTGATGCCATTAATTTATTTATGGATAAACTCAAGCTGTGATTGCATCAGCTGCAGAAGTCAGAACTGCATCATTTTCCATGTCTGCAGTCATCATTAAGCCAAGAGTCATGTTATTATGAAATACCAACATGTTCTGGAAATTCTTTTGTTGGAGTTTGAAATCATTTTATGACTTGAATGATATGAGAATGGAAATGTTAATACAAATGGTTTTTTTTCTTTCTTTCCCAGCCTCTAATGGGGCATAACAGATGTGAATCACAAAATTATTTTGTTATCAGGAGTAAAGTGGAGTCACAGTTACTTTGCCACATAGTCACCGTGAAGATTAACTATATCTTAATCTTGTCATATCAATAGATGAGCTTTCCAATAACCTCTTCATAGGGGGTTGCCGCCAGCGTATGAAGATAGGTCTTCACAGCATCTTGAAATTTGCCATTGGTGTGAAAGCACTGTCCTTCCAGCCCTTTCTTCAGCTGCCGAAAAAGATGAAAGTCACTCAGTGCTAGATCTGGGCTGTATGCCGGGTGACTGAAAACTTCCCAATGAAACTGAGTAAGCAGCTGTTGCATAACCGCAGCAGTACGTGATTTTGCATTGTCATGCATCAAAACAATTCCAGATGACTGCATACCTCTTCTTTTGTTCTGAATGGCTCTCCACAGGCAACATGTCTGACAGTACATGTTTGCAGTGATCTTAGTCCCTGGCTCCACAACTCAAGCAATACATCTTCCTGATCCCAGAAAACAGCAGTTATGGTCTTCTTGTTACTGAAAGTTTGTTTGATCTTTCGGGGAGTATGTGAGGATCCATTATTTGGATTGTTTTTTTCATTTTGAAGTGTCATAAAGAATCCATATTTCATCTTCCTCTGTCACAGTGGAGTTCAGAAACTCTTCCCCATCATCAGTGTAACATGTCCCGAGTGCATCTGGTAGGTTCGTGGTGAACCTAAGTGGATTTTTCCATGTACCTACCCTTGGAAGGGTTCAACCATAGGTAGAAAGGAAAGTTTTAGGGTGGCGGTTTGGTTTTGATGTAGAAGGTGTGATGGGAGGTAGCGCTAAGTTTTTATAGGCTCCTCATTGGCTGCCTTTTCAGGAACAGAGCCCAATACCCTGCTCCGCTGCTGTTTGTTTGTTTTTGTTTTTAAAATTTTGTTTGATGATGAAATTTTGATGACCTCTCTCGAAGGAGGGAGGGGGGGGGGAGTACTTGTTGTCAGCATGTTCTTGCTGTTGGCTGGTTTAAAGCCTTCGTTACCGGGGATGCCCGCATGCCATGCGAGGAACCCGGTAACTTCTGAACTGGCGTTCTTGAGGTACGTAGTCCCCCAGAGATCTGACAAGGGCGTTCTCATGGTAAATCAACTTTCCGTAAAATTTAGTTGCCCGGTGTCTAATCACCTCCTCCACATATGGTATGGCCGAGGCCTCGTGCAGTAGTCTGATCGGAAAGGCAATACCGACAGAATAGATGGACCGAAGTCCCCTATTCTGTATTCGCTGGAGCCAGAGAAGCCAGCTATCCGCTGCCATGCCCCACACCTCACAGGCGTAGAGCATCAGAGGTAGTATAAGCGCCTTGTAAAGGCGTAACTTTAGGTGAACCGGCATATTGGAAGCCAGAACCGGGTATAAGGCGGCTACCGCCCCCTTAGCCCTGTTCGTTGTTCCCTGCACGTGTTCACGAAAAGTTAGGCCCTTGTCTAGAGTGACACCTAAATAGCGGATAGAATTTCCCCACTCTATCTGTTGGCCTCGATAGGTGAAATGTGGTCTGTTTGCGGGAATTCTTCTCTTGGTGAGCAGGACAGCTTGGCTTTTGCCCGGATTAACGGACATCCGCCACTGCCTGCACCAGAGTTCAATGAGACGGAGGTGTCGTTGTATGGGGTTGAAGGCTCTGAGAATGTGTCTGTTGGATGTGTATAACAGGACGTCATCAGCATACTGGGCCATTTTGACGTCCTGTGCCACTGGAAAGTCTGCCATGTACAGACTGAACAGTGTGGGGGATAATACAGAGCCTTCGGGGACTCCGCCTCGTAGTGGGTGTTGTGTGGATGTTTTACCCGCTACTGCTACAATGAATGTACGTTGGTGTAGGAAGCTGTGTATAATGTGGATAATCTGATTGTGTAGACCAAGGTGAATTAGTTTAAATAGGAGTCCCTCATGCCAGATCGTAGAGAAGGCCTTCTCCACGTCCAGAGACACCGCAGGAGTGAAAGCCCTGTCCTGTGTAACATGTGATGCCATGCGCCTTGCTTTAAGGTCCCCACAAAGCTTTTATGGGAACCCAAAATGCACGTTTTCGATAGTCTAGGACTTCTGCAACAACTGTATACATAGCTGACTTTGAAATGTCCAGAAAATCCACAGACAACTCACTGATGGTAAACAGCCTCTCTTGAATCAGCTGATCAACTTGCTCAACAAGGTCTTCACTAACAACAGACTTGTATCCTTGTCCATCATGAACATCAGTTTGACCTACTTTAAATTTCTTACACCATTAACGCACACCACCATCACTCATACAGTTTGCACCATAAACATGGCTCATTTTGTGATGAAGTTCTGCTGCACTATCCCCTTCTGCCTGTAGAAAATGAATGGCGCTTTGCAACTTCCACTCGGCAGGAGAATCAATGGTATTGGCCATGTTCAAGTGCCTGTAGCTTGGCTTCAACTGATGTATTGAACTTGGCGGGCATTATGGTGAGTAGATGTGCAGTAATACAGTGCACAGATCTGCCTCCTTATGCTTAAACTAAATTGAGTTTTATTTATTGACGCTCTTTAACTACTGTAGTCCTTAGCTCCCCATTCTATATTGGGCATCAAAGACAGGTAATTTTGCACAGAGGCTTCTTTATCAGACTTGAGGTTCTTTTACTGCTGTAAATCTACAACACGGGACCACCTGCTTTACTTCTCTTCCAAAGGAAGCCATGCTAAGGATTTTTACACCTGAAAAAATCCATCACCCTCTGCTGGGTTTGAGCCCTCAACCACAGGAACCCACCTTATGCTTGTCTGGTCATGTAGCAGAGCAATTGGAGGTTACAAAAAAAGTAGCCCTCAAATTTGAAAATCCATTTGCAGTCAATCCAGAAGTTTAATTAGCTGTCAGCTGGAGATTGACGTGCAGAATAATACATGGATATAAAAAAAAAAAAAATTTATTTATGGATGCTCTAACAGATGTGGTCCTTAGCGTCCCATTGTATATTGGGTGTGAAAGACCAGTAATTTTGCTCAGAGGCCTCTTTATAGGCTTGAGGTTCTTTTACGTGCTTTAAATCTACAAAACAGGACCACCGGCTGTACTTCCCTTCCGAAGGAAGCCATGTTAAGGATTTTTACGTATGAAAAAATCCATCGACCTCTGCCAGCTTTGAATCTGGCAATAAAATGAGACCTATTGTAAATTACTCTTTTGTAAATATAAATTCACCTACCTACAATTTGGCTAAATGGTTAAATAGAAAATTCAGTAGTTTTGATAAATTTTGAGAGTTTAAGTATTAAAAATTCTTTTGAGTTGGTTGAAAAGATCAACAACATAGTATTGTCTGCTAATTATAAATTAATTTCCTTTGATGTAACTGCTTTATTTCCAAGCATTCCTAGAGAAAAATTGTTGATGTTTTTGTAAAAATGATTAAAATCTATAGAATTAAATGATGAATTAAGTATGAATGAATGAATTTATTGTACAATTTGGTTTAGAATTTATATATAATGTATATCTCTCGTATCCCTGCATCTTATGTACAATTTGTCTGGTGCTTGTCTTTTATTGAGCCACTCAGATTGCTTGGCTCCCAGGCCTTATCGCTCACTGAGTGACCCTTCTTTCTTTGCCTCTCTTACTCTTCTAGACCATTCTTCCTTTACCTTCCTTAAAAATTCTCCCATGCCCTTGATTTTCTTTTCTTCTTTCCCTGTCAACATCTTTATAACTACTATTTTCCTATCCATATTTTCCCACTCTCTTTCCCTCCAGCTACTTACTTCCTTACATTCCATCATAAAATGCTCTGCACTTTCTCTTCCTCCACATAGCTCGCATATCCCTCTTCCGCTGCCTCTCATCCCTCTTAAATACACTGATCCTTTTCTTCTCATCCATGCTAAACCTTCCCTTTCTTGTCTATTGTGGCAATCAATGTACCTCTCTCTCTTCCTCACTACTTATCAATTTATAAAAGCTTAATGAGTTTTTTATCTTCAAGGCTTCCCCATATCTATTGTCGTTCTATATCTTCCACTCTGTTTCTTACTACTTTCTAGAAACCGTTTGTATTTCTTTCCTCTAGCCCCCATATATCCCCCATTCCAATTAACTCCATTATTTTTTCAGTTTCTTTCTGCAAGCTGTTTTTGTTTCTTAGAACCTTTTGCCGAGTCATACATATCTTTAAGATTTCACCTTCCTTCATTGTCGTACATCTAAACCAAAAGTTTAAAATTCTTTCTACTATTATAACTTTCCTCCTAGTTCTACTAATACAGCCTCGCCTGGGGCCGTTCTTGGCAGTCCAATTAATTCTTTACAAAACATTCTATACATTTGGTTAATTTTCTTACTTAGCTCCCCCACCCCCCATATTTCTACTGCATAGAGCATTTTTTATTCTACCAATGCCTCGTACATTCTCTCCAACCATTTTGTCAGCATCTCTAATTTCCTTACTTAGTTCTCCACCCCCTCCCCCTGCATATAGCATTTTTTATTCTACCAATGCCTCGTACATTCTCTCCAACCATTTTGTCGGGATCTCTAATTTATATTTGCATATTCTTATTCCTCACACAGCTGCCTTCCCTTTAGCTAACATCTTTCTGCCATAAGCTCTCTGCTATTACTCAACCTTACTCCTAAATAGTCATATTCTTTGACTACCTCCAGTTCTTGACCGCCTAGAAACCATTTTTCTTCTTTCCTCATATTATTTCCTTTTTTAAAAACCCTTTCTCAGTTTATTTCCTTTTTTAAAAACTATCACTGTGGATTTATGTATATTTACCTCAATTTCCCATTTTTCAAAAAATTCTTGAATTTCATTTATTGTTTTTTGTAACCGAATTATAGATATGGCACCTACCATAAGGTTGTCTGTGTATAATAAACCTGGAATTTCCTTATCCCTTATTACTGGACAGTGCTGATTTCTTATTTTTATTCTTTCTAATATATCATCAATGAATAGATTAAATAATATTGGACTCAGCTTATATCCCTATCTTAATCCTATTTTTTGTTGAATCATCTCTGTGATGCTGTTTTTTTTTTTTCGCAGCATATACTAAACTTTACATCTTTATATATTTTCTTAATTTCTCTTATAAACTTGTTGCTTACTCCCTTTTCTCTTAGTTTATATTCCAGAGCTTCTCTATTTATTTTATCAAAAGCCTTTTCAAAGTCAGCAAAACACCATGTATACCCTTCCTCTTTTCCTACTCAAATATTTATCTATTATAGTCTTTATTATAAATATGTTACCTACAGTCTGTCTTTCTTTCCTAACACCTGCCTGGAATTCTGATATCTTTTTTTCAGTTTCTACCCACTCCCTTAGTCTGTCTGCCAAAATTCCTGAATACACCTTCCCTAATATAGATAGTAGGCATATTCGTCTATAGTTCTCAGGCCTAATTACTGCTCCTTTCCTTTTATAAATTGGTACCATCATACTTGTTTTTCAGCTTTCCAATATGTCATTTTCTAATTTTAGTTTGATTAGTAATTCTGTCATTAATTCTAATCCTTTTTTAGTTTCGCCATATTTTCCCCAAAATTCTCCTGGTACTCCATCTAATCCTACCATTTTCCCTTTCTTTATATTTCTTGGTTGTAAATATACCTTCTGGGTTGATATTTCTCTGTCTAATTTTTCGTTTGTTATCACCTTTGTCCAAAATTTCTATGCTCTAACATTATCTCTACCCCTTCCCCAATCAGGTTTTAAAATATTCTACCCATTCAGTTGGTGTGATTTCATTGCTTTCTCTTCGTTTCCTGCTCACCCTTCTTACTATTTCTCATATATTTTTACTACCTTTCTTTTTGAATGCCCCCTTTAGTTTATTTTTCCATATTTTCTTGTCATTCCTTTTTCCTTTGTCCCTAACAAGCATTTATATCCCCATTTGTAAATAATCAAATTTTGCCTGTCTTCTTCTTTTTCTGATCCCCTCCATTTAATAAGTTCTTTGAAAACCTCCTTTTTTTGCATTTTTACACTCATACCATCCCTTATCTGTCTGTACCTTTCCCTGTTTTATTTCCATATCTGTCCCTGCTCTTTTTACTATCAGTTCCATTAACTCTAGCGCTTTCTCTGTTTTTCCTTCATATAGGTTCATCTTTATTCCATATTCTATAATTTGGCATACCTAAACTTTTGTGAATTTTTCTTCTAGTTCCTCCTTCCGTTTATAGGTTTTTTAATCTCATCTTTGTTAACCCTTTATCTCCTACTTCCATTCTCCTACCTTTAGTTCCATTGTTAATGGGAAATGACTGCTATTTACTATCTCGTTTCTGATTTTAAATTTCCTAATTTTCTCAACTGATTCCTCACTATATAACACATACTTTATTACACTTTGCCCATTTGAACTTGCAAATGCAAATTTTCCTTCTTTGTCATCTTCTATTGCCCCATTACATATTAACAGATTGTTTATTTCACAGAATTCCAATAACTTTTTTCCTTCCTTATTTATTACACTATCTCTACTTTTCCTTTCTCTTACTTCCTTTTTTTCTCCTTCCCTTATCATGGCACTTCCTAGTAATCTACAGTTTTCTACCCCTATTCTTGCACTGAAGTCTCCCATTATAATAAATTCTATGTCTGGCCACTTATTTCTGATTTTTTCCATATCCTAAGCTATAATTTTATACAGGTTATTCTCAGAAAATTCTGATGTTTCTGGGGAGTTATATACGAGGGTGGTCTGAAAAGTTTCCGACCTCAACATGAAGATGGCAGCACTCGTAAATAAAAGCTAGTGAATTTCGTTGTTCATCTGTTGACAGTTACTCACCAAAGTTTCAGCCATTTTGGATGCTCAGTTGTTATGTAACAGTCAATTGAGTGAGGTGATGTGAGTGTTTTATGAAAATGGACAAATCTAATATCGAGCTGTCATTAAATATTTGTTTTTGAAAGGCAATACGCCTACGCAAATCAAAGATGAGTTGGATTCTGTGTATGGGGACTCTGCAACATCATTTACCACAGTGAAATTTTGGGCAGCTGAATTTAAACGTGGCCGTAAGAGCTTGGGAGACAAACGTTCGGGACGTCCAAAAATTGCAACTACCAACGAAAACATCGCCAAAGTTCACCAAATGGTTCTAGACGACTGCTGAATTAAAGTGAGAGAGATAGCAGAGGCTAGGAATATGTCAAAAGAACATGTTTGTTACATATTAAATCAACATTTAAACATGAAAAGCTGTCCGCGCGTTGGGTGCCGTGTTTGCTCACGTTTGACCAAAAATGTGTTCGAATGAACATTTCCAATGCTCTGTTGGCACAGTTTAGGCGCAATTAATCCGAGTTTTGGTGCCGATTAATTACTGTAGATGAAACTTGGATACACCATTATACGCCCAAAACAAAAATATAGTCCAAAACAGTGGACTGCAAAGGGGGAACCGGCTCCAAAAAAAGCAAAAACTGTTTTTTCGGCTGGGAAAGTGATGGCGACTGTTTTTTGGGATAGTCATGGAGTTATTTTAATCGATTATCTTCAAAAAGGAAAAACCATTACAGGAGCATACTACGCATCACTACTTGTAAAGCTGAAGGCAGAACTTGCGGAAAAACGGCCACATTTGCAGAAAAAGAAAATCCTGTTTCACCAAGACAACGGACTGTCTCACACCTCAGCGGTTGCAATGACGAAAACCCATGAATTACGGTTTGAACTGCTTGACCATCTGCCTTACTCACCAGATCTAGCCCCAAGCGACTTCTTTTTGTTCCCTCATCTGAAAATTGCACAGAGATTTTCGTCAAATGAAGAGGCAATCACCTTCGAGAACAATTATTTTGCAGAGAAAAACGCAGAGTACTATTTGGACGGGTTACAGAGATGGGAGCATCGCTGGGAGAAGTGTTAGTGTTACAAGGAGACTATGTTGAAAAATAAATAAATAAAAAAAAAAAAAAAAAAAAAAATTCTGAAGAAATGTCTTGTATCTTTATTAGGACGGAAACTTTTCAGACCACCCTCGTACTACACCGATTCCAATATTTACATTAATCTTATTTACTTGTTTTATTAACATCCATAGAAATGTGTTAACTATCACTTCTGTTTAAACACTTATGCCCATGTCTTTTCTAACAAATATACCAATTCCTCCTGAAGCTCTTCCTTTCTCATGCTTTTTACTGGCACTTTTATTTATAAATTTGTAATTCTTTAACTCAATTTCTCTTCCCCTTCTCCCAACCACATCTCTACCACCCCTACAATGTTCATATATCTCATTACATTTTGGATTTCCCCATTGTATATCTTACTCTTTATGCCTTTGACGTTCCAGAACATCAGATTTATCCCCTTTCCCTATTTGTTCTTTGGTTTATCCTGATATTTATATTTCTTTATTGATTTTCTAAGTCAGTAATTCTGGGTACCTGATCGTCACTTTCCTCCCTCTCTCTCAACTCTATTATTTGTAACCTCTGCCTTTTTGCAATTTCCTCTGCTTGGCTAACCTTTACATTCCTAATGATTCTCTAATTTTTCCATCTGCTCTTGTTTCTTTCATCCTGGATATTAGTTCCTCTTTCAAAATTTGTTCCTCCCTCGTGTAGTCTTGTTCTATGAAAATTCTTGTACCTCTTAGCCTCCTGGTGTTCCTTAAAATTTCCCTCTTTTTTCCCATTGTCGTTATTTTTATAACAATGAGTCTAGGTTTTCTTCCTCTTTTTTCAATTCAGAACATGTCGTCTATCTCTCAACCAAACATTTTTATACATAGCCCTTCTTCCATAATTTTCTAAACTATTTCTTCTAAGCTTCTGTTTTCTTCTGTCACTCAAAAATTACGCAGTTCTTTCTTCTCTGTCCTGCTTCCAATCTTTCCTCCTGTAATTCCTTATCTGCTTTTCCATCTCTTTCTTTTTGTGTCTTCATAAACTGCTCGAGTCGCCTTGTATTTTTATCCATTTTTTCGCCTAATTCTTTTCCAAGTGCCTTTAGAGATTACATTAACTGGTCCATTTCTACCGGCCCTGGATTCATCTCCAATCTACCAATTACTAGCCGCATCCGGTTTACTGCCGCCACCCATACTTGGAAAACTATCACTATCTTTCCCATTTTTGTGATTTTTCTTCACCCGAAACTGCCTAACCACACTCTGTATGCTTCTGTGTCTACACCCATCGTCGTATCAGCACTCGCTCCGCACAACCTCCTCCTATCACTGTCAGCACCAGATTCCCTGAATTGAGTAATGATTTTGTTAAACTTACTAATCTTTGCTTAATCAAAATTTCAATTTAATGGAAAATTCTATCAACAAACTACTGTCTTGGCTGTGGGTACTCCTCTTTCACCTTTTCTTGCTGATGTTCACATGAGCTATTTTGAAATACAAGTCACTAAAGCATTCCCTCTAATTTTGAAAATTATGGTATAGATATGTACATGATATTTGTGCTATTATTCCTGATAAAAAAAGTAAATGATGCTTTAAAACTTTTAAATTCACAAGATAAAGCTATAAAGTTCACGTTAGAAATTGAAAATAATAGTTACCTCCCTTTCCTGGATTTAAAGATAATTAAAAATAGCAGTAAATTGAATTTTGGTATTTATAGAAAATCAACCCATACTGATAATTACATAAAAACTTTTTCCCACATAACTTTGCTGTTTTTAACAGTTTAATTTATAGGCTGATAAATATTCTCCTCAATAAGGATGAATTCAACAAAGAATATAAGCATATAATTAACACTGCTTTAACTAATGTTTTAATATTGATTTTATAAACAAAAAATTGAGAAATTTAAATTTCAGAAAGCTGTTAAAGATGTTTCCACTCTTAAAAAAATAAAAGATGATAATGTTTTTAAAAAAATTACTTATCTTTGGGCAAATAAAAAAACCACAAACATTTTTAAAGAACATGGTATAATTTTAGTCCCTCAAAATAAATACAATGTAAAAAATTTGCTGGGCTTCTCTAAAAACGATAAAATTTAAAAAAATAAAAAGTCTGGCATTTATCAATTAACGCTGTTTGGATTGTGACCAGATTTATATTGGAAAAACTAATTGTCATTTGGAAACAGAGTAAAAGAACATTTTAGAAATATTAAATACAAACTGATAGATCAGCTGTAGCAGAGCAGTTTTGTTCATCCAATCATGAAATAAATCCCGAAGTTAAATTATTAAAATGTTTAAATGGACCCATAAATTTAATAGTATGGGAGAAAATATTTATTTTAAAGAATAAAGATCGTGTAATGAATTTTGAAATTCCGCCGACTGATTCTGTTAACAAATTTGTTTTACTTCCTATATATGGAATTACCGTAACTTACAATCCATCACCTAGCGGCAGTAACCGCAACAATGTATATAAACAAGAGAAAAAAACAAAGCTTGAGGCAGTATTTTTAACTCTTAAATAATATCAGTCTGATTATATAATATATAAATTCAATAACAGCCCGCCTTAAAGCAATATGGATATACTATAATATATAAAAAAAAAAGTGTATGATACAGTCATTGTATAATGTTTATATTATGTACATGTTTAATAATGTTACGTGAATGTATTATGTAATTTAACAATGTAGGAGCTGTGAGAATAGGAGCCAAAAGTTGCTAACAATGAGGTAACCTTGAGGCAATAATGAATTGGACAGTTTAATAATGCTACTAGTAATTCTTGGAACAATAATGTAATATTTAAAACAGTTTATAAATAGCCAATCAACAACTAGAAAAAGCTTAAGTTAAATAAAAAAATTCTATTGGAGTAAGAGTTCGGTACATATTCAGTGAGAGACATATAAAATTCATTACGGCGTGAATAATATAAAGTTTACATACTAAAAAAATCTGATGTGTTACACTCACATGACTTTCTCTACTCTTGTACAAACTATTTTTACAAACGCTTATTCCCCATATGCTTCATGTTAATCGAGATATCGAGATGTTAATCTTATTGCAAATTTTCTTGTAGTTGCAAGGGGAATATGGTAGTATTTAAGCGATAGCCAAATCCTTTAAGAGCTGGTTGTCATGTGGCGCATTCCATTCTCTTAGTATGTCCAGGACATAAAAAAAAATCTGATGTGTTACACTCACATGACTTTCTCTACTCTTGTACAAACTATTTATACAAACGCTTATTCTCCATCTACTTCATGTTAATCGAGATAAACATTTGCAGAGTCTATCTTATTGCTAATTTTCTTGTAGATGTAAGGGAATATATATTTACAAGGGCAATTTGGAAATACAGTAGCCTTTAAGCACATACATATCTCTTAATAGCTGGTTGCTAGGTGCAGCACCATTCCCTTTCCCACAGATTAATACTCTTTGCATATCCAAGACAAAAAAATGAATAACGAATTCCCATTTAAGAAAATAAGTATTGAAAAATTTAAGCGAATAACAAGTAATATCTCGAAAATAGTTCACTCAACAAAAAAAAATGTATATGACATAAATTGTGTATTTTAACGCGATCTACATTTTTTGTGTAGTAAAATTTTGTCTATCTCTTATGGTTTACCAGTTATGCAAAAGTCATTCATAATGAAGAATACTTTTGGAGACATTCCCAGGAAATTCAAGATATACATTTTATTTGTCATAAAAATATCTTAAACATATGATATTTTAATCAAAATCCTTAGAGCCATTTTTGGGAAAATTAAAATTTTCGAAAAATCTTCCATGTAAAGGATAATCTGGGGTGGGGGGATTTTCTTGAAAACCTTCGAGTCGCATCCTTGGAAGATATTGAACCTAAATACCAAGTTTGGTGTTTATCCGACTGTTTGTTTCTGAGTTATGCACAGACACAGAGACACAGACACACACACACACACGGACATGTTTCCGAAAATGCTTTTTTTGGATTCAGGGGGTAGTAGAGAAAGTAAAAATGAATAACGAATTCCCATTTGAGAAAAAGTATTGGAAAATTTAAGGGAATAACATGCAATATCTCGAAAATGGTTCACTCAACAAAAAAATGTATATGACATAAATTGTGTATTTTAACGCAATCTACGTTTTATGTGTAGTAAAATTTTGTCTATATATTATGGTTTACCAGTTACGCAAAAGTCGTTCACAATGAAGAATACTTTTGGAGACATTCCCAGAAAATTCGATTTGTCATGAAAGTATCTTAAATACATGATATTTTAATCAAAATTGTTAAGAGCCATTTTTGAGAAAATTTTCGAAGAATGTTCCCTGTAAAGGGTTATCTGGGGTGGGAGGATTTTCTTGAAAACTTTTGTGCCGCATCTCTGGAAGGCGGGGCGCCGTGCTTTTTTTGGGATTCAGGGGGTCTCAAAACATATATTTCCAGTGAAATCTCGGTATAGAATTTTTGGGTAGAATGCAATACTTCCCCTACTTATACATAGTAGAGAAAGTAAAAAGTACAATTAATAAATAATCTCACAGCTCTATAGTATGATATATCAGTGAAGTGTTATTTAATCATGTGAAAGATTAATAAAAAGGAGTGAAGTAAAAATAATAATTAGTGTAAGCCTTCATTCTTTAGCTGCACCACCCCCTGCTAAGAGATATGTGTTTCTGCAAATTACTGCTGATGCAGCCAAGGCATACATATATAATAATTAAATAAACACTAAAACTTTGTATCGTACATGGGGCGAACACTCAGAGAAACATATCTCCTGCAATACGTGGTGCTAATAACGTAAAGATATTCTCTACTTCAAGCTGATGATAAAATCAAGAGATTTTGAAACATGTACTGCTATTGAATTATTGTACAAGATAAGTGAAGATTTGTCAGCAATAGTTATTGTTATATTAATTTGCATTTACTTCACTGTTAATAGCTTTATTTTTACGTTTTATTTACTACTTATGACTTTCCTGATTGAAGAATTACAGAGATAGAGTGTTGATTTGGCTTTAGTTTACTTCAAACAGGTCGGAGCAACTGCTCAAACCATTTGATGTTCAATACCAGCATTACATTCTGTGTTCAACTGCAGAATCATCTCTCATTTCTGGTACTTTCTTTGGCCAGCAGAACACTCAATTTAATGGCCTGCGATTGCAGTTCTTTTTGTGGGAATACCTCAAAAGCTGTGTTTCAAACACATGCCCCAGCACTGGCACTCTGAAGAGCACATCAGGGAAGAGCCCATGTAATTCTCACAATCAATTACCCACTCTTGTTTGTTACATTCGTTACGTATTGTGGACTGTAATTAGATTATTTCTGCTGGACCTGTATTTTAGTTTAAAGCTTATGAGACAGGAAAGAGACAACTTATATGCTGCACTAGAATAATATATTCAAATTGTATGGGATTACAAAGACTAATACACAGGCTCTGAAAAGAGGGGAAATGAAGCATTAACACCTACGTTTGGCATAGAATGCTTAGCACGGTTACAGCTTGCCATAAACAGAGAAGATATCACTCCACCTTATTCTTGAAACATGGCAATCATTTTATGTTCCCTTTTGGTATAATATGTAAAGATTATAAACTGGCTTGTTTAGTTTAAAGCACAGCCTATGAGCTGTGCATTTTTATTTTCTCTGGATTTCAGTCATAAATCCATTATGTAATTGATATTTCTTTGGTTTTTTTATACCATATAATTATTATTATTTTATAAAGTACCTGTTTTCCCTGAGATGCTGTATCAGCCTGAGAATAATGCGGGGCATGATTGCTTCAGCTACACACATCAAGTCATATGGGGCTGCTGGTTTATTCACTTGAGCTTTAGGACCATGGCGATTGCAAAACCTGCAAACAGAAAAGTAAGCTGTTTAGTTTATAAATAGCACTTGAAATAAAAGCAAACTCTGCCACACATTCATCCATGGATGCACTATTTTGTGAGATGGGCAGTAATGTATAATAAGTAGACTTTGCTTTTGGTTTTCCTTATTGCTGGATTGCAGTGTGTACACAGAGCAGTATGATGTCATGCTTGGTAGGAGAGACTACCATGCATGGATACAGATGATTTCAAAACTAAAACCCACTTCTCAGAGGCTGTTTTAGTCTACACTGCAATAGGAGATACTACAGATCCGCTAGTGACATAATGGATTACAGACATAATCCCAAATCATTATTTTCTATATGTGTATGAATTAGAGTTGTAAAGCTGCTTCAGTTGAATCTCTCATTATTCATGGTTCTTTGATTACAGCAGACAAAATGTTACACAAAGATTTCGCTAAAGTAATCAAAACAATTCCAAATTCTTACACATGTGTAGGATGTAGGATTCATGATATGACACCAGATACTGTTGACCAAATAGTAGGAAATATTAAAATGGACAAAAGATTCATAATTCTAATTGATGAATCGGTGGGTGTGTCTGATGATGCTGAGATACTTATATATCTTCGGTATTTAATGTAAAAAAGGTGCTATTGCTTATGAAATTATAGGATGTAAATAATTACCAGAACATACAACAGGAGAGGATATTTTTAAAATTCTTCATAATTTGAAACTAAATTTGTTGTGGGACTGGTGTGTAAGTTTGTCCACAGATGGTGCTGCTTATTTGAATTCCTGATTTACACAAAACATTGAAAATTGCTATAAGTAGTCAATTTAATTAAGTCACACGCACTGAACTCCCATCTTTTAAAAAAAAATGTGCAAGGAAATGGGAGCTACACACACTCAATTGTTTTTGCACAACAAGGTGTGCTGGTTATCACGAGGATGCATACTGACTTCTTTTTTAACTGAAAAATGCATAAAATATTCCCTTACAAAACTGAAATCTGATCTGGTGAAGCATTTTGAAGATGAAGAGTGGATCTGCCAATTAGCTTATTTGACGGATATATTCAACAAATTTAACGAGCTCAATCTTCAACTCCAAGGTTTTGACAGAAATACTTTTAAGTCTTGTGAGAAACTAAAGGGGTTTTTTAAGAAAGTTTTACTTTGGATTGCATTAATAAAGCGAATACTGCAGTTTTTCTAACTCTGTTGGAACATAGTGGACATAATGAAGTTAGTATTACTGATGGACTTTTGAAAATAATCAAAATATCAGGTTACAGTTTTTAAAATACTTTCCAGAAATTGAGAAAGACAACAATACACAAGAATGGATCACAAATCCGTTTTGCATCACTGCCATCAATTCCTCTGATCCTTCCGTGAAAGGAGGTCTTTTGGAAATGTCCATACAGTTTACTGAAAACAAAACTCAAAAACATGTCAATTTATGATTTCTGGTTTATGCATGCAAAGAGTACACTATCATTACAAACCTTTATCCATTCCCCTCTACTTATTTGTGTGAGCAGGGTTTCTCTGCATTGACAGCAACCAAAACGAAACAAAGAAATCTCTTGAATCCAGAATCACCACTGATACTCACAGTAACAAATATTCAGCCATGAATAGAGGAGCTGGTGTCCAGAAAACAAGCTCAGGCATCTCATTAACAGGTCAGAAACATATACAATTTCATATAATATTTTTGTGTTTGTGCTATCTATAATGTGTTCCTGTATTTATTTTATACACTTATATTTTATAGCATAATCCTGCTTTTTGTAGTATTTAATAAGCTATAAATTTTATAATTTATTTTAGATATGGTTATGTATAATTTTAATTCAGGATACCTCTAGGAGTCTAGGGTTAGGGCTAGGACTAGGCCTAGGATAGGAGTGCAGGCTGGAATGAAAAATTGTCTTTGGGGGTACGCGGATAAAAAAAGGTTGAATACCACTGCAGTATCCTACAATGAAATGTGTAATGAAGGTTTATCTGTATTAACTAGAAGTAGATAGAATAATAAGCTTTGTAAAAATAGTTTGTAGAAGAGCAAATAAGGAATGCCATGTGAGTGCAAAACATACATTTTTTTTTATTTCATTATATGCATTTCATTTATGGCATGTAATCTCAAGAAGTGATTTTCTTATTCACTGGCATTTTAGTAATTTATGTGAGGAGCCAATGGCATATTATGATGCTTGTTTAATATTATTTCTTGTCATATAAAGAATGATTTCATTTTATTTTCAAACATTCATTATTATTGCAGAGTCTTACCACATAATATAAGGGTTAATGCAGGAAAAATAGGACATTTATGGCAAATTGTTTTTTAAATGTTTAAGTCACGTATTATATATCAATTTGCTGTATAGAATGGAAATTACTGTTGTTATTTTGTTAATCATGCTGTATAAAATTTTAGAAGCATTCCAAAATCAGCTTTGAGAAATAGAAAAACTTCTTACATTGGATGAAAAAGTTGGTAACTCTGTAATGAGTGATTGAAAGATCCAATAAGACTGATTTTTATGCTTGGTGTTGTAAGTTCTCTGCAAGATTAGAAAATAATATTCCTGAAATTCAGCTAAATATTAAGGTGAGGGACTTGTTTATGCTTCTCTGGTCACAACCGCAATACAAATTATATAAAGTATTTAGTAATATGCAATGTATTAGCTATATCTTAAAATCATTAAATATTCAATTAAAGTTATGTGAAACTGTTATAAACCATATGAAGTTCTGGTGATAAAATGTACAAACAGGTGTTTAAAAAGTGCTGTGGTTGCGACATATTCTCTGTGCAGAAGTATCATTTATTGCTGTAGTGCCAATATTTGAGTTTAATTAATTCCAGACATAAATTAAGAAAGAATGGATTCTACTGAAAGATCAAAGAAAAGCAGACTGAAAATGAAAGAAGATCCAGAAAGGAGGGCAGCATATCTGGAGAAGAAAGGCTAAGAAGTCAGCAGAGGAGGATGAAAGAGGAGGAACTGTTGAATTCAGTGTCTGCAAGTAAGACTGAAAATCAAGCATCTAAGACAAAATGAATAACAAAGAAAGTGTAGAGATAATAAAAAAACAGAACATGAACCCTTCTGCTAGCTTCACTTTAAAAGAAGTAAGTCCTCTAGAGGTTCCTACAAATGCAGGGCTACTTTGCATAAAGCTATGTATTGTGTAAGAAGGAATTTGCCTCAGAGCCCAAATAAAAAAGAAGCTGTTCTAAAAAGTTCACAAGTGGGTGTAATGTAACACTGAATCACACAACTGCCCAAACTTCAATACCATAAGCTGTAACATAAACTTAAAGTGCAGGAATTCTACAAGAGGGATGATGCGAGTCATCAGGCTCCTGTTAGAAAGGACTATGTTAGCATCAGGTGTGAAAATGGTAGTAAAATTCAGATGCAGAAGCAACACATTTTAGTACAATTGATGAAGCCCTGGCCTTGTTTCAAAACAAATTTCCTGACCTAAATGTGCCGAGAACAAAACTTTTTGAACTTCGCCCAAAGTTACTTCTGCCTTCTTCCAAGATGCCTCATAGTGTATGCGTTTGTAGATATGGTGCAAATATGCAAATGGCACTTCAGTCTTTACCTGAAATATCTTTAGTTCAAAGTATTTAATTCAATTAGCAATGACAAAGAGGAATGTATGCTTGATAACCGCAGTAAATGCCAGGGCACAGCTACAGACATTTTAATGAAAATGATTCCTGAAGATGTTCATTATGAAGAGGTAACATGGTATCAGTGGAAAGATTTTGATGGCACACCAGAAGAAAAGGTTCTACGAACAGGTACTGTCCTCAAGTGGTTAAAACAATTGAAACTCAGAGTCATGTGAAAAAGGTTCAGGAAAATCACTTCTGAAATATGCAAGAAAAACTTGAATCTAATACTGCAGTTCTTCAGATTGATTTTTCTGAAAATTATTCAACAGTGACCCAGGATGAAATCTAATCTGCACATTGGTCAAATAATCAAATAACTTCACAGGGGTAATATGGCTTTGCGGTGGAGAATGTGAATCACATGTAGTAGTTTGTGATGATTTAATATATGGCAAGCATGCTGTATGGGTATTTCTGAAAACTTATTAGGAGACATACATAACAGACAGCCAGATCTTAATGTAGTCCATATTGTGTCTGATAGCTGTGCTGCCCAGTTTAAGAATAGATTTACCATCTATAATTTAACATGTTTTGAAGATGACTTCAAACTGAATGGAACATGGCAATTTCTTCTACCTCTCATGGCAAAGAGGCAGTAGATTGAGTAGGGGGTACAGTCAAACATGTCATTGCCCATGCTGTTATCACAGGAAAGTTTAATGTTCAAAATTGTCATGAATTTGCAAACTGTGCAGAAAATGTTTTCCAAACATACACATTCAACACATTTCCAAAACAGAAATTGATTTACATAAGATCATGCTTGAACCAGTATGGGAAAATCAGCAGGCAATTCCCAAGACTCAAGCAAGGCACTACTTTAAACCAGTGTCCACAGGTGTGATTCGTTATGGTCAAACTGTGACCAGCATATTAACAACATTTAACATGCACAACACTGACAGATCTGCCAGAACTGAGGACTGCACACAACCACAGCTTCAGTCAGATACAGGCCTAATGCTAGGAGATTTTGTTTTGTATCAATAACACAAAAGTTCAGAGCTCAAGTAATGACTACTGAAAATAACCTGTGCCACCTAGAATATTTGAAACAATCAGGAAAAGTTTGAATTTGGGCAAGAAAGAAAAGAAAAAAAGAAGAAAGAAAAAAAAAAAGCAAACAGAAATGCAGAAGAAAAAATTACTGAATAAATCCTGGGAGCCAAAGAGTGCAATATTGAGGAAAACATTTCCATAAACATATAGTAATAGCTTTTGGGTGGCACAAAACTGCACCACACTCTGGCTACATATTTATTTACATTCTGGTACAAAACAATACAAACTTTGACCACCATAAGTTTGAGGAAAAGAACAAAATTATACATTCTAATTCAGTATACATTGTAGCAAAATATTTACAAAAATTCAGAACAAGCAGACAATAATGAGTCAAAACACTGGGTTATTAAATCCCATCCAGCTCAGAAGCTTCTTCCGGAAAATCTCCAAAGTCAACAAGCACACAAGTCCACCACACTTCGGCAAGCAGTCCAAGGAATATTGACCATCAATATTCCCATCAGTCTCTTCCGGAGGCTCACCATACTTAACACCAGTCCACTAGCCTGGATTGAATTTGACACAACCAATATCACCAGTAGCTCTCATGGTTGGATGGCCAGATACCCTCACTACACAACAAACACCAAGTTTTGCTGCCTCAGCTGTTTCTCTCTCTTATGGTGGCTTTTCTCACTCTCACTCTCTCTCTCTTTTGGTGTTTACATTTCATCCACATTGTATGAAGGCTGTCCCAGAAGTACTCAACCTAACAAAGAAAAGACAAACATTTTGGGAAAAAAATCTTTATTTCTCTACATAGTCTTCTTTCAGCTCGATACACTTTTCCCAGCAATGTTCAATAGCTTCGATAGCCTGTTTATAGTGAGAACTGTTTGAGTTCTGTACACTCCACCTCTTCATTGTTGGCAAATCTTTTACCACTAAGTCATTTCTTCAACTTTGGAAACAGAAAATAATCAGAGGGGGCTAAGTCTGCGAATAGGGTGCATGAGGAAGCAATTCGAACTTTAACTCATTGATTTTGGCCATGGCGATTATGGATGTGTGAACTGGTGCATTGTCTTCATGAAACAGAAGTTTCTTTTTTGTTAAATGTGGCCGTTTTTGCTTGATTTCATCATTCAAATGCTGCAATAAGTTTGCATAATACTCGCCATTGATTGTTTTTCCTTTTTGAAGATAATCAATGAAAATTATCCCACGCGCATCCCAAAAAATTGACGACATGACCTTGCTGCAAATGGAACCGTCTTTGCCTTCTTTGGAGCCGATTCTCCCCTTTCAATCCACTGTTTTGACTGTTCTTTTGTCTCAGGTGTGAAGTGATGGAACCATGATTCATCCATGGTTATGAATTGATGCAAAAACTCTGCTATATTGCAGCAAAACATCGCCAAACATCGACTGAAACATTCCCACGACACTGCTTTTGTTCCATTGTGAGTAAACGCAGCACCCATCTTGTGCACAGCTTTTACATGTTTAAATTTTCACTTAATATGCGATGTACAGCACTTTTTGAAATGCCTACGATGTCTGCTAGCTCGTGCAATTTCAGTCGATGGTCATCCAATATCATTTTGTGGATTTTCTTCACACTTTTTGGCATGGTCACCTCTTTTGGTCGACCACTGCAATGTTCGTCTTGGCAGTTTGTACTGCCTTGCTTAAACTCTGCCACACAATATTTTACTGTTGTAAATGAAGGAGCAGACTGCCCCAGAGTAGAATCTAGCTCAGCTTTAATATTCGTTGGACTAAGACCTTTCAAATGAAAGTATTGTATCACATAACGATGGCCAGTTTGATCCATGTTTACAAATTCACTGAGAGTTCATTATAATGGCTGCCAAACAATTACTAAACAAGTAGCATCGTCAAACTTAAAACTTAAGCTTTATAAGGGTGGTACTTTCTACCATAGTCATTTGTTTGAAACAACAACTGCTATATATACATCAGGTCGGGTACTTCTGGGACTGCTCTCATATCTTCTCAGGCAATTACAAACAAGATATGCTCTAAGTCATAGCGTAATTCAGCATATTCTTCCAATGACAATTTAAACTTCTCTACTTTGCTCTAAGTCTTCTCATTTAGCATATTCTTCCAATGACAATTTAAACTTCTCTACTTTCGAAACCTCTTCCAATTCATTGATAAAACTTACCAATGACAGGCAGTAGCATATCGTTCTCCCCCGAATAGGATCCAAGCAGTGCATTGTCATCATCTAGTGTGACACCAAGGTTGTTCTCTTTGCTGTACACCTCTAGCTTCATAGTTGCCAGAGTATCTGCATTCAGAAGTTCTCCGGGTGACTCGGAACCCTGGGAATGCCAATTCCATACTTACCAAAGTAAGCCCCTGGGGGCGGCTTTCCATAAACAATCAATCTTCGTGGTCACATGATTTTCAAGGGTTAACAGCAATTTAAGTGTGAAATATTAACAAAAAGGAATGAACCAGCACTGAGCGAGTGAATTTGTCAGAACTGCAACACTTTGTCACAACCGCAACAGCAAATTGATATGTCATTTGCATTGTTTGTTTTATATCTGAATGTTATTTTGTTTTTACTGTTTTACAGCCAAGTTTATCATAGTTAATTTTTTTTAGATAATTGCACATATGGGCACAAAATTGCAATGTTATGGAGTAACCTCCTGTGCATTTTTCTTGTCACAACCGCAACACTAATGAATAAAACAATATTGAACAAGTATTGGATCATTGATATTTTTTTAAAAATGAAGCCCTATCATGAATACACGTCTGGACATTAACCAAAACTTTTTGCCATTTGCCTATTTCTAACTATGACCCTAAAAGTTGTACTTTTGTCACAACCGCTACAATGAATTAGCTCATAAGAAGCAGCTTAAACAGCCTCTGCTTACCCTGTTTCTTTCATCACTGATGTATCTCCACAGTCACATGCACCTCCAGCCTGGCTGCGGAACATATTAAAGTCATGGCCATCATGGTTTCCTTTTTGGAAGCACTCTGCACACAGTGACATGCACGGGGAGATACCACATGTCCGACATCTATATGCAACAAAATTTGCAGTCCAAACTAAACCACAAGTTGTTGCATTGTCATACCTGCGAACTGTATAAAGAATAAGATGTAAAACATTGATCAACATTAAACTGTTCTGGCTTCATAGTCTGACACACATTTCTGCCATAAAGAAGATTATATTAGAATTAATATGACTCTTCTCTGCTAAAATAACAATCTCTGGAATAAATTATACAGCCTGATTACATGTAGATCTCTAAGTTGAGATCTGCTGAACATATTTCAGTTACATGTGATACTTGGCTAAAGAAAAATAAGAAATTATACATCATACTTGGAGGACTTTCCACGAGAGGCTCATTTCGCAAGTTTAATATTATATTTTACTATATGTGGTGAAGTAATGAATAAGTAAAATCCATCTATATTGGTATAAAGGATGGCTGTACTGTTAAGTGATAAAGGAAACTACAAGCTCTAGAAGGGAATGTACAGTGCTTCTCACCTATGAATTGGTTTGTAGTTAGTTGCTATATACACTACGGTAAGAGTAAACAAAGCAATTGCTGGATTATTATACTGAATGACTTAATGGTAGGATCTATAACAATAGTCGGGTTACAAAGGGCAATAAATGAAGTTCAGAAATTCTATGAAGAATAGGGAATCAGAATAAATATAAACAAGTCAAAAGTTATGGTTTTCAAAAATGGAACTAAACTGAGAAAAGAAGAAAAGTGGGCACTAAATGGGAAAGGATTAGAAGTAGTCAAAGAATTTTAATATTTAGGAGAGAGGCTGAACAACAAAGGGGTATGGGAGGCACATAGTATAGAAATAGAAGCAAAAGGGAAAGCTACAATGACAGGAATAAGAATATGTAAATACAAGCTAGAAATGACAACCAAGTGGCTGGAAAGAATGTATGAGGCTTTAGTGGAATCAAAAACAGTAGAGATCTGGGGGGGTTTACAGATGTAAGCAAAGGGTAGATCATATGTACAGAATCTTCTGTAAAGAACTATTAGCGCTACCAAGATCAGCGCCAAGAGAAGTATCTTTAGTAGAACTAGGAAAAACAAGAAGGAAAGGAATAATAATCGAGGGAATAATAAAATTCTGGTATAGATGTTTGGTTAAAGAAGAGGGAGAAATCTTAAGTTATTCATGAAGCAGCAACATAACTTATAGAGAGCACAAACAGTTGGGCAGGGACAGGAACAATTATGGGGAAAATAGGAATGGGAGACATATGGAGGCTAGAAGAATGAATGAAAGTGATGTAGGTAAACTGGTAAAAAGCAAAATAGAAAACATAGAAAGGCAGGAGATATGGGGAAGTTTAGAAAACAAGGAAACATTGTAATTCTGTAAACAAATAAAGAGAGACTGGGGACGAGAACCACGTGTAGAGTACTGTAAAAAAAGAGTTATCTTGGGTGAGAACTGGAACAATATTTCTAAGAGGGATAAGAGCTAGAGAAAAAGGAATATATGAAATGTACTGCAAAAAAGAAAGTGTAACACATTATATGACGGAATGTAAGGAGTTAGCGTTATGGAGAAAACAGCTTTGGGAGGAAAAATGGGAAAAATAGAGAGGAAAATTGTAGCTATAAAAATGTTAACAGGGAAAGAAGAAAGGCAGATTAGAAGCACAAGTGAGTTTTTACAGAAAGCAAAAGAAAAATGGGCAAGGAAAGTAAGGTGTTTAAGAAATGAAAACAGAGAGGAGGAGGAGGAGGAGGAGGAGGAGGAGGAGGAGGAGGAGGATAACTAAGATATAAGGGAAGGGATAACATGAGCCACCAGGCGGGGCAAACGGCCTGGGTTCCATGCAAGCTGAGGTAGCAACAAGGTTAATTTAATTTGTACATAGGTTATGTTAGACAAATGAAAAAAAGAAAAAAAAATTAGAAGCTATGTAAAAGAAGTCATACAAAATTCATTCATTCATATACACTATACACACATACTGACCAACACCAACTCATTCATAAGAAGCACTGCAAAATTATTTATTATTTTAATGTTCTTCTACTGTCAAGTTGAATGAAACTACAAATAGTACAAATTAGCTCCAAGAAAAAGTCTTTAAAGGCCTCTACTCACAATCTGACCAGATCCACCTGAACAACACACACATAAGCTACATGTGAAATGGATGTGGAAATCAGTTGTATTTAACCAAAATACAACTGATGGAAGCCATGCTAAGGATTTTTACGCCCGAAAAAGTTCATCACCCTCCACCGGGTTTGAACCCGCGACCTTGGGAACTAGAGGCTAGCACGGTACCACTAGTCCATGGAGGTGGTCAGTGTGGTATATTTCTGTGTAAGATGTCACCGAATAGGAAGCATATTGTAATAAGTAGGGCTAGGATATTTATGACCTAAAAATCATCATAATATGCACAAACAAACATGCTCTTATAACCAAACATTTACCAAAATATGCTCAATAACATAATAAATATGACCTAACAATATTAAAATGAGGTAAAATTTCTATTCTAAAATAAATTAGTAAGTCAGTTTTGATAATGAACTATTTATTTGAGAATAAAATGCACATGAGAAGCAAGCTAAACTATGCAATTTGACATTCCAGCATGATTTTTATTAACATTATAGGAACATAGTTAACCTATGTGCTTTTTACATCCTCATTCTACTTCATATAAACTCTGAGTAGCAATACACAATGAATACCTTGTGCAAATTTTCAAATGAAAAAGATTTCTTATTGTCAGCCATCAAAGCCTTGTACTTCAAAAAGCTCCTTTCTACTTCAGCTGACTCAAGAGGAGCATATTTAAAATGAACAATGTCATTTGATTCTAAATCTGAATGATTAAGAGAGAACTTTTCACCTAACAAAATCATTGAAATGGAACACGGTGTATGATACCCTTCATTTTCTCTAACACCTTTTCCATTTTCTTGGACACTTCTTTTCCCACTTTACCACAAAACCACAAACACCCTCTAATTTATTCACAACTTTTTTCACTTGTTCTATCTGCTTCACTAGTGGCATTTCTGATTCCTCCAAAGCAATTATGACAGCAGGAATAAATTCAAAATTTGATTTTATGTATGAAAGTTTGCCTGAAATTTCACCATTGGACATTAATTCTTGAACTAGTCCAATTGAAGTAGCTTCACTGCTATTGAATGAATCAATGATGCGTTTCACAACGTTGAAGTTCTGGCAGTAATAGTTGCAGGCATCAACCCAGGACCCCCATCTTGTCAAAATAGGAGATGGTGGCAAGGGAATGACTGGAGCTAACAACTTAAATGCTGCAACACGTGAAGGGGATTTCAAAAATACCTTTTTGACACACCCAATAAATTTTTCAATATCACTGAATTTACTATGAATCTCCTCTGCAACTCGGTGCAAGGCGTGAGCTAAACAAGTCACATGCACCATTTTACTGTACAATGCTTTTAGAGAATCGGCAGCTTTCACCACATAAGGTGCAGCATCCGTTACAAAGAGAAGTACATTGTCATGCTACACACCTTCTGGCCATATGTCACCCATAGGTCTGCAAACAACTTAGAAATTGTGGAAAAATTTACTTTTTCTAAATCTTCACAGTTTATTAGTAACTTTTCGCCTAGACCATCTTCTTCAAAAGTTCCCACAATGGCATTTACAATATATCTTCCCATAGAGTCTGTACTTTCATCAATTGATACCCAAATCTTTTTATTTACAAGCTGTTGTCTGATTTGTTGTTGTTTTTTCGTAGCTTCGGCTGAAAGTTCTTTCTTAATGTGAAAGAATCAGGAAGAGATTTGCCTGTGTATTTTTCTAAGAATTCACGAAATGTTGGATGGTTTAGTTTTTCTGCTAAATTTGACGGATTTTACAGCAGAAATTCTGCCAACTTGGCAACCCTGGTTGTGAACATGAGAGTGAATATAATCTGTTACAATTTTTCAAGATAAACCTGCTTATATGACCAAAGTTGTTAAAGCAATTATATAAATGAAACATAATGTTGATGTGTAACACATATGCAGTAATTTGTATCACAAATTATTTAAATGTAAAGAGTGATTATAGTATGAATATGCATTATTATGTGACATTGATTTGAAATGTTTGTTGATTGTAATTATTGTTGAGAAGTAAGTTTATACTGCCTTACTGAAACTGTCAATAATAGCGTGCAATAATGCAGCGAGGGGGTGAGCTGTTTATCATTATTGGAAACGAGGAAGTTACGTAATGTTGGCGCGTTTTTCGGTAGAAATTGCTGGAACATTTCCCTAGAGCATATGTATTCATAATTTTCATTAGATATTAAGATAGACGCTAATGTTGGCGCGTTTTATTAGCCAATAGTAGTTCAGTTATAATATTTAGGCGTATCTGGATGCGGTGTATAAAAAGCCAAGTCAGAGGTAGATCGCGGGCAGTTCATCGAAAATCTCAATACATTACACGTCGCCTTCAGTCGTTCAGTTCATCAAAAATCTGTGTACACTACACGTCGTCTTCAGTCAGTCAGTTCGTCGAAAGTATTTGTACGGCAAACGTCGGGTATCGATTCACAAGTTACGCGCAGCAGAATTATGAATAATCTAAAGTGTTGTAAGGTTAATTATACAAAAAGTTGAAGTATGTGGATTAAAAGTGATCAGTAAGAAGTTATTATAACAGTTTCAGTTTGGCGAGTGTTAAGATCAATGTATAAATGTGATAGTTAACGTGTTTGACAATAAATGTGTAAAACAAATTTCTTCATCAGTGTTATATTTGGATAAAAGATTCCTTTCCGTTTACACACTCTGATTCAAGAGACATGTTCGACTGAGAAATAATAGCTAGCCGGAGGACAGTAAACAAAACTTATAATTCTTTCAAACACTAATACTACCACAAATTACTAACACTAGATGGAGCTACAAACCGAACAAATGAATGACGTCACAAGATGGCTTCACATGAAATAAACACACATACACAAACATCACAAGCATCAACATTATAAGTAATACCGTCGCAAATTGGCTACCACAACGTGGGGCTACAATAATGTTAAATAACATTAACATAAAACTACTACAAATTGGCTCCCATACGTGGGGCAGTTAAAATTATGTAACCAAACAAAACAAAAGCAGCACAATATAAGATCTTCAAGTTCTAATAATTTACGTAAAAACATATTACGTAAGCACTATACCACTACAATGAAGGCTTTAAAGCAAACTGATAGTAATTAATCAACATTCTCAAAACAATAATAGGAAAATGTGTTACACATCAACATTATGTTTCATTTATATAATTGCTTTAACAACTTTGGTCATATAAGCAGGTTTATCTTGAAAAATTGTAACAGATTATATTCACTCTCATGTTCACAACCAGGGTTGCCAAGTTGGCAGAATTTCTGCTAAATTTGACGGATTTTACACATCACCAACGGGTGAGATTTTGCATTTAGCGGTCAATGGATTTTTTAACGGATATATGGACTGTTGTCTACAATAATATTTTTCTGTTTAATTCAATGTTTCAATTATATAATTAGAGACCAGATTTAGTGGGAAAAATCCTAGATGAAATTGCAACTTTATCTTTCCTCTTCCCACACATCCATTTCAGTCTACAGTAAGTGATGAAACGTGCATATTGCACAATACTATATGAAACAGGCTATCTATGTATACCTTCATGTCCTGCGGGAAATGTGTTTATATATAATGAGATAAACATATACGCGTGATTATCGCAATATGAGTCGGCCAAAGTTATAACACTATTGAAAAATAACATGTATCTGAGTAGATGTTATTGCTCTACAGTGTTATTGCTTGTGCCCAACCTTGTTGTATATTTTCTAAGATACCATTACCTATAGTTTTCTCTCAGCACTTACTCAAACCTCGAGTGTCCGTAAGGCCAGAATATAACAAATGAATCGGTGCTGCTTTGGTTTCACTCTCCGATTACCTCTTACGAGTAAGTTATGAGAATGCAATTCAGCATCCCCCCTGCTTCCATATCATTGTGTTTATTGTACATGGGTGATGCTTAATAATCAGATTTTGATGTAGTGTTTCCCCTGCCTCAACAGAACAATATTTCCTAGTACGTCGGTACAGCACATAGTGTTAAACTGTTTATCTGTATCATCCGTATGGTGCAGCTGACCGTGGTGAAATCAGTGGTTTTCTTTATTTTGTTATTAGTTGAGTCAAAATGCCAAAACAAAAGGACAAAAAATACACCCAAAAGTTTAGAAGAGAATGGCTTAACAATAAACAATTGAAAGACTGGCTTGTTGAGATTCCTGCCGAACCTGCTGGTGCGCGTTGTCAATTTTGACAGTGCAATTTAAATTCACGTCTATCGGATTTATTGAATCATTCAAAAAGCAAAACACATGTAAAAGCTGAAGCACCATTTTCTTCACAGGGACAGTTAAAATTGATTTCACACATAGTCAGGCATACCAATGAAGTTTCTATTGCAGAAGCGGCATTAAGTTTATTTGTGGCTAACCATTGCGCAATAAGGTCTGTGTATCACCTTTGCAGTCTCTCAAAAAGGTGTTTTAAGGGTGCTGACCATGTCTCTCAGATGCATTTGCATAGAAATAAGTGTAAAAACATTCTTTACCCACACTTCTTCAAGGCCAGTCTGAAAAACGACATAGGAGACGGATATTTCATTGTACTTTTACACGAATCCACGGACGTTAGTGTCAACAAATTGTTAAGCTGCGTGTGTGGTGTACTTTTCTGAAGGCCAAGGTCGCATTGTTTCCACATTCTTGGGATGGTAGAGTTAGAAGAAGGCAATGCAGTGGAATAATCAATGGTTTGAAATCTTTGCTTAATGAGTATGGTTTGAACATTCTTTTAATGCCCTGTCTGGGCACTGACAATGCAGCAGTTATGGTAGGCATCAATAATGGTGTGTATCAGAATTTGAAAAGACAAGTTCCTCATCTTGTCTTAATTCCTTATGTTTGTCATTCTGTGCAGCTGAATCTTTGCCCCGAAATTTGGAGTTCTTGCTGTCGGAAACGTATTCTTGGTTTTCCAAATCTTCATTTCGTCAAATTGCTTACAGAAAGTTATTCAGTGCAATAAATGACGGAGCTAATCCACCTAAAATAGTTCAGAAGTGCAACACAAGTTGGATGTGTATTTTAGAGGCTGTCTCTCGTGTTCTGTCTCAGTGGCTTGAACTAAAAATGCACTTTGAAATAGCAACACTGCTATACTGCTCAACTTCTTTATAATATGTACAGTGATGACATAAACAAAATTTACCTCACTTTTCTGAAACTTATTTGGAAGAATGTCAACTGGTAAATAAGGCATTACAGTCAAATTCTGCAGACCAATCACAGTTTCTAAACAATGCTGTTTTACTAATGAGCGGGCTCAATAGAAGAATTGTTATACCAGGGTACAGAGGTTATCTTTTAACAGCTGATGTTCGTAAACATAAGTCGCCGAGAATATACTTAGGTCATGAAGTCAAAATCTTGCTGCAAGATATGAACAACACCAACAAAATTTCATCGGACGTTGAAAATGTCATAAGGCAAAGATATGAACATTTTCATGTTTCTCTTGCTTCTGAGTTGCAATGCCGCTTGCCCAAAAATGTGAAGGTGTTGCAAAATGTGTCCTTAATTGCTCTGGGAGAATGCTTGCGAGTGATAAAAGAACCAATAGTTGTCCAAGGAAATGGGCTTGTCAGACAGTAACCAAAATTGACTTTCAGTGGTCGAAACTCACTACCATACAGTGAAAATAAGTACACAACACCGGGGCGTTCTGGAATGAAGTCAGGTCATATAAGGATGCTAGCGGCTTAAATCCTTTCCAAGAGCTTTCGGATCTGGCTATAATGCTTCTGGTTTTACCCTGGTCTAATGCAGACATGGAAAGGGCATTTAGCCAGTTAAACTTGATAAAAACATCATTGCACAACAGACTACCTACTGTTATAGTGAATGCCATAATTACCATAAGAGCTGGCCTTAATCGTCTGGGCAAGTGTTGCCATGATTACGAACTGCCAGAGGATGTTCTCCGAGAAATCGGCACCATGAGAGCATACGCCACAGACATTTCTCCAGCCGGCCCCAGTACTTCAACAGTGGACATAGAAGACACCCTAATGCAGGATGAGGAAGAAAATGAAATGCTGTGGCTTGAACTACATTAATATGGTGAGTGGTATCTAACTTTTTAATAATAATAATAATAATAATAATAATAATAATAATAATAATAATAATAATAAGAAGAAGAAGAAGAAGAAGAAGAAGAAGAAGAATAACGTACCCTGATGACGAAAAAAATTCTTTCTAAGTTACCAGTATATTGAAATTTCACTTTTAAGAGGGCAAACAACAACAATAAGATTTAGCGGGTTTTAGCGGAATTTCAACTTCAGTTTAACGGAATAATTATTTCCGAGTTGGCAACGCTGTTCACAACTTTCCAAAACAATGGGTAGGGAATAATTCTAATAAAAGAAGGTGTAAAGAAATAGTAACTGAAACCAGAAGACTGCCATTGATCAAAATAAATTATTTCACACTAGCCAGTGTAAGACAAAGACTCAAAATCATAATTAAATTTGAAAAAAATTTGGTTCGTTGCCATTGTCTGAATCTCAATGATGATGCAAATTTTTAAAAACTAATTCTCCTTTATGAGAAAACTGCATATGGTAAAATTCTGACCAGTATCTCAGAGAGTTATATTACAGTTCACTTTTGTGCTAGTTACAGATCTAGCCCAAGAAGTACAAATTTCAGAGATAGATCTGAAAGAATAAGAGAAACCAAGGAGATATGCCTAAGTAAAAACATCTATGCTTTCCTGGTACAATTACTTTTTTTTTCTTCTTCTATTTCTTGCCATTTATTAGCTTTTAATATGTGAAATAATAACATATACAGAGAACCAGACTTTGATGCCACATCACCAATGGGATTTGAAGTTCTAGAGGTTGTTAAAGTTTTGCATCAAAAGTCCATATGATATCTACTGATATATCATAGACCAAAGATTTTCTACTTTATTCCATTGCATTAGCACATTTCCTTAGCACACTCAGAAAAATTAAGCCTATCAAAGCAGAAGTAAACAATTGCAGAATTAATGGGGTAGGTATACTACATTTCAACCATGATACCACATGCATGCTTTTTAAAATGGAAACAAATTGTTTTTTGAAAACTACTAATTACAAACTTTATCTAACTTAACGTAACACTATATTCATCTTCAAGTCATCATTGCCAATATAAAGGCACTGAAACTCTTGCTGCATTCTACACTCACTTGCATTAAAAAGTCTTAATCCAAAGTACAGAGAAATGAATTAACAGATACAAGCAGCACTTCCATTCCCATCCCAAGCATTTGCTTTGCTCTGTGGATTCCATTAAGAGCAATGCTTAGGGATATTGAACATGTTATCCAATTAATCATCCATGAGAAAATCAAAGATATCCGTTTAAATGTTCTAAATGCAACAGCTTCCTTCAGCATGTACAAAGGCTGCCAAAGTCAGAAGACCCTAATAGGTCTACACAGTTAAGTGAAATTAAGTGCAGGGCAATTGCTCTAGAGTTTAAAGTCTATTCTTTACATCCTTTAGATTTGTTTTGTCATCACCCAATTAGGGTAAAATCCACATCAGAGTATTTTTGTTTATTTAATTTTCATAAAATTATGAGCCATATAGAACAATAATGCGAGACAGCTGACAAATAGGTGCATAATTTAACGATTTGTAGAGTTCACCCAAATAAAAAAAGACTGCAAATGTGCCTTGCTCCAAAGTTGTATTTACGCAACTCCATGTATAACAGATCTTAAATTTTACTGAGGCAAAATAGGATGGAGATTCTTGCCAAACTAATGAATCCATATATATTACCTATATATCCACATTAAAGTTAGAGAGAGAGAGATGTGTATGTGGGTGTATGCGTGCATGCGGTAATCTCCAAAACCATTCAACCAATTCTGATAATTCTTTCACCATTGAAAAGCCAGTTTTTTTCTGATTGGCATGGTCTATAAAACACATAATTTCATTTCATAAACTACCATTGGATTTACAAAGCCTTTTTACTTGAATACGAAAACATTGGAGTTGTAAAAGAACATGATAGCAAAGAAGGATTGACTTTCATTGAGAATGCCATAAAGTAGAAAATAGTTGTTACTCCACAGAAAATAAATTTAAAATAAAACAAATGCTGCAGATATTGCATTCCAAGCAATATAAATATAATGTATATTATATATATATATAAATATAATGTATATTATATATATATATATATATATATATATATATATAGAGATGATCATGATTCAGCAATTAAGACACAGCAAAACAAAAGAGAATTGAATCTTCTTATAACTGTATAATATACATGTTATACCAATGACAAAATATTTTAATAGTCCTCGAGTAAGAAAGTTTTGCTTTATTTCCTTTGTATATTGAAATCAAAATCATTGGCAGGGTATGTTAAATAATTGTATAAACAGAAAATTGTGACCAGCTAACATTAGAAATCAATCAACTGATATTTCATAATTAACAATCCAAAGTATTATTTTTCTTGATCATCACAGACTATGCGTATTTTCCAAAGAGGTTAATTTATTGACTTGGCAGTTGGAAATCTTCATATTCACTAGCTTCACCTCTATTTCTTGTATATATTATGGGTCTAGGTATTACATGAAAATTATGTAGCATTTATGTTATTAAATAATTATGAGACCAAAGGGAAGGTAGAAAGGTTTAAAATGTGATTATCTAAACAATTACTAAAACCATTCTGACTGGCGAATGTGCATCTGCCAAAAGATACTTATACACTATGCAGCACTTCCCAGAACTTGGAAGACTGTCAGGGGGAGGTTAAGAGAGTCAAGACATTCCACCATGTTTCACAGGCTTTGGCACGAATATGAGGGGATTTTTCATCCAAGGAATAGCTGAACCTGTACAAAATTACAATTATGAGGGGGTAAAAGAGTGGAAACGAACACTGTACAATCATTTCCAAAACAAACACAGAGATGTAAATTAATTAAACCCCCTTTGAGTTTGAAAAGGTACCTGTGCAACATTGGGCAGCCCACTAGTGTAATATAAAAAACAGCAAAGTGTGCAGAAAAATCGTAAAAACTAGCTAAAACAGATGTTACCATTAAAGGAAGTGCTAGTTTTACCTTTTCTACCTATTACCTCAGGAAAATATTATATTCCATACAATTGCAAGGGCAGATATATATATATAGTGTGCACATAAGAGATAAAATTTTAATAAACAGCGATTTCATGCTTAAAATCAGACACATTCATAGTATGCATGGCAATAGAAATCTGACTTGCATTCCCCCAAACAGAAATCCTTTACATGGTAAAACCTCTTTTTTTAATTTATTTTCCCGAGACAGTTCTATCAATTTTGAAAACCTAATATGCTTGAAATAAAAATCAAATTTGCACCTCTTTCTGCGAATGGCCTGTAAAGTTCTTTTCATTCTTACTGAATTTTATATAACTAGAAAACTGTAAAAGATTGACTTAGACTTCTATAGGAGATGTGCATAAATAACTTATGGCAAATAGTATTTGTTGCAGTCTTAGCAGCTTTCAAATCAGCCACTGTATGTTTTAGTTAACTCAGATAAAATCTACTTTGGTTACCATCTATGAACATGTGAACATGAGCTAGTCTCTCTCCCTCATGGGCTCATGACAAACAAAAGCTGATTTGGATTTTAACAACAGAATGTTCTTTCTGTATCTTGAATGTAACCAAGTTCCAATTGCATAATTTGAAATTGTAAGGCAAAAATAATAATTCTCATTAAGAAAAAGTGAATAGAAAACCTCATTTATATTACAGGCACTATACATAATGAATGAAATGCAATGGGCAAAGAGAATTATGAGGATGTTAGTGTAAGATCTTTCAAAATCCTCCTCTCTTAAATAACACAAAGACTGCCTCTGTGATATGGTGGTTAGTATGCTAGCTTCCAAATCCAGAGGTCCGGGTTCAATTCCTGGCTGGAGGGGGGAATTTTTCATTAGTCAAAATTATTCCCCATCCTCCCTAGAGTCTAGAAGTATGAATCAGAGCAAGAATGTGTGTGTGAATTTAATGCACTAACCAAAGTAATACCAACCCAAAGATTAACACCATGTAAGCAAGTGAACATCACTGCTGATGAGCAATTGTTCCAAAGGCAAAGTTGCCGATAAGACCTTAGATATTAAAAGCGGCATACAAATTGAACATTAATTTAAAAAATCTGATGTGTTACACTCGCATGACTTTCTCTACTCTTGTACAAACTATTTTTACAAACGCTTATTCTCCATATGCTTCATGTTAATCGAGATATCAAGATGTCAATCTTATTGCTAATTTTCTTGTAGATGCATGGGGAATATGGTAGTTTAAGCGATAGTAAAATATTTTAAGCGCTGGTTGCTATGTGGCGCATTCCATTTTCTTTGCACGTCCAGGACATAAAAAAAAATGAATAACGAATTTGAGAAAAAGTATAAGTATTGGAAAATTTAAGGAAATAATAAGCAATATCTTGAAAACGGTTTACTCAACAAAAAAATGTATATGGCATAAATTGTGTATTTTAACGCGATCTACATTTTTTTTGTAGTAAAATTTTGTCTATCTCTTATGATTTACCAGTTATGCAAAAGTCGTTCACAATGAAGAATACTTTAGGAGACATTCCCAGAAAATTCGAGATATACATTTCATTTCTCATGACAATATCTTAAACATATGATATTTTAATCAAAATCGTTAGAGCCATTTTTGAGAAAATTCACACACACGCACCACACACACACACACGCGCGCGCGCGCGTGGACATGTTTTCAAAAATGCTTTTTTTGGATTCAGGGGGTTTCAAAACATGTATTTCCGGTGAAATCTCGGTATCGAATTTTTGGGTGGAATACAATACTTCCCCTACTTACTATACGTAGTAGAGAAAGTAAAAAGGGGGATGGGGAATTAAGGGGGAAAAGGAATGAGAGAAAAAAAAAAGCATTCTGAGTTTCAAGACTGATTTTTTTTACAATTACAGTTTGTTCACAATTGCATTTACATAATATCAGCTTTTGAGCAGGTAAAATGAGGGGACACAAAATATATATGTATAAACAAAAACAGCACAAAAGGTGCATTTGACAGAAGTCAATATTCCTAAACGAATGCCTAGCATAAAAATGACACATCTTCCAAATCTCCTTAATACACAGTAGGGGAAGCACTGTATTCCACCCAAAAATTTGATAGAGATTTCACTGGAAATGTGTTTTGAGGTCCCGTGAATCACACCCCACACAAAAAAGGTACACTTGGTATTTAAATTCAGTGATCTTCCAAAAATGTGACACAACAATTTAAGATCATCCTAAGTACTCTTTACATGGAACATTTTTCAATTTTTTTTATTTTCTCAAATATGGCTAACGATTTTGATTAAAATATGATATATTACAGGTATTTACATGACAAATAAAATATATAATTTGAATTTTCTGGGAATTGCTTTTAAGTCTTCATTCGGAGAAAATTTTGAATAATCTTTTATAACTGGGAAACGTTAAGCGATACACGAAAAAGCACTACATAAAAAATGTACGTCTCTTCATAGCACACAATTTATTTCACGTAACTTTTTTGTGGCATAAGCCATTTCCAAGATATCCATCACTGACGGTTCGAATTTGATGCAGTAATTTGTATCACAAATTATTTAAATGTAAAGAGTGATTATAGTATGAATATGCATTATTATGTGACATTGATTTGAGATGTTTGTTGATTGTAATTTTTGTCGGGAAGTAAGTTTATACTGCCTTACTGAAACTGACAATAATAGCGTGCAATAATGCAGCAAGGGGGTGAGCTGTTTATCATTATTGGAAACGAGGAAGTTACGTAATGTTGGCGCGTTTTCCTTTAGAATCTTCTGGAACATTTCCCTAGAGCATATGTATTCATAATTTTCATTGGATATAAAAATAGACGCTAATGTTGGCGCGTTTTATTAGCCAATTGCAGCTCAGTTATAATCTTTAGGCATATCTGGGTGAAGAAGTATAAAAAGAGTAGGTTAGAGGTAGACCCCGTCAGTTCATCAAAATTCTTTATACATTACACGTCGCTTTCAGTCCGTCAGTTCATCAAAATTCTTTGTACACTACACGTCGCATTCCCGTCAGTTCGTCGAAAGTATTTGTACGGCACACTTCGGATATCAATTTGCAGGTTACGCGTAACAGAGTTATGAAAAATCTCAAGTGTTATAAAGTTAATTATACAAAAAGTTGAAGTATGCGAATTAAGAATTATCAGTAATGAAGTTATTATAACAGTTTCAGTTTGGCGAGTGTCAAGATCAATGTGTAAATGTGATAGTTAACGTGTGCGACAATAAAAGTGTAAAACAAATTTCTTCATCAGTTATCTTTGGATAAAAGATTCCTTTCCGTTTACACAACCTGTATATAGAGAAGTGCTTGACCAAAAGGATAATAGCTAGCCGGAGGACAGAGAACCAAAATTAAATAAAATAACAGTAGCATTTTTTCAAACAAAAACTAATACTGCCGCAAATTACTAACACCAGATGGAGCTACAAACCTAACAAAGAATCACGTCACAAAATGGCTTCACCACATGAAGTAAACACACATATACAAATACATTAATAATACTATCAAATTGGCTCCCAACGTGGGGCTAACAAATACAAACATATACAAATAATGTTACTATCAAATTGTTCAACACTTTGTCATTCTTTTAAAGTCCTGTCAACATTCAGTTATTTATTGCCATTGCGTGAAAGAGTATATATGCCAGCATACAGCATTCAGTTCTGAAACATTTGACTACTGCTATTCCTTTTGCATTTATAAAGGAATGTGTAATGTAGCTCTTTCTGCAATGGTTTATCTCAATTAGTAGACAGACACAATGACAAGGCTAAAATGTTTTATTTAAATGATGTTCTATTGTCAAACAATTGCATTATTTGCAACATCTTTTGTGTTTTAAATACCTTTTCACAATCAGTAGATTTTTCCCATATTATACCATAGGTGATTAATGACCGAAAGTAACTAAAATAGACAACTTTTACTTTACTTCTAAAGTAGTTATTTGAGCACAGGAGATACCAGAGAAAGTCTGGAGAATAGCTCAAAGAGCCTTTCAGTTTGGAGAACAGTTGTTTTAATCTTCTCCAAATTACACCATTTTATGATGGGTATTAGAAGTAACATATACTATTATCTTCACAAATGCTGTATAAAAGTGCTTAAGAAATTACACAAAATCAATTAAATATATTAATGAAATAAGTTTGTATGTATTTTTTGAAGCTTCTTTCATAACCAACTCTGATTTATCACATTACACTGAAAAGCTTATCCCTTTTTATTAGTTGCTAGGGTGAACTGTATACTCAAGATGCCTAATACTGAAATTATAAATAAGATTTTAGCATAGGCAAAAACACAGAAAAAAAATGGTTGAAAATTGGTAATTTAATTACAAAAGATAATTTAAATTATATTCTAACAATCTTTGGCTTAAAAAGCCTTAATACATACCTACTCTGCTGATTTCCCCTGGCCCATTTTCATAGGGAAGGGGAATTCTACTTGCTAAGTTTGCTCTAGGAATTCCCATGCCTCAATTTTACTCTACAAGTATGTGTACAGAGCAGATATTTTAACAATTCAGTCAGTTAATTATTACGGGTGGGACACTCATGTGTTCCTTGTTTGGTTTTAGTGAATGAAGATGTACCTAAATAATACAACAGGTTTGTGGTTCTTTCAGTGTCATACCTTCCTTCTTACCACACACTTTCTCAAAATAAAAATATATATCAAAATAAAATATTGTGAAGGTAAAGCATATTAAAGGACTAAACTAAACTTTTAGAGACTTCTAACAATAAAATACATACAATTCTGAGCACATTGTTGAAAACCACGTCATTTTATGACCTCTTGTTTTCATTCTGGAAGCACTTTAATATTTAATGCTCACCTCGCTATGACTTCATGAGGCTAGGATCGTGCCACACTACTGAAAGTCACTTGCATTAAGCCTTGCGTTGCATTTGGTTCGTAATATGTTGTGATTGTACGACAGTTTTTCTTTCCTAGTGGTCTGTGAGGTGTTAGGTCAAGAATGCCTGCATGCAGTGCTTATGGTTGTGGTTGTACAAATAATTCTGACGTAAACAAGAAATCTTGGTTATTACTCATTCCCTGACAGAGATAAGAACAGAATGTGTATATCAAATGGTTTGCTGCTCTGAAACAAAAAAAGTTTGTGCTAACCAAAAATGCTGGAGTGTCTGGAATTCAGTTCAAAGAGAGTGATTTTAATGAGTCTGTTATAAAAATAAGAATGAAGAACGAGAAATTCAAAAGCCCTAGTATGATTATCTGGTGCTTCGAAATTTTTAACAGGACTAGAAAAAAAACACCCAAAATAAACTCAAAACTTAAAAGAAAGCAACTGAAACAGTAAGCAATTCTTAGCAAGAAAATGAAGCTAGACTGATTTCTGAGTCTTTACACGTGGAGTTGAAGGTGATGCTGAAATACTGTGTGATTTGGGAACAAACTTTTAATGCTATAAACAGCCCTAATGTGAATTCAGGTTTGACTGATGAGGAAGGCGAATCCTCAGCTGTAAATGACGATGGTTAAAAACCGAATGAACATTTGAGAGAATCCATTGAAGATGGAGATGATGTTATGTCCAAAAAATATTCTTTTGTGTTTGTATGTGTAACTGCTTACCTCACGCTATTCACTATTTGTCACACTGCGGTGCGTCTGTCACTGAGAGAAAATCTAACACGTGAGGGACATTAATGCGAGTTATAACTCATTGTGTGAATGGTCACACTTATGAGTGGTGCTCTGGAGGCAAAAGTGGAAGTCTGAATGGTAATGTATGCATGCTACAGGTATGTATCTTTGCGGAACGACATTTAACTGTTTCGTGGCATTCTCAAAAGCAATAAGACTATTATTTTTTTCTTTATCATATTTTTATAGACTTGCTAAAATTTGTTTTCCTTTCTGTACCAAAAGGCTGGTTAAAAGAAAAAGAAAGTAATTTTGTAATTGCAATGAATGACTGAAATTTGTATTTACATACGGATGGGCAGTACAACTCCCCAGGATTTTCTGCTAAATATGTGACACATTCTATAATAAATTTGGCAACAAATAAAATATAAGACTTCATAATTGTACAGAGAGGAACTGTTAGTGGTGATATTAAGAAAGCTGCTTGCAAAAATATACTGACTTCTAACATGCCCATAAAATTGTTCCTGACTGACAGCACAGATATTAGGGCTTTGATGAAAAAAACATTTAGGAATATACACCTAGAATGTAAATGAATTTGATGTATGGCACCTTGCTATATCACTTATGGAAATATTCCAGGTATTACAGTGATTACATATTCTCATTGAAACTTAATGCTAAGACTGATCAGCTTCTCTGGCAGAAGATACTTGCTTCAAGAATGCTGACTAATCGCATGACATCACCACAGTTTCCTGCCGGATTAGAAAATACCCTGCAGATGCTTAACGGCAAGTCGTACATTGTTCCAGTTTTCAATATTATTATGCACAACCCAAGATCTTGTAGAATATTAAATAACATAGATATGTGAATTTTTAGTTCAGTCCTTCTTTAACACATCTGTGCTGATTATGTTAAAAGTGATTCTTTGTTTTGTCACTGAATATAAATTTTGCAAATTAAGGTTTCAGAAGTTTGCAACAACCACAAAATCTTTCAGCATTTGCTTTTAATTTGCAGTTTAGACTTAAAATTATTTGTAACAAAAGGTTAAGTTTTGTGAAATTGATAAGTTCTTATTATATAAGCATATAGCGAACAGTAGGTGCATAGCACTGCACTCAGAATCTTACTTAACCTTTCCATTAATTTTTTAACAACACCTTAGCAAACCTTACAGTGGAACTATAACAAGAAGCAACCTCTGACAGTTCATCCAGGGTATGCGAGGGTTGCTTTATCACATATAAGCAGCTGTTAACTATATGGCTGTGCACAACAATAATAATAAAAGCCACCACCTTACTCTCAGCAAGGTGTGGAAACATATGCTACAATGTACTTTGGCAATGGCCATCCCTTGAGCTTAGCTTGTAGGTGAGGTGAAGGTTATAACAAAACCTTACTGGATGCAGCAGCAGAAGGAAAGCTCTCATATAAATTTTTGCCTTTAAGACTGTTACAAGTTCAGAAAACCTTCTGTATGTGCCATGGAAAAATGTCTCTTACTTCTCTACAGATGTCAGTGATGTTACCTTCTAATTGCATGCGGTTTCCAAATGTACAAACAAAACGCTGACAACATATGAATAGCAAATACTGCTAAAGCGAGTAGAGCAAGCATGCATTTCTTAACGATGTGAGGTTAGGTTTTCTTTATATAAGATTGTGTTAATTATCAACCAGTGATTACAAAAAGCACGCTAATAATGTTCCATGTTTATAAATAGCCTTAGGTTAGGTTTCTTTTTATATAAGCTTAGGTCAATTACCAACCACTGGTTAAACCAAAGCATGCTAATTATGTTCATCTTTATATATAAGCTTAGGTTAATTACCAACTGGTTAAACTAAAGCATGCTAATTATGTTCATCTTTATATATAAACTTAGGTTTCCAAATTCACAGAAGGTTAGCCTTACCAACCAGTGGTTACACCACAGCACACTAACAATGTTCAATGTTTATTTTATAATCTTAGATTTCTGAATTCACAGAAGGTTAACCTTAGGTTAGGTTTTTTTTTTTTTTTTTTTTTTTTTTTTGTATAAGCTTAGGTTAATATGTCTTTGCATTATTTGATATCAGCAGGAAGCGAAAATAAAGAAGAATAAAAAGGAAAATGCCGCTTACCCACAGATTTTGCTTCTCATTTAGATCAGTAATTCTCATCGTGCATGTGCAGTAGCGACAAGAATGGCGATATTTGTTGGCATTACCGCGTAATTTTGTTGTAAAAGCACCTAAAAAGCGCAGGTAGGTGGGCAACAGGTCTAGAGGAGACATCTACTCCTAAAACAACTCCTAAGGTATTTCTAGTGCTTAGGAGTTACTTTTTAATATATTTTAAGTACCACGGCACATAAGGAAGTTAAGCCACAAGTTCTTTCTAGTTTTTACTTCACCATGGCCATATATTTATAAAACTTCTAAGACACAAAAGATGCTCTTCTTGACACTAAAATTCAATTTCATTCTACAGGCATTAACTCTGCACAAAAAATGGGGGCAAATGCACTTAACTGTGCTGGAAGCATTATTGTAAATAAATTCTGTGAATTTCAAAAACATGCTGTTGCCCTAAGTAAACAGCATATCACATAATACTTGCTGTTCTCTTGCCACCATTCATATAAAAGATAGGTTAGCTCTCTTTCTTCTGTTTTGAATTACTCTCTGAATCAAGTTAGAACAATCCAAGAGCAATGTTAGTTGTCATACAAATGAATAGATAGCTGAATTAACTGCCTGCAATTTAATGTTATTTGTAATATCCCCTGTCAGTAAGTTCTTTATATACATTTCTCATACATTAAAACCACTGTGATCATCACCCACAGTGCCTATAGACTAGTAGCTCATAACCATAAACGTTGTGCAAATTAACTTGTTTATGGAATCATCAAAACAATTAATGGCCAGCACTATATTCTATTAACAATATGATAAGTATCTCTCACCTGTACTTGAAAATTCATCTGGAGTTCTTCCACCAGCCATCAACCACTTGCACCAGTCAATAGTCTCCCATTCGTTTATTGCCTTTCCTGGATTTAATAAAAGGTCCAGCAGTTCATTCAAATATTGTGGCGATGCTGAGTTTGAACAGTCTGCATGCACATAAGCAGCAGCACCACGTTTACCCTTCTTCATTAACACATGGGCTGCGACAGAGTTAGACGCCATAGTTTTCATTCAGTCATAAATTTCTAACATAAAATATATCCCTTCTTACAGCTTTGGATCATGTGAAAGTTCGATGACTAACGCGGCAGATCTAGTATACGTGAGGTCACATAACGACCTACGTATTGCAAATGCAGACAAGGCTAAATGGAACCAACAGACGGTCGATGGCATCAACTACAAATTAACCCTTACAGTCGTCAGAGTGTATATATTGACACCAAAATACAAAATGCTGTTTTCGTAGCATATTGAGAAAATTCACACAAACCCACTATCACATTTTCCACACTGTCTAGATTAATACAAAAATTCCGAAGATTGCACCATTTCCAATCAACAATCTCACATATCAAGGACTAATGAACTAAAACCTGCAAAGATGGCACTGCAAAAGAAACAAGCAAACAACGAAGTGCGATACAGACTAGGAGATACTTCAGAAAGTGACTGTTTAAAGACCTGTCGATTTCCACACCTGTACGTTTGGAGGGAAATTTAGTATGTCAAGACCTAATATTATATAGCAAAGATTAAAGTTAGTTTTAGAGTAACAACTGCCATTAAACAGACTCGAAACATGTAGCATACTATGTAAATAGCAGGAATTATTAGAGATAAGCTGTGGCTTTCTACGATTAAAGAGCAGAAACATATATCTTATTAAACTGTCTGTAACTGAAGTTAATGCCAAAAAAAACTCAATGTTTTGCGAATAATTTAGATACAATAACCGGCCAAAGAATTTAGAACGCAAAGAGGTGTGGACAATCCTATAGGGCGCTTAAACACAGATATAACCTCAGATGATGCAATATATAAAAGACCTTTTTTTTCGAGGAGAGGAGAAAACAACATGTTACGCCCAAACCTCAGCCCCGATGGGAGTCGGAGGCTGAGAGTGAGGGGCTCATGAATAAGTGGCTATACCCACTAAAAAAAACTCCTCCCCCGGAAGGAAAAAAAGAATGAAAAAGAAGTAACTCGGAGGAGAAAATGCAGCAGTACCGCTATTGCACCTGCACTTTCAGAGAGCGGATATATAATGGCTGGTTCAATGAACCTAAGCCAGGCGAAATGAGAGCCAGGACGCAAGCAAGGCCTAGGCACAACTTATGCTCTTGGGAATTCGGAAGGAGAAATTAAAGGAATTGAAGTAATGCGTCTCCGGATGGACGTAATTTATTTGCTATGTTTTGCTATTCTGAAACATAAATGAACACAGTCATTAGTATTATTGTATAAGTTGAGTTGGTTAACTTCCTGGACCACGTGCAGTGTTGAGTCACATGCGAAGCTTTCTCTCCCCTTAGGGGGGGGGGGTCGTCATTCTACCCTAGGCGTTAGGGCCTCGAGGTCTGGCGTCATCCTGAAACAATTGTTCAGGCTTTAATACACTTCCTATTATTTGGCTATAAGCCTCGTCATTGGTAGTGGTTGGTACTAATTATGCTAGTATTCTAATACTTAGTGCCATCTTGACGGTGAGCCATGTCATTAACCAATCGTGGCGCGGCTGCACTCAGACGTCACTCTGGTGTGGGTGCCTCTCCACACGGGGCCGCCTTGACTCTAAGAGCAAGAACTTCAAGGGCCACTGTTGTCATGTTAGATAACAACTATGCCATGGCTAATATGGGAGATTTATGTCCAGTTTCGTTCGTATTAGAGAGTCTGATAGTCTTGGATGTTGATCTCTGGTTCCCCCAGGCCAATGTTTCTATCAAATAGTGATAGATATATTTTGTGTTTATCTCTCGCATTGTTGAAATTACCTAAATCACGAATTAGAGGGTTAACATTTTTGTCCCTTCTGTTGTATAAATTACAGCTTTGTAGCTTAATGAATTCTTCTATGGAGTGGAATTTTAACTCTTCGTGCACCAGATAATCCGGAGCAACCGGCGCGTATTTCGCTATAATCCTAATTATCCTGTTTTGAAGGGTTTGTAGACTATGTAGATGTGACTTGGCAGCATATCCCCAAACCGGTACTGCATGTCATTATGGGTCTTATTTACGTCTTATATATGTGAGGCCCATATTTAGTTGAAATTGGCTGTTGAGGTTTATGATAGGGTAGAGTTTGTTTAACTGGCCATTGGCCTTTGCCCTTACGCTATTTATGGTTGTTTCCAGGTGAGACCTTGGTCCATAGGACTCCTAAATAGGTTACCTGGTTCTTCCACACTGTTCTCTCGCCATTGTATGTCAAAGGCGGTTGCGCATATCTAGGTAGTCTGTGTGCTGTACTCTTTTGGTAAAAATTATTGACTGGCATTTGTTGGTGTTTATTTTAATTCGCCATTTTGTATACCATGACTCCAGGTCATTTAGGGCTTTCGGTAGCCGTAGGTGTAATATCCTGGGCTCCGTGGACTGCGTTACTAACGCCGCATCGTCGGCGTATATGTATTTTTCTGTTCACGTGAGTTCCCGCATGTCATTCATGTATAGATTGAAGAGTGTCGGCCCGAGCAAACTTCTTTGTGGAATTCCCGCCCTGATAGGACTAAGCAGGAGGAGGAGGAGGAATCCTCCCCGCTGCTAGGAACCGACGTTGCAAAGGTAGTCTCTGATAAGGGCGATCATAAAGTCGGTAAAGTTGTATGACTTGAGCTTATGAATGAGGCCCGTATGCCACAAATCGTGCTCGATATCTAAGAATATGGCGCCCGTTGACTTATTAGTGTTGAATCCTTTGGTAATTAATTCAGTTAATCGTAAGAGTTGAAGCGTCATTGAGTGCTGTGACCTAAATCCAAACTCTTCTGAAACTAGGATGTTGTTCTTCAGAATGTGTGAATTTATTCGTTTTAGAATTACTTTATCTAATATCTTCCCGATTGTGCATAATAGACTAATCGGCCTTTAGCTTGCGGGTAATGATAGATTTTTTATTTGCCTCGGGAGAATTATTATCTTTGCCACTTTCCATTGGGGCGGAATTCTACCTTTCTCTAGGGTGTAGTTGAATGTTTTGGCTAGGAGTAGCAGCGCTCCCCACGGGAGATTCTTGAGAACCACATTGGGTACTGTGACAGGCCCGGGAGCCTACCTGTTGAGCACGTGGGCGATGATCCAATCTGTTTCACATGCATTAGTTTTTCGCATTTTATTATGTGTGATCGAATAGTCTGTTTCATTTATTTCGTTCTCAATTTCTTGTATTTGATTAACTTGCCCCACTAGAGGATTGATAGTGTCCTCAAGTTTAGATGCATAGACCTCCGCTTTGGCCTAAGGGATTTCAGCTATCGTGTTATTAAGATTATTAATTATAATATTAACATAAGGTGATATGTTTATTTTGGAACGCATGAGGAATTTTACTATTCCACAAACCGAGTTTGTTTGCGGATTAACACTTTCAAGAGTTTGATTCCATTGATTGCCCACATATTCCCTAGTTAGGTCTTATATCTCGTTCCTGAGCTCGATGTATTCTTGTTAAAGAACAGGATTTCTAGTTCTTTACCATATACGCCTTGCTCTGTTACGATTTCGATGCAATAATTTAATGTTTGTTGAGTATTGGGCGTTTATTTATGTTTGTATTTATATTCAAGCGGTACACATTTAGGTGTAGCTAGTTTTGTTGCTAAGTCTAATTTATCTATAGTTTTAGTTTGCGATTGTTGCGAGTTTACTTCTAAATTGGGGAGATAGAGCTCGACGGTATTCTTCAAGTCCTCCTAATCTACTTGATTATAATTTAGTCTAAGAGGCTCCGCTTCAAAATTATCGGCAGTGCAATTTTCATTAGGACCGGTAAAAGGTCTGACGTTAGCTTGTTTGAAACGCTAAATTCTATATCAAACGAAATGTTCATCATCATGGCAATATCCAGAATGCCTGGCATGTGATTGTTGTGTTATGGGAGAAATCTTATTCTTGTATAAATACAACTAACGCCATTTTAGAACAACCATCCGATACTACATTTTTAGCTCTCTGTCTTCATATACGTTTAAATTAGAAATTTCACATATAGGGCATATGCAATGCTTATATTTATTTATTTTGTCGGATATAAGCGACATGTTTAGGGCTACCAGACCTGCAGATTTTTGTCGGGACAGTCATTTTTTCTAAAAACACTGCTCCGGTTTTTCGGATACATGTCCTGACAAAAATATCCCTATTTTCAGTATTCATACATATTTATTTCAAATATCATAGAAATCACTCACCATTAAAGTAATTCTAATTCCTACGCTCAATTCCTCGCCTGTCACACATGTGCATATCAGTGAGTTCTCTAGTCTCATTCGTGTAGGTTCCCCTATAGTACAATTGAAAAGCCCAATGCATTCCCTGATTTCTACTTCTTCCTCCATGCAGTTCAATCCAAATGATAACTCCTGTCCTCAGTCGAATTCATAATGGAGCAATGTGTGTGAGACACGTGTTAGTTCTCAAGTGGAGAGGAATAACATCCAAAAATAACATCCGTATATTAAAAACATCTCTCTGATTCTCGGTGCAGCACCCGTTGTTATACCTTCGGGTATTGATGGGTTCAAACGGATGTCATGCATCATATAAACAGTGAAAAACGTAAAAGTGCCGTGCGTGCTAGAATATCAGGTTTCTCACTTATACCCTTCTTTAAACGTGAAACTTTGTATGGCAATAAGATGAAATTAGAGGCATTTGAAGTAGCGTTCCCTTATCAAACAGCACAGCACAACCAGTCTTTTAAGTCAATGGGTTGTACTTCAAAATATATTTAGTGTGTTTTTAACTTAAATTCACATGCGCCCGAACAAAGTGGAGACGATTATAATAAACCTTATATCTCAACTTGAGGTTTTCCAACCAGCATCTATTATTTATAAAGCTAATTTTATTTCAGTTATGACAGATGCTTCGAATCATAATTACAGTAACATATTTCCAATGCTTGTCATTTTCTTTAGTCGTGTTAAAGGAGTTCAAGTTAAACTACTGGAACCTAAATCCTTGTCTAAAAACCTGAAAATATAGTAACTGAGGTTTTTACTGACTGCTTGAAGCGTGAGAACGCAAAGGAAAGAATTGCAACTCTCTCTGCAGATAACACTAACCCCAATTTTGGTGCAACCTTTAGTAAATGTGTTAACAATGTCTTCACAGATCAGAATTTAGAACATAATTTAGTTTGGTTTGTATGTCTGCTCAGATCGTACATAAAATTATTCAGATAACTGTTGATGCCCTTTCTGTTACATCGAAGACATTGTGCAAAAATATACTCACAGTTTTATTTATACACCCTCAGAACTAAAAGCTTCAAAGAGTTTTGCGAATTTGCGGATCAAAAATATAAACAAACTTTAGGCTACGAGAAAACACGGTCCCATGACGTGAACGTCTTCTGACAATGTTCTTATCTGCAAAACCATGTTTGGAGTCTCAAGTTAAATACCCAGTTGCTATAATTTTTAACCCTTTATTAGAAGCATCGCTCTACATCTTTCATAACCAGGCATCAACTTTTCGCTCAGCGGTTGAAAAGCTAGGACAAATATTTACGATTTTAAAGAAAATTTATGAATGAAATAATTTTAAAGCAAATCTAAGTCTATGAGCAAAAACCGCTTTATTATGTGAGATGTTGGTACGATACTTATGAAACTCGAAAGACATATTTGAAAATGAAGTTGCAACTTGTTTGCAATATATCCACAAAGATTACGTAATTGCGCCGGAATATTTAAGTAAATAGATTGTAACCTTTGAAAAAATGAGAGATTCTTTGTTGGGATATACCTCAGGGATTCTCTATTAGGAGGTAATATAAAAGATCCATGCTCTTATGATATAAGTATGCCTTCACTGGTAATTGGGCATATGCAGGAGTGGTGAAAATATTTTAATGAAAAATTCATCTTCAAATTATCAAGAAACGACATTGTCTTGTAATGTTATGTTGTTTTGAAAGCAAGGAGAAATATTTTAGTCCCTCTTCGAAGGCTCTCAGAATGCTGTCAAAGTATGTGACGGAGCAACTACGTCACCGCTTAGTACCATGTGAGGTAGTGCCATATGCTTACATCGATGTTGGATTATATTATTGGTTAGATATTTATTTTCGAATGTTCAGCATTATAGCATATGCGGGGTCTTTATTAGTTTATATTATACTTAAGCAGTTAGGGAGTAAACACAGATATTGTCGTTAAAACGTTAATCTTGTAACGAATTTCAAGTTAGCTGACTCATGGAAAAACTAAAATTTTCAGCTGCGAGAAGTCATTCTGCGCATGCCCGGATATCGCTTATGTCGGTGACATGGCCTCCCGTACTGGCAAACGCTAGGAGGTCTCCGTGGGAGAACATGTATGCTCATCTATCTTCGGGCTGTCATCTTGGAAGTTCCCGCCGTGTTGAAGCGACCGTTAAAATTGTATTATACTCTTAGTAAATGTAATTCATTTTTATTTCAACGTTTAAACCTTATTCCTTGTGATGCCGGATCCAACATGACTCATTTACGTAAGTTTTACATATGCGATTCCCTTAAGTTTATAAACTGAAATGTAGTTTAGTTGTTAGCATCCTCTCTAGGCAAACGAGCTCCCATCCCCCCCCCAAAAGATGCGGTATGGTGTACTTTTGTGGTTTAAATAATATTTGATTTGTGCCACAGTGTAAAATATGTCAAAATGAAAAATGAAGCTTTTTAACAGACTCAATCAGATAATTTGCCATGTGTGGTTGCGTTAATGGTAGCATTGTTTTTCAGAACTAAAGACTATTTTGTGGCTGCCGAAGTTAATGCATCAAAATCATATCGTTAAGCCGCATTCTAACCATTTTTACGCCTGATTATGCAAGTTTACTAAGTTGTATAAAATTTAATGTCTGTGTTGAAAAACTAAGACATGTTATTAATTAGTTTTCACGGGGTAATACTGAATCAGGACAATGGTATTACTCATTCGCAACGAATTATTAGCTCAAATAACTGGCCTAAAGGCGTTTTTAATTGGACTAAGAAATTTGTAGTCTATTAATTTGTAGTACATAAACATAGCACGTCAGGAATAATGTTGAGAATGAAAATAACTGTAACTTGTTGACACTGTGTAGCACAAATGCATATGCTTATCAGCTTATGTAATGCTAGAAAATATCCAAAACCCCTCTAATTAATGTGTAAATATTGTGCCATGTGCACAGATAATATGACAAGACCCTCTCTGGGCACCGAGGTTAGAGACGGCAGTTTGTCTGTGAGTAGGGGTGAGTCAGGGGAACCAAGTGTCAAGGGAGGGGATAGCGTTACTGACGCCCGAGTTTGGCGTGGGTTTTTGTAACAGTCAGCAAGTAAGCTTCGTGTGAGACAGACGGGAAACTGCTAAAGCACGATGTCCTCGTCGGCAGACAATGGGCAAAGGAATGTAAGTATCTAACTTCATCCATTAAACTGTGTGCCATCCACGTTTGAAAGTTTTAATTATGGTAGAATAGAATCCTTCCTCTCCCTTAAGCCAGGTATTATGTTGATATAGCCATTAGTTTGGAATTTACCTTAGCTGCGTTTTCCCCCGTCGTAGCCTCGCATTTGAAGTTCCTGTTTGATTTACGGTGCCTCTTGCAAGCGAGTAGCTCCCATCTGTATTTGTAAAATAATTTAAAGAGAGGCATACGACAGTTGGTGGAGGGCCAGGCATAGTTTGATTTTTGTGAGATTTTTTTAAGTACAAATTTTTTTCCCTCTGAAATGTAACGGTTTGTGGTCCTCCACGTGGTCGCTAAAAATCTAAATTTGTTTCTGGCTTAAGGGTAAGGATTTTGATGGTGTAATTTGTGATTTCCATATTCTAAATTTTGTTGCTATAATTTCTGAAAGTCTCGTTTCTAAATTTTAATTTTGAGTTCATTTTTGCATTTTTCCATTGTCTGTCGGCGTGACGCTAAAACTCCTGACTCTATTTTCCTCTTATGTTGGCTTCATTTCTATTAAATTGTATTGCTGTGCTAAGTGGTTCGTGCTGGTTATTTTGAAATATATTTTTGTGAAAGGTGAGTTGTGAAACGAGTGAGATATTTGCAACTTTGAAAATTTGCTCGTCACGTGTTGGCGATCTAGGTGAAAATATTGTTTTCTGTGCTTATTAGCAGTGGTTCTGGAAGCTTATAACTTTATATTCCAGTGATTGTGATTTCTAGCTGTTTACTATACTTTTTTGGGACATTTTTCGTGTAACTTTTATATACGCACGTGTGTTATGTAATTCCCGCGTGGTCATGCATTTCAGCACTAATTCTAGCTTGTGAAACCAGTCTTCATCAGCACGTGTTTTGGCGCGTTTATTTGCGTGTGTATACCAGGTCAGCTACATCTGTTTAAAAAAAAAAAGAAGGAATTTTTTTTGTGCTACGTATAAATTGCAAGTCTGTATTCTGCTCCTTTTGAGATAATGTTAGCGGTGGTCACAGTAGGTGTGACGTGGTTTTTTAACTTCCAGTTCGAGGTTTCTCACTGAAGATATCATTTTGGTTTCTCTTCCATGTGTTCATTCTGTTTAAAAATCTTGGTATTGTGTCCAAGTGACTTGCGTGTCATGCTTGTGTAGACCGTATGTCGGTATAATTTTCTGATATTTCGCCGTGGGCGCTTAATTGTAATACTTCTGGTACTGTTTTATTTGGCTATGTTCTGATCTTGCTACTTACATTCATGTGATGCTATAAGTATTTATTTTGGTGTAATCTGTATTGTTTTTCGTATTGTTCATTTACTGGTTGTGTTATCTTTTGTGCTGCAATCATGCCTAAGCGACGTACTACGCAGAAATCTGATATGGCAATTGCTCCAGTTAGCGAGCACAGTGAAGTAGAATCTATGTCCAGTATTAGTACGCCTGTTGCTATTCAGTTATTATCAGTGATGCCTAACCCGCCCGTGTCGCGGCGAGTACAATGTAGTCAACTGTGTGTCGCCCGGTCATTGACCCCTCTCAGGTTGAGAATTCCAGCAAGTTGTCGGCGTATGAGTTACTTCAGAATTTTGAAATGTTCGCTACTGCTGCTAATGGCTGCTCTGAGGAAATGATAATGATGATCATGTTGCTTCACCGTTGCCAAGTTTGGTTTATTTAATTCCGCAATGCATATTTTTAGGGAGAAATATTTCACAGTTACTCATGTAAGTAAAAGTTTCAGGAGCTACTACCAACCTTGCCAGTATCTGCACCTAATTAGGTTTGATGTGCCTTTAATATGGACCAGTACGATGTGGATGTTGATGAACCAGTTGTACGTGTGTTACCAGATTTTGGAAAATTGCACTGGAATTTTGTGGTAAAAAGAATAAGAAAAAAAATATAACCTGTAAGTATGTAAACATTGTGAGTGCTAAAGTTTGGACGAATGAAACAGTTTTACAACTCACACAGGTATGCTGAATTTTATTGTTTCACTGACTGATGCTTAATTAAGCTTTGCTTTTCAGGAATAATGTGCTATGAATGTCTCTGCTAAATTAAAAGTGTATTATTTTTTGGTTCAATTTAAATTTTAAATTATGTTTTGGGAATTGCAAATTATTTGTTTTGTTGTATTATGCCGCAGGAATGTGTTGAATGTGTACCATGTGCTTAATTGAGCTTTCATTTTCAGGAATGTTATGTGACAATATTGTTTTGAGTAATGATGTGATGTTGTTTTGTTGCATTCGATTTGATATGATTTGATTTGACTTGATGTGATTTTGGGTTTCATAATGATGCTGTGATCTTTATTTGCAGAAAATTGTTGCATGAATAGTGTGTGTATGTATGTGTGTATTTGAGGTTATGTGATATATGTGATATTTGCCTCGGTGGGAGTGCCAAAGAGTAACCCCGGTGGCGTAGTGTGAGGTTATGTGAGAAATATGAGTTGAGATTTGCCTCGGTGGATGTGCGTAAGAGTAACCCCGACGGTGCTAATGTGAGAGATGAGATGAGAAGAGACGAGATGATGTCAGCTTCGGTGGAAGTGTCAAAGTGTAACCCCGACAGTTGAAGTGTATGAATGTGTTGATTTTTTCAGGAGGGCTACATGTACCTGGAAAGTTGATGTGATGTCATGATTTCAGAGATTTTGCTTATTGGTGTTGCTGTAACGTGCCCAGTATAGCGTGTGTGATGTATTCACACGAGAGATTAAATGGATGGAAGTGATTGTAATGTGCATAATTTTTTTTCTATTTATGCATAAGTTTATTACCATCTTAGATAGCAAATTTTAATACCACCTCTTTTCCAGCTTAATTTTGATTCGGAGTATGTGGATGCAACAGTATTATGTCATGTTATTTGTGTCATTCCTGAAATTTTGATGTGATTTCTTGAAGGTTATGCCTATGTTAGATGTTTTGAATTTGCAGCATGGTAAATGCGACACGTCAGTGAAGATGTTTTGTTTTGAAGAGAAAATTTAAAGTTGAGATAAAGATGATAATGACTGAAGTAATGATGCTGATTGAAATACTGATGATGATGATGATGATGATTATGATTGAGTTGATGATAATAATGAGATGAGGAAGATAGTAATGTGGAGGAGAAACTGTATTAGTGACAGAGTATGACAATAGTAGTTGAAAGCATGTCACGTGGTGTAGTTTGGAGATGTATTGTGGATTTATTTTGTAGTTTGTAGTAATGCATACAGTAGTTTGAGTAGCTAGTTAAGTGAGTGTTGTGTGTAATTTGGGCCATGGTCAGTGTGAATGAGTTCATTTCATTGTCATGTGTGATTGTCTTGTAAGTGCACTTATTTTCTTTTGTTAGTGATACCAGCTGGTCATTAAGATTCAATATTGGGATCCCAAATAAGTTTATGTTTTTTCTGTCATGTTAATGTATTCTGGGTCTGTTTTAATGTTTTATTTGGATTCTGAAGCATTGTGAGTTAAATTTTGGATGGCAACTCTCTATACAATCTAGTTCTTACGCCAATTTGTACTTATTTGTTTCTCTTTCTTTGCCCCATGTCAAAAGAATTTTTAGTGCAAACTTTTCAACCTTTCAAATATTTAATTGTACATGACATACCGTTCCTTTTATGTGTGATTGTTTGTTGAAGCACCCTTTTTATTGTTTGGTGGTTTTGTTGTAGTATTTTGCTGTGGCGGAGCTCGAGAGGATCACAGGAGTATCCCCGTGGCACACCAGAAGTCAAGAAACACCACAGGGAAGCTGTCGGGCAGCCACTACACTGCCGTGGCATAAGGAGCCACTATTTTGGGGGGCAGTCCAAGCCAGCGACTCCCCATCCCGTTGTCATCACCAGACCTGCAGTGATAATAATTCTACACCAGGACAAATCGTCGTTGTGGGCACTTTATAAATATACCCACAAACAGTTCCAGCAGACCATCGATATCTTGCGCAGTGTAGTGTGCGTGTGAACTGAGGCAGCGTGGTGTGTGTGCGTGTGCGGGGTGCTCAAGCATAAGTGCAGTAACAATATTATTCGATAGCACTCAAGATTCTCGAGACTCCACTACGCCCAGTAATATTCTTTGTCGTCGCCTGGGTGTTTATCACACATGTGTATTTTCTTTTTGTATGTCATTTTTTGTTATTTTAATGTCTCTTATTGTATTTGATTGCCTTGTGTCGACGAGGGCGTCGAACTCGGTGGCCAGGGGGAGATGTGGCATGTGCACAGATAATATGACAAGACCCTCTCTGGGCACCGAGGTTAGAGACGGCAGTTTGTCTGTGAGTAGGGGTGAGTCAGGGGAACCAAGTGTCAAGGGAGGGGATAGCGTTACTGACGCCCGAGTTTGGCGTGGGTTTTTGTAACAGTCAGCAAGTAAGCTTCGTGTGAGACAGACGGGAAACTGCTAAAGCACGATATCCTCGTCGGCAGACAATGGGCAAAGGAATGTAAGTATCTAACTTCATCCATTAAACTGTGTGCCATCCACGTTTGAAAGTTTTAATTATGGTGGAATAGAATCCTTCCTCTCCCTTAAGCCAGGTATTATGTTGATATAGCAATTATTTTGGAATTTACCTTAGCTGCGTTTTCCCCCGTCGTAGCCTCGCATTTGAAGTTCTTGTTTGATTTACCGGTACCTCTTGCAAGCGAGTAGCCTCCATCTGTATTTGTAAAATAATTTAAAGAGAGGCATACGACAATATAACATGAAGAAAACCAGTACGGTTACATGAAGATGATACTGATGATAACTAGAAACATTAATTTCTTAGCTTATGGTGATTTTTACACTATGGTTTCTTAATTGGGCACAAGAAAAGATAGGTTACGTTTGGCTAATATTAAATTCATTACTAAATTTTATTAAATAGCATCAAAATCTTCTGAAACGTTAAATGCAGTCCTTAAATAGGTAAAAATGTCAATTTGCTTTTGTTTAAACAACTTCAAAAACAAATTAAGCATAATAATACAGAAAAATCTTACAATAGTTTAACTCGCAACAATAAAATGATCCTTGAAACATTCCGCAGTAAACTTCTCTGAGATATCGTCGATAATATTAATATATTATTTCCTCGCTATGACAAAATTGTTGTTTTTTTCTCTGAATTCATTTTTTTCTCTCTCGCTCGCTCTCGCGGTCTCTCTCTCTCCTCATGCGAATAAACAGTTTGTTGTAGGTATGTAATGTACTAGTGCACAGGAAAACACCGCGCAACCAGTTCGTAGTTTTTTGTCTCTCTCGGTATGTTCCAATCACTACCGCCGACGTTGAGAGATCATTTTCATCACTTAAGCTATTTCTGACCGACAAAAGACAACCTTGGCCCACATCATCTGGAAATGCTTCTTATTATATATTGTGGACGAAATTATGGCCGAAAGTGAAATTGAAGAATTTGTCATTTAAAAAATAACAATGTTGCATTAATTTTTAAAATTTATGTAAGACATAATTCTATTATTTATATTTTAATTATCTGACAGTGACACAGATTTTTTATGAAATGATTGTTCAACTACTATATTATGTCATCTATCCTACTGTATTTAAGTGTGTTTTGAAATAAAACATTAATCACTGTGTTTTCCATGGTGTTATGCATAAAACGTATTTATTTATTGTGCCTATTAAAGACTTATTTCCTTACCTTTTAGTACCTTTTTAGGAGCCTAAAATCACTTTTTAGGAGCCTAAAATCACATTTTAGGACCCAAAGATCCGAAGTCTAGTAATGCATATTTATGATTATGTTAAATAATAAGAAATCTTTATTAATTTTGTTAAACTAATATCCATGTTACATAGAACCGATCAACATACTGTATTTGTCTATGTGTAGTATAGCTAACAGTTTGAAATGAGTGAATTGCATTTTAAATATAAATTTCTCTAGTACGAGTAATAGACTGATTTTCATATTTATGTGGCGAATAGAAATGTCTTTTTCCCACTTTATCCTTATAATTTGCAATCGGAAAGTAAACAAATGCTAGTTTCTTCACCAGTAGTGGCTGGTGTCTAAAATGACACGGGGTTCACTACGTTTACTACATTACGCTATCTACCTTTTCAAATAATTTGATTTTCTAAATTATTTCAAATATTTCTGTAGTTCTAAAATTACCTTAAAATGAGTCTGACGACGTTCAAGGGATTGAATCTTCTGTTGAGGTATATGTATAGAGAAAGTCCATCCTCCTCTCCTTTTCGTGGCGAATCTGTCTATGAATCTCTCTTGAAATATGGAAGCCTGTGTATCATTTCCCTTTCAATAGATAGCACGGCAAGAACAGACAGCCTATCTTCATCCACGGTTCTTCTAAGAAACGCTTTGATCCGCGATTAAATGGAGAAACACCTCTCTGCTTCACATGTTGTCATTGGGATAGTAGCTACTAATTTCAACAATTTAATAACACCACCAAAGAGTTCTTGCAGGTTATTTTCAATTAAAAACTTCAGAATGGTATTTCATTTCTTGAAAATCATTTCGAGAATAAATGATCTGTAGTTCTGTTTTTAACTTAGCTTTATTTAAAAATGGATAGGACACAACAACGGAAAACATTTTTTCAGGAAATTGATTTATCAGGGAAGGGAAGACGTGCTGATGAAGCAAAATAGAAGCCAATAGGTGGCTGGAGTATTCTAACCGTTGTTTGCTATGCTGAATTATTATGTCACATATTTTCTTTGCTGCTATATTCCTTTGGGACATTATTTTATAAAATACCTCTCATCAAAAGGAAACGTTTGGTTGTTGCAGTTTCAACCGTAGACCATATGCTTGATTCACAGTTGTGAGTGTCTGATTGTGATTGTGTATGATTGCTGGTATCCTTTATTTTTTGGAGGCATTCTAGAATGGCTTCCTTATTTTATTGAATTCTAAGAACTGTTCTCGATTTAAAGTTCCATCTTGTGGCTGATCCCCTAGGGGCTCTTCGTTTCACAATTGCATCTAGAATAGCCACTTTTTGAGGTGAATAAGAGAACAATATTGGAGTAGTACTGTAAAACAGCTTTAATTGTTTATTTTGACTTGCAGCTTGGCAACAGTTGAGCTCAGTTGGTGTGCATAACAATGCAGATAATACGCAAAATGATACTCTTCTCTTACAATTGTTTGGACCCTTGCATGTTGACTGCGCTAAACGCTAGCATCATCATGTCTTTGAAGTGTTACTTTTTCTTTCTGTTCTTGGACATCAGCGAGAACATTTTAATGCAAGCTGCTAAGCAGGAAGCGTCTTTACCAGGTCGATTTAAAAATGTTCAACAGGCTCTCCAGGGGATAATAGGTAATAAATACTACAACCAACTGAAATTTGGAAGGTATATAAGAAGTTTCATCCTTATCACAGACACAAAATCTGCTTTAGCCTATTTTATCATTAATTTTCTCATGACACACATATAACATACACTGTAGCAAATCATTTTGTATATTTTTGGATGTACCGTTAAAGATTGTAGAATTGTCCATGTGTTCTTTTACAGCTGCATCTAAAGCTGAAATGAAATCTATTAGCTCTCTAAATATTCCAGAGTTGTTAGATTCTGCTGTTTCATCATGTCCATGTAAGGCAAGTTCAAACTCACCGCAGAACTTAATACAATCAATTATTTTGGAAAGAACATAGCGATTTTTCTTTACGTTTTGTTACGTTGTTTCCTTTTATATTCTGTCTGAAAGCTGAGCTAAGCGGTTGCCTAATTTCTGGTTTTCCAAGGAATGATAAATCTAAATACGCATTCTTGTGTACAATAGATTCCTCATGCCTCTTAACGTTCTGTTAGATGACTTAGATCTGACACGGCAGTGCATATCCAGCTTGTATCTTTACCCTTGGCAAACAGTAAGTACGGAAACAAAATAGCTTATCTGTAGAAATGCAGCGGCAGATCCAACTATTTCTTTTATATATATTTACATTAAAAGACCTACGAAATGTTTTACCTCGACTGATTTACGCTTGTTTTAACTCGAGCTGAGATATCGGCCTGCCAAGTCTCCTATTTTACACTTCTCTTCCCAGCTTAAAGCTGGGAAATTTATTTGTGGAAGATATTAAACACTATTCATTGTTCTTTGAAAACTAACTCTAAGATCAAATGAATATGCATATGAACACTAAAGCACGAGTAAATAACTGAATACACAGTTAAACGATTGTAAGAAAATCACTTCATTACAATGAAAACACACGTGCTAATTGCTCCTGCGGGCTACACTTCCACCCGGATCAATTCGTGCGCTTCCACCAGAGTCCGACTCAGAGTTGAGCTGGCTCTTACACCAGCTCAAATTCATATATTCCTAGCGACGTTTTCCCTTGCCCCTTCCTGCCGAAGGAACACCTTAATGCTTACTCTCGCAGGTTCAGAAGCGAAGTTGAACCTCGGCTATACCTGGGCAACACTTGGGCACGTATGCGTGCTATCTCCACGTTCTTCATACGATAAAAATACATCGAAAATGCAGGTAAAATGATATAATACAAGAAATAAGCGAACAACGATTGTGCAAATTATAAAGGTATGTATTTGAATAATCAACTTTTTCCGGGGATTCAATGAACCACTGAACACACATGACGCGCCGCCCCAGTTCTTCATATAACGTTCACTTAGCTCTGAGTATTTCAAATATGTTTGGTAAGCTATGTTAAAGACTATGTTTCGTGCTTTGGGCGGTGAAGACGAACCTAATTTACCCTCTTTTTCAACCTTATAGCTTGATTTAAACCTCGGAACAAAGCAACGCCACATTAATTTATTAACCATCGCCATCAAATGCCCGGCTCCAAATTCTACTGCTAGCCACTGGTAAGTGACTGCCTCTTAAATCTTGAAGGATGCATTGGAACTGGGCATTATCCGTCCTAAATGACGATACTAGTAGACACGCCTTGTAACATTTTGAAGTCATTAAAGTTAAGGAAACAGATTGTTAGAATAACGGAATATGGACTGGGCTATACTATTACAATAGCAATTACTGTTTAATAACCTGCCTCAACACATATGTTTCATGTATCATATATTTATATGATTATGCAATTTTTATTGTGAAATGTTGCCTTTATGTTAGTAAATGTTTATCCTGTTGCTGTCAAGTTGTGATATTTTATATATTCCTTAAAGTGAGGTTGTGGTTCTTTAGGACCTTTTCAATCTAAATAAATAAAATAAAGTAAAGATGTGCTTTTTAAGAAGCTGCCGTAAGATGTCGCGAGAGTAGTAGTTAGCTTCTCTGAACTGGTTAATGTATGTGCTTGCTGGCTTTGGTAGGGAAAAAGGAGAAAGGCATTTGGCAGCATTTTAGGTTACACTCCTTGGAAACCACTGGGGTTTGATACTCTATGCAAGAGTGAAATAGTTCTATAATCACTTGCTCTCGTACTCTGAAACAACAAAGTGCATTGTATCATTGGATTATAGAACAGTTTTCACAATTGAGGTGGCTGGTGTCTCTTAGGCGCGTGAACGGAGGAAAAGATTCCTTGGTTTCTAAAAGAGTTTGGAGAAGAAAGGGTTGTGAGTAGTGATGACGAAGAAAGAAGTTTAATGCAGTTGGATTCGAAAACTGAGATTTTTATAACCTTGTTGTTTTCTGACTAGAACGCAACCGCGATGATCTGTAGGCATATACTGTGTTTATTAGTTATTATCTATACACACTTAATTTGTGTGTTGACATTTAATTTAGAAGCCCGTTTACCTGTTGTCAAAAGAGGTGCCGAGGACTCGTATTTTGGATATTCCGTTGCTGAACATCAGGCCTTGAGCGAAATAAATGGAACCCTGGAACATAGTTGGTAAGTTAATTCATTTAATGAGGCAGTGACATCTCCTTAGTCGTTAAGGTTGTCTTTCAGTTTAAAGGGCGACATTGTGGCCTATAAAGGCTCTTCAGATAAATTTGGGCGAAAGCCTAAGAGGTGATGGAATATTACAGTATTCAGCATGTGTGTTCTCTTTCTCAAGATCTGATATTGAGCGATGCAAGCAAGCATTGGATATGTACAGAAAACGGGCATTATTCCGGAATAATGGCCAGTATAAGATTCTGAACTTACACTTTCCCCCTTTTTTTTTTTAGGTAGGGGGACCATAACGGTTATAAAAGAACTCCTGTACAGAGCAATGACCAGGGCCCGGATTTTTAGGTTTTAAACTACATTTTTCCTCGCTATTTAATCAACACACTTTAAGATATATTTCGTTTCACACTTCCTGGAGCAGAATATGCGAATTTCATTACACCTAAAAAAACCTAAATGAGGGGTTGACACCCAAAATAACCTAAATAGCTGTTTTTTATTTTTCGAAATGAATAAGTTATTTTCAAATTGAAACACATTGTAAAATTATTTCTACCATTTTAGTCAGTAGATAATTCAAGTTACTACAGTTACGCAGACATGTGGCGTGGATGCAGCTGATAGAAGGCCAGGAGGAGCCTAACCTGCGTAATGGATCGCCTCTAATTGTTCACCGAGAGTACTTTTCTTATGTAATTGTTGTAGGTAAAACATGCCTAAATCACATTTATTGAAAAAGTGGATTGCTGCAGATCCACACTTCACTTTTGTTAGTGACAGACGGTCACTGTTGAAGGGGGGGGGGGGGTTCGACAGTCCTTCCACCCAACCATGCTGGATGTCGACAATCTGCTCTTAGTTCTCTTCCTGAGTGAGGAAAATGATATTCTATATGTCCAACAGATGTCACTCTGTCATGTGCTAGCTCAACAGATGTCACTCTATATCATATGCTAGCTCTAAGGCAATGCTGGCAACATATGAATAACTAATGCCGCCAAAGCCTGTAAAATACTCAGCCTCAAGGCATAGCCGAGAGATTGAGGGCCCTCAGCCTCAAAGCATAGCTGAGGGATGTTTTTTAAAAGGAGAGGAGTGTAGCAGTTGTGTTCCTAAGCTTAGGTTTCTGATTCAACGAGTGTTTAGTTTAGGTTTACTTTCTTTCTTTCTTTTTTTTTATATATATATATAAGTTTAAGGTTACGTTTACTTTCTTTTTTTTATATATAAGCTTAGGTTTCTGATTTAATTTTATATATCCTTGTTTTAATTTCTTACCAGTGGTTACATCAAAGCACGCAAGCGAAGCGAGCGTGCGTTCCTAATCTTAGGTTTGTGATTCACTGGATGTTAGGTTAGATTGTTTTTTTTTTTTTTATATAAGCTTACGTTTCTGAATTCATGGAAAGTTAGCCTTAGGTTAGGCTTTTTTATGTACGCTTGCGTTAACTCTCTACCACTGTTACAGTAAAGGAACTTCTTTATTTAATGGAAATAACATATTAATATAACAAACTTTCCTAAAAAGAATACAAAAATTACAATTTTGGTGCATAGTCTTTCTTACTATGAATGCGTTGTTTTTGTCAGCGGCAACACTAAACGAAGAAGAAGAAGAAATTCTAGTAGCAACACATCACATATTTAGCGGAATTCACCTTTTCATTTAGGTTAGCAGTTCCCACTTTGCATGTGATTTAGGGGGAAAATGGCTACGTTTGTTGTGTTCATAACGCTTCTAAACTCACTCTTAAGGTAATTTATTCACATTCCTATTGCTTTTATAACCATTTTCCAGGAAGAGAACTAAGAGCAGATTTGCCCTAGATGTTACGTGCTTGGCCCATGGCCTGCACCGTCTTGCAGAGGAGATTAGAAGCCAGTGTGATTACGTGAATAGCCTGATATTTTCGGTCAAGGTGGTTTTCTTAAAAGCCCCAAAATGTATAAAATTGTTCTAAGAGAAAGTACTGGCAACCCCTCTTCCACCTGAGCTGATACATACCTGCTGGGGAACTTGACTGTCTGCTGCCATTTACTATGCCGAGCACTTAAAAGATGTTAAAAATACGTCGTCAATGAATTGAATGAAACAGAAGCTTCCTGCATTGCCAAGACTAAGAAATCACTCAAGTGCCCCATTCTTGCTGCTTCCCTTGCATATATTAAGACACATTTTTGTTTTATACCAGAAGCTCTTCTGCAGTTGGAAAGTACAACTTTGCCACTGAAAGATGCTCTAGATGTCATTGGCAATGCTTTCAGTAAAGAAATACCTGGACCAGTGGGAGTGCATATTCTTCGAAGTGGAAGAAGATTCAACGAAATCCTGGTTTTGAAGACATGAAAATCATAAATTCAGTATTGCAGGGAGAAAAGTACACAGGAAAACTACCCTAGAACCTGCTCCACTGGCATCTATGTTCTACACTCCAATAACATCATGTTCTGTTGAAAGAATCATTTCTTCATACAAGAATGTGTTATGTGGTAATAGGAAATAGTTTATGCCAGAAAATTTGGGAATGTATGTATCTACTGCCATGTCAAAAAATAAATCTCACAAATAAGTACCAGAAAAGCAAAATTTTTGATGCCTGTATTGATTCACAAAGCAAAACATTAAAAAAACTATTTTAATCAAGAAAAACATAAAAAAAACCTATTTTAAGCTTATAAGAAACCTAAAATGAAGATTTATTCCACCTAAAAATCTGGGCCCTAGTAATAACTTATTATATAATACAGAGAGAGCCAAAGAATTATGAACCAGTTGCGCAGTGTTTTTCCTGTCCGCGTCCTCAGCGCTCGTTGCCATCTGCCACTATCAGAGAAAGGCGTGGATGAAACCATACACAATTTTTAAAACTACTTTTAAAGGCTTTACTTACCAAGTTTATGAAAGGAGTTGCTGAAACTGTCCACTGTCATTGCCCATACATTTTTGGCACCTCTTTAGAAAACTATCCATCACTCGCCATAGTTCACGTTGAGAAATGCTGCCAATTTCCTGACTGATATTTTGTTTTAATTCTTCCAGGGTGTGTGGGTTTGTCTTGTACACTTTATATCAAGTTACCCCAGAGATAGAAATCGCAGGGGGTTAGGTTGGGGGACCGAGGATGCCACAAATCTCTACTAATAAATCTGTCCTCAAACACACTTTCAATTCTTCTCATCGAAATATTGGGCATATAAGCTGTTGCAAAGTCTTGTTGAAAAAAGGCAAAATCACGCTCACTGGCTGTTAATTCTCTAAAAAAAGAAGGGGGGGGGAGCAAAATTTTATTCACATATGTAAGGGCTTCAACTGTTGACTCGAAAAAAGTTGGCCCTATAACTCTTGGTAAGTAAACTGGTAAGTAAAACCTTTAAAAGTAGTTTTAAAAATGTTGCATGGTTTCATCCGGGCCTTTCAATGATAGTGGCAGACAGCAATGAGTGCTGAGGATGCGGACAGGAAAAACACCGCACAGTCAGTTCATAGTTTTTTGGCTCTCCCTGTACTTTATAAGAGCATGTAAGAATTTATTTTTGGTGTGTGAGTAGCCTGAGAGCATTTGGTACACTCATAAGTTCCTTTGTGATAGCAAGTTTAAAACTTACTCCAATTCTTTCTTGTGTTTTACGGTGCATAATTTATTTTTAAAAAGATTGATGCATTGATGTGAGAAATTTGCACATTCATGCATGTGTGTTATTTTAATCTTCTTTGGTGTATTCCACTATAGACTTTGACCTGTTCTTGCATTTCAATATATGATAAATTTCACAGGTATTATTGCACATGTATGCACACCCTGAGCTTGGTTCATGCATTTTCTTTTGGTTACACACCTTGAAATGGAACCCTTGCACAGCCATTGTTACATGTGTCTCCATTGGTAGTTCGTATCTTTCTAGTTCTGGTTTGTCATAGCTTCAGTACAAAAAATCCTCCCATATTTCCCTCCTTTTCTGTTCCAATTTCCAAAAAACTTCTAGTCCGTATGTTAAATTTGATGTAGTAGATTCCCATGGCTTCCTATACTCACTATTCTATGAACTATTCTTACAAAAGCTTATCCTTATACCCACTTCCTGTTATCATATTTTTAAAAAGCGCATCACCGTGTGATGACTTTGATATTTCAAGCTCTTTGCATGACCATCAGAAAAGATGAAAAGTGACCTAGCATTGGAAAGAGCATACACTCTATTTGAAAGTTTAAACCAATAACAAAGATTACCTCAGAAATGGTGAATACAACAAATTTTTATTTGTCAAAACTTGTGAGTAATAATGAGATCACATTTTTTGTGTAATAAAATTTTGTCTATCCCTTATGGTTTACCAATTATATAAAAGTAATTCGGAGTGAAGAGAACTTCACAGGCTATTTGCAGAACATTCAATATATGCATTTCATTTGTAAGGCAAATATCTTAACCATATAGTATTTTAATCAGCAGTAAAGCCACTTTTGAGAAAAAAAAACTAATATGTTGCATTCACATGACACACTCCACTCAGTCTTATTCAAAGTATTCTTACAAAATTTTGTGTGTCTACTTATTGTTAATACAGATAAACTTCCATTATTCCATTAAATTTACTCATTTCATTGTAGGTATAAGTGGAATACAATAATCTATAGTGATAATTTAATCTTTTCAAAACTCTGTGATGAAATTCGGTTCTCTTTGCATGAACACGAAAGAAAAGAGAATAGAAAAGAAAAATAAATAAATAAAAAAAATAGCGATTTGCATTTGAGAAATGTATAAACTATCTTAAAATCAAACGTAAAACAAATATCTCAGAAATGGTTAATGTCACAAAGGTTTTTATTTGACATAATTTACGTGCTTTTATGAGATCTGCATTTTTTGTGCAGTAAGATTTTGTCTATTTCTTACAGCTTAAAAATTATACAGAAGATGACTTCAGAGGCTATTCCCAACAAATTTAAGATATACTTTTTTTTTTTTTCATGAAAATAGCCTAAACATGGTATTGTAAAAAAAATCTTTAGATCCATTTTTGAGAACATAAAAAATAATGAACACTTTTGCATCTGAAGAGTAGTTTGGGGTAGAAGGATTTTCTTCAAAATCTTTGGAAGGTTCTGAACTTAAATACTAAGATTTATATTTAACCAGCTTTTCGTTTTTGAGCGTGCGCGCGCACACACACACACACACACACACACACACAAACGAGCGCGTGCGCACACAGAGACCTTTTCTAAAAAAAATTTTGTTCAGGGAGTTTCAAAACATGTATTTCCGGTGAAATTTCAACATGGAATTTTTTGATGGAATATAATTCTACTTCTACTAGGTACTAAGGATGTGGTAGAGAAAGTAATAAATTAATGAAGAACATTTCATGTAAAGGGTAGTTTGGCATTGGTGTATTTTCTTGAAAATCTTTTTTGTCATATCCTTCTAAGGTGCTGAACTTAAATATCAGTTCGGTATTTAACCAACTTTTCATTTTTACTTTCTCTACTACGTATAGTAAGTAGGTGAAGTATTGTATTCCACCCAAAAATTGATACCGAAATTTCACCGGTAATATATGTTTTGAGACCACCTGAATCCAAAAAAAGCATTTTTGGAAACATTTGTGTGTGTGTGTGTGTGAGAGAGAGAGAGAGAGAGAGAGAGAGAGAGAGAGAGAGAGAGAGAGAGAGAGAACAGTATAACTCAGAAACGAACTGTCGGATAAACACCAAACTTGGTATTTAGGTTCAGTATCTTCCTGAGATGCGACACAAAGGTTTTCAAGAAAATTCCCCCACCCCAGATTACCCTTTACGTGAAACATTTTTCGAAAATTTTAATTTTCTCAAAAATAGCTCTAACTATCTTGATTAAAATATCATATGTTTAAGATATTTTCATGACAAATAAAATGTATATCTTGAATTTTCTGGGAATGTCTCCAAAAGTATTCTTCATTGTGAACGACTTTGCATAACTGGTAAACCATAAGAGATAGACAAAATTTTACTGCACAAAAAATGTAGATCGCATTAAAATACACAATTTATGTCTGATACATTTTTTTTGTTGAGTGAACCATTTCCGAGATATTGCTTGTTATTCCCTTAAATTTTCCAGTAATTATACTTTTTCTCAAATGGGAATTCGTTATTCTTTTTTTGTCTTGGATATGCAAAGAGTATTAATCTGTGGCAAAGAGAATGCTGCTGCACATAGCAACCAGCCATTAAGAGATATGTCTGTGCTTAAAGGCTACTGTATTTCTATATTGCCCTTGCAAATACAACACAAGGGGAACTAGTAGGCCTTAAGCGATAGTCAAATATTTTTAGAACTGGTCGCTATGTGTAAAATGTAATTCTCTTTGCATGTCAAAAGATCATTTCTGCAAATGTTTATCTTAATTAATATGAAATAGATGAAGAATAAGAGTTTGTAAAAATAGTTTGTACAAGAGTAGAGAAAGTCATGTGAGTGTAACACATCAGATTTTTCATTTTTTAGTTAAGCAGTTCCACGCTGATGTTTTTACTTTTTTGGCTTGGGTACTCCATCCAAAAAATTCTATGTCAATAATTCCACTGGAAGTACATGTTTTGAGGCCTGAATTAATAAAAAGAACAAAAAAAATAACACATTCTTAGAAGGTCCATGCATGTGCGTGAGAGGGAGTAATGTAACCCCAAAACGAAAAGTCTGATAAATACCGAAATTGGTATTTAAGTTTAGCAGCTTCCAAGGTTGCGACACAAAAAGTTTCAAGAAAATCCCCCACCCAAAACTGGCCTTTAAATGGAACATTTCTTGAAAATTCTGATATTTCAAAAATGACTAATGATTTTTATTAAAATACCATATGTTTAAGATGTTTTCATGACAAATGAAATCTCGAATTTTCTGGGAATAGCCTCTGAAGTTATTTTCATTCTGAATGACGTTTTCATAAGCGCTAAAACTGTAAGAGATGGACCAAATTTTAGTACATAAAATGTAGATCTCATTAAAGCACACAAATATAATATCAAATACAATTTTCTGTGGCCTTAACCATTTTCAAGGTATTCTTTGTGATTAGTTTGAATTTCATTCATTTATGCTTTTCTCAACCGCAATTTGCTATTGTTTTCCTTTTTATTTCTTTTTTATGTTTACGTAAAGAACAGAATTTCTAAGCCATCACATAGCGCCTGGCTTTGAAAAGATATGACTATCACTTTGGGTTACTGGTCAGGTTGATAATAAAATTAAATTGAGTTAAAATTATGGATGCTCTTTAATGGCTATGGTTCATAACTCCCATTCTATATTGGACATGAAAGAACAAATTTTGCTCAGAGGCCTATTTATTAGGCTTGAGGTTCTTTTATGTGCTGTAAATCTACAACACTGGACCACTGGCTCTACGGGTAGGTCAAGCCCTTTGCAGGCTGTAGCGCCACAGGATTTGTTTGTTTATTCTTGTTATACCTACTATGAAATGAGTAAATCAGTAATGGATGCTTATCTATATTGTGACATTGTCCAGTTTCCACTGTCAGTTCGCATAGTTCGCAGCATAATGAAATACACATGAAGCAGCCTCTTCTTCAGATTGTTCGCTTGCTGGGGAGTCAAACACAAGATGTCTCTGATCACTTGCAGTAGGAGCACTCACTGTACGACACAACTGTCGTCACAAAAGCACTTGTAGAACCGCCCTTGATGACGCAGCAGAAACGCACTCACCAACTGAATTACTAACTCCCTCACTCGCGAACATGCTGGTTTATATAGCCGCTAGAATTTTCCATAGAACATTCTGGAATGTTTGGTAGGCACTCAGAAGGGAAACTTCCAGAAGATACTAGTTATCTGCTGATAGCGCTTCTGGTGTTTGGGCGAAGGCTCTACCATGTTTAGTTATCTGTATTTATCTCTGCAACTGCCGTCGGCAACCTCCCGGTTAGTTTGGGCCATAGCCACTGCATCACAGTATTTAACAAGAAGTAGATCGAAGATTAAGTTTTAGTAAGAATAGTTTGTATAAGAGTGAGTTGAGAAAGGCATGTGAATGCAACACATAAGCTTTATTACTTTCTCTACTACGTATAGTAAGTAGGGGAAGTATTGTATTCCACCCAAAAATTCAATACCGAGATTTCTCCGGAAATATATGTTTTGAGACCCCCTGAATCCAAAAAAAAAAGCATTTTTGAAAACATGTCCGTGTGTGTTCTGTGAACAGCATAACTTAGAAACGAACAGTCGGATAAACATCAAACTTGGTATTTAGGTTCAGTATCTTCCAGAGATGCGACACGAAGGTTTTCAAGAAAATCCTCTCACCCCAGATTACCCTTTACATGGAATATTTTTCGAAAATTTTAATCTCTCAAATGGCTCTAACGATTTTGATTAAAATATCATATATTTAAGATATTTTCATTACAAATAAAATGTAACATCATAAACACTTGGAATTGCTGAGGTACGAGGGCAGTCCCAGAAGTACCCGCCTGATGTATAGATAGTGTTGTAGTTTCAAACAAATGACTGGTAGAAAGTACCAACGTTATAAAGCTTAAGTCTGAAGTTTGATGATGCTACATCTTTAGTAATTGTTTGGCAGCCATCAATAGTGAACGCTCTCAGCAAATTTGTAAACATGGATAAATCTGGTCATCGTTATGTGATACAATACTTTCATTTGAAAGGTCTTAGTCCAACTAATATTAAAGCTGAGCTAGATTCTACTCTGGGGAGTCTGCTCCTTCGATTACAACAGTAAAATATTGGGTGGCAGAGTTTAAGCGAGGCCATACGAGCTGCCAAAACGAACATCACAGTGGTCTACCAAATGAGGTGACCACGCCAGAAATTGTGAGGAAAATCCACAAAACGGTATTGGATGACCGTCGACTGAAACTATGTGAGCTAGCAGACATCGTAGGCATTTCAAAAGTGCTGTACATCGCAAATTGACTGAAAATTTGGACATGAGAAAGCTGTGCACAAGATGGGTGCTGCTTTTGCTCATAATGCAACAAAAATAGCATCGTGAAGGTGTTTCAATCAAGTGTTTGGCAATGCTTCACTGCAATAAAGCAGAGTTGTTGTTTTTTTTGCGGCGGTTCGTAATCATGGATGAAACATGGGTCCATCACTTCACACCCGAGACGAAGGAACAGTCAAAACAGTGGATTGAAAGGGGAGAATCGGCTCCAAAGAAGGTGAGACAGTTCCATTTGCAGGCAAGGTCATGGCGTGGAATGTGTGTGGAATAATTTTCATGATTATCTTCAAAAAGGAAAAGCAATCAATGGCGAGTATCATGCAAACTTATTGCAGCATTTGAATGATAAAATCAAGCAGAAACTGCCGCATTTAGTGGAAAAGAAACTTTTGTTTCATCAAGACAATGCACCAGTTCACGCAACCATTATCGCCATGGCCAAAATCAATGAGTTAAAGTTCGAATTGCTTCCTCACGCACCCTATTTGCCAGATTTAGCCCCTTCTGATTATTTTCTATTTCCGAAGTTGAAGAAATGACTTGGTGCTGAAAAATTTGCCAACAATGAAGAGCAGTTGATGGCTATTTTGCAGAACTCGACAGTTCTCACTATAAACAAGGTATCGAAACTATTGAATATTGCTGGGAAAAGTGTATCGAGCTGAAAGGAGACTTTGTAGAGAAATAAAGATGTTTTTCCCCAAATTTTTTCTTTGTTAGGTCGGGCGTTTGTGGGATAGTCCTCGTAGATTCCGAATGTTCAACTTTTTAGTATTCCATTTCTCATTCGGCTTTAATATTTTTCATATAATATTTTTGCAATGGAACATGCTTGGTTTACATATCTATAAGGAAGTATTTTCAACTTCTGATTCCAACACTCAGCCTATGGGTCTCTGTTTTCAGGAGACCAAGCTTATTTCATTTTCAAGTGTTCTTTCGTAATATGTAATTGTTCCCTACGGCGCTGGCATTCGCGGAGGAGCTACTGAGCCTTCGTTGGACGCGTGGCCCGCCTAACGGGAATTTTCTTGTCACTGGGAAGCACGATGTTTGCCGGCGGAGTCGAATGCTCCTCGCCCCTTAAATTCAAGCGCATCGATTTCTTATGCAAATTATAACTACATCCATTCGTGATAGGAGATGGGAATCATGTCATTGTGCTGCCATTCATCTTTAGCATCGCTTAAGAAAATTTGCATTAACAATTATTAACTGTTCATGGCCAGTAAATAAAACCATACTCCATCCGCCAAAAAATTAAACATAGCTCAGTAGAGCGATCATCAACTTTTCAACACCGAATTGCAGAGATTAATTCTACACTCACATCGCTTGATTGCAATTTCTGAACTACAGTTTATCTTATGGTGTTTTTACTTTTAAAAGTTTAGTGGCAGTTCAAGCCGAGGCTTGCGTAATTTCTGATTCCTGTGCAAGCTTTCTCAAAAATTTCTTTTAAACTTCGTTCTAACTTTTCTCCGACGCCGTCGAGCTTTTCCTCTGTAAATACATGGTGATTTACTTTAGGTTTCTTATCAAGAATAGATCCCGTTTCCCAACAGTCTCTCTGTCCATAATCCTGTGAACAGATTAGGTGCCGTCTCACTTCCACAAGAGATTGTTGTCTTAGGAATCATACATGAAGTATACGGAATGTTTGACATTGTAATAGCACGAGCACAACACTGAAACAGTGGTCTCACAACGTATCAACCTCTGTAAAAAGACTTCGCATCAACTAATTAGCCGGCACTCATTGAGGAGGGAAAGTGGAGAGTTGACAAGAGTCGCTTAGAAGCAGTGCAGTGCAGGACAAGCAATTTCCCGTAATAGGGCCACGCGTCAAAACGAAGGCTCTGCAGTATTTTGGTTCGTAAGAATCTCTACTGTAGTGGCTATTCATGTCAGCTTACCTTATCTCTCATGTGCTCTTGTTTCTTTTTGCTTTCTCTACTACGTATAGTAAGCAGGGGAAGTATTGCATTCCACCCAAAAATTCTATACCAAGATTTTACCGGAAATACATGTTTTGAGGTGCCTGATACAAATGGAAACATGTCCGCGCGCGCGTGTGTGTGTGAGCATCATAACTCAAAAACTATGTCGGATAAATACAAAGTGATATTTGAGTTTAGTATCTTCCAAGGATGGGACATGAAGATTTTCAAGAAAATCCCCCACCCCAGACTACCCTTTACATGGAACATTTTTCGAAAATTTTTATTTTCTAAAAAAAATGGCTCTAACGATTTTAATTAAAACAGCATGTGTTTAAGGTATTTTCATGGCAAATGAAATGCATATCTTGGATTTTCTGGGAATGTCTCCAAACATCCTCTTCATTCTGAATGACTTTTCCATAACTGGTAAACCGTAAGAGATAGACAAAATTTTACTACACAAATAATGTAATCTCGTTAAAACACACAACTGGTCATATACTTTTTTTTTTTTTTTTTTTTTTTTTTTCCAGTGAACCATTTCGGAGATATTCCTTGTCATTTGTTTGAATTTTCCAATACTTATACTTTTGCTCAAAAGGGAATTAGTTTTTTTTTTTAATTTTTTTATTGTTATGTCTTGGACATGCAAAGAGAATGGAATGCTCCACATAGCAACCAGCTCTTAAAAGATTTGACTATCGCTTAAAGCCTACCATATTCCCTTGCACCCACAAGAAAGGTAGCAATAAGATAGTTTCTGCAAATGTTTATCTCGATTAAAATGTATATGGAGAATAAGCGTTTATAAAAATAGTTTGTACAACAGTAGAGAAAGTCATGTGAGTGCAGCACATCTGATTTTTATACCTTTTGTCATAATGTTTTTCTGAAATTACGGAACATTTTGCAAATTTGTTTTCTCAGCTATTTCTTATTTTAGATGATTTTTTAAATTTATTTGTTTATGGTCGCTTAAACAGTAAAGTCATAGCGCGACCAGTATTTTACAATTAACATAGCACATATATTATAGTTTACAGTAGATCAGTAGATACAGTGGTTTATGTTCACATTCACATGTTAATCTCAACAAATAATTTTGTTCTTAGACAAAAACATAACTGCAATCAACAGTTCATAAACGGAAACGGTTTACAGTTTTAATTATTTGCATTAACATTTTAATAAACTATAACATTGTTGACAATTAGAGTTATGGCCTGTGGTGCAGTTGTATATCCTTAAAGAATTCAAATATTTTCGGGTTCCTGAGCTCTGTAACCATACCTGTGGAGATGCCGTGAGTGCACAAATGGGACATCATTTACAAACATCCTAGGCGCAAAGAAATAGCTGCAATCACGTATACACGATTTGATTCCGTTTCTTTCTTATGCTACCGGTTCGTTTTTGGTCTTGACTCAACACTAGCTACTTTTTGCCATGGTCCGCTATTTTTGCTACCTCTAGCAGTGACCTCCATCTGGTTTTGCTTCAAATGGTTGTTGAAGTCAACATCATTCCAAAGTGGCCAATTCCCATCTTTATTTTAAACTTGCGACTCTGAATAATAATGTATCATGTTAACCTCTGAATTCAGTACCTGAGGCACATAATGTTCCATAGTGCCGAACTTTCTAATCTTTAGATATGTTTTAATTGGCGATGTACTCTGATCTCCTAGTGGATGGATGGATGGATGGACGGATGTCACGCTGCTCTCCGTTGGAAGGCTCTGCAAATGCATGTCATCCAGTAGTGGAAAATATGATAACCTTAAACACTTTACTGCTCAGGCTAGAGAATTCGTTAGGCATTACGTTTTAAGTGTGCTAGAGAAGGTGAAAATAAACATGTTTTACCAAGCTTGTGACAAAAGCTACGCAGGCTTGCCATTTAGAAGCATAGTGCTCTTTAAGTGTATTGAGCAGGGAGAGGGGTTTAGTAAGTAAATCACCAAATTAGGAACGCATCGAGGATTGGTGGCTAGGAAAGGTGGTAGCGACTGTGACCTTGCAGTGTTCTCTGTAAACGAATATGATGAACAGTTGAAGGCACACACCCTGCTTCGAAAGTAGGTAAATCAGGATTAAAGGATAGTATTAGAAGAAAGAAAGCAAGCAAGCAATTTATGTTTAGCTATTGATAGTGTGCAGTTGGTTTATGAAAGCTAATCAAGCATTTCGAACGTAATTTTTTTAAAGCAATATCCTCTCTTATTGGTGTATGCCACAGATCCTCGAAACATTCTGATCTGTAGTTTGGGACTGAGGATGTTGAAGGACCAGTTTCCTCATTGTTCCTTTCTCATATGTCACGCGTTGTTTGTGTTTCATTGAATTACAATATTAACATGATGTGTTACATTTGATGGTTTCGCCATTTGTACTGAAGTGTTCCCTGCCACATTCCGCCACTAATGATACTAATTCTGGTGTATAAACCCTTCTTTGCTTTAAGCATATTGTCACAGTTCTACAGTTGTGTACATTATGCAGCGAATATATGGAAACAATCGCACCGACAACGGCTATTGGGGAGGGGAGGAGTGTATCCATGACCTGACGTCACATATACCTACTCCGTGCAACAATACAACAGTATTGCTGTTTATTTACTAAAACCGCTCTCCCTGGTTATGAATTGGTTTTCGGACTCCCTTTACTTGAATGCATACGAAATGTAAACAGATATTTAAAATTCATTGTTCAAGCTTTCCTCCATGTAATTGAATGTACAATATATTCTTCCGCGCTACGCTAAAGAATGCCAGACTTTATTCTACAAACTCCTCATCCAGTCACAACTAAACATGGTCATAATCAAGCGGCACTGTTAAAGCAGGTTTTGTACAGCATATGGAGCTGGCAACTTCTATTCATTCATTACAAACACTATAAAAGGAAAATGACGCCTATTTATTGGTTCTTTCTATACCTGCGTTCACTAGTGATGTCATAGTTTTACATATTTGCATAGCTGCCTTCTTTTATTGTAGGATCTGCTTCAGTTTCTAAAAGCGGTGCAACACGGAAGATATGTTAGTTACTTGATCTACTAACAGTTCATTATGCCTTATAAATTGGCGGGGTTATATCATGCATGCTGGCCTTTTCATCTCTTTAACTTTCTGCCGCCAGATGTGTCAAAGATTCGATAGTAGAGATTCAGAATAAAAGCTAATTCGCCAAATTGGAATGTGCAGCAGTATATTGTCGTTGACATGGTGGCCTAGATTCGTATTAAGTTGGGCTATATTTATTTTTAGTGCTATTCCCTAACTTGCATTTCATTTAAAAAAGCATCTGATGTGTTGCATTCACGTGGCTTTTTTCTGCTCACTGTCGTTTATTTTAATATAGTTTCTACAAGCTATTTAGGGAAGCTGATTTTCTATCTATTTTGTTACTCGAGATAAACATTTGCAGAAATAGTTTCGTTACAGATTTTAAGTACAATGTACCCATTCCATGACACCTTAAGAAATCACTCAATAACGACAGCACTTTGAAATGGTACAAAGCACTAAAAATTGAATGAGTGCTCCTAAAAACGGGCTAACCGTCATTATATCAGAACCAGAAAAAGTCAACGTTTACAAATGCCAATAAAACAAATCGTCAATAGATTCTAGTATACCTGTAGGAATAAAATAACAATACCGCCATCTGCGCGGTTCGTGTCTAAAGTGATTAATGGGTCTGCTATAACAAAACAAAATGTCATGTTTTCAATAAGCTGTCATAAAATTACAAGCTTTGTGTCTTATCACACATTTTCTTAAGGTTAGCCGAACTCGAAGAGGATGTATTGCAGTTTCTGCAGTAGATCGATGTAAATTTTTTTTTCAAAACATTGATGGCCAGCCCGTTTTACAAGCACCCATTTATTTCAAACCAATAATAAGTATATCACGGAAATGGGCAATGCCACAAAAACGTGATTTGAAATAAAGTGTGTTTTAAAGAGATGTACATTTTCGTAGTAAGTTTTTGTCTATAATGGTGCACTCTTTATACGAAATCCCTTACGAATGGAAAAGATTTTATAGGCTATTCTCAGAACATTCAAGATACGCATTTTATTTTTGATATAATTATCTTAAATATAGGCATTTTAATCAAAATCGTTAGGGCGATCTTTGAAAAAAATCAAAGATATGTAAAAACGTTCCATGTAAAGGGTAGTCTGGCTTGTGGATTTTGTTGAAAAAATCATCGTGTCGCATCTCTAGAAGCCCCTGAACTTAGTTTGGTATTTATCCAACTTTTCGTTTTTGAGTTATGCTGTTCTCTCTCTCTCTCTCTCTCTCTCTCTCTCTCACACACACACACACACACACACACGCGCGCGCGCGCACCTTTTTTTTTCTCTGAAAATGCTGTTTCTGGATTCAGGATTCGGCTAAAAATGTCCTCTGGCAAAGCTGTGCCACTAATACCAGCGTAAAGAATTTTTTATTGTGGAAGCTAATCATGCGTAGGTTACTTGAGTATTTAGCTCAGTTGGTGAAGTGAAGGATTGCTATAAAGCCAATAAAGATAAACAACAGTACTAGAAATAGCCGAATAAATCTTTAATTAGTAGGATAGCCATATTAGAGAAGAAAATCTACTAATATTCCAAATAAAGGTGATAGTAATACTCCGCATGCCGTGCTAGCGGACAGTGGTAGAGGCGATAAATAGCCCATCAAAGTTCTGGAAGAAACAGCTTAGAGGGAGACAGAAGCGCTTCCCGAACGCGACTATTTTCCAATTTCAGTACTTCGCAGTTTGCTATTGAGCTGTTGACCACCGGTACTAAATACATCCACGCGGAACATTTTCGATACCAAAAGTTCACAATTTCTACAGCAAAATATTAATAACGAACGATTGTTGATTTGCAGAGCGGATGGGTGTGCATTTATGGTAAAGCTAGAGGGAGTGCAACCGTAGTTGCGAAACTGTCCAGGAAAATACATCCAGACAGACGATATCCTTATCGTACACCACCATAAGTCTGTTCATCGGTGTTTACCAGAACTTGGATCTATGTCATATATGGATGCTGATGCAAATCGAACCCGACACACTGCACGCTTCGAACAAGGAGTACTCAAGAAGCCGCAGGTTCATCCTTCAGGAAAGCCGGACCCCTTGGGTCGAATCCAAGCCATGATATTGTATTTTTCAAACCTTGCTCAACTTTCTACACTATGCTGTATTTTTAAGTACTCGTGCAATCATACGTACCATGAATACAAGGATTGGTGGTGGAGGTGATGGTGTGCGAGCCCTGCAGGAGGAACGACTTAACTCATATCACTTTCTGAAAACTCAGACCCCAGCATCAGCGAACTTCGTTTCTCGGTACAGTTTTCAACTGAACATTACAACATAATGGGGAAAGTCCATACTTTTTGTCTTGTATGATGCTTATTGATGAAGCCTCATTCACCAGAGATGGGCATGTATGCAGTCACATATGACAGCTATCGTCAAGTACCGAGCAGGCTGGTCGGGAGCTTACCTGCTCAGTACACAAGTGTGATGGAAGCAACTGAAAGAGGAACAAAGGGGCAAAATGTTGACGTCATAGCGCAGCGGCGGTTCTGTCGGGTAATTTTCATTTACCATGGAGGCCAGTACGTTGAAACGTAGGTTAACAACACCCAACTAGTTTCACCCTGCTTGGAAAGAAACATTTTATTACAGCACAATATAATGTGTAAAGTGTTTATTTTGTATTAAGATGTTAAACCATATAAAGCTGTTTAATCTACAGCGCCATTATTCGTCTTGTCATGCGAATTAGTATTAAAAATGCGAAGGGAAAGAAAGATCAGCTTTATTGGAAAAAATTAAAATATACAACTTTTGTGGATGTAAGTCCAGTACATTTTATTGTGCTGTAATTTATGGCTATTGTTGAATTTGTTTATTTTGGTCAGATTCACAATTTTATCACATTTTGTTAATTATTTTTTTGCTTGTATAATCTCTCTTATGATACAGTGCTCCAATTAGTCATGTCTCACCATATTGAACGGTGTTGATTGTATCATATACCGCCGCCACCATAAGTGAAAGAAGTGGATGTGACAGCAAATCACACCCCACTTCTTTGATTTTTGCTTTCGCAACACACGAGGGCGAGCATTCTCTTGATAAAAGATGAGTGTTATTTGCCAAACACGAGCTTTTCTCATGTGTTTTGGCCTTTGATGGGTCCAAAGGGTTAGCATAATACCTCCAATGATGGATTTTCCGGGGGGAGATGATCAATTAAAGCCACACTCTTGGCATTCCAGAAAATCGACGTGATCTTCCCGGCCAATTTCACATACTTTGCTTTCTTAGTTGGTGGTAAATCTTGAATTTTGTTTTTTTTGTTTTGTCTCAATTTATATGCCGCCTTTATCTCAGGGCATATCGGCGGCTTTGCCTTTGAAACAGTTGCTCGTCGTCAGTGATGTCCATTCGTTTTACTATGATGTTAATCTTTGGATTTGTTTACTTTGGGATTTTTTCTATTTAAAAATTGATTTCACACACACACATTTACACTCTCATACTTCCAGATTCGAGGAAGGATGGGGAAGCAATCTTGGCTAAAGAAAAATTCCTATCTTCCAGCCGAAAATCGAACTCGGATTTGGAAGCTTTAGCATACTAAGCACCAGATCACAGAGACAGTCGCTTCCTTAGACTGTTGTGTATCAGGTGCGTGAGCCATGCTTCATCGTTTGTTTTACAAATCGACTCATGAAATCGGTGGTATGTTTCTGAAAATGAGCCAAACTTTGCTCAGAAATTTGCAATCTGGCTCGATTTTGATCCGGAGTCAGCCATGTCCAACGCTTCTCTGTGTGTTGCCTTGAAATGCCGGAGCTTCAGCAGTTTCGTATAGCTTCATTAGGCGAAGCTTCAAAACCATGTCGTTTACTTTATTGAATTCTGTTGTGGCCGATTTCGGCCTTCCGCTGTGTGAGTCAACTTCTAAGCTTTCTCGTTTGCGTATAAATTCCGTGGTGCATTTGGAAATGTTTGAAAATGACCGTGCAGGTTCCCCTAGAGTGTTTGTTGTATCAGTATGAATTTTTGTTGCATTCAAGGAGTACTTAATGACCGCACGACGTTCGATATTTAACAGGTTTCCGTATACACACGCCTGCACTGTAGCAAACAGCTATGCTTACTGTGATTCTTGAACACTGTTTGTATTATTAGCGTCTTAGCTCTATTTTATATATAATACATTAAAGTTGCAACATGTGGAAACAAGCAAGTAACACGAAACATGATTCCTGGGTTCTGTCCAGTGACAGTCCCGATTGCATAGTTAAGATTCGATTAATGCTGTGTAGGCCTTTTTAATTTTTTTTTATTTTTTTCGTTTTAATCTTCTGTTTTGTGATTCCGGTGGGTAGTTTCAGGACTCTGTTGAACTAGCGGGTTGCTGTGGTAGTCGAACGAATTACGGAATCTTCTGTAAGCTCTGTTGAGAACTGCTGTCTTCTTTTTGTTAGCGGAACAATCCATTGTTTTTTCAAGAGCGCCGGCAAAACTTGAGAAAGCGTTTGAATCAGTGGGTGCAATAGTGACACAGTGTCCAGTTTGGCTGTTAGGTTTGCTATTACATCATTATGCGTGTTGGACTGCCCGTTTTTGTATTCATTTTGTTCCTGATTTGTGAGTTGTGGTGGTGTGACGTCTTGGGTAAACGTTTTTGAGAAGCGCTCTGTTCGTAGCGATGTTGATGGTGGCCAAGAATGATCTGCAGAAAGTGAAGGGATAGGATGTTAACTTTACTTTTGCTACAGCCCTAATATGACTATGAGGTGTGACACGCTGCAGTTGTCGCGCTACGTAGTCTAGAGGTACCATGCTAACTTCGAGTTCCCGGGTTCAAACCCGGCGGAGGGCGATGGATTTTTTTTTCGTGCGTAAAAATCCTTAGCATGGCATCCTTCGGAAAGGAAGTAAAGCCGGTGGTCCCGTGTCGTAGATTTGCGGCATGTAGAAGAACTGCTAAAAAGAGACCTCTGTGTAAAATTTCCGGTCTTTCCCGTCCAATATAGAATGGGACATTAAGAACATAGTAGTTAAAGAGCGTCCCTAAATAAAACACAATTTTGTATGCTGCAATTTAACATAGGACAGCCTTTGTAGTTAGCGGTGTGCGGACCCTTGCAGTTTACACAAACAAGAGGTGCATTTGAGGTTTGGTGCATTGGGAACAAGGATGCATGCCATCCTTCTTGAACAATGTAAAAGTTATTGCCCACATGTTTCTATGAAAAGTGGCTGGTTTTGAACACAAAACTGCTTCGGAAATGTTGCTGCAATCTGTGTCATTTTGAGATCTTTTCAAATGAGCTTATTTTCATTTATACATTCTTTAACATCTTAAGCCTAAAAGCAAAAATCGCTTTTGTCTTTGTTATGCTGTGTTTCCGTATTTTACCTTTCCAGGAAAGGGTTTTCATTAATCCTTTTCATTAACTCTACATTTCCATTTTGCATCAATTATTCATTTAAACATCTGCAAGCACTAAACACTGCTGACCAACACACTAAAAAGAAAGAAAGAAAAAAAAACATACAATCGCATCGATGTGATGCCGAAGTTGTATTTCATAACATTACTAATCCAGAACCGCATACATAGTTTGAAGCAACAGAAACAAAGTTACAGGCTTTCTTAACAATGCATAAAGTGAATAAACAAAAATTCTGGTGTGTTACACTCACATGACTTTCTCTACTCTTGTACAAACTATTTTTTACAAACGGTTATTCTCCATATGCTTCATGTTAATCGAGATGTTAATCTTATTGCTAATTTTCTTGTAGATGTAAGGGAAATATGGTAGGCTTTAAGCGATAGTCAAATCTTTTAAGAGCTGGTTGCTATGTGGAGTATTTCATTCTCTTTGTATGTCCAGGACATAAAAAAAATCTGATGTGTTCCACTCACATGACTCTCTACTATTGTACAAACTATTTTTACAAACGCTTATTCACCATATGCTTCATGTTAATCGAGATATCGTGATGTCAATCCTATTGCTAATTTTCTTGTAGATGCAAGGGGAATATGGTAGGTTTTAAGCGATATTCAAATATTTTAAGCGCAGGTTGCTATGTGGCGCATACCATTCTCTTTGCATGTCCAGGACATAAAAAAAATTCTGATGTGTTACACTCACATGACTTTCTCTACTCTTGTACAAAGTATTTTTACAAACGCTTATTCTCCATCTAGTTCATGTTAATCGAGATAAACATTTGCAAACTCTATCTTATTGCTAATTTTCTTGTAGATGTAGGGGAAAATATATTTACAAGGGCAATATAGAAAAACAGTAGCCTTTAAGCACATACATATCTCTTAATAGCTGGTTGCTAGGTGCAGCACCATTCCCTTTGCCACAGATTATAACTCTTTGCATATCCAAGACAAAAAAATCTGATGTGTTACACTCACATGACTTTCTCTACTCTTGTACAATCTAATTTTACAAACGCCTATTCTCCATATGATTCATGTTAATCGAGATATCGAGATGTCAATCTTATTGGTAATTTTCTTGTAGGTGCAAGGGGAATATGGTAGGTTTTAAGCGATAGTCAAATATTTTAAGCGCTGGTTGCTATGTGGCGCATTCCATTCTCTTTGCATGTCCAGGACATAAAAAAAATGAATAACGCATTTGAGAGAAAGTATAAGTATTGGAAAGTTTAAGGAAATAACAAGCAATATCTCGAAAACGGTTCACTCAACAAAAGAAATGTATATGACATAAGTTGTGTATTTTAACGCGATCTACATTCTTTGTGTAGTAAAATTTTGTCTATCTCTTATGGTTTACCAGTTATGCAAAAGTCGTTCACAATGAAGAATACTTTTGGAGACATTCCCAGAAAATTCGAGATATACATTTCATTTCTCATGACATTATCTTAAACATATGATATTTTCATCAAAATCGTTAGAGCCATTTTTGAGAAAATTAAAATTTTCGAAAAATCTTCCATGTAAAGGGTAGTCTGGGGTGGGGGGATTTTCTTGAAAACCTTCGTGTCGCATCTCTGGAAGATACTGAACCTAAATACCAAGTTTGGTGCTTATCCGAGTGTTCGTTTTTGAGTTATGCTGTTCACAGACACACACACACACAGAAACACGCACGGACATGTTTCCAAAAATGCTTTTTTTGGATTCAGGAGGTCTCAAAACATGTATTTCCGGCGAAATCTCGGTATCGAATTTTTGGGTGGAATGCAATACTTCCCCTACTTACTATACGTAGTAGAGAAAGTAAAAATGAATAACGAATTCCCATTTGAGAAAATAAGTATTGAAAAATTTATGGGAATAACAAGCAATATCTCGAAAATGGTTCACTCAACAAAAAAAAATGTATATGACATAAATTGTGTATTTTAACGCGATCTACATTTTTTGTGTAGTAAAATTTTGTCTATCTCTTATGGTTTACCAGTTATGCAAAAGTCGTTCACAATAAAGAATACTTTTGGAGACATTCCCAGAAAATTCGAGATATACATTTCATTTCTCATGACATTATCTTAAACATATGATATTTTCATCAAAATCGTTAGAGCCATTTTTGAGAAAATTAAAATTTTCGAAAAATCTTCCATGTAAAGGGTAGTCTGGGGTGGGGGGATTTTCTTGAAAACCTTCGTGTCGCATCTCTGGAAGATACTGAACCTAAATACCAAGTTTGGTGCTTATCCGAGTGTTCGTTTTTGAGTTATGCTGTTCACAGACACAGACACACACACACACACACACACACACACACACACACAGAAACACACACGGACATGTTTCCAAAAATGCTTTTTTTGGATTCAGGAGGTCTCAAAACATGTATTTCCGGCGAAATCTCGGTATCGAATTTTTGGGTGGAATGCAATACTTCCCCTACTTACTATACGTAGTAGAGAAAGTAAAAATGAATAACGAATTCCCATTTGAGAAAATAAGTATTGAAAAATTTATGGGAATAACAAGCAATATCTCGAAAATGGTTCACTCAACAAAAAAAATGTATATGACATAAATTGTGTATTTTAACGCGATCTACATTTTTTGTGTAGTAAAATTTTGTCTATCTCTTATGGTTTACCAGTTATGCAAAAGTCGTTCACAATAAAGAATACTTTTGGAGACATTCCCAGAAAATTCGAGATATACATTTCATTTCTCATGACATTATCTTAAACATATGATATTTTCATCAAAATCGTTAGAGCCATTTTTGAGAAAATTAAAATTTTCGAAAAATCTTCCATGTAAAGGGTACTCTGGGGTGGGGGGATTTTCTTGAAAACCTTCGTGTCGCATCCTTGGAAGATACTGAACCCAAATACCAAGTTTGGTGTTTATCCGACTGTTCGTTTCTGAGTTATGCTGTTCACAGACACACACACGGACATGTTTCCAAAAATGCTTTTTTTTGGATTCAGGGGGTCTCAAAACATGTATTTCCGGTGAAATCTCGGTATCGAAATTTTGGGTGGAATACAATACTTCCCCTACTTACTATACGTAGTAGAGAAAGTAATAAAAATATAGTGAACTCTTCAAGACGCAAACCCTTGTTAATCTTGCGTTTATTTGCAGCTCTACAATCTAGGAGCAACAGCGAGCTTGTTTGACTGCTTGTCCACATTAATCTAAGTGGCAGCCGAATCAGTGGCTTGCTCATTCCACATGTTTTACTCCATTGCTGGGAATTTTGAGTCCGTAGACTATAGATCCCCTGTCTCAAAATAAAGTTATTATCCCTCACAACCCGTTTAATTTGTGCGGTCAAGTTCTTAAAAATCGTGTATATTAAAGGTGTGATTTAATACCAGATGGGATGTATTACTTTGAGTTTGTCTGGTACATACTATTACGAAAATATATACACTGTTTTAATATCTTAACAATGCAGAACTTACGGACACACTGATCAATCATATTGCAGTACAATGAAGTATTTTTGAGTAAGAAAATCTTTACCCTTCAAGCTGACTAAAATTAATTTGTGGTTGCCGATTAAACCTTGACGCTGTTGCGTTAATTTAAAAATGCTTTAACACTCAGCTCAGATCCATCTGGTTACTCGAATCAGTTTACCCTTTCTTTGCGTAAACATGCGGAATTTCGTAACTGCTACAGAAGTAAGAATTTTTCAACATAAACTTGGAGTCTGTTTACTTTTTAAGCAGGACAATTAAACACGGCAGAAGTAATAAAACGTGATGATTGCTAAATATCTGGTTCGGTTGCTAGTCGTTTTTATCATTATACAGCAATAAAGAATATGATACATATTCTTCCCGAAAGTGAAATTTGAATCAAATTTTCGTTACCGTAGGCCATATATAGCGAAATAAGAAAGAAAGAAAGAAAGAGAAAGAAAAAGAATACTTAAAACGTATGCCAATATACGTATTGCACTTACATAATGGGCGCTTTAAGGAGAAATAAAGCAGAAATACACAAAAGTGCTGCAAGAGGGACGTGCGACATCTGCGAGGGGGACTGGTAGAACGTGATGGACTGTGAAACGGGTGTTCAAAATGGAAACAGAACAAAAACCGTGACGTGATAAATGAATGCCTATTAGTTTATGAAGATTTGGACATGTGATTTAAACTGTCGAATGAGTGAGTAACCCATTGTCTTTACACGAGAATTCATATGAGGCCAAAGCTCACTTTTAGAGATCTGTAAATGCATTCGCCATTACTAACATGTAGGCTCAAGAAACTGAGTGACACTGTACCATTGATAAAGAATGAGTAAAATCTGTGTAGTTTACACCTCAAAGGAGTTACTCTTGCCATCGGGCACAGGGCTGAGCTATCTAAATAAATGATATAAAGCAAAGGAAAATATTTTCGGGTAAGTATGCAATTATAATTAGAAATGTACTTGTTCGATTTTGCAACAGTGACTTGCAAAACTTCTGAATACTTTGAAGGTGCACGACACTGTGGCAGGATAATTGCTTACTTACCCTTGGGTGGGAGATTAGTACTTGAGTTTTATAGACAAGATGTTACAGATTATTTGCTTCATTTTGTTCCTTTATGTTTGTCTCGAGTTGAAACGCTTAACTTTAGCGATAGTATATGTTTCAGAATGTACGTTTCTCAAGGGATACCCGGCAGAGGATGTAAGGAATGGGAATGTGATTCATTTGTCCCCTTTGGCAAACGGCCTATTGTGATCCAGGGTAGCTGGCAAAACATCCGCGCTGAGTATTGGGTTTGAAAAACGAGAAAGTTGGATCACCTATTTACGTAGTAAAGAAAGAAAGGGGGGGATCATTGAAATAAACGTTTCTTTCCCCTTTCAATTGGTTATAGAGTATAATTTCCCGCTACTGAATTGGTGGTGTTTAGTTAATTCCCAATTTACTGTTTACAGAACGGAATATTTGGGAAAACAAAGTTTTAGCAACTGTTACGTTCGAAAATCGAATCCAGTACCGTCCTCGGGTAAGAGTTTTTAAAGTTTATTCATGAAAATGCCACTACCACTTTGAAAAGTGCAACGTAGTATTGAAGGAACACTAAATTATTGCCGACCTGTGGAAATGCTTCTGTGCTTAGGAACAAAGGCTGGTTCACAATAACCCGAGAACAGTAAGCAATACAGCATACAACATTTTGGTTCACAACAGCTCGGTAACGAGAACAGGAACACATATCTATCACAAAATGATTATATAAATTTTGCGCATTGGGATTTCATTTGTTCTTAACTGACCAATGATATTTTTCGCCTGTTTCCAACTCAACCGCTATAATGCGAATTAGCCAACGTTAGGATTCGATAGAGTAAACATCTAAAAGCAGATCCATTATTTCTCCTGTTCCACTAGTCGTATCGACCTTTCATTCCTTTATTTAATGGCGTACATTAAATTTGTTTATTGTTCTTTGTTAATTTCTACCGGTTTTTACTATTGTTTTTAAGCCAATAGTCAATTTGAGTTGCATATAAACAAACTACAGCTGGCCCTTTCACTGGAACTAACGCTCAATGGATCTGCTGGTGTCGGGATCCGAGGTTACAATGTACCCACTTATGCTAGAATTTCTTCCAGTTTTATGTTTTCAACTTGCAACTAGTAGGGAGAGCACTAGAGTTTGCTTCATGTTAACGACCGCCTAGAATAATCTCTGCTGTGAAGAGTCTAATATACACAATGTGTATTGAATATGCTGCCCGGGAACGAGAAAGTTAAAACTTGGCCAAGTCTTTTTCCCCAAAACTCGGGAAAGCTTCCCGTCAGTTGTGAACGCTCCTATTAAAATACCTACATATACTTCAACTTTGTCGTTCTCAGTTGTTGTGAACCAGCCTTAACATTTGAAGGAAACATTTATACGCCAATGTAGTATATAATAATTTGTATAATTGAATTTACTGTGGATAGCTGTGAAGTCCTTCGTTCTCTCTGAACTTTAGAGGACTAGATAACTGAGAAATCTCAAAGGATAAACAAATACATTCTAAGGGGAGAATGTAGATGGCTGTAAAATATAACATTTATGTCAAACATGTGTGTAGCATGAACCATTTGAGGTATTCGCTGTTGTTCGTTTGGGCTTTGCAAATTGTTATTTTCTATATCGCTTTCCTATGGTAGGTGGAGAGGGAATATTTCATTCCATTCAAAAATGTGGTGTAGAGATTTCGCCGAAATTGCACGTTTCGAGATACCCTGAACCCAAAAATAATTTTAGAAAAGGACTCCACAAACGCGCGTCTTAATTTCTGAACGGTATAATTAAAAAATAAAAGTCTGTAAATATCAATTTTATGCTAGAGTTAGACATTCTGCAAGGATGCTAGAAGTTTTTCAAGAAAATATCCCAACCCAAACAACGCTTTATATGGAAAGAATTTTCTTATTTTTAATTTTCTAAAAATGCTACAGATTTTGATGTAAATTTTACATGTTTGAAATATTGAGAAAATATAACGTAAGTCTTGAGTTTTCTGCAAATGGAGCGAAGTTGTCTTCGGATTGAACTTCGTATAAGTTTGTAGGGGAATTGTATGTGAAAAGCTTGTGAAGTCCTCTATATTTTGAAATAATTTAATATATTTTTGTATAACTTGTAAACCATAAGAGATAGACAAAACTCACTATATAAAAATGCAGATTTCGTTAAAACACAGGTTGTGTCAAAGTTTTTGTGGCATCAACCATTTCCGAGATATCCGTTATTGATTAGAAATTTTCAATACTTTGTCACTTTTTTAAGGTGCTGTTATCATTCACTTGTCTCTTTTGGCGCGGAACGAGTATGGAATTTAAAGACTAGTCTATTACTTCGCTCTGCTGTTCCCTCTCGTACAATAATAAATTGTGATGAAACTATTTCTGCAAACACTTATGTATATTAACATGAGGTACATAGAAAAACAAGCTTTCGCAAGAATGTTTTATAGGAGCTGTATAAAAATATTAGTGGGTAGAGACTCACGTAAATGTAAGACATGAGGTTTTTACTTCCTTTACTAACTACCTTCTAGTAGTAGGTAAGGTATGTATTCCGCCCAACAATTTAGTATCGAGATTTCACCGGAAATACATGTTTTGAGAGCCCATGGATCCATAAAAGGCATTTTTGGAAAACGAGTGTGTGTGTGTGTGAGAGAGAGAGAGACTAACACACAACTCGAAAACGAAATGTCGGATAAATACCAAACTTGGCATTATTCAATGTCTTCCAGAGTTGCGACACGATTTCCAAGAAAATCCCCTTATCCCATACTACCCTTTCCATGTAGATTTTTTCGAAATTGATTATTTTCTCAAAACTGGCTCTTAACGATTTTACTTAAATTATTCTCTATATAAGGTATTTACATGATAAATAAAATATATATCTTGAATTTTCTGGGAATATCCTGTGAAGTCCTCTCGGGAGGAAGTTTTTATAAGTAGTTAACATAAAGATGTAAACAAAAACGTACTAAACAAAGGCTTTAGATCTCTAAAACACACAATGTATTTCAAACAAATTTGTTATGGTATCAGCTATTTCCGAGATATGTGTTCTTTGGTTTGAAACTTTCAATACTTTGTCGCTTTTGTAAAGTGCTGTCGCTATTCAGTTTCTCGCATGTCATGGAAAAAGTGTGGAATTTTAAGGTTAGTATATAGTGACTCGCATTTAAACGTCTTGACTATCGATTCCGCTTTCTCTATCCCCCTTGTACCTGCAACGTAATATAAAATGGAACTATTTCTGCAAAGGTTTATCTCGATTAACATTAAGTAAATAGGAAAAAAATCTGATGTGTTACATTCACATGACTTTCTCTACTCTTGTACAAACTATTTTTACAAACGCTTATTCTCCGTAGCTTCATGTTAATCGAGATATCGAGATGTTAATCTTATTGCTAATTTTGTTGTAGATGCAAGGGGAATTGGTAGGCTTTAAGCGATAGTCAAATATTTTAAGAGCTGGTTGCTATGTGGAGTATTCCATTCTCTTTGCATTACCAGGACCAAAAAAAAAAAAAAAAAAAGAATAACGAATTCCCATTTGAGAAAAAGTATAAGTATTGGAAAATTTAAGGGAATAACAAGCAATATCTCGAAAATGGTTCACTCAACAACAACAAAAAAATGTATATGACATAAATTGTGTATTTTAACGCAATCTACATTTTTTGTGTGGTAAAATTTTGTCATCTCCTATGGTTTACCAGTTATGCAAAAGTCGTTCACAATGAAGCATACCTTTGGAGACATTTCCAAAAAAATCAAAATATACATTTTATTTGTCATGAAAGTATCTTAAATATATGATATTTTAATCAAAATCGGTATCCATTTTTGAAAAAATTAAAATTTTCGAAAAATGTTCCATGTAAAGGGTAATCTGGGGTGGGGGGATTTTCTTGAAAATCTTCATGTCGCATCTCTGGAAGATACTGAACCTGAATACCAAGTTTGGTGTGTATCCGACTGTTCGTTTCTGAGTTATGTTGTACACACACACACACACACACACACACACACACTGAAACGGCAACTCTAGGCCGAGCCCGAGAAATGTAATTATAGATAATTTGATTAATTAATTTTCATTGATGTTAAATCATGCTATGTACATATCTTTTTCTTTTACTGCTTTTATAGTTAAAGAAGGATGATTTAACGATATGTCTGTATTTAGTTTACTTATATTAGAGGAGTTATAAATTGTTTAATGTAAATAATTTAAGCGCTATGTTAAAATACTGTCCACGACGAAATGTCTTAGCTACAGGAATAGTGTCTTCGAAGGCAGAAAGTCTAGTTTTACGATGTCTTTCTGGTCGCAGGGGCATTGTTCATACAGCGAGGGTGTAGAGTCTTTGTTCCTTTATACGATAATTCGCCGTGACCAAGTGAGAGAGACAACTAGCTTAACGGTAAATTTAGGAAAAGCCGCGATTTATGTTAAATTTGGACCAATGAGATCCCTGTAAGTTTATATGAAATAGTGAGGCGCGTTGAGTGGCGCTAAAAATGGACCAATAGGAAAGGAAGCAGCCCCAGAAGCCTGCGACTATAAATGGATCTGCGAGGAACAAATTCGTGGCCATTTGTCATTTGGTCAAGGGACATTTTGCTAAACTACAGGTAGGGAGAGATGCTGCAGGATGTTTAAGAGATATCGCGCCAAAAGGGTATTAAGACAGTTTTCGCAACACACATAAGAATCGCTACGAATAAAGAGATATAATAAGCATACTTAAACTTCGCGCCATATCCGCGCCGTGTTTCAACAGCAGTGGACAGTGTTTTAACGGCGGCAATATCAGTGTTGTGTACTACGAGGAGTAGCTAAATAAAAGAAACTGCAGTGTTGTCTTTTCGTAACCAAAGCACGTCTATTTCTCCTTTTACCACCACCCGAGATCTACGCTTCCTTTACCAAGGATAAGTCCATGCTCACACATAGTTTGAAAATTACTGCAGCTAGCCGAGGATAAAAATGCAGTGAACCAGCACACTGCGAACATCTGGAGCCAAGGTGGAGGATGCAGCAACGTAAGCCGCGAGCAACGGGCATTAAAAACCACCTCAACTTAGGACAGGAGGTGACTGCCGCCACACACACACACACACACACACACACACACACACACACACACACACACACACACACACAGTAACACGCACGGACATGTTTACAAACATTTTTATATGCATTCAGTGCACCTCAAAACATGTATTTCCTGTGAAATCTCGGTATCGAATTTTTGGGTGGAATACAATACTTCCCCCACTTACTATACGTAGTATAGAAAGTAATAAGTTTAAGTAATATTTTATAGAAGGTATAAAATTAACAATAGTGGGTAGAAAAAGTAGTGTGAATGTAACGCTTTTTTTTCACTGTCGACTGCTTACCATTAGTAAGTAAAGGGCTGTATTACACCCAAACGTTCAATGTCGAGATTTCACCGAGAATAGGTTTTGAGGTTCCTGTCCGTGAGAGAAACCATAACTCAAAAACAAAATGTCGGATTAATATCAAACTTGGTATTCAAGGTCAACATCTTTCAAGGAAGTGACACGAAGATTTTCAAGAAAAATCTCGCCACCCCAAAACTACTATTTACATAGAAAATGTTTGGTTTTATTTTCTCAAAAATGGTTCTACGATTTTGATTAAAATACCATGTGTTGAAGGTATTTGCATTGTAAATACAATATATACAAAACAATCTTGAATCGTGTACAAATTGGTTGGTCCTTTTCATTCTGAATGAATTTTTATACTATTGTATAACTTGTAAACGGTATAAATTGAAATTGGGTTTTTTATTTATGAACGCTCTTTAACTACTATGGTCCTTAGCGTCCCATTCTATATTGGGCGTGAAAGACCGGTAATTTTTGCTCAGAAGCGTGCTTATTAGGCTTGAGGTTCTTTTACGTACTGTAAATGTACGACGCGGCACCACCGGCTTTACTTCCCTTCCGAAGGAAGCCATGCTAAGGAATTTTACGCCCGAAAAAACCTATCGCCCTCGGGGTTTGAATCCGCGACCTCGGGAACTAGAGGCTAGCATGGTAACCACTACACCACGGAGGACGACATAAACGGTAGAGATAGACAAAAACATACTATATAAAACTGAATTTTTCGCTAACACACAATTTTTTTCTAATGCAGTTTTTATAACATTTACCATTTCCGAGATATTTGCAGTTGGTTTGAATTTCGAAATAATTTATATGTATAGATGGTGTCTAACAAGTAATGTCGGTTTTTAAGCAAAACGTTATTTGGAACTTTTCTGACCAGAAATTAAAACTATTCTTCAAGGCAGAGACCATCAGATTCTATTGTCTTTAACCATCTTTCAGCGAGGTTTATTATTCCGCGACGGTATCAATCTCTGGTTTTTGGTGCGAAGAATTCGGTGAGAAAAACTTTCACAACTTCATTGTTTTCGAAATTTCTTCCACGCAAGAAATGGGACATGGATCGAAATAGATGGCAATCTGAAGGCGCAAGATCAGGGCTGGATGCTGGGTCTGGTAGCAGTTCGACTCCTTCCAATTCCTGAATTTTTTTTCATGGTGGTTCGTGCAGTATGGAGTGTTGCATTGTCCTGCTGCAAGAGACTTTATTTCGGTTAACTATAATGCTGGGTATCTCCGTCTCAAAATTTCATGAACTCGTTCCAGTTGTTGAGAATAAGGATCCGCATTGACTGCACGCCCGTTTGGAACAAACTCCCAGTTAATCACTTCTTCAAAATTTCACCAGACACACATTACTTTGTGGCCGAACTGATTTTGTTAGCGATGACTGGCAGGTTGACGAAGGACTGAGCCACTGTTCCGAGGCGTCAGGTTTGCGGTAATAGACCCTTTTTCATCACCTGTGACAATTCCCCTGATAAATCTGTCATCCATGGGATTACCGATAAGCTGACGACATATTTCATTTTACGTTGAGCCTATTGAGGTGTCATTTCATGAGGTACAGATATACAGCTTCTGTTTGATTTTTCCAAGTTTCTTAATCTGGCGATGATATGTTATCTTTCATGGACCAATTCTGGTAGCCTAAGAGTACTTTTATGCGGATTTTTTTCCCCAAAGCTGTGCGTGGATTCTCAATATCCGACAATTTAGGTTTTCCAGAGCGTGGTAAATCTTTAGTGTTTTCTTCAGTGTTGAAACCATCGTTGTGCCATGCGCTCATTAATGACACCACCCCCTTCCACTTCACATATTTTTCGAGCCACGGCATCCGCTTTATAATCTTGTTTCCAATAGTGCTTTAGAAGGACGCTTAACCTCAAACTTTGTTAACTTCCATTTTGCCGTTGTGTATTGACAACTAACGACTGGCACATACTCGCAATATATGCAATACTAACCAAGGCATCCTGTAAATAGCATTGGCGAACCAAAGAAAACCAGTTGTATCTTATTAAACACCAAATTTAAAAACCGACATTACTTATGAGACAACCTAATATATATATATATATTTATTTATTTATTTATTTATTTTCCCAAGTGTTATACATACACCCCTAGTGGTTAAGCCATCAGTGGCCCTCTTCTTAAAGATCTGACTATAGCTTCAGACTACTATATCTCCTGTACCTCAACGAAATTTGCAATAAAAGCATTTCTGGAAACGCTTATCAGGATTAACAAGAAGTAGATAGAAGAATAAGTTTTTCTAAGAATAGTTTATAGAGAAATAGTGGGTTGAGAGCTCAGTCCTTGGATGTACTAACGGATTTTCTGTTGACTTACGTAGTTTTTAACGATGCTGTTATCTTGTTAATTTCAGTTACATGGCATGATTTTCAATTAGATGCACCATAATTATAAGTTATGATACATGCTGTAAATTCAACAGTTATGCGAATTCCGGTTATTTTGCTCAGTGATCTGTTAGGAGGATGAGAGTTTTAAAACAGCCCATGACTTGTATTGCCTCGGAAACGCTAATGACCTCAGCGCTCTCTACACCTTGAGAGATCATAGCTATTCTTAGATTGAATCGAATTAACCGGTATCTTTATTCCAGCTTTCAGCTTCAAGAAATGACCCTCAAGTGGCTGTGTATTAAAACTAAGTTTTCATAATCCATAATAAATACCGCAATACTGTTACCTGTAACCACACAGAAGAACAAACTATGCTGCAAGATATTTGAATCGCTTAGGATTTTCCTTTATTTCTAATAAAGTATATGTTAACTTTACTCATTTATACTAATATTATGGGAGAGAATTTGCACGTATGTATATGTGTATATAGGCTAATCTAAATAAACACTCGACCATTTTGGTAATTCTTTCACCATTGAAGATCCCTAGTCTTTCTGGTGGGAATTTCTAATTTCAATTCATGAATTTTTTAAAGACTAAGAAGAACTTACGAAGTTTATGTTGGTACTAGAATACAAACACATTGCAATTATAAAAGAACGTGCTTGCGAAGAAAGCTTTGATTTTCCGTTAATCTTGCCATGGATTTTATGTGCAAAAAACGATGATTGTACAACAGTTGATGAATATGTCATTTCTAATTTTTACCTGGAGAGGAAAGATTTATGTCAATCCGGATTCTGTCCAACATGAAGAAATAAACAACGCTCAATTGTATTCCATAGAATTCTTTGAACTCCTTAAATCCGCCCGGTTTACCATCTCATAAACTGCTTTTAAAGAAAGAAAAAAAAGCTATTATGTTAACTAGAAATCTTAACGCTAATCAGAGATTAATTAATGGTGCAAGGTTAATGATAACTCTTTTAGGGAGTACATCACTGCTAAATTCATTCACTCCGATGTGCTCAAACCCTGCATTAACATCTCACCTTCTAATACAATCATGTCTTTCCAGATGATAAGAAAACAATTCCCAATAAAAGTAGCCTTCGCTATGATCATTGATAAAGCACAAGGTCAGACTCTTCAAGGGGCAGGTTTGATTTACCAGAACGTGTTTTTTCGCATGGACAGTTATACTTGACTTTTTCACGAGTTCCGTGATATTTATGTTTGTGTTAAAGAAACATACAGTCAAAAAATAAACGGTGATCACATAACTGCTAGCATTGTTTTCAAATAAGCTTTGTAAAGTAAAGAAGTTTTCTTTAGAAGAAGAAGAATTCATATCTGACAAAGCCAATGTTTTACAATTAACATATTGTATATAATGATAACCGCTTTTTAAAATAAGACTGGTATTTATTACTAGTCTTCAAGGTAAAATGCCTTTCATCAATAAATGCTTGCATTTACTTATTTCCACATTGTTATATTACCATTCGGTGACTGATCAAGATACCGTGCGAATTATTCACACGGGTTAACTAGTTATTTCAAATTATGCAAGAAGTGGGTAGTTGCAACATGCGCGACCAGTATTCAAATGTCCATTCGCTCTTACGATGATACGAAACGGGGCGGGCTGAGAGTCGCAAACTTTCAAACATGTCCGTGAACTGCAATCTGTGTATTTTTACGAGCTCTACATTTTTCCTGTAGTAAGTTTTTACCGGTTACACAAATTTATACAAAATTCAGTTTAAATGAAGAGGACTTCCTAGGCTATTTGTAGCAAATTCCATAAAATCATTTTATTCTTCATGAAAATATGTGCATGTAATATTTTAATTAAAATCGGTAATTATTTTAGTATCAAAATAATAAAAAATATTTCAGTGTAAACAATAGTTTGGGATGGGGTGGTTTTCTTGAAAATCTTAGTGTTGCATGCTGGACTTAAATGCAAATGCGAAGTTCTGTATTTATCCGACTTCTCTTTTTTGCGATGTTGTTCACACCCACAAATAGACACAGGCATATAGTTCGAATTTTTGATGAAATAAATTTCCTGTACCTAATATGAATAGGTGCTAGAGAAATTAAAACTAACCTAATACGAGGGGTGATCAGAAACTAAGGTTACAAGGCCGACATTCCTGGAGTTTCGTCCGTTATAGAGAAATTAGTAGTGTGCAGTAATTCTACTTGGCAACTGTGCAGATTTTAAGCCACACGCCACCTACAGTGTTAGTGTAGGTAAATACAAATGGTGACTCGTTTGAAAAACTGGTCTCGCGAAGAAATCCGCTCCGTTATTCGATTTCTGTGCGAAACATGTAACCGCGGCTGAAATTCACCGGCAGCTGGTGGAGGTTTACGGAGAGATTGTAATGTCTCCTTAGCATGTCGCGGAATGGTGTCGAAAGTTTGAGTCCGTTAGAGAAAACGTCATCGATGAGGATCGCAGTGGCCGTCCCAGCACGGCATCATTTGAACACACTCGCGCGGAGGAGCTGATTCAGGACAACAGAAGGATCTAATTACGGCATATGACGGTAGAACTGGGAATGTCGTTTGCAAGCGTTCGTCACATTGTTCACTATATTCTGCAGTACCGGGAAGTTTGTTCCACGAAATCCGTCCAAACAACACAAGGAGAAGCGCATGGGGACTAGACTGCAACTTTTGCAACGTCCTCGGAAGGGAACGGTTTTCTTCACCACATTGTCACGGGTGATGAAATATGGATCCACCGCTACACCCCCAACAGTAAGCGGTCGTCAATGGAGTGGAAACACCCCTCCTCTCCAAAGATAAAAAGTTTTAAGGTGACGCCATCTGCCTCGAAGGTGATGGCCAAAGTGTCTTGGGACAGCGCGGGTGTCATACTTATGGAGTTTTTGGAAAGAGAGCACACAGTGACCGCTGACCGTTACTGCGAGAACTTGACATGATTGTGCGAAGCAATCAGGAAGAAACGGTCAGGACTTCTCACCAAGGGCGTTATCTTTTTTCACGACAACGCGCGACCTCGTACAACTCAGAAGACCTCCACGCTGTTGAAGCAGTTTCGCTGGAACATCATCGACCACCCGCCCTACAGCCCGGATCTCGCTCCAAGCGACTTTCACCTTTTTCCTCACTTGAAGAGCCTAGGAGGCCGACATTCATTTCAGGCGAGGAGGTGAAACACTTCGCGACAACGTGGATGAACACGGAGAGAATATTCAAACTCATCCCACAAAGCGACAAGTGCCTAAACCGATATGGAGACTATATCGAAAAATAATCTAATCTATGTACTATCAGTTGGCTGTATTGGTTGTATGAAATAAAATCTACACATTTCACTGCAGGCTTTGTAACCTTAGTTTCTGATCACCCCTTGTAGTATTTGTTCTTTTAAAATACAGAATCCTTACTTGCACATAATTGGTGAGTAAGATGTGTGCTAGCCCACCTCCATGGTGTGGAGTTAGTGTGTCTGCCTCATATTCAAGAGGTCCCGAGATCGAATTTCTAGATTATAGTTACTGGGATGACTTTAGTAATTTTTTTTAATCTCGCTCTATGCTCAGGCAGGCCCATATGATTCAAAAAATTTATCTTTTGCTAATGTTTTATTGTTTTTCACAATTTGCTGGTTTTCGAAGTATATATTTTGTATTTATTTTACAAAATACTTAAATGTCTGAACCCTTAGGCTCAAACATTGCACAAAGCCGAGTGCTCAACAGGCTTTTTATGCATTTACTTATGTTTTCTACATTTAAGACAATGTGTGTATGAAAATCCAAAAATCCAAGTTCTCTTGTTATTTCTTTGACTGTTTTATCGTTCTCAGCATATACTACATATAGTGCACACAGAATTTTAACGAGCGATATCAGACCGTTGTAAGGGTATTTTTTATTCATTGTTTATATTGTAATAAGAAATGCTGCTTGGGCCCTACTGTTTATCGTATCGTTTTCAAAACTTTAGTTTGAGCTTAGTATACAAACAAAGAAATTGTTCAGGCATTTCTTAATTTTAATTGGTTTAAGAGGAAAAAAAATTTCATGTTATTGAATTTTTCAACTTTTTCGGCGTGGCTAATAGAAAATAATTTCAGCTATTTAATATTTTAACTAGTGCACAACAATTTTTAAAACCATAATTCCTGAAGCTCCTGAAAACTTCAAGCTAATGCGTTATAAACTGTGATAAAATGAGCATACCGAGTAGTAAAAATGCTGGAGAAGAAAAGAAAAAAAAAAAGAAAGACAGTACCTGAGAAGCATGGAGTGAAAAGTTCATCGCGGTGCTTTACTTAAATAGTACAGGACTAATTAAATAGTTATTTGTGACTTATGCAAAAAGAAACAAAAATAGAAAATGCTGATATGTTTTGCCAAATTTCACTGATGCATTGCCTTAATATACCCTTTAGACGACGAAAGGCAACTCAGTATGAAATCTACCCAACAAAGGAAACTGTGAATTGAAGATCGAAGCCGTGTTTTCGATTTGTTTATTTTCTTGTGTTTCTTGTGATCTGAATTGTTTTTCCAGATTAGCCGAACGTTTCAAATGCTTTCTTTAGCAGAATGTTTCAAATGCTTTCTTTACCAGGACCGTTTTCCGTGTTGATGTAATGGCAGGAGGAAATATACGCCATTTTGCTAAATTTAGCCTTACCTAACCTGTGGCGTAGACAACTGTGGATGCCGATGTACATAATTTGTTAGACCGCGTTGACATGACAAGATGCTTTCCAATAATCACTGAAACAGAATATTGCTAACCTTAGATGACTAGTTTTCGCATCCTCTTTAAAACTTGCTAAACTGTTTTCTGTTTGTCACCAAATGGTTCTTAAGTTGCTCTCATTTTATGTTTGATACCATCGAGTTTTATTGTGAAGGCTCATAGATGTGGAAATGTATGTGAAGACTGTTGGACTGTGTTAGATTTATAGGGATAAGTCAATGGCTTTGTAATGGTATTTCAGTATTGCCAACTTTTACTGATAGTTCACGTTGAAGTTTTCAAAGAAATAGGTGGCATGAATTCTACATCCATTTGCATTTTCAGTTCATAATCTACAGTAGATGATGTTTACTGCTGTCTTTACTTGCAATAATAACAAAGCATTTTGATTTCTGTTTTCATGGCATTAGGTTACACTGATTTACGCGTATTCCACCAGTTGCTGTTATGGCCATTGTGGGTCAAATTCGAGGTAAAGAAAGATACTAAACATGAACATGTTAACTGTAAACGTCTCCTCTCAAAGCCTTTGGTAGACAGAAAGCAATAGTGGCTGGAATATTCATAAGGTTTGACACCTTATGCATAATAGGCGACCATTGATACTGCTTAAGCATATCATTGTCTATTTCAGACCACGCTATCGTACTGAAGTTCATAGATTTTAGACACACGAACTTGCCTTACTTGCCATTTAGTCGTAGTACCAAACATATGATTTGGGAGAGAACGCTGCTCATGATGGTCGCGTGGGTGCCCCAGAATTCCATCATAGCTGTATATGGGTCAGGCGGGACAACGCTTCCTGCTTAATTTAGTGCATTCATAATATGACAACATCGCGCCAACTCTTTCGCAGCTGGAAACATCCTCTCAGGTTCCGGGATCACCTCTCTGTTAATATTACGTTATATTAGCCGAAACTTAGAGCCAAGTACGATTTTATTGTACAGGTATTTGTTTTAGTAAGCAATTAATAAGAAAAGTAGTGTGGGCACTGCCGGTGAGTCTTGGAAATAATGGAAGAGTATCAAAGCTTTAATAATAATAATAATAATAATAATAATAATAATAATAATAAGTTTGGATGTACTCATTGCGTATACTCGAGTGCAGTGATTGCATATTTGTTTAAATAGAGGAAGAACAAATTAGAAAATTTCTATTCCACCAAGTGTGTTACGTCTGGTGTATTAACCTTTGTGGCGAGGCCGCCAAGAGGATGACGTCATGCGTGTTTCCTGTAGACATAATGTCCCTTTGCCTTATTAGGCTTCGTCTTCTTGATCCTCTAGGAAGCTGTGTTTATAGCTGCATTGATTTTGCAGTAGAGGATATTGCAACGAGTAAAGTAAAAAGTAAATATAGTAACATAAAAGATGTGTGCATGGGCCATATTAAAAAACAGAAAATGTTCATTTAGTCTAACTTTTTACTGTTTTCCTCGCTCCAGTTCGTGTAATTGGACATTAAAGATGAGTGCATCCCGGAGGTAATTTAAATTTATACAGATTCTGTATTTTTTGAGGTGGAGAGAAGGTATTTTAGCCAGGATAATATCAGTAATGACAATAGAGATTCCAATACATGTACTTGCATGCACATGTTTTTTGTGAGCAGCGCTTTGAAGTTAATGTAAAATGTTATGTGCACCTACTGTGACCGAATTGTGTTGAGAAAACAAATAGTGCATTATTCTTGTCTAATCCTATCAATTTGCTAATGATTACGTTTTTGTGATCCAAGTTGGTGTAATTTAAGCCAACCTTATGGTTTTTAAAATCTTCTTTAAGAACAATAAAATCCACTTTGTTATAACTTGTTTCTGGTGTAATAAAACATATTTTCCAATCAGTTCATATAAGTTTTAGAACATTGGCAAATGCGCTTACGTTCATTTGGTATCGGTTGCCGACGGTTAGATTACTAGTATATGGGGTGAACCATTTAAGTTGAGACTGTACAATATCTCCAAAACTAATTTGTTTAAATTGGAACCTACAATTAGGGTCAAATTAAATTTACCCTAAAATGACCGCCACAACGTCCTCCAAATAAAACAGACTAATGGCATTTACTTTCCCTCATAATATCAAGTAACTTTTATTAAAGTCATTTCTTTCTACAACGCTTGGTTTTGGAGATATTATACAGTCTCAACTTAAAGGTCCATCCTGTACATACTAATCCTGACAATGAAAAGTTGTAGTCAAATTGTAGTACGTGGATGCGATAAATGTTTGCTGGAAAGCATTTAAAGTCAGATTGCTTAAATGCGCATTTTTTAACTACCAGAGGCCGATAGGAGAGTCTTGTTACAAAACTATTATGTACATACTTCATTAACTAACCCATTGTGGAATATCATATAGCCCACATGGGGGTAGTCTCATTTTTTGAGTGATTCATCTCGTAAGGGATTTGTTTTTCCTTATCCTGAGAAGACCCATGTCGGATAACTATGGACCTTAAGCTTCCATTGAGCATCATTTCATTCATTTACCATATGGCCTACCCGATTAAAAGATGATAACCATAAAAAATGCAAATGTTGATTATTGGAAGTATTACAAAAACTTAGCGTTTTGGATCACCTATTCACACGATCATTAAATATTAACATTTTGCTATAGAAAAACCACTATGATGCGCTGCGTTCACATGATCTTTTCCATTCACTCTTCTACAAACTATTCTTACAAAAGCATGTTCTTTTATCTACTACTTGTTAATCGAGATAGTTTTCATTACACATTTTTCTTTTAGGTATAAGGAGGATACAATAAGCTAAAGGGATAGTCACAATTTTAAAAAGCATCTCGTGTGTGATGACTTTGAAATTCCATGATCTTTGCATGACCACTAGAAAAATCTTGTGTGTTGCATTCAAATGCCCTTCTCTACACACTCTTTTACAAACTGTTCCTACAAAAGCTTGTTCTTCTATCAACTTCTTGTTAACCGAGATAAACTTTCATTATACACTTACACTTTTCGTTGTAGGTATGGATACAGTAAGCTAAAACAATAGTCGTATTTTTAAAAAGTGGGTCGCTTTTTGATGGCTTTAAATTTGCATTCCCTTTGCATGAGCACGAGAAAAAACGAATAGCGAATTACCACATGAAAAAAATATGTGTCTAAATTCAAAACAAGAATATATCAGAAATGGTTTACGTCATAAATTTGACATAAGTGTGTCCTTTAACGATATCTACATTTTTTGTGTAGTAAATGTTTGTGTATCACTTACTGTTTACAAACTACACACATTCATTCCTACTGGAGAGGAATATTCCCAGAACATTCAAGTTTAAATTTATCATGTAAATATCTTAAATGTATGGAATTTTAATCAAAATCGTTAGCCACAAAATCAAGAATAACTGGAAAAAAATTCCATGTAAAGGTAGCTTGGGCGGAGTATTTTCTTGAAAATCATATCTTTATAAGATACTGAACTTAAATACCAAGTTTGGTATTTGTCGGACTTCTCGTTTTTTAGTTATGCTTTTCACAGATAGACGCGCACAGACCTTTTTCTTATTTTTTTGTTTTGTTTGCGTGGGGACTCAAAACATGTGAAATCTGGACATCGAATTTTTGGGTGGAATATAATACTTCCTTTACTTACTGTAAGCACATAGTAGAGAAAGTAGGAAACGAAAAGCAACTTGCTACTTGAATAAAGTGTAAGTATTTGAAAATTCAAACCAATAACAAAGTATATGTTAAAAATGATCAAAGCTACAAACAATTTTATTTTATATAAATTGTATGCTTTAACAAGAGCTATGTGTTTGTGTAGCAATATTTGTATATCTCTTGCGGTTTATCAGTTATACAGAGGTAATTCAAAATTAAGAGTAGGTACTTTACAGGCTAATCGCAGAAGATTCTAGATATACATTTTATTTGTCAATCGTTTATCTTAAACATATGGTATTTTAATCAAAATCATTAGAGCCATTCTGAGAAAATAAACAATGAACATTTTTCTATATAAAGGGAATTTTGGGTAGGGGTTTTTATGAAAATATTGTGTCGCATCCTTGTAGGGTGTAATTTCGGTTGGTATTTAAGCAACTTTTCGTTTGAGTTATCTTTCACAGACACGCGCGCGAGGACCTTTTTCTAAAATTATTTGTCTTTATTTATTCAGGGGACTCAAAACGCGTATTTCCAGTGAGATATCTATGTCATATGTTTGGGTTGAATGCATTACTTCCTCTCCTTTCAGTAATCCTCCAAAACAACCCGCTAAAACCCTAAGGAAGGTCTTTCTTTAAAAGGTATCAGTTCTCAGAACACAAAGAAACGCTGGCTTATTTTAAACCACAATGAAGAGATGTGTTACACGTTGTTTTGAATTGGAAGGTTAGTTTTCCCAGAAAGAAATCCTATTTGGTTTGTCTTTGTACGGTTAGTTTATTTTCCTTTGCACCATTAATCTTCTTTTGTTCAGTTCGTATGCTGCCTTTCACATCTGAGGTTATACCAGCGACACTGTCTGAAAACTGCTCATCTGCAATGATATTCACTCTTCTTACTTTTGTTTGAAATGCACATTCTCATCTATGCTCGACTCTAAGGTGGTTTAAGAATAATCCTAATTAAGTTAGATTCCCTCTCTAGTCCGGACCTCTGAATTTAGAGGCTAGCGCGCTGACTAGTAGAACGCAAACGCAGATAAAGAACTGATCAACAGCAGCAATTGTTATGCATTTCAAAGCTCCCATATGGCTAAAGTAGTTAAGGTTGCTACATAAATTAATATATAAAGAACGATATACTGTTTTCTACAAATCTTAACATAATTGTTAAGCTTCGTTTTTATTAACTTGAAATGTTAAAGTTAAACGCAATAGTAAGATATTGCCTGATTACCAGCGTAGCTATCTCCATTAAATAGTTATGTGAAAGAAATAATGTTTTTTTGCATTTTAAACGATTCATAAAAGCTTGACTGTATAATCACTTCTTCGAATCATCTTCCTGAATGGATTGCTTTAATAGTGTCAGAACGGATGTTTAACAGAAGCCAGCAAATTAGAAATACTAAATCCGTAGATCAATTCAAATTTGTGATATTTAAACAATCGAGAGCCCCTGACTGAGAATCTTGTAATCGCATAATATTTCCTCATATCGTCCAGTTGTACTTAAAATATGCTTTAATCTGACATTTTTCCTTCGAGTCTCCCGTTCTGTTACATTTTGCATAATGGAAGGGAAAGCCGGTAATGTGTCTGTAATCTGTCAAAGGTGACAATGAATGAACATATTTAAAACCTGCTGAAACAATTTAAATTTGCGTGGTATTTTTCTATGATCAATGGTTAACATTTCATAGAACTATGCTACACATTTTAATAATATATATAGGTCGAGGGCGGAGGAGGATTTCAACACTGCGGACAGTAGTAGTTGGCCTGTTATGTCTGTGATCTCCGTTTGGGAGGAATGGGTGGGCGAGTATAGAGGCAGCCAGATCAATAAGCGGAAAGATCAGCAAGACGAGGTCTTTAACGTTTCCAGACTTAGCATGCCAACACCGCCGCCTCTCAAAGCCCTACGTCTTTACGGACAGGTTGGAACATGGTTCTATGTCAGGCTCCAGGGTAGAAACTTCAAATTATGTTCACCGCATTCGCCGCACACCACCGTTTACCGTGCCTGGACCTGCAACCCTGAAAGATGAAATTAGAATGAGAGACGGGAAAATTTTGGGGTATATGTTAATATCTTTCGAACATTTGCCTAGTGACATTAGAAAACAACGAAAAGCCCTTAATCAGGGCAGTCATTCGGAATTTGAACCCTGGACCTTCGATTGCAAACCTAAAACGCTACCTCCTCGACTATCTCCCTTGTATTAATATTCGCTAAAAATAAAATGCATAACACCGCCAGCGGTTCAACTGAAGTTTTCTCACGATTTCAGGTTCATAGAACAGCAGTTTTTGCGTAAATCTCGCCAAGTTGACAACATATCTCTTAACACTGTTCATAACTAACCCCACAGATCTGAGTGGCTAGCAACTGGGTAGCTGAGCGTGTTCCGTTTGGCACGGGCCCATGAGTAAGTGCGGTTGTCAAATTACAACGCCCTTGACTGGAGTATGCCTTGTTAGCGGTCACTAGGATCATACATAACAGGGTTAACCAAACCTCAGCATTGTTTTATCCGGGAAAATATATTAAGGTGCTGCTTTTATTGTATTTAGTTGATAAATAAGACACTAAGAACAAACTTAATAAAGTTGGCGAATGTGCATTCATGTTTTGATTGTGCAAAATAAGGGACATTGCGGTATATACTTCTATCTTTGTTAATTATGGCATGGCAGAGGATCATATAATCGCAACGCTGGCACAAATGAGACGGTAAACAGGTAAGAGAATTATATTTATTTGTATTAAAAATTGAGAAAAAAATCTAGCTAAATATATTTGGTAAATTTTCTTTCATATTTAGGACTGCTTGCATTATTTACGTTCTTTTTTCGGCGTAGCAAGCATAAAGATGTTAATTTAGATTTCACAATTTTTGACTCGAGATAATTACATTTTGTTTATAGATAGTTCATGTACGTTGTGATGCGGATAAAATCGACAATGACAAACCGAGTGTGCCGATTTTGTTCATGGCTTTTCAAATGTCTGCGCTTTGGTTGTTACGTCAGTAATCGATTTCGGTGTAACTATTTGCAATAGTTCATGTAGGTAACAAATTTTCATACCTCGCATCAGTTTGACATTTGTAAGAAGTGCTGCCCAACATAAGTGACCTTAGTTATTATGTACAGAGTGAGCCAAAAGACTCCGAACCGCCTGCGCGGTGTTTTTCCTGTGCGCATCCTCGGCGCTCGTTGGCGTCTGCCGCTATCAGAAAGGCGCGGATGAAACCATACAACATTTTTAAAACTACTTTTAAAGGCTTTACCTACCAACTTTATGAAAGGAAATGCCGAAACTGGCCACCGTTGTTGTCCATACATTTTTGGCACCTCTTTAGGAAACTATCCATCATGGAACTTTTGGGGGGAATTTTCCAAACGATGACCGATGTCGTCTAATGTTTCTTCGGTAAGAACCGAACGCCGTCATTTAGATTTCTTAACCACACTTCCTGTGGCCTGAAATTTACTGTAAAGTTCATGGATTGTTGTACGGCCTGGAACTTTTACACCTGGAAATCTTCTGCAAATCGTACTTTCACTTGGCGAGCTAACCGAGTTAACACATACGAATCATAAATAAATACACGCTCTGCAGTAGAAAACATATACTGAGCTATAATATACTTTGTAACTAAGTATAGGACAAAATAATGAATAATTCGTAATAACTGAACTACATCACATCACCGTCAACTCAAAACTGCACTTCACACTGCGAAGCAAAACCACAACAGCGTGACTGTTTATAGCAGCAGTACGTTATCACGTTTTTATCATATTTCCATACGCTCAATGGAAAAACACCGCGCTACCGGTAATACTGTTCATAAAATACCCCTCAGGGGTAATTGAAAACATAAAGTGTACAAGACAAACCCACACACCCTGGAAGAATTAAAACAAAATATCCGCCAGGAAATTTCTCAACATGAACTACGGCGAGTGATGGATATTTTCCTAAAGAGGTGCCAAAATTGTATGGACAAGCCTTAAGTAAAGCCTTTAAAACCAGTTTTAAAAATGTATGGTTTCATCCGCCGCTTTCTATGATAGCGGCAGACGGCAACGAGCGCCGAGAACGGGAGCAGAAAAAACACCGCGCAGGCGGTTCGGAGTCCTTTGGCGCACTCTGTATATTTAGTACTTATCTCTTGCCTACCGCATGAACCTTGATGTGCCGATGAACTGCAAGGAGCTCAGCAATGTGACCGGTCATAGCTATTCCCCTTGATCGCGTTGAAGTCGATATGCGATATTAATAGTTGGTACTGAATGCCTGCCAGCACGTAGTGGTTGCTCTACAAAAAACTTCTTTACTCTTGCAGCGCTTGCTCCAAGCAGCTGCTGCAGGAGGAAACAGCGTTCCATTGTTATGGCAATGACTCCGTTTGCAGGAAGTGTAGACGTGTATATTGGAGCCAACCTGCAGCATGCCAACAAGCCTTTACAGAAATTGTGAAGGCATCGCTTCTAATGTGCGAATAGGTTGGACCAAAAAGGTGTAATTTTATTTTCATTCGGTGCTTTGACGTTAACTCTGTGTCCTCATATCAGAGGTGAAGTAGAGAATAATGTAGGAGTTCAGGGTTTTTCAGAAAGGAGAAGCAGATTTCAAGTACAGGATTGTTGTATTAAAATGAGAAGCACATTTCAACTTCTTTAAGAAATTGAAGCAGCATAACGCTGGACAGAGCCAAGTTTTAAAGTTTTTAACAACTGGTGTATAACTTCTGTTCAATGTATGTAACGGGTCCTATTTCTGTAAGCATATTTTAGGGCCTTATTTTCTTTTACAGAGAAAACTGACTATTGTCAAACTGCATATATTAGAAAATTAGCTGCTTCCCCAAATACACCAAGAAAATTCAAATTTCGTTATGTAAGATGATACCCTGCCTCATATTCACCGCGAGAGTCGTCGTTATCCGAATAACACCATTTCGCGGCGTCGAGGTGGAAGCTGAGGAAAATAAAATTGATTTTTTGTTGTGATCCCCCCCCTTTGATTTTAATTTGTTTATATCTTACCTGCAGTCTTCAAGAACTAAAGCATATAACTGTCAAAGCTGCGAAATCGATAGCTAAATCCTGTTCCTTTCAAACTTACCCTGTACTGGGGGGAGGAAGTTCTGCCATATTTTCCATCTCGCTGGCTAAAACTGTGTGCCAACACGCCGGGAAAACAAGAATATAAATGGAAGTGCTTACTTTCTTGTAAGGTTAAACTATGCGGTTCCTATTGATGCTATAGTAAAGTTGTGCTGATTCTAGATTATTTTGATGTGCATATTACTTAGCTTATGCATTCGCTTTCATAGGGCAATCCTGAAATTGCTTAAATAAGCGAATAAATATTAAATAAACGATAGGCTGGTAATTAATTGTTTTTTCACACAAGCCTTGTGTAGGACACGGTTGGAAAAGTAGAACCAGACTGGAAAATTCAATGCCTTGGCCGGAATTGAACACGAACCTTCGGTCTCCGTCCGGTTGCGCTAACCAACTGAGCTACCATGCAACATGCTGGCACGAGCGTTGAATCCTCCAGCTGACTCGCATTTTTCCCAGCAAACTACAAGGAGATCTCAAATTCATTTTGAGATGACATACCCAAATGGCGACTTACAATCTCGTAAGTACCTGCTTTAAGTCCTGAGCTCATAGTTTAACCCACTGTTGGGTTAATCAGTGGTAATTAATTGTTCTTTCACACAAGCCGTTTGTAGGACAAGGTTGGAAAGGTAAAAACAAACTGAACAATTAAGAAAAATTTAGCTGGTCATGTACTGTTTTCAGGAGCAGCCAAGAAGCACTTCCCGTGTAATTTACGAAGAGAGCTTGTTCATTTCCATGTGACCTACGGTATCCCTGTTGTGTCCCTACTGCCTCCGAGCGTGCTGTTGGCGATCAGTCATGAAAATGACCGGGTCAGTCGCGGCACGTTAGGGTCACGGTAGGCAATGTGGAAATGACCAAACCGGTAGGTCCGTGTTTGGCAGCCTATTGCAGTCCGGCATTTTTGCAATGTTAAGAGTACATTTTTAGTGCATTGTCAGGGGAGTCATTCCTGGGCTGCCCCCGTAGCATAGTTGGTAGAGTACCTGACTGCTGTGTGAGGGGTCCCGGGTTCAATTGCCGGCTGGGGTGGTAATTTTTCTCTAGTCAAGATTATTTCCCATACTCCCCAGAGTCTGGACGTATGAATGATAGTTTATGAAAACGCAAAGACAAAAATCCAGTAACAACAGTGTAAGAGTTAACACCATTGCCGATAGGCAATATGTTCCAAAGGTAAAAGGTCACCGATATGATCATTGTAGTTAAAGGCGGGTATAAATAGAACAAAAATCTGATGTGTTACACTCGCATGACTTTCTCTACTCTTGTAAAAACTATTTTTTACAAACCCTTATTCTCCATATGCTTCGTGTTAATCGAGATGTTAATCTTATTGCTAATTTTCTTGTAGATGCAAAGGGAATTGGTGGCTTTAAGCGATAGTCAAATATTTTAAGAGCTGGTTGCTATGTGGAGTATTCCATTCTCTTTGCATTACCAGGACAAAAAAAAATATCTGATGTGTTACACTCACATGACTTTCTCTACTCTTGTACAAACTATTTTTACAAACGCTTATTCTCCATCTACTTCATGTTAATCGAGAGGAACATTTGCAGACTCTATCTTATTGCTAAGTTTCTTGTAGATGTAAGGGGAATATATATTTACAAGGGCAATATAGAAATACAGTAGCCTTTAAGCATATACATCTCTTAATAGCTGGTTGCTAGGTGCAGCACCATTCCCTTTGCCACAGATTAATACTCTTTGCATATACAAGATAAAAAAATGAATAACGAATTCCCATTTGAGAACATAAGTATTGAAAAATTTAAGGGAATAACAAGCAATATCTCGAAAATGGATCACTCAACAAAAAAAATGTATATGACATAAATTGTGTATTTTAACGCGATCTACATTTTTTGTGTAGTAAACTTTTGCCTATCTCTTATGGTTTACCAGTTATGCAAAAGTCGTTTTCACAATGAAGAATACTTTTGGAGATATTCCCAGAAAATTCAAGATATACATTTTATTTGTCATGAAAATATCTTAAACATATGATATTTTAATCAAAATCGTTTAGAGCCATTTTTGAGAAAATTAAAATTTTCGAAAAATGTTCCATGTAAAGGGTAATCTGGGGTGGGGGGATTTTCTTGAAAACCTTCGTGTCGCATCTCTGGAAGATACTGAACCTAGATACCAAGTTTGGTGTTTATCCGACTGTTCGTTTCTGAGTTATGCTGTTCACAGACACACACACGGACATGTTTCCAAAAATCCTTTTTTTGGATTCAGGGGGTCTCAAAACATATATTTCCGGTGAAATATGGGTATCGAATTTTTGGGTGGAATACAACCCCTACTTACTATACGTAGTAGAAAAAGTAAAAATGAATAACGAATTCCCATTTGAGAAAATAAGTATTGAAAAATTTAAGGGAATAACAAGCAATATCTCGAAAATGGTTCACTCAACAAAAAAAATGTATATGACATAAACTGTGTATTTTAACGCGATCTACATTTTTTGTGTAGTAAAATTTGGTCTATCTCTTATGGTTTACCAGTTATGCAAAAGTCGTTCACAATGAAGAATACTTTTGGAGACATTCCCAGAAAGTTCAAGATATACATTTTGTCATGAAAATATCTTAAACATATGATATTTTAATCAAAATCATTAAGAGCAATTTTTGAGAAGATTAAAATTTTCGAAAAATCTTCCATGTAAAGGTTAATCTGGGGGTGGGGTTTCTTGAAAACCTTCGTGTCGCATCTCTAAATACCAAGTTTGGTGATTATCCGACTGTTCGTTTCTGAGTTATGGTGTTCACAGACACACACACAGACACAGGCACACACACGGACATGTTTACAAAAATGCTTTTTTTGGATTCAGGGGGTCTCAAAACATGATTTCCGGTGAAATTTCGGTATCGAATTTTTAGGTGGAATACAATACTTCCCCTACTTACTATACGTAGTGGAGAAACTAAAAATGAATAACGAATTTGAGAAAAAGTATAAGTATTGGAAAATGTAAGGGAATAACAAGCAATATCTCGAAAATGGTTCACTCAACAAAATAAATGTATATGACATAAATTGTGTGTTTTAACGCGATCTACATTTTTTGTGTAAACTTTTGTGTATCTCTTATGGTTTACCAGTTATGCAAAAGTCGTTCACAATGAAGAATGCTTTTGGAGACATTCCCAGAAAATTCCCATTCATTCCCATAAATTGTGTGTTTTAACCGATCTATATTTTTTGTGTAAAATTTTGTGTATCTCTTATGGTTTACCAGTTACGCAAAAGTCGTTCACAATGAAGAATACTTTTAGAGACATTCCCAGAAAATTCGAGATATACATTTCATTTGTCATGAAAATATCTTAAACATGATATTTTAATCAAAATCGTTAGCCATTTTTGAGAAAATTGAAATTTTCGAAAAATCTTCCATGTAAAGGGTAATCTGGGGTGGGGGATTTTCTTGAAAACCTTCGTGTCGCATTTCTGGAAGATACTGAACCTAAATACCAAGTTTGCTGTTTATCCGACTGTTCGTTTCTGAGTTATGCTGTTCAGACACACACGGACATGTTTCCAAAAATACTTTTTTTTTGGATTCAGGGCGTCTCAAAACATGTATTTTCCAGAAGTTATTTATTAGTAAATGTAAAACGTACTTGATTCGGCATATGTTTCTTTTCCAGTTAGTGGAACATCTTTTGAGATATATTCACCACTGACAAATTCATCATTGACTGTGAATGAATGGATGTCATCTGGTTTAAATAAAATAAATAAATAAATGTGTCGATTTTGACTTTACCAAAGCAACGCAAATGTTTTTTTCTGTAATTAAGAAGGGGCCTATAGACCCTCTTAGCTACTCTTTGGGACCGTCTATGGGTCAAACCAAGTAAGAAAGTGGCCGGCGCACAGCCTATGTGGAAATCCACCTTCAATCTGTAGTGCTAACATTTGCATTTAACGAATAGGCGCTTTGTGTTTTAAGTAAGGTGCCCATTTTCTCATAACACAAATATTGGACACCGCTCTATCTATTCAAAGTAAGCTACTTAATTTTATTATTATTATTATTATTATTATTATTATTATTATTATTATTATTGCTATTTAATACTATCTTCGTTATAATCGTGATATGAATCCTCATCACGGAGTACAAATTTCGTGCTAATCAGTATTGAAATAGGTAATAGTGAAGATAAGAAAGGCGATGATAATGATAATGCCAAATTAATTCCTAATCATGAGACGGTAATTTGTATCACAAATTACTTTAATGTAAATAATTATTTACATATGAATATGTATTTTTATGTAACATTGATTTCAGAGGTTTAATAATTGTAATTATTAATGGTAAATAATAATTTTCGGCTCTACTGAAACTGTTAACAATAACAATACTTCAATGAAGGGTTTGAGTTGTTTATCGTTACCGGGAACCAGGAAGTTACGTAATGTTTCGCGCCTTTTCAGTAAAAAAAAGCTTCCAGAATGTTCTATAAAAGTAATATGTATTAGTGGTTTTCATTGGATAGTAAAATAGACGCTAATGTTGGCGCGTTTTATTAGCCAATGGTAATTCATTTATAATCTTTAGGTGTATCTTGGGGCAAGCCTATAAATAGCCATGCTCGAAGTCAAGCGTCCCCCAGTTCGTCAAGATTCACGAAGCATTACACATCGTCTCCCGCTCAGTTCATCAAAGATTCGTGTACACTACGTGACTACATGTCGCCTATCGGTCCTTCAGTTCGTTAAATTACACGCAGTGAAAATCATTAAAGATCTAAAATATTACAAAGTCACTTATATACAAAAATTGAAGTACGTGAGTTAAAAGTGAGAAGTTATGATAAACAGTTTCAGTATGGCGATCATCTAGATAAATCTGTGAAAGTGTTAGTGCACGTGTTCGACAATAAAACATTATAAAACACATTTCATCACTAGTAATTTTTTTGATAAAAGATTCCTTTTCCGCTTCACACCCTGCAAGAATTAAATGCCTACCTAAATAGCTGGCCGGAAGACAATATACATAACCTTAAAACTAATTCATATAGATTGCTACGTCAGAGGGAACTACGAGCCAGACCAACGAATGACGTCACACGAGATGGCTGCACTAGTGAGGTAAACAACATTACGTGAGAAACATTATCCACCACGTGGGGACACAAATACACAAATACACACAAATACTACTTCAAATTGGCGCCCAACGTGGGGCGACAACTAGGAAAGGAAGGCTAGACGACTAGGAAAGGAACAAGAATAACCAGAAACAGGCGAAAGCAGCAGTGAAACGACCTACAAGACGCAGATTCCGAGACAGAAGGGTAATTCAGCTACAAGAAAACATCGAAACGACGTAGATTCATCACGATACAACGCAGAAGCGACATACAAACCTAGGAGAATGGGGCAGAACGCTGGACATCAAAACTACAGCATCAGACAGCATCAAAAAGGTAATTAAATGAGATTGAGGAGCGGTAGGATAATAAAAACAATGGCTACCAATAATACGGAGGAAATAATTATGGAGGGAGATAGTGTAATAGTTAGCTGTGATCCAATACAAAGTACAGGGAATAGCCCAGATTTTTTGGGGTTTGAAGATGAAAATGTTAGTGTAGAAAGTGAGAATAGAATAGCAGGAAATGTTAATCTTGATACTAATATGATGATTATGGAAATGCTGAGAAATATAAGGGAAGATAATGAGAAATTAAGGGAAGATCTTAGTAAGAAAATAGATCAAAACAGGGAAGATATGCAAAAGAATAATGAGAAATTAGAAAAGAAAATAGATCAAAATAGGGAAGATATTAGTAAGAGTATTACAGATCAATTAAGGGAAGATATGCAAAAGAGTCATAGGGAATTAAGAGAAGATATTGGTAAAAGCTTAGAACAAAACAGGGAAGAAATTGAAAAGAAATTCATGGAGCTAGATAGTAGTATGATTAGAATGAAAAATGAAAATCAAGAAATGATAGCAAATGAAATAGGTGAAGTTTCAAAGAAAATGTTAGACATGAGCAGGGAAATATCTAACCAAAAAAGTGAGGTTAACAATAAAATAGAGCATGTTAATGTAAAATGTACAGAGCTAGGTAGCCGAATGAGTAGCATTTCAAGTGAGTTAAAAGGGATGATGGAGGCTACAAATGCAGATCTAATACAGGTGCAAGTTAATTTCAGAGGGGAAATATCTGAAATTCAGAAGGAGTCAGAAAAACAGAGAAATAAATTGTCTGATGAAGTTAAAGATTTGTCTAAAGATTTGAATCAAAAGCTAACTTCTGAAATTAACAAACACCAAACTGTTCAAAATGAGAATAATAAAAAATTGGAACAGACAATAGAAAATCTGCAGGGTACTGTAAATAGGTTAGAATTGAATTCAAGGGCAAATATATGTGATGTGCATGTGTCAGATGTACAAAATAATGATAGAGGTAGTTCCTCAGGTATGACAAATAATGTGAGTGATGCGGCAGCTTCATCTATAGCTAATGCTGAAACTCAGAGTGCACAAGTTACACTAGAGAATTTAAATATGGGAATAGGGAATTTGCAAAATTACCATCATATCTTAAGTGATTTTCCACTTCCAAAATTTAATGAAAACTCCAGTCCAGTACAGTTCATTGCAGAATTATCAGAGTATTTTCAAATTAAAAAGATACCTGAAGCATTGAAAATGATAGTTGTCAAAAGATGTTTGGACCAGAAAACCTTAGATTGGTTACAAATGGTATCAGGGGGTGAAATTTCATATGAGTCCTTTAAGAGGTTATTCATGAACAGATTTTGGAATGTTACGGTACAGCAAAGAATACGAGCAATGCTTAGTCATGGTCAATTTAATCCACGAGAGGGAATATCGATGACTGATTACTTACTAAAACATGCAAGTCATGTTAGAAACTTGTCACCTCCAATCAGTGAGGAAGATTTTGTGAGTTTGCTCGCAAGGCATTATCCTATAAGGATACAAAATTACTTATTAATTGCAAAACCACGGAACATCTATGAGATGACAGAATTAATAACAGCTTTGGAACAACAGGAAGAAGATATGTCTCGGGAATGGGAACATAGATTTTTAGATGTACGAGATAGAAGAAATTACCAAGGTAGTTATCAACAAATAAGAGGACAAGACAGACATCATGAAATTAATACCAGACAACGGTATCAATCATATGTTCCACAATTTGAAAGATCAAGGATAGATAGGAGACCAGGGCGGCAGGAACAAATAAATTATGTCAGGACAGAAAGATTGCCTGAAAGAGGGCAAAACTATGGAAGGAGGTATATTAGACAGAGGGGAAATTTCACTCACTGGAGGGAAAATAATAACCGAGAAAGATCTGAGGAACGGCAAGAAAATTACGTGCCAAGGGGACAAAATGTCAGAAATCGAGGATTTCGAACTCGAGGAAGGGGAACTCAAAACAATGGTAGCGACACAGAGATAGATTTAGCGCCTGTTAGGAATGGCAGTCCCGTACGTGAACATGGAAATAACCAGGAAAACTGTTAACAGACTCCTGTGTAGTAGGTTCTCAGGACGTCTTTAATAATTCAGTATCCATTACCAATACAAATCATACGCCTACACATACACCCTGTAATAAGATTACAGCAACAAAAGATAAGGGAGAAAATTTTGAGTCACCTCATGTTAGAATGGAAATTGCGAAGAAAGAAATCATTGCAACTATAGATTCTGGTTCATCAGCTTCAATTTGCTCACAGAAATTTTATACAAATTTAATTAATGAAGGTAACAAGATTATGGCTCTTCCCACTAGTAACTTAGTTTGTCGTGTTGCAATTGGAAGAACTGCACAGGTCATAAAAACACAAGCTCTACTTAGCATACTTATTGGCGGAGAGAATTTTGAGGTTATGTTTCTAATTGTAAACCATCTGATTTGTGACATAATTATAGGATGTGACTTCTTACATGAATATGAAGCATGTATAGATTTTAAACATGAAGAGTTAAAAATAACAAAAGAAGGTAGAGAAATAAGGGTACCGTTTATAAAAGAAGAAGTTTCTGTAATCGAGATGACAAAGGATGAGAAAAATATTTGTGACCAAGAATTTTTTGTGCAAATAACAGAAACTGATAGAAATAATCAAATAAAGCAGGTAGTCACAGAATATGAAGGGAATACCACGCCATATTTTCAACAGCTAGCAGAAATGCCAGAAGAAGTAGAGAAATGTGTAATCCAAACAAAAGACGACCATGTGAGCGAGACAAACAACAGCAGGAAGGAGAAGAGAAATGAGGAAATAATACACAAGTGTGAAGAAGCTTATAATCTTACGATAATGCAAAAACAAATCCTTCATGATGTTTTGATGAACAATAGTTCAGTATTTAGTAATATCCCAGGCAGATGTAATGTATATCAGCATACATTTCAAGTAGAAGACGTACCACCATATAGGCACAAGTATGACAATTTACCTATAAGTCTTCGAGACAAAGCTAGACAATTAATAAATAGCATGCTAGAAAATGGGATTATTGAGCAAAGTAATTCTCAATACATAAATTCAATCTGCTGGAGTATTAAACGAGATGGTAGTTTGAGATTAACTTTAGACGGTAGATATGTCAACAAATATATGAAACCAGATCATTTTCAAAGTGAGGGAATTGAACAACTAATTACAAAACTTTCAAGAGGAAGATTTTTGACATCCATCGACCTCACTGCATCCTATTGGCAAGTGGAATTAGATCCGCAAGTGCGTGATTACACTTCATTTCAGTACTCAGGGATCCAGTATCGCTTTTGTGTAAATCCTTTTGGTTTAAAAAACTCAGGAAGTGGATTTTTGAGAGCCATTCACAGTATCTTTGGAAATTCTGCAGATGACTTTTTAATAAAGTATATTGACGACTTCTTAATCATTAGTCAAACATTTGAAGAACACATGAATAATGTCCATTATGTGTTAAATAAACTACAACAACATGGTATGACTGTGAACATACTAAAATCAAAATTTTGTGTCAAGGAAATAAATTTTCTGGGTTATGTAGTGGATGAACGAGGTATAAGACCTGATCAGAAAAGAATAGAAGCAATAATGAGAATTCCGCCACCCAGGAACGTAAAACAAATTAGACGTCTCTTAGGGGTATTGAACTTTCAGAGTAAGTTCGTACCAAGATATTCGGCGGAAATAGAACCACTGCGGCAGCTACTCCGAAAGAACAATAAATGGAGATGGACAGAGGATCATCAAAAATGTTTTGATAAAGTAAAGGAACTCTTTGCTAAGTCCATATTACTCGAGAGGCCCAGAGAAGATTTGGACTATGAAATTTATGTCGACGCATCAATGCAAGGATACGCCGGAATTTTAGGACAGCGAGACATCAACAATGACTTTCACGTCATTAGTACAGCTTCAAGAGGACTTACAAATATTGAGAGGAATTCTTCAGTGACTCAGAAATTGGAGCACTATATTTCTCATTAATTCGTTTTAAAACCTATATTTATCAGAAAAAGGTGAAAGTATATTCAGACCACATAAGCTTAACTTTCATACAACGGTGTAGATTATGTAGTGGAAAACTTGCTAGATATATTCATGCAATATCTGCATTCGATATTGAGATTATCCACATTCCTGGCAAAAACAATACCTTCAGTGATTTACTATCAAGATTGAACTACAACCCACAAATTCCCGAAAATATTGAAAGGCCTAGAAATGAAGTCAAAATATTGACAATTGAAATTCCTTTAAGTAAAGAAATGATTAGAAAATTGAAAAATATGGGGGAAATTCAAAATGAGGATGCAAAATTATTTGAACTTAAAGAAAATGCACCATTGATTGAGGAGGCAAAGAAAGAAATTATAGCAATTCGAGATGGGACATTATACAAAAAGCATGGAAAAGAAATGCCGAGTTGGAAGGTAATGGTTCCGAAAAGCATGGAAAAGGAACTAATTAAGAATTTTCATGAAGGGTTAGCACACTCAGGGACGGACCGAACAACTTCTATGATTTTAGAGAATTTATACATATCCAAATTGCGTCAAAAAGTTCGCAAATTTATATCGTGCTGCAACCTGTGTCAGAAGGCAAAGCAAATAAATGCAGCATATGCATTTGAAACTAATTCGGTTATAAGGGATAAGCCGAGATGTGTAATTAGTATTGATATTCATGGTCCGATGCCTCCAAGTCAATTTGGAAATAAATATATATTTGTCTGTTATGATATATTCAGCAAATATGTAAGAATCTACCCTTTGAGAAAACCTACAGGTTTAGCATGTTTGAATAGACTACTTAAGTCATATGTGATAGAAGAAGGACCTATTCAATCTGTATTGAGCGACAATGCTTCGTACTTCACAGGAAAAAAATTTATGGATGGACTGAAAGAAAATGGCATTAAACAATATTTTTCGTCAAGATACAGACCGAACTCTAACCCAGTGGAGAGGGAAATTAAGGAAATTTCAAATTACTTAAGGGTGTTATGTCATCGAAAACACACCCAATGGTATGGATACGTGAACTTTGTTCAGAACCTACTAAATGAAACCATAAACAATGTGACAGGATATAAACCATGTGAACTTAAGTTGGGAAAGAAGATCAATACAATGTGTAAAAAAATTCCAGAAGCCATTCCAGAGGCGCATTCGATACCACCAACAGAAGAAGAAATGTTCCGAAAAGCATTTGAGAGGATGAAGAAAAAGGCCATAAAAAGAAAAATGAAACATGAAGAAAAGAAGAGAAAGGAATGGAGGATCAAAATAGGAGATTTAGTTTTGGTTAAAACCAAGAAATTGTCCGACAAAGAAAATAAACTTTATTGGCGAATGTTTCTCAAATACCATGGACCATATGAAGTTGTTAAAGTATATGGAACTAATACATATGAGTTATGTAATCCAACAAATCGAAAAAGCATAGGAAAGTTCCATATTGAGATGCTTAAACCATATAACCATGAGGATCATGGTGAAACAAAAGACAAAGATGATAAATAATAAAGGCTGAGTAGTTAAAGACGAAATGCAGAGCAATGTATTGGAACGTAAGAGGGTTAAATAAATATGTACGTCATAGGAAAGGAGAAATAAATTTTGGACATGATTAAATGTTTGAGAGGAAAATAACATTTTTCTAGTAAGAGAACATGTGAAATAAAGCATGATGTTATATTAAAGTAAAATACATAAATACAATTACAAGAGTATTGTTAAAATAAAATTCAGAATAACAAAAATTGGTAAAAAAATAATTCAAAACAAATACTTATGCAGCAAACAGAAAAGGTGAGACATTGTCAAGATTTAAGAGATGTAAATATATTTGCAAAGTACAAAATAACAACAACAAAAAAATTGGTAAATATAATTAAAAATAATTGAAACAAATACTTATGTAGTAAATAGAACATGGGAAACATTGTCTAGATTTAAGAGATGTAAATATTTGTGTTGAGGGTGAATATTTTGGTACATATGTATAATAATTACAAAAAAATCTTAAATGTATAAATTTTTGTCAACAGCTTAAAGTAAACAATTTGGTACTAGTAAATAAATAGTTTAGGGTATAGTATTTGCTATAAAAAAATTTTGTGATATCAGATTAATATCTAAATTAATTAAATCAGAGCCAGTAAGTAGTGGCGAGATAAAACATATGTCGTGTGTTAAATACGTGTGAAGTGTAAAGTGAAAGTGAATAGCGTGTGTTACAAGATTTAGGAGACTAAAAACAAAATTATAAAATTCTAAACAAGTTATAAATATTTATAATTATGTTTCTAGTGGGGCATATGAGACGGTAATTTGTATCACAAATTACTTTAATGTAAATAATTATTTACATATGAATATGTATTTTTATGTAACATTGATTTCAGAGGTTTAATAATTGTAATTATTAATGGTAAATAATAATTTTCGGCTCTACTGAAACTGTTAACAATAACAATACTTCAATGAAGGGTTTGAGTTGTTTATCGTTACCGGGAACCAGGAAGTTACGTAATGTTTCGCGCCTTTTCAGTAAAAAAAAGCTTCCAGAATGTTCTATAAAAGTAATATGTATTAGTGGTTTTCATTGGATAGTAAAATAGACGCTAATGTTGGCGCGTTTTATTAGCCAATGGTAATTCATTTATAATCTTTAGGTGTATCTTGGGGCAAGCCTATAAATAGCCATGCTCGAAGTCAAGCGTCCCCCAGTTCGTCAAGATTCACGAAGCATTACACATCGTCTCCCGCTCAGTTCATCAAAGATTCGTGTACACTACGTGACTACATGTCGCCTATCGGTCCTTCAGTTCGTTAAATTACACGCAGTGAAAATCATTAAAGATCTAAAATATTACAAAGTCACTTATATACAAAAATTGAAGTACGTGAGTTAAAAGTGAGAAGTTATGATAAACAGTTTCAGTATGGCGATCATCTAGATAAATCTGTGAAAGTGTTAGTGCACGTGTTCGACAATAAAACATTATAAAACACATTTCATCACTAGTAATTTTTTTGATAAAAGATTCCTTTTCCGCTTCACACCCTGCAAGAATTAAATGCCTACCTAAATAGCTGGCCGGAAGACAATATACATAACCTTAAAACTAATTCATATAGATTGCTACGTCAGAGGGAACTACGAGCCAGACCAACGAATGACGTCACACGAGATGGCTGCACTAGTGAGGTAAACAACATTACGTGAGAAACATTATCCACCACGTGGGGACACAAATACACAAATACACACAAATACTACTTCAATCATAAGGAAAGATGATGAAACTTTTACATTAGGGGAACGCGGATAGTATGGAAAAGGTGTATAACATTTTTGCTTTGCTTAAAAATTTACATATATATGTTTAAAAAAAATCATAGCCAAAACACACACATACACTAAAGGTTTAAAGACTTAGACTTTATTTGGAGATAGTGAAAAAAAGGTCGGGTAGTGTGGGCCGTATAAAGAATATAGAGTTTTAAATCAAATAATAGAAGTTTCGGGCATAATAACGTACATACTGTCTATTTATCAACGTATAATATGATTCACAATTAAAAAAAAAGAAGAAAATTGAAGGCACAAAAGCTATTTTTATAAGTGTTTACAAAAATACAATGCATGTTTTTGTGAACAAGAATAACTTTGAAAATCAGATCATAGTTTTCATAAGAAAAAATAAGAATAAGGTTTTAACTATACCTTTTTCACTATAAGCTGAAAGGAAAAGTAAACAAAACCACGTGACAAGACAGCGCCTCATTGGCTGGTGGACAAATTACCTTTTCCGCTTAGCATGTCATCTCTTCCTCTACAAAAAACAGTTCGGTTCATATCGTAACATTTTGTGGTTATTCTCGTGCAGATAAATTTAAAAAAACTCATTATTGTAACCTTTAAATTTATGAAACTAAATGTGTTTGTTCAGATTGACCTATAACTACATGAACCGTTATATCAGAGGGTTTAAGGGGCTATGCGAAGGCGCTGCAGTTTGTTTCCGGTTTCCGGCTGAGAATCTTCTGCCACTGTAGAAAACATAAACGAGGGAAATTGAAAGAAGACAATTGTGTTAAATGCTTCAACAAATTCTGTGAAAAGTAGCCACCTTTAATCGACAATGAATATGGTTGGCCATTATTTAGCAATAATTGAACTTCTTTGTTAGTGGTGCAGAATTGTTGCTCGGATAGCTTGGGTCGCGTTTGTTTCCTGTTGTTTTTTAACCTAATAGTGCTAATCGTTATTTAACTTGTTGACTCATAAAACGTTAAAGCAAAGATGGTATACTGATATTAGTCATTAAATGAATGATTTCTAAAGCCTGAAGTTAAGAACAATTTAATCCGGCACCTTTAAACACAGATGCCGAACTGTTCAGGTACAACTATTATTGGTCTACTCAGTTCCCGTCATCCTCCACGTGGTGCTGCCATGTGCTGGCGGAGTAATACATTTAAGTTTTGTTTACTTCTCCTTTCAGCTTATAGTGAAAAAGGTATAGGCTTCATCAGCGGTTATTGTTTATACAATAATCACAATAATAATACAAAGCATCTTCAATTACAGCACAACGTTCATGAGTCCACCCCTCACATGTTTTGCACTGGATCCAGTTTTCTACAAAACTTTCCCCACATACAATGCATTCTACATCGTCAAACGTTGCATCTTCTGTGGATGTACCTGCTTTGGATTTTTTTTATTATAATCTATAGACTTGATTGTGTTTTCCTTATTTCCTTCCGGTTTGGTTTTCTTTTCAATTTTAATTTCAGGCCTAACTCTTTCTAACCTTTCCTGTTTTTCAAATTTTAACTATCTCCTGAACTCTTTTTTGCAGGTTCTTTTTCAAGCTCCTTATTTACTTTCTCTGCTACGTATAGTAAGTAGGGAAAGTATTGCATTCCACCCAAAAATTCGATACCGAAATTTCACAGGAAATACATGTTTTGAATTTAAATAAAGCATTTTTGGAAACATGTCCGTGTGTGTGTGTGCGTGCGTGCGTGCGCGCGCGCGCGCGCGTCTGTGACCAGCATAACTCAGAAACGAACAGTCGGATAAACACCAAACTTGGTATTTAGGTTCATTATCTTCCAGAGATGCGACACGAAGGTTTCCAAGAAAAAAAGCCCCCCACCCCAGATTACCCTTTATATGGAACATTTTTCGAACATTTTAATTTTCTCAAAAATGGCTCTAACGATTTTGAATAGAATACCATAAGTTTAAGACATTTTTATGGCAATTGAATTGTATATCTCGAATTTTCTAGGAATGTCTCCAAAAGTATTCTTTATTGTGAACGACTTTAGCATAACTAGTAAACCATAAGAGACAGACAAAATTTTACTGCACAAAAAATGTAGATCGCGTTAAAATACACAATTTATGTCATATACTTTTTTTTGTTGAGTGAACAATTTTCGAGATATTGCTTGTTATTCCCTTAAATTTTCCAATACTTATACTTTTTTTCAAATGGGAATTCATTATTCATTTTTGTGTCCTGGACAAGCAAAGAGAATGGAATGCTCCACATAGCAACCAGCTCTTAAAATATTTGACTATTGCTTAAAGCCTACCATATTCCCCTTGCACCTACAAGAAAATTAGTAACAAGATTAACATCTCGATATCTCGATTAACATGAAGTAGATGGAGAATAAGCGTTTGTGTAAACAGTTTGTACAAGAGTAGAGAAAGTCATGTGAGTCGGACACAGATTTTTTTTCTTTTCAATCAAATGTTCTTTAATGGGTGTTGGGGTAAATATTTCACTCCTCTCTACTTTTCTTTTTCGGCTTGTTAACCTCTTATCAGCACAGGAGGGCAAAGGAGATGTCCTCTTCAAAACGCTTGAAAATTAGGTTGTGAAGAGCCAGCAAATTCTGTAGTGGGTGTAATAGGTATTGAATCAGTTGAAGGGGGGGATGTTCCCGAAGTAGTGGCAGCAGCTTCAGCAGTGATCTCAAGGGTTTGTGGATGTTCTATGTTGGTAAGGGCACTGCCCATAAAATCCAAATCAGTGAAAAGTGTGGATCAAAAGGGTAGATTCCTGTGCATTTGAAGCGGCTTTCTGCTATATCTAGGCGACACACTAGCTTGTAGGCATCTGCATACTAGCTTTGCGATGTCGTCATTAGTTCTAGCTCCAGGGTTTGACCTCATCCACAAACTGCAAGCATGATTGTAGCAGTTTTTGAAAGCTTTCGTAAAAGATCTGTCAAGAGGCTGTAGTTTGTGTGTCATATGGGATGGGAAAAATAGCACATGGGCATGGTTTGTTCGAGCGTAGGAAATGACGTCCAGCTCCTTGTGCGTCCCATGATCGTCGACGATGAGCAAAACAGGATCTTCTGCACTAGGTTTTGTAAAAACCCGAAGTGCTGGGGCCATTTAAAGAAAGCCTCAGTTGTCATCCATCCATTATGAGTTGGGATATCACAACTTTCAGCCGGGGCACCTATCATTAGGCAGTCTTTCATCTTTTTCCTTGGAAAAATGAAAAGTGTAGGAATAAACTGTCTGGTCGCACTCATGCAGAATATCAAGAGTGGCATTACGTCCCTTTCTCCTGATGTCATTTTTCCAACTTGGCGCTTTCCTTTTACTGTTATAACCTTTTCATTTTATTGCGCGCGAGAAACTCCCATTTCGTCACCGCTAAAAATCTTGAATGAACGAAAGGTTTTTCTTTATTGAACCTGTGAGGCAGTTTTAAATTTTCTTCCAAATCATAGGCTGACTTTAAAAACTCGGGATTTTGCTAGGGGAAACAACCTCGAGTCCAAATCTCTCAAGTGCTGTACTAAAATTGATTCTAACTCTTCTTCAAACGTTGGTTTTAAAAAACCCATCTGGGGTGGTTTCAAGATGGTTTGCAGGTTTCCTAAAACAGATTTATTATTATTATTTTTTTTTTTATTTTTTTTTTTTTTTTTTTTTTTTTGCAGTGTAGTTCTTGGAAAATTAAAGTGGTCGGCCGCAGCTCTTGTAGTCATTTGACTCTCTAAGACGCATGAAACCGCCTGTTTCATGGCTTCCTCGTACCATTCCCCCACGTCCCTCGTCCTCAGGCTTCTTGAATTTCGGTATCGTGCCTTAAAAATAAAAATTACAATTTGCTTACATGGCTCATACTACTCGACCGACATTGCACACTTAATCATGGCAGTAACAGGAATTGGCTTGTGCAACCGAAATTACATTATCGCAGTAAAATCTATATTAGTCTAGTCAAATGTTAATACTACTAGTCCTTACCTTTAACAGTAAAGGATGATCAGTGGATCGAGAGGAGTAATTATTATATATCACATACGAGAGAAAGTAAATTCCTTAGCTTTTAACTATGACTAATGCCTTTTATGCAAAAATGAAGTAAAATAGACTGCTACAACTTCTTTATGCTAAACTCTTTTTAAAAGTTGAGCAATATCTACATTTCCAACACAAGTAATAGAAAATTAGGACCGCGCTTCTGACAGCAAGCATTCTAATTTAGTCTTTATAAATGCAAAGTCTCTTTTTTTTTTCTTCTTTCTTTCTTTCTTTCTTTTTTTGTTTTTTTTAAGATGCACCTGCTTTTCAGCAGTTGTGTCGCACAACTACAACGTTGCGATACAAATTATAAACAAGCTATTTATGAATAAAATAGTTTATTACTTATGTTTTAATTGTAATGTAAACTTATTGTAGTATGCGCAGTAGGATTAATTTGCTCTGAATATCTGTTCACGCTAAAATACGGAACAAGTAAGAGTCGTTTCAAACTTAACAAAAGCAAAAAGTCGTTAAGACCAAATACGAAGTTCTTCAGTAAAATACGAATAAATTGTCATCCTGGTTGTAGCAGACCAATTTAACGTAACGTGCTTAGCAAGTAAGCCGAGCATTTTGAAAACATGCGAATTGTAGATTAATAAAATGAGATAGCAACCCGCAATGTACAGTGTAGAAACCGTTATGGAAAGAACTGTATTGCGTAAACACAGCTTAGGAGTAATGACACTGACGGCCACTAGATTTTAACATGCGCAATTTCTTCACTACCCTCGTGGCTTTATGTAGCACTTACCTACTGCTCCAAAGGTCCCGGGTTCCATTTCCAGCTGGACACCAATTATATTTCTTTGATAAACAAGTTGTATCAAATGTCTTAATTCTGGCATGAGAATGTGAATGCATTTCCGGTTATTAAATAACCAGTTAACCTATAGCAGGACTGTCTCTGGGCAGATGCCTAGATGCATATTTCACAGTCAATCCATATGACACGTTTACCATAATGTGTGCAACTACATGGCACCAATATATTATGCTCCGCAAAGTTAACAGAAATTAAAAAAAAAATTGATATGTTTACATGACTCTACTGACTCTTACACAAAATATTCTTAGAAACGTTTATTCTTCTATATACCTAATGTTAATCTAGATAGACATTTGCAGAGAGTGTCTTATTGTATATTTCCTTGCGAGTACAACGGCATTATGGGGAATACAGTAGGCTTTAAAAGATAGTAAAATCTTTTAAAGGCAAGTCACTATGTAGAAAACGGCTTTGAAATTCCGTCTCTTTGCGTGGCCAAGGGAGGGAAAAGAAAGAAAGGGGGGATTAATGACTTTCCATTTGAGAAAAGTAAGTATTTCGGAAATGGTTAACTCCACCCCCACAAAAAAAAAAAGCATTTGGCATAAATTTGGTGCTTAAATGATATTACATTTTTTGTGTAGTAAGATGTCTAACTCTTACAGGCCAGTTATGCAAAGGAGACTATTCCCAGAAAATTCAAGAAAAACATTTCATTTGTCATGAAAATATCTTAAACACGTGGTATTTCAATCAAAACCATTAGAGCCATTTTTGAGAAAATCAAAATTTTCATGCAAAGGGTAGTTTGGGGTGGGGGGGATTTTCTTGAAAATCTGCGTGTCGCAATCTTGGAAGATGCTGAATTTAAAGTTTGTTTTTTAACCGACTTTTCGTTTTTTATTCATGCTGTTCACAGATACACGTGTGTACGAGCTTGTGCGCACACACACAGGCGCGCGTGCGCAGACCTTTTTCTAAAAATGCTTTTGGGGGGTTCAGGGGCCTCAAAACATATTTCCATTGAAATTTCGACACTGATTTGTGTATAATACAACACTTTCCCTACTTACTAATGTGGTAGAGAAAGCAATAAATAAAAACTATTCTATGTTTCACTGGTATAAGAAATAACAATTTTGAGCGTTTTTAAATGATTAGTATATTGCAATTACAGGGGACAGTGATGAATGGGCGCAAGAATAATAAATTATTGATTGGCTGGATATCGCAAATATTTTGAATTTTATTTCACGTATGGAGATTTTCTTCGATCGCCACCATATGATGGGAAACCTACGAAAGTTTAACGTATTATTATTATTATTATTATTATTATTATTATTATTAGCTCATCATTCTCATTATTAATGTTTTTCTTATCCTTTTATTAGTTTCTACAAAATAGAGAAACAAAGTACGTGAAAGAAAAAAGACTAGATATTACCAGGGAATTCCAGGCTCAAAGAGAATCCTTTACAAAACACGTTTTCAGTGAACTACTTGTATTAGTTTAGTGTTCATATCATCGTTGTTCAATTTTTGTTGATTAAAAACCACAGAAATAGAAGGCACTCTTTTCTACAACCGGCATGGAAACCATTAATTTCATATTTAAATGAACTCGCTTTGCAGTATTTGCTGATTTTGGCACTAGTTACTTGTATTCACAGTTCCAACGTACCATACACTACCTACTCACGCTCAAGAACGGTATAGCGAAATCAGATCGTTCATGGTGAGAGTATCACCATAGCAATCAGCAATGTTGAGAATGTGAATATAAAATGTAAATAGTTTTATCAAGGCAAAACTATTTAAGTTCAGCTTTAAAAATATATTAGGCAGTACAATAAAAGTTTATATATATTTGACGGAAAGAGACCCAAACTTTGTAACCACTTGCTTTAAACAACTCGGTATACTTAGCAGAAAACCTGCGATATGCTGTGCTTCACTAGTAGAATGGATGGAAATACCGCGATCGTCACGCTATGCTCTCCACCAACGGGTGAGACTGAGCTGTTAAGATGATTCATGGAGGCTACCCATTATTGTTCCGTCCTCATCTGCATGAAGTAGAAAAGGTCGGGTGTCGTTTCCAACTTGGCATTTCCTCAGTCCTTATTCAGGACTTTCACCCGAGTTTAATTTCCCCTGGCGTTTCTATTCTCTAAGGATAGGCTAATATTTGGTAAGAAAGTTCATGTAATGCGGCTAAATAGGATTTAATGCTACCATGCGCAATTTATTTTTCGACGATGGTTTTTTGTTTCACTTCACGTTCATGTGTAATGATGGAGAGTTAAATTTCCTGCATTCAGACTGGTAACCCAATCTGCCTGCGTGTTCTACCTATTTTACTCCACGTCTGTGCACGAATAGAGTTACATCCTGCAACTTTTCATGTATTTATTCTAGACACAAAATATAATTATATTTCATAGTTGAATTTTATCATTTAAATCTTACCTGGGTTTTTACTTTCATGTCTTATTGTTTACTTACGATTTGATTCATGCACCAAGTATGAGTTGCAAGTAATTGATTATTTTAAGATCAACAGCCAGGCGTATCCTGTGGATCCCATCAAAAGCAAAGCTTAGGGATTTAGAACACTTCCTTACAATACCATTACCAGTCATTGTCATTTAACAAATTTAAGAATAAATTCAGTGATAAGTTATTATATAATCCATTAAAAACTCAGCCAATTTAGGACACATATAAAAGAAAACTTGCATTTCTCCCACATGAATAACCGTGGATAACCAAATTAAAATCAAAGAGTATTATTTATGGACGCGCTTTAACTACTTGGTTCTTAGCGTCCCATTCGATATTGGGCATGAAAGCCTGGAAATGTTGCTCAGAGGCCTTTTTTTTTTATCAGGTTTGAGGTTCTTTTGCGTGCCGTAAATCTGCGACACAAGACCACCGCTTTACTTCCCTTCCGAAGGAAGCCATGTTAAGGATTTTTACGCCCGAAAAAAATACATTGTCTCCGCCAGGCTTGAATCCGCGACTTCCAGAACTAGTCGTGGGTAATCGATTGCCAGTTCGCCACGAAGGTTAATGTTGGTGACCTCGCTACTGGAATCAGTGTTAAACAGCTGATACGGGGACGATGGACTTCACAGCCCCGCGATGGTCGCCAGTTTAATACAGGATTATTACACCACGATGAGGCGCCAGTTTGAATCAGTAACGTTGGTCGTCACTGTTGAAGCTGTTTACTTTACCTGCTTTGTTGTTGATTCTGCTGCCATAATATCGTAGCTGATTCTGTTGTTTCGTGAGCCAGCTGCTCCAGTGGTGAGCTATGAGATCTTTCTCTCATGGTATGCGTGGATGTATTGTCAAGGACAACTCCAATTTAAATTGACTGAGAAATTTAATGTGTTGTAACACGAGCTATAGAAGCGAGTTGCCGACCGTTTAAAAATAAAAGATTGAAATTGATTATAAATTGCAGCACTCGAAACTATAACAGTTGAATTATGAGGCAGTATTTTAACATCTGAATAATTTCAATTGTAATTTATTATAATTAAATTCAATAACAGCCCGCCTTGAAACAATATGTATATAATAATTATTTACATTGTATGTAACAGTCATTGTAAATACTTATTTTTATTGTAAACATATTTAAATAATGTTATGTCAATACATTACATACTCTAATAATGCAAGAACTGTGAGAATAATAAGTTTTAGGTTGCCAATAATGAGTAATAATGAGGTAATTGTAGCAATAATGTGTTCAGAATTTGAAATGTACTGGTCATGATTAGAGCAACGATGACGTAGTTTCTCTAACAGTTTTAAATTAGCTAATCAACAGCAAAGAAAAGTTTTAAGTTAAATGCAGAAATTCTATTGGACTAGAATTAGCCAATCAGAGACTTGCAAATACCGAAGCTATGGGTTTTGACCGTTGAGGTTATTCAGTTCCTGACGAGACTTGGTAGTGTGTAGATGGAAAAATGTGTTCTCTACGGGTGGGTAGTAAAAGCAGATATACACGTTAAGTAAATGTATAAAAGTTTCTCACAGTTCTTTAAAAAGTGTAGTGCTGTATAAATATGTGCAAGAATTTAAATAAAAGAAGTGAAATTTAAAATTTTAATTTTGTGATGTCTACAATTATTATCATACCGCATCCTACCCAAGAATCATGACGCAGCCGAGGCAAATTCAAACAGTAATATTACGTAAGCATTAAATTCAAACCGACGCCCAAAGAGTGTTACAAACTACATAAAACAACAGTTGAACAACATAACCTTCTTTAAGTTTACGTAAACATATATTGCGCAACATTACGCAACAACAGCACTCAAACACACCACTAAAGTTGGCTCCCATACATAAAGCAGCTAAAAATAATACGAGAGCAATCCACCTTCTTCAATTATTATACCTGCTAACTCTGCAGTATCAAAGTTAGGTTGGAAATAACTTTCCGCAATAAAGAAACTAGTGGCATAATTTGCCGTGAGTCACTAAAATGCTTATCGGCAAGACCTCTCGCAATAGTCGCGAAATCTTACTCCACAAGCGCGTCACTAGGCGCTTAACATATACGAGTCATCACAAGAATCCAGAGTGACGAATGTGTGCACGAAAAGAGAGTGAATCAGTGCCAGAGTAACCCACTGATTGAAAAGTACATACCTTTTATTATTTGAGCTCTGCCTACTTCATTACTCCTCCACCAACGTTATTATTCACGCCCGGGCCAATACTTACAATCCTCTTCATGCACGTCTCTTGTTACCATGGGGCCTAGCCAAATTCTCAGAATCTAAGTGCCTTTCTCGTTTCCCGAATTCTGCCTACGTGACCATGCAAGCGTACTGAGCTTATAACCTAATTGAATTCCCACAATCTTTTAGCTAATGCGTTCGCTACTTCGCCTGTCGCTAATTACTGGCTAACATGACTCGCTAGTGACGTGTTTCTCGGACAAATCATTCAACTCAAGCTTATTACATTATATATTGATTTAATATATGGAAATTATTTATTGCTATTAATTCTCTATCTTACTTTTATTTCTTTATATATTCCGCGGATAGTTACGGTATCACAGCTTAGTAATTAATGTTATTTTCCCATAACATTTTCATTTTCTATGAAGTTATTAATATTCCTTACATTCATTTGAACTAGATGAAATAATAACCAAGTCCTAGAGAATTAATTGCATCCTATAAATATATATATTTTCTAATTTTGGGAGGGAATTCAGTATTAAAAGGAAAATCATATTAATGCGAAATATTAGAAAATCATTACTGCGGCCTCTGCGCAAGCCTCTACTAGTAGAATTTACCCAGGCACTATTTGGCTTTAGTTTCCTGCACCTCTCTTGCAATTGTCCTTAAACTTCAAAGGGTATATACCTACTTCCTATCTACCTACCTATATATATGCATTGTAATAACAGGATCGCTGCATGAACATAATTGAATCAGACTTTATGAAACATCATTTGCCAGTCAAAATGAAGTGTAACGCACTTGGCAAGTGTATACTGTATGACAAACTAACCATTACATACTGCGTTCGCTATTATATACCTTACCATCCAGTACGCTTCACGTTGAACATATCGTTAGCGATAGGGACAAGCTGTATAGTTACAGGTCGACTTTTTCGTCGTGAAAAGCACAAACGCAGAGGAGGAGAAGGTAGTCTAGGTAGGGGGAGAACGACAGTATTCCCCTTGCATGGAACACCCACTCACTCGGAACTGTGGTGATGTCACCTTATCTCATGTTGTGTACGCACCTGCTGCTCTGTTACGACTGAACCAACCCCGCCCCTAGAAGATACATGGATTTGTCCAATTACTGCCCATACAGATAAACCTGTCACGACGAAAGAATCGTACTGTACAAGAGTGTTTTGTTTACATCTGACACACCACAAACAGGTTTCACAATGGAAGACTTAGCATGACGGTTTTAATGTTGACACATGTAGCGCGGTAAGCTTTGCGATCCCTTGTTTCTATCCTCAAAATGCTTATTTTGGCACCTTTCTTCTCTACAATTTTGTGCACATTGTTTTTCCGCAGCTTATATATTTTAAACATTAAGCTGGAAAGAAAAGGAACGTTTAAGCTCCATGAAACATCTAGCGAAAAGTGTGACAGTCTGTGTATCTATTTTTGGTAATCGTCATTAGAGAACATTAGCCTATAAAAGAAGCATTAAATGTTTGATTAAGGTTTAGAACCTCAGTCTTGGCAACCACTGAAAGAAGGCGTTAAGTTGTTGCACTGCAGCGTAGTGAATGGTAAGCTAATGCCCGGAGGAAACGTTGGGCGTAGGATTCTGTTTGTGGCTGCCAGAAGCCTGTGATGGGGAAACATCTCTCTTGACCTCTAACTTCCTTTGATGAGTGGGGAATAGATTCATTTAAATATCTAGTATTCTCTCTCAGCATTAAACGTTTTACCAGCAGTTTGTAATCCAGAGAGTACATTGAAATCGGAGACAAAAAAAAGTGATTTGTAACGCAATTCCTTAAGTCATGTCTCATTGATTTTGGCATACATACGGCTTGGCTATTCCATATTGTGTAAATACAGGGAGAGCCAAAAGACTGCGAACCGCCTGCGCGGTGTTTTTTCCTGTCCGCGTCCTCGGCGCTCGTTGCCATCTGCTGCTATCAAAGAAAGGCGCGGATGATACCATACAACACTTTTAAAACTACTTTTAAAGGCTTTACTTAACAACTTTATGAAAGTGTGTTTGAGGGCAGAATTATTAGTAGAGATTTGTGGCCCCCTCGGTCCCCCGACCTATCCCCCTGCGATTTCCATCTCTGAGGTAACTTAAAACAAAATATACAAGATAAACCCACACACCCTGGAAGAATTAAAACAAAATATCCGCCAGGAAATTGCCAGCATTTCTCAACGTGAACTACGGCGAGTGATGGATAGTTTCCTAAAGAGGTGCCAAAAATGTATGGACAACGACGGTGGTCAGTTTCAGTATTTCCTTTCATAAAGTTGGTAAGTAAAGCCTTTGAAAGTACTTTTAAAAATGTTGTATGGTTTCATCCGCGCCTTTCTATGATAGCGGCAGACGGCAGCGAGCGCCGAGGACGCGGACAGCAAAAACACGGCGCAGCCAGTTTGTAGTTTTTTGGCTCAACCTGTATAACTGATAAACGTTAAGCGATAGACGAAAACGTACTACACAAAAAACGTAGATCTCGTTAAAACACACAGTTTATTTCAAAATTCAGTTGGTCCTCGTGATTGTATGGAAACAGTGGAATTTTAAGGCTAGCATATAGCGTCCAGTTCTGAAACATTTGACTATCGCTGTTCTCTTTGTATGTATAACGAAATGTGTAATGTAACTATTTCCAAAAGTTTTTTTTTATTAAAACGTAGTAAATATAAAAATAAGCTTTAGTAAGAATAGTTTGTGTACTAAATAAAACTCAATTTAATTTAATTTCACTAATAACGGATAAAGGATAGAGGATAGAAAAAGTCATGTCCATGTATCACATCAGATTTTTCTACATATATAGCAGTTATACGCATGTATAAATTCATTTATAACTTTCTGTACACTAATTTTAACAAATTTTAAAAAAAAACTCAGTCTGTAGGTAATTTTTGTAATTATTATGTCAAATATTTTGGAGTAATTTTGTTATTTTTCAAGCATTTAGATCATCAAAATCCTGGCCCTGGCAATGAGTAATAGCGAAAAGAACATTGGTTCTAAGTTGGCAGCATTAAGCAACAGCAGCATAACCAAGTAGGAGATAATGTTTATAAACGCTGGGACAAGATATATGTGGAGTTCCTTGTTCTCCCTTTCATTCCTCGGAGACCATAAGCTAGTGAGCAAACAGTAGAAAACTGATTTTTGAAGACTGGGCTTGTTCTTCCGTTGCCGATTCTTTGCCCAGTTGAGATAGCATGCTTGTTAGATTTCCGACCTCTTCTTCGGGAGGGTTGTCTAGTTGAGAAATGAAATATGTATACTTACATAGTTAATATCATTATACTTCTCAAAATGAAGGTTTAAGTGAGGTAATTACTACCTGGAATAAGTGCATGCATTAACTCGGCGTATAATACATTACATAGGAGAGATTATGGCTGAGCCTATTTGTCACACAAAACTTCCTAAGAAGAATATAGTACAGGATCAAGAGTGGAGCCGGAACCGTTAATAATACATCTATAAGTGATATCAGGACACTATCTGCGAAAGAATAAAAAGAAAACCAAGTTAACATGACCAGTCACTATCCACACAGTTACTGGGCGTGCACGCCACTGATGCCGCTAAACGCCCACATAAGTAAGATTGGCAGAGTCGGAGTCCAGCTTCCATCCCTACTTGCAGCTTGGCTAGCGGAAGAACGTGTGAATGACGCAGTCTCGGTGGAATTTTTTCGACGAGCTCTGCCTCCTTAGAAACAATAAGCATAACCGAAGTGCCTTTTAATTCCTTCGTATTCGTAAATGAAATTAGCACACGGAGAGTTGTGCAAATTGAAATGGACGGGCATAGTAATAGAGCTGTGTATCTTAACAGCCATATAGTATCGCACGTTGTTTTATGGTTGTATATATGTAATAAGGGTACTTATAGGCGCGTGTTAAAAGAAACAGGTACTTTGATTTTATTCATTGAGCAGGGTATTGGACATTTGTGATATGTACGGAGAACAAGGCATTAAAATACCAAGACAAATCGTTATTTCATCGGAGGCTGTTTTAGCATGTTTAAAAAAAATTGTGAAATAATATTCTCTTTGAAGGTGATTAACATACTTTTTAATTACATGAGATGATAGTTTCATTGACTGAACAGCCAATTCTAAATTTGTCCTGTCTACGGAGAACAAGGCGTTACAATAGCAAGATAAATCTGAATTTCATCGGAGGCTGTTTTAGCATGTGTAAAGTATGAGATGGTAAATTATTAAGACTGATGACTATTCCTCCTATAATAACTCTACCTTCGACCAATAAAACTGAAGACAAGTATTTCAACAATTCATAGCCGTGTTTCGCTATTAGTTTATAATATTGTATGGCTTCTCCGCTTTAGTCTGCACAAAATCGTTATCCAAAGAAAATCGTTGTAGGTATTTTAATAACGCCAAAATGCCGTAGATAATAATTGAACCTGTTTTAACAATTATACTGAATGAATAAACCTACCACAGTGTACTGTGGGCATAGCGTGTCAGCCCCACATTCAAGAGTTTCCAAGTTATAATCTTGGTTTGAGTGAGTTACTTCGATAAGGCTTTCCCCGGGGTGAAGCTATGGACCCCGGCCTCATTTTAGCATAAATTAACTCTTAATTAACGTCGGATATGAGCTACTTGGTTCAAGGACAAAGGATAAAGAAGGGATACTCATAAATCTAGTGATTAAATTAAAAGTGTAATGAGATTGCTACAGATAACTACCGAAATATGTCAATAAAATTAAAGCATCTGTTCGAATTACTGCAAATTATCATTACCCAGGTCTCTCGCTACCATCAAAACTTTTATTGAGATTACTAGAGAATTATTATCGAAACCTATCGATAAAATCAGAGCATTTGATGAGATTACTTCAAATTATTGTTGCCTACATCTCTCGATGCACTCAAAATTTCTATTGAGATTAATACTGGAGATAATTGTTATAGAAATCTATCAGTATAACCAAAGCATTTATTGAGGTTAATTATTACCAAAATCTGTGGTTAAAATCAAAACGCTTCTGAGATTACAACAGGTAATTCCTGCCCAAATTTAATTAAGCCCAAATTGTAGTGAGATTAGTAAAGATAAACTGCCCAAAGCTATTAATAAAATAAGACTTGTAATAGGATTAGTACTACAGAGAATTATTTCCGTTTTGCTTCTCGGTCTGCAATGCGAGGTACCCAGTAAAAACCATTTTTTAAAATTAAGTTAAATCTTTGAATTTTAGGATAATATCCTCGATGTTATAGCTAAGATATAGATGTACTTTGAGCCCGCATCATTACACAGTCACGCCTCTGTTGAAAAAGCACCTTAACACTTGTTTGCTTTTGCTTAACTTTGCATTCCAAGCGGACTTTGAAGATTAGGAACTCGCAGCCGTTTGTTGGGTAAAGAAAATGCTGTTTGGAGTTTGCGAGTTAACAGAACGGGTTCTCCCACGAAGGAAGCTGAATGAACCCATCTCTCAAGACGTGTTCTGTTCTATAGAACCTGTTTCCAATTAGTCGCAGCATGCGGGCTTCAAAGTCACAAAACAGATCTTTGTATACGGAGTTAATGCCTATTTAAAAAATAAACCATGTTTTGAGTCAGCACTAACTTCGTGCAAATCGAAGAATTTCCTCACAAGGATGGGAAATTTCCTGAAACAGAAACTAAACTCGGGATTTTATTGTCAAATACTGCATTTCGGGATGGTTAATAATTATGTGTTACGAAAATGAATTGATGTATTACTTCTCGTTAACCTCTGTTTTACGCACGATCATATTTATTTTATCATTGCTGCTTAACGAAGGCTTTAGTTTAGATTTGAAGTAACATTTAAGAACTTTGAGTCCTTTTTGTTTTATTTTCACTTATATGCCGCCTTTAACATCTGTCATACGGGCGGCTCTGCTGTTGCAGCAATTGCTCATCGGCGAACACAATATACACGTTTATACCCTCACTCATACTACCAGACTCTAGGAAGGATGGAGAATAATCCTGGCTGAAGAAAAATTCCTATCCTTCACCAGGGAATCGAACCCGAGACTTTGGATTTGTAAATTACATATTAACCACCAGACCAAAGAGGCAGTCATTTGGTCCTTTGATACATCGAGAAGTTTTAAAACTGGTTGGTCTTGAAATCGCATTAGCTTTCCTGGAGATACTTAGATTAGAAGTCACTTAAACTCAAGGAAATAATTACGTAGCTACGATGTTTCCGTTAGTGGCGACTTCTGATTATAAAGCTTGGTATGTGAAGTTATGATTACACATTCTCAACGCTTCCGGTGTTTGCAATTTTAATGCTGTTGATATTTGATATTACTAGCTTTTCTCTTTTGTTAATTGTGCTACAGGGAAAGAAAATACCCTTAGGGGTGTTATAACTCTGTCATGTAAAAAATGTTGAATTCGGTGCTAATGCTATAAGGAGAGAATGTGTGTATGCGGATGGATGGAGGCGGTTGAGGGTAATCTCGGAAAGGCTCAACCGATTTTAATAATCTATATTCGCTGCTAAAGAAAGGGATTGACATTTCGCGTTCGAGAGAGAGAGAGAGAGAGAGAGAGAGAGAGAGAGAGAGAGAGGCGTGCCGCTAATCGCGACCACGTGGGGAGTGCGTTTAGAAATGCGTGTACGAAGGCCATTGGGTTGCGCCTGCATTGTAGGGCGTGTATTATATGAAGACAATTATAAAATAATGAGTCTACTTGCAATTGTTAAATATCCACTAAAAATGTTAACACAATTGCAAATGTTCACAACACACGCACAGACACACGTAAACAAAGCAAATAACCGTATATACAAATAGGATGATGCAAAATTCAGTACACAGGCAATCTTTAAACTGATCAAATACATTATGCTGTGGCTAAAGGAAGCAGTTTATAACTGCAGCGACAGCAGAAGATAAGACGTGCAGTTCATGTTACAGCAACGGCAACGTCACTCGCCAGGCACGTCATGCTAATCACGTGTTACAATATCGGCAACAAGATTTTTGCATCTATCGTTGCTATGGAAACATCTTTCTAGTCTACTCTTCTAATTGGTCATTCTAATCGTTGCTATGACGACCGCTATGACGTATACATCCCCTCCCATGTATTTAAAGCTTTCCGCCACGTGGTTAGTAACTGCCAATCCCTTTCTTGATTGGCGCCGACTATAGGTTACAAATGATTTTTTTTTTCTGCGGTAGGATTAAAAATTGACTTTTACTAATTTTGGTATGCAGAATTAAAAAATGTACATCTCGTTTTGGCGATGACAATATTCAATTAAATATAATTGTAAAATTAGCAAAAATATTACATATCATATATAACTTTTAAAGAAAATAGAAGAATCATAACATGAAAGCGTACCTGAACTTGAGAATGTATGTTATCTTGTGTACCCATTTTTCTTTTCCCATGGAACTTCAGTGTACGTGATTTTCTCGGGTATTCTCTGGTAAGTTCGTCGCGTACAAGACACCTGCAGTAATCGGCCATCATATGTACGTCCCAACGTCCCTGATAACGTCGTTCAACATCTTTCAAGTCTTGGTGAAACCTTTCACCTTGCTCTTCACTGACAGCTCCTAAATTCGACGGGAAATAGTCTAGATGTGACTTGAGGAAATGAAGCCTCGAACTCATATTACAGCTAAGCAGTCTGAAATCTTTGCAACATATTTCTGACAAATTCTTTGTATTGAGGGTCTTTCACATTGCCCAGAAATTTCTTAACCTCTCTGAATCCATTCCACACATTTTTTCAATTGCATTCACAGAGCTGGTAAAATTAACATATTTCATCAATTTCCTTATCTGTGGCCCATAAATATGTACTCCCTCTCTGGTTGTAGCCTGTAACATTGGTGGAAACTTTGTGCATAAGTACTGGAAGCAAGGGCAACTTTTATCAAGTACTTTCACGAATTATTGGTTCATCATACCAAGTTTTATGTGTAATGGAGGGAGTAGAATTTTTTTACAATCAACAAGAGGCACATTAGTATCATTTTTTGATCGAGGTTCCATTTGCTGCCTCTCAGGCCATTGGTCAGTTTCCCAGTGTTTGTCCCTCGCCCAGCTATCCCGTTCACACACACACACACACACACACATACACACACACAAAAGGAATTTTGTGTATGCTCCCTGTTGTCCTAGTAGCAGACCAATGACCTTCGAGTCGCCACATATTTGCCACTCACGGTCGCGGTACTCAATTTTCTCAAGAACACGCTTCAGAGTTTCATAAAACATTTAGGTCTCTAAAATGTGCAAGTGGTATTGAAGCTAACTTGTTGCCATAATGAAGTAACACTGCCTTAAGACTTCGTTTGGAAGAATCAGTAAACAGACGCCAGTTAGTTGGCCCATGTGCTTCCCTGCCCAACTGTTAAATAAGATTACACACATCCACATAAAACACAAGTTGAACTACTTCTGCGTAGTACTTGTGGAACTGTATTTCGCGAAAATGTAACGCCAGGTGATAAATTCTTCTCCTGTAGTCTGAGCCCAGCAATTCACTTTTTCGTTTTGTGAGGCCTAAGTCCCTCACTAAATCATTTACGTCAGATTGATTAAACTGTTGTGAATTGTCAAATTCTTCTGGATCAGAAACCAACTCATTGTCGGAAGTCACGGAGCTGCTTTCAGATTCACTAAAATTGAGGTCTGCTGGTGGTGTAATATGGACATTTCAGTCCATGAGGAATAGGCCGTGTAGCTGAGTTCAGATTTGGATATTTAATTCCTGCCTTATATTTTTTGTTGTAGCCAGCAACTTTGCACATGCAAAAGTAACAAGCGTCATGGTGATTCCGCTGCTCTCTCCATTTCATTTGTTTGGCAAACAGCATTGCCTTCCGTTTCCCTTTATACCAGTAAGGTAACCCCTCAACACAACTGTTACATGCAATATGAGGTGCGTACGATTTATCCTGATCACCAAATTTCTCTTTGAAATATGAGTAATATAGTTTCTTTGTTTGTGAATCTATTTTATGTAACTTCCCGTCAAACACGTAATACCCACAAATGTAACAAAACTTCTGAGAATTGTGTAGATACTGTCTCCTGCGTAATCCTGGTGTACAAGTCATACTCGAACTTTTATTTTAGCATATATAGAAGACGAACGTGCGTATTAACACAGGTTTTCAGCTTAATTTAATTTGAGATCTATGATAACTGTAAATGTAAAAATGAATACCTCAAAAGACAGACTTGAACTATAGAATAAAACTGATAACTGCTGGGAAATTAAACGTAAACATCTGGGTGATAAGGGAGGACGGAAGTGAGCCGATTAGGAAGAAAAATCAACAACAGGCTTAGAATAACATAATGAAACAGAATTAAGGTGTATAAGCTGAATGAATTTAGCACCATAGGCATATATGCACATATCATAAAAACTAGATGTGATAGCCCAAAATGGACTTAATTTTTTTTAAAATCATGGCTCTGATTTACATTAAAGTAACATATTTTCGTTTATACCGCAGAATCAATGTTGACCAGTGAATTATTTCGCTACTGAAAAGCACTTCTTCCCGACTGACATGGACAGCTTCTGATTTGTTTCTAAATGATTAAAATACTAAAATGGAAGGCCGTTATGTTGGAATAGGAATTATTAAAGAGCATAGGTACTTGCGAAAATGGGCGTGATTTTATTTGAGAACACCATGGAGTACAAAATTGTTGTTACTCCACAGAAATCCCATGAAAAACGCCACGAATATTTTATTCCAGAATAATGGTCACAATTTAGCAACTAAGAAATTATAGAAGACAGAGCAATATAAAAGATAATCGGATCCTGCTGGTAACGGTACGATATGTATACCATATTTAATCATTTGACACATTCAGATACTGTGTACAGATTTTAGCATTAAAACATCTGCGTAAGTAACTTTTATTGTGATTCTATAGATGTAGTGAAGTTCGCGGATGCCAGAACCCTTTAATAACCCTTATGGAAGAAAATGTTGCTGTATTTGCTATGTAGATTATAGTGAAGTTTATTTCCACTCTAAAGAGATAAAAGTTGTGTCGAACGTAACATCAGAAACTAACCAATATATACTATGTATGATGAACGACTAGAAATGTTGTAATTTTCTCGATAGTGCAAACCGTATGCAATTTCTAAAGTGTTGCTGGATTGCGAATGGGAAATCTTCATATTCACCAGTTCATTGAGTTATTGATGCTAGAGGATGTGAAGTATATGGAACCTTTGTTATTAAACAACTGCGGGAACAAAATGCTTAAAAGTTTAAAATTTCATCTTTAATTTAAAACGTTTAATTCGGCCCTGTGTATTTCAAATGGAATTCTTGAAAACCGTGGTTACGGCGTTTTGCTGAAACATATAATAGGCCTTTGGCTTATTTTTGAAAGCGTTTGTGTTCTGGTTCGTCCAAGAAATAAAAAAACTGCAAATTATTGACAATTAAGGTAATAAAATAGAATTTAAGGTCCCAAATATATCAATAGCCAGGTGTTTACGAAGAAAAGCAGCATAATGTTAAAGGAAACCCTTGGAATGTATAACATTTAAAAGTAAAATACAGTGACATATATACGTAATGGACTGCAACTCATTGGGGGGAGGGGTTATTTAATGTTTATTATCCTTAGAGGTGAAATAAAAGTACAATGAAATCTCTTGCAGTAGCCGTAACAGTCTTTGTGTCTTCGGTGGTGTAATGGTTAAGATAGGCGCCAGCCGCGTGTTTGACTAGGGTTCGATACCGCACTACAAATCATATAGTGTACATAATTCCTGATTAGTCCTTAATGGTTAATCGTATTCACATTCAGTTACTATTTTGTTGATGGATTGAGAATGCGCTCAGGTATGTCAGGAGTGGCGGTACACCACCCAAGATATGATGCAGTGCATGATTTATAATTTAGTGGTACCGTTAACAGTAAATAAAGCATTAAGGAATCTCATAGATTTACAAAACAACCTATCACGCAACCAAGCCGTAAAATCCTTACACAGATAGGTACGCTTGCAAAATGTAAATTACGCAGAGGTACATCGGTTCACCAACATATTTTATACTTGGATTGGACTGGCGAGGAAACAATTTATGGTCTGTTTATATATTATCAAGGTTGTGCGAATCATTCGCGCGTGATATTTAGTCTACAGTAATTATCTAAAAACTGCTAGGTCATTCTTTCATTGTTAAAAATACTTGCAGGCTGTAGAACATTTTCAGAATTTAGAAAGCTGTCGAAGATTGATTAAGGAAACCAGAAATACATCTACCGCATGTGGTCCCGTATGTAGCGGCAATGTGTGGCCACTGAAGTGGCCCTCGGTGGTAACGTCAGTAATGTTGAGTGTTTTATGTTGATTTGATAAGTTTAGGATTAAATCTTGTATTTTTTATACTAAAAAGCTTCAGTCCTGGAGCAACTAAAATTACACACAAAATAAGGACTACGTATTGCCAACATGCTTAGCTGCTTTGTTATATTGGTAACTTATACCTCTTTTGTTGGAAAACTGTGATTAGCTATTTCGGTACCCCAGTTAAGTGGAGAAGGTTTCAAGCGATTGTTTTGTATCGGCAGAACCCTTTGCTCTGGATATCGCAGATAAACTGTTCTTTAGAAACTGCATTTGGAACAGGGTTCTCTTCAGTAAACCTAACTCTCGGAATCGTTCCGCTTTAAAAATAAATAAATAAATAAATAAATAAATAATCAACCTGAACGTGGCAGTAACCAGCAAGCGGAGAGAAGATATTATACAAAAGCTATTAGCATTACAGGTTTTCTCTTCCTAGCAAATTGGCAAAACACACTCATATTTTGAGTAAATGTTTATTTCACTCTCATTAAATAGACTCGTTTAAAAATCTTGCACTTTTTAAAACATTTATTCCTGTTTTCTTAGTCAGGTCCTACAGGAGGCAATTCCGAGAACGTTGTCCCATTTTTATAAGCCTTTACAAAACGGTTAGAAAAAGAAGGAAAATAAATAAAAAGAAAAGATAAAAATTTAAACGTGATCTCGAAAATCGACCTGATGAGGTGGTCTTTGCAAGTTAAACTTCGTTGATGGCGAAGCTGCTTGCGGAAGCACATAATGTGCACCGCTAGTTATTGGATGAATGATGTTTTAGTAGAAATACCAGTTGCTCTCTCCACAGATGCATCCTTATGATGTAAATAGTTGAGAAGACGTAAACGGCGAGAAGAAAACAGTCCTATGCCTATAACTTGTTAGACAGTTAAGACTCTTTTTTCGGGGGGGGGCAGCTCAGAGTCTATTGAAGTTCATTCGACAATTCGCCAAACTGGTAAGTCTAAATCCGCAGTATATACCTAAAAGTATCGAGAAACAGTGTTTTCAACTTTTTGTGCTAGACACAGACGTCACTATGACTTGGCTCGCGTGGCCACATGTCAAGAATTATCAGCAGCTTGCGTTTTTGTTGCTCAGCGGCCATACGCCAACCATTACATTTTAAGGTTTGTAAGCCTGCCTTTAGCATACGTCTGTCCCTTGCAGTACAGCAGCATATGGGTATTAACCTACAAGGCATTTCAGCACATTTTAATGCAGTGTAAAGGTGAAATTAATTGCAAGAAGTTAGGGAAGGGTAATAACGGAAAAGAAGTCGCATCAATGTTGAGTGTTTAATTTTGGAAACCTGTATAAACACTGCTATTTTTCTGCAATGTTTCTCCCATTTTTTAGCTTGAGGTTGACAATCTTCAGGTAGTTATTTGCAGTGGATTGTTGAAAATTAAACTTACAGCCAAGACTTAAAATTGGACGCAGTATACTTAGCTGTTTTGAACAGCAGTGCTTCGACGTAAAGTCGTTCCTTTACACCCAACGTCGCAACAGATTTTCTTCTATCTCCACGACAACAGTATGTTACCGTATAAATATGGGAATCATTCTAATGTCGAGGGAAAAGTAGAAACTGTTCGGAAATTAGGTTAAGCACTTCACCTACGCATATTGCATCTATTGCGCCATATTTATTGAAGAAAGTATTTTTTGCGGGCGCATCCATACACCCGTTTTTCTCCACGCAAATATCCAATGCAGGTATAAAATAGCTACTGCAAATCTGTAATTTACATTAACAAGTCCTATGGATCATTAATCTGTTAATAGGCTTCAAAACAAACATTTATTTATTATGGGATAGGATTAAAAAAATCAAGCATCTGTAGAACATGGAGTACTGTTTTATTTATAATATTCAGATTTTAACTTAGATATACTTAGGTTATTTCACATCTGTTTAAAAAAATGGGTCAGTCATCTCAGAATCCGAGGAAATGTAAAGGCATAAACTTACCCGAAAACGTGTCAAAATTTCTGATTTAACCATTCCGCGGTATGCGCGAGTGTGTCTTCCAAACTGCTCCAACTGCAGGTTGATTCGTAAAAATCTGTTTTCTTGAAGAAGCGCATACTGCCTATTTGCTAATTCCTTTCATGACCCGAAGACTATTTTATAAAAATAAAGATAAGATGTGAGTGCATTCCTTAATGTGTTGTATGAGATATGGCATCTTCTATATTCCGGAACTCGGTTCTTTTTACTAATACGACGATAGACCGGAATCTTGTTCACCTACCAAGCAATGCGCCAGATTTCATTCCCAGTCCTGGCTGGGCATATTCTTCCAGTTTTCCTTCACACACTATCCCATCATTGCTTGCAGTGTCTTGACAACAAAAGCGCGAATTAATATAGCTGTCGCCATCATTGTTAGACGTCATAGTTGGATTCATTCCCTTAAAAGTGATGCGAAATTGCATGTGGTTTACAAGAGTCAATATTTCCTCCTTTTTTCGTCCTCTTCTTTGATTAGTGTTTATTGTCGCGCCAGCTGTCCCAAGTGCTTCGAAATGAAATGGAACCAAATGGATGCAAATGCTGGTGTTCCCTGGCAGGACAGTATTTGGGACCGTTTTACCTATGTAATTTGTTTCGGCCGGAGATATGAATGCCGAAATGCATTCGGTTAAGGCAAGCCTGGTAGACAAAACTATTGATTTTTACAAAAGCACCTTAGATAAAATATGGAACAATGTTAATTCCACTGGGAAAGAAGGTACGAAAACTCAGCAAAATGTTTAACAGTATAATGTTTCATTATTCTGAAATCGAAACTGTAAGATTTAAATTGCATTTTCATTTCCCGACTTTACATTTAGAGTTCTTCATATAGTTAATGATGCTATCAATGATGAGTGAAAACGCGAGGCTTTGCATTAATGCTCGTGTATACAAAGAGGTACTACCAGCATTCCGTCCCCGAATTATGAACATACCTTTCCTATAGTACTTTACAGGCGCTCTGGTTATTTGCATATACGTAATGCATTTTATCTAGGACAGAATATGCTGTGCACTAATCATTTTAATGTCTTCTACAGTATCAGCGTATGACAATTTAGCTCTTGCTTCACCCACCACCCCAAACAAACACATTTCATCTTACGAATAATTGGCGTTGCATAAAATAAATGCACGTGTCGTTATTTCGGAATCAGAGTATGAACATAATACGGGAGGATTGGAATTCCTTCTGTGCTAGAAAACGGACGGGAAATAGAGAGTTAAGCTATTGTTTGCTATTCTGCATGGAAAATAGCTGAACCAGTAGGAGGCTTTTGGAGTGTAGGCTCGCAAAAGTGCCTGCGAGACAGAATGAAGCTCAATTGGCCAGCTATTTGTGACATAGGAGCAGTTTCAGATGAAGTGCGCCCTTGACATACGCCCTTATGCTTTACACCTTATCTGTGTTCTGCTCTTGAATATATGCTATTTTCGGTTTGAGCTAAGACCTATTTGTATCATCTGCTACAGCAGTAAATGTGTGTAAATATGCGCTGCCTTCGAACCTGTAACTCATCAATAGAGTTAAAGGGCACTCTTCAATAAGAGTTTCAGAGATGATTTAGAGGATTTTTCAAGCGCATTTCTGAACATAGAGATTCAGCTGTTAGTGTTCGGAGCACTATCCGATACAGGGAGTTTAATTTTACTTCAACTTTAGCACTCATCACCAGCAGCTGATTATACTGATTGATTACTCGCACTCTATTCCACATAATTATGGAGTAGCAATAATAATATGCAATTGTATGAATGCAAAGATGTGCTATTAGGTACATGCTAAGGATTCCTGCCCTCTTTCACATCCTGATAGTGTTCACCCTGTACTACCATCCAATCATATCACACTAGTTCGCTAAAGACTGAAAATTTGATACATCCACTTCATAGCTGTAGGGAGCACATATTAATTAGTAGAGCAAATATTTTAATGACGCTCTTTCTCTCTGGCCTCTCTCCCTCACACATCCTCTCTCTCTCTCTCTCTCTCTCTCGCCCCTTAGTGCCACATGAGCATTCGGTTCATACATCTGTAGTATTCCTACTATCAGCCTCGCAGCAGCAGCAGCAGCAGCCATCCTGATACTGTACCTGGTCTCTACCAATGCAGTTGACAGAATGTTAGATGAGACTAGGGTTGCCAGGCGAATATGATTAAATTCTCAACAAGAGTCCAAATCTGCGCTTACGGTGCGGAAGCTCATCGACGAACACTGTTCTTCCAGTGGAAGAGTGCGCCGTCTTGCTGGAAGACAAGCATCCTGAGCGCAGCATTCAGGTTTAGAAACAGCCAACCACAACTGCATCATAGCCAGGTTACAGCCATCTTTTTTCGAACTCGCATTACATGTTGCCATTTTCCAACATCACTGTTCTCGAATTGCTTGCCTATAATGCGTGAGAAAAACGTTACGAATTTAAGCTATTTTCATTTGGAATTGACTACAGTGTGCATGGTAATTTGGAAACGCAGTGTTTTGAAATCCGATGACGAAACATTAATAGAAACCCCATATATTCTTTCAGGACAACATAAGCGCTATTTCATGCATACATATAAGAATTACACATGGTTTTCAACTAAACCCTTTTTTATGGCGAGTTTGTATAGAATTCCAGAATACATTATTATCTTGCTCAGTAACGAAATCGAAAGAAAGAAAGAAAAACAAATCTTAGAAGTATGGAAAAAAATTGAAATAGGTTAAGCTATGTAATTTTTTTTCAGAGAATTGTAAACTAACTAAAGAAATTCATAGTATTTGTTAGTTTCTCTTAAGAAGTGTGACTCGCATTAAAAAGATTGGCGGAAATGAATCGCATGATGCTATTCAAGGTTTGGATCATAGATTAATCACGATACGAAATAATATATGTACAAAACATCTACGGTTGGTAACGCTGGAATTTGCATGGCTAATGTGAGATTGTTATGCCGGCACGTGCCAGTGTTTACAAGACAGTCGGTAGTGTCCCAGCCTACAGTCAGGGCAATGAACGTCGGCCAGGGTTGCCCAAGCATGCAAAATGGAATTCTACATCTCGCAAGTTTGCCAGGCTCTTGGTACTGCATGGGATTTCTCCTACTTGAGGCCATGGAAGCGTGCCCCGTATTAGCCTTATGCCGGACATTCCACTCGCATGGATAAATAAAAGAATGACCATTTTATACACACCCACACACAAGTGTGTGTGTGTGTTTTTTTTCCTTAGCCATAAACTCCGCGATGTCAAAAACGCTTTGATTAAGATCTCTGCAACCGATTCTAGTTCTACATTTGGCTAGTGAGTTACTTATGCTGACGTGTTTTGGAGAAATTTAACAGAAATACGCCAAGTTGTATTATGCATCTAGTTATGAATGGTGGTGGAGGGGGGCATTACGCAGTTCTGCCATCGGTTGGAATTAAAAAAAATATTGTGATTATGGGCGTACTACTCTGTATTCACTCTTAGGTTGATCCGCGGCAAAACAAACCCATGTGGTCAGTGCACCGTTGTACAACACGGTAGCCATGCGCGCAGGAAAGTAGTCACATGCTAATAATCTGAATTTTAGAATGAATTTATTCTTAAATAGCATAATATTCTATACAAATACCTAAGGTTTTATTTAACGCTGATTTATACCGTAAAACAGAGTTACAAGTCCCATGATGCAATTCACCTGACATCCGGGGAGGTGCAGAATATTGTTTACACCTAGAAGCCAGCAGTTGTGTTTAGTATCATGGAGGACGGTGAATTTGCTCATGTGTTTTCGTCGAACTACGTAAAGCATTAGCCGCGCAAACCATTGACTAGTGGTGAAAAAAACAATAGTGTTGAATCTTTATTATAAGTTAGAAATATCCAAATGTGAGAAATATCCAACACTTTCCACGAAAGAAATGGTGAAATTAACTTCTGAGTTCACCGGTGTTTCGAGTACAAACATAAACAGTGCTTGTGAAGAAAAATCTGAAACGAGAAAAGTGGTTACACCCGGAAAAAAACAAGACAGCATATGAAATACGCGATGCAAGAATGTAGTGATTTTGAGAAGAATGCAATTCGCGTAACAGTGCACAATTTCTTTTTTAAAATGAGCCGACAACAGTTAATAAAGTGCCGCTTCCAGAGAGCGAATAAATTAAGTTATCGCATACCTGTTACTTTATTTTTCGCTCATTTATTTTAGAATCAACTATTATTATATGTGCAAACGTTTATTTTGTTGCAACTATCAATCTGATCACCTTTAACCCTTAACAGAATATGCTAGTCACCGTTTCAGTTTGCGAAATAAGGACTCTGTTCTTTTTTGCACTGCGTAGCGCTTTTACTCGCCACATGGTCTGAAAGCGTGACAGTATTTCTAGCGCAAATGGCGGGTGGATACATTATAACGGTGCACTGGTCACCTGGGGTTTGTTTTGACGCGGATCAACCTAAGAGTGAATACAGTTTAGTCACACATCATGTTGTGAACAAAATATGCTATGTTTTACGTCCGAACACCTTATTTAACACTGTAGAACAAATCCTTGCTAAATGTAGTAAAGGGACATTTGATAGCTCTCTGCTAAATCACGGCATTAATTGAAATGTGCCAAGAAAACCTAATGATTTTAACTGTTAAATATATGTAAACAGTTCTGTGTACTTTACCTAATTTTCATCGTAATTCGGCTTTCATTAGCTTCCAAGTTGTTTATAATGGAGTCTGGTTTTGTTTGTGATTTATCAAGGATATTAAGTTAAGATGAGTGATTTTCCTCCAAATAAAAGATATAGTATGCCTGGTTTGTGTATCTGGAATATTTGCGTTGGTTATCTCATTTGTCGACAGGCCCTTTAAGCCCCACTCGTTAATAATAGGCCTGCTAGCTCTGCTGAATATTGACGTGGTGCCTGTTGATTATTATCTGTGAATGCATTGCGAGATAAACATTCCCTCATCTTCCAGATATACCTTTGCTTATAATATCTTAACTGTCTTCTTTCTCTAAGCTATTTTCCTTGTCGGACAAGGGCGAGGAAAATATGAGAGTGGAGAGAAAATACAGTCTAGCGTCGTCATAATGTTAGTATTGTCTGTTCAGAGCCTTTTGAGATAGTGGTAGGCACAGCTAGAAAACTGGTTAGTCGCGGCAAGGTTGCATTCGTGTGGCGGCTCTTTGTTATTGCTACCGTGCCGTCTCGCGAATTCCTTGTCTCCCCTTTCCATTGTGTCAAAAGCCCTGGACAGACTATAGTTTTGGTGGACCCTGTAGTGTTCATCTTATTAATTTGGGTTAGCGTTTTTGTCCGATACAGAGGTCTCCGTTTCAAATCTCATCTCCTTGGGAGAAGTTCCTTGAATAAGGGGTTATCTATATCATAAAGCAAATTCTAAGCTCAATAAATATCCGACTCGCTTCATCATTCAATCCATTTCATTCAGCATCTCTTTATGCCTAGACCTTAGATTTCATGGAGAAAATTATGTAAGGGTACCCGAGGTTCAGTCGAGCCCATATCTGTAATCGGTGATGATATTTTAAAGTATTTTTAATTCCTACCGGATACAAAACTTATTGCTAGTATTGTGTTCTGAATTGAAAATTCTGTATTCTTCTCAAGAAGCAGAGGATGTTCATACCCCTCAAAAATGACTACAAGTTGATTAACCATAAGCATCTGGATAAAAATCTTGACGATAAATTCCCAATTTTCACATTTGCTCTTATAGCTTGTCTCAACCTTAAAAGACAGAGTGGAAGTAAATGGGATATCTCTGTCTCTAACGCATACATCTTATCATTAGCTTCGTCCTTTTCTACTCTCGCGCTGTCGTAAGGTTGCTAATAATAAATAACATGGGGTAAATGTTCAGCTGTTATAAATTTCAGCTAACACATTATCCTACGCAGAATATCTTTCTCTATCAGATTATATCAGTTTAGAGTCTTTATAGATTTCTGTGGGCGCAAATTTCTAAACAAAACGAGTTTTTGCAGTAAAAGTCCGATATTTTCTGTTTGTGTGCTTATCACCCAGTAACTAATAAATTAAAAGGGTAGAAGGCAACAATATACTTTCGTGCTGATAGTTTGAATTCTCACCTTTAATAAGATGAGCGTTACAATATTTTTAAAATGAATATTTTTGGAACATTCTATACCTACGCAGTAGAAAAGTCAGCCAGCGAGAAACGTTTTTGTTATTGGGCTTACAACGGGGATCAAGCGAGAGAAAATGTTGAGGATTGGAGAGAGTTTTTAAAAGAAATTTTAACTTCTTGTATTCATTATGTATGACAAACAAAAGTAATCCACCCATTCAGCTAATAGGCCAGGCGCAGCAGAAATAGTATAGACTAACATCAGTTGCAAGGAAGTGTCTGCATTTATAGCGAGTGGAACCCTGTGAAGTGCTATGTAGGTTATTTATTTAACATTTTACATAAATATTTAGGGTTATAGAGAGAGAAGTTGGAAGAGAAGAAATATTGGTAAACTAAGAAGAAACGCAAAGTAATAATTGTGTTGGATTATTTTCATGTATAATCAGTGTTAGTAAGGCAGCACAAGAAACAACTAAGGCTACCCGGTGTTCAGAAACAGTGTATATGATAAAAAGGGAAGGAACGAAAGAACTTCTAAGGATCCATAAAAAGAAAGAAAAAAAATGTGGAAAACAAAAACACGCTAGGTTATTGCAATATAATCTGATAGCGCAAACATTATTTGCTGTTTGAAAACATTCCACTCAAGTTGAACTGACTTTTTCAAGGTGCAGCTGACCATTCATGCCAGTAATTAAATAATGATACGCGTTAAGAATCTAATGGTTATTAAAGTTCCTAAGCACGTTAAAATGTTGTTAATGACATGTTAAGTAAAATATACATTGAGAATATAAACGCATTCTGAAGACAAGGAAAATTGTGGAATATTCTAGGAATCGAAACGAAGGGTTCAGCAGACGTCCGGTTAGTCCAGCTCCTTAGCCTAGGATAACAAAAGCAGACGTTCGGGCATTCACAATGGTATCCCTGCCTCGGTCTAAGGCAGTCGCCAGTTTGTCGGGGAGCGAAGTGTTTCAAAACTACAAGGTACGTGTATAATGAACAGTTAGGGAGGATTATGTCAAAAATGAACCCCGAAATGTACGTGTCTAATAATTAAAATCTCGACCGCAGCACTAGAAAGTTCTTCTGGAAATCTAATTGCAGGAAATAACCAGCCACTATTCTCCAAAATATTTGAAACTACTTCTAAGAAATAAAATAGAGGTCACACGACTAAAAAAATAGCACCTGATCACGAAAGAGAGGGACAAATGGAAGAAGCTCCGAAATAGTATGAACTGCTGTCGCAAACAATCACAGTATCAACTTTGTGGTTTGGAACGCCAACGGAGCAGATCTGTAACATTACGCTGCAAATGTGAGACATACAGAATTTCAGCCCAGCAAAGTATAACAGTTACGCATTATAACTGAGTAGCGAACCGCGCTAAATTAGAATACTACAACGGAATAACAAGTGTCGCGTGAAAGCGCGAATGAGTGCGTGTTTATATTAAGTACAACGTGCCGAACAAGAAACTTAAATGTCCTCTATGCAGAAGTGGTTTGTGGCGAGATCACGAATAATTGGATAATCTTGATTAACCATAATAAATTGAATATTAACTCTAAAGCCATAATCAAGAATTTATTTGTGTCTCCGTCAACACCTACACACCCTGACACCAAGAGCCCGTCGCTCCGAGAGGGAAGAGATATCACGATACTCACCACCAGATCTCTCGCCTCCGCCCTCTACCACTAAACCTTCCATGCTGCCTCCCCCAGGGGTCTACTACGGTAGGTACGGGATTGGCGCTCCCAGGGTCCCGAGCTACCTCTCGATTGGGTTTCTCTAAGAGGTGAGAGGGCTTATGCCAAACGCCCAATTAACTGTGATCCACAAGCGTGTTTGACCAACGTCTAATTACCTCCCTCAACACAATCTGACGGATACCGCTGTGCGGGACGGAGGAGGGGAGTCGCAAAGGGTGGCTGGGTGATGCTAACTCCCAGCCCTTGAGTATCATGTAGAACTGTGTTCGTATCCGCTGATAAAGGTCAATCCCGGGGAGGGAGCATTACATGAACTGTTACACACCTGAAGGCGATTGGGTCCCCTCTATCTGTTAATTGGGAGGTGAGCAAGGATGGATCTTAGATCACCAACGGCGTTGGATGTGCTTATGTTCATGGTACCGAGCCCTATACATTCGGTTTTCATGATAGCACGTCCATTTATAGTGCATAGCTGTATGATATATACCGAGCACATTTTGCATTGCACCGTCGAAAATTGGGAGACTATCCCATTTTGAGTGATTCCCTAAGTGCACTTCAGAGCTTTAGTGAGCTGTACAACTACCACCGCATTGTTCAGCGAATCCAGGATGCCCTCTATCTGTTAATTGGGAGGTGAGCAAGGATGGATCTTAGATCACCAACGGCGTTGGATGTGCTTATGTTCATGGTACCGAGCCCTATACATTCGGTTTTCATGATAGCACGTCCATTTATAGTGCATAGCTGTATGATATATACCGAGGACATTTTGCATTGCACCGTCGAAAATTGGGAGACTATCCCATTTTGAGTGATTCCCTAAGTGCACTTCAGAGCTTTAGTGAGCTGTACAACTACCACCGCATTGTTCAGCGAATCCAGGATGCCCTCCATGTTTTATACGCTGCTGGCGTTTATGTGGAGTGTGCTTGGATACGTGGTCACGTTGGCTTGCCGGGGAATAACCTTGCGGATTTGGCAGCTAAGGCGGCAACCACGGAACCCAACGTTACGATGCCTCGGGTAACGTCGGAAGACGTGCGGAGAGCGGTTCTGGCGCGAGGAGTGGTTAGCTCCGCGGAAATAAGCTTAGGGTAGTGAAGGATATTCCAATAAACGGGTTACTTGCTCTCGTGTATCTCGTTGTGAGGAGGTGATTTTGGCTCGGTTGCGCATTGGTCCCTGCAGCTTTACGCATACTTACCTTTTTAAGGGCGACCCTGCTCCTATTTGTCCGCTTTGTGGCGAAGGTCTTTTGGTCCGTCACGTGTTGCTAGAGTGTATTGCTCTAGCATGTCTTCGGGACTCTTCCAACTGCCGGACAGCCTTGCAGAGGTCTTAGCGGTTTATAACCAAGCGGTTGAATAGGATTTTTAATTTAGTTTCGAAAGTGAATTTCCAAATGCGGATTTAGTCATCTTAATAGAAGGTGTTTTATACTGATCGGTTTAGTTTTGTACATTTATATTTATGTATGACTTGTGCTATATTTCTGTATAGATATTTATCTCTGGGTTTTACTTTGATTTTATTTATTTATTTTTTATTCGGCTTTATCTCTGGCCTTTGGCATGAAATTCTCTACGGATCTTTATCTCTGGCCTTTGTCATGGTCTAATGACTAATGGCCTAGAAGTTGAGCGCCCTTAAACAAAACCAAACCAAATCTTATCCCATTCTAAATACCATGGCTATCCCACGATGAAACATATGTGGAATTAGAGCTTATCGACCAGAGCTGGAACTTTTACTAGAGGAGTAATCCTTTAATCGTTTGTTTACAAGAGACTAAGGTCCGTCCGAAGATAAGTTTCAAATCAGGTTGTATTGCCTAGTATGATCTGATTTTACACCCGAAGAAACCACCGTACTGAGATATACCGCTACTGATATGCTCATCAGAGATGATTTATTCGTGGAATCTGTATCCATACAGTCTGACATCCAGTCAGTCGCTGTAAGGATTATACTGCTATCCAGCCCATTTATCATTTGTAACGTTTATCTGCCTCTATCTGACGACCTCTCGCTCATTCATTTAGAAGATCTAGTTTCCCAATTACCAGCACATTTTCTGTTGGGGGACGTCAATGCCCATCGCCCTCTTTTGGGCCCACCTCGAGCTTGTGCGAGAGACAAATTGTCTAATTTTTGGACAGTGATAACCTAGCTCTTCTGAACAACGGAGAACCTACATTTCTTTCAGACTCCTTTAATACTTCTTCACACGTTGATATAGCGGTTTGTTCATTAGTTAGCAGTTTCCTTACAATGAAATGACGTCTCTGATTTACACTCTAGTGACCACTTTCCATGTCTTATTAGTTTCTCAACACCAGATATATGTTCCACACGCTTCCCTAGATGGCGCTTAAATCATGCCAACTGTAGGATTTACTCCCAATGTTTCGAACATCTCAGAGATGATTCTTTCTGCTGCTGAGCAATCTATTCCTCGGTTGAGTGCCCACTCTCGTCGACTTCCGGTCCTTTGGTGGACGGATAAATACCGAAATTCCATTCGTGCTCACAGGTGTTATCTTAGGGTTTTCCAGCTTCGCCATACTTTTGGATAACCTGATAGGAGTAACAAAACATGCCTGCGAAGTCCGGACAAGCTATTAAGGATAGCAAAAAGACATCGTGGAGCAAGTTTGTAGCTTCATTTAATTGACATACACCTTCCTCTTTGGTATGGGATAAGTTAAGGCGTGTGGCCGGAAAATCGACCCACATACCAATCGCCGCGCCGGTCTTAAACAGCTGCAGGAGCTGTTGATACATTTGACGTGGCTAATACATTTAGCCGTCTGCTCAAGTGTCTAGCTGAAATAATTATTCGTCCGAGCTCTCTTCTGTTAAGTCTCCGGTGGAATCTAAATTTTTCTGGTTTCGTTTGGGAAACCATGAAGATTACAATCGCCTTTTCACCATGGCGGAGTTAGAACACGCTCTTCCTTCACGACTATCAGCACCAGGACCGATGTTATCCAAGTAAAAATGTTGCAACAGCTCTCTCCTGAAGGTAAAGCTTTCCTGCTCGAGGTCTATAATAGCGTTTGGGTTGATGCGAGTTTTCCAGATAAGTGGCCGGAGACCACCGTCATACCCATTTTGAAAACTGGGAAGGATCGTCATCTTCCGTCCAGCTACCTTCATATTTCCCACAGCAGTTGCGTTTGCAAGGTGATAGAACGAATGATCAATGGGCGGTTTGTATGATGGGTAGAATCTCACAACCTACCTACCAACATAAGTGCGGTTTTCGACGACGCCGTTCAACCATGGACCAGCTTGCGTCATTATTGACACCACAAACGGATTCATGGAGAATTGTCAAGCCGTTGGGATAGTTTTTATTTGCCTTGAAAAAGCTTATGATACATGTTGAGCAGGGATACTACGTTTCCTACATACCTGGACGCTTACCGCTGTTCAGTCAGGAGTTATGAAGGACAACGTTTTCCGAATAAGGGTGGTTTCGGTTTTTGCGATCCTTTTTGTTCAAGAGAACGGAGTGCTTGGGTCGGTACTAAGCGTTATACTGTTTGCTATGGCAATTCTATCTCGAATTGTGTTCCTCTTGGGGTATTCTCATGCTTATTCGTAGACGACTTTACCGTCTATTGTATTTCTCAGCGTACGCCGTTTTTTGGAACGCTGTGTGCAGTAATGTTTAGACAATCTTCAAGAACAGAGTTCTAAAAATGGCCTTTGTTTCTCAACTGACAGGTCAATCTGCTTTAATTTCTGGCGCATTGCACCGATTAGGTCCAGATTTACTTCCGTTTGTAGATTTGACGAGATTTCTGGTGTTGACGTTAGATAGGAAACTTAGATGGTCATCGCATATAAGCTTTTGAAATCGCAATGTGACCGTTCTGTGAATATCTTGTGGGAATTAAATGGCACATCTTGGGGAGCGGTTCGGACAGTTTTGCTTCGAGCTGTATCGAGTACTGATCCGATCGAAGTTAGACTATGGGTGTATCGTTTAATCTTCAGCACGACCATCTGTGCTGAGAAGACTAGACACAGTCCATAATTGGGGCATTCGTGTGACCATTGGTGCTTTTCTAACTGGTCAGTTATAAGTCTTTAGGCCGAATCGGCAGAACCTCCTCTGCGATATCGACGTGATGTCATGTAAGGAAATTATGGCTGAGAGTTTAATTGTATTCTTATACATCCAACGTCCGCTTCCTTTTTCAACACCGCGCTGGATGAACGTTATAGGAACAGCTCCACCAATCAAAAGGCCTGCAGGTGTTCTTTTCCGGCAGCTTCATGACATTGAAATGCCAAGTATGTTTTCTAAGGGAAAGAGGGTGTACCCCCCTTGGTTACGTGTGACATCTGATTTGGGGTGGCGGCATACTAGAAGTTTACGATGTCTACGTTTAGTATCCGCACTTTTTTTTAGAATATGTCGGATTATAATGGCCGGGTTTTTATTTTCACTGACGAATCTAAGTGCTCCAACGGTATTGGATGTGCTTATGTTAATGGAACCGAACCCCATAATTCGGTTTTCATGATAGCACTTCCAATTATAGTGAAGAGCTGTATATCATATACCGAGCCATTTTGTACGTGCGTCGTCAAAAATTGGGACACACTCTCATTTTGATTGACTGCTTTAGTGCACTTAAGAGCCTTCGTGAACTGTACAACTACTACCCCATTGTTCGGCGAATTCAGGATGCCCTCTATATTTTATACGCTTCTGGCGTTAATGTGGAATATGCTTGGATACCTGGTCACGTTGGCTTGCCGGGGAACGAACTTCCTTTTTAGGCAGCTAAGGTGGCAACCACAGAATCCAGTGCTGCAATATGTCGTGTAACGTCGGAAGACTTTAGGCTTGTTATGCGCAGAGCTGTTTTATCGTGCTGGCGCGAGGAGCGGTTAGCTCTCCGCGGAAATAAGCTTATAGTAGTGAAGGACATTCTGATAAACTTGGTAGCTTCCCTTCGCATTTCTCGTCGTGAGGAGGTGATTTTGGCTCGCTTGCGTATTCGCTACTACAATTTTACGGACGACCACCTTTTTAAGGACGACCCTGCTCCTCTTTGTCCGCCTATGTAGCGAAAATCTGTCGGTCGGTCATCTATTGCTAATGTGTATTCCCCTAGTACATCTTCAGGATTATCTGCAACTGTCGGCCAGTCTCGCAGAGGTTTTAGCGGACGATAAGCAAGTGATTTTGAGGGTTTTCGGGGTAAATTTACAAATGCGGATTTACTGATGTTTTTGTCGGATGTTTCCTAAATTTGGGTTTATTATTATACTTTCGTATTTGTTTCTCGTCTTTGCTATGGTGTTATGTTGATATTTACCTCTAGCTTTTGTTAAGATCTTCTATTCATCTTTTTCTCTGGCTTTTGCCATCATTTATATGTACTGATTTTTATATCTGGCCTTTGCCATGATCTGGTTTACAAGGGCGTAATGATCTAATAGTTGAGCGACCTTAAACAAAAATCTTCATCATTCTTCACGCATAGCAGGTGTTAGATGACGAACGTATCCCGCGTGCTCTATTAGATAGTCTGTCATTGACGTGCTGTCATTTACGTTATACTGGCGATGACTAAGATTGGCACGTATTCTCTTTTCAACAGTTGAGTTCCAGTAATTGTTCAAAAATATGGTTCTGAACTTGTTGAAATTTGTCACCATCTAGTACTATGTATAACCATCTATTGTTGTACTATCTAGACATTACTATTACCATTTTTAGATTAAAGTATTCAACCAATTCATTTAAAACTGCACTGGACTGGTGGTAGTATCGAATTTTGGCAATGGTAGTTTGTTCAGTACGGCATGATAACTCTACATTAGTTAAGACATGTTTACAGTCTTCTCTAAGTTAGCTAGTTGACTGAGAGAACTGCAGTTGGCATGGAAGACGCAATTGCACTTCTCGAATTTCTATAAAAGTTTGAAGTTATACCTCTTATTAACATTGTTGTCATTAGCACGTCTGCCAGTTACATATTTACCTTTACATTGCACTCATGCACAGGTGAATTGTTGCTTCCATGACAACTATTTATTACTATTTCTAGTTGCGTTCAATGTAGGCAAATTTACAATCACTCTCTTGTGGTGAACTCTGAAATTTATTGATTTCTGATGAATCTTATTTTATTTATTTCATTTTCTAACTTTTGAATACTTACGATATTGCTTTGCAGATTATTAATCTCACCTCTAAAATCTACCTGAATTTGGACTAATGAACTAATCCAGAATTAGTATTCTCAATCATTTGTCTAAGTTTCGGTAGTGTTAGATTCTACTTTATGCTAAGATCTTTGTGCTAGCAATTTTATCATTAATTTCCTTACAGCTCCTTATTTCAGATTCCAGTCTGCATTCTAGTTTTCCAGAGCTATTGCTTGCTTTATATCTATCTGTATAGTACTATAATTTTACTCTAGCCTGTTTTATAATCTCTATTCTCTTTTAGGTTATGTGCAATCTGTTTACCTAACGCTTTTGTGCGTTTTTCAATTTTTCTGTCTAGATTTTTGCTATTTGTTTACATTTCTTAAGTAATTTTCCGTCAAAATCTGCCTTTGTCATACCTAATTTCTGGCTACTCAGCTCTAATTTCTTATCAATTTCAGCTCTGTTCTGACCTAACTTCTTGTTATTCATTCCTAGCTTTTGATCGAGATCCTTACTACAGCTCTTGGAATGCTCAGTAAATCTACTTGTGGATTACTATCTTTATTTACCTGCTAGAAGTCTGACGGAGATGCATTTCTGTTACCCCTGTGTTGCCATAGTGTAGCATGTGTATGAGCGACTGACATAGCCTTATACTATCTTCTCAAACGTAGCGGTATTTCCGCCCCTAAATTTTCAGTAACTTCCATTACCCTTGCCCCTAAGCCTACCTCATTCTGCAAACCCTTACTGAAAAGTGTAATGTCGGATGCATTATCTTCTATGGTGAGCTCAACATTTACCTTCCATGTTGCTACTAATTGATTAACTATCTAAATATCTGTACAGGACTTTCGTTTAATTTGCCACTTCTTAGTAGCATCTATATATTATAGATTGATATGCACATACAAAATACTACTTTGCTACAACTTAATTTTGTGTATTATAAGATTATCGGACCTTTGCTTCAAAGACAATCTTTACTGGTGAAAACGTGAAATTCTGCTTTGTTTCCTTGTTGCTTGGATGGTACGGCTGGTTCTCCTGAAGCACTTAAATACCAGATGTCATGTTGCGCCGATCTCGACGTTGTAGAAGTTTGTAGACTTTGTCACCATGAAGATTCTTGTAGCGTCGTGATATTTTTCTCTGGTCCTGGTGTTTGCGATGATCTTCTTCCTCTGGGCTCATCTACTTTCTTCTTCATCCGCGTTGCTGCCATATTCGTTATCTTTCTTCTTATTACCTCTCGGCCTCCAAATACTTATGTTCCTTCCCATTCGTCTTTATCCGCTTACTCTGCTTCATATGCTCCACATATACATTACAAATTGTGTTTGTCTTCATCACTCTTCATTTGCGTGTTTCAATTAATTATGTTAATCAGCTCCGCGTGCAGGCGGTCATCACATAATTATAAATGTTTGTTTCTCTGGGTGTTGTAAGCTGATAATGGAGCCTATCGTTGATGATATCTATGTTATATATTTGCTTTCAATTCTTGCAGATTCTTCGTCGTAGAACTCGTTCTTGCCTCGGCATAGCTCAGGGTTGTACATGTGTCAAGTATGTATCTGAATCAGCGTCTGGTAGCGGAAGGAAACGTGGATGCAGATATGTGCAACATTTATGATAAACAAAACACAAGTACGATGTTGAAAAACTTCTCAGGGTTTATTTTAAATGTGTAAAAGTTAACACTGACATTGTTATGTCACTTGAACAAGATATTACCGAAAATGTCGTACTGATTAGGCTGACGTCTTCGTTACACCTTAAAATTTCCAAGTTCCACAGTACCTAATTTACTAAAAAATCTCCGGTAGATAAAATTTACCCCGGCGAAATCATATAGTTGGTCTATGTTTTACAACAATAATTAATCTGAAGATCACATTAACGGAAACAGCACTGCCAATTTCTTAACGCAATACAATACACTACAGCTTGTGTAAAATGTCGTGATACTCCATATGCGCAAGAGAGGAGAAATGAGGAGTAGTGGGGAGCAAGTGATATCAGAACTCGGAGGCAGCCACATACACAATTTCCGCATACCGGGCTTCAGCTGCCTCAGGACTGACCGTTTGGGCCGCCGAGGAGGCGGCACCACGGTTCTCGTGAGGAACAGTGTTGTCTATGGTCCAATCCCTCTCCCGCCACTTCAAACCCTGGAGGCCACGGCCGCCTGTTTTGATCTCGCGGTACAGAAGTCATGATGGTGTCCGTTTACCACCCTCCACGAAGACTTCGTACTTAAGGATTACCTTTCCATCCTCGCCCTACATCCTAACGTTATCATGGCTGGGGACTTCAATGCCAAACATATGCGTTGGCATTGCGGCCCCCCCCCCGTCGCGTAGACGAGCCAATGAAATTATACGCATGATAGATGCGAACCCTCAACTCAGAGCAGAGGGTCCCTGGCAACTTACACATCATCCACGAGGTCGAGGACAGGCTACCGTTATCGACTTCGCGATTATCAAGCACTTCCCCTTTCATATCTCACTCACATCAATCAACGCGCTACACTCAGACCACAATCCTGTGTTAGCCGAGGTTAACACCAAGGTTGCCAGCCACGGCGTTCCGGTTCAACACCGGGAATTCGATTGGGAATGCGTGAAGGTTTGTCTCGACACTCTCCCACCCAACCCGAGAATCACAGACGTCCCAACCCTGGATGCGGCTGTCTCCTCCTTCACGTCCATCGTGGTACGAACGGTCCACAACCTCACCGTCCACACCCCAGCTCCCTTGCACCCTGACATCCTTCCTCTCGAACTCCATCTGCTAATCCGCCGCTCCTGGGCGGCACGCAGACTACCAGCGTCACCTCACGCCACATAATCGAGTGTTTCATAGGCGCCTGCGCCGTGAGGTCCGTCGCCGACTACGCGAGCATAGGGTGCGAGCGTGGAAGGAGACGATGAGCCTATGAACCTCGAGGATGGCGACGTGTGGAGGATTGCCAAACGTCTCCGTAACCGTGGAGATCAATATTCGTCCCCTCCCCAAGGCACCCAAGGCCTGGCCTACCACCCCAAGCCAAAACAAATGTGTTTGCCGACTACCTTGAGAGGACCATGATGGCTCGAGATGACCCCCAGGACGATGCCTTTTCCGAACGTACTCGGAGGGAGGTACGCCGATTCCTTCGACGTCCTCCCGATGATGCGGATCGATATCCCGTCGTAAGACCCTCAGAGATCCAAGGCGCACTCCGGCGTCTCAACCCCAAAAGGGCACCGGGCCCTGACGGGCTTACACCCGCCATGCTACGACGTCTTCACTTCCGGGCCGTGCTCTTTCTTACCAGGGTCTTCAATATGTGCTTCGCCCTGCGTCACTTTCCACGCGAGTGGAGAGAGAGAGGATCGGGTGATCTGCATATTGAAGCCGGGAAAAGATCCGGTACCTCCTGCCAACTACAGATCCATTAGCCTCCTCTCTGTCCTTTCGAAAGCTTTCGAGAGGACCATTCTTACCCACTTGTCTCCCACTTTGGGGGACATTCCAGCCATCCCACCACACCAGTTCGGCTTCCGTCCTGGGCACTCGACCTCCCAGCAATTGCTGCGCGTGGTGGAGGCAGCTGCCCTGGGATTCCAGGACAGGGCTTACACCGTCGCGGTTTCACTGGATGTCGAAAAGGCCTTCTCGATGACCTGGCATGCGGGTCTCCTCATGAAACTCGTCCAACTGGAGCTCCCTACACACAATACATCTGTTACACACATATTTAAAACATCGCACTTTTGTAGTTTCGGTTGCGGGACACAAATCTACACTAAGGCCAATACGAAGCGGAGTCCCCGAAGGTTCTGTGTTATCCCCCACACTCTTTAGTGTCTGTGGCCGACCTACCCACAGAGCAGCACGTCAATATAGCGCAGTACGCTGATGACGTGCTCCTGCATTGCACAAGTCAAGACCCACGCAGAGCCTTCTACCCCATTCAGACACACCTCCGCCTCCAAGAGTGGTGCAGGCGTTGCGATTATCCATTAATCCGGCAAAAAGCCGCGCCATTCTTTCACCAAGCGCCGCTTTCCCGCAATCCTCCCTACATTCAGCTACCTCAGAAGAAGGATAGAATGGACAAATGCCATCACCTACCTAGGAGTTAAGTTAGATAAGGGCCTAACTTTTAGGGGACACATCAGGGGCGTCGCGCGTCGGGGGCATGGGGCTGCGGCTTCATTGTACCCGAGCTGAAATCTGAGATGCCTGTCCCTCTTAAGTTACACCTTTTCCCAGCGCTCATAATCCCATTCCTGCTTTACGCCTGCGAGACCTGGGGCATGGTCACAGATTCCAGTCTGCTGCTCCTGCAAGGGGTGCAGAATAGGGGCCTTCGGGCTATCTATTCTGTAAACCGCTCCTTTCCCGTGAGACTGCTTCACGAAGCCCCATCTCTTCCTTACGCGGAGGATGAAATTAGGCGCCGGGCCGCCAAATTTTACGACCAATTGCCATACCATCAGAGCGCCCTCGTTCGGTCTCTTGGGGATTATAACCCTAGAACACGCCACTCGAGGCGACACCGGCTTCCCCGCATGGCATGCGGGCATATCCGGTAACAACGGAGTATCTCCAACAGCAGCTAAGGCTGAACTCAAATGCAATCCCTTCAAGAGTAGCTTGGACTTCAAAATTACAATCCCTACATGTTTAAATTACTAAATTAATATCACCAGCGGTGCACAAGGGCCGTTGCACCATGACCGGCTATCATTGAGGAACAAACTTTGTTACCTCCTTTCTCTCCCCTACCTAAAACACAACCGCCATCCTATTACCCCCATATCCCGTCACTACGTGGTTAAGCCCTAATTAGGGCAGGTACACGCCTAACACACCATCGGGTTGCCCTCAACCTGCCATCATGACGCACGCACATACACAACGCATTGTAAACAAATGTTTAAGGTTACCTTGCATTTGAGCTCGCAGCAGGTGGAACACTGAACCCCACCTCTCTTATTATGCAGGTGGATTGGTCAGTGCTATTGCGCATATATGCTTCAGGAGTGGGGGACTCACGACGATTTACACAAACTGTACAAGTATTCACATCTCGGCGGTCTAACAGGCAAGTGAATTGGCGTTGGTATGCTATCTGAAACTCTTAACTTCCGGAATATTTCAAAACTGCCTGTTTAAACATCATTGGCTGCTTCTCTGCTACTCTATACATTTAAACTTTGATTCTGACTCTGCCATTTGCTGCTGCAAGTCATATAACTAGCATTCTAAGATACGACCGTTAGAATCTGCGTCAGCACCTGTCTGTGAAAGTTCCAGATTCCATCTTCTGCTTGCAAGATCTGGCTATTGTGTATTTCGTTACCTAGGCTGGAGAAACAGCTCCTTCTGTACTGAAATAGCTACATACTACGCATTTTCAGCCACCATCAGTTTCTTCCAAATATGCAGTAAACTTATACTTTAGAATATAAGATACTATTTACATGAATATATACATAAAATCATATAATCAGACTGAATTATTATCTGTGTTGTAAATATAGTAGTCAGGGGTTATTAGTCATGGTTATTATTAAATTATTAATTATTTAGGTACATACTAAATATACCGTCTCAGCACTGAGTGCTAGCGCCATAGGAAAAGTAAATTACTTTCTCCAGATCTATTTTATTTGCTTCTTTAGAATGTTTGTTAACTGGTGGAGCAGATGAACAACATTTGTATCATGCTTTAAAATTTCTGATATGGCATAATTTTTATGTTTTAAGCTATTGTTTTCTGTAAGTAAATTACAAATGGGTGTATTGTTACCTGGTTATTCCAATATACCCCCTGAACGGAATCTTGTATGACAAAGGCATAGTTTTCTGAAAAATTACAAAACATTCTTTGTTTCAAATTTCCTTTTCGCTCAAACAAAAACGCAGACTGTTGTTGAGCTATAAAGGGTTGAGTTAAAGGATCTGACCATTTTTCCAGGAAGTTTTCAACAGGTGATTGTATTATTTCTAAATTTGTGCGATCTACGGTTATCCACTCTTTATATCACCTGCTGTTTGTTTGTTTGTTTTTTCTTAAAAAATGCCCCGAAAACTATTGACCAAGTTTTCAGTCCCTCATCAGTTAACACATTTCCTTGAATAGCAATCTGGTGATAGAGGTTACAAATTATTTGAGAGATACAGTTCTTATAATTACAGAGAACGATACTTGAATCTGCAGTAAGATAGGAAGTGTTCATTCCATCAAGCATTAGTTTCTCACTCATAATGAGCGTAGACACAAGCAGAATGTGTATCTTGGGTGCCTGTTGTGCGGTCCAAATCTCTTGACGTTTGAGGCGTGGCAACTAGCGGGGCAGTAGCGAAAAGCAGCAGTGCGGCGTTGCCTCATACGCACAGTACACCTCGCCGCTGGTAAAACTCTTAATTGCAATATCGTGTGCACGCATGCGTATTTCATATTTCAGAAAATCAAGTAACTAGGGTAAAAGGCAATGTTTTCTTGAACTAGTACAAAAAAGAGAGAGAGAGATCAAATGCCTAGCCATTAAGTTATAGTTATCTTTCGTGATGTTTAAACGGAGACTTTTAGTTGTAATTATGCCTGTAATAGTAATAAATTCATTATCGTCGTAGTTATTTTATATATTACTAGGTCAGATATAACTATCACTCCATAATGTGCAATTCTCCATGCCCTAAATAAATTTAAAAATATTTATCCCACGAAGTTTTTTAAAACAGCCACAAACTTGTCATGAAAATCCTTTCAAAGCCCTCTAACGCAGCTCTACAAAACCATACATGATGTTTTTTTAATAAACGCCGTGCATGGTTGTTAGCGTTTTGACTGTCGGCTACTTCGTTGTGTTACTCTCACCTCGCAGTCATTCTCGTCTCGGCGTCGTTGTAGGTGAAGTCTTCAGGACTCGTAATCGCCGATGTCAGGAAGCACTTGTCGTCGATCTCAGGGTCAACTGTCGGCGAATCGGCCTGAAATTCCCTACAGTTGTTGTCAGGGTAGGATTGCAGGAGTGGTGGCACCAGGATATTGTCTTGCAAGAAACTCGGTATTCACTTTTATCACTCTTTTTGCTAGAAATCCTGCAAGATTGATATTCTCTAACACGCGCGTTTCTCTTTAGCGCTGTGGGAACACTGTTGTCTCTTAGAACACTAAAGTTTGCTCCGCCTAGTTATTTTCTCGGTGCTCTGTCACCGTTCTTTTCGCGCGAACTTGAAATAGTCACTTGACTAACATTAATTCGTTTATGAGCTTGGATATAATTATATTGAAGAATACAGTTAGCACATTATATAAATTGTTCTACCTACATCACTTTATAATTGCGCGGTACTTATCAAATTTCGTAACTTAACGTCCTTTTCTGATCCGGAGTACGACGTGTTACCTCAATGAAGAATCATGGCAAACTGTCCTAAAACCACGCTCGCATTCACATATAACAATGCTCGCCTCCAAATTTTATATATGTGACTGCGTCTTCCTATGTTTCCATTGGTCCTCACATTTATTCTCTACGTTTATTGGTTCCCTGGTTGAAAATTAGAACCCTAACTGTAAGAAATTTCCGTTGCCTCATAGCGTCTGTTTACCCTTAAAACTTGCCTCAAATCCACGAAGTACAAAAGAAGGTTTCAATTTTTTATGGCCCCACGCTCGGAAAATATAATGGACAGAAACGAAGCTACTTTTATTTTTGCATAAATCTTGCAGTTTTTCTTATGCAATTACGCCGTTATTTATTTAACAATATTATTGAAACTTAAAACATATTTACAGCTTCTAAAGGACTTTCGGTTGATACAGTTTTTAATCCTATGAGTTTAAAATTATGGAAATTTATCAAATTGTTAATTATTAATAATCCCTAAACTATAATTATTACAGAGTTCCTTTTTATATATTCTTAATCAGGCGGAAATTTCGCTACAAAATGCCCCCTTTTGTAAAAGAAAATCAGATTCACCTAATATGGTTTTCTTTTCACAAAATACTGCCCTAGGATACATCGACTATTTACATAAAGATACAGTTTAAACACACGTATACATATAACTGATACCGCAATATGGTGGATACACACTACCATAAAGATTACATGTGTTAGCGATATGCCACACATAAAAGTTGTAAAATGCACTGAAGTATTGTGGATAGAACAATGTTAAATGAGAGTTTTGCAAAGCGATAACAGCACCCCTAACCTAGGATAATGCACAATCAGTTACATAACATTGTGTGTGTGTATATATATATTTAAGTTTGGCTACCCCTGTTGTACTCTCAGACGCTGATTATGCTCACCCCTGAGTGTTGACTACACTAGTTCCTCTCCGTTCGGTGACCTATATTTTCTTTTTCTGCTAACTGCGTTAAGTGGGTTGCAATTCCTTAACTGCGTTAAGTGGGTTGCAATTCCTTTTCACATAGCATTTCCTGACAAAATCCGTTGGTATGGTTATTGACCCTTATCAACCATCGATACTTCAGGATGGAATTGTTGTATACTGGACCGTACGAAATCACAGCGAAGTTCGGCCAGCACTTAGAAAGGGGTAAACTGGTGACAGGGTGCACTGAGTGGTTCATTACCGATTCAATCATGGACAATAATCTACCCACGTGGTATGGCGTTACTGACAAATCAGGCGAAGATAAGTCGAGATGTCCGGAGAGTTCTCTCCGTCCTATTTCCGGCTGCATTGTGGTATATTCTGATATTGTTTTCTTTCAAAGTCGAATTAAAAATTTAGCTTCGGTTAACACTAGCATTATCTGATAAGAGGGCTCTGATATGCCCGTATTGTGGGATATAGTCCTGAATAACTTTCGTCAGGCATGCTCTTGATGTGACACTTTTTAGTGAATAAAGCTTGCAAAAACGGCTGAATACGTCTACTAATACCAATAAGTATCTGTATCCAAATTTTCCTCTTGGTAATTCCCCGTGAATATCGAGACATACAAGTTCGTTAGGTGCTTCACGTTCGATGACCTGAGGCTCGACGTTGAATCTAGTATTAAGAAATTTTGCCCTTTGGCATAAGTCATATGATGAGACAAATATACGTACTTTCCGGTATAAGTGTTTCATGTAGAAAACTTGTGAAATGTTCAATGCTGTTCTCTCCGTGCCTGCATGAATTAGACAGAGGTGGTAAGCCTTGATAATATTATTTTCCAACGATTTCGAAACAATGGGTTTCCGTACTTGTATTCGCGGCCAGTCAATTTATATAAAATTCCATTCCTCTGACCAAATTTTCCGAAATTTCAGCAGCGGTCATTATCGCCGTCCGAAGGTCGTCATCCTGTTCCTGTAGTTTTCCCAATCGTCGCAGTTGTTTCACCAACGTCTGGTTGATAGTCAGGTCAAGTCGCATAAGGGAAACTTCATGAAAATCCTTTGCGTTATTGTCGGGGAGAGAACCTGGGAGTCTAGACAGAACGTCACTAAAGATGTTTAAATGGCCGGAGATGTGCCTAATTTCGATGTCATGCGCTGCGATCTCCTGAATATAGCGGGATATTTTACTATTTGTGCGTTTGCACTGCTGAATGAAAGACAGGATCAAGTGATCCGTATACACGATGACCTTTCTATTTAGAATATAATTCCTGAATTTTCTTTGCGCAACAATGAACGGCTGGCGGTGGCAAGAACATGGGAATGTTCGTCATATTTCTGAAATAATACACATCCTATGCCCCTAGTACTTTTGTCAGTGTACAGGTGAAAGTCGTAGTCATCTCTCGGTCTAACACGGCGTTGGCGAAAAGCGCCTTGATCCTCTGCCACGCACCTTCCTCGCGGTCTGTCCACCGCCATCTTGTCACCTTGTGTAGAGGTTCTCGTAATGGAGCGGCTTCCTGGTCGTAGTTTATCAAAAAGTTTGATTGATACTGTATGATGCCGAATATTCTTCTTAGTTTCACATTCTTGGGACTGGGTATTTTTAGAATACTTTCTATCTTCCTGGGATCTGGTTTAATTCCTTGCTCTGATATGATGTATCCAAGGAAATTGACTTCACGGAGAACAAATTTAGATTTCTTTAGATGAACGGTCATTCCACACTCAGCAAATTTTGACAAAATAGTGTCCAAGTGACTTAAATGTTCCTCAAAAGTTTAGCTGAAGATCAGAAAATCGTCTACGTATTGGCAGGCGTATTCTTTCACACTGTTACCAAAATATGGCGTCTGTATCACGTAATAATGCTGCTCCAGAGTTTTTGAAACCAAAAGGGGTTCTGGTAAAGCGGAATAATTTCCCCCGAAAAATAAAAGTAGAGTAGTCTCTCACATCCTTTGCTAGAGGTATCTGCCAGTAGGATGAAACAAGGTCAATAATTGAAAACATCTTCCCTTTATCCACTCGGGAACGCAGGTCATCTATGGGTTGCGGTCGGAAGTAATCGGGTAAATGTGTTTATTCACTCGTCGGGCATCCACAGTTAATCTCAAAGATCCGTTAGGTTTAAAACCCAACACAGAGGGTTACAGTATACAGCAGACGAATCTTCATTTATTTTCTGTTCCAGTAATTTATCCATTACTTTCTCTGCTTCGACTTGTAATGAGAGAGGTAGGCTCCGAGATTTTTGAGTAAAAGGGTGTATTTTATATATTTTTAATCAGGAGGAAATATCGCTACAGGTTTTGTTTCACAGAATAATAGCATTGGAAAACCAATGATTAAGTGCATATTAATGGTTATAGAGTCAAGCCGTATCCGTTACATGAGAAGGGCGTGTTGTGCTTTTTAAACATTCAACACCTCGTTACTTGAATGCACTTCAACAAAAATAAGCCAGCTGAGGACTTTAAGCAAAGACTCAGCAACAGTCATCACATTCTCGAGGAAGCATCCACATTGGAATTCATTGCACCATTGTTAAAAACATTAACAAAGCAAAAGTACTACTGGCGTACTTGATGGAAGGTTAAGCGACTCAGTTATGAATTCAATGGGATATGCTCAGTTTTTAGTGATGGAATTTATCCTAGCGTTTATAAAGTTAACTTTTTCATGAAAATGTCGCTTAGTAAGCCCAGTTGTACCAGTGGATATAGCAATAGGGTTAGGGCTGTTGTCTTCAGTGTGTATAATTTCTTTGAAAAGTATGCCAACGAAGAAAACCGCAAAAATGTACTTCACGAAATGTCCAAAACTCACGGCTGAGGCGTGCTCATTATGTATGGGTCGCGCCACGGATTTTGGCGTGTGAAAATTTTTATGGAAAGCTACGATGCGAGTCATTTACCGTATAGATGTGACATGTACGGGGCTGCAGCTCGAAGAATGGTGCAAGTTGAGACGGGAGTTGTATGCAGTGGAAGGAACTGGACAGAAGGAACCACGTGCTACTTGCAAGGGAGGTCTTGAAACATCAGGGGGCTGGTTGAATGGACTAGTCCTAATATCCCTGACGAGACCTATACATGAACTGTTTCACTTGTTTGTAGGGAAGCGAAAACGGATACGGCGTTGTCTGTACTACTTGAATAACAAAGGACCCAGAGAAAGGTATAGTTTATATTTCACTATTTGTGTATTTCATTACCATTATTGTGTCTTTTCTTGTTTTCTTGTAGTTTTTAAGTGAACATTGCAATGCCAGTACAAACGCGTAACTTTCTGACGAAGCGAAGTGAAGTGTTTGGCAACCGCGTGGTCACTTCGTATTGGTTGTTACGAAACGTCAAGAGATTTGGACTGCACAGTAGTATCAGTGCGGCGGTGCCTCATACGGACAGTATACCTCGCCGCTGGTAAAACTAATTGCAATATAATGTGCGCGAATGCATATTCCATGTAAGCAACAATTAGGAATTAGGCGAATTTTCCTGAACAAGTACAAAACTGAATAATATTTTTACGCCCATCGCCATTAATCTATAGTTATCTTTCGTGATGTTTAAACGGAGACTTTCACTAAAAGTTATGCTTGTAATGATAATAAATCCATTTCTGTCGTAGTCTTATATATTGTTATGCCATAGACATAATTATCATTTAATGTGGAATTCTTCATGTTTTAAATAAATTTAGAAATAGTTATCCCACGAGAATTTCTAGTACGGCTACAAACTCATCATGAAAATACTTTCAAAGTCCTCTGACGCAGCTCTACAAAACTATACATGACGTTTTTTTCAATAAAAGTCATGTATGGTTATGTTTCACAGAATAATACCATTGATGTCGAATCCTAGAACCAAGACGTAACCGTTACATGAGAAGAGCATGTGCGTTTTACAACATTCAACACCTCGTTACTTGGAATGCACTACAAAAGAAAAAGTCATATAAAGAATAATCCAACTGAGAACTTTAAGCAAAGAATCAGCAATTGTCATCACATTCTCGAGGAAGCATCACCATTGGAATTCATTGCACCATTGACGCGATAGCTCAAGGTTAAAGCATTGTTAAAACGTTGACAAAGCAAAAATACTGCTTGTGTACTTTTTCCAGCATGCTTGCTGGAAGTTTAAGCGACTCAGTAGTGAATTCAACTGCGGTTTATTCAGTTCTTACAGTGATAGGCTTTGTCTTAACGTTTATAAAGTTAACTCTTTCATAAAAATTTCTCTTAGTAAGCCCAGTAGTACCAGTGAATATAGCAGTAAGGTTAAAGTCCAACGAAGAAAACCGCAAAAATATTTAACTTCACCAAACGTCAAGGCTGAGACGTGTTCATTAAGTACATAACGTGTGTGTAGGAAAGCGAAAAAGTCGCACTTAGAGGGAGCCGCGAAATTGTTTACATCACCCAGAAAGTATACGTTTACCTTTCAGAGTGACAAACCTGGAATGATTTCGAAAAAGATGTACAGCGTAGTGTTTTTTAATTCTATGATAAACTGATATCGAGGACGATGGGGATATGCCTTTAGCTGTGCCACTTGAATAAAAAGACTCATAAGACTGGCATGGTTTTTATTTCTCTATTTGTGTATTACATTTTCATTATTGTCTCTCTTCTTGTTTTCTTGTAGTCTTTAAGTGAATTTATAACAAACGCATAACGTTCTGACGAAGCGGAGTGAAGTTTGGCAACCGCGCGGTCACTCCGTATTGGTTGTCACGAAACGTAAAGAGATTTGGACCGCATAGTAGAGGTATAACTACACTGTTTAGGTTAGTTGAGCAAAGCTTGGGAAACATCAGGATATATGTGTCCTTAAAACTACGGTAGGTTTCTTGTAGATTGCACAAAATCAATCTCTTCTGTTTTTGAATTTTTTCTCTCCTCGTTTAACGAAAACATGTTTTTTTTTTTTTTGGGCCATAATACTGAAATGTAAAACTAATACTTGTTCCACCACGGAATGTATAACGGTTTACCAGATTTGGTTTCAGGAGTCGACAAAATGTCTCTCCGAAGCTACCTTTATCTTGTGGTCCGAAACATTGCAAAAATGCTTCTTAATGTAGTTGTAAGACCAGCTTTCAAAATAGTTGAAAATCTAAATTTTTAATTTCCAGCATCTGTACTTGAAATCTACCAGCTTCTGAATTATTTCTGAATCCTGTCTTTTTTCCCCTTCAGAGACTGATTCAGCTTCAATATAAAACACCTTCTGCTCAAGTTTTTCTGTTATTTTTTTGCAATTTTCTGGGATGAATATACAGAGCGGTCCCTCAGCCATCTGGCCGGTAGTCGCGATACGTGTTTCGCGCGCTATATTCAGTGTATCTGTTTATTATTCTCATTATTGATACTGATACCATATTATTACTGATTTTATGACGATTATTACGATATATTGATTCTCTATTGAACAAGCATAATTACTTTTTATTGTATCAGTACTAATCTTTTTCACAGTGGGCGTTGAAAGTGGTGTCCTGCGGCAGATAAAACATTCTTGGCACCTGATGAAATTAGCATTCACACGCAAAAGTTCTTGTTGCGTAATTTCCCTAATTTCTGTTCTTATATTGTTTTTAAGATCGTCTATGGTGCGAGGATTATTCCTATAGACTCTATTTTTGAGAGTTCCCCACAGATAAAAGTCGCACACAGTAACATCCGGCGATCGAGCCGGCCATAACCCTTTAGAGATTATTCTGTCAACAAAAACATTCTTGAAGTCTTCCAAGGAAGCTTCCGCAGTATGAGCTGTGGCAGAATTTTGTTGAAAATAGCCATATTCCCTCTCATCTGTCAACATTGCAAAAAATGGCGCGAGAATATTTCTGCGGTACCTATCGGAATTTACGATATCGTTGTAAAATATGTGACCTATTATCCGTTCTGCTGTTACAGCACACCATACACCAATGTTTACTTTCTCTACTACGTATAGTAATTAGGGGAAGTATTGTATTCCACCCAAAAATTTGATATATGTTTTTAGGCCTCCTGAATCAAAAAAAAAAAAACCAAACAAAAAACAAATCTGATGTGTTACACTCGCATGACTTTCTCTACTCTTGTACAAACTATTTTTACAAACGCTTATTCTCTATCTACTTCATGTTAATCGAGATAAACATTTGTAGACTATCTTATTGCTAATTTTCTTGTAGATGTAAGGGGAATATATATTTACAAGGGCAATATAGAAATACAGTAGCCTTTAAGCACATACATATCTCTTAATAGCTAGTTGCTAGGTGCAGCACCATTCCCTTTGCCACAGATTAATACTCTTTGCATATCCAAGACAAAAAAAATCTGATGTGTTACACTCACATGACTTTCTCTACTCTTGTACAAACTATTTTTATAAACGCTTATTCTCCATATGCTTCATGTTAATCGAGATATCAAGATGTTAATCTTATTGGTAATTTTCATGTAGATGCAAGAGGAATATGGTAGGTTTTAAGCGATAGTCAAATATTTTTAACGCTGGTTGCTATGTGGCGCATTCCATTCTCTTTGCATGTCCAGGACAAAAAAATCTGATGTGTTACACTCACATGACTTTCTTTACTCTTGTTCAAACTATTTTTACAAACACTTATTCTTCATCTACTTCATGTTAATCGAGATAAACATTTGCAGACTCTATCCTATTGCTAATTTTCTTGTAGATGTAAGGGGAATATATATTTACAAGGGCAGTATCGAAATACAGTAGCCTTTAAGCACATACATATCTCTTAATAGCTGGTTGCTAGGTGCAGCACTATTCGCTTTGCCACAGATTAATACTCTTTGCATATCCAAGACAAAAAAATGAATAACGAATTCCCATTTGAGAAAATAAGTATTGTAAAATTTAAGGGAATAACAAGCAATATCTCGAAAATGGTTCACTCAACAACAAAAAATGTATATGACATAAATTGTGTATTTTAACGCGATATACATCTTTTGTGTAGTAAAATTTTGTCTATCTCTTATGGTTTACCAGTTATGCAAAAGTCGTTCACAATGAAGAATACTTTTGGAGACATTCCCAGAAAATTCAAGATAGACATTTTATTTGTCATGAAAATATCTTAAACATATGATATTTTAATCAAAATCGTTAGCTATTTTTGAGAAAATTAAAATTTTCGAAAAATGTTCCATGTAAAGGGTACTCTGAGGTGGGGGGATTTTCTTGAAAACCTTCTTGTCGCATCTCTGGAAGATACTGAACGTAAATGCCAAGTTTGGTGTTTATCCGACTGTTCGTTTCTGAGTTATGCTGTTCACAGACACACAGACACACACACGGACATGTTTCCAAAAATGCTTTTTTTTTGGATTCAGGGGATCTCAAAACATGTATTTCCGGTGAAATCTCGGTATCGAATTTTTGGGTGGAATACAATACTTCCCCTACTTACTATACGTAGTAGAGAAAGTAAAAAATGAATAACGAATTTGAGAAAAAGTATAAGTATTGGAAAATTTAAGGGAATAGCAAGCAATATCTCGAAAACGGTTCACTCAACAAAAGAAATGTATATGTCATAAATTAAGTATTTTAACGCGATCTACATTTTTTGTGTAGTAAAATTTTGTCTATCTCTTATGGTTTACCAGTTATGCAAAAGTCGTTCACAATGAAGAATACTTTTTGAAACATTCCCAGAAAATTCTATATATACATTTCATTTCTCATGACAATATCTTAAACATATGATATTTTAATCAAAATCGTAGTATAGAAAGTAAAAAGCGTTTTTGGAAACATGTCCGTGTGTGGTGTCTGTGAACAGCATAACTCAGAAACGTACAGTCGGATAAACACCAAACTTGGTATTTAGGTTCAGTATCTTCCAGAGATGCGACACGAAGGTTTTCAAGAAAATTCCCCACCCCAGATTACCCTTTAGATGGAACATTTTTCGAACATTTTAATTTTCTCAAAAATGACTCAAATATCATATGTCTTAAGATATTTTCATGACAAATGAAATGTATATCTCGAATTTTCTGGGAATGTCTCCAAAAGTATTCTTCATTGTGAACGGTTTTTACTTAACTGATAAACCATAAGAGATAGATAAAATTTTACTACACAAAAAATGGAGATCGCGTTAAAATACACAATTTATGTCATATAGATTTTTTGTTGTTGAGTCTACCATTTTCGAGGTATTGCTTGTTATTCCCTTAAACTATCCAATACTTATTTTCTCAAATGGGAATTCGTTATTCATTTTTTTTGTCTTGGTAATGCAAAGAGAATGGAATACTCCACATAGCAACCAGCTCTTAAAATATTTAACTATCACATAAGGCCTACCAATTCCCCTTGCATCTACAAGAAAATTAGCAATAAGATTATCATCTCAATATCTCGATTAACATGAAGCATATGGAGAATAAGTGTTTGTAAAAATAGTTTGTACAAGAGTAGAGAAAGTCATGTGAGTGTAACACATCAGATTTTTTCATCGTGTAAAGGAACCTCGTGGATTTAATTTGGTTTTTCAGTACACCAGTACCTATTGTTTCGTGAAGCAACATGGCCAGTCAAATGAAACCATGCCTCATCTGAAGAAATTATTAGATGTGGGTCAACAGTACCGCCAGCAATATTTTGTAACATCCAGTTACAGAACTTTACGCGGGCTACATCATCACGCGGTCGTAATTGATGGACAATAGTCACTCTGTATGGTTTTAATTTCAACGGTTTCGTAGACCTATGTACTGTGGTTTTTGAAACACTAATTTGTTGTGCTATACGTCGTAAAGATTTATTCGGAGACCGTTTAAATGCTTCGCCAATTTCATCAAGTTTTTCTTCCGTTAGAACCCTTCGTTTCTTTTTACAACTTAAAACATTAAATGATCCCGTTCTCTTCACTTTGTTCACTAGATATCTGTTTCTCTACTCGGAACTGGAACACCAGGAAATTTATCGTGAAATTGCCTACACACCTGTCTACATGAGTCGGTTTTCACATACGTGTCATACATAAAAAGTCTTTGTTCAAGCGAAAATTTGAGTACCATTTCTGGGTTGTAATAATCCGATAATTCAATCGCACACAAATACACACGCGTCTCGCGTCTATACACAAGAACCAATAACAGCTGACTGAAGCCCACTGCCACATGTCCGATAAGTGGAAGAGCCCGTGGCCTTGAGTTCATTCAGACGTGTCGCACAAGACTGCCGTGCAATTCCCGGGCAGAGCGCTGAGGGACCGGTGTGTGTGTTATTTTGAGATAGGCGAATCGCCAATAACGAAAATAAAACTTAAGATTGATACTAAACTAGTATTAAGATTTGAAACACCTACATTTTCCTTGACTCATTCACATCATTACTCTGTTGTGAAGGTGAGTTATTAATTTCTGAGTTACTTTCATTTACTTAACCTACCCGATATCATAGGTATGGGTTCAGCAACACTAGATTAACAAACGTCACTCTCGTTTTCACTCCTATCTGGAATTTTAAAAAATTCTTGTACGACATGAGGCACACACTCTTAGTTTTGGAGGACAGTTCTACATCCTTCATGTTCAGTTTTAAAAAAATTTCGAGTCACCGGTCGCAAATTCTTTTTTCTCTTGAACATCTGTATGCTAATTTTGAAAGGGTTAAAGCAACAATCATACCGTTTTGAGGCAGTATTTTTAACACTTAAATGATTTCAGTCTAATTATTTAATATAAATTCAATAAGAGCCAGCCTTAAAGCAATATGTATATGTTTATATTATTGTATACATGTAATAATGTTATCTGCATGTATTACGTAATTTAATAATGTAGGAGCTTTGAGAATAATAGGTTAAAAGTTGCTAACAATGAGGTAACTTTGAGGCAATAATGAGTAAGAAAGTTTAATAATGCTACTAGTCATTATTGGAGCAACAATAATGTAAATTTTTGAGACAGTTTATAAAATAGCCAATCAACAACCAGAAAAAAGCTTAAGTTAAATAAAAGTATTCTATTGGATTAGGAATAACCAATCAGGGACTTGAAATACAGAAATTTACAAATTTAGGCCGTAGAAATCAAGTCGGTTGCTTGTAGACAGTGCTCATAACTGGACGAGTTGGTTGTAGACAATGTTCCTAACCGTACGCGAGATGTTTCTTCGAGAAATTCAATATGTATTCATTGTGAGACGAAAATAGTTTACGTGTTTAAAAAAGTGCAAGTATTTAATAAAAGAATCTTACAGCTCTCTATACCAGTGAAGTTTTATTTAAATCGTGTCAAGAATTAATAAAAAGGAGTGAATTAAAAATTATATGTGTAAGCCTACATTCTTAGCCGCACTACTCCCTGCAAAGAAATCCATGCCTCTAACAATAATACTGACGCAGCCGTGGCAAACATAAATATAATATTTAAAGAAACAGTCAAATTACAAAGTTAATATTTTTAAATTTGGGACGAAGGCTACCGGGTACCATACGTGCGGTTGCAACTACTTCCAAGTTCGGCTCCCCAACAGTTGAACTACAATACAGCTCCTGTTTCAAGTTGACGCCCAAAACGTGGTGCAAATAACGTAATAATAATAATTACTACTTCATTTTTTTAGTGGTACCGGTATTAATTTTAAATATTCAACGAATATTCACAACTAAATGTAACCGATTAAACTCGCAAACGACGCAGACTGTGGTCTCTCTCCACAAACTAAATATTCTGGACTGGTCCTCTGTGGAAGGAAATGTCTGATCTGATTTGCTGTGATAAGGGTTTGTTTGTATTTAAAATCCGGAGGTGATTTAGCTGAATAACCTTAGGCAACTCATAACAGCTGCGAGTCGCCGCACCATTCCCTCTGCTCTCGCATTCCAGGTGGAAGCCGCTTGCGCTACGTTATAATAAAGAGGGTTCCGACTGAGAAAATATTTTCTTATAAATATATTTGAACGAAGGTCCTCCTGAAACTTTGCACATGTGTACACTACTTAACGGGGAACACGTGTGCGAAAAAAATTTAGGTTGTCGATATAATACAAAATCGAATTTTAAAAATGTGGAGTTCTGCAATAAATAAGTAATCTGTTGAATCAGATTCATTCTAGTATATGTTTAAAGTAGGTAGTTTCCATAAACTTTAAAATGAGTCCATTGTGGAATATATATGAGAATTTGATCGGGAGATAAAAGCGATTATGTATGGAGGCGCAACCTCTTTTTCGAAAAAATTGACTTTGGCTGATATTCAAAATATTGAAGTTAGGGACCAAAAAAGAAATACGTGTCTTTTATTTCAAAGCATTAAATGCATATAAAAATTTTCAAAGAGATTTAATGACCTGGTGTTTCATGGGTGTTCAACTTGACATGGAATGACTCATTTATTACCTCGAGCAACTAACTCTATGCAAATCGGCATAGAAATTCAATCAACGATGACAGGATGACTAATGGTTAGTCTTCGTCGTTTTGTCATCGAGGGATGACAGTGCCACATTTTACGTGTTGTACCGAGACAAATACAAGTTAGTTTTGTATTTTAAAAGTAGAAATATTAATATTTTCTTGTGTGATTAATTATTCCGAAATAGCCTGCCTAGAAATATGGAAATACTTGAGTTTTTCAGTATTGTCAATAATGAATTCAGTGATGTTTATTATCTTAGGAGGCAAGCATAAGATACTCAAGGTAGAGAAAAATCGCAAGGAAAAATTTATTTTGACTGTGCAGGAATCAGCAGTAAACGAAATCCGAGCACACTAACATTCTCATTAATAAGGCGACAGCAGTAGGGGGGAGTATTTTATTGCTCAGAAATCAGAATATCTGTTTAGTGAAATTAAACATGCAGTTTAGCTAATTTTAATGTGTGTTGTAGGCACCATTTTAAAAACCGGCAAAGTAGAGAAGCTGCAGAACTGCGTATACATTTACTGCGGTACTGACCTCTTAATATCCTGGTAGAGAAATGCATGACAGCCGCGTTAGAAAAACGAAAGTGGAAAAACGTATGTTACTAATGGAATCACACCTCCCCTCTGGCGTCATAACTGGGCAAACTTCCAAGCACGGCAGTGACCTTAATAATTATTGTTCAGAGCTCCTGCTTTTTACACAGTTCAGGAGATGAATTCACGGGAAGGACCGCTTCACGATGCGTGTGGCTCTCAAAAATAAAACGCCAAATCTGCACGCCATTTCACTGTTTTCAGTAGCTATGTAGGTATTAATAGTCGCAAACTACATATAATTGTATTGCGTACCCTCATCGAGTTTAAAAGCTGTATGCGTCTAAATTCTAATGGTTGCAATTGATTGTGCGGATATGTTGACGTAAACTGCTATCAGTAGCGTAGCGTAGCGTAGCAAGCGGTGGGCAATAGCCCCGCACAGCTTGCATTGCAAACATTACCTAATGAAAATTGTAATGTTTGTTTTGCACTATTTGAAGCGTTAGAAAGCTTATAAGTATCATTAACAAGTTAAGAGTAACTTTGCGAATGAAAATATTAACAACTGATATTAGTCTTGAAAATAAAATTGTACAGTGTGTACAACCAGTGAATCAATACTAACTCAAACTTTTATTGAAATTCCGATCGTAGTTTGCGATTTATTTCGTTGGTAATATTACAAGGAAGGAAACCTTAGATATAAAGTATTAACAAATATCCTCAAATCGCAGCGTTTGGAGCAATTGAGGTCCGAACTTAGTTGCAAAGTGTTGACAAATGCTTAGAACCCATCCTGCTGAATAATTTGGCTCTGTGAGGTGCTGTTGCTTCTTATGAAAAACTCAGCTGTACAACACATCTGCCATTCTTCTCGGGTACAGACGCGGGCATAATAAATATTTAGGCAGTTATCTTAGTGCTCAGAAGGGATGGATTTCAGAAAAATGTGTGCACTCGTAAGGTTTTTCATTCAACCAGATCCTGGGCATTACGTGAAACGTTCTTGAGTAAAGAAAAATGTTTCTACCCCAGCCGGGAATTGGATCCTGGACCCTTCACACAGCAGGCAGGTGCTCTACCGATTGAGCTACGCGGGACCAAATCAGACTCTTAAGGGGTAGATGGTTACGTAGTCATGAGTCACGAGAAACTTTATGACAGGGCGTAGCCTCTGTCTGTACCGAACAATGCCACATTGTGTTTTGCTACAACCCTTGTTTAGAAGTAATACTGATTTTAAAATAACGGCTTTCAACCGGTATTCAGGTACCTCCTCTGTACATTTTATAGGCGTTTTTCTTCCGCCTTGGTCTTTTCACTGAGGCAAGAAGCAGAGCAACCATGATATTGTTTTAAAATGTCATGTGGACTAACAATGACGAACGCGGAATGGTCAAACACGAAGGGAAAATCTGATACATTCACATGACTTTCTCTGTCCTCTAACGTATATTAATGGATATACAAACTATACCTATTAAAGCTTATTTTTCTATCAAATTTATTTTAATACGATTAACCTTTGCAGAAATAGCTGCATTACATATTTCGTTATAGATACAGAGCGAACAGATAGTCAGATGTTTAAGAACTATACGCTGGTCTTAAAATGTTATACTGTTTTCATGCAATTCGGAGAAACAGGTGAATGTTGACAGTACTTCAAGAGAATGACCAATTGGTGAACACTTCGAACCATTAATAACGGATATCTCAAACTGGCTTATGCCACAAAAAAGTTATTTGAAATAAATTGGTGTTTTAAAGAGATCTGCGTTTTTTGTGTACTACGTTGTATTCTGTCGCTTAACGTTTTCCAGTTATACAAGATTATACAGAATTCCTTCCGAATGAAGAGGACTAATATGATATTCCCAGAAAATTCAGGATATACATTATATATAATATGTCATGAAAATATCTTTAATATTTGGCATTTTAATCAAAATCGTTAGCCTTTTTTTTTTACAAAATAAAACATTTCGAAAAATGTTCCACGTAAAGGGTTGTTGCGGTGGGGGGGATGTTTTGAAAGTCTTCGTATGGCATCTTTAGAAAATACTGAACTTATACCAAGTTTGATATTTATCCGACTTTTAGTTTTTGTGTTATGCTGTTCACACACACGGACCTGTTTTTAAAAAATGCTTTTTTGGGGGGGGGGAGTTCAGAAGGGCCTCAAAACATATTTCGGCGAAATCTCACATCGAATTTTTGGGGTGTAATACAATACTTCCCATACTTACTATATGTAGTAGAGAAAGTAAAAAAAAAAGAAGGAAGGAAGAAAGAAAGAAAGAAAGAGGACACTTTGAGATTGTTTTACTGTTACATCGTTAACGATGCATTTAGAATGCCGCAGCTTTTAGAAAAGAAAGGGGAGGATAACATCTATTAAATTATCTCATGCTTGAGAATAGAATTCAAGTGCTCAATGCGCAAGATCATTGCAGTCTTTAGGGTGACTTGCGACTAACATATTAGGAATTGGGCCAAAACTTTATTTTGAGTTTCTTTTATCACAAGTTTCAGTACTTCCTGTATTAGAAAATATTATTTACATGTTGCGCCATTTTTAAAGCCAGGAGAGGCCATTATTAAAAGGTACGTGCAACGTATTAAAATACTCGGGATACGCCCCATTTATTCGTAGACAGATTGTTAATTTTCGTTCTTCTCTTGTATAAATCGTACTTGCATAAACATTGTTTGTCCAAGTAAGTTTTTAGAAAAAGTAATACAGTTTAGGATGTAAATTATTCAGTGTTTTTTATTTACTTTGATGCATTCAGTTGCAATTTTGATTGTTCCTTTTTAGAAACGAATCCAAAGTAGATTTGAAATTTGTTGTTATGCGCTATTCACAGAATAATAAAACTTAGAATGCCTTTTGTTTACGTACATCTGAGAAGTATTGTTAAAACTTTTCAGATCAAATTAACTCTTGCGCAAGTTTTTTTCTTAATATCAAGTGATAATTAGAATGAGATAATAGTTATTGGTACAATTAAGGCAATTTCTGCATCAAAAATTAAAAAAAAAATTGCAATTAAAATTAATCGTAAAGAAATGGCTATTTTTTGAATTGATAAAATAATAAAACAATTTATTCAAGATAATCGTTCTGTTAAGCATATAAACGTGTGGTTACATTTTTATTAGATTTTAAATTATAAAAGTTGAAAATTTCAGTCATGAGTCACCATAATGTGAGGCAATCGTTGTTTCTTCTGACAATATGACTGATGTGCAATGCCATACTTCTCTTTGAACATCTTCCAGAGACAACATGGGGGCCGGTGCAGAGAACGGAAGTAAATTTCCCATTTTGTTTAGTTTTTTTTTCTTAAGGGCGTAAGATAAAAAATGAATCACCTATTAAAAATTTGATGTGTTACACTCACATGACTTTCTCTACTCTTGTACAAACTATTTTTACAAACGCTTATTCTCTATCTACTTCATGTTAATCGAGATAAACATTTGTAGACTATCTTATTGCTAATTTTCTTGTAGATGTAAGGGGAATATATATTTACAAGGGCAATATAGAAATACATTAGCCTTTAAGCACATACATATCTCTTAATAGCTGGTTGCTAGGTGCAGCACCATTCCCTTTGCCACAGATTAATACTCTTTGCATATCCAAGACAAAAAAATCTGATGTGTTACACTCACATGACTTTCTCTACTCTTGTACAAACTATTTTTATAAACGCTTATTCTCCATATGCTTCATGTTAATCGAGATATCGAGATGTCAATCTTATTGGTAATTTTCATGTAGATGCAAGGGGAATATGGTAGGTTTTAAGCGATAGTCAAATATTTTAACACTGGTTGCCATTATGCGCATTCCATTCTCTTTGCATGTCCAGGACATAAAAAAAATCTGATGTGCTACACTCACATGACTTTCTCTACTCTTGTACAAACTATTTTTACAAACGTTTATTCTCCATATGCTTCATGTTAATCGAGATATCGAGATGTCAATCTTATTGCTAATTTTCTTGTAGATGCAAGGGGAACATGGTAGGTTATAAGCGATAGTCAAATCTTTTAAGCGCTGGTTGCTATGTGGCGCATTCTATTCTGTTTGCATATCCAGGGCATAAAAAATTGAATAACGAATTTGAGAAAAAGTAAAGTATTGGAAAATTTAAGGAAATAACAAGCAATATCTCGAAAATGGTTCACTCAACTAAAAAAATGTATATGACATAAATTGTGTATTTTAACGCGATCTACATTTTTTGTGTAGTAAAATTTTGTCTATCTCTTATGGTTTATCAGTTATGCAAAAGTCGTTCACAATAAAGAATACTTTTGGAGACATTCCCAGGAAATTCAAGATATACATTTTATTTGTCATAAAAATATCTTAAACATATGATATGTTAATCAAAATCGTTAAGAGCCATTTTTGAGAAAATTAAAATTTTCGAAAAATCTTCCATGTAAAGGGTACTCTGGGGTGGGGGGATTATGCTGTTCTCTCTCTCTCTCACACACACACACACACACACGGACATGTTTCCAAAAATGCCTTTTTTGGATTCAGGGTGTCTCAAAACATGTATTTCCGGCGAAATCTCGGTATCGAATTTTTGGTTGGATTACAATACTTCCCCTACTTACTATACGTAGTAGAGAAAGTAAAAAAAAATCTGATGTGTTACTCTCACATGACTTTCTCTAGTCTTGTACAAACTATTTTTACAAAAGCTTATTCTCCGTCTATTTCATATTAATCGAGATAAACATTTGCAGAAACGATCTTTTGACATCCAAGGAGAATTACATTTTACACATAGCGACCGGTTCTAAATATATTTAACCATCGCTTAAGGCCTAAAATGTTCCCCTTGTTTTGTATTTGCAAGGGCAATATAAGCACATACATATCTCTTAATAGCTGGTTGCTATGTGCAGCACCATTCTGTTTGCCACAAATTAATACTCTTTGCATATCCAAGACAAAAACATGAATAACGAATTCCCATTTGAGAAAATAAGTATTGAACAATTTAAGGGAATAACAAGCAATATCTCGAAAATGGTTCACTCAAAAAAAAAATGTATATGACATAAATTGTGTATTTTAACGCGAGCTACATTTTTTGTGTAGTAACATTTTGTCTATCTCTTATGGTTTACCAGTTATGCAAAAGTCGTTCACATTGAAGAAAACCTTTGGAGACATTCCCAGAAAATTCAAGATATACATTTTATTTGTCATAAAAATATCTTAAACATATGATATTTTAATCAAAATCGTTAGAGCCATTTTTGAGAAAATTTAAATTTTCGAAAACTGTTCCATGTAAAGGGTAATCTGGGGTGGGGGGATTTTCTTGAAAACCTTCGTGTCGCAGCCTTGGAAGATGCTGAACCTAAATGCCAAGTTTGGTGCTTATCCGACTGTTCGTTTCTGAGTTATGCTGTTCAGAGACAGACACACACACACACACACATATACACACACACACAGACGGACATGTTTCCAAAATGCTTTTTTTGGATTCAGGGGGTCTCAAAACATATATTTCCGGTGAAATCTCGGTATCGAATTTTTGGGTGGAGTACAATACTTCCCCTACTTACTATACGTAGTAGAGAAAGTGATTAATTGGCGCTTTCTAAAAGCAAATTTTCTCGTACATTAGTTTTCTTCGAGTATTAACACATTTTTAACGTAAAAACCTTTCCTCTGCAATATCCACAACACAATGAAAGTAGATACCCAATATCAGATTTGTTGCAAAAACTCATCTAAGTGATAGTGGTTAGGAGGAGCTAGTGATGGTGGTTAACGCTCTTAATTGTATCGCATGCGAAGGCAGCATCAAACAAACCAGAGGCAAATGATGGCACTACACTACGTCATTCTGATTTTACGAAAGCAAGGTAAAGCGCAAACCGCGGCACAAGGCAAGGATGAATCATTGCTGGAAATGTGACGTAACACTCAGATTAGTTTGCTCATCGTAGTAAATCGTAATATCCTCTCCCACGGCGTTTCTAGCAAATCTGGTGCTTAGTTATCTCAGGTTGATTCACTGAATTGTGTCATTGCTATATTGCTCAGACAACTTTATAGTGCCTATTAGAGAGTTTTCATCAGAGTGCATCTATATAAACATGTAAATAAATGTACGAGCGTGTGTGTATACATAATTTGATTGCATATTCTTGTAGCGACTTTGACTAAATTTGGCTCGCACATTCTTTAGGACAAGAGTAAAATTACTGTGGGGGTGGTATCACAAGAAACCATCCCCAACCAAAGAAGGGATGGAAAATTTTCGGGGAGGAGGCAATTTAGCCAATTCTCGGCACGAGAGAATTTGTTTTGTTTTTTTCTCAGTACTTTTGCTAAATAGAAAGATAAATGTTGCTTCTTTCATTCTTTTGGGAGTGGTAATGCAAAAACAAAGCAAAAAAAAAAAAAAAAAGGCCAGCCCTAATGAGAGAGTGGGTTGAAAATTGTTCAATGGGAGGAATTTTGGAGGAGCTTTAGTAGGAATGGGAAATTTGACACGCATATTCTGAAGGAGAAGAGAAAATTTCTGTGAGGATGCTATAAAAGCACTAGACAGAAGAGGGTAGAAAGTGTTCGGTGGGAAACAATTTTAAGGTTTTCAGCACGAATGGGCCGGGTTTCTTTTTTGTATATAAATACCTGTGGTAAATAAAAATGTACATGTTCCTCGTTCGCTTCATTATTTTAGGACCTTAATGCAAAAAACCACGGGAGCTGAGGTTGATTTTTTTCGATGGTAAACAATAAGAAGAATTTCGTTCGGGTGAGAAATCTGACACACATTCTTTAGTACAAAAGAAAAATACTGCGGGGATACTATCACAAAAAACCACCCCCAACGGAAGAGAGGGTGGAAAGTGTTCGATGGGAGGCAATTTTGCGGATTTTCAGCATGAATTGTCCTGTTTTCTCAGTTTTGCTAAACAGAAACACATAGTTTGTTACTTCAAAAACCACCCTTAATTATTAGAGATGGGGTTTAAAATTGTTCAATGGGAGGTGCTTTGGAGGATTTCCAGTACGAATGGAAAAATTTAACACACTTATTCTTAAGGACAAGAGTAAAACTGCTGTGAGGGTGCTATCACAAATTCCTTAAGGAAGAGCGGATGAAAAGTTGTCGACTGGAAGCAATTTTGAGGTTTTTCAGGATGAACGGTCCTGTTTTCTCAATACTTGTGTGAAATAAAAATAAAAAAAATTATGTTTTACCGAAACCACCAAAACCCCGAGCGCCAGCGCCAAGTATCTCTGAAAGAATTACTTCATTACGAGAATATTATTTATTACTTTTATGACAATGTAAAAAGAGCGAAAATAATTGGAATAGCAAGGACAAAGAATCTGAAATGTTACAATAACACGACTCTCTCTCTCTCTCCCTCTCTCTCTCTCTCTCCCTACCTACCATTATTTTACAAATTATTCATGCAAAAACTTGTATTTCTACTAGGTTCATGTCAATCATTGTGAATAGTAAGAAATGGTTTCAACACACATTTTATAGTAGTTAAACAAGAGCATATAGGGGGTATGTTAGTCCACTGTTTTGCATTGCCTTTGCATGAACTAAGGTAAACAAAAGAACGGTACTTGAAATTTGTTGAAAGTGCGGAAAATTCAAACGAAAAACAGCATCCCATAAAGAGAACAATGTTACGAAAAAGCTTATTTGACACAGTGTGTGGTTGTTAACGAGTTCTACATTTTCCGTAAAGTACATTTTTGTATAACGCTTGTAGTTTCCAAGCTTAATAAAATTATATAAAATGCAATTAGACTGGAAAGGACGTAACCTTCTATTCGTAGACAATTCAAGGTATACCTTTTAATTGAAACCCCTACATCTCATTTTCTAAGAAAATAAATAGCACATTTTTCCATGCAAAGGGTAGTTTGTAACAAGGGAGGGGATTTTCCTGGAAACCTTCGCCTGGCATTCTTAAACGGTGTCTGACATTTGCTTAACCGACTTCGTTTTTGAGTTACGCCGCTCACATAGACGCGTGCGCGAAGACCAATTTCTTTAAAAAAAAAAAAAAAATTCTTTGTAGCTTCAGGAGACTGCAAAAAATGGTATTTCCGAAGAAATCTCAGTATAGAATTTTTGAGTGGAATGCAATACTTTCTCCTACAATAGGCAGGCGGTATACGAAGTAAAAATTCCAATTAAGATATTAATGTACAGCAGCATGTCAAACCCGTTTTTTTATTTTGTTTTTTGTTAATAAATTCATTGAAAACGTTACTGTACTTAATGTATGTTACAGTTGTGACAAAGAAAACTAACACAAAAAGCATGAAACATATGCCTGGGTAGCGACTGTTGGTAGCGCCAAAATATATATAAATGTAGCTTTATCACTTAATAGGAGTTTGTCCAACAGCAAGTCGGAGGCATTTTCTTTTCAATCTTATGTCTGGTGGAGTAGATGGATATACATGCAGTTGTTGGAATGAGGGTTGTGGTGATTGTAAGCTTGGAGTTTTTGAGGAATGTTTAAAGCTGACGCGGAGGACAGTAGTAGCCTCCGGAATTCCTGTATCGACATGCATATTGTCATTGTGAATAATCCAGGGAGCTCATGTCAATAGTCTTAAATAACGGTTTTACAGCCATTGGTTTCTATACACGTTGCAAGGATGGAGAGCGACCGAACAGCTTCAAGAAATTTATCCTACAGACCTGTTTTCCTGACGACCAGGAAAACGTGGACAGAACAGTTCCAAATTTCAGGACTTCATAAAGAGGATTAATGAAACAAGTCGATTTTATCCATGCACACAGTATAAACATCACATATTCTACGAATTGCTTGAATAATGTCATTGCCGTAGTGTGATACTTATTGCACCTTAGCACCGCAGTTTTTAGAAAGGAACATTGAAAGCAGATGTTTCTCATTGTTTTTTTCTTAAAACATAAATTAAAGTGTCCTAGAGCAGTGATATATAAGGCCATAAGCGCCTTGAATGTTTGCGAACTCGGTTCGTTAGCTCATACAGTGCGAGCTGTAGTTACGCAGCAGTAGAGCGGCAAGCAGAAATAATAATTTTAGTTTTAAAAATTATTATGTTACGCATAGTAATTCTGTTTCTTAAAACAGCAATGGTGCTAAAAGTTATAATACAATAAACCAAAGTTTTACTGAAAGCTTTCCGACCGACTTACGAGTATTGTAGAAAGCAAGCAGCCTGGAAGGAGAAAGAGATTTATACGCTTTAGAGCAAGAGCACCCATAAGGATAGAGGACGTGTTGAGGGGTCCGGGAATGTAGGGAGCCAGAAAGGCTGGGTTAGCAGTGGCGAACTATGGCACGGGAGTCACGCCACATGAATGCGGTAGATTATCTTGTTATTATATTATTTATTTGTATTTTCTCTACTACTTAACTATACTAAGTAGAGGAAGTATTGCATTTCAGCCAAAAATTCAATACGAATATTTCACTCGAAATACACGTTTTAGGCTCGAATAATAATAAAATAAAAGCTATATTAGAACAAGATGTGTGTGTGTGTGTGTGTGTGTGCGCGCGCGCGCGCGTTGTTTGTCTGTGATCAGCATAACTCAACAACTAAAAGTAGTTTAAATACCAAACTTGGTATTTTACGTTCAGCATCTTTCAAGGATGCGACGATTTTTAAGAAAATCGCCCTACTGCAACATATCCTTTACATGGAAGCATTTTCGTTATTTTTGATTTTCTCAACTGGCTCTAACAATTTTGATTAATATATGTTTAAGATATTTGCATAATTGTGTATCTCGAATTTTCTGGGAATAGCCTGTGAAGTACTCTTCATTCAGAAAGAGTTTTGTGTAATTTTGTAACGTAACTGGTAAACCAAAAGAGAGACAGAAACGTACTACACAAAAATGCACAAAATCTTTAAAACACAATTTATTTCAAATAACTTTGTTTCTGGCGTCCGTAATTTCGAGATATCCGTTGTAATTGGTAATATTATGCACTTTTTTGAAGTGTTGTCGCTGCTCAGCTGTTTCTCGAATATCACTGAAAGATTGTGACATTTTAAGGCTAGTATTCCGTTTTCTACATCTCACTATTGATTAGGTTTGCTTTATCCCCTTATACCCGCAACGAAATTATTTCTGCGAAAGTTCATTACCTTTAAGCATGAAGCAAATAGAAAAATAAGCTTTTGTGAGAGTGATTTGTAAAAGCTATATAGAAATAAACGGCAGTGGCTAGAGAAAGTCATTTAAATGTAAATTTTTCATTACTGCTTTATGTTGAGTTGTACTGAGCAACAAATATAACCAGTAAATGTTATGTTATGAAATGTAATTCGTAATTGGAATACAGAATAGAACTAGTGCTTTCAACATAGAGTAAGAAAATACATTGTTTAATATATACATAGACATCTTCTGCAACTTTGGAAGGAAAACTGTCTGAAATAAATTTGTCTCTGAAAGGACGAAGCAAGAATAGTGGCCGAAGTTTTCAACGGAAAAGGAATTTGGAGTTATGCGATAAGAGAAAGAAATAGAGTATATTTTTTCGAATGTTGCAATATCACATTTAACGTAAAACACCATTTCGAGCTGAATAATAAAAATGTCCATTGTCAAATGAAGGAAGAAAAAGTTCACAAAGTTTAACATTACAAACAAGTTCCTTTGCAGATGACATGGCTGGTAAGACTCGGGAACAGGCCATATACCAAATGTAAATTGTATTTCACTTAAAGCATACTAAATAGCAATATTACTTTGTTCATTTGCGATAAAAAAAATGTTGCAGTTCTAAGGAATCGTAATCTTGCTAAGTATATTAGATTAAAACAAATATGATTTATTCTTAAATTATAACACTTCTTGGGTGTAATTCCTGCAGTATTTGCAAGATAACATCACGCAAAGAGCAGTGCATTGAATTTACAAGTAATGTAGTTAATGAACTAAATTACGCTTAATTTGAAAGCTGGTAATCAAATAAATGTTTCCTGTGGATTGTTCGAAAGAAACCCGTTGGTGACACACCAGACTGAAACAAGAAACCTGACTTTGTCACACTATTCGAGAAAACTTCGCCATCGCTAGCCTATGAGATAAAATAAGAGTTTTCCCATTATATAATATAATTTGATATATTTTTTTTTTTTAATTTGCTGGTTTTATTGGATACGGTTTAAAGAATGTCCCATAACTTTCAGGTATGAAATCGATCTACAAGTATGTTATAACAATTATTTTGTGAAAGTCTGCACCTGTCATGTCCACCTTTTAAAGTTCACCGTCCATACATGGAGCGCATATCACCTTTTTTGAAGAAATTGTCTTGCCATAATGCCCTGGATACTGTTGATAGTATGTAGAAGCCTGTGGGAAGATGGCACACAGCGCATTTCCGGTTTCTTTGTTTGGACAAACAGCAGCACAAGTGGCTTGAAAGTACAATTGTGATTTTGACATTTTTTCTTCTGTTTAGAACTTTTTCTTTTGAACGTTATGGGTAGATCTCTAGGAAACGTGTTTAGAAGGGTTTCAAGGCAACGTATTTTACGTGCAAAAGCTAATCAAGTGCACACTATCCAAAAAATGTGATGAAAATCATGCATGTAGCCAGCCTAGTAGCTCTGGAAATGCAAGTGCTTCGGGGAGAAAACCTGATAGTGACATTTATACTGAAAACAGAGAGTGCGAATATTCAAGTGGTTTTAGAGTAGTATATTTAGAAATTCTTACAGACATTATTAGTTCTTCCGTTGTGCTGTGGTGCCAAAGAAAGAAAAGAAAGAAAAAAATCCTGAAATTAAAGGTACGTTTTGGGATTGTTTCTAATTTGAATCTGTAATGTGAAAACTGTAAATATGATGTACAATTCAAAACTTCAGCTAAAAACCACAAGATACATGAAGCAAATATAAGGTTAACTTATGCCATGTTATTTTTGGGTGTAGGCAGAAAAGGGGTAATCTTGTTTTCTGATTTGATGAGCATGCCTTCACCACTAAACAGCTTTTCTGAACATAATAGCTTTCTTCTGACTGCACTTGAAAATGAATGTGAAGAGAATATAGCAGCTGCTGCCGAAGAGTTAATTTAAATGATGAAGTTGGTATAAAAACTGATTTGTGTGTTTCCTGTGATTCCGCTTGGATGAAAAGAGGCCATACCTCACTTTAATGTCATCAGTAATCAATGTGAACACTAGTAAAATTTTAGACTTCCAAGTAATGAGTAAATACGGCAGTCAGTGTGCACTAAGGAAAAAGTGTAACAGTCAGGAGAAGGAAAGCAGGTGGCAGGAGGAGCACAGGAAAGTATACTGTAAAAGTTATGAAGGATCCAGTGTTGGTATGGAGCCAGCTGGGATGAAATTAATTTCACAGCGGTCTGAAAAAAAGTATGGTGCACGATATGTTAAATACCTAGGCGATGGTGACTCAAGTGCATGTAAAAAATTGTAAGAAAGTGAACCTTATGGTCCTGATGTAAAGCTCCAAAAGTAGTGTATAGGACACATAAAAAGAGAGTGCGGGAGGGGGGGGGTCCAGGCATTTAAAATTTAAAAAAGTTATGAGAGTTCCATCACAGTGATGGAAAGCGATTGCAGGATGCCAACAGACTTACAAAGAAATTCATACTTTGCAAGCTTATTATGGTAAGGCATTAGGGACAACATTGGAAATGTGAAGGAAATGCAAAAAGCAGAGTGGACAATGTACTTCCATAAACTGTCAAGCGACACTGTGCCTCAGCATGGGCGACATTTCTTGGTGCAAATACCAGGCAGGCTAAGGCTGATGGCAAACCTATAAGCGTAAACATAGTTTACCAGAGCTAGTGGTGGATATTATCAAGCCTACATTCAGATTTCTGTGAAATCCAGATTTACTTAAAAAGTGTGCACGTGGAAAAACCCAGAATCCAAATGAGAGCTACAATAGTCTGTTCTGGAAACGCAGTCCAAAAGCAATGTTTATATCCTCAAATGTTGTGAAGATTGCATGTGATGCCTTTTTAGTGTGAAATACTAAAACAGCAATAAAAAAAACTAGTGGAAATACAGGCAGAATTAAAACAATTGACGACTAGGATTCCAACCAGGAACATTCACAGTTAGCGCATTGAGGAGCATCGATGAGCTTCGATTCACCAAAGCTCTGAGAGCAGTAGAAAATTTGCAAAAGGCAGGTAGGCAGAAGAAGCAGATGAAGAGAAAACAGCAACAAGAGAATGCAGATTATGGATTTGGCCGACATTAACTAATGGAGATAAATAAATATAAAACTCTAAAATAAAGTAAATCTTCTGCGCTGTTTTCTAGAAAATTACATTTTTCCACAAACAGCGTATACCCTATCTTTGAAACTACTTACGTCAGAGCTGTGAAACTTGGTATTATCTTCTAAAAGTGCACAGTGAACAATCCTGTGCAGGAGTTTTTTGACATTTTGAAAATAATAGTAATTATGATTATACATACCAGAGAAATTAAGAGATTTTTTTCAAAGCAAAATTGAAAGAAAGAAAAAAAAAAAGAAAAAACGAATACCTTAATCAAAATTTTGTTGCACAGGATTTATCACAAATAAGGACCACAAAATTTTATTTCAATTGCTTTGTTAGGATTTTTAGAGAAGATACACGAAACAAAATATGTTGATTTAATTTCATAGTTTTGCAATGGTATCTTAATGTTTCAGGAAATCGTTCAAACTTTCAAGATTAATGAACAATTGTTTCAAATGCTGATACCAAGTTTCATTATATTATCAATGGCAATATATGACAATAACTCCTAAAAACTTTAGGAGCTATTGCCAGTTCTTTGTAACCATGCATTCTCACCTACGTCCCCCCTTAAGGTGAACTAGTTCAATTCTCCGCCACTTCACTTTCTTCGTGACGCATCCTCTTCACCTCGGACGGTTCCTTCACTCGGGAGTCGAGTACAAGAGCTCCACAACCCTTCGCTCCGCAGTAACACTTGCTGCACGTCACAACAGTCGTCACAAACTCGCTAGCACACTGATTCAACAACACACTCGCACTCGACACGCGACTCGTTCTGCTGTCGCCACTCAACTCGCTTTCAACTCGCGACTGACTGGACAGCGCGAGAACGATCGCTTATATAGGCAATGGAATCATCCACAGGTTTTCGAACGTTCTAGAATTATTTCGACACACTTCTTGGAGGAGGAGGGACATAAAGCTTCCAGAAGGTTTTGTTTATCTGCTGATACCGCGCCCGGTGTTTACGCTGGCAAGCGGCCGTTGTTGTTTATTCGGACCGCTCGGCGCCGGCCTCCCGATATCCTTGGGCCATAGCCGCTGCGTCACAATATTTACGGTAGCAACTGAAACAGTAAATCAATAATTTTGTAATATTTCAGCACCATGAAAATCCTTGCTGTGAGAGAACAAAATACGTTACTAATTACTCTGATAGGACATAGCATTACAGTGCACGACAAATAGCTTTTCAGTATTTTCTAGTATAAGATTGGGTCTTCTGTTAGTATTGTTTAGTGCGATGAAAATATCGCTTCATATCGCACGGTGTAATGGCAGCATGTATCGTGCTACAAGGCAATTCTGCTATCGCGTACACACGTCTAAAACATAATTACATGACATAAACGCCCATTAGTATTTTAAATACAATGTAAGTTTTAGATATTTTAATCACTTCTGAGTTTTTAGCCACTTCTGAAAAAAAATTCCAAATTGATATTATAAAAGTTCAGAAGTGTACGCAAAACGTTGGAATTTTATTCATATACGTAGACCAAAAAGTGATGCTGACGCTGCTACAGAGTTGCGCACTACTGGCATATTTAGATAAATTATGTTAATATTATGAAACTTCAGCGGTTTATTTGTTTGAATTTCCTTGTTGGTTTTATATATTCGAAACCCAGATATTTGGTATTTCACTCTTGGCAAAATTTGTTTTGTTAGGTTAGTTGATGGACAGTCAGCCCATACTTCTAGTACAGATGCATATGGCGCCAACAGTACTGCGTTCATTTCATAGATGTGCATAGTCTTGTTGCTATATCGGAATCTGAGCCGTACTAGAGCTCTTCTACCATTGTAGTTGCTGATTCTACATATTCCTCTCAGAGACGTTCTCATGAGTGCAACATAGTGCTCAAGTCACCCTGAGAGCTAGTCCGTTGTCATGTATCTCGCTTCTCGAAAGTAGTCAGACCGCTAATTTTACGGCTAGGTGTGGACACACTTTCAACACTTGTGTAAATGTAGTGAGGTTCCACATACTGTTTACGAACATTCATTGTTTTTGTTTGAGGACAATTGCATGCAGGTGTAGACTAGGCCTTAAAGGATTTCCGAAATGACATCGAGCGAAGTCAGTGAAGTACAAACGCCTCTCTTTAGTACCCTGCATCAGCTTTTGTTATCTTACAGATAGTATCTTTAAAGCTTTTCTCAAGATAGTGAATTTTGGGATGATGTAAACAGAACTGAGCTCCGCTTTTCTCTACCACACATTCTTCCCAAGCACTGGCTGTCAAAATGTTAGGAATTGGCTTAGCCATAGCTTGCGGATACCTATTTGATTGTGGTCTCAGGCTTCTAGATCAACGTACCTGTTTGCTACCAATATGATCACAGACACTAAGCTCTAAATCGTTTTGGTATACACCACCAGGTAGCATAAAAACTTTGACATTCAAACACTTGGTTATGAACGCTGAAAAAGAAAAACAGTCGTATATCATTACAACAACAAATGTGAAAAATTGTGCATGGTGTGCTACCTTTTACGTTCTGTCTGACTTGAGCAATAATAATATTATTAATAATAATAATAATAATAATAATAATAATAATAATAATAATAATAATAATAATAATAATAATAATAATAATAATAATAATAATAATAATAACCATAAAGGAGAGCTGGCATCTCCCACCATCTCCTCTTCTGTGTGATTTCCAGAGCAACTCAAAAGCATAATAAGCATAACAGGGCTTTAGACACGTGGTTGCTACTCAGAACATGATTTTGAAGGTCCAAGTGTCTGGGAAAAATAAGTATTAAAAGCCCAATAATGCATAATTTTAAAAAATAAAGCATAAAAGCACAGTATACAATATATAATATAATGCATAATTCTTGGAAATTAACTAGGTGCTTGTTTAATTTAACAGTTTCAATACAGCAATTAACAATATTTCCCAGCAACAATGCAAAGCAGGAATTTAATGAACATTTTGTGCGTGAAGTTTAACGATCTTATGGTCAGTATGCAATCTGAATGAAAGCAGTTTACTGCTATTGAACGTCAGCATGCCAAAAATTGCTGTAAATGCAATTCAAAGGGTTCGTGAGTTTCCCACAGATTATTTTGTGGCCGAAAAGGGGAAACTTTTATGTTCAGAGAGCATTAATTTTGAAAAGAAGTCCGTTGTGCAAAAGCATATGGAAAGTGTTAAACATAGATCTCGGAAACAGAGTGATGGGCTGGTTCAACTTCAGGTGGTACTAGCAGCATACGTATCAGTACTATACCTCAAGCATGGCAGTGTATGAAAAGTTCAAAGAATAATATGAAAAAATGGTCAAAGCATTCACTTCTGCTGATATTCCATTCCATATCTTCCGCAGTGAACAGTTTCGTCAGTGGATAGCAACAGCTACAAATATAAAACCGGCTCCCAGTGAAATCACTCTGAGAAGATATATTTTCAAGCGTTCTGAAGACCTCCGGAAAACCAAGTCAAAATGTGAGGGGAACTATATATCTATGGTTGATGAAACGAGGAATATAAAGAATTGTAAGGTGGTGAATATTCTTGTTGCTCCATTGGGTGTTTTGGGCGAGAAACCCCATCTTGTGAAAACCAAAATTGTACAACATTGCAATGCTTAACACACTAGATCTTATTGGTATTCACAGGTCTAACTTCATTGTTTTAATATCGGACAGTGCAACGTATATGCTTTCTGCTGGCAGGCAATTGGCTGGATTTGCACCTCAGCTTTTACATTCTATTGTTGGGCTCATGTGTTGCATCTTTGTGCTGAAGAGGTTAGATTTTCACCCAAAATTGCTGATGAATTCATTGCAGCTGTTAAGACTACTGAAGTAAAAACTCCAGCCAGAATGGAGAGATTACTGGACTGCTTAAAGGAATCGGAAGCGTTTGATCTACCTCCAGTTCCAGTAATTACTCGTTGGGGCACATGGCTGAAGGCAGGAAAATATCACAGCATGAATTTCAATGCGTTAAACGTTGGATCGATCTGAAAGATGGTGAAAGTAGTGGTTGCTGTAACAAATTTAAAACGACTGGTTGAAAATGAAACCCTTCAACTCAGAACTATATCAGAAATCTCTGATAGTATTTGTAAACAAATACAGGTTTTGGAATCAGGTAATACTGATGCAACACAGACCTGGCTTGTTCTATCATCAGTTCTTTATATGCTTAGAGTTCTGGTGTAGCATGCAAAAAAACTTGAGACAAATATGAATGAACGCCATCCTGTAAAAAGCTTCTGGAAGGAAGCTCAGAATTTAGATCCAACATTAGCCGTTTCTGAGCAGGTTTATTCCATCTTCACTTCAGGTGAACTAAACACTTCTCTAACATTGATGTTCCAGTGGAAGAAATATCAACATATGCAGCAATGTACAGAAGAAAATTTGTCTTCTATTACAGCGTTATCCTTCTGGCAGAAGCATTCCTCTAAGATGCCTACAGTAAGCAATGAATGCAATAATGGTTGCTTCAGCACCTGCTTCAGTTGGGAGAAGCTTTTCTAAGCTCAATTGGATTTTAAATTCTAAAGGGTCGTGTCATGACAGAAGAAAATCTTGAATCTTGCCTAAAACTTGCAATTAATCAACCTTAAGAGTGTGTTACAGAGACTAAGAGTGACATAGAGAACTAGATTTCCATTAGCATTCCCTTATTGCAGTGTGTTCTTGTATAACTTTATATTATTTTTACAAGACAACTTACTTTACTGTCACAAAAAATCATTTAAGATACTAAAGCTTATTTGTATTAAAGAAATGCATTATAAAAATAAAGCATAATCATCAAAAAGATGCAGAATAATTAAAAAAAAAAGCATAATGTGGGTTGCTTTGATTTTCGTGAAAGTCAAACGTTGTCTTAACATTAGACACAATCAAGGAGACGGCTTAAATGACAAAATTGGTCCATCTTGAAGAGGTTTGTGAATGCTTAAAAGGAAACAATTTCACTTAGCTAGTAGTAGCTATAAACCCTTTGTCGCAGATAACACTGCAGCACTGAAAGTAACAGGAAGGGCGTGGCTCCCAAAACATAAAACGGGGTGGTCTTGGCAATTTATTAAAGTCATTTCTAAGTAGAAAGAGGCCTTTAACAGCTGCCACTGTGAAGTTTGTAAATAGCCTCTACTTTGTGGATCATAGACTGTGTTTAGTGAACGCAGACAGGCTAGTGCAAATTTTACTACAATGTGTGTAGTGTCGGCTAGGAAACATGAGATATGGCTTTCTAGGACTGTGACAGTACACAGGGAGCTCTTTGGCATTCTACGCAGGATCAGATTGCCATAAGATTTTCTAAAGTCTAAGAATACAGTAAAGTTTAGGAAATGGAAGGGTTCGTGTGACATTAATTCCAACTTGTTACACAAGGTTTCAATCGTTTGACAATATTGGTCAATTTTGAGAGTTGTCACCTGGAAAGAACTTTTGGTAAGCCAGCATAGCATATGCGCTGTATGACACAGGACAAATAATAAAATTATAGACGATTATCAAGTATTCCAGAACAAGTGGTGAGAAATTATATTTTAAGGGCTTTACCGTCAATCCGAGTGCTGCATTTACTCAGTTTTTCAAGTGACATAGATCCCTTACTTACTAGATCCCTCATTTAAATAAGTGCGATGCTTAAAGGGCTAAGATAGCTCTACGGAATTTGGCTGAAGAGCCACGTTGCAACAGATCTAGCCTTGAGTTTTTGACTATCTTTGAGAAGCTTTAGGTAAAGTAAAAGAATGGACAGTTTATTATGTATAAATTGTTTCGGATTGCTTGGTTTCCTCTGCTGATGATTCCACTAATTGCTTTGTTCCCATAATCATTCAGTTTAACGTAATCTACCGAAGTAAAGTGCACAGACTGAAAATGGACTACAGTGCTCTGTCTCCACAACGGCGGCGCGGCGGCGGTGGTGGTGGTGGAACGAAATTCGTTTATATCCCTGATCCTAACATCACGTATTGTGCTCCCCTTTCTCTGTTTCCGTTAGATCACATGAATAATCACAGTGCGAACTTACATGTTATCAACTTATCACGCGAGGAGCAATTTCGACGATGTCTAGTGTAAAAATTATACATTACTCATTAATGACCTAATCTTTCACTCTTAATTTATTCCCAGAACTGTTGTCTGAGTAATCTTAGTCCTTGGCTTTATTGCAACAAGGTTTGGCTTGCCCACCTCAAGGAGGATTTCTCCTAGGCGAAACTTATGTGTTGGAAGTACAGGTCGCATCAGCAACGTCTGCTTTTGACAATAAAGCCGCCATCGCTGTCGCTAAAGTTGTGCGAGCACATCAGCGAACGATTTTTACATACATTACTTTTTTTTTTTTATGCTTTGATTTGATTTATGAACACACACTTCAGGGAGAAAAGTGAAGCTATTTGATGAATAGGAATGCGCATTGCCAAATTTCAGAGTTTTAAACCAGGTGGGAATGAAGTGGTTAGTAGAAATAAAAAGTATTCATCTAGTAATTTGAACAATCACGTGTCATCTAGGAGCCGCCCGCTCTTGTGGCTACAGTCCGCTAAATCGTTTAGTATAAATAAACCTTTCCCCGAGAGGACCAATGGCGTCCAGTGGTCCCAAAAGTAGGGTGGGCAGTGAACAGTGTTGGCAACCCCCCCCCCCGAAATAACTTGTGGATAAATGCAAATTTGGGCTATTTAAGAATATACTGGCAGAAATTTCAGTCATCAATGATTACAAGTAGGTATCGAATTAATTGATTAATGACCAAATTAATTTTCACAGGCACGTGAAACGTTGCCGACTTACGAAAGCTATGCTATTTTCACAGCATTGTGTCTGTTCAATTTTTATACATAATGCAATTTAATGTGTCATAAATCCAATAAATGTATTTTAATTCAACTAAACTGAGTTGCAGAGAGTCAACAATGCAAATAACCTTATCCATGTTTCGTACATTTTATACTTTCTCTGCCATGTACATAGCAGGTAAAGAAGGTATTACGTTCCACCCAAAAATTCTATACCGATATTTCACCTGAAATACATGTTATGAGGCCCCCTGAGTCCAAAAACATTTTTAGAAAAATGTCCATGTATGTGTCGGTGTGTATATATATCATCTTGAATTTTCTGGGAATAGCCTGTAAAGTCCTCTTCATTCTTAAGGCATTTTGTGTAATCTTGTATAACTGGTAAACGTTAAGCGATAGACGAAAGCGTACTACCCAAAAAAATGTAGATCTCTTTAAAGCACACGATTTATTTCAAATAAGTTTATTCTGTCATTTCTGAGGTATCCGTTATTAATGGTTCGAATTGTTCATTTCTTGGTCATTCTTTTAGTCCTGTCAACATTCAGCTGTTTCTCGCGATTGCATGAAAACAGTATGGAACTTTAAGGCCAGCATATAGCGTCCAGTTCTAAAACATTTGACTATAGAGAGAATAGCTTGTATACCCACTAATAAACATAGAGGGTATAAAAAAAACATGTGAATGTATCACATCAGATTTTTTAAATTAATGAATAACAAAAGTTAATTGTTTATACACTGATTCATCTTACTAAAAGGAATCTGTAGAAATTTGGATGTGTTAGTCTTTAATGTGCTGGCGGATATACATAATGACAATTATTGTTAGAGCTTTCATTTTCTTTATATTTAAGCATCCATTCAAAGCCGTGATGATCTTAAAAAGGACGTAATTTGCTTTTTTCGCTGACGGGAAAGGAATTGTTGAAAAACAGAGAAACAAATCTGGCCGTTGAGGGGGGGGCTTGTCCCAAAATGGCACTATATAACGAATGACTTGGGCCACATTAATTGTAAGTGCAATACTTTTTCCCTCTGGAATGTGTTTTAACAGTAATTGATTATTAATGAAGAAAAGCCATTTAAAGACCAAGTATCCACCTCGTGGCTTTGGTCTGCCCTTATTGCGTCTGGTGGCTTTGTTTTATTCTCCCAGGCTTTTCTCATGAAACGTGTATTTGTTTCACATTTCATTAAGATTTCGGACAGTAAAAATTCTGCGTTCAAAATGCGCCCATATATTTCGCAAAATATGAAAACCAAAAAATGAGTAGATGATTGGTTTTTACATTTTCCTTGTGTAACTAGAAACTGCGTAATTACGATTGACAAACATCTTAGAACTCTATTGAGGGTGGGGGGGGGCACAGTGCGAGATCGTTCCATGATCGCAATACAGTAATTGATTAAAATACCATATATTCAAGATATTTACATGATAAATAAAATTTATATCTTGAATTTTATGGGAATAGCCTATGAAGTCCTGTTTATTCGGTAGAAATTTTGTACAATCTTGTATATCTGATAAACTTTAGGGAACAGACGAAAACGCATTACACAAAAAATGTACATCTCTTTAAAACACAATTTATTTCAAATAAGTTTTTTGTAGCATAAGCCATTTCTGAGATATCCGTTATTAATGGTTCAAATTATTCATTAGTTCATTCTTTTGAAGTCCTTTCAACATTTAGTTGTTTCTCGCTATTGCATAGAAACAGTATGGAATTTTAAGGCCAGCACATAGCTTCCAGTTCTTAAATATTTGACTCGCTGTTTTCTTTGTATCTATAACAGAAAGTATAGTGCAACTATTTCTGCAAAGGTAGAAGAAAAAAAATTCTGATGTGATACTTTCACACGACTTTCTCTACCCTCTATCGTTTATTAGTGGGTATATAAATTATTCTTACTCAAACATTGTTTTGTATCTGCTACATTTTAATACAAATAAACCTTTGCAGAAATAGCTGCATTACACATTTCGTTATAGATACAAAGAGAACAGCGGTAGTAAAATGTTTAAGAACTGGATGCTCTACGCTGGCCTTAAAATTCCATACTGTTTGTATGATATCACGAGAAACAACTGAATGTTGAAAGGATTTAAGAGAATGACTAAGAAATGAACAATTCGAACCTTTAATAACGATTATCTCGGAAACGGCCTATGGAAGAAAAAAAAAGTATATTAAATACATTGTGTGTTTTAAAGAGATCTAAGCTTTCGTCTATCGCTTAACGTTTACCAGCTATAAAATACTATACAAAATTACTTTCGAATGAAGAGAGCTTCATAGGCTATTCCCCAAAAATACAAGGTATATATTATATTTGTAAGTAAAATATTTAATGCATGGTATTTTAATCAAACTCTTTTTTTTTAGAAAATAAAATAAAATTCGAAAAAAGTTCATGTAAACGGTAGTTTGTGGTGGGTAATTTGTTGAAAATCTTAGTGTCTTGTTGAACCTAAATACTAAGTTAGGTATTTATCGCACTTTTCATTTTTGAGTTATCGTGTTCTCACACACACACACACACGCACACACACACACACACACACGGACATGTTTCCAAAAATGCTTTATTTGGATTCAGGGTGTCAAAACATGTATTTCCGGTCAAATTTCTTGATCGAATTTTTTGGTGGAATGTAATACTTCCCCTAGTTACTATACGTAGTAGAGAAAGTAATAACCTTTAGCAAGATTAGTTAGTATATCTACTAATAAAGACAGAATGTAGAGAAAATCATGTGAATGTATCGCAGATTTAGAAAAAGTTCCGCGCGTGCGCGTGTCTGAACGCATAACTCAAAAACGAATAGTTGGATAAATACCAAACTTAGTATTTAGGTTCAACACCTTCCAAAGATGCGACACAAGATTTTCATGAAATCCCCCCACCCCAAACTACCCTTTACATGGAATTTTTTTATTTTCTAAAACATGGCTATGCAATTTTGATTAAAATGCCATATGTTGAAGACAGTTACATTATAAATAAAATGTATATCTTGAATTTTCTGGGAATAGCCTGTGAAATCCTTCATTCGGAAGACATTTCGTATACCTAAACTTGTATAACTGATAAACGTTAAGCTATAGACCAAAACGTACTACACAAGCAATGTAGATCTCTTTAAAATACACAGTCTATTTCACATAGCTTGTTTTATGGAGCTGGCCCCATAGCTCAGCGGGTAGAGCACCTACCTGTTATGCCGGGGGTCCCGGGTTCGATTCCCGGCTGGGGTGGAGAATTTTTCTCTAGCCAAGATTATTCCCTGGTCTACCTAGTGTTGGAAGTGTGCATGAGAGAGTGAATGTGTGTGTGATCTAATGATTAGAAACCCAACGACAAGAGAATAAGAGTTAACAGCATTGCCAGTAGACAAAGGAAAGGCCGCCGATAAGACCAATGTAGTTAAAGGCGGGGTATAAATGGAGGGGGGAAAACCTTGTTTTGTGACATCAGCCATTTCCGAGATATCCGTTATTAATGGTTCGAATTGTGTAATACTAGCTTTTTAAGTCCTTTTGATATTCAGTTTTTCGAATTGCACGCAAAGAGCATGGAGTTTTAAGGCAGTACACCACCGTCCAGTTCTTAAACATATTCTATCTATAATTGCAGCTATTTCTGGAAGGTTTTATCTCAATTAAAATAAGAAGATAGGAAAATAAATTTCGGAAGAATAATTTATACCTACTAATAATCGCTAGAGGGTAGAGAAAGTCATGTGAATGAAACACATCAGATTTTCTCAACACCTGACCGACGTTGAATGTTAGTCTGGGTTTTTCCAACAAGACTTTGCATACAACTTGAATCATTGAGGTTAGTAAGTTAATTCAGGAAATGTTTTAATATAGAGTAATTAATAAAGGATTATGGGTCTCAAGTTCCCCTCATTTAAGTATATGCGATTTACATCTATGGGGGAACTTGAAAAACAAACAAACAAAAATTAGATGAACTAAATGTTCATGTTTTATCAGGCAAGAAATTCACTCATTTTCAGATATTGAACTCTCGAGTGTGAATTGTAACTATGAGTACGAGATGGTTGCAGGGATATTATAACTATTTCGGTAGGAATCCAGGTGTAGCGGCTAGCGCGCGAGCCACCGTGCGTTGGCCACAGTGTGAAAGAAAAGCACTGTATATTTTTAGCACCCAATTTGATTTGGTTTGCCTCACTTTGACTAGGTGTATTTTCGTATAAAGCAAATATTAATTCTTTCCAAGATGCTGGTTTTCTTTGTTTGTTTCTTTCTTCCTTATATCTTCTGAAGATGTATCCGACAATACAGGTCGCCTTTGCACTCGCTTATAAGGAATTCCCATTCATCTTATGGCACAATACAAAACAATCATAAGTTAAACATTTCCACTGTGCTGGAAGAACGTTTGCACCTGGATAACGATCGTGTATTGCAGGGCTAGTTTTATTAACCTAATGCTATGACGCACGTTCAAGATTTGCAATACACGTTGTGGTTTGGCCGCAAAATTTGACACACTTTGAATGCGTGACCGGTACCACATAATTCTTAGCAAGGCAACAACGCACATCATAAAATGCACTGCTGCATCATGCATGCGTTATTTCAACGCTCGTGTGACCCCGGCCTAAGTTAGGTATGCGAAGCCGATTGGTTTTAAGACGATTCAAGCGAATGAGAGAGAAAGAGAAACGAGATCGGCCCACCAGAAGACTACAAGAACTAAGTTATGGTAAAGGCATCTTGGCCCCTGAATAAACGCAGTTTAAACATACCGCGCCAGATGTTCCGGAGTGGTTCAGGGCAGCATGCTATTATCGGCGCAACAGTTCTAGACACGTGAAAATCTTAATGAGAGCTATGATGCGAGTTGCTTACCAGATCAGGTGGTGACCGGTCGTCTGCATGCTGCTGGAGTGCGTGGGACAGTCATCGTCAAATATCCACACCTGTTATGCACTGCGTTGCGCTGATAAACTTAGTTATATACCGTATATTAAAATCCACGCTGTAAAAAGAGCTTAATATAAAAAACGCTGTCAATTATTGCCTCCAATTCTTCCACATCTAACAACCCTTCCTCTTCTGCGGAATCACTCACATAATTGCCGTCATCACTGCTGTCACTATTTTCTGCACCATTATCCTGCATGAGAATTATTTCTATTTGATTTTCTGCAATTCCGTATTTTTCGGAATAATGATTCTTAATTTATTCAGCATGTCGCCATACATTTTCCCATTCTGGCCTTCCAATTTCAGCAAATTGCTGGCGTTATAACTGCTCCACATATTTTAATTTAAAAGTGATATTTCTGCATGCCACCCATTTTTTGATATCAGTCCAGATTAATTCGATTGGGTTTAGATCTGGGCGATACGATGACAGTCTAAGTACATTATGGCGATGTTGTATTACTATCTGGTCAAGTATGTATGACTTCTGAAGCTGTTTGTTGACTTTAATTAACTTATATAGCTTTGTTTTACTCGTGCTTTCATCTAAAGCTTTATTATGTCTAAGTAACCAAGCTCTCGTTTCTTCTTTCAAGGAAGTTGAGGTAGGTGGTTTGTGAATTTGAGTGTTTACGCATTGTGAAGCATTGTCGATGGCCAGAACAGACCCAGCAGGCATATTAGGTATCAACATGGCGTCGATTCACTTCATGTAATTTTCTGTATTCATTTCTTGAGAAAATCTGTTGTTTGTTGCGACTTGTAAAAGAAGGGCATTTGGAACGAAGCCGATCTTTCCAACAGCATGAACGATAATAAGTATTTGCCCTTTGGCAACAGGTGCCTGCAAACCTAATTCGCTATCGTCACTCCAACTTTTAGATGCTGTATGACTGCTGTGTATGTATGACTCATCTTCACACATTATAGTATTTTTCTGAAATTTGTAGCACCACCTTGAAAATTGATGCTGATATAAGTACACATTGATATAAGTACATATAAAATTAGTCATTTGGAAAGGTAGAATCAGACTGAAAAATTAAATGCCATAGCCGGGATTTAAACCACAGATCTTAGGCTTTCCGTGCCGTTGCTCTAACCGACTAAGCTATCATGGCAACATTTACTTTTTATTTTTATTTTTTTATTTTATTATTATTTCATTTTATTTATTTATTTTGGTTTTCTGTTAGAACTCTTCTATTTGATTTCGGTTTCTTCCACTTGGACCCTAAATCTTTAATAATTTTTCTGAGATTTGTAGCACCACCTTGAAAGTTTCTGCTGTGTTTCAGCTGGATGAGCAATCTGCTTATTATTAGCACAGTTTTTTCTTCCACATAGGAATTGTGAATCGTGCGCCGAATGACGCATTCGAAATCGTCTATTTCTGTAATACGTTTAGGGACCTTATGTTTCTTCCCAGGCGTGTCAAATGGCATTCTTTCATCCATATGTTTTTTTTCTTATCTTTGAGAACTCTGGAAACGGAACTCGGTGAAACACCAGTTGCTTTGACTACTCTTTCTTTCACTCTCTTAAGGCTTTTGTGGAACTCGGACGAACATATATTTTCTTCCTTCATCTCGCTTCTTGCTTCATGAAGTCGAGGACATTTGCAGTTATTTCCCTACTTTGACTGCGTAACAACTGAGCACTCAACTTTGAAAACGTAGGAGCCATGGTTATAAATATAACAAATATAAAGTAAGTACTATTTAGATACTGTTCTCTTTAAAATTACAACCAGATGCAGACACTTTCTATGCAGACTGTATGTGTTACGCACTGTGAGTAAGCAAAGGTGTTATATCGCTTTCGTTGATTAAGCTGAACATAAACCATTCCTAGGCTCGACAGCTGGGGTGGCAATCAAGGCCACGATTCCAGAAGTTTTGCGCGAGTTATACCACGGAGAATGTTTTTGTTAATCTGCGCTCGCGCAAGACAGATATAAGAAACTGGCATTAATGTTGACTGCGCCCGAGTTAATTGATCTAAGAAACTACATTTGTATAAAAGCTGTGTTCATTCAGTTTCCAGTTTATAAAATTGTAAGTACAAGGATAATTATTATCATAAACAACGTTCCGATGTTTTTGGGAAGGGCCCGGCCCTTCTGGCCCATAAGGACGACCGTCCATGTATGAAACCCTGATTTACAGAAAGGAAATATTATTTCTGCTTCTTTGCATACTATTTGTTACTCTTTTTTAACTGCCCACCTGCGTGATGAGAGGGGATGGGAGCATACATTTCTAAAGCTGAGGGCGAGAAGAATTCGGCGCGCCTCTTTGGTTTGGGAGCATGTCTGCCTCACATTCAAGAGGTCCCGAGTTTGAATCCCGGTTAGGATGAGTTACCCAGATAAGGTTTCTTCCGGGGTTTTCCCGTATCCTGAGAAGAGATTGTCGGCTAACTTTAAGTTCTATGGACCCCGAGCCCATTTGAGCATAATTTCACCCATTTCTTTCATTGTCTAATATAACCTACCAGGTTAAATATGTTAAAAGTTATTAAAAATAAATAATTAAAAAATATAAAAAAAATCGAAACTTTGTTGACTAGATAAGTTTTTTTCTGAAGTTTATCTCTCTGTGAGAAGACATGTCGGTGAATTCTTAAGATCTCAGTATCATTTAAACATTTCATCTGTTTATCTATCTTATCATCTCTGTAGACCCAAATTGTTGAAAATGGTCCTTAGAGTCTTCAAAAAGTTTTTACTTTTGTACTGCATTGAAGTCAAATTGTTAAGTGCCAATTTTCAATTCAATAGCAATAAAATTCAGTTCCTTAATTCTGCTTCTAGTTTGCATTTTAACAAGTTATTTTATAGATAGTATAAGCTGCAAGGACTTGCGTTTTTCTTTCCCTTTTTATATCTACGTATCAGAATCTGGAAACTTTGAATTATTCTGGAACATTAATAATATTGTTACTCTGTTTCTGCGTGTTTTTCAGTATTATAAGTTAAATTGTCAAGTGGATACCAGTATTCAACGGCAGAATGAATGTTCTCAATACTAAGTGAGAAACACACATTAATTTTTCTTTTCCTATTTCCGTGTATTGTTGCAGTTTTCAAATACTGGGAACTATTAAGCTTTTCTTGCATTCATTTCTCTCATAGTAAAAACATTTACAATGCTCTGCCCTAGTGAAGTAGCATAGAACTGGTTTTTCCGATGCTCAATGTTGCTGAGCGGGAATAGGACATCATGCTTGGGATTGAAAGACACCATTCTCATAGTTCCAGGTATCATTCGTATCCATCACTGCACTATTGCAATATTACCCTAAACATTAATAAGGGCTACCATATGTTCTTTTTTCCCAGGCTTCCTCTTTTCAGGATTTATACTTTATGCCCAGGGGTAATTTTGAAATCTTTAAAAATTTCGAGATTTTGGCTCGTTTTGTTCTTCACCTTCTTTATAAATAGTATATTTCATTTACTCTGCAAATTTGAGTTATGACATTATCCAAGAAGTTCGTAAAATTCGTTAGGTGGATGTATTGACAGTACACTCTCCTATGTTGCTAGATTTTATATAGCCACGTGAAATACAGCACCTCTTGTAAACATTGAGGAAGGAAAGAAGTTTTCTTTGAATATTTCATGAATTCCTCTTTCTTTAAAAGTGAAAAGCTGTCAGTATTTTAGAACCAAAGTTCTATTTTTAGTCTCAACTTTATTTTTTCTAGGTTGTTGGTGGGAGCTCCACTGGACAGAAATTTGCAACCTGGCACAAACCGGTCAGGAGCACTATGGAGATGTCCAATAACAACCTTTGAGAGAGACTGCACTCAAGTAGTCACCGATGGAAAACGAAGTAAGTTACCTTTTCAGTTCTCTGTAGTCATAAGTTAAAAGATCATTCTATTGCCCATGTCTAAGTAGATGCAGCTATTAATGATCATTTACCATACAGTTCAGTAACAGAATATTAACACTGGTGTAAATGCTGTGGTGTAGCGGCATGGTTTTGCCATGAAAGCAAGATTTCTTTTTCGTGCAGTAATTCTGGAAAAACAAAATAGAATAATGTTTTATTAGTGTGACTGTGATGCAGTATAAAGTAATGCAGTTCTTGCATTACTTTATACAAATTTGCACATCATAACTGCATTTATTAAATTGAAGACTTGTGATGAAACAGCATTTTCTGTAAATTTATAACTATTCCTCCATTTCCTAAGGTATAACTTGAAGTTTAATGGTTGCTGTTGGAATATATTCTGACATAGTTGTAATGGAATGAAGCATATAAATTCTAATTTAGTTTCCCTTCTCCATTTCTCCTGAACCAGTATTTTTGCATTCTACTCTCCAGATAAGCTCAACCTTCTAATTCCTTTTGCAGTGAATCCTCATGCATAATTTTATTGCAGCCATCAGAATTAATCATAGCATATACAAAGTGGTATTGTCTATGTTTAACTATACGCCACTATAGCTTGCTCTCTGGTAATTTATGAGTGGGCCAGACATGAAATTATAATGATTTTTCAATGCATCCAGTGAAGGTGAAGATGTAGAATGCACACAACCTGTACAGGAAGTTCAATAATGAACAGCATTAGTTACTGATCGTACTGATTGTGAGCTACGTTTGGTGCAGATTTTTCAAAGAATTGTCAGGTTATTGTAATGCACAGTGAGAGGAAAATGCATGAATATTTTTATCTGTCCAGTGGAGCAATAGACAGCTACTTTAGAGAGAAAATTTAGGATAATTCATCAGTATCATAAAACTTTCCCATCTCTTTAGAGCTGGAGATGGAAGACAATTTCATATGTGCTTCAGATATTTACTGTGCATATAGCTTAGCTTTACTAAGTGCCATGTGTAGTATCTGAACATTTTCATGGGACATTTTTAACCATAAACTAAGATCATAACAGTTAAGTAGAGGGGGACAGAAGCGTGCATTCCTGAATAAACTCTAAAACAGGAAAGATTCAAAATAACACTCTAAATGAAATAAAACATTTCTCCAAACTTGCATTTAATTTATGGAAAAGGTTGTTAAAATGATTTATTTGGTTACATAAATGTTTTGTTCAAGTGGTTTCATTAAGCTTTGTTGTATCATCAAAAGCTGAATTTCTGGTTAGATGTGCCTTAACACTTCTGATGAGGATTTTAAGATTAATCATCTTTCCTATGGGTATAATATACTTACATTCACAGTTTTAAGAAGCAAAAGAAATGCTATCTCCACATGTTGTTTATTTATAGAAATAAAGTTTCACATCTATTTTTACTGTTCACATTAAGTTGTCATCGTTGTAGCTCATTGGCAATCTTGTTTCCAGCTCCGAGATAGCACTTGAACTAGACTCAGACCAAAAGTTCAAAATGAAGCTTAAAGCAGCACTGGTTGCTTTGCAGACTGTAGTTAGAGAAGTATGAAATACCATTACTTTTGGTATCTCCCTGCTCCTATTGTTGAAGACCTAAATACCAACAATTTGTTTCACATGTACAGTACTAATCTCTAACTTGGAAACCATATGAAGTGAACATGATACATGCTTCTTTTCCTTAAATAAGATTCTTTTTTCATTCTTTCTTCTCCATTTAAATACAGAAATGTTGAAGTAAAGGTTTTTGTATAATATGTTGTACTTATTTTGCAGGTATTCTCAAAATGCTCTTCAAACACCATCGGTATGCCTAGAAAAATACATGTTCTGTATGCCTATCTTATTGTTCTATATATGTACAGTGTATAGTAGTTTTTATTAGTTTTAGTGCCATTTTAACTGAGAAACATTTTTCCCCTTATTAAGGAATAATGTTCAATACCTTACAACTGACCTTGCAGGAAATGGACTGTTCATTGTCAGGCTTATGGTGCTATTGACATGTACAGAAGAGTGGGATAAAGAAAAATATTATAGTAATTGAAACTTAAAATCACAAAATATATATAAGATGTATATAACATTTCCCCAACATAATTAGCCAATATATATATTAAATATAAAAGTTTTGACATATTTAAAATAATTGTTTCAGTATGCGTGTAAAACATAAAATTCCAAATAATATTAAGCTAATAAATTCATAAAGAAATGTTGGAAGATAATGCAAAGGAATTATAGAATGAAATTACTGTTAAACGTATTGTCATAAACCACCCTTGCCTATGAAATGATCTCAAGGCATATTGGGGTTTGTAACTCAGAGGATTAAAGAAACCTATTCATCTTGTATTTTCATTACGATCATTATTAATCAGCCTATTAAGAAATTCCTACCTTAGAGAAATTTGGCTGTTTGCAACATGTAGCTCCAATCTAGTTGTCGCCATCTATTACAAGAAGTTGAGAAGAGACAAAGAGAACCAGCAAAACATGCTTCAAAAAGGGCCCATTAAAGCGCATTTAAAAAAAAAGAAAGAAAGAAAGTGGGATGAATTTTGATAAGTTTTATTGTGCTTGTTGACATTTCCTAATATGGCAATACTGTGACATCATAGCAAGGAAAGCTTGCTTCAGTCAAAGGATCCACTGACTGTGATCTGTTCTGCAGCAATAACCATTTCTGTATGCACTAGAGGTTAAACAAGCGGGTGGCTGTTAGGCATTCTTAGCATTGTATGATCCACATATAATTTCTATTTCTTGATTTTTCAAATAATTTTGGTACTGGTCCTCCACAATAATTTCTACAATCAATGCAGACAAGTTTACACTTGTGGAAATGTTTGATTAGAGCAATGGGCAAGCAAGTAGCAGACTGTTGCAAACACAGTAGATGGAATTGTAGCAAATGAGACAGCATTGTCATATTTCTGACACTTTCACTTTACTAAATTGAACATTAAATGATTAAAACATACTTTTATGCCAGCTTTTCCTTTCTTTTATTCATTATTTATATGGTGTCTTCAGATTTATTTGGCCGTTGTGCCAGTCAGTTTTCTGCGCATGACAACCTATTCACTAATGTCTCTGCCAGAAGACTAGCAGGATTGGAAGGGGTGGATGTTTCGACATCACCTTAGTGAAAAAGGATTTGTATCATACCTTTTCAGTATTTACATTTGGAACTTCCTTTGTTTGCATCTCATAAACTTGCAATCTCAGCATGTGTGCTGATAGGTAGCTCAAATAATTGTAGCATAGAGTGTCTCGGCTTTAACGGCACAACTTTAACTTTTTTAATAAAAAATAACTGAAGTAACCTTTATAAATATTTTAAATATTTTTAAGTGTTGTAGTTGTTTCTCCTTTTTTTTTAAATAAAAACATTTTATTTTTATATCATGTTTTGTCTCAGGATGATCATAAATTCTGGGCAAGAATGGAGAAAATCATTCACACAGCAGCCAATATTGTAACGATAGGCTCCCTCTTATCCTTCCAGTTCAGAAGTAGCACTCATTTATGCAAATTCTGTGATCAGTGATGACTTCCATCTCACTTGCAAAGAACGCACAAAATGTCCTAGTGAGAAACAGTACTACACCGCCGCAGTACATCAACCTGTTTACCTGTTCGAAATGCATGCAATCTGGGTCATTTCCACACTCCCCTTTAAGACAAGGGGTTCGCTGAACTAATAATTACATGATTCATTTAAATTGACACGGTAAAGGCTGAATAAATCTGAAGACCCATTATAAAGAGATATGTATTTTAATTAGAGTCCCATCTGCACATGATTTATCAGTGATCTGATTATTTCCGTTCTGTATAAATTTTAGAGTGACTATGGAAGTAGTTTTTCATGCTTTACTGCTAATGACAAAGAAAGCACAGGATGGTCATCAAACTTTGACAATCATTATCTGACTGATAAAAGCCCATGGTCTACCTTGCTCTGTACCCATAGCACTGTTTCAAACATTTCCATGGTCTCTGCATCAGATAAATGCTGCTACCTTTCCAAACCTGTATTCTTATGCTTGGCATTAGCCTCATTTGAATATTTTCCTCCCAAAGTTTAATATTTCATGTATTCATTAACAAGGCATTGTTTCAATACGTGCTAGTATTTGGGCAGAAGGATATTTACTTGTATTGTCCTCTAAACTTTTTGAAAACTTAAGACACTTCTGATATTGGGGTGATTAATATAGCTTTTCATGTAAGTGATGGCCATTAATTGTAATGTCAGACAAAATCAACTGATAGTTTGTGGCAAAATAATTATCATATGCCAAAGCAAAGCTGTTACCCTGTCAGAATAATGTCCCACTCCATCTTTTCTGTTAAGTTTTAAAACGTAGTTCAAGACCTGCATCATCAGGGTAAAGATATATTTATTTCTGTGGGTTTGAAAAAGTGTTTAATCACAAAAGCTGTTGTTGCATAAGGCTGCTCAGATAATTTTGTTCTATCCAGTTAAATGAGAGGTAATATAAATGCTCTGCTTCTAATCTAGTGGAGTCAAATATAAATAGCAGGAAGAATTTCATCAGGTGATGTTTTAACATTTGTAAAATACTAACATGTAGCTAACTATAGCATTTTGTATAGGAGCTCAGTAGCCTTTCCTCATTGAAGTTTTTTACTTTGTAATTAATTATCAGCACTAGCAAAACTCTATAAAATGCCATATGCAGTCTTAGTGCAGCAAGCAGTATTTGGATAGGAAGTGAAGAACCTTGTTTTCCATCCTTGTTAAGCAGTTAAAGCTAAGGCCTTTGATTAAATTGATGTATTTGAAGTAACAATTCTAAAACCAATACTCAGCCATTCAGGACAGTTTTGTTTACATAATTTATGCAAACAGACTATTTGTATCAGTTGAGATGTATCCGTGTGTTCTACAAAGGTTGAGCATTAACCTACAATTTAGCAGATCACTTGCAAAAAAATGTGCACACCAAAAAAATATTCCTTTATAGGGTTTGCTCTTCAAATGTCACATGTCAATAACTCTGACGACGATGACGACGACAACCTTCCTTTCAAAATAAAACAACAAACAAGCAAAGTAATTGAACCAAAAACTAATATAAAATGCAAGCAGAACACAGGAAAGAATTAAAGAAGGGTCTCTTTACATGCTGTCTTAAGCTGAAGTGGTAACAGTTTAAAACCTTAGGAAAGAGCAGTTACAGAATATATCATGGCAATTCATTTATCTTCATTGGCTTCGAAGCTGGCAGGCTTGGATCCAGATAATTTAGCTAATTGGTTGCATCTACATCAGTGTACTCCAATCAGTTTGTGGAATACTGAGTCCAACTCTGCTACTGCTATCTCATACCATTGTCATCACTTCTCTGCTTTTCCTGTATAATCAGTTGTAAGGTATTTAGTAATGTGTACCTTATAGTGAAATGCACTGATAGATGGCAAGTGTGTGCTTAATTTAGATTACCACTGCATTACTTCGAAGCTGTAACCCATTTAGAAAATCCAGTAATGTTAAAGGCAGCTGTATTCTGCAACTTAACTGAGAACTGTATACTTGTATCTACTGGGTTACAGTGTTCTATGATGTACCTATCAATGCATGATATTTTCTATTTGGCCAAGTGATGTGGCATCTTTTGTCCATTTAAGTAAATTATCTCCGGGTAATAAAATAATAAATGGAATAGTGTAATTGGAATGAATGGAAATATATAATGGTGTAGTTTACACGGGGGGAAAGTCTGATATTTTGGGAGCTCTTAGTCCTCATAAAAACAAGCAAAAGATGCAATAAACTTGCATCCTATATTCAATATCTTCCTGAATTATAGGCATTTTGAAGTTGGTAGAATATTTTCCAATTTGAGCTCTTTACTTGCTTCCTTTTGGGCACCAACACAGTAAACATGTAATGCCACCTATAATCGCAAAAGTAAGGCTAGCCATGTAAATGAAACAATAGGGAAAATAAGAATACTTTGATGCATAACAGTCATGCATGACTTTGTCTGATTCAGCTTAAGCTGAATCGAGTTAATATCTGAGCAGAAATGATTTTAAAGTTTTTAGCAGTAGACTAACACAGTAGTCAGCTACCTAAAACAGAAGTCAATATCATTGTTATCTAGACTGTTCTCGGGGCAGTGCTTTTATTTCATACATTTCGTATGTCGGAAGATAATTTTAGGATCTACATGAAGTAGGCTACCCCTCCTATTTTCATAATTACTATTACCACTTCTCAAAATATCAGCAACATTTTAAATAATTTATATAAACCACAGTTTACAAAAATGCATACATGTAAATGGACAAAATTGATCTGTCATTTGTAGTGGTGTTAGTGGTGCAAACTAGAGATAGACTAGCTCCATTGGTGTTTTTTCAACAAGCATCCAAACACTGTTGCATATAAATAGGTACACAGGTCATCATTTTTATCTTATGATTGTGGTTCTGTGTGGAATTGCACGTATAAATGGCTTGTGTTTGTGTAAGCATGATTAAATTATGTACCTGAAAGCATTACAATCTTTTTGTTACTATATCATTACATTTTTTTCTTGTCAAGTTATGCAGCGGTGTGTTATATTTTCTTTTAAGATAATGGGGGTTGTTTCATAAATAGAAACAAAGGAACAAGCTGGATATAACAAAGCAGCAATGCTTTGCAATGTTGTTATAGTTTTAATTCTGATCATATTTTTAAAGATTTGTTCATTTAAATAAAAACTTGTGCATTACAAAAGTTCTTGTTGGAAAGCTTTAGGAACATTTCAGGAATATTGCTGACAGAATGTATTCTGGGTTGGAATACATTACAGCCAGAAATGGCACATAAGTTCAAGAAACTTCTACGGACTGAACTAAAAATATGCATGATTGAACATTATCCTGCAATGTTTTATAAATTTATCTTTTTCATTTTTCAAAAAGTGAAAATGACGGAAAAAAGAAACAAAGAAAATTCTGTGCAACTCAAGTTCTCTTTTGGAAAGTTTTAAGAAGAATGCCAAATGTGGTTTCTGATGCATCAGACTTTGACTTAATGTTGCTCTCCCTTATGATTGTCAGCCTTTAGACTTTTAATTTAATGTAAAATGTACAACAAACACATTGGCACCAAGGACAATTTTCATATGGAGGCACTTAGCTAATAATGGTTTTGAACTCTACAGTTAGTAAAATCAACCTGATCAAATAGTACTCAATCCAGTGATCCAGATAGGAGCATTATAGTTCTTGTTCTTCTGCTTCAAGGTAGGCTGGCACTGAAATATTATTCCGATTTGGAGATCAGTCCATCTACCTCTTGTTGGTACAAATTACACTTGTTTTTATGCTAGTTGATATCATCTGATATACCTGTGGGTGTTGTAATCACCTCTGCCTTTTTGTTTATTTTTTCTATTTTTGCTAAATAGACTGCATGTATATTTAATATTCAACTGTTCCCATATATAATTTCTGTTGTCCTCCATGGTGTAGTGGTTACCATGCTAGCCTCTAGTTCCTGAGGATGTGGGTTCAAACCTGGCAAAGGGCGATGGATTTTTTCGTGCATAAATTTTTAGCATGGCTTCCTTTGGAAGGGAAGTAAAGCTGGTGGTCCTCTGCCGTAGATTTATGGTATGTAAAAGAACCTCGAGCCTGATAAAAGAGACTTCTGAGCAAAATTACCGATCTTTCACACCCAATACAGAATGGGACGTTAAGGACCACAGCAGTTCCATAAATAAAACTCAAATTAATTTATATGTAATTTCTTATCTGATATATTAGGTTGCAGCAGCATAGTTTGGAAATTTCATTTTAACCAGGGTTTAAGCTAGAAAATAAAACAATGTCGCAAAAATGCAAAATCAAAACCTGCATTTGTGCAAAATATGATAAGTTTGTGCAAAATTCTACTAGTAGGAAATTTTTATAAATTATGCTATTGATGAGGGTTTTAAAAGCAAAATCTGTGTATATTGAATTGAAGCCAACAGTAATCTGTTAAATGCAATTTTATTATTTTTTTAAATTAACTTTTACACATATAGATCCATACATTCCATATCATATCTACAGTAAATTGTCACTTTGAGTTGCATATCTTGCGTTACATTACATTATATCACATTAGAATATATTGGTTTTTATGCATACTCCACACACTGAGTGCCTTTTCAAAATCAAAGTAATTGTGAGATGGTCCTTCAATATTAATTATCAGAAGTTCGCTAACTTTTTCTAGAAAGGCGATTTATGATTTCTGTTTTTGTATTGTTCATGCAACTAAACCCTCACTCACAGTTAGCGTGTGCAGGGAATAGTAGTGGTGTATTCTATAATTAAATCCATAAGAGGGGATTGTTCACTCATCTTGTTAACATAAATGAACTCTACCAGCTCTTTGAAATTCATTACATTGCATCTACTGTTTGAACATCATCTTAATGCCCATTCCGTAATAGGTCATTTAACTTCTTAGATGTGGCAGGGTTAATTAGTGCATATATTTCCGTAATTTCCTTATTGCCACATTTGCCATCATTTCTGTAGTTTTTAGGATACAGTATATTAAATACTTCAATCTTATCTAAATCCCTTAGTCTTTCATTTAAATTAATAAGCAAATTAAGAATTTGCAAATTGTGGACTTAACAACACTTCTGTGCTGCAGTGAATCTTGTATTATGTTTCCATGAAACTCGACTCACCTTCTTGAAATTCTGGAGGTACTTTATCAAGAAAAGAACTGTAATTTGGACCAGGTTTCCACCTAAGTCCTCAAGCCCTTGTATGCTTGAGTTCATGCAAATTTACATGTTTCCTGTATCTAAATTTGACTTGTGAAACAAGAAACATGACATCTTTCATAAAAGACAATAGTGACAAAAATTTTAGACACTACATTTTTTAGTAAGCCTGCAGCTACTGGTCTTCTATCTTTTTCCAACACAGATACCAAATAATTCCAATTTACATATTATGAATTTACCGCCTCTCCCAATGAGAGCCAGCGAATGGCAAAAGTTTTAACAAAATTGTTTCCTTGGCTCATTAAGTATTTAAGCATAGCATAAAGTATGCTTTAAGTATAAAGCATACCTTTTAATGCTTTGCAGTTCTTTGGTGATTGTTCAAAGTAGCTATATATTCTGTTTAGAATATCTTTTAAACTTCACAAGCTCTGAACAGTATTCTGCTGCTTGACTGGCTGCTAGAGCTAACTCATGGGCCACACAATACACAGATAATATATGGAGGTAATTGCTTTTAAAATGAGTTGCCACCCCAAATCGAACTCCTGTCATAACAGAAGCACCATCAGTAGCAATTGAGGAGCACTTACTCTTATCAATGCCATGCCTATCCAAAATTCCTACAACAGATGAATGTATATTGCTCACAGTACATCCTGTTAGCAGACACAGTGTTAAGTAATGTGTGTATATTTTCCCCTTCTACACTATTTTCACATACATGATTAGAGTTTCTGTTTGAGTAATGTCAGTAGACTCATCTATCATAATTGAATACCACCTGGCTAACTTTATTTTTGATAAAACATCATCCGTAATTATTTTACACACTGCATCTTCCATATCATGAATACTATCATAACTTTCATAATTTGCATTGTCACTGAAAGTTAATTTGGTCAAAGAAAGACATAAGTCTTTACATAGTTCTTTTAATACGGAAAACTTTCTCCTTTGTTATTGTGTAGATGATTTTCATAGTGGCCACTATACGTTCCTCAGCATTTTTACAGGATGCAGCCGAAGCTTTGACAAAGTTTGGTACCTCAAATGATTCTCGAACTGAGTTCTTATGGTCCACTGAGATTTCAAGCCTCCTCAATGCATCAGCTTTGACAACACGATATCCTGAATGTAAAAGAAAAATAAAGTACATTTAGTGGTCACAGATTTATTCGTATCTAGCTTAGAACTAGAAACTAGATGTACTTGTAATAAATGGAATCTAAATTATTTATTATCGCAGGAATAATTTAGAACTGCATTAAATTAATTACGTTGACATTTATAATCAGATACATTTGAAGAATGATTTTATAATTATCATTTGTGTTGTGTGTGTTAAAACATTGCTTTAAACTGTTAAGTTCTCGCATTTGTTTTGAATGTTAATACTATAGCTTACCTGATGATGATGCCAAACAATTCTTTTTTCGTGTTCTTGCACAAACTACACACAAATAATGGAATTTCTCCGGAATACTGCACTTTACAACACTTATATAACACTTTCCACTTGTCCATTAATTGTTTATTTGGTATGCCTATTTTAGTATCAGGTTTTGTTTCTTTTGTATGTCCATTTTTAATTTCACTGGGACTAGGACTTTGTTCCCTTTTCTTCCTTAAAACAAATTTATCCATCACTTCTTAAAAAGCACACATACACAGTGTACATTTGACAAGAATGAATGAACTACACAGACTGGATCAGAAATGAGTCCACTAGTTGGGAGGGAAAGCGGCATATCGTTTGTTTCTGTGGCAGATTGTTGTTGCATTTTTGCGAATGCTGTTTTAAAGTTTGTCGCATTCTTCGACCTCAAGTAGCAAAGAGCGACAAAAGTGACTGTAACTTAAACCCTGATTTTAACTATTTTCACCATATGTCTGTTCCTTCCATTCATGGCCTATTTGTCTGATCTATATAACATCAAAGTTATCGTATCTATATAACATGGCGATCATTTAAATTACAAATTTTACTAATATTGTTTCCTATTTAGTCTTGTTTTGAAACAAAATGAAGTTCTAGTAATATACCACATGCATTTTCAAATGTATATCTCTTCATTTTCTACAACATAATCATATGCATAAGGTATTTCATGTGCTAAATAAATCTATGCAGACATAGAAACCATAATTTGCTTTAGAGCTAGGTGCAAACTTGAAACATTTAAGAATATTTATTCACGCATTAACTTTCGTGTAAACTTGTGAACTTTGGAGCTCAATATAGGACATGAGTATCGATAGTTTAGAAATATACTTAGATGCACCAACCAATATGCACTAGCATTTTTTTTTGGGGGGGGGCAATTGGCAAAAGCGAGTTTTATAGTTAAAATACGGAAAATGTGACACAGAAATGACAAGTGGCTTTCTCAGAGCAACATACAAATATGCTATGCATCACATATCTTAATGGATGCTCTTAGATGCAATTCTTGGAAACTTATTAGGAATATGAGAATTCCGCATTCAATAATTTTTCCTTGGAATAATTACATTATGTGGAAAATGGTATTAAAAGTATTTTAATATTAAGAAAAGTCATTTATAAAGCTGAATCCAAAACTTGGAGCAAGAACTTAACCAGAGATTTTTCATGATTAATGATACTTTCAAATGCCCATGGAATATCTTGCCAGTTTCATTTTCATCAGCAATACTGGAGACACTTCCAACACTCAGATTTACTGTGCGAACACTTGGCTAACCTTTGGTTGATCTGCAGATTACCTCAATTGCATCATTGCCTCATGAATGGGAAATAACAGGCACCTTTATGTGCAATGGTCTAGTATCAAAAGTATATATGAAATGAAGCTGGCATTCTCAGAAAGTATATGTTACCAGTTTTATTTACTCAAGGAGTATAATCCTCATCTTGTGTTTTTGTCGTTCCCACTCTTTCCATTCCCATTAGTGTGCCAACTATGCATGGCTTCCAGTATGTTACATTGACTGATATTTCTTTTGATGTGAACTGTCTTCCTTCAAGATGGGACATGTGAGCATCCATTTAATGTCCTGTAGCATCACTGGAGTGTATACATAAGTGCTCACTATAGAGCATTTCAACTGGCCCTTGGTTGCATGATCTGTTTGCATCTTGATAGTTGTATGATTGTCTCATTAAGACAAAGTTAAACTTTATATTAATGCAAAGTGAAAGGAAGTGATTATTATCTCTTTGTTATGTAATTTTATGGGAAAAAAACAAAAAACTTAAAAAATGTGTAAAGATCTAATAAAATATACAAAGATCTAATTAAATAATTTGTACATGGTTAGAGATCCATTGGAGAGAGGGTAAATGAGGAGCATCTTTTCAAAACTCGATAAATGCAATCGTTTCAAAATTGAGTAATACATCTTAATGATATAATTTTGACGACCTTCTAAATCATCCTGTGAATCGGGCTTTAGCAAAAGTCTATAAATATCGTGTATACAAGCAGACCAATTCATGGAGTTTTAGCAAAAACCACTACATGAACTCTGAGAGTTAAAGCAAAAGTCGAAAAATGCTATAAATTGTTCTTTACTTTCATTTCAACTGAGCAGTTGGCAATAATAGAAGTGCGCTATTGCAGGCTGTGTTGCTCATTATTGTAACAAAAAGGAAGAAAACAGTTTCAGTAAAACATAGGGTTAGGAAGAAAAGTGGCGAGGTAGCGCCTGTCTGTGCTACTACTTTTCAAGGAATTTCTGGTATGTCAAAAGATAAGATTATCTTATCTAGCAAGCAGGGTTCATGAAGTTGCCAAAGGAAGAGAGAGGCAGAGATAGGACAGGAAAGGATCATAAGGACTTAATTATTGTTATTAAGAACATAAAGAAATACAAATGTAGGGAGAGCCATCATGGCAGGGCTAAGTCTAAGAGGGGTTATTTACCTTCAGAACTCGCAGTCAATAAGATGTGGAAAAGATGCTATGAAGAAAGGAGAAATTTTGAACTAAAAACAATGCTCTTTATCAAAATACAAGAAGTATTTTATAAATGTTTAAATCTCTCATTTCGACACCCCACACTGATACATACTCTACTTGTAAGGTTGGTGTCATCAAAATAAAATCAGAGAAGTGTTTGGAGAAGGGAAATGAATTAAGAGCTAGTCACAGATTGCACAAACTTAGTGCAAAGCAGTTTTATAGAATAATGAAAGAAGAAAATCCAGGTGTCATTAAGATCACCTTCAATATGCAGCGAAATCAGCCACTTCCAAAACTGTCAGTGAGCGAAATTTTCTACGCTAGGCAAGTATGGTTATACAATCTATACATCATGATCCATGCTAATGAGCAGAAGAAAGAAAATATTGTTTTCTATATGTGGCTGGTAACAGAATCTTCAAGACGATGCAACCAGGTTGCATCAACTTTGCTGGACTTCCTTTTTGACTTAGAGAAGAAGGTGCCAAGTTATGGTCCTATCACTATACATCTATTCTTTGACTCCTGCAGCAGTCAGAATAAAAATAGTTGCATGATGGCGACATTTATAGCATTTTTGGAAAAAAGCTTTCAAGATTGAAGAATATTCTTAATTTCTTTCCAATCTGGGGATATAGCTGTATGGCTCCAGACTAAGTTTTTGGTAGAATTGAGAAATCATACAGAAAAAAATAAAGCATCTTGTCTCCTAAAGAACATTATGACATCTTAAAAGAGTACAGTACACTGAAAGTATTCATCAAAGACTGGAAAATTAAAAACCTAAAGAATAGTGCAAAAATAATACTAAAACCGAGGTTAGCATTCAAAATGAATAGTCAGCATGTTATCGCATACAAGAAGGTAAAGGAGAAAGCTAATGTATCATTGAAAGGCACACACTTCAGAGATTCCGTTGAGATTCAAGTTTTTAGGAAAAAAACATCCCATCCAGTGCTATTGTTCTACCATTATTCTACCATAGCAATACATGGTTAGCAAAGAAAAGGACGTTTCTGAAGTATTATAGTATTTTGAAGTTCCAGATGATGCAGTTGTATTCTTCAAAGATATCCTAGGGCACAACTACAAATCTGACCTTGTCTCGGTATCAGGCTAAGAATGCTCAATATTCTATAAATGATTATGCTTTTGTTATTAATTGTTATATTTATTCTCAATAAAGTTGACAAAATAAAATTAAAAACCAAATGTTAAATAAATGTTTAGTATGTAATAAGTGATAGTGCAGCCAATAATAAACTGTAAAACTTAAGTATGCATAGAAATTATTGTAATAATAAATAAGTAGTTTCATATAAATAAAGAACAGAAATGAAACTAATACATAATTAGAACAATTTTTTCTCTTCATAAACATGCATTTATCGACTTTTGAAAAAACCTGAATAAATCATCCTATAATCCTACATAGTGCAGTCGTCATTTCAAATTATCTTACTAGGACGTTTTATTTAAAACAATAAGATATAATACTGGAGAAAATATTAAATTATTCTAATGACTCTCTCTCTAGGCCAAAATAAAAAAAAATGCATTTCCTGAAAAATTCAGTATTCTGCATTTATTGAGTTTTGAAAAAATGCTCCTCAAATGTTCTTTACTGGTTCACTCAGGGAGTTTTCTTGACTGCATACCTTTTAGGGTTATTGGAATTAGGGGGCCGTAATCACTGCTTGAGAGTCATCCTTTGGATGTAAATGTTTTCAAAGTTGCTTAAAAACAACAAATTTTTGCATTGAAGTTGTTGAATGATTTTCTAGTGAAAAACTCAAGAAAGATACCTTGCTGCAGTTTTCTCAGTTTCGAGAAATTAGGAATTATTGGTATAAACTTATGTCTCCAGTTAGGGCATTTGGTGTAAATAATTTGCTTATCAGTGTCCTTGAATTCTGGAGGATTAGAGTTAAGATTTTATAGTGTTGAGCTATAATGAGAAGTCAAAAGTAGCACAGAAGTGGCAAGTATTCCCCCATAGAATGTTGTTTCTTTTGCTGGTATATATTGGTGAAAAATCTTTGAAATAAACCCTTGAAGCAGAAAGTCAGCATAATATTCTGTTAGAGCATTTCGTTCTCTTGATTTCAATGTGTGAATTTTCTATCAGTAAACAGTTAGTAGGTAAGTAGTGAATTAAAAAACAAATGCTTATAGGGTGCCTAATAAATAAAACTAGGTTAAGAATATTTAGCATTTAAATCTCAGCGAGATGGGTTAAGGATGGAAAAGCTTCTGGTTGCATCCCCCCCCTCAAGTTTTATGTTGTTTAATAAGTAATAATCTAAGCTTTAGATATGAATCGCAAATGCATAAATTAGGGTTACCACTTTCTGAAACCCAAAGCAGAGGATAGTTTTCACTGGCAGATTGATACAGACTTGCAATTAATTTTGAAAGAGAAGTATATTATTTGTAATTTTATATTATTTACTAGAATTGAATTAAAAATCATTGCTCATGTGTGCGCGCACACACACACCCACATCCATACCTTCACCCTCACACCCTATGAAATACTTTATTCAGCTACAATTAATAATTAAAATGTCAATTTTAAGGGAATCACTGAACTTTTTTTTAGTAAAATTTAATAATCTCTTTGTATACACATTTTTCTTCTGGTTGCAATGTCGACTCTTTGTAAACTCACAAGGTCATCATAGTACACAATGATTTGAACCTCAACTGGTAACCACACTATATTCATGTCAAACCCTGGGCTCCAGTAATAATTGTGATTAAAGATAATGAATTTAAGGTAAGGGTTTGAATGATGTAGTAATGTCTAGACAGCATTAAAGATTTTAGATTTATTCTTCAAGATAGAACTTAAGTGGATATAAGTAGACAAATTGTTCCTGTAAGCAAATTGTGGCTTTTTAATGATCATAACAGTAGTATTATGGTGCAGGTTATGTTATAGCATGTGTACCAGATGGTTGTAACCATGGCATGTGCTGTGAGTGTGGTAGCTGAAATGTTGCCGTACTCTTGATGCGAGTTATATCCATTACTAAAATGTAATGTATACAATTTTATTTCAAGAAGTAAATTGCAAATAAAAACATTGGAAAAAAAAGAAGGAAAAAAAAAAAAAAGAAAAATGATAGTAGTTAAAAATCACTAAAACAGTAATTTTTAAAAGTAGTTTGATTAATTTCACAATCAGGTGTGGTAAGTTTCAGCATTTAAAATATAGTATTTTTATTTGTTCATTTAGCATTTTGTAGCATTTATACGTTTGTAATTTAGCATTTTCAAAACAAAAAAAAGATTGCATACAATTTCTGATAAAGAGGTAATGTGTGTTGAAATAATATAAATGTAAAATTAAAATAACAGTTTTAAAGGATTAATAGTGAGGTAAATATAAATAAATTAGATTTTGAATTTATTTTAAATTAATGTGTTAAAACAACACAGAGGAAAATAGAACAGATTTATACAAGCAAAAGTGTAACTCAAAAAAAGAGAAACTTGTACTAATATAAAACATAAATAATAAAAAGATACACAAAATTAACTTTAATCATGCAATTTCACGAATCAGCAGCTCTTGAAATCATGGAACATACTGTTCTCCCGTCATTTACAATTAAATTGTGCTTATTGAAATATCTTTCAGTATCTATGCTGTTGGTATGCTGTATACAGTGTAATACTTGGACAAACTCAGGATATTTGAGCCTAACAACCAACAGCATTTCATTTTCTGCATAATTTGAACCAATGAGAATGGAAATATTCATGTCGCTCAACAAAACTATTCATTTTAACAATCCGAAAAATGGGATCTCTTCGAATTTCACTTATTTCGTTCAGATCTATTGAAAATACTCAGCCTACAGTAACAGAATTAAAAGGCTAATCAGCCTCTAGTAAAAATGCATTTGTCACATTTCCTCCCATGCAACTGCTCAATTTTTTTTGTTATATGTAAGCAGACACTCCATAAATATACATTTTTCATTTTGATTTTTACATTTTCATTTGAAAAAGGGTTTATGAACTGCGACTATTATGGTTAAACATATTTTAGCACACCTTTTCAGTACAATGTTAATAACTCATCCCACAACTTATGTGCAATAGTGTAGAAAGAGCCCTCCAACTTGGTTTTATGTACCAACTGTGACAGACACTTGGGTCACAAATTTAGTCTGATGCTATACTTCAAAATAAAACATTTGTCATTAAGATCACAACTGTAAATTATTTTCCAAACATTCCAAAATTCAGATTTTAAACAGACTTAATTTCACAGAATAATGGAAACTGCTTCTTTCTTCACATTACCTTTCCACATTCCAGAACGATGGTCAAATGTTTCATAAAGATTCCAAGGGTGTGGAGACTCCTCAGTTGAAGTCTCCAGAAGAAAAGATAGAAAGAAAAAAAAAAGAGTTTTATTTGTAAAAATTGCCAATTTTACATTTGTCAAATTTTTTTGTACAATTTTACATTTGTTACATTTTTTGGTACAATTTTACATTTGTCACAATTTTTTGTACAATTTCCATATTGAACCAATTTCACATTTTATTAAATTTTTAAAACATACTAAAAAGTGATTTACAGGTCGTGAAAAATGAAAATACAAAAGTGCTAGTCTGAGCAATTTGTGCTAATATTGCATTTGTGAAAAATCACCATCCCTGTTTATGATCTATCCTCTTCAATAATTGCGTATTCTTCAGCACAAAAGTACAAAACGCTTTGCAGTTACATTTTAATAGTTGTATGTACTCATAAGATCTCTTGCAGTGAACTTAAATACTGGTTGTTTCTGTCATTGGTTCACCTGATTTTTCGTCTCTCCACATTGCATAATGGGATTGAATCCAAATAGAAAGTGAGCATATATATGTTTTTGCAGATCTTATCACTTGATGTTGGCCAGAATTAGAAATAATAATAATAATAATAATAATAATAATAATAATAATAATAATAATAATAATAATAATAATAATAATAATAATCATCTTGAAGTACAATATCAGTGTGTTAATATTATATTTCCAAAGTGTATCTCACCTCTTTTCCCTTGGGATTTTTGCAGTATGTCATTAAAGTATGAGTACTCCCGTACCCTTTCCAGGAATTGGACTGTCTTCACATTTTGCACTGATTTTCCTCTCCCTCTATGAATGCAACTATTTTCTCTTGTAGTATTATTTGGTAGTTTCAGTTTTTCTATGTTAATATGTTGGTGTGTTAAACTTTGCCACTATATAAACTGTAATATACTTAAACTAAACTACACAAATATCATTTAACTTTAATAATACTCTAAAACAGAAGACTAGAAACAATGGATAATTACTGATAAAGGATACGAAATGTGTGTGAAACACATACAAGTTAAATACTTAGTGATATTAGCATTACTAATACTGACCCATCAACCTTCAATCATTAACTCTACTCATTTATAATTAATTTTATTGTCATTTCTATAGTGGTCATTACTATCATTGACTTATGATAACTAAAATGAACAAAACCCAGACATCATACAGTTTTAAAAAATTTTAGTCAGGAAACAGGACATCTCTGGGGAAAAAAATGAAAAATGGTAACCCTAGAATAAGTGCAAGTCTTCATCAAGCTTACTGCTTCATAAAATATATTTTACATATCATTGCTTTGAAACATAATTTTACAATGCAATTTGAACTGCAGAAGAAATAAATGATTTGTTTCATTTGGGATTGAGAAATTCAATGCTCTTTGACTTTCACACAAAATAAATTTGATAGTTGTAAGCATAACAGATATCTTTTGTGTGTTATATAAACATGATATGAAACAAATCCATTTATTTTGCCACATCTTTCAATGAAATATAAATTGTAGAACTTTATTATTGTGCTGGTAATAATGCATAAGGTTATGCAAACAGTGTTTGGATGTATTTAATCTATTTTAGCGTTATTATTTAAATGGTTATTTCATTAGTTTATTACCTTTTGAAAGACTTAGCTTTTCTGTATAGCATTAGTTTTTATGTATTTATTACTGTTAATGTTCATAGTTGTAATAAACTTATTTTCTTTGTTTTTGTTTTGGCCGTGGCGTTTGCAGATCCATTAGATGGGCAGTATGATTCGTGTAAGTGGTTGTCTGTGGTTGACTGACTACCCAATCTGGTCAGTTGCCGCTGAGGTTGGTTTGGCTTCCCCTTTCCCCAGTTCTCCTTGTCCTATGTTGCTGCTGCATGTCCTCTTCCCCTGCATGGCATAGCTCTTGTTGGCCTGCTGCATTGCACTGGCATTGTATATACATCGCATACGTTTTGTTATGGTCCATCATTGTGTATAAACAATGGAAACTTTTATGTACTTAAAACATAACAGCCCCAGAGTATCCCCAAGTCTGTATATATTAATGCTGTTTTTCTTTAACCAGTTTTCCATGCATGCAATCTGCAGAATCACTTCAATGAATTTTTCCTGCTTTCATTTTCTCCTCATCAAACATGATTTTTATCATCAAGAATGGAATATTTAACAAAACTAAATTTAAATATCTTACAGAAAGGAACATTTAGCAAACTAAAAGCATCTTATAGGAATGGAGCATTTAACAACACTAAAAGCATCTTATAAGGAAGTACAGTCAGCTCCAGTTTTAATGTTCTTAATTCTTACAGCAAAGTTTACAATATAAGAAGGAACTATTGTTGTAGTCTCCTTATTGAAACACCTGCACTGACATACAGTAAAACAAATAACTTAAAATAACAATTTTAAACCTTTTGCAGATCAGTGTAACCTAATACACATTCACTGCTTTGTAGCAGTTCTTTTTATAGAACAACTTTCATTAAATTAACTTAAACTTAACAAGCAACACTAAACATACTGACTTTTAAAAACAATCCACAATGCAGCTCCATTAATAGCAAATTAATATAACAACTGACACAAAACCTTTAAAGTTTGTCCCACTAATAATTAATGAGCCACTTGTACCAACCTCTAGGTTTTGCAGTTTGCAGTTTATTTTTGGCATTTGAGAAAGTGAGATTTCTTTAAAAGTGATGTTTGGAATTTCAGCTCATTGCAGGCTGCTGCCTCGCTCGCATGGTGAATGGAGTGCCACCTGCATGTGTAGAAGTATTGATTGGTTTTGAGCTTTGCATTTAAGAACATTTAGCATTAGTGAGTTCTTGTGCTATGCATTTGAACTGCTCAAAGATTTTGCAGAAATTTTGTTTAAGCTCTTAATACAGCCTATGTTTTGCAGCTTGTCTTTCACCACATACATGAAAGGCACCCTGCAGTTGTTAATGGAAACCAAATTTGGACCAGTGATAAAATTTAAATTTTGCTCAATGCTTGTTTCCTTAGCAAGGTTGATAGCACACGAATTTGCATTATACCAGGATGAACTAAGCTAATAAGGTGAGATATTGGCGGAAAATTTGAAATAAGTTTCACTATCCTCATCCATGCCGCTAACGATTTTAATTTTTCCTAATAAAATTTTCTTCACTCATTGCTGCAGTCAGAAAAATGTATTATTTTCTCAGCATTTAGGAAAAATGTACCTAAATTTTTAATGCTAAACTAGGAGGTATTAAATCTTTTACAACAACCCTTTCCCAGTGAACCTGACAAACCCAAAATAAATAAAGCTACCATAGAGAAATTTGAAAATTACTGAAACTAGATTAAGGAAAGCTCATCTAGGTACACAATGAAATAATTTGTTGTAAAGGCATGTACACATGAAATTAATATTACTTAAAAAGAGAACATTCTGAAAGATTAAAATATTTTGTAACTGCTTATCTGAGATTAAATGCTAATTTTCTAGTCTAATATTTGTACTGTTGTTGAAAAACTGTGATTGATTACTTAGGAAGCAATAGCACTTGGAAAACTGCAGAATCTGTGTTTCCATTACAGTGTTGTTATAATCATTGTAATACCATCTAATATATATATTAAGAATATGATTTTATTTATGTACAAAAAGTACTCTACAGCAATTACCAATAACGAAGTTTTCAGTGAGTCTTATCTCTCATCTTCCAATATTTTCAAAATACTTTGAAGGCGATGTCATTTGGCACTAGGAAACCCATTTTGACAGAAAATTATTTTGCTTAGCTAAGAAAAGGTGGACTCAGGTCTACAATTGTATGATCTGCAATTTTTGTAGAATAAAAGATAATTTAAAAATCTGATTAAACCTTGATAAAAGAATGCACATTATGGCATTTTATACTTTAAGAAATAAATAAGTTTGCAAAATTAAGGAATAAGTAAGTATGCAGAATCCTCAAGCATCAGTGTGAAATCCTTACTCCATAATTTGAGTTAATGATTTCTCATCATAGTTGTACTGGTAGAGTTAGTTGATAATATGGCCAACTGAAATAAACTCTTAACGCCTCCCTTCTATACAGTTTGTGCACTTAACTTAAAATGTAGATGAATTAGCAGCATTCTTTTTGTGACAGGTGGCAACAGAAGATAGCATTATTGCCAGAATCATTTCTATATAAGAATGTCTAATTTTGTGAATGTGGAAGCTTGGGAATCTAAAAAGTAGGGATTGTTGTTGAGACGATGAATAGCAAATAAAGCATCTTTCTCTTAATTTTTTGTACACAATATGTGGTATTTAGGTATTAATGAAAGGTCATGGGAGAGCATTAGAAAAGTTGTAACATACTACCCTTTTCCAAACAATTTTATTATGAACTGTTTAGAAAGCTGTCACCCATTGGAAAAAGCCTATCATGTTAACATCTACTACTAGCACTACTTCAGCTTGGCTAACGTCTGTGAATGTGCAGGCATATAGGAGAAGAGAGCAACAAGTTGTATCGCTTTTGGCAATGACTAACGATTAGTAGTAATGTATAGTGCTTTGAAAGTAAATTATTATTGTTTATTACATGAATTTAAACAAAACATTGCCTCTAAGCTTACTAAGTTTGCCAAATGTAGAGTGAATCCTCTCACACATTTAATCCTAATTTACACCATTCAGGTGACATTTAATCCTTGAGCTGCAATTATAAATGAATCAGTTTAATTAGGAAAGTGACAACAATCCAATTGTTCTTAAATTTGTATATGTGTCTTCTTAGATTGAAGACATCCAAGTTAATTAATTTTAATCCACTGATAAAATATCTGGTAATGTAGCCATACCAGAGCAAAGTTGCAATAATAATAATTACTACATTTTCATTTTTGCACTTTCGCTGTAAACATTAAAGTAAAGTCTAAAATGCTTATTTATTATACTGTAATGAAAAGGTTTTGCTTTGATTGCATTATATTAATTACTGTCCAGGGAGCCAAGCAAACAAGTAGCATATGATATGCTTAAATGACCAGCCAATTTGTACATAGGTTAATTTAGTTGTAGTGAAAATATTGTAATATTTCTTGTAAAATAAGTTGTATAAATAAATTCATTCATACTATTTACTTCTCTTTGTGGTATTCTTAAAAGCTTTTCAGTAATAAAACTGTCCTTAAAGAAATTGAAAAATGTCTAATATTGAATGGTAATTCCCCACCTTAACATTTAATTATTGTGTATAACCTGATTGATAGTGTGTTAATTACACTTAAATTTTTACTGATGTGTATTCAGCCTGAAGGTAGTCTTGCCTGTTTAGGCTAGGTCATGGCCAGCAGCCATGACTTGTGCAATGACGTGCAAGATAGGGTGAATTTTTGGTGGTTTACCTTCAACAGTACAGGAATGAAATGACGTAACATACCCCCAGACTTTAACCAAAGATGGATATATTTCCAGAAGTAAAAATCTCCTGTCTTGTAATTAAATACATATCCCTTTGCATTATAGCCAGGAGCACTGATCACCATGTCGCAGGAGGATACAGTGCTTCATTAATGCTTACTGTGGTTTAAACCTAACAGTAAGCTAGGAATTCTGTGATGATGTTGATGGAGATGGTGGTAGTTGTACACTCAAAACACATTGTTACACATTTTGATGATATCTAGTACACTCAAAAAAGTGGAAGGTAGTTTGAGCAATATTACTAAAGAATGTTTATTCACATCCCATATGGTGGATATTGCACTTATCACCTTCATGCTGAGAGGATATTTTTCCTCAGACATCTAATGTGCATACCTCTCAGTTGTCAGAACAAATTTTTCTTATCAGTAAGATGATAATATATCCTTTTGATTCAAGACAGAAGTTAAAGGAATTAAAAACATTAAATTTTGTATTTTTTTTGATAAGTAAATTGTATTTATGGTGTTTCTGGGTGAAATTGTGAGGAAAATTACCACATGAATGAAAAATGAAGAATTTGTATGACAAAATTTCAAAGTTTAAAAAAGCCATTCCAGTAAAATTATATTGTGTGAACTTAACCTGCCTTGACCTCTGTACTCTTAAACAGCAGAGCATTAATTATCACAGACTTTTATTGATATTTTGTGCAGCTTTAAAAGTTTATATTTTTATGATTCAATAACGTAAAATTAATCTGTCTATACCATTCTGTTGCAAGAGACATAACTGTCAGACAAAAGACAGTAATCACAGAATTTGTTTTTGAATTGTAATCTAGGTGTAATCCCTTTGTCAGGTTTAATTTTTCTGTTAATAAATTTAATACGTGAACTTTTAAGAAATCTCTTTCTGCCTCTGTCTCCCCTTAATTTATTTGTTTAGATATGCATTTACATCTTATTTGCTGTGAATAAATCATGTTCCATGAAGTTTTGGTTCTATTAAGATTTGCATCTGAAAATGTATATGGTGTTCCTGAATTGCTATCCACTTTGTTCGAATAGGCAACCCAAATGACAACATCAGGATGGTTAAATATCTGTACTGTTTCATTATTACATTTCGTAGGACTACTTGCTTCTGTTTTAGTTATGTAATTGGAAAGTGTTCTGGTATTGCTAACACTGTCACCACATATAAGGCAAGTGTGTATGGTGTAGCTAACAGTTTTGATTGTTACATCGATCTAACATATATACTATTTGTGTATAATTAGGGATGTACTATGTATAGTGCTGTGTTTATAATATGAATACTAATGTAATATTCCATAATATAATATAATAAATATAATATAATAATTAATAAATAAATCAGTCTTCTGAAGATTACTGTTAGGTAGCTGCTTTGATCTACATATATACAGCTGTACTTTGTGTAAAGTGGTTAGAGCGGTGTATTTCTAATGAAGAGATACATAGCTCAATCCTGCTCCCATCTATAGAGTCCTTTATTTATAATGCATACTGTACTTTATGTATACATGTACATACAGAGCCACAACTCGTAGCTGATTAAAATTTGTATCGCCCCTGAAACCCTTGCAGCATAAACACACAACTACAAGATATAACTACAAAAAGTGGACTGAAATTCGAGAACACACTATGCATATGAGATAATGTGTTTGGAAATTTGAACTGTATGGGATGTACACACATTAATTTTTCTCTGTACTGTGTCCAAAATGTGCTCAGACACACATTTTAGCCATAGTTTTTTAAATATCAAGTAATTTTTTAAAGCTTTTTTTCATTGAATATCTTGAGAAATCTATGGAAAACCTATTTCCTGCATCCCCAGTATTTGAGGAGGATATAAGAGAAACAAAGGTGATTTACTGGTGTGTTATAATATATAAAGGAAAAGCTATTGAATTAAAGTGATAATCTGAGCAGTAATTGTGCACCTAACTGGAACATACCACCATTTAGCTCTGACCTTAAAGTCGGTCATAATTTGGTCAAGCAATAAAGAGAAGGGTGAAACAAAATGAAAGTAAATGGAACACAAAATGCTTCCTATTTAATGTCAGCTTATTAAATTTTTGTGAGGCTCCAGCTCAAAGAATCGTAGATGTGCTCCTGAGTAATTATACACCTTTGTGAGGAAAGCAGTGCAAATATCTAAGAATCTCATGCCAGTATTTAAGAAACAAAATCAATAAAATGTGTACAAGCCTAGCATTTAACGCGAACATGATTTAAATACACACTTTTATGCATGATCATCCAGATAATCCAAACAATTAGTAATTCCAGTAATCAAAATCAGCTGTAAGATAGCTTGAGGTAGAACAGAGTGAAACTTTCTAAAGACCAAACTTTTTATAAAAGAGTAAATTGTATTGATTATTTGTTGCGTTTTCTTTAATTAAGGAAACATGGAATATTGCGTTTGAGAAAAAAAGGTTTCCAAGATCTTCTATGTTTTACTTAATCAGCTGAAACCTTAGCAATCATGATATAATTATAGAAAGATTAAGAAGTAAGTTAAACTACAATTTATGGAAAAGAGAGATTATAGAGCACAGAGAACTTGGTAGAAATGCTTTCTCTGATTAGCAGATGGTATACTGAAGAAGCAGTTTCTTGTATACCTCAGTGTGAGGTTCCCATTCTTGATCGGTGGACAACTGCAAGTTTACTTTTAAAATCTAAGTAATTTGGAGATGGTGAGAGTGTGTGTACATAAAAAAAAAATTGCATTCTGTCTATTGAATTGCAAACAATATTTTTCTGCTGGGAAAAATAAATAAGTTGATTGTATATGTATAGCAAATATACAACAGCACATTTGCAGATGTAATGCTGAATTTACTCTGCATGTTAATGTAATTGTTTAATTCTGGACATGTATAGCTCTAATCCTGCTGAATTACTTGCCACACTAGGACTGTAGGAGGGGCCACATTCTATGATGATATTTCTGGATACTTAACTTAGTCCTCTCGACCAGAGGTTGTCATGTATTATACAGTTCCCTTTTCAAGAATGGGTATAATTTGTCCCAATCTATGCTTAAGAAGAGTTACCAGGTGTGCAGTGATAAACACGCACCTCCATATTAACAGCCAGTATTTTGACCACAGAAGCATGCTGTTCATGAATATAATGGATGAAATGAAATAATCTCAATTTTGCATTACAAGCAGTAATTAATGTGACATTTCAATGATGTGAATCTTCAGAACAGAAATATATGCGATGATGCAGTTGACATAGTGAATGGCAAAGGATACTGTTGCTTAACTATGCAACATGTAAATTGAGTTTTTTTACTTTTAATCCCAAACATGGAAATTATTACATTGCTCTTTATAATAAGCAAGAACTTAATGTGGTTAGTTATAAGCAAAAATTACTAAATCTTATATTTTATGTTCAAAATGTGTACATTGAAATCAAAGATTTGTTGTGATAGTATAATAAGCAAGCAGTTAAAATACATCAGTTTATTTGGGCTATATTTGTTTTCATTTATTTTCAGTCATCTTAATACTTACTCATTTATATAGATACTGCAAATTGAAATATATAAAGCTTTATTTGGCCATCCCTCATGCTTGATGTTCAGCATGTCTATTTTCCATTTCTGGATTGATTGCCAGACATAAATGTAGGAATTAAAACATGGTTAGGGCAATTACCATGGTTACCATTGCATGCTTAAGCTAGGCACCTTTTGTTTTAAGCCCTCTAATCCCCATATTCATCCTCGCTCTCATCACTCCTGAATTGATGTGCTACATTGCAGTTGGCCCAGCTGAGAAGTCAGCTACAATTTCACTGAGTTAGTGGGGAAATCCTAAAGGTTATAAAAGATCATGGATCAGAATGTATTTAAAAAAATAGAATTAGAATTCAATTACCAAAGGTATACTTAGAAAAGTTCTTTTTTTTTGTGGTGGGGGGGTCTCACTTAATACATACATTATTAATTGTAATTAAATTTTAAAAGTATTAACTTGAAGGTTTAATTAGGGGTAATATTTTAAATTTATGGAACTTTGCAAATAGTGCTTACTTCACCTGATAATATGGCTTAGGAACTGTCTTTTTTCCAGAATATTTTTATTTTTAATTGTATTTGTCTGTTAATTCAATGCATTTGTGAGCAAGATATGCTCATTAGTGAACTTCATTGTGAATAATTCATTACAGTTATTAGTTAACAGCAACCAGTTTGCCAGTTCAGTATGTTATACATTAAGAAAATGAATGCATGAGCCAAATAATTATGGTGTTCATGTAAATATGAGCATTGCAGCTGGGCATCTCAAAGAAAAATATCTGCTATAAAAATACTGCATAAAGTTGCAAATAGGGAATTAAAAATAGAAACCTATATATCTGTCTGTTAACTGTAAAATTTTAGTATTTAGTACAATGAAGTACTCAGCTTTACAGTTCTTGCCATTATTTTTAAAAATATTTTCATCCAAAGAATATTTAGTAATGACCAAATATAATGTTGTATTTTTGCATCCTAACTTACCCTTGTTTAATTTATTAATTTATTGTCGTCCTCCGTGGACTAGTGGTACCATGCTAGCCTCTAGTTCCCAAGGTCGCGGGTTCAAACCCGGCGGAGGGCAATGGATTTTTTCGGGCGTAAAAATCCTTGGCATGGCTTCCTTCGGAAGGGAAGTAAAGCCGGTGGTCCCGTGTTCGTAGATTTACGGCACGTAAAAGAACCTCAAGCCTAATAAAAGGCCTCTGAGCAAAATTACCGGTGTTTCACGCCCAATATAGAATGGGACGCTAAGAACCACAGCAGTTAAAGAGCGTCCATAAATAAAACTCAATTTAATTTAATTTTTATTAATTTATTTATTTATTTAAAGGAGGATGATGGTTGAAACTTAAGTCATACCTGATCACAATGAAGTTTTTATTTTTGGCATTGAAAGGTACTAACACTTCAGATATGTGTGTTTGAAGTTTTAAAGCACACAGGAAGTTACCCATATTACATCATTTAAGGTCTGTATTATTTACTATTGAACATCATGCAAACCTTCAAAGTCATTTTTCTAGGCTGTAAATCATATGAAGAAAAATAAAATATGGGATTTGTAGTCTTATACCAAAAAGAAATTATGCAAAAATGTTCATTTTGGAACTTACAGTGTAAAAAAAAAAAAAAAAAAAAAAACCTCAAAGTGAATAGACTTATACAAATAAAAGTCTGCCAAACTATTGCTTGTTATACCCAAAGTATGTAGCTTTAAGATTACAGAAAACAGAATTTCAGGCATCACCCTTCTCAACTTCATTTGAATTTGGTTTAATGATGAACAGGTGATAAGACAATAAACATTTAATGAATCTGATTATTATAATAAATTATAATCTCAGCTTACTGCCTGCTGTACAGATACAGCTGGACACAACTAGTTCAAGGCATTATACACATCTGAAAAAATGTAAAGTGACTTTGTTACTATACGTAAAAAAACTTCATCTTCTGAGAAGTGTACTTTTTTAAGATGAGGGGAAAATGGTTGCAGAAATGTGTTTTGTTCTTCCAGTGTGCAGTGGATGAATTGTGGGATATTCATAATAAATGTGAATGTGTTGTACTTTGCCTTTCCCTAATTGCATTTTTTTTTTAATATTTTAAAAGCATTTTTTTTCTTTAGCTGTGCATGCTCAAGATATCTGCTGTTTCCAAAAAATGTGTTGTTAAAAGTATTCTCTTTGCCTTCCTTTTCTTTAGGTCATCAGGGCTTCCAAATTCGTAACACATACTTGCAAATCTGTTGTGAGATTTCATTTAGCCGCATCAAAACTTACATAGGTGTAGGAAAAATTAAGTTTAGTGATGAAGTACACATTAACTATCTGTCATAGGATTATGCAATTTCTTTATGGCACCGCTATTTGCTTGCTGCCTGCTATTTGCCAAAGAATAAAATTGATATATTGAAGAAATAGCATTACTTATTTGTATTTATTTTTACTTAAGGTTGAATGTGGGAATAAATGAATAATCAGTGTAGCACTTTTAAAGGCAGTTTTCAAAAAGAAGTATGCAGACTACAGTCAGTAAAGATTTCTGATAACTAATCCTGAAATAAAATGAACAAGCATGTGCTTACACATGTTTAATCTTGAATTATAAGAAATAAATGAATTACTATTTTATTGATTAATGAAAATGTTGAAATTTACCTTGTTTCTCATGCATGTGTTTTTTAATTAAAATCTCTTAAGATATAAAGAATAAAAGCTGTTGTAAAAAAAATTATTTAGGTATGGTTAATAATGCACTCCGCAAGAAATAAGCATTGTAACTTTAATTTATTGAATGCTCAGTTATGTCTCACCAATCCATGTATCAAATTGCTTCTATATCCAAAGCTCATAAAATTAAATAATCTGGTTTTGAAATAACAGGAAAACAATTTTTTGTTGTTGTAAATTTAGAGGTAATTAGTTGCTATGGGAAAATTAACAAACATTAAACTTATTGGTGAAATGATGTTAAGCACTCATACTGCTCCACTTATAATATTACTGGCAGAAACAGTTAAAAAAAATCTGATGTGTTACACTCACATGACTTTCTCTACTCTTGTACAAACTATTTTTACAAACGCTTATTCTCCATCTACTTCATGTTAATCGAGATAAACATTTGCAGACTCTATCTTATTGCTAATTTTCTTGTAGATGTAAGGGGAAAATATATTTACAAGGGCAATATAGAAAAACAGTAGCCTTTAAGCACATACATATCGCTTAATAGCTGGTTGCTAGATGCAGCACCATTCCCTTTGCCACAGATTATAACTCTTTGCATATCCAAGACAAAAAATGAATAACGAATTCCCATTTGAGAAAATAAGTATTGAAGAATTTAAGGGAATAACAAGCAATATCTCAAATGGTTCACTCAACAAAAAAAAAATGTATATTACATAAATTGTGTATTTTAACGCAATCTACATTTTTTGTGTAGTAAAATTTTGTCTATTGCTTATGGTTTACCAGTTATGCAAAAGTCGTTCACAATGAAGAATACTTTTGGAGGCATTCCCAGAAAATTCAAGATATACATTTTATTTGTCCTGAAAATATCTTAAACATATGATATTTTAATCAAAATCGTTAGCCATTTTTGAGAAAATTAAAATTTTCGAAAAATCTTCCATGTAAAGGGTAATCTGGGGTGGGGGGATTTTCTTGAAAACCTTCGTGCCGCATCTCTGGAAGATACGGAACCTAAATACCAAGTTTGGAGTTTATCCGACTGTTCGTTTCTGAGTTATGCTGTTCACAGACACACACACGGACATGTTTCCAAAAATGCTTTTTTTGGATTTAGGGTGTTTCAAAACATGTATTTCCGGTGAAATCTCGGTATCGAATTTTTGGGTGGAATACAATACTTCCCCTACTTACTATACGTAGTAGAGAAAGTAAAAATGACTACACTAATCCCAAAAAGGGTAAGCTTAAGTTTAAGAAGTTCACATACCACCCCTGGATATTTCACAAATTGCAGAAGATCTTTGAAGAATTCAACATAGTCCTAGCATGCAAAATAAATATGTGAAAAAACATGCTGAAATCAGAGCATATATACAGAAAAGAAGCCAGCATATATAAAATAAATGGTTTTGAATGCAATAAAACATGCATTGGAAAACCCAAGAGAATTGAAATTACCAGACTAAAGGAGCATTTAAGAAATGCAGTAATTTGGTAAGTGGAGCAACATAGGCTCAACGTCAATTCACCATTAGTTTAATTATTTGTTTCACTGTGTGCAAGTTCCAGTGAGTTTAAATGTTACTTTAGCAAATCTTACCTTTCCCCACCCTCCTCTCTTTCTTAACATCAGCTCTATACTGTAAGCTGTCTGTGTACTTCTTACTCAGTTTCTGTAATTTTTATATTTTTAATAAAAGTGCAGGTCATCCCCCTTCCATCTTGTAAAAAACACATTACTATATATGAAGAACTTAAAAGTATTAAAGCATCCAACTTTCTAAAAGTATTAAAATGCATTATATCCATCTTTCCTTATAAGTATAATGGCTTACGGTTTTTATTTAAGAAAAGTTCTTCCCTCGCTTGATGTTTTATCCAAGCTCCTTCGAACCAGAGAGAAATTTTCCTGAGTAACGAAAATTGTTGCTCCCTTTCTTCCTTATGAATTTTATATATGTCCTTGTAAGCATAATTTCCTTATTTTCCTTAATATATTTGCTATAACTAAGGCAGCTTTCTTGAAGCCTATCCAGGGTGTATCTCTTGCCCGCAATTTTAGATATGTACACAACACTGAATTTTATACCTTGGCAGTGGAATCCAGCTGCTGTTCATAAATGAAGTGGGCAACCCTGTGAGACAAAGCATGCATCTCGTGGTCATGGTAATTAAAGTCGTAACTTTTGAAGTAGGAGATTGAAGTTAGAATTCCATTGCAGGTAGTTGAGTCACTTTTTACTTTCCCTACCATGTATATTGTAGGTAGAGAAGGTATTGTATTCTGCCCAAAAATTTGATACCAAGCTTTTACTAGGAAAAAAAAAAACTTTTTAGAAAAGATCTTACTGTGTAGTGGTGATGGTAGGCATGTGTGCATGCATGCATGTGCATGCGTGCATACTGTACTTGGTATTTGAATTCAGTATCTTCAAAATGCCCTTTACATAGAACTTTTTTGAAATTTTTTATTTTCTCTAAAATGGCTCATAACGATTTTGATTAAAATACCATATATTAAAAATATTTACATGGCATATAATATGTATATCTTGAAAATATGTAGCATTAGGACTTATGATACATGGATTGCCTAGAATCCAGCAATAATAACAGTAAATATTTGTTTTTGCAGAAGTTTGTTATGCACTCATTATTTTTTTCAGTGATTTTATGTCAGTTATTGAAGATAAAGAAGAATTGTTTAAATATACTGCCAAATACTCTTGTAGTAATTTTTAGTATTTTATTAATATTTTTTGTTATTTCTTTCAAAATTACAAGATTAATTTTAGTAAGACAGTATTGTTTTCATTCAGCATGCTTTTATTAAAAAAGAAAGAAAGAAAATAAAGAATTAATTGAAGATTTTTAAATATGTATTATTTTTGGAAGTTGCTGATATTTTCAGTCAGAAGCAACAGTATTTTTTATGAGGCCTAGGAATTTAAAGTTCTGAAATTCACTAGATATGTTCTAATTTAATTGCACACAGTAAGAACTATGTGATAGGAAATAGAGCTCTGTTACCCGGCTTGCTGGTGTTGCATGCTTCTAAATCTTAAATATGTGGAAATGTTAGAAAGCCCATAACTAGCTCTTGGCTATGAAATAAATATGCAGCTGGTTAAATAAATTTTAGATTAGCGTGGTAAATTAAATTTTAAACTTTGCCCACATATTTACTTAATAATGCAAAGGCTCCATAATGTTCACATGAAATGAAAACATAATCTCCTGATGTCAACATTTGGCAGCAAAGGAGGAACTGACAGATATGAGGATTTCCTGCCCTCAAGCCACCAATTTAAAATTTTTTAACATGATGTATATTCATTACCCATTAAGAAAAATTATATTCTCAATTGTTAATTTTAAATTTTGGTTGAACAGTTTATGTTGTGTTGGGCACAGTTTTCTCTCTTTATATATTTGGTGCAAATTGATAATGAACTTGATTACTACATACAGAAGTAATAGAATAAAACTTTATGAAAAGGTTATGACATCCAGAAACTTCATTGTATACATCTGTAGAATTAAAATAAAAATAATTTTGTTTCTCTACCACCTACTTGCAGCAAGTAAAGTGTTGTATTCTATGTTAAATTTAATATCGAGATTTCACTGGAAATACACGTTTTGGGATCCCCTAACCCCCAAAAATGCATTTTTAGTAAACGGTGTGTGTGTCTCGTGTATGTGGTTGGGCATATGTGTGTCAGGGCACATATTTCAATTTTGTGTCTTTCAAGGATGTGATACTAAGATTTTCAAGAAAATCCCTGCCCCCATCCTATACTACGCTTTACATGGAACAAATGTTTGTTATTTTCTCAAAAGAAGGATCTAATGCTTTTGATTACATGTCACTTGTTAAATATGTTGTCTGTTAACAGCATATCTCAAAGACTCAAATATCAAATTTAGTATTTAAGTTAGGACTGTTCCAAGTATGCGCATGATTTTCAAGAAAGTTTTCCCACGTAATACCTACCCCCTTTATATAGAAACGTTTTTGTTATCTTTTTCTCTGAATATCCTGTCAACTTAACAAGGAAATCTTTAACATATTTTTTTAAGCTTACTACAGGAGAAATATAGATGTTGTTAAAATGCAAATTTTTGTCAAACATTTTCATAGCATTAACCATTTTCAGAATATTCCATGTTGCAAGCTTAGACCTTTGCTAAGCATCACTTAGCAGACATGCTTGAAACTTTGTGATTCCTACTCTCCTCCCCCTCCTCTTTCTTTTCTTTCCATCACAAGAGCTTGGTATCATAAATAACCATTTGAATGCTGTTTATGCAAATAAAACATCTGGCTTAATTTGAAACATTTTCTAGGTAAAACTATATCATAATTAATGTAGCAAGAATAGAAGAATCACCTTTATATGAATAGTATATATAATATAATTTTATTATAATGAATATATGTGAATTTGTCATTGGTAGAGAAAGTTGTGTGAATGCATCAATCAGATTTTTTACCCATGTACTAATAGATATTGTAGGAAGTATTGCATTTCACCCAAAACTTTGATACCAAGATTTCATCAGAAATACATGTTTTGAAGTCCCCTGAGGGAGAGAAGGAGGGATGGGAAGGGAGAGACAGACAGACAGACGGATGGACTACCCTTCACATTCAAAATTTTTCCAGACATGCTCCCCCCCCTCCACCTCAAATGGTTTTGACAATTTTTATTAAAATACCATATATTTGAGAATATTTATGTGCAGGTAAAATATATATCTTGAATTTTCTGGGTATAAGCTTTGAAATCCTCTTTATTTGGATGGAATTTTGTGTAACTTTATATAACTGGTAAATCATAAGAGTTACACAAAAAGTATAGATTTCTTTAAAACACATTTATTTTATATATACACACATACACATGTATACACATACACTTTTGCTAGCTCCTAGTTCCCGAGGCTGTGGATTCAAATATAGCGGAGGGTGATGGATTTTTTTTGGACATAAAAATCTTAGCATGGCTTTCTTCAGAAGGGAAGTAAAGCTGATGGTCCTGTGTCATAGTTTTACGGCATGTAAAAGAACCTTAAGCTTGTTAAAGAGGACTCTGAACAAAATTCTTGTCTTTTACGCCCAATATAGAAAGGGATGCTAAGAGCTATACAATAAAAGAGTGTCCATAAGTAAAACTCTCTTGCTTATACAATTTTTGTGTGACATCGGCCACTTCCAAAATATTTGTTGTTTGTTTAAATGTTTCAATACTATGTCATTTTTGAAATGCTATCACCATTCATTTGTTTCTCGCAGTGTCGTAAAAAAGTATGGCATTTATAGGCCAGCATATAGCAACCGACTTTTTTGACTATCACTTTGGTCTCATGTATCCCTCTTGTATCTACAATGAAATGGTTTATGAACCTCTTTTGCAAATGTTTATCTTGGCTAACATGAAGTAGATGTAAGCCTTTGTAAGAAGAGTGTGTAGAAGCTATACAAAAGTAAACAGTAGGTAGAGAAAGTCATGTGAATATAAAACCTCAGATTTTTAAATTTTATTTTTATATCCTTTTTTTTCTTTCTTTGTTTCTTTACTTTTCTTTTGTTGTATTCATTGTGTTTTTACTGCTTTCTTTTATTAGGACACACACCCATACTTGAAACAGGACCTGAAACTCCACTTCCCTGGACAGGAAACACTAAAACTAAAGCACTTTTCCGAGATCAGTATTTGATAAAATGTCAGTTATACAAGTAAATATTCTATTACAAGCATGATCCAATTGCTTTTATTCCTCCTTGGCTTAGCTGTTACATCATGTTCATGTTTGTGTATAACTTGGGATCAAATATACTAAGCTTTTATTTTACACATATTCTCTGTGGAGTAATAATTAAAAGTCACTCATTTTAATAAGTAGCTTCTTTGACTCCAATATGTCCGTATTCTAATTTCCAGGACTTGCACATCCTTTTCAGTGTTTTAGTGATTGAGGATTAAAACAGTCCTCAGTCTTTTGGACCGTCTGGAATACAAATGCTTTCAAAATAAGTAAAAAGCTGTAACTAATGGCTTTTTAAAATCCTCTATGAAATCCAAGGCTGAGCTTTGCATTTCAAATGTGAATTAAGTTGCTGCTTGATGCTAATGGTGTTTGCTGTGAATATGCCCAAAGTTCAAGTATGAACTGCCTTCACAAGTAATAGCACACTGACACAAAAGAAACAGCTCAGCTTTGGAATGTGCTGTACTGCATAACTAGAAAACAAGTAGAAGTAGGAGATATAGCCTGCATAATGGAGGTCTCTCTTTACTTTGGAATTTTTTTTTGTAATATTCGTTGACCAGAGGAGATTGAGCTCTTGCAACACTTTAATTTCTAAGGCCATTGATGCTTTACTGCAAATTTCCTATCATTCTACAACATAGTTCTGATTTTGTTTCAAGCTTACATGGTTTAATGCTTAGTGCCAGAATTTAATGATTAATATGTATACAGCCAGACTTATCAAATTTACACAGTAAGTAAAACCTCAAATTAGACATGAACATTTCCCTTTTAGGGCACTGCTGCACATATTAAGCATGAATCAGTTGTAGAGAGCTGTTTACTGTTCTAGTTTCATGCATTGGAACACAAGATGTTTCACTGATAGTTAATTACTTGTAAAGTAAAAGTGCGTCACTATGATTTTAATGTTTCTCTATTCTTAAAAGGATTTGAATATTGAGGTTAGATCCATGTATTTGAAATGGAAACTAAGTTTTCCAATTTTTATAACTAGTTTATTCCCACATTCAATATTTTAGAAATAAAAAAGCAAGGAGGTAAATAATGTAAGTGGAATGAATGTTGCACCAATATGAACATAGCATGAGTAAAAAAAAATCATTTTTTAAAAACTGAACAGCATACTGGAAAGCTTTCCTGGTAGTGATTATACCATTCAGTATGTCAACCATATGAAAGTAACATTACACTCCAAGTGTTTAGTGACATTGGTTTGCATCTTTTGATCAGTATTAAAGCACTACTTTGGTTTGAAGACCACCAGGTTCATGATTTTGCAACATAAATAAAGTGGTAGGATTGGTAACATTTATTGTTATGAATTTGTTGGGAAATAATCCTTAAATATGCATCTTAATGTAAGCATCCCTAATATTGTGCAAGTACCTAACCCAGTTTAAAGTTGGGTGACATTTTGCTTAAACTCATACACAAGGGTGGAACAAAAGTCCCATTAAATCCCTTATCTTGTGTATGTTTTTTTTGTTGCAGGTGATACCAATTATATAAAACAATGGACAATTTTCAGCTGGCCCTGAAACAATGAATAGATATGGGCTCATGAATGTACACCACTGGTCAATTGCAATAAGACTACTTGAGAAACTTAATGAATGTTTTTGCTCAGTCACAGTAATGCTATGGGGCAACATCCAGAACAAGTGTGAGGTGGTTGATGAGCCCATATATCCATGTTTTGTTGTTCCAGAGTATAGCTCTTTCATTAGCTGCTGTTTTAGATAATTAATATCAGATGCAAGTTAAGAAGGGGAGAATGTTATGGTACAGTGTGAATATATTTCATCCCTATACACAGTAATTTGCCTAAAAACTAAGATTTTAGGATCCTTAATTTTTCACCAGTTTCTACCAAATTTTAAATACATTGAAAATTTACAAATATTTATGCCAAAAGTTTCATCTCCATACATTCAGTGATGTATGAGCTGTTTCATGTGGACAGATGGACAAAGTGATGCTACATAAAAATGTCTTTGATCCATTGTAGTTTTCTTTTTAAAGAAAGTGGGAGCAGTTTTCATTGTTTTTGCAATTACATTTTTGCATTAAAACAGCTGTGATGACCAACAGTACTAAAATGGAGCATTTAAAAGTGTGTTAAAATGTAGTGTTTGGTGTATAAATCTGGGTACTACTACATATTATTTTGATATTTGCAGTTAACAGCAGCAGTGCTATTGGTGCAACATTCTGCCCAATGATTCAACATATATAATTCATTTCTGACCTTTGAGATTTGCTGTTTTTAGCTGTGGATTCGAACAAGTTGATGCCTCCAGCAGATGATGAAATAAAGGATGGACAGTGGCTAGGTGTCACAGTTAAAAGCATGGGTCCTGGTAAGAAAGTAATGGTAGGTTACATTCCTTTGTACAGCATAGTTCTGAAAACTTATCTAAATGTGTAGTTAGTGTGTATCAACCTACAAATATGTAATGTTGTGGATTTATAGGAGAGTTATTCATAAATCATGTTAATTCAAACTACATTAAAATACTGGAAGCTTTTAGCAACAATAGTTTCTGTAATGGACATAAAAAGACATGTATAAAGGATCTCAAGATATATTCTTTTCACTCAGATGACCCACTCTCTTGACTTTATTTATGATAGTCCTTGAGGTACATAATTTTAAAATGCTCGCCTTTGTTTAGTCTCCTTAAAGCATTTAGCTCTCATTTTTATTGTTAAACCACCACCACCCACCACCCACCACCACCACCACCACCACCACCACCACCACCACCACCACCAGGGAAGGGGACTATTCAGATGTAGAGAAACTTTTGTTTGGGATTTATGACTTCCCATAATGGCAAACCACTACAATAACATGTTGCTTAATGCACCCTAAGCAAGTTATGGTAGCCATTCATGCAGCCTGCACGTGCCCACACATGCGCGCCCACACAAACACACTCACACTCTCTCTCTCTACCACTGTACAATTTAAGAAAAAAAGATGTTTTTTGATTTTTATGTTTTTTATTTAAAATTAATTTCTTATTGTCCTGAAATTTTGAAATGTGTAGAAAATGATAATGTTTCTCCATTATTAGAATTCTATTGCAATGGATATATTCTGAGTTGTGAAGACCTGTATATAAAAATGAGATTTTCATTACATTGTAGTTTATTACAGAGATAGTGACATTATTGTGCAATTAATATTTTGAATTGACAGTTGGGAAACTGTCAAAGTTTGTTGCTTAGATCATGTTTCCCACTTTTCTTTTTCTTCTTTTTTCTATGTTGTAAAATTCTGTATTGGCACCACCTTTCATCTATCATCATCGTTTTATTAAATTAAATAATTATACTGCACAATACAATTTCAGAATATTTCTGTGCCATCAAGTAGAAATAAATAAAACAAATATCTCTTATGAGGTCATAAATTAATGTTCTGACATCTACTGATAAAGTGTATGTGGTGGCATTTCAACAGTCTTCATTTTCAACACTGTAAACTTTCTAAAATCATGATCAGTTAAGATTAAGGTTACTTGCACATTATAAGCAATTAAATCTCTATCCAGAAATAATACTTGCATTTCTGTAACTAGGTACTTATGGACAGTGAATACAGGAATCGGTTACTAGTCAACCAATAGGAAAATGCTGCAGGCAATGGAAAGCTTAAACTCTGTGTGCAGCCTATAGTTTTGATTTAATAATATTGAGAATCCTGCTACAGACATACTGAATAATATCTTTTTAACCATGAAATAAATCATGTTTTAATTGCTTGTGGAAAGATATGCATATGCCACTAAGCAAGAGAGAAGTTAATAGTAGGGTATTTTATCTTTAATTCTCACTGCAACTTCCCTTTTCTCACCTCAAGCTGAAGTAGTTTGGCAGAATATTCCAGAATACTCCTATAGCTTTTTTCCTTTATGTTTTATTAATAGCATAAGTGCAAATAAATAAGTATAGGTTGCGGATAAAGGAGTGACTATTTTCAGATAAGTTTTGTCAGTAGGCTTAGGCCTTTTTCAGTCCTGTGTCGTAGATTTATGGCATGTAAAAGAACCTCAAGCCTGATAAAGAGGCTTCTGAGCAAAATTACTAGTCTTTCATGCCCAAAATGGAATGGGATGCTAAGGACCACAGCAGTTAAAGATCATCCATAAATAAAACTCAATTTTTAAAAATTTCTTGTTGTTTACAACATGATTGTTCTTGTCTGAGTATAGAGGTAATTTCAATTACCTGCAATGTAAATTTTAAGAAATAAGTTTTCATATCTTATAATATTTACTATATAATGTTGTTCTCACAATATGTGGTGTGTACTAAAAGATTTTAGTCGGACCAAGAAAATACAATATTTAAGAGTGTAATGTATATATTTTTTTTCAGCATTATCACTTTGGAAATACATTATTAGTCCAATGACATTCCAACTTTTTAATGCCCTCAGTAAAATAAGATTTTCCCAACAGTGCAAACTAAGCATCTGTGTCAGCTTCAACCTCATCATTTGATGTGAATCTTAATTCACCCAACCATTTTTTTAGGTTTGGGAACAAAAAGTTTCAGGGGACCAAAATCAGCAAATGTTACAGTTGCAGAAGCACTTAGAAGAGGTCATGCAGTATTACAGCATCAGACTGAGATATGTGTGAAGGTGCATTGTAATGAAAGATAACATTAATTTTTGCAATGTTTGAATTAGCCTGAATAGTATCTTTCAATTGATCCAATAATGAAGCTAGTGATGGTTCTGCCCTTCTGGAAGTAGACTATGAGCACCACACCTGAGAATTCCAGAAAACTGTAGCCATGACTTTTCCTGCAGTTGGAACAGTTTTTGCTTTTGTTGGTGCAGTTTCACCTGTTGCCACCAACTGTTTGGACTGCTCCTTTGTTTCTGACATGTAGTGATGGATCCATGTTTCATCTACTGTTATGAAACATTGAAGAAGCTCACTGGAATTGTGTTTCAGCAAGTTCACTCATGAGAAATGTTTATTTGAATGCATTTTTGGTGCATTGTTAACAGATGTGACACCCATATAGTGGAAAGCTTTCTCACACCCAGAAGTTTGGGTGAAATGCAGTGGAAATGACCTATCAAGGTCTTTGCAGTGTCAGCCAAGTTGTGTACATATGAGGGCTGTCCCAGAAGTACCCAGCGTAATGAAGAAATCACAAAAGGTTTGGGACAAAACATCTTTATTTCTCTACATAGCGCTCCTTTCAACTTGATACACTTTTCCCAGTGACGTTCAATAGCTTCAATACCTTGTTTATAGTGAGAACCGCTGAGTTCCACAAGACAGCCATCAACTGGAGACTCCACCTCTTCAATGTTGGCAAATCTTTTACCACTAAGGCATTCCTTCAAGTTTGAAAGGAGAAAATAATCAGAGGGAAGCTAAATTTGGTGAATAGGGTGTATGAGGAAGCAATTTGAACTTTAACTCATTGATTTTGGCCATGGTGATAATGGATGTGAACTAGTGGAATGTTGATGAAACAAAACTTTATTTTTTTGCAAATGTGCCTTTTTTTGCTTGATTTCATCACTCAAATGCTGCAGTAGGTTTGCGTAATACTTGCCATTGATTGCTGTTCCTTTTTGAGGATTATCCCACACATCCCAAAAAAACTGATGCCATGACCTTGCCTGCAAATGGAACTGTCTTCGCCTTCTTTGGAGCCGATTCTCCCCTTTCAATCCACTGTTTTGACTGTTCCTTCATCTCAGGTGTGAAGTGATGCACCCATGTTTCATCCATGGTTATGAACCGATGCAAAAAAAACTCTGCTTTATTGCAGTGAAGCATCGCCAAACACTTGATTGAAACATCTTCACAATGCTATTTTTGTTCCATTATGAGCAAAAGCAGCACCCATCGTGTGCACAGCTTTCTCATGTCCAAATTTTCAGTCAGTTTGCGATGTACAGCACTTTTTGAAATGCCTACAATGTCTGCTAGCTCACATAGTTTCAGTTGACGGTCATCCAATGCCATTTTGTGGATTTTCTTCACAATTTCTGGCGTGGTCACCTCATTTGTTTGACCACTGCAATGTCCATCATGGCAGTTTGTACTGCCTTGCTTAAACTCTGCCACCCAATATTTTACTGTTGTAAACGAAGGAGCCGATTCCCCCAGAATAGAATCCAGCTCAGCTTTAATATTAGTTGGACTAAGGCCTTTCAAATTCAAGTATTGTATTACATAACGATGACCAGTTTTATCCAAGTTTACAAATTTTCCGAGAGCATTCACTCTTGTTGGCTGCCAAACAATCTAGCATTGTCAAACTTAAGCTTTATAATGTTGGTACTTTCTACCATAGTTACTTGTTTGAAATACAAACCGCTATGTATACGTCAGATCGGGTACTTCTGGGACTGCCCTTGTATCATTATAGGTAAGTTTTTGTTGCAATATCGTTGGTCATAGTGGTTTTGGAATGCCTTAGCACTCATCTTGAATGGGTGGTATGGCCATGCTTAAATTCAGCAGCCCAATTTCCATTTAAAACAAAGAGGAAGAATCCTTTAATGTTGATTCAAACTCCTTTTGTATTTCTGTTGGAGTTATACTCTTCAAATCAAAATACTGTTATCACAGCTTGTATTTCAGTTTTATCCATTTTGCAAAAAAATGTGTACACTAGTTTATTTACATGATCATCACAAAAAAGCGACTACTCTTGCACATCTGAAACTTTACAGCAAGCCATGTAAAAGATGATGCTCAGCTTTCATATTAATTTAACCATCTTCACATCATCTCTGAATAATGCCAAAAACTTTTAGAATGGCTCTTGTATGTATCATTAAGTTGACCAATACTGACATACCAGACATTTTGTAATTAAATGCAATTATAGGTTTTGTAAGCCAGTGCAGTGTTAGTATTTATGAGGGTAACATTGAGTAGACACAACTGGTGTGTCCTCATGCTAGGAAACATCCTGTGGAAACCAACTGAGAAGTAGTGCACTCATTTAAAGAAATAGTGAAATATGTGGGATAAGCACTTATTCTAATAAAATTATTTGGTAGGTGTCATAATTAAGCAAATGCATATAAATGAATAAAAATACATTTGTATATATACTTGTTAATACAGTTGAAAAAATCAAATACTACAATATTACATTTTTTTCTTAATTATGTGATTACAAAATTTCCATCTGTTTTTAAATGTTAAGGACATTTTAGGAATAAGGCTAGCAGATCTATTGTCTAATTGGAGCTTCCTTTCTTTAGGTCTGTGCCCATCGATACATAAGAAAGGGAGCGGACTATCAGTGGGGTCTTGGTCTATGCTACACATTAACTGAGCGCTTAGATTATGATGAAACTTGGGAACCCTGCAAAGGCAGACCTACCAACAGGTAAATATTTAAGTTACCATACAAGTTTCAAACAACTTCTCCAGAGCTCTAGTGTAATTCATATAAGGTATTTTCTAATAAGTGTGTATATTTTGACTTTGTCCAGTTTTTTAACTGTCAGTTCTCTCAGTTCTGTCAGTGTTGTAAGTTCTTATTTAGTTCAACTTCACTGGGAGTTCACTTTATTCACGCTATCTTTTCACTAAGGTGAGCTAGTTCAATTCTCTGTCACTTCACTTCACTTCCTTCATGATGTAACCTTCTATTCTGGACGGTTCACTCACTGCAGTCGAACACAAGACCTCCAGTCTCTCGCTCCGCAGTAGCACTCCCACATCACAGCAGCCATCACCTGTTTGCTTGGTGAATCGCACCACAAATGCACTCACCAACGTGCTTGCTGACTGTCCGATGCAATCCAAGTCGTCAACTAGCAATTATCCAACTCTCTCACACTGAACTCGATCCATGAGAGTGCTCACTTATATAGGCAGTGGAATCTTCCACAGAAGGTTCTTGAACATTCTAGAACTATTTCGACTCACTTTCTGAGGAGGGGGGAGAAGAAGATTCCAAAGAATTTTAGTTATTCCTGATAGCGGGCCCGGTGTTAACACTTCCAAGCAGTAGTTATCTTGTTTTCTCCAATAACCAGGCGCCAACCTCCTTATAACCTTGAGCCATAGCTGCTGTGTCACAGTATCAAGATTGGAACCATCCAAGGATGGAGGCAGATATGTTATATGTTCACTTATATTTGTAGTATATCAATATAAAAGCATTTTGTTATATTTTGAAATTTGTATAAGCCAGTTGAGCAGTTATATTAGAGGAAATGTTGAAACTACACACATCAAGGTATTCCACCTTAAGAACAGTTTGGCATTCTCTCTGAACAACCAGTTATTATTTAGACCAATTAAGTTTAAACCTTCTTTAGCTTTCTAGTTTACAATGCCTTGCTTATTTCCGAAAGGTTTTACTTTATTTGTAATTAATATCATTAAAGCAAAAGAACAGACAGTTTTATTTCTGTCAAGTCTGAACAGTTAAAGTATAAATCATGAAATGAAAACAGAGAGAAAAGGGAAACCATCTTCATGACAACCTTTTTCAAATAGATCAGTCAGTGTTAAATCATCTCATAGAGTGACACATCATAATTTACTAACATTGCAGCTTCAATTACTTTCCCATAACTTGGATCCAAATTCCTAGCTTTTTGTTACTTGTCCTATGTGACTGATTAAGTCCTTGTTATTGCTGTTTAGTCACATGTTCCTTCAGTGGTTTTTTTACTTTCTCTACTACGTATAGTAAGTAGGGGAAGTATTGCATTCCACCCAAAAATTCGATACCGAGATTTCACCGGAAATACACGTTTTGAGACCTCCTGAATCCAAAAAAAGCATTTTTGGAAACATGTCCGTGTGTGTGTCTGTGTGTGTGTGTGTGTGTGTGTGTGTGTGTGTGTGTCTGTGTGTGTGTGTGTGTCTGTGAACAGCATAACTCAAAAATGAACAATCGGATAAGCACCAAACTTGGTATTTAGGTTCAGTATCTTCCAGAGATGCGACACGAAGGTTTTCAAGAAAATCCCCCCACCCCAGACTACCCTTTACATGGAAGATTTTTCGAAAATTTTAACTTTCTCAAAAATGGCTCTAACGATTTTGATGAAAATATCATATGTTTAGGGTAATGTCATGAGAAATGAAATGTATATCTCGAATTTTCTGGGAATGTCTCCAAAAGTATTCTTCATTGTGAACGACTTTTGCATAACTGGTAAACCATAAGAGATAGACAAAATTTTACTACACAAAAAATGTAAATCGCGTTAAAATACACAACTTATGTCATATACATTTCTTTTGTTGAGTGAACCGTTTTCGAGATATTGCTTGTTATTTCCTTAAATTTTCCAATACTTATACTTTTTCTCAAATGCGTTATTCATTTTACTTTCTCTACTACGTATTGTAAGTAGGGGAAGTATTGCATTCCACCCAAAAATTCGATACCGAGATTTCACTGGAAATACATGTTTTGAGACCTCCTGAATCCAAAAAAAGCATTTTTGGAAACATGTCCGTGTGTGTCTGTGTGTGTGTGTGTGTCTGTGTGTGTGTCTGTGAACAGCATAACTCAAAAACTAACAGTCGGATAAACACCAAACTTGGTATTTACGTTCAGTATCTTCCAAGGATGCGACACGAAGATTTTCAAGAAAATCCCCCCACCCCAGACTACCCTTTACATGGAACATTTTTCGAAAATTTTAATTTTCTCTAAAATGGCTCTAACGATTTTGATGAAAATATCATATGTTTAAGATAATGTCATGAGAAATGAAATGTAAATCTCGACATTTCTGGGAATGTCTCCAAAAGTATTCTTCATTATGAACGACTTTTGCATAACTGGTAAACCATAAGAGATAGACAAAATTTTACTACACAAAAAATGTAGATCGCGTTAAAATACACAACTTATATCATATACATTTTTTTTGTTGAGTGAACCGTTTTCGAGATATTGCTTGTTATTTCCTTAAATTTTCCAATACTTATACTTTTTCTCAAATTCGTTATTCATTTTTTTATGTCCTGGACATGCAAAGAGAATGGAATGCGCCACATAGCAACCAGCGATAAAATATTTGACTATCGCTTAAAAGCTACCATATTCCCCTTGCATCTACAAGAAAATTACAAATAAGATTGACATCTCGATATCTCGATTAATATGAAGCATATGGAGAATAGGCGTTTGTAAAAATAGATTGTACAAGAGTAGAGAAAGTCATGTGAGTGTAACACATCAGATTTTTCTATATATGCTGATTTTCCAATTTTGTGATAATTATTTCTGTTTCTACTTATTGAAGTGTATATTTTTCCTATCAGCATTTTTTAAAGAAAAATGGAGAAGAGTAGGACAAAGCAACCAAAACATTTTCTAAAGCTGTAACACCACAACCACCACCACCACCACCACCACCACCACCACCACCACCACCACCACCACCACCACCACCACCACCACCACCACCACCACCACCACCACCACCACCACCACCACCACCACCACCACCACCACCACCACCACCACCACCACCACCACCACCACCACCACCACCACCACCACCACCACCACCACCACCACCACCACCACCACCACCACCACCACCACCACCACCACCACCACCACCACCACCACCACCACCACCACCACCACCACCACCACCACCACCACCACCACCACCACCACCACCACCACCACCACCACCACCACCACCACCACCACCACCACCACCACCACCACCACCACCACCACCACCACCACCACCACCACCACCACCACCACCACCACCACCACCACCACCACCACCACCACCACCACCACCACCACCACCACCACCACCACCACCACCACCACCACCACCACCACCACCACCACCACCACCACCACCACCACCACCACCACCACCACCACCACCACCACCACCACCACCACCACCACCACCACCACCACCACCACCACCACCACCACCACCACCACCACCACCACCACCACCACCACCACCACCACCACCACCACCACCACCACCACCACCACCACCACCACCACCACCACCACCACCACCACCACCACCACCACCAAAGCCGGGGGTGCCCAGGATGTGAGCATGCCATTGGAGACATTTGCAATGGTGGAGGATTTAATCGCTATGGATACAAAAAATAAATTTAAACAAAGACATAAAGGTTAATGGAAAAGAAGTAGTCGAATCTTGCGGCCCTCGCTGCTTAGTTATAAAAGAACGAGGAAGAAAGAAGTTTTCATCGGTGAACCCATTTATACTTCATAAGGGTTTCGAATATTGCTGGTCCAGTTAAGTCATGTATTAGATCTCGCAATGGCACGCTCCTGGTTGAAGCACAGGCAGCAAAAATAGAGCAAATATCTTAGCCAGCTATCCTGTATGTGTTGAGATGCTCAGGACCTCCTTGCGTGGTGTGATAAAACACCCGTGCATTGGACGGTATGCCCAACGAGATTCAAGAAAATCTTGAAGATCAAGGTGTGACATCCGTATATTGGGTTCTGCGGAAAGAAAGAGGTGAATTCGTCCCCACTCATACCCTGTTCCTTACCTTTGATCGGGTAGATCTTCCTCAAAGGATTAAGGCTGGTATGAAGCAATTGAAGTTAGACCATATGTCCTGAACACATTGAGATGTTATAGGTGTCAGAACTTTGGACACACTAGTGACTTCTGGAATGATGAATCAACCTGTTTTAAGTGTGAAGGCGTCTCAACTGACAGAGCATGTACATTAACTCCAACTTTTGTTAACTGATGCGTTGGACATCCAAGTTCTCCAGAATGCCCGCATTTTACAGTGGAAAGAGTGATCCAAGAGAAACCAAGCCCAGAAGCACCTGCATATCCACCAACCCTTGCCCCGAAATCCAGTACCTATAGCTCAGATGCAGCTAAACCCGTACCGAGTTGGGAGATCCCAACTCAGAATAGCGATATTAACGGGGCCACATTTCGGAAAATATTCTTGTAACTAGAACACAGCCAAATCATTCAAAATCAACACTGACGATAGCATCAACACGTGCTAAGTCCGCTACTGAAAAGATCACATCAGTAAAATCACCAGTAAAACTGTCGGCCTCAGCCAATAAGACTGGTAAGCCCGTAACATATAAATGCATCACCTATAAATTTAAGACCAGCTAAACCAACTTCCTGAAAGTAAGTGATATGTCTGCACCCGAACACAAAGGGGAAACAAAGTCCACAATCATCTCCTCGGAGATCCTCTTCTGAGGAATTTTCTGGGTAGGACTCAAATCGGCGATCTTCATCTTCACTCAATTGGTTCGAGGATCTCGAACCGAAGTTTTCTATTGGAAAAGGTTCATCCCCCGTGGAGGAGAAGGAGCAGGAGGATTCTTCCCACACTGCCAGAACAACAGTGAAAAAGAGGTAAGATAGCTTCTCCGTAAAAGGTTTTAGCCTGGTATAGTCACCTTAAGACAGGGTAAAAATCCTTAGCATGGTTTCCTTCAGAAGGGAACTAAAACAGCTGATCCCAATTTGTAGATTTACGGCAAACCTTAAGCTGATAAAGAGGCCTCTGAGCAATATTTCGGGTCTTTCATGCCCTATACAGAATGGGACGCTAAGAACCATAGCAGTTAAAGAGTGTCCATAAAAAAACTACAATGGAACATACATAGAATTAGAACACATCAACCAGAGCTTGAACTTTTGCTCGACAAGAATGAGCCTTTGGTCATATGTTAGCAAAAGATTTAAACACCATTTGCAAGACAGCTTTCAAATCAGGCGGTATACCTCAGTGAAGTGTGATCTTACTCCGGAAGAGGATATTCCTGTTCATGGGAGCACTATATACTCATCAGAGATGGTACATATGTGTGGAATCTGGATACAGACAGTCTGACATCCAGTCAGTCACTTGAAGGATTAAACTGCCATCCATCCAATTTGCCATTTGTAATATTTATCTGTCTTATCTGAACAATCTCTCGCTCACTGATTTAGAAGATCTGCTTTTCCAGTTACCAACACCTTTTCTGTTGGTGGGACGCTCCAATGCCCATCACCCTCTTTGGGGCTGACCTTGGACTTGCGCGAGAGACAAATTATTTGCTGAATTCTATAACTGTAACAATAACCTAGCTTCTAAACACTGGAAAGCCTACATTTCTCTCAGACTCCAATAGTTTTTCACATCTTGATTTAGCAGTTTGTTCACTACAGTTTCTCCTTACAATGGAATGTCATCTTGATTTACACTCTAGTGAGAACTTTCTGTCTTATTGGCCTCTTAACACAAGATATATGTTTTACACATTTGCCTAGATGGCAAATAGATCAAGCCAACTGGAACCTTTACTCTAGTTGACTGTGTTTAATTACAATGAGCACCAGTCTGTGAATGTTTTAGCCGAACATCTCAGAAGATTCTTTCTGCTGCTGAGGAATCTATTCCTGGATCGACTGCTCACCCCCCATCGATTTTCGGTCCTTTGGTGAATGGATGAATGCTGGAATGCCATTCGTGCTCTCAGGGTTTTCCATAGTCACCTTACACTGGATAACCTGATCCAATACAAGAAAATGCGCACCAAGTCTAAACAAGTTATTAAGATTATCAAAAAGACATCATGGAGCAAGCATGTAACTTTATTTAATCGACATACACCTTCCTCTGTCGTATGGGACAAGTTAAGGCATGTGGCCGGAAAATCGACCCACATGCCAATCGCCGGTCTTAAAACAACTGCAGGAACTGTTGTGAATACATTTGACGTGGCTAACACATTTGACAGTGCTTTCACTCAAGTGTCTAGCTCAGATAACTATCTGCCTGAGTTCCTTCCAGTTAAGACGGAGGTTTCTCAATCTCAAGGTTTCTCCTTTCATTCTGGAAACCTTGAAAATTGCAATCACCTTTTCACCATGGCAGAGTTACAACATGCTCTTTCATCTTCGCGACTATTAGCACTAGGGCCAGGTGGTACCTACGTACGAATGTTACAACAGCTCTCTCCTGTAGGTAAGGCTTTCCTGCTCGGGGTCTATAATCGTGTTTGGCTTGATGCCATTTTCCCAAAAAAGTGGCGGGAGGCCACCATCATATCCATTTGAAAGCTGGAAAGGAACGTCATCTTCTGTCCAGATACCATCCTAATTCCTTCACCAATTGGTCAGTTGGTATTGTGGCTGGAAACTCTCAACCTACTGACCAGCTTTCAGTGAAGTTTTCGACGACGCTGTTCAACTGGGACCACCTTATATTGACACAGATCATGAACGGATTCATGAAGAATTGTCAAACCGTTTGGATATTTTTCGACCTCAAGAAGGCTTATAATATGTGTTGGCAAGTAGGGATACTATGCTCCCTACACACCTGGAGCATACGTTGACACTTAAGCCACTGTTCATTCAGGAGTTTATGAAGGACAGCGTTTTCCAAGTAAAGGCTGGCTCAGTTTTTTCGAACTTTTTTGTTCAGTAGAACGGAGTGTCACAGGGATCGGTGCTAAGCATTACAGTGTTTGCTATAGCAATTCAAGCTCGAAATGTGTTCCTCCAGAGGTATCGTTATGTTTATTCGTAGACGACTTTGCCGTCTACGAATCAGCATACGCCGGTTTTGGAATGTTTAGGCAATCTTTAAGAATGGAGTTCTAAAAACGGCTTTCGTTTCTCAACTGAGAAGTCAATCTGCATTAACTTCTGACGCCTTAGGACACGATTGCCACCATCTCTCTGATTCAGTCCAGATTTACTTCCATTTGCAGATGAGACGAAATTCCTGGGATTGATTTTTGATAGGTCATTGCATTTAGTGCAGCTGAAAGTGCAATGTGACCATTCTCTGAATATCTTGCAGGTATTAAGTGGCAAATCTTGGAGTGGATCTGACAGTTTTGTGCGACTGTATCGTGTACTGATCTGATCCAAGTTAGAACTATGGGTGTATCGTTTATTCTTCTGTGCTGAGAAGATTAGGCACAATCCATAGCCGAGGCATTTGTATGACTGTCGGAGCTTTTTCAACTAGCCCAGTTATGAGTCTTTATGCTGAATTGGTAGAACCTCCTCTGCAATATCAGTGTGATGCCTGTTAGGAAGTTATGGCTGTGGGCTTAAATGTATGCCTATACATCCAACATTCGCTTCTTTTTTCAACACCATGCTGGATGAACGTTATAGAAACAGCTTCATTAATCCAAGGTTTGCAGGTGTTTGTTTCCGGGAACTTCTTCGAAAGCATGATTTTGAAATGCCTAGCATGTTTCCTAAGGGGGCAGAAGGTGTCACTCCCTTTCTTATGTGCAACATGTCACGTAGATCTTGGGATGATGGCATACTGGAAATCTACGATGCCTATGTTTAGTATCCACACTTGTTTTTTAGAATTTTTTGCCAGGTTACAATGGCCAGATTTTGAACTACACTGATGGATCTAAGAGCACCAATGGTGTTTGATGTGCCAATGTTTATGGAATCAAACCATATACATTCAGCTTCCATAGGAGCACTTCCATTTTTAGTGCTGTATGCCATGTACCAAGCCATTTTGTATATGCGCCATTGAAAATTGGTGACTGTCTCATTTTGAGTGATTCCTTTAGTGCACTTTGAGCCTTCATGAGCTGAGCTGTACAACTACCATTCCATTGTGCAGCGCATCCAGGATGCCCTTCATGTTTTACATGCCTCTGATGTAAATGCAGAGGTTGCTTGGGTTCCTAGTCATGTTGGGTTAGCAGAATGAACTGGCGGAAGTGACAGCTAGGGCGGCAACCATAGAATTCGGTGTTAAAATATTTTGTGTAACGTCACTGTTGTGTGGAGGGCGGTGCTATGTGCTGGTGCAAAGAATGGTCAGCTCTCCGCAGAAATAAGCTTAGAGTAATGAAGGACATTTCGATAAACTGGGTAACTTCCTCTTGTATATCTCGTCATGAAGAGGTGATTTTTGTTCGGTTATGTATGGCCAGTGCTATTTTATACACAGTTAGCTTTTTAAGGGGAACCCTGCTTCAATTTGTCCGCTGTGTAGTGAAGGTCTGTTGGTCTATCTGTGTTGCTGGAGTGTATTTCTCTAGCACATCTTTGGGACTCTTCTGCTACTGCCGGTCAGTCTTGCAGAGGACTTAGCGAACAGTAACTAAGCGGTCGAAAGGGTTTTTAAGTTTTTGTTGAAGGTAAACTTCTAATGAGGATTTAGTGATATTGATATTAAGTTTTTCATACTTTGGCTTGGTTTTATATGTCTTTTGCTATGATTTTTTTATATTGATCTTTATCTCTGACCTTTGCATGATTTTTTTCTTGATCTTTATCTCTGTCCTTTGCCATGATCTGCTTTACAAGGGCACTAATGACATTGTAGTTGAGTGCCCTTATAAATAAATCATCCACCACCACCGCCACCGCTGCCGCCGCCACCGCCACCACCACCACCACCACCACCACCGTCGTGATGGTGTGGAAACCACTTATACTATAGGATTTCTATGGGTTATGTGCTACAATAAAATTCTTCACTCACATGGGTATTAAGATTGGAAAATGTTATATTTAAGTGGCATTGGCCCATAGGAAAATGTTTTGGAAGTGACACTTGTTTTAAGGCACACCTAGGTATATTTGCTACAGTTTTAAAATGGACTTTTGTCTTTTTCATCATCATTATCAGAATAATTTTATTACTTTTCTATGTCCAACAAAGTATACACTCATTTGCTTATCAGCATATGCACATTATGTTAACTATTTACTTCATGCACCATGAATTCAGTATTAACTAATCCAATCCACAGCCTGCATCAGTTTGACGCTCACAGTAGACTATCACTGAAATCTTGTCAAAATGAGACTGTAGCACCAGATTTGCAATTGTTTCTAAATTGTAAGCTAAAGAAATGAACAAAACTTTCTTAAGAACCTAGAAGGCTGTATTATGATATTATATGGTTATGCAATAAACTCAAATAATAATATATAAAATACCTTTGTTGTGTTCATTTTATTGATATTTTTTATTAACCATTTCATTCAGTAAAGAGTCCTACCAGATACATGTGAGTTTGATATTAATTAGATAATATTGAACTCAATTGTATTACTTATGACAATATCATAGTGTGAATATAGAACAAAGAAGTATAGCTGTTGTTGAAGGTTATACTGCAGATATTATCAGGGGTAACTGTTGCCACTGTAGATAATTAGAATTGCTTGATGTTACCAAAAGTCCCCTGAGCAAACAGGCTCTAAAATCTTGGCACTTTTTCCAAGCATACCCACAGATGAGCTACTACAATTTACAACTACTTCAGTTGTAGCTACATAGAAACAACACACCAAGGGAACAATCAGAAGACTTTGTAAAACTTACCAAACTCTGCTTGGACCAAAGCTATTTCATTTTGCACAATAAGTTCTATCAGCAAAATTCAGGATTAACTATGGGAAACCCCCTATCACCATTCTTAGCTGAATTATATATGAGCCATTTTGATTGCCATGTCGCCAAATTCTTCCCTAACATTTGGCATACATAGAAAATCACACATATGGATAACTAAATTAAAAATGATAGTTGCAACCCTACATCACACAAACAGGCAGTTCTAAATTACAACAGATTAGTGCAGCACCAATGGAAACAAATGAGTATCAATTAGAATACAAACGCATCATCCAGGCAGCCTCCAACAACGGATTTCATACAGCCATCATAGACAATAAGATTAAGAAATTTAAGAAACAAAAATGTATTAAGAAATAAACAACACTATAAGCTCAACGAGATCCACAACAATTCAAGAAATTCACATACCACCCTTGTGCCCCATCCCCAACAACAAGAAAGCTGGAATGTACAAGATAGATTGTAATGATTGCAACACGGTATATATTTGGCAGAACTAAAAGGAATCTAGGAACCAGACTCAAAGAACACATGAGATGCATATATCTTAAACTGATAAATCCACTGTAGCACACACTTTTGGTCCTCGCATCATAGCATTACACCCAATATAAATCTGTTGAAACACACAAGAGTTGGACACCTGGGAGAAGATATTTATCTTAAAATAAAAGACCAAATTATGAACTTTGAATTGCCGCCTCCCAAAAACCTCTGGAAATTCATCAGCCTGTCAATAGATGTCTCTACACTCAATACATATCCACAAAATCCTCCAAACAATAACCAAGCCAGCCAGTTGGACAAATGCTGAAGATGGGAACATAACCCGTTCCCAAAACGTGTACAGGTAAATATAGAATGTGATGTAAAAAGTGTCCCAACCATCGACCCGTATTTCTAATCTGTTAAAACTAATGATATTAAGACAATTATAAAAGCTATCCATGTAATAAAGGTCTCCGACAAGGATGTGGAATGTCAAACCCAAAGGGCATCTACTTAATAAAAGAATTCCTTTTTGCTGATGACCAACTTTATTAACATAGAATATAAACAGACATAAAACAAAGGATATATAATGTTATGTCCAGACCTACTATGAAATATACAAGCAAAACATGAACTCTTAGGAGCCAAGTTAAATGACGCTTAGAAGCAGCATAAATGCACTTTTGATGATCCATGTTTGGTAAGTCAAGAAGAGATAGTGAGAAATCAAGATATTTGATCTCACTTGGGGGAATTAAATGTAGTAGATGAAATATGTAGCCACCAGAAACAGTGGAAAGACCATGTGATGAGAATGCTATCTTGTAGACTCCCAAAGCTTTCCTTATTTTACAGACCAAAAGGAACAAAAGATCCTGGCAGACGTCGAAGAAGATGGAGTGACCCAACATATCGAACTACTATATTAGCCTCGGAACAGGTCATTTTGACCTAAACCTTGAAATGGAAGAAAGTAAGATGAAGTTGGTTTAAAATAATATGTCTGTTGATTAATTTGTGTGTTCATTTGTTGAAAGACAAGCCTATTACATAACTGCTACCACTGCCAACTGTTTTAATTATGTGTAACATAAATGTGTAAATTTTTCAAAAAAATTTTGGGAGGATCTCGAAACGTATATTTCCAGTGAAATCTCAGTGTCAAATTTTTGGGTGGAATGCAATATTTTCACTACCTACTATGTATATGGTACAGAAAGTAAAAAAACCAGCCTGGTGATGTTGCTACGAAAATGATTATACTACAGGTTTGCAATAATGTGAGTTTATGAAGTTTAATACAGTTAAAGGAATTTTAAGGTATTACAATTCTACACGATTTACAGAAAATTAAATGAAAGTTCTTGAAAAATACATGTTATGTTTGATTGCAAATGTAGAGAAGAACTTTGAAATATATATCCCCATTTTTAAAAATGGGGCTGCCAGTACATAAGTTACTGGGAGCTAAAAATCTCTCTTAATGTTTTACAGAATGCTTATTTTCTTGTCTTACAGCATATGAATTTAATATGAAGTTGAACTTGGTGGAACATTTCTTATTTATCACAAAAAGTCTCATGGTTATTAAGCATGGAGCTGTTCCATTCATCATGAAGTTTAACTTTGTATTTGTTTATGATGTTACAACACTAAGTTCTGTTGTCCTGAAACCAATTAAAACAGTAAGCACAAAGAAGTGCAGAAAATGGCAAAAATATTTTAAAAATTGGAAAATATGAAGAAATATGAAGTTTTGATTAAAATGACAAACTATTTATGAAATATGAAATACAAACATAATGCTGTTGCTTAAATTATTCATCTTAAAGAGGGAAATTAATGTTTCTCGGTATAATCCAATTAACAATTTGTAATATAAAAATTTAAGTTCTTTTGCTCTCTGCTTGTTTTAGGGCACATGAAGATTTTGGATACTGCCAAGCAGGCACAAGTGGCATTCTGGTAGATGATCTGGCTGTGATTGGAAGTCCAGGGCCCTACACTTGGCGAGGAACAGTGTTTGTGGTCAGTGTTGCAGATGACTTCTTGAACAGAGACAAGAATATTTACTATGGACCAATGAAGGAATTAACCTCTCCAGTAGACAAATACAGTTACCTAGGTAAGTATTTAAAGACATCATTCTTTTAATATGGAGCATATCGAAACATTATTTTAGATTCAACAATTAAAAACTACAGGGTGATTTATGAAGAACTGACACATTTATTTCTTTAATTCTTTCAAAATGAGTTATGCTAGCGACAACTTATTATACCGGAAATACAGAGGAATTTTGGGAGATTATTTACCTGTATAGCAAATGTTGAAAATATCCTCCATCCTGCATAAGGCACAACTCAACACGTTCCATGTTACCTGCCACTCGGAAGACTCTGTTGTCAACAGCTTGAATCTCCTGTGTTTGTGCTTCAGATCATCCAGTGTCTGGGAACATGTGGTATAAACCCTGTCTTTTAAGTAACCCCGTAGAAAGATGTCCGGCAATGCCAAATCCAGAGATCTCGGTGGCCACAGGCTCTTGGAAATTATCCGATCGTCAAAGAAACTTGCAGTTAGTGCCATGGATTCATTTGATGTATGGCATGTAGCGCTATCCTGCTGAAAATATCCTTGACATAGCTCTACATCGTCTAGTGTTCAGCAAACTCCATGAAAATCTGTTGTACTCTGCAGTGTCTTTTGGCGCCAACAGTCTCTTTTTTTCATTTCTACTTCTTTCCTCTTATTCTTTCTAGACAATAAGCTAGGCCCCTTTTCTGTGCTGCAGGGGAAAATGGGAACAGAGTCCTAAGTGGTCAGCAGAGGGCTGAAGCACTAAAGTGCCACCTAAGAATCGCACCAGTAAGGTATGTTGGCCATAGCCTTGCTGACCTACCACTCAGCTGCTGGAGGCACTTGGTTGTCAGTGGTCCACCGCGTAACTTGGTCGTGAGGATACAGAGCTTGTCACCGGATGTCTGGGAGACCGAAGGTGTGCTGTCGTCTTTAAAAAAAAAAAAAAAATTGGTCCCACTATTCTCTGTGCGGATATTGCGCACCAAACTCCAATTTTAACCAGGTGCATAGGTGCTTCATGAATAATGTCGATTTTCACTAGCCAATAGCGTGAGTCATTTGAGTTCACATAGCCAGATAAATGGAACCACGCTTCTCTGTGAACCATGTGATGGACAATATGGCAGGATTTTGCATAATGAATGCCTAAAACCAACAACAATAATTCAGTCATCTATCCTTATCTGGTTCCTGTAACTGATGGACAACCGTAATCCTATATGGCTTTAGGCCTGCACTTTTCACAGCTTTCTTGACACATTGAGTAGATGTACCCTTTCTCCTGCGACAAATGTCTTAAATGATTTTTTGGGTGACTGACCAGTCATGCTCATACGTCAACAACAACCGTGGGAAGCCTAGATGAACAAGTTTTGCCTTTTTCACTCACCAGAGATCCAGTTGTTTCCAATTTGTTGGCCAGTCATGCTCGTACGTCAACCACAACGTGGGAAGCCTAGATGAACAAGTTTTTCCTTTTTCACTCGCCAGAGATCCAGTTGTTTCCAATTTATTTACCAGTCCCAGTCCCAGTATTGTGTTTCTTTGGGAAGGATTCTGAACACCAGTTTCTCTCTGGTATGTCCTTTGAGTAGCTGTAATTGAATTCGTAATCCAGTATTGCTTTACAAGGAAGAGTTGTTCATTTAATGTGTACTCCATTTTCATGTTGACGAAACAAAAACTCAAAAACAGTTTCCGACAACAAAACTAACAATTACGAATAAAACATGTACATCTGGTGACAGGTAATCAAAACTCCAGAACATTCTGCTTAATTTGGTGCTAAAATTGGGGCATTGAATGAATTTCAAACAGAATAATTAAAGAAAGGAATGTGTCAGTTCTTCATAAATCACCCTGTATAATTTAAGACACTGCTACTCTTAGCAGTAAATACAGTGGTTATAAAGGAGTGGAATGTGATATGGTGATAGAGAAGCTCAAAGACATCATGGCTGCTGAAAATGATCACGACCATAAAATCAGTGAAATTGCTAGACAACATGAACCATTTAAGGCCGTCAAGTGCAAAACTCGCCTTATTCAGGTAAAACAAATTTTCAGAAAATGTGAAAAACTAAAATTAGGCAAACAGCAGAACATTTGAAAATTCTTTTAATGTAATAATGTCCAGACTAGACCCTTAAAGACGCATGTATTCTCTTGAAAATCAATCTAAATAATAGGTGGTAAATCAAAATTCAATTTTGGATAACGCGAGTTTTGCACACAACGGTAGTGAATGTGGCACGTTTTGGTGGAAACACAATACTAAATTATAATTAAGTGCAAACATTTTTGATTTACTTCTCAATATTCGTGCTAATAAATGACTTCTTGCTATGTTTGTATAATTATAACCATTTCTGATTTCATTTTAGTTAAAAAAAAAAAACTAAATTTTCACAATTTTTTCACCAATTTCAGATAAGGATATCAATGAATCACTCCTTTCATTGTTTGCTCACTAAAATTGACCCATTTTCATATCACATATATCTTATGACTTGTAAAATTTACATATTATGTTTAAAATGTAATACTAATAACTAATGTTCAAAAACAAACACATCACATTCTAAGTTCTCCTTCCTCGCTATCCAAGAAATTCTCACAAACAGCATCTATTTCTTTATCGTCATTGGCAATATTGTTTTTAGATATTAAATTCTTATAAAATGCAGGCTTTCATTTTCCTCCCTGTTATCACCAAATTTTTTTTTAATACATTTTGCACATCCTTAACTTTTTCCCCCTTTACTTTTACACCTACATCTAAATTCCTTGCAATAAGCATTTCTAAGGTTTTGTCTCGCTTCAGAATGGTCTTTCCTACACATAAATTGTACCGATAATTTGCTTCACCTTTCACTAGAACTTTGCCTTGGGTAAAACAATGTAAAATAATATATTTAGATGTCTTTAATTTGCAGCATACTTCCAATCTCGTACAGATACATCTATCCCTAGCCTGATTACCTTTCCATGATTTTTATAGATTTCAAAATATTCTTCAGGCCTATGATAGTGTTTCTTATTCTTATTTCTTTCTTTATTAGCCCGAAAACAGGATCGGGAGAGATGAATGAATGGCCAGGAATAGGAAAGATCATTTCTATCACCTACACGTTCTGCGGTGCTTGAATAGCAAGCCATTTATTATACATGCCAATCATAGTAGTGCTTTTATTTTGCCTACAGCAGCCATCTGCAAATAGCCTAACTTTCTTAACCCCAGAAAAATCAGATTTGCACAATTGACTGGATACTGCTGACACAATTTCGTTTGAAAGTTTAAGACCTTCATTTTCTGTCCAAACAAAATTACAAACATGCTGTATTGTCAGTGTTGTCTTGGATGAACCCTGCACAATGGAGAAGTTATGCGTGTATAACTGCCTGATGTAGTATGCTGCTTGATCCTGTACTTTTGACAGTACCATATTTTTCTGACAGTCAAATGAAAATGTTGCTACTTTATGATCTTCTTTCAGGAGATCAAAATATGCCTTAACTGGAAGTTTACGTATTTGTTTAGCTATCAACAAATCAGAATGTTTAGTTTTATCTGTTTCCAATTTTATTTTCTCGTCATAAGAAAGTCAAAGTGAACATACATCAGAAATAGGGCTTTTGAAGCCTATATTAAATTTTGCATTAAAAATATTACGAAGGAAACTCTTAGACACTTTCAATGAATTAGATGCTTGTGCATTATATGTACGTCTCATTTTATTAATGCTTAATTCCCTTGGTAAGTATTGCCATGTTGATGTTTTTCTCCTGTAGTAATGGACATCAAGTGCTTTAAACTTCTGTATGAATTTAATTGCAGGTTCTCTCTTATTACTATTTTTTTCTGACACCCTGTCTCCACTTCAGAACTCCTTTGGCGCCATTCCAGTTTCAAGATGTCTTAAGTGCTGTCTTTTGGTATTTGCAAAATGTCCAGAAATGTTTTCTAACACATCTGAACTGGCAAACCTAGTACACGTTTCATGTGATATTTTGTTGTAAAACCCTTCTGAGAATCGTCTTTGACTGCAGGCTTCCATTTAGGTATATCAGTTGAACAGTAAGTCAGTATAACGCAGTCTTATTTAATTTTAGAACTGCAGCTGTAGAAGACTTCGTGGAATTTCCTTATGCCTTCTGTGTCAAGTTACTGTATTGGAATGACTCGCTGTTGTGATTGCAGGTAGGCAAGCGCGGTCTGAGGCTTGTTGAATGCCTTTAACAATAGAGACTGTATTGTAAACACATCTGCTTATTCCTATATGAGTCTATCTGTCAACAGTAGAAGAATACTACTTAATTGTTGTTCGATCATACATACCTTTCCCTCTTCTCTCTTTCATGTTTCGATTCATGGGATGCCCATTTCCTAATTCTACCCTTTCTACCAACTTTGGGATATCAGAGGACTGCATAATAACATGTCTGCACCTTAGACTAGTCAAAACTAAACTAAAAACAGTTGGAATCACACAGGACTGCCAATGTAGGGGAACAGAGAAGCGAAACTACTATATTTCTTAGTGCTGGATAAGGCAAGTTTTGCCCTTGACACAGCACAATTGTAGTTAAACAAGTATTGGATAAGGCAAGTTTTGCTCTGAATTGTAAGATGGATTAGACGAGTTCTGCATCAAGCGCCACCATGGATTTGAAGAGTTTTGCATTGAACAGCAGTTTTCTGGGCTCGTGTATTAGATGAGTTTTGTTCAAACCTAAAGTCACCAGTTCATAGAGAACTGCAAGTAGTATTGAATCCCATGTCTAACTCAGTTTTTTAATTTTTGGATAAGATGAGTTTTGCACTTGACGGCCTCATTTAAAGATGACAATTTCCCCCACCCCATGCTGTTAACCCTCGCTAATTCAAAATTGAATAAACCGAAAACTGGGTTAACCCGTAGTAGCTGCTCAGTCCCTGCTGAATTACATGGAAAAATCTACCGCTTAAACCAAATTTTGGGTAATTTGTACTACGAACTAAAATTTGGTCCTCTCATTACATACTCCATAACATTATTCTTCGTTAAAACCGAATAGGAATGTTGTGCTGTGCACTATGGTATTTTCTGTTATGCATTTCACATAATCTTTCTCAATACTGTACTGTAATTTCTCAACAATGGTCTGATTGCTTACTTGCTGCTTATGTATCACTTCCACGGCGCACGATTCACAACAATCCAGAGAATTTCTGGGTTTGTGTCTTCTGAGGGATGGCTATGGCATTTTTAGAAGAGTCATAAATTCAGTGCTGTCAATGTCTGTGTGGAGGCACATAGAGTAAACGAGGAAGATGCCAATGAGTGGGCGCAGGCATTTCAATCTAAGCTCTCTCATCATCACCCAAGAAATGTGTTTGATGTTGGTAAAGCAGCATTTTCTCTAACTTGATGCATGAAAAAACACTACGTGCCAAGGGCAGAAAATACCATGGAGGAAAACGCAGCAAGGAGAGACTGACTGTGGTCTTGTGTTGTAATTCAGATGGTTCTGAGAAGCTCAAACCATTAGTGATTGAAAAATACAAAAATCCACCTTGTTTTAAAAATTGTCAACCTATTTAATCTGCCAAGTCAGTACAAGAATAACAATAAAGCCTGAATGACCAGATCTCTTGAAGATTCAACAAAAAATGGCTGCGAGAAAGAGGAACATTTTGCTAACTTTGAACCACTGCTCGGCACATCAGTTCGATGGCCTGGAACTTCCGAGCATAGAAGTTGTCTTCTTACTAGCTAACACCATGAGCCATCTGTAATAATTGGATCAAGGAATAATCGCCTCAATGAAGAATAATTACAGATGCCAACTGGTTAAAGCTGTTATCAATGCAATAGAACAAAAAACAGTTCCACATTAGAATGTACTGCAAGCTATCCGCAACATATTTGCTGATTGGGATGAAGTTACAACAGACACTGTAACTAACTGTGTTAAGAAGTTCTGGACAGCAACTGATAATGCCGCTGAAACTGAACAGGAAACCGATGATCCAACATCTGAACTTATAATGTAGTTCTACACTGTAGATTCTGTTATGATCATTCTTTACTATCATCTTCTGAGGTGGAACATAAAGATAAGACACCACAACCCCACGCTGAAGTTGCCGCTGCAATTTCTATTCTTGAGAGATTTGCTGCCACTTATGATGTCTCCATGGCATTTTAGGCTGCCCTGGATGTGGTATCTTTGGAGAGTGCAATAATATTACAACCAACGGTCTGCCAAACAACAATTAGTGATTTTTTCAAATTATAGAACTAAAATTGCAATGGATAAGAGTTGTAACCAAAACATGTGTTCTGATTAAAACTTAGTGTTAAAACAACAGTATATTTAAAGTGTTTCTTAAGGTTATTGTTTGTTGTATTATATGACTCACTAATTCAATGAGTACAATATTGTTCCAAATAGTACTGCTTTAAAAACAAATTACAACAAGCATTTGACAGTATACTTTCTCAATTAAACAAATGCCAGATATACCGTATACAGCAGTTATTTTTACTTTTTCTTAGAGGTCATGAATGTGGAGCACCCTCATTTGTTGGTATGTATAGCAAGAGAGAAAGTGAACTCAACAGTCGTATTTTACCATTTCATATATTATGAGACTATTTATACAAAACCTTGTTAATTCAAACTTTGTTCAACCAAATTGGCTATTTTTCGATCCCTTGGAATTCGCTTACATGAGGGTCTACTGTATACTAAACATGCAGGCTAGGGGAGGAGTGCTTTGTTAGTAGTAAGGTGGGCAACACATGCATGGGGCTAGAAGTAAGAGGGTGGTTGAGAGGAAGAAAGACAGTGGAGAAGGCAAGATGGCGCGTTGCACAGTAAGCAAAAAGGTTAGTAGCGGGTTTTCTATACATGCTGGCATGCGAATCATGCTAGTGTGTCCGGATGAATGCCTGGTGCAACCTTGCATTGTCCCGGTTGACGCCCGGGCAAGTACATTGAAGATAATTGTTAGTGGTTAATGAGGGATGGGGTAGACTTTTATGTACTAGGTGAGTGGCGAAAGGGCTGGCATGTGATGCAGTAATTTGTATCACAAATTACTTAAATGTAAAGAGTGATTGTAATATGAATATGCATTTTTATGTGACATTGATTTGAGACGTATATTGATTGTAATTATTGTTGAGAAGTAAGTTTATACGGCCTTACTGAAACTGACAATAATAGCGTGCAATAATGCAGCGAGGGGGTGAGCTGTTTATCATGAGGAAGTTACGTAATGTTGGCGCGTTTTTCTTAGAATTTGCTGGAACATTCTTCCTAGAGCATATGTATTCATAAATTTCATTGGATATAAAAATAGACGCTAATGTTGGCGCGTTTTATTAGCCAATAGCAGTTCAGTTATAATCTTTAGGCATATCGGGGTGTAGGAGTATAAAAAGGGCTAGGTTAGAGATAGACCCCGTCAGTTCACCGAAATGTAAAGTACACGTCGGCTATCGATTCACAAGTTACGCGTAGCAGAGTTATGAAAAATCTAAAGTGTTGTAAAGTTAATTATACAAAAAGTTGAAGTACGCGAATTAGGAATGATCAGTAATGAAGTTATTATAACAGTTTCAGTTTGGCGAGTGTCAAGATCAATGTGTAAATGTGATAGTGACTGTGTTCGACAATAAAAGTGTAAAACAAATTCCTTCATCAGTGTTATCTTTGGATAAAAGATTCCTTTTCATTTACACAACCTGTATAAAGAGATGTGCTCGACCAAAAAGATCATAGCTAGCCGGAGGACAGTAAACCAAAATTAAATAAAATAACAGTAGCATTCTTTCAAACAAACACTAATACTGCTGCAAATTGCTAACACCAGATGGAGCTACAAACCTAACAAAGAATCACGTCACAAAATGGCTTCACCACGTTGAGTAAACACACATACACAAACATTATAAGCAATACCACCGCAAAATTGGCTTCCAAAACGTGGGGCTCAACAAAATAAATAAGATTACAAGTATACCACTTCACATGCATGAGCGATGTTAATGGTTTGGCAGGATTTTACCAGTGTGTTGTGTTGTTCATCAGGCTACGTTCAGTGTGGTGATTGAGTGGGAGGTGTTCTATGGAGACTGCACAGAGAATTCTCTAGGTGTCAATGGCTGCTTGTGGGATCTTGAGTCAGAGGATATAGATGAGTAAGGGTGAAGTTAGTAGTCTATTGTCTGGGTGTTGTGCAGTTGGGTTCATGGTTTACAGGGGGACAAGGCAGTTTAGAAAATCCTGGATTTCGGCCGTGTTTGTGTCAGTTGTAAGGTTACGGTTGAACAATGATGGCAGGCATTTGTGTTTGTTAGTGGATGTGTTGTATGAGCCGAGGTTCTGTATAAGTGGGTTATTGCTTTTCGTGCATCTGTTTTAGAGATCATCAGGTAGTTTTTTGATGAAGTCTTCTATTGAGTGGACATGGAGTTCATTGTGGAGCAGTTTGGAGGGGGTGATTTTGGGAAATTTTGCTACAATTCAAAGGACCTTGTTTTGGAAGGATTGGAGCCTTTGGATGCGGAGGCGTGCAGCATAACCCCAGATGGGAGCCAAGTATGTTAGAATGGGTCAGATAAGGTTTTGTACAGTGTCAGTCCCATATGTAAGTGAGGTTTGTTTTTTATAGTTTATGAGAGGGTATAGTTCGCAGAGTTGCACATTTGCTTTTTGCCAGGCAGACTGGGCTTGGTGTTTTCAGGTTAATCCTTGGTCCATAATGATGCCAAGTAAGTAATGGATGCTATCCAAGGGTCAGGGTTGCTGAAGAGTTGGAGTTGGTGTAAGGCACGTGCTGCCTGTCTATGTTGTATGCACTTCGTAAAGAGTACAGCTTAGGATTTTCCTGCATTGGCTTTGATGTGCCACTTGGTGAGCCAATCCTCAAGGGAGGTGATGGCATTTTGCAGGCGAGAGGTTAGCAGCTTGAGGTCTCCTGACTGGCAATTAAGGCAGTGTCGTCTGCGTAGAGTGAGAGTGTGATATTTGGTGGTTTATGTATGTCGCTAATGTGTAGGTTGAATAGGACTGGTCCTAATATACTTCCTTGAGGAGCCGCCTGCCAGTATGGGTCCGGAGCTGGAGGTAGAGGAGTTGACACAAGAGTGAAAGGAGTGATCAAGGAGGTAGTTAGCGATTAATTTGATTGTTGTATTTTGGAAGTTGTACTGTATAAGTTTGCGTAAAAGTCTGTCGTGCCAGACACGGTTGAAGGCGCGCTCAATGTCCAGTAAGATGACGCCTGGGGTCTTGTGGTTGTTGAACCCGGGCATAAAGTTTAGTGGTTTGGAGTAATTGGAGTGTTGTGGAATGCTTTGCTTGGAACCTGAACTGTTCCGGAATCAGGATGTTGTTTTATGAGGTGGGCATTAATGCGTTTTAAGATGACTTTTTCAAGGAGTTTGCTTAGTGTATTTAGGAGGCTTATTGGTCTGCAGTTGTCTGGGTTGATAAGGTCTTTGTTTTTTTTTGGGGAAGTGTAATACTTTGGCGTGCTTCCAGAGAGAGGGAAAGATCGTATGCTGTGTGCAAAGTTGAAAATTTTGGTTAGCGCTTTTTGTGCGCTAAGAGGGAGGTATTTCAAAGCAATGTTTGGTATGTTGTCTGGGCCAGGGGCTTTTTGTTTGTGAAGGTCTTTAATGAGCCAGGAAATTTCCGGAGGGGGGGGTATGTTTTGCGCATGCAATTGTGTGTTAGGCATGCGCGTAGGGAAGCAGTTAAGGCTGTTGTTTCCATAATGAAAGCTGGGGAGGAGGGTTGGTTGTTGGGGACCAGAGTGTGTTGAAGGGCATCGGTTAGAAATTCAGCTTTTTCTTGGTCAGAAGTGGCAATGGGTGATATAAATAAAAACAAGCAAAAGCTTGGGAGCTGTAGCTCCAAGCAAGTTGAGAAACGAGCATCAGGTCGTGGTTTGGTATAAATAAAAATTTCCCCTCTTCGATAAGCTATTGCTATCACCTACCAAGCTTTTGCTCAGTGACCTTCACCACGACACATCATCTGAGTAAACAAACATGCCCATTCTTTGTCAGGAGGCAATTTAAATTTTTACTGCACCTAACTATACATATATTCATGTTAATCATACGCTCATTTATGAAATCTAATAGACATGCAAATTTTAAATAACACAATTATAATTAAAGATATCGCAAATGAAACAGACATTGAGATTCACCAAACTTTTAACAGATAACGCTCATCCCCTTTCTAAATCCAATCCCTCATTTCCTTATTTGATATTATTACAAACGTGTTATCAAGTGATATATTGAAAGTAGATTATTTGTACTTCTGTTTTTGCACCTTTATATTGATATCCTCTGCATCTATATAAAATATCACTTTGTAATTCCAAGAATTTATAATATGTTATCATGAATTAAAGTTAAACTGGATTAAAGAGTTTCATTTGAAAGTTAAATTTAAGTTTGGTTTTAATTGAAATTCTTTAGTTATAATCCAGTTTTGATTTGTGCGAACATTCTGATCTATGTAAGTGTTTATTTGTATATCGCTTTGAATATATTACCAGTCTTCCGGTAATAAGAGCAGCTCGCAATGACCTCACTCACATTCTGTTTAACATTATAGTACCCAGATGAAAACACGTCAGGATCTTTTCAGCATTGTTAGAAGGTCCACCTCGTGTTTCATTTGCCTCTGGAAGAAAATGTTGCGCAACGTTTTACATTTTCTCTTTTAAATAACTGTTTATATCAGCACACATCGGAGTTCTTGCATCTTGAAACAATTTTTAATTTCACTATCACTTACGTATAGCAAGTAGAGGAAGTATTGCACTCTACGCAAAAATTCAATACTGAGATTTCATCAGAGATACACGTTTTGAGAGTGCCTGAATTAAAAAGAAACATCTTTAGCAAATGCATGTGTGAACAGCATAAATAAAAAAAAAAAAAAAACTAGTTCAAACTTAGTATCCTCCAAAATTTGATAGAATTTTCAAGAAAATTCTTCTACCCCAAAACTATACCTTTTCTCAAAAGTGGCTCCAACAATTTTGATTAAAATCCGCTATTGTTTAAGATATTTGCATGGCAAATATAATTAGATATATCTCGAATTTTCTGGGAATAGCCAGTAAAGTGCTCTTCATTCTGAATGGCTTTTATGTAACGCTAAACTGTAAGAGATCCTACTACTGGAGTCCTACTACGCATCTGTGTCTGAACAGCAAACTCAGAAAGGCAAAGTCGTTATATAGTAAGTTTGGTATTCAAGTTCAGCATCCTTCAAACATGCGCCAGGAAGAATTCAAGAAAGTTCCCCCACCAAAATGCCCTTAACATGGAAACTTTTTCCAAAAGCTTTATTTTCTCAAAAATGACTTAACGATTTTTATTAAACACGATATGTTTAAAATGTTTTCATGTCAAATGCATATATTGCATTTCCTGGGAATATCCTCCGAAGTCCTCTTATTTCTCAGTAACTTTTACACAATTGGTAAACCATAAGATAGGCAAATCTATCTACAAAAAAATCTTACTACAAAAAGAAAATTGTTCTCATTAAGCACACAATTTACGTCAAAGCATTTCTTTTTTACTTTCTTTTTTTAACTTAATCATTCCTGAGATATTCCTTGTTATTGGTTTAAATTTTCAAATAACTACTTATAATTCTCTCAAATGGGAAGTCGGTATTCGATATTTTCTCGTGGTCATCATGCAAAGAGCATCAAACTTTCTTTAAAAAGCTGACTCACTTTACCTACTGTATCGTATAACAAAATTGTAAATGTAAATTGAACGTTTATCTGGATTAACAAGAAGAAGCTGGAATAGTAAGCTCTTGTAAATATAGTTTGTGAAGAATGATTAGAAAAAGCTATGTGAATGTAGAACATCAGGATTTTGTTTTCTTTTTTCCGTGATCATCTGAAAAGAACGGAATTTCGAATCCATCAAATAACGACCCACATTTAAAATATTTGACTATCCCTTTAGTTTACTGCATTCTTCTATTCCTACAATGATAGTTTATCTCGATTAACAAGAAGTAGCTACCAAGAATAAGGTTTTGTAAGAATTGTTTGTAAAAAGAGTGATGGAGGAAGTCGTGTGATTTTTATTTTCCTCTCTGGAATCATGATCGTGAACTCCACCAATGTATTAAAATGCAGTTGAGCAAGCTGAGGTACCTACGGAGGTACCTCAAGAAATAGCAAGCAAAAGCTTACTAACAGCGAACAGGACTTGTTTTTATTTATACCATATCGCGAACAATAGCTCAGCGATCAAGGTCAGCAAGCTTTTGCTCACGAGGAGGTTGAGCAGAAAAGTTTTATTTATACGAAACCGAGCAAATGCTTGGAATTAGTGAGAAATGAGCTAATGCTTGCTTTTATTTATACCACCCATTGGCTTGGTTGCGGTGGAGGGGGGGAATTTGAATTTGCTCATGAGTGAGGCATTTGTAAATCCGCCAAACAGTTTGGTTGTTGGTGTCCAGAGTTTGGAGATTTGGAGAGTGGCATTCCATTGTTCTGAGATGTGTTTGCATTGTTCAGCAGTGAGTTGTTGGAGTTCTTGAAGGGTGGCTGGGTGCCGGGTGTGCATTTGCAGTGGGCGTGGTTGTGTCTGGCGGCAAGTTGTTTAAGGTCAGGTGGCTGGGAGTGAGGTTGGAGGTTGGGCGTGTGAGAGGGCATGGAGCATGCAATGGCAAGTTTTATCGTATTTTCCAGGTGAAGTGTTGAGCGGTCTAGGTCTGCTTCTGAAGTGATCAGGTCGAGTTTCAAGTTTTCGTCAATGGTGGAGGCAAAAATATCCTAATTGGCTTTATTAAAGTTGTGGCGTGCAAGCATTGGGGCGCTGGTGATGACCGGCAAATGGTCTGAGAGGAAAGGTCATTCAGGACTTAAAGTTCGAGTTGGAAGGTGGTGTTGCTAAAGATAAAGAACATAAGGTTGCTACCTGCACTGGATGGGAATGAATGTTTCTGGGGAGCATGAATGATATAGACGGAAATGTTCTCATGTCGAAGTTTGCTACCGGCATGGATTGAAGTGTGGCAGTTTCAAAGTGCAGTTCAGTTCTCTAGCAAGGAGTATCTGGGGATCAGCATTAATGAGTGTATCCATATCTGAGGTATCAGGTCTCCAGGTGGATTGTAAGCTGCGGGAGTATTGTGGTTTACGTAAATTTGCAGTTTGTATATTAAGCCCCACGCTTGGAGCCAATTTGAAGATGTTGTGGGTTACGTGATTATTATTACGTATTATTTGATAAAGTATGCTGTTATGTAATTATTTAGCTCCACGTTGAGGGACGCCACTTTGAGAATGTTATTGAGCCTCGTATTTGTTGCCAACTTTGAAAAAGTTATTTAGCTGGATGCTGGATATGTTATGTGAGAATCCCCGACATATATGCATCACTTTGAGAATGTATTTAGGTTGCGTAATGAAGATACACTGATGTTTGATGCTTGGGACGCCAACTTTTATAATGAAGATGATGCTTGTTTTACGTAATATTATTAAAGTTATTTGCCTCGACTGCTTTCAGTCACACTATAGAAACACAAGTTCTTTTAAGGTTGTGATAAGAAAGAATTAAAATACGTCATAGAGTTTACTTTTTAATTTCACTTCTTTTTTTTCTCTTTATACTTGCACATTTATAAACACTGCACTTTATAAAAGAAAAACTGTGAGTACTATATATATATATATATATATATTCTAGAAAAGAACACAATTTTTACCATCTGTACTTTACAACATCTTACCCGCGACTTTTACGTATGCTCTGTATAACATCTTGCCCGCGACTGACTGAATCCAACGGTAAAAATCTCATCGCTTCGGTAATGCCAGTCCCTTATTGGCTAATTCTAGTCCAATAGAATTTAAGTATTCAAACTAAAAATCTTTCTTTACTGTTGATTGGCTAATTTCAAACTTTAAGCGAAATTACGTTATTACCAATCTTTTCATAACCAGTACTTTTTTTAAAACTCCAGACACATTATTATCACAAAATTACATTATTACCTCATTATTAACATCCTAAAGTATATTATTCTCACAGTTTGTGCACTATTAGAGTATATAAACATTTACTTAATATTAACAAATACGTTTACAATAAAAATAAGTATTTACAATGACTTTACATACAATATAAATAATAATTATATACATACTGTTTTTCAAGGTGGGCTGTTATTGAAATTAATTAATAAAAATACAATAAATATCATTTAGGCATTAAAATACTGCCTCAAAGCTGAGATCAGCTGTATCTGGGTGTTGTCAATGGTTATGTATAAGGAAAGGGCAAATGAACGTCATAGGATGGAGATTGGGCCAATGAGCGGTCAGTTCTGCTGAGCAAACATAGCAAAAAGGTCTGCATGCAGCAGAAGTTGTCTGGGTTTGTTAAAATCTTAATCAGCATCTGGACCATGGATGCTTTGAGGTGGACCCAGATCATTCCTGTGGTCCTCAATTTTTGGATCAGAGTGGCTGGAGTCTGCTCGCTAGGCTGCATGGTGGTTCTGCTATTTGTAGCCCTTGGTGTAGGTTGCGCAGTCTCAACTGGTTGTCTTCCCAGCATTAGTTGCCATAGCCAAGAATACAAAGACAGGTGAATTTGGGTTTAGGGCACCTTGCAAGACATTGCGACCTGCTCCTGGCAGTCTGTGGCTGTGTGCAAGCAGGGTAAGTGTTGCAAAAACTGCTTCCTATGGCTAACTGGCGTTGATACTCCTTGCAGGAGTGCCAGCAGGCACCATGTCTTGTTTGGTGGCAGAGGGTGCATTTTCGTGCCTCTATTGGTGTATTACATGTAAAAGAATTGTGGGACCCAGCACGCTTCAAGCAGACCTGTATGCAGTGGAAAGATAATTTCTGTCAGTATCCCTTAGTTGCTGGCAATTGTTGCACTGAACAAGTCTTCTCGGCGATCTGTAATCCTCAATGTTGACTCTAAAGTGACAGAAGTTGGTCATTTTGAGAATGTTTGCATGTTCCTCGGGGGTCTGAGTTCTACCATGCGTATTGGTAGTAATGTTGGTGGATTCTGATTGGTTGAACCCCTTGCAGAACAAGCTGATTCTGAAGCTCGGTCTCGGCCTGGTTGGCATGAACATACTTGATGACTAATCTGTAAGTGATTTGTTTGGATTGCAGGTAGCAGATTAGTGCTCTGTAGGCTGTTTCTGTCCTCGTTCATATCATGAGGTCATGTGAGATCCTGGCTCTGGAAATCATGTAGTCAGGGTGAGTGCGGTCAAATTCTACAAGCAGGGTTGATATCTGGGCCGAGTGCTGTTTGTCTATGTAAATAGGTGGCTGGTAGGTCGCTGTGGCTGCTTTGGCGTAGGTTTGGGGTGCATTTGTGTGCGTGGGAATGTTACTGCATGGTCCTTCTGGGGATGCCTTGGCTAAGCCACTGGATCGAGACATGGTGTGGTTGTCTTCCGTGGTGTAGTGGTTACTATGTTAGCCTCTAGTTACCAAAGTCGCAGGTTCAAACCCGGGGGAGGGCGATGGATTTTTTTCGGGCATAAAAATCCTTAGCATGGCTTCCTTCGGAAGGGAAGTAAAGCCGGTGGTCCCATGTCATAGATTTATGACACGTAAAAGAACCTCAAGCCTGATAAAAAAGCCTCTTGAGGAAAATTTACAGTCTTTCACGCCCAATGTAGAATGGGACGCCTAGGACTACAGCAGTTAAAGAGCATCCATAAATAAAACTCAATTTAATTTAATTTCACGGTGTGGTTTGAGTTCTCTATTGGTTCACTGTTTACGGGAAATGCTTGTGAGATTCCTGCAGGGCGTGCATTGCTCGTTGAAGGTTGCCCAGTTTGGTCCTGGGTTTGCCAGTCCATGCGGCGGGATTGGGCAGGGTTGCTAAGGGTGCTGGGGTTTGGCGAGGGTGGAAGAGAGGTGGAAAAAGAAGCAGAGGGTGTGGAGATGGTCAAAGGGTCAGAGGTAGCGGTGTTGCATGCTCCGGGGCCTTCTGTCCTCAGAGACAGGTGGGTCGGGCGCCTTGCTAGTTTGGCTCTGAGTCTGTAGCACCATTGTAGGTTGCTTGCAGTCAGCATGTGTGTTATGTGACGTGACAAGTAAAACATTTTTGTTGGTTTCTTTTACTTTCCACTCGTTTAGATGCGGAAACACACTGTCTTTTGCACATACAAATTGATGCAGATGGCGAGGTGGAAGGGAGGGAGGAACTGGCTGACTAGTCATACGGTTGAAAAGAGGCTCACCCGCTGTAGAATGCTAGGTATACCAGGGTTTTTATGGAAATAAGACTACTCTGTTTGATTTACATGAGTAACTTCAAGTCATCCGTTTTAGGCACATCAATAATAGTGAGGTTTGTTGACCTATGCTTTAGCACCTGCCTACCAATACTTGCTGCTACAATCATACCTTCATTTTTTGTGACTGTTCACTTCTCAGTTGTCCACATGCTTCATGCATGCCTTCAATGATTACTTTAATAGGAATATCAAGCTTCATATTTCCAGTAGCCTATGCTTCAGGAGATCTATCTAGTAGTTTTGCAGTAATTTCCTTTCATTGGCTATGAGAAAACAGTGTAATTCTCAGTCTTTTTCCTCATGTACTAGGCCTATTCTGAGTATTTTCTTCATTCTAGCATTTTTTTCTGGGAACACACTAAAAATATTAAAAGACTCAATGCTATTTTTATCATCACATGGTTTTACACTTGCAAGATAACATTTTGGCCTGGTCCATATGCAGTTGTTTCTTTCGTATTTTTCTTGTTTTATTTCCTTGAGAACTTGATTTTCCCATTTTAGTTCCTCAATTTCATATTTTATGGCTTTTTGGCCTTCAATTAAGACTGAAGCAACACTATAGTGTACAGATTCAATTACTCTTAGTTTGCACTGTAACTTGGTTCACATACTACATTTTTATTCATTTTGCCATTGTTTGTTGCTGTAAACTGTGCCTTTGAAGATCACTGAGGAAGTTTTCAGGTGCTTCAAAGCTAATACTGGTAAAATTACTGTGATAATTGCATTTTTTTCAAAATATGAGAAGAAACTTTTCTGACAAAGATGTACCATAAGTTTTTCAGTACTGTTGGGAATTTGTTATTTAATGATATCTGCATATCTTTGTCATGCAAATCTTTTGTAAATATTTTTTGCTACTTTCAGTGCTTTTCTCAATTGCTGAGACATCTGCGCTCCAATCAACTTTCAGTGAGATCCTGCTGTTTTTAAATTCTTGGAACTAATAAAAAACTGTTGCATAGGAGGAAGTAACATTTCCAAATAACTGTTGTAAATGCTTTAAGGCTCACTTAAACCACTTTTATAATCATTGCATAATAATCGTTGCCATCTTTCTGACACATTCCAGCAGCAAGTTACTATCATACCTCAGAGCTATGCCTTGCATTGCTAGAACATGAAGATAGGGAGTGTCAATATTGATACCAATTACTCAGTGGAATGGGGATACACCCTGCACAATGCCATTTATCTGGATAAACTTAAGTCTGTAGAAATTTCAGCAGAGTAAAGGGTATAAAATTAAAAATGGTGAACCATTTAAAACAGTGGAGTATGGTAATCAAATTTGCTAAAAACTTGGTCAACCTTTAAAAAACACTTTTTGCTCCAGTTACTTGTCAAGTTATGGCAGAACAAGTTTCAAGGAGACATCCTCATCATCAGCTGATCAGTCGACTGGTTCTCTCCGGTATTTACTTCCCCCTTCCCCTGTTGTTTGGTCTGCTAATTGTTCCCATTGGTGAGTCATACAATGTCATCTAATGCCAGTATTTCAAAATTCATGGCTCTATTCGAACTCTTGTTAATGTACCGAGATATACTTTCTCACATTATTAATTCCAAGATTCTTGGCTGGTTTTAAAAGTTTTATTTCTGTACTTATGTTATAATTATGTGACCAAAAACACGCTATAGCTGATTTTTGTTTGAATTTGATATTTCTCAAGTGTTCTTCAATTTTCCTTTTTGTTTTTACAATGTATATTTTTTGACAATCTTCACAATTAAAGCAATATATTTATGGTAATTTATTGTTAGGTGTAGTATTTTTTAATGGGTGATTAAGTAGATTCTCATACGGTATTTGTTTTGGGGAGCCAGTCTAATATTGTAATCTTTAAAAATCTTGTTGAATTTAAAAGTTCAAAAGATTCAACAAATGCAGCATGATTTTTAATTATTACAATATTAAATTGGCTCCCCAAAACAAATTATCAAGGATATATTGCTTTAATTGCAAAGATTGTCAAATACATACATTGGAAAAACAAAAAGGAGTTTAGGAACAAGATTGAAGGAACACTTGAGAAATATCAAATTCAAACAAACAAAAAAATGAGCCATATCTTATCATTTTTGGTCACATAATATCAATACAGAAATAAAACTTTTAAAATCGGGCCAAGAATCATTTGGAATTAATAGTGTGCAAAAATATACACATCAAGAGCTCCATTAGTTATTAGTTTTGAATTACTGGCATCAGATGACACCAAACAACTCATCAATGGGAAGGACAACAGGGGAAGGGGAAAGCAAATACCAGACAAGAGCCAGTCGACCAATCAGTTGATAATGAGGATGTCTCATTGAAATATGTTCTGCCATAACTTGACAAGTAAGTGGAGCAAGAAGTGTTTTTAAAGGTTGACCAAGTTTTTAACAAATTTGGGAGTTAAGGATGCTTGGACTGCAATGGCTATTGCTGTGCTTAGCATGATAGCAAAATGAAGTGAACGGTAATAATTACAATTTATTTAAAATTATAATTACTAAATATTATTTTCTATAACTATAGGCATGGCAGTCACCGCTGCAACATTTTTTGGAGGAAAGATTGCTTATGCTGCTGGAGCACCAAGAGCAAATGATACAGGACAGGTGGTTATTTTTGGCAAGCCAGAAAAAAGGAAGAAGAAGGAAGATGATAATGAAATGGATGTAAAACTGATTCTTGATGGTGAACAGTTTGCTTCAAGTTTTGGATATGAATTAACAAATGCTGATGTGAATGGTGATGGGTAAGTCCTAAAGATTTAGCAGTGTTCTTAGTTAAAATATCTGAAGATTAGTTCTTATATGATAAAAGACATGGAGTTTTGAACTTATTGGAAACTTTTTTAATGTTAAGCTTTCCAGACTTGATAGTGGGGGCACCATTCTACTTTGGTAAAGCGGAAGGTGGTGCAGTTTACATCTACAACAACAATGAAAATCACTGCTTAGATTGCAACAAACCTGTAAAACTCACTGGCAAACCAGAATCCAGGTAATTTGTTCATAAACTTAACTTTACCTATCATTTTAAATTTTTGAAACTGAGGATATGAGACAAAGGACATAACTGTTCATCCATACAGTGAAATGTCATTGCTATTTTTCATTTCCACTTGCATTCATCCACCTTTGTTGCAATAATTTCTTCACGACTTAAGTAAAAATCTGCAAGTGGTATGCTCTAAACTTTATTGCTCTTGCCCACTCCCATGGCTTTTGCAGTACTATTTTTTGCTTTTTGTTTTCTGCATCAGAGTTGAGCTGTTTGGATGTGGATGTATTGAAAAGGTTAAAAGTGTTGAAAAGTTAACACAAGCATAGCTTGTATGCATATTAATGTCTGAATTTCACAACATTTATTCTCTGTTAATTGTTCTTTCACTTTGGATGTATCTAGTTAACAGATGGAATAAGACTTGTAAAATTCAAGGCCATAGCCATGATTTAAACGTGTTATTTTGCTGTAGTACACAGGAGTGTATAGTATAAAGGAGACACCATGCCATATTGTTGGACACATTATTGTGGCCAGCCAGCCTGCTACAAAGAATGATATGTGTAGCTATGGAACCAACAATATAAACATTCTGGAAATATTTACTCTAAATTTGTACATACCAGAACTTGCTGGTATTGAAAGCCTCTGGAAACCCATCTCTTAAAGAGGAGAAACCTTTGTGTAAGTTCTGTTGCTGAAGGTCACATGACATTTGAAATAGCTGGCCAAAAGGAGCTTTTATCTTAGGACAAGCATAGAACTGTCTGAAGCTAGAATGTTTCAGAAAATAGGAAGAGTGGTCTTTGGTTTAAGCCATCTAAAGTACATGGAAAGGGATTAATCTGTTATGCAGGTGCTGTGAAGGACAAAAACAGAACAGAGGTGAAAATTCACCAGTTTTACTACATTAAAATTATTAATGAATTGTTTTCTGACTGAAAGTATTGGATAAAATTAATTTTTCAGTGATATTTATGTTAATATAGCTACTAAAAAAATAAAAGCAAAAGAACTTGGCAATAGGAAATGGAAAGCTTGTTGACTGTAAAGGAATGAAGCATGGCTTTCTTCTTTGCCAAAATAGCTATTGTAAACAATTATGACTTCCTTTTATATTTTTTGAGCAGTGACATATGGTGATATAGTGTTATAGGTATGCTGCTTTGTATACACACCACACTATATTACCCTGTATAATCTTGTTAATTTATAACATTAATTTCATTAGAGATTTTGATTAATCTAGAGAAAATCAAAACTCTAATGGCATTTGTCTGTTTTATAATTAGAAGGAAGTATATAAAAATTTAAAAAAATAATTACAATAAAATATTAATGACTTAATAAAGTAAAGAGGAGATTCCATTGACTTGTCTATGCAGGAAGCAAATGACAATCGTAGAGCATGTTTTATAGTAGCATATGGCAAACACAGAAATAAATACTCGGGAGATGATAAAAATGGTGAAGCAACCATGATTGGTTGAAACACTACTTCCATACTTTTTGGGGGGGGGGCAAAACTAGTGTGATGTAGTAAGAGTGAAATAAAGTAAACCTATTGGATTCTAGGATGCTAACTTGAAGTTATTGTTGGTGAGAGCAAGAACTAAAAAAGACCTGCAAGATAATATAAAATATACAAAGTGATGCGGTAATTTGTATCACAAATTACTTAAATGTAAATAATGATTGTAATATGAATATGCATTTTTATGTGACATTGATTTCAGATGTTTATTAATTGTAATTATTATTGGAAAGTAAATTTATAAGGCTTTACTGAAACTGCCAATAATAGCGCAATAATGCAGCGAGGGGGTGAGCTGTTTATCATTACTGGGAACAAGGAAGTTACATAATGTTGGCGCGTTTTTTGGTAGAACCTTCTGGAATGTTTCCCTAAAAGCAATATGTATTCGTGGTTTTCATTGGATATCAAAATAGACGCTAATGTTGGCGCGTTTTATTAGCCAATAGCAGTTCATTTATAATCTTTAGGCATATCGTTGAGTGGGAGTATATAAAGCCAAGTCCGAGGTAAGTCGGTCGATCAGTTCATCAAAATTCCTAGCACATTACACGTCGTCAGTCAGTCCTTCAGTTCGCCGAAAGTATTCAAACACTACACGTCGTCTTCAGTCAGTCAGTTCGTCACAAGTTACGCGCAGCAAATTTATGAAAGATCTAAAATATGGTAAAGTTAATTATACGCAAAGTTGAAGTACGTGAGTTAAAAGTGATCAGTAAGAAGTATTACAAACAGTTTCAGTTTGGCGAGTATCTAAATCAATATGTAAAAGTGATAGTGAACGTGTTCGACAATAAAAATTATAAAAACAAATTTCTTCATTAAGTGTAATTTTTGGATAAAAGATTCCTTTCCGCTTCACAACCTGTATAGAGATACATGTTCGACCCAAACAGCTAGCCGGAGGACATTTAAAATGAATTATTTCAAAAACTGATGCAAATTGCTGCGCCAGATGGAGCTACAAACCAAACAAATGAATGATGTCACAAGATGGCTTCCACTCACATGAAGTAAAGACAATATAAAATCTCCAAGTTCTAATAATTTACGTAAAACATATTACGTATGCAATGTTACTACAAATTGGCTCCCATACGTGGGGCTCAAAACATATACAATTTGTTTTACTACAAATTGGCATCCAGAACGTGGGGCTCGAGTAACCAGGAAAGGAACACGATGACCAGGAAAGGATCAGAATTAACCAGGAAGAAGTGAGATGACCAGGAAGGGGCGAATGCAGCAGTGAAATGATCTACAAGACGCAGATTCCAGAAACAACAGGGACGACAGACTACATGGATGATTAGACATCGTAATTCTGAGATTACAAGGCAACAAGGAATTCAACTACAAAACAACAAGACGACGTAGATTCATCATAACACAACGCAGAAGCGACATACAAACTTAGGAGAGTGGGGCAGGAAACTGGACATCAAAGTAACAGCAACAGACAGCATCAAAGGTCAGAGTATTGTAATTTTTTTTTAGAAAACAAAAAAAAAATGGCTACTAATAATATTGAAGAAACAATGATGGAAGGGGATAATGTAACAGTTAGCTGTAATTCAATACAGATTACAGAAAATAGCTTAAACAATGTAATATTTGAGGGAGGAAATGTTAGTGCAGAAAGTCAGAATAAAACAGCAGGAAATGTTAATTTTGATGCTAGTATGACGATGGAAATGATGGAAATGCTGAGAAATTTTAGAGATCAATTTAGAGAAGATATGCAAAAGAATTGTAGGGAAACGAGGGAATATATTAGTAAGAAAATAGATCAGAGTTTTATGGAATTGAGAGAAGATATAAAAAAAGATCATAGGAAATCAATTGAAGATATTGGTAGGAGTAATGAGATATTAGAGCAAAAAGTAGATCAAAGCAGTGAAGAAATTGAAAAGAAAGTTATGAAGCTAGATAGTAGTATGCCAGAAATGAGAGATGAAAATGAGGAAGTAATAGCAAGTGAGATAGGAGAAGTTTCAAAGAAAATGCTAGGAATGAGCAGGGAAATAGGTAACAAAGAAAGTGAGGTTAATACTAAAAGTGAACATGTTGACGTAGAATGTACAGAGTCAGGTAGTAGAATGAGTAACATTGCAAGTGAGGTAAGAGAGATAAATGAGGTTATGAATGTAGATGTGAATAAGGCGCAAGTTAATTTCAGAGGGGAGATATCAGAAATACAGAATGAGACAAGAATGCAAAGAAATAAATTGTACCAAGATGTTCAAAATGAAAACTCCAGTCCAGTACAGTTTAGTACAGATTTGTCAGAGTATTCTCAAGTTAAAAAGATAGCAGGTGAATTGAAAATGAAAGTTGTTAAAAGATGTATTGTTCAGGAAACTTTAGATTGTTTTCAAATGTTATCAGGGGACGAAATTTCATATGAATACAAGAGGTTATCCATTAACAAAAATTTGAAGGTTAGGATACAGCTACGAGTAATGTTTAGCCACACACAATTTGATCCAGGAGGGTAAATAGCAATAAGATGTAAAGTAAATGCTGGATAGTTAAAGATGACCTGCAGAGCAATGTATTGGAACGTAAGAGGGTTAACTATTTATATATGTCATTTGAAAAGAGAAATAAATTATATATATAAAAAAAAAAAATAATTAAATTTTTAGTAACTGTAACAACATTTGAAAATTGGGAATGCAAAGATTGAAACTTAATATGATATTAAATTAAAAGTACGTAAATAAAATTCCAAGAGTATTGTTAAAATAAAGTACAAAATTAAAAAAATTGGTAAATATAATTAAAAAAAAAAAAATATTTATGTAGCAAATAGAAAAGGTGAAACATTGTCTAGATTTAAGAGATGTAAATATATTTGTGTAGAGGGTGAATATTTTGGTAAAAATGTTAAACAATTACAAAAATCTTAAATGTATAAATTTTTGTCAACAACTTAAGAAAGTAAACAATTTGGTAACAGTAATTAAATAATTTAGGGTACAGTATTTGCTATAAAAAAAAAATTTGTGATGTCAGATTAATATCTAAACAAATTAAACCAGAGCCAGTAAGTAGTGGCGAGATAAAAAAAATAAAACATATGTCGTGTGTTAAATACGTGTGAAGTGTCAAGTGAAAGTGATAGCGTGTGTTCCAAGATTTAGGAGACTAAAAACCCAATTATAAAATTTCCAAACAAGTTGTAAATATTTATAATTATGTTTCTAGTGGGGCATATGATGCGATAATTTGTATCACAAATTACTTAAATGTAAATAATGATTGTAATATGAATATGCATTTTTATGTGACATTGATTTCAGATGTTTATTAATTGTAATTATTATTGGAAAGTAAATTTATAAGGCTTTACTGAAACTGTCAATAATAGCGCAATAATGCAGCGAGGGGGTGAGCTGTTTATCATTACTGGGAACAAGGAAGTTACATAATGTTGGCGCGTTTTTTGGTAGAACCTTCTGGAATGTTTCCCTAAAAGCAATATGTATTCGTGGTTTTCATTGGATATCAAAATAGACGCTAATGTTGGCGCGTTTTATTAGCCAATAGCAGTTCATTTATAATCTTTAGGCATATCGTTGAGTGGGAGTATATAAAGCCAAGTCCGAGGTAAGTCGGTCGATCAGTTCATCAAAATTCCTAGCACATTACACGTCGTCAGTCAGTCCTTCAGTTCGCCGAAAGTATTCAAACACTACACGTCGTCTTCAGTCAGTCAGTTCGTCACAAGTTACGCGCAGCAAATTTATGAAAGATCTAAAATATGGTAAAGTTAATTATACGCAAAGTTGAAGTACGTGAGTTAAAAGTGATCAGTAAGAAGTATTACAAACAGTTTCAGTTTGGCGAGTATCTAAATCAATATGTAAAAGTGATAGTGAACGTGTTCGACAATAAAAATTACAAAAACAAATTTCTTCATTAAGTGTAATTTTTGGATAAAAGATTCCTTTCCGCTTCACAACCTGTATAGAGATACATGTTCGACCCAAACAGCTAGCCGGAGGACATTTAAAATGAATTATTTCAAAAACTGATGCAAATTGCTACGCCAGATGGAGCTACAAACCAAACAAATGAATGACGTCACAAGATGGCTTCCACTCACATGAAGTAAAGACAATATAAAATCTCCAAGTTCTAATAATTTACGTACAACATATTACGTATGCAATGTTACTACAAATTGGCTCCCATACGTGGGGCTCAAAACATATAGTGTGATGTAGTAAGAGTGAAATAAAGTAAACCTATTGGATTCTAGGATGCTAACTTGAAGTTATTGTTGGTGAGAGCAAGAACTAAAAAAGACCTGCAAGATAATATAAAATATACAAAGCAGACCTTAGCTTTTACCAGTAAACATGCTGCTTTTCATTTTATCCCTGCATATGAAGTCATCACTGAGGCTGTCTAGCTCAAATGCCCAATGAGTAACTCTTATCTGCAGGGTAATAGGTTTACCACGTTGGAATGAAGACTACGATTTACGTTGATTCACATATTATTGATGATTCGTTTTTACAGGCAAGAATGATCTCGGAGCAAAGGCTAACTGAGAGCTTTACGGGAATAGTGCGTAAACTTATTTTCCCGTTCACTAAATAAAAGCAAAACTCGCCCCCAATTATCACGGCGATATATAAAATATTTAAATGCTCCCTGAATGTTAGTATCTTTAACTTAAGCTCACATCTCAAACACGTGCTCGTGGGAGTGTCGATAGATATATGTATACTCGCCAAAGTCAACAAAATACTAGAGAACGAGCTTCACGTTTCTCCTCAATTTATACAAATTTTTACCCACGCGCTACGGGGTTTACAGTTAGACTCCAACCCAGCCAGTAGACGCTATACAGTGCTTGGCTCTCTTTTGTATAGGGGGTGATGACCTCGACAAGGGTGTCCAAGACCTTGACTTACCCCTTCCGAATTCACGGAAATCTGCAGTTAGCCTCGCTCAGAATCTAAATTATATTATAAGCGATGAAATACTACTTCATATGCTCCATTCATGGAATCACTTCTTCATACTTGGAAAGGGATTCTATGAATGTACTGCCCAAAACAAAATAACAGGAATACAAAGAACATACAAATCACATTACAATGAAATCAACTAGCAACCAATACATTATATGAGGGAAAGACAAAACCATTGTTGTATGAAGGAAATACCCTTTTAGCACTATATAAGTAAGTAAATGATCTGAAATATTTCAATAAAGGAAGCATATTATTTACAATTTATCGCCGAGATTTCTTCCAGTTTTTATTTTTTTGTTAATTGCACTACACTGACACTGTAGGAGAACGATTTTACTTCATTTCACCATTCCTTATTGTTACACTAGCGCTTAAGTGCATGATTTACATAAGCACTATTCACTTCACTGATCACTCGACCTGTGACGTCACACTGTTCACCACACAGTATATGCTCATAAAAAATTAATACCACATACTCACACCATACATATACATATATACATACATTCTCATTACATCTGTTATTATCCAATTAACATCATTGCTATTTTATTTACTGCAACTATTACCTTTTTTTTTTTGTTTAATAAGCAAATGCCCCATTGGCCAGAAGATAGTGTTTCCCATACATTTAAGAAGCATACGCATCAGTCAACTGTAATTTATTTTCATAAAAAAAAATATTTCTTTTTTTTTTTTCAGTAAAAGAAAATATACTTTAGAGCTTAAGATTACTCGCTACCTTCACCATATATATAGATTTTTTTTTTATTTGCAGGAATTCATGATTATTTCAGGGCTTTTGTAGGGTTTCATTTGGTTCTGATAGGGCTGTGCTCCCGCCCCAAATTGATTCGAGTTACCGCTTCGCGCGTTCTCTCGATTTAAATGACTTCTTGTGTCATGGCCTGATTTTCTCTATAGTTCCTGCTAATTGGTCTCTGTATATCAAACACAGTCAGGAGATCGATAACCTCAGCAAAATTAGTAGGCTTTGCTACAACAAGATGGTTCCTGATATGGTCCGGGAAGTGATTAGCTACTAAACAAATCAGTTCCCTGTCCGAGATTGGCGGGTCTAAAAGCTTACTTTTGCGTCCCATCATTAAAAAATAGTCTACCATACCTATTTCTTTCCTACTATCATATGCTCCATTTGAAAGCTCTAACCTATTTGTGTTTTGCTGCGCAGATCCCCAATATCTAGCAAGAAACAGTTGCCTAAAGGTTTCAAAATTATTGCACCCCTCAAGAGTTAACTTTAACCAATGCATCGCACGTCCTTTCAAACTTTTCCTGACCAAAATCATTTTCGTGTCTTCCGGGATTTGCTTTATCCTAAAATAATCTTCCAATTCCTGCACAAATTGTCTTGGGTTGTCCCCCTGTTCCTCTAAAAACGTGGGCGATACCAGTTCATTCATAAGATGGATCGGCCACAAATTACCGGAAGGGACACTACCTGCTGCCACAATAGTGCACATGCTTTGTGTAGGGCTGGTTCCACTGAAAGTTTGAGAGGGTGAGGTGTTTGTAATGACACTCTCTTCAACTCTCTCAGCTGTGTCAGCGTTATTGTTAATTGTACAGTTTGTACCCTTAACCAAGCAAGTTATTGTTTGCTGTAATGCAACAATTTCTTTACCAGTTTCTAGCTGATTTGCATTCAGGGCTTGCATTGTAGTTTTAATTAAATTAACTTCCGTCATTTGCGTGGAATTCTCATTATCAACATTTAATTTAATTGCTGATAACTCCTGTTGTATTCTTTCCTCTAAAATCTCCTGCTTTTTCATCATAAGTGCCTGCCCTGAATTCACATCAGCGTTCACCTTCTCTTGAAACTTAACACGTTTTTAAATTCATTTAGTTCTGCATGCACATTACTCTGTAGGTGCTCAACATCCTTCCTCACGCTACCTATCTCTTCATGGAGGCTGTTCTGCACTTCTCGTATACTAGCTATTTTCTTTTCTAAAAGTTCCTGCCCTTTTTCTAACTTTCCTAATGCTGTACTCAAATTTTGCTGTGTTTCCTCTAGTTTCTCTTCTACCTTTTTGCTGAATTCTAAACTAATTTTGTTCTGGGTTTGTTCTAATCTTTCACCTAATTCAATATGGCTTTTCTGTAACTTTACCTCCAAATTTTCTTCCATTTTCCTGAATTCCTCACGTAACATTCATACTAAATTTAAGGTCATATCTGGCATGCTACTATTACAATTTACACTAGTTTCAACCTCAGATAGTCCTCAACAAATTCTATTTGCCTATCAGCCTCCATTTTAGTTAATTTCCTACTCCTAAGCAACATGAGATGTACAAAATATTACGAATTACAGTTACTTACAAAACATCTCCATAACTAATACACTCACAGATACGTTGACTTCCTTCTTCAGTTCGTCGCCACGTGCTTGTATTCGATCTGGGAGTCGCCTTCCTCTGGTCTGGAAACATAGTCCTTCCGGTGTGGTTACCACGTGCTCATTCCAGCTCCTGTAGGTTGCCTTCCTCTGCTTCGAACTGTGGTCCTCGTGCCTGCATATCCGTAGTGGTTCCTAGCGTCGTGGCCCCTCGTCCATCACTGGTGTTTCAAAATTCATGGCTCGATTTATGTTTTTATTGATGTGTATATTTTCCCATACCGTTAATTCACTATGGTTCTTGGCTGGTTTTAAAAGTTTGATTTCATGACTAACATTATGACTATGTGACCAAAAATGATGGGCTACGGCTGATTTATCTGTCTGTTTATATTTTATATCTCTGAAATGTTCTTTTAATCTGGTTTCCAAATTTCTCTGTCTTCCCAACACATATTTTATGACAATCTTCACAACTGATGCAGTAAATTCTGATAATTTATTACTTGGAGTAGTATTTTTTAAAGGATGGTTGAGCAATTTTCTCACACTATATTTATTTTGTGGAGCCAATTTTATGTTATAATCTTTGAAAATCTTGCTGAATTTGTTGAACACTTTTGGGTGGTATGTGAATTTGCAGAATCTTTCCTGTGTGTCTCCTGTATTTAATGTGCTAACATCCTTAATAGTTTTTCATGTTCTATGATTTTTGATGATTTTTGTAACAATGCAAAATCATTCAAATCTGCGACATATTTAATGTGCTCCAGTTCTTTGTTATATTCATTTACAGTTAACGGGATGTTAAATCAATCTATATATAGACTGTGAAAAATGGCATGTTGATGTGCTTTTGAGTTGAAATTGTTGTTTTAATATAGTTATCCACGTGTGTTGGTTTCCTGTAAATTCCATTTCTAATCTGTCCATATTTCTCATAATTTTTAAATCGAGGAAAGGTAGCCACCCATCTTGCTCTATTTCAATCGTAAATTTTATAGATTTGTCCTGCAGATTTAATAGTTTTAAGGCAACCTAGGCTAGTTTTTTAGAAACGATAGCGAAGATGTCATCAACATATTTAAAACATGGTTTAGATATGTATGGGAATGCTTTAGTAACATGCATTTCTAATTTGCTCATGTATAAATCAGCCAACAGTGGTGATATGGGATTGTCCATAACCAAACTTGAAGTTTTTGGTAAAACTTGTAAGTGGAGTGGAGCAACAAGTGTTTTTAATCTGCAGACCAGTGTTTTAACATCTTAACACTGTTATTAATTCCACTAGTTCAGGCAGCATATTCAATACACATTTCTTTTTTGAATAATTCATGATCCCATCCAAGGAACTAACATGTACAGAATGCTTACTGTGAATAATTTCAAGTAACATGTCTCAGTGGAGGAACAAGCATTTCCTTTTGTTTCATGCAATGTCAAGTTTTCTGCTACTGTTGCCCATTTCAGAAGAAAGAAAAGAAAGAAAAAGAAAACTTTCAGTGGCATTCATTTTATGAGAAAATTGTATATATTTTTCTGCATATATTTGCTTGCATATACAGGTTGAGCCAAAAGACTCTGAACTGCCTGCACAGTGTTTTTTCTGTCCACATCCTCGGCACTTGCCGTCTACCGCTATCATAGAAAGGCTCAGATGAAACCATACAACATTTTTAAAACTACTTTTAAAGGCTTTACTTACCAACTTTATGAAAGGAAATGCTGAAACTGGCCTCCGTCAATGTCCATACAGTTTTGGCACTGTGACCGTTCTCTTAATCTTTTAAGTGTTTTAAGTGGCACATCCTGGGGAGCTGATCAGACCATCCTTTTGCGTCTTTATCGCGGTTTGGTCTGGTCTAAGCTTGATTATGGGTGCATTGTCTATTCATCGGCACGTCCATCTGTGTTACGTCGATTGAATGCCATTCACCATTGTGGCATACGAGTTGCTACAGGGGCCTTTCCAACCAGCCCTGTACCTAGTCTATATGCTGACGCTGCAGAGCCTCCGCTGTCCTTCAGGCGTGAGGTGCTTTTGTGCAGCTATGCCTGTGGACTCTGAAGCTTGCCTGACCACCCGTCCTTCGAGTTATTTTACGAGGATTCGCTTTATCGGCAATATTTAGTTAGCTCCTCTGCATTGCTCCCTCCAGGGGTTCGATTTCGACAACTTCTTGGCATTTGGATGTTACGCCAGCGCCAGCCCTTCCAAGGGGGGAAACGCGTTTTCTTCCATGGTTGTGCGCTGAGGCCCACTGTCACCTTGGGTTAACGTCGATGCCAAAGAATGCGACCCCTCCTTCAGTCTATAGATCAGCATTTTTAGAACTGCAGACGCAATTCAGGGACTTTCCTTTTATATTTATTGATGGATCTAAGACTGATTATGGAGTAGGGTGTGCCTTTGTTTTTGATCATCATAGTTTTACCTTTCGTTTACCAGCATAAAAATCCATAGCATGGCTTCCTTCGGAAGGGAAGTAAAGCCGGTGGTCCCATGTCATAGATTTATGACACGTTAAAGAACCTCAAGCTTGATAAAAAGGCCTCTTGAGGAAAATTTAGTCTTTCACGCCCAATATAGAATGGGACGCTAAGGACCACAGCAGTTAAAGAGTGTCCATAAATAAAACTCAACTCAATTTAATTTAATTTCACGGTGTGGTTTGGGTTCTCTATGGGTTCACTGTTTATGGGAAATGCTTGTGAGATTCCTGCAGGGCGTGCATTACTTGTTGAAGGTTGCTCAGTTTGGTCCCAGGTCGGCCAGTCCATGCTGTGGGATTGGGCAGGGTTGCTAAGGGTGCTGGGGTTTAGAGAGGGTGGAAGAGAGGTGGAAAAAGAAGCAGAGGGTGTGGAGATGGCCGAAGGGTCAGAGGTAGCGGTGTTGCATGGTGACGGGTTCCGGGGCCTTCTGTCCTCAGATTCGCTTGATCGGCAATATTTAGTTAGCTCCTCTGCATTGCTCCCTCCAGGGGTTCGATTTCGACAACTTCTTGGTATTTGGACGTTACGCCAGCGCCGGCCCTTCCAAGGGGGTAAACGCGTTTTCCTCCATGGTTGCGCGCTGAGGCCCGCTGTCATCTTGGGTTAACGTCGATGCCGAAGAATGCGACCCCTCCTTCAGTCTATAGATCAGCGTTTTTAGAACTTCAGGCGCAATTCGGGGACTTTCCTTTTATATTTATTGATGGATCTAAGACTGATGATGGAGAAGGGTGTGCCTTTGTTTTTGATCATCATAGTTTTACCTTTCGTTTACCGGGTCAATGTTCGATTTTTACCGCCGAACTTTTTCGTATTTATCAATCTGTTTTATACATTCAGCGGCACGACTTACGGCAGTGTGGTTTGTACGGACTCTCTGAGTGCCCTTCAGAGTATTAACGCGCTGTACAATTACCACCCTCTCGTACAGCGCATACATGACCTGCTCCACTCGCTTGGTGCCTCTGGCATCAGCGTCTCCTTCGTGTGGATTCTAGGTCATGTGGGCATCTCAGGGAACGAGTCTGCCGACGCCGCTGCCAATTCGGCGATTTTATTACCCAGATTTTTTACCTCTGTTGTTCCCTCGTCAGATTTGTGTGTTAGTTTACGTCGCCGCATCCTCTCGCTTTGGCGCGATGAGTGGATGGCCCTCCGGGGAACAAGTTGCGGGAGGTTAAACCTCTTCCGTTAGTCTGGGGTACCTCTTCTTGTTGTTCTCGTCGGGAAGAGGTACTTTTAGCCCGCCTACGAATCGGACAATGCCTTTTTAGCCACAGATACCTGCTCAGTGGTGACCCCGCATCACACTGCTCTGTGATGCCCTTAACGGTGTGTCACATTTTAACAGTGTGTCAAGTTTTAGCTCCATTGCGCGTTCGTGTGGGTCTGGCTGTTGGCATAGCCAACGTTTTGGCAGACGACGCGCGTGCTGTAGAATGTGTGTTACGTTTTATTGGTGACAGTGATTTTAATCGCATTTGATACGCTGAGCGTCCTTTAGCTTTGTAATTTTATATGGTGTGTTTTAATGGGGACTCTACTCCCCAGTGCACATATGGCGCTCATGTCCCATGCGTTCTACAGTTCTTGACACGTGGTTTTACTCTTTTATTGTTTTATTTAACATGTTTTAGTGTGGTGGTTTTAGCATTTGTGTGCATGTTTTTTAGTGTTTTCGAACTATGCGGATTTTTCCCGTATTTTAGTTTTTGAATTTTAAATTTTACACGTTGTAAGGGCGCTGATGACCTTTGATGTTTAGTGCCCTTAATCCCATTTCATCATCATTCTAGCGAACGCTCAGTGCGAATTTCGTCGCCATCGCTCTACCGTCGACCATCTGGTGTCTCTGTCGACGCATATTATGAATGGATTTCTGAGAAAGTATCAAACAGTGGCTGTGTTTTTTGACCTGTAGAAAGCTTATGACACTTGTTGGAGGGGCGGCATTTTACGTACACTCCACGCATGGAATTTACGCGGTCGTCTTCCCATATTTTTTCGGGAGTTTATGACGGATCGCGTCTTTCGTGTACGTGTGGGCTCGGTTTTATCTAGTCGTTTTATTCAAGAGAACGGTGTACCGCAGGGCTCTGTACTCAGTGTCACACTTTTTGCGATTGCTATCAACCCCATTGTTGATTGTATTCCCCCTGGCATTTCATCGTCCCTTTTCGTTAACGATTTTGCCATTTATTGCAGTGCACGGCGGACCTCTCTGCTCGAACGCCGTCTCCAGAGCTGTATCGGCTGTCTCTACGCCTGGAGTAACGCCAACGGCTTTAATTTCTCCGCCGAGAAATCCGTCTGTATAAATTTCTGACGCCGGAAGGCTTTCCCTCCGCCCTCTCTCCATCTTAGGCCGGAGATACTTCCATTTACAGACGAGGTGAAATTTTTGGGGTTATCTTTGATCGAAAGCTGAGCTGGACTTCGCACATTTCTTTTTTAAAAGCAAAGTGTGACCGTTCTCTTAATCTTTTACATGTTTTAAGTGGCACATTCTGGGGAGCTGATCGGACCATCCTTCTGCGTCTTTATCGCTCTTTGGTCCAATCCAAGCTTGATTACGGGTGCATTGTCTATTCATCGGCGCGTTCATCTGTGTTTCGTCGCCTTAATGCCATTCACCATCGTGGCATAAGAGTCGCTACAGGAGCCTTTACAACCGGCCCTGAACCCAGTCTGTATGCTGAAGCTGCAGAGCCTCCACTGTCCTCCAGGCGTGAGATGCTTTTGTGCAGCTATGCGTGTCGACTCTCAAGCCTGCCTGATCGCCCGTCCTTCGAGTTATTTTACGAGGATTCGCTTTATCAGCAATATTTAGTTAGCTCCTCTGCATTGCTCCCTCCAGGGGTTCGATTTGGACAGCTTCTTCGGCATTTGGACGTTACGCCAGCGCCGGCCCTTCCCAGGGGGAAACGCGTTTTCCACCTTGATTGCGCGCTAAGGCCCACTGTCACCTTGAGTTAACGTCGATGCCGAAGAATGAGACCCCTTCTTCAGTCCTTAGATCAGCGTTTTTATAACTTCAGGCGCAATTCGGGGACATTTATTTTATATATACTGATGGGTCTAAGACTGATGTTGGAGTAGGGTGTGCCTTTGTTTTTGGTCAACATAGTTTTACCTTTCGTTTACCGGCTCAATGTTCGATTTTTACCGCCGAACTTTTTAGTATGTATCAGTCACTTTTATACGTCCAGCGGCATGACTTACGGCACTGTGTTCTTTGCACAGACTCCCTGAGCGCCCTTCAGAGTATTAATGCGCTGTACAATTACCACCCACTCCTACAGTGCATACATGATCTCCTCCACTCGCTCGGTGTTACTGGCACCAGCATCTCCGTGTGGATTCCGAGTCATGTGGGCATCTCCCATAAACGAGTCTGCTGACGCCGCTGCCAAATCGGCGCTTTTATCACCCAGATGTTTTATCTGTGTTGTTCCCTCCTCAGATTCTTATGTTATTTTACGACACCGCATCCTCTCGCTTTGGCGCGATGAGTGGACATCCCTCCGGGGGAACAACTTGCGGGAGGTTAAACCTCTCCCGTTGATCTGGAGTACCTCTTCTCGTTCTTCTCGTTGGGAAGAGGTAATTTTAGCTGGTTTACGAATCGGACATTGCCTTTTTAGTCATAGATTCCTGCTCAGTGGTGACCCTGCACCACTCTGTAAGCAGTGTGATGCGCCCTTAAACGGTGCGTCACATTTTAACAGAGTGTCAAGTTTTAGCTCCATTGCGCATTCATGTGTGTCTGCCTGTTGGTTTAGCCAACGTTTTGGCAGACGACGCGTATGCTGTAGAATGTCTTTTACGTTTTATCGGTGACAGTGGTTTTAGCCAACGCATTTGATGTGCTGATTGTCTTTTAGCTGTGTGATTTTATATTGTTTGTTTTAATGGGGGCTCTTCTCCCCGGTGGACATATGGCGCTCATGTCCCTTGCTTTCTACAGTTCTTAACACGTTTTACTCTTTTATTGTTTTGTTTTCCTTGTTTTAGTGTGGTGGTTTTAGAATTTGTGTGCTTGTTTTTTAGTGTTTTTAACTATGTGGCTTTGTCCCGTATTTTAGTTTTTGGATTTTAAATTTTACACGTAAAGTCGCTGATGCCCTTCGATGTAGCGCCCTTAACCCCATCTCATCATCATCATCAGTGACTGTGAGGAACATTGGGAAATATCCATATAGAACAATAGAGGAATATGATTTTGCAAATGACCAGGAATCTACCACTAGTCCTTTTTCTTTTGAGGGAATTTCTGTACTAGCCAGCTGACTCCTAAGGATGACAGAGACGGCTAGAATGGGTGAGTATTCTCTTTCTACAAAATGGGTGACAGCTTATAATATGTATACTGCAGTATGCGTGTATGTATGTATGTATGTATGTATGTATGTATGTATGTATGTATGTATGTATGTATGTATTTATTTTCCAAAGTGCTATATAAAAATCTTAGTTTTTCATACATTACTTTGGGTTGCTATTTTATTCTTTACTCCACCATGCATTTTAACACTGTGGTTATTTATGCATGGTGGGCCATAACAGATTCATATTGCTTTATTTTTCTAAGCTATTTTTGTCTTACTCTCCCCATATATTCTATCCTTTTTATGTCCCCGTCCTTTTGTATTTTATTATCCTAACTTTTAATACTTCTTTATTAACATTCTACCATTCTGTAGGTAAAAACTGATCTCTCCACAGCTTAGTTTCTTCACATTCAATTATATAATGTAAGCCATTATCTACCTCTCCACAGAGAGGATATCCATCCAAATTCACTCCCTTCCTATCTCCCCTTAGCCTATATGCACTTAATCTAGATCAGGTCTACCCTTCTCTCGCTAGCCTATTACCTACATTCACATATTCTCCCTTCCCTAGTCCACCTTTAATTGTCTATATAGTTCCAAACTTTTCTTTCCTTCCAGACTTTGAAATAATTCTTGTTTCTCTATGTCTTCCACTTTGTTCCTCACTTCTTTCCAGAAACCTTTAACTAACCCCTCTCTCTCATTCTATAAGTTACCCATTCCTATTTCCTGTAGAATTCTCCTTATTCCTTGAGCCCAGTGCATCCCAGCGCTGGATTTTTCTTGCATTATTAAACATTGCCTCAAAAAAATTATACTCGTCCAATGTATACTGTAGTAAAAGACACATCCTCTTCATGCACACATACAAAATAAAACCCTTTATCTCAAATGAGCACATTTTGATCCTAATTGTCTGCTTTATGATATCAACAATAGTGTAGCCATGTGTGCAATCATAATGAACAAAGATCATTAATGCCACTTCCGCGATGCTTTGAACATTTGAATCAGCTTGGAGCCCTTGGCTTGGCCAATCAGATCGCTTGGAATGAATACAAGGTGAACATGTCATGGCTAGCAGCATTATCAATTTGGCATATATGAGGGCTGTCTGAAAAGTTCTTGCATGAACAATGAAAAAGCAAAATTATTGTTTTAGGGCATTTTCACGTTTCAACATAATCTCCTTCAAGAGCAATACACTTATTCTAGTGATGCTCTAGCATCACAGAGCATCACTTTCCCATCCTTGTAGAGGTTTTCTGGAAGCTCTGCAAAATAGGCCTCTACAACTAGAATTGCCTCCTGATTGGAAGAAAATGCTGTACTGCAAGGAAATCCTTGAGCTTCAGGAAGAGATGGAAGTCAGAGGGAATCAGGTCCAGGGAGTAGGATGGCTGTTCCAACAATTCGTAGTGCAAATCCTTCAGTTTTGAAATTGCCAGAATACTTTTGTAGGCAGGTGCATTGTCCTGATCGAAGATGACTTTTTTTCCTCTGCAAACCAGACCTTTTCTTATTAATGTTGGCACCTAGCATGGTTAGATGATCAGAGTAATACTCTCCAGTTATGGTTTTATCTTGTTCAAGATAATCAGTTGGCAAAATGCCCTTAGATCCCAAACTACGGATGCCATGACCTTTCCTGCTAATGGAACTGACTTTGGTGCTAAACAACCAGCTTCTATTCACTGTTTTGACTTCTGGATTCTGGTGTATGATGATGAATCCAAGTTTCATCCATTGAAATGAATCTGCAAATCAACTGTTTTTTTCCTGTTTAATCTGTTTAAACACTGCTCAGAAGTTCTCATGCATATTCTCTTTTGGTCATATGTGGTACCCATTTTAAACAAAGCTTTCTCATTCCTAAATCTTGATGCAAGATGTAAGCCATGCACTCTTTAGATGTGCTTGTAGCCTCAGCAATTTCACACACCTTGATTCACCAACTGTACACTTTTTTTGTATGAATGATTATTTATATTCAACTTAGTAATACATACAGTATACATAATATTATTTCACAAATCATCCTCCATGGACTAGTGGTACCATGCTAGCCTCTAGTTCCCAAGGTTGCAGGTTCAAACCCAGTGGAGGGCAATGGATTTTTTTGGGCATAAAAATCCTTAGCATGGCTTCCTTCGGAAGGGAAGTAAAGCCAGTGGTCCCGTGTCGTATATTTACGGCATGTAAAAGAACCTCAAGCCTGATAAAGAGGCCTCTGAGCAAAATTAGCAGTCTTTCACACCCAATATAGAATGGGACGCTAGGACCATAGTAGTTAAAGAGCGTTCATAAATAAAACTCAATTTAATTTTAATTACTTTACAATCTCTTGACCAAGCAAAGTAAAACCCTCAATACTAAATACTAGCGAGTTTCTCGAGAGTTGCTGAGTAAACAAGTGGCCCATCTAGTTTCAATCTTGCGATTGTTCTGCTATCGAGCCCAACTACCTCTAATGGTATACTCGGGCTCTATCTGGTTTAAATTATATTTCTACACTTTCTGATTCCGCAAGATTGTTTATTTTCTTCCTCCATTTTCTACTAACCTTGCCTAGATACTCTCCAAACTCTTAAGATTTTCTGCCTTGATTTCAAATTCATCAACTTTTTCCTATTTATCACTAATGGTAGATTAGTGCATTTCTCAATCCTAACTTTTCCTCTCATTATTTTGGTTTCTTCGCATCCAGAATTGCATGCAATAATTATCTTGCCTTCTGCACATTGGACATTCCTCTATTTTCAGACCACCTCTTATTCCTTTCAATTCCACTACCCCTGTTTGGGCCCATCAGCTCCCTCCCTTGTCTTCTGGTTGCCTTTATCCATATAGTTCTCTCTACCCCACACTTTTATCTTCATGTATATTCTCAATGACTTTGTTGCTGAAACTACTAAATATCTGCTAGATTTCAATGTCATCAATTCTTTGTTTGACTTTTTTCCAAAAATCCCTCTTTTTAACCTCTCTGCCATACCTCATCATACCCAATCCAATTTTTTCCATAGTTGCTTTGATTCCATTAACCCAGGTATGGTTAACAAACGTATCATTGTTTTGTCTTGAAAATTTAGGTAAAGTGTCAAGATGTTATTTTCTTCCAAGGTTTTGATCTTAAACCAGTACTTCAATGTTCTTGTCATTATTTTTCCTTTGCTCCCAGCTCTACCTAGTTCAGTTTGTGCAACCCCATTTGGTAAGCCTTTTGGTAGCCCCAAAATTTGTTTAGCTATCCCTCATCAATACCCCATATTTCATTCCCAAACATCATTTTGGTCTCTACTACTGTCAAATATATTCTCTCCAACCACTTTATATGTATTCCTGGTAGTTTGTGCCTATGGGCACTGATAACTTTTAAAGCTAACCTTCCCTTAGTTAGCACCTTATTTTTGGTTCCCTCCAGTCTCTGTTACTGCTAAGCCTAATGCCCAAATAATCAAATTTATTGACTACTTCAATTTCTGTCCCTTCCCAACATCATTTTTAATTATTTCGTAACTTGTTTCCTTTCTTAAATACCATGATTTTTTATTTTCACATATTTAGTTTTAAACCCCACTCCTTACAAATTAGATATTGCTTCAATCGACTTCCCTTAGCCGATATTGGTAACTGACGCCACTACTAAGTCAACAGCAAATAATAATCCTGGGATCTCAATATTTTCAGTAGTGGTTATGTGAATGTTAGCTTTACTAACTTCTTCTAAAATGTGATTTATGAATAGGTTAAATGTATCAGGCTTAACTGACACCCTTGTCGAAGACCTTTTGTGTTTGTTACTTGTAGTCACCATATCATATGTAATTTTATAATATGATACTCATTTTCCCCAGTATAGGTTTTGCAGAGCCTTTATAAAATTGTCACTCACTCCTATCCCATTCAATTTTAACCACAGTGCATTATGATTGTGTAAAATGCCTTTTCAAAATCCACGAACAGCATGGATAGCTGCCCCCTTTTTTGACTCAGATATTTCTCTACCATTGTATTTATTATGAAAACATTGTCCACAGTTCTCCTATTTTTCCTGAAACCTGTTTGAAATTCTGATAAATTATTTTCTTGTTCAGCCCATCTGTGTAACCTTTCTGCCAGAATGCAACATATAACTTGCCTATAACCAATAGTAAGCTAATTCCTCTATAGTTAACTGTCTTGTTTATATCACCTTTTCCTTTAAATATTGGTATTATAATAGCAGTTATCCAATCTTTTGGAACTTAACCAAGAGTACAAATCAACAACCAATGTAATTAATGAAGTAAATAAATTTATAATAAATGCACTAAATGATAGAGATAGGGTAATTGCAATATTTTTAGACCTCACAAAGGCTTTTGATTGCGTAAACTGCGGGTGTATTATTTGTTATTTATTTAACATTATTGTAGCCCCACGTTGGGAAGCCAATTTGTGACGGTATTACTTATAATGTTTGTGTATGTGTGTTTACTCAACGTGGTGACTCCATCTTGTGACGTGATTCATTTGTTCGGTTTGTAGCTCCATCTGGTGTTAGCAATTTGCGGCAGTATTAGTTTTTTGTTTGAAAGAATTTTACTTTTATGTTTTTATTTAATTCTGTTTCACTGTCCTCCGGCTAGCTATTATCTTATTTTGGGTCGAGCACTTCTCTTTATACAGGTTGTGTAAACGGAAAGGAATCTTTTATCCAAATATAACACTTGATGAAGAAATTTGTTTTACACTTTTATTGTCGAACACGTTAACTATCACATTTATACATTGATCTTAACACTCGCCAAACTGAAACTGTTATAACAACTTCTTACTAATCACTTTTAATCCACGTACTTCAACCTTTTGTATAATTAACTTTACCATACTTGAGAATTTTCATAACTCTGTTACGCATAACCTGCAAATTGATATCCGAAGTGTGCCGTACAAATACTTTCGACGAACTGATGGGAATGCGACGTGTAGTGTACAAAGAATTTTGATGAACTGAGTGACTGACGGACTTTACCTCAAATCTACCCTATTTATACTCCTACACACCGATATGCCTAAAGATTATAACTGAACTGCAATTGGCTAATAAAACGCGCCAACATTAGCGTCTATTTTTATATCCAATGAAAATTATGAATACATATGCTCTAGGGAAACGTTCCAGCAATTTCTACAGAAAAATGCGCCAACATTACGTAACTTCCTCGTTTCCAATAATGATAAACAGCTCACCCCCTCGCTGCATTATTGCGCACTATTATTGTCAGTTTCAGTAAGGCATTAAAAACTTACTTCTCAACAATAATTACAATAAACAAATATCTCAAATCAATGTCACACAAAAATGCATATTCATATTACAATCATTATTTACATTTAAGTAATTTGTGATACAGATTACTGCATCAAAACATAGATATCCTAATAAACAAACTGGAAAGCCATGGGGTGTGAGGATTGCCATTAAACTGGATTACTTCATACTTAAAAAACAAAGATCAATGTGTGGAAGTGAGCTATAGAAATACAAATGGCATAGCAGAAAAATAAAATCAGATTTTCAGAATGTTAGGCAAGCTGTCCCACAAGGTTCAAAATTGGGTCCATTCTTGTTTTTAGTGTACATAAATGATATATTTGAATTAATCCACAAAAATGGGGGAACTGCAATAGGATATGCAGATGATATGACAATTATAGTTAAAGACAAAACTGAATCAGAAGTGGGGGGGAAAAAAAGCAAATGACATACTAATGCTCATAAAACAATACTACTCGAGTTTAGATATGATATTGAATGTTAAAAAAACTGCATGGATTAAGTTTGAACTCCGAACCTGTTTAACAAGCTCCATAAAATTACAAATAGATCGAGAAAACTATCCCTGAAACAGAATGTGCAAATTTTCTAGGAGTAATAATAGATAAACACTTAAATTGGAAACCATACATAAGACATATCATAAACAAATTGAATAAAGGTATCTATATTATGAAGCAGGTTAGGAAAACAATGGACAGTGAAGCAGTCAAAACAGGTTTACTACACCTTTATATATTTGCATATAAAATATGGGGTAACACTATGGGGGAATATTACAGCAGTGGAAATGAAAAAAAAATTTAAGCTTCAAAAAAAGGCAGTTAGAATCATAGGGAATGTCGATAGAAGACTCACTTGTAGAGAGAGCTTTTAAAAGTTTAAATATCTTAACTGTCCCATGCTTATATATGAAAGTGTAAAGCATGTTTTGCAAGAGCAAAATGTATCCAAAAATTGTAATGTACATAAATATATTTTAAGAAACAATGAAGACTACTACAGAACAACACTAAGAGGTACATTAAATAACAGGGAATTGGAAAACATGGGAAAAAAACTGTTTAACAGATTTCTCCCCCCCCCCCCAAAAAAAAAGTTATAAGTAAAACTAAAGTTGCATTAAAAACAACTAAAAAATACTTAACTGAGAATGCATATGGCATAGAAGAAAACAAATATAACTTGTAAATAAAAAACTTTATTGCAATCATGTATATATTTAAATTTTGACATGTCCTTTATTGTATATGCTAAAGGATGAATAAAATGACTTATGACTTACGAGTCAACCCTCTTCCCATATTGTATCAAATATCCAAGCCAATAATGTACATCTCTTTTCATCCTGACCCATGCCCTCCAGAATTCCCCTGGAATCCTGTCAATACTACCAGCTTTATTGCTTTTTAGTCTCTCTATTTGTTCCTTTATTTCATTTATGTGAATGTTCATATATTCTACATTTAATGTATTCTTGCTTATCCACCTACCTTGATGTGTTATTTCATCGACTCCTAGGGTATTCTCTTTTTACTTTCTCTACTACGTATAGTAAGTAGGGGAAGTATTGTATTCCATCCAAAATTTCGATACCGAGATTTCACCGGAAATACATGTTTTGAGACCCCCTGAATCCAAAAAAAGCATTTTTGGAAACATGTCCATCTGTGTGTGTGTCTGTGTGTGTGTCTGTGAACAGCATAACTCAGAAACGAACAGTCGGATAAACACCAAACTTGGTATTTGGGTTCAGTATCTTCCAAGGATGCGACACGAAGGTTTTCAAGAAAATCCCCTCACCGCAGAGTACCCTTTACATGGAAGATTTTTCAAAAATTTTAATTTTCTCCAAAATGGCTCTAACGATTTTGATTAAAATATCATATGTTCAAGATATTTTTATGACAAATAAAATGTATATCTTGAATTTACTGGGAATGTCTCCAAAAGTATTCTTTATTGTGAACGACTTTTGCATAACTGGTAAACCATAAGAGATAGACAAAATTTTACTACACAAAAAATGTAGATCGCGTTAAAATACACAATTTATGTCATATACATTTCTTTAGTTGAGTGAACCATTTTCGAGATATTGCTTGCTATTTCCTTAAGTTTTCCAATACTTATACTTTTTCTCAAATTTGTTATTCAATTTTTTATGTCCTGGATATGCAAACAGAATAGAATGCACCACATAGCAACCGGCGCTTAAAAGATTTGACTATCGCTTATAACCTACCATGTTCCCCTTGCATCTACAAGAAAATTAGCAATAAGATTGACATCTCGATATCTCGAGTAACATGAAGCAAATGGAGAATAAACGTTTGTAAAAATAGTTTGTACAAGAGTAGAGAAAGTCATGTGAGTGTAACACATCAGATTTTTTTGTTAACCATTTCCGAGTTGTAGCACATTTTGGGCATCCTTTGCATGATTCATCACTTAGCCTGGTGTATCCACACTATGGCCCACTTTCTTGTCATCAGAAATGAAGGCGAAGCCACACCATATACTTTAATGAACTTCACATGAATTCACTGTCAAACATTAGTTTACAAAGAATTTGATAACTGCACAATACTCGATTTTATCCACATCAAGTATAAAAAGAAAAGTCTTGCTTCAGATAGCTGTATGCAACAAGCAACAATATAGAAAGGCTTTAAATTTTTCAGAAATGCTTATAACAGATCTGTCAACTTAATGGAAAAACATCATTGCATTAGTGCTGTCATTTCTGCTCGAGGCCGAGAACTAAGAACTTTTCAGATGGCCCTTGTATGCCATCTGAAAAGTTGCCTTGTATGAATCTTAAAGAAAAGCAACTGTTCAAAAATGTATATTTTCGAATGTGTGTATAATTTAGAAGGAATCATAAAAATATAGATCATTTATTCAAATATTCTGCACATTTTAATGTTACATGCAGGATTTGCGAATAAACCTATGCATTATATCAAATTATAAAACATTAATTTATGAAATAAAAGCTAGGACTTCTAAATTCTGATGCTATATATAAGATAATGTTAGTAAAGGGGGTTGTTATAACAGTTTACCGTATATGTGTGTATATAATTATATGCAAACCCATAGGAGGAAAAATTGTTCTGAGTTGCATATAAAGGCCAAAAATCCTTGTAATTCAGTTATCTTCTTCCCATTCTTCAGTTATCTATTACATGTTCAAAGCATTCAACAAGTTCCATCAGATTATCATTGACTTTGTGAACTAGTTGTGAGGGAAAATTCCATAGTGGGTGCTTCATTTGGTAGTTATTTGAAAGAAACTCTTGAAGAGCAACACTTGTTTTGATGGCTTGGAAAAATATCCAGACAAGCCATTAAGGAGTTTGAAAAAAAAATTCTACAGTGCTTGTAGCATGTCGGGCTTTGTTGCAAGAAAAGATCAAATGAATGGACATAACAGTGGCATACAACTCAATCTTACTAATAATGTTAGTGAAATTATAGTACATTGTACAAATTATTAACATGGTCAGTGCTGCCAGCTGAGTTTAATAACCAGCTTATCTAGAAAAACATGGATACAAGGTTTAGGTGAAAATATTTAGAACTTTTCAAACTCCGAAGTGTGGACAAAAATCAACAATGCACTCTTTATGTACATATTCTGCCTACTCCACTTTGTGTCTATCAACTCTCATACATACACTCCCCTGCCACAAATAACTCTGTACATGGGAAAATTGTCATTATTTATTTTCTGAAATGGCTCCGACAATTTTTATTAAAAAGCTGTATGTTTGAGACAATGTCGTGAAGAATAAAATGTATATCTTGAATTTTTCTTAAGTTGCTCATTGAATTTAATATAACTTGAAGGTCATTAGAGACAGAAATTTACTACAGAAAAAATGTGGAACTCATTAAATCACATAGCTTGTGTCAAATAAGATTTTTCAACTTTAACTACTTCTGAAATATTCCATGTTAATATATTTACATTTTCTGAAATTAAGTGTATCATTAGATGGGACATGTTTAAAAATTGGTCAGTCTTCTATATTTTCCTTTGCTTTAACAATGCTAATGAAAGATGATTTGTGATTTAAACCACTGAATGTTGTTTCCACATGTTGTATCCACTTGATCCGCATTTCTTTCTTTTTAGGAGATTAAAGACAATGGTGTAATGCAATGCCACTTTTGAGTCAAGTGACTGATATGCACAACTTACATTGTCTCCATTTTCAGTCTCTGTTTTACTGAATATTTGAGTCGAACAGTGTTTGAAAATGGAGATGATTGATCTTCAAAAGATGTTCCTAATTATTAATGTAAATGGTGTATAATAGTCACTAACAGACTCAAAAGCAGTATTGATCCATAGAAATAATTTCTAGACAAGCATCTGTCATGAATAACTTAATATGAGTAGAAGAATCATATTGTGTTTGAATAGCATAATTAAGGGATAATGTGAATTTGTAATGGGCAGAGAAAGTCATGTGAATGTTGTATATCAGATTTCTCACCCGCTCCCCACACAATATGCTGCTCATTTAGGCATTTTGATTATGCTTTTAATGTATTGTATGCATGTATGCGCATAGAGGAAAGAGAAGCCTGCTTATTTTATATAATTTACATCCTTTATGACTTTTTTTTTATCTGTTTTGCAGATTTGGGTTTGCAATTGCAAATCTCAAAGACCTTAATCTCGATGGCTATGAAGACATAGCTGTAGGAGCTCCATATGAAGGTAGTGGTGCAATATACATATATCTTGGATCATCAACAGGATTAATCACAGAGCCATCACAGGTATTTTACTCAGCTATAGGAATAGTCTTAATAAATGCTGAAATTAATTTTAAAATAACCTCCTGGTTCTAAACTGAGTTATGTCAGAGTGGCAAGTAACATTTGCCATGTATTCTGTTTTTACTATCTCTTATTCATTAACTCTGGTTTGAATTTAGTAATGTATGTATTTTTAAAATATTGGCAATTAGAAGTTATTATTTTGTCCACTAGAAACTTCAAATTCATTCAATAATAAGGGTACACAAAAGTGTAGTGGTAATGGGACAATACTACTATTTCTTGATACTCAATACTGATATTGATTTTTGAGCACCAATACTCGAAACTCACATTATAAGAAACTGTAAGGGCAATAGCTTGTTCACTGAATTATGTTCTTATTAGTACTTTTCTGTGTATAAATACATGTAACCAATCTTGTATTATATGCTACGAAATTGTTCCTGTTTGACATTCTCAAATTGGCAGCAATTTTTTTTTCCACCCCTTGATAAACCTATAGGTTATTATCTCCTATTGTTAGTCAAATCTAATAATAGCAGTTGGGGCATTGGGGGGTGATGGCGTTGGTTTCTTTGCTTCACTTTTAATGTAACTATATTTTGTGCAACTTTCTCTTAAAGGCTTTTCTATCCATAGAAAAATAAATACTAGCAATTCTTCTTTTTTCCACAATCTTAAAAATATAAACTAATATATATTTTACATGAAAGTCAAATAGCTAAAAATAATGTGTGTTACACCATACTACCTCTATTCACAACTACCACATAACATTGTATTTTTTTGATCCTGTAATAAGTAATTAGGCATATAACATTCAGAAACATGTTGAGGTTGTGGATTAAGCCTCTTTACTACACACCATCATATATAAGCATATACACATTTAATACAAATGTGTATTAAAGCATATTAGACACAGTTAAAAATTTGAAGAGAAAAACCTAGGAAGTATTATATGAAATGCAGAGATATAAAGAAATCAAAGATTTTTGTTCAAGAACACAAACATTCTTGAAAGAACAAACATATTTATGCAATGTATTCTCTAACATCTTAAGTTCTGACTTGTTTCTGCTGGATTCACAAATTTTGGTCACCGGAATAGATAAATGTAATCGCTAAGAATGAGTCACCAACTAGTGTATCAGCTTATTCATTCATAACTCAACACTTCATGTTACATGAGTATCTCTGCTCCTTCTTCCATTGTTTTGTATGTTTTCATTTAGACACAACACTATAAGGAATGTTGCATTCATTCACCCACAGGGAACACAGTCAAGGTCTATCAAGAACTACAGTTCAGCAATTCTTTGGAGACATGTGCGAGGCAATAACGTGAAGTCTTGACTCCTTTCATTCCTTATCTAACAAAAAGTTAAAACACAACAACTTTCAGCAATGCAAAACTTAAGGTATAGAAAAAGTATCAAAGGTTTATCTCAAAGTATTTGACATACTTTGATACCACTGAGTTATTGAGGTATTGACGGTATTGTAATGATTCTATTATTATTGGCAGGCGCTGGCAGTATACTTAGCTTACAGTACTCACTTGTCCAAAATATCTCCATGATGTACCACTCTCGATGTGTGTCTACCATTTCTGTGTCAAATCTTAAGCTGCGTGATGGATTCAAATTGCCTGAGCTATGAGATCTCTGCTTTCTTATTTCGGGTTGCAGTATGGGAAAAAAAAATTTAAATAAGAGTGCATGCTCCCAAAACTTTCTGAATTTAGTCTTACTTTTCAGAATAACACAAAAATAAATACTTTTTCCACATTAATAATGCATTTTGCAATGTTTTTCACTACCCAATGTTTTTCCTTCTAAACTTGTATGCAAAAATTACTATCTGCTGTTGCAAGTCGAATTCGCACAGATGTGACGCATATTAAAGAGATGCCAACCAGAATGTCTCCCCTATCCATGGCAGCCCTATATAGTCTCTCTCGCATTGCCATGGTGACTCACTCAACAAGCATTGTGAAGGATCTCTCTAGGCGGATTTTTAACCAATAACAAATTTTCCGTAACTATGGTTTATATTAATGTTGGTTATGGATTCCACAAATGCTTTAATATTTTTCTTTTAATTTCATTATTATGATGTTTTTAGCTATTCTAACTATGTAAAAATATGTCCCTCAATAAACAAATAACTCTTAGAATTTTTATCTGAATTAAAATTTTAACACAAATTATAAAATTATTAATAATCTTCATCTATTTCACAACAATCACTCCATCTTGAATTATTCCCTTTTCATCTTTCCTTTACAAACAATTTTGTTTGGTTTTAAATTATTTAACCCTTTAATATCTGTCTCAATTGCCTCTATTTCTTAAATTAAAGTTTATATGAACATTTTACAATTTATATTCCTAAAATTATTGAATTTTAATTTGAGGAATATCCTCTTGATCATACAATAACATTCACATCAACTTCTTTGACATTTTCATTCACCCCGTGAGTGTTTCCATGTTTGCATTATTGTTTTGTTTATGTTGGTAGCATTTCGTTGTCAGCTGGTGTCTTGAAGTTCCTTGTGTAATTTTGAGGTTAAGTTAACATGCTTTCGTATCGCTTTATTTATCTTCTTTGCCTTGCAGGTATTGGTAATTCTTTGATAAAATTTATTATATTTTGCCTGAAATGGTTATTTTCAGGAATTATTAGTGTTTCTTCCCTTCCTTGCTTTCTTTCTTCTCTTCGAGTGTATTTCTTTCCATAGAATAGGTGGTTCATTTCTATATTTCTGCAAATACTTTCTGCTTTAATCTTTTTCACTCTGTCATTCTTCTTCGTCTTTCCCACATTAGCGTTAATCCCCACGAGAATATCACTTTTCTTTCTTCTACATTATTTCATCGTAGCATTATGTCTCATTGTTCGTCGACTATCTTATTTCTCTCTCTATTTCACATAGAATTCTCCTATTTTATTTTCTTTATCATCACAGCACCTTAATTCTTATATTGATTTTTTTTTTGAGGGGGGGGCCGTATTATGTCAAGAACACGTACACATCTTTCGTTGTATAATTTTTTTCTTGCTTGGATTATCTCCCTTTCTTTTCCTCAACAGTAAATGTGGAATCTTAATTCTCTTTAATCTCTCTTATCTTAAGCACCGAGGTCCTACTGCAATTACTTTTCATTACCTTATTTCTGCAATAACTTGGTTTTACGGACTTTCTTGTGTTTTTTTTAAGTCATGTTATATGCTTTGTTCCCTTTTTCACTTCTTATATTTTTGTTTTGCTTGACAATACTAAATTATAAAGTTTTAGTTCCTTTCTGTTTCCTTTCCAGAAATGCTTTTTAAATTTTAATAAAAGTTATGTTCTCCTTATCCCTTTTCCTAATGTATGTTAAGTATTTTCATTTATTTGCATGTTTTATTTGTTTAGTAGTTTGAATATTGTCTTTATAAATACTTGTAAAAATTTGGAATTTTGCACTTTTATTTTTAAGCTGTTGTGTTTTCAGTAATTTCTTTAAATGGATTTAGCTTATGTTTGTGATGCCTACCCATTGCTTTACCATTTAAATTATATAATTCATAGGTATGATAGCCTAATTGTTTTGTGATTACTAATGGTCCAGTGTATAGTAGCTCCATTTTATTACTTCTTTGCATTGATGCTTTAGAGATGCTGTGTTTCCTTAACAATACTTTCACCTATTCTTGGTGACCATAAATTTTTGTATCTGTTCAGTTTGTTTTTTCCTGAATTCTTCTGAAAGCTAACTGGCATTTTTCTTCTTCAGACTTTTCTCTCTGCGCTGTCATCGTTGTGGGTATACCCCTATGACCAAAGCTTTAGGTTTGACATTTAACATGAGTTCAACGGGTACAAGTTTTGTTGTAGGATTCACAGAGTTCTTTATGAGGGTGGATCGTAAAGTAACACAAATTTTTTCTGCATTGATATTGCAGCTGGAATGTTGAAATTTCACCAAGATATAGTTTGAAGCTTTCACTGCAGACTCTATATTGTTCTCGTGTGTAGCTCTAGTGAGAGAAGTGTGAACTATGCAACAAAGATGGCTCACTGTTACGGTTGTCTACTTGTGAAGAGCAGCAGGGTGTAGTGTAATTTTTGTGGGCATAACCCAAGTGAAATTCACAGGGACATGCATGGCATATTTGGGGACGGCTGTATGGACCATAGCAATGTCTCCAGGTAATGTGCATTCTTCAAAGACGGCTGTGATAACCTTTGTGATTCACCTGTTCCAGACAGCCAGTAACAGCTGCAACCCTGCAGAATGTCACAGTCATTGAAGTGGCAATTTTGAACAACCAGCAGATCCAACCACGAACCTTATCTCAGCAGTTCAGCATTTCATATGGTGCATGACACATTGAAGTTTCACAAAATTAGTGCTCGCTGGGTACCTAAGTACCTGATAGACGACCACAAGGGCCAGCGAATGATAAATCATCCCCTTTGGATCACTTGTTGCGTTAGGCTGCAGAAGGGCATGACTTTCTTAAGGAAGTCATCACTGGTGATGAGTCGTGTGTATGCTACTACAAGCCTGAAACAAAGCAAGCCTGTAAGGAGTGGAAACATGCAGCTTCCCTGGTAAAGAAAAAATTCAAAGTGACTCCATCTGCTCTTAAAGGTGCTTGTGACAGTATTCTGGGATATGAATGGCATTTTATTGGCAGAATTTGCTGAACATGGGACCACTATGAATGCTACAGCCTACATTAAAACTTTGGTAAAGTTGCATCGTACCCTTCGTGACAAATGTTGTAAAATTAATGCTGACATTGTCAAACTTTATGACAATGCTCATCCCCATATTTCTGCTGCTGTTTATGAGAAAATAAAATTTTGTTGGAAGGTGCTCCAGCTTCCACCATACAGTCCAGACCTGGCACTGTCAGACTTTCATTTGTTTGGTCCCATGAAGAAATTTCTGGCCAGTCAACGCTTTGCGTCAGATGCAGAAGTGAAAATAGCAGTCCGCAAATGGCTATACAACAACTGAACGGACTATTATGAACAGGGTATTATGAAACTGGTATCATGATGGGAGAAATGTATCAAGAAAGTTGGCAACTATGTAGAAAAATAGACAAAGGTTGTCAGATGTCAGTTCATTTGTGCATTTGTTTGTAATGCTACCTACTAAACTTTTTGTAAAAACAATTATTGTGCATTACTTTTTGATCCACCCTCATATTATTTCCTCAATGTAGTTACATTTGTCTACCCAGTCAGTGTGATCCTTGTGGTATAGAATACTGAAGAAAATCGAAATGTCATGTATGATTCTTTCTGTTGGATTTCTTTGTAGACAATATGCCGAAGAATAGTGTAATTTGATGTTTAACTCTTGCAGTTTATCTGTGAATAATCTACTTCCGTGCGTCGTAGCATTGTCAAATAAGAGGACTTGCATTTTATCATATTTAGGTATATAGTGCTTTATTACTGTATTTATGCAAGTTCTGCTCTTTGTCTTTTACTGGGTATATTTTTACAAATTTAGTAAAAATATCTAGCATGACAGATATGTATTTACACCCATTCTTTTCCACAGGAAGCTTTCCATGCTGATCAATTGTTACTAAAGCATTCTTAGTCTCTTATAATTGATTGGGGGATTATGTCAAATTTTGTGTTCAAAGGTTTAGCTTTTTGGCATAGCTCGCAGGAAGTGTTTTATGTACAGAATTTCACCTATTGCTAGAGTTGTTTTCTCACTTCCTGAATGTGTTAGTGTGTGGTGGAATGCTAAAATTATCTTGTTTTATATGGAATTTGGAACAATCACTTTGCATTTCTTTATGTCTTACCCATGTAACTTAAAATAATACTCCTTTGGATTTCCCTGACATTTTTTTTGCATTGATTCTAGGTTTTATCTCTGGTGCTGTGTTGTATAACAAGCTTAGCTCTAGATCTTCATGTTGCACTCTGGCAGTGTTCTGTAAATCTTTTAAAGTAGTATTGTTTTCTTTCAAATTGAAATTCATTATCTTGATTTCATGGTGTGGATTATTTATTGTCTTGGGTATATGTCTTTCAGATTTTAATCTGTAGCAGATCTCTGAATATGTTTTCTTTCCCAGGAATGTGTTTAATTTCAGTGTTATGCGACATAATCTCATGGATGCAACGGGAAATTTTCACGTTTGTCAGCTTGCATTTTTGTATAAAGGATAGACTTACATGGTCTGTGTATATCATGATTTTGTAATTGTGAATGTACTGTCTAAATTTTTGTAATGCAAAATGTATAGCAGTTATTTCCAATTCTGTGGTGCACAAGTTTGCTTCTATTTTGTTGAGGAATCTCAATGCTGTGGCTATCGCATGGTTTTCATCTGTTTTGTCTACTTGAGTTAGTGCACAGCCTAATGAGTGTATGCTTGCATCAGTGTATAAATGGATTCTGGATTGGGACGTTCCAAGAGAATGGCATTTTTAAGAAGTTCTTCAATGTTTTGGAATGCTGTTTGATGTTACGTGGTCCACATCCATTTAACATCTTTTCCTAACAAATTTCTAAGAGGTGCTAATTCCTAGGCATAATTTACTAAAAATTTTTACTCATATTGTAGGATACCAATAAATCATCTTAACTGTTTTAAGTTTTTAAGTAGTGGAATGTTTTCAATTGCCTTGACATGTTCTGAGTTTGGTTTTAAGCCCTCTTGTGTTATTATGTGTCCCAGGAATTCTGCTTCTTTTACAAAAAAATCAGATATTTCTAAGTTTGTCATATTGCTTTCTTCTAGTTTTTCTAAGACAGTTTATGTGGTGTAGGTGTGACTCAACGCTTTCACTGTACAACATAAAAATTCTTCACATGTTATGTAACAAATTCTTTTATGCTGTCACCAAAGATACTGTACAAAGCTCTTAAAAGTGCACCACTGCTCATAGATAACCCAAATGTGCATTTTGAAAATTGGAATACTTTCCCATCGTGGATTAAGGCAGTGTACTTTCTCACGTCTGGGTGTAATGGTATCTATCAAAAGGATGCTGTTAAGTCTATACTCCAGATATGTTTTTCCTCTTTCAATTTGTGGCAGTAATTTGTTTCACAATAATGTAAATGCCAGAGTGATTGTAGTGTAAATAAGCATTATTGTATGACATTGATTTGAGATGTTTGTTAATTATAAGCATTGTTAGGAAATAAGTTTACACGGCCTCACTGAAACTGACAATAGGAGCGGATAACAATGTGCAAGGGGGTGAGTTGAATATTAATTAGAAGAGACAAACAAATGACGTCAGATTGGCGCACTTTTCTTAGAAATAGCGGGAATATTTTCCTTAGAGCATATGTTTTCGTAATTTTTGATTGAATATAAAAATAGACGTTAATGTTGGCGCATTTTATTAACCAATAGCAGCTCGGTTATAATCTTTAGGCATATCGGGGTGTGGGAGTATAAAAAGTTAAAGCCAGAGGCAAGTATCGCCCAGTTCAACAAAATCATCCACGCGTTACACGTCGCTCAGTCCAACAGAAGCATTCGCGTGTAATACGTCGATCAGTTCAACATAAGTATTCGTGAGTTATACGTCGCGTAGTTCAACGGAAGCATACATAAAGTACACGTTACGCAATTCTACAGAATCTCTCGCATCTTAAAGTTTGTTATAAATGTGAAACACGCGAATTAATAATGTGCAGTAAATAAGTGATTATAACGATATTAGAAAATATAACAGTTTCAGTCTGGCGTGTATCACCAGTCAATATGTGAACTTAATTGTGACGGTAATAAAAGTGTAAAAACAAATTCTTTTATCAGTGTTATCTGTGAGTAACAAATCCTTTCCGTTTACACACCTTGTTTAAGAGATTTGCTCGACCGAGAAATAATAGCTAGCCGGAGGACAAATAACCCAACATTCAAACTATTAATATAATAACAGGCGCCCAACAATAGATAACACGAAGTGACCGCGACAAATTGGCTTCCATACGTGGTGCATATAAACATGAAGCATCTTCCAACTAACAACTAGCTAATCAACAAATAACAAATATACCACTCCAAATTTTGATATCAGCTGATCCATACCTTCTGATCTAAAATGGTCTGGTAATGTGTGTGCATTTATTTTTCTGGCATTTATGGTCATCCTTAATTTTCCTCCCTTTTTATGTACCCAACAGATTTGGTTTGTGAAGCAAGACATAGACAGTTCTATAATTTTATATCTTAGCATTTCTTTGATAACCTCATTTGCTTCCTTTCTTATCGAATTTGGTATAGGCTTTTCCTTGTGTGTGAATGGTGCCAAGTTCCTAAACTCAAATGTGTGTGTGTGTATGTATTTAGTGTATGTTCCTGGTTTCTTATTAAAAACTTCCCTATGATTTGTTAATATTTCTCTTATGTTTGCTTTCTCCACCTCCTCCAAATTGTTTGCTTTGTTTACTTTGATGTTTATTAATTCTGCTACCTGTTCGTCGTACTTTTCTATGTATGTGTCAAGTTGGTAGCAGTTTAATGTTTCCCCGCCATGTATCATGAACAAATCATATGGTCACAAAATTCTGTGTTTATACATTCCAAGACTTTCTCATTCTAATTTGTATTTATTTGCACTAATAAGTTCTCATTTGTTTGTCTTCTATGAAAAATCTTTCACATTGACTAATTTCACTGTCTTCATATTCCTTGCCTTCCTTATTTATTTCCATAACAAATTTAATTACCCAAGTGATTGCCCCTTTGTTAACTGTGAGTTCATGTGTTTTGTAATCAATTTTGATTTTCCAGTGGTTTAGCATGTCACTTCATAAGATTAACTATGTAGTTAGTTTAGGGATAACAAGTGCAATGATATCAAAGTTCCAGTCTGCGATCTGAATCCCTAACCTCACTTGGAATTTCAGATGCTCTTTTTTCTTTCCAATCACCATACTACAATATACACCACATACAGGTAAGAATTATGCTTTGTTTTCTAGAATGATTTTCTTGAAAATGTAGTTATCGCATACCGATGTGCTAGCTCCTGTATCAACCATGGCAAAAGTCTGAATACCCCAAACTTTCACTTTTATTAGAGGTGCATTTGTCATTTCTTCTATGTTGTTATCTTGTTTTATTACTGTTGTGATTTGCATTTTATGTAGGTGTTTCTTGTGCCACAAAGATCAACCTCCGAGATGTAAAATTGATCTGGATCTAGTTTTCCGCCTGGTTGATAATGTTCATTGAGGTATTGTTGGTGCTCTCAGGGATCAAATTTATCTCGGATTGTTCTGTCATTGTTTACAAATCTGGATTCCTGAGTTTCACAATAGCTCTATACCTATGTCCTACCCCTCACGTATTCCCAGCTCTTTGATTCCTGAGGTAATAGCTACAGAAGTTCACATGGTTCATTTCGTTACTCCTGTTTGGTTGCCTGCCTGTGTAATTTCTCATGTTTCTACCCCTGAAATTTTGCTCATTACTAGGAATTGTTGGGTTATATGTGTCCCTCACGTTCCTAGTTCTTTCAGCATTGTTATTCCTGATATGATTGGACTACGCTGGTTGCTGTGCCTCTTTCCCCTCGAAAGAATTTCTTTATAGATTCCTAGGTGTGTTGTGATCTTGGTGCCTACTACGGTACTGTGTGAGGTTGTGTCACCTTTTTGTTTTTGTCATTTGACTTTCCCTTTTGTACCTCGAATGAAGTTAAGTTCTATAACCTCCGAGAAATGTATTGGTTTTGCTACTATTAATCCTATCCTTACTGTGTCAGGGAAATGCCTTGTTTTACTGGATATTAATTCGGTCTCCAGCATACTAGGCTCTAGCAATTTTCCCTTGTTTGCTATTTTCATGAAGTGGTCTACTAATGATAGTTCTTTGGAAGGATCATACTTCCCAGTAGCTAGTTCTACCCTGGCCCAATTTTGTACAGCTGGCTCCCAGTATCTCGACAAGAATACGTTCCTAAATGAAGATATGATTCATGCCCTGCCAGTGTTAATCTCAACCATTCTAAAGCTTAGTTTTTCAGGCTCTTTTTTATGATCATCATCTTTAACTCATTGGGAATTCTCTTGAACCTAAAGTACTCCTCAATTTCTTTAATGAATAGCTTGGGGTCGTCTCCCTTCTCATCAAAACTTGTCTGTGTAATCTCATGTTTGTGTAGCATGTTGTGTATAACTGGTGTGTGTATGCGTGGGTTTACATTTTTGTACATAGATTCATATCATCAACATCATAAATATCAAAATCAGGATTATTAATTTCAGAAACAACATATTTTTGCGCTTATAATCCAATTACAACTTTATTTATATCATTTATATTTTCTGGTGAAGAATTTCATCAATTCAGTAAATATCTCTTTTCAAGAAGTGTTGTGCAAAGAGGTAGAAGAAAGTGTAAAAAGCACAGTCTTCTAGAGTATAGGGCTTCCAGAAGATTTCAGTGATGATAAACTTGACTAGTTTGTTCAGCTGGAAGAATCTCTGAATATGCTGATGAATACTATAGCGGGAGGGGGGGGGGAATGTAAGACCAGGAAAGACAGTGTTTGAAAAATATTCAGCGTCTTACAATTTTTTTTCTCTGAGCTTGTGTTGTCTCTTCCTGACAGCAATCAAGGGTAGAACATACTTATATTTAGTCTCAACATTTATTGGAAGAATTGAGCCTCACTCATTTTATGTAAGTTGGGTTTAGTTGTGCAAACACATTTTATAATATCCTGTACAGATGCTTGTAATTGGATCCAATATCAGAAGAAGCTTTTGTCTGAAATATGGTTCTGACAAGCATCCAATCCAAAATGTGGATAAAACAGCATCACAGGGTGATGATAATTTAGTAAGTGAATAAAATATAATTTGTGATAATGTCAAATTATAGTCTCCCCCCTTCTTCCGTTATATACCTTTGTGTCTGTTTTTCCAATTCAGATTATCCGAGTGGAAGACATGCCTTCAACAATTCGTCCAATGAGAACCTTGGGATATTCTCTTAGTGGTGGGATGGATTTAGATGCTAATGGATACCCTGATCTGCTTATTGGTGCATATGAACAAGATGCTGTGGTTCTACTGAGAGCTCGCCCGATCATCAACATTCAGACCAGTGTGAAACCAGAGCGGCAGTTGCGTAATATTGATCCTAGTCAGCCTGGTTGTGGCAAGGACCCAAATTCCAACTATACTTGGTGTGTGGTGATTGTTTCTGTCTTGTTTTAATGAGTAATGCACATATTGACGGAATTAATTTTTTCAGTATGCCTATGATGAAGTTTTTTTTATTTATTATTATTATTATTATTATTATTATTATTATTATTATTATTATTATTATTATTATTATTATTATTATTATTATTATTATTATAAATATTGTCAGTCATTAGGTTTCAATTTATTGGGTAATGTTCTCTAAGTGATAAGTCCCTCGTGGTAATCAGTATTTCAACTTTTGCCTCCACCAGATGTGGTTCAAAATGCGTCATATTAAGATGCATACAGTAGTTGCACCAAGCTAAGGAATTGACTACACTATATGCAGCTTGTTTTTTTTCCTGCCACATCTTGTGCAAGACATCTCTCAAACACATCTTTATTCATGAGGCACAAAGCTTATCATATAAATTCAGCATTTTATCATACTGTCTGAAACTGCAACTGTTGCTTGCATTTTTATTCACTTTGACAAAGAGTTTATTTTGTCTTCCTTTTGAAATTGGCACTGCAGGTAAACTGGAGCTGAATGAAACATATCTTCGCTGTTGAGAATGAACTCGTGATAATAGCAAGTCCTGGAAACCATGAATGGAAACAGCAGTGTTAGTGCATGTGAGGTCTCCCTCCTCCCCATCCTCTCCACTATTGCCTGTATTAAAGCCTGCTCATCTCTCTTGGCAAATGATGGTGGAGGATGGCCATCAACCCGGAAGAGAGCTCTGTGCTTCTCCTGGCCAAGGTTCATCGCTGCGACTGAAGTGGTCTCTGAGGTTGCGGCAGAGGAGAATCCCTTGGAGTCCTCGACTGCAGGCTTACTTTTGCTTCACATGTCAGGGCAAAGGTCAGTCTCGGCTATCCACTCTCAGGCAGTTGTACCCTGTATTCAGATCCACCATACCCACACACCTCAAACTATGCCTGTATCAGGCAATTATCCTGCCCCTGATCCCGTATGGCTGTGAGGTCTGGAGATGGGTAGCATCAATCACATCTGCAGGCTGCAGACCATCCAGACGGCGCTGTGGATGATCTGTGATATGGGCATAGATTCCCATCACATATCCTACACACCCATTGCGGTCTCCCATATCTCGTAGACATGGTACAGGAGAGAACTCGCACTATGTATGCGAAACTGTCCTACCATACCAATCAGCTGGTGAACAACCTGCATCGTTATGACCACAAGGACACAGAAGAAGAAAGAATTACTGGTTGCCCAAGGATGCCTTAGGACCTCAGCCTTAAGTGCTACCATTTGTATCAATCACATGCCCCCCCCCAAGTTAAGCAGCATTGGGCTTGGTCACTAACTGGATGAGTGACCATTCAGTAGTGATCCGCCCGCCTATTAACTTGGATATGCCTCAAACCACACCCAGATGCCATCCTGCTTTGCTCCCAGCCAGCCTGCCTGCTTAACTTGACGGCCACGCAAGCGGTCACCCAAGTTAAGCAGTATTGGGCTAGTCACCACTTGGATTCATGACTGGCCAAGTGATTCGCCAAGATCCAGCCAATGGCAGTCCTGGAAGCTATACTTCGCCCATTGACCATAACAAATAAAAGCTTGTGTAAGTTTACATTAATCTTCTATATCACACAGGTGAAGCCGCGCTAGCAGCTAGGTACTGTGGCAATCTACATTGCTCGAAAGACAAATGACTGACATTTTATTTTCATCATTCAGTTAAGCTTCCATTCTTTCTTTTTTTTCACCTACTTTTGTTTGCATGGTTGATGTAAACCTTTTTCCTTAAATTTAAAATCATTGGAACTTTCACACAGTGAGGCAAATAATTAAAGATGGAAAATAAATTGATATTAAACACTCATATTGCTCCACTTACCAAATTATTAAACATGTTCTGTCAGAAATTTGCAAAGTGGAGCAATATCAGTTTTTAACATCATTTCATTTTCCATAATTTCTTTTCTTGTTTTACATTTTTAATAGCTATTCTTCCCTTAAAGGATAAAATTTTATGTGTAAAACTATTCTTCCTCATTTTTAATTTTTACATTTTATTCTGTTTAATCATAAAGATGGGTTTTTTGTAAGCCTATGTAACAAAACATAATCAGTGCTTTTGGTAGATGGTTTTGATCTTCCTGGAATAGTATGTGCATTTAGAATATAAATGTTTACAAAATTCTCTATTACACAGTGTATATTGAGTGATGTTGTAGAGAGTGCAACTATTATATGAGCTGGAATTTGTGTGTGTGATTTGGAAGAAGTCCTCAAATAAGCTGTAACATTTGTATATTAAGCTTGAACATCCAACCTTTCATCTTATTGCCAATTTATAATCATTTACCTAATTACATCTGCCATACAACAACAAATATGACTTGTTAATAAACTAAAACATGAATAATATTGATAGAAAAACTAATCTGAACTGTAGGCATTCTCCTATCACATACATAAGTATTATATGTGCATTATAGTTGTCATGTATTATTATTCTTGTCTTTCAGTAATGTTATATAATTTGTTCTTTTACTTTCAGCTTTTCTTTTGAGGCATGTGTGAAAATGAAACTGAAAACTGATTTAACACTAAACTATAGCTTAGAGGCAGAGACCTTCCAACCAGGTCGCAAGTTTTCAAGGGTGTGGTTTGGAGGCCCCGATGCTGATAAAAGATTAAGTGTGGTGAGGAAGAAAATTGAGCTGCGATATGATCCACCCAGAGCTAGTCGGAGTGAAGTGACTCACTGTGAACCAGTAATAGTTTATATTAAGGTAAAGTTTAAAATTAAATAAAATACTCTGCAAAAGCTTTCGTGTATCTTAAAAATCAATTTGGCTTGTCCTTTTTATATGTACTGTAAGCTCATTAACCCATTTATTTGTAATGTCTTATTTAAATACCCTCATGGCTACCTCAGAAATCTGATTTAAATTCCTGTACAGCTGCACGAGTGTATTGGTAAGGTTTAAAAATTCATATAATATCAACTGATAAAATTTCAGAAAATAAATTATGTACGCGTGATATTGGAAGCATTGACTTACTGATTTTGATGGCCTAATATGATTGTTGGGTGTGGTAAATCTCAAAACAGTTCTCCAAATGAAGGTTGACACAACACTTTTTGCATTACCAAGCAGTTTCACCATCTTTCTCCATATTGTAGCATACAACACATCTTTTTGTTCCATTTTTTCTTTCTTTTCTTTGGACAGAATGTTCATTGGAAAAGGCAGTTTAGCTGGCAGTCTCTATAGAGTGAAGATCAACCTCTAAAATTGAATTCTGGTAGTGTTAAACTTTGAAGCAGCTGATAAGCGACATTGATTCTAAAGTCTGTGTAGCTGGTCTTTTTCTTAGCAGTCATCTTGTGAAACACACTAAACAATTGAGTACTTACCTGAATAACACATACAAAAATATTTTCCTGTCACCTTTAGCTGTGCATCTCATTACACGAAACAAAGCTTTCATCTGATCTTACAAATTGACACCTCCCATTTGTTTCTGGTACTCAAGGGCACTCTTTAGTTTCTTTACCTCCTTTCTAGGTTTCTAATCTTTCCTTCTTTTCAGCTTTAATCTCAGCAGCAGGAAATAAACATCTGTGTTAGCTTTTCATTTCGCACACAGCACATTCATTTCAGGCCATGATTCATACTGCCATGTTTCACTTTACTATGAGATATACCAGGCGACATATCCTAATAAAACATATACCAAATTTTCAATTTGGAATCCTGCCGGGTAATATCTTGATGAAGTTCATCAGACCAGCACTCTGAAGAACACTAACAGTCAAGTGAAACTGATGATGGGAGCAACTAGCTCTTGAAATATGTGTTTCATAAATTGTAAATTAGTGGTGTAGTGTTGCAAAACTTGACTCAAAATTTACTAAGATGTATGCTGACTACTTTATTTTTTTGTATAGGTGTTGCTTTACCTCCAGTGCCATAAATCAGGTTTGTTCCAACTGTTTCTGCTTGGTTCATACATGGATGCATGTACCAGATAAAACACATGCATTGATTTGGCAGTTGGGAACAGAATACACAATGATAATAAAGAGTGAAGTTCACTTCATGTTCTTACATCACTGTCTGGCAAATGCCACATTTGCATTCAGACAATTTCAGACTGAATCAGATGTATGTTGAAAGTACTGATTGTAAAACATGGATGCGTTCAGAGTTTGTTGAAACAAACCTATGTGTTAACAAAATGGCAAATGCTCTCTCTGAAAGAAAAACAAGCAGTAATTGGCAAATTCTTGGTCTACCTATTCATGCAGATGCAAGGTACATTAGTATGCAGCCACTAAATGGACATAAATATCACCAATACATTTGTTAAACCTTTAAGTTTAGTCACACTTAAAGGAAAACTAGGCTAGTGAAGTCTATGGATCACCGCTACCTGATATTGGTGCACCTAACTTGAGTAATGTAGACAACAGAGGGAGAATATTTGTTAACATTTTGGTTGTGAATAAAATTTGTCCTAGAGAGTCTACCAGTAACTAAAGATAGCAAACAAAAAATGAAGTTGACACTTGAGATTCAGTGAAAAAGGTAAACTTCTGTTTATTTTCCTTTTTCTGTGACTGGAATTATTATTTCCAGTGCAATTAATAACAGCAAGAATAACCTGAAGAATAGCTCCTGTCACAGTCAATTGCATCTGCGACGGTATTAGTTACCTTGTTTGTTTACCTCAGTGTTGGTGGAAGCCATTCTTGTGACGTCATTCGTTGGTCTGGTCCATAGTTCCCTCTGGCGTAGCAATTTTTATCAGTTTTTGAAATAATTTATTTTAAATGTCCTCCAGTTAGCTGTTTGGGATCGAACATGTTTCTCTTGCAGGGTGTGAAGCGGAAAGGAATCTTTTGTCTAGAAATGATATTGACGAAGAAGTTGGTTTTATAATCTTTATTGCAGAACACGTTCACGAACACTTTTCACAGATTTATCTAGATAATCGCCATACTGAAACTGTTTATAACAACTGCTTATCACTTTTAACTCACGTACTTCAACTATATATATTCAACTGTATAATACTTTGTAAGATTTCTCATACTTCTGCTGCGCGTAACTTTACGAATTGAGAGACTGACATGAGAATCTTGTTGAACTGGGAGCTGACGTGTTATGTGTTGAGAATCTTGTTGAACACTGGGGACGATGTATAATGTTTTGAGAATCTTGCCGAACTGGGGACGATGTGTAATGTGTTGTGAATCTTGTTGAACACTGGGGACGATGTATAATGTTTTGAGAATCTTGCCGAACTGGGGACGATGTGTAATGTGTCGTGAATCTTGTTGCACTGGGGGCTGACGTGTTATGTGTTGAGAATCTTGTTGAACTGCGGGGCGACCGACTTCGAGCCTGGCTATTTATGCGCTTACCTCAAGATACGCCTAATGATTATAAATGAAATGCTATTGGCTAATAAAACGCGCCAACATTAGCGTCTATTTTAACATCCAATGAAAACCACTAATACATATTTCTTTTAGAGAACATTCTGGAAGCATTTTTACCGAAAAGGCGCGAAACATTACGTAACTTCCTGGTTCCCGGTAACGATAAACAACTCACTCCACCGCTGCATTCTTGTGTTATTGTTAACAGTTTCAGTAAAGCCATATATTATTATTTACCAATAATAATTACAATTATTAAACCTCTGAAATCAATGTTACATAAAAATACATATTCATATTAAAATAATTATTTACATTTGAGTAATTTGTGATACAAATTACCGTATCATATGCCCCACTAGAAACATAATTATAAACATTTATAACCTGTTTGGAAATTTTATAATTTTGTTTTTAGTCTCCTAAATCTTGTAACACACGCTATTCACTTTCACTTAACACTTCACACGCATTTAGCACACGACATATGTTTTATCTCGCCAATACTTACTGGCTTTGGTTTAATTAATTTAGATATTAATCTTACATTACAATTTTTTTTTATAGCAAATACTTTACCCTAAATTATTTAACTAGTGTTACAAAAAATGGTTTACTTTCTTATATTGTTACCAAAAATTTATCAATTCAAGAATTTTTTTTTGTAATTACTATACATATTTACCAAAATATTCACCCTCAACACAAATATTTACATCTCTTAAATCTAGACACTTTTTCACATTTTCTGTTTGCTACATAAATATTTTTTTTTATTTATTTGTACCAATTTTTGTTATTCTGAATTTTAGTTCAACAATACTCTTGGAATTGTATTTACGTACTTTTAATTTAATATCATATTAAGTTTCAATCTTTGCATTCTTAATCTTCAAATGTTGTTACAGTTACTAAAAATTTTATTTATTTATTTATTTATTTATTTTTTTTTTTAAACATTTCTCTCTTTTTTTTCTTTTTTTTTATATAATTTATTTCTCTTTTCAAATGACACATAAATAATTAACCCTCTTACGTTCCAATACATTTCTCTGCAAGTCGTCTTTAACTATCCAGCATTTACTTTACATCACATTGCTATTTACCCTCCTGGATCAAATTGTGTGTGGCTAAACATTACTCGTAGCCGTAACCTAACCTTCAAATTTTTCTTCATGAATAACCTCTTGTATTCATATGAAATTTCGTTCCCTGATAATACTTGAAAACAATCTACAGTTTCTTGAACAACACGTCTTTTAACAACATTCATTTTCAATTCATCTGCGATCTTTTTAATCTGAGAATACTCTGACAAATCTGTACTAAATTGTACTGGACTGGAGTTTTCAATTTGAACATCTTGGTACAATTTATTTCTTTGCATTTCTGATTCTTTCTGTATATTTGATATCTCCCCTCTGAAATTAACTTGTGCCTCATTTACATCTACATTCATAACCTCTTCTATCTCTCTTAACTCACTTGAAATACTACTCATTTGATTTCCTAACTTTGTACTTTCTACATTAACCTCACTTTTAGTATTAACCTCACTTTCTTTATTATCTCTTTCCCTACTCATGTCTAGCATTTTCTTTGAAATTTCTCCTGTCTCGCTTGCTATTACTTCCTCATTTTCATCTCTCATTTTTGGCATACTACTATCTAGCTTCATAACTTTCTTTTCAATTTCTTCACTGCTTTGATCTACTTTTTGCTCTAATATATCATTACTCCTACCAATATTTTCAATTGATTTCCTGTTTTGTTCAAAGCTTTTACCAATATCTTCCCTTAATTCCCTATAACTCTTTTGCATATCTTCCCTTAATTGATCTGTAATACTCTTACTAATATCTTCCCTATTTTGATCTATTTTCTTTTCTAATTTCTCATTATTCTTTTGCATATCTTCCCTGTTTTGATCTATTTTCTTACTAAGATCTTCCCTTAATTCTCTCTTATTCTGATCTAGTTTTTGTTCAAATTTCTCACTATTCTTTTCCATATTCTCATTAGTCTTTTTTATATCTGCTAATTCCCTACTCATATTTCTCAGCATTTCCATCATTTCCTTCATCGTACCAGCATCAACAGTAATATATCCTGTTATTCTATTCTGACTTTGTTTACTAACATTTCCTCCCTCAACTACTACATTGTTTAAGCTTTTTTTTGTAACCTGTATTGAATTACAGCTAACTGTTACACTATCCCCCTTCATAATTATTTCTTCTGTATTACTGGCAGCCATTGTTTTTGTTTTCTAAAAAAAAATTACGATACCTTTGTGATGCTTTATGTTGATGTAGCTTTGATGTCCAGCGTTCTGCCCCATTCTCCTAGATTTGATGTCGCTTCTGCGTTGTGTTGTGATGAATCTACGTCGTTTCGATGTTTTTGCGTTGAATTCCCTGTTGCCTCGTAATCTCGGAATTACGATCGAAGTCTGTTGTCCCTGTTGTTTCTTGAATCTGGGTCTTGTAGATGATTTCACCGCTGCATTCCTCCTTTGGTCCTCTCAATTCTTCTTGGTTATTTCTGATCCTTTCCTGGTTACTCGAGTTCCTTTACTGGTCGCTTCGCCCCACGTTGATGGCGCCAATTTGCGACGGTATTAGTTACCTTGTTTGTTTACCTCAGTGTTGGTGGAAGCCATTCTTGTGATGTCATTCGTTGGTCTGGTCCATAGTTCCCTCTGGCGTAGCAATTTTTATCAGTTTTTGAAATAATTTATTTTAAATGTCCTCTGGTTAGCTGTTTGGGATCGAACATGTTTCTCTTGCAGGGTGTGAAGCGGAAAGGAATCTTTTGTCTAGAAATGATATTGACGAAGAAGTTGGTTTTATAATCTTTATTGCAGAACACGTTCACGAACACTTTCACAGATTTATCTAGATAATCGCCATACTGAAACTGTTTATAACAACTGCTTATCACTTTTAACTCACGTACTTCAACTATATATATTCAACTGTATAATACTTTGTAAGATTTCTCATACTTCTGCTGCGCGTAACTTTACGAATTGAGAGACTGACATGAGAATCTTGTTGAACTGGGAGCTGACGTGTTATGTGTTGAGAATCTTGTTGAACACTGGGGACGATGTATAATGTTTTGAGAATCTTGCCGAACTGGGGACGATGTGTAATGTGTTGTGAATCTTGTTGAACACTGGGGACGATGTATAATGTTTTGAGAATCTTGCCGAACTGGGGACGATGTGTAATGTGTCGTGAATCTTGTTGCACTGGGGGCTGACGTGTTATGTGTTGAGAATCTTGTTGAACTGCGGGGCGACCGACTTCGAGCCTGGCTATTTATGCGCTTACCTCAAGATACGCCTAATGATTATAAATGAAATGCTATTGGCTAATAAAACGCGCCAACATTAGCGTCTATTTTAACATCCAATGAAAACCACTAATACATATTTCTTTTAGAGAACATTCTGGAAGCTTTTTTACCGAAAAGGCGCGAAACATTACGTAACTTCCTGGTTCCCGGTAACGATAAACAACTCACTCCACCGCTGCATTCTTGTGTTATTGTTAACAGTTTCAGTAAAGCCATATATTATTATTTACCAATAATAATTACAATTATTAAACCTCTGAAATCAATGTTACATAAAAATACATATTCATATTAAAATAATTATTTACATTTGAGTAATTTGTGATACAAATTACCGTATCACATCCCAATTAACTGCAATGTGAAGTTTCCACTTGAGACTCAATGTGCAGATGAACTTCAGGATGTGCAACTGATGTGCATTTCGTTATATCTCAAACATCAACTTTATTAAAATTTCTTGGGTTGTAATTGACTAATAATGGGGTTTCCATTTAAAAACTCATCTACTTTAATGAGCCCCTCCCCTGCCTTCAAGCCTGTGAAGGTAATTTTTCAATTTCTATTTTTGATTCACAGATATCTGTGGTGGAAGTTTTAGGTGGCTCACCTGGTATAGCTTGTATTTTACACATTTTTTGCAGTTCATGGATATTGTCCCTCACTAGGATGTATATAAGAAGCATTTTCAACTAGAAAACCTGCCATACCCAATTATTTCTTTCTTTGTGATTGAATAGATCCTGTATTTTATTTTGTGTGAATAAGCTGATGAGCTAATAACATCTAAGTTTTAGTGCTAATATTCTGGGTTAAATTGTTTTCCATTATAAAGCTGGGTTGTTTAGCTTAACCCCTAGTGCCCAGCATTACATAAATTTAAAGCATGCCATGCATTTTTTATGCCTATACTATGGTCCATTAATGAATATGTTTAAACTTGAAATATGCATTTTGGTGTTCTAGAAAGTCTTAATCTTTCATTCTCTAATAAAAGAAACAGTTGATATTAATTGATAGTGTGAGGCAGTGAGTTTTAATTTTATTGTGATATTTATGTACTTAAATTTTCTTCACATCATGGAAGAAGAGCAAGTATAATTATGGAGGTATTGCATATATCAAGTCTATTTTCTACATGAGGTTTAGAAATGGAATAAAAATCCATTCTATCTTTGAATTGTATGTCAATCTTTATTAAAAAGGATAAGGTAAGTGATCAAATTTTGATGTTAGATAAAAGTAACACTAAGCTCTGAGTGCAAAATATTGTTTATTTACATATTTTCTTAAAAATCAAACATCATTTTTTCTGACTAGTATTGCAAATAGATCATCTTCATGATTTTGAGGTTAATATGCCTGTTTGCTGATCAGGAGGTTTTGATTCCTGGGAAATATTCTGCAGCATATTTCTCATATATTTATGATTCAGATGCCATTATAATTACTAAAATAAGTTTGACAGGGGTAGAAAAAATGATGGAGAAGATAGGAATGGTAGATATTGAAGTATTTAGGTTACGTAATATTATTACGTATATTTGAAAAAGTGTACTGTTATGTAATTATTTAGCTCCGCGTTGAGGCGCCACTTAGAGATGTATTTAGCCTCGTATTTTTGTTGCCAACTTTGAAGAAGCTATTTAACTGGATGTGAGATGTGAGAAGCCCCACGTATGTGCGTTACTTTGAAGATAGTTTATGATGACGGTAGTTGTTTGGAGGAGTTTGCCCCACAGTTGTACGCCACTTTGAGAAAGTAGTTTTCTCAATCTGAAGTTTGTAACAGTATTTGCCCCATGTTGGTAAATGCTTGGGACGCCAAAGTTTGTAGTAGTGAAGATGATGCTTGTTTTACGTAATATTATTTAAATCTACATGGCTGCTTCAGTTGAACTATAGAATCAAAAGTTCTTGTTCAGGTCGTGATATGACAAAAATTAAAGACTTCACAGAATTTACTTTTAAATTTCACTTCTTTTTATTTATTTATACTTGCATATTTATAAAACACAATACTTTATAAAAGAAAACTGTGAGAAAACTTTATACATTTTTTAAATGTATTTACTAGCAGAGAACACAATTTTTTGCCATCTGCACACTATCACATGTCCACGACTGACTAATTCCAACAGTAAAAACCTTAAAGCTTCGATAATGCCAGTCTCTTATTGGCTAATTCTAGTCCAATAGAATTTAAGCATTCAAACTAAAGCTTTTCTTTACTGTTGATTGGCTAATTCCAAACTGTAAGCAAATTACATCATTATCGATCTTTTCATGACCAGTACTTTTTCAAAATTCCAGACACATCATTGTCACAAAAATTACATTATTACCTCATTATTAACCTAAAACATATTATTCTTACAGTTTTTGCACTATTACAGTATATAAACATTCACATAGCATTAATAAATACGTTTACAATAAAAAAAAAGTATTTGCAGTGACTTACATACAATTTAAATAATTATATATGTATTGTTTTCAAGGTGGGTTGTTATTGAATTTAATTATAATAAAAAATACAATTAATATTATTTAGGCATTAAAATACTGCCTCAATATTTGGAGAGCAGGAGAAAGAAATAGCAACGGCTTCTGGATAACAGTAAGAAACAGAGTGGAAGATATAGAAAGACAAGAGATCTGGGGAAGCTTAGAGAATAAAAATTCACAAGGGTTCTATAGGTTAGTAAAATGGAAATGGGGAAGAGAAGGGTATGTGGATTATTGCAATAGAGTGGAAAAAGACGCCTTTGCATGGATGACACAGGATCAATGTACCTGCGAGGGCTAAGAGGCAGAAAAAGTGGAATTTGTGAACTATGTGGGACATTGAAAGCACAGAGTATTATATGACAGAATGCAAATAATTAGCAGAAGGAGACAAAAAGTATGGGAGGAAAAATGGGAAAAAAGTAACAATTAAAATGTTGAAAAGAAGAAAAGAAAAATAAGAATATGGGGGAGTTTTTAAAGAAAGTAAAGGAGAAATGGATTAGGAAAGTAAGAGATAAGAAAGGTAGGAGGGAAAGGATGGATCATAGGTGATTAAGGGTAGCAAGGGCTGCTCAGCTGAGCCATAAGGCCAGGGTGCCAGGCAAAATGAGCAGTAGGTAGAACATAGCTGGAAAGAAAATTTGTACATAGGTTAGTTTACAAGTGAAATATTGTAGAAAAGGACTGTGTATAAAATATATGCAAATAAATTTTATTCATTCATTACATGTTTTGTTTTTATATACAAAGGGAATGGCAATAGTTAAATGTTTAACAATTGGACACTGTATGGTGGCCTTAAAATTCTGTACTCTTTCCACATCATTGTGAGAAACATGAATGAATAAATAAATAAAAATCTGAAATACTCCATCCCAGTACCCAGTTTCCTACACCGGAACGTGCATTGCAAACCTTTACACTTTATTCCACATTACCCAAAAACGTGTATTTTATATTATCATTTTACAGATTTCATTTATGACCAGATAAAAGCAAAACAAACGTATAAAAGTAAAATAAAGAAGAAAATTATTAACTAAATAATATACCCATATTTTAACTAATTTCTAGTTGCTGGAAGCCAGCAAAAACAAGTAATGGAGGCAAGCTACTAAACCCCTAACTAAACTATTTATACTATATCTAATATTATCTACTGGTGTCCGGCAATGCAATGCACTGGTATCCATTACGAATATATTCCATTTTTATATTTCTTTACGAGTTCTGCACTTATGTATAATTTACTTCTTTAGTCTTAATTTAAATTATTTTACTTTGCTTTAAAAGTTTACTATTAAAATGTTATTACTGTAATATAATATTCATTATATTCACCATGCTGTTATATGATCTTTTTTACTCTCATTCAAATCGTTTAATTTACTTTACTTTGTAATGTTTTGTTCAAAATAATGATATTATTATTATTATTATTATTTTATTATTTATTGTTTATTTAATTTATGCATTATTTAAGTATTGTGTACAGCTACAATATTTCTTATTTCACTTAATTATCTTTTCCAATAATTCCACCATTACAACCTCACTTAAATATTTTACACCCTTATTATAACTTTAAACTCTTCACTATCTTCACTATGCGATTTTTTACTTGTTTTATTTAAATTACTTAATTATCATTTTTATTTTCATATGTTTATTTAATTTTGTCATTTATTTTATTTGGAAATACAATTCTCTAAAACTATAATTTTCTTTATTTCACGTATTTACCATCTTAAATAATTTCACCATACTCCTTCATTTGTCACTTTAGTGAAAAGTTAATTCACCTATCTACTACTTTATAACTCCACAATACAATAGTTTCCTTATTAAACTTAAAATTATAATTCATTACTCTTCATTACCTCACTTTACCCACTTTTACACTATTTCGCTTTTAATTTAACTTTATAGCCTCTTGGATTAATAATTTAAATCACTATATCACTTTTTCCACTATTTCACCTTTTAATTCTAACTTTTATAACTGTATAGGTTAAAACTCTTAATTCACTACACTTTCACTCAACCATTTCTCATTTAAAGATTTTTTTTTAGGGTGGGGGCTTTTAAATTGACACTATAATTCATTACACTTCATACTAATCTTTTGCCAGTCACTACTGCCATACCATTCCCCATTCACCTTGGCTGACTCCTCCTTCCCCCTTTTCCTGCAGCTTCCAACTCGCACCTTCTCTTTCACCCTTGTTATAATTATCATCTCCTTCCCCTCCACCATTCCTCTGCCGTTTCTATTTTAATTTTGTTCATTTTAATATAATTAATTTCATCTAATTGTTTCCTTGGTCATAATTTTCTTTTTTCCCCACTATAATTATCTCATCTCCTCTTCTTTGTCTCCACTGTAGCTCCACCATTCCTCCCCTAATTCGTTTATTTAATGATATAAGTTTCGTCTAGTCTGCTTGGTCATTGTATTTTTCTTCTTTCCCACTACAGTTATCTTCACCCTCTTCTTTTCTTCTTCACCTCCGCCATTTCTCTGGTCATAGTTTTTACTTCTTCTTTTCCACTATAATCATCATCTGCTCCCTCTTTTCTCTTCTTCACCTCCGCCATTTCTGCTAATAAGTTTCATCTAATCATCTCCTTGGTTGTATTCTTCTTTCTGCCCAATGTTGTCTCCCTATAGCAGTCCCATAAAATCATCTTCTGCTATAAATTTGATCATTACCCCTTCTTCTACCTCTTCTCCATCTACACCCTTTCCCTCTTCTTCCCTCATCATCCGGTTCTGGTTTATGTATGTTTCTAAATGGTGAATTATTTAACTGATAAGAAATATTTTATATTTTAAAATAGAGTTGGAGGCTGTTACACTACATCACTAAAACATGCTGGCGATGTGAGCAAACCGTTCTCCCGAAACGCGTTCAAAGTAACAACCTTTTAGTGATGTAGTGTAACAACCTCCAACTCTATTTTAAATTATGACACATCGCTGTTACTAGCTTCTTAATCTTTAAAATTAATTAATATTTTATATTCTTATTCTTTCTATTCTAACTACTACTGCTTGCTAATTTTGTGTGCTAATTTTTCAAGACAATTGCATAAATCTTCATTCCTTAATATATAACCAATTTAATAGCCACTTAATTTTGTTCTTATAATGTTTGGTTCCCGTATCTTAAACATTCAAAGAGGACATGCTCTGGTGTATCTTGTGAGCCACATCGTGTGCAGATGTCAATCTGAGCCTTCTTAATCTTTTGCCAGTAAATTCTATATGGCCCATGTCCTGTCAGATAATGTAGTATCCTTTCATTGGTTTAATATGCCTTAAATTTAACCTTTTGTTTATATTATGGAATGTATTATGGGTTCTTCTCCCCTCATTTATTTGATTTCACTCTAGTTGCCAAATTAATTTTTATTTGTTCTTTAATTCAGGTGTGGAATTGCATCATGAGCCTATAATTTCTTCTCTTAAACCAAAATGTTGCACCTCTCAATCTTACTAATAATCAATTGGTCAAATTCGTGTAGAAACTAATAAAGCCATTGTGGGTGTTATGCTAACTGCCCTGTATAATGTAATAGAAATCGTGCATTCTTGTAGCCCACACTCCAGCCCCCATATGTAATTATTGTTGCAAAAATTGTGTTATGGTACATAGCAATAATGTTAAGAGATATTTTAACATTTTATTGTATTAGTCTGGCTAATTTCATCATGGTGTTTTAGATTTGGACTTGACATGTAAAGTGTGTTACTTCCTTTTCCCTTTTTATACTGTAACATTTGTATTATATTTTATTATCAGATTTCTTTTTAGGCTTCCTTTAAGGATCACATAAGACGATTTTGAGGAGGTAATCTGTAATTTGGAATTAGAACACCATTATTTTAATTTCTGTGTTAAATTATTGGCTCGTTCTTCCAGCTCATTTCTTGAATTTCCTTCAATAATAAAAATACCATCTTCATAAGTGATGTATTTTTCACTTCTATATCATTACTTAGTTCCTCTAATAAAGTTTCCATCACTAGATCCCAGAAAATTGGCACTAAGACCGATCCCCGAGGGCGTTGTTTTGTTATTTGTTTAACAACAACCTCTTTGACTCCCTTTATATGTATTCTTCTATCTACACAATAATATTTCAAAATGGCATAAAGGCTTTTTGGTAAATTTTTCCCTTTGTAATCTATCAAAAAGAAATGGCCATCATAGGTTATCAAAACCCCCAGAAATATTGATAAATATTCCTATTATGTATTTGGATAATTTAACTGTATTTATTACTTCAATTGTGTTGCTTGCTTGAGCACAAAGAGGTAAGGCGTGTAAGGTGAATGCTCGTAACTATGGAATAGATGAGGTATCGCATTGCAGTTATATCGAGCATGGATCAGGCTGCTCAATAGAAGGAAAATCAAGAATATACATGGAAATAAAGGAAGTGGATCAGTTATGCTAAATTTTTGGATTGCGTTAGTACTGGCAGCCCTATTAATAATCGTAGGTGTGGAACTCGACCCAGGGCCGGTTATAGACGAAATAAAGGCAATGCTGAAAGATATATCAGAAGACATACAAGATATCAAATGCAGAGAGAAGAGCATGGAAGAATAAATGGAAAAGAACATAGAAGAAATAAAACAGAGCATAAATCAAATGGAGCAAGAAACAAGACAAGAACTAAGGGAATGTAGAAATAGAATAGACCAACTGGAGAAATCGGTGCACGCAAATAGAAAGCTGAATGTTGTGATCTTTGGAATAGAAGAACAAAGAGGCAAAAGGACATGGGAAGAAGTGAAAGGAATTATAGAAGGGAAGCTCGGCATCAAACTTGCAGGTTGGGAGATTATAGGCTCCTTTAGAATTTTACAATGGGAGTGGAAACCAAGAACGATTTTGGTCAAACTAGCAACAATGAATTTCAAGTGGAAAATTTTATGCAATATAAAGAATTTGAAAGGCACCAGAATATTTAATGAAAATGACTACGGGATAAAAGAACGAGAAATAAGACACGAATTACTAAAAGAGCTGAAAAAAGCCAGAAACGAAGGAAGGATAGTTTTCATGCGAGGCATGCAATTATACATTGATGGAATTCCCTTCACTCAGCACCAAGGCCAAGGAACTTCAGTTAGTAGAGAGGAAAAGAGGGGAGAAGAGGCAAGCGCGCCACAGGGGAAAGACCAGGCGAGCACCGAACCAACTAGGGAGGTGACATCACCATTGAAGGAGATCAGCCCACAGAAACAGCTGGCAGATGAAGCAAGGAATGACATATTAGAGGCGTCAGCTGGACTTGACGTTTGGAAAGACAGGGAAGGGATGAGTGTAGTGCCAACACCCGAAGTCAGTATCCTAACAGTAGAAGACCACGGGAGGATTTGGACACAAGAGGGGAGCTTAACAAGAACAAAAGCAAAACTACAACAATTAAGAATAAATAGAGCTGATTCAGCATAAGATGAGTCTCCCCTGGCGGTGGTTTCCTGGAATGTGTAAGGTTTGTTAGACAAAATTAATAAAGGGAATTGGCTCAAGTGTTGAATTGGAGTGATATGAAACCCCACATTTCACATGGGGTTGTGGGATGGTGGAAACTTGGTTAACCAAAAACACAGTGATAAACATGGAGGGTTATGAGTATTTTGGAAAGCAGATAGTTAAAAAGAAAATGAAACGCAGGGTCTTGTGGGGAATAGGAGTGTTTATTGGAAGGGACAGTAATTTCAGAACAAAGGAAATAAAGGGTATAGGATTGGAGAGTGTGTTGTGGGTTATGTTACAAAACGTGACAAAGTGCCAAAACTTAGGTATGGGTGTGGTATATAATCCACCAGGGATATCAGATTTCTAGGAACCAAGGCTTTTTAGTAAGATAATGACATGGAAACCTGTCTCAGAAGTATGATAATTTGGATCTCTTGTTATAAGGAGACTTCAATGCAAGGGTAGGAGAAGATCAATTGTATATAGCTAAATTAGAAAACCATCTAGGGAAAGACAAATTATATGTGAAAAGACATAGTAACGACAAAATAATTAATAGAGAAGGCAAAAAATTAGTAGAATTTTGCAAAGTTAATAACCTAGTAATGTGTAATAGGGCAAGAGGGTCAGCTAAATCCGGAGAATTCACATTAACGAAAGGGGAGAAAGTGTAATAGACTACATGTTGTATTCTTGGAATTTAGACACTGAGTTCCTAGATTTCAAGGTTATTCAGATAGTACTGAATAGCTATCACTTACCATTAAGAGCAATTTTTAAATCATAGTAGGACAGGAACAAGATGTAGAGAAAGGTAAAAATGTGGAGAACTATAGGTGGCGAACAGAGGAGTGGGAATTATTTATTAGGAATTTGAACTCGTATAGAGGAAGGAAATCTCAAAGTGAAATTACCCAACTAATTGAAGAGGGAAAAAGCTGAGGAACCAATGTTATACCTAGAATGGGAAATGAAGGTAGCAGGAAAGACAATGAAAATTAGAAATCATAGGAAAAAGATAGAAAAGGGTTGGTATGACGTGGACTGTTTTGTAGCAAACAACAGGTTAGAAAGGGACTTTAGGAGGTGGAAACAAACGGGAGAACTAGTTGAGAAAGTAAACCTCCTAATAGCGAGACGGGTCTATAAATGCTTAATAGAGGAGAAAAAGAGATTGGGGTGAAAAAATTGGCCAAAAGATGCATGAAGCAGCAAAAGAGGACAGCAATTCTATATGGGAACTGGTAAAAAAAGTATCTACGACAAGAGTATTACAGGATAAAATTGATACTAGTAATGGAAGGAGTATTTTAAGAAATTATTAGGTGGAAGTAATGCAACATCGCAGATAAAAGTGCTAGGAAAGTTACATAACTGTTGAAGTACTGGATCAGAAAATACTGGAGAATGAGATATCAGAGCAGGTTAAAAAACTAAAAGGTAAGAAAGCAAGTGGAATAGATGGAATACCAGGGGGAATTCTGGAGGTGTGTGTGAAAATGCTGAAAGAAGGGCACTATTAGTAAAATTGTTCAATGTGTTACTAGAGAGAGGAAGGATTCCTCAGAATTGGAAGCGGGGAGTGATCATTCCAATTTTTAAAGGGAAAGGGGTTGCGAACAACCCAAGTAATTACAAAGGGATTAGTCTATTATCAGTTATAGGCAAACTGTTTACTGTGGTACTAGCAAAGTGGCTGCAGGAATGGGCAGAGAGGGAAGGTAAATTATCAGAATTACAAGGGGGGGTTTAGAAAAGGGAAATCTACAATGGACAATGTTTTTATAATAAGAATAATGATAGATAAGCAAGAAAAAAGTTAAGTTATATTTGTTTTTTTGCAGATCTAGAAAAGGCCTTTTGATAGCATCCAAAGGGATGCACTTTGGTAGAAGTTGAGAATCAAGGAAGTGAGCGAGAAATTCATAAGATTATTAGAGGGGTTGTATTCAGATAATGAATTCTGCATTAGGCTTCCCAATAACAAAGTAACAGATTGGGTAACAAAAAAAATTGGTCTAAGATAGGGCTGTAAGTTAAGGCCCATTTTATTTTATGTATTTATTGATAACATACTTAAAGAAATAGCAAAGGAAAATATGCATTTCCCAGCAATTAACAATAAAGATATTCCAGGTTTGCTCTTTGCGGATGACCTAGTAGCAGCAGCAGTCACAATTGGAGGCTTAAAGAAAGCAACAGAGAAATACTGTAAAGAATGGGGTTTAAAAAATAAATAAAAGTAAATCCAGAATTATGGTATGTAAAACGGGAATAAACTCAGGTGGTTAGATGGGAGTGAAATTGAAGTTGTAAACAAGTTCGATTACTTAGGAGTAAGGTTAAATAGCAATGGAAAAAGGACAGAGCAAAGGGAAACTAGCTATTAATAATATAAGAACCTGTTTGAAGAAAATTTCAAATATGAGGGTACACTGGCTTGAGAGAATTTATGCAGCCACAGTTGAATCAAGAATGCTGCATGGAATAGAGATTTGGGGGATGGAAAAAGGATGGGATAGTATAGATCAAATCCACGAACCTTTTGCAAAATGTTATTGGAACTATCAAGAGCTGCGCCCAAGGGGTAGCACTAGTTGAATTGGGAAGAGTTGGTAGAAAAAGATTAGTGGTAAAATATATAGTGAAATATTGGAATAGAATTCAATCATTGGAGGAAGGAAATATTGTCAAAGAATGTTTAAGGGCAAAAGAAATATCTAAATGGGAAAGAAGTTGACTATGTTGATTAAATGAAATTGTAAGAGAAATTGGAACGGGTGAGTTACCAGCAAGCAATAGGGGCTCAAAGATTATGGAATAAAGTAAAAGCTAGGGCGGATGACATAGACAAACAAGAACTATCTATGTAGCTTAAGGGATAAGAGTACTCTGATATCATATAGGGGCATTAAGAAAGAATGGGGAAGAGAAAAATACATTGATGTTTGTGATAAAATGGAGAGGGTCTGGCATGAGCAAGAACAGGAACAATGTTATTAAAAGGTTTAAGGGTTGATAAAGAGTTATGCCCACTTTGCGCATTGCAGATAACTTTCACAGTATAATGGAGTGTTCGGAAACCAAAATGTGGAGAGAGTAAATATGGAACAAAAACTGGGAAAAGTTACACGTAGAGATATACATAAAGCTTTTTGGGGACAAAGGGAAAGAATTTATCAAACAAGTAGGCAAACGTAGGGAAAGTAAGACAGAAATGGTGGAGAAAAATCATCAGAGAAAGTGAGGATCTAAAAAATTATAATGCTGATGTGGATAATTTATAGAAGAGGGAATCTAATTGAAGTTAGACTTGGAGGTAAACATACATATAAAATGTAAGGTACATACACACAAACAACCCGGGTGTTAATTGTATATGTTACCAATTTTAAGCAACTCTGCGGGAACAGATTATATGCATGTACAATATTTGTAATTGGAAGAGATGAAATAAATTACCCTATCTTACCTATTACTTCAATTGTTGCATCCTTCATGGACTTACCTTTCCTGAGCCCAAATTGTTTTTCACTCATGCCAATCATTCTATATTCCATAATTCTTTTATATATTGACTGTTCAAAAACTTTCCCAATTGTATTTAATAGGCATATGGATCAATAGCATTTTGGATCTCTTATCATTCCCTTTTTTTTTAAATTGTAACTTAGTCTCTCTTCAACAATAGAGAAAGTGACGTTACCATATGAAATCGTTGAGTTTAAATAAAAATGGTGCTAATTTTTCTTCCAAACAAATTAATACTTCATTAGTTATCCCATTAGGTCCTGCAACCTTTTTTTCACATGACTGTGTCATTAAATTTCGGATATATCGAATGGAAATATAACTTTATTAATGAGGTATGCTAAGTTCATATGAATTGTTTTTAAAGAATTATATTTATGTCATCTGTTCTACCATCATCAATTTACCCAAAAGGGAGCAATTTATCCAAAAGTTCATTTATTGATTCTTTCCAGTTTGTGGTCATTGTGCCATCTTTTTTCTGTACTGTTGTTAAAATTTCTGGTTTCCTAATTTTTTCATGATGGTTTTATATGGAATTCCCCACTCGTTGGTATTCAAATTTATTTCCATGAATTGCTTCTGGTTTCATTTAATAGCTCTTTAAATATTTCCTTAGCTTGTCTATAATTTCTTAAATTAGTTTCCTGTTCTTTTGCCATTATTGATTCTTGATAAGTACTCTCCATTTTACTCACTTTTCTTTGTGCTTTTTGTAATGCATCAGTCCAACCTATCCGAATACTTTTAATTCTTTGTTTAGGTACTGTTTTTGATATCGCTAACTGAATGTTATTCACCAAATTGTTGGCATCTTGATCAAGTTGCTATTATAAAAAATATTTTTCATTTTCTTCCAATTTGCTTGTGCATAATTGTAGCTTAATTTATCAAATTTAACATACCTATTATGTGGTATTTCTATACACTAATTAACATAAAATGATTAAATCTGTATTAGAAGTTGCCCCTTAATGATTTTCATAAGTGGATGGATAATGGGGTTAATTTTTTATAATCATTTTTAATTCCGAAATTGCTTCTTCAAATTTCTGCTCCCCTTTCATTGTATTATACCACCAATCTGATTTTCCACTGGCATCCAGTGTATGTGATATTTCGGCATCTGTAAAAATTCTGTTTATATTTTTAGTTTTGGTTATGTGTGGTTCAATTGGATGGCTGTTTTGGAAGTAATGATTAGTGAGAATAAATTATCTAGTTTCATGGGTAATTTCAATGCAGTTTGTGGGAATCATTTAGTTGTGTTATAGTAACTATTTGCAAATTTGAGTTATTTATTACAATTGCTGTCATTGGGTTATTTTCAGTGCTTATTACTGTTGCTTTGGTGGGAATTTGTGTAATTTTCCTGTTTATAGAATAGGGTTCCTGAATACAAAATATGTCTAGTTTTAATTCTCACATCATTAATTTGCTTCGCTGTGCACTAATTTGTCCTATCTTGATTCATTTATAGATTATGAGAAACAGGTGAATGCCAACAGAACTTGGAAGGAATGACAAAGTATTGAACAATTTTAACCCCCTAATAAAGGTTATCTCAGAAATGGCCAATGTCCCCCCCCCCCCCAAAAAAAATTGAAATAAATTGTGTTTTAAAGAGATCATTTTTTGTGTAGTACGTTTTCATCTGTCTTCTAGCGTTTACGAGTTATACAAGATTATATAAAAATCCTTCTGAATGAAGAAGACTTTCCAGGTTATTCCTAGAAAATGCGAGATGTACATTTTATTTGTCATATAAATATCTTTAATATACGGTATTTTAATAAAAAATGTTAAGTCGTTTTTCAGAAAATCAAAAATTTCAACAAATGTTCCATGTACAGGTTGTTGGGGTGGAGGTTTTGCTTCAAGATCTTCAGCTCACATCTTTGGCATATACTGAACCAAGTTTGATGTTTATCAGACTTTTCATTTTTTAGTTATGCTATACACACATGCACTCGCACTCTCTCACTCTCTCTTCTAAAAATGCTTCTTTTGGGTTCAAGGTGACTCAAACATATATTTCTGGTGAAATCTTGATATCAAATTTTTGGTTGGAATGCAATACCTTCTCTACCTATTTTGTAGGTGTTAGAGAAAGTAAAAAGGAAAATTCCAATAAAATGAAATCTGATGTGTTACACTCACATGATTTTCTCTACTCTTGTACAAACTATTTTTACAAATGCTTATTCTCAATATGCTTCATGTTAATCGAGATATTAATCTTATTGTTAATTTTCTTGTAGATGCAAGGGGAATTGGTAGCCTTTAAGCGATAGTCAAATATTTTAAGAGCTGGTTGCTATGTCAAGTATTCCATTCTCTTTACATTACCAGGACAAAAAAAAAAAAAAAAGAATAACGAATTCCCATGTGAAAAAAAGTATAAGTTTGGAAAATTTAAGGGAATAACAAGCAATATCTCGAAAATGGTTCACTCAACAAAAAAATGTATATGACATAAATTGTGTATTTTAACGCGATCTACATTTTTTGAGTAGTAAAATTTTGTCTATCTCTTATGGTTTAGCAGTTATGCAAAAGTCATTCACAATGAAGAATACTTTTGGAGACATTCCCAGAAAATTCAAGATATACATTTTATTTGTCATTAAAGTATCTTAAATATATGATATTTTAATCAAAAGTTATAGCCATTTTTGAGAAAATTAAAGTGTTCGAAAAATGCTCCATGTAAAGGGTAATCTGGGGTGGGGGGATTTTCTTGAAAACCTTCGTGTCGCATCTCTGGAAGATACTGAACCTAAATAACCAAGTTTGGTGTTTATCCGACTGTTCCTTTCTGAGTTATGCTGTTCACACACACACACACACACACACGGCCATGTTTCCAAAAATGCTTTTTTTGATTCAGGGGGCCTCAAAACATATTTCCGATGAAATCTCGGTATCAAATTTTTGGGTGGAATACAATACTTCTCCTAATTACTATATGTAGTAGAGAAAGTAATAATTTAATGATCAGTTTTGAAGCATATTCAAAACGGAGAAAGCAGACAATTTAGTGACCTAGAGAGCAATTACTTGTCTACATTTGTTGCTACCAAATATTTTCTTAGGCTCTGTTTTGAATCCTGATCTTTCTGTGCATTAAAATCATGGCATATCCTTTGCAGGAAAATGCTAGGGATATACAGTCGCCAATTAAATTCCAACTGATATACCGTCTGGTGCAAAAAGAGCCTCCACGGCTATATCCTGGTCAACCCCTGCCAAGAATTGATGATTACCCTGTTTTGAACCAGCAAGAAGCAGCTAAGATATTCCAGGCTACATTCCAGAAAGACTGTGGTGACAATGATATATGTGAAAGCCAGCTTGATATAACGAGCCATCTGTTACTACCACCAGGTAATATTAAAGCTTACTGAGCCTGTTATCCATATGCACAGGTTCTTAGTAGTCTTATTCCCATTGAAATCCAGCAGAACACAAAACTTATATTAGCTTTGTATTCCTTTATGTAAACCTATTGAAAACTTTTGATGTGGAGAGTGTCAACATGATGCATAAGCTATCCGTTTTCAGTAGTACGAAAGTGCTGTGCTAATGCAACAGCAAACACATTAGTAGATTCATCCAGCTTAACCGTCTTCCTCCGTAAGCAATAAAGTGGCTTTGCACTTCCAGTAAAATTTTTATTAAAATATGCAAAGAAGTTAACCATGTCCATGATTTCGAGCTAACAACTTAAATTATTAGGAGGTGGATAACTTTGAGGGCACAGGTGCAAAGTGGATTTATGCTGATACCTGAAGGTAAAGTAGTAGTGGTGGTGGCGGCAGCGGCGGTTTAATTATAGACCTTCACAAGTTTCAAGCATCATCAATCTTATTTACACAATATTTGCAATGCTTCTTTTCTATACAGGTACTTTAGTATTAAGAATGTTGTTTCCATATTTCCTTTGAAGTGTTACCAGTTAAGGTTTTTTATTATCACATAGTAACTTATTGTACAATATTTTGCCCATTGTAAGGGGATCCTTTTCTTTGGCTTTTTTTTTATTTACATTCTATAATTGTGTCCTGGTACTAAACAAATGGCTCTCTCTAATCTGAACAGATTTACTACAAACATAATTACTTATATATAATACAGCAGTTAATATTTCAGATTCTACAAGAATTTTTCTGAATGATTTTTTATTATTTATATTGTCAGACTCTTCGATAATCCCCCTGGGTTTCATATGTCTTCCAGCATGTCCTGTACCTCTGCTTGCTTCACCAGAGAAACACGTCTTTGTGGTTGTGGGATAGGTTGGGCATCTCTGATGTTGATGTGGAGTACTCAGTCAGTGTAGCTGTGATCGCCGTCACCTTGGCTGAAGACAGACTGGAATTCTTTAAGTAGATGGGTGTTGGGGGTGTGATTCTCCATGATCAGATGGTTGGTTGACCTCTTCAGCAAGTCTTCCAACCAGGGTTCCAATTCTTGCGATGGTGATACATGGTGATACACTCACAGCTAGCTTGTATTTCCCCAACTCCATTCTGGCCTGTATATCCTGATTAGTGTCCGATGGGTTAAGCAGTTTCAGGCACTTTCTCCCGGTAAGGCAACAACACCCTGGCAATGCATAATGCGTTCAGTGGTGTCTTCCGGTCCAGAATCAGGTTCCTACACCACTGGCTTTCTAGATGGACCTTCACAGCCACTTTGCTTCTTATGGACACAACTCCATCCTCTGTAGACTGTTGCCTTGTGGCTCCTGAGGACATCCAATTCTTGGCCACCCCTGCAATGGACACCCATCGCAGACCAGATTGCTTACAATACTTGGCCACAAGATCAACCAGCAGGGCCTCCTCCACAGGCAAGGTATTGCTTGATGCTGTCACTAGCTGGTAGGGCTGATTTGGTTTTCTGGATAGCAAGCCCTTCGCCACGTCAAGTCTAATTATGGTCATGGCTGCACCCATGTCCACTAGTACCCAGCACAGCTTCCCTTGTATCTATTTATCCACAACGAGACTGTCATCCATTCTTCTGACCAAGGCATGCAACTTCACCGGAGGGAATGGTGATGATGGCCACGACGTGCCCCTCGCCATGCTAGTATTTATTTGTTTCCCTTTTGCTCATTGGCTTGGTGTGAGCAATTCTTCACTAGGTGTCCTGGTCATTAGTACCTCCTGGAAGATCTTGCAATCGCTGAGCATCAGATGCTGTTGTATCTCGGTGTCACACACCCCATTAACAAAGGAATAGGCAGCTTCTTGGAATGGTAACTGTGCGGGAGGTTCACCAGAACTTTCACCAACTGTTCATTTCCACAGTGAACTCTTGCAGCATTTCCCCTGGCTGTTCTAGCCTTGACTTGAGCTGACTACAATAGGCTGTGATCAAGCAATGATTCTGGAACCGACTTTGGAGGCCCTCCCACATGTCTCTGAATACTGCCGACGTTGGAATCGCATTCAAAACTTCTGCTGCCCAGCTCTGGAGGTTGCTAGCAGCTGTGCAGCTTCCTCCTCTGCTGACCATTGGTTTTGGGTGGTGACAGCTATGAATTGTTAGCAGAAGACTTCAAAAGTTGACGTTCCACCACATTTGGGTGGCTTGACACATGCAGATGCTGTGTCACTTCCTGGCATCGATCTTCAAGTACTTAAGTCTTCCACCATGTGCATTCAGTTCCTTGGCACTGCCATTGACTCTTTTCTCCAGGACACTAAGCTGTCCCCCAAAGTCATCAGGACATTGACCAAGGTCTTCCACCTTTCCACCGAGCTCTTCCATATCTTTTTACACGTCGGCCAGTTGTTCATCAACTTTTGGTGATAGCTCCGCCTTTATTTGGACATTTCTCTCTGCATCTTCTCCATTCCAGATTCCATTTTTGCCTCTATCTTTTCCATTCCAAAATTTATTTTAGCTTCCATCTTTTTCCATTCCAAAATTTAATTTAGCCTCCATCTTTTTCCATTCCAAAATTTAATTTAGCCTCCATCTTTTTCCATTCCAAAATTTAATTTAGCCTCCATCTTCTCCATTCCAAAATTAATTTTCAGTTCCATCTTCTACATTGCTGAATTCACCATCTTGCAGAATGTCTTGTCCATTCCAAAATATACACTTTTCATTTCACTCTCCATCTTCTGCATACCAGATTCCATTTTTACCTCCATCTTTCAATTTTGGCCAATAATTTTTTTAAGCATTTCCTCCATCGTGGCTTTTATATCCTACCAATGTAACAAATGAAAATACCAGTTCCTGCTAAACACACTTTATTTATCACTTAAGTGCTTAGCGTAGCACAAACATTACACTTGAGACACTGTTGACACACATTCAGAACAGAACGCACTGATCCATTGAATCACAATTGAACTGCTGAGCCACAACTCGCAACTGAATTGCACTTGGCACTGTCCACTTTCCACTCTGTAACTTCTTAGCTAATGGAACTCTGCTCATTGAGCAGAGCAGTCCCTTAAATAGGCCCTGGATACAAAGCGGAATGTTCTGGAAGGAGAAATTACTAGAATCTTCCCAAAGGAATCTTCTGGAGCAGTAATTGCCCAAACTGAAGAGAAGCGACTCATAATGAGCTTGTTGCAGCTATTATACTGCAGTCATTAACTGTACCAAAACCAGCCAGGATGGCGAGCCAAGATGCGCTCGCACTGCTGACCCATAGGTACCCTGCGCTGTGGTCACAATATGCACAAACTGAGATTTTTATTACTCTAGCTTCACTTTCTAATCAGAACTTCCTGGGACATGTTTCGGAGACTAGTTGTAATCATCAGCCTAGATTCACTGCCGTACTTCTTCCTGTAATTTGTAGATGGTGTTTTCTGGCTGGACATACTGTACAATGGATCTTTTTTTATATGGGAAACAAAGTTTAGCAAATTGTGTTTATTTTATGTATGAATAATTTTTCCCAAATGGAGCATTTGCCAGTTTTTTTTAAGGGCTTTTGAAAGATTAGGTTTATCTCTCAGCTGATCTGTGGACTAAAAATGCTCTACAATGGCTGATTTACCCATTTGTTCATATTTCAAGTTTCTCGTGTGTTCTTTAAACCTTGTGTCTTCTCTTTACCTTCCCTATGTGTACTTTCTTGCAATCTTTTCATCCAATTTCATAAATACCAGAAATTTTTCTGGTTGGAATTTTGTCTTTTGTGTTGGCATTGCTATGTTTTTTAAACAATGCGTGTTAACTGGGGCTAGGGAACGTTTGGGTTTCTTTTATGTTGCTTAGTGTAATGATTTCCTTTGTTTCTTCTTTTTGAATTTCTTTATCTTCCTTGCCACAATCTCTTGTAGTCTATTGTATAGCTTGTATTCAAAACTATTGCTACCAAGTTGGGTTAACATTTGTCAAAGTTAATGAAGCAACCTATGGAGGCAATTTAAATGTAGTTCCACAAACTAGTTACATTAGTGTCTTAGTATGAGAAAACATAATACTAATAAACAGATAATGATTTAAATGAGGCAACTACATAAATCATAACTCGGAAGCAAGTTTAATCCATAGGGATTAATGGTAGACAAGTAATGTCTGAACAAACCAAAACCGTAAATTAGATACAGTAATGCATTGAAAATGACACAAGAAGCAGAAAAATCAGGTTAATAAAGTAATGTTTAAAGGTTTGTTGTGCAACTTAGCTCTCATCTTTCTCATACTTTTTATCTACAGCTTTAAATGCAGCAAATATTTGAACATATCTGCCTTGCAAAGCAATCTAAACAAGTGCCTAAATCATGCAGCATAGTATAGATGTAGACATAAGAAATAATAGTAATCTTAGCAGAATTGTATAATCATGTGTCTGGAATATCCAGGTTAATTACATGCTTAGACTGAAGCAGTAAAGCAATGAAGGAAGTTGAGTTAATAATTTACCCTGATATAAGACACAAGCATTTGTTGTTTGAGGCTCAAACTGAAACAGCAGTATAAAGGGAAGCTGAAAAGATCGTGGAGATGATGCTGCTGGTAGTGGCAATTGGATTGAATGTTTGTCATAAAATTCTTCATTATGGAACGAGTGTGATAGCATAATACATTAGTTACGATACTGTTGTAGACACAGATGTTCAGCCAGCTTGACATAAGTACTGTGAGTGAAATTCCTTAGTTGAGGAATTTCTTTTTTTAAATTCAGAAAGTGTGCTGTAATCTAGTTGTAGCATTGAGCATATTAGTTTTATATTTTTGGGTTTCTTAATTGCTAATATTCTCTTTGTAGCCCGTCGACCCGACACATGGGAGCTCATAATGGGTGAACATCAAGAAGTGAAACTGAATATTACAGCAAATAATTTTGGAGAATCTGCATATGAGGCGCAATTATATGTTGTGCATTCTGCAAGCCTAAGTTATATTTCACATAAAAGTGATGTAAGTGCAATATTATCATTGTATTTTTATATCTTAAGCAACTTATTTTACTTTTGCATGGTGGTAGATAATAAAACTGGAAATAGCTTTGCAAAAGCAGCTGGCTTAATTTCATGTCATTTTGTTTTCTTAGTTAACTAGTCGGTTAACCAGTTTCATCATAAGGTGGCTAAACTGCACATTAATATCTGTATAAATGTACTGATTGAAATCTGCCTCTTTTCTTTTACCGTGCGTCAATTGATGTAGTATGAAAGCAAATGTGCCTGCAAACAGAGTTTTTGCATTTAGCAGCTTTTTCTAAATTTGTATCGTGATATCTTCCACAGAACACGTGGTGCACTATTTGCTATGTAATTAATTAATATCCTAGTAATTTCTTGCATTTATCTTATTTAGGTTTTTCAGTGCTGTCTTAGTAATTTTTTTCTTGGCCTTACTCTCCTATTCCTAGTAAAAACCTCTGGTTCTCAAAGATGTCTTCAAGGTATTTGAAGGTTTATGGGAAATTTAAACTTCAGCAAAATATCATTTTTGTTATATGACTTCAAGTATATTCAAAGTAATTTAATGACCTTAAAATATATTGTTATGAATCAATCTCATAATGCAACATTTTATTACTTACAATATTGTTTTGTAAAGTTTCAATTAATGAATTTAAAACGATAATTTGGTAGCCTTCCATTTATTTAACTTAAGATTATTAAAGAATGTCCCAAGTGGATTTTTCTTACATAGGCGCACTTTTGTCCTGATGAAAACCTTGGAGTCGCATGGCACTTTGATGACCTTTCAGTCATTTTTTAATGTATGGCTCTGGCTTCCAGCATTGCAGAGGTGGACCGTTTATGTGTATGAACATTAGTTGTAATATATAGCAAACATACTTTTTTTAACCAAACACTTCACAGATGAAAGCTGTACCAAACAAGGACATGTGTTGGCTATTATGGTTAAAACCAGTTTCTTCATCACTAGAACTGACTGTTTGGGAGAAAATATTTATTGTAAAGAACAAATAATATCGTAGATTTTAAAATCCTGCTGAGTAGTTCATTAGAGCTTTGTTACTCAGCCTAAGAGGAGGAAGAGGAAAGAAGAAGGAACATGCTTCAGTCACCTAACTGCTGATAATGATGAGGAGGAGGAGGAATGCTCTTGAAAATGTTCCAGTTTTAGTAAGTCGGTAATGATGTTTTGTGTAAAGATAGTGTGACTCATTCCAAATTCAACAAGGACACGTGTATTACAGTTTGGCAGTGATGCAGAACTTGAAGGTTGGAGTCATGGAGTGTTAAAAAAAATGAGTGTACAGCACTGTATGGGCTTAAGCTTTCTTGTTTCCCATACACACTCAATCAATTTTAAGATTCCCATATGCCTTATGGCTCTGTATGGCCTCCATGACAGCACTGCTTATTTTTGATGGCTATTTCGATATCAGCAACAAAGTTTTCTGTATTTTTGGTGAAGTTTATACAGGTTTTTAGGCCATTGTTCAAAACAGATAGCTCAGTGCTGATGAAAGGTTCAAAAGAAATCTTGAAATAAGACTTAAAGAGCATATGAGATGCATTTACCAAAAGCAGCCAGATAAATCAGCAGTAACACATCATTTCTGGTCTTCAAACCATATCACTCCGAACATAAAACTCTTAAAACCGATCTACAGCAGCAATGAACTGGACATCTGGGAAAAAATACATATCATCAAACACAGGAATCACGTAATGAATTTTGAACTGCCACCACCCAGCAGCCTTTGGAGGTTCATCAGCCCAGCACCAGAGAACACCACTAGCCACACACATTCCCCAGACAATGACCGGCAAAATCAGTTGAGGACATGCTGACGATGGGAGCAAACTGTCTCCCGAAACGCGTTCAAGTAAGAATATTTTAGTGATCTAGTGCAACAACCTTCAACTCTCTTTATTTTAAATTATGATACATCACTGTTACTAGCTTCTAAATCTTTAAAATTAGTCAATTACTTATGATACTACGCAAGTCGCTGTGTTCTGGAAATCTTACATAGCCAGTTTGTGTTTTTAACTTTTTCTTACTCAACACATCATGTGCACATGAATGAAATTTCTCAAAACCTTCCCAATTATGGACCTTGAATAATGTGATTTAAAACTGATGTAAACTTTTTCTTTAGGAATATACTGTCACTTTCACAAATAGCAGATGCCCACCACAGATGATTATAAAGGAACGCTTCCATACATGAAGGACAGATGATTTTGGAATTGTATTAAACATTTTCATAAGGGATTTAGCAAGTTGCCATACATCAAAATTACGGTTTGAACTGCTTGACCATCTGCCTTACCAGATCTAGCCCCAAGCAACTTCTTTTTGTTCCCTCATCTGAAAATTGCGCTCGGAGGACAGAGATCTTCATTAAATGAAGAGGCAATCACGTTCATGAACAATTATTTTGCAGAGAAAAACGCCGAGTACTATTTGGATGGGTTACAGAGATGGGAGCATCGCTGGGAGAAGTGTGTAGAGTTACAAGGAGACTATGTTGAAAAATAAAATAAAAAAATAAAAAAAAAAATTGAAAAAATATCTTGTATCTTTATTAGGTCAGAAACTTTTCAGACCGCCCTCGTGCATTACTCCAGGAGTATTGAAAGGAGTAAAGTACTTCAGAAGTAGTCTACTCTCATATGGAAGTTGCAGAGTGTTGACTTTAATAGTAGTTTACTATGGAAGTAGAACTTATTGTAGGTTGGTGCACACCACCCTGGGCAGCGTGCACCATGTTGGAGTAAATTGCTTTAGAAGTAAAGTTTACTAAAGAAGTCTGTACTATGGAATTAGGTTGCTGTTGGAGCAATTTACTCCGGAAGTAACAGAGAGCTCAATTACAATTTACTCTTTTAGTTACAACTACAGAAGTAAGAACTCATTACTCCCGGAGTATCATTTTGTTTGCACGATTTACTTGACACGACCATGGATATGGTTATGTACAATAAAGAAAATCCATTTAAACAATATGAGTGAAAAAACATGATATAAAGATGCTGGAAGAAAAGTGCCTGGAAAGTTGTGACGGACGAGCTTAATGCTTCGAGGGATGGGAAATGTACTGAAGAGCAGCTTAAAATTCTGGAAACAACATTACTAATCTTCATTATTGCATCATGATCACTTGCATGTTGATGGAAAAAATACTCTCTCCAATTTTGAGAAAAGTTCACCATATTCACTGATAGTCACAAAATAGGAACATGCTTGCAATGAATTGCACCCCTAATTTGTAGGAAACCTGCAAAAGTGAAGAAGAATTGGCTTTTATTTTCTGAACACTGATATATATATATATATAAATTTATGTAGATACAATGAAAGATAGGACCAGCAGGTGCATGGTGAACGTTTATAAGATCGTCTGTAATGCCGGGATGACGAACTTTACATAGCATGACTTGAAGTGAAGAAATGCTGGTAAACTAAAGGTCTAATTAGGATTCACTTAACGTGATGGAAATAACTCTTGATTGATAGCTTTTTTATTACTTTGTGCTAGTGCTTCATGCCAATTGGTTCTAATTACCATGTAACAAAACTTGACGTAACGGGAAGGAAAAGTTTGACATTGCCAAACTCTTAAGTTATATCGCGTTAAGTCAATGTTAAATAGCTCCGTTTAATAGTGTTAGACCATCACATTACGTTAAGTTTGTCTTAATCCCAGCTTTACTACCTGAAATGTTTTGATACAAAACACTCGCAGGATGCATAATATTAATTGCATTTTGGGTTATAGATCTGATTCCTGTCTGAGTTTGTTGTAAATGCTCTCCAAGCAGATTCAAAAGGAATGTAAAAGATTCTTTCCTAATACCGAAACGTTCCTTGAACACACTATCTCTGTATAAGTATCATATGGATCTCATATACTACTATCGCATTCCAGTTATTTTCTTCATCAAGATCATCAATGTAATCTAAGTAATCCATGAACATGTCAAAATACCTTCCTCCAGATACAGTATAGTATTCTAGTTCAATCGATACGTTAATTACTCCATCCAGGTCGCAAGAGTAAATTCTAACTTATATTTGTGCTCTGTTTAATCCTGTAGTAACATACTACATGACTGTGCTCTCCGAATTTACTCTGGGAATATCTGAAAGGAGTAAAAGGCTTCGGAAGTGCTTTACTCTCGTATAGAAGTTGCCGAGTGTTGACTTGAGTAGTAGTTTACAGCAAAAGTAGAGCTTACTCTAGGTTGACATATGCTACCCTGTATCTTTTTTTTTTCTTCTTTTCTTTTCTTTTTGTTGATTTACTTTTTTCTTTTTGGTTCATTTGTCTGTATTAGCTTTAGGTGTTGTTAACCATAATAACTGTGATCAACTAAATGTCTTAGGCACCTGGGAAAAGTATAGAAAACTGTTCAATATCTATTGTGCATTATTCAGAACACCTAACTGTTAATAGTGAATGTTACTATTTCTGCATTGATCTGTTGTGATGTGGAAGGTGTGTGGGGGTGTGTGTGGTTTTTTTTTTCTTTCTTTACATTAACGTGTAAAAATTTTCCTAAAATATACATTTATATTTTTAGGGAAAACATTTAATCTGCACCCGCTTCAACAAAACATTGGTCATCTGCAGTCTAGGCAATCCATTTAAACAAGGCACTCCAGCTAATATTCAGCTGAGGTTTGATCCAAAAGGAATGCAAGACTCTGAAGCACATTTACAATTTGTTGTGTTTGCCAATTCAACATCCATGGAACGATCACCTCAGGAACCAGTTGTGCTGCATACTCATGTGATAAGACGTGCAGAAATATCTATCTCAGGGTGAGTATTCATTAATTATACCAAGTGTGCATTTTGTGGCATGCCATGATCACGTGATGCATGATTTGCTTGCACTGCAGTAACTTCAGTATTATTCCACTAGAGCACTAGTGGTGAATGACCCACTCAAGGCTCTGTTTATCAGCTGTATTATGCTGTTATCAGTTGCTGCCTTCTGTTCATGCTGTAAAGACTCGAGTTCATTGTATATCTCAAAAGTGAAAACTTATTCAAACATCTGTGTTGTGTGTGAATTACTTTAGAGTAGTAGTAGTAGTAGTAGTATTATTATTATTATTATTATTATTATTATTATTATTATTATTATTGTTGTTGTTGTTGTTGTTGCTGCTGCTGCTGCTGCTGCTGCTGCTGCTGCTGCTGCTGCTCTTGTCTTATTATTAGTCCATTGAAATACCTACTAAAAATTCACGCTTGAACAAAGAATTTTTATGTACGATACATACATAAAAACTGAATCATGTAGACAGGTGTGTAGACAATTTCAGGAGACATTTTCTAGCACTCCAGTTCTAAATGGAGAGGCTATTCAGATGCCTGGTTAATAAGTTAGGTCAATGGGATCACTAAATCTAGGGGTGGGGAGGATGTTCTGATGGAGGAAAAAATTGATCAGTGTTCGAACACACTCCAAAGAGGACATGTTGTGCAGCAAGTGGGTGTTTTTAAAAACCTCTGTTCATACAGCTGATAAACTTTAAAATTGAAACCCTATGGAGTAACTAGTATTCATGAATTACAACCTCGTAATGATGAGGATGCCAGGAATGTCTCAATGCAGATGGATACCACTTTCAATACCACTTATAAAAAGGTTAGTACCCATAATGCATGTTACTATTATTCATGTGTATGCAACACAGGAGTTTTAACTAATTCCCGAGGTTGCGGATTCAAACCCGGCAGAGGACAATGGATTTTTTCGGGCATAAAATTCCTTAGCATGGCTTTCTTCGGAAGGGAAGTAAAGCTGGTAGTTCCGTGTCGTGGATTTACGGCATGTAAAAGAACCTCAAGCCTGATAAAGGGCAAATTTACCGGTCTTTCACGCCCAGTATAGAACGTTACGCTAAGGACCATAACAGTTAAAGAGCGTCAAAAAAAAACAAAAACAAAAAACAAATAGGAGTTTTAGAATGGAAAACATTAGTGTAGCAGATAGCACACAGAGTACGCATATACACAATCGTGGCTGGGCCATAAAACAAACACACACACTGTAGCTTATAATAAAGTTTATTGCATCTTCATTTGTTCTATATTTATAGTGGTGCTGATGTGGCAGGTAGTCATTTTAACATGACACAATGTTTTACATTTACTGATATTGATCTTTATTGCCAGGAATGTATAGCAATCTCATTACATCAATCATACTATAATTTAAAACATTATATTACTCTAGAACCCATCTAGGCTATATAAAGGATTTGACATCAGTGTTAATCTGACTGTTCTTTTAAACAGAGGTAGCAAGAAGTGCTTTATGCTATCTGGTAGACTATTATACAGTTGAAGTTATACAATCTCAAATGCATTTATAGTCTTAGAATAGTTTCATTTATGCATATAAATATTGGTTCTTGTACATATATAATAAGTATTGAGTCATATAAAGTATAGTTGCTAATATTCCTCTTAATAAAGTGTAGACAGTCTAAGATAAAAATTGATATCAACATTAAAATACCTAGCTAACAAATAAGGGTTTACATTGAGTTCTTGGAGGAACACCTCATATTCTAATAGCTCTCTTTTCAAACAAATAATTCATTGGCAGAAGCATGATTGTCCCACAGCAATGTTCCATATGCAAGATGACTGTTTATGTGAGCATAAACTGTTTTTAGTGACTCAACGGGAGATAATTTTTTAAAATTCTAAGTGCGAACAATCCCCTGTGAAATGTTTGAGAAATTAAATTAGTATGAATTTTCCAGTACAAAAAGCCATTCAGGCGAATGCCTAAAAATGTAACTTGTCCATTGTGAGCAAAGGTCTTATGATTTAAACTAAATCTTATGCTGACAGTTTTATCTTCATTAAATGAAAGTTTAAGTACATCAAGTAGTTACTTTCTTTATCGTTATACTAAGATTTGCATCAAGAATGTTACCATGCTACAAGAATAATTAACTGCAAGATCATCAGGAAACATATATGTTCTCAGACATTCATCTTGGATGTTATAAGGATATAACATTTATATGTTAATATAGATAATAAACAACAAGGGTCCTAAAATTGATCCCTGTGGAATGCCATGCTTAACCAATTTCATTTCTAAGAGTTGACCATTTACTTAAACTGACACATCTATTAGACAAGTAAGATCATATGAAATTTAAGCTATCATTATTAAAACCATAAAATTGTAATTTGTCAACTATGCCATCATGTGATATGTCAAAAGCCTTTGAGAAGTCAAAAAATTTGCTTTGAACTGTATTACCTATTTCTAAATGTTTTAAGGCCCTTGTTATAAATGAGGTAACAGCATCAATTGTACGTTGTCCTGCTTGAAACCCAAACTGGCTATCAGACAGTAACAAATTATTTTTAAAATAATGACATCTGTTCATTTTAATCCTCTCAAAAACTTTTGATAGGATTTCAAAATAGACACAGGGCTGTGATTATTAAATATCAATTTATCGGCTTTTTTATGGATAGGAATTAATTTGGCTAATTTGAAAACCTCTGGAAAGTAATCAGCATCAATATGGCAATTAAAGATAGGTGCTAAAGGCTCATAAATATAAATAGCAGCAATCCTCAAATTACTGACATTTAATTCATACAAATCCACACGCTTGCCATTTTTTAATTTCACAGTGGTAGAGTAAACATCTTCAACCTTAACATGAGTAAATTTGACAACACTGGTAGGTTTAGGGCAATTATTAGTTGCATAGAATTGATTTCAGATTCAGGTATTTTTTTGATTATGTAATTGACCTTGTTAGCAAAATAACTAAAATCCTCAGCAGTTCATTGGAATTCCACATGATTTACAATTAATATTCCAAAAAGTGAAAACTGGTTACCTTGTGCCTTTACATTTTATTTTTAGATTTGCTTGTTAGTGCAGAAAAATAAGTAGATTTAGCAGATTTAAGTAGCCTCTTGCAATGGCTGTTGAGTTCATCATACTTTATTTAAAGGTGAGTCGGAATTGTTACACTAACATCACTTAAGTTTACTCACTTAACATGTTTCGGGAAACCGTTGTTCCCATCCTCAGAAGGTTAATTCGACTGGCCCGTGTTGTTGGTGTTTCCGTTTTTTGGACTGGATCCTCTGGTGGCATCTTGTGGTGGAGAAATGTACTTCCAGAGAGGATTTGGTGGCGGCAAATCAAAATTCATTAGATGTGTGTTGTGTTTTAAAATGGTGATCTTCTCCCATGCATCTAATTCGACTGCAAATTTGGCTGGTTTGACTAATGTAATATTGGGTTTGATGTTGTGATTAGTGATCCAAAAATGGTGTGAAACTGCAGATTTGTCCATTTGTTTGTATTTAATACATCTCATGTGCTCCTTTAGCCTAGTTTCTAGGTTTCTTTTTGTCTTACCTATGTATACTTTATTGCAATCTGAACAATTGATTTTATAGATTCCAGCTTTTTTGTCTTGTGGAATGGGGTCTTTTAACTTGTTACAAAGTAATTTCTCTATGTTAAATTTGTTCTGTGGAGCTAGGCTGATGTTATGTTTCATGAAAATCTTCTTAAATTTGTGAAAAGTTCCTGGGTGGTATGTGAATTTCTTGAACTTTAGCTCTTTATCTTGCTGGCTGAGATTTGTTGTGTTTCTGATGTGCATCTGTCGTTTGAATTTTGCAATTTTTTTGTCAATAGTTGTTTTGTTGTACCCATTATGTATTGCTGTGTCTACTATATGCTGGTATTCTAACTGGTATTCTTTTTTATTTAAGGGGGTATATACCAGTCTATGTGTTAGGCTGTTTAGTACTGCATGTTTGTGTGTGGTTGGATTGAAACTCTTATTTTTTATGTAATTAGTAGAGTGTGTTGGCTTCCTGTATATGCCAAAGGTTAGGTTCTTTTGTTCTCTGATGATTTTTAGGTCTAAAAATGGTAGCATGCCTTCTTTTTCTATTTCTATGGTGAATTTTATTGATTGGTTCTGTAGGTTTAGTAAGGCTAAGGAGTCTTGTATGAACCTGTTAGGGACAACAGCGAAGATGTCGTCAACATATCTGTGCCAAACTTTAAACATGTATGGAAAGGAAGTTGTTATGTGTGTTTCTAAGTAGCTCATAAATAAATCTGCCAAGATGGGTGAAAGTGGGTTGCCCATGGTTAAACCAGTTGGTTGTTGATAGAACTTCTTATTGAAACTAAAACAATTTTGTGCAATGCATAAATTGTTTTAGTTTCAATAAGAAGTTCTATCAACAACCAACTGGTTTAACCATGGGCAACCCACTTTCACCCTTCTTGGCAGATTTATTTATGAGCTACTTAGAAACACACATAACAACTTCCTTTCCATACATGTTTAAAGTTTGGCACAGATATGTTGACGACATCTTCGCTGTTGTCCCTAACAGGTTCATACAAGACTCCTTAGCCTTACTAAACCTACAGAACCAATCAATAAAATTCACCATAGAAATAGAAAAAGAAGGCATGCTACCATTTTTAGACCTAAAAATCATCAGAGAACAAAAGAACCTAACCTTTGGCATATACAGGAAGCCAACACACTCTACTAATTACATAAAAAATAAGAGTTTCAATCCAACCACACACAAACATGCAGTACTAAACAGCCTAACACATAGACTGGTATATACCCCCTTAAATAAAAAAGAATACCAGTTAGAATACCAGCATATAGTAGACACAGCAATACATAATGGGTACAACAAAACAACTATTGACAAAAAAATTGCAAAATTCAAACGACAGATGCACATCAGAAACACAACAAATCTCAGCCAGCAAGATAAAGAGCTAAAGTTCAAGAAATTCACATACCACCCAGGAACTTTTCACAAATTTAAGAAGATTTTCATGAAACATAACATCAGCCTAGCTCCACAGAACAAATTTAACATAGAGAAATTACTTTGTAACAAGTTAAAAGACCCCATTCCACAAGACAAAAAAGCTGGAATCTATAAAATCAATTGTTCAGATTGCAATAAAGTATACATAGGTAAGACAAAAAGAAACCTAGAAACTAGGCTAAAGGAGCACATGAGATGTATTAAATACAAACAAATGGACAAATCTGCAGTTTCACACCATTTTTGGATCACTAATCACAACATCAAACCCAATATTACATTAGTCAAACCAGCCAAATTTGCAGCCGAATTAGATGCATGGGAGAAGATCACCATTTTAAAACACAACACACATCTAATGAATTTTGATTTGCCGCCACCAAATCCTCTCTGGAAGTACATTTCTCCACCACATGATGCCACCAGAGGATCCAGTCCAAAAAACGGAAACACCAACAACACGGGCCAGTCGAATTAACCTTCTGAGGATGGGAACAACGGTTTCCCGAAACATGTTAAGTGAGTAAACTTAAGTGATGTTAGTGTAACAATTCCGACTCACCTTTAAATAAATTCAATACACATCACTGTTTCTAGCTTCTTTTCATTACAATATCATCATACTTGTTTTTATATTCGATACAACCATGGAATTTGAAAAGATTATAGTACCGAACACATTTATGTTTTAAGTTTCAAAGTTCCGAAGCATACCATTTACTAGAGCATGGTTTATTTGCTTTCAAAATAGTGGGTATTATTAGAAGAGCATTGTCAGTGATCTCCAAAAGAATATGAAAAAAGATCATTAAGTCTAAAATAAAATATTTTTTGTGGGGGGAAGATAAGTTAGACTGCTCCACAGATATGGCATCAAAACCATCCACAAGCCACTGCCTAAAATCAGAAACTTTGTCAGACCAGTAAAAGACAACTTCGCTCTTAGGGCACCTGGTGTCTACCACATTCTTTGTGAATGCGGCATAGAATACATTGACCAAACAGGACGTCTTATAGCCACACGTGTTACTGAACATCAAAGAAGTATTAAGCTCATGCAACCCGAAAAATCTGGACTTGCTGAACATTGTATTGATAAAGGCCACAGGGCCAATTTCAGCGAGACTAAGATAGTGGCGAAGTGTTCAAGCTACTGGGAAAGAAGGGTAAAAGAAGCCTTAACCATCTTATCTGAAACAAATAATCATAACCATTATTCAAGCCTACAACTTAGTTTGGCATTGCCACAGATGATAAAAAGCCTTAGCACTTAGTTTTCAACCTATTGTCTTCTAAGATTTTACAAAATTTTCACACCATTTCTACCAAATCCATGCTTGAATTAAAAAGCATGCTGTGTTCTATAAAAGTTTTCTACCAGGTCCATGCTCAGATTCAAAATGTCAGATACTATAAATAGTTTCCTACCAGGTCTGTGCCCATAACTCAGTCACATTAAATACAAGTTGCTACTTGGCTGAAGAATTATGCTAATCAATGAGATTTCAGTTTTACCCTGGCATTATAAATATGAAAATCTGGACTTCTACTTTCATCAGTTTATACTGAAGACGATGATAAGCACTTTTGAAACATAGTTTCAAGCTATCTACCTCCTGACTAGAAGCCTGAGAAAATTTAGAATTATCATTAAGTCTTTCAATAAAATCATTTACCTTTGCTTAGGAGCCCTGTATATAGAAATACACAGTACATTGAAAATACTAATAAAAGTACTAGAAACTTCAAAAATCAAATCAATAAGCTTAGTTATTTACATTAACCAAATTAATTCTTTGCAGTCAATTTCTTTGAAAAATTGCAGAACCGCCGTGTTTCTTATTTAGTCTACAATAACTATCAACCACGTGGTAGCCTGGTAATTTAAGCATTTTAAGTTCACTAGAGGGTTAACAATGTTCATCTACACATTATATCCACATGCAGATCCAGTAAAAGATCGGAAATAAAGTCAATCTTATAGAAATGCATCGAATATCCCAATGCATAACTGCAAAAGCAAGAGTCAGTTTTTGGTTGTCACTTAATTGTATCTATGGAACAGCTCTTGAGTACAGATTATTGGAGCCATTATCTGTAAAAGAACCTGCAGAACTTTCCGAAGCATTATTCTGTATTCTTGTACAACCATCAAAATCATTAGTACAGTTTATTAATCATTGGTGTTTGTTTGATGTCACTGAAAAAAATGTCTTATCAAGCATTGAAAGGCCAAAATTCTGAATTTAATGCAGACTGCAAATAATCCTCAGATATGTCAATCTTAAAAGAGAAGAAACACTTCCAAATTTCTGGAATTTAACTTTTCAAACGAAATCATAGGAAACTCATGTGCTAGATATTCATTGAAATTCTTACATTTTGTTTCAGGTGCTAAACAATCACATGAGAATATTTTAGCTACCCCCCTAACTTTTACATTTTTGTCATTATTTACTTTCTTACCAACCAACAGTTGACAGGATCATTGCTTGCATTTAACAATGTCAATCCAAAGTTTCACTGTTGTTACCTGTCTCTGAATTAACTGAGTGGGTTTCACCCAATATTACATCCTTATTTCTCTGCTTGTCACTGTCACCTTTCACCTTGTGCTCAGTAGCATTATTTAGGAATTTTACTGTTAACATAAGCATGAAACACAGCATCTCTCTCATAGTCGAATGGAATAGCAACTTATTTACTCACGTGGCTGTCCTTGACTGCCTTACATGTACTTTGAGGATTCTGCAGTGCTGTATTCAACAGATTTATGTAATCTTTTAAAATATTCACTTTTTCTTTAAGCCTCACTGATGAGCTGATCCTTCTGTTGTAGAATAAACATCATCACTCCATCTATTTTATTATCACTTCAGCTAGTCTTTTCATGGCATTGCATATTGCCATGTTGTCAAAATTTTCACAGCTTTTAAAAACAAAAATTGTAATTGGAAGTAAGAGTATAAATGTGAATGTGATTTTAATTTCATCTTTGCAATTTTATCTAGAAATGTGGACTCTCATATAGTGAGAATTCTTAATGCTCTAAATCTGGCAACTTAGAGTAGTAGAATTATGATCTTGCTTCCCAGTAATTACAGGCATGAGGAACTTATAACTGCTTTAGAGAAGTACATAATTGTTTGGCTATAACGTATGTAATTTCCTTTATGAGAACTGTTCTGTATATAGATGATTCTTGCAACTCTTAATGGGGGGAGGGGAGAAAGAAGGGGGGGGGGCGAACTGGACACCCTGGAGAAACTCTACAGATATTACATTGGAAATGCCTTGTTTGGTAACCTTACAAAACCCCTAACCATGTAATTCGAAAACGAAAATCAAATCACTATTTGTAACATAGTGATTGTTAATGAGCATATTTTGAAAATGGATGTGGCAAAATTTCTTGACATACTATTGGACAGTACACTTAAATGGGATGCTTATATTAACAATATCTGTATAAATTGACTAAAAGCTATTCTCACTATCCTACAGCACTGAGTTATGGACATGTAATTCAAAAACTAACATGGACTGTTTTAAAATTACAAAAAAAGAGCCACAACACACATTTTTAAACTTAAAAATATTTTGTTAACAATGAAATCCTATAATCAGTCTGCAGTCGTTGGAATCCAACAAAATAAATAAATAAAATTAATAAAATAAATTTAAAAAAAAAAGCTGGAAGGTCTTTACCAGAATATTACTGATAGTTATATTTGGTTTTATATTCTCCAGGCATGTTTGTAAAGTTTGTATAAATGAATCTACATTCTTCCATGTCAGTTGGTTATTTCTAATAAGCTTGTGTGGACATAATTGAAATAAATAAATAATAAAAAAAAAAGACATAACACCTAATGTGAATGAGAACAATTTTTACAAGTTCTTTTATGCAAATAACATTGATTTCTTCTAATTGGGGAAAAAGGAAGTTTTTTTAAAACATTAAAACTTAAAATAAAAGTTTTTATTCTCTAGCTTCAATAATTTGCAATAAATGGAACATGTTTCAGAGACTGTTGTCACCATTTATAAATTAGTGAAACTAGAGTATAAAAATTTGAATTACTTAATATATTTTGTGAATAACATTTTATTACCGAGTATTTTACAGAAACAATATTTGGTAATTGATAAAACATTAAAATCTTCCGGGCTGGAAGGCCGTGAGCTATAAATTGCGGAACATCTCTTGCCTAGTTGGCAGTCATTATCAAGCTGCCCTGGGTGTTACACTCTTGAAGATGGCAACCACAGAGTTGACCTAAATGTCAGGTGCTAGTAATTTTAACCTTAGACCACGGCCTTCCAGCCCGGAAGATTTTAATGTTTTATCGATTAACTCCGGCCGTGAAAGCCTTCGTACTTATTTAATATTTGGTAATGTTTATTACTTTAAAACCTATATAAACTTGACTGGAGTTGTTAAGGTACAGATTCATGAATGGGAGGTCTTCATTTTAAATCCTGCCAGGACTGAATTTCCTGACTGAGATTGAGATTTATTCCAGTTTTCCTCGCTCCTCATAACTGACAAATGTTGGATAGATACTTTAAACTTGGCATGGAAGTTTTCTTCCCAGATTCCTTTTTGCATTTATCATTTCATTTCAGTTATCATTAGTGTCCACTGCCTGTGGTGATTTGTAGCAAGAATGGCCGTTAAGCACTATTTTTTTTTAAAAAAAAAACACTTAAATAGTATTTAAACAATTAATATTCTTCTTTTTAATTTAGTGAAGTAACCTGCTTGCCTGCAGAAATTCATATTTATTATCTGATTTAAAAACTAAAACATAATTAACAGCAATTAAACACATTTCTCAGATGAAATTAAACACATGTGCCAAAAGACCCATGGTAAATTCTAATCTGAAAGTGAGTAAAGACGAATATCATTTTGAAAGTTTGGTTCTTTGCTCACCATTTACATTAATGTAAGGTGCCAGCTGCTTAATTTTGTAAGCAGTGAGTCAATTTAAGATCATGAAATAAAATTTATGTGCTTATCTAAAATATAGAACTTTGAAGCTAATAAGTTTCTTTTCACTAATCTGTATGTCACCTATGCATTTGCTTATCTGGATGACAGATTCACAGTGCCTTATTTAACATAGCATAAATGACATGTAGAAATCTAAGAAGTTATACAGTCTAGCTTTTATCAGATCATGCGGCAGTATTCTTGATTCGAAAAAATGTCACTATTGTTAATGCTTTTTTGGTCTCTTAAAGAAAATGGCCATCAAGCTGTAGCATTGACAGTATATTGTTGGAACAGAAACTTGATTCTTGTTTCTGCAGTGATGAACTATGTTCCCCTGAATGTAGATACCATCCTCATGGTATGTCTGTATTTTTAAAATGTAGAGATGGAAGAGAGGCGGTGCCGTGGTCAAGTGGTTAGACCGCTCGCCTCTCACCGAGGCTGCCCGGGTTCAATCCCAGGGACCCGCATGTGGGATTTGTAGTGGACAAAGCGGCATCTGGGCGGGTTTTCTCCGGGTTCTCCAGTTTCCCCCGCCATTCATTCCACCAACTGCTCCATCTTCGCCTTTCCTTTCATCCATTTCACCATCATTTCATGTCATCTTCCTTCCTCCCATTCCAGGCATCGGGCTGATAACCCATCCTGGCTATTCTGTCTGATTCAAGAGTGTCTGCTCCTCAACAGGCCTCTGACCACAGACACCCGCTTGTAAGTCCTGGGGGGTGTAAGTCCTACATACGAGGAGGTTAAGCAGAGAACGAAGAAGAGAATAACATATCTGGAAATTTTGCCTTCTTAAACCTCGCTCAAGAAACAAATCATCTGCAATATCCATTAAAAGTGAAGAAATAATTGTGTCTGGTTCTAACAGGTACAGAAAAAATTAATACATGGCCTACCTCTAAATTTGACTGAAAGGTGAAATGTTATTCTTTTTCAGCTTGTTGATTCCCTTTTAAAATAATGTAGGTAGTTTGCTCATCAATGCCTTTTTCTTTTCTCTACTATATATAGTAAGAAGGGGAAGTATTGTATTCCACTGAAAAATTTGATGTTGGAATTGCACCAGAAATATGTTTTGAGGCCCCCTGAACTCCCCCAAAGAAAGCACTTTAGAAAAAAGCTGCATGCGTGTGTGCATACATAACAGCATAACTCAAATTTTAGTTCAGTAACTTCCAAGATACGACACGATTTTCAAGAAAATCCCCCATCCCCAACTAGACTTTACATGGAACATTGTTCTTAAATTTTTTATTTTCTAAAAAATGGCTGTAAAAGTTTTGATTAAAATAGCACATATTAAAGTCATTTACATGACAAACAAAATGTATATGTTGAATTTTATGTGAATAGCTTTTGATCTCCTCTTCATTCAGAAGGAATTTTGTATTATCTTGTATAACTGGTAAACGTTAAGTGAAAAACGAAAATGTACTACACAAAAATCGAGATCTCTTTAAAATACACAATTTATTTCAAATAACTTTTTTTTGTGGTATTCAGCCATTTTCAAGATAAACATTATTAATGGTTCAAATTATTCAATTCCTTAAAAGAATGACAAAGTCCTGTCAACTTTCAGCTGTTTCTTGCAATGTCGTGGAAAGAGTATGGAACTTTAAGGCCAGCGTATAGCATTCAGTTCTTAAACATTTGATTGTCACTGTTCCCTTTGTATCTATAATGAAATCTGTAATGTAGCTATTTCTGAAAATATCTCAATTAAAATAAGTAGGTAGGAAAATAAACTTTTGTAATAACAGTTTGTATAGCCACTAATAAATGTTAGAGAGTAGAGAAAGTCATGTGAATGTAGCACATTAGATTTTTAAAGCTTATTTTAACACCTAAGTGGGAAATTCTTTGTTTGAGAATTCAGAAGTACAGAAGTAAAAAAGGTGAATTTAAGTATAATAATAGCTATTTTTACTTTCCCTACTATGTCTAGTAAGCAGGGGAAGTATTGCGTTCCACCTAAAAATTTGATACCGAGATTTCACCGGAAGTACATGTTACATGTTTTGAGGCACCCTGAATCCAAATAAAGCATTTTTGGAAAGCATGTCTGCGTGCGTGCATGCGTGAACACCATAACTCAAAAAAAAAAATCTTCAATATCTTCCAAAGATATGACATGAAGACTTTCAACAAAATCCCCCTCTACCCCAAACTACCCTTTACATGGAACATTTTTTGAAATATTTTATTTTCTAAAAGATGGCTCTAACAATTTTGGTTAAACTACCATATACGAAAGATATGTACATGACAAATAAAATGTATATCTTGAATTTTCGGTGAATAACCTATGACGTTCTCTTCATTTGGAAGGAATTTTGCGTAATCTTGTATAACCGAAACATTAAGTGATAGATGAAAATGTACTACACAAAAAATGTAGAGCTCTAAAACGCACAATTTTTTAAATTTTTTTTTGTATAAGCCATTTATGAGATATCCGTTATTAAAGGCTGGAATTGTTCATTTCTTGGTCTTTATCTTAAAGTCCTTTTAACATTCGGTTGTTTCTTGCAGTTGCATGGAAACAGTATGGAATTATAAGGCCAGCATATAGTGCTTTGTTCTTAAACATTTGATTGCTGCTGTTCCCTTTGTATCTATAAGGAAATGTGTAATGTAGCTATTTCTGCAAAGGTTTATTTTGATTAAAATAAGTTTGAGTACGAATAATTTGTATACCCACGATATAAACGATAGAGGGTAGAGAAAGTGATGTGAATGTGTCATCAGAATTTTATAACGTGCATCCATGTAAAGGATGGTTTTGAAGTGCAAAAAGCAGTATACATTGTAATGTTTTGCTATAATTATGATGGAATTGCACATAGTAAAGTACATCTTAATGCACTTATGTAGTGTCAACTTGAACACACTTAAATGTTTTACCTAGGATAATGAAGCATTTAAGAATGTTCCAAGTTGACTCCACATGAGTGCATTGTAATGTTTTCTTGATATTCCTCTGTGTAATAAATGACAAATTCTTGCAGATCTATATATCCAGATCATGTATTTTATGGTGGAGCAGTAAAAGGAGAATCTGCAATGGAATATCTGGATGATATTGGTGAACATGTTGTGCATTCATATCACATCTATAACCAGGGACCATGGAAAGTGGGCAGTCTTGATGTTAGGGTAGAGTGGCCTTTCCAAGTAGCCAACAATAAGTCACAAGGCAAATGGTTGTTATACATGGAAGATAGGCCAGTTGTTGAAGGTAACCAAAGCATTTTACAAATATATTCCTGCTGTCAGCATTTCTTAATTTTATGTTGCCTATTAGTATAGCCCATATAGAGAAAGAAAAATATTAGTTACATTCTGATATTTTTAGGCTTTAAGTATTAAATAATTTTGTTAAATGATAAGATAACTCATTACAAAATCATATTAATAGGAAACATTATGAATAACATCATTAAAGTAGAAGCTTTGTTATTTTTCAGCCATAGGTGGTGGAGAGTGCTTTGTATCAGAGAATCATATAAATCCTCTAAACCTTACACGGCGACCAGGAACAGAATTGGAAGCTCTGACTTTACTAGGAAGCAGTGTTCCTCCACATGTTGATGAACTTGAACCTACTGCAGTGGAGCCTCATTTGCGACGTAGGAAGAGAGATATAGAAATGGTAGTAAGAGCAGAAGCATATGTAGACAAGGAAGGTCGCAAACATGAAGTTGTCAATATGGTAAATTTCCTTCTTAGCTTTTGAAGTTCATAAATACAAAATACAATTTGCTCTGGTTTATGTTTACCATATTTAACTAATCTACATATGTGTATTAAAGGTCAAGCCAATTTGTTTGATGATACATCATAATCTGATGTCATTCCCATTACAAATGGTGGCTCAAGGCATCCACAATTTTGTGATTCAAAGAAACAAGAATGCATCATCTTTAAATTTGCTTCTAGTATACAGCTGTGTATTTTCAAAAGTTTGTGATTACATATATTTTTTAGAATGTGGTGAAGTTTTCTTAAAAGTGTATGATTTGTGTAAGAGCTGTGGTTTCAAGTTATTTTGCCACCTAGCATTGCAAATTTTAACTTCATGTTTTGTACGAGTTCACATTGGCAATCTGAATCAAGCAAAGCACATTCTAATCTCATATACTTCCATTTTTTGTAGTGAAATTTTGTAGGTTAGAAGGTTGCAGGTTCTATGGGAGTGGTAGTAGTTTTAAAATTTTTGGTTATTTGCAACATAAATATTTTTTTAAATGTGTCTTTAAGTATTATTTATTATGACAGAAACCATGTTCTGAGAATGCTGCAATCTAGCTTTGTAAGAAAGTCTGTATAGCAGCATAATGTTTATTGTGCTTTGTTGTGCTTGGCAACGTACAGTTAAATTTTAATACTATTTTTTTTAAGTTAATTACCCATGGTCTAATGCATTTTCCTGAATTTTGGTGCTCTAAGTTTCCAAAAGACCATTAAAGATAAATTAATTTAATGAGACACATGATTTTACATGCCATGTGTAGCTTAAACGTTCACTGCCAATATATTTTTAGCCAAGCAAATTTCTGGCTGAGTTAATTTCAGAAATATTTAAAATTTTAAAAACACCAGAATGCCCAGCAACACTATTGTTTATGAAATATAAATGCACAAGAAATATGTAGGTTGCTGTAGATTTGTCAAACTTTCAAAACTGTCATTTTGAAAATATTTGTATGAAATCATATGGGCTATTCCATTTCAAATCATCCAAAATAGAAGGAAAATCAACCTTGAAACAAAACTTTTTGTATTTGGAGACAAGCCCGATACATTGCTCTATGCAAACTTTTAAAGTTCAGAACATCATAGTTTTGGAATTCAAATAATTCAAATTTATCATATCTTCTTAAAATTCCCAACTTCACAAGCTATTATAACCCTGAAACCTTTAAATCTAATTATTTAAATTATTTCCATAATTCAAACACAATCAAACACATACTTCACTTTAATAGTGATAATAAGGATTCACTTAAATAATTCAAGAAGTAAATTACTTTATGCACAAGAGGTAGTAAAACACGTGCTCATGGTCTCTCTCACAAGTTTATTTTGAACTGAAGGTCAAACAAGCTGTTGTGCATAAGGTTAAACAATGAGAATGTTTACTAAGCAATCTGCGGTACTGAGTATTTCCTCACAAATTCACATTGCTACAGGTAGATGCATAACATAATGATAAAATACTGAGAACAGCATTAACTTACCAGTTTTGCTACCTCCTGCAGACAGTCGCCTCAGATCTACTCTTTTTGTCATATAACAATCTTTACTCCTGAGATGAGTTGTAGGCCAGCAGCAAGAGGGGAAGGTTGTGTAGTGAAATGAGTACGAGAGAACACGATAAAATGGGAGTGGATGTTCAAGCGTACTGATGCAGAATTGGAAATTTTGGCAGAAAAAAATAAGAAAAGACGGAAAAGTAAAAGTGGAAACACAGATATGGAGAGTTATCATGATTGTAATTGTGATGTTGCTGATAATAGGAGTAGAACAGAACCCAGAACCAGTGGAAATGAACAAGTTAATGGAAGAAATAAGGGAGATGGTAAAGGAACAAGGAAAAAGAATGGACAACAATACAAGAGAGTTGAAAGATGCAATGAAAATACAGAAAGAAGAAACGGAAAAACAGATCTCAAAATGTAAAGAAAGAATAGATGGGATGGAAAAAAGATACAAAGCGATAAGAGAAGTAAAAACTGTGTAATATTGAGGTTGAGAGAGGACTGAACTTTGGACACGATGTATGAAATCCTAGAGAATGAGCTGGTAATATGGATGTACAGCTTGGAAATTGAAGATATGTTCAGGATAGGTAAAAAAGGAAGTAGACCGAGGCCTATTATTTTGAAACTGACAACAATGAGGAAACATGGGAGATAATAAGACAAGCAAGAAGACTAAGGGAGACAAAAGTATTTATAGAACAGGACTATACGTCGTCCCCTGCGGTGTAGTGGTTATCATGCTGGCCTCTAGTTCCCGAGGTTGCGGGTTCATGCCTGGCGGAGGGCGATGGATTTTTTTGGGCTTAAAAATCCTTAGCATGGCTTCCTCCGGAAGGGAAGTAAAGCTGGTGGTCCTGTGTCGTAGATTTACGGCACCTAAAAGAACCTCAAACCTGGTAAAGAGGCCTCAACTGTCAGAATACCCAACAGGATTTAGGAAAGATTAACAAACAGATAATGTATTTATAATAAAGTCACTAATAGATAAGTAACTGAGGAGGAAAAGAGGAAGGATATACATGTTTTTTGCAGATTTTGAAAAAGCATTGTATACAATAAATAGAGAAGCATTAGCTTATAAATTAAGAAGGAAATGGGTAAGTGAAAATGTTATAAAAGAAATCAGGAAGATCTACAAAGATATAAAATTCTGTATAAGATATGGAAGTAATGGAATTACAGAAATGACTGAGCAAAAAGTAGGATTAAGACAAGGGTGCAAATTGATCCCTATATTATTTAATATATTCATAGTGACATATTAGATAGAGTGAAAGAAAAAAATCTGCACCGTCCCATAATAGCAAATAGAGAGGTACCAGGTTTACTATATGTGGATGATCGCAATTGGGGCTATAATGGTAATTGGGCTACAGAAAGCAATCAATCAAATACAGGAATTTTGTGAAGAATGGGGAATTAAAGTAAATATAAACAAATCAAAAGTTATGGTATTTAAAAGAGGAAATATATTTAAAAAAGAAGAGAAATGGCAAATGGGAGGTTTAAAGTTAGAAGTTGTCAAGGAGTTTAATTTTTTGGGGGTGAGAATGAGCAGTAATGGAGAATGGGTGGCGCATAGCTGGAAGGTTATGGCTAAAGGAAAGGTGGCAATGACAGGCGTAAGGATGTGCAAATATAAATTAGAAATGCAGACTAAATGGATAGAAAGAATGTATGAGGCATTGGTAGAAGCAAGAATGTTATATGCAGTTGAAATTTTGGGGGGATCTGAATTAAGCAGAAAAATCACCAGAGTTACAAAGTGTTTTGTAAAGAACTACTGGGGTTACCAAGATCAGCACCAGGCAAAGTAGCATTAGTGAATTAGGAAGAACAAGAAGAAAAGGAGTGATATTGGAAAGGATACTGAAATTTTGGTTTATATGCTTGAAAAAAGATGAGGGAGAAATTTTAAGGATATGTATGGACCAACAGAAGAGCATGAAAAATAAAAGTAGCTGGTGGACAGGGGTAAAAAAATTATGGAGAAGATAGGAATGGGAGATATTTGGAGAGCAGGAGAAAGAAATAGCAATGGCTTCTGGATAACAGTAAGAAACAGAGTGAAGGACATAGAAAGACAAGAAATCTGGGGAAGCATAGAGAATAAAAAATCACTAGGGTTTTATAGGTAAGGAAATAGGAAAGAGAAGGGTATGTAGATTATTGTAATAGAGTTGAAAAATAAGCATTTGCATGTATGAGAACAGGATCAGAGTACCTGAGAGGACTAAGAGGCAGAAAAAGCAGAATTTGTGAAGCATGCAGAGGCAGTGAAAGCACAGAGCATTATATGATAAATAGATAGCGGAATGGAGACAAAAAGTAGGGGAGGAAAAATGGGAAAAAATAGATGGAAAAGTAGTAACAATTAAAATGTTGACAGGAAAAGAAGAAAAGAAAAATAAGAATATGGGGGAATTCTTAAAGAAAGTAAAGGAGAAATGGATGAGAAAAGTAAGGGAAATAAGAAAGGTAGAAGGGCAAACGGAGGAGGGAAAGGATAGATCATTGATGATTAAGGGTAACAAAGGGCTGCTCAGCTGAGCCATAAGGCCAGGATGCCTGGCAAAATGAGCAGTACAAGCAGAACATAGCTGGCCCAAAATTTTTACAGAGATTAAGTTGGTTTACATGTGAAATATTGTTAAAAAAAAAATTGTTTATAAAAAGATGTACAAATAAAATTCATTCATTCATTCATTCATTCATTCATTCATTCATTCATTCATTCATTCTCCAGAATAGTTCTGCTATATTCTTCTGATTCATAGAAGTATTTATCTAATTTAGTTGTTTACTTTGAAAGCCTATAACCTATCTTTCTGTCCACAGCGGACATAATTACACCTTTCCTATTCATTTCTGCTGCTATGTGAATCATATGCCAGGTGGCTGCAAAGTTAGCCTGAATCTTTAATGGACCATGAAAAGGGAAGAATGGTGAGGAACTGACTTTTGTTTTGCTGTCCTCTGCCAAGTTGAACGCCTATATAAGGTTCTCTAAGATTTCATTGTCTATTTCATCTATAGGTTCACTCACATCAGTCTGATGAAAAATCTTTTCTTTTAGAGCCTTCTCTATGGTTTGCGCTTTACTTTTGGGGTGCTTTATTTCAGTTAATTTCTTTTTCTTTATTGGACTCGAGCCAATCACAGTAAGCATTTCGTTTAAGGCAGCTGAGAGACTAGCCTCAATAGATTGCACTTCGCTACTAATCTATATCATTGTTATGACTAAAATTTTCTACTTGAACACTATAAATTATTGACTATGCATTTTTTTTTTTTTTCTAATGGCCTAGCCTTCTTTTTCTTTAATTTAATTCTGTATGCGGCAAATACACAAATTGTATTTCAATACTGTTCTGGAATGCTATATTTGTCTGCCCTAGAATGGGATGCTTTATTTTGGCACTTCACTTTGGCACTAGTATTTTTATGAACTGGAAGTTGAAGGGGTTTGAAGCAATGGTGTCTAGTGTAAGATTTGCGTTCCATTTTAGGCAACCTATGAAAGAAGTAATGCAGAAGAATGTATATGCTCATTACAACATACCTTAACTTGATTAAAAGCTTCAGCATTCAATTTCCTTACCTTGAGGAAAGACTCACAAGAACATATCACTAACAAAATTATGATTAATACCACTTGTGCTTAACTCACAACACTTTAATTAACATTGATAGCATTTGGAAAAACTGAAGAGAATATAGATAAACTGAAATACAAGTTTGTATTGTCACATTTCTGAATAGCCTCCCTTCTTTGCATCACAGATGTAGTGCTGCTGCAGAGGGCCAGTCGAACATAATGCATAAACCACCTAAATCACTGCATTTATTTATTTTTTGTGTTTATAACTACAAACACTGTAACAACCACTTTACCAACATTGTTGGCTTCTCTTAATGACACTGGATTATTCTCAATCTAATATTTTAGTTTTATAAAAATCTCAAGATGCCTAAAATAAGTAAAAATGTATAAAGATTTTTGTGGATATTATAAAAGTAATTAGTATATACTGTAATTAAATACAGACTTTACCTACAAAATAAGATTTGGTACAATATTCTGAAATAAAGGGTTCCAGACCTATGCACACTTAGTGTGACAAAATGAATTAATACGATACATTTATCGTTCAATAACGTGACAACCATTGGGTTTTAGATGATAATATTTGATAAAAATGCTTTTCCTAACAGCCCTTGTTAATAGGAAGAATTACAGCAGAAACACAAAATGCAAGGTTTTTTGCCATTCGATTTCACATTTCCATGTGCAACACACACAACACAGTTTTGTCCATAAGAGACCATCAATGTCACTAATGTTTACTGTCTTGAATTATATAACTAGCAAACACTATTTTTCCAATATGATAACTATATATTAATTACTATATTAAGGTTCTTTCAAATTTAGGGTTGTCCAAGTATAAAAAAGATGTAAAATAAGTTATTTCAGGTCTAAGTTTTTGCATGTTTTTCTCAAACTGCCTCAGAAATTTATAAGTGTATGATGCATTTTGAAATGAGTTTACACATGACAATGTCACATTTGGCATATGTAAACAGGCCAATTTTTTTGTAGTGACATGGCAGAAATGCAGAGGGGAAGAAGGTAGTCTAGGGCAGGGAGAGAACTGCTGGCAGTATTCCTCTTGCATGGAATTAACACACACTCAGAACGTGAGGTGATATCACCTTATCTCATGTTGTGTACATGCCTGCTGCTCTGTTGCTACTGACCCAACACCCCTCACAGAAGATAAATGGACTTGTCCAGTTACTGCGCATACAGACAAGCGATGGAAAAAATCGATCTGTACCTGCTTTCTTCATTTCTTTTCTCCTACAGAAGTGTTGGAGCAGACAATCAGACAAGGCAATGCCTTCTGGGGTATGTTTTTCTTGGGATGGGTAGTACAGGTGATGGCATATGTCTCTGTCAACCAGAGTGGTTGGTCACAAGATGATGGTTGTCCTGATGTAGTGGTAGCTCTTGGCATATGGAAATCTCCTTTGGGAAATTTTCTGTGATGAGTAAAACTTTGAATTCAGCAATGAAATGTTCTTGTAGATTTTTATGTTATATAGTGTGTGTTAATTGCAATGTCCAAAATGTGAAAGAAGAATTTTCTATCCTGATTTAAAGACTTAAGTAGACAGTGAAGAGAACTTAGTATCATGTCAGATCTATCCACTGGACCCATGTCGCTGTAGTCCATTACACACCAAGGTTTCCTCTCAGGTGTTTTGTTACCCTGTTCACTTTAGCTGTGTGCATTGTAGACAGCATATACACTTCTCACCTATCCATCCATCTCAGTACCATCATATTCTTACAAGGGACCATCAGTGTTAAGAAAACTTGAAGCCTATTTATACACCATCTGAAAGAGCACAATGAAATATGTAAACCCTCGAATATTACATCCTATCATGCATGCATATATATAAAAGTTTACAGGATGGTAAAGATGTGCGGGGTGGAGATGGTCACTGTCCAGTCGGAATGAAGTTCTTTTGAACTACTGGTGCGATGTAATGGGAAGCAGGTGAGAGAGAGAGGGAGGGAGAGAGAGAGAGGAGGGGGAGGGAGAGAGAGAGAGGGAGAGAGAACTGACTGAATGCAGGTAACCTTGCATCATGAGTTGTGTACGGGTCATTCTGAAGTAAGCTTCTGCCTATAAAAATGAACCCTGTCAACATAGAGAATGCATTATATAATCACTTTAAGGAAAAGAGCTCTCCATTTTAACCAAAGGAGATGAGACATTGTTTCAGCATTTAGTAGATATATTAATGTCTGATACAGAAATAGTATATATGCAAACTTTAGATATTAATGAATATGAACCAATATCTGAAACGGTGTTAGTGCTCAACAAATACGAATCTCTCTCAGAAGAATCCTCTTCACCTTCATCAAAGCAGGAATCAACATCAGAAGGCCCACAGAGCATGGAAAAGCATAGGGAGAATGGTCATTAGAAGAAAAAAGAAAGATTATAAATACATGGTTGAGTGCAAAGAAGCGGAAGCCAAAGCAAACATTTCTTCACTTATAACGGAACTCTATGAAAAACAGATAACCTCAACTGCAGCATGAGATGCGGTTGTACCGTTTTAAGGAAGAAATTGCAAAAGTGGATTTTATTGGCATCTTCTACTTTAAAGCCAAATATAAGCAGCTGCACGAGTTGGTGTTTATGAAATTAATGGAAACTCGCGCAACAACTTGATAGTGCACGATATGAACTTACAAAAATGGGCCTGTGAAGAAGCCAAATCACTTGATTTACCTTTGTCAGCAAGTGCAACATTGGTATGGAATTTCAAGCAACATTTTCACCTAGGATCACAAAAGATTATGCAGTTTGTCACAAGAAAAGAAGAAGATGAAACTACTAACAACATACTGCATTCTTGGGGAGAAGAGATAATGTTGCTTATAGAGCAGTATGGTGCTAACAATGTGTGTAGTGCAGATCAATAAAGAAATGCATTCCGGGAGAACACTTGTTCACCATCGTAAGAAGATAGTATGTGGTGTTACAAAATCATAAAATGCACACACATTCATTCACAATTTGACAACTGAATCATGCATGGGACATCTTCCTTATCTATCATGTTGCAGGAATCATTGCCACCAAGTCAAGCTGTGCAGCAGGGTATGTTTAAAGCCCCTAATTTAATTGTGCAGTGGTCAAAATCTGGGAAACGGACAAAAAGTCTTTTTCATATATTTTTGCAGTTGACATTTTTACCTCACATTGGTCCATTAAGTACTTTAATTAAATAACTATGAACCTGAAAAGTTAAAATGTGCAAATCATTCCAGTAAAAACAACTTCTGATTTACAACAATTCACAGGCATTTTTACTTTCTCTACTACGTATAGTAAGTAGGGGAAGTATTCCATTCCACTCAAAAATTTTATGCCGAGATTTCACCAGAAATACATGTTTTGAGGCCTCCTGGATCCAAAAAAAGTATTTTTGGAAATATGTCCATCTGTGTGTGTGTCTGTCTGTCTGTCTGTGAACAGCATAACTCAGAAACGAACAGTCGGTTAACACCAAACTTGGTATTTAGGTTCAGTATCTTCCAGAGATGCGACACGAAGATTTTCAAGAAAATCCCCCCACCCCAGATTACCCTTTACATGGAACATTTTTCGAAAATTTTTATTTTCTCAAAAACGGCTCTAATGATTTTGATTAAAATATCATATGTTTAAGACATTTTTATGGCAAATAAAATGTAGATCTTGAATTTTCTGGGAATGTCTCCAAAAGTATTCTTCATTGTGAATGACTTTTGCATAACTGGTAAATCATAAGAGATAGACAAAATTTTACTACACAAAATGTAGATCGCGTTAAAATACACAATTGTTATCTATATTGTTACTTGTTCCATACAGCTATCCGAAGCAAGATATTTGATTATAAATTAATGTTGAAGATTGAGAAGCTAGTAACAGTGATGTGTCATAATTTAAAATAAAGAGAGTTGAAGGTTGTTACACTACATCACTAAAATGTTCTTACTTGAACACGTTTCGGGAAACGGTTTGCTCCCATCATCAGCATGCTTTCAACTCAATTGAAATTCAACTAAATTCAACTCAGTTGAAAACATGCTGATGATGGGAGCAAACCGTCTCCTGAAACGCGTTCAAGTAAAAACATTTTAGTGATGTACTGTAACAATCTTCAACTCTCTTTATTTTATATTTGTTTATACTTGGGTGCAGTAAAAAGAAATCCATTATTTTTTGCATGAAATTGAAGGTTTATTAGTTATAATGATCCGATTGAAGTCAAATATGTGCCGTTTTGTTCAATAACTTGTTGCCATTTTGAAGGTAATTTCATTATGCCTCTCTCATAGAAGCCCTCGTCCCTATTAGCAAAAACTTGAGACAGTCTATTTTCACAAGCCTCTTGAAGCAAATTTTTCACCAGAAAAAGCGTTCGCCATGGACAGGAACAGATGGTAATCACTTGGTGCCAGGTCTGGACTATAACGTGGATGCATAAGAACCTCCCTACCAAGCTCCCGGAGCTTCTTGAAAGTCACTATCGATGTGTGTGGCCTGGCGTTGTCCTGATGGAACACAATTCCTCTCCTATTGGCCAAAACTGGCCGTTTTTGGGCGATTGCTTCCTTCAGATGGTCCAATTGTTGACAGTGCAGTTCCAAGTTAAGAGTTTTGCCATAGAGGAGCAGCTCATAGTAGATAATTCCCTGCCAATGCCACCAAACACACAGCAAAACCTTCCTGGCCGTCAATCCTGGCTTGGCCACCGTTTTAGCTGGCTCACCGCGATTCGACCATAACCTTTTTCGCTTGACGTTGTCGTAAGAGATCCACTTTCATCACCATTCACTAACCGCTTCATAAATGGGCCGATTTTGTTGCGATTCAGCAGCGATTTGCAGATGGAAATTTGATCCATGAGGTTTTTTTGCGTTAACTCATGTGGCACCCATACATCAACCTTTTTTTGTATTCAGCCTTATTCAAATAGTTCCAAACAGTTTTTTGTGCAATCTTTAGCTCTTGGGCAATCAAAAGAGTGCTTACATGACGATCGGACTCAAAAATTTCCACGATTTTATTGACATTTTTGACAATTGGCCTTCCAGTGCATGGTGCATTTTTGACATCGAAATTACTGGAACGGAATCGACGAAACAATATTGCACATGATTGGCTGTTACAGTATCAGGACCATTAACACTATTCACATTTTCAGCCACCTGGCTTGCGTTTTCGCCTTTATCGAAGAAAAATGGTAAAATATGGTATATTTTCTCTTTGCTAGTGTCATCTTTGATGCATGCTCAAACAAAACTGAGTCAACCAATTACCAAACTGTTGCAAACGTTTGTTTTAGTATGAAATCTCATCTTTCTAACGCCATCTAGTGTAACCCGATAAAATTGAGTATCATGCAGTTATCAAATTCTTAATAAAAGAAGATTTGACACCGAATGAAATTCATACAAAATTCATTAAAGTTTATGGTGGAGCTTTGTCCTCATTTTCAATGATGGAAGTGTGTCACAGAGTTTAAATGTGGATGCACCAGTCTAGAAGATGATCCATGTGAAGGACCCCCAAAACATCGGAAGTGGTTAAAAAAGTGCACAATATGGTGGATGATTGGTGAGTCAAGGTGCATGAAATTGCTGAGGCTATAGGCATGTCTAAAGAGTGCATGGGTTGTATCTTGCATCAGGATTTGGGGATGAGAAGGCTTTGCACAAAATGGGTGCCGAGTTTGTTCACAGCAGATCAAAAGAGAATGTGCATAAGAACCTCTGAGCAGTGTTTATAAGAATGAACAGGAACAAAACTAACTGTATTCACAGATTCATTTCAATGGATGAAACGTGGATTCATCATCATACACTATAATCCAAACAGCATTTAATACAGTGGATAGAAGCTGGTTGTTTAGCGCCAAAGAAGGCAAAGTAAGTTTCATAGGAAAGGACATGGCATCAGTGTTTTGGTATGCTAAAGGCAGTTTTCTGGTTCATTATGTTGAAAAGGGTAAAACAATAACTGAGAGTATTACTTTGAGCTTCTAACCAGGTAGATGCCAACATTCGAGAGAAAAGGTCTGTTATGCAGAGAAAGAAATGTCTTCTTTTACCAGGACAACACACTCGGCCACAGAAGTGCTCTGGCAATTAAAAAAACTGAAGGATGTACATTACAGATTGTTGGATGAACATCTGCCCTCCTCCCTGGATTGGCTCCCTCCAACTTCCATCTCTTTCTGAAGCTCGAGGATTTCCTCTAGAGACAGCAGTTTTCTTTGAACCAGTAGGTAATTGCAGCTGTAGATGCCTATTTTGCATAGGTTCCATAAAACCTCTACAGAGATGGAATAACAATGCTACAGCATCGCTGAAAAAAGTATATTGCTCTTGAAGGATGTTATGTTGAAAAATTAGAATGCCCGTAAAACAGTTTTACTCTATTATTGTTAGGTCAAGAACTTTTCAGACAGCTCTCATATGCAGTTAACAAATTAGGGTGGTAGTCCTGCAGGTTGAAGGGAAATACCAGAAATAGATTGAAAGAGGAAGGGAGAGGATTCTTCCGCTTCCCATATCTCTCTCTCTCTCTCTCTCTCTCTCTCTCTCTCTCTCTCTCTCTGTATACACAACATGATTAATTTTAATTATAACATTCTTTATTTCAGAACTGCACTCGTGGAACAGCAAAATGCTTTAAATTCCATTGCACTGTGTTCAACTTGCGCAAAAATCAAGAGGCCACAATTAGAATCCGGGCTAGGTGAGAGCAAGTTTGAATCATACATTTTTTTTTTCTAAATAAGACAATACATATTACAGTTATATTTAATTCTTTGTGCATTTTTTTCCAGGTTATGGAACTCAACATTAGTTGAAGATTACCCCAAGGTTGACTCAGTTAAAATAAAATCTAGAGCAAAACTGCATTTACCACCAGGTCTTATGATTCACCAGAACAAATCTGATGATGAAGTACAGGTAAGATTCAAAAGAAAAAGAAAAGGAGAAATTATGGGAATATATATTGCATACTTATTCATTCTGGGCATTGAGGCAGTATTTTAATACCTGAATTATTTCAGTGTATTTTATAATAAGTAAATTCAATAACAGCCCGCCTTGAAACAATAAATATGTAATAGTTATTTGAATTGTATGTAACAGTCATTGCATATGCTTATTTTTATTGAAAACATGTTTTATTAATGTTATATGAATACCTTATAAACTTTAATAATGAAAGAGTTGTGAGAATAATAAGTTTTGAGTTGCTAACAATGAGGTAAACTTGTAGCATTAATGAATTTAAGAGAGTGAAAAGTTACCAGTCATGATTATATCAAAGATAAGGTAAATTCAGTAACAGTTTAAAACTAGCCAATCAATAGCAAGGAAAAAGTTTAAGTAAAATGCAGATATTCTATTGGACTGGAATTAGCCAATCAGAGACTTGAAATACCGAAGCTTACGAGTTTTTACCGTTGAAAGTTGCTCAGTTGTTGGAAGTTATATTCTGTGATGTCTACATTCTTGCTGCACCGCATCCTGAATAAGAGAAACATGTTTGTAAAGTAACACTGACGCAGCCAAGGAAAATTCAAACATAAATAATATATAGAAACAGTTTTAATAACAAAGTTAAATATAGTGTAAAACTTGGAGTGTAATAACAAAAACACATCTTGAAATCAATTTCTCATACATAGCAGCATATTGCGTAATAACAGTAACTATTACGTAATCAACAAAATTCAAACCGACCCGCAAAGCGTGTTCCAGGAACTCCTCATAAAGCAACTAAGTTTTACATAAAAAAATCTGATGTGTTACACTCACATGCCTTTCTCTACTCTTGTACAAACTATTTTTACAAACGCTTAATCTCCATATGCTTCATGTTAATCGAGATATCGAGATATCAATCTTATTGATAATTTTCTTGTAGATGCAAGGGGAATGTGGTAAGTTTTAAGCGATAGTCAAATATTTTAACGCTGGTTGCTATGTGGCGCATTCCATTCTCTTTGCATGTCCAGGACATAAAAAAAATGAATAACGAATTTGAGAAAAAGTATAAGTATTGGAAAATTTAAGGTAATAAGCAATATCTCGCAAACGGTTCACTCAACAAAAGAAATGTATATGACATAAATTGTGTATTTTAATGCGATCTACATTTTTCGTGTAGTAAACTTTTGTCTATCTCTTATGGTTTACCAGTTATGAAAAAGTCGTTCATAATGAAGAACACTTTTGGAGACATTGCCAGAAAATTCAAGATATACATTTTATTTGTCATGACAATATCTTAAACATATGATAGTTTAATCAAAATCGTTAAGAGCCGTTTTTGAGAAAATTAAAATTTTCAAAAAATGTTCCATGTAAAGGATAGTCTGGGTTGGGGGGATTTTCTTGAAAACCTTCGTGTCGCATCTCTGGAAGATACTGAACCTAAATACCAAGTTTGGTGTTTATCCCACTGTTCGTTTCTGAGTTATGCTGTTCACAGACACACAGACAGACACACACACGGACATGTTTCCAAAAATGCTCTTTTTGGATTCAGGGGGTCTCAAAACATATATTTCCGGTGAAATCTCGGTATCGAATTTTTGGGTGGAATACAATACTTCCCCTACTTACTATATGTAGTAGAGAAAGTAAAAAAATATTACATAAGCAAATCTTCTTCTTCAGCATTTACCCTCTGTGTATAGCAGAGAGAGAGAGAGAGAGGGAGGGAGAGAGAGAGAGAGAGAGAGAATTCATACTTTATGCAATATGTATGAGAAAATGTCTCTTTGAGTAAATTAAACTCGCTAAGTCTTGTTTAACATGATACCACACATTTCAGTTTTTGCGAAATATGTAGGTCTGTAAATACTGTGCTATTAAGGCAGGAGTCATGACAGCATTTCTGAAATGATTCACATCAGAAGTATTGCACCATGAGAAATATCTGCTTGTTGTTTGAGGTTGGTTTCTGCAATAGCTCACAATGATTGCATTTAAGTCTTCTAAATGCTTCATCCTCTTATCACTAGTTTCACCAACAGTTCTTGCATGTGAGACTTCTAGTAAATTATTGACAAAAATGTTACTGTGGCACTTGCTGACATTGTTTAATAAGTTAAAGATATAGTCAGACTGAAAAATTCAATGTCATAGCTGGGATTTGGCTTTCTGTGCCGTTGCTCTAACCAACTGAGCTACCATGCCAACATGCTGGTATAACATTAAATTCCCCAACCAACTCGCCTATTCCCTGGTAAACCACAAGGCACTCTCATATTCATTTTGAGATAACATCACGGTCGCTCAAGAGGGTCGAGGCATGTCACCGCCCAGAGATACAGGTTTTAGGGATGGCAAAATCTTAAAACATGAACAAGATATGTGAAAATATGACGGAATTACAAATTATGCTTAAAATTTGGTGATTTTCTGCAGATTTTTTGTTAGGAAACTTGTGACCCTCATTGATGATCATTGTCAAAACAACCCATGCGCATAAGGTGTTCAACAATAAGCTACTAGCTTTAGCTTATTTTCTTACATTGGTGAGTCATGAACCTCAGATATCGCCCTAGTGGTATCCTGAAAGTCCAGCTATTTGTGCATTCAGTTATTTGTGTTAGCCTGCATTATAACTATGATTTTAACTCCAGACAAACTCAGTTGTACAACTTTGAATTAAATACAATAAGAAGGCACATATACGCCTACTACACCTGAAATGAGCATCCTACCACATTCAAAGCTATTTTCACTTAAAGAAACAAAGCTATTTCAGGGAAGTCTTAGCTCTTTGAACAAGGTCCTTCATGATCTCGGATTTGAATTCAACACAATAAATAAGAGAAAAATAATACTTGAAAGATCCGGTATTATAGCCCTAAGAGCATTGTTTTTAAGATACCAAACAAGAATTTGAGGGAAATAGTATGGTTGGATGAAACATGGTAAACGCTGGCCAAACCGTATGAAAGGACTGCACTGACGGCAGAATTGAAAGCTCCATTAAGTCTCCCGCAGGACATTGTTATTGCCCATGCTGGAACATCTTATCTCATTTTTTTATAGCCATCTACTGCCGAAATCCCCAGAGAAGATCTGGGGATTACAATGAGGTCATTAACCATGAGCATTTCAGATGGTTTAAGGAGGACTGAACTAAATTTTTAGACACTTCTGACAATAAAAATAAACAAATTTGAGCACATTGTTGAAAATTGTGTCGTTCTACGACCTCTCATTTTCATTCTGGAAACACTTTTATTTTAATCCTCACCTCTTGGTAACGTCATCAGGCTAGGAGCATGGCACGCTACTCTTTGTCACTTGCGTCTGTTAACCTTGCATTGCATTTAATTCCTGTTGTGATCTTGTGATTGTAGGACAGTTTTTCTTTCCTAGTGTCCTGTGAGGTGTAAGGTCAAGAATGCCTGCATGCAGTGCTTATATTGTGCAAATAATTCTGGCATAAAAAGAAATGTTGGTTGTTACTCATTCCCTGATAGAGATAAGAATTGACATGTGTGCTATGAAATGCAAAACTTTTGTGCCAGTCAAAAATGCTAGAGTATGTGGAATTCATTTTAGAGAAAGTGATTTTGATGAGTCACTTTTGTCTCCAGAGCACCACTCATAAGTGTGCCCATTCACACAATGAGTTATAATTAGCATTAATGTCATTTTCTTTCAGTGACAGGCCCACCATATGGGTGACAAATACTGAATAACGCAAGGTTAGGATTTACACATACAAACACAAAAACTGTATTTCAGCATCAATCTTCAACTCCACGTGTAAAGACTCAGAAAACTAGTGTAGCTTCACTTTGTTGCAGAGCATTTCTTACTGAATTATTGACTAGCTGTAGCACTTGCTTTTACTTAACGAAACAGTCCTTCTAAAATTTTGAAGGTACCACATTATGTTTCAATCTCGCACTTTTGAATTTCCCGTTCTTCATTCTCATTTTTTAACCTCATTAACATAACTTTTTTTGAAATGAATTCCATATACTCTAGCATTTTTGGTTGGCACAAAGTTTTTGCTTTTTATAGCACACATGCAATTCTTATCTCTATCAGGAAATGAGTAATAACCAATATTTCTTTTTACGCTGGAATCATTTGCACAACCATAAGCACTGCATGCAGGCATTCTTGACCTTACACCTCATGGGACATTAGGAAAGGAAAACTATCCTACAATCACAAAATCGCAACAGGAATTAAATGCAATGCAAGTCTAACTAATAAAAGTGACAATGAGTAGTGTGCTGTGCTCCCAGCTTGATGAGGATTAAACATAAAAGTGCTTCCAGAATGAAAACGAGAAGTCGTAGAACAATGTGATTTTCAACAATGTGCTCAGATTTGTTTATACTTTATTGTTAGAGGTCCTTAAAAGTTTAGTCAGTCCTGCTTTAAAAATCAGTTACTACTTAACATCCTGTGTTATTGTCATGGACAATACCCCATATCACACAGCCCAAATAGATAGCACACACTAACTAAAGTGTGGTTCATTCGCATAATGTGACATGTAACATTACAGTGAAGTAAGGGGAACTTACAACTTTTGTTGCTCATAAAAAGAACAGTGGTGATGATAATATTGAAGATGAACAGAGGGAGCTTGTAAATAGTATAGGGATTTTTTTAAGCATGTTAAAGGAATATCACAATTTTGGTTGGCAAAGAATGTTGTTTCTTTCTTTTGATTTCTCAAGATAAAGACAGTTATGTACTGTTTTATAGCATGATTATTCAGTGATCTTAAGATTTAATTAAGACATACAGCAAGAAATAAAAAAAACTACACTGAAGTCACTAGAGCTCCAAAAACATACACTGTGCAACAAGATTGAGAAGCAGTAGGCAACATGACACAAACATCCAAAACATGCTCATAGCAGGATTCAAGCCTGTGAGCTTTCCACATGGAATGTCAAGGCCAAATGTATAAATGAGTTTTCCTACTCCTCACTCATTTTCATTTGAAATTTTTCACTATCAACCACTTCTACATTATTACTTATAATTTTGAAATTCCAACTTTCACAGTTAGATGACTTTCTTTAAATGAATTGTAAGCCTCATTTAAATTGCACAGAAGTAATCTCTTTAGTTTCTGTACTTCCTTTCCTTTCTCTTTTACAGTAAGAAATCTTTTATACCCAGCATATATCTGCTGATTTCATCATTATTTTAAAATGAATGAATCAGTTAGTTTAACACTCCAAATTTGTGTACTACTTTCCTCACACAACTTTTTGCCAAAATTGTTTAAAGTTGTAGTTGTTCACTCTTTTTAGTAATTTTCTAATTTAGTAAGAAGTAAATTTCTCTTTCAGTTGTGCTATTATTTCTGAATCATGACTTTAGGAGCCAATTTTCATTACCATTTAGTTCATAATGTAACATTTGTGTTCTCACTACATCCATAACCTTCTTCATCTTCTTGGGATATGTTTTCTCTGGTAGTTCTGTGTGATGGTTCTATTTACTATGGCGACCGCGTGCAGCATTTAATTAACTACCAACATCAGAACTGTGTATATTTCTTTGCTTACTGGATATTATATCTAGCAATATCTAGTAAACAATGATGTATTTGCTGGATTCCAGCCACGCCAACGTGTAGTTTCTTCAGGCTTAGAATGGGTCCTCACATAAACATTGCTGGTTGTATCACTCCACCAACAAACACGTGTTGCCGTTCACTGATCTCAGCTGCAAAAGGATAGCCATCTTGCTTAGCTGTTTAAATCTCACTCAAGGTTATGTAACAGCTTGTTATCTTTCACTGCAGCAGCACTGCATATTAGAATTGCACTTGGTTCTACTAAATAAATTAAATTAACCAATTCTGGAAATGGGTGAAGAAAAGTTGTGAAATATAATTTTGAGAGTTAAACCGTACGTTAATCTGAGTCGTCAGATAGAGGCACAACACCCTTCTCAGGATCAGAAGTAGTTGTATCACTTGAAGAGTTGCCCAGGTTTATAACCAGCCTGTCCACACCTGGTCGTAGAGGCATAACATTTCGGGGATTGGAATACCGCCTTGCTAAAAAAAAAAAAAATTAAAAATGAATGCAGTAGAATCCCCATAATTCGACTTAATGTGGGCTGAGAGGGTGTCAGGTTACCAAAATATCACATTTTACAGAATAAGGGGTCTGTTATTTACAACTCATAACATAATATGCACTGCAAATTACATAAATGCATGTTCTAGCACAATATAGGAAACAGAAAAGTATAACATCCCAAAAATTATTACTGTAAAAGTAAATTTAAAAATACATACATAGAATAGAGAAGAAATTGCTAGTTCTTTGTAGAAAAAAAAAAACTTGTGATGCTAGACTGTCTCGCATGCATTTCGTTGCTATGCAGCTTCATCGCGTAGGCCATTTTCACTGGCACAAACACATCATCATTAACAGTAAGCCTGAATTCTGAGTGTAGTGTAACCAGAAATAACTGAAAGTTTAGCTTACCACATACGTACTTGGTAGAGCAATAAACCTTCAAACCTTCCATACAAGTGTTTGTGCTACACACATTATTAGCCGCAAGCTTTTGATTTCATGACAATGGTCTGCCAGCTGCTTATGTTCCGACTCAGATATCGAAGGTCAATACATAGTCAACCCTTTTGTTAGTGTGGGAGAACATGGTAGGTTTTATTTCCACAAAAATAACAAAACTTGTCGCTAAATTAGCATCATAAATAAATTGTAAAATCTGAAAACACCATACCATACCAAATACCTGGACAGATCAGAAAAATACATGGACATCTATATGCATGAATATGAACACTAATATGTACACTAATTAAAATTTACCTATACTGCTTGTACTGCATACTGGATTATAGAAATTATTACATCTACTATAGAAAGTTCAACGATTAAAAAAAAAAAAGAAAGAAAGAAGAAAAACAAAACGAAGTCGAGTTATACAGAATGTCAAATTATTGGGATTCTACTGTAGGAAAAATAGCTTTGTTAAAATAATACCATATTTCTAGGTTGATCATAACGTATATTTCCAAATTGCATCACCATCATTGCCATATTTATGCCGCATGTCTTAGAAAGTATCTCCAAAGGTATAACCATGTTAAGATAGTTTTCATTCCGATGCTAAATTTGGGTGGTTTCCAAATGAGTGTAAAATCTCCCAGTGTAGAAAATAACTATAAACTATTCTGTAGTGAAATAAAGTGGCCTGCTGCAGTAATTATAAAATAATTCACAGTGATCATTAATTCCTATGTCACAACACATTTGCCGCTCAGAATACGCAAAGCATCCTATCCTAATTTTAATTCCAATTGTTGCACATTAATCTGTGAATATAAAATAGATTTATTCAAATATTTAAACTCGGGAATAATTTGTATTTATCATTTGACTTGACACAAATTGTTCAAAAAATGGATCCCTATACATAACCCCTCCCTTAATATTTTTCTGGCTATGCCACATCCTGTCTTGCTTGCATGTGACATGCCTGATATCTGCTTTGCTGCATTGCCTTCTCTGCTGTCGCACTTGTTTTAGCAAAACGTCTTATTGTTCATTGCCATGTAACCTTTGATGTACCCCAATATAAGTTCAGTGGGATTTAAGTTGCTGCGATATATGGTGGAAATTGTAACACAATATGACCCGCTTTACTTACCAGTTCATCTCTAATGTATTTCTTATAATCTTGGGCTGCTAGTGCTTGCACAACTTCTAGTAGCTCAAGTTTTACATCACTTCAAGGCCACTCAAGGGGAGATCAAGCATGTCACCACCCAGAGCAGCGGGATTTAGGGTCAGAAAATCTTAAAATAAATATATATATATATTTATTTATTTATTTATTTGTTATGTGAGAATAAGTAGTTATGTAGGACCAAAAGCATGATGGGGAAGGGCGGCAAAACTTCTGGAGTTGAGGTTTGTCATGGATAACATATTTCAGTGCCAATTTAAAATCTCATAAGTCCTTTAAGTCTCAGGCTTAAATACAAATATACTTGTATGTCTTAATTGTATTCATTTACAGGGACTTTTAAGTCATTGTTATGATATGTGGGCATCTTAGTTCTAAGAAGAGTTATCAAATTGTCCAAAACATTTAGCTAACCATATTTATTACAAAAAATAAACTATAATGTAAATCTGTTGATAGGTGGAAACAGTTGCCTACCCTGATCTTTTGGAGCAGCAGGAACCAGAACCTGTTCCTATCTGGATAATAATAGTAGCAATTGTAGCAGGCCTTCTTCTGCTCATCCTTTTAACTTTAGTTCTGTGGAAGCTGGGATTCTTCAAGAGGCGTCGACCAGATCCCACGCTATCAGGAAACTTGGAGAAACATCGGGATGAGAATGGTGATTATTCATAGTGTTAAAATATGTGTAGAGAAAAACAAAGTTTGGAAGCAGAGCAGGATTGAAGTTGTGTGATACAAAACATTGTGAGAGATAGAACATTGTGAAAGGATTCAGCCATCTTAAGGTTGAAAGTTTATATTTTTAGAGTCCTGTTTGATTTTCAAACAATAAACCCAATTCTGTGATTGTATCAATTAATTAATTGGTACTATGGAAGTTCTCTTGTAAATAAACTTAATATATTTGTATGGAAGCATGCAGTATGAAACAAAACATAATGACAGGTTAAATATCACTGCCATATCAGCATTCAGGTTTATAATATTTTATTTTAAATTGTTTTCTTGTAATTTTAAATTAAAATCAGAATTTAAGAAAATAATGGAAAATTTATCTTTAAGATTTTATTTATCATTGTCAATGATTGCAGACATTTAAGGAATCCTGCTAAATATTGAACTGCTAAGTTTGAAATTAGCAAATTGGTTTAGTATGTTCAATAGAGCACAGTTTGAGCATGTATACTGCTTGCTGCCTGTAAACTAAAAGTGTTATTCAAGTGAGCACTTCTTTTAACTAATATTTGCTTCAGCAAATATTAAATGGAGAATGACACACTAGTATTGAATTAAGTAGAAGTGTATGGCATCTTTTCATACCAAAAAAGTTACTTTTTGTTATTTTCACAAGGTTTCGAATGTAATAAATGGGTAACTAGTGACAGTATCTTAAAAGAGAGAATATTATCTTATGTTCAGAGGCAAATATTCCAAAATGTGAATGTTGCTATTGTGCTGGTCAGTTGTGCTATAAAGGATTCTTTCCATGCCGAGTTTATAATAAGTTTCAGAAAATGTAAAATATATCTGATTCAGTATGCATTAACGAAAATGCTGGTCAAATGTCGTCATGAAATACATAACATGTCTCCAATTGTTCTAATTGTATATAACTGCTATTGCTCTCCTGCTGCTGCTAATTAAAGCAGTGTTGGTTAATTTCATTTTATTTATGAAAATTACAGCATTTATTTAAGAGAGGAAAATATACCCATCCAGCAAATTGTAATAGAATCACTGTCTGTTTATTCCTGTAATTAATCAATGCTTTTCTAGAAATCATATGGGTAATGCAATAAACAAAATTCTTATATTAGCCACATTTCTACATCTCCTTCAGTAATTCTAAAATAACTGCAAAATGTTGGTAACTAACTCAATTTTTTATAAGGCTAATTTTAGAATTGTGTATATGTGAACATGTCTAATTTCCGATATAGTTATCCAGAAATATAACTGTTTTGTTACATTTCCAGGCCCCTTCAAATGTTAATGATCAAGTATTTGCTGTTATTGTCTAATTCCATTCATTGTGTTTCATTTTGCTTTTAATGAATATTTTCACTGTGTACAAAATTTCTCAAAATAGACTTCTTCATTCTGTGATAAAACAAGGAAATGAAAAAGCATGATACTGTTCTGAAAAGCATGTGATGAAGCTATAAAGAAAATGTATGTCACTATTTTAAGTGAAAAAACACCCAGTCATGTACACTTCATGAATAATTAAACATGTTATTTTTACATAGTTTTTGTAAACTACATTTGGAATTATTTACAAGTAATTTTGAGAACTGTTTGTAATGTATGTAATTGTATAAATCGGAAGGAAACCTAATCTTCTGCATTTTACCACACAGAGCACTCTTAATATGTTGTGTAAATAACTAATCAAGGGCTAATATTTGAAATATTGTGTGCTTAGCCATTGCATATCTTTTATTGCATTTTCATGTGTTTACACTTCATTGCTCGTGCTTCTACCCAGATAAAAAACATGCATCTGGACATCTGTCAGATGCATGTTTTGACTTTTGCATAAAAAAGAAAGTCAGGAAATCTCTTGAGAGGTAATAATTTCACCAAACATTGTTTATTTCAATGCTTATGAAAACAGTGTAGAAATATTTCAAATATTCAAAGAAAACAACTTTTAAATCCTGATATTTTCAAACAGGCTGCTTAAGATTTCAAAGACAATCACTGCAACCATTATGTTAATGTGAATTATGAAACTGCATTATTCATTTCAAGTTCATAAGTTTCCAAGGGCTATTCATGTTAGGGTTGTGAGTAATCTCTTTTCTTTCTTTTTTTTTTTTTTTCATGTAATGGTTATTTGTATGAATGTACAAGTGACAATATTGTTGCAAGAAGCGGCAATAACTTTAATGCCTCAGTTTGTGGTACCCTGCTGCCTGGCAATAGTAACAGAATGGATTATAGTGGAGGATCATGTATTCCATATAGTTGGCATTTTTTGCCATATTGTATAGGGGTACAATACTGTCACTCATCTTCACAGCTCAATGCAGCATAATGGCATTGAGTGCCAGCAATTATGAGCCGTCCTTAGTAGGTCTATGCATACACAATGAATGTATTATCTCCCTGGTTCTTTAGTTTTGTTACTAACAAATTACATACTTTAAATCACTGTTTTGCCATCCCAAATTCCTCTGCATCAGAATATGCAAATACTGTGATGAAATTGAAGATGTCAGGCATTGTTTTTGTGATGAATGCTCATGGCATTATAAGATTTATGCTGCTTTCTGCATTCAGTTAACTATTTTATAACTGTTTCTTTGATTCTCTCTGTAGTTTGTGGTATATACAGCTAGTTTTTGAGATTTTGGTTGTATGGAGTCATGGAAGGCTGTTAACTTTATTATAAAAACCATGCAAACAATGTGGAAACAAAAAAACCAGAATTGTAACAATAATACTTGAAACAATACTTCCAGTCTCAAGAGCCAACATTTTGGCTGGGGGATGCGTGATGATGGCCACATCTCTTCCCCGTATTGGTTGCATGATCGCCCACCTCTGCTGTATGTATGTGGGCAGGAGGCCGGCAGTTGCATTGGCAGCGTAGTGCCAGGATGGGGGGGGGGAACAATATTTATAGAGCCACAAAAATGCACTGCTACCATGCTTGTTCATTTCTTGGAGGATAGAGAATAATCAAACATTCTGTCCTCTGAGCTAGGAAAATTGATGCAGGGTCATCCTCATAGGTTTAAGAGCATTCTAACTTTTCAGGAAAAACTGAGTCAGTTTATTCTTAGATATAACATTAAAGTAAGGTGGATAGTAAACTGCAAGCATGGCTTTCACATATATTACTGTTTTACCTTTTTACTATACTATATTTAATGATCTTTTTGCATTTGTGATAAGTTGGCAGCTGTGGTTTTCATTAAGACTGTAAATTATTGTGTGTTAGAATCCTCTTGCAGATTAGAGAATGAAGCTACAGTTTAGTTACTCCCCATTAATGAATATTTAGAGAAAATATTTTAATATTTTGATTATTTGCAGCACAAACCAAGTGTTTTAAAAGATGCTTCATATGTGCTTAGACGTTGGTATAAGACCAAAGCAACCAGTTTAATTTACCACAGAGGTGGCAAAAACGTGACTCGCGAGTCATTTTGACTCGCAGGCGCCGTTCCCTCTCTGCACTTGTCCCTTTGTTTTTCACATGCTGCTGAGTGATCTGATGTGTGCTATCATTAAAAACTTATGTAATATAGTTTTTAATATATCTTGAAATACTCTTTTAAACATGCAAACAATCTTTGCAAGATAGTATTAATTTCTATTACTGAAACCATGGATTGAATCTCCATCAATTTAAAAAAAAGCTTTGCCATAGTTCATTAATGTGAATCATGAATGTTCTAATTACAACTACTACTGTATTCTATAAGGCCTTATATGAATTAAAGCAATTGCTTAATGTACTGAAAACAATTTTGTGGTGCTTATATACATGTAATTAGTATTGTTGAATGTGCATTATAAAGCAGCTTAAAAGTACTGCCTTCATGTTTTGTATGTTTTATATTTGTGCTGCATTTGTCAATTTAAAATTGTGAATTTTTAGAGATTATCTGTATTTTGACATTCTGCTAATATAAGCTTACTGATGCCATTATTATTTCTCTCATTAAAGAAATATTTTACATTACCTGGTTTTGTAAAATGGAGATGAAAGTATACTGTATATATAGAGATAATGAAAATCACTTCATTTCTGTCTTTTGCCATTTTTACAAGATGTGCTTGAATTCTGTAACCTGATTAGCAGTATCACAAGCTTACTGTGCTTGCAAATATTCTTGAACCCTGTCAAAAGAGTCCTGCAGGAGCAGAAAAGAAACACAACATGAGAAGTACCTTCTCAGCCACCAAACCTTCTAAAAACTTCAATTGCAAATTATGCTCTTAATTAGGAACAAAGGGACCACAGTGAAGAATTATAGGACATGCATCCTATGTTGCTTCACCATTCTGACACAATTGGATAATTCCTGTATCATCAAGATGTAGTAAAACTGGAACATAATCTAAAATAATAAAAGGGCATAGAGAAGTGATTAAATCACCACAAAAAGAAAACTGTAAAATCAGAAGGAAAATATATTTCACATAGGAATATCGACAAAGATAGACAGCCATACAATACTGGAATTAGCGTGGGATGTGCCATTCCAGGTCCTGCTAACATTTCATTCATGCTATTTGATTATAGTGTCAGGTCTCAGAGCCCAAGAAAATGTAGTTAATTAGCACTACCCATGATGTTTTCTTTGAAAGAAATTGCACAATTCTCAAATAACCATTCTGCTTGCTAAGACAATACTGTGAACTGTATATCCTTGATTTAACATAGTTATTTTTTTAAATAACTTTGGAAACCTGTTTTCTCCTGTAATTTCTTCCAGTGCTCAATAGGAGAATGATACACCCAACAACTGTTCACGCTATCACCAGTAAAACTACATGGTATCTTTCCTTTCGATCCAGACACCTAGTTATTAATGCCCATCATGTGAAACACTGCATGCTTCAAGGTTTACATCCAGTGTAAATAATGGAAACAGAGATTGTTCCTAGCTGGAGTATAAATCCCTCTTTTTTCCTTTTCTTGTAGTTTTAATATCCTATCAGATAAGGTCATATCAGACGGTGAATGAACAAAATGTTGAAATGATGCTCAAGGGGTCCACAGAGTATAGAGTTACCTGGCATCCATCTTTGCAGGATATGGGAAAACCCTGGGAAGAAACTTTATCCAGGTAACTCACCCTAACTGAGATTCAAACTCAGGACCACTTGAATGTGAGGCAGACACACTATCCCCACACCACGAGTTGAGCTGAGGATAAACTTTTTTTTCCACCGTTCATTACCATCAGACCTAAAAATCTCTTTAAGAATATTAGAATATTGGCAATAAAATGATTCAGTTAGAATCATTATGAAGTACCTTATAAAGAGTATATGTGCAAATTTTATGCTCCTATGACCAGTATGAAGGTGTAAATGAAAGGTATCTCTTAGGGTAGCTTAAATGCACATTCCTTGCATCATTTTTCATGGTGTAAGGTGCAGGAAAGGCATCATATAGATTCCCACATAGTTGGTAATAAACTAACCAGTTTTTGATGCCATGTAACAAATTTATAAATTTGATAGTGCATATTGAAAGCACTGAGTTAGTTTTCTTTAATATTGTTATTATTAGAAAGTACTCAAATGTTGGAAAATGAACTGTGAATTTAGTGATTGTACATTATATTTAAAGAATGGAGCCATATGTTTATGTTCAGAAGCTAATTCCAATGATTACAGCAACACTTGTATATTCTTTTCTTTATGCACTAATAAATTTTCTCTTTTTTATATACGTATGTTGAAATCATTGCCCCTCTTTTTAGAGACAGAAGTAGTACTTGAAACATGTAAACAGGATTCCTCTCAAAAGTATGTTTAGGACCTTGATGGTAGTCATTTGTGTTGGAATTTTGAAATGAATACATAGTACACTTCCCACTTCTCTCAAAAACAATCTAAATGCATAAGTAGAATAATCCATTGAGTTTTATTGTTAATTTCTTAAGCTTAACCCTTCAATAGCTGCCAGACAAAATTTGGTTATAATAGTGAAAACATTTGCTATGCATACATTTAAAATTTTGTGATGCTTAGAAGTGCATTTTGATAGGTCCATTTTTATTTATGAGAGTGTTAGCCTCTTACATTCCACGTACATTACCCACATCTTCTAGAGAGAGAAGGGGCCGAGAGAAAGGTTCCTTCTATCATTGTTATGCTTTGGATTATGAAAATGATATTACAATTTAACAGTAGTAATAACTGTGCAAAATATGTAATAAACTTACAAAACTTAAATTGAATGATTAACAACTCGCACTGTAGAAAGAAAAGATATGAGTCCCAATGCTAATTATGACAAATGGTTTCTGAAAGTGGAGTTTATTGGAACATGGCATGGTACCAAAAATAGCCACTTTCTGTTCTCCCCTCTCCCCTTTTCCAGATGCAATTGGTATCCCAAATGTTTATTGGAACATGGCATGGTACCAAAGATAGCCACTTTCTGTTCTCCCCTCTCCCCTTTTCCAGATGCAATTGGTATCCCAAATGTTTCTTGACATATAGACAGGAATTCATTGACATTATGTTACCAGAATTCTTGACCGAGAAGTTTGAAGTATAACTAGTAAAGTGCTGAAGTTTAATGAATAGATTATTGTTACTTGTAACTTTTGAAAGATATTTATCCAAAGAAATTAATTATTATATTTTTTGATAAATTAATTTAGTTTGTTATACTTGCATTATGATTACACAGCCCACAAACTCATAATTAGTGGGAAATAAATCAGTGAATGAGTTTTTTCCGTGTGTGCCAGACTTGTTTATTCCATTTAAGGAAACAGAAAATCCTGTAAACAAAGAGTTAAACCTGCAGAGCCCTCATTTTGACACATGGCTTTATTATGGGAAATTATTTTCCCTGCACTGCACTATTTCTAACAGGTTCTGCTGCCCCCTCCAGTTGATGCAAAGTCTGTGCTGTACAGACTCTGCTATACCTCTGTATAGCAGAGATTATGAGGTAATGTGTTTCATTGCTATAGTGTGTTAGTGCTATTAACATGGTAAAATTCATAGAGTTTAGAGCTATCTTCCAATAAAAATGTTGCTAAACTCACATTTATAGCAGTTGAAGCCGAAATTATAAAGTCAATAATTATCATAATAATTTGGGAAGGATAGCGAAATGAAATAAATAATAAAATATTTAAAATCAGTGCATGTATTAAAAGGAGAAGCATTGGGAAAATTGTTGACTGTTAAAAGCGACAGAAAGGCCAGACAGGCACATTTTAGCTAATTAGGGACCAGCCCCAGGTATAAAGGGTAAAACCGCTGAAGCCAGTTTCTCCTGGAATTAATGGGTGCAGATGCACTGGCCAGGAAGTGAAGGTCACTAGAAGCTTCATGACGCTCAGTTTGGTGCGAAAATATTAAGGGGAGTGAGGGGAAGTTAGGAGGCTCTTTCTTTGTATCATGCGTGTGGTGAGAAGATTCTCGCTGGGACGCTCGTGTGGTGAGGACATACTCTCGCTGGGGCCCTCTTGGAGTGCGGAACAACATTCTCTGGGTGTGAACTTGCAAGAGGATCGAACGTTCAGCTGTAATTGATAATCTTCATTCTTGGAAAAGACACAGTAACATTGTAAGAATTTAAAAGTGATCGGCAAATCTTAAGTCTTATTTTAATGGTGAATAAAAGGGTTCCAAGAAAGCATTCGTGTTTCTATGTACATACACTCAGGCATACCCAGTGATTAGAATCTCATGCTTGAGCAGCCGTGGCAAAGTATAAAAAAACAACTAGGAGGAGAAAAGCAGCAATCATGAGGCAAAGGTAATGCTTCATTGTTGGAGGATGTAGCATGTCTGCGTCACAGTTGAAGACAATTTTTTGAATTATAAGTTCAGATAAGATGGAATTTTAATAAAAGAATCTAAATGCCTCAGGATGATATAAGTAATGTTTGACTAATTATGCATAATCAGAGCATGAAAGTGTTTTTGATGTACCTATGCAAAACTTGTCAAAAGTCGGCAAATAGGCTAAATCTTAAAATAAAGTACCTTTAAATTTCCACAGGGATGAGACATTATTGTGCATATACTTAATCTTGTAAAAATCTAGGGGAAAACTCTTTTGTCCTTGCTAGCAGGCTTTGTTTAGCCATAGAAATTGGCCACAAAAACCAAAATAGTTATTTTGCATTGCTAAGTTGTCAAGCCATATTTTAATTTTCTCTATTAAACAGTTTTTAGTAAAAACAACAGGGAAATTCTCCATTCTAAACATTAATAATTTTTCATTTGAACCTTTACAGATTAACTGTAACTTTTATTAAAAATCAAACACATAAACATTTGTTTCACGATTCATTGTTGGACTCTAAACCAAAATCAGATTTTGAGTAATATTAATATTGTATGTTTATTAAGACAGTCTGTACATAAACTGATGTGATATATTCACATAACTTTCTCTACCCACAATGGTTTACTTTAATATTTCTACAATTAAGTCAAATTTGGTGTAATATTTGGGAAAATTCTAACAGAGCAAATGTCTTTAAATGAGTAATTAGGTTAATGATGGGATTAAACAAAACACACACATAAGATAAGTTTCAGTTACTGACAGTATTGCCTTTTCTGTATGTGTGTATATACTAGAAGTAGTGCTATATGTTAGAAAGCACTTGGAACAATTTGAGGTTAATTTTGAAAAACATAAATATGACATCGGGAGTAAATAGAATCTAAGTATCATCAGTTATAACACAACCTTGTTCAATAAAAAACACCAAGTATGCTGGTATTAAATCAAAGAAAAACTAAAACTTGTCACCACAGAGGCTATATTTAAAAAAAAAAAATACTTCTTATTGCAGCATAACTTTTATTCCATAGAAAAATTCTTGTAATTTTAAAACGTATTGTATTCTTATGCGGTACTATTTATTATTTTTCAATTATGTATGTATTATTATCTATTTGTATTATTTATATCTTATTTGCATTGACAATATTACAAATTAATGTAATGTTCACAGTAAAATGAAATTCTTTAAAAAGCTTTCCTATCTACTTCATGTTAATTGAGATAAATGCTTGCAGAAACAGTTTCATTATGCATTTCATTCTAGGTACAAAAGGGATGGAGGAAACTGAATCAGTAAGTCAGTTTAAAAGCGATTTGCTAAATGCTGGCTTTGAAATACCACCCTCTTTCCATGACCATGAGAAACAAGTGAATAGCAACAGCACTTTAAAAAATGTCTGTGTTACATTCACGTTACTTTCTGTATCCATTATAAATTTTTATACGGCTTCTACAAACTATTTAAACGAAAGCTTATTTGTGTATTTACTTCATGATAATTGAGATAAACCTTTCCAGAAATAGTCTCAGTACACATTTCATTTTAGGTACAAGAGGGATACAGGAAATCAAATTGATGTTTAAATGTGCTTCACTATATGCTGGCCATTAAATCCTTACTCTTTGAATGACATTGCAAGACCACTGGAAGAGCAACAGCACTTTAAAAAGTATTATACAAATGCAAGTAATAATAGATAATGGTTAACTTGGAAATTGTTGATGCCACAAAAAAGTTAATTGAAATAAATTGTATGTTTTAAAAAGATCTAAATTTTTTGTGTAGTAAGTTTATATGTTGTCTCTTATGGTTTATCCGTTATACAAAATTCCTTCTCAATGAAGGTGACTTTGCAGGCTACTCACTGAAAATTCAAGATATACATTTTATTTGTCATGTAAAATCTTAAATATATGGTACTATAATCAAAATCGTTAAAGCAGTTTTTGAGAAATTAAAAAGCATTGAAAAATGTTCAAAGTATAGTTGGATGGGGGATTTTCTTAAAAATCCTTGGTCACACTTTTGGAAGATACCGAACCTAATACTAATTTTGGTATTTGTTTGGCTTCTCATTTTTGATTGATGCTATTTACAGCCACAGGCGCACACGCGCACACATGCACACTTTTTACCTCCCTAAAAATTCCTATTGTTTAGATGCAGGGGCCTCAAAGCATTACGTATTTCCGGTGCAATCTTGATATCAAATTCAGATGGAATGCAATACTACTACCTACTTGTATGTGGTAGAGAAAGTAAACAGGGCATTGTTTAATTTGCATAACACTTTCTACCCACTCTTCTACAAAATCTACTGACAAAAGCTTATTCTGTTAACTCCTTCATGTTAAGATAAACATTTCAATAATGGTTTTATTACACATTTCGTTGTAGGTACTAGAGGAATACCATAGGCTTAAGTGAGAGTGAAACCTTTTAAAAGCAGGTTGCAATTTTTGGGGGGGCTTTGGTTGTTCAGAACTGTTAGCTTTCAGGATGTCACATTTCTTATGCTTGCTTTGATGATTAATTAACATCCTTTAACCAGGTAGATCATATCAGACAGTGAATGAAAAAAATAGTTGAAATGATGTTCAAATGGGGCTGGGGTCCCTAAAGCTTAGAGTTACCTAACATCCCATGGTATGGGAAAACCCCTTATCCAATTAATTCTCCCTAACTGAGTTTAGAACCTGGGATTTCTTGAATGCAAGATAGATATGCTTCCCCAACACCACAGATGCGGGCAAAGCTGGTTGCTATGTGGCGCTTTGAAATGCCATTCTCTTTGTATGACCATGAGGGGAGGGGAGAAAGAAAGAAAAAAAAGCGAATAGTAACTTATTACTTGAAAGAAGCATGAAAGGTATAAGTAATTCACAATTCAAACCAATAATAGAGTATCAGTTATACAAGTCATTCAGAATGAAAACAGCTTCTCAGGCAATTGGTGGAGAATCCAAAATATTCATTATTTGTCATGCAAATCTCTTAAACATATTGTATTTTAGTGAAAATCATTTGACATTTTTGATAAAGTCAAACTTAACAAAAATTTGTCCATGTAAAGTGTAGTTTGGAGTGGGGCAAATTTTCCTTGGAAGATTCTGAATTTAAATACCAAGTTTGATATTCATCAAATTTCAAACTTTGTTTTTGAACAGACTTGTCTAGCTGAGGTCGTTATGGCAAAGACTTGTGAACGGGAGGTTTGCTATTTAAATCCTGCCAGGACTGTCCTCTTAGACTAAGGTCTTCCAGGTTTTCCTCAGTCCACATAATCAAATGCCAAGGAGGATTCCTTCCCAATTATCATTTAATTTCATTTCATGCACCACCAGCGTCACTGCCTGAAGTATGGAGTGTGACACCGCATATGCACACATGGACATTCTTCTAAAAATGCTTCTTTTTTTTTAATTTAGGGACCTCAAAATGTGTATTTGCAGTGAAATCTGTATATCAAATTTTAGACTGGAATGCAATACTTTCTCTTCTTACTATAAGTAAGTCATAGAGAAAGTAAAAAATGTGTTGCATTCATGTGACTATCTACCCACTATCATTTATTTTTATATACCTTATGCAAACTATTCTAGTATTTATATCCGCTTCAAGCTAATCAAGCTTTGGCATAAATAGTGTCATTGTACATTTGGTTGTAAATATGAAAGGGATAGAAGAAACCTAATTGATAGTCCAATCTTAAAAGTATTCATTAAATGCTGGCCTTGAAATTCCAGACTATTTCCTGACATCACGAAACAACTAACTAGCGGCAGCACTTTAAAAAATGACAAAAGTATTGGAAAGTTCAAAGCAATAATAATGGATATCTTTGAAATGGCTGATAACAGAAAAAAAGTTATTTGAAATAAATTGAGTGCGTTAAAGAGATCTACATTTTTTTAATAGTAAGATTTTGTCTCAATTTTTGAATAATAAGATTTTGTCTATCTCTTAAGGTTTACCCCATAAAAAAAATTTCTCCTGAATGAAGTGGACTTCACAGGCTATTCCTAGAAATTCCAAGATGTACATTGCATTTGTCATATAAATATCCTACATATATGGCATTGTAGTGAAAATTGTTAAATATTGAAAATTTTTCCCATGTAAAGGGTAGTTTGGAATGAGGGGATTTTCTTGAAAATCATAATGTCACATATCTGAAATATATTGAACTTTACCTACTAGATACATGGTAGAGATAGTAATTATAAAGTAGTGAAAAATTTAAAAAAATATTAACAGATGTCTCAGAAATGGATGTCACAAAAAGTTATTTGACATAAGCGGTTTTTTAAAGAGATCTGCAATGTTTGTGTAGTAAGTTTTTTGTCTATATCTTATGGTTTGCTCATTATGAAGATGATCAAAGAATTCTTTCCGAATGAAGTGGACTTTGTAGGCTGTTGCCATAAAACTTTAGATATCTATGAGTTTCATTTGTCATGTAAATATTTTAATCAAAATCATTAGTCATTCTGAGAAAATAAAACATTCAGAAATTTACATTTAAGGGTGTTTTGGCACAGGGAATTTTCTTCAAATCTTTGTGTTGTATCTCTGGATAGTAATGAATTTAAATACCAAGTTTGGTATTAGTCAGAATTTTCTTTCAACTTATGCTTCTAAAATTGCCATTGGGGGGGGGGGGGGTTAGGAGGCCTCAAAACATGTATTTCTGTTTAAACATGACAGCAGGCAAGTTATAATAAATAAATCACTATTTGTTAAAATAGGCGAGTCATGCTGTTTTCTGTGTTTTTTTCAAATGCTTCCAGTTAGAAATGCGAATGAGAGTTGTATAGTTGTGATTATGCTTTGTTAATAGTGTGGATGTTATGAATCTTATAATAATGCTGAATATTATAAAATTTAATGGCAATTTAAACATAATACATTGTTTTATTTTATGTTGGACTTTGGAATAAGACTTCATCAATTGTTTTGGAAGAAAGAGAGAGAGTGCATGCGTGCGTGTGCTTGTGTAAAGTTTTTAGAGTTGTACCTACTTGGAAGTGCCTTGCCCTATATTCCAACAGGTGGAGATACAAGATGACACTGGAATGCCATTAAGTTTTGACATGGAAAAATAGCATAAATGATATTATGCTAAGTTGATAGTGAAAGTGTCTTTAAAAACTTATGACATCAATTGAACTCTTAAATGAGTTGAAATGAATTCTGTTTACATAGGTTCAAAATGAGATAGTTTCTATGTTTCCATAAATGTCATAGAATAGGGAATTGTCAAACATAGGGACATTTATTTATTCATATTCAATTGTTGTTTGTTGTTATTAAGCGATTGTAATGTTTAAACCCGCCTAAAGGCACTTAAAAAATTTTGGGATGTAAACATTCAGAAGTGAAATGGTTTGCAAATCACAGGAATCCATACTATCCCTGAAATGTATAATTGAATGTATACAGTGTCTCCAAACACAAATATAACTATCACACATCTTCATAAAGTTTAAACAGGCCAACTTCATGCCATCCTATATACACAGGTACTCACATAAGACTGTCATATAATGCAGAGTTATTTGAAATTGTGAATTGGTAATAAAGTTTATGTTCAATGGTAAGCATAAACATAAATATTAAATAAATCCTGCCACTGGGGATTTTTGCAACAAATATAGGAATTTTTAGGTACAGTTTTAACTCCAAAGTATACATACGTCACTAATATTTGGTCATTCTTAGTTATGTCTGTATTCGTCCACTGATATAAATAGGGAACATTGCTTGCAATTATCATCAGTGACAAATCTGTTTCTATGTTGTCATGGAATACCAAAACGTCAAATGAGACGCAGAGGAGCCAACACAATATTTGAACATCGACAACTTGTGATCTTTCTCCATGCTAAGGGTCTTGCACATAGGGAAATAATTGCTGCTAAGATAAGAGTACCATGGAGCACTATTAAAGCCATCATTTGACGATATAGAAAAGAAGACAGAATTTATCTTTGCCACAAACAGGATGTCCACAGAAGCTGGGAGAGAGAGAAGAGGCTGCTTATGAGGAAGGCAATCTTTAATCTTAAAATAAGTGGCCCAAAATTGGTGACCAACTGCATCTGACAACTGGTAAAGATATGCAGTCAGAAAGGTTATTAGAAAAGAAGGCTATAGTGGAAGGGCATCAAGAAAAAAGTGCTTTATATAAATAAAACTGACAGAGCTAAGAGGTTGTAGTTCGTTAACGAATACTGTAAAAGAAATCGAGAATTGTGGAATGATGTAATTTTTGTTTATAAAAGTCCCTTTCATGTATTTGATACATACGAGAGGGTTTGTGTTTGGGCATCCCGATATGGATTTGGACAAGGAATTTATATCCTACAGTAAAACAAAGGTGGCAATGTGATGGTATCGGGGTGTATATGAGCAGTTGGAGTGGAAAATTTGGTTTTCATTGAAAACACCATGGACAAACATTAGTAACTCAGCAAACCTTCATCAGTGTGCAAAGAAATTAGAGATAATGCATTTAAATTCTATCAAGATAATGATCCAAAGTACTAGGCATATATTGTCAGAGAATGGTTGTTATAGTATAACTATCCAAAAGTTATACATTTGCCCCCACAGGGTCCAGATGTTTACTCAATAGAGAATTTATGGAATGAGCTGAATAACATAATCAGAAATTCTTCCATCTCCTCTAAAGCTTAGCTTAAAAAAAATTCTGATGTGTTACATTCACATGACTTTCTCTACATTCTTGCTTATTAGTGGGCACACAAATTATTCTTATGAAAGTTTATTTTCCTATCTACTTCCTTTTAATGGAGGAAACCTTTCTGAAAAAAGCTCCATTACACGTTTTGTTAAGGGATACAAAAGGAATAGTGATGGTCAAATGTTTTAGAACTGGTTGCTATACACTCGCCTTAAAATATTGTGCTCTTTTTGTGCAATTGTGAAATAACAAAGTATTGAACAATTCAAACCATTAACAACAGATATCTCAGGAATGGCTGATGCAACAACAAAAAAAGCTATTTTAAATAAATTGTGTGTTATAAAGAGATCAACCTCTTTTGGGCGGGATGCAGTACGTTTTAGTTTATCACTTAATGTTTACCAGTTATACAAGATTATAGAAAATGTCTTCAAAATGAAGTGCACTTCACACGCTATTTCCGTAAATTTCAAGATATAAAATTGATTTGTCATCTAATTATCTTTAATATATGGTATTTTAATTAAAATCGTAGGCCTTTTTTTAGAAAATAAAAAATGTTGAACATACCAAGTTTGGTATTTATTAGACTTTTCATTTTTGAGTTATGCTGTTCACAGACATACATGCACCTTTTTTCTAAAAATGCTTTTTTATTCAGGGGGCCGCGAAACATGTATTTCCGATGAAATCTCTGCATCAAATTTTGAGGTGAATGCAATATTTTCTCTATCTACTATGCACTTATGCGGTAGAGAAGGGGAAAAGTACTGCCTCTAGGAGGGAATTAATTTTGAATATGAAATCACGCCTTCTAAAAGTAATCGGGCGTGTGGGATACCCTTTTTGTTGACCGAATATTCGACTGAAATTACAGGTAACCTACATTACTAGGGTCCACCAAAAGTGATGGCGTTTCTAACCTTAGATCACTGAGAGATGCCAATGAAGGCCCTAAGCTGCAAGGCATAGCTCAATGTTGAAAGCCCTAAGCTGCAAAGTGTAGCCGAGGGATGCCTTTTAGAAGTAGAGGAGTGGAGCAAAGTGACAAGGCATAGCCGTAGGGCCTGCGCTTCTAAAACTGGATTCGATTTGCAGATTATTTGTGCAACCATTACTGTAACAGTCCACATCTACTCCAAAATACACTAATAAGGTAATTTAACCACTCTCCTTAAAGTTTTAATAACATTTTCAAACGGACTGGCAATGCAGAAAAGTCGACATTCCAAGCAAGCGCACAAAAATACTTTTTCTTTTTTGACAGCAGGTGTTGTAGCTTAGAAGGGTGATTCTATTTGTTATTTTTACAAAAGGCATGTTACCTTTATTTGTATGTAAATAAATTAAAATTGAATTTTATTTATGGAGACACACTTTAACTGCTGTGGTCCCTTAGGCGTCTCATTCTATATTGGGCATGAAAGAGGATATTTTGCTCAGAGGCGTCTATCGGGATTTAAGTTCTTTTACGTGGCGTAAATCTACGACATGGGACAACCGGCTTTACTTCCCTTCCAAAGGAAGCCCTGCTAAGGATTTTTACGCCCGAAAAATAATCCATCGCCCTTCAGCAGATTTGAACCCGCGACCTCGGGAACTACAGGCTAGCATGGTAACCACTGCTACATGGGGGACATTTGTATGATGAATGCTATTTTTTAGGGGGAAAAAAAAAGTATCTATTATTTATACTTATTTCAAGATGTTAGAAATTCGGAAAAAAATTGTTAAAAAAACAACGAACAACCCCAGGAGGCTAGCGTAGGTGACCATAACGAACCTTTGTTTTTTTTTCTGGATTAAACCAAGGATTACAGTTGTGCGCGCGCACATACACGCACGACGACTTTAGGGCCTATTCACAATGAAATGTAAGCGCAAGACTTTGCATTCTTGTTATTTAATGAAAGCATTCACATAGAGTGACGCAGCGCAAGTTTGCAAACTCCAAACTTTATGCTTGAGTTGCGTGCATAGAGGAAGAATTCTGCATTTTTTTCTCTTTGCATTGCCTGCTGTTAAACAGCAGACGATTGCGATGCGAGACCTTAGCCGTGTAATGTACATGCGTACACTCTTCCATTAGGCCGAGCCACACAAATTGTGGGTCACCATCTCTCATTTCTCTCAAGAGGTTATGGTAGTCTCCTTACTGAATCCTCTTACATTTAGCGGACGAACCCGGCATCTGTGCCTAGATTTCTTAGCTTACAAATCAAGGCGCAACATTATATTAATATAAATTGTGTAGCTGTATCATCGCAATATAACTTGCTGCAGTTTCTGGACATTATTCAGTATGCGGGAAGGGGGTATGAAATTTTAAGAAACTTACGAATAGATTCTTTTTTTTTTTAAATAATACGCAAGTGATTTTGAGGTATCCGGGTTCTTAAATTGTGTAGTAGTTGTTGCTTTATCGAAAATATTGCGCCCTTCTTGGCGACCGCTTAGCTTTTGCGGAAATCTTATCAGAAGATATTGCGAACATTTGAAAAAACAAATGGCTAACGGAATGTCGCGAAGCAAGGAAAATGTAGCTAAAGTGAATCATTCGAGTTTAGACGCTCAGCAGCTACTCCACTCCTAAAAACATCCCTCAACTACGCATTGAGGCTGAGGGTCCTCGAAGTTACAATGTTGGCAGCAGAATGCCAACGACAGCAACGTTAACATGATGCAAGTACGTGTGTTACATGTTGATCGCGAAAGTGCTCACTTCCCACATACGGAATAATGCCCCAGTTTCCATAGTACTTGCACATCTACTTCCAGTGTTCTGGTCAAACAGTCGTGATTTTACTAACGCTACGAGCGGCTGTTGGGCGTATGTATGTATGTAATTTTTTCCCCTACTTATTTATAAAATATTGAGTGAATTTTCGTGTGTTACGCCTACGGCTGCATTGTGAATGGTGTTCCCCCAAGCCTGCGCTTATGCTGCATTACGTTACCGCTTACATTTCATTGTGAATGTAGCCTTACAAACGTCTCTCAGAAGCCGGCACTATAGCTATCATGTACGCATTTTTCACGCATACGCAATATGGAGCTCGCAGCCGGATCATTTTTGCCGACAACATATTGGCAGGTTGAGAGGACAGAACTGTTACCCGTGTATAATGCCCTGAATAATGCTTAACTACATATAGACGGAACGTGGGGTTTGCCCATGCAGGGCGGATGACTCCGTTATTTAGTTTAAAGGCTCCTTGAATAAAAAAAAAGTCCAATTAGCGTCTTATTTTCCCTGCGAAGATATATTTAAACTAAGTACGCAACAATTAAAAATGAAGCTAATATTTAAATTTTTATTTTACATGCTGTAATATAATTTTGAAGGCTTTAGCTGGATCATATTTTATAACATTTTGATAAGCCAGGAAGACCTATTTTATACAGTGGAGTGTCGTAGCTTATTTTCAGTATCGCGGTTAGCACACTCAAAGAAAAATGCTCCGAGTTACCATAGCTGCCACAATCACGCAGAGGAGAGTCTCTTTTAGAAATTTTATGTAGAAAAGCAGGTGTTTATGCAATTTCCAACCTCATTCTTGAAAAATATAGATAAATCTTGTCTTATAATCTTGACGTATTTAAACTGTGGAATAACATTATTTCTGCGATTTCCTACCGGAATGATGGACGTAGATCTCCAGTTATAAAAAATTTCATCCCTCATGATCTTTAGACCTTGTTAATAGGTAACTGAATATTGGCAATGATTCTTGAATCTCGCAGCGTTTGCTAATCAGTCCACGCTGTTATTTCCTGGAATGTTTGAGTGGTCAGTGATCCAAATAAGTTTTATAGAAATACCTTCAATATATGCTTTGTAAATAACTTCCATTTCCATTTCTAAAATTCCGATTTTTCAAAGGTCCAGATTTCATTAAATAGAACACTTTCAGACTCTGCGAATATGTTATTTTTAAAAAAGTTTTGTTTTTAATTTAAAAAATAGCAGCTCTGATAGAAACAGTTTTGGCAGAATAAATATACCAACGGTGACTAACTCTATTAATCCATGAAGGTCAAGATTTTGATGCCAAAGCGCAGCTCCAACACCACGTGACTTGTCTTTAGATCCATCAGTAAAAAACACCAGCTCCAATTTTGCATGGAATACTTTTCAGTATATTCAGAGAATATCTTCGGAATGAGGAAATCACGAGATTTTTAAAATGTATCAATGTATATATCGAAGTTCTGGAAATAAATAATCCAATCTATACAAAACAGAAGGTGATGAGAAGCTGTAAGATTCCATATACCATTGAACTTGTACCAGGAGAAGAATAGGGGTATATCATAGAAGTTATCTTGATTGCAGCCTGCTGTTACACATTGTCGAATACTTTTTAGGGAGATATACAATATGTCTTGAGCTTTTGTCATTAGATTTCCGACGAATTTCGATGCAAGAATGTTTTGTCGAACAGATAATGGGATAAATCCAACTTCATTTAAAGTGAAAAGCGTCTCTGAATTGCCCGTTCGGATTTAGAGAAATTTACTTCCAAACCCAAGTTATTAAAGAAACCTATAACTTCCTTCAGAGAGAGAGAGTGAGTTCCGAATCCAATTTATCTTCCAAGAGTTCTTTGTGGGATGTAGATTTAAAAACTAAAGGGTCATCTGCACAAGAAACCTATAGAGGTCTTATTAAAGCAAGCATGAAGGTGAGAAATATAACAGCATATAAAAGTGGGCAGAGCGCAGATCCCCGAGAAGTCCCACTGAAGACTGATTACAGAATTATTGAATCTGGAATGAAAGGAGATGACTATGACTGACTGACTGACTGACTGACTGATTGATTGATTGATTGATAAAAGGTTATATATTTTGTGGATTATATCTGGAATGAGTTCTAAATTAATTAGGTTTTTTTTATCAATAAAGGTCGCTGAACAGCATCAGGCCTGAGATAGATCAATGCTTAAAACTTGCTTCATCTGTTTCTTCCGAAAAGCGGAAAGTAATCCATGTAGATGATGGTTAAATAGCTCATGTTCCATATCCTGGTCTAAAACAATACTGCTCCTTAAGCCAAAAGCCACATCTTTCAAGAAAGAAATGTGATCTCTTCATTAACAATTTGTCAAATATTTTCTGAAGAGACAGAACAAAGGAATAGGACGGTAACCATCACTATTTCTCGAATTATTATTAGGTTTATGCTCCGGAATAATATAAAAATGCTTCCAAATTTCTGGAATAACTACTGGTTTTAGAATATTTGTATAACCTTTAATTAATAGATCTAAATATTCAGAATCTACAAGCTGAATCATTAATTCATCTGGCCATGGGGCTGAATCGTTATGTCCTTTGATAATACTCTCCAGCTCTGCTAATTTGAAAGGTTCAATAAAAAATTGAGTTAATTTATCGCCTAGCAGAAGCTTAGGACAATAATTCTCAATACAGTAAAACGTGTTTAAAGAAACATAGTCAGGGATAAGACTGTAAAACTTGTGCTGAAATTCAATATCGTCAATCGGAGATTTATTTGAACTGTTCCTTTTAGTAAAGCATATAACAGCTGTAGGTTTAAAATCAGGATAGCTTATTACAAAATTTGATCCAACCTGATCTTTTGGATTCTTGAATTATTCTTCGACCGGAAGCGATATCGTTTTTTTTTAATTAAATAATTTTCTATAAATTTACATTTCTGGGAGGATGAATTGGCCACTCTGCGAACAGCTGTGGCGTAATTACATTCTACTATCTACTATATAGCTTTTTTTTAATAAGCTTTCTTCCTGACTGCCAAACTAGAGGATGAAAGGTGTCCATATATAAAGTTATATCATGGATGAACTGGAAGGAATATTGAACTATATTGTCCCTTTATTCTGGAGTTCAGACATAAGGAAGTCCTGGAAGTGATTTCTATCTATTTTAACTGGTGAAATCTGACGACATTCTCAAGAATATTTAGTCTACTATTTCTTATTCTGAACATTAATCGGTGAATGTTCACTACCTGGAGTGTCAGAGGTTACTTCCAATTCAGTAATGTAATATATTTATTGTGTTTAGCTGTATACAAGACATAAGTGGGAATAGCGTTCAGCCCAGGCTCATTTGCCTCTCCCACTCACGAGAACTTATAACATTTACAACCTTATTCTTGCTTCTAATTATTAACTATATTATGATATAATTGTTTCATTTCACTGTCTATAACCATTTGCTTTTCACTTTCTTCATATACACTCCAACCTTCCCGCAATCCTTCATAAATATTCCCTTCACTGCAATGTTTGGGTCAGCCTTTAACCATTCGCCACTTATCTGTTCTTCTCTCTACTTGTTAGTGGCTCTGCATTTAAACATTATATGTACTAGATCCTCCAGCTCTCCACGTAAAGGACATTGGTTTTTTCGTTACTCACATCCCATTCAGTATAATTCATTAATGATCCTGAAACAAACGTTAAATCCGGAGAGGAATCATTCCGAGCATACGTACCAATTCTTGTGGGTGATACATTGCTTAAAACAGATGTTGCGTGACGATAAGTATCGAATAACCAGGTGAACTTTGATCAACTCTAAAGGTGTAATTGAAGTCTCCTAAAATCAAAACTTTATCAACTGAAGAAATGTTGAAATATGTTTTTCCAGTATGAGAGTGTTAAAAATTTCATATTGAGTGAAACATAGCCATTCTTTATTGCAACCAAAATGCCACAAACTCTTATAGACGATTTAAGTAAACCACTTTATAATTCGGGATATTAAACCTGGAATTCTCTCCTAACCAAGTTTCTGTAATTAAAATAAAATCATATTTAGGGTGATCAATTAAATTGTTTAGTTATTCCTTCTTGTTTGTAACACTTCAGGCATTCCAATTAAGTGTGGAAAGATCTGATATTGTATTGAGCATTTGATGAAGGTATTTGGGATTTCAAATTTTTGAGAATATTTATTCCATTAGTTTTGATGAGCCAATCCTAATAATATCAGGATCGTTCTGTAAGACCAAATCGATTTTCTTTAAAACCGTATTCTCCTCATTGAGATCGTTCAAATTAACAGCAGTAGAAGCAGCTGTTTTACGTTAGATTTTCCAGAAAACTTCAGATGTTCACAAGGAGAAATCAATAGAGAATGTGCAGAGTGTGATCTGCTATTAAGAAAAACTAAAAATTTGGAGGTATCAATTGCACTTCTAACAATTTTCTGTGCCAGTTGACCTGGAGAGTCAGATTTCCTCCCAATCACTTACTGAACCGAATTCCTTTATTCTTTGCAGATTTAATACGTGTGACTTGAGGCGCATTATTGGCCTGAAAACTTTCAAATTTTGAGGAGCTACTTGACTTAAAATATCGAGATTGTTGATTGGTTTTTCGGTTTCTTGTAGAACAGAGTTTGCATAGAAGTTGTTTTTAGTGATCATGTTTATAGCTTCAGACCTCGATATTCTAAGTTGAACTTTTTCAGAATTATTATATTTATTCAGAATTACTACTACTACTACTACTACTACTACTACTACTACTACTACTACTACTACTACTATTATTATTATTATTATTATTATTATTATTATATTCGCCGCAAGATTTATCATTGGCCCTATGGGATGATCCACATTTAAACATGTTTAATGAAGGTTGCCACACGCTCAGAAATACCTAGTATAATCGGTCTCCACATGCCAGACATCTTGGCTTGTTGCAAAATTTTGCTGGATTACCAAATTGCAAACTGTTCTTGCACTGCATAGGTTTGGCTATTTATATATTCGTCTACTTGACAGGAAGAATCATATAGAAGAATCCGCCGAGGTATCTTCTGGGCTCTTAAAGTTAATAATACTGCCAGCGGGAATGTATATAGCACTGCCTTGTTCATCAGTTATCCTACCGTGGAATCCATGTGCATTTACTATCTCATAACCAGCATATGTAGACATTTCTTGAACTATTCTTCAGAAAGATCAGTGTCCACTCCTCTCATGATTGCTTTTGTCATGATGTTATAGAATGGAATGAAAGACCTGACAATAAATGTTTCATCAGTCAGATGAAAGAAATTTGTTTGCCTCAAAGAAGAAATAAAAAGATTTAGACTGATTCAAAATGTAATTTTGTTTATCTAGATCCACATCGTTACTACTGATAATTTAAGATCCCCGGGTCCCACATTCAATTCCATTTAAGTTCGCAAAGGGCCATATCAGGTTAAAAACGATTAATTATACTAAATTAATTAATAAAGTTACACCGTAAAAAGAAACAATAAGAAAATACATAAACGAAATAGTCAAATGGGGTACTTAGTTATGATATCCAGACAAATAAGCCAACCAGTTGAATTATGCGTCCAAACACCAACTCCAATCAGTGTTGTTGTTGTTGTTGTTATTATTATTATTATTATTATTATTATTATTATTATTATTGTTATTATTAACTCTTAATACCTCATATCTTGGCATTAAACTTTTTATAATATAAATTAAAATTGAAATAACACAATTTATGTTGATCCTTCTGTAGTTCACAGCAGTAGTAGTGGGAGGATCCTATTATTTATACGCCATTATCAATCGCTGTCATACATATCGCTCTTGACTTTCTTCAACAATGAGCTTGAAATTTCAAAAGTATGATTCTCTGCATTTGATAGTTGGATTTCTTCAGTTTTCACCCAATTAGGAAAACAAGAAGCAAGTGAGAATTGACTGTAATGTTTTAATTTCTTAACGTTCTTAACCGGGTAAGCAATATCGGACAATAAATGAAATGGGTGAAGTAACGCCCAAATGAGCCCGGATCAATAGAACTTAAGAGTTACCCGACATTGGTCTTTTCAGGATAAGGGAGATCCCTTATCCGAGTAGCATGCCCTAACCGAGATTCGAACCCGGAGCCTCTTGAATGCGAGTCAGACAAGCTACCTCCACACCATGCAGGTGGTCTTTTGAATTTACGCTGATTTTGACACTTCTAGCAGTGTAAGAAGGGAATCATGTAATGAGAAACAGCTTATACCTCTATTTTCGTAAGTTGGGTTCTCACAGGTTAGTGGCTAGTCGTCCTCCGTGGACTAGTGGTGCCGTGCTAGCCTCTAGTTCCCGAGGCCGCGGGTTCAAACCCAGTGGAGGGCGATGGATTTTTTCGGGCGTAAAATGTTTAGCATGGCTTCCTTCGGAAGGGAAGTAAAGCCGGTGGTCCCGTGTCGTAGATTTACGGCACATAAAAGAACCTCAAGCCTGATAAGAGGCCTCTGTGCAAAATTTCCTGCCTTTCACGTCCAATATAGAATGGGACGCTAAGAACCATAGTAGTTAAAGAGCGTCCATAAATAAAAAAAACTAAACTCAACTTGGTGGCCAAACTCCGAACTACAGCTTGTTGTACTTCTAAAAGCGCGTAATGTTGCCAATGTGAGCAACACGTGCTCGGCTAAATCAGGATGTGATAAGAATGAAACAATTTACACAGATAGCAGAACTAAGAACAATTAACTAATAAGTAACAAATAACTGAAAACAGAAAAAAACGAGACAGTAACCGTAAGCTGAAGCTAAGAGCGTAACGCGAAGAGTGAATACAAGCAATGTATGACCTCGTGGTAAGTGGTGGTGTAACGTGGAGTGGGTAACTCTGGCAACTAGGCGGCTGATACCATAGCAACGGGCATGGCGCACGCAGTTGTTTTTCCGACTGCAGCGCTTATGTCAGAACCAAACTTACGAAAATAGAGGTATAGTACCTGCCGAGTAGTCTACTTAAACTGCTAGGAATGCCTATTCCTGTATATCAGACAGTTGCTATCAGGAAAGCAGGCTTGAGAAATCACTCCAGTGTATGCTGAATAAGATGCTAATGTTTATTCGTTAGTTTCTCAAGCGTTGGGTTTAAAACAACACACCTTTTTCTTACTCTACTTTTTTATACAGTGCATCTAATAGGGGACAACTGCAGCAAGTTCTGTTACGACTAGACTATCTATATGTGCTATAATGTTTGTCTCTTCATGCGAAGATGGCGTGAACCATCCATTTTTATACACAAGCCTGAAAAAAGGTCCAGAAGAGCGAACTATATAATATGAATGGAATACAAGGTTTTGTGAGAGGAACAAATTTTAAAAAATCCACAGTAGAAATATCAATACCTTGTTCTGTCTTATACGATACAGATTTCCGTCATTGCTCTGGACACACTTCAGCCTTGGGCTTATTGTACTACCTGTATCGTTTTAAGCCAATTCGTTATGCCTGTACACTTTAACAAGGAACACAGCCTAATAGCAGATATGGTTCCAAATTCCTCTGGTTGTAAAATTATTTTTCCAAAAGCAATACATCTCCTGTGAAAAAAAATTAAATTGAGTTTTATCTATGGGCGCTCTTTAACTACTGTGGTCCTTAGCGTCCCATTCTATATTGGGCGTGAAAGACCGGAAATGTTGCTCAGAGACCTCTTTATCACGCTTGAGGTTCTTTTATGTGCCGTAAATTTACGACACGGGACCACCGACTTTACTTCCCTTCCAAAGGAAACCATGTTAAGGATTTTTACGCCCCAAAAAATCCATCGCCCTCCGCCGGGTTTGAATCCGCAACCTCGGGAACTAGAGGTAACCACTACACCATGTAGGACGACTATATGAGCCAAGGCCTCTGGACCATATAATGTGCAGGGTTTTTCAGTTTCTTGTTTGCACAATCTGCCATATAAGTTACCCTGAAACACCCCCATCGTGTAAAAATGCTTTTTTACAGGAGCTTGTCCTACGATAAATGTAATAAGTGTACCAAGCTGAAATGTATTGCATTTAAGTAAGCTTTCAGCTCTTTTCTTACATGGTTTTCTTATAAATAGTTTACCATGCTGTTTCCTGAGCCAGGTTTTATAATGTTCTCCTTAGGACCAGTTCTTAATAGACTCTCTTACTAATCATAGAGATGTTCCTAGAGCCGGCTCTGGCCCAATAAATTGTGAAGCTGTTCCTTGTCTTGCAAGTTCATCATCTTTTCCATTTACTTCTATGCCACTATGACCAGGCACCTAGATGAGTTGAACTTCATTTTGTTCTGTCAGGCTTGTGAGCATGTTTAGGCAGTTTAAAACCAGCCTTGACGCTACTTTATAGCTACTTAGAGCTTTAATTACAGCCTGACTATCTGAGAAGATAAGGATCTCTTTGACAGTATAAGATCTTCTTATGCCTTCATGTATGCATCGAATAATAGAATAAATTACTGTTACAAAACATTAGCATATTCACCCAAGGAAAAAAACGTTTGACCTTTGTCTTATGCCATATACTCCCGATCCTGTTCCTGAGCCGCCTTTAAATCACATCTAAGTTTTATCAGGAGTTTCCAGAGTTTTAATCGTCCAAAATTCACGATCAGTTATGGTCCTGAAGTACTTTATAAAATGTTTAATTGGAATTATATCGTCTGACGCCATTTCTAATGATGCATATCCTGTGTATTTTCTAATTCTTAGCAAACCTGAGTTTATTTCAGAAATTCTCTGTTGCTTAGAATATCAATACTTACTGGAGAATTTACATTTTCACGAATATCACTCTTGATGCCTTTTCCAACAATAAAAATCCTACATATTTATTTAATAGGTACATTGTTCCACTAATTCATTTAAACTATTTTCCCAGTTTCACCCAAAGCACCATATATCTTCACCTGGGCATCCTTTATTATTATTATTATGTGCTATTACTATTTGTCTAAAATACATTGTAATTGTCCAATGCTTGCAGATATGAATGCAGAGTAGAATGTTATACAGACAATATAGTTGTTCACTGACGGCACTATGCAAAACTTTTCATGATATCATAAAGAGATTCGTATCTCAGAATTTTGATTATTTTGTGATATGTTCAACAAACATCAATGCTCATTAAAAGTAATAGAATATGTAATGGAAAATTTAAAGGTAGCTAAAATGGCGATCAAGCCAAACAAGACCGCTTTCTTGGCTAAAAAAATCAGAACTTTTAGGTTATGTTATCTCTAGTGAAGGAATGAGACCAATTTCAGAGCGAATAGAAAGCATTAATAGAATTCCATTGCCCAAGAATATTAAAGAATTGAGGATATTCTTAGGGATATTGACCTAGAAATCTTGGACCATAACGGATTTTACCTCAATAGTCGCACCATTATTGTGAGAGTTATTAAGAAAAGAAACAAAACGTAGATGGAGGCAGACAGAAGAGGAAGCAATCGCCCAGGTCAAACGATTATTTGCAGCATTCATTTTACTAGAGAAACGAAAAGTAAACCCTCCGTATATAATTTTTACAGCTGCCTCAGGACTAGTTTGTGGGTCTGTACCAATTCAATGAAATGAGCAAGGACAGGATCATTAGATTGAAGTTGCAGCACGAGGAATTTCACACACAGAGAGCTCAAGCCTGTACGACAGGGAAATAAGTTGCTGCTATTTTCGTTGCACTAATAAAATTCAGACAGTATGTATACAATAATCCCATAATAATTTACACACATGTTAGTTTAGCTTTCACGAATTCGTGTTAATTGATATGCACAAGAATACCGAGATGTAGGTATTCATGAAAACACATCACATGATGTAGAAATAAGGCACATATCTGGAGCTCAGTACATTCTTAGTGACTTACTCTCTCGTATGAAAACATTCTATGCAGTACGCGACACATTAGCGGAGAATAAACTTGGTGTAACAATTCTATATATCAGCACATTGCAAGGAAAACGTTAACCACGGAATTTTTGAAAATAGAACAACTACAAAGGGAAGTCAGGAAATCAGTAAATTAATTGAAAAGGACAAAAGATTACAGAGAACTTCAAAGAAACGATAGACATACGCGAAGTAAAATTATATAAATTTCATGATAGGGAAGGATTAAAACGGAAAATTGTGATTCTTAAAGTTCTGGAAGAGTAGTTAATAACTGCCTATAATAAAGCTCTAGCACACACGGGAGGTGATAAACAAACTTTATTACTGAGTGAAATTTTCTATATCAAGCACCTCGCAAGAAAGGTTAGGAAAATGTGTTCGACTTGTGATTTGTTTCAGAAAACAAACACTTTTATTAGACGTAATGACAATGAACAAGTTATGATCAGGGATAGGAAAGATTCTGTGGTCACAGTCAATGCACATGGAGTGCTCCCAGTAAGTCAATTCGAATGTAGCTATATTTTTGTGTTGTATGGCGTGCAGCGCCGCTCAGATAAATTATTGGTCCCCTGACAAATCATGATTGCGGCACTCCCAAACTCAACTTCATCAGGAACCACGTAATTATTGCCCAGAATAGTTAAGTATAAGATGTGTATTGATGTTATGTAGTGTACTAATACACGCACTTAAAAACCCATCAACAGAGATGGTCCATAAAAGACTGTTTTTAGTATCACTCAAACTAACCAGTCAGTTTTCATTTGGCATTTTCCATAAGAATATTTAGAATGAAGATGGTGCTCTGTAAATTTCCAGCTTTTACTTTCTCTACTACGTATAGTAAGTAGCGAAGGTGTGTATTCCACCCAAAAATTCGATACCGAATTTAACAGTAAATACATGTTTTGAGGCCCCTGAAGCCAAAAAAGAAACTTTTAGAAAAAAGGTTCGCGTGTTTGTCTGTGAACAGCATTTACTCAAAAACCAAAGCCGGATAAGCACCAACTTGGTATTTAGGTTCAGGATCTTTCGAAGATGCCACACGAAGATTATCAAGAAAATCCCCTTTACATGGAACTTTTTTAGAACATTTTTATTTTTCAAAATGGTCTAACGATTTTGATCAAAATATCATATATTTCAGATATTCTTATGACAAATAAAATGTACATGTTTAATTTTCTGGGAATGTCCCTAAAAGTCTCCTTCTTACTGAATGGCTTTTGCACAACTTGTAAATAAGAGCTAGACAAAATATTTTTACACCAAAAATGTATGTCGTATACCTTTTTTGTGGTGTAAACCATTTCCAGGATATTCCTTGTTATTTGTTTAAATTTTCCAATACCTACTTATACTGTTTTTTCAAATGAGAATTCGTTATTCGCTTTTTTTTTGTCCTGGACGTGCAAGGAGAATAAAATGCTCCACATAGCAACCATCTCTTAAAGGATTTATCTATTCATATTCATCTTTATTCACCATAATGATTTACAGAATTACGCTTCGTCAAATATAACATATATATAAAATAGAAAATATATAACATTACAAGTATGCTATTTACAATGTTTGAATATTTACACATGAAATTTACATTGAACACAATTTACAGATGCATGACTTGCATTTCTCACAGTTGTTGTTTGAGTTATTGATGTGTTCAAGGAACTCCTTTGTGGTGTAGAAGCAGTGTGAGATTAAGAATTACCATATGCTTGAACCGCTTACATTTAGGGTTGTATTCTTTTGTGATTGCACTGTACAATAGGATTCCAGTGTGGAAAATTGGCAGGTGGTTTTTAGAGGTTCTATTATTTTCTATATGGATTTTATTATAATTACATGTAAAGTAGATATAAATTACACAGGGACATAAGTACAATACCGCTGAAACTCATTGCCGATGCCGACGCTGAACTTGTCTGTACATGCACAACAATGTTGCGGCAGCATATCGGCAGTTATTAATATGAAATTTCATAAGTAACAAACATGGTTTTTAAAGGTTGAAGCGTAATAAGGAGACCATGATCCAAAAGACGCACTAAAATACGCGAATGCTCTTAGCTCTCATTTTCTCTTCGGGTTTCTGTTAACATGTGTATTACTTTCAGGTCGCCCTAAATCCCGAGCCCCTTAATACCACGGCTCTCCCGACATGAGTCTAGGTTGCCCCGTCTATGTGTGGCCCTGTTGATGTGTTCAGCAAATAGTTGAAAATTTATCCTGTTGCATAAAGTGACCATATATTTTAAACCAAAAAAAGACATTTAAAATTCTTCTTAATGAAATAGGGGCAAAAGAGAATGCGTATAATCGTTTCCTCATAAATACGAAGGTTTCTAAACCAATAATAAATAGATAAATAATTAAATAATGTGTAACTGACATATATAGTAGCTCTGAGCTCACTCCAGCGAAACAATCCTGTGGAATTATTTGTGGAGTGGTCATTCTTCATACTTTGGATAAGTTTAGAAGTACAGTCCATTGATCTGAAAGATTGGATGTGGTGGACAGTGTGGTATGCAAACGCTCCTTCCACAGCTGCTAATTTCATATCATTATCGCCAAAACTTTCACTTTAAAAAAAATTTAGTCAATACGGTGCTAGAAGGAGCACTTGCTGGCACCATTCTTTTATGTTTTTTCACTGTTTATATGTTGTGATATATCCGATCGCCCTCCATGGCTTATACTGAAAGTAGATGCTCACTTATTGCATCCAATATCTGAGTCATAAATTGTTTTTAATCTATGGATATTTCTTTTGTAAGTCACTATCAAAAACACACTTCTTTTTCGGCGGTGGCGTGTTATTAATTACAAGTGTTTCAGCACTCGCAGTTTACAAATGTTCACTGCATTTTATTTCACAAATTCGGAACACAGTACTATCTTCTACAAACGTCACAACTGTAATGCATTTCTTTTCACTCAGCTATATGCTTTAACAATTTTCGTTATTGTTGGCGGCATTCACATCAAACACGAGTGATTACGGTATGTTTGCTGATAGCACAGACCGGCATAATTCAATTGTCGTCTGCAACTGTACCTTTCAATCTAAGTCTCCACTCGGTTTCAGGTCTATGTGTATTGCAGGCCCATAATTTAAACAGTGTTTTGCTTTGTCAATTGTTAGTAACTTTAAATTTTTCATCAAACTGACGCAAAACAGGATATTTTGAATGTTTAATCACTATAGCTAAGGTCGTTTTATGGTGACGTCACCTCAAAAAGGGACATTTTGTAGTCCCGTTTCTATCTTAAAAAAGACGGGACGGAGTCTCAAAAAAGGGAGTGTCCCGGCTTATACGAGACGTCTGGTCACCTTCTGTTAGGAAAATTATAAGCATAACATGTGTAGGGAAGATTATTAATGATTATGTGGCTAAATATGGTTAAATCCAAGCTGTCTTAACAGACAATGCCACAGTCAACGAAACAAATATTTTACAGAAACTCTGGAAAATATGGGATAAAACTTTATCATTGCTCATACCATTTTCCGTCTGGTAATGCAACAGAAATTGTATTGAGATATATGTATCTATTTTCGTGTATTGATTCACAATAATCATAAAGACTGTGTTAGATATTGTCCTCTGATGGAGAAAACTGCAAATAACACTATAAGTGTCACAACAGGATTTGTACCTATAAAACTCATGTTAGGTACGAACTAAAACAAACACTGGAAAATATATCTAAGAATGTAGATGTAAATAAAATTTAGCTAAGTGAGGAAGATATGCTAGTATTGCGTTGGAAAAGATAAGGAAAAAGCTGAAATTCGAAACTCTTACGCTAAAGAAGGACTACATACGTGGAAACCTGAAATAGGTGATTTAAGTAAAAGATAAGAAGTTATCAAGTATGATAAAAGGGAGAAATAAAATTTGGAAAGCGTACTATTGGGTTAATAGGTGGCAAAACAAAAAATGGCCAACTAATGGGTCGTTCGAATAAGCAACCCCTTTGTCCATAAAGGATGCATTTAGGTGCTTCTAACTTTTGATAAATTGAATTTGTGGGTGCAATTTTGTTTATAGATGACTATAATAAATACGTATGACGTGGAAGGCAAGGTTCTGATAACTATAAATGCAACCAAGTTCAAAACTGTAAAAATTTAGTATTAAGTAGCAAATAGTTAAAGTACGTGCAGTGAACTTAACAAAATTGGGGTCATTGTTTCGACCAAAATACACAAACAAAGACAAATTGGAAACCAAATGCAAAAGAAACAGACTTTTGGAAATTTATATGAATCCAGAGGAGAAATTGACAATGCAATGCAAAAATAATATAGTAAATATAGTAAAAGAGTATTGTATCTATGCATATGAGGATTATTAACTGTCAACAAAAAAATATTTTTGTGTAATCATAAGTGGTATAAAAGAAGAAATTAAAGAAGTTAAAGATCGTACATAAATAAGGCTCAATTTAATTTAAGAAATTTGTAAAATATTGTATGAAAGTTGAAGGAAATTCCTACAACGGATCAGATGAATTTAAAGTTCAAATTTTATTCGGGCAAACGTGTACATTATTTTATTATTGAGAATAATAATGAATGTAACGGGACATGTTGATACCGTAATTATTTGCAGGTGGATATACATAATTCTATAAAGAAATTACAGTAAGATAGAGAAATAATGGTAACAAATAATTTCCGTATATTTCATCAATGCATAATGTAACAAGCTTGAGCTGAAAGGATTTATCCCGCGAAAAGGAAATTAACGAGCATGATCATTAGTAACAGTCGAGGAGTGAACGCGTTAGTAGAAAGATTCCTGGAATGCAATTAGGTTATAAGTTCAGCACGTTCGCGGAGTTACGTAGACCGAAATTCTGTAAAAGAGAAAGGGAATGACATTCTTAGATTCGGGGAAGTACCGCTTAGTAAGAAGGTAAGAGACGCACACTTATGATGAATAGATCGCATGAGAAGTAACATTGTTAGGGGCAGTACTATGTTGGCGGAGCTTAAGTTAATATAAGGTCGTTTATTCTAATCAGAGACATTCGCTCGTTCACACGTTCGTGAACACATCCGTGCATACACTCTCTCTTGAGAATTAGTCACTTGATCTGGTGATTACTCGTGTGTTATTTTTAAGCGCTCGGTGATGCGCTTGTGTAAGTAAGATTTATTGGCCATCGCGAGGGATTTTGCCAGTAAGCATTTTAGTGACTCACGGCAAGTTACGCTTCTAGTTTCTTTTATTGCGGAAACAGTTATTTCAAACCGTAAAATTGATACTGTAGAAGTTAGCAGGTATAATAATTTAACTTAGTTGAACTTATAATAGTTTCGAGTGCTACGATTCATAATCAACTTCATTCTCTATCTTCAAACGGTCGGTAAATTGCTTCAATAGCTCAAGTATTACATAACATTAGATTTATCCTCCCACGCCCACGCGTATCCTGAAAGAAAGATGTCATAGTCAACCACTGAAGCAGAATCAACAGCAGATATTGGAGACGATGTCAAAGATGACGCCGGGAGTTCGTCTTCAAACTTGTCGACCATCGCTGGGCTGGCATTCGTCGTCAAAAGTGACGACCATCATCTTGCTTCAGATGAATACTGAAAAAAAAAAACTTTATATTACATTCATATGACTTTCTCTATCTATCTTCTACAAAATTTTCTTACAAAAGCTTGTTCGTCTTTTTGCTTCTAGTTAATCGAGATAAGCTCTTGCTGAGGTGTTTTTATTACACATTTCGTTGTAGAAAATAAGCGCATACAGTAGGCTGAAATAGTATTCAAGTCCTTAGAAAAATGATAGCTATGTGAAGGCTTTGAAATTCCATTCCTTGTATGAGCAGGAGGAAAAACGCCATAAGCTACTTAGCGCCTGTAAAGTAAAAGTATTTGAAAATTCAAACGAATAAGAAAGATATTCTTGGAAACGGTTAATGCTATAAAAAGTAGATATCATAAACTGTGTGATTTAGCGACATGCACGCTTCTATTTATTTATTTATTTTTGTGAAGTATGGTTTTGTCCATCTTTCACGGTTTACCAATTAAACACAGTTATAGACCAAATTCATTCAGTAGGAAGGGGAATTCATAGGCTATTTACAAAAAATTCAATACATCTATACATTTTATTTATCAAGCATATATCTTAAACCTATGGCATTTAAAAAAATCCTTAGAGCTGCGTTTAAGGAAAGAAGAATAATAACAAAATTGCATATAAAGGCTAGTTTGGGTTGAGCAATTTTCACCAAGATCTTCCTTTGCATCCTTGGAATTTTAACACCAAGTTGGTGATAACATCACAACCAACAATACTTCTGTTAATTACAAGCAAGTTTGGTATTTATCCGATATTTCATCTTTTACTTTCTCTACTACATACTTAGAGCGAGTAGAGGAGCTCAGTATTGTATTCCACCCAAAAATTTGATGTTGAGGTTTCATCGGAAACATGTATTTTGAGGCTCCCAGAACCAAAAGAAGCAGTTTTAGAAAAATATCCGTGTTTATGTGTGTTTGTGTGTGTGTGTGTGTGTGTGTGCGTTTGGTTGTGTGTATGTATATGTCTGTGGACAACATATCTCAAAAACAAAAATTCGACTAAATACCAAACTTGGTATTTAAGTTCAGGAGCTTCTAGGAATACGACGCGAAGATTTTTTAATAAAATCCTCAAGCAAAACTCGTCTTTACATGGACACTTTTTCGTTATTTTTTATTTACTAAAAAAGGATAACGTCATCTACACATTTGATTTAACACCACACTTTTCCACTATTCTCATGACAAATCCAGCAATCCAGCAATCGAGAACAGTTCGCCCAGGTTTACCTGGGCGGAATATAATCGCCACCGTACCTAGCCGCGTGCGCGGCTTTATCTGTGGGATAAAGGAGGTTAAAAGAATATTCACAAGCTTTTGATGTTTGTCAATCTGTCATGGGCGGGGTTTAGCTTTGTGCACTACCATTGGCTGGGTCTCGGTGTTCCCTCATGGGCGGACTAGCGACCATGTGGTGACCAAGCCCAATGCTGCTTAACTTGGGCGACCGCTTGTGTGGTCGTCAAGTTAAGCAGGCCGGCATGGCAGCAAAGCAAGATAGGAATGCAGGTAATGGGATGGGGGTACTCAAGTTGGCAGCAGGGCGGGTCACTGCTAGATGGTCAGTCACCCAGCTAGCGACCGGGCCTAATGCTGCTTAACTTGGGGAAGTTTGTGAGATGAGGGATTGGCAGACCTCAGCCTCGGTGGCTCAAGCCGTCTTTCGGCAACCGGTAGCTCTTCCTCTGCCGTGGCGCCTTGTGGTCATAGCGGCCCAAAGAGTTAACCAGCTGGTTGGTGTGGTAGGTGAGTTTCGTGTACATGGTGCGGGTTCTCTCCCGCACCACGTCCATAGATGTATGGGAGACCGGAATGGGTATGTAGGATATGTGATGGGAATCTACGCCCGGTATCATAGATCATCCGAAGCGCCCTGTTCTGAACGGTTTGCAGTCTGCGGATGGTGGTCGCTGCCGCCGATCCCCAGACCTCGCAGCCGTAAAGAATCAGGGGCGGGATAATCGCCTGATATAGGTGTAGTTTGAGGCGTATGGGCATTGTGGAGCGGAATACAGGGTACAGCTGCCTGAGCGCGGAGTGGCCGAGGCCGACCTTTGCCCTGACATGTGGCGCGAAAGTGAGGCCGCGGTCGAGCGTGACTCCGAGGTATTTGGCTGAGGTAACCCAGGGGATTCTCCTCCGCCGCAACTTCAGAGGCCGCTCGGGCCGCCAAAGACGGACCTTCGCCAGGAGAAGCGCAGAGCTCTTCCCCGGGTTGATGGCCATCCTCCACCTTTCGCTCCACCTGCCAATGGCTCGGAGCTGTCGCTGTAGTGGGGGAAACAGAATCGGGCATTCTTGTTCTGTGCCATTATGAGGACATCGTCGGCATATTGGCACGTAACAGTCCTGGGTTCCGTGGGGAAGTCCGACATGTAGGCCGCGAAGAGAAGCGGGGACAGTACACTGCCTTCCGGGACTCCAGCGGCTATGGGACGGACTGAGGAAACCTTTCCCTCCGCTCTCACCCTGAATGTGCGATCCCGGAGGAAACTGCTTATCAGGGCAAGATAGGCGGGAGGAATGTCTGACTCCTTGAGTTTGTACAAAAGGCCTTGGTGCCACGTCGTGGCAAAGGCCTTCTCTACGTCCAGCAGCACTGCTATGGTCTTGAAGTTCTCCTGGAAGCCCAGGGAGGCCTTCTCGGCCAATCGCAGTAACTGCAGGGTTGTGGAGTGCCCATGGCGAAAACCAAACTGATGGTCCGGTAGGAGTTGCCTTTCCTCAAATAGAGGTGTGAGGCGGGCTAGGAGCAACCGCTCAAAGACTTTTGAGACGGTTGGGAGTAGGCTGATGGAGCGGTAACTGCATGGAAAGACCGGGTCCTTGCCGGGCTTTAAAATGCATGCCACCCGCGCCTCCTTCCAACTAGTTGGAAAGTGACGAAGGTAAAGGCATGCATTGAAAATCCACGTAAAATGGATTACGGCCTTCTTAGGAAGGTGCTGGAGCATGGGCGCCGTGACGCCGTCGTGTCCAGGGGATTTATTCGGGTTGAGTTTTCGGATTTCGGAAGCCACCTGTTTAGGGGTGACTATGGGAAGATGGACCTCCTCGTGGCGCGGTTGTGGTTCCTCATAGAGGCAGTCCACAGTCGCTTCCACGAGTTCAGTGAAGTCTTCGTCCTGGGGGTCCTCCCGCGGTTCGAATTGAAGTTCCAGATGGTCTGCATACACCGTGGCTTTTTCGCGGGGCTCGAATGCGAGTCTCCCGCGAGTGCCGTGCAGAGGATGCTGGTACTGGGTTTATCCTTCCTCAAGGATTTGATTATCCGCCATGGTTTCTTTTCCTGTAGGTTTACAGTCTCCATTGTTCTTTCCCAGGCCTCCTTTCTGTGCACACGGAGCAGTCGCCTTGCCAGGGTTTTGAACCGCTGGTATACTGCCCCTATCCTGGGATGGCGGAAACGCTGCCATAGCTTCCGTACAGTTGCCTTGGCTTTTAGCAGCTGCCGGAGTTCGTTAGGAATGGTTCTCGGGTTGGGGATGTCGGACGGGAAGCGGTGAGTGTGTGCACGTACCGCAGTCAGGATCTGTTGGGAGAAGTCTGCCGCCGCCGCTTCCAGCGTATCGATGGAGTCGATACGTGGCCGCGGGTCGACAGACCGGTTCAATTCTTGGACGGCTGCGTCCCAGTCGACCTCGTTTACCCAGTCTGGGCTGACCAGTGCTGGCATTGAAACGTTGGAATCCACCAGGACAGGGTCATGGTCGGAATCCAGCTCGTTTATCGCAGAGAGCTCTAGATGGAATGGGATGTTTTTGGTGATCATGATGTCGAGAATATCCGGCCTACCGCGGGCCGGATGAAACGTAGGCCCTCTCGGTCCGTGCGCGATTAGGCTTGGGTCTCCGCTGATGAGGCGGTAGAGTCCGCGGCATTTCTGGTTAACCGTGCGGCTGTGCCAGAGCCCATGCTTCGCGTTGAGGTCTCCTGCAATGCATACCACTGGGTGTAGGTTAAGTAGGTTTCGGTAATCTGCTTCGTAGAAGCGATGATCTGGAGGGTCGTAAACCGCTATCAGCAGTGTGTCTAGCCCAACCAATGGCAAGCCGAATGGCACAGGCTTCCACATGCTGTAGTGGCGGGAGAGGGAAGGATGTATGCGTGATATGGTTTTTGATGAGGATAGCTGTACCGCCCCCCGGTCGGCCGACCCGATCTTGCCGATGGGTGACGTAACTTGGCAGCGAAAAATTAGTACCAGCAATCAAGTGTGTTTCACAGACCATTAGAATATCAATTCCGTAGGAGTTAACAAACTCAAGTACGCTGGGGTAATGCCCCCTTAATCCATTTGCGTTCCAGAACGCAGCTCGTAATGGCCTCCGGACGAGTCTGGCGGCCATTACGAAGCGGAATTAGGGAACAAATGCTCCAGCGTTTCGAGCATGACTTTGTGCTTTTGTATGGGGCTCAACTGCGGGTTGGCTAGCTGCAGTTTGCAGGTCCTGAGTACAGGTAGGGCCCTTTTGATGAGATCACCGAACCACAGGAATAGGGCCCGGAATTCTTCCATGTCGCTCTGAGAAATTGTGTCACCGAAGCCTGCTAATGAGGCCGTCGATGATGCTGGGAGCGCCGGTGTATGGGTCGTGGTAGTAGCCGGTGTTGTGGTCACTGCCGCGGCCGTCGGTTGTTGAGCCGCCACTGTGGGCGGGGCTTGCGGCTGTTGAGCAGCCGGGGCCTGTGGTTGGCCCGGCTCTGTGTTAGAGGCAGGACCTTTCTTGCTGTTCTTCTTCTTGTTTTTCTTTCGTCGAGCTGTCTGATGTTGCTGTTGTTGTCCCGGCTGTGGCACTTCCTCGGGTAGCGTCGCAGTCGTCGCCGGTGTTGCTGATGCCGCTGCAGTGCTCACCTCATGAGCCGAAGTTCCTCCCACACCTTGCAGCGTTGTCTCAGCCTTCTGGAGAGCGGCCGCAAAGGAGACTCCCGGTCGGACTGTAGCTGGTGCCGGTGCTCCTTGTCGGCGGCTCTCGATTATCCTCTGCCTCGCCACGCAGCCCTTGTAGACTCTGACGTGGTCCTGGCGGCAGTTTGCGCATGTCTTCTCCTCGAGTGCCTTTTCGCAATCCCGCAGAAGATGGGGTCCAGCACAGCGCAGACATGCAAGCTTGCGCTCACACGCCAGGCTGGAGTGATGGAAGCCCATGCATCTGTGGCACTGCACTGGTCCACCTTGGCCGTAAAAGCGTTCAACCTTTACGACCGTGTGGAACAGCACCGGAACAGCGTCAATGGGCTGTGTCTCCTCGCCAGGGACCTTGTCCACAACGACGAGGTAGAGCGGCATTGGGACTTTCACTGGGCCTTCCTCAGTGACGATTGCCTTTCTCAGCTGTGCCACAGCCGATGCAACGATGTTGTGCTCTTCTAAGAGCGCAGCCCTGACGTCGTCTGGGTGGCAATCAGAGTCAAGCCCACGTATGACTCGGCGCTCCACATGTGGGCGCTGTGGTGAGTATGAATAGAAAGGGATCTGTAGGTCCCTCAGGACTTGCTTGGCCGCCTCAAAATCCTCGGGCGTGAAGGTCTGCAAGTGGACCTTATGTGGTTTTCTTCTGGCTTCAAAACCGCCTGCGATCTTGGACGCCAGCCGCCGCATAACTCCTACGTGGTCTCTGAAGGAGTCCGCTATGATCGGCGGTAGTTTGGCCCCCCTTTTGGATGAGGGTTGTTGGGTAACCTGTGGTGGTGGTTGCTGCAAACTAGCTCCCGAGTTGGTGTTGGAACGCGGGGGTGCCCTTTTCCTTCCCCCGACGACAGTGAAGCCGTCGAGATCGGACTCCTCCCCCTCCGAGTCAGGCAGAGGGGTGAAGGAGGGTGAGAGGGGATTGCTGGTGTTACACCGGTAGCGATCTTCTGAGGGGCCGTAGCCTTCCTCTTAGATCCCTTGGACCTACCTTTGACTGAAGCTCCCAGTATGGGAGAGGAATAGGAGCTGGGTCCTGGTACTTGAAATACAATTTATACTTTGAATTTATACTCCCATAAGGGAATGACTTGTGAAATCTCGTTTATTCTGAATTACTTTTGTATACTTAGTAAATGGCAAGAGATAGACAAAATCTTACTGGACAATAAATGTAGATCTCGTTAAAGCACACATGTTATGTCAAACGGAATCATTTCCGAGATATTTTGTGTTATTGGTTTCAATTTTTAAGTATTTGGCTCGTTTCTCAAATGCAAATCGCTATTTTTCTTCTTTCCTGCTTGCTTGCTTGCTTTCTTTCTTTCTTTCTTTCTTTCTTTCTTTCTTTCTTTCTTTCTTTCTTTCTTTCTTTCTCGTATCTATGCAAAGTGAAAAGAATTTCAAAGCTATATAACGATTGACTTTGAAAAGATTTGACTTTCGCTTAAGCTTATTTTGTTCTTTTTATACAAATAACTTAATGAGTAAATGAGTAATGAACGTTTGTCGTATTAACAAGAAGTATTTAGGCTGACCTCATAGCTTAGTCTGTAGAGCACCTGCACGCTCTGCGAGAGATTAATGGAACTAAAAAAAAAGAAGTATACAAAGAATGCGCTCTTGTTAGAATAATTTGTAGAAGAGTGAGTAGGAAAGGTCATGTGAATGCAAGATTTTTTTTAGTTATTGCTGTTACAATAAACACACACAGAGGGGTCTTTTCTAAAAAGAAATGTTTTATTGGATTCAAGGTGCCTGAAAATACGTATTTGCGGTGAAATCTCTGCATCGAACATTTGGGTGGAATACGTAGTTCCTCTGTTTAGATAGCAGTAATAAACTAAAAAATTAAGTCCCACTTCGCACCTGAAAGAAAGTGTAAAGTATTTGAAAGTTCTAACAAATAACAATGAATATCTCGGAAACGGTAAATGCCACATCAATGTGTGCTTATTATGAAGTGTGCGTTTTAACTATATCTACAGTTTTTGAATTGTAAATGTTTGTCTATCTCTTACGATTTATACACAATTATACACACATTCGTTTAGGATTAATGTGCTTTCACAGGCTATTCGCAGAATACACAATAGGTACATTTTATTTGCCATCCAAATATCTTAAACGTAGGCTTGTTTATAAATCAAATCGTCGCTTCAATTTTTTATCAAAATAAAAATAAAGAAACTTTTTCCATGGAAAGAGCCATTGGTCTTTTCGGAGAGGAGGAAGATTTCTTGAAAATTGCCTTGTCTCATCTTTGGAAGTTGCTGAGCTAATGATCAAGTTTCCTATTAATCCGACATTTCGTTTTTGAGTCATGCTGTTGAAGGAGTGAGTGAAGGTGAAGTGTAATAAACGAGATCCGTGAGACTAGGGCGGCGTGCACCAACCTAGAGTAAGCCCTATTTTCGTAGTAAACTACTATTCAAGTCAACTCTCGGCGACTTTTATACGCGAGTAAACTACTTCCGAAGCGTTTTACCGCAGAAGTAAACATTGGAGAGCACCGTCATATAGTATGTTACTATGCAAATCAATAGAGCACAAATATAGTTTAGAATTTACTCTTATGACCTGGTTGGCGTACCTAACCTGTCGATTGAACCAGAATACCATTTAGTATTTGGAGGAAGATATTTTGACGTGTTCATGTGTTACTTAGATTACAATGATGATTTCGGTAAAGAAAACAGCGATTACTTTGGCTACATTGATGTCGACGAAGGAAACGGGAATGCTATAGTAGTATGCGAGAACCATATGGTACTTACAGAGACCGAGAGAGAGAGAGAGAGAGAGAGTTCAACGAACGTTTCGGTATTAAGAAAGAATCTTTTACATGCATTTTTAACGTTGCTTGGAGAGCATTTACAACAAAACTTAGACAGGAATACAGCTTTATAACCCAAACTGTAATTATTGTTATGCGTTCTACGAGTGTTTCATACCGGTACATTTCAGATACTTCAGTCGGCATTACAATGAATTTAACGTAACGTGACAGTTTAATACTGTATTAAATGATATTTAAGATTGACTTAATGCGACGTAACTTAAGAGTTTGGCAATGTCAAACTTTTCCTTCCCGTTTCGTCATGTTTGATGTCACACGGTAGTTAGAAGCACTATCTCGAAGTAATAAAATAACTATCAAGAGCAAGGGTGGCGAAAACGACTTCTTTTCGCGAGTCACTAAATATGCAACACGCACTGCGTCACTCAGCAGCATGTGTAAATCAAACGGACGGTTGCAGAAAGGGAACGTGCGCCTGCGAGTCACGTTTTCGCCACCTCTGATCAAGAGCATTCCCATTACGTTAAGTGCATGCCAATTAGACCTTTATTTTACATTACAGCATTTCTTAACTTCAAGTCACGTTAAATAAAGTTAATCGTAATTCCGGCTTTACGACGATCTTATAAATAAACATTCACCATGCGTTTGCTGTTCAGGTGTTTCACCGCGTTGTTAGAGCACTTTTGTGGTTAAGAGGAACGTACATATCTACACATATAAATATACATGTGTTCAGAAAAGAAAGGCAATTCTTCTTCACTTTTGCAGTTTTCCAACACATTTTGGGTGGAATTGGCTGGACGCATGTTACTATTTTGTACCCATCCGAGAATATGGTGAACTTTTCCGAAATCGGAAGGGGTATTCCTCCATCAACACGCAAATGATCTGCGATGCAAAATGAACATTGTTTCCTGAATTTTACGCTGCTCTTCAGTGCGATTCCCGTCGCTCGAAGCATTAAATAATTCGTCACGACTTTCCAGCATTTCTCTTCCAGTATCTTTATAACACGTGTTTTTCATATTGTTTAAATGAATTTTCTTTGTCTCTACCAACAAACATTTATCTCTTTCGCTGGCGTTTCCCCCAGGTTTTCCTATTGCACATAACCTTATCCATGATCGTGTCAAGTAAATCGTGCAATCAAAACAATACCTCCGGGAGTAACGAGCTCTTACTTCCGTAGTCGCAATTAAACGAGTAGATTGTGATTGAGCTCTCCAACGCTACTTCCGGAGTAAATTGCTCCCGTAGTAGCTTACTCTTTTAATGCGGACTTCTTTACTGATAGACCACGAGAAGAAGGCAAGCGAGAGGAATGTGTAACATCAACACTTTCCTGCGTCCGTATCATATTTACGCTCGCCGCGTGGATACGATAAGCATGTTAGGAGGTTATAAACTACACAGTGTTGTCAAGTACTCACCCATGGCTAGACGTCTAGCAGCGGTCGTGCAAGATCTAAGTCTGAGAAGTCTTCATTTTCGCTGCTGTCGCTGCCGCTCTCCGAATCTTCATCGCTAGACTCCAGACCTCCAACTGATATAATAAAATTGTCTATTGCATCGTCCACCGGCCCATCCTTTTGCCTGAACTCATCCTCGAGTTTTTTAACGTGCCTGACATAGCCCACCCAATCAGCTGATGTAATGGAGTTCACTGCACTTTCACACACTTGCTGTAGATTTCTTAAAGATAGATCTCCAGTTACATTACGCTCTCTTACATGTCGCTTTATTGCTGCCCATGCCAGTTCTATAGCGTTCAGCTCGCACATATAAGGAGGTAACCTAAGAACTGTATGCCAATGCCTTTTCTATTACTTTGTCGATATGGTATACTTTTTCTTTTGGCTTATGCATTTGAATTAAATCAAACAAGTCGCCCTTCCGCATTGCAGCAGAACATGGAATATTGTTGTTCTCCAACCACTGTATCGTTTCCTTCTTTACAGCGTACATTGTTGCAGGCTTATTTGCTTGTACGCTGTGGTATAGAGCATTATCAAGCACGATGACGCTGTTGAAGGTATATTAGGTAAAAGTTTCTCCTCCAACCATTTCTGGAAATTTACTCCATTCATTTGACCATGATAATCCCCGCAAGCAAGTCTAGCTTTGAATATCAGAGAGGCTGCGGGTATGCAACCTTCATTGCTGCCTGCATTTACAAGAACCAGGCGGTTCGAAGAGCTGGTGTTTGTCGTTATGCCATAGACATCATCACTCTGCCAGCATTTTCCAAACTTCAACTTATTGTCTACCCAGGACTCATCAATGTAAATTATATTTCTCCCAGCATTTATATATCCATTTATAGTTCTTAGATATCTAGCTCTCCAGTTAACTATATCTGGACGTTCAATAAGTAATTTGCTCTTGATTCCATATCGTTCCATACTGCGCAACAGCTTCCGTAGAGTTTCTCTTCCCCATGGAAAATGTACAGTTTCTCTAATTGCTACAATAATTTGGGAACAGTAGGCACTGTTTTTCTAACCAAATGAAAATCTCAAATTAAGTTTTTAATTACCGTTCTATCAAAGTCATCACAATGAAATTTAAATTCCGCCGCACACGGTATTTTTTTCCCCGGAGTATGCAAGTTTTTCACCAGCTGTAACACCTCCTTATTCTTGATACAGTACATTCCGATATCCCACAATAATTTGTCACGCGTGAATTACTTTGTGAAATTACACATGTCAATTGTCCTGATTTTGCTTCTTCGTCACATACTTCAATCTCTTTTCTTATTACTTCCCTTGATTCTCTGTGGATAGTTTGTTCCTTCTTTCGAATTCCAGCCATATGTAAATAATAAAGAAAGAATAAAAGTAACAAAAATGATATAAGTTGTAGTATTATAGTATATACCGTAACATGTGTTACTAGCAAGAGCCAATGCGTTAACACCTATTACGGCGGTTGCTGTTCTACTAGTATCGGATCTGGCAGCATGGGTGGTTCATTTGCACACATAAACACATTTCGTAGTAAACAATCGACAATACGTGAGCAGATAAACAGTTCCAGAACCCCGCTCGCCCCTCAGGCCCCGCTCACCTTCTCGTTGTCCAACAGTAGTAAACGTTACTTCCGAAACAATTTACCCCTACATGGTGTGCACGCTACCCATAAGAAAGGATGGGATAAAATATCCATTGGTGAGAGTGGAATAGTTAAAGCTAGTGAAGTTAAAAAAACAAGTGAAAGTGAAAGGATATAATAGAATAATAAATAACTATTATAAAAAAGTGATTAGTGATGCTTACATATTGAAAATAAATACATTATAGGTATAATGATAAAGATAAGGGTTAAAAATATGTGTTACATCCACATGACTTTCTCTACCCTCTACGTTTATTAGTAGGCATACAAATTATTCTTACGAAAGTTTATTTTCGTATCTAGTTCATTTTAATCGAGATAAATCTTTTCGGAAATAGCTGTATTACACATATCATTACAGATACAAAGGGAACATCGATAGTTAAATGTTTTAGAACTGGACGTTACACACTGCGCCTTAAAATTAAGTACTTTTTCCATGACATAGGGAAAAATAGTTGAAAATCCTCAGAACTTTAAAATATTGCCAAGTGTTGAACAATTCGAATAGTAATAACGGATATTTCAGAAATGCCTGATACCACTAAAAGGTTATTTGAAATGAATTGTGTGTTTTAAAGAAATGTGTTTTACAAATTTTTGTGTAGTACGTTTTCATCTATCTCAAACGTTTTCCGGATATGCAAGACTACAAAATTTCTTCCGAATGAAGGCAAAGGCAGTTCTCATAAAATTAAAGATATACATCTTATTTGTCATGTAAATATCTTTAATATATGGTATTTTAATCAACGTCGTTAGAGCCATTTTTTTAGAAAATAAATAAATTTCGAAAAATCTTCCATGTAAAGGATAGTTTGGGGTGGGGGATTTTTCTTGTAAATAATGCCTAAGTCGCATCTTTGGATACTAATGAAAGTATACCAAGTTTGGTGTTTATCCGACTTTTCGTTTTTGATTATGCTGTTAAAAATGCCACACACACACACACACACACACACACACACACACACACACACGGTCCTTTTTCTAAAAATGTTTAAAATAATGTTATTGTTGTTGTTGTTATTGTTATTATTATTATTATTATTATTATTATTATTATTATTATTATTATTATTATTATTATTATTATTATTATTATTGACTGAATGCCATGTTGATGTACAGCTTCTGTGTATAATTGAATGCAAAGATGTATACAGCTGTAGCTTATTGTTTAAACAAATTTCCCCACCTTTTAAAGCGCACTCTTTGTCATTTTCTCAGAACTGGGGTTTTCGATTGAATAAAATGCATCAACTTTGTCACTAGATGGCTCTAATACACTAAACGTGGCTTGTAATGGAAGTTAAGGAATACTCGTTCAGCTGTCAAATATTGGAAACAAGAAATATAATTAGTTTTAGTTACTTGAAAACAACTAATTATTTTGAATATTGACACTAAAAGGTACAGTAAAATCAATTTAAAATCTGGTTTTTACTTTGAAATAGCTTTTGCATGTGAAACATTAAAATCCACATAAGCAAGTTAAATTTGCCCATCCCATTCAGTGGTCAATTGTTCTTAAACAAAGGTTATCATTAACCATGGTTAGTCAATATCTAGCTTAGTGATGCTATGTAGATGTGTTATGGTAATGGTTGCAGAGAAAATATTCAATGGACAAGAATAAACTTGAGGTCATTAAAATTATAGGTTATGTATGCAACACTTTGCCCTAATTCAGGATATTTAACCCGCAGCTTGAATTATTCACAAAGGTAATAACAAAATTGGTTTTTCTTGATGCAGAAGGTGTTATGTGGCTGTCATTGCCATGTAAGGAGCGGCGATGTCGGAGCTCGACCGCAGCCTCACTGCAATAGATTGGCTACCTTGCCTAAATGCTCACAGTGCGTTGCCCTTGGGTGGTGAACCTTCGGCGGATATTCTGGGTAGCAATGGTGAGGTGGATGCCATGATCCGTGAGTCGACGGTGGGTTCGCCTAACCGGGCTAAAGATGGAAAGCCTCCGTACAGTTATGCAAGTTTGATTCGTCTTGCAATCAGTAATGCTCCAAAAGGCAAGATGACCCTCTCAGAAATCTACCAGTTTATCATACAACAGTTTCCGTATTACAGGGATGCAGGAACGGGGTGGAAGGTGAGTAGGAAAGCCAATTTATGTAAGTTTCAGGCTTTAGGCTAATCTAATTGCTGTATTTGAAATTTCATGAAAATGTGTGCCAGTATATTGTAGAGCACCTTAGCATCAAAGTCAGGGAAATAATTGCAAGTTCTGCTATCGGATAATTGTAAGAAGTTCAGAGTGACCCCCCTCCCCCAAAAAGAAAAGGGTAACAAAAGATAGCGTGTTTAGTTATGCATTTTATAAATCAATGTCCAACGCATGATTGATGATACTGGAGTGCACTTGTGTTAATTTTAGGTATTTCATAAGCTGAGGAAATTAAAATTAAATTGAGTTTTATTTGTGGACGCTCTTTAACTACTATGGTCGTTAGCGTCCCATTCTATATTGGGCATGAAGGATCGGTAATTTTCCTCAGAGGCCTCTTTATCAGGCTTGAGGTTCTTTTACGTGCCGTAAATCTACGACACTGGACCACCGGCTTTACTTCCCTTCTGAAGGAAGCCATGCTAAGGATTTTTACGGCCGAAAAAATCCATCGCCCTCCGCCGGGTTTGAACCTGTGACCTTGGGAACTAGAGGCTAGCACGGTACCACTGCTAGATCTCGTAGCATATGTCCAATGCTGTGGATGTGTTCCCTTCAATGTGAATCAAGAGCCTGAGCATCTTACAAACCAATGGTGTTCTGATTAAGTGATGTGCTACTAAGTGGCCATGTTAATAAATAAAATTATCATTTTCTCAGTTGGGAAAATCTGCATGAATATGTGCAAAGACCATTACATTCAAAGAAAGTGACAATTTGGATGCTGTGTCTTCCTGTGATATCATTAGTCCATACTGCATAGATTATAAATATGGTTAAACAGAATTAACATCACATCAGAAGCATAAAGAGAGCAAGTTATTGAACTTTTTCACAGGATTTAGAAACATTTTGAACTTTGTACAACTAACCAACTTGATTTACACCAGCAAGTGTTTAAGTACTCTCATACTGGTTGTGGGAATGGCACCTACCCCAATAACTGTTTCCTGGTCAATTGGTCTCAAGACACACAGATTTTCCATAATCCTGATTTTTAGATGTGTGATGTGTTTTTGTGGAGATACGGAAAGAACAGTGCCTTCAATCCATTCTTTACAGTCTAGATGACCTTTGTGAAAACACTGAAAAGGTATTACATGGCATAACAGGTGAGAAATATGTGAAAGACATATAGAACACACAGTTTTTCAGTGGGTAATATGTTTGCAAGTATTTGGTTACTTTTCTTTTTTTGGGGGGGGGATCAATTCTGTAAAAAGAAACATTCAGTTCAGGGCTATTTCTCTCTTTATAATGACTATTGCAAATACCATGTTTATTTTCATCGGGTGGCACTTTTAGTAATTGGTTCAACTTTTAAGGTTAGATTTCAGCTTTCAAAGTATGAATATCATTTTCATTAGGATTTTCTGCTCTCCCTGCAAATAATTGTTTTTTTGAAATTTGTATATGTTTATGTGAATTTTCCATAGTCAAGTGTGGTATTCAGCTGAGCGAGATGTCTCAGGCAATAATGTCTGTGGCCCACATTCAGAAGGTCCCAGGTTCAAACCCCTGGGACCGACCAATCTGACCAAATGTTTTTTTTGTGGTTTTGCTCGGTGTCTAGGTGAATGCTGGGTTGGATAATTTGATGTATGAATTTTCTTATCATTCCTTATATCAATATATTTCATTTCCTTCTTCCTCACCTCCTACCAGGTATTGAGCTGATCACCCATCCCTGATATGGCATATATTAGAGTTTTCTTGCTCCTTAACAGACTACTGACCCAAGGCATTGGTTTGCAAGTCCATGGGGATGTAAGTCCTACAAAGAGGAGGTTAATCATTTAAAGAAGTAGTAGTGTAGTGTTTATGTGAAATAATCCCCACTTTTGTACATGAACACATCTATTATGAGATTTACTGATAATGAGTACCTATGTTGTAGCATTTGAAAACATTTTATTTTGTCATGCATAGCGTTTTGAACAATGTTATTGCATGTGAAAGCTAGATTTTAGAAAGGTATTCTTTGTGCTACAATGCCCAAAAGATGCTTTAAAAGAGCCAGCTTAGAAAGTGAAATTGTCACTTTACACCATAGAAGTGTTTTATAATCTGCAAAATAAAACTTGAAGGTTTGAGTTTTACTTTTCTTTCTTTCTTTATTGTTTTTTATATTGTTGTATTTTATTTATATTTTTGAGATAGTATAAGATCTCAGGTCTTCAGAGATGTAGAATCAAATGCTGATGATTGAATGCTCAACTGAACTTCAAGGAGTTTAGAGTTACCTGACAATTTGTGCTTATAGGACAGAAAAACCATGAAAAAATCCTATACAGGTAATTGACATAAGATTTGAAGTTTGATACATCAGATTACTATGCAGATATGCAATCTACTATATCAGAGTGACCTATGTTGTGCTTTCTCTCTCTCTCCCCCCTCTTTCCCCCTCTCTCCCTCTCTCTCTCTCTCTCTCTCTCTCTGTCTCTCTCTCTGTCTCTCTGTTAGGGCCAGTTGTATGACTCGGAATAAATCTCTGATAGAGATTATTCCATGGTTAGGTGCTAAGTTGTGTTGTGCAACACCGGAATAGAGCTTATCAAGAGAATAAACATGGAATAACTTATTCCGTGATTCCATGTGGTGATAAGCCATTATTCTGAGAATAAGAGTATAAAATGGAAAATGACTGCTTGGGTATTAGATGCAAATTTGTCCGATAGCGACAATGAATTGCTTTATAATATGCTTTTGAGATCGAGAAAGCAAAAGACAATATGTTGTAGAGGGGATGTAATAAACGAATACGATGATGAATTTTTTGTGAGATTAACTTAAAGGATGCCATGCTCAGAGTGCTGGATCTCAGTAATGATGATTTGGAACATATGACAGACAGGTAGGTGAAACTTAGATAAAATAAACTTTCTATTTAAAACAGAATCGTATACCTGGTATATTAGTAGCATAATATTTTATGGAAAGTGTGAGGTTATTTACTACCTAAGATAAATACACAATAAAGCGTAGAAATATACCAGTACTATAAATACCTAGCAATTTAAAGGGTGAGGTTATGGTAATAAATTTTATTAAGGAAATACAAAATGTAAAAGGAACATGTGTACGAGATATGACTTAAAAAAAAATGTAGGTTATGTCTGATTTTGTTTTCTCCACAGAAATCGTTCGGTGATGCTCATCAATCAGTTACTTCTTACTCTTAGATTCTATGCCTGTGGAGTATTCATAATATGCTTGAGTGACTTCTGTGGGGTGTTGACAAAGGTACAGCAAGCAGAATAAATAAGAAAGTAAGTGAAGCTATTGCTCATTTAGCCAGCTTTCATAAAGCTTCCACAAACTCCAAATGAAATAAATAAAGAACAACAGGGATTTTACAGTACAGCAGCATTTCCCAGAGTAATAGGTGCAATTGATTGTACCCATGTACTAATAAGGTCACCAGGTGGTGAAAATGCAGAAGAGTACAGAGGAAGAAATGGGAAATTTTCACTTAACATACAAACTGTGTGCAATGCAGAACTTAAAATTATGGATATAGTGGCTAGGTGGCCAGGAGCTGTGCATGACCAGACAATATTCAACAATTTATACTTAAAAGCCAGATTTGACCAGGGAAGAATGGAAAGTGCTATACTGCTTGGAGACTCAGGTTATGCATTAATGTTGTAACTCTTGACACCTTTTCTACATCCAAGTACACCAGCAGAAAACTTGTATGATGAATCTCACATCAGAACCAGGAATGCTGTAAAACAATCCTATGGTGTATGGAAGGGACATTTTCCTGTACTGGCAAACACCTTATGCCTGAAGCTTGACAGTTGAGGCTATCATTGTAGCTTGTGCTGTGCTGCACAACATAACAATTGAAATGAAGGAGGAGGAACCACCAGTGACACCTAACATTCGCCAAGCAATTGATAAGGCAATTGCTGCTGTACGTCAACAGGATGGACAAGAAGTAATTTATAAGGATGCTACAAGACAACATTTTGTACATTATATTAGCTCATTGCTTTGATTGATTCTTTTTGTTTCTTTTTCGTATTGAATTTTATTGCAGAATCATTTATCAGTCATTAAATTAAGAGAAAAAAGCATAAGAAACACTGAGTCACCTATGTTATACAATTATTGTATTTAAATAGGTCTGTTGAATAGGTGATCAGTATTTGCACTAGTTCTAATGTGTTCATTCTCAGGTATGCTATGCCACATTTGTATGAAGCGATTAAATGAAAACATTCAAAATACTCCACATGCAAAAGTGTTACTGTAATAATAATAATAATAATAATAATAATAATAATAATAATAATAATAATAATAATAATAATAATAATAATATGATTTTCAATTATATTTAAGGAATTGAATATGTTGTAATCACTCCCATTATACATTTTTAGGTTACTTTTTTTTTTTTCAAGAAATATTATTATTCCAATTGAAATTATAATAATACAAGAACAGCAAATTATTTCCATTCTCATATCATGGCCAAAAGCCCTAGAGTGTTTACTTATGGAGGAATTTTTATGCATAATAAATTCCAATAAATAAAATGTTCATATCATAGGAATTTCAAATTGAAATGAAAAAAAAAATCTACTAGGTGCATATCCTATTCAATCCAGGAGCATTGATCATGGATTTTGCTTAGAAGTAATAATTGATGTGATTAAACTGTTGCAGTTAAGTTTAAGAAAGACTGATGATCTTTGATATGTTATTTTATGGTAATGAAAACAAAGCAAAAAGTGTGCTTTATTTTAATTTCATTCATGTGAAAAAATAGTTTCAGAGAAAACTCTGTGATATGCTCCTGAAAAGGAAAACTAAGAAAATACCTCTCAATAATTACATGTGCAAGAAAAGTGTACTAAAATTATATAGAAGTGCTATTGAGTATTTAGTAATTATAATTAGTAATTAACATCTACTGTGTTATCTGAGAGCAGGCAACGATAAATGCTATCCATCCTTAATATTCAGTACTTATTTTCTATTTATTAGAAATAATGTAACTATTTTTCACTCCATTGTTAGAAATATTGCATCAAAGAAACATGCCTCCATCGTCATCATCATCATCATCATCTGAGCTGAATTCAGCTGCATTTCTGAAATAACTGTGAGGAACATATATATAATATAATTGTGAAAAATAATTAAAATTTTTGCAAATTATACATCCATATTTGTAAATGACTTTGTATTGATGTGATGGAATTTGGTACTTTACTATATGCCCACATGTATTACACTGTTTTGAATAATATGTGCTGTTAGGCAGTGATACTGAACTTGTTTGTTTACAGTATTTAATATATCTATATATTTATATGCAAAAATTACAACTAATCCCAATGAAATCATAAGTTGTAGTTTTGAAAATGGCATTAGGTAACAAAGAGATACATTTGATGTATTGTTAGATGATTGTCAACCTAAAATCAATGCTATTATACAGTTCAGTAAGTATAGTGAAGTAGTATTGATTTCTTCCCAAATGTGCCTTTTGCTTTTACAATGTAGAATGCTAATTAAAATATTATATCATTTGAAGGAAACATTAGTAATCAAAATAATTAACAGTAAGGATAGTTGCTAAAAAGCAATTCATACTGAAAATGAAAATTTACCTTGGATTTACTAATAAGCGACAAAATAATTTTTTGAAAACTCCTTTTTGAAACCATTTCTCAAAATCGTTTTCAGAGTCTTAGGGAATACATCATCTGAAATGCAATATATATGAACAACATGAAATAAATGGCAATGAATGTTCTATTCTGTATATTTAGTATAATTTATCAGAATTTTTTCTCCCTTTTTACTTTCTCTACTACGTATAGTAAGTAGGGGAAGTATTGCATTCCACCCAAAAATTCGATACCGAGATTTCACCGGAAATATATGTTTTGAGACCTCCTGAATCCAAAAAAAGCATTTTTGGAAACATGTCCGTGTGTGTGTCTGTGTGTGTGTGTGTGTGTGTCTGTGTGTGTGTGTGTCTGTGTGTCTGTGAACAGCATAACTCAAAAACGAACAGTCGGATAAGCACCAAACTTGGTATTTAGGTTCAGTATCTTCCAGAGATGCGACACGAAGGTTTTCAAGAAAATCCCCCCACCCCAGACTACCCTTTACATGGAAGATTTTTCGAAAATTTTAATTTTCTCAAAAATGGCTCTAACGATTTTGATGAAAATATCATATGTTTAAGATAATGTCATGAGAAATGAAATGTATATCTCGAAATTTCTGGGAATGTCTCCAAAAGTATTCTTCATTGTGAACGACTTTTGCATAACTGGTAAACCATAAGAGATAGACAAAATTTTACTACACAAAAAATGTAGATCGCGTTAAAATACACAACTTATGTCATATACATTTCTTTTGTTGAGTGAACCGTTTTCGAGATATTGCTTGTTATTTCCTTAAATTTTCCAATACTTATACTTTTTCTCAAATTCGTTATTCATTTTTTTGTGTCCTAGACATGCAAAGAGAATGGAATGCTCCACATAGCAACCAGCGATAAAATATTTGACTATCGCTTAAAAGCTACCATATTCCCCTTGCATCTACAAGAAAATTACCAATAAGATCGACATCTCGATATCTCGATTAACATGAAGCATATGGAGAATAAGCGTTTGTAAAAATAGATTGTACAAGAGTAGAGAAAGTCATGTGAGTGTAACACATCAGATTTTTTTTATAGTTTTGTTTACACCTACCTTCTATAGTGTGTGGCATGCTAAATTTTCCATAGGTGGTAGTAGGGATCTGCCACTACACTTGAGACATTACATTCAGTTACAGATTTAATTTTTTTTTAATCAATAATGCAATGCAGAACAGTTTAATACCTAGAGCATAAATTATTTTGTAGTTTCTGTCCAGTGCTTTCACATATTAAATATCACTTTTGTAAACAGCTTACTATGAGCTTAACACAGGTACAGCATAGCCACTAACATAGATTTTTACACTTTAGAAGGCTCTTTTGTTTGCTGCAGTTATATAACATTATAGGATTAGGTGTCATTTGATATTGGACAAATACACTGTTGTAAACTACAAATAAGTCACCTTCCCCAAAGTGAACACACACAATGGATATATTGTTTAACATTTTCTCTCCTCTTTGAAAAAATGCTGCTTGATAACATCATATTAGAGGTCATATTTGAATTCCCAGTAACATTTTTTTTCTGTCAAACATGTAGCCACACTGCAATTTGAATACATACGAGGGCTGTCCAGAAATACCCGACCTAACAAAGAAATCACAAAAATTTTGAGAAAAAACATCTTTATTTCTCTACATAGTCTTCTTTCAGCTCGATACTCTTTTCCCAGCAATGTTCAATAGCTTCAATACACTGTTTATAGTGAGAACCTTCGAGTTCTGCAAAAGAGCTATCAACTGCAAACTCCACCTCTTCATTGTTGGCAAATCTTTTACCACCAAGCCATTTCTTCAAATTTGGAAACAGAAAAAAATCAGAGGGAGCCAAGTCTGGCATATAGGGTGCATGAGGAAGCAATTCGAGCTTTAACTCATTGATTTTGGCCACAACGATAATGGATGTGTGAACTGGTGCATTGTCTTGATGAAACAGAACTTTCTTTTTCACTAAATGTGGCCGTTTTTTGCTTGATTTCATTATTCAAACGTTGCAATAAGTTTGCATAATACTCACCATTGATTGCTTTTCCTTTTATAAGATAATCAATGAAAATTATCCCATGTGCATCCCAAAAAACTGACACCATGACCTTGCATGCAGATGGAACTGCCTTCGCCTCTTTGGAGCCAATTCTCCCCTTTCAATCCACTGTTTTGACTGTTCCTTCGTCTCAGGTGTGAAGTGATGGATCCATGTTTTATCCATGGTTATGAATCGATGCAGAAACTTGGCTTTATTGCAGTGAAACATCGCCAAACACTTGACTGAAACATCCTCATGATGCTGCTTTAGTTCCATTGTGAGTAACTGCAGCACCCATCTTGCGCACAGCTTTCTCATGTCTAAATTTTCAGTCATTATGCGATGTACAGCACTTTTTGAAATGCCTATGAAGTCTGCTAGCTCGTGCGCTTTCAGTCGACGGTCATCCAATACCATTTTGTGGATTTTCTTCACAATTTCTGGGTGATCACCTCATTTGGTCGACCACTGTAATGTTCGTCTTGGTAGCTCATACGGCCTCGCTTAAACTCTTGTCACCCAATATTTTACTGTTGTAAACAAAGGAGCAGACTCCCCCAGAGAAGAATCTAGCTCAGCTTTAATATTAGTTGGACTAAGACATTTCAAATGAAAGTATTGTATCACATAAGGATGGCCAGTTTTATCCATGTTTACAAATTTGATGAGAGAGTTCACTATTAATGGCTGCCAAACAATTACTAAACAACATAGCATTGTCAAACTTCCAGCTTAAGCTTTATAAGGGTGGTGCTTTCTACCATAGTCATTTGTTTGAAACAACAACCGCTACTATATACGTCAGGTCAGATACTTCTGGGACTACCCTCATATTTGGAAGCCTAATGTAAATACTTCTGTCATAGTCAAGTTCATTTATGTCAAGTGAAAGGACAATTTAATGGCAAGAAGCACAACACATCAACAAATCAAATACAATCATAAGCGTTCACTGCTTGGCAATCTTGTGCACTACTTCAAGGGTGTTAATCCTGTATTCGTTAGTTTGTTTGCTGTTCTCAACTGCTGATTTATTAATGGTGCTGTCTATTACCAGCATAAGTTTTTATAATTCATCTTCATTCAGGCCAAAGGAGGCCAAACAGTGTGCATTAAAGTGAGTATATTGGAACTTCAATGATGCTGCATGTTTGGCAGAAAAATACATAAAAACATGTTAAGAGTTGTAGAGACAGCATATTGAGTATGATAAATAACCATCTGCTACATTATCAACAACATTCTGTCATGAAAAACAAAATGCTTATTAATGGCAGGAAAATGTTCAATTTTCTGTCAGCTGTTTATAGGTTACTTATCTCATGGTTCAAAAACATCCTGTGTGTGAGATAAATCATAGAGAATTAAAATAAAATATAACATTAACATTAAAGACAACATATATTAAACATCCTTCTTGATTTATCTTTGGTATAGTTTGTAATAGCTCTTTTAAACACATCACTTCAAGGATTGCATAAATATATGTGAAATTAGTGAAAACAGTAGATACATAAGTTTTAAATGCATGCAAAACGTACCACAGTCAACTGAGCATTAATCTTTTATTGTTTCATCGTTTTAAGCGCTTCCTCTTTAATTGCAATGCGAAGTTCAAACTCTCGTTTCCTTAATGCATGTAGTTCTTCTTCCCTTCTCTGCTCCTCTTCTTGTTTCCTCTTCATATATGAAAGTTTTTGTTCAGTTTTCTTCTTTTTCAGCTCGTGCAATACCTTCATGTTTCTTTCTTCTTCTGCTCGTGCAATTTCTTCATGTTTCTTTCTTCTTCTGCTTGTGCAATTTCTTCATGTTTCTTTCTTCTTCTGCTTGTCATTTCTTCACATAATCAATGGATTCTCTTGCCAATTGTGTTTTTGCCTCTACCATTGGTCCTGGTTTTCTTCCACTCAATGAAAGAGATGAAAGTTTGCTTTTTAGTATAGCTTTCGTCTCTCTAAATTCTGCCATCCTGGACAATTATCCGCAAGGCTAGGGGTCTGGACGTCGACTGCAGTAGAAACATTGTTGCCTTCATTTCCTTTAGCTGAGCTTTGCGTTTCACTTACAGTTGTGACAGGTTCTTTTACTATAGTTGGATGTATGATGAATGTTGTATCTTGCAGTGTCTTCTCCATGTCCTTTTCCAAAGTTAGAGGATTTTGAGTAACTAATCTGTTGATATGCAGAGCTGGATGCACGGGAGCCCTTAACATCAGCAGGCTATATTTGTCACATGACACATCACACGTGCCCATTTTTTCAGGTTCAGCCTGGATTTCAGACTCTGTTGCCTTTTCAATATGAATGATGGGCACCACGCACTCAGCTGACTCAGCATCATTCTCCAAAGAATATGCCATACAATTTTCTTCCTGGCTCCGGAATGTAGCATTAGAGTCAGATGTGCTTTCGTGACCTTCACTGGAGAGCTTTATCATGCACAAAAGCTTTTCTAATACAATGTTGAGTTTAGTTTTGCCTGCAGTTTGTAACCTATGCTATCATTTTCTTGCCGCATACTTTCTCACTTCTTTCTTCAGCGAATCATATTTTTGCCGAAGCTGATCAGCAGTTTTGTTGGCAGTTCACCTGTGCATTAAATATTGCACATATTGACTCCCATGCTCTTACCTTTTTGAGAGAAGTGACAGCATCTGTCCTTTTATTTTTCACTACCTGCTTGTACTTTTCTATACTTTCTATTAGCTTTAACGTATCTTCAACATAATTTTGAGACCAAACACGCTTAGGACCACTCATAATTGTTTTCACCCCCCCCCCCCCCAAAAAAAACCAGTTCAAATAGGAATAATAATTATAGGTTAGCCGCGGTCAGTCTCTAAAACAAATGCAAGATGCTGCACAAGTTTCAACAAATCTGAGGCTCAAACTAGTCATGAGCCATGACTAACGAGCAATGCAGCCAGCATTAGTTTTAAATCTGCAAACAGTCAAATAGCTTCTAAGGAATAAAACTGCATCGTACAACTTGTCGCCACATTTATACCCTTGATAGGCTATTCCAAGAATTATTCCAGGATTTACTCTGAGTTCATACAACCAGCACTTAGTGTTTAATGCTGTTCTTACTACATAGTACATCACAGGCGGTGGGCGGGGGATTCATGAAATGATAAGTGGGAAAGGAAATTTGGAAGGAAATATTCCAGGCCTGAGCTTAGGATATTTCCCTGGCATTTACCAGTTATGAAGACTGAGGAACACTTGGTAAAAACCTTAGTCAGGGAGGACAGACCTGACAGGATTTTAACCACAGACCTCCCGAATTAAAGTCCATGTTGGTCTAATGTTCTTTTAAAGTCGCATGCGTTACAGGTATCTATTGCTGTATCAATCATCACTGGTTTTGATGGCCATTAAAAAATAATTTTGTTATGTGGAAATGTGCTTTGAATTAGTTACTGATTGTTTACTCTTTAGTCTGTTATAGAGTATACAGAGACTTTTAAGATGACACTGAATGAAGATCTCAGCAGTGTAGTATGTTTTAGTGAGTCAAGGATACTTCTCTTATATTCACCTGGCCTTGTATGTAGATCATTCAGTTGAGTTAGTACAGCATTTTATCAACTCATATTTAAATGATAATGCAAAGTAATGGGCAAAGAGGGGAGAGATATTAATGTAACATGTAGTATTAACCGAGTTTGTGAATTAAGCTGATTTAGGTGATGCAACACACAGGATTGTTTCTTTAGTTGCCTGCCTTGGCAAGCTCTCAACCTTTACATTTACCTACTCCGGAGGCCAAAATTGGTGAATCTAGCTGCTTTTTACAATTTTGGAGTACATTCAAATAAATATTTCTTTAATACAGAAAATAACATTTTTACTTTCTCTATTGCTTACCATTAAAATTTTTTATACAGGGTTTTCACCGAAAATACACATTTAAAGACTTCCTGAATCTGAAAAAAGCATTTTTAGAAGAAGGTCCATGTGTGTGGGTTTGTGTATCTGAGAATAGCATAACGGAAAAACAAAAAGTTGGTTAAATAGCACACTTGGTATTTAAGTTCAAGATTTTCCAAGGATGCGACACAAAGATTTTGAAGAAAATCTCCCAAGCCAAACTAGCCCTTACATGGAAAAATTGTCTTTATTTTCTCAAAAACAGCTGTAATGATTTTGAATAAAATACCATAATCTCTGTTATTTTCATGACAAAATGTATAACTTGAATTTAATGGGAGTAGCCTGTGAAGGTCTGTTTATTTGAATCATTTTTGTATAATTGGTAAACAGTAAAAGATAGACAAAATCTTATTGTGCAAAAGATGTAGATCTCGTTAAAGCACACACTTTATGTCAAATGAAATTGTTTATGATGCTAACCATTTTGAAGATATTCTTTATTATTGTTTTGAATTTTAAAATATTTATACATTTTGCAAATGAGAAGTTATTTGTTTTTTCTTGTGTTCATACAAAGAGCATGGAATTTCAAAGTCATAACAGAGCGACATGCTCTTTAAAAAATCTGACTGTTGCTTCACGTACTATATTGACAACAAAATGTGTAAATATGAATCGAATGTTTATCTAGATTAACAAGAAGCAGCTAGAATAATAAGCTTTTGTAAGCATAGTTCAAAGAGTGAGTCATATGGTTGCAACACATCAGAAATCTTTTTAGTAAGCTAGGAACCTCAAACTTGAGATCCTGAATTTATTCATTACACATGACATAAACAAACTCTAATGGGTACTGAGAAGTGCCATGTGCAGTGATATCAAAAGGCTGCTAACTATTCTGTAAATAAAGTTCTATAAACAGTATATTTTTCAAACTAACTTGCATGTATAACAACCTCTCCATTTTTATTCAAAAGTTGACTCTTATCATGTAATGTTATCCAAAAACAATTAAAATGTCAGAGACTTCAAGATATATAGATGAGCATCGGATACAATAATCTGTTTGACAACAAGACGTTGATAGAGAGCCATGATTGGTTAAATTTAAAATCACTGATAAAGCTGAACTGGTCAATATAAAATGTCTGGTATATAAACAATTTGGTCGCTTGGTTTGCTACCTCAAGTAACAATGGAAAATGTGCTACCTTTGCAACATTATTTCAATTTGGCTACTACATTTCATTGTTTTTCATTAAAGTCAGCATATATGATCTGAAATAAACACAAATGTGTGACTTTCCTTAGCAAATAAGTGTAATCAATAAACAGACTTTAATTTTAATGCCTTTTTACACCGCAATATTAGCAGAATTTTTAAAACAAATAGTTTGTATTGATCAGAATTATTGGAATTATGTCACCATATATAATACTTCTTTAAATAATGCTTTATTTGAGACAGATTGAGTTTCATTTTGGAGTTTTCCCTTAGGTTGAAAAGACAAAAGTAAAGCAACTTCTGGTGCCAGACACTGTATGCTTTTCTGCTTCATCATTAATCATCCATTCATTGTCTGGCATGTCTTAGAGAACAATCATTTTAAGTTTATGACATACTAGCAGTGATGTACAGGTTGGGCAAAAAGTCCCCGTACTCCATACCCCTGTGAATATCAGGTGTTATTATGCAGGTTGGTAGTATCAAATGCTATGCAGCTTGTTACTTCCTATGAATTGTCGACATCAATTGTTGGAATTCATGGTTACATGTTTTTACAGTCAGTTTTAATTTGTAAGCAGTCATGGTTTCACTATTGAGGAGTGCTTAGTGACAAGTGTGTGGGTGCATGGACGACAACACAGGTCAGATAATGAGACAGATTATGGGAGCATTCCAGGAAATATTTAATAAGGCTCCACTGCGAAAAGCAACAGTTCTGGATTGGGAAAGACATGCTTTTGCTTTTGGCAGTGTTAAAGACAGGCCGCAGAGTGGAAGGAAGAGGACACGAGAAGAAACATGTGCCATAGTCTCTGCTTCGATTGAACAATCTCCTATAAAGTCGGCATGTAAACGTGTTTCAGAACTCGGTATACCGAGGACAACAGTGCAAGATCACATGAAAAAAGACCTTAAGCTCAGACCTTTTCGACCAACGTTCGCAAATGAGTTATTGGAGAGAGACCGAAATGAGCATGTTTTAGCATGCTGTGCTTTGTTAACTCAATTTTCAAATGCAGTGAACCGTGTCAGGGTTATGTTTTCAGATGAATGTGTGATATATCGTACCTCATGTGCTAGAAATATTGTCTTTTGGGCCAAAGAGAATCCTTATTATACAGTTGAGTTAGAAAGGATCTTGCCTCATGTAATGATATGTGCAGTGATGACATCACAACATCTGCTTGGACCATACTTTTTTGAATGGACTGTGAATGGCACAAATTACTTACACATGTTACAAACATAGTTAATATCTCAGCTTGAGGAAAGGGACCACATAGATCGCATATGGTTGCAGCAAGATGGAGCACCTCCTCACTACACTCTTGGAGTATGCGAATTCCTAAATGAACACTTTCCAGGATGATGGATAAGTCATGGTTCATCAGCAATGCCAGCTACCTTGAAATGGCCACCAAGAAGTCCTGACCTCACCACACCTGACAACTCGTTATGGGGAGTCATTAAGACACATGTATCTGCATGCTGTTACGCTACAAACTAAGAACTGCGCAATATTGAGGATGCATTTTTCACTATAACACTGGACATGTTCAAGAATATGTCAAGATGAACATGGAGGCGTATGGAACTGTGTTTATAGCATGACAGAAACATACAGATATATTGGACACTTAATACGTAACTACTTGTGCTAAAATAAATCAATTAGCATTCATACTAGGCAGTATAGTGACTTCTCGCCCATCCTGCACATGTGTTGGATATGAACAATATACCCCAGGGGCTCACTTTATGTGAGTACGGGTTTGGCGCACCCGGGATCCCGAGCCACACTCTCGATTCGTATCTGCTGATAAAGGTCAGTCCCTGGGAGAAGCCATTACATGAGCTGTTACACACCTGAAGGCGATTGGGTCCCTCTATGTATTGGGAGGTGAGACCCTAAGGTGACCAAGGTCCGGGCCAGGACTCTCAGCTAAGCTGGGGTGTCACCCAGGATGTGAGCATGCCATCGGAGATATTTGTAATGGTGGAGGAATTTATTGCTATGGATACAAAAACATCCAAAAAATACACCAAAGTACTTGTGAAAGAAGTAGTCGAGTGTTGTGGTCCTCGCTACTTAGTTATCAGCAGAACTGAGGAAGGAAGGAAGTTCAGTACGGTTAGTCCATTCGCTATCCAAAAGGGTCTGCAGTAAAATCCTGTATTAGAACTCGAAATGGCACGCTCCTGGTTGAAACAAATTCAGCATCCCAGGCAGCGACTATCTTGAAAGCCAACTTATTGGGAAGCTATCCAGTTAGAGTGGAGATGCACTAGACCTTGAACTCCTCGCGCGGTGTAGTAAATACCCACGCATTGGACCGTATGTCCAATGAGATTCAAGAGAATCTAGAAGATCGAGGTGTGACATCTGTATATCGGGTTCAGTGGAGACAAGGAGGTGAATCTGTGCCTACTCGTACCCTGTTTCTTACCTTTGATCGGGCAGAACTACCTCAAAGGATTAAGGCAGGGTATCCCCAATCCGCTCAGATGCTATAAGTGCCAACGCTTTCGTCATACAAGTGATTTCTGTTTCGGTGAAGCTACCTGCGTTAACTGTGGAGAATTTTCACACGAGGGAGCATGTACATCAGCTATAACATGCGTTAACTGCAGTGGTGAACATCCATCTAGTTCCCGAGAATGCCCCCGTTTTACAGAGGAAAGAGCGATCCAGGAGATCCGGGTTAGGGAGAAGGTTTCCTTCTTGGATGCCCGGAAACTCCTGCGTCTCCGCCAACCCTCTGTCCCGACGTCCGGTACCTATAGCTCAGTTGCAGCTAAACCGGTACCGTGCCGGGAAATCGCAACTCAAACAAGAGATACTAACGGGGCCACAATTTCAGAAAAGATTCTCGTAGCCAAATCACTTCCAAAGGCCACGAAATCAACATCTACATTTGCTACAACACCTGCAAAGATCCCTTCAGTAAAATCAGCATCAAGACCATCTACTTCAAGCAATAAGATTGGCAAGACCGTAACCTATAATGCATCACACTAAAGTTTAAGACCAGCTATAACCGAACTGACTTTCTGAAAGAAAATGCAAAGTCTCCACCCGGAACATCTAAGGAAAGGAATAGTCCACAAGCATCTCCTCGGAGAACCTCTTCTGAGGAATCTTCTGGGAAGGACTCGGATCGACGATCTACATCTTCGCCGATCTCCACTTCCAATCGGTTCGAGGTTCTCGAACCGAGGTTTTCTATTGGAAAGGGGTCCTCCCCCGTGGAGGAGATGGAGCAGGAGAATTCTGCCCACACTGCCAGAACGACAGTGAAAAAGAGGCAGGATAAATCCTCCGTTAAAGGTGTTAGCCCGACACCAAAGAAAAAGGGAAAATTAATTCGACCACCGCTTTCCACAACGTAGTAAGCTTCTACGATTAAGAACTTATCCCGTTATAATTCTAATGGCTATCGTACAATGGAACATTCGTGGGATTAGAACTCATCGACCAGAGCATGAACTTCTGCTAAACAAGTATGAGCCTTTGGTCGTGTATTTACGAGAGACTAAACTCCGTCCGCGAGACAGCTTTCAACTTAGACGATATACCCTAGCACGATGTATTCCTGCGCACGGCGGCACTATGATGCTCATCAGAGATGATGTATTTGTGGAATCTGTATCCATACAGTCTGACATCCAGTCAGTGGCTGTAAGGATTAAACTGCAATCCATCCGATTTACCATCTGTAACATTTACCTGCCTCCATCCATGACCTCTCGCTCATGGATTTAGAAGATCTAGTCTCTCAGTTACCAACGCCTATTCTATTGGTGGGAGACGTTAATGCCCATCACCCTCTTTGGGGCACACCTCGGGCTTGTGCGAAAGGTAAATTAATTGCTGAGTTTCTGGACAATAACCTAGCTCTTCTGAACACCGGAGAGCCTACATTTCTCTCAGACTCCTACAACACTCTTTCACACCTTGATATTGCATGTGGTTCACCACAGCAGTTTCCTTGTAATGGAATGTCATCTCTGATTTACACTCTAGTGACCACTTTCCTTGTCTTATTAGTCTCTTAACACAAGATATATGTTCCACACGCTTACCTAGATGGCGTTTAGATTCAGTCAACTGGAATCTTTACTCCCAGTTGGCCGTGTTTAATTACAATGAGCACGACTATGTGGATGTTTTGGTCCAACATCTCACAGAGAAGATTCTTTCGGCTGCTGAGCAAGCTATTCCACGGTGGACTGCCAATCCTCGTCGATTTCCAGTCCCTTGGTGGACGGAAGAGTGCCGAAATGCCATTCGTGCTCGCAGGCGTGCTCTTAGGGTTTTCCAGCGTCGCCCCACACTGGATAGCCTAATTGAATACAAGAAAATGCGTGCCAAGTCTAGATATATTATAAAGGATAGCAAAAAGACATCGTGGAGCAAGTTTGTAGCTTCATTTAATCGATATACACCTTCCTCTGTCGTTTGGGATAAGTTAAGGCGTGTGGCCGGGAAATCGACCCACATGCCAATTGCCGGTCGTAAAACAGCTGCAGGAGGTGTTGATACATTTGACGTGGCTAACACATTTTTGCTGTGCTTTCGCTCAAGTGTCTAGCTCAGATAGCTATTCGCCTGGGTTCCTTCCTGTTAAGACTCAGGTTAAATATCAAGGTTTCCTTTTTCGTTCAGGAAATCTTGAAGATTACAATCGCCTCTTCACCATGGCGGAGTTAGAACACGCTCTTTCATCTTCGCGACTATCAGCACCAGGACCTGATTGCATATATGTACAAATGCTCCGACAGCTATCTCCTGAAGGTAAGGCTTTCCTACTCGAGGTCTATAATCGTGTTTGGGTTGATGCCACTTTTCCGAAAAAGTGGCGGGACCACCTTGTGTCATTGTCGACACAGATCATGAACGGATTCATGAAAAATTGTCAAACTGTTGCGATATTTTTTGACCTCGAGAAGACGTATGATACGTGTTGGCGAGCAGGGATACTACGTTCCCTACACGCCTGGGATATACGTGGACGCTTACCACAGTTCATTCAGGAGTTTATGAAGGACCGCGTTTTCCGAGTAAGGGTCGGCTCGGTTTTTTCGAACTTTTTTGTTCAGGAGAACGGAGTACCTCAGGGATCGGTACTAAGCGTTACACTGTTTGCTATAGCAATTCTATCTCTAAATGTGTCCCTCCAGGGGTATCGTCATGTTTATTCGTAGACGACTTTGCCGTTTATTGTACTTCTCTGCGTACGCCGTTTTTGGAACGCCGTATGCAGCAATGCTTAGATAATCTCCAAGATTTGAGTTCTAAAAGTGGCTTTCGTTTCTTAACTGAGAAGTCGATCTGTGTAAACTTCTGGCGCCGTAGGAGACGATTACCACCTTCGCTCCGATTCGGTCCAGATTTACTACCATTCGCAGATTCGACGAGATTCCTGGGGTTGACGTTTGATCGGAAACTTAGCTGGTCATCGCATATAGCACAGTTGAAAGAGCGATGTGACCGTTCTCTGAATATTTTGCGGATATTAAATGGCAAATTTTGGGGAGCGGATCGGACTATTTTGCTGCGACTGTATCGCGCACTGGTCCGATCAAAAATGGACTATGGGTGTATCATTTATTCCTCAACACGGCCATGTGTGCTGAGGAGATTAGACGCAGTCCATAACCGGGGCATTCGAATGGCTATTGGTGCTTTTCCACTAGCCCAGTTGTAAGTCTTTACGCCGAATCTGCAGAACCTCCTCTGCGTTACCGGCGTGAAATCCTCTTGGGAAATTATGGCTGTGCGCTTAAATGTATGCCTCAACATCTAACGTTCGCTTCGTTTTCCCACACTGCGCTGGACGAACGTTATAGAAATAGCTCCATTAATCCAAGGTCTGCAGGTGTTCGTTTCCGGGAGCTACTAAGAAAGCACGACATTGAAATGCCTATTATGTATGCTAAGGGGGAGAGGGTGTTTCCCCCTTGGTTATGTACGACATCCCACGTAGATCTTGGGATGGCGGTATACCGGAAGTCTACGATGCCTACTTTTAGTATCCGCACCTGTTTTTTTTTTTTAGAATTCTGTCCGGTTACAGTGGCCGAATTTTAATCTACACCGATGGATCTAAGAGCACCAACGGTGTTGATGTGCTTATGTTCATCGAACCGAACCCTATACATTCGGTTTTCATGATAGCACATCCATTTATAGTGCAGAGCTGTATGCCAATTACCGAGCTATTTTGCATGTGCACCGTCTAAAATTGGGAGACTGTCTCATTTTGAGTGATTCCCTAAGTGCACTTCAGAGACTTCGTGAGCTGTACAACTACCCATTGTTCAGCGAATCCACGATGCCCTCCATGTTTTACACGCTCCTGGCATTAATGTGGAGTGTGCTTGGATACCTGGTCACGTTGGCTTGCTGGGGATTGAACTTGCGGATTTGGCAGCTAAGGTGGCAACCACAGAACCCAGTGTTACAATACCTCGGGTAACGTCGGAAGACTTTAGGCTTGTTGTGCAGAGAGCGGTGCTGTCGTGTTGGCGTGAGGAGTGGTTGGCTCCCCGCAGAAACAAGCTTAGGCTAGTTAAAGACATTCCGATAAACTAGGTAACTTCTTCTCGCATATCTCGTCGCGAGGAGGCGATTTTGGCTCGGTTGCATATTGGTCACTGCAATTTTACGCACAGTTTCTTTTTAAGGGTGACCCTGCTCCTATTTGTCCGCTTTGTGGCGAAGGTCTTTCGGTCCTCCACGTGTTGCTAGAGTGTATTGCTCTAGCACATCTTTGGGACTCTCTGCAACTGCCGGAGAGTCTTGCAGAGGTTTTAGCGAATGATAAGCAAGCGGTTCATAGGATTTTTAATTTTGTTTTAAAAGTAAATTTCCAAATGCTGATTTAATCATCTTAGTATAAGATGTTTTATACTCATCAGTTTAGTTTTATTATTCTATATTTATATATGACTTGTGCTATATTTCTATATTGATATTTATCTCTGGCTTTTGCTGTCATTTTATATTGTTATTTATCTCTGACTTTTGCTTAAAATTTCATTTATTTATTTATTATTTATGTATTTTTATTACTTTCTCTACTACGTATAGTAAGTAGGGGAAGTATTGTATTCCACCCAAAAATTCGATACCGAGATTTCACCGGAAATATGTTTTGAGACCCCCTGAATCCAAAAAATTTTTTTTTGGAAACATGTCCGTCCGTGCATGTGTGTGTGTCTGTCTGTCTGTCTGTGAACAGCATAACTCAGAAACGAACAGTCGGATAAACACCAAACTTGGTATTTAGGTTCAGTATCTTCCAAGGATGCGACACGAAGGTTTTCAAAAAAATCCCCCCACCCCAGATTACCCTTTACATGGAAGATTTTTCGAAAATTTTAATTTTCTCAAAAATGGCTAACGATTTTGATTAAAATATCATATGTTTAAGATATTTTTATGACAAATAAAATGTATATCTTGAATTTTCTGGGAATGTCTCCAAAAGTATTCTTCATTGTGAACGACTTTTGCATAACTGGTAAACCATAAGAGATAGACAAAATTTTATTACACAAAAAATGTAGATCACGTTAAAATACACAATTTATGTCATATACATTTTTTTTTGTTGAGTGAACCATTTTTGGGATATTGCTTGTTATTCCCTTAAAATTTTCAGTACTTAGTTTCTCAAATGGGAATTCCTTATTCATTTTTTTGTCTTGGATATGCAAAGAGTATTAATCTGTGGGAAAGGGAATGGTGCTGCACCTAGCAACCAGCTATTAAGAGATATGTATGTGCTTAAAGGCTACTGTATTTCCAAATTGCCCTTGTAAATATATTATCCCCTTACATCTACAAGAAAATTAGCAATAAAATAGACTCTGCAAATGTTTATCTCGATTAACATGAAGTAGATGGAGAATAAGCATTTATAAAAATAGTTTGTACAAGAGTAGAGAAAGTCATGTCAGTGTAACACATGAGATTTTTTTTTTTTATTCAGATTTATCTCTGGCCTTTGCCATGAAATTTTCTACTAATTTTTATCTCTGGCCTTTGCCATGATCTGCTATAGAAGGGCACTAATGACCTAGAAGTTGAGTGCCCTTAAACAAAACCAACCAACCAACCTACCTATGAACAATATTAAACCCTGTAATCTGCATAGCATTATATACCCATCATTGGCTATTCATTGTTTTATTAATGATTATCTAATAATTAAGTTTGATAATATTATAATACAAAACACACGTTAAAGGGGTGCCATTCATATTTTGTTTTGCACACTACCATATAAATTCCCCTATAACCTTACCTTGTTTTTTTTTTAGTTTCCATATGTCTCCCATTCCTATTCTCTCCATAGTATTCTCTATCGCTTCACATCAGCTATTTGTGTTTGCCAAACTCTTCTGCTGATTCATGCACATCTTTAATTTTCTCCCTCTTCTTTTATGAAACATCTCAACCAAATTTTTATGACTTTCCATAATTTTTCCTTTCCTCCTCCTCCTCCTCCTCCTCCTCCTCCTCCTCCTCCTCCTCCTCCTCCTCCTCCTTCTTCTTCTTTTTCTTCTTCTTCTTAGTTCTACTAAAGCTGCTGACCTTGGTGCTGACCGTGGTAACCCAAATAATTCTGTACAAAACATTTTATATATGGTATGGTCTATCTTTTTGCTTAATATCTGAGTCCCACCCTCAGATTTCCACTGTGTATAGCATTCATGATTCTACTGATGCCCTATACATTCTCTCTAGCCCCTTAGTTGATATTTCTGGTTTGTATTTACATATTTTTATTCCTGACATTGCAGCCTTCCTTTTTGCTTTATTTTCTTGCTATGAGCATTCCATTCCAGTTATTGTTCATCCTCATTCCTAAGTAATCGAAGTCCTTGACTTTTCCAGCTTTTGCCCATCCAAATCCATTTTTCATCTTTTCTTAATTTGTTTCCCTTTTTGAAAAACATAGCTTTTGATTTGTTTGTATTTATTGTAATTCCCCATTCTTTGCAAAATTTCTGTATTTCATTCATTGCCCTTTGTAACCCAATAACCATTATGACCCCTACCATTAGGTCAACTGCATATTGTAATCCTGGTATCTCTTTGTGTGCTATTGTAGGGCAGAGCTTATTTCTTTCTTTCACTCTTTCCATAATATTGTATATACAATGGGTGATCAGAAACTAAGGTTACAAAGCCTGTAGTGAGATGTATATATCTTATTTCATACAACCACTACAGCCAACTGATAGTATGTACATTAGGTTATTTTTCGACATAGTCTCCATATCGGTTTAGGCACTTGTCGCTTCGTGAGATGATTTTGAATATTCCCTCCTGGTAAAAATTCCGTCCTTGCGTGTTGAGCCATGATATCGCGAAATGTTTCACCACCTCGTCTCAAGCGAATCGTCGTCCTCCCAGCTGCTCCTTCAGATGAAGAAAAAGGTGAAAGTTGCTTGGAGCGAGGTCCGGGCTGTAGGGAGGGTGGTCGATGATATCCCAGCGAAACTGCTTCAACGGCATGGTGGTCTTCTGGCCTGTACGAGGTCGCGCATTGTCGTGAAGGAAGGTGACGCCCTGGGTGAGAAGTCCTGGCCGTTTCCTCCTGATTATTTCCCGCTATCGTGTGCAGGACTCGCAGTATCGGTCAGCGGTCACTGTGTGCCTTCTTTCCAAAAATTTATGAGTATGACATCCGCGCTGTCCCAAAACACTGTGACCATCACCTTCCTGGCAGATGGCGTCACCTTAAACTTCTTTGTCTTTAGAGAGGAGGGGTGTTGCCACTCCGACGACCGTTTACTGTTGAGGGTGTAGTGGTGGATTCAGGCTTCGTCACTCCTGACAATGTGGTGAAGAAAACTGTTCCTTTCCGTGGAGAACCGTTTCAAAGTTGTAGACTTGCCTCCATGCGCTTCTCCTTGTATTGGTTGGATAGATTTCCTGGATTGTGAACAATGTGACGAACGCTTCCAAACATTTCCGATTCTACAGTCATATGCCGTAACGTGATCCTCCTGTTTTCTTGAATCAGCTTTTCCACATAGTTCTGGTCAGTATGGCTCTGATAGCTTTCCAGACAATACAGGAAAATCTAGAAACAGAAACTGTACTTTTTGTTGCTGAAGAAGAAACTCCCTGTACAACTTCTCTTCTCAACAAGAAGTCTCATCTCTGTCTGTAAACATCCCCAGCTAGTAAGATGAAAATCAGCTACAAGGAAATATTTTAAAGCTGTTAGAGAAAACAGCTGCCTACAGAGAGTTGCTAATGATGCAACAAATTCAAGATGCCATGAAAAAGGATGCACACAATGATTATGTGAATTTTTTATTTTTAGCATGGTCTCATCAACAAAAAGAAAAACAGTTGGACCTCCTCTAATTGCTGAAGTCAAGATAAAAATGTACTATATAGATTTTGAATTAAAAATGAGGTCATACAACCTCATTTCCAATCTAATCATCCTGCCCACAGAAAACCCTAGCACATTGTTTATTTTCGTCACTCATGGGAAGGAGCAAATACAGAGGATAACGAATATATGCAAGTTTATTTAGGTTTTATGGCACCTACCTACTTGGGCTATTACTTTTGTGTTAAGGATTGTTCTGCTCATCCAATTTAATCATTCTAATGTTGTATGCATGTTTAAAATAGTATTCATAGCCTAGTGTTTACAAATCTTTAATTAAAAGTTAATACCACATGAAATAAATTACATTATTGTAAAAGTAAGCCTTTCACATAATTAGTGTAATTATTTATGTCTATGCAATAAATAAATAAATAAATATTTAATTACATATAATTTAAATACAATAATTTGCAGTCCATCTCAAATTTTTAGCAGGCTTTTCAAGTATATTGGAAATTCAATTAAGGAAGTTGTTAGTTGAAGGTCTTTCAATTACAATAGGTATGAATCTATGATTTGCCACACACATTTCTGAACATTGCCCATAAAAAACTCCAGGTCAATTAAATCAAAACAGGTGTTATTGTTTCCTAACTCTATTGTATGATCTCTTCACCTCTACTTTGAACATGCTTAGGAAATAATTGAACTTATTCACGTTCAGTTGGAAAAATTCCCTAAATTTCTGTTCATCATTAATCAGATGTCAATTAATACAGTGCTGAAGCTTTCAAGTGACTTTGTAAACAGTGGGTTAACTTTGTTCTTTTTAACATTTTCATCTAATAACAACAACAAAATAAGATCATCTCTCTCTAAAAGAATGTCCATTGCCAACATTTTGAGAGAAACTGCTCCTTTACTCATATGATCTATGAAAGCATTGCTGCACCGAGCTCCTAATTGTTGCGCTTCCTAGGAAATGATATAATCGTCAGGCCGTTCAAAGCCTTTTACTGCACTCGGACACTTGAACACGATGCCTCTAAGGAATCATACCTTAAGGCTTTTCCGTTTATTGCATTGAATGCTTTTTCAAAATTTTCTTGCTAAGATATTTATAAATTATTGTATTTATTGTGATAACATTATCTATGATATATGGGAGTGGTTACAAAAAGTTTCACTAAAAATTGTTCTGTTTGAGGCAGTATTTTTAACACTTAAAATGATTTTAGTCAAATTATATAATATATAATTCAATAACAGCCCGCCTTAAAGCAATATGTGTATGTAACAATATATAAAAAGTGTATAATACAGTCATTGTAAATATATATGTTATTGTATACATGTTCAATAATGTTATGTGAATGTATTACGTAATTTAATAATGCAGGAGCTGTGAGAATAATAGGTTAAAGGTTGCTAACAATGAGGTAACCTTGGGGCAATAATGAGTAACAAAGTTTAATAATGCTACTAGTCATTATTGGAGCAACAATAATGTAATTTTAGTGGCAGTTTATAAAATAGCCAATCAACAATCAGAAAAAGCTCTAGTTAATTGAAGGTATTCTATTGGACTAGGATTAGCCAATCAGAAACTGAAATATAGCAAAATTTACAGATTTAGAGTTCAGTTGCTTGTAGACAGCGCTCATAACTGGACGTGTTGCTTGCAGACAGTGATCCTAACTGGACGCAAAAATGCGTCCTCGAGAAATTTAATACGTATTCATGCGAGACGAAAATAGTTTTACGTGTTAAAAAGTGCAAGTAATTAATAAAACAAATCTCACAGATCTCTCTATATCAATGAAGTGTTATTTAAATCGTGTCAACCATTAATAAAAGGAGTGAAGTAAAAATTATAATTTGTGTAAGCCTACATTCTTCAGTCGCACCACAACCCTGCAAAGAGAAACATGTCTCTAACAATAATAATGATGCAGCCAAGGCAAACATAAATATAATATTTAAAGAAACAGTCAAATTACAAAGTTAATATTTTTAAGCATTTTTTGGGGGGCAAAGGCCACCAGAAAGTACATTTGGGGCGAATGCTACCGTAAAGCGGGTACCATACGTGCGATTGCAACAAACTTCAAGTTCGGCTCCCAACAGTTGAAATATAATACAACTCCTTCAATACAACATACTTCAAATTGACGCCCAAAGCATGGTGCTAAAAATAACGTAATAAAAATAATTACCTTCTTCAAATTGGCTCCCAAAGCTTGGGGTAAATAACAATAAAATAAATAACCTTCTTCATGTTGGATACATAAATTTGTCAAGTTTATAATATCTTCTAATACTACAGTACTTTTGGTTAATGCTTTCAACCATTTTCTAAGAAGTGTGTATATTTTCTCTTGGTATGCTTGTGAAAAGGGCCTGCCTTGATATCGAATGACATCATTATGGGGCATTCCATTTCAAATCGATCTTGCATTTTTTGAACAAAACGAAACGTTTTGTATTTGGATGCAGTGATTTATGCAAACTCTTAAAATTAGAACATCATTGTTTTGCAATTAAAATTGTCCAAATTTATATCTTCCTAAAATTCCTAACTCCAAGCTGTTATAACTGAAGCATTTAAATTTAATTATTTAAATTGAGCTTTATTTTGATACCCTAAACTTTAATTTCATCTGATAAGTAAACAGGTTCTTATTTTTATTTATGTAAAGAAATTTCTATTTTCTCAAGTGTAGGCGGTAATGGATTAAAAGAAATAATTGTATCATATATGCTAGGATTCTGTAATTTAAACATAATCAAACACATTTTTCACTGTAATGGTGACTGATAAGAATTTGTCTAAAATAATTTAAGAAGTAAATTACTTTATATGCAAGAGTAGTCAAATACATGGTCATGGGCGCTCTCACATGTTTGTTTTGAACTGAAGGTCAAGCTAACTGCTGTGCATAAGGTTAAACGAGAAAGCTTACTTAGCAGTATGTGGTTCTGAGTATTTCCTCACACTCCGCAACGGGGGGCATCTGGAGCGACCTAACAGCCTGTAAGTCCCTAACGCTGGACCTTGAGCGGGTCCCAGATGTGTCAGCAGATGGTGGAGAGCCGATACCTGACCGTGGTTGACTACTGACACGCTGAGTCAGGCCTGTCTGAATAATGAATAGGAGACCGTGAACCAACTCCACAACTACAAAGGTGTTATGCGATCCGTGCCGATGGCGTGCATGGCATATGGGTAGATGTGTCGCTAACGGAGCCTCTGAGATATCTGACGATCTCTCAGAGTATATAGTCTTACCCAGGCATGCGGGCTATGTTTGGGCGAACTTGAATTACCCCTAGCTAATCGTGGGAACCATTGCTAATTGAAGTTCCATTAAACCGGAGGGCTCTGTATTAGGGACCCCGAGAGCACTAAAGGCGAGACTGAGGTGGCTGGGCCCTCGAAAGAGAACTTTGCCGTCGATACTAAGGAAAAAGATACAAGAATTGCAAATCCCGGAGATGTGGAGAAGCAAGGCCTGTACCTAAAACCGGACGCCCCGTTTAGGAACACCGGGTCATTTGTAGATATAAGCGTGGAGGCTGGGGTCCCAGTTGGGAACCCGGCCCCACAAGACAGGAACTGCGACTCCCTAAGATGTGGAGATGCGAGCCCTGCTTCCTGAGAAAGATACACGTTCTGATGTTTTGGGGGAACTGACCAAAGGTCGGCACCCTAAAACTGAAGACTAAGAATGCCAGCCGGACAGAGAAAAGCAGGAGAAGAAGGGCTTAGCGACTGGCCGGTTGCGAGAGGCTAAGAAGGCTCGGCCTCTCAGTTATTCCAAGACAGCGCAATCTGGGATTTAGGTGGGCGTTGTATATGTTAGCTTCCCCGGGTTGCTCTGACACAGGAACAGGGCAACCAAGTCCAAACGGCGGTCGATCGGCTCATGAATGGTCTCCCTTGGGGAAACGTCCTGAGGTTCGTCGACTGCTGTCCGACAAAGGGAGCTCTAATAATAGTCTGCTGCGACGAGGTTACCTCGGTGTGACTGAAAGCAAGCATTTCTAAGTTGCAGGCATGGGAGAGGTCGGGCCCAAGACAGTGGGAATGCATGCACTATCAACATAAAAGATTGCTGGTCTGGTTCCGGGTATGAAGGTGGAGACCGAAGTTCTCTTCCAAAAGCTCGAGAGGCAGAACCCGGGAATTTCAATCAGAGAGTCTACGAGCACAACCTGGAACCGAAAGCTACACGCCTTGTGGTCGTGAGTGTGGACAGTGACTCCGTTGATATTATCCTCAAGAGAAAATCGAAACTCTCCTGCGGCTTGGTGAAGGCCACCTTTTCGTTGATCCGGACCACTGCTCAAGAAGGAAGGAAGCCGGTGTGAACTTAATGATGGATGTCTGGTTGGACATTCGTTGGAGATACCCGGATTGGAAGGGCGATTCATATCCCACAGATAACCTAACAGAGGACCTAGGCATCTCAGGAGAACCAGACTCGATGGGAAAATGTTTAAGTGGGGCGGGATAAAAGAAATGATTTCGATCATTCAGGCTAACCTGCAACGCAGTATAACTGCCTCTCGAGTTCTTTCGTGTAATGCAGTGACGCAAGTGATAGACTCGCCATGTTACAGCAACCCTGCCTTCTACATGGCCGTACCATGGGACTAAACATAAAAGGTTTAACTATTTTCAGCGCTTCGTCTGAGGTAAAACCCAGAGCATGTGTCATTACTAGACTCGGTAATACCTGGGCCCTGCCAGGATTTCTTATTAAAGTCCTAGCAGCAGTCCTAGTTACAGAAAACCGCCTTATGTGGTAGTCTGCTCAGTCTATTTTCTAACGACTCCGAGGAACCACCTCCTCCTCAGGACCTCAAAGATCTTGTGGTTTATTGCAAGGCTAGAAACCTCAACCTGCTGATTGGCTGTGACACCAACGCCCACCATAGCGTTTGGGGTAGCACGGACATCTACGATGCAGGGGAGAAGCTGCTCGAGTTCTGAGCTCTACAGATCTCGATTTTATGAATCAAGGGGATGTTCCCACCTTTGTTAATTATCAAATGGAGGAGGTCCTAGACTTGTCACTGGTGTCCTATAGGATACTAGAGGATATTAAGGACTGGAGGGTTTGTTTGGAAACTTCCATGTCCGACCATAGATATATACGCTTTAGTCTTGAGGAAAAGCAAAGTACTGCTGTAACTCTACTTCGCCTCGAAAGTGGTTTCAGTTTTCCTGGCACGCTCTTCGGGAAAGAGCTTCTGCATTAGAATGGCGCGATCCTGCCCGGTGTTCCACGGTGAAATAGTATTCCTGCAGCCGTGGGACCCAGGTGCCGTCTGTCCTTCGAAATTATGAAACCATCAATGCCAAGTTATGGGGGGATTGGTCCTTCTACAATAGCCAGGAGCTCTCGTCTTTTCACACAGTAGTTTCGTTCGGCCTTGGATAACGTTCTACCGAAGTGTGCGAGTACTCTCTCTTCTCCGCCCTGCTCTTGCGAAAGGATACCCCCCAATGCCGACGCCACTTGCATTCGTGTCCACGATGAATTTTTTACCAGGGGTCGGGTATCCCACTACCGGGAACGTGCTCAGGGCGGTCTTTAGTGTCTTGAAAGACGTCTCAGTCTGATCGGACCACTGGAAGGCTCGTCGTTTGTCTGTGGCCGGTTTGCGATGTTTGTATACCTCGCCACAAATTTCCGGTAGTACGTGCAGAGGCCCATGAACTGGCGTAGTTGTTTATACCTGGGCCTGGGTCACTCCTTGAAGGCCTCTAGCTTCTGGTGGTACGCAGCCACTCGACCAGGGCTTACGATGTGCCTTAGATAGCGAGCTTCCTTCTTAAAACGCTGACACTTCTTGGGATTCAAAAGAAGGCTGGCCTGGCGAAGCCTTTCGAACACCTTCCTCGGGTTGCTTAGATGATCCACAATTGTCTTACCGAAAACAATGATGTCGAGGTAAAGGAGGCAATTGCCGTATGTGAGGCCTCTCATCATCGAATCCATCAATCTCTGTAACGTTACTGGAACATTGCATATCCGAAAGGCATTACCGTGAACTGCCACAAACCATGTCCAGTAGAAAATGCTGTCTTCTTGTCGGGATGAAGCGCCACTTGCCAGTACCCCGACTACAGGTCCAGGGTGGAAAACACTGGGCTCCTGCTAAGCTGTCTAGGGGAGCAGTCTTTCTTACTGACGTTTTGCTTTCGGCAATCATCGTAGAAACGCAGACTCATCTTTTTTTTTTTTGTTTTCATTTGCACTATCGGTGATGACCACGCTCTATCGGATTCCTCTATTATGCCTCTGGTCTTCATGTCCGTTATCCGGTTTCTTATTTCCTTCTGATGCACTAGCGGGACACGGCGAGGCGACTGTATAATCGGTCGAGCATCGCCGGTGTCGATGCGATGCATCACTCTATCGGTAAGGCCATTATCATCTTTTGATATGCTGAATATGTCCCAGAATTCCACGAGCAGATCAAGGATGTGCTGCTTCTCGCCTCGCGACCGGTTTAACTGCTTCCTGGACAAGGTTACTAGACAACTATTCAGTTTGTTGGTGTTTGGTCGGTCCTTGTTGTTTATGGCTCGCACTTCCCAAAGACAATTCCGCTAAGCAGCTCCTGATTCCGTTTGGTGGCATTAAGGACCTTCACTGGGACTATCTCCCAAGCAGGCTGCAACGCCCTCGCGACGTAAACACCATCTCGGTCGGTTCCTCCTCCGTCCACAATCGTGTTCCTCGTTAGGGGTCCCTCTAGCCGGCCCGTCACCAACCTCTCCACGCTGGAACCACCTTTCGTTCGGTAAGTAAGAGCCTCACCGGTTGCAACCTGTCCGGATGGTTCAACAGGATCTCGTCTCGGCCCAGATGCAATATGCGGCGCCAGACATCCACCTTGGCATCGAAGAATCGAAGGGCGTCGAGGTCCAGGATAACTTCCTCTATGATTGCAGCAAAGAACACCCACATTTGTTGTCTGCTGCTGCCAAGGGCCAATTCCAGATAAGCTTCTTCAGTCACGGGCAGGGTTTCACCCGAGGCGGTTCGTAGCTGGTAGCGCCTGACCGGTATCCTTTTTGGTAGTTCCCGTACAATATCGGCCCTAGCGATTGTTATTCAGGCCGCTTTGTCCACCAGCACTCTGCAGGTACGGTCCCGAGTCCATTGGTGCGCTCCCGGACCATTTTCGTGGTTCCCAGTCCACGGTGTTCAATGTGAAGCTAGGGGAAGGCGAAGACGCCGACGTGCCCCTCTTCAAGCCGGCCCTTAGTAGCTTTCCTGATCCTCGTCCGGGGTGCTCACGCAGTCTGCCCTTAGGTATACGGGCTCTCCGCAACTCCAACCCCTGGTTCTACAACGGTTAGTTTGTTGTGGTCAACGCCAGTAATCGTCATTCTCACCGGCGGTTACAGCTCTGGCCGGTACCGGTATGGTTCTTCCGGCCGTCATTTTTGCCGCTTCAATGCGGAGGGCAGACGTCAGAGCATCGTTGACGTTGCGGTGTTCCGCCAGGAGGAGCTGTTTATGCACCTCCCGGTCTCTCATCCCACTGATGAATGCGTGGGCTGCCTTTCCGGAAATATAATCTAGTAGTAAACTGTCAGGGATCGTTGCGCCTGCCCCTCCACCTCCATGGCGAATTCTTGTAAGCTCTTACCTGGTTGTTGCACTCTTGCTTTCAGCTGTGCTCTGTAAGTGACGCCCAGGCGATGTTCTCCATAGCGGCCCTCAAACAGTTTAATTAGGTCCTCTGCCAGTCTCCGCCTGGGAAGGTGCAGAGGGTTTCCGCTACTTGCCCCTGCAGGGCAGCCGAAACCTATGTCATCTTCTTCACCGGCGTCCTAGCATTGTTTGTAGTAATGACCTCAAACTGCCACTTAAACACCGCCCAGCATGAAGGGTGGCTTCACTGTTTTTGCATTAGGTGACCTTGTAGTGGTGGACCTCTTACACCTTGGCGCAGACCATGGTTTCTAGTTCGCAGAGCGGTTCCTCCACTGTGGCATCCATCAACCTCTTGCTTTACTTTGTCTGCTGGTCTAACAGTTTTTTTTTTTTTTTTTGCTGATTTAGGCGCTCTTCCAGACAATCTTCCACTGCAGTAATCTTTCCGTCCACATCAGATTTTATTCATTGTAACTCCTTAGCCATGTCATTTTTCAAATCCTTCACTGTTGAGTTTATCTCACACGTTACGGATTTAATGTGAAACCCAAGTTCGGATCTCATCTTTTCCATTCCTTCTTTAACACTATTCATCTCCTTTACCATCTTATCAATTCCGGATTGCATTTGTGTCTCCATCTTCTCTGTTTCTTATTAAGAAATTGGTTCTTAATAAGAAATTAAGTTCTTAGCTAGTTCAAGTTCACTTCAACAATGTTGCTTCTGTCGGTGAACTAGTTCAATTCTCTATCATTTCACATGGGAGGGGAACACAAGTTCTCCACAACTGTTGCTCCACCGGTAGCACTCGCTGCATGTCACAGAAGCCTTCACCACCTTGCTTGGAGAAATTCTTTTGATGTTGCACCGAAACACAGTTGCTAATTTGCTCGCACACTGACTCAATAACTCTCTCACACTTGACTCACAACTCAACATGCACTGCCTGATGGCCTGTGAGAGGTAGTGGAATCTTCCACAGAAGGTTCTTGAACATTCTAGAACTATTTTGACACATTTTCTGTAGGAAGGGGGAGATAGAGCTTCCAGAAAATTCTAGCTATCTCCTGACAGCGCATCTGGTGTTTACGCTGGCAAACAGCATTATTGTTGTTTACTCGGACTACTCGGTGCCAACCTCTCAATAACCTTGGGCAATAGCTGCTGCACCACAAATCATACATTTTTAAATCCTGCCAGTTATTATCCTACCAATAGATGGCAGCAGGATCAAACCCAGTCGAAAGAGGAGAGAAGAAGGAACAAGCTTCAGTCTACCAATTGCTGATGATGAGGATGAATGCCCTTGAAAACATTCCAGTTTTAATAACTTATTAAGTGAAGGTGTATGTAAAGATAGTGTGAGTCATTCTAAATTCAAATAATTTTATTGTTTTTGTGGCATTAACTATTTCCAAGATTTTGTTTATTATTGGTTTGACTTGTGGAGCACATATACTTTTTACAACTACTAAGTTGCTGTTCCTTTTTCCTTGTGGTCATGAAGAGCAGAATCTCAAAGACATCACATACTGGCCCACTTTAAAAGATTTGGCTATCGCTTAAACCAGCTGTACCTCTCTTGTACCTGCAATAAAATGTGTAATAAAACCATTTCTGCAAATGTTTATCTTGGTTAACATGAAGTAGGCAGAAGAATAAGCTCTTATAAAAATAGTTTGTAAAATGATGGAATAGAGAGTCATGTGAATGTATCATCAGATTTTTTTCATAATGTATTGCACCTTTAGGCTTGCATTTTTCTGTAGTTATTTCAGATAATAGCCCCTCACACTTTGGTTCTTCAGCGTGGACATTAGTCTTTTGTCTTGAAGCATGTGCAGCATTGCATTGTTTGTCTTAGAAGATATCTAAGTATTTCATGTATTAAATCTCTCATTAGCATATTATCTATGGGATGCCCTTAACTTGAAATAGTACCTGTGTATTTGCTCTAAAAGATGCCAAACATCAGCATTCATTTTAACATACTAAATGTGGCTAGTTCTATTTTGGGCTTCCAACATAAGTAATTCCTAGAATTTAAAGGTCCTCAGACTCTTTAGCAATACAGGATAAGCGTAACTTTGTTATGGAAAGGAAAAAAGTTACTATTTATTGCATTAGGGAAGGGAGGAAAGCCACTGTTTGGAAAACCTAAGAATAAATGCTGTTTTTCTGTGAATTTAAAATATTTTATGTTATTTCAGAATTCTATTCGACATAATCTCTCTCTCAACAAATGCTTTACGAAGGTTGCAAGAAGTAAGGATGATCCAGGAAAGGGCAGCTACTGGAGCATTGATCTCTCATCCAGCCAGGATGATGGATTCTCCAAGAAGAAGAAAACAAATACTCATCTCTTTAGAGTAAGTATCAATTTTAAACACTTGGAATTGTAACTCTATGTTCAGAGCAAATAAAGAATAATTAATTGCAGAATCAGACATATTATGTAGCTTAAGCTTCTGGATAGTCTCTATAACATAAAATTGATTTTAAAGTTTATCTTAACGACCTAGTTAATAGATTGTTACCAACTTAAATTCTGACTACATAAAGCACACTGGCCATTATAACCTGGTTAGTTGATTTTGCTCTCAGGAAATGCCTATCAAATGAACAAAGATATCTTAATGCAATAGTTGTCATAATATGAAACATATTCTACATCATTTTTACTTTTCCTACCATATGCATAGTAGGTAGAGTAGGTATTACATTCCACTCAAGATTTGATACCAAGATTGAGACCCCTCTGAATCCCAAAAAAATATTTTTAGAAAGGGTCCATGTGTGTGTCTTTGAATAGCATAACTGAAAACCGAAAAGTCAGATAAATACCAAACTTAGTATTTAAGTTCAATATCTTCCAAAGAGGTAACATGAAGATTTTCAAGAAAACTCCCAAACCCCAACTACCCTTTACATGGAACATTTTTTTAAATTTTTTATTTTCTCAAAAATGGCTCTACGGATTTTAATTAAAATACCATATAATAATTATATTTACAAGAAAAGTAAAATGTATATCTTGAATTTTCTGGGAATAGCCTATGAAGTCCTCTTCATTTGGAAGGAATTTTGTATAACTGGTAACTGTTAAGCGATAGATGAAAATGTACTACACAAAAATTGTAGATCTCTTTAAAAGACACAGTTTTTTTCAATACCTTTTTTGTGGCATCAATCATTTCGAGATATCCATTATTAATGGTTTGAGTTGCTGAATTCTTTGTCATTCTTTTCAAGTCCAAACATTCAGTTGTTTCACGTGGTTGCATAGAAAGAGTATGGAATTTTAAGGCCAGCTTATAGTGTCCAATTTTTAAACATTTAACTATCACTATTCCCATTGCATTTATAATGAAATGTGTAAAGTAGCTACTTCTGCAAAGGTTTGTCTCGATTAAAATGAAGCGAATAGAAAAATAAGTTTTTTTAAGAATACTTTTTATACCCATTAATAAATGATAGAGGGCAGAGAAAGTCATGTGAATGTAACACATCAGATTTTTTTATTGATACTATTGTGTTTTAAAGCTGCCCACCTTACGTTTAACTTTGTGTATCCTTCTTACGATTTATGTATTTCTTTAAGATATCCATGAAACTTATATTAATAATATATGCTTGGTGTTCTTTGGTTGATTGACCTGCTACTTGTTCAAGAGTTTTGAGAATGCTTTGTTCTTCAACTATAACATACACTACGTGATCAAAAGTATCCGGACACCTGGCTGAAAATGATGTACAAGTTCGTGACGCTCTCCATCGGTAATGCTGGAAGTCAATATGGTATTGGCCCACCCTTAGCCTTGATGACAGTGTTCACTCTCACAGGCATACTTTCAATCAGGTGCTGGAAGGTTTCTTGGGGAATGGCAGCCCATTCTTCACGGAGTGCGGAACTGAGGAGAGGTATCAATGTAGGTCGGTGAGGCCTGGCATGAAGTCGGCGTACCAAAACATCCCAAAGGTGTTCTATAGGATTCAAGTCAGAACTCTGTGCAGGCCAGTCCATTACAGGGATGTTGTCCTGTAACTGCTCTGCCACAGCCTGTGCAGTATGAACAGGTGCTCGATCATGTTGAAAGATGCAATCGCCATCCCCGAATTGCTCTTCAACAGTGGGAAGCAAGAAGGTGCTTAAAATATCAATGTATGTCTGTAAACCCCCTCCAGGAAAAACATGACCACACCATAACACCACACCTCCGAATTTCACTATTGGCACTACACACGCTGGCAGATGACGTTCACCGGGCATTCGCCATACCCACACCCTGCCATCGGATCACCACATTGTGTACCATGATTCGTCACTCCACACAACGTTTTGCCACTGTTCAATCATGTAATGTTGACACTCCTTACACCAAGTGAGGCGTCGTTTGGCATTTTCCTGCATGATGTGTGGCTTATGAGCAGCCGCTCGACCATGGAATCCAAGGTTTCTCACCTCACGCCTAACTGTCATAGTACTTGGAGTGGATCCTGATGCAGTTTGGAATTCCTGTGTGATGGTCTGGATAGATGTCTGCCTATTACCCTTTATGACCCTCTTCAAATGTCGGCGGTCTCTGTCAGTCAACAGATGAGGTTGGTCTGTACGCTTTTGTGCTGTACATGTCCCTTCATGTTTCCACTTCACTATCACATCAGAAACAGTGGACCTAGGGATGTTTAGGAGTGTGGAAATCTCGCATACAGACTTCTAACACAAGTGACACCCAATCACCTGACCACGTTTGAAGTCCGTGAGTTCCACGGAGCATCCCATTCTGCTGTTTCACGATGTCTAATGACTACTGAGGTTGCAGATGAGTACCAGACAGTAGGTGGCAGCACAATGCACCTAAGATGAAAAACGTATGTTTGTGGGGGTGTCCAGATACTTTTGATCACATAGTGTATTTTCATAAAGTAAATTTAAATTAGTTTACACGCAAAGCTAATTTGTATATGGGATAATTACTCCTGAATCATTTTCTTCAATGTCAGACCAATATCAAGGAATCATATCCTCCATAGATTTCTTATAGCCTAGATTTAGGCTATAAGAAATAAGAAAGATAAACTGATTTATATAATATGAATTTATTCCAGCTTCTTAAACTATACAACTTCCATATAAACAAATTTGCAAAACTTTGAATACAATTGCTTTGTTATTCTTAACATTTGCATATACTATTTGCTTACACATGAGTTGCATGTAGCGTGAATATATCTAACACCCTAATCCATTACTGTGATTATTGGTGTTTTTTATGCCAGATTCACTCCAAACCTAGTCATCACTACTACAGTTCAGAGTAATATACCAACTCTTTAATACATATCCTTCTGTAGATTTTGGATATCAACTTTTTCTTCTCCATTTTTTAAAATTTTTCTTAGTAGTTCCCCTATCATGAACGTTGCCTGTTGGTAACTGAAGCCATTTCATTGATCCATCCATATTTTAGTTTTATCACATTCTAAGATGTAATGAAAATCACTTTCTATGCCTCCACACTGTGGACAGATATCCAAGTCTTTTTCCCCTTCCATGCCCCTTAATTTTCTTTCACCATTTCTAAACCATGTCCACCCTTCTCTATCTAATTTATTACATACTTATATATATTTTTCCCTCTCCCAGTCGTATTAATTTCTCAATACAGCACTAAATTTTTCTTATTCCTGATGCTGCTGAAAGTTTCTTCTTTATCAATATACCCAATCATTTGTCTAATCTCTTTCCAAAACCCTTCTCTAGAGTTTCCCTCTCCCTCCGTAAATTGCCTATACTAATTTCCTCTAACATTATTTATAATTTCAGCATCCAATTATCAGCAATTCCAGATTTCTCTTACATAATTAAACATTCTGTAACAAGTTTTTGTTCCTCCATTGATCTAACCGAAACCAATAGTTCAGCAGTCTAAATTGTTTAGCCTTTACTTCCTGTTCTGCCCAACTGCTACATTGCCACACCTTTAATGCTATAGGTAAACCCATAATTAATCTGCAAAGCATCCTATGTATTACATCCATATTTAACCATCCTTCATCGCTCTTCAAAACTTCCATCCTGTATAACATTGTGGCTCTTACTATTGCATTGTAAACCCTTTCTAACCACTTAATTTGCATTCCTGTGATTTTGTGCAGACATGGTCTAATCATCTTCATTGCAAGTTTACCTTTTGCTATTACAATATTCTTATGGTCATTCCATTCTCCAATACTGCTTAAGTGAACCCCTAAATAACCAAATGTTGTTGCGATTATCTCCTATTCTTCCAAGCTCAATTTTTCATCTCTTCTCAACTTAAAGCCTCTCTTGAAAATGTATGATCTTCAATTTTTTGTAGTTAATCATCAACCCAATGTTTACAAAATCTTCTATTTGCAATTAATACTCTCGGTAGTCCCCAATGTGATATTTAACCCACCACCAAATCTCATTTGCATAAAGTAATCTTGGTATTTCTGTGTTATTTACTGTAGTTGAGTAAACATTTTCCGTACTAATTTCTTCTGGAATATCATCAATTTATATCCTTGTTTTAGTCACATGTATTCTCCATGTCATGCATCAGTGTTCATATATCTTAATACAAAACTTATTTTTGCTTTAAATATTCTGTAATGCTCAAATTTATAACTCACCCTTTCATTTTCAACCATATTGTCTCTCTATTAATAGTAAAGAATACATTCTCTTAAGTGCACAAAAGCCATATAGACTCTACATCTTCCTTGTCAGATATTTACTACAATTGTTAATTATGGAAATGTTATCCACCACATTGCTCTTTTTCTTAAAACTGCCTGAAATACTCATAGCTCTCTCAACCCAGTCTTGTAACCTTCTAGCCAGAATCCCATAATAATACTAAAAATAAACTTATTCCCCTTTAGTTGGCTGGATTATTGAAGTCCCCATTACTTTTGTAAATGTACTACAATACTTATCCTCCAAATTCCTGATATGTTGTCCTCTCTCTCTCTCTCTCTCTCTCTCTCTCTCTCTCTCTCTCTCTCTCTCTCTCACACGCACGCACGCACATGTACCCCCCTACCTCTTTTTTTTTTAATTCAGTTCCCATGGAATGGTCCACATGTATAATCTCATTCAGCTTTCTAAGTGCAGAGAGTGTGTGCTTTACATGTACCATATAAAAGTGGATGTAGAAGGTATTTGTGGCACCTTTTTTACAAGAGAACATCGGCTTTGACTCTCCAATTTAATTCCAGTTTGGTAGATGCTTGTGTCATGTTATCCTGTCCACATATCATATTTAGTCGGCTACTGGATCCCATCTCCTATAGTGCCCCCTTAATTTTGAGAGTCAAAATTAAAAATTCTTGCAAATTGATGAATATCTTATTACTGTCAACCTTAATCAACAATGTTGCCTTATTGGCTTCTGTACTGGGTGTCCCAGAGCACCCAGTACAGTATAGTTTTCTTTAAAACTATAAGATATTTGTTTGCAAAACCAATTTGTTAACCAAAACCTTTGTAAAGAATCAATTGGTGATATTTCCATTTTCGAGAACAAACCAGAAGTAGAGGTATTCCTGGTCAACTTTGAAATTTTAAATGGGAACATGGGTTGTTTAAGGTATCATTGGATAGTACTTTTAAAATGAAACAACTTTTACCACAACTTTTTTTTCTTCTATCTTCTAATATTTACTCACAAATGAATGATAGATTTCCTCGTCAACATTTTGCACCAGTTACTTGATGGTTTTCCTCTGGCTTTATGGTTACTGATGTGGTTTCAACAGGATGGCTGTCTGGCTCACTTTTCACTTGGGGCTTGGCAAGTTCTTGACCAGTTGTTTCCTGGATGGTGGATTGGATTGGGAGGGCCATTACATTGGCCGGCCCAATCTCCTGAAACTTTCAAATTTTAATTGGAAACATGGGTTGTTTAAGGTATCATTGGATAGTACTTTTAAAACGAAACAACTTTTACCAAAACATCTTCTAATGTTTATTCACAAATGAAAGACAGAAATAAACAAATTAATGACATCTTCTAAGAAATGCTGTACGTACCGATGGTAATGATTGTGTACACTCACTCTAAATGTTCAAAATGTCCACCACCCTTTGCTACACAATGCTGTGATCTATTCCTAACACCATTGATGGCATGGAGAAGTTCATCACCACTGAGAGATGCACAGGCTACTTGAATTCTTTCTTTTATATCTTGTCTAGTTGTAGGACACACCTAGTAGACATTGGGTGGTATGCATAAAAACTAAGCAATTGCTTTTGCTACAAATTTGTAGGAAAATCTAGCAAAAGCTTCGATAGATTATGCATAATAATAAGTAGCAATTGCTTTTACTTTAGCAAAAGCTACATCATGTGCGCCAAGTTAAGTAAAAGTTATGCACTAGCAATTGCTACGATTGGTATGCATAACACCTAGGAATTGCTTTTGCTTCATAGCAAATGCTATGAAAAATTGAAGCCTGCTTCAGTTATGGCTTTGCTAGCCTAGCAAAAGGTTTTTCGTAAGCATAAATGGCTGCATTTATGAATATCCGGGAAAGGAAGGTCTACAAACCTAGAAGGAGTCCCAAAGAATGGGATTTCAAAAAGTTATATCGATTTAGTAGTAAAAACGTTACGTGGTTAAGCGATTATTTTGTGGGAGAAAATGATGAAACACGTGGTGGAGCTTTGAGCAGTCAGCAGAAAATAAGAACATTTTTGAGATACTAGGAGACCCCGGTTTTCAGGTTGGCATCGGAGAAGACATGTCACATACGTAGCAAACAAAATTGTTCAAAAAACTCACCTCTGGGTGTCCTTTCCTTCAGATCAACAGAGTATGCATGATGCTAAGCTTCAGTGGCAGAGAAAGTACAATTTTCCGTCTACAATTGGTGTTCTCGACTGCACACATGTGAGGATTCTGAAACCACATCATCATGGAGATGAATACATCAATCGCAAAGGTTATGCATCTATAAATGTGCAAGCTACGTGTAATGGCAGGGAATGTTTCACCAGTGTGGATATTCAGTGGCCTGGGTCAGTGCATGACTCACGCATATGGCATAACAGTTTGTTTACCGTGCGCAATAATGAAAAGAAGTATAAACACAGTGTTGATAGCAGATGAAGGCTATGGACTGGCACCGTGGTTAATGATTCCATATTGGAATCCTGTTACACTGCAAGATATTGCGTATAATAGACTTATAAAAGCAGAACGGGGTATAATCAAATGTTGTTTCGGACAGTTAAAGAAAAGGTTTCCAATTCTTCATTACGGAGTAAGACTGAATTTAGCACGCACACCAACACTAATACGAAATTGCTTCATCCTACATAACGTGGCCAAGTATTTAGTTGATGATCATGATGATTTTGATGACTTGGACAGTGATGGGGGTGATTTTGAAAATGAAAATGGTGGTGATGAAGCTGCAGTACGTGCAGAAGGAATAAGAAAGTGAAATGAAATTGCCGAAATTATATATACTTTGTAAATCAGTTATACTAGTAAAAAAATCAAACAGACTTTAAATCCACATAATTTGAAAATTCTGCTGTAAATGAAATATGGTTTAAAATAAAGTTTATGTGGCAGCTTTAGAACTAGTTGGTTTTGTTTTTGAGAAGTTCTAGTTTTTTTGAAAAATACTCGATTTGTATTCTGGTCAACTTCAGCTGTTCGCTGATTAGTAATCTCTGATAATCGGCGGTGGACAATCCTTTGGTTTCTTCAGTTTCAAACATGCGCTGATGCTTTGCAGGTCTCTCAGGTTGTTGTTCCCCCACTGATGGTAGAGATGAACCCTCATTTCCTGTCACACATCCTGACAAGCACCTGTTTAAAAAAAATTTTTTTTCTCTTTCTTGCCCTCGAAATTTCAGAAAGCGCGCAATATGTAATCAAAATGAGTGAAGAAAATTGTTTCTTTCAAAATCTTACCTGGAATCTTGTTTAGTGTTGGATTGTTATCTGCTGACAGTAATAAAAACAGTTGTTGCTGCCATTGATTCAGCTTAATTTTTTTGTTTCCTGTTGCCTTCATGTCGGTCTTTCTTTTCACTACAGTTTTCATATTACTTATTTTCTTTGTTATTTGTTTGGAATTCATTTTTTTGCCACAAAGCTGCTCTCCTCTTCTTGCTTTATTTTTGGAACTTGCGATTTATTTAACAACACCGGTTTATCCTTAATTACGTTCACAAACACATCATTAAACTCGTCCACTTCTATATCAGAACAATCTGATGACATCTTACCAAATTTTACAAAAGAACTCGATTAAGCGACAAGAAGCACACTAAAATGCACAGCACAGTTTGAAAGGAACGTGAAGTTCGTTTGCTGGCATGACGCAATTGGATTTGCACATGCGTGCTAAGGGAATGATCACTTGGAGTGGCCTGGTAGTGGCAAGCATTTCCTACGCATACCTAGCAATTGCATTTAAGCAAAAGCATGTGCTTTATGCATACGATTTAGAGCAATTGCTTTAGCTTCCATCATTTGCTAGAGTGAAAGCAAAAGCAATTGCTAGGTTTTATGCATACCTGCCATTGTCTCTAATTCTCCCCCATAAGAAGAAGTTGTTGGTGTTAAGTCAGTAGATTGGGCCGGCCAACACATTAGTCCTCGTCCAATCCATGGTTCAGGAAACAACTGGTCAAGAACTTGCCAAGCCCTAAGTGGAAATTGAGCTGGGCAGCCGTCCTGTTAAAACCACATCGGTAACGATACAACCCATCAAGTAACTGGTGCAAAATGTTGATGAAGTCTGTTGTTCATTTGTAAACATTAGAAAGTAGAAAAAAAAAGTTTTGGTAAAAGTTGTTTCATTTTGTAAGTACTATCCAATGATACCTTAAACAACCCATGTTCCCATTTAAAGTTTCAAAGATGCCAGGAGTACCCCTACTTTTGGTTTGTTCCGGTAAATGGAAATATCACATTACATAGGTTTTGGCTATCAAACTATTTTTTCGAACAAGTTTCTTATAGTTTTAGAGAAAAACGGCTGATACAGGTGCTCTGGGACACCCGGTATAGTTGTTTCAGGCTGTGTCCAACCATAGAAGAAGAACAATAAAACCAACCCCTTCCTGGTTCTTGCTCACTTGTGCAGCTGCTTGGTTTGCGCCTTTATTCACACGTCCAGTCTTTATCTTTCTTGCATTTTGTGGGTGTGAAAAGTTAAAATATCTGATGTGATACATTCACATGACTTTCTCTACCCTCTATTGTTTATTAGTGAGTATACAAACTATTCTTACTAAGGCTTATTTTTCTATCTACTACATTTTAATCCAAATGAGCCAATGCACACAAATAGCTACATTACACATTTTGTTATAGATACAAAGGGAACAGCAATAATCAAATGTTTAAGAACTGGGTGCTATACCTGGCATTAAAATTCCATACTGCTTCCATGCAATTGCAAGAAACTACTGAATGTTGACAAGACTTTAAGAGAATGACCAAGGAATGAACAATCCAAACCTTTAATAATGTAATATCTCAGAAATGGCTTAGGTCACAAAAAAATGTATTTGAAATAAATTGTGTGTTTTAAAGAGATCTGCATCTTTTGTGTGTACGGTTTTTGTATATTGCTTAAAGTTTACCAGTTATGCAAGATTACACAAAATTTCTTCCAAAAGAAGTGAAAGATACATGGAAGTATGCACAAGCAGGCCAGAATGGGGTATGCATGGGTGAGAACAGTGTAATGAATTTAAGTGGTCTAACAGGCAGAAGAAGGGGGGAAGAGATGTACTAAATGTAATGGATTACATAACAGTTGGCATTATACTCTGGAATGTGAGAGAAGGCAGATAAAGGAAGAGAGAATTTAATACTAGTGAAATGGAAAAATTTACCAATAGAGTTAAAAGTTAGGAAGATTTATAATACAAGATGAAATGAATATATGGAGAAAGCGGGAAAATATTTAGAAAAAATAAGGTTAAAATGGTTAAAAGAAATGTGAAGCAAATTGGAGAAAATATGGAAAAGGGTAACAAGGCAAAAAAGTAAATAGTGGATACATTGTACTTCCCCATTATATATACAACAGAATGTTAAATATGAGGGGAAGAGAAATAATAAGCAGCTCCATTGTATACATTTATATATTGTATGTAAAGTTCAAAGCAGACAATAAATCATTCATTCATTTCAAATGAAGTGGACTTCACAGGCTATTCCCAGAAAGTTCAAGATATACATTTTATTTGTAATGTAAATATCTTTAATACATGGTATTTTAATACAAAAATTAGAACCATTTTTTAGAAAAGCAAAAATTTTGAAAAATCCTCAATGTGAAGGGTAGTCTGGGGTGGGGGGATTTTTTTTTTTTGAAAATCTTTGTGTTGCATCTTTGGAAGGTAGTGAACCTAAATGCCAAGTTTGGTATTTATCCGACTTTTCGTTTTTGAGTTATGCTGTTCACAGACACACACGCACGCACGCACCTTTTTCTAGAAAGACTATTTTTGGATTCAGGAGGCCTTAAAACATGTATTTCTGGTGAAATCTCTATATTGAATTCTTGGGTGGAATACAGTACTTCCCCTACTTAGTAGTAGAGAAATAAAAATGAGAGATGGAATCAAAGGTTGAGTTTTACAGCCCCTCTTAAATTAGTCCTGTTAAAATTGCAATCAAAAATGGAATTAGAGCAGCATCTTGTGAATTCAACATACAACTTAAAATGATATGGGAAGAGTCTTTGCATTGGAACTGGCTTCATAGCCCAACTTTGAAGAGGAAGAAGAAGGTCTAAAATGATTTGATATTGGTGCAATCAGAAGGACCAACTAATGTTAGTGAAGAAAGACCATAAATCTTTTTGTGGAGAGTCGAAAGGAAAGTATGAAGTCAATAAAAATAGTGGATTATTGAAACAAGAAACAATGGTCATGCTGTGACACATGAAATGCTGCATTTTAAGGTGCATGAGATTATTATTATTATTATTATTATTATTATTATTATTATTATTATTATTATTATTATTATTATTATTATTATTAATCCTTTAACATCAATTCAGTACATAGTACATTGATACAGGATATGTCAATAGTTAAATTTATATATTTACATTACAATAAAGTTATATATAATTTGAGTTCAACTATGATATACAATAGATATATTTATAAATTAAATGACATACTACTAGATAACTTAACGGATTAGTACAATGTCTTATGCAAACAAGGATTTATTAAACTGTAAATATTCCTTTACGGTGTAGAAGCAGTGTTCCTGCAAGAAAGCCTTTGTTCTAGTTTTAAACACATTATAATTATTTATATCTTTAATGGCATTAGGTAGGGAATTATAATTCCTTATACTGGAGTGCAGTACTGCATTCTTACATATTGTAGTTCTGACAGAGGTTAAGTGTATATCCTTATTATGTCTAGCGTAATGACTATGGACATTGTCATTATTTTGAATATTAAATTTATTTCTTTTTACAAGTAAGACTGTTTCCAATATATAAGAACATGCCAAAGTAAGTATGCCAAGTTTTCTGAATAGTGGTTTACATGAGCATAACCTTTTTTTACCACATATAATTCGTATGGCTTGTTTTTGTTTGATAAATACATCCTTAGTTTCTGGTGAGTTTCCCCAAAATATGATACCATATTTAATTATTGAATGTATATGTGCATAATAAGTTGTTAACAGCACATGGAGACTGACATTTTGACTTAAAATTCTTAAGGCATATACATTCCTGCTTAATTTGGTTATTAAATGTTTTATATGAGTTTTCCATTTCAAGTTATTCTGTATCCACAAGCCCAAAAAGTTTGTCTCGTTTTTATATGAGATTAATTTATTATTTAATTTTACTTCAGGGATGTTATAATTATTGTTTGCACTATCAGTAATATGAAATTTAAGACAAACAGTTTTGACCGTATTTAAAACCAGGTTGTTATTATCTAACCAATATACCAGATCTTTACTGGCCTGGTTTAGTGAATTATTTAACATTTCATTACTCTTTTCTGTTATTAGTAAATTAGTATCATCTGCAAATAGAACAATGTTATGAGCTTGTATGTTATTTGTTAAGTCGTTTATATACAAGATAAATAAAAATGGTCCAAGTATAGAGCCTTGTGGTACTCCATAAGTTATATCAAGTGCATTAGATCTAACTGCCAAAAGTGCATTAGTGTTAGCATTATAATCTGTAATCTCTGTTATTTGCTTACGGTTTGTAAGGTAAGATTCAAACCAAGAATATGCTAATCCTCTTATACCAAAGTCAAATAATTTTGTTAGCAAAATTTTGTGGTTAATAGTATCGAAAGCTTTAGTTAAATCTAGAAATATGCCAATTGCTTTATTGTGGAAAACAAAGGGATTTCAGTTTCAGAATTTAAGGCGAGCCAAGGCTGGGCAGTACAATTTATGCATCGAAACACTTTTGAGTTTGAGGAGAAAACTTCACTATATCAACAGCTTCCAGCTGATTGCACAGAGAAATAATAGATAATCATCATTTTGTGATAAGCTCCCACAAGAACATAACTTCCATCACAAATTGGAAACGCTTACCAAACCCCAGTTTTCTTGGACATGCCAACAAGCATGATGATACACAGCAGGGGCATGAAGCGTTTTAGTGAAAACCACTGGAGTTGAGAAGTTGCGCTGTATTGTGATGCTGTATATGACTGCAGATGGCAGGAGACTTCCTGAGTGGAATTCATATCCAGAAAAATTCATATCCAAGAAAAAGAGCTAATGGATGCGGATCTGGTGAAAGATTGACTAAGAATTGTATGGGAATGACATCCAGGAGCCCTGCTTAATAAAAAGTCTATGCTTGTACTTGACAGCTTTTGTGATTATTTAGCTGATGGCATTAAACACAATTGTCATTAACTAAAACCTATCCAGTGGTTATCCCAGGAAGACATATTTTAGACATCTCCATAAATAAGCCTTTTGCCAATGTCCGATATGTGGTGGTAATGAAGACATTGAACACATAATATTTAAGTGCCAAGGAACAGAAAATTGGAGAAGAGAATTTATTAAAAAGAAGTGGTTGAAGGGGGATAGAAATACAATTATAATCGAAATGATGTGCAAAGACACTAGGAACATTGGACAGTTTTTGTGCAAAGTCAAAAATAAATGGCTGTGGACAGTGGATAGAGATAAGTAAGAGTTAGTGTAGCTTACAAAATACATGATGCATAGAGGTAGTGAGAAATCATTAATTCAATGAAATTTTGATTGCAAAGCTGTGGTGAATGTTTGATGGTCAAGTAATTAAAAAGTGACAAGTGAAAAACAAGTGGAAATGGGACATGAAAAACTGGAGCAAGATAATTTATTGATGGGAAATCGTAAAATGTAGATAAACAGTAATGGATGTCTACAGAATGAGTGGCCAGGGCCAAATTTCAGTAGACAATCAAATTGTAAATCTTTTAGCACAATAAAATACAAAATAGCCTTTTAAGGACCACATGAGACGTTTTTGCATTAACTGGATGGTGGACAATGTGCATGAGAAAACGAAAAGAGAGAAGAAAATCTTGAGAAAATCAAGCTATCATCATTACAGTGTATTTGCAAGTGAATTTTGTGTGCTTGGGAACTGATCACTCCTGAAAGCGTCAAAAAGAGTTTTGAAAAGACTGGAATAGCATAAGCATTTGATGATCTTCTATGGAAAGAACATGAAGGAAATGAAGACCCTGACTAGCAATGATGACAACAGTGAAGACAGTGATGAGGATACCTATGATTCCAACAACAATAGGTACCATATTAGTTTTTCCTTTCTTAAATATTTTCATGAACCATGAACATAATTATAACAGTATTAAAAACAAGAATTTTCATGTTATAGGTAGCCAGTTTTATTCAAGTTTCAACCTGTATGACATGCCACCTGATATACAGGCCATGCCCATCCAATATATCACATATGTTTGCAGAAGTTATTGCTAAGGGGGATGTTAGCAGACTATTATGAGAGTAGTAAATTGTTAATTACGTATGTAAACTTTTGTTTATTTTAATTAAATATGTCATATTATGTAGTATTAAAATAAAATCAATTATTTTTTTAATCCCCCATGCTAACCAATTGATTTTAGAAAGTTCAACCTTTAGGAACCTCCTCAATTTTGGAAGTAAAAATAGAAAAAAAAGGGGGGGATCCTGTAGCTGAGTAAGTACAGTGTATTGGCAAAATGTTAGTTTAGACACACTATACTTCTGTTTTCTATTATAGCTATGTTTTTGTGGCAAACTATACATACTATATGTGAGATAAAGGTTTATGCACCACTCTGTAACACAGTGGAGGGTGGGTTGATAATTCTTATTCATTGGGCAAGTTTTGAAATTCATTGATGGATCTGTCTATGCCCTTCGACTTACACCAAAAGTTATAAAATACAGCTGGAATCCATTGATGTTCCATCAGTCCATATTACTCCCTGATGTATATCTGATGTTTTACATCAATTGACTTCAGATCTATCAGGCTAAAAGTCTGATGAATGCAATGCCCAGTGTCTTGTATATGCCCAAACCTATGAAGTAGTGTAAAATGCAACAATTTGGAAGGCATAATGGGTGAGTTGATAGCTGCAGTCACAGTTGTTGTTAGGTTATAAACTTGCAGGTACAAGCAAAAAGAATGGACAAGTAGCAAACACTGTATGTCAGTTATTTTTCTAGTAGTCTTCTTCAGAGGAGGACAGTGATATCAAGGATCTTACTAAAGGAAAGAGAAAGCCATGCAAAGAACAGGTTTATGTGAAAAATTTAGTAAGTTCTTACACCAACTCTGTGTGGTCAACGTCCAAGACTTCATTTATGCTATGTTGGTCATACTGCTAAAGCATCAATCAAACCATCACACCATTGTTTAATTCACTGTAAAATGCCCGATTCATCTGAACATTGAGATAGTATTGGAGTATCCACCAGTGCAATCAACTGCTCATCAGTTGGGTAAATTACATTTAGTTTTATTTAGGACACACTTCAACTGCTATGGTTCTTAGTGTCCCATTCTATATTGGGCGTGAAAGACCGGAAGTTTTGCTCAGAGGCCTCTTTATTAGTCTTGAGGATTTTTTATGTGCCATAAATCTATGACACAGGACCACTGGCTTTATGTTCCTTCTGAAGGAAGCCATGCTAAAACTTTTTATGCCCAAAAACATCCATTGCCCTCTGCTGGTCTGAACCCTATCAGTTGGATAAATTTAAAAGTGAAGGCATTACTTGTCATGATTCAAGCCACACTGCAGTCTTTTGTTTTTCTTCATTCATTTTTAAATTTTATTATTTTATAACTTTGTTTTCTTTTAATTTTATTATACCTTGTTTTGTTTTACTCACTTTTTGGTTTTCAGTTTTGTTAAACTTCTTTTTAAGTTTATCATTTACTACACCAAATAAACATTCATATTTTATAGATAATTTTGTAATGAGATAATGGAAACTGCATTATAAAATAACAAAATTTAAATAAAGAAAGAATGAAGAAGAAAAAATAATACTATGGTGCAGCTCAAACCACAACATATAATGCATGAGAATTATGGCCCTCTATCAACTGTGCTAGGTACCTGGCTTGAACCTATTCTTTACTTCACAGTGCACTTTATGCAGAATTCTGCCACATATAGATAGCCTTTGAAGGAGGAAAAGAAGATGTGTACATCTAACATTTTGCCAATATGAGGAGATAGGATATTATGATGTATTTGTCAAGAATGAGCCCAAGTTGTAGTTGTATGTTTGTTGTTACACATACAAATATCAACAAATGGCCTAATGGGTTCCTGGTTGTAACTCAGGGAAGCAAACCATCAATGTTAGGTGATATTTCTGAGTTTATGACCTTTCCAGCTTCGCTTCAAATTATCTTAGAATTTGTTTGTCCACAGCCATTCTTGTATATTGATTGTGCTAGGAAACTTCAGAGGATAGTGGACTTTGGGAACTAACCATTATTTTTACATGCTAGCATGCAGCTCCTATGTATATTTTAAGAGTCTCGTTTTGCATTTTAGTAGTTTTTACATATGTCTTTCCCTGTTTATGTCTTGGGTTAAACACATTTAAAATGGGTACACATTTGCATGTTTTAAAAAAATATTGCTTTTTAATTGCTGATTTTTTTTTATCATTTTAGTGAAAGAACACTAATATCACTCTAGTTTTATAGTCAGGATTGAAACTTTTTTCTTTGCTTGAAGTTTAACATCCTTTAATCAGGTCATATAAGACGATGAATGAACGAAATGGTTGAGCTGATGCTCAGATGGGCCCAGGATCCTTAGAGCTTAGAGGTACCTTACATTCATCTTCTCAGGATAAGGGAAAAACCCCAGAGAAAACTGTATCCAGGTAACTTGCTCAAACCAAGATTTGAACTCGGTACTTTTTGAATATGAGGCAGACATGCTAACCCCACACCACAGAGGTAGGTGTTTAAACTTGTGTGTATCAATGAAGTAGGGATATAACCAAGTAGTGACTTGTTACTCCTTTTCAAAACATTTTATGAAATGATTTCCCCATATATCTGGAGCTCTGTAAGGATATGTACCAAATTTTCTAAGCATACTTCAGTTGCACCAATTAACAGTATACATTAACAAAGTTGTGAATGTTAAAAGTTGTCACGGTTACTGTTGTGTTATCTTATTTGCTGAGCGCCTGTTATTGTTTTACTATTTTTGAATTTTTGGGTTCTTTGTCCTCCGGCTAGCTATTATTACAAGTCGAGCAAATCTCTTGAACAGGTTGTGTAAACGGAAAGGAGTTGTTACTAAAATATAACACTGATAAAAGAATTTGTTTTTACACTTTTATTGCTGTCACACTTTATTCATTTCACATAATTACTCTTGATACACACCCGACTGAAACTGTTATATTTTCGAATGTAACTATTATCACTTATTTGCCGCACATTATTAATTCGCGTATTTCACATCTTTTAACTAACTTTACGATGCGAGAGATTCTGTAGAACTGCGCGACGTGTAACCCATGAATGATTCTGTTGAACTGCGCGACGTTTGGCTTGTGAATTATTCTGTAGAACTGCGCGATGTTTGCCTTGTGAATTATTCTGTAGAACTGTGCGTTACCCGTCTCTGGCTCGGAATTTATACTACCTCACCCCGATATGCCTAAAGATTATAATCGAGCTACTATTGGTTAATAAAACGCGCCAACATTAGCGTCTATTTTTATATCCAATCAAAATTACGAACACATATGCTCTAGGGAGAATATTCCCTCCATTTCTAAAGAAAAGCGTGCTACTCTGACGTCATTTGTTTGTCTCTTCTAATTGATAAACAACTCACCCCCTCGCTCATTGTTACCCGCTCCTATTGTCAGTTTCAGTGAGGCCGTGTAAACTTATTTCCTAACAATGCTTATAATTAACAAACATCTCAAATCATTGTCATACAATAATGCTAATTTACACTACAATCACTCTGGCATTCACAGCGTTGTGATATAAAATAATGCCTCAAAGTATGACCACACTAAATTTTATGTTTGAATTTTTAAGGTAAAACATTATGTTCCTTTAAAACTATACATGAGTAGTTTTAAATATAAATCTAGCTATGTGATTTTAACACATTTTGAAGGCAATATAATTTTGCACAATTTGTTTGAAGTAACTTTGATAACTTTGATGTGTTATCCATTTATATGTTACTTGTTTTTCTCGTTTCAATTTTAAACTGTTATTATCTAGTATGCTTTGTCCATAGTGGCATCCTGTATATACAGGGAGCTGTGTTTCAATAAACAATTAATAATAGGGAAACAGTATTCAACTTTACTGCCATTGATCATTTTATATGCTAACACAGCATAGTTAAATAATTTATACAACTTTAATTATAACAATTCTGAATGTTGGATATAATCATGTGCAAACATGTAAAATTTTGGTGTTCGTATGATAATTATTTCTCAGATGAACATACATTTCATATAGGAATACATGTGTTATGCAGCTGCTGTATGTATCTACTTATTTAACTCAATTACAGATTCTATAGCATTAAAACTGATGTACTAGGTGATCAGCATAGAGCAGAACATGTTTCGTGGCTCTTGTCCGGCCGGCCACGCTGCTTGCTATGCATACTGAGTGGGTGACAGCACGTCCACGGTAAATATACTACGGTTTGTTGCATAAGTTATTTCTAACAAAGAAACAAAAATTAAGCACTTAAAAATAAAGGTACTCACATATAGCAAGTCAGAAGATGCTGGAAGTGCCTCCCTTTGTTGTTCAAGCATCTCTGGTACCTGCTTAGGAAATTGGCCATTATACACTGCAGTTCCCTCTGAGAAATGGCAGCAATTTCTGGTCACATGTTATTTTAAGTTCCTCTAATGTGTGTGGATTTGTTTTGTAAGCTTTCTCTGTTAATCCCCTCCCAGAGATAAAAATCGCAGGAGATTAAATCAGGGGAACACGGGGGTCATATGTTGTTAGTGTAACTGGGGCTGCGACATCAGAGTCGCTATATGGAAAAAAGCGTTTAGAGTAGGAAGGTAAGGTTATAGCGATAAGGGCTGACATTGACTGTGTGCGGTACAGTCTATACAAGAACTATGTATGTTTCATGAACATTTACTTTATTTCTGCAATACTATTTATAACGTATATGGCTGACTTATATAACTGAAATGTCTTTTATTAAATCATTAATGCAAAACACTACGTCACAGTGTACACATGGATAAGGTTCTGTGTTAATTTATTGCAATGAATTACAATCCGCAACTTTGTATCCTGTAGTTTATATAAGGAAATATCGGCAGAAATAAATGCTGTGCATAGTTCATTAAACGTTTGATTTGCTGTAGCAGTTATCCTCAAATTTTGCAATACAACGCTTATGTGATTCTGTGTTGGCATGTCTTTGCAAATTACTGGCTCTACTATGCGCAGAAGTAATCATGCTATTGCATGGTTTGCAATAAAGGTTTTCTTTAATAATAGAGAAAACATTTTCCCCAATATGTAGTTTTGCAGCGTTGTTGAACCTTTTGGCATTTTGTCTACATGAACACTGTGTGGTGATACATTTGACTCAACTGTACAGGTAACCCTCTTGTTGTAAACAGTTGACTTCAGGAAGCCTATAAACAAACGTAACAACTCCAATGTCGCAGCTCTAGTGATAACTCTTATCTTCAACACTTCATGGATTTCCTGTAAGGAGAAGTTGGTTGTATGTGCCATCACAGAGTCCTACTGTAAAGTCACGTAACTTCTTTCTCTTAGTTAATTCACCAACAAATGGCCGCAAAATGTTTTGCACATACCTCTCATTGTTAATTGTTTCCACAAAAAAATTAGGCCTATTATTCTCTCGCCGCTAATAGCGCGCCACACTCTTGGTTTTTGAACATGCAGGGATTCCTGGTGAAGGTGGTTAGGCTTTTCAGCACTCCAATAATGATTGTTTTGTGTATGAATATACCCACTTAGGTGGAACCACAATTTGTCCGAAAAAAAAATTAGATTAGGGTCCGTTTGACTGTCATATACATGATTCAAAACTCTTTTAAAAAATTGCATTCTTATTGCAGGGTCACCCAGTTTAAGTTCTTGCACTACAGTAGTTTTGTAGTGCTGTAACTTTAGTAACTTTGTAGCCATTTGAACAGAGCCATAGGAAATTTCCATTTGCTGGAAAAGACATTGAAGTGATTTTCTAGGAGACCTTTCCAGAGCATTTCAAATGTTGTGTAGAGTTTCTTATGTGTGTATTCTATGTGGTTTTTTATGTTTCTTATCAAGAAGATTTCCCGTTTCATGTAATTCATTCACTAATCTATGAATCGTAGTTTGATCTGGAACTTGAACATCAGGAAATCTCTCTTGAAATAATCTCCTTATGGCACTCGCAGATTCTGTACATACTTATAAATTATAAATGAATACTTTTTGGGGAACAAATGCAGTATCCAGATAGAGCCATTCTACTTAATATGCACTGTATTGGTCAACTAGCAAACATGTGCTATGTTTGCAAGAGTTCAACTCATGCTGAAGCCGGCTAAGAGCTGTGAAAACCTGTTCTGTTCTATGCTAATCACCCAGTATAAGAAGAAGCTGTATTATATCATGCATTCTCAAATTCTTTGTTTTAGGCATCTCCATACAGTCCAGAATGCAGTAGCAATAGTAGTGATTACAACAACTGTTCTGTAGCTACAGCTCGCTCCAAGATGTCAGATTGGTCATCAGCTCCAAACAGCAAATATGATCATATGCAGCAGCATCATTCGCAACACCAAGTAAAAGTTGAGAATGTGTGCTCCAATGTAGGTATGTATAACATCAATAGTGCTCTGTTTTTTCGAGCATTAGCTTCTTAGTGGCATGGTGATTTGGATACTTGGTACTGTGATGTTCTTGAAGTAAAACATCACTAGGGTCAATTATCCAGATCACCATGGAAGAGCAACACAATTATCTTCATTGCAATTATCGTAGCATTTTTATGAGATTTGTCAGCAATAGTTGCTCAAACTCTCATGACTCCATCATCTACACCGATGGCTCACACATACCTGGCAATGGTGAAAATGATCAGGTTGGTTGTGCCTTCATGGTATATGAAAACAACCTTGAAATATTTTCAGCACAAAACAAGTCTCTTCAAATTGTTTGATCTTTCAAGCTGAGCTTTGGGCCATTATGTCAGCACTAGAGTGGTGCAAAGATAACACAAAAATGCAAAATTATACAGTGATAGCATTGAACTCAGTAAATGATAAGTACAATACAAACCCAATACCACTGATATAAGATTAATAGCTCAACATGGCCTCCACACGTGTCTCTCCTGTTGAAAATGAGAAAAAGAAGTTGCAAAATCTATGATGGAAGTTTTCATATGATAGAGCTCCTATATGTTATCTGAAAAGAAAAATTAAAAAACACACGCCTCTCCAACAGAACAGCATCTGAACCACAGCTCAGAAAGGACACTTTACGAGAGACGCATTCTTTCTTGAGATTCAGTATTGACTCCAGAGCAAAATACTTGTGCTGAACTTAATACTTATTGCTTATTCAATTCCTATCTGGTTATGCAGATTTGTCATACTTTGAGTGATTTAAGATCAATGTCCCAGATGTTTATTCATGCTTATGTGGGTCCCCTCAAACTGTACAGCACCTGATTTTTGAGTGCCCTGTATCTGGAAGATCTAGATATATCCTGGACAATCACCTGAATTTTTGTGACAATGAACTGGCAAATCCTCTATTTCATATATTCAAAAAACAATGTAGTTATTCTCACTTTCTAACATTCATTCATCACATCTTTAATAAGTTTTCATCATAATGTTCACTCTGTTTGTTGTCATATGTAATCATCAAACTACAACCCTAATATGCTTTGTTTAATAGGGTTTCTTTTCTGTTTTTTGGAAATTCAATAAATAACAGTAACATACTTCACCCAGCTTGACTTCATGCCATGCATTGAATCAGTCAACTTACATGAATTACTGGTGCTAGCTGCCATTTCCTTTTATAGACGTGCTTGGGTTACTAAAGCTTTTTGTTCTAGAATGTGCTGGTATCTAGGGACGGTGTTCATAGTTGATCTTGGTCTGGACCAACTTGTTACTCCCGGTGGATTTACAGCAGACCATCGATTTTCTTATTCATAGACCGGGACTTGCGTTGGTCCAGGGATCAAACACCTTGGACCGGACCAAATTTTTGTCTACCTCAGAGAGGTAGATTAAAGGCAGACCATCTTTACAAAATGGATTACTATGGAGTGATGGGCGTGGCTGCTGTGTGTAGAATTCGCAAAATGAGACGATGGAGTAAAACTATCTACCAAGATTAGACATAATTGGAAAGCATGACAACCTAAGCTTCAAAACAAATGCAATAAAGCAAAGGTTAGAAAGCTGATAAAATTGGTTCATCCTAACCTATATGATAGAGACGATAACCGAGGTTTAAGTATCTCAATTGATACGCAAATGCTAATAGCATTTCCATATTAGGCAAGAGGAGGGTATCAAGAAAACACTATTGACCTTATTAAGGCATCAGTAAGCCATACTATAATGTTTCATGTGCCATTGCTAGGCTTCCCTTCGTTATACTGGGATTACGATGAACTTTACGTAACATGATGAAGGTAATGCGAAATTAAGAAATGCTGCTAAAGTGAAGGTCTAATTCGTATATAATTAACGCAACGGGGATGAATCTTGATTGATTGTTCTTTTATTATTTCATACTACTGCTTCACGCCGATTGGTTGTAATTACGAGACATTAAACTTGATGTAACGGGAAGGAAAAGTTTTACATTGCCAAATTTTTAAGTTATATCACATTAAATTAAGTCACATTAAGATAACCCTAAAGAGCTCCATTTAATACAGTATAAGACCTTCACCTTACGCCGCGTTCAGTTAAGTCACTTAGTTTAGGTTAAGTACAAAGTAATTCAGGCTTTACTTACGTTTTCCCAGCGAGGAGAGGAGTATTAAAATTCCCGGAAGGTTTTTGATATATCAAGATTTCCTCAGGTAATTATTTCTGTATAATTACTATCATACAGTATTGAATTATTTGGTTAAAATCCAGGATGATATACATTTTATTGACTGCAAATATTGGTTGTTATTTAAATTTGATTTTATTCTGTAATTTTAATGTTAAAAGTTAATATTCCAGCAAGTTAAATTCTTATTGAAATGATTAACAGTGCCATGAAAATGTGTATCTGGTGGATAAGAACATTTTCAAAAAGGGAGGGGTGACAATAAGTTAGAATTATGCCCAAAGCTGCCTATATATTATCTCCCTCCATGTCTCCTCTTTTTTGCATTTGTGTTTGTAGGAACCGATTTGTTTTGAATAATACCCAGCATTTTTTGTATTAAGGAAAACAGTCATTTTCCTCTTCCGACCGTTTTAATACATGCTTCTTGGTTATCTCCACTTTTTGCTTAGGGTGAGGAGTGAGCACTAAAGTGATGAAAAAAACAGCTGTGAAGTGACCATAGAACCAGCTATGAAACGACCATAGAATCTTAAAAACTAGGGAGTAACAGTGATTAGTTTACTGCTCTATGGAATTTGCACATGCGCAGAACTACCTTTCTTCATCGTGTAACATTTTCTCCTTGCTGATCCACGGCCTTTCTTGGTCCAAGGCTTTTTATTGTCTATGAATATCAAAAACTTGGTCAGCCTTTGGTCTGAACCAAATGAGTCTGGAGATAGTCCATCCAGACCAACGTGAAATCTATGAATATGGCTCTAGGAGATTACCAGCCAACTTCCTGTTTTACGAGCTTCATTAGTTGCCCCATAACTTTGGACATCTTCTTTTCCTGACAGTGCCAACAATGGCTTTCAGTGGGGAGGGCATTTCCTTGTTACAACACCCTTCAAGTTATATGTGGACAATATATTTTGCACATATTGCAGTGTGTGTGTATACACTGTGTGGAAAAAAAAAAAAGCAAAACACCAACCTATTATCTATTTAGTTTTTTACAGTTCTTAAACTGGGGTTTCAAACCTTGCATAAGAACAACTTTACATCACAGAAATGCAACAACATCCCTAATGCTTAATCAGTGGATTTAAAAAGCTTTGATCAATTCCTTGGACGTTTTGATGAATTCCGATTAATATACTGCTAATTTTGCGTGTAAGGCAACTTTTTACAACAATCACCGCAAAGCGATGTTTTAGTGTTCAAATTGTTGCAGTGCATTGTTGTGCTGCATGATGATTTAAAGCATTCAGACTTGCCTAATAATCAAGTCTTAAGTGAGTTTTAAGGGCTTAAAATGGTTCTTAGAGCTGAAGATGCAGCAAGGGCTGTGGCATTGGTGGAGGATGCACGAAGTCTGCGATATATTGCTGACATCATTGGTACGTCTTATTCCAATGTTCGCAGGACTGCCCAGAGTTTGAGGGAGGATGGTAGCTACACCTGGAGGCCTGGTTCTGGCCGTAGGAGGAGTACTTCTGATTGTGACAATCGCTTTCTTTTATTGTCAGTTCTTTGCAATCGACTCGCAACATTGGTTGAGGCCAGGAATAATTTGCAGCAAATATGGCATGTTAACATAAATGAGAGAACAGTTAAGAGGAGGCTGTATGAAGCAAATTTACAATTCAGGAGACCTGCAAAAGTACCACTGTTGACCAGGTAACATTGATCTCTTGGATGCACTTTGCTCGCACCCATCAAAACTGGACTATGGTGCAATGGAGCACAGTGCTGTTCACGGATGAGAGCAAGTTCTGTTTGAGGGCCCCAGATGGTAGGGAGGGAGTTTGGAAAAGGCCAGGAGAATGCTATGTACCCTGCACTTTCTCAACTAGGACACCTTTTAATGGAGGTTCAGGATTGGTTTGGACAGGGATCAGCATTGAAGCAAGGACGGAACTGATGTTCATCGAGAACAGTTCACTGACAGCTCATCGGTACATCAAGGAGTTTCTCACTGATCATGTAGTGCCTTTTCCACCTGTTTTAGGCGAAAACTTTATCTTTATGCACGACAACACTCATCCACACATTGCTCAGGTGTTTCTGATTTCCTGGATGTGGTTGGAATTGAATGCATAGAGTGGGCAGCATGTAGTCCAGACTTGAACCCAATAGAACAAGCTTAGGACATGCTTGTGAGGCATGCTAAGGGTCTATTTACCAGCTCACTGGGAGAACTTCGGTTTGCACTTCAAGCGGAATGGGAGCCCATACCACAAGAGGAGACTGCACATCTTATCTGGAGCATGCCTCGTCAAATTAAAGCTTAATCAGGCTAGAGGTGGAAACACTTGTTACTGAAGCTGTGACTATATTTCACAAACAGCTGGAGAACCATAGAGTCATTAAAGTTATCATTTTTCAACATTTTAAAAAAAAATCCTGTTTATTGTGATTTTGAGCATGTTTTAAAAGTTTTATTTGCATTAAAATCCATAATCAATAATATGGTATAATTTATGCTTAAAATATTCCTGTAGCATTACTTGGATGATAAATGTTGTTAAATAATTGTTAAAGAGATTCTGGTTTAATATTTATGTCTTAGTTTGGTTAAACACATATTTATAAACATGTATAGCAATTAATTGTTTTGCTTTTTTGGCGCTCATTGTATATACAGGGTGGACCATTTAAGTTGAGACTGTACAATATCTCTAAAACTAAGCCTTGTAGAAAGAAATATCTTGAATAAAAGTTGCTTGATATTATGGGAGAAAGTAAATGCCATTAGTCATGTTTTGTTTGGAGGATGTTGTGGTTGTCATTTTAGGGTCAATTTAATTTGACCCTAATTGCAGGTTCCCATTTACAGTCTCAAATTAAATGGTCCACCCTGTCTGATGTAAGAAACAAATGAGTACAAACTTTTAATGAAGTGATAAAGAAATGCCTCAATTTCTTTGTTGTACCAGCACAGAGATAGACACTGCTACATGCAAATAAATTGTGAAACTTGATATTTTTAATTTTATCTAATGCATTGTAAGCTGAAGACACTAGATAATTTGAAAAGGGAAATGCATACGCTATCTAACAAATATAAATTAAGTTATTTAAGAAATCATTTAAATCACTTAAAGAAACGTATACACAGTAAACCTCTATTTTAGAATGTGGTAACTGTAATAAAAATCAAAATAAGAGCCATGTTCTCTTTAGCGGCACTTGCAAAAATGCTTCTTGAATATTTGCACTAGAACCATAGCTATTTGATGTGCAACTTAAATAGACAAGTTCTCATTCTTCTATTATAACTTTACAAATAGGCTAGAAACAGTGATGTATTTTAAATGATTAAGATGAGTGGGCAGTGGAAACAAGTGATGTTTGTGTTTCCACTGTCGACTTTTCTTTGAGGTTAATAATTTCATTCTTGCCTTCAACTTCTATATTGTCAGTATTGATATGAATGTAAACAATTACTAATGATTTTATTGTACTTAGCTGGCTCCTGAACATTTAAGGTAGCTGCTGTAAACATCAGAGATTTCTTCTCTCCTGCCTTAATCTTTTAGTTGCTGCATACTTTGGACAACCAATAGCTACATGATTCTGATCTATCTTTTGAAATTTTGTTCCTATATTTTAAATACGTTCTACAAGTATGCAGGAGTTTTAAGTTTTAATATAAATAGGATAATTGTGTAAATGGTAAAATCCAAAATCATATAAAATAAATATAAAAAAATGTGAGTCAAAGCGATACAAAATGCATCCAAAAATGATCAAAAAGTTTAAAATGCATAACATAGGAGTACAATGGCTGTTGGGAAAGTTCTTGGCCTGAGAAAGAAAACATAAGATTTTTAAGTCAACTGCTTCTTGTTTCTTCTTTTGTTTTGTCAGCACAGTTATCTTTCAACTCCATATACTTGAACAAATAATACTCCAAATTCTTTATTACCTTGAGTATAAAATTATTTGTTCAACTCTGCAAGGTAAGAATTTACATGACTCATTATCTGTGCATCTGAGGTGAATCTCTGTCCAGTTTGGCATTTCTTCAGGTCACTCTGAGCTAAATGTGTTGAGTGTAGTGCACGTGGCAGCACTTCAGAGCTCAAATCATGTAACTTTGCGATTGCAATTAAAGTGTATGCTGTTGCATTGCCTTGGTGGAAAAGAACCTTTTTTCTTTAAAAAATGCAGATGTTGGCCTTCCTAGAATCCTTCTATTCTAGCAAATTACTTTCTGTGCTAGTTTTTCCCTTTTCCAGGTAATCGACTAACACCACACCCCTGGAATGTCACAAAACAGAGGCTATCACTTTTCCTCCTGAAGGAACATACTTGGCCTTCTTTAGAGCGCTTTCACCCATTGTTTAGTGTTGTAGCCCTTGGGGGATGCATGTGTTGTTGCTTCTACCTAGGTAATGGAGGGGAATAGGATATCTTTGTCCTAACAGGCTCCATTGATCTGAGTTGCATTGTTAGGTATTAGCCTGATGAGCTCAAAGATGCAGAATGGGTTCGTCAACCAAGATTGTTGGGTGCAGTGGTGATGCCTTTGTCTCAGTAGTCTCTAGGCTCTACTGAACTGCATTGAGTCACACTGTTAGACTCAAAGATGCAGAACAGGATCGTCAGCTAGACTCTAGTTCCCCTATGCTTCAGAAAGGGTGAAGTGGTACAAAAAAGAAGGAGAGTTTGCACTGCTAATTCTCATGGCGCACCCATGTCCCAAGGCAGGAGATGCATGCATGATGCATGAGGAGATACTCAACATGATAGCTGTGCAGTGACTGGTGGCTTACTGTGTCCCTCTCCCTTGTATATTTGGTTGGTTCATTGCTAGAGGCATGGTGGTGCCATTTCTGTTTTATTTTTATTACTACTTTCACTATTACCTCTGAGTGGCGATCTTATTTACTAGATATAATGTTGTTGTGGAAATTATCTGCTGTCACTGTCTCAGCTTTGACGTAACCGACAACAAACTTTATAGTTGTAAGTTTCATTGTAATTTATGTAGTTTTGTGAGAAATGCTTGATAAAATTGAGCAATGAGTGATGAGATATCCAATATCCTCAGGGCATGCAATGAGAAATTTCTTTTTATTTATTTATTTTTCTTTTCTGCTTTACATTTTTCTTTTCTACTTAAATTTAATTGTATTTTTTCCATATAATGGTAAGACCTAATGTTTGTACTGATTTAGTACTACTACACAATTGAAGTACTAATGAGATACAGAACTGTGTAGTTTGAGTACTAATGAGATACTGAGCATACTACTTAAGAGAAGAAAATTATTTGTAGTTCTTTGGTAATATTCGTTATTCATATCCTTCACTTTTTATGGAACAAACAAATTTGTTTATTCCATGGCCATGTATACTGACCTTGCACAGATTCTTTTCACATGTAAGTTTTTAACCAGTTTGTCATGGTTGCTACCAAATTAAATAAATTCAATTTCCAAATAAAACATAGGTTAACATAAAACTAATCCACAATTCCACAATAAATATAAAATAACAATCACGATGATAACATCAAAAACATGCAAATAGCACAATACATGCATAAATGTAACATTAAATGGAGCCAATTCTGTATATTCCATAACTTTACTTAAACGGATAAGTCAAATATATTCTGTGTTTAACCTGTATTGAACCTTTCTTCTTCAATGTGGTTCAGTGGACCTTGTCAAGGATGTTTATTCCACTATTTACATTATGCTGGTTCACAACATTTGGTGAAGAGTCTTCTAAAGTGGAATCCAAATTTCTTTTTTATTTCTGTTGGTTAATCCTTTTAATAGTAAGTATTTAATCACCGCAGGACTTCAATTTTATCTTTTTTTTGAAGAAACCTCAACATTATTTTGCAGCAACATAACCAAAAAAATGAAAGGAAATGTGTGAAATTGCACATTGTGCCATCTAAAAAATCATACTTGTGAATATCCTTGCTATTTGATATTGCCGGCACTATATATGTTTCAGGCTAGGAATTTTCTGAGCCGTTCTTATATTTAGCAAAACTACCGGGACAGATTGAATGCAGTTAGGAAAGCTATTTCTTAGGTTGCAAACGGAGATTAGTCTGCAATAAAACTTTATGATTTTTTTTATAAAATTATGTACCTGCTGCATTCTTGCCATGGCATTAGACACAGCTGGGCTAGCATGGTTGAGGTGTGCATCTATCCAAATGATGCTGTCTATGATAAACATAGATCTATCATAGGGCAGATAGAACATCTTAGAGTAGAAGTTACCATGAGAGTAGAAACTATAAGAGCCACATCTGACCTGACAGAAACTTAATATGAGAGAGAAAAAATACAAACCAGAATTTTCTTTTTGTAATGCAGTGAAGCAAATAAAAATATGGGTATTATTTTGCTATATAGTTCCCAGTTATGAAAATCACTTTGACATATTTGACACTTATATTCCCAGTAACTAGAAGCAGAGTTTTCTGCAGTCACTATTTGGAACCTCCTCTACTATTAAAGTTCTCCCATCATGTATAACCACTGCAAAAGAAATTTCAATATCTTTCTTTGAATGATATCACTTTCAGAAAGAACTAAGCCTATGTTTCCCCTTGATGTTCTTAGCTGCCATTAATGACTTAAATTTTGTTCCTTTCTCTCCAAAACATCTTATGCCACTCCCAAACATGGACTTTCTAAAAGCTGAGAGTTCTGTTTTTCAGTGACTACCAAATATTTAGCCAGTTTTGCCATGTTGTTTCTTAAAAGACCCACCTTTGAGGCACTGGACACAGTGAACTGAAAGGCTGGTGTGTTACTGACACCATGGACGTCTAAACTAACTGTGGCAAAGGGAGTGATTCTAGGACACATCTACTATCATTGCCTCAAGGCCACAAGTAACACATGCTCAGAGGACATCTGAAAGAAATTCCAGTTTACAAGGGCGGATTGATAAGTCCATGACTTTGACGAGAGATAGCATTCTAATCACAGGTTTCTTGTTTGTATCCAAGTCTTACATCTATTCTGGGTATAATCGCAGAAATTCGTCGCCATTTGTTTCTTAGAACATTGTTGAGAGCATTTAAAATAAACAGATGTGTGTTGTTTTGTAGAAAATGGAGAAAAGTGAATTTCGTGTTCTGATAAAGCATTACTTTTTGCCTGGTAAGGCAGTGAAGGAAATGGAAGAAAAGCTAAGCAAGTATTATGGGGAATCTGGTCCATCACACGACATGGTTCACAGAATTTCGATGTGGCCATTCAAGCACAAGAGATGCATGTGCATAGGATGGCCGGTTGAGGTCACAACAGAAGAAATGGTGAACAAAGTTCATGATATTGTGTTGGAAGACCACCAAGTGAAAATCCGTGAGATAGCCAAGACTGTAAACATCTTGAGTGAATGGATGTATAACATTCTGCACGAATTTTTGGGTATGAGAAAGCTATCAGCAAGATGGGTGCCGCGACTGCTCACAGTTGAGAACAAGCTGAGTCATGTGACCATTTCACAGGTATGTTTGAACATGTTCCAGCACAACCCAAATGAGTTTTTGCGGCATTATATCAAGGTTGATGAAACTTGGATCCATTACTATCAACCTGAAACCAAACAACAATCAAAGCAGTGGATTTTCTTCAGCAAACCTGCTCCAAAGAAAGCAAAAACCATTCTGTTGACAGGAAAAATCATGGCAGCTGTCTTTTGGAATTCACAAGGGGTGATAGACATTTACTACAGGTTCATATTATGCTGCAATGCTGGTTCAATTTCACAAGGAATTGTTAAAGCAATGACCCCATTTGGTGAAGAAAAAGATTCTCTTTCACCAGGATAATGCACTCGCACACAAGTAAGCCATTGCCATCACAAAAATTGTGGAATTGGGCTAAGAACTGCTACCTTGCCCACCATATTCTCCAGATTTGGCTCAGAGCGACTTCTTCCTCTTCGCAAGCCTGAAAAATTGGCTTGCTAGGAAGAAATTCATATCCAGTGAACACATCATGGCAGAAACATCCTCATATATTGCAGACTTTGAAAAATCATGTTTTTTTGAAGGGTTAAAAAAATTGGAGAAACGTTGGACATGTATTGAATTGAAAGGAGACTATGTTGAGAAACAAAATTGATTTTTTTGGAAAAAATTGTTATTTTCTTTAAAAAGTAACTGACTTATCAATCTGCCCTCGTATATCTGATTAACTCTTGTTTTACTAGCATCCAGGGGCAGGGGTTTCTGAGAATGTATATATTTTTTGTGTATCTAATCAGAATAACTAGAAACCATAATAAACTTTTATTTTTATACGCAGGTACAACAGAGAGCTTGAATCAAACTTATGAGCCAGATCTAAACGAAGCAGGTGCAGAAGGTAGAGAACCCCCAGATCTGGAGGTGAGTGACACAAATGAGTTCTCTGCCGTCTTGACGGGTCTTTTGTCTCAATATGGATTGAGTCTGGAGCATGATGCCCAATATGGTAACACAAGCACCATTCAGACTCCACCATATAAAGATACCAAGTGTGGAAGAATGTTAAGTGAGCATCGCGTGAACTCTCCATACAGTGCAGTTATACCTAGGTGTCAAACAGGATCTCCCTATAGCACTGGTGGAGGTCCCCATGGTTCTCCATACACCACCATCTCCCAAGAGGACAGCTCCCCATATAGTAGTCGTTCTTCTAGCACTGTTGGAGCAAGTGGTGACTCTGGCTACATGAATTCGGGTAGTGGTCATTATCCGACACATTCTAATGACCCTTATAATTTCCAGCAAACTTCTAGTGGCAGTTATTCAAAATTTTCAATTAATGGAAATTACACTTCAAGGTTAGATACATACAGTGGTTCATATATGGGAATTCATAAAGATACATTGATCAGGAATGGTCCAGCTCATATGCATACAAATATTGTTGATGGAGCATATATTGGCATGGAAGGAGGAGTAGCTTATGGTAATACCCCTTCTAATGGCAGCAACTCCTGTAATAGTGCTTATGGCAATAGAATAGTAACAAATAGAGGCAATGGAGCTGATGGATCATATAGTACCATGCAGGGGAAGAATTGTAGTGAAGTATACAACAGGCATGATAATCACTGGGGTTCACTTGATGGTGCCTATAATGTTGCAAATGCTACTGCAGAAGTGGATTGTGCTTCAAATGGCCCATATGCTGCTTGTCATAAAGCAGCTGGTTCCATTAACCATGAACCTTCCATGAACATGCTTTACAATCCACATTCAGGACAGTACAATAATGCAGGAGCATCTGCTCATTCATTAAATAGGCTAAATGCAGGCATTGGTTATCCTGATGCATATAATGGCAGGGAAATTTCCAGCTCTCAGGATTTTAATAGGGGATCACTTTGTGGTATGGGAGAAATGGGTTATAGTGTGAGTGGCTGTGGAAATCAACAAACAGCAGCTGTGCAACATTTTGGATCACATCTCAATACGTACCAGGACCGTGCTTCAGGTAGCAGTCCACCTGAAAACCCTGACAATGCTGCTGCAAAGGACTGTGGCTTTCAGTGCAGTGCTATTGGTGAAAGCAGACAAGTGGCTAACTTGCAGTCTGAAGATGAAATTGAAGATGATTTCAACTGGGACCGTCTCTTATAACATCAGCTGCTCACTGCTAGATGCTGCATAATTTTTAATTACTGTTGTTGATTATTATATGACATAAATGGTGCTGAGAAGGCAAATTTTATATGAAATTGATTTAATTCCCAGCAGCACAGTATTATGATTCTTTACGTTCTCCATAATTCATCCATGACAAAAGTGCTGCCTCACCCAATTTGATTTGCTTATATTATTCCCCCATCAACCCAAACTAATTGTTGAGCAAAATTTCATTATTTGCTCAGTTACATCGCAGAATAAATTGTCTGATTTTATCTTTTTGCAGTTTTTATATTTACTTGAAAAATATGTATTCATGTTGCATTGAGATTTGTTAATGTTTTACTATATTTATACCTACAGAAATTGTGGAGTTGTTGTGTATGTGTTGTATTTATATCGGTTTATATAACAGATTATTTTGTTAAGATTTGTATGAGACTTCTGCTTTACATTTAGTTGATACTTGAGAGCTGTTATTGTTAAAGAGAGTGAGATAACTTACTCATTAGCTTTTGAACAATTTTTTAAAAGAGAATTGAATCCAAATGGTGAAGTTCTCCATGTAAGGAAAATAAATTTCTCACAAGAGTTCCTAATGTCTCCACATGGTTTGGGAATATTTAGGTTAATGTTGCAACATTGTTGAGCTATTTGCCACCAAATTAGTGCTGATACAACAAACAGGGCAAATTTGTATGCACTAAAATATTTCGAATACTGTCCCACTTGTATTTTAAGGCAGTGCTTTAAAAGAATAATTGTAACAAAATAGATACTTTGTTTCGTTGATAGGAAGTTTTATTGCATTACAAGTTTTGACATATTGCTCAAATCCACATAGTTTTATGACTTTCCACCTATATATAAATGTTACATCCTTAATGCAGTGACAAACACAGCTCATGCAATAACATTACAACATTTGACTGTAAAAGAAAAATCCATTATAGTGAAAGATTTTGAAAATTGATATGGCTACTATTGTTAATTATAACAGCAGCAGTGATCTAAAATAATCATTTAAAGCAATTATCATAACATGGTTTTGGGATAGCATAAAATGAAGCATCAATATTAGAATCTTCATTATCTTCATTATGGGAAAGCTTTAAGTCATATGGAATTGTTGAGAGGTAGCAATAGAGGGACGTAATAAATTGGATTCATGCCACCATTTGTGATTTTTGTATTTAAGACAGATGATAAAGAAGCTTAGGCTTCTTTTTAATGCACTCTCTGTACAGCAAAATTCAGTTACCGTAGAAATGGCAACGTTGATCTAAAAGCCAAAGCATCTGATCATGCAGAACTAATTTACATGTATGTGCACATGTAGAACCGGAATAGGTTTGATTACAGAACCACTAAGTTGTAAGAAATGTGCAGTTTTCTTCAAAAACTTTTGGAGCGATATTTTGTAGAATATGGTTAACTGACGTATAACATAATGAGTGAAAGCTTTCCCCAGCAGCAGTAGCAATAAAATTTAGCTTTATATTAATAAATTAATTTTTGGGCCACTATATAAAAACCCATGCAATCTCTAAAATATGTAGGTTCTAAATACAGTACTGGCAGTATATATGTCATAAACAAATAGGTTGGTCTGCATAAAATAACTAGTATATATCTTTTTAAGATTAATTACCAGTCATACCTCCTTATGCCTATTATATAAATTATACCTATTTATAAATGCATTTTTGGTCCGCTATCTAAAAACCTATGCAAGCTCTAAAATATGTGGGTTCTAAGTATAGTACTGTTAGTATGTCATAAACAAATATACTGTTACAACCAGTATATATCTTTTTAAGTAACTACCAGTCATGACATATCCCCCATGTAGTACTGGCAGTATATAATAAACAAATATGTTGGTATAACCAGTATATGGGTGTTTCATAAGTCACTGTACAAACTTCGTAGGTGTAATGTAGAGATCAAAATAAGAGTAAAATGTTATATAGTACTCTATCTGAAATTGCTTTATTTTGGAGTTATGATGTATAATGTGCTATCTTGGTGGGTATTAAAAACATGGACAGTACAGCCTTTAAGCATATCATGTTCGTGGACATAGTGAGTGTAATACTGTAGACACACCTCTACACAGTTCAAGAAAATACTACGCTGTTTACTGTACATAGATATGGCCTTTTGGCCTCTGTAGTATGGCACTGGTACACTGCAATTCGTCATTCAGTTTTTGCTGTGGTGTACATATGGTGTGATGGCTTACTCAAACAATTAATATGGGATATGCACCGGCTTTATGGAGCAGCAAAACGCAATTCATGAGATGCAAGGCAACAGTACAGGGAATGTTTTTCCAAACAGAAGGCTACCAAACCATCAGACTTGCAGCTCTGGACAGGCATATGAGAGAGTACAGCATTAGTTCTGTGCCACGGTCCATTCGGCCTCAACTGTGTGGTGTGGATGTAGAGAACATTCTGGAAGTAGTGGATGAAGAGGCAACCATAAGTACCCGACAAATAAGTACCTTTAAGGATACCAATTCAATGTATGGCGCTGCTTCGGAGACGACAATGGCAGCCATTTCACCTGCAGAAAGTACACGAGCTGAATCGTGCAGACCATCCTAGACGTTAGCATTTCTGTCAATGGTTACTCCAGCAACATGCTGCTGATGCAGTGCTCATTCGTTGGGTACTGTTTACTGATGAAGTCCTGTTTACCCATGGGGTATCATAAACTCTCATAACATGTACTATAACAAGAGGATATCAACATTGCTTTTCAGTGAACAAATGTGGTATACAATCACATATTGGGACCACATGTTCTACCACTGCATCTGACTGGTTGAGTGTCCGACAGTTTTTGAAATTTGAGTTGGGTGTCATGCTTTATATATAGTTTATGCACGATGGAGCCCCTGCACATTTCAGTGGCAAGGTGAGAGAGTATCTCAATGTTGCATATCCTAGTAAGTGGATAGGTTGTGCAGGGTCAGATTTTTGGCCAGTCAGATCACTGGATCTTAACCCCCTGGACTTCTACCTTTGGGGCCGTCTCAAGGCACTCATTTATGGTGGAACTGAAATTCAGAAAGTACCAGAAATGCAGCAGAAAATTGAAAATTGGTGCGTAACTGTGTGGAATGAGTTAAACGGTACCTGCAACATTCCAAGAGCAGTACAACAATGAGCCCGTCATTGTGTTAACCTTCAGGGACATCACTTTGAACATGTTTTGGTGTAAATGGCCTTATGTATTTTGTGCTGAAGTAGTGTTCTCTTTGTAGTTGAACCCTGGGAAACATTAATGTCATTTTGTTTGTGTTACACTCATGATCCTTACTGTGCGTTTTTGTAGTTCTCACCAGTGTCGTTTATTTCTTTGGTAACAATTATTTTGCCTGCTATTTCAATAACTATTATCAATTGCATAACTCTTAAATGAAGAAATTTCAGATAAAGTACTATATAACATTTTACTCTTATTTTTACTTCTACATTACACCCACAAAGTTATGTGACTCATGAAACATCCTATATGTCCTTTTAAGAATAATTACCAGTCATGCCATATCCCCTATATAGTACTGGCAGTATATGTTATAAACAAATATGTTGGTGTAACTAGTATATATATCTTTTTAAGATTAACTACTAGAGTGCCATATCCCATTCCCCTGTCAATAATGTGTGTAAGGCTGTGAGATGTTTTATGTGAACTGCAGGGCTGGAGTGGCCTATTGGAGTATACTTACATGAATTTGAACCATAGCTTCTGGTTTCTAAGGTACTATCAGAGTTACCCTTAAACTGATGGGTCTTAGTGACATCTTTAGAACTCAGAGATCCTAGGTGATTAATTAAATTAATTTGTCCTAATTTTATGCATTATCTAAATTTCGTTACATGCCATAAAATTGAACTTAATTTGCATTAAAGTATTGCAATATCCCCTTCATTCACATTAAGATTCTGATTTGCTCATCCCTGGGTAAAAGAAATCCTCTGGGTTACATGATGTACAAGCTCCGATAATTAGGGGCTCCATTCCCTACATTTGCAGAAAACATTAGACAATCATCATCCAATGGCATACACAAGCTTAAGAAACAGCATAGGACATGACCAGTACTTATTTGCAATTATATACACATTTTCACATAGGCCAAATTGCTTAATTATACTGCATATATATTGCTGTTACTTTATGTTACCCTTTTGGTTACCTCTGAGAAGCTGTTCTTTACTAATGCAGTACCCATGAAAATATAAGAAGTGTCATTATTAGATTTAATATGCTTTATACTCCCATTTGGGGACTATTGTAAGCTGAAAGCCATAATCAATACACGGTATTAACTGCTGTTAACTTATTAAATATTGCTTTAAAGCTAAATTAGTATCTTCCTTTTATTAATTTTCTTAATGGCTGAATATGGTTTCAACGCTCAACTATATATATGAGTCATTGGCTAAAATCAACATATGGAAGATACAGTTGATAAGAAAAAGTTGAAATTTCATCCAGGAAAATTAAAATACAGGCTTATGTTTTCCCATGCCAAAATTCAAGTACAGAGCCACTGCACTTGAATGAGATTTCCAAATTTCATCTAAGGGAATTTTGGAGGATATACAGTGGCAACAACTATCTATGATCAACTTCCAGTCAACAATTCTGAGTTTTCCAGTCTAGTTGCTATCATAAACTTTGATAAATATCAATGTTGTATCCGTTTATCTATTTTCTACAACCTTTTGTTACACCATGTGTATACAATGATTTTATTTACAAATTTGCACTTAATATTGATTAATTTTGTGCATTAATTACAATTAATAAACCTGATTGGTGACTGTACTGAGCATGTAAAACTTAAGTTCTTCAGATATTAGAATGTGCTGTTTTCACACGTAATTTGCTTCAGATAGAAAGTCAAGGTGTTTAAAGTGTTAAATGCATGATTTTATTTCTTCCTTTATTTACACAAGCATGCTGCTTATGCTGATTTTGGTTGATGGAAGAAAGCCTATACCAGCTTATATTAAGTTGAAGTTTAATAATGATATGGCTTAAACAAATTAAAAATGGGCTGTTCATCTGTTTACAGCGAAGCACTCCTGCAAAATATGTGCTAGATAATAACATAAATTAGTGAAGCTATAAGAGTGTTTATTTGATTTCATTTCATCTTTTAATAATATGTCTATTTACTGGAAGGTAATAATTGTGGAGATAAATTGATATGCACAAAATAAGGTGCATTATTACAGATGGTTTAATCCAAATGACTAGATTCACAAACATACATTATTGCACCTAATGTGATATAAAGAGTAAACATTTTAATCAAATATTGTTTAAAATACTTTTTTTTCTTTTCTTTCTTTTTTTCTGTAAACATTTCATAAATTTAGGAATACTTTTAAAAGATAAAATAATATAATAAATTTATGCATAAATTAAATATTAGATATGTTAATTTTGTGGTTGTAAATATTGCTTTAGCTTACTGATATAAATATTGTAGGAAATAATCCCCAAAATCACAAATTTTTAGGAGATTCTCCATATAAACTGCCCTTAATTTTGTGAATTTCACGCAAGTTGGAAATCCAAGCATACATGGATGAATATCCTTAGATTATTGTAACATGTGATGAGCGACACGCTTAATTCACAATTTTTAGGAGGTTTTCTGTGTGAACTACCTTAATTCAATGCAGATTTAAATCAAATGTGGGTTGCCTTAAAGTCATAAAATTTGAAATGTGTGCACAAATGCTCTTTAAACTCTTTACATATAAAACTTCAGTGCATCAGTTCACCTAAAAGTTGCAGATTATAAGGAGCTGTTCATATAACCAACCTTTAATGTGGTGTTGATTTCAGCCAAATTTGAAATATGGTAAAAAATTTTATTAGGTACAAAACTTTCATTAGGTACAAAATGTTGACTCTTTGCATACAGTAGCTTACCTAAAATCATAGATTGTCCATATAAACTTTCTATAATTTCATGCCATTTTCAGCCAAACTTGAAATTTATAAGCAATTTTGATTCAATATAAAATTTTGACTGTGCATTAGGTGATAAAATATTTGTGTCAATGCAACCATGCATCAATGACTGAGAAATAGGAGCTTTCTGAAAACAGACACATCATTCAGAAGTGCACAGAGATCTGCTTGCCCAAATTTCATCTACCCCGAGGTAGCTATTTAATATATTTAATGCCCTATAGCTCAATAAGACATAAACGTCAAAATTCTCTATATGAAAATACTCAAATAGATCCCCCTGAATCATGTATGTGAATTTGTTGGTGTTATTCTCACTGACATTGTATTATACTATTTGCATAAAAGTGTACATCTACTGACATTATGTTAAACAGAATAAACGTATGTCTAGAAATGGTTTAAAATTTGACAAAGCAGACTTGTTTACATGCAAGATGAAGAAATAACACTGAAAATCACAAGTTCAGTTTTGTCATGAGCTAATTCAAGAAAAAGAGAACTCCCCTGTTTCAAATATTCATACACAGCACCAAAGTAGACTTCAACCAGTGAAAACTTAATATTTAGAAACCAATAATACTTAAAAACAAAATATTTCAAAAATGGCTAATGGTACAAAGAAAGTTATTTGACACAAATTTCACATTTTAACGAGCTCTACATTTTTTCTGTAGTAAATTTTTGTCTGCCTCTTATGGTCTCTTGGTTATATAAAATTCAGTAATTAAAAATATAGATTTTATTTACCAAGTCAGTATGATAAGCTTATGGTATTTTTATTCAAATCGTCTAAATGATTTTTGGGCAGCTAAAAATATTAAAATTGTTCTGTGTAAAGGATAAGGGAATTTCATTAAAGTCTTCACTTGCATCTATAAAAGGCATAAGTATGAACTTTGGCATTTACTCCCTTTTTGAGTTATGCTGCTCACTTACTCCTCCATCCATCTGCTTTTACACCTTTTTCTAAAAATGTTTTTTTTTGGAGGGGGGGAGGCTGTTCAGGAAACCGCTACAAGTGTTTCTGGAGAAATCTTGATTTAAATTTTGGATGGAATGTAATACTTCCTGAGATATCAAAGTGATAGAAAAAGTACCAACAAAAAATGCAACTGTATGCTTTAGTTTCTGTATCCCACATGTTTATCAAAACATATCACAAAAAAGTACACTCATAGATTAAAGCTGGCTACTATTGCACTGAACTATAAAAATACAACATGAGGAAATATATTTGTCAGTTGAATACCTATTTTATAGTTTTTGGTTTACCCTGCAGAGTAGAAATTAATGACATTTAGCATACCTAACCTAATTTTCAAACTTCTGAACCCAATTCTAGGAAATAAAACAACATGATGTTCAGATATTCACATTATTTTATAATGGACAGTATATCTGCCTTTATCTTCAGCATAGATTCAAATATTTAATCAAAATAATGCATAGTACATTGAGGGAAAGAAAATAATTATGCAGTTGCCAAGAAGGTGCAGTATTCTTACTCATCAAACTTCTGACATTCATCTACATCACAATCACAGTGTAAATATTTCATTTGTAAAGAAGTATACTATTTTTGCTTATTCAGGAAATACTGTTTGGTATAATAGTATGTATTTTTTGTGTTTCTATGGATTTCTTTAACAGAATTTTCAAACATGATAGACTTAGTATGTATGATGTATAAATTTGATGTATGAATTTATTGTACAATTTGGTTTACAATTACCCCTACATCTTATGTACAATTTGTCTGGTGCTTGTCTTCTTATAGAGCCACTCAGATTGCTTAGTTCCCAGGCCTTATCGCTCACTTTCTTTCTTTGCTTCTCTTACTTTTCTAGACCATTTTTCCTTTACCTTCCTTAAAAATTCTCCCATGCCCTTGATTTTCTTTTCTTCTTTCCCTGCTAACATCTTTATAGCTACTATTTTTCTATCCATATTTTCCCATTTCTTTTCCCACACTTTTTTCCTCCATCTCCTTATTTCCTTACATTCTGTCATATAGTGTTCTGTACTTTCTCTTCCTCCACACAGCTCACATATTCCTCTTCCATTACCCTCTTAAATACGTTGATCCTGTTCTTCCTCATCTTACCCCTTTATCTACTACTTCCTGTTCTCCTACCTTTAGTTCCATTGTTAATAGGAAATGGCTGCTATTTACTATCTCATTTCTGATTTTAAATTTCCTAATTTTCTCCTCTGATTCCTCATTACATAACATGTAGTCTATTACACTTTGCCCATTTGCACTTGTAGATCTAAATTCTCCTTCTTTGTCCTCTCCTATTGTCCCATTACATATTAACAGATTGTTTATTTCACAGAATCCTAATCAATTTTTTCCTTCCTTATTTATTACACTATCTCTGCTATTCCTTTCTCTTACTTCGTTTTTTTCTTCTTTCCCTATCATGGCATTTCCTAGTAATCTAAAGTTCCTGCCCCCCATTCTTGCATTAAAGTCTCCCCTTATAATAAACTCTATGTCTGGCCACTTATTTCTGATTTCTTTCATGACCTCACCTATAATTTTATACAGCTTATTCTCATAAAAGTTTGATGTTTCTGGGGAGTTATATACTACACCAATTCCAATATTTACATTTATCTTATTTACTTGTTTTCTTAACATCCATAGAACCTTGTTAACTATCACTTCTGTTTCAACATTTATGCCCATGTCTTTTCTAACAAATATACCAATTCCTCCTGAAGCTCTTCCTTTCTCGTGCTTTTTACTGGCACTTTTATTTATAAATTTGTAATCCTTTAGCTCTATTTCTTCCCTTTCTCCCAACCATGTCTCTACCACCCCTACAATGTCTGTGTATCTCATTACATTTTGGATTTCCCTGTTGTATATCTTACTCTTTATGCCTTCAACATTCTAGAACATCAAATTTATCCCCTTTCCCTATTTGTACTTTGTTTTATCCTGATATTTATATTTCTCCATTGCTTTTCTAAGTCTAGTAATTCTGGGTACCTGATATCATCACGTTCCTCCTTCTGTGGTATTACCCTCTCTCCCCTCAACTCTCTTATTTGTAACCACCACCTTCTTGCAATTTCCTCTGTTTGGCTAATACTTTCCACTCTTAATAATTCCCCACTTATCACTTGCATTATGCCCTCCACATACACATTTCTTACTGCACTGGTCATCTTCTGTTCTCTTGGCTCCTCCCCACTTCTCCCTCCTTGCATCGCTTCCCCATTGATCGCTATCACCAATGTTATCTCCTCCTCCCCCTCCCGCACTGCTGGTTCTTCCTCCCTGTTTTCTTCTGCACTCCTTCCCTGGCTGATTCCTGCACCTGCCAAATCTAAGGTTTGTTCCGATGTATTTCTCCTCCTTTCCCCCAGCTACCAACTCAGCTGTTCGCTCAGTTCTTTGACTTGAATGTGTTCTGGGCCATTGCTTCTGTTGACATTCGTACATTCTTTCTCGTTCATTCCTCTGAATGCTCAGACTCCTTCACCTTCCAGAATAATCCTTTAATCCTTTCAAAAATACCTTTTTCCAATTTGCTCTTGCCTCTTTCAACCTGGATATTAGTTCCTTTTTCAGAATGTGTTCCTCTCTCGTGTAGTAGTGTTCTATGAAAATTCTTGTACCTCTTAGCCTCCTGTTGTTCCTTAAAATTTCCCTCTTTTTTCCTATTGTCAATATTTTTATAACAATGGGTCTAGGTTTTCTTTATCTTTTTCCAATTCAGATCATGTCCTCTATCTCCCAACCAAACATTTTTATATCTATCCCTTCTTCCATAATCTTGTATACTGTTTCTTCTAAGCTTCTGTTTTCTTCTTCACTCCAAAAATTACACAGTTCTTTATTCTCTGTCCTGCTTCGAATCTTTTCCCTGTATCTTCAATTTTCTTCCTGCAATTCATTATTTGCTATTACATCTCTTCTGTTTGCATCTTTATAACCTCCTTGAGTCGCCTGTATTTTTATCCATTTTTTCGCTTAAATCTTTTCCAAGTGCCTTTCGAGAGTCCATTAGCTGGTCCATTTCTACCAGCCCTGGATTCATCTCCACTCCAATTACTAACAATATCAGGATTACTGCGCCACCCATACTTGGAAAGTTATCATTATCTTTCCCATTTTCGTGATTTTTCTTCTCCCAAAGCTGCTTATCCGTGCTCTGTATGCTTCCATGTCTGATAGACTTTATGTAAATGTATATTTGGATCCAAATCAATGCACAATTCTCTCCATCAGACTTTTGTTTTGATCAGACGTTCATTGTGCTGTCAGTATAGGAAGGAGTGTATGAAATCCTGAGAAAAAAATAAAGAAAAAGAGAAAGAAAACCATTTGTTGATTTAAAGAACAAAAAATGGAGCTGCTTGCTTTGGCTAGTTGCCGACGATACAGCTTACGTATCAGTACATTGTACAAATAATTTACATAATTTCATTTTATAAAAATACATTTCATGAATTTTATATATTCAAAATAAAATAATAATAATAATAATTATAATAATAATAATAATAATAATAATAATAATAATAATAATAATAATAATAATAATAATAATAATAAACACCCACATGGGTGATTAATAAGAGAAATAAACAGAAAGCAAAACCAAATAAATGAACAGAAGCCCAGATTTTGCTAGGAGGCAATTCAATTCATTTGTTTTTTCCAAATTATTAAACTAATGTCATCTCTCTGTTCTATGTTTGTTTTGCAGGATAGTATATTAGCGTAAACTCAAAAAGTTGTTAGTTACCAAACCACACTCCGCCACATTGTGCTTTCTGCTTTTGGAACATTTACCTTCTTTAGTTCTTAGGTCAGTTTACTTTCTAAGTACCACAACTTCATGGGATACAAATAGATTGATTCCATGTTTGCATGATCAACATGTCTGACTGCAAATTTGAACATTTTAATTTATGACTTTGTGAGGCCATTTGCTGGGCAATGTTTCTTTCAGAGCATACTATTTATTACCATGGAAAAGACAATGCAAGATAGCTGAGCAGGAGGTTGCTCAGGCATTGCCAACTCATGTAGTTATAAAGACTTTAAAACATCTCCTAGAATTACATACACCAGCAGTTCTCCATTCCATAATTTTGCGTTAAGTGTCCTGCAATATACAAGTAATCTACAGATATGAGAAACAAAAGCTGTTTAGTGTTGTCTCCACATCCTGTGTGTAACAAAGTCTTAATAGTTAGTTTTTTATAATACTTAGGTTTTAAACATAGTTATTTTATGTGTGGTATTTTTGTAATTGCAGTTCAAAATGAAGAAGTAAACAATAATAGTATATGTGGAGCCTATGATGGTAATAGAGCAACTCTGAACTGTTACACATCATTTCTATCTTTAAATGAACCCTCATTAGATGCCACAGATGTGGTGACTGCCGATAATAGCAAGACTAATTTTAAAATACAATAAAATTAATATTCAAAGGGATCAGTTGTTTATAAAATAAATGAAAAACGTGCAATTTCATGTGTAACAGATAAGGTTATAGGGCTAAATATTCAGAGGCCTACTATTGAACTGAGAAGCACTTGAGTAGTTGTGTGAAAATCAGAAATAAAGAATATTGATAGGTTTTTAATAATTTTGTTGTTAATTGGTTTAAGAGAGAAAAATATTTGCTCTAAGTGCTGTGACAGATCAGTCTAGTGCCGTTGTGCTTAAGAAAATCTAGAAAGAAATGCTAGTTTAAAAATTAGAGTTATTGTGGCATATCAGGAACATCTTGAATAAAAGGTAGAGCTAAAATCGTTGAAAGATGTGCAAATTAGAGAGAACAGTAATGAGAATAGTAAGACTTTTGTCTTCAAATAGCTGGGTATTTTAATGTTATTGTTTGAGTTGTGTTGGGCTGTAATCAAAGATATTGCTGATAATTTTAATTTTCAAGCTACACCAAAATAAATAGGAAAATATTCCTTCACAAACAGGAGTATTTATCTAGGGACCAAAGAGTGTTTAACATTTTAACCATAACCAGTTTTCATTGCATTATTGCTGCCACTTGCTACATTTTGTGATAGTATCTTCTTGCCTACTTAATGAGGCATTCTACTTCTTATATAATTGTTTGGAGGGCATTCATCTATTATTCCCTGTCAGTAACAATTACGTTTGATAGTAACATTTAGCCAGTATCTGAACTAGTAATGTTGCTGTGTTTACTTTCAGTTATGTTCCTGCAAGCAGGACATTATTTATACTCAGTAATTTTATTTGTATAATCCATTAAGCTACCTTTTTTATGTACATATATACTTAATGAACAAGGAATGTTTTGTACCTATTTATATTTAGTTTGTTTAGTAAAACTGACCTAGTTATTGGGCATTGCATGGTGTTAACAGATTCTCACCAGACAGATCTATCTTAGAACATTAATAGTATTGCACTTTTAATTATTGATTTTATATTGTAAAAGCATGTAATGCATTTTTTGTATAGTTCTCTTTCAAAGCTCATGTTTTCCCATACAACCTTTTTATGCAGCTTACTAGAATTATTTTTAGCAGCATAGTACCACGAGAATATTCTCATTTGCCCATAACATGTATTTCCCTAAAGGGAATGTAAGGAATAGCTAATTTCCTTCCCCAAAATTATACATTTATATTTTAACATTGGTTATACTTTCTATCATTTTATAGTATAAATTTAAAGGAAGTAATTACTGCTTCACTCTCAAATAGAAGAAGAAAGCTTCTTAGATAGAATATATGTTCTTGCTAAAAATATTCTAAACTACTCATCTGTTTTATCAGTTATAAATTGTATGGAAACCACACCATCATAATCAGACATCAAACGAGAGATGAGCAGATAAATATCAGAGGGTATAAAGTAATAGGAGGAGGGATCATATGGGCTGAATACTTGAAGTGAGAATAGTGGATAGGTATCACAATTTGTTGTGCTCTGGTTATTTGAAGATAACTGTTTTATTGTTTACCACACTGTGAATGTTGGTTATAAAGCAATTAGGTGTGTGATATTCTTTATTCTGGAGAATTGCAATATCTAGCTAAAATTGGACAGTTAAAATCTCTGAAGTTAAGGAGTGTAACAATAATGCTTTAATATTTTTAAAACGTAAAAAAACCTTACTTTCTGATTGGCTTAGCCTTAAAGTACTGTATTTATTTGGCTCAGCATTGAATGAAGGCTATAAACTTAACAAAAATATAAAATGTGATTAACATTATTAAAATGGGTTGCATACAAAGTGCTATCATATGGCTACTTCATTTAAATATGTATTAATTACTAAGCAAATAACATATGGTCACATTAACAAATGAGAGCAAGAATGTGTCTGACATGCCTGTTGAGTAGTTACCAGTTCTATAATAAAGTGGTCTGTTTCATACTAAAATCTGAAAAAGTTATACTCTTTTATTTTTAATAAGAATCTGTGTTGCAGCAAATGAGCATTATATAGAATATACAGGAAATACTGCTACAAAATTTCAGTGGATAGCACAAGAAATTATAAAGCACGGATAGGGATTTATCGTATTTCACTGATGCTTTAATTAATGAAATGAGTGCTCCCTCCTCCAACTCTACATTTTCTGATAAATACAGTGGATTGTACTTTTAGCTATTTCTGGAAGACATCTTTGAATGTTTGTTATTCATGTTCAGTACTGAGTGATAATGCTGCATCAAGCAATAACAATGGTTATCAGTGGGTTTCATGTTCCTTACGCATTGTGTTCATAATAAACAGTATTTATTTTGTATTAATAAGAATGAGCTTTGGTTGGCTGGGTGAGCATGAGCTGAAATATAAAGAGAAAATTATTCGGGCATTAATCATTGTTAAGTGTGTAGCCGAAGTGCTAATCTTTTTTTCAATATTTATATACTTTTTGTGCTCCATATTACAGTTGTAAAGAACACTTTTTGGTGCATAAAAGCACAGGTCATGTTCTTATGGTCTACATTTACTCTTCTGGAAGAAAGAAAGAAAGAAAGAAAGAAAGAAAGAAAAAAAGAAACAGCAGTAGTTATATCTAAAGTTGTGTAGTTGGTGTACACTGAGCATAATTAGGGCTTAGAACTTGAATTCTTGCTTTTGAAGGTTGAAATATTAGTTGGTGCACTTATATACAAGTCAAAGCTTGAAGATTGCAAGAATGAGTTTTTATTTAATTATGTGGTGTTGATAACCAAATTGATCACTGAGTATAGGCTTAATATTATTGTGAAATTTTTTTATTTGGCTAGCATTCATCTATTTGGGTTTGACAGAAGCACTTAGAAACCTATTTTAATGTTAGATCTGATGAGGAATCTCTTTATTAAGGTAAACTGATAAATTCTAAGAAAGGATGCTTTTCAATATCCATGATTTTAAGGGGAAGGATTTGTGAAATTTAAATCTCAGAAACTATTACGCAGTTTCAATATTTTACCTTACATTAATATTATAATAATGGCAATTACCTGAAAATTTTTAAAAATATATATTAAATTATTAATCTAACAATAAAAACAAAAAAGCATAACTTGCTATAATTTGTTTTTAATGTCCATTTTAAAAGACAGGATCTTATAGGGACTAAAATGTAACTGAAACAAGTATTTATGCCTATATGCATATGTATTAAAAATTTCCTCTGGTTTTCGAAAAATATGTAGTATTATTCATGAAATTGTAATTCTCAAGGGGACAAAATTAACACCAAACTCAAAAATGTTATAAAAGATTTTCTAAGCTTCATACACCAAAACAAATACACAGAGAATGATCAGGACATTGAAAAATGTGCGTTTAAAATTTCTGATCTCTTGTTTTAGGCACGGGAAGAAAAATAATTTTTAACAAAAGAGGCATGTAGAAAATCTAAAATACAGAACAGTGACTGCAAAGTTTTTCTACTATGCAGAGCAGAAGATGGACTTTAAAAATAGCCAGCAGAACAGCTGTATGCTTCAGGGACATAAAGATTTACAGGCATACTTATGTAATGTAAAGTAATTTGTATGAAAAAAGAAATTTTTTTCCAAAATTCAATAAATTTCACCTGTTATCCCATTGAAAGAATTTGGTCACCCTTTAGTATGACAACCTTTCACAAAGTGAGTTTTAATATATAATGTATCTTAAAGTTTAATATTACTTATTAAAACACATCAATGTAATTTCAAGTTCAACTTAATTAAGTTCAGTGGCCTTACATTCATGATACAGTAGCTAGAGAGGAACAGTGATTGGAATCGATAGTAATGTAATTTTGAATGCAGTTGTAATTTCTCACAGCTCTGGGATGAATAATTTTTTAATGAAGAGAGTATTTCAAATGAACAAATTAAACTACAAACCAACAGTTAGCAAAAAATGCATCAAATCAACAGAGTGAGTAATAACTTTAATATTTTGCATTAAGGGAGATAGTTCAAGCATAAGAAGCAAAAACTTTTAAACTTATGGATTAAATTCACCAAGTAAAATGTGCACTCTTAATACTGAAAACTCCTGTTGCTGTTTTGTGCTATTTTAGAGCTTTTAAATATCTTGTTTATGTAGTGAAATTTTTGAAAAAAAAAATTGTTTTGCTATAGATGAACTTACACTCCATTAGCATTCTATAAAATCTGAGAGCACAAGGCTGCTTAGGCAAGAATAACATCAGCTGTGGTTTTAGTTATCTGTACATCTACACTTATATGGCTACCATAAAGATGGTTATTTCTTATCTTGCTTTCAATTCAGTGTTATGTACTAAAGAAAATAGTACCAAGGAATAGTATCTTGGAATTTCCAGAGGACAAAGGTAATCTATTACTATCATCATCATCATCCTTCATGTATTAGACCCTAAAGGAACTGTTATAGTCTCATACCAACATTCAACGCTTCTACAACTTCCTAAATTTGTTTGTCCTCTTGGAACGTTTGACAAAATTTGTTTAGGCCATCTGGTACAATCCATCCTCTTGAGTGGTGTTTCTGTCTGTATTGCTGTAGGTAATGCATGAGAGGTTCATCTGAAAATGTCTTCATTCCAAAAGTGGTCAAGTAGTGATCCTCGTGCAGTTCTTCACAGGAATCACATTTTGATAATTGTTAACCATCTCTCATCACATTTGTTTATTGTCCATGCTCACTACATAAGCCAAAACATGTCAAGTAAGTATTTTATAAATCTTCAGCTATGTGTATCTTTGCATGCACTTGAGATGGTTTGAATTCGTTGTTAATACCAATAATTTTTTAGAAATTTTTTGGGACATGTTGTCATCACCAATTTATGACAAGTTATAACTTAATGGAATTAACTTGCTCTCTAATGTATTATTTATAATTATTTTGCAGAAATTCCAGACGGAGACATAAAACTATTTTTAAACATTTTGTGGTATTACTAAACCGGCCAGAGAAAGAATCTTTCTAATCAATGGGGAAAAAATATGATGAAATTAAATGCAATGCAATGTTATGGTTCATCCACATTGTCAAGCTTTTGTTATTGTTGTTAAACAATGCTATTCATAAACATTTGCATGTGTTTATCAACAAAAATTCTATTGATGAAATTTCTGACTGTGTTGATCACAAACCTTAATGCAACTTTTTATTAGCTTTTGATCTGTTTATTGGCATATGTCACTCAGCACAAAAGGTCAGATTACTGCCTACTATTTTGATTATTACTGGTGGAACTGATCTGTGATGAGCTGTATCCCTCAACTTGAAACTCCAATCTATCTTGAAAGTAAACTTGGAGTGGTTGGTAGAGAAAATTTTATTTTTAATTCAATCATCTCAGAATGATCCCATATAATAGGCCATCATTAAAGCTTAATACTGCATCAAAGACACCAATCTGTAGCACATTATATTCCACAAACACTGTTTTCTATAAACGTTCCCAAATGCAGTGATTGGAACTTTCGTTCAAATTTTGAGTGCGTCCATGGAGACATTTTTTTAGAAGTTTTTCTTGGGATAGCTCTCTGTAAATAGGCTTTATTGCTTACAGGATCTCATTAGGAAGTGAATGTTTGTGTTTGTAAGTATCGCCTGAGGCAAGAGCTTTGTTGTAACCATACCAAGAATCTGATCCCTTCAAACACGGTTGATGCTGAGGGTGGGAATCTGTTGATCCTTTGTGAAAGATGGATGTCTATACTGCCTTTCTCATAGCATCTAAATCATTGACATTGCACCTTATTGCAAGACCATAGTATGCTTGCAATTTGTCAATTTCAGCATCCGTTAATTGACCAGCACCACCAAGAACCTTACCATCTTCTAGCTGTTTACCTTTCATTTCCTTTTTTTTGAGTTTCTGCAGTCTGGAACCAAGCCTCTTTTGAACATGGCCAACACATTCCAATTTCTCTATTGCTACTTCATTACCATAAGGCTTTGATTCACATGCCGCATTGTAGGCTTTCGAATCTCCATCCCCAAGGTAGTACACATATCTCACTCCTCACTCACTAATGGATCGTTGAAATATGTTCTTTGCACCTGCAACTTCCATACTGTCACTGCTACCCTCATGGTTTTTAACACATTTGTGATCTCCATGGTCCAGCTTACACCCTCTATGGTGTTTAGTCAATACTTCAACATCTAAGATTTTTCCTGTGTCATAAGATGTTGCAGCAACAACTCCATGATATGATGTATAACCTCTCTTTTACCAACTTCCATCCAGTGTTATTGTAATATCTATATTCCCATCATTTGCAGCTACTGTTTCTGTTGCAGCAACCCTCATACTATTCTGACTTCACTTATATGTTTCAGTATTTTTCTGAATAATCACAAAACTTAGCAGGAGGAGGAGCAAGTCGAGCATTCCACTTAAAACCTCTGCACTCTTTTGTCCTTTACCGATACAGCTCATTCCATACACCATTCTTAAATTGATATCATAGAATCTATCATATGTTCTTTCAGAGGCTCTGGTTGAACCATTGGCACTATAGTTTTAACAATTAATTTTTAACTTTGATGAAAGTCCTAACTTTACTTTAACATCTTCAATAATTAAGGTGCCTATGGATTTACAATACTTACAGCAAGCATTTCTATTTACAAAGTTGTACAGAAGTTCAACTTTAATAATTATATTTCCACCATTTACACTGGCACTGTCTAGTTGTTGCTGTTCATCTTCCAAATAGACTTAACTTCCTCTTTGATGTGCTGCACTTCTTTTCTTCTCCTGAAGTTGTAGCTCCATTCAGTCCAGGTGGTGTTTGTAGGTTATAAAAAGGAGGAGATGGTTCTTCGGTTTTTGTGTAGTGAAATGTACACTTTTTAAACAATCTGTTGGATTTACCCATCTTGCAAACTATATTCAATACTCAAAACAACAAGTAGCCTACACAAACTAATTTCTTTGTTGAATCAAAACATCAAAACAAACGCTTGTGTGCATAAAATACAAAACAAATTAAGATCACGAGCCACCATACAGGTTAGCCAATACCTCAAACCGAGAAAACAAAAATTTCCTTGTTAAAATGTTGATTTTTGTCAAAGATACTGTAGAGGGCGTGGCAGGTTGCCTATGTTACCATTTAAATGGAATGCACCCATATCTTTAAAGCATATTTAAATAAAGAAGCATTGTATATAAAACTATATATATTCTTGTTCAGAAAACATCAGAGAACTTAACTGTAATGAAAATGAAAAATGACATTTATGACCATTTTACACTTCCCGCTTCCCTTAAATGACAAGACTTAGATGGCTTTATTTTAGGCATGACTAAATGAAACTACGAAAACAGAACTGAACACCAAACTTTCATCTCAGAAAATCTTTAAATAAACTAAATCTGTGACAATGAAATTAACAGATCAAACACTTGCCTTTCAACTTGCACATTGTTGAACAGCCCTTTTTTGTTTTTACTAAAACAGGAACATTGGCAATAGAAGAATTGCTTGCTGTGACAACAATATGTACAATATAGGTAAGAAACCAACTCTCAACATGTGCATTGTCGACCCACTGATCAAATATGCATTTATTTTGTTAGATTAAAAATAAATGTTAAATAATTTAATAATTTTAGTTAATCTAATTTCTTGCAAAAAAGAAAGAAAAGGACCAGAAAAGGAAATAAAATGCAAAAAAAAAAAAAAAACTATAACTTCAAAAACACAAAATATGATGAAAAAATGACCAACAAAATTAATACTTTTATAACCAGAAAGTGGTGTTCAGGATATTAATACTTGAGAGCAATGCATACTGCTTAGGGAAAAAAAGATGAATCTCATCAAAACCTGGTGATAACTTTGAGATGATAATGAAGACCCAAGGTTCCTATATTTCAACGCTAGGAATTCCAGAGGGATTTCCATTTTATTTTTCTTCAGAGTTCCAATGCAATTGATGTATTTCTGCAAAAATGAGTTGCCAATGGATAACTGGTATCCAGTTATCAAAAGTAAGATACCGATGGGATCCATTTAGAGTTTTTGCAAGTCAATGCACAATATCATATGGTTGATTTAACACCTTGTAAGGCCCATCTGGTTGTTGTATAGCTCAGCTGATACTGTGTAGAATGTTTTGGCATTGCAAATAGCAAAGAACTTCAAGCAGTACTATACCTTTGCTAGGTATATATTGAATAAATGAATACCTTCCTCTAAAAGGTGTCAATATTTTTTCTATAGTTACAAACACTCCCAAATTGTAAATTTTCTTACAGTTATTGATAAATCTTTTAAAATATGGCCTGACTGCTTCTAACTTATCTTTCTCATGCATTTCTGTTCTTATCAACATATCAAATTTTACACTTCTGAGGAAAAATAAGAACCTTCTGTATGACATACAAGCTCTAAGATTGATCATACCAGTGTCATCTTTACTCCAAAGTTCTTCAGCATTAGTTTTGTTTCCACCCTTCAAGCCAATCAGCAATGTTTCCTTTACATCCCTCTCCCAAGAATATTTGTTTTGCAATATCAGGTTTCTAATATGCAATTTGGTGTTCTCCACAATTGTTGAATAAGTCATATCCTCACTAACAATCTTGTTGAAAGCTGTCACCTCTTGTGTAATACCCTTGGCAGACCTTTTGGACCAGGAAGAATTGTTGTTACATTTTTGCTGTTTTGGCCATTGCACTTTCCTTGGCCCACTTAATTTTACCATTTTTACCAATGAAAGACCCACAACTAAGATCCAAATTGTCACCATCTTCATGACCTTGCATTTTCTCTTCTTCAAGACATGTGTGTCCATTTTCCTCAAAAGAACTGCTTCTATTTTTGATTCACTGTTGTGATCATTAACTTATATTTGTTCTTCCCCATCAGACCAATCAAATTTAAAATACTGGCTATTGTCAGAACTTTTCATTTAGAAGCCTTCCTGCTCTGACAACCCTTTTTTGAAAAAGATACTAAAAGAATAAACATAAAAGAATTGTTAATGAAAGGTTTTAATCCATAAAAACTATGGTGTAAATAATAATTAGCATAAAAATTATACTTACATTACCGGTCACATAGTTGACTCTGTACACCAAATAGAGCATGCACAAAACTAAGCTGCAGTTATTGCTTATGTGTAGTTGCTACAAATCCACTAGCATTACTGGTGAGACAAAAAGCTTCAGTTAAATATAGGTGGAACCGCCAGCAGTGCAACGATGAGTATTTTGAATTCAGAGGAAAATAATGAAGTCTGGTTGACTCAGTCAACCCACATTGGGCGCAAATAGCTGCACAGTTTGGAATAATTATTGTGTTCTCATGCAAATGACGTCACCACAGGAGCAAGACGTTTCTCCACTTGGTGTAGTAAAAGTATTTTGGAAGTATACAACATAATTGTGTTCTTGGTGAAAATGTTAAATTTGTGATTGGATTATTGTTTGGTCATAATCAAAGGTTGTTTATATTTTTAATTGTGCATAGATTGGTGTTCAGTGATAACCAGAGGTACTTAGTTATGTTTTTAAGTTGTGCGTTTGGTTGCTTCTTGTAAGTAAATTGTTCAAGTTTTAAGCTGTGAGTTAGGTTCATTTCTTTATGTGTGGTTACCCACCTAGAGCTTATAAACGGATGAGCTTCTTTTCCAGACCACATTGTGGATCCTGTTTTCCATAGCAGGTAAATATGTACATAATACACTTATATATTTTCTGTATTAAAAAAACATAACATGCTCTACGCAACACAACAGTTTGTAACAGAAAGTTTCTATAGCTGTAATGATGTCATTTTCCAAAAAGCTGTATTATTTTAGACATGCGCACTTCCATTCTTGCCTGAAAGGATAATGTATTAAGAGAATGCACCCTTGTTTTCATAAAATTTTATCCGGTGTAACTGAAAATGTAACCATAATTTTGTTGGTGATAAACACTTAAGTGTTTAAATTTCATCTCAATAGTTTCTTTAATTTTCAAGTTACTATGCTTCAAAAATGAAATTTATGGTCTTATGCCAAATGTTCCAAATGATGAAATTTTAAAAACAATTTTTTTTCAACTGACTGTATTATTTATCTGATTTAGTGCACAAAACTATCCTATAACACGTTTGCACTTCTTGACATCATAGTTGTTTGGAAAGTAATGTTTATTTCTACTTTTTAAAACGTTCCATATTGCTTTCAAAATTAATAACTCGAAAACGCTTTGGAGTACAGTAAATATAAATGACGGTTTAAGTTTGATTTTTTGAAATGTCCTTAAAAAAGTTGAGGGAGTAGGATGAAGTGGAAGAGTTAGGATGAATAAAATGCTGAAGAGAGAAGAAAAGTGACTTAGATAACATTTTAAAGAGAAAAACATTTTTATCTGCTTTGGTTGGAAACATGAGCAATCATTTGACACTTTTGTACTGCGAAAGATATGATGGCAAAAGGCAGCAGCAGCCCAGAAAAGGAAGTCTTACCAGTTTGAGGCAATATCTGTGCTACATGTAAAATAAAGGAACAGAGGAAAGGTATTTACCTAGAAGGTGAATCAAAAGTTAATTTACAGATCACATTGCTCTATTTACAAGTAGATGTTAATATTAAAGCCATTTTTCTCGCATTGTGATAGTTAAGGTATTTCGAGGCAAATACCGTATTATACTTTCACAAACTTGCATATTATTTTTAATTTATTTATTGTGCTGATACTTAAGTGAAATTTACATTGCAGGAGTGTTTTGTGGATGTATAATTTGTATATTTCAAAATGCGCTACCTGTTATGTAGAGTTAGTTGCTACTGTCTGCTCCTTTGGTGATGTTACACCAACAGAGAATGGGAGGCTGTTTTGATTCTGGCCCAACCAGTAATTAGAGTAACTTCAACCAATGCGACTGCTTGAGGTTTAATGTACTCTTTTCTCTTTTTAAATACAATGGCATTAAAAGCAAGGCTTTAGAATCTATCCTTGAATGTCATATATCAATATTAGCTTAATGATTAAATGCTAATTAACAAATCCTTAAAGAAAAACAGAAAGATAGTATTGGGTATTCTTGCGCTGTATACTTATAAATTTTGAAAACTTTTTGTTTTTTTTCTTCCCCAAACTAAAACCTGCCTAGAAGATAAATACTATTTTTTTGTTGTTGCATTCGTTAATTGTTTAATCATCCTGTTGATCCATATTCTTTTGAGATGGTGCAAATGTGGCAAAAGTTCTTTGAGGAGTTATCTGATGTTCATATTTCAAGATAAGTGAGTACTCAAGACTAGGCAGCTCATCACAGCTGAAAATATACCTTAGCCATGCAAGGCAAGTGCTGTAGTATATCCTATAATATACATAGAGGGCTTAAGGATTGGTTAATGCAGATATGGTGCAGTTGCATATGTAGTAATATGTTCTAATTTTCACTAAAAGAAAGAGAACTATAGAGAAAGTAATGAAGGAGCACAAAAATGAAAATATCCCAGAGAACCAGTCAGTATTCTGCAAGCTACTTTATCTTGAAGCAAGGAAATTGTTCGTGGTTGTGAAAATGTGGTTGTGTTAACATCTAAGCACTGATAGTAGTTGTATGTCTTCAAGTGCCTAAACAACTTTAGCAAGCATCCTCTCAGTCTGTTACCATAAAACATACTACTTTGTTTGTGCATTTTGACTTTGTAGGTTGTATGCTCATTTTCACAATGTAGTTTTAATACAAAATTGTTCTATTATTTGAACATAAACATTGTGAAAAAGAGTTAAATTAAAAACTAGTTTATATATTTTGCATATTTGTATTTTTTCTGTGCTATGTATTGACGTATTGTTTATGTATATACGTATATATCCTGTGTGTTCATTTTAAATAAGGCCAGTTAAAAGAATGTGCAATTTTATTATATTTAGTGCAAGACTTAATCTGCTCTACAGACAAGTAAAATTCTTTTCTTAATTGAAACTGTGTAATAAGGTTGTAACCTGATGAGTTAGTTATACTATTAAAATTCTACACATTTTGAGAGCTACTATCAGGCAGTTGAACTGAGTTAAGAACTACAAAATTGCAATGCTCTGTAACCTTAACAAAAATACATCTTTATTGTGTTCCTTTTATTCTGTTTCCTGGGGTAACAGTTGATTACTATTTTTTTAATTAATTGGTTTGAAACAATTTGGAGCTATCTTTCTTAGCACCTTTTTGCAGTTTCTATGTATTTCTTGCAGACTTCTGCTCTACATTTTTGGATTCCATTAACTATCAAAATTTATCTGATGCATTACTCCTTTTTTTATGTTAAATATTAGGTTTTGTATTTAATTGCTTTTGCTGGTTTACTAGGCCATCAGAAGTAATCTTGCAAATTCATATAAATGATTTTTTTTAGATTTTACTTTGTTTTAAAGTGCAATATTTAAAATTAATATAACAAAGCAATGTGTAGTCTACATATTCTCTTAACAATCAAAAGTTCAAGGATGTAGAACAGATTTATTATGGTTATACTGAAAATTATGTACATGAAAATGACATGATATATAATTATTAAGTTTTACAGCTGTGTATAGTCTGAAATAATTAACATTATAAGTGCAATTGTTGCATTCTTAAAAAATGCAGAGAATGGATACATAAACTGTAGTTAAACACACTCTTTCTATTAGAATAGATACTCTCTTTAGTTTTCATATTACTAGAATTTTAAATTCAAAAAGAGTAGGAACATAAATGCTCTTGAGGGAATGAACATAATACACTTGAAGGCTAATCAAAATAGTTTCAGTTAAATGCCATTAACTTTAATTATTGATTTCAAAAGTTTTAGTAATTCACAAATAGAAAAGGTGTGTACTTAAAAGCTGTGAATGTATTCATTGTGATTTTGGTTACAATGAAGAAGTATAATACAGAAAAATTGTATTCAGCTGTAATGAAGAATGAAGCAGAAAGAATTAAATACAAAAGAAGGAAGAAAAGAAAAAAAAAATGGGACATTATAAAAAACTTTTCATCTGGGTGCAACCTTATAATTATTGTGACAGAACCATTTAGAAGTATTTTACATTAAAACTTATTTGGATCTCAGTTATAAAAATATGGAGCTTCATGATGTACATTGCTATCAGCTTTTTATTCCTGATGCAAAATATCATAAAATACCTACATTAAATACTTCTCTCTTTGTTTCTTTTTTGTTTTTTTTTTCTTTCCTTTTTAGCAGTCTAAAAAGATTTATCTTTGTTAACATATTAAAAGTAAAGCAATTCGAGTCAGTGCTTTAGTATAATATTTAAGCTTCTTGTGCAGAAGTTTACGTAAAATAGTTTTTGCAAATCTCAACTTGTCATACATTATGAAACATTTTAAACCAGCTAGCAAAATTCAGTCCTTAATCTTTAGTATCAACTTGGAAACATGAATGATGCCAATCAAATTGTGACACAGAACTGAAATAATTTGAATTTTTTAGATATTTTGGACCAATCTGGTCCGGATTCTTTCAAAATAATTAAGAGGGATTTTTAATTTTTTTATATTGTTATTGTATAAATTAATTATACATTTAATAGACCTTAGCCTATCCTAGGCAAGTTTTTAATGTAGAGTCAACTGAAAAATTCAATGCCACAGCCGGGATTTGAACACGGTTCTCCCGCTCTCCGTGCGGTTAAGAGGGATGTTCAATAAAGACTACCATTATTACTCTCAACACTTTATTTTCAGAGATTACAAATTCAATCTTTTGTTGCATTCAAAACACACTCCATTTGGTCAATTTCATTTGCCATTCCTGAAAGACATGCAGGAAACCATTTGACAATTTTTTCAGAACTGCCTCAAAAGCTTTCACTGTAAAACTCATGTCCCTTAAGTTCCTTTTAGGCCATTATGTTGAGAAAAAGGTCACCCATGGCCAGGCCTGTGCCATAAGATAATGTGGAGATCCATTTTCTTGACAGGAATTCAGTAACTGCATTAGCAACATGAGATCTGACATCATGTTGCAACTTCCATTGCCCAACAAGGTTTGCTCTTTTGGGGGATATGAACCTATCAATTGCTGCTGAATGTTCTTTAGTACTCTGCGTCTCTTCCATGTGAATGTATACCATTCCCTGGTAATCAAAAAAAGTGATGACCATGGCCTTATTTGCTGATTTCTGTATGCACTCCTATTTTGGGGCAGGTTGTTCAAGTTCCACCCATTTGGTGTTGCTCCATTTGGTCTCAGTATTGTAACAATACACCCTTTGTTTCATCTGCAGTGATATTCTGCCATTAAACATCACCTTTAGTGCATTCTTTGCAGTAGCATCACCATGCATCAACGCGAGCCTGCTCTTGTAAACAGTTGCAGTATCCATCACATACAAACATAGCACATGTGCAAATGCTCAGTTAAGATTTGGTGAGTGCTCCCACCTGATATTGTAAGGAAGTATGCAAGTTACGTAACATATTGATGTGGGTAAATACAAATGACAGCCCAGATGTTGATCGTTGTCTGTCTTAAAGCTGTGACAGGTGCTCCTTCTCTTCCTTGCAGTTCAGCATTTTTTTAAATGCTTTATGCCACCGGAAATTGGCTTTCTTCAACCCTTTGTATGTTGCTGAAGCATTTTTCTCCAAGCAAATATAAAATTTTATTGTATAAGGTGTTAATGGTAATCAGTCAATGTAGATGTTTATAGGCAACTAACTTGCACACCTGCTAATGACTGCTACAGCTCAACTAACAGAGCTATTATTGAAGAAACTTGCTGGGAATACAGATGCCGTGAGATCGAGCATGCATTTCTGCTGCAAAAGAAATACGAGGAAAAAGAAGTGCTAGGCTTTATTAAATATCCATCATAAAACTATTATTGTTTTATTACTAGTGCTCTGGTAATTAGCTGTTATTATCTATATAACCCTGTAAATCAAAAATTTCGATTTAAAATACACAGGGTCAGATTTTGCAATTTAAGTATAAAGTACCAATGTAAAAAGCTGACAGCATGAATAATGTAAATTTTTCATTATGAACCTCCTATCAGCAGTATTTGTTTCATGTACAATACGAATTTAAGCAGTACATATATAATTTTTCTTCTCATTTATTGTACAGCACTTTCTTTAAATTCTTCCACTATTTCCTTCCAAGAGAGAGAGTGAATGTGACTGAATGCAAGAGCAAGAATGTGTGCCTGTGGTGGTATGCATGTACTTATGAAATAATAAAAAAAAATGAGCAGACACACTTAAACCATGATTTGCATGACTGCCAATTTTGTGCTAGTGCAGTGAAAGCACTGAAACCTGTTAAGCACATTGTGCATCTGAAATCTGTTTCAGCACATATGTAATGTTGAATGAGATTTTGCAACTAGGAGGTTGCTTATTCCAGATATTTATTCTGTTGGGTGCATGGTGCAAAAGTAATAAAATTAAGCATTCTGCTAGATAAATATGCTTGTTATACAATTTTATTACTGTATGATATTGTGATTTCACTCCTTCATCAAGGTATGCATTGTTTAAAAAATTACACTAGAATCAGAAATATAATAATAATAATAATTTTGGCAGCTTGCATAATTGTTTATTCACACAAATGATCCTATCTCTGGTTGCAGCTATAGCTGATTATCACAGTTGCTTGAGTAAGGTTTGCAAGGATGAAATATACAAAATATTTTTCCTCTTCTTTTTTTTTTTTTAGTTAAAGACATTTAAACAGATTGTCATAGATTTATTTCCAGAACAAAAACTGATGATTTGTTGTTGTTCCATTAAGAGTTCATCTCCTGTATAGCACATTTTTAATTTATTTTTATCCTACATAAATGCACATCTATTGCTTACAAACCTCAGAAGAAACAAACATGCTACTTGTTTCCTAAGAATAAAGAATAGTTTGTTCATATGTTACTTGATGTTGCATTTTTATTAAATTTCCATGTTTCTTTTCTGGTGTTATGTATCACTTTTTTGTCTGAGCTTTAAGAAGGTGTCCACATGTGTGAGCAACATTTAGTAAGATCAAGATGTTATATCCATGAGGCACAAACATTATGCTTATAAGGAGACTATCCTATTTTTAATGTAGAATATCCCTTAAAGTATACATTTTCACAATTTATCATTTATCAATTTTTATACAGATTGATTACAAAAAATAAAACACACATCTGTATTTTTCTTTCACTAATGTATTAGCCACTTATTACTTGACCTAGTATATTTAAAAAATTCAAATATGCCAATCATTTTAACAGTTTTTGTTATTGGTGTATTTAAATTATGTAACTAAATGCCCACTTATTTTAAAGCTGAATGAACATAGTTTGTAAACTACTAATTGCTCTTTATCTATATTTTCTATTGATCACCTCCTCCATCACTTGACATGTAATTGAGAATATGTGAGAGAGAGGAAGAGGAGGGAGAAGAGTCTTGTCTGTTAACAGTGATAACAAAAATTAAAATAGCTGAGGAAGAGGGCAGGTTGCTTCAAAATATCCTGAAATTTATAAGGGTTTCTTGCATAAGTTAATGAAGTTAAGTGTGACTCTTAGTTATGAATTCATTTCACTGCGCTTTACTTTTATTGAGGGTAATTATTATGCAATAATAAATATTATGTACTCTTACTAAGAGCTAGCATATTCATTCGTACTAAACTTTCAAATAGCTAAACAGCTCTTAAAGATCTTGAAGTATATTAAATTAAAACTGATGTGGGAATCCCATAAATACCTTATGAGACTGATTAAATTCAATTCTACTGAATTTGTTTGGATGCCAAGATATATGGATATCCACAGCAAGGAGAGCACAAATGAGCAATGAATCAAAAAGCACCAAGTGTATAATAAAAAAGTTTTCAGGAGATAGGAAGGACTGATATCTCCTAAACTTAACCAGCACTTTTTAGAGCTCTTCATACCTAACTGTAGTGCAAGCCACTTTCCTAAATATTTCACCAAAATAATTTTTTGTTTAATACCATATTTATAATGCAAAATGTTAGGACAGTGCATTTTGAACCAATTGTACCAAAAATATTATCATTAACCCTCTGTTGGTCGCTAGAGGCCTGAGAGACCCCCTGGCATAATTTAAATTTTATAATTTTCGAACGAACACACCTATGCAATTGCCTGGCTAGACATCTAACATTACACCTTGCTCGATTGTTTGCTGCAGCGATAACTTTATGTGTTTATTTGTTTGACTGGAAGAATGATTAATCAGCACTTACATGTTGCACAGGTCAACCAGACCCTGCGCGCTTGCTCTCATTACATATTGCTGACATTTGTTCCTCATTAGTTGTGCAATATTGCTTTGCCATTGCAAGGAGCTGTTACTGCTTCGTCATGAACACAAGTAAAAGGTATGACTACAAAATCCGAATTATTTGGAAGAAGTACATCGCCTACTTTGCGATGATGATGCTTTTCCCGTGGATGACAACTTATATGAATCAGATGATTCTGATTCTGAAGATAAACTCAAAATGAGATCTTTAGATTCAGAAACTGATCATTAAGAGGAAGATGATGAAAACAGCTTGTGTGATAACATGTATTTTGTAGGTAACATCTATACTTATCATAGTAATAATATTTATTATTATTATTATTATTATTATTATTATTGATAATACATTCTGTTATTATTTACAAGAACAGATGGAACAAAATGGAAAAAAAATATATATATATTGACCAAACTTCCTGGTGTAGTAGGAGCTGCCAAAAATGCGAAAACGGAAATTGAATTTTGAAAGCTTTTTGTTACCAAAGATATAGTTGATTTGATTGGAAAGCTCAAATACTTACATTACCAGTGTGCAGCACAAATTTGATCGTGAAAGAGACAGCAGACCTAAGATGAAATAGAAATAAAAGCTTTTCTAGGCTTAATTCTGGCAAGAATTTTTCGTGGTGGACGCCAGAATATTAATGATTTTTGGAGAACCGATGATCTTGGAATACCTTCATTTCGAATGGCTATGTTTGAAAAAGATTCAGTTTTCTAATATACTGTATTCGCTTTGATGACAAATGCCTGGAGTGACGAAGATTGGATAAATTGGCTGCTGTTAGAGAAATGTTTACATTGTTTCTGAACAACTGTCAAAACCATTATTCTTTTGGACAAAATGTCACCAAACAGTCGACGAACAGTTGCTGGCATTTCATAGTTGATGTGGTTTTAGACAATATATACCATCCAAGCCAAACAAGTATGGCATTAAAATATTGTGTTTGATTGATGCAAAACTGTTTTATACCATTAACATGGAGATTTATTGTGAACAGCAGCTGGACGGACCAATGTTTGCAAACTAATTTGGCAGAGGCTGTAGTGCTAAGACTGACTAAACCAATCTCTGGCACTGGATGAAACGTTACTGCAGATAATTGGTTTACCAGTGTATCACTGGTGAATGAATTGCGCAAAAGACAACTTTCTTTTGTCGGTACAGTATGAAGGAACAAAAAAGAATTACCCACCAATTTCACTTCTCCTAAAGGTCACAGTCAGTACGAAAGTATATTTGACTTCACAAAAAATTAAACACTTGTTTTATATGTTCCAAAAGTTGAAGAAATAACTAATGCTGAAACAGGAGTAGGAGCAGCTATTGCTGCAACATTTCATTACTAATTATGAATGTTTAATATTTATGACACAATAATTGCACTTAATTAAATATTTCAAATTCAAGAAAAAAAAACTTCAAGTAAACGAATATTATATGATATTAATTCATTTTGGGGAGTTATATGAGAGTCAAATTCAATACTGGTAAAATCTGAATATTCATAACTGGTAAAACAGTAGTTTTACTCTCGAGTCTACATGTTTCAACCATACAGTTATCAGAAGGTGCTGAGAAAAAGCCTGAAATAATCCTGCATTATGACACTAAATCTGGAGTTGATGTAGAAGATAAATTGTGTGCTACATACAATGTAGCCAGAACGAGAAGGTGGCCCATGGTAATTTTTTACCATATCTTGAACATTGCAGGTATTAATTCTAGGGTTATCTTCTTTGGAAACCAAAATAAATATTCCACAAGGCAGGAGTATTTGAAAGCACTGTCTGTAGCTTTGCTGTTGCAACAGCTACAAAGGAGAGCAACAGTATCAAATCTACCCAGTGATTTAAAGGCCTTTTGATAAAATATAAACCTGAAGAATCCGCAGTAGATAAATCGCCAAATACACCGCTATCCACATTGAGGAAATGATGTGAACCCTGCAACAAAGACAAAAAGAACTGCAAAACTGAATATGCATGTAGGAAATGCAACACTCCCCTCTGTTTCAGATTGCTAAAACTTTTTGCGATAGTTGCTTAGTCGGTGAAAACACAGGAGAGGTAGTAGATGATTCTGAGTAACTGAACATTTGAAATTACAGGTTGTATATATACTTGAAAATAGCAACGTATTTCTTTATACTTATTGTAATACAATTTATTATGTATATGTACATATATTTTAGCTTGTATTTTTATGTTGTAAGATTATACCTACTAATGAAAGCCATGTATACTTATCCAAACAAAGGTAAACATAGGAAAAAAGGAAAACAAACAAAAGAAAAAATAAATACAAACAATAACAAAAATATAGTGCAGGCCTATCAGGCCCTGCGCGACCAACGGTGTTCTACCAAAGCTCCCGCCAGATGGAGATTTAAGAAAAAATGGCAAAAAAATATGGTAATGATATTTTAATAAACAATTTCAATTCCATTTACAAAAACAGTTTTATACATTGTATGTTTTCTTTTTAAGGTGTTTTCAAATTTCATTTGTCGCTTTTTCTGTGAACACCTTTATGTCAATGCTTATTTCAACAAACACAATTGCATTTCTGTATTTAAACAACACCCAATTCTGCTATAGATTGCAGACTCTTCATCCACAACCTTCACGTAAAACTGCAGCTCAGCCTCATGTTTTATTCACCCCTGAACCTCTTCTGTAAGAGTGTGTCAACATTCTTCTTCTTTGTTTCGTTGATTTGGAGTGTTAAATCCTGGATCTGTGGTGTACACTCAAATGTTAACTCCCCGCTTCAGTGGAGATATAAATGGTTTAGAGGGATGGCAAAATGTTATTAGGTTTGGATCTTATCTATGTATCAGAAGAATAATGCAAGAAAAAAAGAATTTAAAATACTTATCGCTATTTTTTTGAATACCAGCATAAAGACAAAAAGCACAGAAAGCCATCTCAGTATCCTTTGCAAGTGTTCCACTGCATTTATTTGCATGAGAGTAATACAATAAACACAGTTTAATAACATACCACAAGGTATTTACCACGGTTTTACTTCTTTGTTTCTCTTCATTTCCTCATTTTCTTTCTGGTTGCTCTACTCTTGCATGCCACACTTATTTCCTTTTCCATACCGTAATACTTTAGCAAATTTACTATTACAGCTTTCTTGACACAGTTCCCTATTTCAGACCAAGTAAGGAGATACTTGTTTTCTTTAGTCATTCATCCGTTTAGCATAATGTAATATTGCAAATGAGATCCAAGGAAGCAATATCTGATGCTCTTTGGTAGCAACATGTGCATTTCTACTTCCAGAGAATGCAAACACAGCACAAAGCCCAAAATGTCACTTAAGCAATTCTTTTCTTTTTTAAAATGGTGCATTTGCTCTGTTTATCTCTATGGACAAGTGCTTTCTGAGCCAAATGTTGTATTTTGAAGCCATTTTACAATAGGAAGGAGTGCTTATTCAAAACAAACAGATTGATTCACCACTAAATACAAGGCACCAGTGTCGAACCTGCTTGTCACTCATTCTCATGATGGATGTCCGCAGGTGACGATTCTTTTGGCAGCAAAAATCTAATCACACTGCGCACTTCACAACCGGTGGCATCTATGATTGTTGCGGCCATTGCGATCTGCTCTCACCAACTGGCAAACGCCTACTGCGTCACACCAACATTGTGGTAGGTTCCTCAGGAGTCGGTAGACAGCTCTGCAGGAGTGAAACTTCATTCAGACCTACCATCCATTAAATATTGTTCACTGGACCATAGTTTTGGAATACGCCTCATATTTTGTCTGCAGGTGAAATCAAAGCATTTTGTTCTGATACTCAAATGATTTGGCCAAATGCATGCATCACGTACTTCACTCACGGACCTGGACCAAGATTTGGACTATTCTTTAGCTACATCTAATGGGTTATGAGGTAAGAAAAAGAAGAGGACCAGTTGTTACTAAGAACACACATTTAAATTGAATGAGCAAAGGAAGAGCAGAACTAGAAGACAATTGTGCCTATGTGGAAGCCAAATGTATGTCATGTGTTGCTTCACCAGGTTACAAGATGACACATGTGCATTTCATATTTTGTAGCTTGGCACTCACTTGTCTACATAAGATATGAATGTGGATTGTGGAAGGAGAACTTATGCCTTCCTCTTTCTTGTATCTCTGCTTAGTGAGTTCTGTATCACTGGTCAACTGTTAGATTTGTACAAGATTTGTGCATTTGGCAACCCAATCTGTAGTAGATGGCAGAAGGCAATTGAAACTGTGTGTCATTTGCTACTTAATTCAGAAAGCTTCCAGTTCAATGAGTAAAGCACTTAAATCAGTGGTTTGTGCAATTACATGCACTTGATTTACTCTCTCTAAGAAAATTAGTATCTTTAATTAAAGATGCAGGGCTTTTAAAAAGCTAAATGATTTCGGAATGAGCACAATAGATTAACCAAAGCAACTTTGGGTGAATGCCACTCCCATAACTGCAATATGCTCATGATATCCTGAATGGACAGAGGCACAATGAGTACAGCAGCAGCCATGTGGTAGGCCTTGACTTACTAGAGCTGTCTTGAATGGAATAGTTATAAAAAGCAGATTAAGATTGGTTGAGCAGCACAGGGCATTTACTGCCCACTCCTACACCCCACATTCTCAATGTATCTAAGTATGACTTCTACACATTGTCAGCATTTGCAGAACAGGTGCATTTTTTAAATGGATTCTTCCTAGTTTGTTAATGGTGAATTAATGCAATCCATTTGCTTCAAATAGCAATCCTTCATATCATATAGAAGAGAAATTATACCATAATAAAGCCAGGCATTCTACTGTCTCTGTGGCTGGTAGCCAAAAGTGTGGTGCAGCAGTCCTTTTACAGCTGGCATATTTATGATTTCAGGTTCCCTCTTTAATAGCTGCAGTGTACGTGGAAGTTTTCCCATCTGATGGGTATTGGTTCTGAGTTTATTTTATGCAAGCCTTAGCTATCACATAAATGTTAGATCATCTCCATCTGTGCTAGCACATACCTTCACACCTAGGTACCTGCATTGTATTAGCCTATCTCTCATTTTTAATTTTTCTACCAGTTACCTATTAGATAAAGAAAGTATTCATTCCATCCAAAACTTCCATATTGAGATTTTAGCATAAATATGTGCCCCCCTGAATAAATAAATAGATAAATAATGAAAAATATTTTTAGAAAAAGATCTATGTGTGTTTTATGAACAGCATAACTAAAAGTAAATCCCAACTTGGTGCTGAAGTTCAGTATCTTTCAAAGATGTGACACAAAGATTTTCTAAATCCCACCACCCCAAACCAGACTTTACATGGAACATTTATAAAAAAATTTTTATTTTCTCAAAAATGGGTCTTAACCATTTTGATTAAAGTACATGTTGACACGATTCAGTTGTACATGACTATACTGAATCACAAATAAATAAATAAATAAACAAAATATTTACTTGACAAAATATATATCTTGAATTTTCTGGGAATAACATATGGAATTCTCTTTATTTGGAAGGACTTTTGTATAACTGGTAAACCATAAGAGATACACAAAAAGCTGATGTGTTACGTTCACATGACTTTCCCTACCTTCTATGGTGTGGGTATGCAAACTATTCTTATGAAAACTTATTTTTCTATCTACTTCATTTTGAGATAAACCTCTGTAGAAATAACTACATTACACATTTTGTTATAGACACAAAGGAACAGGGTAGTCAAATGTTAACATAATCCAAATACTGACCTACATCAGACTTTCTTAAACTAAATTAAATATTGTTTATGGACTCTCTTTAACTGCTGGATGTTATATGCTAGCCTTAAAATTCCATACTCTTTCCAAGCAAGAGCGAGAAACAACTGTAAATTGACAGGAACTGAGAAGGATGACAAAGTATTGAAGAATTTGAACTGTTAATAACAGATATCCTGAAAATGCATTGTGCCACGAAAAAAGTTATTGGAAGTAAATTGTGTGTTTTAAAGAGATCTACATTTTTTGTGTAGTATGTTTTCACCTTTGCTTAATGTTTAACAATTATAACTGTCTTCAGATTTAATTGGCTTTTACTGCAACTCGGTTTGAATGAATGACGTCATTAGTTCAGCAAGCCCCTTGTCTCAAAGTGGAGGTGTAGAATTGAACTCTGACTGCATGTGTTTCTGACTTTTTAAACAGGTTGATGTATTGCAGTGGTGCAGAACTGTTTTTCATCAGGAAATTTTGTGCGTTCTTTGCATGCGATGGAAGTGACCACCGATTACAGAAATTGCATGGTTGAGTGCTGCTTCCAAACTGGAAGGATACGAGGGGGACTCCATCGTTGCAATATTGGTCACCGTGTGAATGATTTTCTCCATTCTATTCCAGAATTTCAAGTCCCAAGATAAAACATAACAAAACAAAGTTGTTTTTTATTAACAAAAAAGGAGAAACAACTAAAGCTTTTAAAAATATTTATAAAGGTTACTTCAGTTGTTTTTTATTAAAAATGTTAAAATTGTGCCATTAAAGCTGAGACACTCAACACTACAAAAACTGTCCAATTATTTGAGTTATCATTCAGCATACATGCTGAGATGCAAGTGAAAGTTCCAAATGTAAATACTGGAAAGGTAGAATACAACTCCCATTTCACTAAGGTGACCTCGAAACACTAGATATCCACTCATCTTGCACTAGTCCTCTGCTAGAGGCACTGATGGTAAATTTGCTTCAAAGTACTGAATAAATCTGAACACCGAATCAAGAGGACTTCCCAGGCTATTCCCAGCAAATTTAGGATATACATTTTGTCACGTAAATATCTTTAATATATGGTTTTTAATAAAAATGATTAGGAGCCATTTTTGAGAAAATAAAAAATGTTGAAAAATGTTCCATGTAAAGGGTAGTTTGCAGTGGGGGGGGGTATTTTCTTGGAAATCTTTGTGTTGTATCTTTTGAAGGTACTGAACCTAAATGCCAAGTTTGTGTTTATCCGACTTTTTGTTTTGAGTTATGCTGACAAATGCACACATTTTTTAAAAAAATGCCCTATTTGGATTAAAGGGACCTCAAAACATGTATTTTCAGTGAAATCTCGGTATCTAATTTTTGGGTGGAATGCAACACCTCTACCCATTATGTACATGGTAGAGAATGTAAAAAAGCATTTTAAACTTTTTTTTGTGTTTCCAACCATTTCTAAGATAGTCGCTATTTGTTTGAATGTTGCACTACTTTATTTCAGTGTTTTAAAGTACTGCCAACCTTCAATCGTTTTTCAGAATGTTACAGAAAGAACATGGAATTTGAAGGTTAGTATATAAGCAACCTGTGTTTAAACATTTGACTGTTGTTCTCTCCTTTATACCTTTAACCTATAATGAAATGTTTACTTAAACTAATTATGCAAACAACTTGATGTAGAAAAAATAAGTTTTTGTAAGAATAGTTTGTGGAAGCTACATAAAAATGAACAATAATGGGTAGAGAAAGTCACATGAATGTGACAAATCAGAAATTTGTTTCTCTTAACAGCATAATTCAAATGCTGACCTACATCAGACTTTCTTAAACTAAATTAAATTTTGTTTATGGATTCTCTTTAATTGCTATGTTTCTTAGCATCCCATTCTATATTGGGCGTGAAAGACTGAACATTTTGCTCGGAGACCTCAGGTTCTTTTACGTGCCATAAATCTACGACAGGCTTAGGTTTTACTTCCCTTCCGAAGAAAGCCATGCTAAGGATTTTTACACCCATTGCCCTCCGTCGGGTTTGAACCCGCAACCTGGGAACTATCAGACTCTTGCATCCCCCTCTCCTCAACAGGTGTATGTCTCTCTCACATTTTTTTCAATAGAAAGCAGCCTATTGTTAGCTTATTTTGCAACCCCTCCCATCTTAAAAAATATACATGCTGGCCTGTATTAACCTCTCAACAGAAAACACCCTACATATTGGCCTATCTTGCCATCCACTCCCACTCAAGTGTATATGCCGGCCTATGTGAAACCCTGTACTAGCCTATCTCATTTTTGTCCCCCTGGATACAAAAACAGCTTACATGCTGGTCTAAATCAGCCTCTCATTTATTATCTCAACAGAAGACAGCCTGCATTCGCCTAGGTTGTCACTTTTTCTTTACAGAACACTGCTTGAATGTTAGCCTCTGCTTATTGATTACAAAAAGCTGCCATCTCAGCTGTTCATTTTCCTTTATAATATCTAGAAGCCAACTGCTTTATTGTACCTCTCTCTATTTGGTAGGGTTGGGCTGGAGCAGTCTTATCTGTTTATTCCATTCCGTATAAGCAAGCTACCTTACCTCGGTCTCTCTCTGCTCATTTTCTAGAAGCAGAAGTCTTTGCCTTTGTTAGTCTATTCTGTGCATTATCAGATGCCCATATCAATATGTTAGCTTATGTTGTCTTTAATAGATAGCCATTTAATAATGGCTTTATACTTTATTTTGCAATACTGACAAAATTTGTTCAATGGATAGGATTGAAACCCAGAATGATGTATGAGTCTCACTTTTGCTTAAAGGGGATCGAAACACAGATGTATTGCTTTCTAAATGAAGGATATGCGCTATAAATTCAGTGGTAAGATTATTTCTACCAACACTGTTATTGCTGCTTAAACTGAATATCTCTGCAAACACTTGTCATCAGTGCATGCCATGTTGTAGACAGTTTGGGCTAACAAAGCAATCACTGCTTCGCATTTGATATGGTCTAATAATTGTTCTTGGTGGTATTTCAAGTTCAAGAAAGGTGTATTTTCTGGTGATGATTTAGATGATGGTGTTACTCAGTTAAAAGCAACATAATATTGTGAAAGGCAAAATGCTTCTGTGTAGTACATACTGAACAGTAAAACTCAGAGAAATCATTTTCATAATTTTCAAAATAGAGACAAATCTCCCAAAAGATACAGGATATAGGGAGAATTTTGCAAAAGAAAATAATTTTTGCCATCAAGAAAGAAAAACGAACTTGGTTTCATTAAAAGGTAGTGGTAAACCAATATGGTTGGCAGGGGAGGGTCAGTATGACTCACCAGGATTTTCAGCCAAATATTTGGTATATCCCATCATGGATATAAGTTCCTACAAAACTGATTTTGAACTTGTTCAAAGAGGTAAGGTGAAGGTGATTTGGAAAATGCTGCCTATGTCACAATGATTAGGTTACAAAACAGGAAATGTGTGGAATTAAAGTTTCTCTTTCTGTAATTTATTTATTGGAAATCCAGTATACAGAAGTTGAACATGGAAAGCCAGTATAAGTAACCACTTATGGTGAACTGTACATAACTGTAATGAGAATGATACTCTTTTAATTGAAAAATTCATGTCTATTTTTCATAATTTAAAAAAATTACTATAAATCTGAGCATGAATAATTGCTGAAAGAAGATACAGCTGTCATCTGAGATATGCACAAAAAGGAATATACATTTTTCATATAATGGCGTTAAACTTAGATTTACGATTGCAGCACAAGATCACAATTTATAAGTAAATGAAAAACAAACCTGTATAAGAATTCAGTACTCCAAAGCATCTGAGTTTTGAACAATGAAAAATAAAAATCTGATGTGTTACACTCACATGACTTTCTCTACTCTTGTACAAACTACTTATACAAACGCTTATTCTCCATCTACTTCATGTTAATCGAGATAAACATTTGCAGAGTCTATCTTATTGCTAATTTTCTTGTAGATGTAAGGGTAATATATATTTACAAGGGCAATATAGAAATACAGTAGCCTTTAAGCACATACATATCTCTTAATAGCTGGTTGCTAGGTGTAGCACCATTCCCTTTCCCACAGATTGATACTCTTTGCATATCCAAGACAAAAAAATGAATAACGAATTCCCATTTGAGAAAATAAGTATTGAAAAATTTAAGGGAATAACAAGTAATATCTCGAAAATGGTTCACTCAACAAAAAAAATGTATATGACATAAATTGTGTATTTTAACGTGATCTACATTTTTTGTGTAGTAACATTTTGTCTATCTCTTATGGTTTACCAGTTATGCAAAAGTCCTTCACAATGAAGAATAATTTTGGAGACATTCCCAGAAAATTCAAGATATACATTTTATTTGTTACGAAAATATCTTAAACATATGATATTTTAATCAAAATTGTTAGAGCCATTTTTGAGAAAATTAAAATTTTCGAAAAATGTTCCATGTAAAGGGTAATCTGGGGTCGGGGGATTTTCTTGAAAACCTTCGTGTCGCGTCTCTGGAAGATACTGAACCTAAATACCAAGTTTGGTGTTTATCCGACCGTTCGTTTCTGAGTTATGCTGTTCACAGACAGACACACACACGGACATGTTTCCAAAAATGCTTTTTTTGGATTCAGGGGGTCTCAAAACATGTATTTCCGGTGAAATCTCGGTATCGAATTTTTGGGTGGAATACAATACTTCCCCTACTTACTATACATAGTAGAGAAAGTAAAAATGAATCTAATAAGGAATGGAAACTGCTGATATGAGTAAAATAAATTAAAACAACAAAATTGTACATTCAGTGTGTGGATCCATTTTACCGCACACAGCAATTCTGTCACTACTAAAGAATATTAGTGAAGTCTGAAGCCTACATATACTCCATTAGGTTCTGGAAATACACTTCTAATATTAAGCACTACACATCGTATGATGACTACTCTTGTATTCAACAACATTCCATGAATTAAGCCAGCTGTTTGTAGCAGGAATATTGGCAGTGAGTAATTTATTTTTGGCTCTGGTTTTTGTTTTTAATGTTAAATTATGCCTCACAATGTTTAAAACATTATGAAAGTTGCGAAAATTAGAGTCTTTGTTATACAAATAAATTACCCTTGACGAATTTTGCATTTTCATAATCTGAGAAAAACACACTTCCCTCTTTATTATCCCTTGCACTTGCATCAATGGCTATAGAAACAGCATGTTTATCTGTATTCACACTGTCTCAGAATTGCTGTTAGAATGGTGTAATTCTTAAAATGAGGTCAGATATCATGTTCACTCATTTTAAAAGCAGATGCTGGACTGATGTCTAACATCTAGTATAGAGAGGTCGTTTTCTGGCATAGCCCGGAACAATGTATACATGGTTTGCTGCACTGCAGTGACCTTGGTATTGTTCTGCCAGCTTACTAGTGGTGAATGACCTGCTCAAGGCTAGGCTGATTGGCTCTGAATGTCAGCTGTCAGTCATTGCCTTCTGTTTGTGCTGTAAAGACTAGAGTTTGTTCATTGTGCATCTCAAAAGTGAAAGCTTATTCAAACAAATTGTGAATTGCTTCAGAGTATTTTTAATATTGCTGCTGTTCTTGTCTCGTTATTAGTCTGCTGAAATGTCTAATGAAAAATTCTCGCTTGAAAAAAGAATTTTTACATCTGATATATAATTATGTAAAAACCGAATCACATAGGCAGGTGTGTAGACAATTTCAGGAAAGCTTCCTGGTATTTCCAAACAGAGATAGTGTCAGATGTCTGTTTAATAAGTTTAGGACAATGGGATCACTAGACACTAAACCTAAGAACCAATGTTCTCACAAAGGAAAAAATTGATGGAATAAGTGGATCATTCGAATGCTTTCCAAAGAATCCTCCAAGTCCTTATATAAACCTCTGTTTATATAGCACTAAAGTTTTAAAATTGAAAAATATCTCAACTACAGAGTGACTATTGTTCATGAATTACCACCTCATAATGACGAAACAACTAGCTAATTTCTGTAACTGGATGTTAAGAAATATCCTTGATGTAATTGTTGACTCACATCTAATAATCTTCTCAGATGAGGTATGGTTTTATTTAAATGGTCATGTTGCTTCACAGAACAATAGTTATTGGAATCCACATGTATTCATGAAGTTATGTTACACAATGTAAAATTTAATGTATTGTGTGCTGTAATAGCAAAATGGACAATAGGAACCATATTTTTCAGCAATCTGTAAATTCTGATAGGTACCACAGAAATATTCTGGCACCATTTTATCAAATGTCAGATGATGAGAGAGAAAATGGATATTTTCAACAGAATTCTGCCACAGCCCATACTGCTCAAAACTTCTTGGAAGACATAAAGGCAGTGTATGATGAACAGGATAATTTCTAAAGGTTTATAGCCCTCCTGTTCCTGGATCCTACTGTGTGTGACTTCTATTTGTGGGAATGCTAAAAATAAAGTTTATAGGAACAATCTGCACACTATAGACAAACTTAGGACAATGTTAGAACAAAAATCCAGGAAATTATGCATGTAAATGGAAATTTCATCCAAGATGCCAGTAATGTCTCAATACAGATGAACAATACTTTCAGCACCACTTATAACAAGTTTAGTACTCATTATAATGCTTGTTACGATTACTGATGAGTAACATGAAAGTTTTAGAATGGAAAACCTGCGGGTGAAGTACCATGCATACATGTGATCCATGGTAGGGTCATAAAACGACTGCTCTGCATTAACTGGATTATGAGAGGTGATGGATTCTCAAGTGTGTTTTCTGTTTATAGAGGCAAATTAATAACTTCCTCTAGTTAAAGCATTGGGGTCCTTGTTTGTCATTTAAAGTACCCTGTAATATTACATATCTGTTTATAGTGTTTATCTTGTTTCTCAGCAGCTGGGTGATCTGATGATTGTATTGAGGAAGATGCTGTAATAAGGTATTGACTTTAGAATGATGGGACTGCATGTGTTGCTAATCATGCCTGATGACAGATAAAACTAATGTGAATGAAATATTCCTGTGTATTGTTCCTCTTTAAGCAAGCAGGTACAACATATAAAATTTGCTGAAGTGAGATACTTAAGCAGGTATTTAAGTACCTATGTGACAAATACATAATATGTGATCTATTTGACCAATGGCAGCCTTTCGCTAATCTGCGATACAGACACTTGTATAAATGTTAGTGCATCTCTGCCTATCCTTGTCATTTCCTTATTAACGCTCTTAGTACTGCATGGGTAGAGGCCTCCAGCCCTTTAAGTGCTGGATACAAGCAGATTGGCTTTGAAAGTCCACCTCACTGAGTGCCAGAGTCAATCACATTGATTTGCAAAAACCTTCGTGGTAAAACATTTTTGTGGCAATGTACTGGTGGAATTCACACCCTTGGAAAGGTTTAACCTTTTTCCTTTGACTGGTTTTTTTTTTTTTTAATGACAGTATGCCTGTGTTTCACAATAGTAAACAGCCCCTCAGTTTAGGATTGTACATTGTGCACTTCATTTGTAAAATGGCAAGTGGTTTTCATTGTATTTTTACAGCTGGTGTTCATGATGAGAAGCAGCTGCATTATTTCGAACAATGAGAGGTTAATGTTGATGTATGATAGTGATTCTAATAATGGTGACATTATACCAACCATAGCCCCTGGTTTACCACAAAAAAGGAGGCGTTTTAGCAACTTGCCAGGAGATGATGCGGAAATCATTGTCAACAAGAGATTCTATTTAGTTTTATTGTTCCATTGTAGATTCCTTACACAAAGAATGGTTGTCTACAAGAAACAGCACCTACACTGCTCTATTACTGAGGATATTGCCCTATACAAATTGCCATGTCATGACCTGGAAAAAAGGAAAAACAGTGCATTGTGTGCTATTATTTGGTTATGTCTCAGTTTCTATTTAACAATACCTGCAGTTATTCATTAATAATAGTAATATTAGTATATTAGTGTGAAAAGTGACGGTATAAAGACAAAGAAGAATTACAATGCCAAGTTGCAGTTGAGTCCCACCTGTTCCTGAAATTGTCATCAAGTTGATTTATTGGCGAGTACCCAACCAAATGTAATTAGTTTATTCTTCGCAACTGCATTGCTTCCAGCCTAAATTTTAAAACAAATCATTTTGATTAGTAATGCATACTTCAATATTCACAAAATATCACTCTTTCATTTGATATGGCCGAAAGTTTTGAGTGCATTATTAATGGTGGATTTTTAACATATTCTGAAAAAAATATTTATCCTACAAAAGCATGTTTTAATGGAACACATTACACCTTGTATAAAATTAATATATACATGATACTGCTATAAATAGATATATTAACTGGGTTATGCTTGAAAATTTTCCACCATTATATCTATGAAACATAGCCATTTTTATATGATTTTTTCACAATAGCTACTTCTTCCTTAAAATGCAGTGCACTTTATAACAGGTAGGCATTGCAGGCCTCTGGCTTTCTCTGACCAGTTTTGGAAATCCGATTAGATTGGCTCGTGGCACTAAGAGGGTTAAATAATATCTTGAGTGTGAAACAGTGAGAGAACTATGAACAGTCATTTTATACATCAAACTTAATAAAGTAGCTGGCAAGAAGTAACAGGGTAAAACTTGAGTATTCAGAAGAATATTACTGTAACATTTGTGAAATTTTATGCAACATATTAAAAACTTTAGCTTCAAAATATTTAAGCCACTTGGGCTGAAGTGGGATTTCTTTAAGAGTGCAAAGGTTTACATCGTAAGTGTAACAATTGATGAAAATTCCAAGAGTATAAAAAACGTTCCATGTTCCCAAGTTGCATACATGATTTTTATTTACAAACCATAACAAAAATTCACAACAAACAGTGTTGTATAATCAAAATGTAAATATATCTTGAGATTTAAGTTAAAGGTCCATATTGAGCATAAACAATTGAAAAATATATGCACTGTGTGTTATACAGAAAGTTCCAGTTTAAGACATTGAATTTGAAAAGTCTGTACTTCTCACACTTGAAACTGCTTAGTTAAGCTATGTTTTTTTTTGTAATGTGGTTGTAAATAAAATTAACAAACTTCTAGTGTTAGTAAAGCCTGGATCCAAAAATCCAATACTAAAGGTCTACTTGGTAATTTTTCTTTCTTAACATTGAAGTATTTAATTTGTGAGTAAAATTTACAAAATGTTATAAAAAAATGGAAAAGATGCTAAAGTAAAGGTTTAATTCTTTGGCAAACTCTCCCACAAGTTAGGAGTAAAGAATGCTTATCCAGGACAACTATTCCTTTTGCTGTACTTCTATTTATTGCATCATTTATTTTTTGGTGTAGTGGTTTTTGTACATCCTTGTCTTACAGGCACCACAAGTAGGTTACACAATGGAGACTTGATGCTCCAGTTACATTATTGTAACATTTTGAATTTTCTCAGAAAAGGGCTGAAACAAATGTCACCCTGCTTCCAAGTCATGACTGCAGAGTACGGGAGGATAAAGGTGATTTTGAAGCAATTGAGAGTCACTATGAAAGTTTGAGATGTGAGAAAGTGAAGGTTGACCCACTTGAATGCAATGCAGTGTAACAGTTTATATATAAGATCTCAGTGCTAGGCAAGCAGTGGAAGAGAGTGGATGTGTGTTGAGGAAGCTCCTGGAGTGGAAGGGCTTAAGAAACTATGGGAATCAGTGTTGAAGAGTACAGAGGAAGAATTGGAACCTTTAGTAAGTTAAAATGGAATGATTTTAAAATAAATAAAGGTACAGAAGAGATGGCAAACATGATTCTTCTCACATGTATAATAGGCATGCTACTGATAATTGGTGGAGTTGAAATTAATCCTAGGCCAAATGGGAATTGAAACATCATGGACGAAATTTTGGCTAGTATAAAAGATATGGATGAGAAATTAGGAAACAAGTTTAATGGAGTAGAAAAGGAACTAATAGATATCAAGAGAGAGATTAAGAAATGAGGTACAGAAACTCAAAAGAAGAGTAGAGCTGTTGGAAGAGAGACACTGCAGATTCAATCTAGTTATAACAGGAGTGAAACAAAGGAATGGTGCTACAGGGTTGGGAGATTAAGGAAGCATTCAGAGTGGGGAGATCGAGAGGAGCCAGAATGATAGTTGCAGGATTTATGTCAGTGCAGTTTGTTTATGAAGTGCTAAAGAAAACAACTAAAAGGAACAAATATTTTTATAAACAGAGATTTATCGGTGGAACAACGGGTCTTGAAGAAAGATTTAATACAATAAATGAAGCTGGCAAGAATGGAAGGGAAACAGGCCGTCATAAAGAACTTATGGTTGTGGGTTGATGGGCGCATGGTGGCTGGATGCGAAAGTGACACAAGGAGCAGCAGATTGCAGGAGCAGGAAATGATTCAGCTAAATACATCCGAGACCAGAGAGAAGGAATGCAGATCGGAAGGAAGTCCAAAGAGCGATTGGAAATCAGAGGAGATGGACACATGGAAGTTACGTCACTGCTATGTGGGGTTGGCGGGAAGATGGTTGTTTCAGAGAGAAGATTGGGAGATGACGTAGTGAAAACGTCAGATCAGAGTGACGTAAGGGCAACAGCTGGCGAAGCCAGGAAAATGATATCATCGAGGAGGGAGGAAGTTCAATCGCCACGTGATATGGTCGTGGGCAGGGCAGAGGCATGGTTTCAGAGTGGCGAAATGGTGGAAGAAGAAAGCATTGTGTTGACACCTAATGGGAGTTTACGGGTTCTGGACAGAAACAAAGTGGGTCAAGGGGGCCAACAGGAATAAATTTATGGAGTAGGAAAGTGTGCCATACGTATAGAAATAGATCAGGCTCTGAGAGAAGTATGGGAATATGGAAGCAATAATAAGGGGAGTTAATATTAGAATAGGGAGGGAGAGTGATTATAGAATGAATATGTTGTGGAAATGAAACATGATCTGGAAGGGAAAAATTAAGACAAGTGTATTGATAAGCAAGTGATAGATTTATATAAAATCGTGAAGTGAATGATTTAGATACAAAGGACCGTAAACACGGAGAGGGCTAGGAGGGAGAGTTACATTTCTTAATATGAATGAGCAAGTGTTGTTATGGCTGATCAGCACGGGGTATACAATAAGTATTCTTTAAGCTATTAAATTTACATCTTTGTCATTTCCCGCTGGTAGTGGAAATTCAAAGATGATCGAAGGAAGTAAGGGAAGGAGATGGGAATGGGAGAACACTAAGCAGTATAGTGACTTTAAATGAGAAACTGTTAACAATATGAAGCTAACTCAACATACATTTTGTAAATGTGGAAGCTTGGGTATGATCGGCAATAGGAGCCAGGGTTTGACGCTGATCATGCCCAAATGTATTGTATTAGCTCAACACTCAATAAAGATATCATATAAGACCTCAAAGAGAATGCTACTGCAGATTTTTTTAACTATTCATTGAGATACTGTTTCAATATGTTAATAGAAAATCTGTTTTACTTAAATGCATATATAACACTGGCCAACAAAATTTAAGATTTTTAATGTTAAAAGAAGTACAATGGGTGATTCTTAATGACTTTTTTGTGCTGATTTCAAATCTTTTATGGGAGTCCCAACATGTGTGTTTTCAAAGACATATTACATCCCATGACCTTGTAGCTCTCAATCAGCTCAATGACAAGCGCTCTGTAATGTTCAGACCTGTAGTTTCCTAGAAAGTTTATGACTATGTTCTTGAAAGAGAACCATGCAGCTTGTTCTTACATATTTAACAGGCTTTCAAGCTGTGAATCTTTCATAAGTTCTATATTTGAAGACCAACAAATATTCTCTTTTAGTTTTGGCTTCACTGATCTTTGGAAACTTAGTTTTTAGGAACAAAAATGCACTTCTGTCACAATCCATTGCTTTCACAAATTTCTTAATCAAACCTAGTGTGACGTGTAATGGAGGCAATAAGATTTTATTAGCACTTACAAGTGGTTGATGGACATTTATTTGTCTGTCCTGGATTGAATGACTCCCTCTTTGGCCACCTTTTTTAATATAAATGATTGCTTTTATCTCTATCCCATGCACAAGAAACAGCAACATTTTGTATAGCCAAGTTGTAATCCAAGTAAGACAGCTATCACTTTAAAATCCGCACATATCTGCCATGAATAGTCAACATACCAGATAGCAAGATATGCATGTTCACGCAACTCTCCTTCATACCAACTGCGTGGGCTATAGTAATGGATGGAAACTTGTTTCCATTATGTAGCAAGACCTCTTTCAAGTTTGTTTTCAAGGAGTCAATGAACAAACACCAATCTTCAGGTTTATGTTAACACCCAAGGACTCCATCAAAGAATCAACATTATTACAGAAAACTAGATCCTCCTGTTTAGAAAAACTAAATGCTCAAATTCCTTTTGGTGTTGACAGAAAAAACTTACTTTGGTGGCAGCCTTTGAATCTTGAAGTAACTTCGCTTTACTTTTAGGTAACCTAAGATCTCAAACCAAATCATTTAGCTCCCCCCATGTTAGGAAGTGCAGTTCATTTATGGTAACTCCTTCCACAAAATCTGGGTCACTCTATTGTTTTAATTCACCCATGTCATCAACACTTTCAAATCTTCAGTCACATTTCTGTCGTCTGGTGGAGTTGGTATGGTAAGGCCTGGTCCATGAGGCTTTGGTCGAATTGCTGATTCTAAACATGGATATTTAACAGTATATTTGGACTTTGAACTTATTCCAGATATATTTGTCGAGCAGAAGTAGCAGTCTGTTACATGATCCTTAGGTTCCCAATATATCATAGGAACTGCAAAAGGCATATGACGGGACCCTTTTATCCAGCCGATTAATAGTGTTACACATTTGGCACAACAGACTCCTGGAGCCCAAAACTTATTCTGGTCTATTTTATTGTCAAAATAACACTCATTATCTCTTTTAATTTAAGAAGTCAAATTTTGTCCCCGCACTTTTAAATGAACTCGCCACAAATGTAACAAAAATTGTTTTTATTGTTTACACATTTGCGAGACATTATCCTCCTAATTTACAATGCTTAAGAAAACATACTATTTGCTGACACTACATTTGTTAATTCACAACTGAGAACACACGGGATTAGCTTCTTTCATTAAACAAAACTTCTACTCCTCTGGCAACTATGCAGGGCCCTATCTGTAACAGACCATCTGTTGTTGGAGTAAATATTGACCTGTGCGGGAAAGCCATAGTTTTGTGAGGAGAAGCCGATTGTTGAACATTGTCATTCCTGGTCATAGACAACAATTGCCTAAAGCAAATATGTCATTGGTTGACCTAATGAAATAAAGTAATTTTTCATTTAATCAGTGCATTTACTGCCCTATGCTAATAAATATGAAAAGTTTTTTAATATTACAAAAACTTGGTGGGTGATGGAACATTTCTGAATTAATTTTTGGATTTGGCAGATGTAAATACACAAGAATCAGCAGAAACAATTTATTTAACTTTTCAATGTTGATCAGTGTAATTAACGATGTACTTAATTTATAATTATAAATATTGAGATTATTACTTACCAATGAAAATTTCAAAATTGCATAACCTACCAAATAGTTGCTGTCAATGTGAAGAATTAGGTTAATTTGTTAACATATGCAGGAGAAAATACCTATTGACATCTCCATGAGAACAGTGTTATGTATGAGCAAAATATTTTCTCAATATAATTTAGTTTACTGCAGCGAATATCAACTGGGATAGGAACTTCCAGTACAGCATCATGTTCCCACATTGGCCACCCAAACAGTACATTTTGAGCGCTGCTTCCAAATGCAGGTGCTAGATGACACTATGCAGCTCGTACGTTTAACATTCAAACACAATTATTCTCAACTGCGGTGTTGAATATTAAATAGCTTTAAAAATGTATATTTAGTTTAAAAAATTGATATATCAGTTTACTATATATAAAGTCGTTTTAATAATATTAGTGGACTGTACTGTATTTGAGCCCAGTGTATGAAAGTGAAAAAAAAAACCTACGGTTGGCTCACTGTATTAGATTTGAGACAAAACATTAAAGCGTGAATCATATTAAAAAATGAAAATTTAAGCAATAGTATTTAATTAGACTATCAGTTCAATCCTTAGGCAACAATCAACCACTAAATAAAACATGAAGTTTCCAAAGGTTTCTATAAACAAACAAAGAAGAAGTATTTTAATGGGTGCAAAAGTAAAACTGGAAAGGTCTAAAAGGCACACAAGAGCATATGGGCAGCAAGAAGGAAGGGAATCTATTTTCTTAAAGGCCTGTTGGTAAGTAGGATGTACGAGTATAATAAATAACGTAGAATAACAAAATTAAATTCACGACTACCTGAATTGCATTACATATACATTTATTTTAAAAATAAACTTGTATTGATTACTCATATGTGTAGTTCAAATCTAGTCTACTTATGCATAATACTAATAAAAATAGTAATTTGAAGAGTGAAATACTAGTGAAAAATAAAAAGTCCATTGGTATCCTAGTTAGGCTTTGCATTGTTATAAAGCTAGAATTGAAAGGTTTTCCCTTCCCATTTAAATATTAAATTCACTTTTGCATTCTTTGAATTTCAGAACTGTGCATCTTTTATACATGGGCTACTGCAGTCCATTCTCCTGCTCAACCCCTCCAGAAATAGTATCCTCAGGATTATGGCACAGATTTCCTTCATTCATCATTTGGAGTTGTATTTATTAGAATTTCCATTTTGCTCTCACAAGCTAATGGCAGAGTTATTGCCACATCTTTCTCTTTTTTCACTGAGAGATTACACTGCACACAACCATGAACATTTCTGGGACAGCATTATGCCATGACCTAGCACAATATGCTAAGATTAAAGACTTTTGCAAACTACACAAAGTAATAGTCCTGTTTTATCAAAGAAATAATTTACATTTCGAAACTTTAATAAAAGAAAGATGTAAAACATCTGGTATTGGATACTTCATAAATTGTTGCAATGCTTCAGTCTGCACAATCTTAGCATTGGTTTACTTGATATTTAGTTTAACTTATACACAGCTTGTGGCAACTTCACACAGAAAATATTTCTTTGTAAAACCATTGATTTTTCAGATTAAGTAAGTAAAAATAGTTTAAATAAAAAAACAAGTTTTTATAGTAAAGTGAAAATACATTGCTGTATTTACAAAGTTAAAGAATTGTTTGCTCTGTGTTGCTGAATAATGAACAAAATATTTGCTTTTAACATAACACTTGATGGGAAACACTGAAGTAGATAATATTAATAAAAATCTAGTGGCGCAACACATTCTAACTTCACTTTTTCAAGATAATTAGCTTAATATTTGCTGTGAATGAACAGAGGGTATATTAAAAATAACAGGATATTTTATGGTTTAAACTCTTTTGATTAATGCAGCAATTAGTGATGGAATGTCAGTCATGGATGTTGTAGATTTAAAGAGCATCATCTTCCAAGTAATTTTATTAACCTTATTACTTAATTATTGAAGCATTAATGAGCTTTTCTCTCCTTTCTTTTGTTTAGCACAGTCACTGTCTCAAATAACCAGAGGTATGTTGGCAGATATCCAAAGCACAGACAAGGGAATTTGGGTATGTTGAGGTGCAGTGATCACTTCCAGGAGCATTATTAATATACAATTTATTGTCATATATTTCTTACAATATGGAGTTTCATTTCAACATCAGTTGAAAAATTAACCAACAGTAAGGACTGCTAGAAACCTGTTCTGAGTTTTTTTAAAAAAAAAAGTGAAGTTGGTGTTAGGCAGTTATTTCGGTGTATCAGTTGGCTTTAGTGATTCTATGTTAAAAAGCTTTAAAGTTACAATTTTTGAGTTAATGTTGTTAATAGCCAAATCTAACTACAGACATGCTTTTTCTTTAATTGTTTGTAATCCACTAAGTAAACAAAATAGTAGCAAGGATTTCAATTAACCTTGTGATTCTTTTAACACTGAGAAATAGCACCCTCATGTTGCAGTGAATGTAGTGTCACCATTGACAATCTACTTAATGAAAGTAGTTTCAAACTTAAAGACAGTAGCTTTCCTAAATTACAGCTACTCTGTAATTGTCATTTGCAACCTAGATTTGCTTTCACTGTCTTCATACAATGACATTAAAGAAAAATAAAACAAAAAAATGTATATAAGGTGGACCATTTAAGATGAGACTGTACATTATCTTCAAAACTAAGCGTTGTAGAAGGAAATGGCTTTAATAAAAGTTGCTTGATATTATGAGGGAAAGTAAATGCCATTAGTCGTGTTTTGTTTGGAGGGCATTATGATGATCATTTCAGGATCAATTTAATACTTTTAAATGAGCATCTAGAATTAGGGTCAGTTTAAATTGATCCTAAAATGATCACCACAACGTCCTCCAAATAAAACACTACTAATGACATGTATTTCCCCCCATAATATTAAGCAACTTTTATTCAAAACATTTCTTTCTACAATGCTTAGTTTTGGTGTTATTCTACAGTCTCAACTTAAATGGTCCACCCTGTATATTGTTTGTTAGGTTTTCCTAATATAACTTTACTGGCACATTCCAACTAAGCAGCCTGATTAGAATTTGTGGATTTATCTGAACTTTGTGTTTGAAATACTGAACTTAATTTCATATGACATAGGGTTTATGGCTTGTTAATAATGATAATACAACAGGCATCTAAGCTGGTTAATAGTTTGGGTTGTACAATTTTCTTGGCTATAAAGTCATGCAAATAGTTCCTTTAACTGCCACACAAAGCGATATTGGTATGGCAACTATGATGAATGATGGTGCACCTCAAGTGGTTGTGGAAAAAAAGCTCCTTTCATTTAAAAATTGAGTGTCATGAATAATATTAGGGAAACATTTGTATTATTTATTTAGTTATTACTATTTTTATTTACTTATTTATTCATTCATAATTTGTCAATATGATTTAAAAAAAAAAGCCATTGCCCTTCATGGGAGGGGCAAACATTTTTATAGTAATGAAACATATCACTTTACTGAGGAAACAAAAGCCATGATGTATTGCAGTTTAATTGTTCTTCTTTCCTTTGCTTCACATTAACAAAATGTTTTAATCTGATGCAGTTGAGAGAAAGAATAATTGTGTGTTTTAAGTATTAAGAATTTAACAGTACAAAGAAAATGAGGAAAAATTATGTCTAATATGGTGCCCATAAGATTCTCTTTATGTTCACAACTACTAAAAGAGGCTGTTTGGTTTGAATGCATTTTAAACACAAAGCTGTTGAGTATTATGATTCCATTATCAAACTGAAAAATAACATTCACTTCCTTTACCTCTGTTTTTCCAACTTTGCTTCCACCCATGTTCTATCTCGGGCACAGGTTTCAGTAAGTGAGCGCTTCCCAGTGCACTATGGAGCAGCTATTTGATGGGCTGCATGTTACAAGTTTTTATATTTGAACTGGACTAATAGAAAATAGCTGTAAAACTTTTTAACCTTCTTTGACTAAAGAAAGAAAAAAAAAAGATTAATGCTTATTTTAAGTGCCTTTGCAATAGATACTAGATTAGACTACAACAGATATCCCAAAGAGCAATAACTAATCACAAATTAATTGTTAAGAAATTTATGATATGGATAATGTACAAGCAGCTATTAAAAATGTATCATAGCTTGTTAAATCTGCATCAAGGGACATTAGTGTAAGAAATTTTGCTCATTTTTGTGTTGCATAACATGTTTTTTATTTTGTATTTGAATAATTGTTTTTTTTGTTTTGCTTATGTATTTCATTTATTTTTCAATACATGTGTTAATGTATAATGCAGTGTTTTACATATGACTAAATTCCTTGTAGGTGGTGGGATACCATTTATCTTACAACTTCTATATTATTGTAGAATGCAAATCAATGATATTTCTGTCTTGTAGGTTAACAGCTTATGATGGTAAATTGCTGTACACACAGAATATTACATAAAACCATACCACAGCCTTTCCTATTTTCCCACTTTATTGAAAATGAGCATAAAAACATCGTCAGTTTTAAGACAAAAACGATCTCAATATTCCAAGCATATGAGTAAGGCAAGCTGAAAGGAGTGCAAGTTTTAAATACAGTCACCTGTGCCTTTAATGGCTTTCTCTCTAGGATGAGAAAACCATTAAAAATGCAAGTGATTTTATTTGAAAATTAAACTCCTCTCAGGTGGCTTATGCACATTTCAAAAGTGGTGGGAAGGGCTAGCAGCAGGTGTGATTGGTTGATAATCTAGTAAAGTGCATTACCAACTACTAGTTTTGCTAGCAACCAATAGAAAAGTCAGGCAAAAGTGCTTTATGCGACATCTTACTCCCCACCATTGAGTTGAGAATCTGGTATTAATCTATGGATTACCGACTACGCTTAACATTTACATTTTTGGATATCCTCAGAAAAGAAGAGAGTATTTTTCTGGATATGTGATTACAGCAGTTTAAAAAGAAATACTAAATAAGAATACAGCATGTTTTATTTGTTGAAAAGATATGTAAATTAATTGAAATTTAATAAAATACAAAAGGAAATTAAAATGATGTAATAATTTAATTTTTGCCTATCAGTACCACACAAACCCTACAGATACTAAGAACTCCATACACTACTAACATTCAAAATAAAACAGCCTCAGCAGGAGGATGGGTTAATCCCACCCTTTGTAAGTAAACTGGTATCAGATAATGACTCTCCCACCCCAGGAATTCCAGCAGTGCAAGGATAAGATGAATCCGCAGTGCACAGGTAGTCAGTCCCTGGAGAGGGAGCATTTTTGCTCAACGATTTTCTATGATTTTAAAAGTGGGTTAAACCAGTACCAAAGTCTTGAACGTTTACAACAGACTTTTGGGGATATTGCTCCTTCCCATGACAGTTTTCCTGTGGTTTCAAAAATTTAAAAGGGGCCAAACAAAACACCCCCATGTTGGAGTTAGGAAATGCTGAAAAGATTCGAAGGAGACGCTATACGGGTTTCTGACATTGTCGCAGGTGACAAAAATTGGATTTAACCGTTTGATCAAGAGACCAAGCAGCAATCAGTGGTGTCGATCTTTCCTGATGACAATCCACCAACAAAATGAAGCGTCTGCAAGATAATGGTGGCCTCATTCTTCTCAAAGAGTGGTCCAGTGGTCTGGAGGAGCAAAGGACGGTTATCACTAATTGGTACACTACAGTCTGCCTGCCAAACGTTTTTGCCAAACTTTAAGAATTGCGGCCATGCATGGGACTGCAATGGATCCTTCATCACAACACATTCACACATGTGACCAACATCACCATTCAGTTCCTGGAGTTTACAGAGGTCAAACTTTTGACTCATCTACCATACAGTCCATATCATACCTGGCTCCCTGTGATTTTTTCTGTTCCTGATGGTAAGAAATCACATGCATGGAAAGAGATTTTCAACCCCTGAAGATGCTGTTACCATCGAAGAAAACGTGTAGCAGGAGTGCTTCCAAAGGGGTTTCAGCAAATGCAAACGTGAATACAGTATATGGCGAGTACTTTGAGAAAGTGCATCAATCAGAATTATTTAAAAAAAAAAATATATTTTTTGTGTATTTCAAAACTTTCGTAGTAACCCTTGTATATATTTGCATAGCATACAACTGGCTGATTTTCATCTCTTGTTCCCCATGGACACAATGAACCTGTGGTGGGATATAACAAGCTAGGAGTTTAAGCACACCTAATGCTAATTCAGCTACTACAGCTCTCTAATTATTTTCAAAAAGAATGGTCACTTGTTGCGGTGTACACACTTGTGTACAGTGGAACAAAATGATTGAGCAGCCTTGAGTAAAGTGAAAAAATTCCACACTCTGCATAGCTACAGGGCGGAGGGGTTTACATGAGTAGAGGAAGTATGCTTGGAGCATGTGCTGTGCAAAATTCTTTGACTTAGAAAATACTTGAGCCCCTGTTTGCTTTTTGCTGTCACAGCAGCCTGTTTTACTCCAAAGACAGCCTCAATTTACTTTCATAAAGATGCCAAACACAGCAATATCAGCAGCAGAGTCATCAGGACCTTGCTGTTGCATATCAAAGAAAATGAGGGCTGGTTGAACCATGGTACAGAATATCCTCAAGAGAGATCTACTGATAGCTGTTATGAGACTTAAGGTCTTGAAGGAAACTGGCTGCTTGAACAAATTATTGTTTTGCTTTCCTAATAATGTGTTTAAACACAATAAAGATAATGCATTGTTTTATCTTTATGAAATAGTGTTTTTATGCTGATATATTTAATTATTTAGTTCACATACATTCTTGTTATACGTAATTAGAGCCACCTACATACAACCTGTTGTAAACAAATTCTAGATTCACTTAACATTTATGCTATTTAATACCTCCTTCATAATCCAGAGCAGGAAAGAGGTGCATTTTTATAGGGTAGTTTTGTTGAAAACCATAACTGTATAATAATCTAAATTTTTAAAATAATTAACAAACCACTCTCAAGCATTTTGTTGAAGCACATTAAATTCATAAACAGATAAAATTACTACCACTTTTTGTTTTTGTTGCACACTTCATTGTGGAAGCCCATAATACAAAGTATCACTGCTGAAAGCAGTCACTATTGGTTCCAGCAGAATATCACAGTCTAATATATGTTATTCTTTAAGCCTGTGTACATAGAAAATAAAACATCTTAATCCAAGGCATGAATCAATGAAGGAAAAGTGATGTTAATGCTTCCAAAGATTTAGAGGAGTTTGACTAAACCCTTTCTTTTATTTCACATTAAATGTTTAGGATTCCTGCTTATCAATATCAAGAATGTCCAATTGGATGAAATTTAGGTGCCTTATCTTCAAAGTACAATGTGCAATGATTTTTTTTTATGTTTAGGTACTTTGGTACTCAGCATGTCTTAAAAAGAAAACAAAATAAGCAAGAACATGGATTCAATACATCTTATCACTTTTAAATAAAATACAGATGATACATAAATTATTCAGAATACATAAATTATTTCAGACATACTTATTTAAACATCCACTACAAAAATCAACGTAAATATTGCATTCCAGCTGCAAAACTTTATTTTTAACAACATATAAGAAAAATAAAAATGGCTTTTGTGTTAAAACTAAACTAATTCAGCCTTTCTTTTAACTTTAAAGCATGCCCAATATGAAGTTTCTCTTCTTTTGCTTAGTGAGAATGCTGCACACTAGAAGAATGGTATGGACCTACATAGTTCACATGCAGATCAACGTAACAGTACAAAAATGCACTAGCTACAGTTATATTAGCAAAATTCTGGTCAGTATCTGCACATCAGTTTCTAGGTGATAAAGTCTTGTATTTTCATTATAAAAAAAAACACAAATCTTTTGATGTTTAGAATGCAATTAAAATACCAAAACCCAAATAGCTGCACCCTTTCTTAATACAGTGACTGGCAAAAGGGTGAAACCAAGGATTAATTTTAATGACATGCTTTATGCACTTCAGCAGTCAATATTACATGACAGCAATATACATAATTCTGTTCTAAACTGGTTTTCAAAACATTAATCCATTCCTTCAGCTTATTATTATTTCTCTATAACACTACAAAGAAGGGTTTCAAAGTATGCTGATGCCAACTGCTATGCAGCAGGCTTCTTTATTTATTTATAGGCTTGTCTATAGGCAATACATGTAAATTCTGACATTTCAAGATGTCTGCATCAAGTGTTATTATATTAGAAGAAAATTGGCATTGTCCATGTTGTTTTTATAATTACCATGTAATGAAAATGTGTTGTGATTCAAGGTTAAAACTTAATTACCACATTAGTTCTGTTGCAAGCTTACTGTAAAACAATATTAGGATTTTCATTGGCTTCATATCTAGTGTGGGAAGCATGGGCCTAACTTGATAGCCAGCTTGATGACCAAATAATGAAATGCAATGCAAAATAAATTCAAAAACAGTTTTCAGTTACTTTTGAGGGAAGTAAAATTAACTATTTTAACAGATTAGTAGTGGTTGTGATGATGGTTGTAGTAGCAGTAATACATAAATTAATAATAATAGTAGTAGCAGTAGTACAGTATGCAACAGTTGCACAACTTTCTTGGGATTTATTTTCATAGCTAGTCTACAAATTATTCATTTGAAACTTTATTTTTATTTGCCTCCCTACTTCCAGTTATAAATATTTGCAAGAAATGGTTTCAAATAATTAATACAATGGTTTGCCCACCTAGATTATTGAAAACAAGTTGATGCCACAATGTTACTAAAACTGCTTTACATGAGCTATTGAGAAGCAAAGCATGTAAATGCTAACAGTTGGTCTGCAACCCTGTTTATCTCCACTATGGCATTGGCATTTCAGAATATCTTAAATATATTATTACAAGGCCCCCCCCCAAAAAAAACTTGGATTCCTTAAATCAGTCTCAGCTTACTGATAAGAGAATATAAACACACATTAGTGCTGAACTCTCAAGGTTTGTGTGCCATTATAAAAAAAGTTCATAACGCACAAATATTTTAGCTGAAAACTGCTCTATTAGTTTAAATGTGAAATAAGTTTTACGCTCTTACTTTGAGTAACTCAAATTAAACAAGTTGGAAATATTGGGCGGCAAGTTCTGCCTATAGTGCAGAGATCCTGCACCCTTCAAGTTCTGCCTATAGTGGGAGATCCTCTATTGCTTACTGTCAATATAAAGTTTCAGGATTTTTTAATGCCCGATCTTGCTGCATATGGCACCATAGGCAATTGACACTAATGATACTTGAAATGACTGGGAAAGAAAATTTGATAAGGAAACATTCCAGAACTAAGTTTAAGGTATATCCCCAGCATGTCAATTATAAGAACTGAGGAAAACCTGGAAAAAAAAAAAAAAAAACTCAGTAAGGGAGGCTGGATCTTCTGCTCACAAGTACATTTTTAAACAAACTTGGCTACCCATGTTAGTAGAGGAGAACTGCAAGTTACCTTGAAGCAATAGTAAACTGAGAACTTCACAACAATAGGGCAGGTTGAAAAGTTGAATAAGATTTGAAAAATCAAGGTCACAACTGAGACTTGCATCATGGATATATGGTTTACTGTGCCAACAAATTACAATTTTGCCATCATGACATTGTTTATCAATGAAATTGAATTGTTATCCGATCCATATTAGAATTCATATACGGCCAGTGTGAAGCACTAGATTGTAGAAGAGTTCTTCTAATGTTGCAGGACTGTGCATAGAGAGGAGACTTACCAATGTTCCTTTTGCTGTAAAAGCAGTCTAACTGTGATTGCTTTCATGGTTAAGAGGTCAGTAAGCTGACTTAAGGTCTTGGGCATTTTTTCTTTAATTAGGATTATTCCCTACTCTTCATAGAGTCTCGAAGTGTAGATATGAGAGTAACTCAAAAACAATGAAAGCATAGAGTAATGTAACCTAAAAGTTCAAAGAAACAAAATGAATTTCAAAGTTAGCAGCATTGTACAGATCATACCTATGCAGAAAGTTGGGCTGATCCAAAAGCTTTGTGTTGGACACAATGCTGCAAGTTTCTTCACAAGACAAATGTTTTTAATGAACAATCAAGGCTAATTGTGATGCCTGTTTAAGTGATTTAATTTTTAATGCCAAAGATAAGAGTGCTGCTGAAATTCACCAGAATTGTGTATTTTTATGAGCACCTGCATAAAGAAAAGGTCAGGCAATGGTAACATCAATTTAAGTAAGCCTGTTACAAATGTGAGAGAGGGGGTCTTGTATTCAGATGGACGACCTTGTTGAGAGTATAAACACCAAACACCCACCTCTATGGTGTGGAGGTATCATAACTGTCTAATATTTAAGAAGTCTCAAGTTAATCTTGGTTAGAGTGAGTTATGAGGATAAAGTTTTTCTGGAGTCTTCCCTTATCCTGTAAAGATGAATGTCAAGTAACTCTAATCTCTATGGAACTACGGCATCATTTCACCCATTTCATTTATCAACCAATATGACCTTCTTGGTTAAAGGACATTAAACTTATGAAAAAAAGAAAAACTTGTGGTTTCACATCCAGCATTTCACCAAATGTGTGTTCCAAAAGTCTCAGAGTCTTGGATAATGCAAACTCTGTGAAGACGAGTTTAAAAAATTACTACTGTTCTCAAACACAAAAGGTTGAAAGCTGCATTTGTACTCCTAAACTGATAGTGTGAGGAGACAAAGTGTTTCCACATATCGTGATGGTATAAAACATTGATCACCTACACAAGGTGGAATCAAAACAGCAGTCCTTGGAATGAGTCCATTCAACTTCACTGTAGAAAAATTCAAGTTCCTATATGCATCAGCAAAGAACACTTTGGCCAAGGTTTTCTGGTGCCAAAAATGTTTCTTTGGATTTTATGAGGTTGTACATAACAATTACTGTACATATGCACTAAAACACTTTTTAAAAAGTGAAAGCATGTGCTATTCAGAAATGATGGCATTACATGCTTATATAAGTCCCCCCCCCCCATGACAGTATATGTCTTCACACCACTCAGTACCTAACAGCAAATTAATGTACACAAGAACCTTGTTTATCCAGCCCTCATTAATCCAGATCTCTGGTTCATCCGATTCATTTTCTGTTTCCTTTCCCTCCCTTTTTTTTGTAACATAAAAATGTTCTGTATACAGTTTGTATGGTATGGTATATGTACAGTTATTATGTTCCCGCAGGTATCATAGAGATTGCCGGTACCACACTTCCAGCGATGTTACTATGGTCAGTGTGAATCTGTTCCTTACAGAGTTAAATAAGTGTAGCGGTACTGTTCTTTTAAGTGTGTGTGAGTGAAATAATGCCTCATACGAAAGCAACAGCACAACTGGAAAAACTAATGGTTTACCTAGAATGTCAGCTGGTAACAACTCCAGCCGGACTGATGTTAATTAAACATCTACGTGATCATGCTGCTCTCAAACGCCACACACGTTTGAAACAAAAGAAACTTACACACTACACATTTCAGTAAATAAACAGAGTAGACTACAGTAAATATAGAGTTTAAGTGCCAAAAAAGTGTTTCCTGGCCAAAATACATAAAAGGCTTGTATATTGTAGTACATATTAGAGTTGTTGCATTTAGTAGAATATTTCCAGATTATCTGGATTTTTGTTCATCCAGATTACCTTCGGTCCCACCTATTCCGATTAACAAGGCTCTTGTATATTGGCTATCTAGACAACCAACATATAGCACAGACCTTGTACCCAATGATTTTATTGGTTTCTTTATTCTTGAAATAAAAGGATTTGTTTTTAGAAGTTTGACAATAAAGACTTGAAAGCAGCATCCTACAATGGTTCAGTTACCAGGTAGCAGAATTTTACATGCAAGGTATTCAAAAGCTTATACCTTGGTACACAGTCCCTTGTAAGGGAATGGAGTCTATGAGAATAGTAAGGAGGGCATGTACAATAGGTACAAATCATAAAGCTTCTTTCCATGTGCCTTTTACTGTTACCAATGACTGGTCCCTGTTTTTGAAACATGTCTTGTATAAGCACCCTACAATCTAAGTACCTTTATGGAAGACAGAAATAATTTGCAGCAAATACAGAATGCTGACAGAGGTGGGTGAAGGAAGTAATTTTTAATGCTGGAGAACTGCAGTAGACCCCTAGTGGCTAATTCTCAAGTAATTAATCCATGTCACAAATCTCAGTAACAGATTGCGGAATATTTATACATCAGTGCAGATTATGTCTGAGGGTCCAAATGGAAAGATAAAACTTGCAGAGCTTCTAGGAAATGTGAAATGCACTTTATTTCTTCTGTGAAGAATTCATTCAATTGTGACTAATAGACAATTTGGACTGTGGATAACACTGAATAAGAGTTGATGTTTGCTAAAAATGTATCTCTGAACCTAAACATTATTTCAAAGAAAATTTGTCAGTACCATGCAGTTTTCTTTTGGACGCCCCCCCCCCAAAAAAAAAATTATTTATTTTTTCTAATAAATGACAGACCTGCTATGCAAGGCAATATTATGGACACATGATATGGAAAGACAAGATTTGATATTTAGCCAAAACACAACTATAATCATTGGCAACAGCAATTAATCAGTTTATGGATGTGTGGTATAAACCAATTGCCACACAAAACTCAATTTCAAGTTTCTCTATTTTTCAGAGCCTTTATACTGGAATTTAAGATGTTCCAGTTAACTCCATAAATTCCATATTATATGAGAGAGTTTTATTAAAGTATGGAGATGCAATTATGTTTTCAAACTGTATGGGTGTCACTAAACCATGCATGAAATTTAGTAATGCATACTGAGGTTTCACTTGTCTTTGGCCAGTCACAGTAGTCAGTCAGCATGTGAATTTAAGTAGAATAAATTTCAAGAATCAATGGTAATCAAATATAGAGGTTTATAATAACATAGTGTTAACCATAAGTGATCATGTACAGTACCAAATCTATTTGTTTGCTCCACAGTAACATTCACATACTTGTAACACTGAACTTTATATCTGATGCTTGCAATTTTTACACTTACATAATATATCATACATACATATTTTCATCTACCACTGTTATTTACTTGTATGTTTCTTTGCTTCCTTTTCAAGCTTCAACCTTTTATCTAATCTTCTATTTTTCAGACTCTTCATGTATTGGCAAATAAGTAAAAATATAGCCAAGTGCAACTATCTTCAAAATGTCATGCAGTTTTCTGCATACTGTGGTAAAGCTTCAAATTTGATATTCCTTTACTGCAAGAACTTTGGAAGGTTATTATGGCCTTCACCAACACAGTTTTTTCACATTATTCGTATTGATTCATCAAATGACTTAGACTTTTTGAATGCATATTTTAAAAGTTGAAGCGTTTAGGTTTAAATAGTTTCAAATCTATTCAGTTTAAATTACTGTTCACCAAATAAAACCTTTCCACATCATGAGAGGAACAATGCCGGTAAAATATATTGTTGGTCTAGCTGTTTATAAAAAAGCCACTTCATTACAACACTAACTATAAGGAACATAATTTTAATAATCCATATATCTGAAAGTTTATGAATAATCTTACATTGCACAAGTTTATGCAATGCTTAATACATTTTTTAAAAAAGTCACAGTAGTTCACCCTGTAGCTTTAGCTTTGACTATATCCAATAGTTGTCCCTTGGGTTTCACCTGAAATCGACAAAAAAATAAAAACATGTGACAATATGCAAGTAAAACTACTCTTATTAAAAGAAAGAAAGGAAAAAAGAAGCAATATTATTTCACAACATCCAACTTGCAGCACTTATTCACAAAAAGAATATGTCCTTTAAACATCAGATTCTGCAGATTCTACATTTTTCATTCTCCCTCTTACCTCTTTTCTTTGTCAAAGTAGGATAAATAAGTTATACCCTTATCTCTTAGTTTAGTAAAAGAAGTGCTTTTATAAGCAAAACAATATGCGTGAGGGATTAAGCATTATTATCTGTTGATTCAGTTTCCTCTCTCCACCTTGTACCAACAACGAAATGTTAAATGAAACTATTTCTGCAAAGGTTTATCTCGATTAGGAAAATACATAGATAGAAAAATAAGCTTTCATATGAATAGTTTGTAGAAGTTATATAAAAATGAATAATAGTGGGTGGAGAAAGTCATATGAACGTAATACATCAGCTTATTAAAACTTTGTATAGAAATGTGGATGATAGTTTTACTATTGTTCCTGATAAACAAATAAATGATGAACTTAAAGATTTTGGATTTACACAATAAAGCTATAAAATTCACATTAGAAATTTGAAAGATGTTCTGTTTTCTAGATTTAAAGATAATAAACAACAATAAACAGAATTTTGGCAGTTTTAGAAAATCAACTCGTACTATAATTACATAAAAGATGAGTTTTAACACTTTTTTCACATAAATTTGCTGTTTTTTATAGTTTAATTTTACAGATTGATAAATAAACCACTTAATAAAGATTAATTTAATCGAGAATATAAACACATTATCAACACTCCTTTAATAAAAGGTTTTAATATTTATTTTACAGACAAAAGGATTGAGAAATTAAATATCCAAAGCAGTTAAAAGATATTTCTAGAGTTAAAAAAATAAAAGATTATTATGAATTTAAAAATGTACTATCATCTTTGGGAAGAAATATTCACAAGAATTTTTAAAGAACATGGCATAATATTAGTTCTTTAAAATGTTTTTATTAGGGTTTTCTAAAAACACATAAAATTTCAAAAAATAAAGAATCTGGCATTTATCAATTAAACTGTTTTAGATTGTGACCAACTTGACTGAAAAACTAAATTTAATTTGGAGACAGAGTGAAGGAGTATTTTAGAAATATTAAATACAAATCAATCAATAAATTAACTGGGTCAGATCATCATATCATTTTTGGCCTTTTAATCCTGAAATAAACACAGAAGATAAATTAGTAAAGCATTTAAATGGACCTATAGATTTAATGATTTGAGAAAACAAGTATATTTTAAAGAATAAAGACTGCAATGAATTTGAAATGCTGCCAATTGTTTCCATCAAGGAATTTGTTTTACTTCCAGTAGATGGCACTGTTATAGTGAACAATGTCACCTAGCAGCAGTAACCTTAACATAAATAAACAACCAGTAAACAAGTAAACTGAAGATGCCATCAAGTTGATTGTGAAATATGTTATTCAGAATTCCATTTTAAAAACTTTAAGCGAAGCATGAGAGGGAGAGGGAGAGGGAGAGGGAGAGAGAGAGAGAGAGAGGAGGGAGGGGAAGGGAGAGAGAGAGAGAGAGGCAGGTTCTTTTGTTTTACAATCACCAGTCCTTTAACATTTAAAAAACTGCAGAAGGTTTTCAAACTATTGTAATGCTGTACTGAAGCACAAATGATTGGATGATCATATAAAAATAAAGGAATATTCTGTTACTGCTTTTTTTAAAAACAATTTTGTCCTTTTTTTTCTTTTTAGCAATTTTCAATTAATTGTAAGGTCATAAAGTAATATTTTAAAAAGTCATTAACAAGTGTTTTTAGCTCGTTAAAATTTGGATCCTAGTTATTATTCTACAGTGGCACAGAGCATATATGTACGACAAAAATGTACATATATGAAATGCTTTAAATGTTCTCTAAATATTAATACTGGTTCTATGATTAAACTTACCCAACTGTATATTGCAACATTATGCAGCACTATGTAGGGTTCTTTGGTGAATTCATCAACTTCCTCCTGCAAGTATAAGCAATCTGTGTATGAACCATATTGATTGTGAGACATTAAGAAATAATACTGTTTTATATTTTGCTGTGCATTTCTATTGATAACTCCTTCATATTTCTGCCACTTTATGGAGTTGTTTATTATATACATATATCTCTTGCTTTTCAAATATTCATAGCAAAATGGTTTTTACTTTCTTTAATTTAATTATAGTGCAATTTCTTTTACACATGGAAAGGTTAATGTTCCCAATACAGCAGAACCCCATTTCTTTGTACTACTTAAGAATTGACTTAAGTAAGATAGACAGTAAATGTTCCATTTCTGTGAGAATTCTCCCCATCATCAGTTGGTCATCAACTGGTATTAGTTTTTGGTGCAGTTAGTCTCCTCTTCCCTTAGATGCGCTGCTATCTGTCTTAATAACTGTGAGTCTGATGACATCATCCACTGACAGCATTTCATAGTTCATAATTTTGTTCTGCTAAGCTTTTTGTTTTCCCCTTCTTTCTTTCTTTTTAAATGAATATGTTTTCCTATATATTAAGTGCTAGTAGCTATTTTTGTGTTTTGTTTTCAGCAGTTTGAATCTCATGTTGTATACTGTGGTTGGAAGTTCAAATATGGTTTGCTATTGTGTATTTTTCAATTTGTTTACACTTGACATTCCTAAGGTGCTCCTTCAACCTAATTTTCAAGCTCCTTTTTGTTTTCCCAATATATATTTTATCACAATCTTGACAGTTCATTTGGTATACTCCAGATAGTTTAATTTTTGGTGTGCTGATCTGTGATTCAGGAAGTTCCTGATGTATTTGTGGTACCAGTTTAATATTGAATTCCTTGAAAGTTTTTTAAATAAAAAAAAAAAAAGATTTAGATGAAAAGTGAATTTGCTACAGTTCAGAGGTTTATCAATGATCATTAGTGTACTTATTTTTTTGATAACTTACTGCTTTGCAACCATCTTGTTAATGCAATTTGTTTTGAAATAATTTCTATGGAGCAAGCTGTGAAGAATGGCAAATTGATGAGATTTTGGATTGAAGCTGTTATATTTAATGTAATTATCAACATGAATTAGTTTTCTGTAAATTTCAAACTTAGATTGGTTTTTTTCCCCCCCTCATGATTTTTAAATCCAGAAAAGTTAGCAAGTTTTCATGCCATAAATAATTCCTGCAATTTAGATGATTAAATTACATCACAAATATTAAAATGGAAGTTCAGAATTTACACAACTGATCCAGGCATTAAAAAAATAGACTAGTGTACTATTTAAAGGCCCATAAAGAAAATAATATAGATTTAGGATGAATTATATATGCAGGACCACAAATGACTTCAGAAACCAGAATATGAAAGTTTACCAAAAAATCCTCTGAAGCACTGCAGACATCGCAAAAGAGGGTATTTCATTCCAACATAGTAAAAAATCTGATGTGTTACACTCACATGACTTTCTCTACTCTTGTACAATCTATTTTTACAAACGCCTATTCTCCATATGCTTCATGTTAATTGAGATATCGAGATGTCAATCTTATTGGTAATTTTCTTGTAGATGCAAGGGGAATATGGTAGGTTATAAGCGATAGTCAAATAATTTAACGCTGGTTGCTATGTGGCGCATTTCATTCTCTTTGCATGTCCAGGACAAAAAAAATGAATAACGAATTTGAGAGTATAAGTATTGAAAAATTTAAGGAAATAACAAGCAATATCTCGAAAACGGTTGTGTATTTTAACGCGATCTACATTTTTTGTGTAGTAAAATTCTGTCTATCTCTTACGGTTTACCAGTTATGCAAAAGTCGTTCACAATGAAGAATACTTTTGGAGACATTCCCAGAAAATTCGAGATATACATTTCATTTCTCATGACATTATCTTAAACATATGATATTTTCATCAAAATCGTTAGAGCCATTTTTGAGAAAATTAAAATTTTCGAAAAATGTTCCATGTAAAGGGTAGTCTGGGGTGGGGGGATTTTCTTGAAAACCTTCGTGTCGCATCTCTGGAAGATACTGAACCTAAATACCAAGTTTGGTGTTTATCCGACTGTTCGTTTTTGAGTTATGCTGTTCACAGACACACACACACACACACACACAGACACACACACACACACACACACACACACACACAGGGACATGTTTCCAAAAATGCTTTTTTTGGATTCAGTGGGTCTCAAAACATGTATTTCCGGTGAAATCTCGGTATCGAATTTTTGGGTGGAATGCAATACTTCCCCTACTTACTATACGTAGTAGAGAAAGTAAAAAGCAGCTTGATTATATATAAACTCATGTTAGTAAACCTGTATGCTTGCCTAAGATCCACAAAAATGATAACAGTATGCACCCAATAATCAGTAATATTGACAGACTAACTCACATTTATCTAAATGGTTGGTTAAAAAATTGAATGCTTTCATAAAATTTGGAACTTTGGGATACACAGAACTCTTTAGAATTAGTATACAAAATCAAAGGAATCAATATGCAAACTGACAAAGTCTTAGTATCCTTTTGACATTAGTGCATTATTTACCAGCATTCCAGTAGATAAATTAATGAAACTTATAAATAATAGGTCTTACAGAATGTCTTACAGGAAAAAAAATATATAATGAATTCTTAGATTTATGTATTAAATAGTATAGCTTCATGGCCGGGGATGAAATATTTGTTGTCATACTCAAGAGATATTTTAGATGATGCTATTAAATTGCTGAATTTGCAAGATCAATAAAATTTACTTTGGAAGTTGAAAAATATGATTGGCTAAATTTTCTGGATTTAAAAATAATCAAGAAACAAAATAGTTTAAAGTTTGGAATTTACAGAAAACCAACTCATGTTGATAATTACATTAAATATAACAGCTTCAATCCAAAATCTCATCGGTTTTCCATTTTTCTCTGAACTGTAGCAGATTCACTTTTCATCCAAAACTGTTTTTTAAATTTGTAAAAACTTTAAAGGAATTCAATATAAAAGTGGCACCAGAAACTTTCTGAATCACCCTTTACAGAACAGCACATCAAAAACTAAACTGTCTGGAATATACCAAATGAACTGCCAAGATGTGATGAAATATATATTGGGAAAACTAAAAGGAGCTTGGAAATTAGGGTAAAGGAGCACCTTGGGAATGTCAAGTATAAACAAATGGAAAAATCCACAATAGCACACCGTGTTTAGACTTCCGATCACAGTATACAATGACATCAAACTGCTGAAACACATCACACACAAAAAAGCTACTAGCACTTAATATATATGAAAACATAGACGTCATCAGGCTTGCAGTTATTAAGACAGATAGCAGCACATCTATGGTGCTATCTGCACCAGAAGGGAATATCAGTTGACGACCAACTGATGGGGAGAATACTGCCAGAAATGGGTCTTTAAGACTTTTTAAATTCAACATAAATGAAGTATATGTGCCTACATGTTAAATTTTACAAAAATAAGCTATACAGTAGTCCAGATAAATGTAAATCAAAATCACAATAGCAACGTATCACCATATTGTGATGATGATAATGATGATGATGATGATAATAATAATAATAGTAATAGTAATAATAATAATAATAATAATAATAATAATAATAATAATAATAATAATAAACCAAACAAACACGCTGTACTGCTTACAATCTGAAACAAAATATTTGCATAAAATGCATAAAGCAAAGCTATTGCTTTGCAACTAACTCTTTTGTATGCAATCGGGTCAATGTGTTTGATTAAAAGAACCTGCTCAGGGTTGCATCGGTTTGTCATTCTGTCTGTGAGAGATATCTTGGGAATTTTCAGGGTTTCTGGCAGTGAATAAACAATTCTAAGCTTTTAAATGTCCCCCCTAAAGCCCCATGACCCTGAAGCTGATGAGAGGGGGGCTTTAGTGTATCTGCGAGGGCTGTACTAAAGGTGGCAATCACCGGAAGAGCTGCTCATGCCAGAGTGGCCACAGAGGAGATACTAGATTTAGAAGCTGCTTACCAACATAAAATTCAACCCAGAAGGGGCTCCCAGTCCAGGACAACTTGACACACTAAAAGGCTGTAGTATACCCAAGCTAAGGTGTGAGGCACTGTGCTGAAAGCAGAATGGCGCTGGGGTATAAAACACTGTTCCTAATGATCCCCTCAGGGCACAGATGAAACCCTATTGTATGAAGCATTGCAAATGCATATTTGGCTCTGCGCATGCAATGCCTACAAGGAATAAGGCTACAACACCGGGCATATGACGTCACGGTAGGAGGCCATCATCAAACTCAGCCCAGGTACACTAATCTCAATGCGTTGTTTTCCATTTCTTGGGACTCGAATTGTAAAGTTAGTTTTAGGGATGGGGAGAGGGCTCCAAGTTCAATCAAAAGGAGAAGTTGCCATGCCATTTAATTTGAACTACATTATAATTCACAGTGCAACACATACAATGCTATTAAATGCTAGTTTGTTTCTGGGGCGTTAATAATCATTAAAACGCGCCTTATCCTCTGCTGATTTTGTGATCAAAACCTTTAAAAACTTTCGCTTCATAATCAAAAAAGGCAATGAAATCGGCTGACGTACAGAAATACATAGTAAGGATAACTTCATGTAATTTCCTAAGCATTATCCTATCGAAAGTTTTAAATAGCAATACGTGGCAAAGAGTTCTAATTTTTTCACTATGCAAATTATTTTAAAATAAAGGATATATCTGTCTTTTTGAGTGCGCTTCCTTACAACCTCAGCTTGGGGGAAATTACTAAAAGTCACATGGCTTTTCTCTATGTGGAGGGAAAAGTATGTTGATGTATGTAGTTTCACGGCAACTGTTACAGGAGACATTTTAAAAAAGGAATTTTTGGCTTCATGTAAAATCAGTTATTTATCCAAAATTAATCAGACAAATTTTTGTTATAGTTTTATTACATGCCATTATCACCTTTATAACAAAGGCATGTATAGGTTAGAAAAAGCACAATTTGGGCAACTATTGCAGCCAGAGATGAGTTCCCCAGTATTAAGAAAATAGAAAGGATGACAAGAGCAGAAGAATTGTTATTAAAGGTGTAATTATAAAATTAGGCATATTTCAATTACAGTGATTATATTTTATTTACTTGAATAAAACATTCAACTACCTGAATTTGTGGACTGCCATGGTGGGCAAAGTATGATACTCCATAAGGATGTATTTGGTTACAAACAAACAAAGAAACGTAAACATATTAACATAATATGAGGAAGAAAACTGTATAGGATGAAAATTTAACTTTAAAAGAATTTCTATTAGATTTTAGAAGAGAATGGTTGGATAAAACGTTTTTATCTAAATGGATCCAACTTACCAACATCATTTATTTATTAGTCTGGCTCATAAATGAGTTTGCCTAGTGACACAGTATAAACATATAAATTTAGTGATTTTAAACAACAAAAAAAAGTTATAAGCAAACATTTAAAAGAAAAAGAAAAAAACAAAAAAATTATAAGTTACATAAAAACGTAAGCTATGAGACAAAATTATAAGAGTGATAACAACAAATGTGCAGCAACAATAACAATTATAATAAAAAGAGAATCACCTGTAAAAATAAACTGCTTTCTAAACGTTAATATATTTTACATGCTGTTTAAACCATACACATGATTTCGAAAGATAGCTACAGAATATTTTATAATGTTCTGTGTAATTGCATCTTGAATACTTTTAATAAATTTATATCTCCCCCTCCATTTCACAAATATATTAGTGATTATTCCTCGGGATCCAACAAATAGGCTACTACTGTTATTGTTTTGTTGTTACTTCAGAAACTTGATTTATTTATACGAAATACAAAGGAGAAAAATGCCCAACTATTCTTGAGGCTTTTCACTTAGTTAATGAATGTAAAGAAACTATTTATCAATTTTCAATCTATCCTTGTTTCTCATATTCTTATGAGACACTCATACATCAAATAGATGTGGACACTTTACTCATCCAGTACAATATATAATTATTAGATGCACTTCATGTTAATATGATGTTTAATTCGGCCACAGTAATATATACCGGTGGTTCAAAATGCTTGGAAGGTAACTCAATAGATGCTGCCTTCTATATTAAAAATCTCATTTCAACAACATTCAAGCTACTGTCTTCTACATCTTATTTAATACTGAAATATTTGCTATTAAACAGGCTACTCTTTGTGCAACTCAGAATTTTCTAAAGAATTTAGTAATTTTAACAGGTTGTCTTTCACCTTTAGATCACTAAAATCAGTTTATTACCATTCTAGTTGTAACAGGCACTTACTGAATTTAAATTACTTAATATTTAAAACAAACATACCATATCTGTCAAATTCTTTTGGATTCCTAGACATAAGAACAATAAAAGCAATGAAATGGTAGATAAAAAGGAGAATTCTTTGATAGTTTGTCATATACTTATATTTTAAGATATTGAAAAAAATTAGTAGTTGATAAATGGCAAGAAAAAGGATAAACAAATGTTACAATATTTAGATAATTGTACCGAGTATTCATGGTTCTATCACGTTAATCTTCCTTGAAAGGTAACAGTTATTGTGAATTAGGCTAGGGAAAATATCCACACTTGAACACTTATACAAGATTAAAGTTAAAGATTATTTCTACTATGATTGTGGAGAGCAGGGTTCAGTAGATCATTTGTCTTTTGACTGTTCTTAAATGAAAAATTGTCTCCATTCTGAGTGTCTCCATTCCATTCCATTCCCCTTGAGTAATCCTTCTCTTTCACCTTTTAACTTCCACACACCTGTTCTTGCCTATGCTATACCCTCTCTTTTCTCCCTATTAGCTTTGTCAATATAATTTTCCCTTTCCCATATCCCCTTCATCCTGACATAAAATTCCTGCTAAATTACTAAATAATTTTTATATTTCTATATCTTCAAAACGTCTTTCCAAAATTCTCTAACTTTTGTTTCTCTTTTCTTCCATACATACCCTAATTCATTACTCTCTAAAATATTTCTTAACACTACTCAGTCATCTCTTAGACATGATTGATGTATTAAACATTGCTTAGCTAGACTGTCATCATTTAGATTTAAAATCCTGTACCAATATTTTAAAACTCTCTCCATAATCAAACATTTTCTTGTAACTCTCCCCATTTCTATTTGAGCAATTTCTTTTACAGCCGCAATTGGTAAGCCGAGAATTTCTTTGCAAAATTATCTATGTACTATATCCACAATTTCCCACAAATTTTCCATTCCCTAAATTTCAATACCATAAATCGTTTGTGCTTCAACAATTATATTATATACTCTTTCTAGCCATTTAACTTCCAACTGTGGTATTTTAAAGACATCCTTTTATGATTTACTGCTGTTTTCCCTTTTGCAAGTGCCAACACTTTTTGCTTTTCCCATTTCCCCCCCCCCCCTTCATCCATTTTTATACCTTAATATATGCACTCATATACCACTTTATACTGCTTATTTCCTTTCTTCCATTTCTCATATTTAGTCAATTTTCCTCCTTTCTTATATATTACACTTTGTATCTTGTCTTGGTTCACCTTTTAGACATCATTTTGAAGAATAATTAATTTCCCGCAAAGCTGATTTTAGGCCAATTAGCCACAAAAGCCAAGTATAATTTCCCTCTCTTATTTTTTTAGTATTTATCTATTAAGATTTTTAAAATGAATATGTTGTCAGTAGTTCTACTTCCTTTTCGAAACCCCATTTGGTATTCAAATATTATGATGTATTGTTCTACCCATTTTTGCATTCTACCTGCAAAAATACCTGTACATTTTTTCCCCCTACATTAGATAATAAAACCATGCCCCTATAACTTTTAGGTTTATCTATACTACATTTGCCTTTACATCATATCGGGTGTATAATTACTTTTCTCCAATTTTGTCGTATTCTTTTACTTTTCACTGCATTGAATGCATATGTAAGTACTTTCACCCTATACCCATTAGTGCACCATTCCCTTTTTGCAGCAATTGTGTGACAAAATGAAAATGATGGAAGGATATTATAGAGGATGTCAAAGATCAAGTGCAAAAGATAAAAGGGGAATTAGATAGAGTTAAAGAAAAAGCATTGGAGGGAGCAGTGCAAAATGCTTGGCCAACAGGGATGAGAGAACAGATGACCATGTGATGATGTCAAACAGATCAATTGACCAACCAGAAAACAAGGAATGAAGGAGAGATGATGGCAGCGATAATGGGAGGAGGAGGCAGGAGAGTGACGTCACCCAAGAAAATGATTTCACCACGAAGGGTACAAGCAGAAGCAGCGCGTCATTTGGCACAAGGGAGAAAGAAGGTGTGGAAACGGATTAGTGAGGAGAATACAGAAGAGGGGGAAGAGGACAGTATTGTTTTATCACAGCATGGCAGCACCTTGGTGTTAGACAGGAATAGACCGTGTACATCCAAAGAGGGAATAGAATTAAGAAGCAAGAAAGTACTAAACAGATTTAGGCATAGAGCAGGCTCACAATAGGACTTGACTTGGAGGAGATAAAAGAGAAATATGTGAATTTAAAAGTAATAATAACGGGAGACCTTAATATTAGGGCTGGGGAAAGTGATGTGAATTTTGAGGGTGATTGGATGAGTGGTGAAATAGTGTCAAAAATGAGAAGTTTAGACAAAGTTAAGACAAGGTGTTGATAGAGGATATGAAATATTTAAAGAATTTTGTGAACTGAATGCTTTGGGTATTTTGAATGGAAAATGTGGCGAAGAAAAGGGGGACTCATACTTCTTGGTAGTGTCATTGATTTAAAAAAATTAAATGGAGGGAAGAAAATAAAGTATTTATCTAGGAGTTAAAATAGATGGAAGCGGTAATGGGAGAAACAAGAAGTTTACTAGCAAAAGGAAAAGGGACTATGTTAGCCATTAGAAGTAGTTATTGTGGAGTACTATCTTTCCAGAAAGTAAATGTGCACTTTTCGCGGGTCAGTATCATTCAGGCATTCTGTGAGTAGCGGGTATGAAAACTAAATTGACCGTGGTCATAGATGTGTACTGTCATGGTCAACATTTTAACCTGTCACTCACTTTGAAGATTTCTATGGCTATATTAACCCAGTATGGTGAAACATGCACTAAATATCACAAAACAGTTGCAATTCTCTAGCTGCTGAGCTATTAACTACACAGTTTTGGAGAATATGCAAGAAAATGGAAAATGCGTGGTATGATGATTTTACTAGAACCAACACATATGTTATATACTAACCAATGCACTACCATCTGCTGTCGTTGCTCATTGGTAAAACACATGCTGTTTGAAGCGTGCTGAGGGTTCACGATTCGAATCCCAGCATGTGGTCATACTTTTTATTCCAACTTTTTCACTTTGTAAGATCCAGTAATAAACAAATTTACAGTTCTCTTGCAGTTAAGTTATTACTACATGATTTCGAAGAACATGCAAGAAGGTTGAATGATAATTTTAATGGAGCTAACTTCTAAATGCTGTATAAAATGCATCTGATTACAACAATAAGCTAATGCATAAAATAAAAAGAAACTGATAAATTCTCATCTTCAGAAAATCAAACTTACTGCTGCAAATATAATTGTGTATAATTCGATGGAGTATAGTGCATAAAACTGAAAAGGTATATTCTGTGTAACTGCTAGTTACAATATAGTTACTCCACTCATTATAAATAACAAAAAGAAGGCGATAGCTAAGAATAATGGTGCTTAAAAAGCAAACTAAACAACTGCTATTTCATAGCCGAGTGCAGTCTATGTAGATACTCTCGAAAACACTTTGCTGCCATACCTTCGTGCTAGGTTCTCAGAACAAGAAGAAAATGTATTTATGCATGACAATAGTGTGTGCATACTGCATATATCACCCAGGATTGGCTAACGAGGCATCCAGAAATAATCTGCATGGACTGGCCTCCAAGATCTGATCTGAACCCTATTGAACATGAGTGGACTTTCATGGTAATGTGATGGGAAGCACGTCGAGTAGACAGGGTGCGAATGAATCTGGTTGCTCACGTGATGGAGCTATGGCAACATTATGCACTAGTTGCAAACATGTATGAAAGAATAAACTATGTAATCGTAGCTGGGGCTGATTATACCAGGTTTTAAAATACAAGATTTCATTTTTGTTTTTCATTCATTGTTTCGACAAGTTACTTGTTTCAGGAGAAATGCATTATCTATAAATCTGAAATGTTTCAGAAATTAATTTATTTCTTCATATATGGCGTGGCCTTGGCTATGAAATAGCAGTTGTTAGTTACTTTTTAAGCAGCATTATTCTTAGCTATCACCTTCTTTTTGTTATTTATAATAAGTGGAGTAACTATATTGTAACTAGCAGTTACATAGAATATACCCTTTCAGTTTTATGCACTATACTCCATTGAATTATACACAATTATATTTGCAGCTATAAGTTTCATTTTGTGAAGATGAGAATTTATCAGTTTCTTATTATTTTATGTATTAGTTTATTGTTGTGATCAGATTCATTGTATATAGCATTTAGAAGTTGACTCCATTGAAATTATCATTCAACCTTCTCGCATGTTCTTCGAAATCATGTAGTAATAACCTAGCTGCAAGAGAACTGTAAATTTGTTTATTACTGCGTCTTATAAAGTGAAAAAGTTGGAATAAAAAGTATGACCACATGCTGGGGTTTGAACCGTGAACCCTTGGCACACTTGAAACAGCCTGCGTTTTACCAATGAGCTATACGACAGCAGATGGTAGTGCGTCGGTTAGTATATAACATAGATGTTTCTTCCATTAAAATCATCATACCATGCATTTTCCAATTTCTTGCATGCTCTCCAATGCCATGTGGTTAATAACTCAGCAGCAAGAGAATTGCAACTTGTTTTGTGATATATAGTCCATGTTTTGCCATACTGGGCTAATATAGCCATCTTTGAAGTGAGTGACAGGTTAAAATGGTGACCACGACAGTATACATCTACAACCATGGCCGATTTAATTTTCATACCCCCTACTCACAAAACGCCTGAATGATACTGACCCGTGAAAAGTGTACATTTACTTTCTTGAAAGACAGTACCTGATATAAATATTAAATGGATAGAGAAAGTACAGTGTATGATGGTGGAGGCAAATGAGGTAGGGCATAAAATATGGGGATTACAGGTAATTTTATAACTGAAATTTTTACAAGGACAGTAAGAGCTCAGGGCAATATTTAAGCACAGTTAAATAAATGGATTTGGACAATGAACAGAGATAAACAAAGTAAGAAATTAAGAACTAAAGGAAGTAAACAAAGGAAAATATTGTAATTTATGAATATGATTGGCTGAAGGCTGGTGTTATTCTCTTATGTTTTGTATATGGTTTAATACAGAGTGAGCCAAAAGACTCCGAACCTCCTGCGTGGTGTTTTTCCTGTCCACGTTCTCGGCGCTCGCCATCTGCCGCTATCATAGAAAGGCACGGATGAAACCATACAACATTTTTAAAACAACTTTTAAAGGCTTTACTTACCAACTTTACAAAAGGAGATGAAACTGGTTACGTCGTTGTCCATACATTTTTGGCACCTCTTTAAGAAACTATCCATCATGACCGATGTCATCTAATGTTTCTTCGGTAAGAACTGAATGCCATCTTTTAGATTTCTTAGCCTGAACACTTCCTGTGGCCTGAAATTTACTGTAAAGTTCATGGATTGTTGTACGGCCTGGAACTTTTACACCTGGAAATCTTTCTGCAAATCGTACTTTCACTTGGCGAGCTGACCGAGTTAACACATAAAAATCATAAATAAATACAGGCTGTGCAGTAGAAAGCACATAATATACTTTGTGACTAAGTACATGACAAAATAATAAATAACTCGTAATAACTGAACTGCATCACACCACCGTCAACTCAATACTGCACTTCACACTGCACAGCAGCATGACTTTGTTTATAGCTGCAGTGCATTATCATGTTTTTATCATATTTCCACATGCCCTGTGGAAAAACACCGCACAGCCGTTAATATTGTTGATAAAATACCCCTCTGGGGTAACCTAAAACATAAAGTGTACAAGACAAACCCACACACTCTGGAAGAATTAAAACAAAATATTCGCCAGGAAATTTCTCAACGTGAACTACGACGATAGTTTCCTAAAGAGGTGCCAAAAATGACAGTGGCCAATTTCAGCATCTCCTTTCGTAAAGTTGGTAAGCAAAGCCTTTAAAAGTAGTTTTAAAAATTGTTGTATGTTTTCGGCAGACGGCAATGAGCACTGAGGACGCGGACAGGAAAAACACTGCGCAGGCAGTTTGGAGTCTTTTGGCTCACTCTGTACAATAAATATTTCAATATATAGCACCATTGAAAAAAAAGCTCGAAGACCGTGGCAATATGTACAGCTGTTTGTGAAAAGCAATGCTGTACCGTTATGTTGGCTATGCTTGTTGACAGCAGGAAACTTCCTCCATTCATAATATTTAAGCAGAAAACCATTCCCAAGGAAGAGAGTTTTCCTCCTGGAGTCCTGGTGAGAGCCCAGGAAAAAGGGTGGATGGACAATATGCTAGTCATTGAGTGGATTAAAACTGTATGGGAGCGACGTTCTGGAGCACTTCTATCACGTGCGAGAATCATGCTAGTATTGGACAACTTTCATGAGCATCAAACGGAAGATGTAAAAAGAAGATTAGCTGCAGGAAATTCAGACCTGGTTATGATTGGTGGTGGAATGACTTCACCGCTATGGCCAGTGAATATTTGCATAAATCACCCATTTAAGGTTCATCTGGAAACACTGTATACAGAGTGGATGACAAGCAACAACCACAAGTTAATGCCCATTGGGAAAATCCAAAGACCTACATTGTCTTTGGTATGCAACTGGGTAAAAGTTGCATGGTTCTGAATTCCAGCCAGTTTTGTCGAAAGGTCATTCAAAATGTGCTGCATATCCAATAAAATGGATGGGATTGAGGATGATGCAATCTGGATTGTCGATGAAGATGAGCTAAGTTCCACAGGGGAATCCAGCAGTGATAGCGAGGATTAATTACCTACATAGGTACGATACAACATAAAAATGTGAGTAAATTACTTGATATTAGTTACATCAAACACAATGCACCATTTTAATAGGTGTGTATTTTACTTGTTTTAGGCAATTGGTTTGCATGGAACAGTCTTCTTGCTGTATGGAAAAATATACACACAATCGAGAACCTTATTTATTGTACACTTGTAAATAGTTTCTAAATAATAAATATTATCTTGTATGTTTTTGTTTGTAATACATACATTTCACCACTTTTTTTTCTTTCTTTCTTTTTTGAGGGGGGGCATGAAAAAAGTGGGTGCGCATCTTACTTGTGTGCACGTGGTACATGAGAAAATATGGTATTACCCTGTCATACTCAAATCTTGAGGTAATATTTCTGTCCTTTGACAATGTCAAAACTTCTTACTAGTTAACTCTTTATTTCCATTATGTAGGGAAAGTTACCTTTTCTTCTTTTTATGGGCTGATAATGATTCTTGACCACTATCATCATCACCAGATGACGATGAACATGAAGAGTCATCTGAATCACTTGAACTAGATGTGGAGCCACTAGAACTATCTGATGCTATACCAGTTCCCTGACTTAAGTCCACAGTATCTGCTATAGCTGCTAAAGCTGGCTCTTTCTCCTGGAAGCCAACAATATAATGGTCAATGCTGCTATAGCTAGAATAAACAACTTCTAAATTGACACACTTGGAAATAAAAATCAACACATGAATCTCTTTTTTATTATGCCGAATTTATATAGCATTCTTTAACTTATATGGTCATATCAGCCAGTTTGATTTTGGAAGTGTTGTTGGCTCCTTTCTTAATGTGGTATGCTGGACTTTGTACCTTCACTTCTTGAAACACATTCATATCTACTTGTGCATTAATACTTCATTAATTCTGGGGAATGAACCAAAAAATATTCTCCCCCAATCAGAAATCAAACTCTAAGAGGACATTTGAGAAACTCAAAATGTAAAATTACGGATTACTTATATAATGGTGTCCTTAAATGAATTCTCTCTGTTCTTGAATATTCCAAAAGTTATGGACATATGATATTAATAAGCTTAATATTATGATTGCATTAATCTATCTAAAGTCATCTTGCTAGATGAAATGGCATAATGTTCTTGTCTCACTGTGGACCTGTGCTCTAATACTAGTTGGGCCTTGCTGCTTGATTGAGATTTTTATTCACGGCTTTTCCATCAGACCTTAAATAGAAGAATAGTTACTAGAACTTAGAACTTAATAGTTTAAGCCTTTGAGTTCACTTGCTTTTCTCTTTCTCCCACCCCTCTTTTTTGTGGGGGGTTATTGTGAATTGTTTAATATCCCTCTTAGCTCTGTTCTGCAGATGAATTCGGATGAGTTAGCCCATATCTGAGTTATCGGGATAAGGGAAAACTCCATAACAGAACCCTTATCCAAACAACTCATCCCCACTAAGATTTGGACTTTGGACCTCCAGGTTACAGTAGAATGAGATTGTTCCTTCATTATCGAATATGCCCTCCATCAAAAACATTACCAGAAAAAGAACTTACATGATATCAATGCCATGATTCTCCTTTCAACAAATGCATTTAACTATGAAACTCCTGATTGCCATATGATACTTCTGTGTGCTTGGATCCTACCTGTAAAAGACCTTGATTTTTAAAAAAAATTTGATGATTTTTATTTTTTTGAAATTTTGATTTAAAAAGCTTTGGTTTTTAAGAAGTCTTTAACAAAGAAGAAAGTGAAAAAAGAAAGAAAGAAAAGAAAATTGAGGAAAGATGATGGGTGATGTATAGACAGAGAACCGGTACAGATAATGAAATACCTTGACACTTCTAATGCACTTTCACAAGCATATAAAGTTGCAAAGTAATCTAACCATTCCTTTTGATCCGCATTAGATTTAAGTTCTTATTTTTTGTACATTGATTTTATACCCTTCCATATCTTACTCACATTATTTTCTCCAATAATTTTAGTTAGTTTCTTTGCTTTATTTTCCCTCCAAAGGAGTTTTTGTCCATCTAGCAATTCGTTATATAAAAGCTTAGTCTGTAAATAGTTCTCTATGGAATTTATATCCCCTAACTCTCTCCACTTAAGCAATTTTTCTTTTACACTCTCATTAAGTTAATAAAACTGGAATATTTTCAAGGGCATTCATCCTCATCATCAGCAGTTTAGTGGCTGAAGCATGTTCTTGCTTCCTTCCTCTTCCTCCTCTCCTTAGTGGTTTGGATTCTGCTGCTGCCTACTGGTGGAGTGACAAAGCTCTAATAACCTACTCATTGTTGGGATTACAAAATTTATAACATTTTCTTCATTCTTGACAATGAATATTTTCTCCAAATAGTCAGTTCTAGTGATGAAGAAACTGGTTTTAACAATTTTATGGTTTGATCAATGTTGTGGTGATACAGCAGATTTATCTGTTTGCTTCTGTTTTATATTTCTCTGGTGTTCTTTCAATCTGATACTCAAATTTCTCTTGGTTTTGTCTATGTAGAATTTTTCACCATCTTCACAGTGATTTGGTGGATTCCTGATTTGAGTGTATCCAAGATTGTGTTTTTCAGTGGTTTGTTCAGCAAACTGTTCAGGCTGTATCTGTTTTGAGGAGCTAATTGGATACAAACTTATTGAAAATGTTCTCAAATTTTCTGAATGCCCATGGATGATGAGCTTTTTATATCTCCAGTTACTGTCACTGTTTGTCTCAAGAGTAGTTGTTTGGGTTATTTCTTTTGAGTTTACTGCTCTGTTTGAACATCTTAAATATATCATTCTTCTCACCCTTTGCATGAATCAAATTTCTTCATCAGTATCAATCACGTGATCTAGCAGTGTCCTGTTAACCACAACCATTCTTCAATGTTCTCAATGTTCACGTTTTTGCAGGCAGATGCAACTTTTAACATATTTCCTTCACATATTCTTACCATGGGATTCTCGTTTGAAGGGTGAATGGTCAGAGAACAATAAAGTACAGTAAAAGAAAGCTTACTCAGAGAGATCATTATCAGCAAATCATAGTCCACTGAAACACTTCACAATATGTAAATAGAAATTGCTTTGGAATGCAAACTGTATAAGCTGGTAATGAAGTTAAAAAGGAATCCTGAAATACCCGCAGATAATCGATAGTCTACTGTACAAACAAATTGATAAATCAGCTGTAACAGATAGTTTTTGGTCATTTAATCATAAAATAAATTCAGATGTTAAATTATTAAAGTATTTAAGTGAACCTATAGATTTAATAGTTTGGGAGAAAATATTTATTTTGAGGGATAGTGATCGTGTAATGAATTTTGAAATACTATTGATTCCATCATCAACAAATTTGTTTTACTTGCAGTGGATGACAATACTGTAGTAAACAATCCATTACGTAGTGGTAGTAACAATAACAATGCAAGTAAACAATGAGTAAACAAGGAGGAAGCAACAGACGATGTAATCAGGAGATTATGAAACATGTCCTTCTGAATTTATATTTTATAAAAGATAGGTGAAGCATTGTCACAAAATATTTACCGTAATTTATAATACCTATTTGCAATTAAGTTATAAGCTTAAATTTCAGCTCCCTTAATTTTTAATTAATATAACTCTATGGCCATTTACAAATAACTTAACTGCAAGTGGCTATTATTTCTGCTTTGGAATTATGAAATAAGACAAAATCAGGGGTAGCTTTTCCATTGTAATATTAGTAAATATAACAAATTTTGAAAGAATTGAAAGTCACATCATCTCACCTTAAGAACTCGATAGAATTTTCGTGACAGTTTTGGCCTACCACGAACAGTCTTATGCCACACCACTGGAAAATTAGTTCGGCTACAGAAATTCTGAGTCACAGCAATTGTAACATCTAAATTCAACACCACATGCCACCAACCCCCAGGCACAAATACTGTTTCACCAGGATTCTGGAGAATTTCAACCTGGAAACACATATATACAGTTTTATTATGATATTCAACAACTATTGGAGCCATACACAATCAATAATACTGTTTCACAATGTTTCTAAAAAACTACAACCTTTCATGAAATATGCTGTTGATAACTACACGTAAATATCCAAAATATTAACCTTATTATTTAGCACATGTTATTTTCAAACTTATAAGCATTTGTAACTTATTAGGTATAATTGTGATTAAGACTTTTGCAAACTCACTGAATTTTATTTTAACTTTGTTAAGTGTTTAGGAGAGAGTGTGCTAATAGTAAACAAATTTGCAGGCAATACAGTACATCAATTATAAAAATCTGATGTGATGCATTCACATGACCTTATATACATATATTCATTATACAGAGTGGAAGGTGATCTATGATCATCCTTGAACAGGATGACACTTTGTAATGAATAGAACAAAAACTTTTAGTGCAGTTTTAAAGTAGTTTTTGAGAAAAAAGCAAAATTTTTATTATTAACTCTATTTTACTAGGATTAAAGTTAGTCCATAACCATGTATGAACTTAGCACTTAAATAAATGAATAAAAAGAACCCTCCATTTTAAATGAAGATTTTATGAAATTTAAATACTTTTTCAAATCTTTCTCAAAGGAGATTGAAAGATAAATATTTTCTGCATGTTTAAATACATTTTGATTTGAAACAATTTGCACTGTTACTATTATTATAAGCTTTTGAAATTTGTTTCAGTTGAATCTAAATCTTTAGCCATGAGATTACACATGACAGCACTGTAAGATCGAAAGAAAGTACTTCAGCTGTTTGTTTATAAAGAAACGCACTTTAGCTGTTGTTTATTGCACTTATGGCTTGTTTTTGAAACAGCGGATTGTGTTACAAAATGACTTGCTTTATTAATACCAAGCATCTTGAAATGCTACTAATTTATGGTGAAACACATCGTAATATGTCATCTGCAGCAAGAATTTATCAAGAAAGATTTCCAAATAGACAAGTACCACATCAACGGACATTTGTTTTCATCTGTCAAAGAGTTCTAGATACAGGAAGTGTATCTCCTCCTGCTGGTCAATGAAATGTTGTACAAGATGAAGAAATCCTTCACTTGGTGGAAAAAGATCTTGGAAGGAGCAGCCATAGTATAGCTCACACTATCAGCGTATCCCATTGGACTGTTTTGAGAACATTAAAAGAAGAACTGCTATGCCCTTATCATACTCAGCGCATCCAATATCTCTCTGAAGCAGATTATGTGCCAAGGGTAGCATTTTCTGAATGGTTTCTTCAACAAGGAGGGGACTTTCCCCCTAAAATTCTTGCAATGGATGAAGCATCATTTATCAGAAATGGAGTAGCTAATTACCATAATGCACGCACCTGCACTTACGACAATCCACACATAATAAATAAGACAGCTTTCAGCACAGATTTTCTGTAAATGTTTGGACAGGAATCATAGGAAACATATTAATCGGTCCATGGATTCTTACTCAGGCTGAGCCATCTAGCTCCAGTTTCTTCAAAACATGTTATCATTTTGCTTGAGGATGTTCCCCTGGCAGTAAGAAATGATATGTGACTATTACATGACAGCACACCTTCGCACATAGGTAGAGCCATGTGGCTATCTAAGCAATACCTACATAGAATGATGGATTGCTCAGAATGGACCAATAAGATGGCCACCGATATTGCCAGATCAAAATCCAATCAATTTTTTCTTCTTCTTTGGGGTGATATGAAAACTCATGTATACATTACTGAAGTGTCTTAAGTGGAAACGTTGCAAGAAAGAATACTTTGACTAGTGGAAGAAATAAAAAATAACCTGAACATACTTTGTAGAGTGCAGCATGAGGCAGTATTTTTAACACTAAAATGATTTCAGTCAAATTATATAATATAAAATGTAATAACAGCCCGCCTTAAAAGCAATATGTGTATTAAAAGTTGCTAACAATGAGGTAACCTTTTAGGCAATAATGAATTTGAAAGTTTAAAAATACTACTTGTAATTCTTGAAAAAAAAAAATTGAGTTTTATTTATGGACGCTCTTTAACTACTATGGTTCTTAGCGTCCCATTCTATATTGGGCGTGAAACACCTGTAATTTTGCTCAGAGGCCTCTTTATCAGGCTTGAGGTTCTTTTACGTGCCGTAAATCTACGACACGGGACCACCGGCTTTACTTCCCTTCCGAAGGAAGCCGTGCTAACGACGATTTTTACGCCCGAAAAAATCCATCGCCCTCCGCCGGGTTTGAACCCGCGACCTTGGGAACTAGAGGCTAGCACGGTACCACTAGTCCACGGAGGACGACTGTAATTCTTGGAAGTAATTATGTAATTTTTGGGACAGTTTATAAAATAGCCAATCAACAACTAGAAAAAGCTTTAGTTAAATGAAGGTGTTCTATTGAACTAGGATTAGCCAATCAGAAACTAAAATGAAGCAAAGTTTACAAATTCAGAAGTCAGTTGCTTGTAGACAGCACTCATAACTGGATGCGTTGCTTGTAGACAGTGTTCCTAACCGGATGCGAGATGCGTTCTCAAGAAGTTTAATATGTATTCAGTGTGAGACAAAAATAGTTTGTGTGTTAAAAAGTGCAAGTAATTAATAAAAAAAATCTCACAGCTCTCTCTCTCTATATCAGTGAAGTAGTATTTAAATCGTGTCAAGTATTAATAAAAGGAGTGAAGTAAAATTATAATCTGGTAAGCCTACATTCTTCAGTTGCACCACTCCCTGCTAAGACATTCATGTCTCTAAAAAAAAAAATATAAATACTGACACAGCCAAGGCAAACATAAATATATAATATTTAAAGAAACAGTCAAAATTACATTTTTAAACATTTGGGGTGAAGGCTACCGGAAACATTTTACCATATGTGCGGTTGCAACTACTTCAAGTTCGGCTCCCCAACAGTCAAAATATAATACATCTTCTTCAAACTGACTTTCCATACATAGCAGCAACAAACCTTTTTTCAAGCAGAATTGGAGATGATGTTGTGAAGCAAGTCTGTTGGCAAGGGATGCATATTTTGAACAGTTTCTGTAAACATTAAAAATAAGTTCTCATTGATTTTCTGTTCTTGTCCTACTTTAACTATTCACAGAGTTTTATAATTCACAAAGAAAGGAAGCATAATCTTGTAACTTGGTTTCTCAAGCTTTTATTTACCTTCGTAAATAACTGCTCCTATTAATAATTTGCATAAATATTGTAAATGCTTCCTCAGTTCCATATTCCATATTATATTTAGGTTACATTACAATTAGTGTCGTTTTCTGTTTATTTGTATACCAGAAGTGTTTATTTGTTTGTTGCCATAGCAGCAGAAGCTGAGGAATTAAATGTTAACCTGTTGAATTTGCTGTGTTGCAACACTGTGCAAAATAAAACAGTAATTATCTCAAGAACAGAAAGCTTTATGGGAAAAAATTTATTCAGGAAAAAACATTCCAAGCAACGTGCTCTTTCATAACTTAACATGTTAAGTGCCAGAGCACTATGCAATTCTTGTCGGGCCATGGTGGTCCATATGACCACTACATTTCTGGCAATTTAAGATTTCTACTAGCCAGCAGCCCACTAAAACACTGAGTCTTACCTATAAAATGGATCTCTGTGGTCCTTATCTAAACATTATTACCACTGGGTTTGGAGTTGATGTATTATGGAGGTCTAAATTTCATATAAAGAATGTTGTCAGCATCAAAAAAATGTTTTATTAACTGTGTTTATATGCAGTCAGGCAATAGAACACAGTAATGCCTGCAAGCAAAAACTTAATTAGAATTGTTGTCAAAGAATGCATTTAGTACTAACATTCAAAATATACAAAATAGGGAGTATCAGAAATGTTTTGTTTTTAACTTTTAATTATGAAAATTAGCAAAGCATGGCAAGCAAAAATGAGGTATTCTGTTGCATTCTTCACAGTAGGTGGTTACTCTCTTGACTTTATTTTTTGATAAATTTTCTTTTTGTAGCACGCTTTACAATATTTTCGTACCTTATGAGCTGGTCTGTCATGTTTCTTGAGGGTATGCATATGTGTTTCCTTTGTCTGCTTTGATGTATACTACAGGCTTTGACTTCAAGATTTGATAATTTTTTGATGTGGTATGTAGTGGTATTTTTGGGTTTGTATCTGGTCCAATATTGGTTCACACTGTGATTTTATTATTCTTTTATCATTATCTGTTAGGTGATTGGAGGCTATTTCAATATCAGCAATGAAGTTTTCTGCATTTTTAGTGATACTAGACCAAGAAGATTATGAAACTAGGGTTATGCAATTACTACATAGCCCAGAGTACATAGAAATCAACAAAAATCCATTAAAAGAATGCACCAAGTCATTCCAAAACACATTGATAGAAACCAAAACATTAACTAAAGCCGAAAAATCCAGAATTAAACCAGATTTTCTCACCATACCTAGGTTATATGCACTACCAAAAATACACAAACTCGGCAACAAAATGAGGCCCATAGTGAACAACATATACTCTCCCACATATAAACTAGCAAAATGGCTTTCAAATACCTTCAACTCCATGCCTGTGTTCAAAAGTCTAAGCATAAAATATTCATTAGAATTAACCAGCCGCCTTTCAGATATAAATATACCACCCACAGACATGATGGTATCATTTGATGTTACTGCGCTCTTCCCAAGCATACCAAAAGAAGAATTATTACCACTCCTAGAAACTTGGATATTAAACAATGGCACACCTAGAGCACAAACAGAAGATTACCTGAAACTAACAAAATTATGTCTGGACCAGAATTTCTTTTCATTCCATCACAAAATCTTTAAACAAACCTCAGGCCTAACTATGGGAAACCCCCTTTCACCATTTTTAGCAGAACTATATATGAGCCATTTTGAATCCCATATTACTAAATCTTTCCCACATCTATTCAAAACCTGGTATAGGTATGTAGATGATATTTTTGCTATTGTTCCAAAAAAACTTTCAGAAGATGTTTTGAAATTATTGAATTTACAAAAAAGATCTATAAGATTCACAATAGAAAAAGAAGAAAATGGCAAATTACCTTACCTAGACATCAGGATCATCAGAAATAATGCACACAACAGACTAACGTTCGGCATTTACAGGAAACCAACTCACGCAGAAAATTATATTAAAAACAATAGCTACAATCCTACAAGCCACAAATATGTAATTTTAAATAGATTTACAAACAGGTTAGTACATTTACCATTGGAGAAAGAGGAATACCAGAAAGAATACCAACTCATTATCCACATAGCCACCATGAATGGATACCAGAAAAAAACAATAGGTAAGAAGATAAAGTTTGAAAGACAGAAATAAATCCAACAAATGGCTACTTTACTCAGACAACAAAAACCACAAGCATATAGGAAGTTCACTTACCACCCTTGGACACATCATAAATTTCAAAGGATTTTCAAGAAATACATCATCACCCTGTCTCCACAGAATAACCACAATATACAGAAACTACTATGCAACAGAAAAGAGAGACCCTATCCCCAACGATAAATCAGCTGGTATATACCAAATAGTTTGTAATGACTGTAACCTGGTATACATAGGAAGAACCAAAAGAAATCTTGAAGTAAGACTTAAAGAGCATATGAGATGCATTTGCCAAAAACAGACAGATAAATCAGCAGTAGCACATCATTTCTGGTCTTCAAACCATGAAATCACTCCAAACATAAAACTCTTAAAACCGATCAACAGCAGCAATCAATTGGACATCTGGGAAAAAATATATATTGTCAAACACAGGAATCACATAATGAATTATGAACTGCCGTCACCAAGCAGCCTTGAGGTTCATCAGCCCAGCACACGAGAACACTACTAACCACACACATTCCCTGGACAGTGACCGGCAAAATCAGTTGAAAAGCATGCTGACGATGGGAGCAAATCATTCTCCCGAAACGCGTTCAAGTAAGAACATTTTAGTGATGTAGTGTAACAACTTTCAACTCTCTCTATTTTAAATTATGACACATCACTGTTACTAGCTTCTCAATCTCAAAATTAATCAACCTATTCAATCTTCCAAGCCAGTACGAGAATAACAATAAAGCTTGAATAACCAAATCTCTTGAAGATTCAACAACAAATGGCTGCGAGAAAGAGGAACATTTTGCTAACTTTGGACCACTGCTCGGCACATCAGCTCGATGACCTGGAACTTCCGAACATAGAAGTTGTCTTCTTACTAGCTAACACCATGAGCCGTCTGCAACCATTGGATCAAGGAATAATCGCCTCAAAGAATTGTAATTACAGGCGCTGACTGGTTAAGGCTGCCATCAGTGCAATAGAACTACAAGAAACAATTCCACATTGGAATGTACTGCAAGCTATCCGCAACATATCTCTTGCTTGGGATGAAGTTACAACAGCCACCATAACTACTGTTTTAAGAAGGTGTGGACAGCAACTGATAACGCCGCTGAAACTGAACATGAAACCAATTGATCCACATCTGAACTTATAATGTGGATACAATTGGGATTCTGATAATGCACTTTTACATTGTTACACCCGGTTGGTGCCCTCTTGTACTGTCATTACGGAAGAAAGGACGTAGGTGGACAACAACATCTGTGCTGCTGAAGAACCAGTCATCTGCTGATGATGCAGAAGAGAATGATAATTTTTACTGCCATCTTCTGAGGTGGAACATAAAGGTATGACACTGCGACCCCGCACTGAAGTTGCCGCTGCAATTTCTGTTCTTGAGAGATTTGCTGCTACTTCTGATGTCTCCATGGCATTTCAGGTTGCCCTGGATGTGGTATTTTCAGAGTGCCATAATATTACGACCAACGGTCCACCAAACAACAATTAATGAGTTTTTCAAATTATAGAACTAAAATGTGTAATGGATAAGAGTTGTAACTAAAACATGTGTTCCGAATAAAACTTAGTGTTAAAAGAACGGTATATTTAAAGTGTTTCTTAAGGTTATTGTTTGTTGTATTATACAACTCATTAATTCAATGAGTACAATATTGTTCCAAACAATACTGTTTTAAAATAAAATTATGACAAGCATTTGACAATAGACTTTCTCAATTAAACAAATGCCAGATATACTGTATACAGCAGTTATTTTTACTTTTTCTTAGAGGTCATGAAAGTGGAACACCCTCATTTGTTGGCACGCATAACAAGAGAGAAAGTGAACTCGCAGTCATATTTTACCATTTCAGAAAATATAGGACTATTTTTACAAAACCTCGTTAATTCAAACTTTGGTCCCTTGGAATTCGTTTAAATGAGGGTTTACTGTACTTAGGTACTTCTAAGCACTAAGAACTTAGGTTTTTTCTTTTTACTTTCTCTACTATACTCTGTGAGGTTTAAGTTGGCAGGTTTTCTACTGTCCTTGTCTCACATAGAGTGCTGTCCTTGTCTAGCAGAGGGGATGGGACAGCAACCACTTCTTTCTTGCGATTTGTGGAAATTCCAGACCCGTAGAAGCTCCTACCCTCCCACTTCTATTGTATGCTGACTGAAGATTGCAGTGGCGTATGAGCTGTGGCACTATGAGTTTGTTATTTTTAGCGGTTTTACACGATGCGCAAGATATTTCCTTTGTTACAACATATGGATATAATGAATTATTTTCTAGTAGTTTTGGTTGTATTTGTATTCTTTCAAATTGGCTCTCGAGGGAAAATTCTAAAATCAGATGGTAGGGAAATGTAGTTAAAGTTCAAGTTTCTTCAGTGATGAATGTTATGCATTTAAATGTGGAAAGCCGACTACTTCAGTGACAAGTGTAGTTAGAACTGCTGCTGCTACAGCTATTTCTTCTTCTTCCGTCCGGCGAATTTTAAAAGAACACACAAATGCTGAAGCTAATGGCGGTAGGTTGCAAACTCCAGGCAAGAAGCGCCCAAATAGGAGATTGCAACAAAAAAAAGAGAAATAAATTCATTCACTGCAGCTGCTATTAAGCAAACAATTTATTCGTTATAGCGTATGAACGTTCTGCCTAGTTTGCAGGACATATATGAGGCTTTGAAAGTTCAAGACTTACTGAAAGGAAGTGTGTACCTAGTCGTTAAGAAGAATTCTTAAAAAGCTTAATTTCAGTTATAGTAAAAATTCGCAAGGAAGACGTTTTTAATGGAACGAATGAATATTGCTTCTAAACGATTTCGGTTTTTAAGACGAATGAAGAACTGAGGGCTACTAGTAGGCCTATAGTGTACCTTGACGAAACGGGTAAATATAAACCATACGAGAAATAAGGTGTGTAAGTGTGACAGTGATGAAAATGATTTCCCTCTTAAAACACTAATAGGCAAAGGAGCAATGTTCAACAGGGTTCATTCCTAATGCTTTACTAACTTTAAAGCCAAATCCAGTAGAGACTACCATGAAGAAATGGATAACAATATTTTCAAGGATTGGTTTGTCAATAAGTTGCTACTTAACAATCCTTCTAATAGTGTATTCGTTATGGGCAATCCCCTTATCATTCCATAGAAATTAATAAAACACCCACTTCATCTCCATTCAAATCCCATACGCAGGAATGACTTCGTAATAGAAATATTGAGTTTGGTCCACAAGCGACAAAACAGTACTATAGAGTTAATTAAATTGAAAAAAGACAATTTCAAAGTTTATGAAATTGATACACTCGCGAAATGCATGGACATACTATAGTACGGTTGCCACCTTATCACTGTGATTTCAATGCTATAGAACTTATATGGGCGCAAGTCAAGAACAATGTTGCCAAACATAATTTTCATTTAAAAGTGGTGATGTAAAACTGTTCTTTGATAATGCGATTACTAAAGTGACTCCAGACCAATGGAAAAGGGCGTGTGAGCATGTGCAAAACACTAATCAGTTTTACTGGGAGAAAGACGGTCTGGTAGATGAAATTACGGACAGATTAGTCATAAATTTAGAGGAATTGGAATCGGAAGAAGAGTACGAAGATTTGTTTGAAGTTTCTGACGGTGAATCCGAGAATGAACAACAAACGGTCGGAGAGGAGGACGGGCACTCCGCCACTGATGCGCGTTTGACTGGTGTATCTGCTTTGTCTGTGTCACCATAGAGTGAGAGCGAGATGGTGAGTACTCCTTTCTCTGTCTAAAAGGGACACGACTACTTAAACCTCACGGACTTTGCATACCTATAGTAAATAGAGCAGATATTACATTTCAGCCAAAAAATATGGTTTTAGATTTCACCAGGTACACACATTTTGAGGTACCTGAATCCAAAAAGGAAATTTAGAAAAAGGTGTGTGTGTGTGTGTGTGTGTGCATATGAGAGAAAGAGAGAGAGAGAGAGAGAGAGAGGGATGGAGAGGGAGGGAATAGCCATAGGGTAACGGAGATGCAATTACTTTATAGTATGCATGTGTCATTTAAAAACACAAAATGGTTAATTTTTTGCCCAGTTTGGTTCAGTTGAGCTTAACCTTTTTCAGCAAAAATGTAGTGGAGTAGAGCTCCTAGTCTAATTTTCTGTCCTCTGGAAAACTGAAGCATTCTTTGGATCTTTACTCCTCTAGGAATTGAGAACAGTTTAGGATTACAGGGATATCCATTTCCATAGTTGAAACAGGTGAGATTTTAGAGCATAAATATCCATCAGTGTAACCATTCCTTGAGGACACACTGATGAGCAGAACAACGTTGCTGCATATGCCAGAACTTCTGGCAGCAATAACAGTGCATGGGATTAGGTATATATTGGTGAACAGGTGCATGCTCATAACTGCAAGATTTGCATGGTCCTTTCAATAGTTAAGCATACCATGTGGAGTAGAAAAGGTTTAGTGTCTCTCTTTCCCAATTAACCGATATGCTGCAATAACTCCTTGATCAGACAAGCAATTGATCTTCTCATTACAGAGGTCATTCAGGCTGGCAGTTATTACTACTTCATGGTTACTATTCAAAGTCTTCACAGGACAAGAGCTTAGGAGTGTGGCACTCATCATCTTTGCAGGTTAGTCATCGTTGGCTATTTCAATTAAGAACATTCCATCTTGACAATGCTTGGCATTTTTCACTGGTCTGCAATTTCTATTTTCTTTGGTATGTAAAAGGGACTATAAGGTCCTTATTGTCTTTGAATCACAATTAAAAAAAAAATTGGCATCACCCTGTCATCTAGGGAATAGAAGAAAAAAAGACTCTCTTTTGGTCTAGGCCAACCTGGAGCACCCACTACATGCCTGCTCTCTAGGAATACTTCATACAAGTTGCCCTCCGCTTATCACTAATAACCAGCATGCGGCACATTCACTATATGTAGATTCAACTTTATGTCCCTACCATTGGAATAACCACCAGTGGTTCCCTAATTTAGCCTTAAAAGAGCCAGTATGGATTCAAGGGACTTGAGGTTGATTACATTGGTCCCTAGATCATGGTAACATGTTGGGCCCCCCCATAACAGTTCAAGCAATATTTGGCCACAGAGCTACCCAGGGAGACCCGGCTACTTGGAGCTATGTGGGTGTACATGACTATGGAATGGCTCTGCACCTAGTATGGCATAAAAGGGGTAGTAAGGAGGGTCACTCAACCTTCACTCCAGGGACTTCCTGGGAGCACAGGTTTGGAAGTTGTGCCAAACACCGTGTAACAGGAACCATAGGAACAGGAAAGATTCATGTTGGTGAGACAGCAGTTAATACTGAGTGAGCCAAAAGACTCCGAACCGCCTGCGCGGCGTTTTTTCTGTCCGCATCCTCGGCGCTCGTTGCCATCTGCCGCTATCATAGAAAGGCATGGATGAAACCATGCAACATTTTTAAAACTACTTTTCAAGGCTTTAGTTAGCAACTTTACAAAAGGAGATGCTGAAACTGGCCACCGTTTTTGTCCATACATTTTTGGCACCTCTTTAGAAAACTATCCATCATCGCCGTAGTTCATGTTGAGAAATTTCCTGGTGGATATTTTCTTTTTAATTCTTCCAGGGTGTGTGGGTTTGTCTTATACACTTTATGTTTTAAGTTACCCCGGAAGGGTATTTTATAAACAATATTACCAGCTTCGCTGTGTTTTTCCACTGGGCGTGTGGAAATATGATAAAAACATAATGCACTGCTGCTATAAACAAAGTCATGTTGTTGTGGTTTTGCTGTGCAGTGTGAAATGCAGTTTTGAGTAGATGGTGATGTGATGTAGTTCAGTTATTACGAGTTATTTATTATTTTGTCCTATATTTAGTCATGAAGTATATTATGGCTCAGTATATATTTTCTACTGCACAGCATGTATTTATTTATGATTTGTATGTGTTAACTCGGTCAGCTCGCCAAGTGAAAGCATGATTTGCAGAAAGATTTCCAGGTGTAAAAGTTCCAGGTCGTACAACAATCCATGAACTTTACAGTAAATTTTAGGCCACAGGAAGTGTTCCGGCTAAGAAATCTAAAAGATGGTGTTCAGTTCTTACCGAAGAAACATTAGACGACATGGGTCATTGTTTGGAAAATTCCCCCCAAAAATTCCATGATGGATAGTTACCTAAAGAGGTGCCAAAAATGTATGGACGATGAGGGTGGCCAGTTTCAGCATTTCCTTTCATAAAGTTGGTAAGTAAAGTCTTTAAAAGTAGTTTTAAAAATGCTGTATGGTTTTTCCGCACTTTTCAATGATAGTAGCAGATGGCAACGAGTGTCAAGGATGTGGACAGGAAAAACACTGCGCAGGTGGTTCGGAGTCTTTTGGCTCACCCTGTAATTCTAATATCTAAAAAAAACCTACAAAAAGAAAAATAAACCTGCAAGAAGATGCTAACACTAAAGGTAAAAATATGGCAGTAACAAATGGGGATGGGTAATAATAATGGCAATGAGTGGCTCGGAACTGGGTGCACTAAAAACTCGAAATGTAGGCTCCTGAGGACAAATTCAGATGATTTGGCATGTTTAAGAAATACAGATATGTTATCTAATAACATAGTAAACAGTGTATATGTTGTTCTCCCATCAATATAGGCCTACCACTGCACTCTTCCAACATGACAAAATATTTGGTTGAATTATAATATTATTGTAGAGTAATGATAATAGCTTTTGCATGTTTGGAGTGTTTTACCCTTGTTTCTTACATAAGTTATATGTTATATCTTTCATCAATGTTCTTGGCAATTAATGGAAATAAAACAACAGTTTACAGTTTGTATTAACTGTATTGATTTTAATTATGTTAAGAGAACCAGGTATCAATACTACACATATTTACAATAAAGGTTTTCATGCAACTAATAGCACTTATTTCCTCTTTGCTTATTTTAAATAGACCTTATTACAGAGTATCACTTGCTTACAGGCTTGCACTCTTGAGGCCAAGAAGGAAGTTGTGTGCGTGGGTATATCACCTTGAACCAAGTAATGGCCTCATCCCTTTGTTTTCCTCCATCTGCTGAAGTCACCTTCAACAGTTCTTTGGGAGTATGGGTAGGAAACAAACACCATCTGAAAAATGGACAAAGTGTTTGAATGACAGATCAAATTTTTCACAAAGGAATGTAATTCTGCACTATTTTAATAGCACAATACTAAGGGTGTAATTTACCATTTTCATAAATCTGTTCTGGTGAAACATTTATATTGTACTGGATCTCGGATAATGACTGCTTCTAATTAGCTTACTGCATCACATAAGACACTTTTAAAAAATACTGATGCCAATTTTCTTGCTTTATTCATTGAAGCTTAGTTAAAATATATAAAATAAAAAACTGGAATTCATTTCTCTTGTAAGCTTCCTTGCTGTTGTCCAGTTTTGTAGAGAGATACACTGACTTTGGTTAAATTATTATTCAATATTGAAAACTTTATCAACTATGAATTTGCATGATGTCACATTTAGCAGCTACCCATTGACATTTAACTGCCCCCTCCATTCCTCCTCTACATACCTTATGAGCCAGCTATAGGTGAAAGATACAAAATGAGAAGGGTTTTGTTTTGTCTTCTTGTCACCTCTTCTACACATTTAGAAATGCATATCTTAAGCAACTGAGCCAAAAAGATAGATTACATATTAAAGACAACCCAGTAGGCCACTTGTAAGCTGATGACATTTCAATGAAATAATAAATGCCATTCATCTTTGGAAGTGAAACGGATTTAGGATCAAAAGATTTCAGGAGAACAGAGAAACAGGACCCAAAATAATAATCTTCCCAGTTGCTGTTTTAAAATATTTAAGTAAATACCAAACCTGACATTTAAGTTCCAAAACAAAAGCACGCACACGCGCACATAAACTACTCTTTACATGGAAAAATGTTTGTTAATTTTTATTTTCTGAAAAATGGCTCTAATGATTTGGATTAAAATTCTATAAGTTTAAGATATTTGCAAGGCAAATTTAATTTTCTGACAGCCTGTTTAGTCCTCTCAATTGTGAATGACATTTGTATAATTGGTAAATCACAAGAGATAAAATCTTACTAAACAAAAAATGTATATCTTGTTAAATCCACATTTATGCCAAATAAAATGTTTTGTGGTGTTAACCATTTCTGAGAAATTCTATACCCTCTTATATCTGTTTCACATGGGAAGTTGCTATTTGTTTTTCTCATGGTTGTGCAGACATCAAGTTCTAATAAGACAATTGATCCTTCACCATCTTCAACCCACAGCAAATGACAGAGCAAAATGATTTGAGGCTAGAATCATAAAAGCAATTTTCTGAACTATATATAACAATGTTAATAATTATGATTAACCATCCATATGGATGCAATTGTTTTGGCAACTTATGTGCACAGTTATTGTAATTTGCTGTACCTATTTAGGATATGGCTAATAATTATGCATTTAATGTTACTGAATAAAGTCACTTTGAAATAATTATGATAAGATTGATAATGAAGGCGGTGAGGTGAAAGAAAATTCAGAATAGGTGATAAAAAAACTAAGAATTCAGAAATATAATGTAAGCTAGGTACTGAAATTATAAGGAAATACATATTATTGGAACTTGAAAATATCTTCAAAATAATCAATATGAGGTAGATCAAGATAAACTAAATGGTTTCTGTGAACCTGATATAAGTGACTGTGAGAAAGAAGAAGAGCCTTTCCACATACAGAAATGAAGCTACAATGAAATATTTCATTGTTGCTTGGACATTTTTACTTTTATTTTTCAAGGTATGTGTTTTATATAGAAATGGAGTCAAAACTATTTCTTGTTACATAAAAGGGACAATGTTATGTGTTAAAACAATACATTATTATAGTAATACATTTAGGTGGAACTCTCAAAATTTATCAGGAGAGAAATCACAAGTAGTGAGTTATTATCAATATTTCAACAAATTTAAGTTCTTCCACAAATCACTGGGTTTTGCAATGTTTTCAAGGAATACATTCAACAAAACAATTTGAAACATGACATCACCAATTGTTAGAACATTTTGGGGGAAGGAAGGAAGGAAGGAAGGAAAGAAAGAAAGAAAGAAAGAAAGAAAGAAAGAAAGAAAGAAAGGAAGGAAGGAAGGAAGGAAGGAAGGAAGGAAGGAAGGAAGGAAGAAGAAAAAACCTAGGATTCATTAAAAGATAATGGCAGTGATAGTATGAGTCACCAGGATTTTCATCCAAATATTTAGTTTATTCTGTCACGGGTATTCCCACAAAATTGCTGCTTTTTAACTTGTTCAAAGAGGTATGGTTAAAGTCGATCAGGCAGTATGTTTGTTATTTAATGTATCACATAATACTGCATACCTATTTATCTGTTTCCCAGCAGTTGTATGATCTGATGATGTCACATGTATGTTGTGGAAGAGCTATAATGCGATATCTTAGGATGGTTGAATTTTACCAGAAGACAAGTTTGATTTTGACATAGTTCTGCTATTTTTCTTGGTCAAAAACCTGCTGTTTCATTGCCTTCTACTCCATTGTGCTGGTATTCATTGAAGCACTACTCTTTTATTTAAATTGTTTTAATGTTTTGTGGCATTCTGTGAAGTTAAAACTTATGATTGTTGTATCAGATGCTATGGCTTTATTAACGCTTTTGAATCCCACAGTATTACTACTATTTTAAATATTTAACTTACCCTTAAAATTAATTATGGTGGACTTTGTGACAATGATGTAACTAATAATTTAGATTAGTTATCGAGTCAATTTGTGACACTACATCACTTACTACATTTTGAAACAGAAAACATGTTTCTGGGGCTAATTGCTCCCATCATCAGATCCTGGTCGACTGTTGGCATCTTTCCTTGTGGTGGTTGGCCTTGTCCCTGGTGGCAGTTGGATGAACCTCTGCATAAGTATGTTGCCTGGCAGGATTTCAAATTTTAAAAATGAGGTTCCTGTTCTTTCAAATGTAAATGCTTTCCCAAGCTGTAAGTTCTGTTTTTTCTAAAATATGTTTTTAGTATTATCAGATTTCTGTTTATGGCGTGTTGGTCTCTCCAAAAGTGCCAAGCTACTGCTGATTTGTCTTCCTGTTTTTGCTTTATGTTGATGCTTGATGTGTTCTTTTGCTCTTGTTTTTGTTTCTTTTAGTTTTCCCGATAAGGCCCATTATAAATAATAATAAACGCTCCCACCTACAAATTAACAAAATGGTTCACACACAGACTTTCTTCCTTCCAAAATTCGAAACATTAAAGCACAAAAAATTCTGTGAATCTGATTAAAAAAATAAAAGATATAGAAATATATAAACAGATACCTTAGTCTTCTTTTATGTTATGGTGCTCTTTCCAAGCAAACCAATGAAAAACCTACCAACACACATTAGAAACTGGCAGCTAGCAATAGGAAAAACTACAGAAGAAATCCAAGAACAATGCACAGAACAAAATTATTCCACTTTCACTTGAAAATACATAAACAGAGCTCAGGTTTAACTATGGTCAATCCACTATCAACACTATTAGCATACCCTTTTATGGGCACATCAGAAACAAGAGTTACAAAGGTATCCCCCTGGATATTCAAACTTAGTACCGCTTAGTCGCTGATACTTTTGCAATAGTCCCAGAGAAGCACTTAGAAGATGCATTAAAACTACTTAACCTTCAGGAGAAATCTATAAATTTCACAATGGAAAAAGAATGAAATGGGCAAGAGGCCTTTCTTCAATCTTAAAATCAAGAAAGAAAACCACCTAACATTCGGCACCTACAGGAAACCAAAGCACACCAACAGTTGCATAAAACGATTAATTACAATCCAGTTCCTTACCTCATGCTGTGCTCAACAGTCTTGCACACAGACTAGTGTCCCCATGAACAAAGAGGGATATGACCATAGCTAACATAATACACATAGCTACAGAAAATGGATTCCAGATAGAAACAGTGCATAAGAAAATAAATAGAGCCAGGAACAGAAAGAGAGTAAAAGAGGTCAGCACACTCATTCCAAATGGGAAAGGAGATAAAAGAAATCAAGAAATTCACATGCCCAACAGTTTTCTACAGATTCCAGAAGATCTTCAAACAGCACATCATCATAGGATAAAACCAAAAGAAACATAAAAACAAGAGCAAAAGAACATATCAGGAATATAAAGCAAAAACAGGAAGACAAATCAGGGGTAGCTTGGCACTTTTGGTGGAGAGAATAACACACCATAAACAGAAATCTAAAAATACTATTAAACATTTTAGGAAAAACAAAACTTACAGTTTGGGAAAACATTTACATTTGGAAGAACATGAATCATGTTTTCAATTTTGAAATCTCACCAGGCAACATACTTAATGCTGAGTTTCATCCAACTGCCACCAGGGACAAGGCCAACCACCATGAGGAATGATGCCAGCACTCGACCAATTAGCTCCAGAAATAGGTTTTCTGTTTCAAAATATAGTAAGTGATTTGGTATCACAAATCAAATCAATAACACAGGTGTACAAATAACATTTTTTTGTGAGCTGTTTTATATTTGAAAGGTGATTCTTAATATTTCAGTACCAATGATTTAAAAAATGACTTCCGTTTTTCTCCATCACATCAGGTTTTTTTACAAATCAAAAATTAAATATTCACGTATTTTCTTCGAAAATTGTATATACTCATGAGTTGTATAAGAGCTACAAATGAATTTGTGAGGGTTTTTATTGCCAAATATCACATTTACATTCATTTTATAAACAGCAGGTCAATAAAATCTTCCTTCATTTGGTATGAAATACTTTGTCTGTTGGATTTTTTCTCATCTTTTTCCATTGTACTTGGTATCTCCTCTCCATTTCTCGAATATGATGATGGAACCTCTCCGCTTGTTCTCGTCACTGACTTTCCCAAGTTATCAGGAAAGATGTCCAAATGTGAAAACAGAAAGTTTAATTTGAGACTCATGTTGCATCCTAAAGTTCTGAACTTCTGTAGCATGTTGTTCACAATTTTAACATAGTCAGAATGTTTGTTTCCCAGAAATTTGACTATAACTTCTTTAAATGCATTCCAAGCATTTTTCTCTTCAGAAGTCATAGTAGTTTCAAATTGCCTGTTTTTAAATAGAGCTCTGATTAGCAGACCCACAAAGATTCCTTCTGTTATTTTTGCTTCAGAAAGAGCAGAAAATTTGATACCGAGACATTTGAAACAATCACCTTCTTGACCAAGTGCTTTTACAAACTGTTTCATTACACCAAGTTTTATATGAAGAGGTGGTAAAAGAATTTTCTTAGGATCCACTAGGCTAACCCTTATTATGTTCTTACTACCTGGTGTTAAACTTTCTCTTTTGGGTCATTGTCTTTGTTTCCAATGTTTGTCTCCTGCCCTACTATCCCACTTGCATAAATAACATGGAAATTTTGTGAATTCTTGTTGTTGCCTAATATCATAGAGATTACTTTCAAATCTCCACACATCAACCACTGATGTTCAACATATTTAATTCTCTCCAAAATATAGTTTGAACTTCCATAATTCTCCTTCAGCTGCACTGAGTGCACTACTGGAACTGAAGAAAGAGCATTCCCATTGTGAAGCAGCACACCCTTAAGACTTCTTTAACTAGATTCAATAAATAGCCTCCATTCATGTGTGATCGTAAGTAACACAACCCAATTAAGTCTGGAATGTTATTACAGTAAACTAGATTTTCTTCTTCACTGAAGTATTGCAAGAACTCCTTTTCTCTGTTCCTGTAGAAAGTCACTGATGTATCAGCTGCAAGTAAGTTGTTTTCCTGTAGTCTGGAACCTAACACATCAGCTGCATCCTTGGGAAGATTTAAATCCCTTACAATATCATTTAGCTTGGCTTGTGATAATGGTTGTGGCGCATTTGATGTTTCAGGAATTAACTCTTCCAACACAAGTGATGATGGGGAATCGCTCTTACTGTCTGTATTTGAAATAAGTTCACTACTGTCTGTAAGTGACTTAGGTATAGGAATACCAGGGCCATGAGCCACTCATCTCATAGCGGATGGCAAGTTTGGGTATGCAATTACTGTTTTGTTCCTTGCATTAAAATCCTTCACATTGCGTGTACAAAAGTAACAGTCAATACTGTGAGTGTGAGGTTCATGTCACACCATTGGTATTCCAAAACATACTGATTGTTTCTTCCCCTTTGTCCAATTTAGTAAGTCAACACAAACACTGCACACATTATGAGCCCAAGACATGGATTGATCTATTTCAATTCCGAAGTAAGCTTTGTATGCTTTTCTTACAAATGATGTTGCTTTTTTCTGCTTCTTCATAATAAAACTACCACAGATAAGTTTTAATTTCTGACTTCATGGAACTTTAATAATGAAGCTTTGTTGGTATAAAGTTTACAATCAGTAATCTAAGTACTAACACTCAATCTAATTCTCTAATTTACATGTTATTAGGACATATTTCACAAACTCTTGTTTGCATCCTCAGCTCCATTTGACTGAAATCGATTCAGAAATTTGGTGGTTGGTCTTCCTGCTTCCACATGCTAGATCTTTGATGAACTTGAAGGCCAGGTTCTCTTCTAGCAGGATATCAAGGCTCATTATAGTAAAACCCCCTTTTTGCTTCCCCTGCCATTTATGTCATTTTTCGCAGGTCCCATCATTTATCCTATATTGGCAATACATAGCATTCCCATCATTTACAACTTTTGAATGGCTGTATTTCCTCCCTTTTACGCAGTTTCCACATTGGCAGCATTAATTTTCATTGAATTGCTTTCACTTATCTCCATTTTCCACTAAGTTGCCAGTGCTCAGATGCAGCGCAGTTGCTATTTTGTGTTAGTTCGCGTGGTATTTGTGCGGAAGCCTGTGATTTAGTGCACCGTATCATAGTTATTTCTATGTACAGTGTATAGTCGTGATTTGCAGCAATACCAGCGTTTTTGTGTTGCAGTATCATGGAGGTGAAGAAAGCCAACAGAAAATGCATTTCTTTGCAAGAGAAATCTGAAATTCTGCATGTTGATTCACATGTCACAACACGTGTCCAGTTGGCGAAAGAGCTTGTATTATCCATCTCAATTGTGAATAAAACTGTGAAAAACAGATTGACAATTGAACTCCATTCTCAACAAAGTGGTGTGATGTCCAAAAAACACAAATATATATGCACTTCAACATATGATGAGATGGACAAACTTGTGGTGGAGTGGTTTGTTTCTATGAGAGCGGCAGGAATTCCAGTTGATGGTACCATACTAAAAGCGAAAGCCCTTCAACTTGCTGTGAAGTTGGGAATTATAGATTTTACTGCCTCAAACGGGTGGATAGATCGGTTCAAGAATCATCACAACATTGTGTACAATGTGTGGCGAAAGCAAAAACATCAATGTCAAAACTGTACAAGAGTGGACGCAAAATCTGCTGGGTATTATTCAAGGTTACGAACTGAAGGATATTTTTAATGTTGACGAAGCGGGTGTGCTTTACAACATTTTGCCAAGCAAAACCTTGTGTTTTAAGGGGGAAAAGTGTCATGGTGGAAAACTCAGCAAGCAAAGGGTAACTGTTTTACTAATGGTCAATGCTGTTGCATCAGAAAAGTTACCCCCATAGTAATTGGTAAATTCAAGAAGCGCAGGTGTTTTAAGAATTTGAAAAATTTGCCAACAAAGTATGATGCTAGTGCCACAACATGGATGCGATGACTGGTAGCATCTTCACATCCACTCTGCATGCTCTGAATGCTAAAATGGTGGCAAATCATCAGAAAACATTGTTGTTCTTGGACAAATGTGCTACCCACCTTGAAGCTCTGCTGCTAAGAAACATCAAACTTATGTTTCTCCCGGCGAATTGTACAAGTGAACTTCAGCCACTGATTTTGGGCATCATTCACAGCCTTAAAGTTAAGTACAGGAAGATGCTATTAGAGAAAGCTGTCTTTATGCATGATAGTGGTACGGACCCAAAGCAAATTACCATACAAGTTCTTGATGCCATGCATTATGTGACCAAAGCATGGTCAAGTATTAGTCCTGTCATCATATCTAACGTTTCCGGAAGGGAGATTCAAGTTCGTGGAAGATGATGATTGCCCAATGAAGTGGAGTTGTCAGAGCCCAGCAATTTGCTGTGATGGACGGGTGTTTTTCATTTCAGGACTATGTCACCGTTGATGCCGATGTAATATCAGTAGTGCTCACATTAGAAGACACTGTTTCCAGCCACCTTGAAGAAGAAGAAGAAGAAGAAGAAGAAGAAGAAGAAGAAGAAGAAGAAGAAGAAGAAGAAGAAGACCAGGAACCCAAAATACCCACCAGCAAAGAAGCCATGGATGCTTTAGCTATTTTGAGGAGTACATTACGAGTGCCTCAGGAGAGGATGGGAGCATTTGATGCTCTATATGCTGTAGAGGCAGGTGGAACTAATACAAATGCATAAGAAGCAAAGACAACAATTTCAGACTTTTTCAAATAGATGATGTTAGTGTATATAGGTAAGTATTTTCATGTCTTAAATATTGCAATATATAGCATCACAGCCTAATAGTACAATTACAATTTGTACAAATTTTCTTGCCAGCTATACTACATCTTTTGCCTGGCACCCTGGCCTTCTGGCTCATCTAACCTTCCCTTGCTGCCTTTTATCCCTATTGCCCATCCACTTCCTCCTCCGTATGCCCTTATGTCTTTATCTCTCTTACTTTTCTAATCCATTTCTCTTTTACTTTCTTTAGAAACTCCTCCATACTCTTATTTTTCTTTTCTTCTCTTCTTGTTAACATTTTAATTGCTACTATTTTTCCATCAATTTTTTCCCATTTATCCACACATACCTCTCCATTCTGCCAATACTTTACATTCTATCATATAATGCTCTGTACTTTCACTACCTCCGCAAAATTCACAAATTCCGTTTTTCTACCTCTTAGCCCTCTCAGATACAATGATCCTGTTCTCATCCATGCAAACGCTTCTTTTTCCGCTCTATTACAATAATCCATATACCCTTCTCTTCCCTGTTTCCTTTTTACTAATCTATAAAACCCTAGTGACTTTTTATTCTCTAAGCTTCCCCAAATCTCTTGTTTTTCTATGTCCTCCACTCTGTTTCTTACTGTTATCCAGAAGCCATTGCTATTTCTTTCTCCTGCTCTCCAAATATTTCCCATTCCTATCTTCTCCATAATTTTTTCAACCCCTGTCCACCAGCTATTTTTGTTTTTATTACTTTTTTGTTGTTCCATACAAATCTTTAAAATTTCCTCTTCATCTTTTCTCATGCATCTAAACCAAAATTTCAATATCCTTTCTAGTATCACTCCCTTTCTTCTTGTTCTTCCTAATTCCACTAATACTACTTCCCCTGGTGCTGATCTTGGTAACCCAAGTAGCTCTTTACACAACATTCTATCTCTGATCTACTTTTTTGTTTAATTCGGATCCCCCCCAAATTTCTACTGCATGTAACATTCTTGCTTCTACCAATGCTTCATACATTCTTTCTATCCATTTAGTTGGCATTTCTAATTTGTATTTGCACATCCTTACTCCAATCATTGCCGCCTTTCCTTTAGCCATAAGCTTCCTACTATGCGCTCCCCATTTACCATTACTGCTCATTCTTACCCCCAAATAATCAAACTCCTTGACAAGTTCTAACTTTAAACCTCCTATGTGCCATTTTTTTTGTTGTTTTTTTAGTTTATTTCCTCTTTTAAATACCATAACTTTTGGTTTATTTATATTTACTTTAATTCCCCATTCTTCACAGAATTCATGTGTTTCGTTGATTGCTTTCTGCAACCCAATTACCGTTATAGCCCCAACCATAAGATCATCTGTGTATAGTAGACCTGGTATTTCTCTATTTACTATTATGGGACAGTGTGCATTTCTTTCTTTCATTCACTCTTTCTAATGTCATCTATAAATATATTAAATAATATAGGGCTCAATTTGTATCCCTGTCTTAATCCCATTTTTTGTTCAGTCATTTCTGTAGTTCCATTATTTTTACATCTTATATAACATTTTATGTCTTTATAGATTTTTTTGATTCTTTTATAAAATTTTCACTTACCCCTTTCATGTTTAATTTATAAATTAATGCTTCTCTGTTTATTGTATCAAATGCTTTTTCAAAGTCAGCAAAAAATGTATATCCTTCCTCTTTTTCTGCTCAAATACTTATCTATTACAGTCTTTATTACAAATATATTATCTATTGTTTGTTTACCTTTCCTAAATCCTGCTTGATATTTTGACAATTTTCCTTCCTCTTCTACCCAATTTTTTAATCTATCGGCCAAATACCTGTGTATATTTTCCCTAATATTGATAGTAAACTTATTTCCCTATAGTTTTCTGGTCTATTTGCTCCTCCCTTTCCTTTGTAGATTGGTACCACCATACTTATTTTCCAACATTCTGGCACATCATTTTTTTCTTTAATTTTATTTAATAGTTTTGTCATCACATTTAAACCATTCTGTTTTTCCCCATATATTTTCCAAAATTCCCCTGGTATTCCATCTATTCCTACCGCCTTGCTTTTTTTTTATATTCCTTATTTGCTGGTAAACTTCCAGCTCCGTGATTTTACCATCTAATTTCTCACTGAATATTCCTCCTAGTCTTGCTTCTTTTGTGTTTAACTTTACTCGCTTCCCTTCTCCTATTAGCTTTCTAAAGTACCCTATACATTTGCTCGGTGTAATTCCGTTTTTCTCCTCTCTATTCTTAGTCATCATCCTCACTATTTCCCATATTTGTTTACTATCCTACTTTCTATTGCTGTCTTTAATTTCCTTTCTATATTTCCTTGCCATTCTTTCCTCTTAGCCTCAAGCAAACCTTTATATTCTCCCTTAAGTTTCACCGATTTTGTCTATCCCTTTCTTCTCTGGTCTCCTCCATCTAATGAGTTCTTTAGATACCTTCCTTTTTTTTACTCTACATTCTTCATCAAACCACCCTTTAATTTATTGACCTTTTCTGAACCTTATTTCCATCCCTACTCCTGCTCTTGTTAATAATAATTTCAATAGCTCTAACATTTTTTCTGGATTCCCCTCATCCATAGCCATTTTTATGCCACATTCGACAATCTGACTTGCCTTTGTATTTAATTCTTTTAAAAAGCCCTCTTTTAATTCCTCCCTCCATTTATACACTTTTATTATTTTTATTCTAGTTATTTCCTTATGTTTTACCTTCTGTTCTAAAACATTTATCTCCATCATTAGTGGAAAGTGGTTACTACCTACTACTTCATTTATTATTTTACATATAGTAATTCTGTTCTCCAGTTCCTCACTACATACCATATAATCTACTACACTTTGTCAATTTGCATTTACAAATGTAAACTCCCCTTCCTCCTCTCCTTCCATTACTCCATTACATATTCACATGTTATTTATCTCACAAAATTCCAGTAATTTATTTCCCTCCCTATTAATCACTCCATCCCTACTTTTCCTTGGCCTTATCACATTCCTATCATCCTCTTCCTGCTCTTTACCTAGTGACCTTCCATTCACCCCTCCTATTCTCGTATTCAAATCTCCAATCACAATAAATTTTATCCCTGGCATCTTTTCTCATATTTCTTCCATGTCTTCTTCGAGCTTACTATAAAAGTTACTGTCATGAAAATATGATACTTCTGGTGGGTTGTATACCACCCCTATTCCTAGGCTTACTCCATTATTCTGTTTAATTATTAACCATAACACATTGGAACCTCTATTCTCCAATTTTTCTATATCAATAATTATTTCAATATCTTTCTTTATAAACAATCCTGCTCCTCCTGATGCTCTTCCCTTGTCGTACCTTTTTCTTGGCTTTTTCTCTATAAACTTATAACCTTCTATCTCTACTATCTCTTCTTTCCCCAACTATGTCTCTGCTAAATCCATAGAACACATAATGTTTTGAATTTCCCCACTTCCTATCTTACTTCTTAGTCCTTCCACATTCCAAAACATTGCTCTTAACCCCTTTCCCTATTTATGCTTTGGCTGCTCTTGGAATTTAAAACTCTCCATCATTTTTCTGTATCTCGTAGTTCTAGGCTCCCTTTCCCTTTCTTCTCTTTCATCCCCAAACTGTATGTAATCCTTGGATATCGTTTCTAATCCTTTCTTTTTTATTATTTCTTCTGCCTCACTCATGGAGCTACCAATGTCACTTCCTCACTTTGTATTTTCCCCCCCTCTGCATCGTCACTTCTCACTGTCCCCCTTCCCTCATTTCTCACAATTCCTGCTGCCTCTCCTCTTCTTTCTTCTGGTCCCTCCTTGTCGATCATTTCGTTCACCAATGTTGCTTCTTCGCCTTCTCCTTCCACTTCCAGCTCTTCGTCCTGTCTTCCCCTCGTCTCTTGTTGGTATATCTCCCTTATCTCCTCCTCTCGTCTCTCTCCGGAGCTGCTTCTCCCCTTCCGCTCCGCTGTCGTTCTCTCGTGCTGATGCCCTATTCCTACCCATATTTGGTTTTGCTGAAATCCTGCTGACAGTCTCATCCTTTGTTCAGGTCTTTGTTCTGTATTTTCCAGCCATTCTGTATTTTGCTGCAATGCATATGTTCCTCTGGTTTCATTTCTTTTAATACTCATATTCCAATTTTCACCTTCCACTATTAATTGTAAACCTCTTAGATATGCTTTTTTTCCTACCTCCCTTGCTTCGTTCATTTTTTTAATTAATTCTTTCCTTTGGTCTTGTTCCTCTTTCGTGTAATCCTGCTCTATATATATTTTTGTCCCCCTTAGTCTTCTTGTTTGATTTAAATACTCCCATTTTTTTCTCATTGTTGTCAATTTCAAAATGATAGGTCTTGGTCTTCTTCCTTTCTTGCTTGATGCCATTACAAAACGTGCCTCGTCGGTATGGGCGCGCATACGGGGACACCAGAACCCCCTAATCTCCAGCATCGGCAGTGGCGAGCCGAAGCATAGGAAACATGGCCGTATTAGAATGTTTTAACGGCACAACGGCTCGCCATTAAGCGCGCCCATCACACCAGGCCCCAGGCCACCCCAACTACTGCAGAGGCCGTCACCACGAAACAACCATCCTGCTACAAGCTGCCGCACAGCAAAACCGCGGACTGTAAATATTGTGTAAATAGTGAAGTGTTGTGTAATTAGTGTATATATTTCGTGTGATAGTGTTTAGTTTTAGTCCTGGGACGTGCTTCGCATGGCCAGATGTGTGTATGTGTGTGAGAGCGAGTGTGTGCGTGTGTATGAGTGTGTGTACATATGTATATAATAATAAAAAAAAAGTGTTTTCAAAACAAGTTTGAAAAAAAACAACTGAAAAGACTACATACAAAAACTGTTCTCGGTGGCCTAAGGCTGGCCACCGCATGGGTTTTTCCTTACAATATAAACATAGTCTAATGCAAACAAGAAAATTGTAACACTTATGTAAATATAAGCCTGTAAGCCGGGCCTATTGTACCGGCACCAGGTAATTTTTTATAATAAATAACCTAACTAACCTAAATCCTAAACATATCTTCAATTTCCCCTCCATACATGTGTATTCACATCACATCTTTTATCATTTCATATACCATTTCTTCCAGATTTCTTCTGTCCTCTATCACCCCAAATATTATGCAATTTTTTCTTTTCTTATCCCTTTCACATCTTTTTCCCATCCCATCTATTCTTTCTTTACATTCTGATATCTGTTTCTCCATTTCTTCTCTCTGAATTTTTATTGCTTCTTTCAGCTCTCTTGTATTGTTATCCATTCTTTTCCCTAGTTGCATTCCCATATCCCTTATTTCTTACATTAATTTGTTCATTTCCATTGATCCTGGGTTCTGTTCAACTCCTTTTATTATCAATAATATCACGATTACCATCATAACTCTCCATATCTGAGTTTCCATTTTTATTTTTCCATCTTTTCTTATTTGTTTTCTTCCGAAACTTCCAATTCTACATCATTACATTTGAACGTCCACTCCCATTTTCCTTGCCACCATCTTGTAATGATAATTGATACTCCATTACGCCTCAGAACGTAATCAACACTATTTCCTTTTGTTATATTTGCATCACATGTTTATATTCATAATCCTATAGCTCAGTTCTCCTGTGCCATACAACCATTTAGTATAATGTAGAATTGCGAAATAAATAAATGCATTCAAACCACTTCAATGTTGACGCAACTTGAAAAAACGTCTTTATAAAGCACATCAAGAATCACGTTTTCCATCAGATACAATTCAACAATCCTCCATTTCACAGTTGTAATGCACTCCACACTGTATAATTATTAGACGTGAAACAGTCGAAGATATTGTATTTAAGGAACTCTATCCTCTGCCAACCAGTTAAAGTTGCAGAGAAAATGTTTTATCGTACACCTTTACACATATATCTTCTCACTTTGCAGCCATATTTAAACTGTCCATATACTTCATCGTAACACGTGTTCTCCCGCTCGGCAGCTCAACCTTCTCTCTCGGCAGCCGGCGAAGAACCCATGATCTGACAATGTATACTGGCCGCCTAATAGTAAATAAACTCATGTTTTAAAATTTACTTCTTTGTTTTACCATGTCATGCCGTTTACACTTTTTTGCATCATCCCCTTGAAAAGTGTAAAAAGGGGGTTCTGCTGTAATTATATTTTTTGTTTTGTGATGTAGTTGTTTTCCCCAAGTATTTGGTTCTCTATGTTTTTGTATTGGTTCTAGAAGCTCTGCTTTTTCTTCAAGTTCATGATTTTGGGTAAAAAATGTGCTGCTACATTATTGGATTTTAAGTAGTATTTTAATAAATGTATATGAGAATTAAAATATTTTAGAGTGAAATATTTAAAATTCTGAGATATATATGTAACAGCGAGATTTATCAATATTTTTGTGACGAAAATGCCTGAAATGTTCTTTTAGGCTAGTACCAAGTTCCTTTTAGTCATTTCTGTGTAAACATTCTCACAATCTTTGGATCTTATGTGGTGTATACCTGATTTGTCCTATTGGTGTCTCTAGAGTTGCTTTTTAAGAAACTCTTGATGTTGTAATTGTTTGTGGGCACCAGTGTTGTTATAATGCATTAAAAATCTTTTAAAACTTTTTTTGAAACCCATGGGTGGTACATACCTTTTTCTGAAATGTTTATATTTTCTAGTGTGTGAAGAAAGCATTGTGAGCGTTTTAATTTTCTGTGAATATTTGAAGTTTTTTTTATTTTGTTTACATCTATTCTTTTTACTGTTGTTTGTACTATCTGATAGTATTCTGTACGAGATTCCTAATTGTCAATGGGTAAGCAGGTCAGTATAATTTTTGAGTAATTTGTGTTTCAAAATAGAGTAATGTGCTTCTTGAAAATCAATCATTATTGGTAAGGTATCTTCTTTTTTGTTAAGGGCTTCTTTAAAATCTCAGCAGAAATTTAAAATTTGTTGAACAGCATTTTTTAAATCCAGCTTGCTAGCTGAAATTAAAGTTAATTGCTTCTGGAAATCAATTTAACCTCTTAGAAATATTTTTTCTACGAGTTTTGTCAATGCAATGGTGCTATTGGGCAGATTATCCACCAATTTGTTTGAATCAAGAATAGGTATTAGTATTTTTTCATTCATCTGGTACTTTTGTATTGCAATTTAGGTTATAAAGATAAAGGAGCCTTAGTTTTCCTTTTCTACTAAGGTGTTTGATACATTCTGCAGGTACACTGTCTGAACCTGGAGATTTTTTTTTTGATTTTAGGTTATTAATTGCAATGTACCATTCTTTAATGTAAATTTTTTGGTTAAGCGTATTATTCATAAGTTAGGTTGTTGATTTTATATTATACTTTTTAATATCGTTCTTCAAAATTTTTGCTCATTTTTAGTATCTGCAAATAATTGATAGATATTAGCAGAGTATTTGTTAAATTATACTTATTTCATTGTCATCTGCGATAGTTTTATCATGAACAAAATGCATTTTTTGGTTATCTTTCTTATTTTGCATGTTATGTATGAATATTACGGTGGTCCTTATTTTTCGAATTTTATATTTTTTCACACACACCCTCTAGATTTTTTCCTTTTGTTTTAAGAAGTTTAATACTAATTTTGTTGAAATTGAAGAAGAACCCATGTCGCAGTGGCCAAGAAGTTGTTTCATATCTTTATTTATGTGTGGCTTATTCTTGCTTATGTGTGTGCTCGACTGCTGCCATGCTGTCCACCTTCAGTTGAGCCTCGGTTTCCATTCGGTAACATTGTAAATGATAGATGGAGTCACACTTTATGACACTCACCTTCACTAATTAAAAGTTGTATAAAACAGAAAGGTTTTCGAGGGCATTCATCCTCATCGTCAGTGACTGGGTGACTAAAGGTCTCTTTCTCCCGTATCCACTTCTTCCTCTTCGGATCCGAGTTGAATCCATTAGTTACTGCTATTTTTTCTATATGTTGTTGTTCTTTTAAAAATTCTTCTTTGATCAAGGGGATGCTATGTAACTGGTGCATCAAACTTCTAAAGGCGGCTAGTTGGTGTGAAGTTGGGTTGCAACCATTTTTTTTTATATAATTGTCCACATGTGTAGGTTTCCTATGCATACCGAATTTAAAATCATTTTGATCTCTAGTTATAATGAGGTCCAGGAAGGGTAAGGTGTTGTTCTCTTCAATTTCAATTGTGAATTTAATGCTGTTGTCCTGTAGGTTCAACAGTTTCAAAGCATCTTCTGTTCATTTCTGGGGTATGATGGAAAAAATGTCAACATATCTCCAAAATTTGTATATGTAAGGGAAAGCTTTCACTATGTGGACTTCAAGGTGGCTCATATATAGTTCTGCCAGAATGGGGGACAGTGGACTTCCCATTGCTAATCCTTTTGATTGTTTGTAGAATTTATTATTAAATGTGAAGAAGTTGTGTCTAGTGCATAATTCTGTGAGGTTAATGATATCATCTATTTCTGCGGAGTGTATTGAGTCTGTGGAGTAGTCTGATTCAACCATTTTCTGAGTAGTGTAGGAATTTTTTCAATGGGAATACTAGTGAAAAGTGCTTTGACGTCAAACGATATCATTATGTGGTTTTTTTGGGAAGTTTTTAGTTCTGTAAGTGGTTTATTAATTCCGAGGAGTTCTCAATTCCTAGGTTTTCAAACTTTTTATAGGCTTTCAGTTTGTTTACTAACCACTTAGCATGTGGTAGGTAGATGAGTTAATGCCATTGATAATAATGGGTCTCATGCTATTGTCATCTTTGTGTACTTTTGGTAAGCAGCATAATCTTGGTAAGGTAAGGTTAGCAGGTTTTAGATTGTATTTTTCAGTTGTTGTTAGGGTGTTGTTAACAGAGAGAGCCTTATTTACTACATTCATGCATATGGTTGAAGGGTTCTTGGAGATTTCTTCATAGTCTGGGCTATCTAACATCTGGTTTACTCAATGGTTATAGTCATCCAGTTCTAGGATTACAAGAGAGTTGCCTTTATCCGCTTTCATATACTACTGGCTTTTTGTTTAGATTCCTAATTATTTTATTGTAGATATTATATTGTATTGTACGAAGTTGTTTTATTATGTTTAGACATTTATTCTTAGCTCTGATTTTGTCTTCCGTTTTGAGGTTATGTATGGCTATTTCTAAGTCGGCGATAAAGTCAGCTTTGTTCTGTGAGTAACTAATGCAAGTTTTGAATCCTTTCTGGAGTAGCTTTGTTTCTTCGGTTGAGAATTTCTGTTTAGATAAGTTAATTATATTGGTCGGATCATTATTGCGCCAGTTTTTTTGTTGCTGTGTATATCCAAGTTGACAGGATTTTAACTGATGTAATTTCTTTTTTAGCTTTTCATTTTCCATTGTCATAAATTTGTTTAACTTTTTGTGCAAACGCGTTTCAACATTTTCCCACATGCTTGAACCCATTTGTTTGGTTAGTTTTAAGTGTAGGCTGTATAATTCCAGATCTATTTTAATTATGATGCTGTAATGTTTTGAAATTTCAAACTCAATTACTACTTTTCTACCTTAATCTGGTGTTTATGGTTGCTGTTGTGTTTAACCATTTTTCGGACAAAGGTTGGAGTAACATTGTGTTTTAGGCATAGTTTTAAAAATTTGATGTCCACTGCCGCATATCTTCTTTTAGTATGTAATTTCTGAAATTCATCTAATCGACAGGTTATGTCAGTCTTGTTTCATAACATATGTGAAGTGAAATTGACTATCAGTGAAAGTTCTAATTTAGTTATGGGTGAATGTGTAATATTTTGGGAGACGACTAGGATTCCTACAAGATCTTTACCTTTTTTTTGTATATGTATATATTTATTTTCATAATGTTATACAAAATTCTCACAATTTTTAATACATTACTTTGAGTTGCTATTTTTTCTTTCTTTAGTCCATCATGCATTTTAACACTGCGGTTATTTATGCATGGCGGGTCATAACAAATTCATATTGCTTTATTTTTCTAAACCATTTTTTTCTTATCTTTCCATATATTCCCCTATTCTTTTTATATCCCTCTCCTTTTGTATTTTCATTATCCTAACTTTTAATACTTCTTTGTTAACATTCTCCCATTCTTTAAGTAAAAACTGATCTCTCCACAACTTAGTTTCTTCACATTCAATTATATAATACAAATCATTATCTGTCTCTCCACAAAGAGGACACCTATTCAAATTCGCTCCCTTCCTATCTCCCCTTAGCCTATATGCACTTAATCTAGACCAGGCCCACCCTTCACTCACTAACCTATTACCTACATCCACATACTTCTCCCTTCCCAGTCCGCCTTTAATTGTCTATATAGTTCCAAACTTGCGAGTGTATTACTTATAAATGTTTGTTTACATCACGTGTGTTGAAGCCATCTTGTGACGTCATTCATTTGTTCGGTTTGTAGCTCCATCTAGTGTTAGCAATTTGTGGTACCTAATATCAGTGTTTGAAAGAATTTTAAGTTTTGTTTACTGTTCTCCGGCTAGCTATTATCTTATCTTGGGTCGAACATGTGTCTTGATCAGGGTTGTGTAAACGGAAAGGAATCTTTTATCCAAAAAGAACACTGATGAAGAAATTTGTTCTATAATTTTTATTGTTGAACACGTTTACTATCACTTTTACATATTGATCTAGATACTCGCCAAACTGAAACTGTTATAATAACTTCTTACTGATCACTTTTAATCAACGTACTTCAACCTTTTGTATAATTAACTTTACCATATTTTAGATCTTTCATAATTCTGCTGCGCGTAACTTGTGAATTTATATCCGATGTATGCCGTACTAATACTTTCGACGAACTGACTGACTGAAGACGACGTGTAGTGTACACAGATTTTCGATGAACTGAGCAACTGAATACGACGTGTAATGTATGAATGCTTTCGGCGAACTGAAGGACTGACTGACTTTACCTCCAACCTACCTTATTTATACTCCCTCGTCCAGATACGCCTAAAGATTATAACTGAACTGCAATTGGCTAATAAAACGCGCCAACATTAGCGTCTATTTTAATATCCAATGAAAATTATGAATACATATGCTTTAGGGAAACATTCCAGAAGGTTCTACCGAAAACGCGCCAACATTACGTAACTTCCTCGTTTCCAATAATGATAAACAGCTCACCCCCTTGCTGCATTATTGCGCGCTATTATTGACAGTTTCAGTAAGGCCGTATAAACTTATTTCCAAATAATAATTACAATTAATAAACATCTGAAATCAATGTCACATAAAAATGCATATTCATATTACAATCATTATTTACATTTAAGTAATTTGTGATACAAATTACTGCATCAAACTTTTCTTTCCTTCCAGAGTTTCAAATAATTCTTGTTTCTCTATATCTTCTACTCTGTTCCTCACTTCTTTCCAGAAACCTTTAACCAACTCTTCTCTCTCCTCCTATAAGTTACCCATTCCTATTTCCTGTAAAATCCAGGGGGAAATATCTTGGCAGTAGAAGACCACGAGGGACGCACGTCACAACAGGAAGGGAGTTTAACAAGAACAAAAGCAAAATTACAACAATTTAGGGTGGATAAGACAAGATCAGTCTAGGATGGGATACCCCTGGCGGTAGTGTGTTGGAATGTGGAAGGTTTACTAGATAAAATAAATAGAGGTGAATTAACACAAATGTTAAAATTAGGTGATGTGGTGGCAGTGGTGGAAACCTGGTTATCCGAAAATATTATGATAAATATTGAGGGTTTTGATTATTTTGGGAGAAATGGGGCAAAACAGAAAACAAAAGGTCGAGTTTCAGGAGGAGTAGGAGCATTTATTAGAAAAGAAAGAAATCTTGGGGTAAAGGAAATTAAATGTGGATTGTGATACAAAATGTGACAAGAAATGGACAAAACCTAGGAAATTGGAGTAATGTATAATCCGCCAGAGGCATCAGATTTTTATGACCCAAGCTTTTATAAAAAACTAGAAATGGATATTGAAACTTTGATGCAGAAATATAATTTAGATCTTCTGATAGTAGGAGACTTTAATGCAAGGGTAGGAGAAGAGCAAATATATATAGCTGATCTAGAGGACCACCAAGTGAAAGAAAATTTATATATACAGAGACATAGTAAAGACAAAATAAGTAATAGAGAAGGCAGAAAATTAATAGAATTTTGTGAAGTTAATAATCTAGTAATGTGTAATGGGGCAAGAGGGGCTGATAAGTTTGGAGAATTTACATTTATTAATTAAAGGGGGGAAAGTGTAATTGATTATAAGTTGTGTTCAAGGAACTTAGATAACAATCTTTTAGACTATGAGGTAATGCAAAAGGTATTGAGCAGTTACCATTTTCCAATAGTAGTAACATTCCAAACAGTAAAGTTAGTTGAACAGGAAGAAGATATAGAACACGGAAAAATTGTTGAGAATTATAGTTGGCGTTCAGAGGAAAGGGAAATGTTTATTGGAAATTTAAACTCGAACTAAGGAAGACAATCTGAATGCAAAGTTAAACAACTAATTGAGGTGGGAAAAGCTGACGAGGCAATGTTGTACTTAGAATGGGAGGTGAAGTCAGCAGGAAAGATAATGAAAATTAGGAATCAAAGGAAAACATTAGAAAAGGGGTGGTATGAGGAGGATTGCTTTTTAGCAAAGAAAAGGGTAGAGAGAGCTTAGGAAGTGGAAACAAACTGAAGAACTATTAGAAAAAGAAAACTTTCTAATAGCCAGATGGAGTTATAAATGTCTAATTGAGGAAAAAAAGAAAGAGTGGGGCAAAAAAATTGGTCAAATGATTTATGAGGTAGCAAAAGAGAAGGAAAGTAAAATTATATGGGATTTAGTGAAAAAAGTATGTAGAGTAAGATTAATAGAGAATAAAATTAGCCCTAATAAATGGAGAGGTTATTTTGAGAAATTACTTGGAGGGTGTAACTTGGTATGGCAGACAAAGAAGTTAGGAAAGTTTACGAATTATGTCAAAGCACTAGATCAGAAAATATTAGAGAATGAGATAACAGAACAGGTAACAAAGTTGAAAATTAAGAAAGCTAATGGAATGGATGGAATACTGGGGGAATTTTGGAAGGTTTGGTATGAAGATGCGGAAAGACAAGGAGCTTTTACAAAAATTGTTTAATGTGATTCTAGAGGGCGGAAAGATCCCACTAAATTGGAAACTAGGAGTGATTGTACCAATCTTTAAAGGGAAAGGGGAGGTGAACAATCCAAGTAATTATAGAGGTATTAGTCTCTTATCAGTGATAGGTAAGGTGTTTCCAGGGGTAATAGCAAAACGATTACAAGAATGGGCAGAGAGAGAAGGAAAATTATCAGAATTTCAAGGGGGGGTTTACAAAAGGGAAATCCACAGTGGATAATATATTTATATTAAGAACAGTGATAAATACCTAAGTAAGAAAAGAGGAAAGGTTTATCTGTTTTTTGCAGACTTAGAAAAGGCCTTTGATATCATCCATAGGGAAGCACTCTGGAGCAAGCTGAGAGTAAAGAGGGTGAGTGAGAAGCTTATAGGATTATTAGAGAGCTTGTACACAGATAATAAATTTTGTATTAGGCTTGCCAATAATAAAGTAACAGAATGGGTACCAAATGCCATGGACCTAAGACAGGGTTGTAAATTAAGTCCCATTTTATTCAACCTATTTATAGATGACATACTGAAGGAAATACTGAAGGAAAATTTGCACTGTCCATCAATTAATAATAAAGACATCCCAGGCTTGCTCTTTGCAGATGATTTAATAGCAGCAGCAATTACAAGCACAGGATTAAAGAAAGCAATAGAAGCAACAGAGAAATACTGCAAAGAATGGGGTCTAAAGATAAATAAAAGTAAATCCAAAATTATGGTCTGTAAAAATGGAAATAAACTCCAGTAGAGGTGAGAAATGATGGTTAGAGGGGAGTGAAATCAATGTTGTAAATAAATTTGATTACATGGGGATAAAGTTAAATAAGAATGGTAGGTGGACCAAGCAGAGAAAAAAATGCACCAGGTACAGGAAAGTTAGCTATTAACAGCATAAGAATGTGCTTGAAGAAATTACCAAATATGAGAGTAAATTGGTTAGAGAGAATATATACTGCAACAGTTGAATCAAGAATGATGCATGGAATAGAGATTTGGGGGACAGAAAAAGGATGGGAATGTGTGGATCAGATTCACATAATTTTTTGTAAAATAATATTCGGTTTACCAAGAGCAGCTCCAAATTGGGTAGCCCTAGTTGAACTAGGAAGAGTTGGATGGAAAGGAATAGTGTTAAAACGCATTCTGAAATATTGGAGTAGGATCCAAGCATTGGAGGAAGGAAATATTCTCAAAAACTGTTTAAGGATACAAGAAAAAACAAGATGACAAAGAAGTTGGTTATCCCAATTAAAGGAAACTATGAGGGAAGTAGGATTGGGCGAGCCAGCCAATATTCAGACAAGGGGACAAAATGTATGGAACAAAATGAAATTTAGGATTGATGATATTGAAAAACAGGAAATATATGGTAGTTTAAGGGATAAGGGAACTTTGATATATTATCTGAACTTGAAAAAAGATTGGGGAAGGGAAAAATATATTGATGTTTGTGATAAAATGGAAACGAAGGGCCTGGTGTGGGCAAGAACAGGAACCATGTTGTTAAGAGTTTAAAAGTTGACAAAGAATTGTGCCCACTATGTGGAAGTGTAGATAAAAATTTACACTGTATAATAGAATGTGCAGAAACCAAAGTTTGGAGCGTAAAAATCCTTAGCATGGCTTCCTTCGGAAGGGAAGTAAAGCTGGTGGTCCCGTGTCGTAGATTTACGGCACATAAAAGAACCTCAAGCCTGATAAAGAGGCCTCTGAGCAAAATTACCGGTCTTTCACGCCCAATATGGAATGGGACGCTAAGAACCACAGTAGTTACAGAGCGTCCATAAATAAAACTCAATTTCAATTTTTTCCCACCCTAACAAATTCATCATCCACCACCTCACCCTTTACCCTGAATGTAGTCTTCAGTAGCAAATGGCAGCTAGTAAACACTCCCTGAACTACTTCAAAATCTATTATTGCATCCTCAATACCCAATGAATAAAGTAAGTAATCAACTACACTCTCTCCATTATTATTTACAAATGTAATTTCACCCATCCTATCTTTTCCTTTAATTCCATTACAAAAATTCAAATTATTTTCTTCACAAAATTGGAATAATTTTCTGCCTTCTTTGTTTACTATCCTATCTCTACTTTGTCTTTTCTCAATTTCCTGGCTTATCTTTATATTTTCTTCTGTCCTTATTTGAGGTTGTTCACATCCTAGCCTAGCATTGAAATCACCTACTAAAACAATTTTAATATCAGGATCTATGTTACATAATACCTCCATATCCTGGCTTAATTTACTTAATAATTGGTGGGTTATATACAATGCCTAAAGCCCCCCTACTAACTTTTCCTAATAAGCCTGTTGTTAATAGCCACTGAACCTTAACATCACATAACTCCTCTACTATCTTGACATGAAAATTTCTCTCATTCTTTATAAAAAAAAAACTCCTAATCCCCCTGATGCTCTTCCCTTCTGACTGATTCTCATTGCTAGTTGACTGAAATACTCATATTCGTCCATATCTATTTTCACACTCTTCCATACTCAAGTTTCAACTACTGCAAGTATATCAGCCTCTTTTAACAATTGCTTGATTTCCCCACTTCTCATTTTGCCCCTAGACACTCAGCATTCCAATATAACACCACCAAATGCTTGTCCTATTCTGAACCTTTTCTTTCAAATCTAAACTGATTCAGCTTAGATCTACCATGTCATCTTTACTTAGCTGCACAAAGAAACTTATAGACCTGTATTCAGAGTGGCGTGATCTGCAAAAAAGTGCTCATAGAAAGACGAACACTCACAAAGAACGAGAGCATAAGTTTTCTGCAAATCTAAATAATTTGTTTGATGTTGCCCATGCTAATGCTTTGAACATGAAAATAGAAGAAGATAAACACTTTCTATTACATCAAGGAGAGCCTGGCCATAGAGTTTATCTTCGAGGAGTTGACTGGAAGTTGGCACTAAAAGAGGAAAGGGGAAGGATTAAAATTATGAAAGAGGAGGTAAGGAAGATGAAGGCTGATAACAGTTCTCAGTTTTTAGAAATTAATGATTCGTCTGAAGAAACAACTGAAGTGAGTGACTGATGGTGATACCGTTTTTACAGAACCCTCCATGAGCTTAGCTTTTATTTCTGGTAGTGATGCAACCTTGGATGGAAATAAAGTAAATTTAGAAAAAGGAAAACCAACTTGGAAGAAAGTGTTTTATGACATCAAAATTAGCTGCCATTTTAGACATGTCAGCTAAGTCAGAGAAATACTGTGTTCGCCCTTGATGCTACAGCTGAGGCCTTGGAACATAATGTTGATGAAATAGTATTTAATCATAGTTCGATTCAAAGATACTGAGAACAATTCAGAAAGAAACGCAGAAAATATAAAGTTTTTGTTTGAAGAGAAGAATTCAATTTTTGAGACTGTTCATTGGGAAGGTAAGCTGCTACCAGTGGTAAATGTCAGGGATTCAAGAACTGAAAGACTACCAAACATGAAAATCAGGAACAATTAATAGGTGCACATGTATTACCGCATTGTAATAGGAAAGAACAATCACTGACAGTTTGGAATGCCATCAAAGTTTGGGAACTGGAAGAGAAAGTTCAAATTGTTTGCTGACACACCACTGAATCCAATGCAGGTCGCTTCAGTGGAGCTGTTACTTTGCTGGAACAGTTAACAGGAAGAGAGCTGCTGCTTTCCCTTTGCCGTCATCACATGTATGAGGTAGTGTTATGGAGTGTGTTCGAAAATGAGTTACCCCAAGTGGCAGTTAGTCCCGATGTAGCATTTTTCAAAAAAAAAAAAACTTAGAGAAAAGTGGAATGGCAAGGAAAAAGCAAATTATGAAGATGGGTGTGAACATTGGCATGAGACTTTCAGCGGTGTCGAAATTGATGAAGCACTAAAATTCTTCCAAAAACTACTAAAAGAAGAACACCTGAAAAATGATTACCGTGAACTCAATAAATTGTGCATCATGTTTCTGGGGGCAACGGTGCACTTGAATCTAAAAGTAAGGCAGCTGGAGCTTTAAATCATGCAAGGTGGATGGCCAAAGAAATTTATTCATTGAAGATGTTCCTCTTTTGTTCTCAGTATCCCTCAGTGATTTGGATGGAGAACATGTTTATTTGCAGTAAAAGTATATGTAAAATGGTGGTTTCTGAGTTCATCAGCAATCGGCACACCTTACAATGACTTGTGCTTTTTAGAAGAATTAAAACTGTATGAAAAAGTAAATGCAAGTTTCTTCGAGTACTCTAAAAAAGTTTTGCCAGCACTTTTGGTATTTAAATGCAGAGATTTGTATGTTATCACTGTTTCATAACAACCTTAACAATGATACAAAAACACGTATGGTTTAGGAATCTGCAGCGGGAAACCTTGGGGACCAAAAGGAGGTACACTGTTCTACCTGTTGCAGTTACAAAACTTTTGGGTAAGTTTTCTTTTTGGCTGAACATAATTCTACATAATTCTATAAACTTAAATTTAGCACGTTTGCATAGACTATTCAGAACGTATAAAAATATCTACTAACTGACTGAGCTTTGAAACTCTCTATTATTTCAGATAAGGGAATTGATGAGTTCATTTCAGTCAAGTGTTTGGACATGTTGAACTTAAGCATAGATTATGATTTTAAAATAAGGATCCAATTTCTTGGGATTCAAACACTACCTAGCTTAGTGCCAAAGAGACTATGAAAAATCTTAAGGTGGTAAATGATATGGCAGAGAGAGGAGTGAAGATTTCAATGGACCATTAACAGCCGATGAACAAAAACCATTCATTTTGCGATGTGTGCAAGATCACTGGAGACAATACCCTGACTGTAAAAAAATAACACTAAAAAGAAAATTATGTTAAAACTAGTATTGATTTAAGCTGCATTCCCACATTTTGTATGTTCTATACATATTAATACTTAAATTTCTTCTGCTTAATAATTTAAGCGTATTTGCAAAAAATGTATAGCTTGGTTTCAATTGTTTATGCCAAGGGTGGCAAAAACGACTTCCTTTTGCAAGTCACCAAATATGCAACATGCACGGCGTCACTCAGCAGCATGTGAAAATCAAACGGACGGTTGCAGAGAGGGAACGTGCGCCTGCGAGTCAAAATAACTCGCGAGTCACGTTTTCGCCACCTCTGGTTTATGCCAATAGAAAAATACACTCTTTCAGCACTTAAATTTATTTAGATATTTTAAGTCCAGTGTGGCACAAGTTAATATTAATTAATTGTAATGAAATTTGGCACATTATCAAAACATGCCAAAAGCAAAAAAATAGAGTGAGCGCTCAAAACACTTGACATGTTTATGTAACCCCAAATATAAGGACCACCCTAATGAATTTTGACCATCTTTTCTACGGTTAGTTTTTTTATAGAAAATTATTAAAATGCACTTTTTTATATTGTTCATTTCTTTTTTGAACTGGGTACTCAATTTCTTTCCAACTCTGTACTTCTTTCAAATCTTTAAATTCGTCCGTTGTGTTTCTGGCTAGGTCTCTTTCTTTCTTTTTTTATCTTTTCTAATTGATGGTTCCAAAAAGGTTTGTAATTTTTAACTATTTGTCTTGGAATGTATTAAGTTTGATGTAAGAAAAATTAATGTTTATGTAATAATATAATTAATATTCTAATGTACATTGCATAATGATGCACATGCTGTGAGGATGACCAATGCATTCACTGGCGATAAAAAGAAAAAGAAAGTGCATAGCAAAATGGGTAACTATACTTGAATTAACGTAACTTCCTCAATTCTGAAAGCTCAGCGTGCTTTCCACACGTGCGTGTGGGTCTGTTGTCATGACAACCAGAATTGACCTTGAAGTAGTCAATTGCCGTTTGAGGCCTCTCAACACCCTTCACCAGAGTTCAGAGGTAGTGTTACTACATGGCAAACGTTTTGTATGATTTATCAATTACTTGCGTGATTTGTGTATCGTTGTACTGTAGTGTGATATTTTAAAGTTTAAGCATACATGTATCTTAAATCAGTGAACTGTGCAATTGCATATTAACATTATTTTTCAAGTCCTAAATGTGCAGCTGTAGTATAGTGAATGACCAATATTGTGGCAATTATAATATTTTAAGACATATAACCTGTGCTGAAATTCCTGATCCCGGACAGAAGCGTAGAGGAAGATCACGAACTGGCTTCCCAAAGAAAAAATATGCTAAGTTTGGACAAGGTACTGCAATTCACAGCCACTCGCGAGATGGTATGTGCTATAAGGGCATATTTCAAACTGGAAAGAGAAAACAGTGGACCAGTGATTGATGTAATTAAAGTCATAGATAGGACAGCTGCTGCACTTAAAATTAGTAAATGGACTGTTGTTAATATAGAGAAAGAAACAAGAAAGAAAAGAGGAAGAAGCTGAATAATCACAGTCTGGATCTTCAAAATAATATTAGAAACTCCAGGAAATACCCGACATCGTCATAAACTTGTTACAGATCTAGATGCCTTTCAAGCAGATGCTATTCGTCGCCATATATGCAGTTATTATGAAAGAATTATTGTTGTTGTTATTATTATTATTATTATTATTATTATTATTATTATTATGAAAGAACACAATTGCTTCACACTTTTAAATGCTAAGTTTGTATTATCTAATTGAGAGTTAAAATAAACAACAGTAAAAATAAGTACTTCAGAGTAAATATGGTACAAACTTGAATAGCCTGCTATCTGAAAGTGTCACAATAGTATCACAAAAGTTTGGTGTGTAGCGCATTTTGAAATTGTAGAAATATAATGAAAGTGAAAGCGGAAAAATCAGCTTTAAACCTTTGTTCTATATAATTATATAATATTATGTACGGATATTTAAAGCATCACTTTCTCTACTCTTGTACAAATGCTTATTCTCCATATGCTTCATGTTAATCGAGATGTTAATCTTTTTGCTAATTTTCTTGTAGATGCAAGGGGAATGGGTAGGCTTTAAGCGATAGTCAAATATTTTAAGAGGTGGTTGCTATATCGAGTATTCCATTCTCTTTGCATTACCAGAACAAAAAAAAAATAATGAAATCCCATTTGAGAAAAAGTGTAAGTATTGAAAAATTTAATGGAATAACAAGCAGTATCTCAAAAATGGTTCACTCAACAAAAAACATGTATATGACATAAATTGTGTATTTTAACACAATCCACATTTTTTGTGTAGTAATGTGTAGTAAAATTTTGTCTATCTCTTATGGTTTACCAGTTATGCAAAAGTCATTCACAATAAAGAATACTTTTGGAGACATTCCCAGAAAATTCAAAATATACATTTTATTTGTCACGAAAGTATCTTAAATATATGATATTTTAATCAAAAACGTTAGAGCCATTTTTGAGAAAATTAAAATTTTCGAAAAATGTTCCTTGTAAAGGGTAATCTGGGGTGGGGGATTTTCTTGAAAACCTTCGTGTCGCATCTCTGGAAGATACTGAACCTAAATACCAAGTTTGGTGTTTATCTGACTGTTCGTTTCTGAGTTATGCTGTTCACAGACACACAGACAGAAGGACATGTTTCCAAAAATGTTTTTTTTTTGGATTCAGGGGGCCTCAAAACATATATTTCTGGTGAAATCTCGATATCGAATTTTTGGGTGGAATACAATACTTCCCCTACTTACTATACGTAGTAGAGAAAGTAAAAAGTTTCAGGAGAAGGCTACACCATTTTGAGCTGAAAAGAACATAAAAAGTAATTAGCTATGGAAAGATCATTAAGGTAGATAAAATCATTTATAATTGACTGGAAAATAAGCAGATAAAGTTAGTAAAGTGTTATAAAAAAGATTTAAGCAGAGGCATTTACTGTAATAAATTTGTGCTGCTGCCATATAAAGAGGTAAGCAGGCAGCTTTATAACTCCACTAGGAAGGTGTTTAGTGTAGTATTAATAGCCCACTTCATAAATGTAATAACATATGTAATAAAAATATTGATTATAAATAAATGAAATAAGATATAATAAGAGACATTACATCCTACTGTCAAAAAAGAGAAATAAATCACTATTGTTTTGATTCTATAAAGAACTAACAGAATGTTTATTCCAACAGATTTTAACATCTTCCCTTTATCCGCTATCTTTTGTGCACTGGTGAACAACCCTGAGAGATAATTATAATATACTTGCAAAAATATAATATTATTGCACGTTTAAGGACACTGGTAGTTGTTTGGGTAAAAAAATTGATTGTTTGTTTTTAAGCTTTTAAAAAAAGAACTAGAAACTCTCTCTCAGCTTTCAAAATATGTATGTCATGCTGGGATTTCCTATTTATAAAGGGGCTTTAATTTGGATATTTAAATACGGCGGCACATAGACCATGCCCCTTCACAACAACACTACAAGGCTACCACGCATATGCGCTTGCCTCTTTCTAAATCTTGGTGTTACGAGATGGTAAATTTTGCTTTGTTATCTTTAACTCTGGCCTTAGGTTGAATGTATTTGTTTACATTGTCAGAAGGCCATTATTTCCTTCCTCTGTTATTTTATAGTAAGAGGTTGCGGTAAAGTATTTTGTTTTTCAGTGTTTTGAGTGTTCTTTTTCAGGTGTTGCACAAAGTAACATTGTGAAACAAAATGGGAAGAGTGAAGAAATTTGGAAAAAGTAAATTCCATAGTAATCAACATTTGAAAATGCCAGTAAAATCAAATGAAACAAAATGTAATCCTAACCTACAACCTGGTCACAGTGCAAGTTCCAAGAAAATTCATGTTAGTGACAATAACTGCAATTCAAACCCCAGTTTATTTATTACAGACAATACAAGTGTTATACTGGACTTAAACTTACTCACTTCCTTAATAAATAGCCTGCAAATGTATATATTGTAATGAACAATGCAGCCTAACACTTGCACAAGACAAATTAGAAAGAAGGGGCCTAGTTTCTAAATTAAAAATTGTGTGCAATAAATGTAAGTCTGTCACATCCAGCATGACATATATTAATCAGGGCAGTTGCTATGATATTAACATTAGAGTCATGTATAGCATGAGATGCAAAGGTTAGAATTCTGCAAAAACTTTGTGCTCTAATGGATCTGCCACCTCGACCGACAAAATTTATGCCACATATAAAAGACCTTGTAAGTGCCCTAAACACAGTTGCAGAAAATTCAATGCTCTGTGCTGTGCAAGAGGCCATAAGCCTAAATGACAGTAACACAGGTATAGCTATCACAATGGATGGAAGCTGGCAAACAAGAGGCCATAATTCCTCCGTGTTGTTATTACAGCAACATCCTTGGATAATGGAAAGGTAATTGATGTGTATCCCATATCCACAAATTTTCTTTATGCCATGGAAACAGTAACTTAGAACACAATTTCAATATCAATTACAAAGAATACAGTGGAGGAATGGAAACAGCAGGCGCATTGGAAATTTTCAGTCACTCTGTATCCACATGTAAAGTAAGGTACATCCATTATCTAGGAGATGGAGATTCCAGGAGATATCAGTATGTCAATTCATTTCGAGTTTATGGAAATGACATTCAGATTATAAAATTAGAATGTATAGGGCATGTACAGAAGAGGATGGGATCTAGATAAAGAAAATTGAAGGACTTGAAAGGAAAACTACTTTCAATGGGAAATTATTATATGGCAGAGGGTGTTTATCAGATGCAGATATTGACCTGTTGCAAAGGTATTACGGCTTAGCTATTAGGAGAAATGCTGGAACTTCTGTCAGGGAAATGAAAAAGCTATATGGGCAATTTGTTTCTACAAATTGTCTACAGATGATTCTCCTAGTCATGGCTTGTGCCCCAAAGGTCCACATTCATGGTGTGGTTTCCAAAAAGCACAGATTACTGGAGAAGCATATATGCCTATGCACTCTCTGTCAGAAGCTGTGCTGCTTGGAATAAAACATGTTTTCAGGGATCTTGCCAAGGAGGAAAATTTCCTCATGAAATTTCCAATTCCAATGCAAGTTTTCGCCATGTAATTTGGGAGTACATCCCTAAAACTGTTTATATTGGAGCCAGTACTTTAAAACTGGGTGTTTTGGATGCAATAATATTGATTAATGATGGCTGCAGCAGCAGAATTAAAGTGTACGAACAATTTAGCATACCAGTGGGAGAAAACATGAAAATGACATTAAAGGAAATAAATAATAGAAGAGTCATCGAAGCAGAAAAATATATACAAAGCATGTCTAAAGAGGCCAGAGTTATGAAGAAACAAGAGAAACACAGGAAACAAAATGAGGAAAGGGCAAAGGATATGGATCAGGGATGTTTCAACTTGGCAGGTCACTGCTGTTAAGTCCACATTTATGTTTAAATGCAGATTACCGTAATTTGTATTTTTCATATTTCAGGTGCACTTTTCACAGCATCCCATTAAGCTATATAGATGAAACGTTTACTGGTTCTTTCTCAGTCCTAAAACTATTTAATAGATTTCTAATCATAATGTATTAAAAAATATATATGTAAAAAATTAGCATGAATTTGTGAATATGCAAATTTTTGGGGAGATTGCCATCATATTTAAGAAACAAATCTAGGTGGAAATTGTCAAGTAGTGCATGTATTAAAGCGTACAAATATTCACTGAAAAATAATATATAGTGCACCTGAATATATCCCTACCAGTAATAATTTTAAAACTCTTTATATTATTTATGATATGTGTGTAACATTAACTTTTAACTCACTTGAGTAATTTATCATGGATTATATTTGGAAAACATTGCTGTATTCAGGGTCAAAGTTTCATTTAATTATATTAAATAGTTGTTGAGAAACTTAAAGTCACAGTTGGCACTCAAACAGCAGTCAGAAACTCCCTTACAACTACCCAATGCCTATAAGACATGATTATCACTTCAGTTTACTTTATCCCTCTTGTACCTACACTGAATTGTCATTAAACTAATTTCTACATTCTACTAATTTATCTTGATTAACATGAAATAGATGGAAAAATAAATTTTTCTCAATATCGAGGGATCAGGGACATCTTTTGATGTATACTTCTCCAAAAATCCCTAAGAGTTGGGTTTCTGAGTTCAAGTGGTATATTTGCTCTTACAAAAGCATTGCACAAATCCATGTAAAAATTATTTTGGCGGTGCCTTAGATGCGGGAGCAGTAATAAATGACTGGATTTGGTGTATGCAGATTCTTTTGTTTTCATATTCCTGCAATATGTGACACAGATGAGTATGCTGTTTGACCTGAAAATTTTTAGTACATTTTATCTGAAATTATAAAAGATCTTTTGTTTGTATGGATATGATTAAAAAAAAACTGACATTATTTAAAATAAATTTTGTAATGTTTTACAAAGAACAAGTGCCATATAAAATTTTCGGAAAAAGAAAAGCTTACCTCCTTACTCCAACAATCACAGAATACAACATACCCATCTGATCTAATAAAGTCCGAGAGGAAGAAGAAAAAAAACTGCACGCACGCACACACACTCTCTATGAAGACAGTTTAGCGAATGATTTCAGTTTTAGAAGAATCAAAATTGCTAGTAAGGTTTGTTCAAATTATGCAAGACCATTCTGCAGTTGTGTCTTTATTGCATCAGCCGTGGTACCTGACTTAGAAGGTTAAATTTCCATTGTCGCGAAATCAAAGACTTGCCAGTGAGTGTTGTGGATAAATAAATCTGTTTATGACAGGTGGTTTGCAGAGGGCTGTCAGTAAAATTCCAGGAGTGTCATCCTATTGTGAGAATCTTAACTTTCTATTGCTGTTATCCCCCTCCCCTTTTCGTTCAATCCTGATTCTTGAAGCAAAATAAGGATCATAAAATAAAAAAACTGGTGTCTACTCAAGAGCATTAAAACATGCATTTAAACTGAAAATAATGTATATTATATGCATAATTAAGCTAAAAATGCCTTATATATACATTATGCACGTTTTTGTCCCCAAAAGGGTCAAAATATGCAAGGGAAAAGTATGCATATTTGGAACCAAAAAGAATTAAATGGATAAGTACTAAGTTTAATCTATGTCCAATGATCCTATTAAAGCATGCATTTGCATGGAATTCTTGTCTTTAGTGATGAGTAATGCACATGCTGTTATGGTTATCCTACAAAGCTGTGTCTTTATAAAAACATTCTGTGTCTGGTCTTAGAATATGGAATGCAGTCATCCTTTGTAGAACACAAGCATAAGCTGGTTCACAATAACCAAGAACGGTAACCAGAATGAGAACAACAAAGTTATAATGCATGTATTTTAATGTGAGCGTTCACAATTAACAGGAAGCTTTCCTGGGTCCCAGGAACAGACAAGATGATGTCGCCAAGTTTTGACTTTCTCATTCTCATTCCCAGGCACAGCCTATTAGACTATTCACTGCAGAAATTATTCAAGCAGCTGTGGTATGAAACGCTGCTGGAGTTACCTCTAGTTCAAGCTGGAAAAATAAAACTGGAAGAAATTCTAGCATATGTACATCATAACCTTAGATTCTGACACCTGCACATCCATTCAGGGTTGGTTTTTCTAGCGACAGCATCATCTGCAGTTTTTTCACATGCAACTCAAAACTAGCTATTACCTAAAACGCCATAGCAAAAACTATAAAGAACAGCAAAAAACAATAGGAATTAACAAATGACTTTAATGCACACCATGTTCTAACAAAGAAACCTGTGTACCCAATAATAAAGTACTTGCAATTGCAAGTCACCATTGAGATTGCTATCTCTACTCTGTATTCACTCTTAGGTTGATCTGCGGCAAAACAAACCCACGTGGTCAGTGCATCGTGGTGCAACACAGTAGTAATGCCCCCAGGAAAGTAGTCCCATGCTAATCTCTGAATTTTAGAATGAATTTATCCTTAAATAGTATAATATTCTATACAAATTTTATTTAATGCTGATTTATACCGTAAAACAGAGCTACAAGTCCCATGATGGAATTCGTATGAGTCACCTGACATCCGGGTAGGCGCAGAATATTGTTTACAGCCAGAAACCGGCAGTTGTATTTAGTATCATGGCGGACAGTGAATTTGCTCTTGGTTTTTGTCGAATTACGTAAAGCATTAGCCACGCAAACCATTGACTAGTGGTGAAAAAACAATAGTATTGAATCTTTATTATAAGTTATGTGAGAAATATCCCACACTTTCCGCGAAAGAAATGGTGGAATTAACTTCTGAGTTCACTGGTGTTTCGAGTACATGTATAAACAGTGCTTGTGCAGAAAAATCTGAAATGAGAAAAGTGGTTACACCCAGAAAAAAAAAAAGTACATGAAATACACGATGCAAGAATGTAGTGATTTTGAGAAGAATGCAATTCGCGTAACAGTGCACAATTTCTTTTTTAAAATGAGCCACCAACAGTTAATAAAGTGCCGTTTCCAGAGAGCGAATAAATTAGGTTATCACATACCTGTTACTTTATTTTTCGCTCATTTATTTTAGAATTAACTATTATATGTGCAAATGTTTATTTTGTTGCAACTATCAACCTTATCACCTTTAACCCTTAATAGAATATGCTGTCAATGTTTCAGTTGTCGAAATAAGGACTCCGTTCCTTTTTGCACTACATGCCGCTTGTACTCGCCACATGGTCTGAAAGCGTGACAGTATTTCTAGTGCGACAGTATTTCTAATGCAAATGGCGGAAGGATACATTATAGCGGGGCACTGGTCACCTGGGGTTTGTTTTGACGCGGATCAACCTATGAGTGAATACAGTTTAGTGCGATGCTTTGGTGGTCTACCTGGGAAACAGCTTGAGTCAGTTGGGGAATTCAATGTCCCACTGGCATGTTGTCACAGTAGCTCAAAGTTTAAGGAAACTGCAAGGAAAGTGGGAGAACCATGTTCAAATCCTGCTGGCTGTGGCAACGAATTTTTCAGCTGACTCTATATTAAAAACATGCCCAGATAAGGTCAAGTCTTTAAAAAGTATAATTAATTTCCTTAGTTGTAATGAATCCTAATTAACTATATAATAATAAAACATTCCAGCATTATGTTGCCTGAATTGGAAGCAGGTGAAAAAAGTATCATTGACAAGTTAGAAACAAATGAAATCTCAATGCGCAAAATCGACTTTACACTTTGTTATCGATATGGTCACTGATATGCATTCCTGTTCTCATTACTGGACTATTGTGAACCAAAATCTTGTATATTGTTGTGCTTCCTGTTACCGTTCTCATTTCAGTTTTTGTTTCCACTCTTAGGTTATTGTGAATCAGCATTAAACTTTGAAAACCAATACAATGATAAAAGGATTCACTGATAAAGGATTAAGGTACCTTTTATGGCCAACAACCAGGGCATTCCAGGCACTTGTACCAAGAGGATCAATGTGAATACCAGTACCAGATCGGGCTGGCCCCATTACAAACCATCTATATGGAGGTCTGCGCTCCTCTCCGGCATATTTGAAGAGGTCATCACGAAAGTATATTGGTACTTCATAATCCTGAAGGAGCTTTTTCCGACGAGCATGCTGTAAATAAAATTAAGACATAACAGCTTCCATAGGTTTCCTTAACAAAGAAAAACCAGGATTGAATATTTACTTTCTAATGGTAGAATAAACTGAAAATTGTTTTATTCAACAAAGATCAGCTTTTTTTTATATGTTTATGTTAAATTCCACATTAAACTGTTCAAGTATTTGGACATAAATATTTATATTTAAAATAAATTGCTACATGGGATAATCTTTTCCTGTAAAAAACACCTTTCCATTTTAAGGCATACTACATTATAAATTGAAACTTGTATCTGTAAAGTTTAATCAGATACCATGTTGGGGACCTCAGCTATGAATGTTTGCTCTTTGGTTAATGCTGTAATGCTGAGCTACCTTGACAAAATCCATGCTGATTAACTTTCCAACCTTTACCTATATATGGCTGGCTGAAAGAAGAGTTACCGGTCACAGAGTAATTCCAATTATGATACTCTGTTATTTCAGGAATTAGTTTGAGTAAGTATTTAGGCATCTGTGCTAATAAAACTTTGCAGAACTTTTAATTGTATTAATTAAATGCAAATAGTATTTAAAACTAATAACAGCATTGGTTCCTATTTTACATAGATACATGTCAGATATATTCATGCCCCCTCTATGCTGAAAAATTAGTTAATAGTGGATGTCATGAAACAGTTTTAGTATTTTTACTGTTAGTTGCAGTTTTTATTTTCTCCAATCATGAAACCATAATTATCATTACAAAATTATTTTTCTACAATTCTTTGGTACTCATGAATTGGTGCAAACAAGACTATGCTTTGGTCTTATAGTCACTTACTTGTACCATCTACTGGAGTATTTGCTTGTAAATGGCCACAGCTGCAGAGTTACCCATCTTCCTGGCCATCATTTATTCCAATCAATTCAGTTAGAAGGTGGACATTTAGGATCAGGGAATTAAACTTTTCTATGGATTTTAGAACACTCAGTGTAAGGCCAGACAGATGACCTACACTGCACTCCTGTACCATCTGCTTTTATTTATTTTAATATGCGTCTTTAGGTCTTGACACTGAAATATCCACTCCGTATTTACCTGGCAGTGATGGACACAAAGTTAAGTCTCTAAATGGACTCAAACACGGATTTGACAGCATAAAGTAATAAATGAATGCTCCCTAATATAAGTTAATTCACAAACTATGATTGGAATCACAATATGGTATATATCATTGTTTGTTTTAGGGATTGTAACACTCATACATAATTTGCCTTGGTCACTTATATTCCAATTTAATAATTTGTTCAATTACTGCTAACAAGACGCATACAATTATCTGTGTGTATATCAAACTGTTAGCAATGCAGTTAACTTGTTGAAATTTGAGTAATACTATTGAAGGCCAAACCTCATCCATGTCAAGTTGTTTTTGTTATATATTACTGAATACTGCATGTAATTAAAACTTGTTATTTTTTGAAGTTTTGATAAGTAACTGCAGACAACTATATTCCTGGTTGCAACACTAACATGCTTGTTCATGTAAAAAGTGATACTATGCTGTATCTGCTCTAAGAATCACACTTTTGTATTACTCTGCACAACACATGTACAGTATCTGCAATCAAAATGTGATAACTGCTCAGTTTCAGTAAATTGACTGGTTTCTACTTTCAGACAACAGCGAAAATGTAGCATATTGCAATGGAATGATTAAACATATGCTAGTGCATTTTAAAAGTAACAACATACAGAAAATATTAAATTTATTTTCTATTCTTCGGCTCAGTGTTGTAATCAGCAGCCAATAGCAGCACTCACTGCAGCCATGTGCTTGGGGCCTTTATTTAACCTCAAGGGTGTTTCTTATTTCCGGAAGAGTATAGTAGATTACTGTCTTCTGTGATGCATGATGGATTTAATATGCAAAGGGATACTACTAAAGAATAATTTGTTATCTGCATCTATTAGTGCCAAATGTGATTATAAACTAAATATTTTGAGGAGAATAAACATCCACCGTAAATCAAATATAAAATTTCCGCTCCACAGTAAATCTTTTTAATTTCAACATGGGGGATTGAATATGCACCAAATATTATACACTGTATTCCTCACACTTTATAAATAAAAAAGCAAAAAGGAAAGAAAAAAATTGTAATTCTAATCCTAATTTTGTTGAAATTGCCATCCTCTCCTCTTAAGCAACATATGCAAAAACATTATAACACAGAAAAAGAAACTGCATAAACAATATGAAAGTACCTCACCAAAGCTGCTGTCAAATATATAAAGTGGACTATCATCCTGAGTTGTAGTCATATACTGAATATAATACTTCATTTTCATTTTAACACTATAGCCTTCATTGTCCTCTCCGCATTTAAACTTCTGATTGCGATACTTCTTGGCCAGCCTCTGAAACCACAATTAAAAATTGTTAAATCATTTAGTCATTCTGAGAAATAAGATGTCTGTTCTTTTCTAGGAGGATTTGCCGAGTTTTAACCCTAGAACGCCCAAGTTTCAAGTACCCCGTAAAATGCACTACAATTGACCGCTACATCACCTTATGCATTTTAAACAATTTTTACCAACAAAACTATGGAATTTCTTGCTCATCGCCTTCTAGCATATTGTGATGTAATAGATAGAATGATTTTACTTCTGAACTACAAGCTAGGTTCAAATGCAGTTTGCATTTAGCTTCTGGAGCAAGTGTATATATACTTGGTTTCTGCTTAGTAACATGTACTTAAATGATCTTTGGACACAGGCTGATGAAATTTCTTACTTATAGTTTACCAAACTATGCTGGTACAGAGGGAACAGTATGACTTCTGAGCTGGAACCAGGTTCAAATCCAGCTTCAGTTGAGCTTCTGGTTTCAGATATTTTATGTGGTTTTTGCTCACGTCTCACTATGTTTAGCACTTTATGTTGCTAAGCTCCTTTACCTATTCATGTAATTTGTTAGTACTCAATAATATATTCACTACTTCTTTTCATTCATTCTTTCGTTCATGTTTTTTTAGTTTATCTCAGGCAAATGGTTCTAGGTAAAAATCAGGGTTACTTATTTTTATTTCATGTATATATGCATGTTTTCTTGAAAAGCAGAAATGTTTTATTATACAAAGTAGTTTTGCTCTATGCTATATAGAAACTAATTACAAAGGACATAAGTTACACAAATACCTAGTCTTATAAATACTGACACTAAACTTTGCCCCTTATCTATCGATTAACGAAACTACACAGTGGCTTTCAGAATTTTTGTCTTATTAAAAATTCTTCCTCAAGAGTATTACCTATCGACATTCAATATTTATCTTTGTTTCAAGATGGAATGGTCTGTGAAAGAAAATCATGTAGCTGTAATAGTGTTATGTAAGTGTCAGAAGGATCCAAAGGCGACTTTCAATTTACTAAAACCTCTAGGAATTTCACTCAGATTTGTTTATCGGGTCATTAAAAGATTTCACCATTTTCTACTGTTGTTGATAAAACAACAGATCCAGCCATCCTCACTCAGTTTGAATCCTAGATATGATAAGAAAGTTGGGAATGTGTCACAAGAAATCCTGTTAGGAAACAAGGGAATAATGGTGCAGCAGCTTCAAATGTCAAGAATGAGTGTCCCTAGGCTATTAAATCAAGACTTAGAGCGTCAGGCTTACTTCTGATGTACAGGACACATGCTCAACACCCATCTTAAGAAGATTAGACTAGAGAAATCATGTAACCTCCTTAGACGGCAAACCAAAAATCAACATCAGAGAAACCTTTTTTCGGACAAAATCACTTTCACAATAGAGCAGAAATTCAACAGGTAGAATGATTTAATAGCCTAGGGACACTCATTCTTGACATTTGAAGCTGCTGCGCCATTATTCCCTTGTTTCCTAACAGGATTTCTTGTGACACATTCCCAAACTTTATCATATCTGGGATTTGAACTGAGTGAGAATGGCTGGATCTGTTGTTTTATCAACAACACTAGAAAATTGGTAAAATCTTTTAATGACCCGATAAACAAATCTGAGTGAAATTCCTAGAGGTTTTAGTAAATTGAAAGAGGCCTTTGGATCCTTGGAGTCATGAGAAATTCTGCCAGGTTGCTCCTCGGGTTCCTCATGGCCATTATCCAGCATCAGTGATGGTTTGACTGGGAGTCTTGCACAAAGGCGCTAACCAATGTTCATTTCTGCAAAAATGGGGTCAGGACCATTGCCAATGTGTATGCAGAGGAAGTCCTAAAAAGCTCTTAACCAGACATGTTCACAGCGATCACTGAATCTTCTAACAGAACAGCAGCACTCCGGACCATAAAGCTCAGAAGACTCAGCAGTGGTTCAAGCAAAACATTCCAGATTTCATCAGCCATATGGATTGGCCATCATCCAGTCCAGTAAACTGTGGGACATTTTAGAGTCCAAGGCTAGTTGTTCAAGTCATAGCAATCTTGAAAGTCTATAAAAATCCCTGAGGTGAGCAGTAGCAGATGTGGGCATAAACGTCATACATGCTGCTACAGATGACTGGTCAAGGCATTTTAAGGCTTGTGTGAGGCTAAAGGTGGACAGTTTGAGTGAAATGATAGTGCAAAGTGTTCATCATAATCTGCTCTATTAAATGGTATATAAAAACTTTAAAAAATGTTTTCATTTAACCCTGAAACCATTCCTTAAAGCTGTGACAGAGCTTATAATATGACTAAGTAGAGGTTGTATCTATTCAAAAAACTGTTAATTCAAACATTCTCAGAGATATTCGAATGACACTCTTTGCTGAGATTTTTGCTTACTCAAGAACCACATGCTAATTTTGTTTTATTTTTCTTGTATAACCCTATTTGGCATGTCTTGCATTTGGTGGCTTTAGATGTTCCTTCATCCCTATCATCAGTCATGACTGATGGTAGCAGTGGTTGTGGGCGTGAATCCCTGAATGACATAGTCAATTCTTTCACAACTTTCATTATGAAAGTGCGTCTACGCATTGCAACCAGTGTTTCATGCCGTACTTATTGGGCTTGCTACTCATGTACTGATTGAAAGGACATCAACATTTTGACAGTAACAGCTGTTTATCCAGAGTCAGGAATTCAGATGGCCAGTAGCATGCAATGCAATTGTCAATGAATTTGGTCCAGATATCAGAGGCCAAACAAAGCTTGTCTGTTTCTTTACATTGCTGACATGTAGCTCTGATATCAAACTGAAAAAACCTCATGATTTCTAGAAATCTGTTTCTTGCCATTGTTTGAATGAAAAAGGGAGGTCCCAATTCACGGTTCCATAAATCTCTCAAAGATAAGAGACCTTTCACCACATGCTCCTTAAGCATTCAGTATAGCTATGAATGCTTCTCTTTTTTCCAAGTCCAGGAATTATCAGAGTGCAATGCGTGCCTCCATTTCAGTGCATTTCTTTGTTAGTTGCAACATAGATTCACTAATGAACAGCCAAACTGCGCTGGCTGGGAATTCTTCCAGAACATAGCATTTTTCATGCCTTGTAGGACCAGCAGCTTCACAAATAACATTTTGCTCCTACCTGCACAGTTTGCAGGTGCAATGCATACCCCTTGTGTGCCATCAGCACCATACTCTTGGCCACTCTGGTCTTCTTTCAGCCTTGTGTGCTGTACTACCTGAAATTTTTGGCATAAAAATATAGACCTTATACCAAAAAGTGCATATCTAACAATTTTAGTGACTGTACTATTTTCTTGGAGAGTAACATGTGCACCTCGGATGTCAAAACCAGCTGCTTCACCTGTGTACATAGATATTTGTTTAGTATGAGCATGTAGCAAAAAAACCCACACATGTCTTGTTTTATGTACACAATATAGCATAATTATTTGAGTTTTTCACTTACCAGCTTCAGCTGTGTGATCTGGAGATAGCTCCAGTGAATCATTATTTCTAACATTCTTAGAAGATATATCACACTAATTACCAGAACTTTCACCTTCGTAAATGCACTGTCAATCAAATTTATCCACTTCGGATTGTATTGGAGATACATTCTGAAGAACTTCTAGAATTTCAGCTTCAGAAATGCCACGATTGTGAGAGGGATGCATCGTGTCCTTTGCAACTAGCCTGTCCCACTACAAATGTCAAGACAAAGCTTGACTATAACATGAAAGCCATGTGACACTGATTTACACACTATGCTACACTGACTTAGAAACAGGTTTGTTGTGCAGTGTGATACGGTAATTTGTATCACAAATTACTTAAATATAATTAATGATAGTAATATGAATATGTATTTTTATGTGACATTGATTTCAGATGTTTATTAATTGTAATTATTATTGGTAAATAATAATATACGGCTTTACTGAAACTGTCAACAATAACGCAATAATGCAGAGAGGGGGTGAGTTGTTTATCATTACCGGGAACCAGGAAGTTACGTAATGTTTCGTGCCTTTTCGGTAAAAGCTTCTAGAATGTTCCCTAAAAGAAATATGTATTAGTGGTTTTCATTGGATATTAAAATAGACGCTAATGTTGGCGCGTTTTATTAGCCAATGGCAGTTCATTTATAATCTTTAGGCGTATCTTGAGGCAAGCCTATAAATAGTGTAGGTTCAAGGGAGCATTCCCCCAGTTCAACGGAATTCACAATACACTACACGTCGGCCGCTCAGTTCATCAAAATTTCGTGTACACTACACATCGTCAGCCAGTCCTTCATTTCGTCAAGTTACACGAGAATTATTATAAAATATTATACAGTTAAATATACACAAAGTCGAAGTACGTGAGTTAAAAAGTGAGAAGTTATTACAAACAGTTTCAGTTTGGCAAGTATCCAGATAAATATGTAAAAAGTGTTAGTGAATGTGTTCGGCAATAAATGTTATAAAACCAATTTCTTCGTCAGTATAATTTCTGGATAAAAGATTCCTTTCCGATTCACACCCTGCATGAGAAACATATTCGACCCAAAGAGCTAGCTGGAGAACATTTAAAGTGAATTATTTCAAAACTGATACAAATTGCTACGCCAGATGGAGCTAAACAAACCAACAAGGAGTGACGTCACAAGGAGGCTTCAACACACGTGATGTAAACAACATTACGTAAAGCAGCAACCGTCGCATATTGGCTTCCAAACGCGGAGCTACAATTAATGATCTACAACATTAATACCGCATCATATTGGCGCCCAACGTGGGGCAGTTAAAGTTATGTAAACAAACATTTATTTGCATCAATAATACTACTTCATATTGGTTCCACAACGTGGGGCTCAACAACAAATTACGTAAAAACATATTACGTAAGCTAATACCCCATCATATTGGCACCCAGGACGTGGGGCAAGATGACCAGGAAAGGATCAAAATAACCAGGAAGTAGCAGAATTAACCAGGAAAGGATCAGCATAATCAGGACGTGGAACGAAAGCAGCAGTAAAATGATCTACAAGACGCAGGTTCCAGAAACAACAAAAGGAACGACAGACTACATGGATAATTGGACATCGTAATTCCGAGACTACAAGGCAACAGGGTAATTCAACAACAAAAACATCGAGACGACGTAGATAAATCACAACACAACGCAGAAGCGACATACAAATCTAGGAGAATGGGGCAGACAGCTAGACATCTAAGCAACATCAGCAGATTGCACCAGAAAGGTTAGAAAAGTGTGATTTTAATTCTAAAAAAAAAAAAAAAAAAAAAAAAGGTGTAAAACAAGAAACAATGATGGAGGGGGATAGTGTAACAGTTAGCTGTAATTGAATACAGGTTACAAAAAAAAGCTCAAACGATGTAGTATTGGAGGGAGAAAATGTTAGTGTAGAAAGTGAGAATAGAATAGCAGGAAATGTTAATCTTGATACTATTATGATTATGGAAATGCTGAAAAAGATTAATGAAGATATGCAAAAGAGTCATAGGGAATTAAGGGAAGATCTTAGTAAGAAATTAGATCAAGAAAGGGAAGATATGCAAAAGAGTTATGAGAAATTAGGACAAAGATTAACTCAGAGGATGAGAGAAGCTATAAACAAAGATCATAGGGAATTTAGAGAAGATATTGGTAAAAGCTTAGAACAAAACAGGAAATCAATTGAAAGTATTGGTAGGAGGAATGAGAAATTAGAGCAAACAGTAGATCAAAGCAGTGAAGAAATTGAAAAGAAAGTTATGAAGCTAGATAGTAGTATGCCAGAAATGAGAGATGAAAATGAGGAAGTAATAGCAAGTGAGATAGAAGTTTCAAAGAAAATGCTAGACATGAGCAAGGAAATAGGTAACAAAGAAAGTGAGGTTAATACTAAAAGTGAGGTTAATGTAGAAAGTACAGAGTTAGGAAGTCAAATGAGTAGTATTTCAAGTGAGATAAGAGAGATAAATGAGGTTAGGAATGTAGATGTAAATGAGGCGCAAGTTAATTTCAGAGGGGAAATATCAGAAATTCAGAAAGAATCGGTAATGCAAAGAGATAAATTGTACCAAGATGTTCAAATTGAAAACTCCAGTCCAGTACAGTTTAGTACAGATTTGTCAGAGTATTCTCAGATTAAAATGATAGTAGAAGAATTGAAAATGAAAGTTGTTAAAAGATGTATTGTTCAAGAAACTGTAGATTGTTTTCAAATGTTATCAGGGAACGAAATGTCATATGAATACAAGAGGTTATTCATGAATAAAAATTTAAAGGTTAGGTTACGGCTACGAGTAATGTTTAGCCACACACAATTTGATCCAGGAGGGTAAATAGCAATGAGACATAAAGTAAATGCTGGATAGTTAAAGATGACTTGCAGAGCAATGTATTGGAACGTAAGAGGGTTAATTATTTATATGTCATTTGAAAAGAGAAATAAATTATAAAAAAAAAAAAAATTGAATTTTTAGTAACTGTAACAACATTTGAAAATTAAGAATGCAAAGATTGAAATAAGATATTAAATTAAAAGTACGTAAATACAATTCAAAGAGCAAAACAAATACTTATGTAGCAAACAGAAAAGGTGAAACATTGTCTAGATTTAAGAGATGTAAATATTTGTGTAGAGGGTGAATATTTTGGTAAATATGTGTAATAATTACAAAAATCTTAAATGTATAAATTTTTGTCAACAATGTAAGAGAGTAAACAATTTTGAAACAGTGATTAAATAATTTAGGGTAAAGTATTTGCTATAAAAAAAAAAAAAAAAAAAAAATTTTTGTGATGTCAGATTAATATCTAAATTAATTAAACCAGAGCCAATAAGTAGTGGCGAGGTAAAACATATGTCGTGTGTTAAATGCGTGTGAAGTGTTAAGTGAAAGTGATAACGTGTGTTCCAAGATTTAGGAGACTAAAAACACAATTTTAAAATTTCTAAACAAGTTATAAATATTTATAATTATGTTTCTAGTGGGGCATATGATACGGTAATTTGTATCACAAATTACTTAAATATAATTAATGATAGTAATATGAATATGTATTTTTATGTGACATTGATTTCAGATGTTTATTAATTGTAATTATTATTGGTAAATAATAATATACGGCTTTACTGAAACTGTCAACAATAACGCAATAATGCAGAGAGGGGGTGAGTTGTTTATCATTACCAGGAACCAGGAAGTTACGTAATGTTTCGCGCCTTTTCGGTAAAAGCTTCTAGAATGTTCCCTAAAAGAAATATGTATTAGTGGTTTTCATTGGATATTAAAATAGACGCTAATGTTGGCGCGTTTTATTAGCCAATGGCAGTTCATTTATAATCTTTAGGCGTATCTTGAGGCAAGCCTATAAATAGTGTAGGTTCAAGGGAGCGTTCCCCCAGTTCAACGGAATTCTCAATACACTACACGTCGGCCGCTCAGTTCATCAAAATTTCGTGTACACTACACATCGTCAGCCAGTCCTTCATTTCGTCAAGTTACACGAGAATTATTATAAAATATTATACAGTTAAATATACACAAAGTCGAAGTACGTGAGTTAAAAAGTGAGAAGTTATTACAAACAGTTTCAGTTTGGCAAGTATCCAGATAAATATGTAAAAAGTGTTGGTGAATGTGTTCGGCAATAATGTTATAAAACCAATTTCTTCGTCAGTATAATTTCTGGATAAAAGATTCCTTTCCGATTCACACCCTGCATGAGAAACATATTCGACCCAAAGAGCTAGCTGGAGAACATTTAAAGTGAATTATTTCAAAACTGATACAAATTGCTACGCCAGATGGAGCTAAACAAACCAACAAGGAGTGACGTCACAAGGAGGCTTCAACACACGTGATGTAAACAACATTACGTAAAGCAGCAACCGTCGCATATTGGCTTCCAAACGCGGAGCTACAATTAATGATCTACAACATTAATACCGCATCAAGTGATGAATGTCAGTTCTAACTATGCAACACACATTGTAAGAAATGCGGTTAAGGAAGCGGTCAATTGATCTCCAGGAACTGATGGTAAATTTGATGTTATTTTAAAAAGTTATGCCTGAAATGCAAAACAAATATTGGTTAGCTAAACATCATTGAAAGGGAATAAAAGTCACAAAACCAAAGGCAAATACTTCCAAAAACAGTGACAACATGAGCGTTCGAAAATCAGAAGCGGTCAATTCACTGCCATCAGGCGTTCTAGTGTTAAGGATATATTGTAGAAGTAACATGGTATAAGCTCAAATATTTCGATATTTGATTATGTAAGTGCCCATAACACAATCTTATTTATGCTTCTGCTTTACTGGTTGTAAGTACATCATGCTTCTTAGAACATTACACATTTTTAAAAATTGAATTATAATTTACTTAATTTCATTTACTTCTCCCCCCCCCCTGTTCTTTACGAAATTATTTACAATGATCTAGAAGATTTTCATGGTAAATCCTTCCCTTTATCTCTTATATTTTGTACAGCCGCAGGTATTCCTAATAATGGACGAAAAATCTCCTTATGTTCATGCAAAGGGATGGGAAACATCAGCAGAACATCTGACTTCCTTAATCTTCCCTATGACAGTCTTCTGGAAATGCTACATAGCCTAAAATTACCCTTTGGCAGTGAAACAACTATTAGTTAGAATGGTCAAAAAATTTTATATAATCAGTGACATTTTAAACCTTTGTACATTCTATTTAGTCCCATTGTTATTTAATAACATAAAAGCTACAGATGTTTTCACATAATACATACACCCTTAACTAGAGGTGAAACTGGTGAATATGAAGATTCCTCACTCCCACGCCATCAAGTTAAAGAGAAAAGAGAAATAGTCTGTGATCACTGAGAAAAATAAACTTCCAACCTGTTAATTATAAAATATTGGTTGACTGATTTCTAATGTCAGCTAGACAAAATTTTCTCTCTTTATACAATTATTTAACACACCCTGCCAACAATCTTCATTATAACTCTCAAAGGATTTACAAAGCCATTTTACTTGAATGCAAATACATTGGAGTTATAGGCTAGTGAAAAAGGCTTTTTTGTCTTTTAGTTGAGATTGCCATGAGTAGAAATTAGTTGTTACTCCATGAATATGCATGTAAAATAAGACAAATGCTGCAGATATTTCATTATAAGCAATACATATGAAGATGGTCATAACTTATTAACTAAGGGCAGTATGCATAGTCGTTATCTTGAGGATTTCTTAAGGAATGGAGAAGAATAGGCAAAGGTATAATTTTGTATGCAGAGACAATTTTTAAGGATTCCCTTCGGAAATACTCGGAAAATGTTCGAGAAATTATTTGAGCATTCATAATTCTCATATGTATGTGTCACTTTTAGCCAATAGGAAATATTCATAAAATAAACAATAAATTGGCATGGCGAGAGAAACATCTCACAAAATATTTTCTCCTGAGTATTCCATTTTAACTGACTTAGTTAAAGAGAAGCAAATCTAGAAGATAAAAGGACAATTGTAAGCATTTCGAAGAAGACAGCATGGGAGTAAATCAAACACTGCTTTCATAGCAATAATGTTGTGTCAAAGGTAAGGAAATAAAAGTTTGGTTAAGTCTATATTACAACTGCAAATATCAAATGACATTTGTTGTATAATTTGCTCAGATGTAATTACTACTGTTTCATGGAGCATTCAATTTTTTTTAAACACACTCATTATATTGAAATCTTCATAAAAAAAAAAAGGAGGCTCAACACGATTTGTCACTCAAGGTCGATGTACCTGGTATTCAATACGGATAGGTTTTATGAAAATGTGCATCATATTCAAAACAATTTCAATACGTGAAGCAATTGTATGTTGGCCAATAATAACTAATTAGGAACCTTAACTTCCATATTCAACTCTTTTATATGTATCCAAGCCACCTTACTATAGGACAATGATAGCGTGTATGTCTTGTAATGGGGAGAGCCCAAGTTGAATCTCTCATGAAAACACAGATCAAAGGTTTAATACTCAATATGCAAATCCACTTATTTGAATTTAAATACTCCATGACAACATGGTAAATGCGTATTCATTCCTTTAAGCAGACATTCTACTTAAATTAATTATGCTTTGTTGTACAATATTTGATTCAAATTAAACAATGCTATATTTATGGTAATAATTATGCAATTGCTCTTCTCTTTCTCAGCGAACAACAGCTAAAAAAATGTTGGGACAATATTAAAACAAAAGAAAGAGGGACATGACAAATGAGGTGAGGATAATTATGAAGACTGGTGGTGGTTCACCGCCTACTACAGCATCAACAATGCCAGAACTAGAACTGGCACCCCCCCTCATTTGGGTCACAATGTGGGGTTCTGGTTCGACAGTGAAGCTGAGGCTACCAGACTACCTCCAGGTACCTAATCATGCACTGTAAAGCAAATACTGCTTTCTCTTCTCTTCTAAATATTAAGTAGTAGGGGAAAAATGCTCTATTTCATGCATGAAATAGTAATTATTATTGCTTCATATTTTTCAGTCTTATCGACACCAGCCCAATAATTGTGCTTGACACTGCAGCTGCAGGCAGCAATTTTAATGCACAAGGTTTCTCTCTTTCAATTTCTCCTTCTGCAGAAGAGCAAGAGAGCAGAGAAAACACCAGGAAGGAAGTAGATAGGAGGAGACAGGCTTTCGAGTGGAAGGAGCAAAAGAAGAAGGGCATTCCAGGCAGAGGAGAGAAGAAAGGAGAAAATGTATTTATTGGAACTGGAACTTAAAGAAAAAAGCAAATGTGTTAATTTAGGGCATAACTGGCACACAATTTAAAATAGAAAACTGCATTGTATATTGTCCCACCTCTGGTAAAATAATAAAACTTGTAGTAAAACAAAATTGTATGTGTTTTGAGCCCCACGTATGGGAGCCAATTTGTAGTAAAATGTTTCTTACGTAATATTTGTAGCGTAAGTTATTAGAACTTGGAGATTTTATATTGTGTTTACTTCATGTGAGTGGAAGCCATCTTATGACGTCATTCATTTGTTTGGTTTGTAGCTCCATCTGGCGTTAGCAATTTGCGTCACTGTTAGTGTTCATTTGATTTCATTTCAAATGTCCTCCGGCTAGCTGTTTGGGTCGAACATGTATCTCTATACAGGTTGTGAAGCGGAAAGGAATCTTTTATCCAAAAATTACACTTAATGAAGAAATTTGTTTTTATAATTTTTATTGTCGAACACGTTCACTATCACTTTTACATATTGATTTACTCGCCAAACTGAAACTGTTTGTAATAACTTCTTACTTATCACTTTTAACTCACGTACTTCAACTTTGCGTATAATTAACGTTGTAATACTTTAGATTTTCATAACTGGTGAATTTATAGTCGACGTATCTCATACAAATATTTTGACGAACTGAAGAACTTAAGACGACGTGTAATGTGCTAAGAATTTTGATGAACTGGGCGACCGACGTGTAATGTATTGAGAATTTTGATGAACTGGGGGACCGACTGACCTTACCTCTAACTTGGCTTCTATTTATACTCCCACTCCACGATATGCCTAAAGATTATAAATGAACTGCTATTGGCTAATAAAACGCGCCAACATTAGCGTCTATTTTAATATCCAATGAAAACCACGAATACATATTGCTTTTAGGGAAACATTCCAGAAGGTTCTACCAAAAACGCGCCAACATTACGTAACTTCCTTGTTCCCAGTAATGATAAACAGCTCACCCCCTCGCTGCATTATTGCGCTATTATTGACAGTTTCAGTAAAGCCGTATAAAATTATTTCCCAACAATATTTATAATTAATAAACATCTGAAATCAATGTCACATAAAAATGCATATTCATATTACAATCATTATTTACATTTAAGTAATTTGTGATACAAATTACCGCATCATATGCCCCACTAGAAACATAATTATAAATATTTACAACTTGTTTGGAAATTTTATAATTGTGTTTTTAGTCTCCTAAATCTTGGAACACACGCTATCACTTTCACTTAACACTTCACACGCATTTAACACACGACATATGTTTTTTTTTTTTTTTTTTTTGTTTTTTTTTATCTCGCCACTACTTACTGGCTCTGGTTTAATTAATTTAGATATTAATCTGACAATACAATTTTTTGTATAGCAAATACTGTACCCTGAATTATTTAATGACTGTTTCAAAAAATGGTTTACTTTCTTATATTGTTAACAAAAATTTATCAATTCAAGAATTTTTTGAAATTATTAAACATATTTACCAAAAATATTCACCCTTTACACAAATATTTTGATATCTCTTAAATCTAGACCATGTTTCACCTTTTCTGTTTGCTACATAAGTATTTGTTTTTTTGTTATTATTATTTTTACCCATTTTTGTTATTTTGTACTTCATTTTAACAATACTCTTGGAATTGTATTTACGTACTTTTACTTTAATATCATATTAAGTTTCAATCTTTGCATTCTTAATTTTCAAATGTTGTTACAGTTACTAAAAATTTAATTTTTTTTTTTTTTAATTTATTTCTCTTTTCAAATGACATATATATAAATAGTTAACCCTCTTACGTTCCAATACATTTCTCTGTAAGTCATCTTTAACTATCCAGCATTTACTTTACATCTCATTGCTATTTACCCTCCTGGATCAAATTGTGTGTGGCTAAACATTACTCGTAGCCGTATCCTAACCTTCAAATTTTTGTTCATGAATAACCTCTTGTATTTATTTGAAATTTCATCACATGATAACATTTGAAAACAATCTACAGTTTCTTGAACAACACATCTTTTGACAACTTTCATTTTCAATTCATCTGCCATCTTTATAACTTGAGAATACTCTGACAAATCTGTACTAAACTGTACTGGACTGGAGTTTTCATTTTGAACATCTTGGTACAATTTATTTCTTTGCATTACTGTCTAATTCTGTATTTCTGATATTTCCCCTCTGAAATTAACTTGCGCCTGATTTACATCTACATTCATAACCTCTTTCATCTCTCTTAGCTCACTTGAAATACTACTCATTTGACTTCCTAACTCTGTACATTCTACATTAACCTCACTTTTAGTATTAACCTCACTTTCTTTGTTACCTATTTCCATGCTCATGTCTAGCATTTTCTTTGAAATTTCTCCTGTCTCACTTACTATTACTTCCTCATTTTCATCTCTCATTTCTGGCATACTAATATCTAGCTTCGTAACTTTCTTTTCAATTTCTTCACTGCTTTGATCTACTTTTTGCTCTAATACCTCATTACTCCTACCAATATCTTTTCTGTTTTGTTCAAAGCTCCTACGAATATCTTCCCTCAATTCCCTATTATTCTTTTCCATATCTTCCCTGTTTTGATCTATTTTCTTACTAAGATCTTCCCTTAATTCCCTATGACTCTTTTGCATATCCTGAGTTAGTTTTTGTTCTAATTTCTCACTATTCTTTTCCATATCTTCCCTCAATTTCTCATTATTCTTTTGCATATCTTCCCTCATATTTCTCAGCATTTCAATCATCATACTAACATCAAAATTAATATTTCCTGCTATTCTATTCTCACTTTCTGCACTAACATTTTCATCCTCAAATCCTAAAAAGTCTGGGCTGTTTTCTGTAACCTGTATTGAATTACAGCTAACTGTTACATTATCTCCCTCCATAATTATTTCTTCTGTATCATTAGTAGCCATTGTTTTCTTTATCCTACCACTCCTAAGGAACATTTAAATTTGTTTACCCTTTTTTCTTTAAAAAAAAATTACGATACTCTAACCTTTGTGATGCTGTCTGTTGCTGTTACTTTGATGTCCAGTTTCCTGCCCCTCTCTCCTAGGTTTGTATGTCGTTTCTGCGTTGTGTTATGATGAATCTACGTCGTCTTGTTGTTTTGTAGTTGAATTCCTTGTTGCCTTGTAATCTCGGAATTACGATGTCCAATCATCCATGTAGTCTGTCATCCCTGTTGTTTCTGGAATCTGCGTCTTGTAGATCTTTTGACTGCTGCATTCGTTCCTTCCTGGTCATCTCACTTCTTCCTGGTTAATTCTGCCCCTTCCTGGTTATTCTGATCCTTTCTTGGTCATCATGTTCCTTTCCTGGTTACTCTAGCCCCACGTTCTGGGTGCCAATTTGTGAGAGTTGGTTCTTGGTGCTTATATAATATTGTATTTGTTAGCCCCACGTATGGGAGCCAATTTGTAGTAAAATGTTTCTTACGTAATATTTGTAGCGTAAGTTATTAGAACTTGGAGATTTTATATTGTGTTTACTTCATGTGAGTGGAAGCCATCTTATGACGTCATTCATTTGTTTGGTTTGTAGCTCCATCTGGCGTTAGCAATTTGCGTCACTGTTAGTGTTCATTTGATTTCATTTCAAATGTCCTCCGGCTAGCTGTTTGGGTCGAACATGTATCTCTATACAGGTTGTGAAGCGGAAAGGAATCTTTTATCCAAAAATTACACTTAATGAAGAAATTTGTTTTTATAATTTTTATTGTCGAACACGTTCACTATCACTTTTACATATTGATTTACTCGCCAAACTGAAACTGTTTGTAATAACTTCTTACTTATCACTTTTAACTCACGTACTTCAACTTTGCGTATAATTAACGTTGTAATACTTTAGATTTTCATAACTGGTGAATTTATAGTCGACGTATCTCATACAAATATTATGACGAACTGAAGAACTTAAGACGACGTGTAATGTGCTAAGAATTTTGATGAACTGGGGGAATTTTGACTGACCTTACCTCTAACTTGGCTTCTATTTATACTCCCACTCCACGATATGCCTAAAGATTATAAATGAACTGCTATTGGCTAATAAAACGCGCCAACATTAGCATCTATTTTAATATCCAATGAAAACCACGAATACATATTGCTTTTAGGGAAACATTCCAGAAGGTTCTACCAAAAACGCGCCAACATTACGTAACTTCCTTGTTCCCAGTAATGATAAACAGCTCACCCCCTCGCTGCATTATTGCGCTATTATTGACAGTTTCAGTAAAGCCGTATAAACTTATTTCCCAACAATATTTACAATTAATAAACATCTGAAATCAATGTCACATAAAAATGCATATTCATATTACAATCATTATTTACATTTAAGTAATTTGTGATACAAATTACCGCATCAAACTGCAACCAAATTAAATGTGACTACTTGTAAAAAATAAATTATTATTATTATTATTATTATTATTATTATTATTATTATTATTATTATTATTATTATATACATAATTTTTTCCCCCATGTAGCTGAAGCATCTCATGGTTTCATAATACAGCTGCAGAACACTGCAAGTTACCATTGGGATCTTGTTTTAAAGTGAAGTTTTCTCGTTACCACTTCATTGTTTTTCGGTTTCACTAATTTGTCAGAGGAGGGATGGTATGTTAGGCTGAAGTTGAAATTTCTAAACAGATTATTCTTGCAAATATCTGAACTGCTATCACTGTATTATAGTCCTTTCCATTGTTTTCAAAATTTTGCCTCTTACAATAAATGAAAATCAGCTAGCAGTAATACTTAAAAAACTTCGAGATTTAAACATTAATAATCAGTTAGTATAAAATATGGATAAGCTAGTAACAGTGATGTGAATTTGAAAGTATATAGAATATTTGAGTCGGAATTGAAACACTTAACATAACTTACATGTTTCACTACTTGACCAGTTTCAGGAGCTAATTGCTCCCATCACCGGAAGTGGCCGACTGGTTCCTCGTGGTATTGTCCCATATGCGTCTGTGTGTGGTGAAATCTGGTATAGTGATGAAACTCCATAGTGGGTTTGGTGGCGGCAATTCAAAATTCATCACATGGGTTTATGTTTTGTGATTAATAAGTTTTCCCAAGTATCCAAAACTGCAGTGTGTTTTGTTGGTTTTAAGTGTGTTATATTTGGTGTGATGTGATTTGTTGTCCAAAAGTGGTGTGCAACTGCAGATTTGTCCTTTTGTTTGTATCTGATGTGTCTCATATGTTCTTTTAATCTGGTCTCTATGTTTCTTTTTGTTTTAGCTATATATGTTTGGTCACATTCTGTCTGATATTGACAAAAAAACAGTCATAATTGGTGATCTCAAAGGACATTCTCCAAGATGGGGCTATAGTGACAACAACAAAGCAGGTGAAATTATTGAAGAATTTGTAGACTCCAACTTAATGAAAATATTACATAGGGATGAAGACCCAAAAACCTACATATACTACTCAGGACAGTCAACCAATCCAGACATTGCTATCATATCAACTGATTTAGAAGATAAAACTACAAAGAATCGAAGATAGTGGTAGTGGACATAGAGCCATAATAACAAAAACAGATCTAAATCATCAATCGCCTAGAACAAAAGGAAAAATAAAGTCTAAATGGAATTTCAAAAAGGCACACTGGGAAGAATATATAACAAAAACAAACAAACTTTTCAAAGAAATTAAATTGGAACAAAACATAAAGTAGTGAAAGAACTAAATGCCACAATTTTAAAAGCTGCAAAACAATGTATCCCAAGAGGGAAAATTTATAAATACAAACCTGGAATGAACAGTTAAAACAACTCAAATCAAAACGAGATAAAACTAGAGAAAAAGCAGAAAGGACACAAGACAAAGCAGATGTTATAGAATAGCAAAAAGCAAACACACAGGTAAAACAGGCTATAAAACTATCAAAAAAACAGATATTTGAAGAATTTATAAACCAACTAGACTATAGAACAAATAGTACTAAAGTACATAATTACATTAAACAAATAAATAGAGAAAACCAACAAAATCAGCCATTAAATGTCAATAATAAAGAAATATACGAGGATAACCATATAGCAGAAAAATTAGCAACATACTATAAAACTAGCACTACATTAAAAAATAAAAGCAAAAAACAGAATAAATACTTAAGAAATAGCAACCTCGAAGATACATCTAGCTTTCAAAACATCTTCAATGAACCATTCACACTCCCAGAAATAAAGCAAGCAATAAGGACACTAAAAAATAAAAAGAGCCCAGGTCCTGATAACATACATCCAGAGCTGCTCAAGAATTTAGGACATAAAGCACACCATACTTTATTAAAAATTTTCAATAAAATCTGGACAACCAGAAATAACATACCAACACTGGTAAAAAGCAAAAATACCCATTAAGAAGAAAGGAAAACCAACTCAAATGATAGTTATAGGCCGATATCCTTAACATCAAACATAGCAAAACTCTTAGAAAGAATGGTAGCTACAAGACTGACATACCATCTAGAAACACAAAATCTATTTATCTCCCTGAACAAGCTGGATTTAGGAAGGACAGCTAAGCAATACACCAGGTTGTAAGACTCACACAGGACATTAAAGAAAATTTCAATAATAATAAGACTACTCTTGCACTGTTTGTTGACTTCAAAGATGCGTTTAACACAGTATGGTGAGAAATGCTACTATACAAAATGAAGACATATGGCATATCAGGCCACATGCTAAACTGGTTTCAAACCTTCCTATCCCAAAGATGGTTTGCAGTACAATACAAAACAGCCACATCTAAATGGAAACAAACGAGAGTTGGACTACCTCAACGGTCTGTTACAAGTGCTATTCTGTTCAATATATATAAACGACCTAGTAGATGTACTTAAGAAAATAGGTAACATACAAGTAGCAATGTTTGCTGATGGCGTGGTAATATGGACTTCAGAAAAGAACATAAGATCTTGGAAACATTACAAAAAACTACAAACAACAATGGAGAATATAATCACAACCCTAGAACAGTGGACTAATAATAACAATATGGAAATAAATACAGGAAAAGCTCAATATCAACTATTTACAATGCAGCATAAAACAGAAAATATATACCTGCAAATCAACAACAAAAAACTACAAGAAGCAACTACAACAACGTATCTAGGGATAGAATTAGATCAAAAACTATCAATGAAAGAACATGTAAATAATGTAACGAATAAAATCAACAAAAAGAACAACATTTTAAAACGTTTAGCAGAAATAAAATGGGATGGAAACATGGACTTCCTTAATAATGCATATAAAACATACATAAACCTAAACTATTGTATGGAGGAGAACTACTAGCAACAGTAAACAAGAGACTTAAAAAAACTAGAAATTTCACAAAATAATTCACTAAGAATAATAACAGGAGCTGTAAAAACAACACCAATTACAGTACTACAAAGCTTCACAAAAAACATGGCTATAGAATTCGAACGTGAGTTGAAAGCAATTACTCTAGCACAAAAACTGCAAGTCAATAGAAACAGATACAAATGGTACCACACAGCAGATACTATAAGTAACTTAAAAACTCAAATAAGCTTCAGAACATATATTAATAGCTTAAAGTACAAGAATATAATTACAACAAATATAATTGCAACAGAGGTAACGAGTCCAATAGAATATATTGATATACAATATCAGAATGACCTGATATACACAATACACAAACAAAACAATATAACAGATGAAATGAGAGCCATAGCAATGGCTACGGAAAATGAAAGATACCCGCAAAAAGAATGGCTCCGAATATATACAGATGGATCCCTCATCAATAAAAAAAATACCGGTACATTAGATGAAACGTCAAACCACTATGATGGAGAATTAACGGCTATAAAAGCAGCATTACAGAACATTTTATATAGACCATACATAAAACAAAAAATATTCATCTTATCAGACTCAAAATCAGCCATAGATGGAATAGTAAATTACAATAATAAAACAACAAGAAATATTAAAGAAATAAGAAGCATAATTAAAGCAGTTGAAACTGGAAATCATGTCACTCTACAATGGATCCCAGCTCATGTTGGACTTTTTGGCAATGAACATGTGGATCAATTAGCAAAGAAAGGTGCAATACAACAAATAAAACCTGTAGGACAAATAGAAATAAATAAACAATTAAATAACATTAAACAACATTTCAGAGACTTGATGAAGATAAATTAAAGGATAAAGATTATAAGACTATTAAAGATAGAGTTGATATACAAAAAATGCCAAGGAAGACTGCAGTGGCCTTATTTAGGATGGTAACTGGCCACGATTGCCTTGCAGAACATCTCTATGAGATACGATGCTTACCTATACCCAAGTGCAATCTCTGTGAAGGAGATGTCATCCTGAACAAACAACATCTTGCCAAATGCAAAGGCCTTAGAAGTGATAACTTACAGACTTTATATTGGGAAGCCAGAGGGGAAAATGATGCAGATCAATTAATCCCCAGTGCCATTGGTGAACAACAACAACATGTTTAATGTTCTGACTTATGCCAAAAAGTTGGCCTTAAGGAGTTACCTACCTACTGTACCATTTGTTTTCTTTCTGTTCATAGTAACATTAAACAGCTTCCTACTGTACTGTTCACTCTAAATTTATTGCCTTTGTTTTTTCTGCTGCAACATGGATTTTAGATCATGTGTAAACTGAGTAGCAACCCAATATATACCTTAATAGAAACCTTAAGTGATAACTTACAGACTTTATTTTGGGAAGCCAGAGGGAAAATGATGCAGATCAATTAATCCCCAGTGCCATTGGTGAACAACAACATTCTGGGCAATTAATTTGATAGATTGCTGCTTTTTTGTTCTGAGGTATTTGGTCCTTTGATTTGTTGCAGAGTAATTTCTCTATACTTAATGTGTTCATTGCTGTAGCTTTAAGTTTCGCCTTGCTGAAGTTACTTCAATTGTGGCATCTCTTTTACACATTATCTAGTCTGTATGTCAGCTCCATTTTAAAAATAATGGTGATTTTTTTTCCCATTGAATTTCTTTTTCAGTATTAGGTATCTGCTTCACGTCTCTCATACCCACTGGATTCTTTTTTTAAATCACGGCAGAAGTCCTTGAAATTTAAAACATTCAAATCTATTCTTAACTTTTGAACGTTTCCCACTTTCTCATAAATTTTGTGATAGTGATCAGGAGTTAATATTTCAGACTGTTTCCGAAGACTCTTCTTCACTGTACTAGAAAAGTGGTCTGTAGGCAAGTAGGAATGACCACACACAGAGAATGTAACACATATCTCTTTCATTGAGTCTTGAGATATTTTCAGAAGCCACCGATAGAGAGTGAGCTACACATTTCTGTTTTGCCCTGCAGCGGTCAGAAAATAATCTTATAGCTGAAGTGTGTTCTTTGTATCTGCAGCTACTTAGAGATCTATTACAGCTGAAGCTATTTCATTTAGATCATGACCAGCATGGTTTTAGTCCAGAAATTTGGAGACTCACTTTTAATGCAATGTAATATTTATTTCATCATTATTACAATAATACAAATAAAGCTTACATCTAAAACTTATGTCTAGTGCACCAGTTTTCCAGCTCCCCCATATTTAGCCCCTAGGCTGTATATATGGGATAAAGCTACTATACCATCTCTCCACTTTCCAAACTATGCCCGTTCTGCTGTACCTTTCTTAAGCTCCTTATCCACTTATCCCTTGTGTTGCCTAAAAATGTCCCCATCATTTTAATTGTTTCTACTTTCACTTTTAATGTTTGTAATGCAAAGAGAATAATATAACAGTTGTTGTGCAAATATGCCTCACCAATAGCAAGATTTGAACCTGCTGTAGATCAAGGCAGACAAGCTGGTGGGAGTTTCTCATTCATAATTTTATAAAATTGTTTTGCTCTCATTTTTTGGGCAGCAAGCCCTGCTTGCACAAAGCACTGGTACTATCTTGTGCCAGAATCTTTAGTGAGTTTCAATGCATATTTCAATCCACAGCAATGGCTACAAACATCTACTGCAGAATCACCAAATCTCAAATTAAAATTTTCAGAAAAGATGTTACTGAAGAACCACTTTTTTACCTTTAATGAATCAGAACATTCTCATTATACTCACCACTACATGTACACCTTATTCCATGTTCGTTTATATAGACTGCAGGCTAGAGCAAAAACACAATGTTGGACAACAAACCTGTAGTACATAATAATATGTTGGCCGCAACAATAAATGGTACACAACATTGTTGTGAAGATTTGGAATGTTTGCTTTCTGGGTTTTATCAGTTTTTATTCGACCTTAGGTGCAACACACATTAGTGATCATAACAAACTGGACTTATCATGGTCTGAATCAATTTCGATGCTGGACTGACCAGGTTTTGAACCAAAGCCCAAAATTTGTGCTTGATTTAAAGGGTTAAAAATTGTGTTTTGAATCAAAGCAACACTATAGCTTGATGCAGACCATCTTTTGGAGTAGAAATCCACTTCAAACTAATTTACGTCCACATGCTCTTTTTTGAAACGTCACTCCTCATATGGTTTTTAATATAAATTGCTAAGAATCAATTTTGAAAAAGCGAATCAATGAAAAATTTTGCATGTCAAGTGTAGTTTGGGTTGGGGTCCCCCCCCTCTCTCTCTCTCTCTCTCTCTCTCTCTCTCTCTCTCTCTCTCTCTCTCATGATACCTAACAATTTTTCCTTATTTTTGCAAAGGGGTTGAGTTTTTAACTTTAAAACTGTGTTAGCAATGTACTTTGCACTGTACATTCAGGTACTGAAAACTGGCTTTTTTAGATAATGATTTGCTTCTTGTTTTATGTGCATTACCATAGTCACCATTTAAAACCTTTTATTTTATTTATTTATTCATTTTTTTTGTAGCTAAGCATTACTTGCCATTTCTAAAAGGGTTTTGATTATACAGCCTATACAATAGAAAATTGTGTATGCAATGTCATACCAAAATGTTGCCATTCTGCCTACTATATCTACCATAATTTCATCCATGAGGTACGATATTGTACTTGGCCTTGCTTAGTGCAATATTAGGATTTTACAAATAATTTAAGTTATAGTGATGATGCAAACTTGATCTTACCTCTAATGTCCATTTGTGTTTTCCTTTCCAATTATCCTGTATTCCGGAAATGACCACTGGCTTGTAAAGTCTCTCATATTTCTCAATGAATGCATCAGGTGGATAATCATTGACATTTATTCTTTCCGCATTATCTCTTACCACAGTGAATGAACCAAAATTATCCACATACTCCAACTGTGTCCAGTCCCCTTTATCATTTAGTTCTGCAAAATATATTCATAATGTAAAATACTTGCAAAAGCATTTAATCTGAAAGTGGCTCTTTATTCTAAATTGGTGTTCTAATAAAAAAAGGAAGAAAAATAAAGTTTCAAAGAAATTAAGGTGATGCATAAATAAACTCTGTGAATGGAAATCCTTAAAGCATAGAGAAGAAAATCGTCAGAACCCAAAATATGTACATCAGCAAAAGATTAAGATAAGTATGGACACAGAAGTTAGTGTGCACTAGAATACTTTTGTTTTTCCATTAAATGTTTGCCTGCATGTTTTCTTACTTTCTTCATGGGATCCAACAATAAGCAATGCTTGGTAAAAGTGAAAATGCCATACAGCATGTAATACTTTCACCATTTACAATGTTATTTGTTTACCAAATGTCATGCATAATGTAAAACACATGGATATTTAGGAATGGGTTGTATACCATCTTAATTTTCAATATACCTCTAAATTAACACATCTATTGTGTGATGTAATGAAATGTTGATTCATTGTTTTTGCAGCATGGATACTTAGGAATGAGTTGAATTATTTTTTCATGAACGTTACAGCTTTCATGGCCAGCATTATCAACTCCATGTTAAATATTTTCCAGACTGTAGGCAGTGGTCCAGTTGTTTTCTTCTCTGATGTTTCACCAAAAACTGCATCTGGCATCTTCAGGGAAGTCAAAGCCATGAGTCTCCAGAGACCAGACCAGTGTTGCCACGCCTACCGAAGTAAAGGCAGAAGATTTGGTTTGATAATAGCAGGAGATAGCAATAAAATTTTTAACCAGCAAATTGGCTTTGTGTATACATATTTATACCATTGTTGTCATCAACGTTACTGACAATCTCTGAACCCTACATTCAATATTAAACTTCCCTTAATAAATTAAAACTGGAATAGCACTCACCATTTATATCGAGGCTTCTCTAGTGCGCACAAGTAGTAGTTAAGGGTCCAATTATGTACACATTATTGTCAATCACTATCATATATGTCACTCTTGACTTTCTTCAACACGAACTTGAAATTACAAAACAATGACACACTGAATCTGACACAAGTCTGCTTGCATGTAACAACCTGCACATTGTTTCAGTTGACAATCAATTCCTTACTCTTGTTTTCATCAGATTTAAAGTTGAAAAATACTCATTCCATTGTAGTACTAGCATATGGAAGACTCAAAAGGCACAAGATAAATTTGGACAAAAGAGGGAAAACATGTTTTGAATTGACATATTTCTTTTTCTTTACCTGGTTCTAAAATTCTTGCACTAAGTGTTACTACCACATGCTATGTCAATGTTGCACAGCAGCCTCGCTTCTGTATCTAATTGTTGGATTTCTTCTGGTTTCACCAAATTAGGGAAATAAGAAGCAAGTGGTGCAACTGACTGTACTGTTTGGATTTTAGTTGGTTCTAACACTTCTAACAATGTAAAGAGGAGGATTGCTTAGTGTAAAACGGCTTAGTATCTGGCAAACTGACTCAATGTAAAAATTAACACAGTGTAATTTGAAAACTTCCACATGTTTGTCCAGATTTTGTCAGAGATATTTGAACTTTGGCACCAAAATACATGTTTTTCACAGGAAGAAATACTCTAGGATCCCTGTATTTAATTTTATCTATTTCAGTGGACTTCAAATGTTCAAGTTTAATGTAGCAGTCAAGGGTAGCTTACAATGCAGAAACAACATCAGCTTTCACGTTATGAATTTGGGGTTCTTCATTTTGCATTTATTCATTTAAATGTTAAAAATAGGTAAAACAAACTGAAGGAACTACAGATATAGCTTGTATGGTGACTTCATCTTTTTGAGAATTACTTTGATTGTTTGCAGTTTGCTTGCTCTTCGAAAGAAACATTTATGAAATAAAGAATAAGGGCACCATACTACTCTAATACATGAGAAATTACTAACTTGAGAGATAACCACCATGTATGGCTCGGTGGTAGTAATTTGTGTGGCTTAGTGTTCACAGAAGTTTGAAGCTCTTTGAGAGCTTCTATACGCTTTGCACTGGCATGGAAATAATTGAAGACATGGAGAACCAGATCTTCTGGTTCTTGCAGAAGTTTCGTGCAAGTATAAGATGAACATTAGTCGAATGAATGACAAACACGTGTCATTATAAATAAGTCTGGTATATCATTCTTTAGAACAGATAAAGAATGTCTTTTACCCATCATAACACTAGCTTCATCTGCGGCTAATCCAATGAGGTTGTCTTTGTAAGGAATATTCCTAGAAACAAAAGAGTTTAGCACACTTTGGTACAAGTTAATTGTATTAGCATTACTAACAGATATCAGAAATGAATCTGAAATCCTGCCAATACCAGAATCCAACTGAAGTAAACACAAATTTCTAGAAGAACTGATGTCTGTAGATTCATCCACAATTACAGAAAATTTATGTTCTCTCAGCATTTCTTTACCTTCAAGACCCAAAACATTATTAGAAATAGCTGCTGCTTTTGTTTGAGAACAGGTTATCCTTTTGTAATTTCAGAATCAGGGCATATTGATTTAAACAGAGAGTGCAGATGTTCTATGACATTAAAAGAAATGTTATGTTCTGCTAGAAAAGCCACAAGATGAATTGTGCTTCTTTTACTTTGGTGGATAATGTAGTGAACTGATGTGCAAATGACAAGACTTTTCTGTTCAATTAGCTGTTTAGCATACTGAATATGTTTTTCTGTTGTTACATGTATCCCAAAGCAGTTTTACCACCTGATGCAATAATTATATTATAATTACATATTTTGCAAAATGCAAAATTAGACCCCTTTTGGAAGCTGCTAACCAGGCACTAAATTTATCTTTTTGCTCCCAATCAGCTTTGTAATTTTGACTCCAGTTCCATTTCTTACTCATGTTCAGTTAACACTGTAACACACAGCATAGTTAAAAGAAGACATAGAAACCCATACAAACTAATTTAACATTAGCAAATTAGAACACTGATAATCATTTTTTCTGTTCGTTCTTAAGTCTCAACTGCAGCGCAACTGAAACACTAATTTAGATTTTGTTACTGAAATAGGATTATCTTGCTCTACGCAGTTGGGCGCCAACTTGAAGTAGATATTGTTTACGTAGGAGTTACTGTTGTTTAAGGAGTTTGCACCATGCTTTGGGTGTCAACTTGAAGTAGATATGCCCCAAGTATGGGAAGCAATTTTAAGTAGAATCTATTTACGTAGTTTATTAGCCTCACGCTTGGGAAACCAATTTGAAGAAGTATTGTTTGTTACGTAATATGCTGCTACGTATGAGAAGCCGATTTTTGAAGATGTATTACTTTCTCTACTACGTATAGTAAGTAGGGGAAGTATTGCATTCCACCCAAAAATTCGATACCGAGATTTCACCGGAAATACATGTTTTGAGACCTCCTGAATCCAAAAAAAGCATTTTTGGGAACATGTCCGTGTGTGTGTCTGTGTGTGTGTCTGTGAACAGCATAACTCAAAAACGAAGTCGGATAAGCACCAAACTTGGTATTTAGGTTCAGTATCTTCCAGAGATGCGACACGAAGGTTTTCAAGAAAATCCCCCCACCCCAAACTACCCTTTACATGGAAGATTTTTCGAAAATTTTAATTTTCTCAAAAATGGCTCTAACGATTTTGATGAAAATATCATATGTTTAAGATATTCTCATGAGAAATGAAATGTATATCTCGAATTTTCTGGGAATGTCTCCAAAAGTATTCTTCATTGTGAATGACTTTTGCATAACTGGTAAACCATAAAAGATAGACAAAATTTTACTACACAAAAAATGTAAATCGCGTTAAAATACACAACTTATGTCATATACATTTCTTTTGTTGAGTGAACCGTTTTCGAGATATTGCTTGTTATTTCCTTAAATTTTCCAATACTTATACTTTTTCTCAAATGCGTTATTCATTTTTTTATGTCCTGGACATGCAAAGAGAATGGAATGCGCCACATAGCAACCAGGGTTAAAATATTTGACTATCGCTTAAAAGCACCCATATTTCCCTTGCATCTACAAGAAAAGTACCAATAAGATTGACATCTTGATATCTCGATTAACATGAAGCATATGGAGAATAGGCGTTTGTAAAATTAGATTTTACAAGAGTAGAGAAAGTCATGTGAGTGTAATACATCAGATTTTTTTTGTTGTTACGCTCCAAGTTTAAAAATATTTATTAACTTTGTTATTAAACTGCTTCTATAGGTAGTATTTATGTTTATGTTTTCCTCCTCTGCTTCAGTATTGTTTTAGAGTCACCTATCTCTTAGACAGGGCGTGGTGCAACAAGAATGCAGTCTTACACAGATTTTAAGTTTTAAATTCACTTTGTTTTATTAATCCTTGGCACAAATTAAATAGCACTACACTGATATTAAGAGCTGTGAGATTCTTTAATTTAAAACTTGCACTTTGTTATCACGTATACTTAATTTTCGTTACACACGAATACGTATTATTTCTTTAGAGAGCACATCTTCCATCTGGTCACTACCAAGGTCTGCCAGCAACTGAACATATTTCAAACGTCCAAACCCGTAAGCTTCTGTATTTCAAGTCTCTGATTGGCTAATCTTAGTCCAATAGAATATCTGCATTTAATTAAAGCTTTTTCTAGCTGTTTATTGGTTATTTTAAAACTGTCACAAAATTTACATTATCGTTGCTCTAATCATGACTAGTAACATTTAAACTCTCAAACTCATTATTGCCTCAAGGTTACCTCATTGTTAGCAACGTTAAACTTATTATTCTCACAGCTCTTATATTATTAAACTACACAATGCATTCACATAACATTATTAAACATGTTTACAATAATATAAGCATTTGCAATGACTGTTACATACATTTTTACAAATTATTACATACATTTTGCTTCAAGGCAGACTGTTATTGAATTTATATATTATATAATACAATTCAAATTACTCAAGTGTTAAAAATACTGCCTCAACTGATTGGTTCTCACATATATTACGTCAGGTTATGCTTATCTTGTTTTTGCACTATTTAACGTTGTTTCTTCACACAAATTTTGTTTAAAAATAAGGGTTTATTGAGCAATTTTAAAAATTAGGTGAAACCTGTATCGATAAAAACTTGAGAATAGAATAAGAATAATTTTTAAAGATTTATATTGTCCATTGAATTTCTTACACATGGAGAAGTCTAGGCTAGGGTGAATATGTTATGGTTTTATATTCTTCCTTCTTTTTTGTAATATATCTTGAGCATAATAATGCCGGAGAGGAAATATAAATCCACGGATGAACTGAAGAAAAAGCATCCACATTTCAATGTGTCATCTGGAATAGGAAGCAGAATGTATGACTTGTACTCCAGTGACATACATTTCTACAGCCAATAAGGGAAGTGGGGATAGAAATCCCAATAACCATGAAAAATATTCAAAGAATGTTAGAGGGGGGAGTTCTTCAGCAAAATTGACGGTTATTTTGTAAAACCCAATTCCAAACTTGATAAAAGTGTATATTCTGCAGAAGGCACGTTTACTTTTCATACTGTAGCACACAACAGCAGCTACAAATCCATTGACTGCACTTCTAGATTAAAAGAAATGCTTCATGACTGGGAGGTAGTTAAAAAATATCAGGTGCTTGTATAAATATAGAGTCTATTGTTAATTCAGTGTTAGCTCATTAACTGAAGGAAATAATTATGTCCTTGTAGGGCATTCCATTCCATGGTGTATCTATAGATGCTAGTAATCTGGCGCTGTTAAGATGTTTCCACTAATGTTTCAGTATTTGATTATGATAATGGTGGACTACAAATAAAGGTGTTGGATGTGCCAATTAAAACAATTGAAAAGTAGACACAATTACTGCATATGTGACTTTTGAATAAGGTATATGCACTTGCAGGAGACAATACGCAATGTTATGTTTGGGGGGCTATATGTATAAAAGGAAATGGAATTAATGGAAGGAATGTTTTTGTAAACCTTAAGAGAACAGTAAATCATAGGTGTCGGGTGTCTGGCACATGTTATAAATAACTGTATCCAGCATGGTACAGAAACGCTGAAAATTGACATACCATATTGTGCCTAAGGGTTTTTTTCAAATGACAAATGCACAGACTTCTCTCTTTCAGAAGGTGCGGAAGTATTCTTCAGTTTGTATGTACTGCTGACTGCAGATGAATTTCCATTGAACACAGCAGTTTGTCTTCATAAATTAACAAAATTTCATGGACAGCAACAGCTCATTTGGTGTGTGAAAGTAATACTGTTTTATGCAAAGTTTTTCGTGACAGAGTTATTAGTTATTACAAATGCTCCCACAACCTCATCCCTTGTCTACAATCTGTAGGAAAAGTTAAAACATAGTGTACAGATCATGCCCACATACTGAGGAAGAAGTGCAACAAAACATTCACCATGAAATGTTGCTAATTTCTGAAGATAACTGCGTCAAATCATGGCAATTTTATTTGCAAATATCAGCAGTGCACACAAGCCATGGGACAACACTTCCAGCACCTTCTATAAAAGGTAAGTACTGTACATTTCACAAAGATGCTTTTTTTTTCATGTTGCCTCAACCACCCAGAGTTGGTCACACTCATTGAGCAACAGGATACAGCAGGCTCTGAAGCGTTTGGGGTGCTTGTCAAAATTTACCCTGCGCTACATGTCAGTTACTACACAATTATCTTAAATACTGAAGGTAACCAGAAATTATTTCTTGCATCCTAATTCACATTTATATACACTTTTAACTAGCAGTTTCAGGTATTTGCTTTATTAAATGAGACATGCTATTGGCAGATGGCTTCACCAATACTGGAAATCTAGTAGTTTTTAGTAGCTTTAGCATGTGAAAGTTTTTGTTTATTGATTAGTTGACACTTGACAAATGACTATGGTTGCAAACAATATTATAGAACAGCAAGCCATACAAGCAAAATGAAATGTTTACCATATCTGTGAAATAGTTTCTAATACACATCTTGACTTATGAGTGTACATGCTATACACTGTATTGTGCAACAGCAGATCAGATTTTATTACTTTATGCATGATGCAACAGTGCAATGAAAAGCATGGGAAATTAAACTGTAGTTAACTTTTGGAATAGGCACTAACGCTTTGCAATGCCATACCTTTGCAGTAAATAAAAAACTGAAATTTATTTGATAATTTCTATATATGTGGTGTTTAATGCCATTATGAATGAATAATTTATTCCTACATATTTACATTACAGTTTTATGGCTCTTGACTTAAAAATTAAATTGAATTGAGTTTTATTTATGGACGCTCTTCAACTGCTGTGGTCCTTAGCATCCCATTCTATATTGAACGTGAAAGACTGGTAATTTTGCTCAGAGGCCTCTTTATCAGGCTTGAGGTTCTTTAACGTACCATAAACTATGACACAGGACCACCGGCTTGACTTCCCTTCCGAAGGAAGCCATGCTAAGGATTTTTACGCCCCAAAATCTCCATCGCCCTCCACCAGGTTTGAACCCGCAACCTTGGGAACTAGAGGCTAGCATGGTAACCACTACACCACGGAGGACAACTTCTCCTCCCCCCCAGCAGATCCAATGTATTTGTATGTCTGGAAAGTTATATAAGCAACAATTAGTATTGCTAATAAGGCATTTGGACAGTTTAATACTTGGTTTTTGGTGCTAATAAACTGTTATTAAACTACGATAAAACAAATTTTATTAAATTCAGAACAAGAATAAATAAATAAATTAACTATTATGTGTGACTATTACACCATAAGTGAAGTTCCTCGCTAAAAATTTCTTGAGCTTCAAATAGATAAGAGCTCTGGTGGAAACCTATTACGTTCTGGTAGAAAAGTTCATTCAGTGATGTTCAGGATCTCTGAGGTCCTGGTGCAAAAGATCCAATTGAGGCTCCTAAATACAATTCCAAATGTGAATTTATGAATTTTATATCTTATTTATATACACTATGCAAAATTAGATTTAACCATACTAAACAATTACACATACATAATACTTGGTTTTTACAAATTTCAAGTACAATGGTATTAAATAATAAGATATTAATCGTTCAATTTAGATTTGTATTTGTCTAAAAACTATGGCACTCATTATTATAATAAGACCAACCGATGTTATTTTTTCGGTGTTATTATAAGGTCTGTAATGGATTTTAATTCTGGAAAGCCCTAATTATTTTTTAATTGTTTAAAATATGTTAATTTAACATTAATATTTATTAATGTGTTATTTCTTTGATATATGTTATGTGTGTTGTAATCGTGTATTTATATTTTGTCAATATTTCTGGTTTTAATTGTCGAACTCGAAGATAGGTCTCAAAAACTCCAAAATTACCAGAAATAGCAATTTATATTCACTTCATAAGTATAACCCAAAAGTCATTATACAGCAACATGATTTAAAATGTGAAATTATTCGCATAAATAAGATCAATTTTTCAATAATCTGATATATAGCAACCTTTTTCAATAATGTAATCAAATAAATTGAATAAGCAAGTTATTTATTTTACTTCACAATGTCAGGTCACTAAAGAAATGCCTATAAATAAGAGAAAACGTTTCTAACGAGTTACTGATTTTCAATCAGCCATCATTGAGTTAAGATGTGCTCATCTAGAGGAGCTATAATCAAATATTCATGAAAATTATCTTTCATTCTAAAGATAATACTATTTGTAACATACATGAATTGAATTTATTTGTACAACTTAATTTACAGGATTTATGCAATATGCCTTATTTATAAAACTAAAAACTATATACGTAAGCTTTCACAGCTGGTGTTTATAGCTTTGTGTTCTAAAATTTCCGGGCTGTTTTGCTGTGGTTTGAAGGTTAAAATACTTCCTAACGGTTCGTTCCTGTCTGTGAGGGACATCTTCAGAGATCTTGTCATCATCGCTTCTTTCTCTGGAATGAAAACACACTAAAATAGAACCGGTATACATATACTAGTGGCCCGGTGGGCAGAGTCAAAGGATAGGGTTATGCTATTGTTTCTTGGCTGTATGGAGGTTATGGAGTTGAGAAAGTATGCGAATCCAGGTTTGGTTAAGTTTAAATCTTCATCTTTATTAAAGTTATTGGTGTGTTTATAAATTTCTATAGCCTCTCAGTACAATTGGGGAAAATACTGCTTGGTTGTGGCTAAAAACCTCTACTCTATCATACTCCATATGGTGGTCATCCAGGGATAAAGCATACTGTGCTACGGCTGACTTCTCTGCTTGTCCTCTGCAGCAATTCCTTTTGTATTTGGTTATTATACTTTCTCAATTCCATAACTTACATACAATCAAGGAACAATAACATAACCCTGTCCTTTGACTCTGCCCTCTGGGTCGAGAATATATGAAGCCTTTAGAATAGCAGAGGCGTATGCGCCAAAGTATGCTTTTTTTATTTTTTTCTTGCAACATATAGTATGAAGAGTACTCTTTCATGCCTGTTAGTGTTAATAGTTGATACACCTTGGAAATGAACAAACCCTCCATTTGAATACAGCATGGTCTTCGACCATACGTGCTGCAGCTGCATCTCGAGAATAGCAAAGGTGTATGAGCCAGCCTGCCGGCCATCGCTATGCTGCGACAGCAGCTCTTTAACAGAACGTAGTAATAAATCACTTAACAGAGGGTGCTCTTTATTACTTTCTCTACTACGTATAGTAAGTAGGGGAAGTATTGCATTCCACCCAAAAATTCGATACCGAGATTTCACCGGAAATACATGTTTTGAGACCTCCTGAATCCAAAAAAAGCATTTTTGGAAACATGTCCGTGTGTGTGTCTGTGTGTGTGTGTGTGTCTGTGTGTGTGTCTGTGTGTGTGTCTGTGAACAGCATAACTCAAAAACGAACAGTCGGAGACGCACCAAACTTGGTATTTAGGTTCAGTATCTTCCAGAGATGCGACACGAAGGTTTTCAAGAAAATCCCCCCACCCCAGACTACCCTTTACATGGAAGATTTTTCGAAAATTTTAATTTTCTCAAAAATGGCTCTAACGATTTTGATGAAAATATCATATGTTTAAGATAATGTCATGAGAAATGAAATGTATATCTCCAATTTTCTGGGAATGTCTCCAAAAGTATTCTTCATTGTGAACGACTTTTGCATAACTGGTAAACCATAAGAGATAGACAAAATTTTACTACACAAAAAATGTAGATCGCGTTAAAATACTCAACTTATGTCATATACATTTCTTTTGTTGAGTGAACCGTTTTCGAGATATTGCTTGTTATTTCCTTAAATTTTCCAATACTTATACTTTTTCTCAAATACGTTATTCATTTTTTTATGTCCTGACATGCAAAGAGAATGGAATGCGCCACATAGCAACCAGCGTTAAAATATTTGACTATCGCTTAAAAGCTACCATATTCCGCTTGCATCTACAAGAAAATTACCAATAAGATTGACATCTCGATATCTCGATTAACATGAAGCATATGGAGAATAGGCGTTTGTAAAAATAGATTGTACAAGAGTAGAGAAAGTCATGTGAGTGTAACACATCAGATTTTTTTTAGTCATTTAACCCTCATAAATTGTTATTCCTCAACCATTTTGAAGGATTTTGTGGTTTTGTAAATAGATTTTGTCTGGATGTATTCCTTTCTATACGGGGTATCTGTTTAATTCAGTCTGTTGTTCTTAAAGAAACGTAACATACATCATGGTGGCTTGCAGCTCTCGGATTAAGTTTTATTTAGTGCATTTACTGTTGTGTATTTAAAGTAGTGTTGTTTATTAATGACCATTGAACAAGCCTTTAGTACATTTAGCATAATTATTTACACTATTTTCGGTGAGCTAAATGCCAAAATTTTTGGTTTACTTATTTCTTTATATTCATTTTATTATTTGTTAATATTAGAACAAATATTTGTGGTAAATATTTACTAATATTAGTTAAAGTATTTCTTGCAAAATGCTAACTTTACAAGTAAACAGTTTTGGCTATAATATACATGAATGCATGCCTTACTTATTTTAAATAACATTGTCGGTGGAATTAGCTTTCAAAAACCTTGAATATCTCTCAAACAACATTTTACAATCATAATTAATAGCATTAGGTTCACATCTGAATACTTCTTTATGTCTTTATCACTTATTGTAATATATAATGCTTAGTAAAACTTTAATCACAATTTTCTCAAAACCAACTTTTGGCGCATACGCCTTTGCTATTCTAAGCACCTCATATATACCAGCTCTATTTTAGCATGTTTTTAATCCAGAGAAAGAAGCAACCATGATGAGATCTCTGAAGATGTCCCTCACAGGCAGGGACAACACGTCAGGGAGTATTTTAACCTGCAGATCATGGCACGAAAATGTTAGAACACAAAACTATAACTATACCTATGTATAAATTGTCTAGTATCTAAGCCTATTTTGTGCTACTCAGTTCTTGGCTCCCTAGCCTTGTAGCTCACTGAGTAGTCCTTTACTGATTTTCACCCCTTACACTCATTCCTCTCCCCTTTCCCTATGTTATTTTTTTTTTCTTTGCATCTCTTACTTTTCTAATCAATTTTTAGTTTACTTTCCCTAAAAACTTCCCCATATCTCTAATTCTCTTTTCTTTTTTTCCTGTCAGCAATTTTGTGGTTACTATTTTTCTGTCCATTTTTTCCCATACTTTTTCCCCTCTAATTTTTATTTCTTTAAACTCAGTTATGTAGTGCTGTGTACTTTACTTCCACCACATAATGTGTATATTCCTTTTCTGCTTCCTCTTAACCTTTTAAGCACATTGACTGTGTTCTCATCCATGCTAATCTAATCCTGCCTTTTCCTATCTATTACATTGGTCAACATACCCTTCTTTTGTTATTTTATAGGAACTTAATGGTTTTTTATCTTCTAAACTTCCCATAACTACTGCCCTCGTCTTCCATTCTAATTCTTACTGCTGTCCAAAATCCATTTATATTTCTCTCCCCTAACCTCCATGTATCTCTCATTCCTATTTTTTCCATTCCTGTTCACCAGCTATCTTTGCTGGTTCATGCATATCTTTAAAATTTCTCTCTCCTTTGTTAAGCATCTAAACCAGAACTTTAAAAGTTCTTTTTAGTATTAATCCTTTTCTCCTTGTTCTTCCTAATTCCACTAAAGCTACCTCCGCTGGTGTTGCTCTTGGTACACCTAATAATTTTTTACAAAACATTCTGTATATGTGATCAGCTGTTTTGCTTGTTTCTGAATCCCAGGTTTCTACTGCATACAGCATTCTTGATTCTATCAATGCCTCATACATTCTTTCAAACCATTTAGATGACATTTCCGTTTATATTTATACATCCTTATTCCCGTAATGGCTGCCTTCCCTTTAGCTACCACCTTTCAGCCGTGGGGCCCCTGTTCTCTGTTACTACTTATCCTTACTCCTAAATAATCAAATTCTTAGACAACCCCCAGCTTGTGGCCACCCAATAACCACGTTTCCTCTTTTTTTCTTTTTTTAGTTTGATTTCTCTTTTAAATACCATAAGTTTGGATTTATTTTGATTTGCCATTCTTCCCAAAATGTTTGAATTTCATTAATTGCTCTCTAGTCCTATTACCAATACAGCCCCTGCCATAAGCTCATTTGTATATAATAAACCTGGTATCTTTATTACCGGAAAGTGCAGATATCTTTCTTTTATTCTTTCCAGTATATCATCTATAAATATATTAAATAGTATGGACCTTAGCTTGCATTCCTGTCTTAGTCCTATTTTTTGTTGTATCACATCTGTAATACCATTTCTCTCACATCTTTTACAGAATTTTACATCTTTGTAAATTTTCTTAATTTCTTCTATAAAATTGTCACTTATTCCCTTTTCTCTTAGCTTCCTATTTATTATATCAAACACCTTCTCAAAATCTGCAAAGAACATGTAAATCCTTTCTTTTTTTTGCTCAGGTACTTCTCTATTATGGTTTTTATAATAAATATATTACCTGTTGTCTGTTTTCCTTTTCTAAATTCAGCCTGAAATTCTGATAGTTTTTCTGATTCTACCCACTCCCTTAATCTATCCGCCAGTATTCCTGTGTACACTTTTCCTAATATGAATAGGCTTATTCCCCTACGGCTCTCCCATTTATTTATTCCACCGTTCCCTTTATAAAGTGGCACCACCATATTTAATTTCCAACATTCTGGTACATGTATTTTTCCTTTGATTTTATTTAGTAACTCTGTCATTATTCATAATCCATTTTGCGTTCCCCATATCTTTCCCAAAAGTCCCTTGGTATTCTGTTTTCTCCTACTGCTTTATCTTTCCTTATGTTTCTCATTTGTATGAAAACTTCTAGTATTGTTATTTTACCATCTAATGTTTCATTTGTTATTACTCCCTGTCCTAGCTTTATGCACTGATGACCATAGCTGTTGAGCGCCCTTAAACCGCATCTCATCATCATCATAGCTTTATTGGTCCTAATCTTATCTTTTTCTCTTTCCCAATCAATCTTCTGAAGTATTCTACCCATTCAGTTGGTGTGATTTGATATTTTCTTCTCCTTTGTTGTTCACCCTTCTCACTATTTCCCATATTTTTTTTTTGTTTTCTTTTCCTTCTATTGCTTTCTTTAATTTGTCTATATTTTCTTGCCATTCTTTCTTCTTTGCCGCTAACAAGCATTTATATCTCCATTTAGACATCATGAAATTTTGCCTATCTGATTCCTTTTCCGAATGCCCCCACCTGATAAGTTTTTTACATACTGTTTTACTTGCTATTCTGCAATCTTCATCAAGTCAGCCACTGTTCATTTGTATCTTTCCTTGTTTCAATTCAATCCCTGTCCCTGCTATGTTTACTATTAATTTTAGCTCTAGTACTTTTCCTGATTTTCCCTCATTAACAGATACCATTATTCCACATTCTATGATCTGCCCTACTTTGAATTTAATTCTTTTGTGAAATTTTCTTTTAGTTCCTCATTCCATTTAAATGATTTGTGACTGAAATATAATAAAACAAACACAACACTCACCTTTTGGATGACAGTTATGTATCTCCTAAAAACCTTAATGGCCTGAGATTCAAGATTTTCATCTACTAACTGTTTAAATTCTGGTGGACAATTAGTTTATGAGAATACCAACATTAAAATCAAAAGTAGCTGACTGCAGCAAAAAACCCCAAATTCAAACTGGCAAGTTTGAATTGATGCACAGCAAATGACACAATCAGTTACAGGTCTTACCAAACTGTAAAACTGCATGCTTTTCACAATAAGAATAACTTGGTCTTGCATGGATAAATTAACTGAAATTTCTATAAATTAAAATAGACAAAATTATTCAACTACATCATGAATAGGCATTATTGTAGTAAGCATAAACAATTTAAAAGGACAATTTAAAGTAATACGAAGACTAAAATGTAATAACAAAACTTAAAGTACAGATTTTCTTGGTATCAGGAAAGTAAATTATTTATTCAACACCAAAAACATGATTAAGCTTGAGATGTGAAGATTCTTTCTTGATTGCATATTGGCAATGAAATCAACTTCATTAACATTAATCTGTCGTGCCCTTTCATTTTCTATTGACAATACTACCAAACCATTTAGGCGTTCTTGGATCATAGAACTTCTAAGGTAGTTTTTGATCACTTTTAATTTCGAAAACCGATCTTTCAGCTTTAGCAACTATAACAGGTACATTTAAGTACATACATCAGGATAGGCAGAAGTCAAAGAACTATGTTCAATCAAAAGTAGATCAGCAAGTTGTTTCACAATCAGTCATGTTATTTATCATAGGTCTGAAGGAACTTCTGACAATATTTGGGATCTAAACAAAGGTGTTATGTTATCAGAAAATATTTCTGCACATTTTAAGCTTCTTTTTTCAGTTGATCATCAGTATAAAAAGCCAAAAAGGAGGGGTTGAATTACTCTCTATGCATCTACTACTAACCAATTGTAAATTTGTGAGCATGGATAATATGAAGGTAAAAGCATGGAGGCTAGAGTCGGAAGTGGTGCATACACATTGTGGTTGGACAACTTGCTCAGCATACTGCCAAGTGCGTAAACATACTGATCTAAAGGACATGATGTGTATCACCCCCACTCAACCACTGTCCCGTCAGTATATTTATTTGATTTTTTAAAATATTTCTCTTACATATAATTGCAACAATAATGAGTAAACTTAATTAAATATTCGATGAAGTGTAATTAGTTACACAATTTTTTTACCACAAGATACCTTTGTAATCTTTATTGGGGTCAAAGGGGTACTCATTTGGGGCACCAGTATGGTTCATAGGCTGCATCAGCCTAGCTACACCCCTGAGTTTGTTCAAGTTTCTTTATGCAGAGCATGCTGAGCTAAGTTTCGATAATGTGCTTTCTATAATTTCATTTTATTTTTTGTTTATCTACTTTCTTTTTAGATCAGTATGCCTTGAGAACAGCATACTTTGCCTACTTTAGCTCCATTTTAAAATAATTCTGTTCACAGTAAAAAATTGTTTATACATGTAAAAAGAGTGTACAAATTCTCCGGACTGTTTGGCCCTGTCATTCCTGGAAGCCCAAATTTAAACACCTTAAAATTCTCACACTTATTGGAGGGTACATATATTCTTGAACTAACTTGCAGATGATCAATAACTATTAAGCAAACCTAAGAAGCAAAAAAAGTTTAAAAGATTTAGTCATTACATACTCCCTCCGCACTAATGTGGAGGAATATTTTAACACTGTATTATATAATAGGTAAATGCTTGATCAATCTAGAGAAACATGCTGCAAGTGGTGCTGATTTTCACCTTATTCCCTATTTCTTCTTGTGTTTTACATTATACATGATGGGAAATTAACCATGCAAATGGTGGTGGTTTTAAAATCGTTTTTGTTATTTTTGTTTGACCTTACCTTAGAGAAAAAAAAAATTGTGAGTGGGTGAATGCTATAGTTGTTTGGTATGTTGAATGTTCCTGAACTTGCTTGCTGGTTAGCTGAATGAGGAGCTTGAGAACAAGAGCAACAAGCAAACAAGCGAGCAAACAAACAAGTAAAAGATACCTATTAATATCCTATTGCCTAATATTAAAGCATTTATGAAAATACTCTATATGAAAATATTCAAAATCATTCCCCTGAATCTTGTATGAAAGATTATTTCGACAACACTATCTAGTTAGCTGGGTTCATGATAGTTATACCTGTCAGGTTTGCGGGTACTTTTTGCAATCTTAGTTAACTGAATCCATATATTAATTTAACTTTCTCCAGTATGTTATTTCTGGAAATGCCATTTTATTACTATTGCAGTTCTTAGCAATAAGGCAGAATGGATTATTAAATGTCCACAGAGGGTACCGGCTCCATATAAAATGCTGAAGGAAGAAAACTTAACGAAATTGCATAAAATATCACAAATCAAAAGAGGGAAAGTTAACATTTTGAAACCCTATAAACTGCCAATCCTTCCTTTTTAAGACACTTTCTCATATATGAAAATCATCACTAAATGTCAACAAAATACTCCATGTTGTTAATACTGTGCATGTGCAGAGGATGCCCATCCTAAGTGTACTAGCGCAATCTGCAAAAATAGCGATATTTGAAACCACACACACACACTAATCTTAACCTAACCTTGCACAAATACCAAAGGACCTGTCAATTTACTGCGGCTCGCAATCACCTAAAGGTCTCCGTCCGTCTCATACTCATTTTCTTCCTCAATGTTTTTCATTCAGACGTTGGCAGCTCTTCCATATGAACAGCACAGCCACAAAGTGCCATCTACCAGCCAAAGCGTGAACTTAATTATGGAAGGTAGATTTTGAACAAAATCTGATTCTTGCTCTAAAAATTTGAATTTGTTAGTGATCAATAATGTTATTGTATATAGATTTACTTCCATCTTTAATACAATATTTCAAATACAACACAGATTTAAACATTTTTAAATCTAATGCTCTACCATTCCTTAATTGTTATTCTAGCACTCACACTTATTATTCACTTGTGGATGTTCATTTATAAAGTTAAAACTAAAACACCAGGCTCTTTCATTGCAACAGTTTATTTCTTCTAGCAACTAGACAACTACATTGTTGATGTTCATTTCTTTAACCTTATTTTTATGAGCAAAAGAGCAAGGATAAAACTATGCACCATGAGCATTTCTTTCTCTTTTCTTTGCTTTAAGATAATGTTACATTTACAACACTCCTGCTTAATACTATTATAACACTTTCAGAACTTGTTCCATACAATTCAAATAATTTCTTCAGTCACTAATGCCCAAACTATTCCTAAGTTTACAAAAGACTCCCTTACTTAAAGACTTTGTTAAAATATCAGATTTTTGTTCTGAGGAAGAAACATGGTTAATTACAATGGTCACCATTTTCCAATGTATCTAATATTTTGGTGTTAATGTCTGTGTTTCACTCTCTTTGAATTTTCGCTATTCTTTGCAATGTAAATACAACTTTGGTTATATTCCAACACTAACACATATGATACAGGGAGTTTTAAATCACTCAACAAATCCTTGTACCATATGGCTTCGAAAACTAAGCTATTGAGAGCAACATACTCAGACTCAGGTGTGGATAAGGATACAGTTTTCTGTTTTTGTGTAATAATAAAATATCAACAAATATAAATACATATAATGGTGAATTATCACCGCCACATTTGGTATACAAGCAAATGTCACATACAGAACAATTATTGAAACTACTGCTTATTATAAATTTATGAAAGGCATCATTCCGACACCTAGGGCTTTGTTGAAGTCCATACAATGATTTGTTTAATTTGAAAACACATTTCTTACATTTCATATCTTATGGTAAATGCACGTGTATTCTTATTTCAATATGCCATGTAAAAATGCAGTTTAAACATCCATTTGTTCAATATGCATGTTCCTCTGATTTGCTATACATAACAGAGTTCTCAAAGTACATAATTTACCAACTGGAGCATAGGTTTCATCATATTCTGAAGCTTCATATCCTTTTGCAACTAGCCTTGCCTTGTAAACATCTTTTTTCTTTCTAAATACCCAGTGACTGTTTATAATTTTCTTGCCTGGGTTTTTTTCAACAATTGACCAAGTAGAGTACTTCTCATGTGATTTTATTTCATCATTTATTGTTTCTAACCATTTCTCTTTATCTGACTCTAAAGCTTCGTTCTTATTTTGTGGTTCATCATTTTGCAATAAACATTCTACGCTTAAAGCAGTAAATTCACTCATAATCTCTCAAATAAATTTGTTTTCTTCTAATGCATTTCTCTTGGTGTGTTTTCAGATTCTTTTTCATGTTTAGTGGATTTATTTTTTTTCTTCTGGTTTCTGTATATTCTTCTCAGAATCCAGTTCTTCTAGCAATTCTTGCAAATTCTATGAAGTGTACAATGGCTTCTATTCATTAAATATTACATCTGTTGCCCAAACTATTTTTCTTCTGTATTCTATTGTCTATAGCCATTTTCACAATATCTTATCATATAATTTCTTGCTTTTCTCGGACAACTCTCCTTTCCTTTCTTCCTTATTTATAAGTGTATATACCTCTGAGACAAATACCTTTAGCTTGATGTAGTTAGGTTTTTTCCATTCCAAATCTCAGCTGGTGTTTTATTCTGCAAAGTGGGCAATCTATTTACTAAGTATGCCAACATATAAACGACATCTCCCTGCATATCTTTCTCAAAAAGACTATCAGTAAGTAGCATTCTGACCTTTTCAATTAGCGTGTGATTCATTCGCTTGCTCTTTCCATTCAATTGCAGTGAATATGGAATCATCTGCTAAATTCTAATTCTTTTATTTGCACAAAATTGTTGAAATTCTTTATTCACATATTCCTTGCCATGGTCACATCTAAATCTTGAGATTTTGTATTTAAATTTAACTTCCACCATCTTGACATATTCCCTGACAAACTTTGAGACTCCAGCTTTATTTTCTAATAGATAAAACATTACAAAATGACTATAATCATCTAGGAATGTCAACACATATCTCTTATTGTGCGTAACATGACTTATTGGGCCACATAAGTTTGAACGGATCAATTCTAAAACTCCTCTGGATTTAGGATATTCTGTATTGTTGAAGGGCAGTCTGGTCTGACATGGTTCACATAACCAGAATTGAGACGTTTCACACTCACAGTTAATAAGATTTCTTCTCTTCAGTTCACTATTTTCTCTACTGATGCACAGCATAGCTACTGGTGCCATATCTCATCTTGTGGAGCCTAACAGTATGTTTTTTGTGCCTCTGCTTCCTTTTCTTTAATCCTGAAAGTTACTTCATTATAAGTTATTTTTCATGAAACAATAATTTCTTCATTGTTTCTGTAAATGGTCACTTTATTCTTTTCAAACTTAATCACAAGTCCCGATTCTTCTATTGTTCTTACACAAAGCAAATTATTTTCCAAATCAGGAATGTAAAGCATATTCTTTATAGTAGTTTTTTCACTACTAACAACACCCATTTTTGTTGCCATTAACCACTCATTTTTCTAAGCAATATTTATATTAATTGGTTTTTTTAAATCTATACACTTTAGAAAGTACTTTGAGTTCACCAGATGATCTGATGGTTTAGAATCAGTATAAAATTGTACATTGTTACCTGTCTCAACTTCTAACCTATAATTTGCTAGGACACATATTCAATCCTCATCTGGATTTTTCTCTGGTTCTTCCTTCTCAACCTGGCTCACTTCCTCCTCCTTCCTTAGAAATTTGAATTTACATTCCAACTTCTTATGCCCTTTTCTTCCGCAGTGATATCAGTCATACATAAATTTCCTATCATGAGGCCTGTTCTGTTTAGTAACAAATGACTTTAAACCTTCTTCCTCATTCTTAAAACCTTTTCTTTTTATTTCTTCATCGAGAAGTCGATTCTCAAAAATTCTAATGTCAATACTGAGCCCATTTTCTCGACTGCTGTGACTATGCTGTCATAGGACGCTGGCATAGCAAGCAATAAGTAACAGATGATCTCACTGTCGCTCGGTTTCACTTCCAATGATTTTAGATCTCTGATCTGCTTGTCAAATGTTATAAAGAATTCTTTGAGTCTGTTATTTTCATTGTACTTAAGTGTTAGCAATCTCTTTCTCAATAGACGTTGCGACTATAATTATTGCTGCTCCTACAGGTATTAAAATTTTTAGTTGACTTGCATATCTGCATGCTGAAATACAACTGTAAGCTTCTGAATCATCTTGTATGCTGTGCCGCAATCCTTCATTATTTTTAAGTGCGAGTCATTTATGCAATGCACAATTATGTTCTTGACTTTAAAGTTTTTACTTGGTCTTCTGATTTTACTGTAGTAAATTCTTCTTTCATTACATCTACAACAAGGGATGTTCTTCCAAGATTAACCTAATTCTGAGCCACCAGTTACTAAAGTCGTTTCCCACAAATGGCATAATAATGTATTTGTTAAATTTGCATTCCATGGTAATTCATGTGTCTGAGCACATTCTAGCGCCCTCACTTAAGGTCGTCGATGTTCATTTATAGAGTTAAAACTAGAACACTTGTTTCTTTCATTGCAACAGTTCATTTCTTCTAGCAACAGGACAACTACAATGGGTATACCCTACAATGTTTTTGTTTATTTCTTTAACCTTATTCTTTTTAAACAAAAGAGCAGTGATAAATACTATGCACCATGGACATTTCTTTTTCTTTTCTTTATGATAGTGTTACATTTACAACATTAATCCCTAGATTATTAAAGCTACTATACCATCTCTTCACTTTCCAGGCTGAACCAATCTGTTGCCCCTTTCTTAGATTCCTTGTCCACTTATCTCTGACATTTCCTAAAAATGTCCCCACCATTTTAATTTATTGGAAATGCATTCATTTTTGGCTTCATATCTTAAAACTTTAATAAAACACAATGGTTTTGTTTTACGAGAATATGAAATGCATAAATAATTAGAATACTGCACGACTAGGTTAAAAATCAAATAACTAATTCAGTATTATGTGAACGTTTTAAATAATTCCATAACAAATTACTGAACTTCAAAATTCTTACCTGGTCTAGCTTTTCTTTTAACTTCACGGATTCTTTTTCTAGCTCGGCGATCCATTTTACCTTCTACCAAAGTTTTATAACCTAAAAGACAAAAAATTATCATACATTTACATTGCCTGAACACCACAGTATACACACACTAATTCACCATTCCGCCATTGTTAATTTTCGTCCAATCACGCACAGAACAGCAATCACGCATTCATTCTACCAACATTTGAGTGAAATAACACGACAGGTTACATAGAAGTTCTTAACTACTTACTAAATACATATAAAAAATAGTTCCTGCGCGACGCAAATGCTTGCAAATATAGGCGCTCAACTATTCCATAATTTTGTCACTGTATAAGGGAATACTGTGACTACAATAAAATTCAGCAGAAAGTTGTTATGACATGAAATCTTGACAAGTTCTTACAAATATTGTTTATATAACTCATGTAGATGACACTGTAAAGCAATTAGTTGGACCTTTATTGATTCTAGGTTTGAATTATAAGAAAGACAAATAAAAATGTGGTTAACACATCTATAGATTTAAACCACTTCGTAAAACTTAATAATACTAAATATATTAATAGCTTTTAATTATTATTATAATATTGGAACAACACATCCCAAGCAACTGTTCCTTTAGGTAATTTTACAGGAGAGTAAAACTTAGGGAAGAGAGGTTAATATTGTATCATTTACTTGCGAGTTTTCTTTTTCAAGTAACAACTATCGGAATTTTGCTTATATATGTTGAAGTAGAATCACAATAAAAAGTAAAACTTTGTCTTTTTATTTTTCAAAAAATATTGGACTTCTAACTAAATTTTACTTTTGGTGTATAAGATCACTTAAACCTTAATTTTGGACTGGATTTTTATTTATTGCCTCTGAATTTGGTGTTACAATTTTATGCATGGTCAGAATCAAATACACAGATTATACAGTTACATAAGACACAATGCATGACACAGTTATCGTATACAATTTAATTTACTATGCAAATCAACATAAAACAATATATTTGCAGTACTCGAAAATACAGCTTAATATTACTTTTACAATTCGCTTTAACATAATTTAATACTAGATTTACACTTCAACTAAATTGTGCATGCATTTTTCAATTAGAATTTTTTCAACCGTTGTTTAAAGATATTTCCTTGTATAAGATATTTCCTTAATATAACGGGGAAGTTTATTGTACATAATGATCCTTCTTGCTTGAAGTTTTAGCCTTATACTCTATGGTAATTATTCATTCCTCTAGTGCTGTAGAAGTAATTGTCTTTGTCTAGTAGTGTAAACGCGCCTTTTTATTTGATTAACAAATTAACATACAATGTTATCACGGTTAGTATCGGCTGCTTTTTAAATATTACTTTTACAGATTGGCGATTTGTTAAGTTAAGTATACAGCTAAAACATTTTTCCATTTTTTGTAGAATTAGAATTATATTTAATTTTAAGCCACACTTATAACATTCTCTCAATATCATGAACATTTCATGGGTATAATGGACATTTACTTTTTTAGAACAGATCGTCTGAAAAAGTCTCAGTTTTCATTTTCATTTGAGATATATTGAATGTTTACTGTGGGAAAATTCCTGTAAAAGTCATCAAACACATAGGAAAAGGCACTTCTGCAGGTCAGTTACCTATTCACATTGATTGGTCTTGAGGATCTGTTATTTGCTAAATTTCACTAGCCAAAAAGCTCTTCCACTATTTCTGCTAAGATCTATTACTTCAACATTTTCGGATCTGAAGTCAGTTTTGAAACCCATCAGATATTTTGAAGACTTCGTACTTCGTCCTCAATGCCATTCTTTTTGTTGATCGGGTGAACTTTGTGTGGCTGAACATTTTGAAATCCATGAAATCATCCAGTTCCATATTAATGACTGTAAATTGATTGTTTTTCTTACAAGCTTTGATGAAATGTTGACAATACAACGCCGCTTTTTGGAGCGTGGTCACCATCGGCCTCGAGATGTGTGTAGCCCTTCTGCAGGAATTTGTGGTATATAGTTTTATGTTGGTTCATATATTCCAAAAGTCAGGAGTACGAAACCACTAATGCTAAATTGCTATTCTGTCCAGTACAATTACACTGAACAACAATGAAATTTCCACCTGACCAAAAATAGGTGATTCTAATAGATTTTTAAGCATGAATTTCAGAACTGAAATCCGTTTTGTGATATCACCTAACGCTTTTTAGATATTGCCCCTTTTGTGATTTGCGAAAATCCGCTGCGCTACGCCCCTCCCGCCGCCGCAACCTTTATCAGTCGGCTCACCCTCTCGACATCTGTTGTCATTCAAGGCTGGTAAGAGTTTTATTGCAGGCATTCAGCATTTTGACAAGGGGCTTAAAATATTACTTCTTTGAAAGGTCTTAAGAGGGACAGCAGACAGCATCTATCCATGAAGATACTGGAGCAATAATGGCAAAACTCTGTAAGAATGGCATAATGTTGTTTGCCTTTGCCGAACATCACTTTTTGCGCTAAACACAAACCTTTTAGCTACACAACCACTGTCCACCATTTTTAGATGAAAGGTGACTATTCTTCACCCCCACCCTCCTCATCCTCTCTGGCTAGAAGAATTCCTTACCATGTTCTCTACTGCGCGTCATAAAGCCATGTATCATGTTTGGAACGAGCAGTAGTTGTATACAAGTATCTGTCTCAGCACAGTGCAGTGAATGTTGTGTTCTTTGAAGTGATACGTTTTTGTGAACTGCGTTAAAAAAAGTTATATACTTCAGACTCCTTTTAACTGCGTTTTCTTGCATAATACAGAACTGACAGCAGTTGTTTATTTATATACAGATGTTATTGTTTTGAAATGTCCCGCAAGTGTTTAAATTCAGCAAACCTATTTTGTTATATCTGTGGCGAATTTACAACAAAATCTCAGTAAAAATCCTTAACTCGTAAGGTGAGAAAGGCTTACAAGTTATATTTTGGGTGTAAAGCTGGGGATGAAGGGAAGTGGCGGGCACCAAGTACATGTTGCACTAGATGTTCGCGATACTTTCAGGGGTGATTAAATGGCACTTATAAATCAATGCCATTTGCTATACTAATGATTTGGAGAGAACCAAGGGATCATATTACAGATTGTTACTTCTGTTTAACAAAAGTACCTGGCTTCTCTTCAAAGTCAAAACATGTCATAGAGTATCCAAATATTCCTTCGACTATAAGACCTGTACTTCATGACAATTCCCTTCCAGTTCCTAAGCCAACTGAACTATGGATGTTAGATGGTGTACTTTCAAATGATTCTCCTGAAGAAGAACCTGCCCTTCAGTATGCAATACCGGTGACCCAGATTTCCAATTACCAGAACCTCAATCTAAACCTCATTTGATTTCCCAAGTCGAGCTGAATGATCTAGTAAGGGATCTTTTTAACAAAAACTCGGAGGTCTAGCGCGAGCAGCGGAAGCGAGCGGTCGCATATACGTAGCGCTCCTGTAAAGATCAGGAAAAATGAAAAATGGGGGTAGATTTGGAAGTGTATAGAGCCAGAATCAGGTGCTTTACAAACGGTAAAATGAATAAGGAAGAGAAAAGGAACCAAGTATCAAAGAAACACCTATGGTTGTTAGCTATCCTGGTAGTATTATTGGTTATTGGAGGAGTAGAATTGAACCCAGGACCTGAAGGAATGACACAGATAATGACAATGTTAAAAATCATCTCAGAGGATATAGTGGATCTGAAGAAAAGAGAAAAGAGAATAGAGTTAAATATCGATAGAAAGATAGAAGAATTGAAAGGAATACTGTTCACTACGACGAAGGAAGTGCACGAAGAACTTCGCATTTGTAGAGAAAGATTGAACAAGATGGAACAGAATCTGGAAATGGAGACAAGAAGACACAATATAGTGATATTCGGGGTGGAGGAAAACAGAGAGAAACGCCTAGAGCAAGCAGTGGAGGAAATACTAGAAAGACGAATGGATATAAAGCTGGCAGGCTGGGAAATTATAACGTGTTTTAGAATCGGAAGAAGGGGCAACAGAGCCAGACCTATAGTAGTAAAATTTGCACCTAATAAAATCAAATGGACAGTTTTGAATAATGGAAGAAAACTGAAAGGAACGAGAATTTTTGTTGAACGAGACTATGGAAAAGAAGAGAGAGAGATAAGAAGATTATTATTAGCGAAAATGAATCAAGCCAGGCAAGAAGGAAAAAATCATTTGTAAGAGGACTAGAATTGTGGATAGACGGCAGGAAGCAGGATATGAGTCAGCGTTTGATTCCAGATCGAACAACCAGAGCAAATTCGGCAGAGGAAGTAAATGCAGTGAAGCAGGCCGAGTAATCCAAGAACGAGAGGGACACGTGCGTAGAGGTTCCAGTGGAAGGGATGAAGCAGCTGGCGTGACGTCACCGGGGAGATGCGTCATACCCAGTGAACGAGAGAAGCAAGAGGCGTTGACCCTGGTGGCGGGTGATCGAGAAAAACAGATGACCGCGAGTACAAGCGGCCTCAAAGTGGTGTCAACCCCAGAAGGAAGTATCTTGGAATTAGAGGAGGAGAAAGAAGATACGGTGGTGCAGGAGAGGAAAACTAGATATAAGGCAAAGTTAGAAAAATTCAGAGGGAAGAAGGGATTCAAGATAGGGACTAGATCTGAAGGTGATGTCATTTAATGTGGAAGGGCTAAAATTGAAAGCGATAAATGGCGAAATATCGAAGTGCTAAAGTGAGGTGAAATAATAGTAAGGTGGAACCTTGGTTGAATGAAAGTGAGAAGATAATGTGGTAGGATATGGGAGTACCAAACCCAGGATGGAGGGAGGAAAGAGAAGAAAGAATTGGGAGTGCAACGAAGCACGTTCTGAGTTCATGAAAGGTGTCAGTGGGGCAAAATCAGGCCAAATTATTGGGCAGGGAAATTTTAAAAGTGAGGGATTTAAAGTAAGTGAAAGATTGGGCAAAAAGAAAAGGCTTAAAAACAGTTTCTGTGGAAGGGTGCGACGAGTTTTAAATAAGAGGAGAAAGGGTGGTGAGTCCAAAAGAAACAAGATATTGAAAGAAGCTGGAGAAACATAAGTTGTGGAAAGATTAAATTCAAGATAGGGGGTGGAAGAGAGTGATTGTTCTGGAATGTGGAAAGTTTAAAATGTAAGGCAAACAGTGGAGAAATACAAAGGGGATAAGTGAAATGGTTATTATAGGAGAGGCAGAGATATGAATGGAAGGGAAGGAGACAATAGAACTAAAAGACTTTATGGGTATAAGAAAAAAATGCATTCAAGATATGTGACAAAGGTAGAGCCGCTAGAGGGATAGGTATATTTGTTAAAAAGGGCTAACTGCCAAGGCCAGGGAGCCAGGCATAAAGTAGCCCTTAAAATAGAAGGAACACTAGACCAAATTTGTACTAGAACGTAAGGGGTTTTAAGATTGAAATGTAATTAAAATCCTTTGTATGATGTTCAGTACAAATAAATATTCTATTCATTCATTCATTCAACAAAAACTCAGTCGGAACTTTTAAGCTCACGACTGCAATACTGGAACTTGCTTCAGCCTGGAGTAAATGTAACAGCATCCATAAAACGTGAGCACTCTTTGACATTTTTTCACAAAAAATGAACTTGTTTATTGTAATGATGTTAATGGATTCATGGAACAACTGAGTGACAATTACAAGCCATCCCAATGGCATCTTTTCATTCATTCGTCTAAGTTAAGTTTAAAGGCAGTTTTATTACATAATGATAACTCTTATCCTTCCGTAACTATAGCTCATGTGGTGCAGATGAGAGAAAACATATGAGAATTTGAAGAAAGTTTGAAAGCTATAAACTATGCAAAGTATGAATGGCAAATCTGTGGAGATTTAAAGGTCATAGAGTTATTCCTGGGAATGCAGAGTGGTTTCACCAAGTTTTGTTGTTCTATATGTGAGTGGGACAGTCGGGCTAGAGAAAAACATTATGAAGTAACTGAGTGGCCTGTAAGGAGTGCTTTAATACCGGGTGTAAGGAGTGTTAAGTATGAAGCATTAGTTAACAAAGACAAAATTTTGCTACCGCCGCTTCACATTAAGTTAGGCTTAATGAAAAATTTTGTAAGGGCTTTGAACAGAGAGAGTAAGGGTTTTCGGTATTTGAAAGAAACGTTTCCAAGAATAAGCAAAGCAAAATTAAAAGAAGGTATTTTTATTGACCCACAAATATGAATTTTGAAGAACTACCTTCCGAAAACGAGAAAGCAGCATGGGTGGGATTCAAGACAGTATGCAAACATTTCCTGGGAAATACAAAAGCTGACAACTACCAGGAAATTATTGAGAACATGCTAAAGGCATATAAACATTTAGGGTGCAATATGTCCTTAAAATACATTTTCTGCACTCGCACTTGGACTTCTTCCCTCCCAACCTCGGGGTTGTGAGTGATGAGCACGGAGAACAGTTTCCTCAGGATATAAGTGCCATGGAGAAGCGATACAGCGGAAAGTGGTCACCTAGTATGTTAGCTGACTATTGTTGGCAGCTAATAAGGGAGGTTCCTGATGCCAGCTACAAGCGATAGTCTTCTCATTTTTTTTAAAAAACTGTGAGTAAGGTTTTGCATGAAATTACAAAAATATTGCTTGTAGCTCACTTTAACTGCAATTTATGGATTCTGCATACCTACTTTGTAATAGTGCTGACCTGTATGAAATAATTCCACCTAAGATTGATTACAATATTTTAATTAGATCTGTTTTATGCATTTTTTAAAAAAATTAAAACCAATTTCTCCAAAAACGGTACGTGATAGGGAGTTTTGGACTTCAGGTCTGAATTCAGCATCGGTAATATGTACAAAATCACCTATTTCCGTTCAAGTGCAAAAGACAAGATTGAAATTTGTTGTTCGGTGTTATTACTACCGATTGTTATCTCCTCTATTTGAGAGCAGATTGATCATGGTCCATTTGTAGAATACCAAAATACTTCACACCCTCCATGACCAGTGATGGTTTCATCCGATATCATACCTGTGGTTCTGTTTGTGCTGTCATTATGGATGACAGTATTGAATGTCCATAATTCCCTAAGAATTAGCTGATTTTAATGTTTAGGGTAGCCATTTCTAAAGATCTATCATTCTCCTTGAAACACTATTTTGTTGTGCCAATATTTTGTATAGCGTAATACTGCCTACTTCAAATAACTACAATAACTTCTCTGAGTTAGTTATCTCACTCCTTGTGGCTACTTCAGGTTTATCATAATCGCCCTCCGTGATATAGTGGTTACCATGCTAGCCTCTAGCTCCCCGGGTCGTGGGTTCAAACCCGGCGGAGGGCGATGTATTTTTTCGGGCGTAAAGTAGGGAAGGGAAGTAAAGTCGGTGGTCCCGTGTCGTAAATTTACGACACGTAAAAGAACCTCAAGCCTGATAAAGAGGCCTCTGAGCAAAATTTCCGGTCTTTCTCGCCCAATATAGAATGGGACGCTAAGTACCACAACATTTAAAGAGCGTCCACAAATAAAACTCAATTTAAATTAATTTAATTTAGCTTTATCATAAAAGTACCACAAGCATCTTTTGGAGGTACATTGAATGACAAATCGTGTTATTTATTGAAATTTTCCTCATGAAACCATTATTTTACAACACGATGAACATCTTTGAACATATTGGTGATACATTTTGATTCACTTTAGATGATTTCCTAAGTGTTTTTTATGCTAACGCTGTAACATGCTATCCTCTAGTTCCCGAGATCGCGGGTTCAAAATGACGGAGGGCGATGGATTTTTTCGGGCGTAAAAATCCTTAGCATGGCTTCCTTGCTAAGGGAGGTAAAGTCGGCTGTCCCGTGTCGTAGATTTACGGCACGTAAAAGAACCACAAGCCTGGTAGAGACCCCTGAACAAAATGTCCAGCCCTTCACGCCCAATATAGAATGGGATGCTAAGGACCTTAGTAGTTAAAGAGCGTCCATAAATTAAACTCAATTTTTCACGCTTTCACGCTCATGATTTGCAACAGTGGAAAAGTATGCTATATGGTGACGTACGCTTTCTCGGACTTCTAATGGAAGTTTGTTAGCTGGTGTATTAAGTCATCGTCTATCAGGAGCAGCAGTGCTGCTAATAAACTCTATCTTTAATGCTGTCTTAATAAATACAGCTGTACTCTTAATGCATTCAAATGGACTTTCTCGTATACAGGGCATGTATTCATTATTATTTTAAGAGAAATAATCTAAAGTATTAGATTACTTCTGTTTCCATCACTTTCTGTTATCATTTTTACTGAGTGCAATTATAATATGTCCACATATAAAACCCGTTTCATGTTAATATCGGTTTTCGTTTCTAAATTATTTGTGCATTGATTCCCTCTTTCTGCTGGGCACACTGTTCCCTACAAGTAGCTGGGCTCGGTTCCTTAATTTTCTGTTCTAGTACCAATTTATTCTTTTGGGAAGTGTATTCCAAACAAGCAACTCTTCTACTCTTGGAGATGTTGCACTTCAAAAGCGAACGATTGCAATACCGCTTGTGACTATATTTTTAGGAACAACTGCATTATTTCTACACTAACCTTCAGGTAAATAGGTGGAGTCATTGTCAAATATCTCCAAGTCCTCCAGTATGTCGCATTCGGAATATTCAATATCCCATGAAAAGCTTGCAATGGTATTATTACGGTTAAGGGATACTGGGAGTGAATTTACAAACTGCCATATTATTGTATGTATATTTCTGAAAATTTTACTGTGATTCTATTGCTTTTAGATTAATGTGAATACCAAATTTTATTCAAGTTAGATAAATACTTTGCGAGTTATTATCTATTTAATAACTTTTATTGTGTTAATATCTCGCATAATCAAAATTAACCAAGAGTTTCAGAAGTTCAGTAAATTGGTAGCCTTTTTGGAACTGAAGCTTTGAATCAGTTACAAAAAAGCTATGATTTGAAAGTTCAATAAATTTTGTTGAGTGAATTATGATAATTTTTTTAATACTTTTGAAACTCGAATCTCCATAATTCACAATTTTTTCATAAAAAATTATTAATAATCTTAGGCATATGTTTGTAACATAGAATGTTACAATGGATACTTCTGCATATTCTGAGAAATTTTAGCACTATTTAAACAAAATCTCATGCGTGAGGTTAATTTTGAATGTGTGAAAATGAAGTTTTGAGAAAAACACTCATTTATAAAATTGTATGCTGGGAAACAGTGAATTTATGCTTTGCATATCAGAACTCTCCTGATATATAATACTGTGTGTGTTTAGTTCCCTTTGTGTCAGTTTTCTGTACGTTTGTGCCCTTTTTGCCACCTGTAGATCCTTTCCTGTCTGTAGCAGCAAACCTCCTCTTCTCGTAGAGTCGAATTGTATCAAGGTATGACTGATCTTTAAGGGACACTGGGAATGAATTTGTAACTTTTTTGAAAGCTATTTACTGAAAAAATGGTACATTTAATTAATGGGTAAATAGAGAAATGACCGTGCAAAGGCTCTAGTTCAAATAGTTTCTCAGATAATGCAATTGAAAATTTTTCATTAGCATACAAAAACTTTCCAAAGTACCATGTACATTCACATTTGTCAGAAAAAATATGATGGTGACATTTTCCTATACTTTAGTTCAATTAAAAATATAGGAATTTTATTGAAGTTGATGTTATTTGTATACAAATAAAATTTTGTTTTTATGAAGTTGATGTCAAAATGTTCTTTGATTTTTAGTATAAGTTAATTTTTTGTGAGCCAATGAGTAAATAAATCATAAAAATGCATCAAATAATCTTTATATATTACATTTGGGAGAATGTGTGCAAATTTACATACAAATCAGAGCAAAACTGAACTGTAAGGAATCAATTACATGTCCAAAAATGAAAAACTGAGAAAAAAAGACAATTTCTAAATGCACATTCTTTTTCAATTTACAGCTTATCAGGTACTTATACCTGCCCTGAAACACGTGGTTTCTCATCCATTTTCTATTTGGCTTCCTCCTTTTTCATTTTTGATAATGTACTCTTCCTGCAAGCTGTTTTCTTCTTCTCAGTTGAAGATCGCGTACACTCATATTTTCTTCTGTTGTCGCCTCACTTCATAATCGCATCCGATACACTGCAAATTGTAGAACTCTTTATAGTAGATTTCATTTCTTCTGCAGCTGAGCACTCCATATTAAATTCTGACCGTCATTTGTTACAGTAATTGTGATGCTCTTCTTTGATACAAATATTCCTTTGGACATTCCTCCATAACCTGACACGCATTGATTCATGTTGATTTTGTGTAACACCTGTTACACATTTATGCAGCAGCGCATCCCAGGCAGGTCTTTGGTAGACAGGCATTATCTTGGAAACAGTTGATTCAGAAATCTGTATGCACATTTTATCACTGGTATCAGGTTGTGCACCATTAGCTATACTTTTGTTGTAAAAGCACCAGGAGTCAATGCCAGTGGGACACTTGCCATGCGGTAACTGACGATGACATAATTAACCTATTTCATACCACATTTATCAGGAATATTTGCTATTATAGCATTTCTATTGGTAAAAAGGCTAGTTTGCTAAAAAGTCCATTACACATTTGCTGTTTATTTCAAATGGAAACCACCAGATTTTTTGTCTTTAATGACTTGAGGACGGAATATTTCCGGGTAGGGCTAAATGCACAATTGTTGCATTTTCACGCATAGTTTTTTAGCAAAATCACGTCTTTCCCTAATTTGTAGTCGCAATTGAACACTCACGTTCTCTACAGTAGGCATTTTAAAACAACTCACTCAAAGTTTGCTTTCAAAACTGCATATGGTACATAACAAAGTGTATCGAAAGATCTGTAAGATAGATACACAAACAAAGCCTCAAACAACCAATAGCGTATTAAAATAACCGCAAAATGTTGTAAAATAAGATAATGTGGGTGACCGGAGCGAATTTTAATGAAATAGACCCTTGCAGTACCAAAATATAATTTTTCTTTTCAAAATTCTAAACTTGTGTTCATTTCGTAGTAAATAGTTATGCATTAGGCGCTAGATGGAAGCACAAAGCAGGCAATTACATTGAATTCAAAAATGCGGCCAAATAAATCGCAAAATATGCAGAAATAAGCAAATTACGATGCTTTACTTCCAAACCTATTCACAAACGTCTATAGAATATTTATACGATATAATTCCAAAATCGAAAATTTTGTCATTTTCCCCTATAAATTCACTCGCAGTGTCCCTTAAATATGGTAAGCATTATCAATACACACCAAGCACAATAATATTTAGTATTATGTGGCATAATTTAGACTTTTCCCAATATACATAAAGCTTAGCTCATTGCTATCAAAACGTATATAGTGTGTTTTTTCTCATAAGCACTTCTGAACCTATTTTAAATAAATTTCCTCTAACAGAATACTAATACATGTTCTATTTCTCACTCTTCATTTCTGGAGCATTTTTAGTCTCTGCATGTCATGTTATATAGTTTTTCTTTGGCCTTTATAGAAATCGCGACACATACAGAATTGCAACCTCAGTAGTGAAAATTTTCCGTATTAATCTGGCGACAGAGCTAATAACGTAAATAGATTTTGGAGTTACAACACTGAATTTCATGAACTGTGTTTTCAAGCTCTAGACATGCCCGTACCCAGAAAAAAATTTCGGAGAGGTTTTTCCAGAAGTAATTCTAAACTTAACAGTACCCCAAACAGTTGCCATGTACCTACTCCGTAGTATATGGACGTTGCATGGATAAGAAAATTTCTTGAGGACATTATATAGACCAGAAAAGGTCACCATAATTAGGAAGTGCTAGCTTACAGCACAAAACATGGAGACCGCTTTGAAAACCGGAATGTATGGTCACCTTACCTATGTAAGTCGAATATTAAATTTCCCTTTTTATTTTAAATGTGCTACTAGCAATACATCTGCTGTTATCTAACGACATTTCCCCATATTGGTTTGCTATGGAATTAAACAAATAAAACTGTCACAAGTTTTGGGGGGTTAAACCCTAAAACCCCCCTCTAAATACGGTTCTGACTCTAGAGGTAAACAATCCTATGAAGGAGTTGCTAGAATTCTCCATAGTAATACAGGACATTTTACAGAGGCGAAATATTGTAAATGAGCCTAAAATTACTGCTGTGGTCATAGACTTGCAAGAATAATTTCAGATAAAATATCAGTGAATAATTCTAGGAAAATTCAACATAGAAGACCGTATAGAAATAGCAAGAGTTAACCTTAGTTGCAGTTGTATAATTATCACTGGAATACATAAACCATCTAATGAAAATATAAACATATTTCTGGAAAGTATATCATTATTATTAGACCAAACTCTTAAAAGCATTGCATCAAAAGTAATAATAATGGGTGATATACATATTAACTTATTTCAAAATTCGCGAAATAGGACTAGATTATGAAGAAGGTGTATTTTAAGGAGAAGTTTATTTTAGGAGGAGTTGTATTGTAGTTTGACAGTTGGGGAGCCAAGCTTGATGTAGTTGCAACCACGTATTGTACAAAGTTTTCGGTGGCCTTCGCCCCAATGTTCACCGTCTGGTGGTCTTCGCCCCAACTTTATTTTTCGGTGGCCTTTGCCCCAAGTTTACTTTCCGGTGGCCTTCGCCGCAACTTTACTTTCAACTTTGTATTTTGACGTTTCTTTAAATATTATATATATATTTATGTTTGCCTCGGCTGCGTCAGTATTAATCTGTAGAAACATGTATTTCTTAACAGGGCGTTATGCGGCTAAAGCATGTAGGCTTACGCAAATTATAATTTTTACTTCCCTCCATTTATTAATTCTTCACACGATTAAATAACACTTCATTGATATAGAGAGTAGTGAGATTATTTATAATTGCACTTATAAACACGTAAACTTTATAATATTCTCGCCGTAATGAATTTCCGTCTCACACTGAATACGTATTAAACTTCTAGAGGCAGCATCTCGCGTCCAGTTAGGAACGCTGTCTACTAGCAGCTGACGTTTACCGTTTGAATTTGTACAATTTGCTCTATTGCAGTTTCTGATTGGCTAACCCTACTCCAATAGAACACTTTTATTTAACTTAAGCTTTCTCTGGTTGTTGATTGGCTATTTATAAACTGTTTTAAAAATATTACATTATTGTTTCCAAGAATTACTAGTAGCATTATAAAACTTCCAATTCATTATTGCCTCAATGTTACCTCATTGTTAGCAACTTTTGATCTATATTCTCACAGCTTCTACATTATAAAATTACGTAATACATTCACATAACATTATTAAACACGTACACATAATATAAATATATACAATGACTGTAATATACACTTTTTATATATTGTTACATACACATATTGCTTTAACGCTAGCTGTTATTGTATTTATATATTATATAATTAGACTAAAATCATTTAAGTGTTAAAAATACTGCCTCAGTTAATGGTTATCCAAAATGCATTCAACTTAAAACCTGCTATAAATGAACCGACAAGAATCACTAACAAGTGTAGCTTGAAATAAATAAAATCACAACAAATATGTCTGAAAATGAATATCATGTAAATGTCACAAATTCATATATATTCGATCATAAAGCACAACCAATCACATTAAGAGCTGATATGTTTGTACATATGCAAAAAAAAAAAAAATAGAAAGATCCGGGCATCAAATGTTACATTCATTCAGTAATCATAATCTAAGAAATCTAATTCGCATGCTAAAGGGGGGATATTGGGAACAGCTATATAGCACAAGACTCAAATAATAAACTTAGCACATTCTATAATGTTTTCTAACTACTACGTACATATTTTATGTCCTACTGTTTGCGCTAGAAATCATAACCAGAAAAAATCTGATGTGTTACACTCACATGACTTTCTCTACTCTTGTACAGACTATTTTTTTTACAAACGCTTATTCTCCATATGCTTTATGTTAATCGAGATATCCAGATGTTAATCTTATTGCTCATTTTCTTGTAGATGCAAAGGGAATTGCTAGGCTTTAAGCGATAGTCAAATATTTTAAGAGGTGGTTGCTATGTGGAGAATTCCATTCTCTTTGCATGTCCGGTATATAAAAAAAATGAATAACGAATTTCAGAAAAAGTATTAGTATTGGAAAATTTAAGGGATTAACAAGCAATAACTTGAAAATGGTTCACCCAACAAAAAATGTATATGACATAAATTGTGTATTTTAACGCGATCTACATTTTTTGTGTAGTAAATTTTTGTCTATCTTTTATGGTTTACCAGCTATGCAAAAGTCGTTCACAATGAAGAATACTTTTGGAGGCATTCCGAGAAAATTCGAGATATACATTTCATTTGTCATAAAAATATCTGAAACATATGATATTTTAATCAAAATCGTTAGAGCCATTTTTGAGAAAATTAAAATTTTCGAAAAATGTTCCTTGTAAACGGTAATCTGGGGTGGGGGGATTTTCTTGAAAACCTTCATGTCGCACCTCTGGAAGATACTGAACCTAAATACCAAGTTCGGTGTTGCGACGGTATTATTAATGTTATTTGTGTATTTTTGTTTACTCCACGTGGTGAAGCCATTTTGTGACGTGATTCTTTGTTAGGGTTATTAGCTCCATCTGGTGTTAGCAATTTGCGGCAGTATTTAGTGTTTGTTTGAAAAAATGCTACTGTGATTTTATTTAATTTTGGTTCACTGTCCTCCGGCTAGCTATGATCTTTTTGGTCGAGCACTTCTCTTTATACAGGTTGTGTAAACGGAAAGGAATCTTTTATCCAAAGATAACACTGATGAAGGAATTTGTTTTACACTTTTATTGTCGAACACATTCACTATCACATTTACATATTGATCTTGACACTCGCCAAACTGAAACTGTTGTAATAACTTCATTACTGATCATTCTTAATTCGCGTACTTCAACTTTTTGTATAATTAACTTTACAACACTTGAGATTTTTCATAACTCTGCTACGCGTAACCTGCGAATCGATAGCCGACGTGTACTGTACAAATATTTCTGCTGGACTGAAGGCGACGTGTAACGTACAAATGTTTTCGACGAACTGACGGCGACGTGTAGCGTACAAATATTTTCGGTGAACTGACGTGAAGACGACGTGTAGTGTACAAAGATTTTCGATGCACTGTCGGGGTCTACCTCTAATCTAGCCCTTTTTATACTCCTACACCCCGATATGCCTAAAGATTATAACCGGGTTGCTATTGGCTAATAAAACGCGCCAACATTAGGGTCTATTTTTATATCCAATGAAAATTATGAATACATATGTTCTAGGGAAAATGTTCCAGCAAATTCTAAAGAAAAACGCGCCAACATTACGTAACTTCCTCGTCTCTAATAATGATAAACAGCTCACCCCCTCGCTGCATTATTGCACGCTATTATTGTGAGTTTCAGTAAGACAGTACAAACTTACTTCTCAACAATAATTACAATCAACAAACATCTCAAATCAATGTCACATAAAAATGCATATTCACACTATAATCATTCTTTACATTTAAATAATTTGTGATACAAATTATTGCATCAGTGTTTATCCGACAGTTCGTTTCTGAGTTATGATCTTCACAGACACACACAGACACATACACGGACATGTTTCCAAAAATGTTTTTTTATTCAGGGGTCTCAAAACATGTATTTCCGGTGAAATCTCGGTATCGAATTTTAGGGTGGAATACAATACTTCCCCTACTTACTATACGTAGTAGAGAAAGTAAAAAGGAAAATTTTATTGGATAACTACAGGAATAAAGAAACTGCGTATTCTCAATAATTGGCTTCAGAAAAAATTGAGTACAGTAGATCTGAATCTGTTAATATTGAACTAAAGAAACTAAAAGACACACATAACCAGACCATAGCTACGGCCAAACGCATCTTAGTAATCGCATCATTAAATCCGAGAACATTAGTAACAGTAGCAGGCAAATCATAAATGGATTCCGCAAAATTCCATCTACTCTTAAAAGTCTTTTATAGAATTAAATGATAAAAGTAGTAAAAGCTTAATTGCTGAGCAAACAGAGATTGCCAAATCCTTTAATTAGTACTTGTCTCAATGGAAGAAACATCAATTCAAACAAAAAGAAATTTGAAACCACTGCCACTAAGTATATACCCCGAAACACAAAAATAGATTCAAGTATCTACCTTTATCCTACTCATAACATGGAGACTGTTAATATTATTAGAAGGCCAAAAAGAAAGAAAGAAAGAAAGAAAGAAAGAAAGAAAGAAAGAAAGAAAGAAGCAGTACAGGTGTGGACGAAATTCCAATGAAACTTCTGACAATATGTAATGCTGAAATAGCCCATCCTTTTGTTGATATAATGAACTCTTGCCTAGCAACAGGGATATTCCCAGATAACCGAAATTATACTGGCATGAAAAAGGTAACAATTACTAATCAATATCAGTCTTATCAGCGCTCTCTAAAATCTGTAAGAGAATACTTAACAAAAAATTTTAAATATCTTCAGAATTTGGATTTAATGCCCATTCTACAACTTGGATTTGTAACAAATAAATAAACCATAACTGCCAATCCTGACTGTATAGAAGAGACTGTAAGACATTTGGATTTAAACTATTCTTCAATTAGGGTACCTTTGGATCTACAAAAATCTTTGATTGCGTCGTTACAGCTACTTTAACGGATAAATAAAATATGCTTGGCATTAGGGGTTTGGGTTATAAAATTATAAATTGATCCATGACAAACTGGAAAAAATGGTTAAGCTTACAAATAGTTCATCCGAAGTTACATTCAGTCCAGAAAATATTCTGGGGTCTATTCTCGTCCTCCTTTTTTTTTAAATTAAATTGAGTTTTTTATTTATGAACGCTCTTTAACTGTTGTGATCCTTAGCGTCCCATTCTATATTGAGCGTGAAAGACCAGTAATTTTGCTCAGGGGCCTCTTTATCAGGCTTGAGGTTCTTTTACGTGCAGTAAATCTACAACACGGGACTACCGACTTTACTTCCCTTCCAAAGGAAGCCATGCTAAGGATTTTAACGCCCGAAAAAATCCATCGCCCTCCGCCAGATTTGAATCCGCGACCTCGGAATCTAGAGGCTAGCATTGTAACCACTACACCACGGAGGACGACAGCCTCCTTTTGTTTGTTATATACACTCATGATACTGAAAAACGTGTTTTCGGATTATATAAAGTCGTCTAATATGCAGATGATACAACTATCACAATAAGAGATACAAATAATTTAATGCCAGAAACGCGTCTAAATGATACAGTTAAAAATATAATTCAATATTTCCAAAACTCAAACTTAAGTGTGAAATGATAATCGTTGCATCCAAAGTGATATATCATCCACCATTATTAACCATTGAGGCTGAGATCGTAAAAGGTGTAGACGAAGTCCAATTACTAGGATTTATTCTAGACAGTAAGCTTTCTTACAACTCATAAATTGATAAGATAGCAGCCAAAGTTACTAAAAATCTCTATGTTTTCGAATCTTAGAGAAGCTCTGTCCTTACCCTTACAATTAGAATTAGCTATTTTGGGCTTTTTAACTCTACTTTCTACTGGGATTGAATTATGGGGATTACATCAAAATAAAATCTTCAGAAAATCTTCATATCGCAGAAAAAAGCTATTAGGTATATTGTGAGTCTAAAGTACAAAGAAGCCTTCGAAAGCACATTTAGAGCACAAAGAATTCTCACATTGTCAAGCCTTCTTATTTACAGAACAATTTTATACTGATTGAAGTACGAATTTCCAATGGAAACTATGTCAGATGTCTACACCCATAATAAAAGGGGGAAACTAACACTAAACCTCCCTAGATTCATATTACATTTATTAGAAAAGGTGCCTGGTTATGTGGAATCAAAGCTTTAGAATGTACTGCCTCAACACATGGAAGCTTGTGTAAATTATAACATATTTAAGAACTGTCTTAAAAACTACATAATAAATGAAGCTTTTTATAGCGTGTATGAATATTTAAATCCTACACTTTAAATCTAACTTGTACATACCTATATGGTAACATTAATCTGCAAATAATACATTTTGCATGATAATATCAATTTGCACAAGACTTTTAATTTATGATGTATAAGTTGTTGATAGTCATGAGGGTTTGATTCTTCAATAACCCATAGCCAAAGCGATTTAGACTAAATTTTAATTTTAATATGTGATACAGTTTGTTTTTATACATTGCATTAGCCCAATGTATAAATGAACTTGTACATCTAGTATTTTAGGTGTGTAAATTGTACCCATACTTTATATAATTTATTATCTATAGTTGTATATTGTCGTAGCCTCTCTTTAAATAACAGACAAACTGCCGTCTCGGATCTCGGTGCCCAGAGAGTCGTGTATCCTATTATCTCTGCATACGCCACAATATTGATGTATTGTACGACATGGTCCAATATAGATAGCTAAATTACAAACTTATGTATTAACAATGAATAACACTTGTATATTAACAATGTATAATTTATGTATGACATTGTCCAATTGTGTATCACACTGTATTGTCCAACAATAAATTCAAATTCAACACTGGCTATCTTTAAATTGCAAAATTTTCCCTCACAATCCTTCTCTCCCTTGGAAGAATATCTCTTTGTACATCTCAAAAATGGACTTATCTAAAAATCGAAAAGCTTGGATTTACAATAGTTCACCTCTGACGTACATGTATCTACATATAATTGAGTTGACGGAAAAGAAATCTATTGATCTGGTTTTCCAGTGAGCACAAATTTACAAGTTTTTACATAAAAATGCCTCTCAATATTGTGTCCATTATAAGTAGTGGCATTAATTCTGGACACTTTTGTCGTCCTCCATTGTATAGTGGTTACCACGCTAGTTCCCATGCTCTAATTTCCAAGGTCGCGGGTTCAAACCCGGCGGAGGGCGATGGGTTTTTTTCGGGCGTAAAAATACTTAGCATGGCTTCCTTCGGAAGGGAAGTAAAGCCGGTGGTCCCGTGTTGTAGATTTATTACACATAAAAGAACCTCAAACCTGATAAAGGGGCTTCTGAACAAAAGTTTCGGTCTTTCACGCCCAATATAGAATGGGACGCTAAGGCCCACAGCAATTAAGGGGCGTACATAAATAAATAAACAAGGCAGGACACTTTGATTAATTTTTTGTCATATTACATTCATCTAAGTATGCACATTAAATTACGACTTCTGGGTAATCACTCATTAGATCAATAGTTGTAGATAGTAAATTTTGTTATATTCATATGAATTAGGTATTGTAACATTTATGTATCAATATTTTGTTGGCTATCTCTTTGATTTAATCACGGTCTAAATTCTTCGTGGCATTGAGTCCACCTAACATTGGAGATGTTCTGGTGTGATCATTGTAAACTACTTTTGGATGATGGCCTCTAGTAGTTCCCTCTTATTACTTGGATTCCGACGCGACACCAAAACTTTCGTCTTGCCCACATGTGTTCAATTGGGCGTTGAGATCAGCACTGTTCCCTGGCAAAAGAAGGAAAGTAACACGATGATCCCTGAAGTATTTCTGATAGATTCGAGCAGTGTGATGCTTAGCACCGCCCTGCTGAATGATGCACGCTTAACGTCATCCCAAATAAATCACGAATAGTAGGCTCTAAGACCACTTCTTGGTATATTTTGTCATTAATGTTGTCTAATATTGCAGTGCCCCCGACACCATGACCTGCTATGCTTCCACACATCATGGCGCTGATAGGGTGCTTCACAGTGACGGTGATTTCTCAAGTAGTGTGTCCTCACATGTTCGGCGACACACGAACCTGATGTCATCACTTCCAAAGATGTTGATCTTGGTTTTGTCACTCCAAATGACTTTACACCAGTTGTCTTCCGTCCACTCCTTGTGTGCTAAAGCCCACTCGTACGCTTTTGCCTCTGACTTTGGTTGAGATTAAACTTCTTTCTTGAGATTTTTGCTGGTAAACAATATTCACAGTTTTTTCTGATTGTTCGGTATGAAACGTGTATCCCAGAAATTCTCAAGACAGCATTTATACATTTTTCCGTACGTCGGTGACTTTGCAGAGAAAGGTGGTAGATTCTGCGACAGTTTTGAGCAGTTAGTTTTGGTCTTCTGCCACTTCTTGGATACATTCTTGAGCTCCCAGCTACTTCACATCACTTACAAACTTTCCTAACGCCGGATGTTTTAGCACCACTACCCAAACTTTTCTTTATTTATTCTTATGAATAGCCTTTTTCACGAAGTGTTACTGCCTTGCTCCTTTTACTTGGTGACCAATCAGCGCATTTCGTCTTAGAAGCCATTATTACAAATTAGAGGTTCACTTTTAAATTCACCCTCAAAAATGTTCATTTCACAAACGTTTGCTGCCAACTGGTATACAACAATGATGATCACATTTGACCTAGATACGGAGAGAATGCAACAGTCGAACACAAGAGCTCTGTTGGTTGAAAATAACAAGAATCGGACAACGAGCATGTTGGTGCTGTACTAAGATAGAATCACTGAACTTACTGAATAATGTTTCTTCGAATTGTTTCTAATATCTACGAGGTGTGATAAAAAATCTCCGGGAACACAACATTTTTATTTGTTTATTCCGCACTGTCACCGTCGAAGTAGTCTCTTTGGGAGATGATGCACTTGTCTCAGTGCTTTTGCCAGATGAACCTCTGGAAGTCATCGTTAAACTTTCAGAGCCTTCTGCGATTCGCGATGAATAACACAAATGTCCTCAAATTGAGTTTTTTATTTATGGACGCTCTTTATCTGCTGTGCTCTTTAGTGTCCCATTCTATATTGGGCGTGAAAGACCGGCAATTTTGCTCAGAGGCCTCTTTATCAGGCTTGAGGTTATTTTACGCGCCGTAAATCTACAACACAGGAGCACCGGCTTTATTTCCCTTTGGAAGGAAGCCATGCTAAGTATTTTGACGCCTGAACAAAATCCATCGCCCTCCACCGGGTTTGAACCCGGGACCTCAGGAACTAGAGGCTAGCATGGACGGTGTCCTCGGAGTCGCATTTTAAGTCGCGGTAAAAGAAAAAAAAACAGCTGGAGCCAAATCTGGAGAAGAAGCGAGATGGGGAACAGTCCTATTTTATCCAAAAAATAGCGAACAGAAAGGACTTTGTGCATTGTGCGGGCGCATTGTCGTGATGAAGGATCCAGTCACCAGTCCTCCATTTCTCCGGTTGTTTGCGTCGTATACTCTCCCTTAATCTTTGCAACACTTATTTGTAGGACACTTGATTCACTGTTAAACCCTGTGGTACAAATTCCTTTAATGTAAACAAAAAAATTCATAATTGACTTCACATTGTATCGAACTTGTCTGGCCTTTTTGAGGCTCGGATTTGAAGGACTCTTCTATTGTGGATATTGTTGCTTCGTTTCTGAGTCTTAGGCATAAATCCGTGTTTCATTACCAGTAAAACTTTCTCCGATCATTTTGATCTATTCTTTAAGATCTATGCAGGAAGTCATACGGGTTTCGTTTTGGTCATTTGAAAGGGGTCGGAGCACGAACATTGCGGCAATTCTTCTCATGTACAAACCGTATTTTAAAATATTTTGTTCACTTCTAAGTGGGAATCCTAATGAATCATACATTTGTCTTATTGTAATACGCCTATCATTGAATACCATTTCCCTCACCTGAGTGATATTTTCGTCAGTTTTGCTGGAAGAGGGTCGCTCCGAGCGATCTGCAACTGATGTCATGCCACTTTTAAACTTCGATAACCGCTGAAATGCTTGAGTTTTGCCCATTAATTTATTCCCATAAGCTGTACTTAACAATTCATAGGTTTTTCGTGCAGTTTTACCGAGGTTGAAGCAAAAACTAAGGTTTCTTCGTCGCAATCTAGCATTTTCGCTAGACAGAAAAATCGCAGCAGGTGCAAAAGGCACGTTCACTTCAGAGCTTCTCTCTGCACTGCAAGGTCGCAGAAAGTCACGTTACCTCTCATTGTTTTCAGGAGGGAGCGCTTCAGGTACAGCCTGCGTAAGAATTAAAGATAGCTCAATTGCAAAATTGTTATAAAGCATTTCGAAAACTTTTTAATCAGACCTCGTATGCAGCATATAGCACGTTCCACCTTTCTTAATGACAATAAGTATGATATAGAAACACCATAGACAAAATAAACGCATAATCTGTTGATTTAGCAAAGCACAACCTTCTATATCATTAGGATTTAAAAAGGATAAAGATGGTACTAATGTAGAATTAATGCTACTGCTTACATCAATCCCATACCACGAAATAAAACTCAATTTAACTCATTGTCGGAAATTTTTAATATATTAATAATGCTAAAATAACTATAATATGGCCTATTTTCTTTATATATTTCAAGTTCTACATATAATTCTTTATTAATCCAGCAATGTTTACAAACTACCTTAACATCCGCAATGTTTGTAAGCTACCTTAACTTCCAAATAATAATAATGCCACTTAATGTTGCATCCCTTATACATAACAATGCAAATTTCGAAGGTACTTTGCCTTAACACGATTAATAATCCTAAACCAACACAAATACACTCATAATCTTTTCTAAGTTTTATAACACAGCTACAATTTGCAATTAATATATCATTTTGTAGTTAAGCTGTACATTTACAGCAAAGGCAGTTTACGTGATTTTTTTTATGGTATGATCAAGCGATCCTAGTGGCAGTAAGTGCAAACGTTCCGGTACACCTATATAGGAATGTGATTACGGCACCCTGATATATTAAGAAAGCAATGGTTTGAAAACAAGCATGTGCCGAGTAAGAAAAATGGAAAGTTTAATTACTGCATAATAGCTCTTATGTGGTACATTTAGGAACTAAACTTTGTCAACCTCAGAAATTCTGTTGCTTCTGTAATAAATTTGAGATTATTATTAGAGACAATTCAATTCCGACAGGGGACGTGCCATCAGTACATTGCGTACGATTGGCTAACATGATTACAGCCATCTTGAATCTTGTTCTTATCTGGGCGAGTTGGTGAGTTCATTACGTTTTGAGAAAAGGCAAGAGGAAATCTAAATCCAGGAATCAATTTATAAGAAAGCTAAAATGCTCAGAACAGCTTTTTGTCGACTTCATTCTATTGCACGCAGTTCTGTACAAAATGCGCATAAAGCTAGTGCAGTTCTTGCCAGTCGTGGGATGTCGCAGAAATCTACAGAAACCGATGATGAATTCGATAGTAGGTACGAAGCATTTTTCAACAAACCAGACATCGATAGTTGGGAAGTTCGCAAGGGAATGAACGATCTAGCAGGTATGGACCTTGTACCGGAGCCGAAGATAATTATTGCTGCCTTGAAAGCTTGCAGAAGACTTAACGATTTTGCGCTAGCTGTGAGGTTCCTGGAGTCTGTCAAAGATAAGTGTGGAAACAAAGTGCAAGAAATTTACCCCTACATCCTTCAGGAGATTCGCCCTACGCTTGATGAACTGGGTATCAACACACCTGAAGAATTAGGTTATGACAAACCAGAACTGGCACTAAAGAGTGTGTATGAAATGTAGATCATCTCCAAGTAGAAGTGAGCAAGGCACGAAATAAACTGAACATGCAATTTGCCATTCGTATTTGTTAGTGGAAAAAACAAAAAAGATGACAGGAAAATCAGTAGTGTGGAATATTTTCATTGAAGAAAAGTTGTTAATTTATGTATCATAGAACTGAATAAAAATGTTAAAAAATTGATTTTCCTTATTTACAATTATTGAATAGGCATGTGCAACAGTGCAGCTATTGGTGCATCTCATTCTCAAAGTGCAAATAGTAAGTAATTTATACTTGTTTAGCTATTTTTATTCTATCCATATTGCCCTTTGAAACCCGAAGGATTTATTGCCTTTCTTGCAATGAATTTGTGGGGCAGAATTCTTAATGGGGACCATTATAAAAGTGCCATTGATACATCCTTCTGAGGGCACATAGCAGAATAATGTGCCAGATGTCTCTTTAATAATTTTTGTTTTTAGGATTGCAAAATGAGTAATATTGGGGAAATTTTTCAAAGTATGCAATATCACATAATGCTCGATACATATAATTATAATGCATTATGGTTACAAAAAGTATAATGTGCAACATAAACAAGAAAATAGGGGAAAAGAGGTGTAGACCACCACCATTTCCAAGCTCTTAATACAATTTACATTTTGTGTTATTTAAATATACATCGATTTTATTGGTAGTTTAGTATTTATTTACTTAGAATTTTGTAAATGTCCTTTGGTTTGCTTATAGTTTTGAGCAATGTGGAATGTTATAAGTATAGCTCGGGAGTTTAGATGGTAATAAACAAAATAGGCAAAAACAAAAACCTGTATAAATTGAAGAAAATGGATACATTTTAGAAAGTCATAATATATTTAACAACCAATATTTGGTTTAAAACTGAATTACACTTTTATTCCACATTACTGCAAATTATTGCTTTAAATGTTCTAACTATACCGACATCAACTATTTACTTTTGAATAGCCAGGCCATTCCATGTGACGGAATGAGATAATTGGAAGGGTTTGTTTCTCTATGTTTCAAAAATAATTCTTAAAACAAATTGTGAATGTTATTTATAACAGAGAATTTCAATCCTAAGGTTAACATGAAAAGCATAAAAGGGAAAATATCTTGTTAATTGAAGTAAAAATGTGAAAGTGATGGAAAGGGACATGGACGAAAAGGAAATTACCTTTGAGTACAACTCCGAAGTTGTGAAACTATATACGAAGTATTAATATACGAGTATATGGAAGTTATTGTATTTTTATTTATGTGATGGAAAAAGAGAGACAAAATTAAAATTGCTGAAGCTGCATCTTTTATCAAATAATTACCATACCAGTGTTTCTATGTGGCATTCTTTATCATAACTCACATGATATAAAAGCGATGTCTACACCAGGAAATGAAAATCTTTGGTGAATTACATCAAGAACTGGAAGTGCTTTGAATACATCAGAAGTTGCACCCCATGAAGTGTCATTACTTTTAAATGTATGTTGATTTTTCTTGTCAGAAGCACCTTCCTGAACATTTGAATTTCCTTCCATTGTTTCAATTTGAACACATCTGCCAGTCATAAAATCAAAGTTGAAAATTTTTTTGGAACAAAGCATGCACTTCGTAAATACATTATAAAGGGATACAACTTTAATGTAGTTCTTTGAATGAATGTCGGGCATCGCTCATTAGCATCCAATTGTGTCTTGTTGATCCACTTCATATTTGGAATAAAATATCACCTTTACTGATTTTGACACTTTTCTGGTACACCAGTAAGAAGACTCTGCCTTGGTAACCATGTGTTTTCCTTCTAATACAGCATCCATACTAATCACCTCAGTTTTTCATCAACACCATAGCACTGCCCTTCCCATGACTTGTAGCTAGGAAGTTCTATGTTAACAGAACTTTAAACTCTTTCTGAAGGTGAGTTAAACTACATAGAGAATAACGCTGTTTAAAGTGGCTTGCTGCACCATCTGAAAGAAAATCTGTGTTGCACTCATGATTTTCTCTGCTCTTGTAGAAACTATTTTTTACAAATGCCTATTCTCCATCTACTTCATGTTAATTTTATTGCTAATTTTCTTGTAGGTGCAAGGGGAATATGGTAGGCCTCAAGCAATAGTCAAATCTTTTAAGAGCTGGTTGCAATGTGGATCATTCTGTCCTCTTTGCATGTCCAGCACATAAAAAAAAACGAATAACAAATTTCCATTTGAGAAAAAGTATAAGTATTGGAAAATTCAAACGAATATTTCAGAAATGGTTCACTCTACAAAAAAAAAAAAAAATTATATATATATATATATATATATATGACAAATTGTGTGTTTTGACGAGATCTACATTTTTGTGTAGTAAAACTTTCTATGTCTTACGGTTTACCAGTTATGCTAAAGTCATTCAGAATGAAGAGGAGTTTTGGGGACATTTCATTTGCCATAAAAATATATGGCATTTTAATAAAACTCATTAGTGCCATTTTTGAGAAAATAAAAATTTTCGAAAAATGTTGCATGTAAAGGATGGTTTGGGTTGGAAGATGGGTAAACTGAAGTGCCAAGTTTGCTATTTATCTGACTTTGTTTATGAGTTATGTTGTTCACATACACATGGACGTGCTTTTATTTGCATTCAGTGCAACTCAAAACATGTATTTCTGGTGAAATCTCGATATAAAATTTTTGGATGGAATGCAATACTTCCCCTACTTACTATACATAGTAGAGAAAGTAAAAATGTTAACTGTTTTCCTGATTTGAGAAATCGGCCTTTAAAGGAATGCATTGACAGCATATTTGTCATGTGATATTTTGTCACTGACAATTGTGTTATTACCATTCCAGGACTTGTCCAGGCAACTGTTGTGAAGATTGATCTGTTGGGAGTTCCAATATGCCAATTGAATTTCATTTTTAAAACTGACTGTAATTTTTGGCAAAATCAATCTGTACAGCAATTTCTTTGCCATCTATATCACCTTTCTTTTGTAAATATGTACCAAGTTTTTTTACCAAGAAGCAATGTTTTAAAAGCTGAATATTTTTTGAATAAGTACTTCAAATACTTTACAGATTGTTCTTCAGAACGTTTTCAATGGTGTTGCAAACAAACCACATTAATTCATTTGTATCTGTTAAGGTATTATGCTGACTAAGCAGATTCCTGATGCCAGAACTATCAGATCTGCTTGACATGCAGTTATCATTTTCAAATTGCATACTAATGTACTGATTAGTTGTGATTATGTTTTAGGAATATTCTCCTTACACGCACTAAGAGCAGTCAAAAGTAAGTTGAAATTCTCATGATAGTGACACTTGCAGCTGTGGCGAGTCATTTCACTGACTGGGAGGACATTTGGGTCACGGTGAAGAGAGTTTTGATTTCCCACTTTATCAGAGTTTTCCATTTTTAATATCTAATATGTTTCTGCAATAGTGTACATGTATCTCTTCTGAAATGTTTCTACATTCTCTCTTACTATCACAACATCCTCTTCCCAGGAGCTTGCAGTGATATACAGTCCTGTAGATAAAATTGCTTAACTAAATCATTAATCTCTCACAGGGATTTTTAAATAAACCTACAGTAAACTAGTTGCAAAGGCATAACCTGCATATTTTAAAATATACAGTGCACTTATAGAAAGTTTCTCAGAATCTAAATTAAAACATGCTATGTTAAACTTACTGATGCACATACTGGTTTGTGAATGGAACAGTTATTAAAAGCTTTCTGTAGTGTCATGTTTTCATGTTATTTGAGCTTAGCGTGCTGTTGGATGTTTATCATAAAGTGCATTGATCATACATATCAACATTGAATAAATATTAACTGTTTCAAAATAATACAAAAAATAACCTTTTTATGTGACGGAATAGGTCATTTAAACAACGATAATTGAAGTTCCAATGTGAGGTATAATATGGAGTTACAATGACCAATAAAGTCAATGTAAATCTAGCTAAAGAGTCTATATGTAAGTAAAAAACATAATTTTCAAAATTATTTAAAACTTACCCTTAAGAAACCGTTCTAAAATATATGTGCCCAAACACCTCTTTCAACATTTGTTGTCACTTTGCAGTAAAATCACAATATATGTTCCCACTTGTTGTCTACACAATTCTCACAGTTGGGTATATTTTACTTCAAATTTAACACCTATCAACCTTGATTTATAAAAACAAATAATTGTCCATCTTGGAATAGTCCAGCCTTATTTTTTACCACTACTCTTGAAGCAAGAGCAGAATTGTACTTTGTTGTTAGCATAAGTTAATTTAATTAAGTATTTTTTTGGTGATTAACTGCTTTTTCACAAACCTTACACAATAAAACTGTTCCATCAGTTGAAAACACATGGCATCAGCATAAATGTGAAGTTTGCTTTTCAATGGTTGACTGAATTTAGGCATCTAAGCTAAATGAATTCATGTCTGCTTTCATATGACAGTAACTGATAATCACTATTTGAAAATATTTCACTAAAATACTTTATTACTAGGAATCTTCTTTTAGAGAGAAATGCTGAACCCTTATTAGTAATAAACATTACAATACTAAAGATGATGGTCACGTTTCAATGTAAAGGATGTCAAGTGTCAATCAATAGTTCCCTGAATCTAATAGAAACATGTAAAAGATGTAAGTGGTTTTAAAAAGGCTAAAATTGGCATTTATAACTCGGATAGGCAGCTAAAACTTAAAGAGAAATAAAAACTGGATCTATAAATTTTAAATACCTCAAAAAACAATTATATCTACATAATTGTTTTACTACCATGCAGTAAAGAATTGATTTTGCCCAACATCTGAGCTCCAGGTATAAGCTATTAAAGCATTTCAAAAAGTGTAGTAACATCGCACACTAACTGAAAATTTAGACATAAGAAAGCTGTGCACAAGATGGATGCTGCGTTTACTCACAATGGAACAAAAGCAGTATCTTGAAGATGTTTCAGTCGAGTGTTTGGCAATGTTTCGCTGCAATAAAGCCGAGGTTTTGTGTCAATTCATAACCATGGATGGAACATGGGTCCATCACTTCACACCTGAGACGAAGTAACAGTCAAAACACTGGATTGAAAGGGGAAAATCGGCTCCAAAGAAGGCCAAGTCAGTTCCATCTTCAAGCAAGGTCATGGCATCAGCTTTTTGGGATGCACGTGGGATAATTTTCATTGATTATCTTCAAAAAGGAAAAGTAATCAATGGTGAGTATTATGCAAACTTATTGCACCATTTGAATGGTGAAATCAAGCAAAAATGGCCCCATTTAGCGAAAAAGAAAGTTCTGTTTCATCAAGACTGCTTTAATAGCTATTCCATCTGTTATGGAATTATAGTATTTATCGGCCAATTTAATTGCCTGTATGCCTAGTGTGGTCTATTGGATTCCACCATGCGCCATGCTTAGGGGCATTGAATGCATCATACACCACACAACCATCACCAAACTTCTAGAATATTTCAACAATTAACAAGCTTTACAATTTTCATGTTTTTGCGAAGAAAGGAAACACCAGCAGGTTGAGTGTTGTGCCTCATCAAGCCTAGTCTTGCCCCACCAGAAGCAAAATTCAGAGACAAAGATATGCTAGTGAAGCCAAAAAAGAATTGAAAAAAGAGCTTTTATTAGTGCTATTTTGGAATGACAATGGAATGAACCAAAGTAAAAACACTGCGATAGACAATCTTTTAAGAGACAATGACATAGATGTATTCATCATAGCTGAAGCAAATATAGATCAACAGAAGGAAAATTTTTATCAATTTCCAAAATACAACACTAATATATTAGAACAACACAGACAGAGAGCAAGTGGCAAACTTGCTGGCATTAAACAATGCATAAATGGAAAATTTGAAATTATAAAAGAAATGAGCCAAGATGACACTTCAGAAATAATAAGGATATGAGCTTGTAAACATAAATTTAAAATCTATGGTATCTACAGCCCACCCAATAACAATCGCCTCAACCTGGACATAATTGATATTGACAAAAAAACAGTCATGATTGGTGATCTCAATGGCAATTCTCCAAGATGCGGCTCTAGTGGCAACATAAAGCTGGTGAAATTATTGAAGAATTTGTAGACTCCAACTAAATGAAAATATTACATAGGAATGAAGACCCAAAAACCTACATACACTACTCAGGACAGTCAACCAATCCAGAAATTGCTATCATATCAACTGATTTAGAAGATAAAACTACAAAGTAATCAAAGATAGTGGTAGTGGACATAAAACCTTAATAACAAAAACAGATCTAAATCATCAACCGCCTAGAACAAAAGGAAAAATAAAGCCTAAATGGAATTTCAAAAGGGCACACTGGAAAGTATATAAAACAAAAACAAACAAACTTTTCAAAGAAATTAAATTGGAACAAAACATAAACAAAGTAGTGAAAGAACTAAATGTCACAATTTTAAAAGCTGCAAAACAATTTATCCCAAGAGAGAAAATTTATAAATACAAACCCTTCTGGAATGAACAGTTAGCACAACTCAAATCAAAATGAGATAAAACTAGAGAAAAAGCAGAAAGGACACAAGACAAAGCCGATGTTATAGAATGGCGAAAAGCAAACACACAGTTAAAACAGGCTATAAAGCTGTCAAAAAAACAGAGCTTTGAAGAATTTATAAACAAACTAGACTATAGAACAAATAGTACTAAAGTAATAATTACATTAAACAAATAAATAGAGAAAACCAAAAAAATCAGCCATTAAATGTCAATAATAAAGAAGTATACAAGGATAACTTATAGTGGAAAAATTAGCAACATACTATAAAACTAGCACTACATTAAAAAATAAAAACAATAAATACTTAAGAAATAGCAACCTCGAAGATACATCTAACTTTCAAAATATCTTCAATGAACCATTCACACTCCCAGAAATAAAGCAAGCAATAAGGACACTAAAAAATAAAAAGAGCCCAGGTCCTGATAACATACATCCAGAGCTGCTCAAGAATTTAGGACATAAAGCACACCATACTTTATTAAAAATTTTCAATAAAATCTGGACAACCAGAAATAACATACCAACACTGTTAAAAAGCAAAAATACCCATTAAGAAGAAAGGAAAACCAACTCAAATGATAGTTATAGACCGATATCCTTAACATCAAACATAGCAAAACTCTTAGAAAGAATGGTAGCTACAAGACTGACATACTATCTAGAAACACAAAATCTATTTATCTCCCTGAACAAGCTGGATTTAGGAAGGACAGCTCAGCAATACACCAGGTTGTAAGACTCACATAGGACATTAAAGAAAATTTCAATAATAATAAGACTACTCTAGCACTGTTTGTTGACTTCAAAGATGCGTTTAACACAGTATGGCGAGAAATGCTACTATACAAAATAAAGACATATGGCATATCAGACCACATGCTAAACTGGTTTCAAACCTTCCTATCCCAAAGATGGTTTGCATTACAATACAAAACAGCCACATCTACATCGAAACAAATGGAGTTGGACTACCTCAAGGGTCCGTTACAAGTGCTGTTAGGTTCTATATATATATATATATATATATATATATAAATGACCTAGTAGATGTACTTAAGAAAATAGGTACAATACAAGTAGGAATGTTTGCTGACGACGTGGTAATATGGACTTCAGAAAAGAACATAAGATGTAGGAAACATTACAAAAAAAAATCTGATGTGTTACACTCACATGACTTTCTCTACTCTTGTACAAACTATTTTTACAAAATCTTATTCTCCATCTATTTCATATTAATCAATATAAACATTTGCAGAAATGATCTTTTGACATGCAAAGCGAATTACATTTTACACATTGCAACCAGTTCTAAAAATATTTGACTATCGCTTAAGGCCTACTTGTTTGTTTCCCTTGTTTTGTATTTGCAATGACAATATAAAAATACAGTAGCCTTTAAGCATAGACATATCTCTTAATAGCTGGTTGCTATGCACAGCACCATTCTATTTGCCACAGATTAATACTCTTTGCATATCCAAGATAAAAAATCTGATGTGTTACACTCACATGACTGTCTCTACTCTTGTACAAACTATTTTTACAAATGCTTATTCTCCATATGCTTCATGTTAATCGAGATATCAAGATGTCAATCTTATTGCTAATTTTCTTGTAGATGCAAGGGGAATATGGTAGGTTTTAATGCTACTAGTAACATAAATTGTGTATTTTAATGCGCTCTACATTTTTTGTGCAGTAAAATTTTGTTCTATCTCTTATGGTTTACCAGTTATGCAAAAGTCGTTCACAATGAAGAATACTTTTGGAGACATTCCCAGAAAATTCGAGATATACATTTCATTTCTCATGACAATATCTTAAACATATGATATTTTAATCAAAATCGTTAGAGCCATTTTTGAGAAAATTAAAATTTTCGAAAAATGTTCCATGTAAAGGGTAATCTGGGGTGGGGGGATTTTATTGAAAACCTTCGTGTTGCATCTCTGGAAGATACTGAACCTAAATACCAAGTTTGGTGTTTATCCAACTGTTCGTTTCTGAGTTATGCTGTTCACAGAGAAACACACACACACATGGACATGTTTACAGCAATACTTTTTTTGGATTCAGGAGACCTCAAAACATGTATTTCCGGTGAAATCTCGGTATCAAATTTTTTAGTGGAATGCAATACTACTTTCTCTACGTAGTAGAGAAAGTAAAACTACAAACAACAATGGAGAACACAATCATAACCCTAGAACAGTGGACTAATAATAACAATATGGAAATAAATACAGGAAAAACTCAATATCATATATTCACAATGCAGCATAAAACAGAAAATATATGCCTGCAAATGAACAACAAAAAACTACAAGAAGCAATTATCTAGGGATAGAATTAGATAAACTATCAGTGAAAGAACATGTAAACAATATAACAAATAAAATCAACAAAAAGAACAACTTTTAAAACATTTAGCAGGAATAAAATTGGGTGGAAACATGGACCTCCTTAATAATACATATAAAACATACATAAAACCTAACCTATTGTATGGAGAACTACTAGCAACAGTAAACAAGAGACGTCCTCTGTGGACTAGTGGTACCGTGCTAGCCTCTAGTTCCCAAGGTCGCGGGTTCAAAAGTGGCGGAGGACGATGGATTTTTTCGGGCGTAAAAATCCTTAGCATGGCTTCCTTCGGAAGGGAAGTAAAGCCGGTGGTTCCGTGTCGTAGATTTACGGCACGTAAAAGAACCTCAAGCCTGATAAAGAGGCCTCTGAGCAAAATTACCGGTCTTTCACGCCCAATATGGAATGGGACGCTAAGAACCATAGTAGTTAAAGAGCGTCCATAAATAAAACTCAATTATTTATAAACAAGAGACTTAAAAGTAAACTAGAAATTTCACAAAATAATTCACTAAGAATAATAACAGGAGCTGTAAAAACAACACCAATTACAGTACTATAAAGCTTCACAAAAAATGGCTATAGAAGTGGAACATGAGTTGAAAGCAATTACTCTAGCACAAAAACTGTAAGTCAACAGAAACAGATACAAATGGTACCACATAGCAGATACTATAAGTAATTTAAAAACTCAAATAAGCTTCAGAACATATATTAATAACTTAGAATACAAGAATATAATTACAACAAATATAATTGCAACAGAGGTAACGAGTCCAATAGAATATATTGATATACAATATCAGAATGACCTGATATATACAATACACAGACAAAACAATATACCAAATGAAATGAGAGCCATAGCAATAGCTATGGAAAATGAAAGATACCCAGAAAAAGAATGGCTCCGAATATATACAGATGGATCCCTCGTCAATAAAACAAAATGCCGGTGCAGGAGTATACTGTAAACATTTTGCACAGTATCTAACATTAGATGAAACGTCAAACCACCATGATGGAGAATTAACAGCTATAAAAGCAGCATTACAGAACATTTTATATAGACAATACATAAAACCAAAAATAGTCATCTTATCAGAATCAAAATCAGCCATAGATGGAATAGTAAATTACAATAATAAAACAACAAGAAATATTAAAGAAATAAGAAGCCTAATTAAAGCAGTTGAAACTAGAAATCATGTCACTCTACAATGGATCCCAGCTGTTGGATTTTTGGGCAATGAACATGTGTATCAATTAGCAAAAAAAGGTACAATACAACAAATAAAACCTGTAGGACAAATAGAAATAAATGAGGAAGATAAATTAAAGGATAAAGATTATAAGAATATTAAAGATAGAATTAATATAAAAAAATGCTAAGGAAGACTGCAGTAGCCTTATTTAGGATGGCAACTGGCCACGATTGCCTCGCAGAACACCTCTACAAGATAGGATGCCTACCTACACCCAAATGCACTCTCTGTGAAGAAGATGTCATCCTGAACAAACAACATCTCGCCAAATGCAAAGGCCTTAAACGTGATAACTTACAGACTTTATATTGGGAAGCCAGAGAGAAAATGATGCAGATCAATTAATCCCCCTACCATTGGTGAACAACAACAACAGATATGCTAGTGATAAAAACGAAACCGGCAGCAATTATAGCAGCTTATTTTAACCCAGAAAATAGCGGAGAGAATATAATTCAATCAACATTAAATGTAAGAAGAGACATCCCAAGTGATGAGAATATTATATTAGCAATAGACAAAACAGCAAAAAATCAGATGCAGTTACAAGCTACATGAGAAAAGAAAGACTACAAATATTAAATGAAAGGCATAAGTGGACATACATATGTTACAACAGAGGGAGCACAATAGACCTCATATTTATTAAGGGATGCTGTAGAGGAAGGGAAACAGAACACTGGGAGATGGAAGGGCCCATTTTATGTAAACACAAACCAGTAATACTGTTCCTAGAATTTGAAGACAGGCGACCAAGGAAGGCTACAAACAGAACAGAGGATAGTAAGATAGGTACAAAAATGATCTGATAATAAAAAATTTAACAGTGCATACTGAAGTCATCAGACATACCATAGCTCAGGGATGTATAGATGATGCAATGAAAATGCTTAGGGAATGTATAAAAAAATACAACAATACCAATACTGACGAAACAGAAGTCGAAGATATGGTTTGACAGTGAATGCTACCAATAAAGCAAACAAACTATTAAAAGACTACATAGGGCAAAAACAGAACGAAGCCAGGAATACATGGAAGAGCTTCACACAGCCAGGAAGATATATATAAGGGCCTAATCTCAAGAAAAATGAAAGCATACACCGAAATATCACATGAGAGGCTATTACAAGAAATAGAAAGTGATCCATTCCAAGCACAGAGACCTAGGAGAAAGAAGTACCGACCAAACATATCAATGGAAGTATGGGAAGAACATATAAAGAAAGGTGCTATGTGACAGGGAAACAAGAGCAGTATACATGCCACCCAATGGAAAAGAAACACATATAAGCATGTCATTGTTAATGAGGCCATAAGGAGAGGAAGAAATAATAGGACACCAGGGCCAGATGGGATAAAGAATGAACACATTAGGCAGACAGCGGCACAGCTAACCAAACTATGGACAGATTTATTTAATAAGTGCTTGAACATAAGACAGATAACAGAAGCTTGGAGGAAATCGACCGTAAGAACACTATGTAAAGGAAAAGGGGGCACAAACAATTTGAACTCATATACAGGAGTTGCTCTTGAATAATCAGTGCTGAAACCATTGATGAGAATTTTGACAACAAAAGTAAACATGTTAATGGAAACACATCTCCCTATTTACCAATTTGTGTTTAGAAAAGGATGATCAATGGTAATGGCGGTTGAAAACCTCCTCAAAGGCATACAACAGACTTTAGAGGGATAAAAAAAGGAAACTATATATCGATTTCCTTGGCACTTAAATACTATGTGTTCAATGTCTTCATTACCACCACATATCGGACAATGGTTCTGAGGAATACCCTGTCTTAGCCCTTTTAGCCTCCATGCTCCGGTTCTTAACCATGCAATAGATTCTCTCTCTTCTTTATTTACTATGTCTATATATTTTTCCCTACCCCATGTATTTTTCATTGGCCTATAACAAACTAATGACCTCTTTTCGGCAATCTCACTGAACATGATTTGTATTTCTATATCTTCCAGTCTTTTCCTTGCCTTTTTCCAAAAGTTTTTCATGTTATTTTCTCTCCTTCTCCATATATCTCCTAACCCAATTTTCTCCAAAATGTTCCATAATTTACTTACCCATCCATCATTCATTAAGCTATTCTCTTGGTATTCAATACATTGTCTTAACATTACTTTTTCCTAGATTTAAAGTTCTGAACCAAAATTTCAAAGCTCTTTCCATTATCTTCCCCTTAGTTGCCACCCTGCCCATCTCTACTTGTGCTACCTGTCTTACAATTGACTTCGGTAGCCCTAGTATTTCTCTACAAAACATCCTGTGCACCACATCTATACTTTCCCATCCTCTATCTAATCCCCATATTTCTATACCATACATAATTTTTGCCTCCACAACCATCTCATAAACTTTTTCCAGCCATTTAACATTTATATTAGGTACTTTATATTTGCAGCTTCTAATTGCTGCCATCGCCCCTTTACCTTTTGCCAATGCAAACTTCTTTTGTTTCTCCCATTTATTACCTCCATCTATTTTTACTCCTAAATAGATACAGTCACGCACTACCCTGTAATCTTTATTCTCTCCCTTCCACTTTTCATATTTGCTTAATTTTCCCCCCTTTTTGAAAACCACAATCTGTGTTTTCTCTTGATTCACTTTTAACCTCCATTCTTTACAATATACATCAATTGCTTGTAATGATTGTTTTAAACCACTTACTGTAATAGATCCTACCACTAGGTCATCTGCAAAAAGAAGTCCTGGGATTTGGATGTTGTTAATTAGTGGTGCACAGTTATTATTCCTTCCAATTTCTAGTAAGACATCATCTATGTATAAATTAAATAAAACTGGGCTTAACTTACATCCTTGCCTAAGGCCTTTCTTTTGTGGAATTTCTTTTGTTACACAGCCTGTCTCCACCCTTACACAGAAGGTATTCTCAAAATACAGCGCTTTAAGAATATTCACCAATTGCTGACTTACTCCCTTACACACTAATTTATGCCACAGAAGTTGTAGCTCAATTCGGTCATAAGCTTTCTCTAAGTCTACAAACGCCATATACAATTTACCCCTTTTTTCTTTTAAATATTTGTCTGCTAATGTCTTTATAATAAATAAATTATCAATTGTTCTCCTTCCCTTGCGAAAGCCCATCTGGAATTCCGAAAGGATATTATATTCTTCAACCCAAAATTGTAGTCTCGCTGCCAAAATGCCTGCAAAAAGTTTTCCTATATTCGATAATAATGCAATACCTCTGTAGTTATTAGGTTTATCGACATTGCCCTTGCCTTTATATATAGGATGGATGATAGCTTCCCTCCATCGTTTAGGTACATAACCCTTTCTAATAATTACATTAAATAAATCTAATACAATTTTCACTCTTCCTTTTTCATTACACCGCTCCTTAAGAAACTCTGTTGGGTTGCCATCAATTCCAGTAGCTTTATTTTTCTTCAGTAACTTAACTTGTTTTATTATTTCCTCACTCCTAATTTCACCATCCAATATCTCTACAAAAACATTCCTTATTTCCAAAAATCCCGTACTTCCTATACTCCTTTCTTCCCCATATAATGTTTTAAAATACTCCACCCATTGTCCTGGCTCAACATTGGGTTTAGTTACACATTTATTATAGGTCGACTTAGAACCTGCCATACCTTATTAACATTATTTTCATTTAGACATTTTATCAAATTCCTTTCATTGCATTCTCTCCAGTCCTTTTTCTTTTGCTCTAACAATAACTTATGTGAGTTCCTCCCTTGCATATAATCGTCCCTAGATTTTCTATCACCTAATTCCCTCCACCTAATCAACAGTTGTTTTACTTGTCTTTTTGATACCCTACATTCTTCATCAAACCAGTCCTTATCATTTATGTAAACCCTCTTTTTTGTTTTCATTTCCTCTCCCACCCTTTGCATAACTGTATTAAGGATATCTATTGTATTCTCAATTTGATTATTCTTAACCATGAATGTTACTCCACATAGACATATCTTTCCATAATTCGAATCTAGAGTCTGTTTAAATGTGTCACAAAATTCTTCTTTCCATTTATAAATAATATACTCTTTTTTACAATAGCTTTCCACTCTTATATTGTGTTTTACTTGTGCAGTGTGCATCATAAAATCCACAATCAGTGGATAATGCCCGCTAGTTGAGCTTAAATTTAATACCTTAAAATTACTTAAAATATGTCCTAAATTCAGAGGCCACAACACAAAAAATGCCAAGGAACAGAAAATTGGAGAAAAGAATTTTTTAATAAGAAGTGGTTGAAGGGCGATAGAAATACACTTATGATTGAAATGATATGTAAGGACGCTAGAAGCATTGGACAGTTTTTGTGTAAAGTAAAAAATAAATGGCTTTGGACAGTGGAAAGAGCAAAGTAAGAGGTAGTGCATCTTACTTTGAATGGAAAACTATAGTGAATGTGTGATGGTTAAGTAATCAATAACAAGTGGAAATGGGACATGAAAAAAACTGAAAAAAAAAGAGCAAGATAATTTATTGACAAGAAATTGTAAAATGTAAATAAACTGTAGTGATTGTCTACTGAATGAGTGACCAGGCTCAAAGTGCAGTAGACAATCACATTTGTAAAACTCTTAGCACAATAAATACTATACTATACATCGATTTTGTTGACTACTCCAAGGCTTTTGATCAAGAAACTGGAAACTATGATCGGACAATCAACACTCACAAAACTGATATCTAACACATTAGCAGCCAACAAAATACAAACTGACAGTATTGGAAAGTCCACTGGATTAAGCAAACAAATGGTGTTTTGCAAGGAGACCCATTAAGTCCAATACATTTTAATGCTTTCACCACAGATGCAGAGGATAAGATAAGTGAAGAAATAGGGGTGAGAATTTATGTCTATGCTGACGACATGGCTATAGCATCAGAGGACAGAGAACTTCAAAGAGCTATGAATATACTCACAGACTGGGCAGAATGTCAGTAATGACTGCAATGAAATTATTTCGGTTAAAGGTCATGTCAGCACTAACATACAGACTAGAATTAGCATGGTGATACATCATGACACATCTAATTGAGAGAATAGAAAAGATCAAAGCAACCTTTTTAAAGAGTGCTTCGAGTTTAAAAATATGTGAGATCCAGATTGGCCTACGTATGAACAGGAGAAAGTTTTCTTATTGAAGATATACAATTCCATCTAGTACTAAGAACCACCAACAGTTATAAAGAAGCACTTGGGAAATTGGAACAGAAAAGGGAGGAAATATGGGAAGAATTCTTTCTGTACTGAGGCTATGACGAACCAGAACTGGAAAGATACAGACTACCAACTGAGACACCTGGTGACAAGAATGGCTGAGCATGGGTTCCATTTCAAAGAGTGCAACCAAAAGAAAGTGCATGAACCAAGCGCAGAGAGTGTATGCATGTTGTGCAATAATACCTGTCGAAGATATATACTGAAATGTAAGAGCAGCTCAAAGTCTATAGTGGAATATGCCAAAGTAGATTAAAATAACATACACGCATGAATGCGTGAATTTCTCACATCAATTAAAGATTGTTCAGGTTATTTGAAGCAAAACATGTTGAGCAAGTTTTGGAAGTATGATTTTTATATATGCTTTGTCTGTTGGGATATCAATCTTAATTTTAATTTGAAGGTCCAAAAATATTGTATGAGAAACTCCACTTATGGTGAAAAATGTCACATCTATTATGTTTATGCAAGGTTCTGTATTTAATAAAGTTGGGTTTATCATAATTCAATAGCATCACATCAAGCACTGGGCAAGGCTTACAGTTGCTCATTTGGCACTCCAGATATAATTGTGCTGGTACTATGAACAAAAAGTAAAACTTTTGACTCCTTACTAAGATTATGGCAAGGTATGTTCATTTGGACCCACCGTGAGCAATTTTTAGAGACAATGATTATATCATACAATTATGAAATATGCAGCATAATTAATAACATACCCATCACCAAGAATAACCTTTTATTATCTTTATTTTTAATGCAATAATTTAGACCAATTTACATCCTCGTGCAGTATGTGAGAAGGTGTGAAAATTTGTAAACCACCACCATTTCAAGAGTCAACTTCTCAACATGCTTCAATGTAGGACAACAGTAATGAATAAGTGTAAATCACTGTCACATGCAATCTGTCTTATGTATTGAATATCATTTACCTGTTGCATGACACATGAAAAAATTCCTCCATAGTACATGGGGAGTGATTATATAAGAATGATTTTAAATCCTTCTTGAAGAGTTTATGTTGATTAGGATTGCCTAATAGTTTTAGGTAACATGGAAGATTATTATAATTTTTATTGCAGAATAGTAACCCCCTTTTTGGAACAGTTTAAAGTTAAAGGTGAGTCAGAATTAGTTACAGTAACATCATTAAGTTTACTCACCTAACATGTTTTGGGAAATGTTTATTCCCATCATAAGAAGGTGTCCGTATGTGGAAAAGAAGGCATGCTACCTTTCTTAGATCTAAAATAATCCGTGAACAAAAAACCCTGATCTTTGGCATATACAGCAAACCTTCACATTCACATTACCTAAAGAACAATAGTTTCAATCCAATAACATAAACATGCAGTACTAAACAGCTGAACAAATAGAGTGGTATACACCCCCTAAATAAACAAGAATATCAACTGGAATATCAGCACATAGTAAACACAGCTAATAACAATGGGTTCAACAAACTAGCAATCGACAAGAAAATTGCAAAATTCAAAGAAACACATCAAAGACACTACAAATCTCATTCAGGAAGAAAAACAGTTAAAGTTCAAGAAACTCACATATCATCCATTCGTTCAAGAACATATTACAAAATTTAAGAAGAATTTCATGAAACATAACATCAGCCCGGCCCCAAAGAACAAATTTAGCACAGAGAAATTACTTTGCAATAGGTTAAAAGACCCCATACCACCAAAAAAAAAAAAAAAAAATAATTGTAATCTACAAAATCAACTGTTCTGATTGCAATAAGGTATATATAGGCAAGACAAAAAGAAATCTGGAAACTATGCTAAAGGAGCATATGAGATGCATAAAATACAAACAACTGGACAAACCTGCAGTCTCCTATCATTTCTGGATGACCAACCACATCAAACTGAACATTGCACTAATCAAACCGGCCAAATATGCAACAAAATTAGACACATGGGAGAAGATCATCATTATGAAACACAGCTCACAGCTAATGAATTTTGATTTGCTGCCACAAAGTCCCCTCTGGAAGTACATTTCACCACCACAATTGACAATCAACACAATGGAAGCACCAACAACACAGACCAGTCAGACACCTTTTGAGAATGGAAACAAACTGTTTCCTGAAACATGTTAAGTGAGTAAACAAGTGATGTTAGTGTAACTAATTCCGACTCACTTTAAGTAAATTCAAAAACACATAACTGTTTCTAGCTTCTTTTTCATATATTAAAGTTTTAAGTTATTTGCTGGTCTATGCAAATCACCTGCATACAAGGCATGCACAGCAAGGTTTGTTGTGAAGTTATAAGTATCTGTAAGATAGCTCGAGAGAAAATATGTATTCACCAGCAACATTAAGAATTTTTTTGATTTTAAATAACCTACAGGAATAATCGTAATACCTTAAATAATGCAAATGCCCTTTTTTGTAATATAAACAATTTCTTGCTGCGTGTCAAATTACCGCAGATTATTCCACATTGCAACAGGGAGTGAAAGTAGGCAAAATATGTTGTTCTTAAAGGCATTTTGGTTTACGGAGATTTTTTTAAAAGTTTGTTAAGGCAAAGCAAGCAGAGCTAAGTTTTGGTAGCATGATTTTTATCGGTTTTTTCCAGCTGAGCTCTTCATGTATTTGAAGCCCAAGAAATTTTGTATCAGATGTTTTACTTATGGTGTAATTGTTGTACCCGATTGTTAATTAATTTACTTATACTTCATTTTGAATTTAATAAAGTTTGTTTTATCATAGTCTAATGAAAACTTATTAGCTTTAAACGAGTTGTTGAAACACTTTAGTAACTGAATCTTGTAATTGTTGATGTGACTTTTCACATCACACTGGTATCATCTGCAAAGATCACAGCTATTGACTTGTTGCTAAGATTATATGGCAAATCATTTATAAATATTAAAAATAACAAAGGGCGGAGTATAAAATCTTGAAGGACACCTGTAGTAATAACACCTAGATCAGAATCTTAACCAGTGATCCTGGGTTTTTGGGTTCTATTTGTTAAGTATGTTCTGAACTAATATAGAGTTATCAGTGAAGACATCATTTTAACTTTTGCATCAAGAGGTTATGATCTCTACTGTCAAATGCTTTAGCTATGTAACAAAATATTCCTAATGGTAGTTCCTTTTTATCCAAGGTTGTTATTACTTCAGAAGTGAGCATTTTCTGTTGACAGCTTTTTCATAAATTCGAACTGGGATGCTGAGAGAATGTTGTTCAACTTTATGATTTTATTACCCAATTGTATACAGCTTTCTCTATTACTTTAGAAAAGGCTGTCCAAAGAAAGGGCCTATAGTTGAAAGTCAGGTTTTTGTCTCACTTTTTGTATAGAGGCATAACAATTGCGTATTTCATGGAAATATCCCTGACAAAAGGGAATTGATTGCATACATGACGAGGCTTATTCAACTCTGGTAGACATATTTTAACAATTTGGCACTTATCTCATCCCTAAGTTTGTGGGAAGGGGTAGAACTAAGAAACAGGCATCCCGTGAATCGAAACGTGAAAGAGAGAAGAGGGAAAGGTATGTATGATTGAATTACAATTAAGTAGTATTCTTCCATTGTTGACAGATATGACTCATATAGGAATAAGCAGATGTGTTAACAGTACAGTCTCTATAGTTATAGGTATTCAGCAAGCCTCAGATCCTGCTTGCTTGCCTGCCATCACAACAGTAAGTTCTTCCAATGCAGTAACTTCACACAGGATATAAGGAAATTCCATGAAGCCTTCTACAGCTGCAGTTCTAAAATTAAACAAGACTGTGTTATATTGACTTACTGTTCAACTGATATACCTAAATGGCAACGTGCAGTAAAGGTGGTTCCCGGAAGGATTTTTCAACAAAGTATCACGTGAAAACAAGGTCGGCTAGTTTCGGTGTGTCAGAAAACTTTTCTGGACATTTTGCAAATATCAAATGACAGAGTGCAGCACATCTGCAAACTGGAGTGGTGCCAAAGGAACTCAAAGATGGGGACAGGATCTCACAAAAAATAGTAATAAGAGAGGATCTGTAATTAAATTCATACAGAAGTTTAAAGTACTTGATGTCCATTATTGTAGGAGCAAAACATCAACGCAGCAATAACTTACCAAGCAAATTAAGCATTAATAAAATGAGATGTATGTATAATGCAGAAGCATCTAATTCAATGAAAGTATCTAAGAGTTTCTTTTGAATATTTTTAATACAAAATTTAATATAGGTTCAAAAGTCCTGTTTCTGATGTATGCTCACTTTGTCTTTCTTATGGCAAGAAAATAAAATTGGAAACAGATAAAACTAAACGTTCAGATTTTCTGACAGCTAAATGAATACATAAACTTAGAGCTAAGGCATATTTTGATCCCCTGAAAGAAGATAGAGTAGCAACATTTTATTTACTGCCAAAAGTATAGGATCAAGCAGCATACTACAGCAGGTAGTTATACATGTATAACTTCTCCATTGTGCAGGATTCATCCAAGGCAACATTAAAAAACACAATGTTTGTAATTTTGTTTGGACAGAAAATGAACGTCCTAAAGGTTAAAACGAAATTATGTCAGCACTATACAGTCATCTTTCAAATCCAGTTTTTCTGGAATTAAGAATGTTAGGCTATTTGCAGATGCCTGCTGTGGACAAAATAAAAACACGACTATGATAGATATGTATAACAAATGGCTTGCTATTCAAGCACTGCGGAACGTGCAGATGATAGAAATGATCTTTCCTATTCCCAACCATTCATTTATCCCTCCTGATCGTGTTTTCAGGCTAATAGAGAAAGAAATAAGAATGAGAAACACTATCAGTAGGCCTGAAGAATATTTTTAAATCTATAAAAATCATGGAAAGGCTAGGGAGAGATATACCTGTACAAGATTGGAAGTATGCTGCAAAGGAAATATTGAAGTCACTCACCAGGATCCTGGCATTTTAAATTACAGGCATCTAAACATATTATTTTGCAATGTTCTAGTGTGAGGTGAGGCAAATTATCGGTCTGATTTGTTTGTAGGCAAGACTATTCTGAAGCGAGGCAAAACCTTAGAAATGCTTATTATAAGGAACTTAGATGTAGGTGTAAAAGTAAAGGAGGAAAAAGTTAAAGCTCAAAAATTGTACTAAAAAAAACCATTTTGGTGATAACTGGGAGGAAAATGAAAGCCTTGTATTTTACAACAATTTAATATCTAAAAACAATGTTGCCAATTACAATAAAGAAGTAGATGCTGTTTGTGTGAGTGAGGATAGTGAGGAAAGACAACTTAGAATTTGATATGTTTGTTTTTGAACATTAGTTATTAGTATTACATTTTACATATAATATGTAAATTTTACAAGTCATAAGATGTATGTGATATGAAAACTGGTTTTTAACTAATATGAAATCAGAAATGGTTATAATTATACAGATATTATAAGAAGTCATTTATTAACATTGTCAAACACAGATATTGAGAAGTAAATGTGAAAATGTTTGCACTTAATTATAATTTAGTATTGTGTTTCCACCAAAACTTGCCAAATCCACTACCGTTGTGTGCAAAACTCGCCTTATCCAAAATTAAATTTTGATTTACCACTATATTATTTGAGACTGATTTTCAAGAGAACACACGTATCTTTAAGGGTCTAGTCAAGACTTATAACATTAAGAGAATTTTCAAATGTTCTGCTGTTTGCCTAATTTTAGTTTTTCATGTTTTCTGAAAATTTGTTTTACCTGGGTAAGGCTAGTTTTGCACTTGACGGCCTCAATTGTGTGTTTCATTTTTTCTGGAAATATCCTTGACAAAAGGGAATTGATTGCATACATGACTGAGGCTTACTCAACTCACTCAACATATTTTAACAACTTGGCACTTATCTCATCCCACACATGAGCTTTAGCTTTCTAATGAGGTAATAATATTTTCTGTCTGTGAGAGTTGTGTAGTTCTCAAATTTACAACTGATTTTGGGATGTGGCCTTTTTCAGGATTCTGAGTGCAGCTGAGTTTGGATCAGATCTGTTTGTTTTGCTTTTTGCTGCATTAAGGAAATATATGCTAAGGGCATTAGCAATGGCGCAGTAATTACTGACTTTTTCATTTCCAATGGTTATGTAAGCAATATTACTGTCTGGATTAATTCTCCCTGTTTCGCATTTTATTAAATTACACACTGTTTTTATTTACTTTTTTTATTTTTATTATTCACCAATGGCTAGTAAGCATTCTTTTTCACTTTAAATTACTCTTTTAAGTGTGCTTTAATGTTTGGATCATTACTTGTGCGATATAGTAAGAACAGATTTCTTTTATTTGTACAGGACTGTGAACAGCATAACTCAAAAATGAAGTCAGATAAATACCAATCTTGGTATTTGAGTTTAGTATCTTCAATGAACGCGACACAAAGATTTTCAAGAAAATTCCCCATCCCCAATTATACTTTGCATAGAACAGTTTTTGAAAAATTTGGTTTTCTAAAATGTGGATAATGATTTTGATTAAAATACCATATATGAAAGATATTTATATAACAAACAAAATGTATATCTTGAATTTTCTGGGAATAGCCTAGGAAGTCCTCTTCATGTGGAAGAAATTTTATATAATCTTGTATAACTGGTAAACATTAAGCGACAGACGAAAACATACCACACAAAAAAAAAGTAGATCTCTTTAAAACACACAATTTACTTAAAATAAGTTCTTTATTTTTTTTTTTTTTTTTGTGGCATAAACCATTTCTGAGATATCCATTATTAAAGGTTCAAATTGTTCAATACTTGTCATTCTTTTTAAGTACCATTGATTTTCAGTTGTTTTTCGCGATTGCTTGGAAACAGTATGGAACTTTAAGGCCAGCATAGCCCAGTTCTTAAACATTTGACTATTGCTGTTCTCTTTGTATTTAAAATGAAATGTGTAATGTAGGTATTTTTGCAAAGGTTTATTCGGATTAAATGTAGCAGATAGAAAAATAAGCTTTAGTAAGAATAGTTTGTATATCCACTAATAAAGATAGACGGTAGAGAAAGTCACGTGAATGTATCACAGCAGAATTTTTTAATATTAGTTTAAATTTACTGATATGCATTAATTGTTCTTGTTTGTAATTATAGTTTTCATATTATCAGTCTGATTTTTTGCTATGGCGGCACTAATGTACTGGAGCATTGTGATCCGACATACCATTTACAGTAGAAGTTATAGTATAATTTGGAATGTTTTCCGAGTTTAAAAAAAATATTATCGGTAGCTGTTGCAGTGTGCTTATGAATTCTGGTGGAAAAGTGAACCTCATATTCCAAGTTAAATGTATGTAAGAGAGATGTGAGGTTAGTCTTCATAATCACAGTCATTAAAAGTGTGTTACATTAAAATTGCCCCAAACTATTATTTTATCATTTTCAGTGTAAATGTTACGAGATGGTTCTTCCTAATCTATCTATAAATCCTTGGAAGTTTCCTCTGGGAACTCTATATACTGCTAATCCCTTATTAATTTCTATTTTTACTGAACAGTATTGAAATTCTTTTTCCTCACAAAAATATGCAACACTTATGCTAGTGAACTTGATCAAGCTTTTAGCAATTATACTCACTTCTCCACAATTTAATCTACATCATTAATGGGGTAAGTAGAAATAGCAAGGGACCATATCATCTAGCGTTGTCTCGGCACCCTGCGGAAGCTTATTAGAAAATTGAAAGGGGGGTACCAGCTCATAGTGAGAATGGACCCTGTTGGGGTTTAAGGCAAGGTAAAGCTGAAAGTGGAATGGAGGGGGTCATTCATAAATGCCAGAGGAAGTTAAATGAATTCAGATTCAGACTAGTTTCACACCACAGGAGAAAGTGGAAGGGGATTGGGCCACTTTTATGGAACTGTGAGGGTTTATATAAAGGTTTGACTTTAGGTTATATGTGAAGCATTTTTAGTGAAACCCAGATTTTAGTGATTGCAGAAAACTGAATGGAGGAAGATGTGCAAATAGGAATTACACAAGGGGGAGATGAAGTAAGTGCAGAAGGTGGAACCTTTTGTGACAGATTTAGCAAAGATAAAATAGTCAGTGAAGGAGGTTTGAACCAGATTGAATACTGTGAAAATTTGAAGTGTGTTATTTTGAATGGGTGTTATAGAGAGTATAAAGAAGATGACGATTTCAGTTGGTGGGAATGGTCATAATGTAAATGGATTATGCCATGTATAGTGCAGATTGTTAATGGCGGTTCAATTTTAAGGTATCAATTTTCTGGCAACAGTGTATAATTTTTACTGAGTATCTCATTGTGAATTAATATAAAAGAAGATGAAGGGCTCAGCTAGAAGGAGAACAACTATGTATTGAAAGTTAACCTTACGGGTGGTACATTGAGAAAAGGATTGAATCCTATATGGCAAAAGATTCGGAAATGGCTAAACTTGTATATATGGAATTAATTTAACGGTGATAAGTCTATGGAAAGAATAGCATTGGAAATATATTAATTTATGTTGTGGACAGGTAGAAATATGAGAAAAAATAGTCGAAGCTATTGCATAGCTTCATTTAGGGGTATGGCAACTAAGAACTCTTGAAGGTAATACAATGCAAGGTAGAGGTTGGTTAGCATATTTGATTCGAATGCAGAGGAACTGATGCATGGAGGAATAAATAAGGAAAAAATAACTTAGAAGCAAGGGTTATGTAATGATTAAGAAAATGTTTATAGATTAGCCACAGCCAAAGCAACTAGGAAAGCTTATGTGGAGTGTTAGAACCAAATGAAAATGGCTAGTAAAGAGTTAATATTGGTGATGTATGAGGAGTTAGGGCAATATGGTATGTAAAACAAAGTGCAGCAGTCAAAGGATGACCATGAGACAAATGGACGGGGACAATTCCTATGGACTCCTCATGTAATTGACTTAGCATAAAGAAATAAAAAAAAATTGAATGTGTGTGTGTGTGTGTGTGTGTGCATACTGCACGAGTCTTCTCATCCTGCGGATTGGTAATTAGGCAAACCTTCATTTTACAGACGATGCGAAATGCAGGTGCTGACTCCGCATTCACCAGCCCACTGATTAGGGCTATGGTGGTACTCGTTAACATGCACAGCGCAATGGTTAATATGCTGGAAAGCCATGGTGAAGGTTGGAAGTTTAAATCACGCCTGCGAATAAATGAGTTTTTTTATTAATTTCTGTTCATGTTTTGAGAATGTTCTAGCAAATCATGAGTTCTTTCCGAATGCACCTGTAAGTGGATTTGACTATAAATATGAAGTTCCAGCCATTCATGCTCACTGTGGAACAATGTTTTCGAACAGAGTGTATTTGGACATGCTGTTAGTATACGGGGAAGTGCAGCAGAATGAAATAGAGATTTCCGCAGAGAACACTTCCTACAGATTACACATTTTACGAGTTGTGAACCGCCTTCTGGAATCAGGAACAGTGCACAAAACACCACATCCACGAAGAGATCACCCTGTCTGTGACCAAGCAACAATCGTGTGACTGATTATGTCATTCAGCATCCACATTGTGGTATGAGGAACATTCACAGGCATTTCAATATTAGCCAATATTCCACGTGAAGAATACTACATTGTACAAAGTTTCACCCTTATCATCTTCAACTACACCAGGAGCTACTGCAGCCAGACTATGGATGGAGAGTGTCGTTCGTTAGGTGGATCTACAACAAACTGAACAAGGTCCACATTTTTTGGCGACTTTGTTATTTACAGACGAAGTAGGGTTCCACAACACAGACCATGTAACTCGCCACAACATGCATTACTGGAGCACTGTAAACCCACATTGGATGCAAGAGGCGGCTTTAAAAGTCTGATGGGATTTCAACGTTTGGGCTGGTATATTCGGTGATCATCTAATAGGTCCGGAATTTTTATGATGCCCAACTCACTGGGAATCGCTATACCCACTTCCTACAGCACCAGCTGCCTATTCTACTGCATGAAGTACGGTTGCAGAACCAACTATGTGGTGCCAACGTGATGGGGCGCCAGTTCTCATTCGGCCCATCATGTAACGGCTTATCTTGATGCCACCGACCCTGAGCAATGGATCAGATGGCATGTACCAATAGGGTGGCCAGTACGCTCACCAGATCTAACCCCATTAGATTTCTTCTTATGGGGTTATCTTAAAGATATTGTGTACCAGAAGTGGCCAATGACCCCTCAATGCTCAGGGAATGCATCATCTTAGCTTACCATGACATCACACTAGCCATGTTGTGCCAGGTTAGGCTGGCAATGATGGTTAGACTGAGATCTTCCATTCTGCTGGCATGGTGGCCAGTTCAAACACCTATTCCAACCACATAGAGGAAACGGGTAAATTGTAAAGGTTTATCTGTGTGATGGTCTGGCATGATGTCATAGTCACTGTTAAATGCACTACTTTGGGAACCAGAGAGGTTCACTTGATCATAATATGGGCTTGCAATCGTTATCTAGTTTGTATGTATGTATTGCATTTTGTAAACTCTCAGAACAATTTATTGGCTTTCTTTTGTATGAAAGAATAGCTTTAAATAGTAAAATATTATTTAATGATGCCTTATGTTTGCAAGTTATAATTACAGTGTTATATGCATTTATTTATGAAGTTCATTAAAGCATATTCTAACATGTAGCAATTTGTGTTTTAATGAAATTCACATAATTAAACTAATTAAGTGAAACGACACTTCCATGCCAAACTATCAGTTCTCTTAAATTTAATAAGCATAAAAAGTACCTTCAAGTGGTAGTATTTGAACTTGGGACCTTCACCATGAAGGCCAATGTGCACACTGTTGTGTTACAAGTATAGGTCACTGCACGCACAGCGGTGCAAAGTAGTCATTTCGGCTGAAATTGATATGATGCAATGCAGTGGACAGTGTTTACGGCATAGCCTGTACAACGCCGGGACTGCATAACTTCTCAATCTGCAGGCTGAAATTGAAATTAAATTGGGTTTTATTTATGGACACTCTTTAACTACTATGGTCCTTAGCGTCACATTCTATATTGGGCGAGAAAGACCAGTAATTTTGCTCAGAGGCCTCTTTATCAGGCTTGAGGTTCTTTTATATGCCATAAATCTATGACACAGGACCACTGGCTTTACTTCGCTTCCAAAGGAAGCCATGCTAAGAATTTTTACGCCCGAAAAAATCCATTGCCCTCCATTGGGTTTGAACCTGCGACCTTGGGAACTACAGGCTAGCATGGTACCACTAGTCCACGTTCGAGAAGACTCACCCGGTATATATACAGTATGTATCAAAACTTCAGGAATGGATTCCTCATATAGAGAGAAGAATAAAAGGTTGTAACAATGTGGATCCGAAAGTGCATAATTACATATTTATTCAATCTTTTATGTTGCAGGATTCGCTGTACGTCTGTGACAGCAACTGGAACACTCATCTGAAGTGATGATATATACCAATGAAGAACTTGCAAGCATGCATTATATTTATGGTTTGGTGGTAATACACTGGAAGTGTGTCGCTTGTATCAGGAATGCTGCCCAATGTGCAGGCTGCCAAACCAAAAGACATTTGAAAGAATCCATTGCCGCTTCTGAGAACATGGGAGTGTTGCATGTCCGCCAGGGGGCGACCAAGAAGTGCAACCTCTGAGTAGGAGGATGCTGTACTCAATGCTGTGGATACAAGACCTGGAATCAGCAACATGCAGTTAGGCTTGCTGAGGAATAAGCTGCACATGATGGTTTAGAGATTGTTACAAGAAAAAGGCTATAGCCTTATCATCTATAGCATTTATGAGCCTTGTCTCCTGCGGATTATCCTGCAAGTGTAACATTCTGCCACTGGTTCCTGCCACAGTGCAGTATGACGCTTAACTTAGAAGCTCTTGTGTTGTTCATGTTCAGAGATGAGGTGGCATTCACAAAGGACGAAATTCAGAATTTCCGTAACCAACATGTGTAGACAGGCACAAATCCCCATGCATTCATCTAATCTGCACACTAACAAAGGTTCTCCATTAACATCTGGGCAGGCATTGTTGGTGAGTGCTTGTTGGGACCCTACTTTCTTCTGGGGAGACTTACTGGACAGAACTACATACAGTTCTTGCACACTACATTACCTGATTACTTGGAAGACGTGCCACTTGCATCCCATCAACAAAGGTACTTCATGCATGATGGTGCTCCTGCACATTGCAGTCTGTCTGCTCACAGGCACCTGAATACCTTTTCCTCGTGAATTCAACTCCTGTTGATGATGAGCCAACTCTCCATGTGTGCATTGTGACAGCCCATCAGAAAGAATACACATCGGGCATGTTTGATCATGTGTGTAACTGAATAAGACGAGTAGAGGCCTGTATTCAGGCAGAAAGAAGTCATTTTTAACATTTCCTCTGAGATGTGATCTTAGTGTTTCAGCTGCCATTACAGACGTAGTGTAACATAAAAGTGGAATTAATTTCTAACTATGCATTTTCGGACACATATTTGTAACCTTTCTTTCTTCTCTTTATATGAGGAATCTATTCCTGAAGTTCTGACACACCTGTCTGTCTGTCTGTCTGTCCATCGATTCACTCATCCATCTGGTTTCTGACTGTTAAGTGTAATTAAAACAAATTTATGCTAGTTTTGTTGAAACCATGAAAGTTCAAATTTTGTAGTAATACTTATGCTCTAAACTGTTGAATGCTGTAGCCAAACCAAAATATTCCTATAGATAATTTATTTTTATTTAATGCTGCTAATAGTTAAGTAGTCAGCTTATATGTAGTATTTTCTAGTCAGCTGATTTATAAAGCCTGCAGTAGCCAGAATATCCAGAAGTCTGCAGCCATTCCCCATTTCTTGCAGGTGTAGAGCACCAGTGTGGACTATTACTGGCTTGAAAAGGCATAACTTCGATGGAGTAACATTCCCTATTCTCTGAAGAGTTTCTAAGTGTAAATGTGAGTGTGTTTCACCGTGAAAATTAATATAATTGATGTTAAAATCTACAAACACATCATTGTTTCTAAAGTAAAGGCCTCCATATGTCCATAGAAGTTAAAGGGGCTACACAAATGAAACAATTTAAAAAGAAATATTGGAATATAATGTGGTACTAATATCTTTCTCTAGCTCCACATAAGAACTAGGGAATTTAAAGTGTACACCTTAACTTCTATTATGCCATTCAAAACCTTATTGTGTTAAAAAGGCTTACTAAATGGGATCCTGCATGGTAGCTGTTTAAATACTTCAACTTTCCCTCTAACAGTGACCACAGACAAGGAAGTAAACTAGTGACAGAAGTTGGAACAAATGATAGCAGATCAGCTATCCTACATAACCAAATGTCATACAAACCTTCAAACTTCCTTGGCTTTCCCTTACATAAATTGGTAGCAATGCAGCACAACAGGCTTGTCTCAAATGAACCGGAAAATAAAATCTACAATTTTACCTTAAATCCATTTCCAAGTTGTGTATTAAAAGCTTGCACCTTCAAGTAGAAAGTAATAAATGTGTACAGTTTGGTTTCAAAGTTAATAGGGAAAAGTTGCTTATGTAAGGAATTTTTCCAGTTTTACCTCATAAAATGAACACCAGGCAACTAGATCATCCATTTCTTCCACCATCTAATAGGTACATAGCTCCTAGTAGAAGAGGAGATCCTATGTATACATAAAAATCAGTTTTTCCCCAGTTTATTACTTTAAATTAGGATGGCCAAAAGGTGACTCATGATTACATTTTAACTCACCTCACTGCTCTCTCTGGCTGACAATTAGACAGATACATTTGCACCTTCATCTGTTATGAAGAGATGAGCAAAGTGAGATGACCTGATGTATAAGAAGCACAGGGTTCATGGGACTACTAATTCCTTATGTCACTTGCTAGAGACTAGATAGCCCATTGTGTGAAATTAGCCAAAACTGAAATTCCATCATGTGAACCAATCAATACATATCCATTCTAAGAGACATTTTAAAGATCAAAATGCTGGTACATTTTATCTGCCTTTCTTCTGTACACATAATTTTTAATTTCCCGTGAATTACTTACAACAATAAAGCAAAAAGAATTTTGTTTCTGAAAACAAATTAATAGCAATTTTCTACTTAAAATTAGATTTGTGTGATACTACAAAATCTCACTAGAATAATCATAACACATATTAATTATGGGTATCTCTGTGACAGTATTGTGCAATTGTTTATAATGCAATTAATAAGACTGTGGAATTGAATGAAAAAAAATCTGATGTGTTATATTCACATGACTGTCTCTACCCACTATCATTTATTTTTATACAACTTCTACAAACTGTTAAATATTGTCATGTTGGTAATAGAAAAATGGCAGTTGAAGTAAAAAAATGATTGTATCATTTATATAAAAGTAAAAACACGGAGCACATTGGTATGTAAAGTAAGAAAAAACCAACAGGTTATGGGCCCAGGATCTTTACAATCAGCCTTATTTACCATATGAGTAGTTGCTCCAATATCAACTATGAACTCATAACGATCATTACTAACTTCTGCTTTGTTTATTTCAGCACTGTTTATATTAAGCTCTACATTTTCACACAAAAAACAATTTTAGCATGTTTGTTATTACAATTTTTACCTTTATTTCTAAAGAAACAATCTTCCTCTTTATGATTTGTTTTCTTGCAAATGTTACGAATCTCATTTCTTAAGTGACAATCTTTCTCAGTATGAGTACTTTCTTACAAATTGAACAATACTGTTTCTTTGGACAATTTGTTTTAATATGCCCTACTTCATTACATGAATAACAAATAGTTTCTTTCATTTCAACTTTAAAGGATACATTTGTGTCTTCTTTGGAGGTTATTTTCATCTTATGCTCTTCCAGCATCAGAACGCAATGATGAAAATCGGGAAAAATGGAGAACTAAAGATGCCATAGCTAAGCACGTGATTCTAAGAACAACTGATAACAAAGTAAAAGTGCATTTCATGTCACGTGAAACTGCCAAAGAAATGTATGACACTCTACTGAGAATATACAAGAAATAAACCGGTCAGCAAAAATGCCTACTGCTACAGGAGTTCTACAACTTCAAGTTTGACAAATCCAAAGACGTCAATACCAACATCAGTGAACTGCAAACTCAAATGCCTCAAACAAGAAATAACAGAACCAATGCCGATCTCCAAGATAATGACTGTGCTTCCAGAACAATTCAAGCATTTCAGCAGTGCATGGGATTCCACTCAAGAGGCTGACAAAATTCTGGAGAATCTCATTGCAAGATGATGCTGGAAGAGGATAAGATGAAAATAACCTCCAAAGAAGACACAAATGTATCCTTTAAAGCTGAAATGAAAGTCAGGGGTAAAAAGAAACTATTTGTTATTCATGTAATGAAGTAGGGCATATTAAAACAAATTGTTCAAAGAAAAAGTGTTGTTCAATATGTAAGAAAAATACTCATACTGAGAAAGATTATCACTTAAAAAATCAGATGTGTAACATTTGCAAGAAAACAAATCATAAAGAGGAAGATTGTTTCTTTAGAAATAAAGCTAAAAATTGTAATAACAAACATGCTAAAATTGCTTTTTTGTGTGAAAATGTAGAGCTTAATATAAACAGTGCTGAAATAAACAAAGCAGAAGTTAGTAATGATCGTTATGAGTTCATAGTTGATAGTGGAGCAACTACTCATATGGTAAATGAGGCTGATTGTATATCAGAACTGAAACATTGTGCAGAAGAAATAAAAACTGTTAAACATGAAGAAAATATGAATGTAACAGGTGTAGGTTCCATAAAGTTTGAAAACTGTGTACTGAAACAAGTGTATTGTGTTCCTGAATTGTCAAAGAATCTCATGTCTGTAAACAAAATAACATAAAATAATATATATTTTGATGATGAAGGGTTTATATCTTGAATAAGAAAGTTGTGTTGCCAAATCAATTTGTTGCACTTGAAGGTATGTACATTATGAAATTGAATGCACAAAGTGAGACTGCTCGGTTTACAGAACAAAAAGGTAATACTCTAGACCAAGGGTGGCGAAAACGACTTCCTTCCGTGAGTCACCAAATATGCAACACTCAATAGCATGTGAAAATCAAAGGGACGGTTGCAGAGAGGGAACTGCGCCTGCGAGTCAAAATAACTCGCGAGTCACGTTTTCGCCACCTCTGCTCTAGACATCTGGAACAAAAGGTTAGGTCATCTAAATCTAAAACAATTGCAGGAAGTTCCTGGAATGTGTGAAGATATAAATTTTAAAAATAAGACTTATATAGACTGCTCCATAAGTGCTAAAGCTAAACTGGTAAGACTCCCATTTAAAACTGTGAGGCAAAGAGCAGAAAGATCCCCTCAAATCATACATAGTGATTTGTGCGGTCCAATCGATCCCCTTACATGTGATGGTAAGAATTATTTCCTACATTGTTGGATAACTGGACACATTTTTGTATTGTGTATTTGCTTAATACCGAATCTGCTAATGAAGTGTTTATGTGTGTAAAACAATATGTAAATGAGTCTCAGGCTCAGAATAACCTAAAACTCAGTAAATTCCGATGTGATAATGGTGGTGAATATAAAAATGCACAACTCATTGACTGGTACAAAGAGAGAGGTATTGTGTTGGACTTTACTATCCCTCATACTCCACAACTGAATGGGAAATCTGAGACTAAATCTAACATTGATGAATAAAGCAAGAGCAATGATGTTTGATGCAAAATGTAACAAAGAGATGTGGGGCGAAGCCATCCTGACAGCAGCGTATCTCGTAAACTGAAGCCCTACAAAAGGATCAAATACCACAATATAAAATGGTATAAAAAGAAACCAGATCTGAGTGAACTTCAAAGTTTTGGTAAAAAGGTACATACAAAAATATTAAAACCTTTGAAGAAACTGGATAACAAAAGTAAAGAAGCAATATTTGTTGGATACGCCACAAATGGTTACAGATTATGGAATCCAGAAAAGAAAGACATTTTTGTAAGTAGAGATGTAATGTTCACTCCCTCATTCTTCTGTCAGAATGAAGAGCAAGAAGAAGAAATAAATGTAGAAAGAATATTGGATACGGAAAATGAAAGAGCAGGTTACAATCTGAGAGCAAGAGGTGTTCTCCAGAAACCTAAAAGATTTGAAGATTACAGCCTTGAAGAAGAAGAAGAAGAAGAAGAAGAAGAAGAAGAAGAAGAAGAAGAAGAAGAAGAAGAAGAAGAAGAAGAAGAAGAAGAAGTGTTTCTGACATACAGTGAAACAATGGAGAGTCCAGACAGGGAGAAGTGGAGAAAAGCAATAGAAGAAAAGGATTCTCTGAAAGAAAATAAGACCTGGGAACTGGTGGACAAAAGTGAAACTGTAGTTAAAGAGTTGCTTACAGCTAAATGGATTTTCAAGATTAAAGATAGTGGAAAATATAAAGCCCGTCTTGTGGTACGATGCTGCCAGCAAAAGGAAGGTAGTCTTGACTACAAAGATACATTCAGTCCTGTTGTTGATACAAGTGCCTTGAGATTACTATTTGCAATTGCTGCTAGAGAAAATTATGTAATTCAAACATTTGATGTAAAAAGCTTTTTTACACGGAGAGTTGAATGAAGAAATATATATGAAGTTGCCTGAAGGGTACAGTGATGCAGGAAAAGTCTGCAAATTAAAAAAGGTTCTCTACGGTTGAAACAAGCTCCATGCAGGTGGAACAAGAAGTTAACAAGTTTTCTGAGGCATGAAGGACTAAAAAAATTGCAAGCCGATCAATGTATATTTAAAAGTGAGAAGGATATCATCATAGCCATACATGTGGATGATGGAATTGTTTTTGGAAAAGACAAGGTACAAATTGAAAAACTACTTGAGAAACTTAGTAAAAATTTTGAGATGACAAGAAATGAAAATCCTGAAACATATTTAGGAATGGAACTTAAAAATAGAAATGATGACTTGTACATATATCAAGAAAAATACACAAAACAACTGTTACAAAAATAGATGATGGATTGCAAACCAGTAGCAACCCCAATAACAATTCAAGATTCAGGGAGTGTACAAAACACAAAAGACTGTACAAAACCAAGTAATGATTCTTTTCCATATAGAGAAGTAATTTGAAGTCTCTTATACATAACTTGTAAAACAAGACCTGATTTAACATATGCAGTGAGTTATTAAAGTAGGTATATGGAAAACTCAAAAGAAGATGATGTTCAAAATGTAAAAAGAACTTTGCGGTATTTGAAAGGTACTCAACAGAAAGGAATTAAGTTTTTTAAAAGAGAACAGTCAGAAAATGAACACATCGAACTGATAGCATACTGCGATGCAGATTATGCTGGAGATAAAGAACAAAAGAAAACCACTGCTGGCTATGTAATACTGTGTGCTGAAGGTCCAGTTTCCTGGTGCTCAAGAAAACAGAGTACAATAGCAAAATCAACAACTGAAGCAGAGTACATTGCTGCAGCAGAATGCTGTACAGAATTTTCACATATTTAAGGGCTTTGATTGAAGAGCTGACAGGAAAATCAGTGAACGTAATTTTGTATGTGGATAATCCAAGTTCTATAAAATTAATCAAATCAGGCCAGTTAAGTTTGACAGGAAGACGACATATTGAAGTGAAATTCCATTATTTGAGTAAGAAATACCAGAATGGAGAATTTGAAATAAGATATTGCCCCTCAGTCAACTGGCTAATATATTCACAAAACCTTTATTGCGCTTGAATTACAATAAATGTAAAGATATACTAATAGTATGAGAGCACTGTAAGATAGTTTTTTTTTTTGTTTTAGAAACTTGTGATCTACGTGAGACTGATTCTTTTATTTTTAAGAAATTGAAAAAGAATTGAAAGTTGTATTATGCTAAAATGTCAATTATTATACAAGAGATATTATTATGTTAAAAAAAAAATATACTAAGAAAACATTTTACCATTAAGGAAGTGTGTTGAATATTGTCATGTTGGTAATAGAAAAATGTTTTGTCATTTGTTACTGTGTGTTGCGATGTGAAAATAAAAATAGCAATTGAAGTAAAAAATGATTGTATAATTTAGTAAACACGGAGCACATTGGTATGTAAAAGTAACAAAGTAAAAGTAAGAAAAAAACCAACACAAACTGTTCTTATGAAAGCTTATTTTTCGATCTACTTCACATTAATCAAGGTAAAACTTTACAGAAATAGTTACATTACACATATTTCATTATAGATACAAGGAGGGGGTAGAGAAAACAGAATCAACAAATATTTAAAAGTGGGCTACTATATGCTGGCCTTGAAATTCCATAATCTTTCCATGGCATTGTAAGAAAAAATTACTGAATAGTGAAGCACTTTAAAAAAATGACAAAGTATTGAACATTTTAAACCAATTATAATGGATTATAAATGGCTGACACCACAAATTGTGTTCTTTGAAATAAACTGCATGTTATGAATGCAAAATTATTTTAAAAAAACCACACACATGCACTCTCTCTCTTTAAATTATTATTTGGGTTTTCTTACATTTCAGCATGAGCTAAAAACTTTCAATGCAAATGATTGTGAAATTGGACAGTAAAGATTTGACTGCTTGTTAAACATTTCCCTTATTAAACTCATTAAGTCTTCTTGTTCCTGTGACTGGTGAGGCAGAGAGTTGCTCCCAAGCCCAGTCCTTGGTCATCTCAAGCTTCTAAATGGTTGTGAATGTTGCAAAATTTTATTAACTCAACAATGCAATAGCAAATAATGTGTTTACGTAATATTGGTAGCGTAAGTTATTAGCACTTGTAGATCTTATGTTGTGCTGCTTACTTCACGCGTTGCCATCTTGTGACGTCATTCATTTGTTTGGTTTATAGCTCCATCTGGCGTAGCAATTTGTGGCAGTATTAGCTTGTGTATGATTTTATTTCAAATGTCCTCCGGCTAGCTTTTTGGGTCGAACATGTATCTCTATACAGGTTGTGAAGCGGAAAGGAATCTTTTATCTAGAAATTACACTTAATGAAGAAATTTGTTTTATAATTTTTATTGTCGAACACGTTCACTAACACTTTTACATATTGATCTGGATACTCGCCAAACTGAAACTGTGGGTAATAACTTCTTACTTATCACTTTTAACTCACGTACTTCAACTTTGTGTATATTTAACTGTATAATACTTTAGATCTTTAATAATTTTTGCTGCGCGTAACTTGTGACGACCTGACTGACTGACGACGTGTAATGTGCTGGGAGATTTGATGAACTGGGGGCGATCTACCTTGAACCTACCCTATTTATACGCCTGCATCAAGATACGCCTAAAGATTATAAATGAACTGCTATTGGCTAATAAAACGCGCCAACATTAGCGTCTATTTTAATATCCAATGAAAACCACGAATACATATTGCTTTTAGGGAAACATTCTAGAAGGTTCTACCGAAAATGCGCGAACATTACGTAACTTCCTTGTTCCCAGTAATGATAAACAGCTCACCCCCTCGCTGCATTATTGCGCTATTATTGACAGTTTCAGTAAAGCCGTATAAACTTATTTCCCAATAATAATTACAATTAATAAACATCTGAAATCCATGTCACATAAAAAATGCATATTCATATTACAATCGTTATTTACATTTAAGTAATTTGTGATACAAATTACCGCATCAACAAATGACTATATTTTCAAACCTACTGCTTTAAATGTCTTTGATGTTGAAAGCAATGATCTCATTAGTGTAGTTAACAGTTTATGTATTACTAATAGAAATAAACAATATACTCAATTGCAGCACTGATAGCAACAGAAACTTTCAAACTACAGGAGGGAAGGTCTGTGGTGGGCAGAGGGGAAAATAAGGGGGAGGGGCAATTTAAGTGGAGGAGAAAAAAAGAACTTATCCTTAATTTTATTTTTGCACAGACATAACACCTTGTCATATTGTACTGTGCAATCACATGAAATTAATTATGCTGTTGCAATTATACATGCCTCAGTATACTGTAGTACAGATTTTAGGAATACTGTATTGTTGTGCATAATGACTAAAACAGTAATGTCTGCTTTATTTATACTCGATCGAATTGTAAAAAACAGTGTACCTAATAAAATAAAATATATTACAATGGTAAACAAATATGCACCAAAGTTTAATCTTATGTAATAAAAGCACTTTCTCAATTAAATTTAATATGCCAATTCTTATAAGGAGTCAGTCATCTATGAGAGCCTCAGCATCTATGATTTTTAGCTGCCTATTTCTTCACTATAAGAAGAAGATTACTGTGATAGCTATTATTCATTTTATATCTCCAGATTGTTTTGCCTACTCTATGAATGGAAATGTTCTTTCACACCCAATGCTTAATGTAGGAATGGTTAAGGCTATTGCTGCAATTTTTAACATGTTGTGAAATGCCAAATAAAAAATCTATATTAATAGATTATTAAATCTATTTAATAAGTTCACTCTTTCTCATATATTTTAATTGTTTTCTAACTAGTTAAACTGCAGAATAATAACAATGTTATTTCAGTAGGTTAATCTTAGACAATTCTTTTGACAAATTCATTACGTCATTATTAAGCATTATTTAAACTTTTTATTTTACTTTATTATATACATACATTTTTAAATAACACACAATAATTATTCAAAACATAATTTTCATAACAAGGGGTTGGGGGTTTAAGCATGCACTTTAGCCAACTGAAGCCTTACCTGCTGGCACTGCCACTGCATTAGAGGAAAGTAAGGCTCTTAATATTAGTTCTTTGCAATCTAAGTTATAATTTATTGTGCAGCAAGAGGCTTTACTCAAGCTATCGGCTAAAGACTTTTGTATTTTTATATGCAAAACAATTGGTCATGCATTCACAGTTATCATTTATTATTAGTTAGTGCATTGGAAATATGATTACATAATTTTGGTAATCATATTCAAGTATGATTTTGTGTTTGCAATACACTGCATATGTTCTTAGTTCAAGGTGAAGTTAAAAATGATGTTGAATGCCAACTGGAGAGCACATGATAAGAGTACACGTTAATTAATAAATAAATATAACTAATTAAACATCAGAAATTCCATTTAGTTTGGTTCCTTCAGATGTTAAATTAAACAATTTTTATTTATTCTTATTTACAGCATCATTCCGTAACATAGCAGTATAAATTTTAAACCGATCTATATACTAAATCGTATCAGGACTTTTTGAAATAGCTTTAATTTCATCTCATCTAAGGCAATATTGTATACCTAATAATTTTAATTTTACAGATATTACAACTTGTCGTTTTGTTCTGCACAACCAAGCGACTTACAGCTTGACATAACATCTTTGTCCTCTTTGTAATAGTAACAGAAGTAAGAGTTGAAATTCAGTTATAAAGGTTGTACAATTATTAATCTTAGATACAAGAAAATAGGTATATTGTGGACCATTGACCCCCCCCCCCCAAAAAAAAAATGTACCATACTACTTTTTCACCATGCACATGGCATCCATACATGGAAATAGAAGGAGAGATGCATATTGCTTTAGCACAACAGTAATTAGGTATGGTATATAGGTTATGTTGCTTCTTGTACTGGATTCAAATCTCATTTGGGTCAAGTTATTTGGAATATACATTTATTAACAGTCCTCAAGATAAGTGTCAATCAGCCTTATGCATTCATTTCAAAATGTAATATTCATCCAAAATTACCTGTCTGATTAAAGAACATTAAATTTATCCTCACCCGAAAGAAAAGAAAAGAAAGGAAAACAATTTTATATATGTATAGTAAATCATAGAGAAGTAAAAAGAGGGGAGAGGTGAATTAAATACACTAATTGCAAACATGAAATATATTATTATTCATACTGTTTACTAAAAACACTGCAACCAATATTTCTACCACAATGGAGAAAAAATGTAATTTTGCACTAATTCATTTTATATACTCATCACACATTACACTAACAAGATCACATACATCACATATACCTCAATGTTCTTAACTCTTTAAAATAGATTGCACATGTTTGAATCAAAAAATTTATAAATGTCATTTAAATGTAATTTGTGAATCACATTAGACACTATAGTATTACAAAAAGACTGTTACTTATTCCTCTTTTTGAACATATTTGGCAAAGCTATTGGTTTTGTGATACTTACCACATCATAGTAAATACTCTCCTATATCACTTGCTAATCGCAAGAACTTAAAATGAGGTAACAAAAAGTTAGTTTGACATATATATTTTTTTTCATGCAAATCCATTTTCCCAGAACTGCCAATTCAGCAATTTTTGTTTTTCAAATAACAAATAATTAATTTTTGCTAAGAAAACCTGTTAGCAAAGGAGAAACAAACGTGTGAGCTTAGAATGAAGAACATTTAACTTTATGCTGCTTTATTTTTATAAAGGCCTCATTTATGGTCCAATGAAAATTCTTCCAGTTGGATTTTGACTCCCACCAACATGAGCAGAAAATCCTCACTTTTTCATTTTGTACAAAACCACCTTTGTAGGACTCCAGAACTTAACTACCATTCTGTTCAAGTATTTCATTTATTTGCTCAAGTGAACTGTATTTTGCATTCAAATTCTAAAGTAGCATTATGTTTAGACTGTCCACCATACATATATTTGTTTTTAAGTTTAGGTAGGTTATGCTGGATGGTGAATGAACGAAATGGTTGAAATTATGCTAAAATGGACTTGGGATCCCTAGAGCTTAGAGTTACCTGATATTTGTGTTCTCAGTAAACCCTGGGAAAAACCTTATCCAGATAACTCACCCTATTCAAGATTCAAACTTGGGACTCTTGAATATGACGGAGACATGCTACCCTGACACCATGAAAGTAGGCTACTAGATACTGTTGAGGCATGGTTTTATCTTTAGTAGTATAAGTGATTTCCATCTTGTCAATAATTTCATATGTGCAAGCAAAATTACCTTAAGAGGTGAAACTATCAGTGTTGTTTGCTAAGGTTATTTTATGAAAAGAATTCCAAACAGTATTAACATTTACTCTGTGTATTAAACTGAATTTCCTCACATATCTAATTCCACAGAAGGGTTTTTTCTCAGTTTAGGAAAACCTGTTAATAAATGAAAATCAAATCTGATAATTTCATAGAACCTGACTGCAATAATTTTAGAGTGACAGAGGTCATGACTGAATTTGAAGCCACTGTTAGACTAAATTTGTTGTATTAAATGCCTGGCAGAGAATTGGAAAAATCAAAAGTAATGGTGGAGCAACTGTAGTTTAAGCAGCATTACAGATGTGCATGGCGAAATTTTACACATATGACTTCTGTATCCATTATCATCTTCATTCCAATTTTACAAATTATTCATACAGGAGATTATGTTTATAAATCTGCATAGTATAGTTTAGTATCTTAGTAATATAGATTTTATGGTGCACAAGAGTAAATTGTTTTTAAGCTAATGGAAAGCAAACGACTGGGCACCTAACTTTCAAAATATACTGTTTAATAATTGTCCCGAACCCTTCAACGCATAACATCAACAATTAACTTGGAGCATACATAATAAACTGAGCAAGCAATCAAAATACACACAAACCACTCTTGCTTAAACATTTTAATAACTCTCATTTCATAGTCCTGTTTTGTGGTATTAGTGCTTCAATTCCTTGCCACAGAATGCACTTGAGCCCATATGGCCTTACTGGTGCAGTATTGTCAAATACTACATTGCAAAGTATTATTACTTTCTTTACTAATGTACCTATTAGGTAGAGAAAGTAGGTATTGTATTTCACTGGAAATACATGTTTTGAGGCCCTCTGAATAAAAAAGGAATTTTTAGAAAAAGGCTTGGGTATGTGTGTGTTAAAAAGCAAAATGTCAAATAAATACCGAATTTAGTATTTAGTTCAGTATCTTCCAAAATGTGACACAAAAGATTTTTGAGAAAATTCCCCACCCCAATAGCTCTTTCACATGAAACTTTTTTTTCTATCTCAAAAATAGCTGTAACAATTTTGATTAAACTACACAAGATATTTACATGACAAAAAAAATATGTATATCATGAATTTTCTGGGAACAACCTGCGAAGTCCTCATTTGAAATGTATTTTGTATACTTTGGTACACATGGTAAATCATATTATTTAATTATAAAGTACTACACTGCAGTTCTCATTTAAACACAACTTATGTACAGTAAAAAAGTGTTGTGGCATTAACTATTTAATGGTATTCATTATTATTGTTTCAAATACTTATACTTTTTTGAGGTGCTATGCTGCCATTCACTTGTTTCTCATGGTCATTCAAAAAGTATGAATTTCAAAGCCAATATATAGTGACTCCGTTTTCAAAAGATTTGACTATCACTTCATCCCCCCTCTATCTCCCTGTAGCTATAACAAAATAAGCCATTCCTGCAAACACTTATCTTGATTAAATGATAAAATAAACTTTTAAACAGTAGTCTGTAGAAGAGTGGATAAAGAAAGTCATGTGAATGTAACACATACAATTTTGTTTAGATATGTACTTGGAGATATACCCATGGCTGGTAAGTATATTTTGTTCCTTTCAATGAATTCTCTTAGCAGTTTATCTATGATTCTTTCTTGCAAGGAAAACACTGGGATTAAAAGACTTCTTTTATCATGAAGTTAGTTGTGCTTAATATACTACAAACCTTTCAAGCAAGGATGAGAATAGGAGAGATTGTTAAGTAACTATTATTCACTGCAAAAGTCAGGTACTAAATGGACACTAGCTGATACCTTACTGGTATCACAGCATAACCTTATGTTAAGTTTGCTGTGCGTACTTCAAGAAAGATTGTTGCATATCACATAGCCGATTGCAGCATTTGGGAAACTATTATCTGGTAAGCAGGAGCTTAACTTATTCTGATCTTTATATAAAATTAAACTTGGATACATTCACAATGTTATGAACAAAATTAAAATATCACACTGTAATCATATTTGAAGTATGTTTACAGTTAACCAAAATATATAAAATGAAATATACCTTTATGTTCAAAGCAACCATTCAATGTGACAACCTTGCCAAAAATATATGTATTTTAAAACGACCTGTGAATAATGGTAATAAAAATGAATTCTTACTTCCTACTTGCCTTTACATCAATAATCTTAATTTTTTTACCTATGAACAGTATGTGGCCTCAAGTATACGGAGGGTTGCCCCACTTAAGCTCGGACGTTTTTGCTTATGTTTTTTCATGGCGAGGTTCCCTTTTGCCACCACCTATTGTGTTCAATGTGATTTCCACGGGCTTTAACTATGGCTCTGCAGCGCAATTTCCATTGAAGAAGGCTGCATCTAAGAAAAGGAAGGGGGATGTTAGCTCACTCCTCCTGGCATGCTTTCCAGTCCTTCAATTGTGGTGGGACACCGAGAAGCAAGGCACTGTTTCAGCAGATCAAATCCGCAAAAATCCATTGGCGATGCATCTGGTGACTTCACAGGGATCCTTTTAAATGGTATCACATTGACACCCGTTTCTATAGCTTTCCGGTGATAATAATGCTGGGAGGACCGAGAAGTGTGACTGGATGCTTTATCCATGTGAATCCAAACATTTGGGGCATCCTCACCATACAATCGAGGAATCTCTTCATAAAAAATTGGGTCCATAACATTACTTTGATAGTAGGCTGCATTAATTTTTACATTGTTGGCAACTCTGTGTATGCCTAGTTTCCCCCGAGAGCAATAACCTGCAACCACCATGAATCCCTTGGAAAACTTTTCCTTGTTCTGCCGAATAAAGTTGGAGTGCCCCTTTTGGTCCAATTGACGTAATAAATGGCTTGTGATTTTTTTGTATCATCTAGATAAACCCATGCTTCATCTAAAGAAAGCACCCATTGCCACTTTTCACCTGCCAGGTGATGTTCAGAGTTTTCTTGCATTGATGAAGCATTCTCTGATGTGCCGGTCTTTCAAGGGTGTCCACGTGCTTTATGGTGCGTTCTAGACCCAAATTGTTGTGTATTATCCGACAGATGGTCCCTTTGGATATTCCAATGCAGCTGGAAATGCTTCTTTGGGTTGGAGGGTTTTCTCGAGTCACTGTTGCACTCACCTTGGCTGCTACTGATTTAGGTCGTGTTGGTTGTGGCCTTTTTCTTGCTAGTTTTTTTTGCATACTGAGCCTCAGGTGGAAATCCATTTTTATGTAGCTGTGTTATACGCCCCACACACGACTTACTTATGGTAAGACCTTTTTGTTTGCATCTTTTCACTATCATTGAAAGACTGTAACCGGCATCAGAAAGCCCAACAATGTACTCCTGCCACAAGTCAGCGATTGTTGAAGCCATTGCGCGTAAACTTTGCCTCAGACTGGCCCAGCAGACAGCTATCATTGCAGTGAGCTGATGCAATAATAAACATAAGCAGTTTGACCAATGACAGGAGTGGGAGGGCAATTCAAAGTCGTCCGAGCTCAAGTGGGGCACCCTCCTTAGTATGCTTTGTTTTGACATCTATTTCTACTCAATATTCTCAAGAGTAAGATTTGATGTCTACAAAGAAATGAACAGGCTTAAGCCTGATATGGATAAGTTAATTTTTTTTTTTAAAGAAAACACTCTTCACATAAATATGAGGTGTAATAATATCACTAATTCAATTTAATACAATGTAATAGTATTCCTTAACAACCTTCCTCCTCCTTGCAAATTAAGTTATGAGTGTATGTACAACAGCAGAAGCTGTTTTCATTCTTGTTCTAGTTGTCTCAGTTTGTAAAGTGACAGAGCAGTATGAGAAATTCCAGTTCCCAAACTTAATTTCAAGCTAAGAAATGTAATTAACTTAAATAACTAAGTATATCAGGAATTGAATTTTTTAGCATCTTGAAATCACTGCTTTCAGCTTTGGTAGGAAAAAAGTCACCAGCAATTTCTTCCAAATCCGAGTAAAAGTAGACTTGTTGACGGAAAGCACTGCAAGTTGAAAGAGCCTCAAGTAGGCTGAAAAAGTTAAGAGATTACAAAATTTTCAAGCCAGGGAGAAATGACACAAAATGAAAATCCAATTGCCAAAATCCCCCCCACCTCAAACTTGATGGTAGAAACATCAGATGATTAAACTATCATGCCTCTTCTCTATGTAATGCAGGTTTACTTCCATTTATTTCCATTACTTGATGTACTTATTCTATAAAAATAGAACATCATTTATATTACCAGTCATTAAAACAGTACTCTGAGCAATAGCTTCAGGTTTTATTAAATGTGCAATATCTACCCAACATAACGGAAATCCCAGGTGAGGTAAGGAAGAACATATTCTTTTAAAAGCAGAAATGAAAGGGGGCAACCAATAATGAATGGATGGTTATATATGGCTATAAACAAAGTTATTTACTATAATTTATATAAGTGAATACACAACTGCAGTCTTGGAGTCAAAAAAGTTAATACCTTTCCTAAGCTTATACAGATATACAAAATCAACTAGAGTAGTTAACTGAAACTGTCATAAATTAAAACTTTTTTTTTAAGAAGAGTTTGCAATTAGCATCAGAAAGTTCAAAATAACCAACTTATGCTTTACAGGCACTTGCAATATGCGTAGATGCTGTTATAAAAATAATTTATGAGAGAATAATTTGGATATTACACTGTGTTATGAAACGTTTACTTTCAGAGTGAGGTCCATTCATTATATTGAATTTTGAAAAGTATATGTTAAGAACTTTTATTGAGAAAAATTAAATAGCATTATCCTTCACTTCTGCCCTTTCATGGATCTGGCCTTATGGCCTATTATAGCCTCATATGTTATCTGTTTCTGACATCCTGGATTTCTTCAATCTTTAATTTAAACAACAAAAACTTTTGAAATTCAGTTTTGGTACATTTCATCTAAATGATTTACTTAGTCATCTCTATGCTGTATTATTTTATCTTTTTTTGCAACAGCAAACATCCCAAAAATTACTTACATGAACACAGCTTAACTAATTCATCTAATAAAATTTTAATTACTCCAACAAATTTAAAATTTCTTTCAAGTTTATTACATCTTTCTTCATATTTTATTCTGATCAGTTTTGGGTAGCCTAACAGATAACTAAAAATTTATTTTCTATAACTTGAATAAGCCTATAATATTTTTTCATAGTCCATGTTTCACAGATACATTATAGAACTTTAATAAAACAGTTAAGCATGTTGGTTTTAATCCTTATATATTTGAGATTTAATTTTTCATTGCAAAAATTACTTCTAAATCCTGTGAAATGCTTATAGGGATGAGAAATAAAGGAAAGTTTTTTTTTCCAGTTAGCATTTATATAAAGAACACATTTTTAAACACTGCATGCCTACTAAACGTAGTAAACGTACAATTAGAAGCATAAATTCACAAGTGGGATTATTTGTAAATTACTCTATGCATATCATATTACAGTATATTATATCTGCCTTATAGCATTTTAAATGACTGGCTAAAAAGGATTTAACGAGTACCTGCACGAGTGTATTTTCTAATTTATGCTGTAATCATAGAAAAAGTGAAACAATGAACCAATGAAAATCATTCTTGCGATAAAATATCATTTAATTATAATATTTTTGCCCTCCATTTACAGCATTGCTGCCACATTCTTATTGTACATTTAATGGTTATGTAGAATCTGTGAAGAGACTTTTGCCAATGTGTAATAGCAGTGGTTACTTTATCATATTTTCAGTCTCAGAAGCCTATGGTGCAAAGCTACCCATATTAGCAGAGTAAACATTAGCAAAGAACAGAGTCAAGCGTAGACTTAGTTCCATTCCTTTGTTTCATACCCTTCTAAGATGAACATAATATTTGCTGGTCTTTGTTCCCAGCAATTCTTCTAAACCTTGCTTTACAATAATGTGTGTCCTGACACACACATTGAAGAAGTTTTTCTACAATCTTCTAAGGGTATTGCATTTGTATCTGTGATCATTGTGTTCCATTTCTATTCAAATATAAGTGAAAAAGAAGGTAATACCTTAGACAATGGCATAAAAGTTCTGCAAACAGTAGTTGCTACTCTAGGAGAAAAACAGAATGTTCACCCTATTAAAACTGATGATCAACCAATAACAGTGGAATTCAAACTGCAATCTTCACACTGTTAGTAAGTGGTGAAAAATGGTAAGAAAAGCAATGCTGTCATTGTGAAGGAGGGAGGATAGCATATGAGGTTCTGGTATAACATCTTTACAAGAATAAGGCAAGCACAAGAGAGGGTTGATTGATCCTAATTCATTGGGTATGTATAAGGGCTGTCATGGTCATAGCTGTTGGCATAAAAATCTTCCTTCCCTTCACTTTCCAATACATAAGGTAGCAACCGTTCCTGGTTTATCATGGTTAACAGGAAACAGATAGAAAAGTAAGTAAGGGTTTGAAAATAAGAACAAGGTAAACAAGAATAATATTTAAGCCATTCCAGAGCTATTTTAACCAGGATCCTAAAGTAGTTTTAATTCCACTGCAGAAAAGGATCTATGTGAAAATTACATTACATTAATAGAAATGCTTGTAGAATATGAAGATATGGGTTCAACAACCAAGGAGTGACTTTTCTTATTTCATAGGTCTCGTTTTGAAGAAAAGTCATCAGAAAAAGCTGAGCTGGAAGATTCCATCAGCTTTAGGACTCACAAATGTTCACATTCAACCAATCAATTATTTTCTTCTCCCAAGCCTCAATTATTCTATTTCCTTATGAATCACTTGAATTAATACTGTCTATTGCTTGATATATTCCCCTGAACTGAACTTTCTAGCCTTACTGTCATTGCTCCCAATGTGCCTTAACAAGTAATTTCTTCTCATCCATTGAATTATCCAATTTCTTTTCCTCTTTTTGATAAGTTTCAGTAAAACATATTCTTCCTGGGCCCACCTTGAAAACAGGTTCACTCCATCTAAATGATTTACTCGGTTATCTCTATGTTATCCCATTTTATCTTAAATTGTAACTGCAAACATCTATTGCTTATTATGTCATATTTTATTCTGTCCAGTTATATGTAATCTTACAGATAACTACGGAATTTCATTTCTGTAACTTAAATACACCTCTAATATTTTTTAATAGTCCATATTTCACTGATACGTTACAGAACTTTCTTCTTTGTATTTTAAAGGCTTCCAGTCATTTTTCCTCATTTCATTGCAGGTTTCCACAACATACAATGACACTCCACACAAAGCACCCAATCTTTTCCCTAGTACTTTCCTCAAGGATCACATAAAAGGTGCTTTTTCTATTGAAGCCTTCCTTTGCACTGCTATCTTCTGTTTGTCTTGTTGAGAAGAGCTCATGTTACTGCTTATGGTGCATGTCAAGTATCCAAAGCTGTACATTTGCTTCACTGCTTCATCTAATTTGTAAGTGTATCTTCTTTGTTTTCTTTCCGGTTATCAGAATCTTCATTTCATTTGCATTTATCTTCATCCTGTACTGATTTTATTTATCTCCATCAGCATATGCCTTAAACTCTTTTCCTTTCCTGCTAACAGGCAAATTGATTGGTAAATGACCCAAATCCCGGCTAAGGCATTGAATTTTTCAGTTGTCTGATTCTACCTTTCCAACCTTGTCCAACGCATGGCTTATGTGTAAGAACAATTATTCCATTGGTTGGTAAATCTTAGCAAATCTGCTATTCCTTCTTCTATTACATTCCTCTCTTGTTCTGGAAATAATTCTTCTCCAAACTGTCTGAGAAGATATTGAACAGGGCAATGGTGCATCTTGGGCCTAAATTCTGGGGAGCCCAATAACCTGATAACAGAAAATCCCTATTCTTTTCCTTTTAATGTAAGCAGACGTTTCTAATGACTGTAATTAATAATAATAATAATAATAATAATAATAATAATAATAATAATAATAATAATAATAATAATAATAATGGTGGTGGTGGTGTTGTTAATAAATTTTATTTACAAATGAGCTTGTCGAATGGACATTGGAGGGTTGTTGTAAAACAAGTTCACTCAACGATCCCTCTTCTTGCTAAATCACCATGTTGTTAGCACGTCTTGGCTCTCAAGTATTCTCAGTACTGACTTTTTAAATGAAGGACAAGCAAGAGCTGATAAGCAATCCTGGGCCATACTGTTTCTCAAATATGTTTTTACATGTTTAAGACAAGGGAAACCCTTTCAACTGAAGCACTGGTTGCAGGAATGGTAGCATCATAATCGCTGCAAGGGTTAGGCAATTGCCTACTCTGACTACAAAACATCAGCCAAATGCTTCCTACAATGTCCAATACCTCGTCGTCCTTCTCTTGCTTGGTAGTTCCTTGCTAGTACTGGGTATCTCTACTCATTCATTCGGTTCTGGGCTCAATCCATTTTCATCTATGGTTCATTACTTTATCATATAAAGGTTCTACTTTTAATTCCACTCTTATTTTTCATTTTTTAATCCTATCAAGTTTGGTGCAAAGGGATGGTAGCAATTAAGCAAAACAGTCTGAAGGCTTCTGGAAGAATCTGGTCCACTCATTCTCAGTCACTCTGTTAATGAAGTCTCCCAAACTGACAGAGTGAAATGTTTCTTTATGCTGGGAAGAAAATATAGTCCCCCATTCTATGCATGATTGTTGTTGTTCACCAATGGCACTGGGGATTAATTGATCTGCATCATTTTCCCTCTGGCTTCCCAATATAAAGTCTGTAAGTTATCACTTTTAAGGCCTTTGTATTTGGCAAGATGTTGTTCGTTCAGGATGACATCTTCTTCACAGAGAGTGCACTTGGGCCTAGGTAGGCATCGTATCTTGTAGAGATGTTCTGCGAGTCAATCGTGGCCAGTTGCCATCCTAAATAAGGCCACTGCAGAATTCTTGGCATTTTTTTTATATCAACTCTATCTTTAATATTCTTATAATCTTTATCTTTTAATTTATCTTCTTCATCAGCCTCTGCTGTCTTTTGAAATGCTTCCCAAGCCAAAAAATATGCATAATTGTGAGTGGTTGAAAGTGCACCAATGTTTCTAATAATGAATTCAGACCATTTACAGAGAAATGCTGAGCATAATTTGACGAATTGAGTAATATTGCCTAATTTAAGAAAGAGCCGTTTATCACAATGTGAAAATTTTTCCATTATATTATAATATTATCCAATATCACCAACTACATTTATTTGTATTTTGATATCAATGGATTCTCCATGTATTCATCTACCAGTTTAGATCTATTCATGGAAACTTCAGGTTGCAAAGTAGGGACTTCAGGGACTTCAAAAACTCAACCAACTTTTGTTTTTCTTTAAAGAGTGCTGAAAAGCAGTTCAGTCTTTAAGAATACGTCATGAAACACAGAGAAAAGAAACACAAAATTGAAGTCCAGGAGGCTATTTTTGAAACCACAGGTTTCTTTTGTAGTTGTTGCACTAGAGTCTGGACAGTTAATTATTTCATTCAGAACCTCAGTTTAACCCAGTTTTTGGATGCAAATACTATTCTGATGTTGCAATTTCACCTGGTTTCACTGTTAAGGAATGAGTTTACCAAGAATGTTGTCAAGAAATTGTAATTTGTATAGTATGTAGTAATGTAATTTGAAAGACCAGTAGAAGAAAACAGGAATGTCCTGAAATATGGAGAAAAAAATTCTCACTGGTTTATAACAAGAACAGCTCTGTTGCTATGAAACACTGGGTGAAAAGAGCTTGAGGGGGAATTTCATGTACCATAGCTTGCAGGCCATTTAATTCTCCTGCCAAGAGCATAAGCACTATCATAGGTTTGATCAGTTTGTTCTTCTCTTATAATTTTGAAACACACCATTCAGCACCGTGAATAAAGTGTAATAGTTCTAGCTTGGCTAGCTTCATGAAATCAAGAAAATGTTCTTGAATCTCACCTCTGCAGTTCACCAGCACCACAACAACAACAGAACTTTGTGACTTGCCCGAAAGAAGTCTACAATGCAGATATAAAATGAGGTTCTGTCCAAACTGAATGTATATTATAGAAAAATTCACATCACTGTTACTAGCTTATCCATATATGGTAGACTCTCAGCTGTCCAGCTCATAACTATCATGACTCCATACCATCCAGCATACTTAAATAATACAACTATATTCTCTGTGATGAAATGAGGAATAATTTACTGTACTTTTCCAAAGCTTTAGCAAGCAGGCGCCTGCTGCAATCCTATGTGGTCTTTCAAAATATTTTATGCAGCTCTTGTGCTTCTGTCATATGTGGAGTCACAATTATAAGTTACTGTATAGTTAATATTGGATTAATTATCGGAAAAAGCTCTTGAACAAACGAAACTTAAAAACCCTCTTGCACCACTCACAAACAACAATGAATACACATAGGGAGCAGCTGTTGGCAACCGTGTTCTTTGTTTTGTCAGTTGTACACTGAATGTCCTAAGTATATACGTTGGTAAATTGTTGTTTTGTGTGCTCCATTATGTTTTAATTAAAGACTGCTGTAGTCACTATGGATGAGAAACTATGTGCTGTAAGGCAACTAGATTCTGGGGTAACAGCCAAAGCTATTGCTTTGGAGTTAGGGATAGGAAAAAGTACAGTTGGAGACTAGAAGAAAAATCAAGCAGAACCTGATAAGTGGTATGCTGCCCGAGCTAGTGGAAGTGGAATAAAAATAAGAAAAACGATATTGAAAGGTAAGCGTAAAGAAGTTGAGGGAGCTTTATTTTTGTGGCATGAACACTTAAGAGGAAAAGGCTGATATTGCACGAAAATGCATTGCAATTTTAGCAACAAATACTATAAGGAGAAGATTCAGAATTTACTGCCAGTGAAGATTGTTGGAAAACACAATTTGGTATTCGCCAGCTTACCATTAGTGAAGAGACCTTATTGACTAAAATAGAGCCTGTGCCATTGTTTAAACACTGCCTTTCGAAGTTAATTGATGAGGAGTAATTGTAGTTATTTAAACGATCAGTGAAATATGTTTAAATTTTGTAAGAATCAGGCCTATGGTTTCGGTTAATGTTTTATTTAATTTAAAAGTGTATATATTCATACTTTACAATGCACATCATTTTATGTTTCCTGTAAGAATTTTGAAACATGCAATACAGTACGTACATAACAAATACTTATAACTAGCATGTACTATGCAAGGGGTCAGAAATATTAATAAAATTGGGTTTTGATATAAAAAGGGGTGTTTTTAATGGTACAGCTGGGTTCGGAAGAGAGTATTTATAAAACTCTGGCCTATCTGGCTTAACCTTTTGCCACATTAGGACAGATAACTGAGGGTCTACTGTATTATAGAAATTGAATATATATAATTACAGATCTCCTCATTTATATGTTTTTCTGTATAATTTTTTATAATCCCAAGAAATAACCCATTTTTTAGCAATGTGCTTTAAAATCTGTTTCTGCTTAGGACAAGTTTAAATATGGCTCTAAAATTTTTGGAATTCAGGGGTTCTTCTGTCTCGTTATGACCTCTGAAAGCTAGCACCTGCTTACACAAAAGACTTATGACCTCAATTAAATCTGAAGTACTAAACACTTATTTGGATAGTTCCTTAAAAATGAAATAAAACTACTTACATAATCTTAAGGAAAAACGAGCTAAACCTAGACTGATTCTTCACAAACTCAGAGGACTATACAATTTTTCTTGTGCTTATGAGCAAATGACTGGCAAAATAATTTCCCTTTAGTAGAGCTAGCACATAACCACTTGTAATGCTCATACCAGGAAGTTTTGAACGGAACATGTTTTTAACTTATCTTTCTGAAGAAAGTGTAACGTTAGTGTTGGATGTCCTTGCTTCAAAATTTCATGACGTTCAGTTTCACATCTTGTCAAAAGCAAAACCTCCTGCAAGGAAGTAATGATGCCCTCATTTGAAAGCATCATATCAGTACTTGTACCAGGTCAGACGTCAGACTCCATCCATATTTACTGCACATGAGATGACAACTAAGAGAAAACTAGAGAGGCAGCACTGCAGTAACTGGCCTCCCACAGCATGGAAGAACATGGCTGCATGGCCAAAACAGCTTGTAACCCCTCTACTGGTTTAGCAGTGATGTAATCGTTACCATGGAATCCAACATTATTTGACCTCTGTGCTGCATTCACACTTTGACTTCCTCTCTAGCATTCCCAGAGAGCATTGCTGGGTTTTAGATGAAGTAACACATGCTTACATCTTTTGCGCTGGATGACAAAACCTGCATAAAGTTTATTGTAAAAGTAATGATTTGTACTACAATAGTGCAAAAAGGTGAGGAGGCCACCACTGGAATAGGGTTGCTGATAAGAGGTATTCCTGTTGCATGCTTCTTCCTATACTACTTCCCTCTGACATACATGTCTTCTATTATGACTGCTTAACTGCCTTATATAGAGATTCCTTAGAGCCTTCTTTCTTTCCAATCCATATCACTTTTCTTTAAGAATCTCTGGTTTCTTTCAATCAGCGCTATAAAATACCTATTCCAGATCCACAAATGTCACATGTACTTTTGTACCTTTCTCTATGGAATGTTTTGTCAATTGTTTGTAGCAGTCTAATTGCACCTCTTGGACATATTTCTGAAGCTGAGTTGTTATAATTCTCCTTCCATCTTAGAATGCAGATGTTGATTCCAGATTCCCAGTAGAAATACTTGCCAAATGAAGAACAGACTGACCTTCCTGAAATCACTGCATTTCTTGGCAATGTTTTTCCTAGGTAAAGCCAGTACCACTATCTTTATGAAGTTCTCATCACCATTCTCAGAGTATCATCTTTCCTCTAATAAACTAGTGAAAGTGAAAACTGATCTTACAATTTATACATCGTCACTGTGGCAAAGTAGGGATTTGCAGCTGGTGTGGTATATACTCATTCAGGTGTAATGTACATGTGTGTGTGTGTGTGCGCGTGCATGCATGTACATGTGTAATTTTTTTCTCACAAGAAAAATTCAATTTTGGTCTCTCTATTAAAAAAATGCATTTTGCTAATTTGCCAGAGGGCGATAATATATGCATTCCATAAAAGCAGAAATTTCTTCTTTCCTTCATCCAAAGATTTAACTAGCTCAACAGGGACTACATCAGCTTCTCTTAAAGCTTTCCTGGTAATGATTATTAACAATAATTTTCTCAGTGTTTCAGCCAGAGAAGTTTCACTGTAGATGGTGTCAGAATGGATTATTGAAAGTTTACAAAGTAGCCCAACAATAACCTGGCTGATATCTAAAGAACTTATTCTTTATATATTAGCTCATGTTCATTTTTCTCAGTGATAGCTCTACTACTATTAAAGTTGGAAATTTTTTTTTGCCCTCTGATAGATGTTTCATCCTCTGTAGCCAAGCCTTTTTCTAGCAGTTGAATGTTTCATACAACTGTTCAACGTATTTCTTCCACTTTTGGTATTTCTTGTTTTCTGTTAGTTCATTATTCTTTCTTCTGTTAGTGAAAATGAATTTCAGTTCTTCTTTGTGAAGCCCAAACATAGAAAAAAAAAAAAAAAAAAAAGCACTTCCAAAAGATTTTCAGTTATTCATATGCATTTTCCAATATTTTAAGCAGTATTTTTTTTTTAATTTTAAGTGGCTGTTCTTTGATTACCTTGAGCTCAAGCGAAGAATATGAAGTATCAAGGCTAGCATAACAAACAAATTCTGATGTGTTACATTCACATGACTTTCTCTACCCTCTATCCATTACTAATGTGTATACAAATATTCTTACGAATGTTTATTTTTCTATCTACTTCATTTTAATTGAGATAATAGCTACATTATACATTTCATTACAGATCAAAGGGAATAGCGATAGTCAAATGTTTAAAAGCAGGCCTTAAAATACCATACTTTCTCCAATTAATCACAAGAAACAACTGTACGTCAACAGGACTTTAAAATAGGTAGATATATATTTTATTTGCCATGCATATATCTTAAACATATGGTATTTTAATCAAAATCGTTAGAGCCATTTTTACAAAAATCAAAACTTTAAAAAAATAGTCCACTTAAAGGGTAGTTTGGAGTGGGGAGATTTTCTTGAAAATCTTCATGTCACATCCTTAGAAGATGTTGAACTTAAATACCAAGTTTGGTGTTTAACAGACTTTTCATTATTGAGTTATGCTGTTCACAGGCACACAAATGGACCTTTTTCTACAAATGTTTTTTTGGGGTCAGGGTACCTCAAAACATATATTTCCTGAAATCTTGATCTCAAATTTTTTGGTGGTATTCAATATTTCCCCTACTTACTATATCTAGCAGAGAAAGTAAAAATTACTGTTGTCTAAGTCTTCTGTATACTTGTACCAATAAAATGTGTATCAAAACCCTTAAGATTATAAGCTTAAATTGAAACCATTTCTGATGAATATTTATATGATTAAATGGAAAAATAGCTTTTGTATGAATATAAGCTGTAGAAAACATTGAAAGTAAATCAGAATAGGGAGGGAAAATTACATCAGATTCTTAAAAATTAATCTCATCACAGATATGCTCTTTTTCTAAATAAGTCTGGCGAGACTACTTTAGTGCAAGTATATAAAGTTTTACATTTAATTTTATTAACTTTCAATATGCAAATCGAATGCTGGAACTCAGCCCACATTTCTTGATAATTATGCTTTCTAAAAGAAAGATTTCTTAAATGACAAGCTGCTAGTATTGTATAAAACTTGGTTTTCAAACACAACAGAGCTTTTTAAAAATAATAGTAGTTCCTGTAAATTGTAACAGCATTTGTCCAAAATAAGCAGTACAATTTATGCCAATCAATTATCATAAAACTATGGCTGTCAGGAATTTTAGGAAAAGGCACTACATCATTATGTCTAGATTATAATGAAGTGCATGAAATAACAGATAATGACTGGCTGATCAAGATCTGCAAACCTAATTTCTGTGTACTTCCATATGAGATAGGGGGTTTCAACAGAAGCAAAAAATTCATATAATGCAAAGAAAATTACCTGGAGGAGAAAATCATTGTCCCAATTATGAGGCTTCAAATCTTAATTAGTCATATTACTGGTTCTATTAATAGTATATTACACAAATTAAATCTTTTTTTTGGGGGGGGGGGCTTTCTTTTTCTTTCTTCTTACAGAGCATAATCCAACAAATTTTTTACCTCTTACTGAAATAATAGGTAAGCCCAAAAATGATTGCAAAAAAGAACAAATATTTTGTTTGACATATTTGGCTTAACTTAAGTGCCTCAGCTATGGAATAATTAAAGCACTGATTAAAACTGAAAAATGAACAAAGAGAAAAGCATTTCAAGTTTCATTACAATTTCAGAGAATGGCTAATGGCATGAAAACCCAATAGCACTTAGAGCTACACTGCATTATCATTAGTTTAATCATAGATGTGTAGAAATTTCTTCCATAAAGCTAGTAGTTTATCAGAGAATGAAATCTGAACATCTACTAAATGTCAGTTTGTGTGTTTCGTGTTCTTTATAAGTTTGCATGAGAAAAAATTAAAACTGCAATGTTAAAAAGTGTTGCTGAATTTGACAGTTTAGGGCCTTTGTTACATATTAATTAAACAAAGGACAAATGAAATCCAGAGATATTCTGCAATATGCCTATGTTTTTCCCCTCTTCCTTTCCTTTATATTACCATTTAAATGTCATCACACTAATATAAGGATTACTATTACTGTTATTATTTTTATTATTATTACTAATGACTGACTTTTAAACATTTACAATTAATAATAACAAAATCAGTCTATTTTCAGTGTTAACTGAATCAAATTCACATCAACTTGTATCCCTGATGACATTTTATAACATGACTTATCTCCCATAATTGTTGTTTGGCATACATGCACATGTTTTCCATAGGAAATGAAAATCAATTTGCAAAATCCAGGAATCTAATTTTTACAAAAAATACAATTATTTTAATATTTTTTAAAACTATTAACAGCGCTCACTATGGCACGCAATTGATCACATAAAGCAAACAAAGAAAAATAACAATTTCTTAATGAAAACAGTCATAAATTAAATGCAAAATATACACATCCTTATTATTCATGCAATAAATACATATTACATATTCAGAAAGTGCTCAGCACTGGATATTTGGTTGTTTTTTGAGATGACTATTTTACAACATTTTTTTATTATGATAAAACATTTTTACATTAAATAGGTACCAATGAGATTCTTTTCCAATCAACAAAATGTGTAGGCAACTGCTGAGAAAACATTTTATGTTTCAAACAACTACTCTAATTTAACATTCACATCCATTTCCTTTAATGTATTCATTTATTCACGAAATTGTCAAAAAATTATAACTTTTTATTATTAGACTTGGCGTTTACCAATCTTTTCTCTATCAATCCTGACAAACTACATAACATACACTTACATTTTTAAATGTGTTTAATACAATATCCACAATGACAGCATGGAAAACATTTTCTCCAAGGTGTAGTTCCAACTCTCAATTCATTTTAGAAGGGCTTTAACTTAAGTTTTATTTAGCTGAACCTTTAGAGAACACATTAAAGAATAGGTGCTTGCAGCATTCTACTCTATGGTTTGAAAAAGCTAAAATATGAATGAATGTATGAATAAATGAACAATAAATGAATTTCATTTATCCTTTTTAATTAAGTGATAAATTTAACAATTCTAAATTTTCTCGGGGTTCTAGCCAGGTAAGCAGATGGTTTGAAACCAACATTTCAAAGGTGTTCATCATCTTTGTCTTCAGGATAAACTGATGAAAGTGGAAGTCCAGATCTCCATATTTATAGTGCTGGGGTGAAACTGAAATCTCACTGGTTTGCATGATTTTTCGGCCATGTAGCAGCCTGTATTCAATGTGACTAAGTTATGGGCATGGAACTGGTAAGAAACTATTTATAGTATCTATGCACATGCTTTTTAATTCAAGCACAGACCTGGTAGAAATACCATGAAATTGTTCTAACATCTTGGAAGATAACAGATTGGCAACTAGGTGTTAGGGCTGAACTAAGTTGTAGGCCTGAATCACAGTTAAGATTATTTGTTTCAGATTAAGTGTTTAAGGCTTCTTTTACACTTCTTTCCCAGTAGCTTGAACACTTTGCCAATATCTTGGTCTTGCTGAAAGTGGCCTTGTGGCCTTTATCGAAACAATGTTCAGTCAGTCCAGATTTTTTGGGTTGCATGAAGAAACCCGAGAAAATTTTGATTACTGTGCCGTCAGGAAAGCTTCAGCTCTTATTTTAAGTGATAAACTTGATTAAAGAATTAATATGCATAGAGTGGTAAATGGTGATTACACTTAGATTTACAAGCCAATTGCTTTCTGACACTTTATATGAGGTACAACTATTTCCTTATGTTTCACAATAAATTCTGAAAGTGATAGTACATACATAATAATTAAAGGGTGGAAAAAGATGAAATTTTGTATTTTACAGCATTAATTGCATAGTTTTGAAAAACATGTATGTTTAGGTTGAGCAGAATTTAAGAAGCACAATTTCAGCTTTTCATACTTCATAATGCCATAAAAAACTTTAAATTTTGAACAAATTTACATACACATTCATATTTGGCAAGTTTCAAATGATGATCATTTTTTCCCCACGAAACATCATGAATCCTACTTCAACTGATTTGTATGGAATTTTAAGGAAATTTTGCAAGGTTGTAATTTACATTCTTTAGTAAATCCATCCCAGTACTTTCTAAAAACCTTAACAATCTCGAGTTGTTGCATTCCTATCATTTGTGGTCATCAATTAACCAGTGGGATGCTTTTTCCAACCTGCTGTAAAGATTTAGAGATGGAGTCTACAAGCTTCAATTTATTACACAAATCATGAACAGGAGCATAAAGGACACTAACATGCTTCTAATTGCATTTTGGAGTGTATTTTCTGAAGCATATGTCTAAATAATTTTGAAAATGATCTTGAAATAAAATAAAATAATGCTAAGGAAGAAATCTTAAATACAACAAATCATAGCACTGGATTCTACTGACACTGTCATGTCAAAGCAGCTTTACATTCCACCAAATCTTATTAATGAACGGTACAAAATCTTGTAATATGCTGTCCAAAAGTGTATCAGTGACATTGTAATGTCACTTATAAATACACAGGGGAAAAAAAATAAAATTAAAACTTTTAAAATCTGTGTGCATTAATGCATCTTCTCCTTGTAATTTGTTTCAAAATTATGTGTAACTATTATTAACATTTTTTTTAAATTATGCATAAATGAATACATAATTTTAAAATCTAAGATTATTGTTTTGATTTGGGTACATTTTTTAGCTTTTGTATCTTATATTTAATATTTTGTTGAACTCTCTTTCACATTTTTTCCCTCTCCAATGTTTTTCATTAGACATAATGCCAATGAAAAAGCATGCTAAACTTAGGGAGAAATGGGACAAAAGAATGCTAAATATGTCATTTAAATATACTATGGTTTGAAACTGTCATCAGTTTGAGACAATGACTCCATTTTCAGCAAATCAAGAAGATATTTTTATAGGCATAGCATACCTATTGCTAATTCTATGTAAACAAAACAGTGGAGGGTTTTTCATATGAAGGTTACATATGCATATTGTTAAGGGTAAAGGCACACTACTCTTGTAAAAATAACATTGTTTTGTCTCGAGTTGCACCCCACTCTTAAGTTACTTCAGTGATGTCATTCAATTGCACATAACACATTTGACACTGAACCCAATATAGTTTACATCTTGGAATACTTTGTACAGTTTTTGTGCAAAACTGTTGTTTTGATCAAATGCAGGGCCAAAATTGTAATCATTAACATGTTTGTATTCTCTTTTTCTTTTTAAATTAAGAATTACAAGAGTGCAAGAAAAAAGTATGGCAACTAATGCTTTTGATCTTATAAGCTAATTTTGTGATGAGGTTGTATAGCTATATGGAGCCATACACTGCCTAGTTATTGCTAGATTTTAATCCGTTAAAGGCACAAAATGTTTCCAGGCATAGCTGATTGCAACATTCTACATCTTGTAATGCATCTGAGACACTCCACAACTAATTGAATGACCTTGAAGCCTGACTTTTTCCAGAATTTATCCAAAATTTGTACTTAGGTTGATTATTAAAAGCACACACACATACGTTTTATTTTCATTAATTTATCAACCCTTTCTATTTGAAGAAGTTTTAAGATGAACTAATAATGCATAATACCTTTTAATTTGGTCTTTTATCCTATTAAATACAAAATTTTACATAAGACACATGGCAAGAAAAATGTTTGTTTAAAATTTATTTGATGTGGAATGATTCATATATCCAACCTCATGTAGCTGGATGTTGAATACCATCCTTAGAGTACATGCAGGAAATGAGAAGAAATCTGACGCAGGGCTAGAAAACATGTGTTTATGTTGTTCAGTAAGTAACTTATGCATCAGCATTAACTTGCAATAGCTATAGTTTATTCTTTTCAACTGCAGTGGTATTTGCAATTTTTGATGATGCAACTAAGGAGGGTTGAAAATTGTCAAGAAGCCTTAACTTACCAGGAACCATATATCTATGATTCAATCCCCAACCCCCGACTAATGTGTTCTCTATCCCTGCGTTTATGTATGGTTTATCTTCAAGAGCAGAAAGCAACTTGAGTTTGAGATCTAGGAAAGTAAACCTTAGCCCTTCATCTACTGCATTTGCAGTTTTCTTACTTTTGCAGAAATATTATACACAATAAATAGTAAACTTAAAAACTGTTTGGATTTAGTATATTATGGTTTTGCATTTTAAATTAAGTGCACTGGACGAAGCTTTTTACTGGATCCATAGAGAGAAATAAATGAACAGGTGGTGTCAAAACCAAGATTGTTCAGAGATGAATAACTTTCTCCAGTGAAACAAGTGCTATTAATTTTTCCTGGAGTAAAAAATTAATTGTATCTCAAAACTGTTTCCTCCACCACCATCATCATCATCATCTGATATTAGTAGTTGTTGTCATTGCTATTGTTGGCAAGATATGTAATGAAAGAAAGCACAAGTGGCATAAACATGAAAAGAATGTTAAAACTGTTTACGTCATTGGCATCATGCACAGCCATGACCACACTCTTCCTGATGCCGTATTGGTTTCTGTCAGATTCCTTCTCATTTTGCAATGCATATTTTTGTGATGAAGACTGAATCAACATGTCTAATAGTTCAATCAAGACTTGTTATGAGGAAGTTGCAGCAGATACAAAGCACTTTTTCCCTTGTTTTTTTTTTTATACATTTCAATAGACCTATATTTTATAGGTATAAGTATACAGCATTTTGTTCCCCTTTAAATTTAATAAACATGTCATGGAACAACATGCATGCATCACTGCTGCCAACTCCATTGAGTAACAAGTCAACCTCTGACTTTTCATTCAACTCCAGCAAATGTTCATGGTAAATCAGACAGGAGTACTTAAACTATACCGGATCCTATTGAAAACAATATCAAAATAGCAAAAGGCCATACCTAATACTAATTGAGAACTCTGTCCTGGGTGATCAAACAGAAGGAAAAAGCATTGTTAAGAAGCTGCAGCTTGCTGTCATAATTAAATACAGGATTTAAGAGGTCTTTTGTTTAAATCACAGATTCAAGTGTAATTTAGACAAGAGCTTCAATTTTAGGGAGATAAAGAACCAATAAATAAAAGTGCAGTAAACACAAACATGCACACAAAAACAGCTATATGTAATTTTAGAATGTCTTTGTTTCAGCTCACATGTTTATCATTCTTATTTGATTTAGTGACACTGTATGATAATTTGCAGCACAATTATATTTGATTCTTTTAAGACAGAGAAGTGCATAAAGCTAGACTATATGATACTCTAAACAGTAAAGCAGTACTATGCTATCCAAGGGGCTGCTTGCAAAGACAATGTGTTGCTTAAGGACTTAATGCTTAAAATGTCATTTAGCTAAAAGCAGATGTGACAAACCCACAGAGCTTTCATAGTTTGGCACTATAATCTGTAATTATTTTGCATGGAGATCAATGAGTCCATGGTATTATCTGCTATTTCTGAAGTTTAAATCAGTTTAGCCATTGCTGTCTGCTATATAGCTGCCTTCCTCACTTCTACTGCAGCATGAATAAGCACAGACAAATTGGAGTTGACTTTCTCACCACTGTGGCGCTTATAGCTTGCACCTCTGGCTCTTCATAACTAGCATTATAGTATATGAAGGTTTAGCAAGCCAAAAAGGCAAATTTGGTTCCTTTGTGGTGTTAATTGCTTCTCTTTACTGTTTGCTAGTGAATTACTGAAAATATTAAATATATGTATCATAATTCTCATACAAGGTTTATTTTCATGAAAATATTAGCTGTGGAATATGAAGCTCATAAACACTAATATCAATATAAAATTCAGTAGCCAAATTAACACCCAAGGAATATCTCCAGAATGCATGTATGCGCACACACACAGTTATCTATCTTTTGACTTGAAACTTTTTTCAGCCATTTCATTGCACTGCAATGTTAAACATCCATTTAGCTACATTTCAAACTATACAGCTCATCAATGCTCCTTGTATTTTTGGTGCAAAGATAAATTACTGTGGGGTCAGTGCTCAGAACCATACATCTCATTTGTACATTGTTGGAATATAGTGCACAATTTACAAACACAAAAGTTTTTGAGAAAATAATACAGCGGCTATTTTCTTTTTAACCCTTGATGGCACTGTCAGGTGGCTCAAGTAGGTGAGGGCATCACACAGTGTGCCAGGCTATCCTCTTGCTACTATCAGCATCACTGCCAATGCCAAGTGGTCAGCTAAAGCTTGGCTAGGACATGTAAAGAGGTCACTGTGAAGACCTGGCTCAAGAGATTGTTTTTGCAGAGAGCTAGAATGCTGGTGCATAGGTATGATAAATGTTTGATGATTGTGTTGAAAAATAGCTTATATTGCAGTTAACCTTTGTCAATAAAATCAAATCACATTGCTTTTCACATTGGTTTTTATTTCACATCCTATTGGTTGGGGGGGGGGGGAAGCCATTATTTTTTTAGATTTTAAAGCATCTAAAATAAAATTTTATTCATTTGAGGATGGCATATTTAAATTATTGAAATTTCTGCTCCCAGAGATTAACTGCTATAATCAGATTTCAAACTACCCATTTGAAAGATTCATATTGCAAAATCCTTTATTTTTATAGGCAATATTTTGAAAATGTACATATCTATATCGTGTCTCATGCATAAAAGAAATTACAGGTTAAATGGGGTGCACTGTTGCCACATGCACTCTATATGCGTGTGATCACAACTTTGATGCCCAGCTGTGATTGGTCTACCAATTTGTCATCTTGTGAATTATAAATCACCAAATGGTGAAATATCCGTACTGCTATTTAAGGCAAGTGTAGGACATTTAATTTTCACCTGCACTTTATGTCTCCTCTTTGCATTTTTAGTACTTCAAAATATAATTTTACAGGCATAAAAATATATACCAACAAAAAATATGGAGATATAAAATGATAAAGGCTATAATCTGGTAGGATCTCATCACTGTTTTACCCTTGACAAAATCACATTCAATATGGGTGGAATGTTTTCAAACAGCAAAGAATGAACGATGCACCACACTTCGCTTTGCGCTATTCCGTTATATTGCGTTAACCTAGCATGTTTTTGTTTCCCCCATCTTTTTGTATTCTTTTTATGGTCCTTTCATTCGTTTCTTTTTTATCCTATACTACTGTTTCTGAACATCCAGCTAGCCTTACCTGTTTCTTTTACTGCTTTACTAATATTCATTTTATTTGAAAAACTTATTACTTTGCATTTCTTTTTAGTTTACCAACATTTCGTCTCTTCCTGGCTTCTCTTTTCATAACCATATTTATGTAAAATATTAAATAAATAACCTACATAACACTTCAGCGTTTCACGCACTAAAAATGTAGACACTTCCTTAGAACTGATGTTAACCCTTACTGCTTTATGCCTCATGCCTGGCATGTTAGCTGAATAGATGGATGTCTTTTGTTTGACATACGCAATGAATGCAAGAAGTTACAGGATTCCGATTTCTTTAAAAACTGTCTTCAATCCTCCTCAACATTTTCTCTTGCTTGGTCCCTGTTATAAACCCAATAACAGAAAAGTTTCTTGCTGGCTGACTTTTCTACTGCATAGGTATAGAATTTTCTGAAAATATTTAATTTAAAAAATTATACTGCTCATCTGATTAGATGTAAGAGAATTCAAACTGGGCAGATATTAGCACACTAGTTTACTAGCTAAGACAAAAAATTGTTGCATTCTATTCTTTAGTTTGTTAGTTACTGCATGATAAGCATACAAACAACAAATATCGGACTTTTACTGAAAAACTTGTTTTCTTTAAAAATTTGTGGCCACAGAAATCTATAAAAGCTCTAAAAATGATACAATCTGATAGAGAAAAATACTCTGCATAGGATGTGTTCAAAGCTGTAATTTATTACAACTGGATATTTATAATGTGAGCGTTAGTGCAAAGGAAAGGGCTCTTGAATTTAAAAATGATAGATTATATGCAACCGATTCAAAAACCATAATGTGTCAATACTGTAACAGTACGACATCCTGGGATAGAAAAGATATGCGTACCAAGGCACATGCGAAGTGAGAAACACCAACGACTGAAGAGGTCATCTATAGCCAGTTGATGCAGTAATTTGTATCACAAATTACATAAATGTAAATAATGGTTGTAATATGAATATGCATTTTTATGTGACATTGATTTGAGATGTTTATTAATTGTAATTATTATTGGGAAATAAGTTTATACAGCTTTACTGAAACTGTAAATAATAGAGCAATAATGCAGCGAGGGGGGGTGAGCTGTTTATCATTATTGGAAACAAGGAAGTTACGTAATGTTGGCGCGTTTTCGGTAGAAACTTCTGGAATATTTTCTCCCTAAAAGCAATATGTATTCGTGGTTTTCATTGGATATTAAAATAGACGCTAATGTTGGCGCGTTTTATTAGCCAATTGCAGTTCAGTTATAATCTTTAGGCGTATCTGTATGCAGGCGTATAAATAGAAGCCAAGTTAGAGGTAAAGTCAGTCAGTCCTTCAGTTCGCCGAAAGCATTAATACACTACACGTCGTCTTCAGTCAGTCAGTTCGTCGAAAGTATTAGTTCGTCATACATCGGATATAGATTCACAAGTTACACGCAGCAGAATTATGAAAGATCTAAAGTATGGTAAAGTTAAATATACAAAAGATTGAAGTACGTGGATTAAAAGAATTATCAGTAAGAAGTAGTTATAACAGTTTCAGTTTGGCGAGTATCCAGATCAATATGTAAAAGTGATAGTGAACGTGTTCGACAATAAAAATTATAAAACAAAATTTTTTTTATCAGTGTAATTTTTGGATAAAAGATTCCTTTCCGCTTCACAACCTGTATAGAGACACATGTTCGACCCAAGATAAGATAATAGCTAGCCGGAGGACATTTGAAATGAAATCAAAAAAAAAAAAAAGCTAACACTGATGCAAATTGCTAACACAAGGTGGAGCTACGAACCTAACAAAGAATGACGTCACAAGATGGCAACGCGTGAAGTAAACACACATACATAAACATCACAAGCATCAACATTATAAGTAAATACCGCATCAAATTGGCGCCCAACGTGGGGCAGTTAAAAATTATGTAACCAAACAAAACAAAAGCAGCACAACAGAAGATCTTCAAGTTAGAATAATTTACGTAAAACAATAATATTACGTAACCAAAAATACCGCATCACAGTACATCCTCTTTCATAAGACGTTACAGAGTATTGTAGTGTAATTTTGCTGCAAACAAAAGTTATCGGAAGGGATAATTTTGCCAAGAGGACAACAGAGTTTTTTTTTAAAACGAATATACCACTAGAGAAATTGGAGCACCCTGCTATTAAAGAACAGATGAATGAATTCCTTGAAGGTATGTTGAATAGATTACTGCCAAAATGACATTATTATTATTATTATTATTATTATTATTATTATTATAATAATAATATCACTATTATACTATTATTATTTGTCACTTCAGAAATGGAACTTTATAACATTAATTCCTAACATCTTTTTTTAAGAGGTGCTGGAAATTTGCCGCATTACTAAGAGAGAAGTATGTTCCACTGCTGAGAAATGAAAGAGATCAAGTGAAAGATGCAGTCTGTGGCCAGAAGGTTATGTTACTATGTGACAAAACGACAGATTGGTTGGGTCAATGTGTATTTGTCATGTTATTTTGCCCTTTTGAACCAAAACTACAGCAGGAATTATATGTTGCTGATGTACATATCCTGGAAGCAGCTGATGCAAAATCATGCAGCAGGGCAATACTTAATTCTGTACAGAAGTACTCTATTAACTATGACAATATCTTGGGACTGGTAAGCGACAGCAAAATACATGACAAAGTGCTTCAGTTCTCTGACCGTCTTCCTCGGAGAGGATGCAGTTCACATTCAGATTTGGGCACACTGGCTAAATTTGGTGGGATGTATATTCACAAAGGAACTGATGAAATTCAATGCAGTGGTTGCTAAGCTTAAAGCTGTGTTTCTCAATATGAGAAAGAGAAAACAATTGCATGTTCAATTTCTCAAAGAAAAGTATCTGTCTGAGAAACCTATACTGTTTCCAGTACCAGTGTTGACAAGATCGAATACTTGGTTCGAGGCCATTTTCTATGGAGAAAACGACTCATTGAGAAGCATCTTCATGATATAATTGAGTTCGTGCAATTAGAAGATCTGGACTCTTGTCAGCAATGCTGGTGTTGATTTCATGAAATCACTGACGAATGATGAAGTAAGTAATTTCAGCAGAGGCAACATTTGTCAGGGAACATTTTACTGGAATACATCACTGAACCAGAAGAATCTTCATATCCAACACGTCCTTCACTTTATGGAGAACTTAGGGCAAATATTGAAAAATTTCAAAGTAGCAAAAGAAGGGAATTTGTATAGTGAAACAGAAGAGAAGCTAAATTGCATCAGAAGCACAGATGTTCAAGGAGATGTTAGACCAGCTGTGAAAAACACTGCAGCATTAGCATTTGCAAAATTGCAGTTACTGAAGTTTGAAGACCCTGCTAAAAAGTTGTATTCAGCACTTGAAGTGTTTAATAAAGTATTCATCATTGACAGTAATGTCAATTCAGCACTAGTGAAAAAAAAGAAGTCTTATTCCATTCTTTAAAAATGAGAATGATTTAGTGATCACAAAAGGATACAGTGAACTTCAAGAGCAAACCAATCAAATTATGTTGCGAGATGGAAAAATAAATATTTTGAAAACTCTGAATAGTTTGCTTGACAGTCATCCTGTGTTTAGTGGCAATGTCCTCCAGTCAGCATGGTATCCATGTGCTAATATTGACGTGAACGTTTCTTTTTTTGTTACTCAGGAGTTTTGAGATACTTGTGTTGCAACATGAAAGAAGAAAATGCAAATATGGTAACGTTCTCCTTTGACAGAAAACACAACATAATGTACTCTTTTACGGTATTATGTCCATTTCAGTGAGACTTAACAGTCAGCCTTGTGGTATCAGTGTGCTAATGTTGACTGAAATTTTCTTTTCTTGTTACTCAGGAGTTTTGAGCGACTTGCATTGCAACAGGAAAGGGACAATGTTCTCCTTTGCCAGTTAGAAAAGAGAATATTATGTATTTTTCTTTCATATTATGTATGCCTTCTTCAGGATAATTGAATTATAAAAATATGTGTTTTTTTAAATAAATTCTTCAACAATTTATTTACATCAAAAAGTACCTTTAAAATTCCAAAATATATAATAAAAATTAATAATAACTAAAAATTCTTCAAGAATAACCCTGATTTCCACCAAAAAATAAAGCGAAAAACACAGGTCCCTACTTATTAGCAACTTGGCGACAGAGCCATGAGGCCAGAGGATGAAGCTAATGGCAACATGTATGCCTTAGATAGAGACAGAGATATCCCATTTATCTCCATATTGTCTTTTAAGATTGAGACAAGCTATAGTATTACAGGAGGTTATATATCTTGAAAATTGTTTTCTTTCATGGAGTGGCACCAGGCAGAAATTTTACATGTACTAGCATTGTTCCATTGTACTTTCTCTACCACCTATTGGCAGCCTTTTCTTTGGAACGTATTGCCTATTAGCAATAGATTAACTTGTATTCCCTTCTTGTTGTGTTTAATCATTAGATCACACACATATTTCTCATTCATACTTCCAGACTCTGGGGAGGATAGGGAATAAACTTAGCTAGAGAAAAATTCCCACCCCCCCCCCCCCCAGTCGGGAATCGAGCCTGGGACCCCTTGCACAGCAGGCAGGTGCTCTACTGACTGAGCTACGGGTCAGCCAAGAGGAAGTATTGTGTTCCATCCAAAAATTCAATCACAAGATTTCAATGGAAGTTCTGAGATCCCATGAACCTAAATATGAGACTTAGTATTTAAGTTCAGCATCTTCCAAGGATGACAAAGATTTTCAAGAAAGTCCCCCCATCCCATGCTAATCCGTATATGGAAGTTAATTCATTTTTTTTATTTTTTTAAAAACGCTCTTATGATTTTGATTAAAATGTCACATGTTTAATGTATTGACATGAGAAATAAAAGTTTATCTTATTTTCTGTGGACTATCCTTTATTTGACTGAATTCTTTATAAGAAAGAAATCTTTGACAATACCTTAATACAGGAAAATGTAGAGTTCACTGAAATATACAATTTATGTCAATGTTTTTCATAAAAAACAAATTCAGTTTTATTTATGGACGCTCTTTAACTATATGGTTCTTAGCATCCCTTATACATTGGGCGTGAAAGACCAAACATTTTGCTCAGAGGCCTCTTTATCAAGTTTGAGGTTCTTTTACATGACATAAATCTATTACATGGGACCACTGCTTTACTTTCCTTCTGAAGGAAGCCATGCTAAGGATTTTTATGCCCCAAAAAATCCATTGCCTTCTGCCAGGTTTGAAGTCACAATCTCAGGAACAAGAGGCTAGCATGTTACCCCTAGACCACTGAGGACGAGAGGTTTTTCATAGCATTAACTGCTTTTTGAAATATTACATGATGCAAGTTTGGACCCTTCCTAAGTGTTATCTATTGGACTTGCTTGACAGTTTGCAATTCTTTTTTTTAGTCCTTCCTTTCTTTTCTTTTCATTGCAAGAGGTGTTACCACAAATAAACAGTTGAATGTTGTTTTCAAAGTTAAAACCTTCTTGCTTAATTTGAAACAATTCCTATATAAAAATATATCATGAGTAATGTAGTAAGGATAGAAGGGTCCCATTTTATATTAATAGTATAGTATGTAATGAATATATGCAAATTTGTCATTGGTAGAGAAAGCTGTGCAAGTGCATTAAACTTTTTTGTAAATAATAGAAATGTGATATCTCCCAATAGGATATTTCTTTTAACCATATTCACTTTACATCATTTTTTGACACATTGGTTTTACATTTCACTCATTAATCTCCCTCGATTGGAGAGGGAGGGAGGGAGGGAGAGATAATTACGGAGTTATGAGCTCATGGTCCTTACCTGTTTATGTCAAGTTGATATGAAGGCTTTAAATTGCTTATTCATCTATAGCTTATATAGGTTTAATAATTGGTGGATTAATAACATTGAATACTTAGGTTTTTACTCAATACTCCATGTATTGTAAACAAACTCTTCCTGGAAAAACAATGGCTTCCAATAAGCTTGTTGGGTAAATAGCTGTTCTAAACCATCCCACAACTTGTTTTCCAAAAAGCAATCCTAAATTATATGTGGTATACATTCTGCCTTACGTTGTTGTTTCTATATCATGTGATTTTACTTCTCCCTGGACCTTTCGTACTTTTAAAGTTAAGGCACATTTACATGGGTTGAGAGGATGGGCGTGATTTTTCGCTTCCAAAATGGGTCAAGAAAAAAGGTGAGAGCGCATTTGTGGAAGTGTTGCATAGGTTCAAGAAAACAAGACCATTAATCAACATGGAGTCTTGAATAAAACTATTATGATTGATTTGCTTTGTAAGGAACTGTGTTCAGTTTTAAAGAATTGTATAAGAAAAAAATGTGGATAAGGAGTTGGATACAACAGCATAATATATTGGGGGTCTCTAGTTACTCTTTGCAAAGAGCTAAAAACAGAAGATCCAGCAGCATATCATAATTTCTTTACACTAAATGAAACACAACTAGCTTATTTGCTTGGAAAATTTAAAATAATATTGAAAAGTGTGACACAAACATGAGAGAAGCTCATCCAAGCAAAATAAAATTGGAAATGACACTCAGATTCCTGGCAACTGGGGATTCTTATAGAACCCTGGATTATATGCTTCATGTCCCAAGGATAACTATTCGTTGTTTTATACCTGCAGTATGTGATGTCATTTATGAAACTTTGATAGGCATGTACAAAACGCATCACTGTATCATTCCATTGAGATGACATATTCATGATGCTCGGTTTAGTCCTCACAAGACCTCTTCACAACCACTCAGAACTAACATTGCTGATTTTATAAACCAGTTCGAGAAACGGCTCAAACTGTTTAGACAGGGTGAGAACAGGTTCATGGCTATCAGTGAACTCTCAACCATTTTCTTGACCCATGTAAATGTGCCTTTGTTGTCATCATTGTCACCTCTGATAATTGTAAGGAAAAGAGGTTGTCAGAACTTCTGCAATAACAAAATATGTCCCTATTCTGTAATCACCATGTGCTTGCATGAGGTGAAATAACTAAATATTGATTAGACGGGTAGTTACTAAGAAACAAACTTACTGTTTATTATCATGGTCATGTCCGGTCAACAGCATGTAACCAAACATGCAGCAAAATTGCATCTGGTGCAGATGAGATGAAATTACGCTGCTTGAAGTAAAACAGGTACTAAAACCCATGTTTATAATAGCTCTTCTCAGTGTGTTAAAAGAATTATAAATCTAGAGAAAATGAACATATACACACTAGAGTGCACTGCCTATTAACAATATCATTAATGTTATTGTTACCATCTGCACTAAAAGTTACGAAAGCCTCTAAGCCTCTTTGGGTAATATGTGCTCCTAAATAGAGAAAACGATTTTATGAGTGAATTATCATGTGAATCTGGCTGTCATTGCATTTGTCAGTGGAACTAGGGATGATCTTGTGACATTTTACATTACCTGTCTGAACATTTGAAATGAGCAGTTATAATATAACTGCTATATATAACTATTATATTATAATATACATTCCTGTTTTCAAAGAAAAGTTGATTGTGAAGTGGTATTAAGCTGAAGTTTGGAAATGTAAACCTTTTTAGGATTTTGACTCATGTGAAGCTTATTTCTTGCATTTCTTTACAGTATATTTCCAAAGAACACAAAAGGGAAAGATCATATGTTTTGGAATACTATAATATGTGAAAAGGAGTCCTCTAAATAAGGACACACTTAGCTAACAGGTGCACACTTTCAGCATTCAAGTGGAAATGCTAGCAACTGCAAGGTATTCATTGATTTCAGCTGAATGGGAATGGGGTACATAGCAGATGGTGAGATTTAGCAAATGAACCATTCCACTTCAATGGACAATGGAATATGAATATTTAATTTTCCTATTCTGGGTAGTAAATATTCCTAAAAGCACACTGTAAAGACAAAGGAAGGGTACTAAAAGAAATTTTATATGATTGAAAGCAGCTTTTCTCAGAAAAGAACTGGTTATGCCAAAGCTTATTAGGCATAAAATACCAAACTTCAGCATGAATATGTATAAGATTTGCATCTGTTTTAGAACTTCAGCACCTTTTTGCCTTAGAGCCTCTTTCAGATATAATTTCCAAAATCACAACTATTAACCCCAATAAATTATTTAATGGCAGTTTACTATTCTCAAATTTACCATATTTACAGTTAGAGATTATCCAATCCATTCATAGAGCATGTGAAATAAAAATGGTCATTTGGCATTAAACACCATTTCTGCAACATCATCCTTAATATAACCATGCCATACAGCTCTTAGTATACAAGATGTCGGAACATCATTTTTGCAAGCAGCACAGCTCAATGTATTTTTATGTTCAAATGATTAATACTAATGGTCCATGGATGTCTAAACATGTGGTGCTGAGAAAGGCAATGAATTACTATCCCTGATCCAAGGTTTTGGCAAATTAAAGCATTACAATCACTTGTTCTACTCATTGTTGAATGTAATAAAGCAGCGTGTTTTGCAGGCATGCAGCATAAACTTTTATTTGCATTTCAAATATTAACCTTATGATTACTTATCTCTTAGTTCATTTAATCCTACTCTTACACAATAGTTATTTATATATCTAGTGTGTAATCCTGGTAATTGTGGCGCTCATTTTCACAAGTATTCACAATGAAAAGCTTATGCACATGTTACATTCAAAGCAATCGTAGCATTACAATATGTAAATGCTATTACAAATTTGCTAAATTCAATGTTATGATGAAGTACAGATGAGTATTGGATATAATGTAATATGTTGCATGGTTGCTTAGTAACAGTTAAGACTGTTATTTTGTTGTTGCTTTGAATAATTCAAATAGAAATGGCTGATAATATAATAATGGATATATGAAAAGTTCTATAGATGAAAAAAAGAGAAACATATAAGTGCAACAAATGAAACAATCTTGTTTTCTTATTGTTCAGAGCTGTCATTAATTTAGATATTTATTAGTAACTAATATGGTTAGTAATTTAACATTTAGATTGTAAGTCTTGTTTATTTTTTCAGTTAAACATTTGTATGCCTTTGACATTCTGGTGTGTATTGGAAAGTTAATTGCATGATGAAAATGAAAGAAAATATAAATATTTTATCTTTTGGCAAGGTTTTTGATTTCTTGAAGAAATGTAGAAATGTTCCATGGGATATAAGGCCCCCCCCCCAAAAAAGAATTATATGTGCTTTTTCAGATCTGAAATTGATAAGTATCATTAAAGTTAGGTTAGAAGGGCAGAAGTTCAAGGATCAGCTGCTGAGAGTTATGTAGAGAAATCAACTGAAAATAAAATAGATAGCTAATGGCTCAGAGATAATGTTTACTAATATGGCTAATTAACCCTTCATGAACAGAATGAGGGTATAACTGCAAGTGTCCAGAGGTGAGGTAAACTTAGTTACCAACTGAGCATTTGTGGCTGGATCTATCTAATGCTTTGCACAATCATCATCAGATGTGAGCAGTATGGATACCATTTTGGCCAGTTTAAACATGTTTAAGGGGGATTCCCAGCAACAAGTTTATTTATGAGGTTGTATATGTGCATGTAGCTCTACTTTCTTAAGAATTTTTATATGATATGTGAAAATGACATCGAAATAAACACTGACAGATTAGTGAAATAATGTCAATGTTCAATGAATTCAGTGATGATTCTTCTTACTTCGAGTTATTTATCTCAGAAAAGGAAGAACACAATATAAAAGCCGCTCTGCAACAACCATTCAAATGACTCCAGTGATGATAATGAGTGCCCGGATTTGCAAGTGTTACATGTTGTTACCAATACCAGTACTTAAATTGACAAGCCCCTTTCCATCTTCATAAAGTTTCAAACTTTATCACACAAAGAAAGCCTAGTAAGTGTGAATCTATGAGCACGTAATACCAATGTTTATATGTATATAGCTTTCAGCACATATGCCATTTTTGCACCCATCTTATTTCATTTTTTTTTTTTTTCAAAATCAGCATAAAGTCAGGTATGATTACATATACTTACTCAACATTCCTTACAATGTGCACGAATAAGTGTAAATAGCATAATATTTTAAATTTTAGATCAACTTTTAAACTTTGTTAATAAACCTGGCTCAAATTAAATCCACATGGAAAGGGATTCAACAACACACACTGTTGTCGATTGTGGTAATAATTTTATGATTCTCATGTTTGAATATAAGTATGCTTGTCATGGCAAATATTTTTAACTTTTTCCTTCAGGTAAGTTGTATAAAAGTGTGTTGTGAAGGTGGTGATGACATCATGGAATGCTAGTTGCAGGTAACCTTTTCTGACACCATGACAGAATTAGGCCAACTGTGCATGATTTATAGTGTTACAACAAGCCTGTCTTAATTCTACAATTGTATAAAAGGAATAAACAAAAAGCTTGTTATCATTTAATTTCTGCCTTCGCTCTATTGACTAATGGCTGAAAAGGAGGAACAAAAGTAAGTTGGAAAAACGAATCAGACTTGAAAAATCCTATCCTTCAGTCAGGTTTGAACTATGAACCATTCTCTCTCTGTGAAAACTATGAATAAGAATAATTTCAAACTCTATTTATAAAAATGTAAGTGTTTAATGTTTCAATTCCTTACTATTTCTATAAGAAGCTATAGACCCTCTTAACCAGAAAATTTATTTTATAATATTAAACGTTATACTCACAATTCATGGAAAATTTAAAGAACATGTACAAAGGCATCTCATTTTCACAGGGAAAAACAATAATCTAACCATTAAAAAGTAAATAGTGGCTTTGCCTATACAGCATACTTTTTCTTATAAATTTTAAAAATGATTTGTATTTTAAACATAAAACGAGCCTGGCAAAAGGTCAAATTATGGAAGAGGCTAATGATCTTATAACATAGAGATGGACAGAAGTGATTTGTTATCTTAACTTTAACCTTCATCGAGGTAAATTATTTCATATAAGGCAGCATGCGCAGAATGAGAGTTGTGATCACCGATGAGATCTTGAACTTGTGTGCCACTTGCAAGCATTTATCAATATGCATTGTGGGTTGCAGCTTCTTTACTATAATCAGTGTTTGCTTTATATAGCCTAGGCTTTATTTTTGCAAACATCAATCCAGTGATGTAGAGGACTATTCTGGGCAGCAGAATCAAGAGTAGAGACCCAAAATATTAAATAGTCTACGATAAATAATAATAATTTTAAAAAAAACAAAAAAACATGTGCTTCTCACCAACAGTTAATCTTGAACGTTGAATTGCCATTTTCTTGCAGCATTCTTCCTATCAAAGTCATCCACTAGCACATCAAGATTTAATGTACATGCTCTCCACTTCAATGCTTATCATACTAAGGGAAGACAAGGCTCCTGCATCATCAAACTGCACAATGGTTCTTCATTAACTTTAATTTTGAGAAAAGACCTTTCTGCTGAAGCCACTGTCACTGGGAGAGTTACAAATAGTTTCAATGCCATGAAACATCAGGGACACTAGAAATAATTATGTGATGTTTTATAAGGATTACGTCTGCTAACTCTTTCACTGATCCACTTTTCATACCTTTGATACTGCTCTGAAGTACATTATGAATCATGAGTAGCTGGTGAGGAAATTCTGGAAATATCATTTGGATAGCTCACTACAAGTTTTTCTACAATTGAATGAAGTTAATTGTCACTACTATCCATGAGTATATTGGGCTGAAAATACTCTAACTTTGCAATGATGTCCATCATGCTTTTAAACCTGAGTCACAATTCACCTAACACAGTATACAAATAACTATAGAACACATTAACTTTGAAATACTGTTCAGGATCACTCAGCCTTTCATCCTCACACAATTCATTGAACAATTTCTTTGTTTCAGTTGTGTGTTTTCTTTGAAAATGGCATTCAATTGCCCATGCATTTGCCACTTCTTCAGCGACTTCTATTACTTTGTTAAAGCAATTTCTAAATTGCTGAAGTGAAGTAGATGCTTCGCCCAGTAATTTTGTAACACACTGTATACCTTCATTTGGCGACTTCATATTTTTTGACATGATATTGGTAGTTTATAACACTTTGCTTTGCACTATGGTCTGAACCACAAACTCGTAAGTTTCCATTTGTTTTCTTAAGGAAGTTGCTTCGTTAGGCTCATATGAATTTTTAGAGGTTCAATTATATTGCTTAAAGTGCACATGATATCTCGATAATGGAAACGGATGCATAAAACGTCATAAGCTGAAGAGCAACTTTTCGGACATAGTCTATTGAGAGTGGAGGTTCTCTTTCCGACTGTCATTTCTTCTAATAGCTGCCATCTTTTAATACTGGAACTGAAAAGCATACATACTCTCTCAAGCCAGTTGTAAAAGGATGTTATCTGTGGTATCTTAGCTGCATCTCTTAGGACTAAATTCAAGTTGTGGGCAGCATAATAAACAAAATTGGCAATCAGCTCATCTTTTGATCTGCTCCTACATTTCTGAGTACACTCCACTCATCATTTTTGCTCCATTGTAACCTTGACCTCTGCATTTTTGTATGGAAATTCCCTTTTTTTCAGTGAATTCTAAAATTGTAATAACTAATCCTTGTGCACTTCCATCCCCAACTCCAAAAAATCCTAGAAAACTTTCCTGTGTCATGAGCTCTATAGGTGCTATACCAACATGTATCGCAAAATTAAACTTAGCTGTTCATGTTCCATTATTTCTTGGGTAGTATCCAATATTAAAGAATAGTAGCAAGCCTTATGTATTTCTGCAATTATCTCCTTTTCTGTTTGTGAAGACAGAATTTGAATGACTTCATTTTGTATTTGAGGACTTAAGTAGATATTTGTGCTTTTTCCCTTCTCATTCATTAATTGAGACAAAATGGAATCATATTTGCTAAGAAGTTCAATAACAGCAAGAAAATTGCCACTGTGTGATTCTTCTCTATGCCCTCGAAAGACCACATTACACATTGTTAAGGTCAGTGACACATCTATTACCCTTCTCACTATTTCTTTAAAACAGTTTAACTCAGCTTTCATTTCAGATACTAGAAGCTCTCTCATACTACTATTATTTTTCCACATTACGTATGTATAATACATGTTTGCATGTGATATTGAGCTCCTTCATTTTCTTTCATTTTTTTCCCCTAACCCTTGCCAATCATTTACTCCATCAACCCATGATGAATGAAAAGGAATAGCCTTCCTGTCTGCAAAGAGCCAACAAGGTTCACAATATGCACAGCTTAATTTTTCTGAATAATATAGCCATTTGTGTGGTATTTTGCCATGTTGTGTCATTTTAAAATAATATGCAGAAGAGAAACATCTATTTTTTTATCTCTAAGGATCTGATGGTTTGCAGGGGCCATAGCTCACTATACACTTCTTTAAACTATGTGTGATTTCTTTATCAAAATGACCTCAATCAGTGGGGTTCTTATGAGATAAATTTGTATCATTTCTGACATTCATTTGAGAACAGAAGTCACATCCCAAAATCCCTGGTGCTACCTATACCATTATTTTGGCCAGTGCAGGATTAGAGAATTTGCAATGTTTTCATATTTCTCAATAGGTACTTCAGAAATTCCAAGAAAACTATTTTTTACCTGAATTTATGGTCTTAAAACGGGTGCTACAATCTTGAGCCTAGTGCCTCCCCGCATTGCAGAGGTGGTTGCTACGCCACTGCATCAATCAGATCCAAGCAACAACAGACAATGTACTTTTTTGGGGGGGGGCATTCTGTAGCTAAATAAATTGTTAATCTTATTAATAGCTATTATTATAGAATCAGTTGAGAAACTAAAAATTTAATGTTTTTTTAATTTCTAGAAGTACTGCTCGTTTCCTCAGCTAGGGTCCAACTGGTGTCTCCGAAATTATATTGGGTGTTGAATTCAAAGTGAAGCTTCAGAGACAATCAGGATGTTCATTTACTATCCCTAATCACCATTTAAATGCAATCTAATCTTTTTAATTCCTTCTGATTGCAGTTTATATGTCTAATTAAAATTTAAGTAAAATGTTGCTGTAAAATTTAGCTACTACGATCAGTTACGTATTAAGAAAGAAAGAAAGAAAGAAAAAAAAAAAAGCAGATGATATAAAAGCATTTGACTTCTAACAGGTTATTCTTTTATGTTGTACGGAAGCATTATGTTTTTGTTGTTTTCTTCCCCATATGTTCTACTACAACCTTCTGGGGACTTTTTTCCAACAAGCGATGAGTGGATCCATTTATTATAATCTGTGCAATTCAAGAACATGATTTACTTTCAAAAAGAACAGGTGATGTTGCCACTTACTGCAAATGGAGAGCCCCATAATATTAGGTGTATACAAAGACTATCGTGTTGTGCCTATTAATGAAATAGCTGCATTGTAGAACAGTATTATTATGTATATAATATGGTGGGATGGGATAAAATCATATCAGATGTACATGAAGACAATTGCAAAATAGGATATCCACATGCAAAGGATGAAAATGAGCATACAATTATCAGCATAAAGCAGTATATTAACAGAACAGATAAAATGGAGATTGGAAAAAGAGGCCCCCCATTGATTTTTCCTCTTCAAAATATTCTCTAACAGAGCATGTTATTTACTGCACTTGTCTTTAATTGGGATACTGTTACCCAAATACATTTTTATTCATTTCTCGAGAATGCTCAGTTTTTTCTTTTGGCTAAGCAATTTTGTCACTATTCTTAGTAATGATTAAAAATCCATTAAAACTGTTTATAAAACTGTAGAAGCTCACAACACACATGCACAGATACACAAGCCAAACAAATGGAGCTTACAAGACAGTAATAAAAAAATGGGATGGTGCAAATACACTTCTTACTACACAAGGTATTTCTAAACTGATCAGTGGCGTAGATAAATGGGGGGGGGGATGTCCAGTCTGATCTTATGAATTACTACTTCTTCACCGAAGTGCTCATGATATAATGCAAGATTTTTCATTTTTTCAAGTGTGATTTCAATATATATGAGAGAGGGAGAGAGAGAGAGAAATTTGACAGCATAAATCATGCAGTAACCAATGGCATTATCTCCACTTTTCTTATTACCTACTTGATTATTTTTATTTTAAATATTATTCATTAAAACTATTGGGTGATTAAAGTGCAAGATTTCTGTTAGCACATGCACTACAAGCAATTCGATTTGTCCAGCTTTCCATCCACACCCACAACTGTTGGTCATATTGCTTTTCTCAAAAAATTTTTACATCGGCAGATTGACATTATACCTGCTAGCTAGTGTGTTTACATTTCTGTTATCCTGAAGAAGGACTTTACATACAAATACTTTATGTATTTAGTCCATTGTAGTGTTTGCATTTTTATTATATATGTCGGCTGTTTATGGTGATTTTTCTAGATTTGCATTTATCATTTCCCAGCCTTGGTGTTTAAGGCTATACACATCAAGGTATATATATCTGATTTTAATTTAGTAGGCTTCACACTATTGTTTTACTCCTATTTGCAAATACTGGACACCCCCATTAACCATGCCACTGAAACTGATGCAAGAATGCAATGGGACAGCAGGAGCTGCAGAAAAGTATTCTTTGTTTATACTGCAATTACATCTGTGTTCGTGTAACAGATGCAGGTCAGGCAAATGCCAATCACATGTTACATATCAGCAACACAGTAGTGTCATACATGGTTGCTATAGAAATATCCTAAATTTAATTGGTTTATCTACACATTGCTATGATGCAATTTCCCCCCATTTTAAAGCTCTGTCTAGATGTTCAGCAAATGTCAATCACTTTCTTAATATGTTCAGACTTTAGCTGGAGGCACCCAGTGGGCAGTATCTGTTATATTCAATGGTAGGATGACACTGACGATGGTGATGGGACCTACAGCTTTTATCATGGACTCTGAACCATATGAACTAGTCAGAGGTGAAAGCCTGGATAGGGACAACTTAAATTGCCAGCCTAGCATAATGTACTCAACAAGAGAAATTTAAATGTGTCAATTAGAGGTGGCTTTGCTTTCCTTAATAAGCCAAGTAATGCAGTTGTAAATAAAACTAATAATGGTGAAGCTTAACAAATATACTGTTAAACACTGAAAGCTAATATCTAAAAATGAAATACCTTCAAGGGGTGTTGCTGCTATCCAGCGAAAGGTGACATACCTGCAATATTTTAGCAAAGCACACCACTCATTCTATAGGTACTGGAAACTGAATTCATTTCTTGAGGGAACAAATCAGAACTAAATATTATTGCCATAAATTGCAATGACAGTATTTATCTTCTATTGTTTAAATTATGGGTAGTGAAAATGCCTTCCTTTTGCAAGTCACTAAATATCAATATGGGTTACACTATTCAGCAGCATGTGAAAAACAAAAGGACAGACAGACGCGCCAACAAGACCAAATGACTGGATGTCCTGTTTACACCGCTTCTGGTTTAAACTAATCTCTATACAATGTTCTGTGTTCACTTGAGAGGAATTTCACATTAGGAATACCTGCAATAAAAACAATGCTATATATTAAAGTTCTTGGAAAATATTAAATATAAACAATGAAAGTGCATTCAAATACCTTTTACTAAAATTTATTTTCTTGTCTTACTTTTTATTTTGGCAGAGAGGTTTTCAATTATGGCAGCAAATAGATATAATTATCTGAAAAAAATTGTGTCCAAGAATCTTACTAAAATTATTGGTTTCCTTTTTGAAATATCTTCTGCACTTAGTGTACTGCAATTAAATATTTTATAGTATACTATGCACCATTTTAAAGTTTTAATTTTGCCATTTAAAACCAACAATGCCAACAAAACACTCTGCTTTAACCCACTATGTGTTGAACAGCAGATAAAGTAGTACCACTAATTGGATCATGTTATGTGCACAGAATCAAGCACCAATGTTAGAAAGTAACAATGTCCATGAAGGTGGTAGCATTTTCTATGGTTTATTAGGATGTAGTAAATGATTAATTTAGTGGTTTACAATAAATAAGTGGGGAAGCAAAAATTTTGTTTAAAAGATAACACTGAAAAATGTTAAAATCATGAAAATATAATACATTTTGTATGCTTTCCTCTGGCTTCCCAATATAAAGTCTGTAAGCTATAATTTTTAAGGCCTTTGCATTTGGCGAGATGCTGTTTGTTCAGGATGACATCTTCCTCACAAAGAGTGCACTTGGGTGTAGGTAAGCATCGTATCTTGTAGAGGTGTTCTGTGAGGCAATCGTGGCCAGTTGCCATCCTAAATAAGGCCACTGCAGTTAGTTTTCCTGGGCAGTTTTTGTATATCAACTCTATCTTTAATATTGTTATAATCTTTATCTTTTAATTTATCTTCTTCATCAAGTCTCTCTGTCTTTTTAAATGTTGTTTAATGTTATTTAATTGATTATTTATTTCTATTGTCCTATAGGTTTTACTTGTTGTATTGCACCTTTCTTTGCTAATTGATCTGCATGTTCATTGCCCAAAAGTCCGACATGAGCTGGGATCCATTGTAGAGTGACATGATTTCTAGTTTCAACTGCTTTAATTAGGCTTTAACTGGCTTTAATAGGGAAGACAGAGGGAAAATGATGCAGATCAATTAATCCCCAGTGCCATTGGTGAACAACAATATTTTGCATATCAAAACCTGACAGGATCTGCCAATTTTAAATTTTAAAATAATGCAAAATGTAAAATTTTATGCGAAGTATCATCTTTTTAGCAATTTTATAATGATAAACATTTGTTCCAGAGAGAGAGCGAAAATACACAATTTTGACTTATTAATTGGATTTACAACATGATCGATTCAAGTTTGGTGCTGACATAGCACTACAAATAGTTTCCAGCAGATTAATTAATGTTAATAATTAATTAATATCCTATGTTTTCAATAGTTGATAACTTAATGGCAATTTTCTTATGGGTTGATATTTTGCACTTTTGACTCCATGAGCGTATTTGCCTATATGTCGCTAAAGAATTTTGAACCAGTCTCAGTGAAAAATTTTGTAAAAGATCATTAGTGACTCTTCTGCAGAATTTTAGGTTCTTTCATGCTTTTCTTTAAGTGGACTTGAACAAGCTTGGAGATTTCTGTTTATGACTGAGTAGTCAATGATTCATATGAGAAAGATGCCGAGTCAATGATACACACAGGTTAAGATTGCCACAGATTATATGGAAACTGCTCTTTCTCTAAATATTACTGCTCCAACATCCTGGAGCAGAAGAAACTTTGTCACATGATGAGTCACAAGCTTCAGCTGACATAATTGTTTTTGGTACTTTCCCAGAATGACATTACTGCAAATTATACATTCAATTCTGGGTTCCCCTCCATATATGCCTTTCAACCACTTCTTCCACAACACATGAGCTCCTTCTCCTCTTCCTAGGCAGCATAGCATAATTTTTATTTTGTTGTTTCTTCTGTAATTTTACATACAAGCCATATACCATCGCAACTGAATACTGTTGTATGTCATTGTTATTTTGCCATTTTTAGCTTTTGCATATTTGTTTATTCTTTAATATTTTTATGCATTTATGTTCATTGCTGTTTGAAGATGTGTTCTTCTCATTAATTGCACAAATTAACCTTAGCATTTCATTTTGTCACAAACAGAAGAATGCCAAATCCATTGGTAAATTTTCCTAAAAGAGCTTGGGTTGATTCAGAAAGTTTATATTCCTTGGAAAAGTCAATGGTATTCTGTAAATACTGTAACTGCCAAGTCATATGGGGCTGCCAAGATACAGTATTGAAGCACATTCAAAGTGAAAGATAAAAGGGACAAAAACGATAAGCACATGTCTGAAAACATCAAGCAACAGTTATCATTTGACACGGGTTTTAAATTGCCAACAAAAGGTAGAATGATGCTCACTGGTTCAGAGAACAGTGGAAACTTTTATAAAGGCCATTAAACAAGTTGTATCAAACTTGTACGTGAGTGGATGAGCAAATTTATGGAAGATAAGTCATTGTTATTGCGCTATCGTGTACAACTTTAGGCCAGAGTTCTTTTAAGGTTATTTCTGCAGAAAGATGTCCAACTCTGCTTAATTTCAATGAAGCATTTGGTGACATTCCCTGCATAATGATAGTACTATGGGGGAAGTATGTTCCAACTTTGCAAGAGGAGAGACTGAATTCCATAAAGGAACATTTCAGTAAAGAACTGGAGAAACTTAAGGCCCTGTCCAGTTAAATGTGTTTCCATAATTGAATCAATAATTTTTTCACAAGAACTATATAAAAAAAGCTTAATGTTATAGGTTGATTCATTCTCCAGTAATCCACTGGTAAAGTTTTATATCACAAAGTCAATGACATCATTGTAGTCAGTGTGCTAAAATGTAAGATGTTAATGCATTACTGCCATTCTTACAGGTGCTGTGTTAGTGTTTACTTCGGCAAAAATTGTGATACTTGTAGTGTGTTTGGTTGTGCTAATTGTTCTGAAGAATATAAGAGGGGTAATTAAGTTTTATAAATTTATGAATAGAGGAAAATCTGAATGTTATTATGCGTGGCTAAAGAGAATTAATAGCAAAAACTTCAATCCTAGCAAATGTTCTAGTATTCTCGGTTCATTTCATCAAAGACAAGTATGAACTCTACTGCCTTTTAAAACCCAGTATTCTTCAAAGAATGCACAATTTAAAAAAAGAAGTTGCATATAAGAGGACAGAAAAAATTATTTGATATATCATTGATAAGGAAGAAAGAAGACAAGTCACTCTCTAAGAAAAAAATAGCAATACTAGAATTGCAGAGCATGCATGTGTGTGTGTGTGTGTGTGTGTGTGTGTGTGTGTGTGTGTGTGTGTGTCTGTGTGTCTGTCTGTGTCTGTGAACAGCATAACTCAAAAATGAAAAGTCTGATAAACACCAAACTTGGGATTTAAGTTCAGTACCTTCCAAAGATGGGACATGAAGGTTTTCAAGAAAATTCCCCCACTCCAAACTACACTTTACATGGAACATTTTTTGAAATTTTGTATTTTCTAAAATAATGGCTCCAATGATTTTGATTAAAATACCACATAATAAAGACAATTACATGATAAATAAAATGCATATCTTGAATTTTCTGGGAATAGCCTTTGAAGTCCTCTTCATTCAGAAGGAATTTTGTACAATCTTGTATGACTAGTTAATGTTATGCGATAGATGAAAATGTATTACATAAGAAATGTAGATCTCTTTAAAACACACAATTTATTTCCAATAACTTTTTTTGTGGCATCTGCCATTTCTGAAGATATCTGTTATTAAGTTCAAATTGTTCAATACTCTTTTCAAGTCCTGTCAATTTTCAATTGTTTCTCGCGATATCATGAAAGAATATGGAATTTTATGGTCAGCGTGTAGCATCCAGTTCTAAAACATTTGACTATTGCTATTCCCCTTGTATCTCTAACAAAATATGTAATACAGCTATTTCTGGAAAGGTTTATCTCGATTAAAATAAAGTAGATAGGAAAATAAACTTTCATAAGAATAGTTTGTATACCTACTAATAAACAACACAGGATAGCTTCAAGCAGGGGACCATGCTTACACACTAAGCGTGAGTGCACAGATGATATGTATGGAAATCACAAAAAAATTGTATAGACAACCTTCAATATGTGTGAGATTAATGTAAAACCATAGATCGGTTCTGGAATTAGCAGAGTGTAGGGACGTAAAGGGGATGAATAATTCAAAATTATGGGAAAGGAAAGCAGAGTCTGGTTAGCTAGTGATGGCTAATATGATGACCCTGGTTTTATTGTGAAATATATAACATATACAGCAATTGACATAATGACAGCCAAAATTTTACACGCTGTGTTACACAAGAGTATATTTAGATGCAAATTGGAAAAGCCAGTGTGTAAAATGCTAATTATCATTTCTTATCTACAGGCCTAAGTATTAAGTTATTACTGTCTGACAGGTATTGTGGGACTAGAAAAATGATGTGCAATAATTTTCCAAATAAATTACATGAGTTTGATGTAGGACACAAAAGAAACTAAAGTAAGCTGAAAACAGTTCATCATTAATAGCAGAGTGGAAACAAGGAATTATTAATCATTTGTGGTGCTCAAGTCCAACTTGCGAGGAGGCAAAGATATTCTCAATGAAACGTTCAACTTCATATCATACCTGCAACATTCACTGCTGAACTGGAAACAAATTTATGAACAGATTTGAGCATGATGAGTTGTCAGAGGATTAGGATAAAAGAACAAACTGGTTGATGATAAATTCACATGATTAAATACTTCTCTCTTTGTGATATATAAACACTCATTTCTTGAAGATTTAAAGCACACAAAACATTATTGCCATACTAGGAATTTAAAATCTTATCATTTACTTGCTTTGAGGTATAAATGAAACAGAATTCATTACAGTATGAAGGATGGTTTTACATACAATGCTGGCTATTTTAGACTGCATGAAAATACAGAGAGAAATATGACTGGCAATAAGCAAAGATAGTTAAAGGCTGGTACATATGAAATAAGCCATCATGTCAGTATATGAAAAAAAGTGATGAAATGTGTACACACATTCTACAGCAAGAGCTGAACAATGCTAAAGAAAACATTACAAATGAAACAGAGAACCCTTACTGTAATAACACTTCTATATGCATTACCCCAGTCCCAAGACCTATATTGGTAGAAGCAGCAAGAAATTGGATTAGCAAGATTCAGGATCTGTGGCTCATCAGTGAAGGTAAAATTCACAATGGATCTTTGGATGCATGAAATATTAATTTTGAAATGTATACTTGCTCAGTAATTCAGTAGAAATATTCCAGCAACTCGGTCAGCAGCAGGTTGAAGACTTATTTGATTCCATTCAGATTTAGGAAACCATTCTCTTATTTTAACCACTACACAGCAAGGTATAACTACCTATTTTTCTTTCCCAAAGATAGCAGTAAATTAATCCAGAATACAAATTGTCTGTAAGCCACCACAGAGCGAAAGTTTCTGTTTACCTCTTTTCAAAATTCACTTTTCTCAAACTGATTCTGCCCTAACCATCATTAAATGACTAGCAGTATTTAGTGTACCTATATTTAGAAAAACATTTTTGAAAGCGTCATGAAATAATATACACTCTGCACTGCCTTTAACACTACTTATGCTCACACTTTCGCAATAACAATGACATCCTTCCCTAGCTGGCATGTAGTGCATTGATACATATGTCTCACTCAGCAAAGCAGAGTGGATTCTATAATGTCACTGCTTTTATCATGCAGTATTTCAAAGTCAAATAGGTAGTGTTTTATTTGTAATAGAAGACTGATTTTTTTCCTTTACCCTTTTCTGTGTGTCAAATTTCTTAACAATTAAAATATATGTGTTGGTCCAAAAACAAAAAACTGGAAGTGGAAGTAAAGTATAAATGATAATACTAAATTGCAATGTGAATCAAATGTATACTTGAATTGCTTCACTAACAGTTAATTACCTGAACATGTTTCATAGGTGATATTACCTATGTCATTAGCAGATTTTGACTGTTGGACTTGTTTCTGATATTTTCCATGGATTCACTGGATCCCTCTGTTGGTTAATTGTTAGTGAAGCAACTCAAGTGTACAGTCGACTTACGTAATTTAGTATTTTATAGCTGTTCTTTAACTGGACAGGCCTTTTAATAATGCAGTGGCTAGCTTGGATGCAAGAGGAAACACCACTACAACAGTTTTTGCAGGAGCAAAAAGACCCTAAAATATTTCCTCTTTCTATTAATTAGAATTTATGGTTTTAGTCCATAAATTATATTGCAGATTATATGGAGGACATGGTCACATTCTTCCAAAGTGATGAATAAAGGTGATTGGGAATGTTGGAACTGAGTACATAGATTTGCTTTCAAAGACTTACATCAACACTGTTAAAGTTGAAGCAGTGTTTGTTAAGGAATGTGCTGGTGACCTCACAGCACTTACATCACCTTAAGGGATCTAAGTTTCTTACAACCCATGGCTTGTACTTGAGGCTAAACAATTGGAAGAAAGTAATCAGTCAGGATATTTTTGAAGGTGAAACAAGGAAACTCTTGTCAACCAGTTTCTTCAAGCAGAAGGTTTAACATTCTTTGATATGAGTAGATTGCATATTAACATTTTTTCTCAGAACTTTTGAGTTCTGATTCCTCAAAGTGCATGTTCATAATGCTGAACAAATCTTTCAATTCTAAGAACATCTTAATAAGCGCTGTGAATGAAGGTCTTGCAAAGATTGTGTCAATTGTTGCTTCTAGAATGTGGTCACTTAGTGTAACCAAAGTTTTGACAATTTTTACAAAGACTGCAAAATGCAGCCAGCTTGCAACTTTCAACTTGGAAGGTTGAGATTGTGAGATGTCTACAATCAACGAAAATAGATCACCCTGAATTTTCAGCTGCAGCTCTACAACAGTATGGATTTCTTGTTCCAACATGGACAGAGAATGACTATTTTCACAGTACAGTGAGTTTCTGACTGATTGAAGACACAACCTAAGTAAAGAAAATTTGGAACTCATGACTATGCTATCTTTTGAAGTTTGAGGTTTCACTTAATGATGCAGTTGTTAAAATTTTGTTGTGTGCATGAAGAATACGTTTTATAGTATTTGAGAAACTGATAGACCTGGAAATTTAATACGTAATTGAAAATTTATCATAATTCCCAATAAATTGAGCTTGTGTAAAAATAAATTAAGTGCTTGTTTTCATGAATTTGTATACATGAAGTACCTGTATTTAAAATTAGCTTCTTAATCAATGAAGAAATTTAAAATTCAACCTCAGGGTAGATTCCATCTTTAATACAACCAAACTTATATATGGCACATACAAATGTCACCAAAATAAACTTTTATAACACTGGAAACCATAAAAAATAATAGTAAAATGTACTAAAAAATAAAACAAAATTTTCCTGTCCCTATGAATAAGGTGTAAAGCATACTTCACACTTGAGCGCAAATAAGAGAGACAAAAATATTTTCAAATGGCATGTAACACATACAAAGCATAGGATGCATATGGAAATTACTCCGAGGATAGTTTAACCAAGCGGCAACATGATAGCACTAATTAGCATTAATACTTAGTTTTCCTTAAAAATTCACTTTGTTCTTTTATGCATAATATGCTCCAAATAAAGAATGATAAAACATGATTTTCAAGTATACATATGCACTTTCAAATTTATAATTCATTAAAAATCATGTGCAATGAATAAACAACTGATTTAAAATGATGCTCATCAAACAGGTGTAGATTAGTTCTTAAGTGCCTATCATATTCTCTTTAAGAATCATACTTTTAGGGAATTAATAAATATGTAACAAAGGTATGCCTTTGGTATCTGCAGAATGTTCATAATGAAATTCTTGAAATCCAATCTGATATACTTTTATTAATGCAAATGGAAAGATCTGTCCTCTTACTGGCAGTCATGATATGATGATGATGATTATTATTATTTATAAAGAAATAAACATTTGCTAAATATAACTGTATATAAAAACACATAAAAAGTAATGTACAATGTAGGAAAAATAGATCTCAAATAAACAAAACAATATCCATTTTTGTTTCCTAAAAACATGGTTAATGCAAAGCATTAAGTGAAAATTGACTAACTACTTTTTGTCCAAAATAAATCACTTAACATAAACTGAAGCATTTTGCACTCTTCCAATGTTGACAGCATTTATCTTACTTTCAGAGAACATTAAACTTACAATGATTTACAGCATGAGAGCAGAGGATATGGGAGAAAAATGATTCCCTTTCAGCTATATTATTTCCATGTGGAGTGTTTATGATAAACCAAAATATGTATTACTAATGGTCTTATAAATCAACACCATTACATTTTTTTTCTGAGATTAAAATTTAAATAATTAGAGCAGTGGAAATGATTCTACCTTAATCTTAAATTGCTTGAGGATAGTTCTTCAACATCCTTAAAAAGGACATATTTTTAACATTTCAAATTCCTGGTTTAAGACTGGTTCACAATAACCAGAAATGGAAACCAAAATGAGAACAACAAACTTAAGTACATGTATTGCAAAGTGAACTTTCACAATTAATTGGAAGCTTTCCCAGATCTCGGGAATGGGTAAGAAGACTTGGTAAAGTTTTAACTTTTCCGTTTTCATTCCCAGGAATGGCATATTACAGCCATATTGTGCATATTAGGCTCTTCACTGTAGAAATTATTCAAGGTGGCTGTGACATAGCTGCTGGAACTCTCTCTAGTCACAAGCTGGTAAAATGAAACCGAAGAAATTCTGGCCCCATCAGATTCACTGAACATTGGTTTTTTATATGGAATTTATAACTGCCTATTGCCTTTGAGGTAGAACAATGGAGAAAGGGGGAGGAAAGAGGGAGAAGAGGAAGGGAGAGAGAAAATCAGTAGAAATTAACAGAGAACAATGAAGAATAAATATGCTATTAATATAGGCATCATGCTAGGCAAGACATTTTAGCTAGAGGAATTGGAAATAGTAATGACTCTGCACTTAGAAAATGAGAAAATATCTACTGTATCAATTTTTGACACTGCTAACCTGCATCATGTTGACTGAATTGAAAGCAGGTAAAAACAAATAATACTGGCCAGTTTCCCACAAATTACATCCTAATTCACAAAATTGATTCTCTACTTTGCTATCAATATGGTCATTATATGTACAGTGAAATCTCAAAATAATGTACTTCACTATAATATACCTTTTATATATAAATTTTAAATCCACTTAAATCCCATATGATATAATGCAAAGAACTTTCATTTTTACATTCCTGTTAATTGTGAACATTTCAAAATTATGTATGAATTTTTATAAAATATATTTCCTTTGATAGTGTTTTTCATCTATTCCTGGACAAAAATGTCACTAGCTATTGTATATTAGTACATTTTTGCTCCAATTTCAAACTGCTGTTCAGAAACAAACTGCGCATCTGTCACGTTAAGTTCTTTGTTCTCCGAGCAATATGCTTACATCTATCAAGAGTACCAACAAATGCATAGCCACTTTCTAAGGTTGGCAACCTGATATTTTCATGCAGTAACATGGTATTGGTTAAACCTAATGCACTTTTGTTTCTGATTTCGTTTGAATTGAAGGTTTTGTTTTCATGTGGTTTTTGTTGTTAAACACAGGAAGACAGTTGAAGCTATTAAAGTCTGGATCTTGCATTTTTGTTGGTTTTTAAATAGTAGTTTGTTAAAGTTTGCAACTTGCATTTTTGATGATCATTGATGAAAGAGGTGTTTGTTAATTTTGACAACATAATGGAGGCGAAGAAAAGAAACTGGCTTTTAATAGAACAGAAAGTTGAGCTGATTAAGAAGGTAAAAAACAATATGAAACAGATTGAAATATTATGTGTGCATAACACCAAACCCACCACTCTTTCAACAATACTCCATGACAAGTAGAAAATGCTTCAGGCTTATGAAAGGTCAACAATTTACCCCAACAGAGAAAAGATTTGTGTTGGTGATTTCTACCCAGTGGAAACAGCAGTGGACACATGGTTCAATGATGTTAGGGCCAAAGGTGTTACAGTTTCTGGGCCAATGCTCCAAGTAAAAGCAAAGGAGCTTGCAACATTACTGGACATCAAAGACTTCCAAGCAAATGCTGGTTGGATTTTTTGTTTTTGGGAGAGTTATAGCATTTCCTGGAAAACCGTCAGTGGAGAAGCTAGAGATGTCAACACAGAAGCTGCTTGGGAATGGAAGGAAAGTATTTGAAGGATGCCAAATTACAAGCTAGGAGACATTTTCAATGTAGATGAAACAGCATTATTTTTTATAAAATACTTCCAAATAAAACAATTGCTTACAAGGGTGAGACCTGTACTGGTGGTAAGCAATCAAAACAAAGACTGAGAGCATTATTCTGTTGCAATGCCACAGGTACAAGGAAGCTGAAGTCATTCATAATAGGGCACTTTGCGAAGTCAAGGTGTTTTAAAGGCACTGCAATATATATATGGCCAACAGCAGTGTCTGGATGACAAAATGTCTGTTCACAGACTGGCTCATTGAGGTGGATAGAGAGATGGGTAGAGAAAAAGAAGAAAAATCTCCTTATCCTAGACAACTGCTCTGCACATAAAATGGACTGTAGATTAGAAAATATCATTGCACATCGATGCTACAGCCACTATACGAAGGAATCGTACAGAATGTCAAAAAGCACTTTTGCAAAGGAATCGTACAGAATGTCAAAAAACACTTTTGCAAATATCTGGTGCAATGTGCACTTAAGGTGCCTACCAATACTATGCAGGCTATCCAGAAGATAGCAGGGGTCTGGTGAAATGTGAAAGTAACTATGGTTGTGAATGGTTAAGGAAAAGCTGGCATTCTGAATTTTCAATCAGTTACAGCACCAGATGACACTGAAGTCCCTTGTGAGTTGTGGGAAGAAGTTGCAAAGAAACTGGAACTGCTGTCTTTGTTAACCTTTGAAGAATATGTCTCTATGGATGCTAAGGCAGAGACAATATATCACCTTACAGAGAAGTAAATAGCGGAGTCTTTGACTTTAGCAGCCCCAGCCCCTCAAGACGACAGTGATGACAAGGAAGAGGAAGAAGCTGAAACTGCAGCTAAAAGTGTGTCTTCTGTTGATGCAATGAAGCATCTAGAGTAGTTAAAGCAATATGTGGAGAAAACTGACAAGGTACCAGAAAACATTCTGAAGTTGCTTAGTGAGCTTGTACAGTTTGTGCATGAGAACTTTTTGAAAAAGTCAAAACAAGCCAAAATCAAGGACTTCAAGACCTGTGTGTAAAGTGGAAAATGTCATCTGATTTAGTGGTGTATTTGGGGTAAATATATGGATTATAGATAGGTGTAGGTGTGTGTGTGTGTGCATATATATTTATTTATTTGTATATACAAGAACTTCAATAAGGCTGCAATGGTAGAATTAAAGGTACGTAACTATGTATTATAATACTTTAATTTTTCTTGCATTTGATAAATCAATCAATTATAAGCCGTTAGATTCTAATGAATTCTTGTATTTGCCAAATCCTTTTTCAGTATAACATACTTTTCAGAATAAAGCATAAATCTCATGATTTTCTAAAGTACTTTATACTGAGATTCCATTGTATTTCCATTCTCGTTCCTGGTGTATTGCGAACCAAAATGTGCACACTGTTTTGCTTTCCATTCTGATGTCTGTTCTTGGGTTATTGTGAACCAGGTTTTACTGTGTATTATTCAGCATTGTTTGTTTATTCACTGTGTTATCTATCATCACTTTAATCATATTAAGCTGTTTGAACAAAAGAAAACAGATAAATAATGAAATTGTACAGTTTATCTGAATACGCAGCACATAGGGGTAATTACTATAGCAGTGACTAAAAATTATGGAAATAGTATTCTGTTTTGTACATTGATGTGTTTAATAACAGAAGCAGATGCAATCAAAGAGAGAGCAATATGAAGCGATATAATATGCATGAAGAACAATCTTATGGTACTTAATTGGAACACAACTTCCTTATTGAGAGGACCAACATTTGCTGCTCTCCCTCTGTTTTCAAGTGCATTTTTTTTCTCCCTATAACATCCCCTCCCCCAAATCAAACTGAATTAATTTTGTTGTTTAGATATAAATGAAATATAAATTTAGCATTTAATATTAATGCAACACTTCCTTTACCATGCATTCATCTACTTACAACTAAACTTGTCACAATTTCTTTTAGGAAAATCACATGCATCTGTATATCTCTAAACATTCTTTTGTTTATGTTTTTACTTTGGACAGAGACATGTGTTACAATTTTAGATGCTTTTGGGAAGAAAATTAATCTACCCCAGTGAAAGCCTTAGGGGTGTTCCAGAAAACAGGCTTTAAAATAAAATGTCAGGGAAACAAAAAAAAAAGTCATTTCATTTAATGTTTAAAAACTTCTATTTCAGGGTTAAATATTAGCTAGAGGCATATCCTGCTTCTACTATTATGTGTCAATGATTATTTTTGTGCTTTGTTGCATGTCAAACCTTTAAGCAGTATTAAAACAAGGAGCAACAACATACATATCCAACAGTTTACTTTTATAAACTGAGTAGCAACCACTTTGGAAAGAGGGGGATTAGAAAAAACAAAAACAAAACAAGACAAAAAAAAACACTAACATCTTTAAAAACTTGCTAGATGATTTAAACAAGTAAGTATTTTCTTCCTGCAGCAACACTGTGACTGCTACAAGGCTCACTCTAATCACATTTTCATAAAATACAAAATTTTATACACTTCTTTCTCTCTCTCATACACACACACACACACATACAAATGCACGCACATATATTCGAACAGTAGTGCATTCATCCTTATACATACTAGTTTTACTGGTCCGCTGATGCTGTTGCAACTTCTTCTTTCACTTCACCTCCTGAGGTTACTACTGTGGGTTTGCTAAGAACCGCTGTCCCATCTTTCAACGATAACACTTGTAGAACCTGAGGTTCATTTCCCATTGCTACTACCTGATGTGTAGCACCCATTAGTTGTGGTGTCACTGTGATTGTATCTACTGTTTCTGAACCATTCGTTGGCTCCACTTTTGGAACTTGAACCATGGGTGCCACAACCTGAAATCCATTAACTCAGCTATAACATGCTAGCATGAATGATAAAAATGAACTAAGTGCTATACTTATTTTCTTTTTAGAATATTTTACCATAAAGCACTTTAATTAAAGGGTAACTGTTTTGATGGACAACACTGTTTACATTATGGTGGCAATAGATATCTATAGGACTATGCTCACTAGAAAAAGCACGAGGGGAAGTTTCCTATAATGTGGTTACACAAGTAGGATTCAAGCCTAAATTTGAACTTTACTAATAATAATAACTAATCCTTTTCTCCTAAACAAAAATAGTTTTTAGAGTTAAAAAGTTTGAAACTGAACCTTCACTATACAACCTCTGAAAACTTAAAGTATCATATTATACCATATCATTCTATTCACCATTTAAATCTTGTACAAGATATTGGCTTCATCAAGCTTAAAAATATGACAATTACAAATAAAGAGTTGGAAGTATAAAGTGTTTGAATCCCAAACAATAACACTATTAAAATTAACAGAAAAAAACACTATATAAATATTTATTTAAAGGTGAGTCGGAAAATTGTTACACTAACATCACTTAAGTTTACTCACTTAACATGTTTTGGGAAACGGTTGTTCCCATCCTCAGAAGCTAATCCGACTGTAACAATTTTCTGACTCACCTTTAAATAAATTCAATACACATCACTGTCTCTAGCTTCTTTTCAAATATCACTGTATAAATATTTACAAAGTAACAAAATTAGAGACATTGCTGCGGAAACTCTGGCTTAGGTATTCTTCCACAGAAAATACAAATAAACAGTACATAAATGTTTACAAAGTAACATAAAAATTAAGAGGCATTGCTGTGGAAAGTCTGACTTATATATTCTTCCACTGCATAATAGCAGCCTTCTGTTAAAAGTGTTTTTAGAGCCAGTTTGTATGCTTTTTCAGACCTAATGCTTTTTATGTTATCTGGCAGTTTGTTTTATAATGATACTGCATTGTGTTCGAAATTATGAGCAAATAAGGTTGTACTGTGGTTTAAGACATGTAGGTCCGTTTTACTTCTTGTATTGTGTATTTGGACTGGGTGAAATAACTTACACATCCACATAAGCATGATTACTCTTTTTAGGTTCATGGTAGCCTGAATTTATCAAGGCACAGATTTAATGCAATGCCTATAATTTTAATGTTTCAAAGATCTGTAAACGTGAAGTGGCCAAAGCCACACATTTTTATAACAGAGGAATAATGTAATAAATTTGTAGGAAATTATCCTTCACACATTGAAGACATTCAAAACAAATATTTTGAGAGAAATTAGGTTCATTGGTGCTTGTAACTGTCGAGCATCAATGAGAGATTATGAGTGAGGAAAAATAAATAACACTTTTATAGATACCGAGGGATATGAGTAGTGAATTACATTATTTAATTTTAAAACAGCAAAGTATACGAAAACTATAATTTTACAGCAGAATATACCAGCAGTGATGCAGTAATTTGTATCACAAATTACTTAAATGTAAATAATGATTGTAATATGAATATGCATTTTTATGTGACATTGATTTCAGATGTTTATTAATTGTAATTATTATTTGGAAATAAGTTTATACGGCCTTACTGAAACTGTCAATAATAGCGCAATAATGCAGCGAGGGGGGTGAGCTGTTTATCATTATTGGGAACGAGGAAGTTACGTAATGTTTGGCGCGTTTTCGGTAGAAACTTCTGGAAAGTTTCCCTAAAAGCAATATGTATTCGTGGTTTTCATTGGATATTAAAATAGACGCTAATGTTGGCGCGTTTTATTAGCCAATAGTAATTCATTTATAATCTTTAGGCGTATCTGATTGCAGGAGTATAAATAGGCTAGGTTAGAGGTAATGTCAGTCAGTCCTTCAGTTCGCCGAAAGCATTCATATACTACACGTCGTCTTCAGTCAGTCAGTTCGTCAAGTTACGCGCAGCAGAATTATGAAAGATCTAAAATATGGTAAAGTTAATTATACAAAAGATTGAAGTACGTGGATTAAAAGTGATCAGTAAGAAGTATTATAACAGTTTCAGTTTGGCGAGTATCCAGATCAATATGTAAAAGTGATAGTGAACGTGTTCGACAATAAAAATTATAAAACAAATTTCTTCATCAGTGTAATTTTTGGATAAAAGATTCCTTTCCATTTCACAACCTATATAGAGACACATGTTCGAACCAAGATAAGATAATAGCTAGCCGGAGGACATTTGAAGTGAAATCAAACAAGCTAATACTGCCGCAAATTGCTAACACTAGATGGAGCTACGAACCTAACAAATGAATGACGTCACAAGATGGCTTCAACATTGATGTAAACAAACATTTGCAAGTACATCAAATTGGCTCCCATACGTGGGGCAGTTAAAATTATGTAACCAAACAAAATAAAAGCAACACAACATAAGATCTTCAAGTTCTAATAACTTACGCTACAAATATTACGTAAGCACAGATGCTCTCCCAAATTGGCACCCAGAACGTGGGGCACGATAACCAGGAAAGGAACACGATGACCAGGAAAGAAGCATAGTGACCAGGAAAGGAACACGATGACCAGGAAAGGATCAGAATTAACCAGGAAGAAGTGAGATGACCAGGAAGGGGCGAATGCAGCAGTGAAATGATCTACAAGACGCAGATTCAAGAAACAACTAGAGGAGCGACAAACGACACGGATAAGTGGACACAAAAACATCGAGACAACGTAGATTCATCATAATACAACGCAGAAGCGACATACAAACCTAGGAGAAAGGGGCAGAAAGCTGGAATTCAAAGCAACATCAGCAGATAGCATCAGAAAGGTTAGAAAAATGTTATGTTAATTCTAAAAAAAAAAAAAAAAAGGGTAAACAAATTTAAATGTACCTTAGGAGTGGTAGGATAAAGAAAACAATGGCTACTAATAATACAGAAGAAATAATTATGGAGGGAGATAATGTAACAGTTAGCTGTAATTCAATACAGGTTACAGAAAATAGCCCAAACTTTTTAGGATTTCAGGATGAAAATGTTAGTGCAGAAAGTGAGAATAGAATAGCAGGAAATATTAATTCTGATACTAGTATGATTATGGAAATGCTGAAAAATTTGAATGAGAATATTGGGACATTAAGGGAAGATATGGAAAAGAATAAGAAAGAATTGAGGGAAGATATTAGTAAGAGTATTACAGATCAATTAAGGGAAGATATGGAAAAGAATAAGAAAGAATTGAGGGAAGATATTAGTAAGAGTATTACAGATCAATTAAGGGAACATATGGAAAAGAATAATAAAGAACTGAGGGAAGATATGCAAAAGAATAAGAAAGAATTGAGGGAAGATATTAGTAAGAGTATTACAGATCAATTAAGGGAAGATATGCAAAAGAATAATAGGGAATTAAGGGAAGATATTGGTAAAAGCTTAGAACAAAACAGGGAAGAAATTGAAAAGAAATTCATGGAGCTAGATAGTAGTATGATTAGAATGAAGAATGAAAATCAAGAAATGATAGCAAATGAAATAGGTGAAGTTTCAAAGAAAATGTTGGACATGAGCAGGGAAATATCTAACCAAAGAAATGAGGTTGATAATAAAATAGAGCATGTTAATGTAAAATGTACAGAGCTAGGTAGCCGAATGAGTAGCATTTCAAGTGAGTTAAAAGAGATGATGGAGGCTACAAATGCAGATTTAATACAGGTGCAAGTTAATTTCAGAGGGGAAATATCTGAAATTCAGAAGGAGTCAGAAACACAGAGAAATAAATTGTCTGATGAAGTTAAAGATTTGAATCAAAAGCTAACTTCTGAAATTAACAAACACCAAACTGTTCAAAATGAGAATAATAAAAAATTTGAACAGACAATAGAAAATCTGCAAGGTACTGTAAATAGGTTAGAATTGAATTCAAGGGCAAATATATGTGATGTGAATGTATCAGATGTACAACATAATGATAGAGGTAGTTCCTCAGGTATGACAAATAATGTGAGTGATGCGGCAGCTTCATCTATAGCTAATGCTGAAACTCAGAGTGCACAAGTAACACTAGAGAATTTAAATATGGGAGTAGGGAATTTGCAAAATTACAATCATATCTTAAGTGATTTTCCACTTCCAAAATTTAATGAAAACTCCAGTCCAGTACAGTTCATTGCAGAATTATCAGAGTATTTTCAAATTAAAAAGATACCTGAAGCATTGAAAATGATAGTTGTCAAAAGATGTTTGGACCAGAAAACTTTAGATTGGTTACAAATGGTATCCGGGGGTGAAATTTCATATGAATCCTTTAAGAGATTATTCATGAACAGATTTTGGAATGTTACGGTACAGCACAGAATTCGAGCAATGCTTAGTCATGGTCAATTTAATCTACGAGAGGGAATATCAATGACTGATTACTTACTGAAACATGCAAGTCAGGTTAGGAACTTGTCACCTCCAATCAATGAGGAAGATTTTGTGAGTTTGCTCGCAAGGCATTATCCTATAAGGATACGAAATTACTTATTAATTGCAAAACCACGGAACATCTATGAGATGACAGAATTAATAACAGCTTTGGAACAACAGGAAGAAGATATATCTCGGGAGTGGGAGCATAGATTTTTAGATGTGCGAGATAGAAGAAATTACCAAGGTAGTTATCAGCAAAGTAGAGGACAAGACAGGCGTCATGAAAATAATACCAGACAACGGTATCAATCATACGTTCCACAATTTGAAAGATCGAGGATAGATAGGAGACCAGGTCGACAGGAACAAATAAATTATGTCAGGACAGAAAGATTGCCTGAAAGAGGGCAAAATTATGGAAGGCGGTACATTAGACAACGGGGAAATTTCACTCACTGGAGGGAAAACAATAACCGGGAAAGATCTGAGGAACGGCAAGAAAATTACGTGCCAAGGGGACATAATGTCAGAAATCGAGGATTTCGAACTCGAGGAAGGGGAACTCAAAACAATGGTAGCGGACAATGAGATAGATTTAGCGCCTGTTAGGAATGGCAGTCCCGTACGTGAACAGGGAAATAACCAGGAAAACTGTTAACAGACTCCTGTGTAGTAGGTTCTCAGGACGTCTTTAATAATTCAGTATCCATTACCAATACAAATAATATGCTTACACATACACCCTGTAATAAGATTACAGCAACAAAAGATAAGGGAGAAAATTTTGAGTCACCTCATGTTAGGATGGAAATTGCGAAGAAAGAGATCATTGCAACTATAGATTCTGGTTCGTCAGCTTCAATTTGCTCACAGAAATTTTACATAAATTTGATTAATGAAGGTAACAAAATTATGGCTCTTCCCACTAGTAATTTAGTTTGTCGTGTTGCAATCGGAAGAACGACACAGGTCATAAAAACACAAGCTCTACTTAATATACTTATCGGCGGAGAGAATTTTGAGGTTATGTTTCTAATTGTAAACCATCTGATTTGTGACATAATTATAGGATGTGACTTCCTACATGAATATGAAGCAAGTATAGATTTTAAACATGAAGAGTTAAGAATGACAAAAGATGATAGAGAAATAAGGGTACCATTTATAAAAGAGAAAGTTTCTGTAATCGAGATGACAAAGGATGAGAAGAATCTTTGTGACCAAGAGTTTTTTGTGCAAATAACAGAAACTGATAGAAATAGTCAGATAAAGCAGGTAGTCACAGAATATGAAGGGAATACCACGCCATATTTTCAACAGCTAGCAGAAATGCCAGAAGAAGTAGAGAAATTTGCAATCCAAACAAAAGACGACCATGTGATCGAGACAGACAATAGCTGGGAAGAGAAGAGAAATGAGGAAATAATATACAAGTGTGAAGAAGCTTATAATATTACGGTAATGCAAAAACAAATCCTTCATGATGTTTTGATGAACAATAGTTCAGTATTTAGTAATATCCCAGGCAGATGTAATGTATATCAGCATACATTTCAAGTAGAAGACGTACCACCATATAGGCAGAAGTATGACAATTTACCTATAAGTCTTCGGGACAAAGCTAGACAACTAATAAATAGCATGTTAGAAAATGGGATTATTGAGCAAAGTAATTCTCAATACATAAATTCAATCTGTTGGAGTATTAAACGGGATGGTAGTTTGAGATTAACATTAGACGGTAGATATGTCAACAAGTATATGAAACCAGATCATTTTCAAAGTGAGGGAATTGAACAAATAATTACGAAACTTTCAAGAGGGAGATTTTTGACATCCATTGACCTCACTGCATCATATTGGCAAGTGGAATTAGATCCACAAGTGCGTGATTACACTTCATTTCAGTACTCAGGGATCCAGTATCGTTTTTGTGTAAATCCTTTTGGTTTAAACAACTCAGGAAGTGGATTTTTGAGAGCCATTCACAGAATCTTTGGAAATTCTGCAGATGACTTTTTAATAAAGTATATTGACGACTTCCTAATCATTAGTCAAACATTTGAAGAACACATGAATAATGTCCATTATGTGTTAAATAAACTACAACAACATGGTATGACTGTGAACATACTAAAATAAAAATTTTGTGTCAAGGAAATAAATTTTCTGGGTTATGTAGTGGATGAACGAGGTATAAGACCTGATCAGAAAAGAATAGAAGCAATAATGAAAATTCCATCACCAAGGAATGTAAAACAAATTAGACGTCTCTTAGGGGTATTGAACTTTCAGAGTAAGTTCGTACCAAGATATTCGGCTGAAATAGAACCACTGCGGCAGCTTCTCTGAAAGAACAATAAATGGAAATGGACAGAGGATCATCAAAAATGTTTTGAGAGAGTAAAGGAACTCTTTGCTAAGTCCATATTACTCGAGAGGCCCAGAGAAAATTTGGAATATGAGATTTATGTCGACGCATCAATGAGGGGGGTGAGCTGTTTATCATTATTGGGAACGAGGAAGTTACGTAATGTTTGGCGCGTTTTCGGTAGAAACTTCTGGAAAGTTTCCCTAAAAGCAATATGTATTTGTGGTTTTCATTGGATATTAAAATAGACGCTAATGTTGGCGCGTTTTATTAGCCAATAGTAATTCATTTATAATCTTTAGGCGTATCTGATTGCAGGAGTATAAATAGGCTAGGTTAGAGGTAATGTCAGTCAGTCCTTCAGTTCGCCGAAAGCATTCATATACTACACGTCGTCTTCAGTCAGTCAGTTCGTCAAGTTACGCGCAGCAGAATTATGAAAGATCTAAAATATGGTAAAGTTAATTATACAAAAGATTGAAGTACGTGGATTAAAAGTGATCAGTAAGAAGTATTATAACAGTTTCAGTTTGGCGAGTATCCAGATCAATATGTAAAAGTGATAGTGAACGTGTTCGACAATAAAAATTATAAAACAAATTTCTTCATCAGTGTAATTTTTGGATAAAAGATTCCTTTCCGTTTCACAACCTATATAGAGACACATGTTCGAACCAAGATAAGATAATAGCTAGCCGGAGGACATTTGAAATGAAATCAAACAAGCTAATACTGCCGCAAATTGCTAACACTAGATGGAGCTACGAACCTAACAAATGAATGACGTCACAAGATGGCTTCAACATTGATGTAAACAAACATTTGCAAGTACATCAAATTGGCTCCCATACGTGGGGCAGTTAAAATTATGTAACCAAACAAAATAAAAGCAACACAACATAAGATCTTCAAGTTCTAATAACTTACGCTACAAATATTACGTAAGCACAGATGCTCTCGCAGCAGCAATGGGGGAAACCATCTGAGTGATTGGTTCTGAACGTTTAATCCTTGGGCAATACAAAAGCCAATCAAAGTGTTGAAGCATGTGCACCACACAGATGAAATTATTGCACAATACCTGAAGATTTGATGAAGCAATGACCTGAAGCAAAAGGCATTTGGAGCTAATAGCACAGTACAGGATATTATATATCCAAACTCAAATTCTGCCTGTGACATTGAATTTTTCAAATCTCATTCAGTTTTCCAAACTTAATTTACTTAATCACTAGTATGAACAATTATTAGATTAAACCCAGATTGAATGCACTACTGCAGCAAAGAAAGGTCAACATAATATTAGTGGAAGTAGTGACATCAGCTATTTATGTGCAAATTAGTTTGAAGTGGTGAAGTAACAATGTTTATTTGCCAATTCATTAACACTGAATAAAGACTTTAGCCAAGCAGCTTGTTCCAACTGGAATATGTCCTCAGGCCTGCATTGTGTAAGGCAAGAATATTATTGTGACTTCGACCAGTTTTTTAGTTGTAACTTCTCTAAAGTTCTCAATGTCACTTCACTGTTTTTTCCTGGTTCAACTTCACTGGGACTTCACTTAGTTCACACTGTCAACTGTGAACTAATTCAGTTTACCTGCCACTTCACTTTCCTTCTTGATGTAGCAGCATAATGCAATATGCACAATGTAGCAACTTCATTCCAACATGGTAATACTAGTTATCCTGTAGAACAAGAGTTACTCATTGGACATTTGAGCAAGACAGTCTCAAATTATTCACTGCTGGGGAGTTGAACACAAGACTTCAATCTCTCCTGCAGCAGCACTTACTGCACATCACAAAGTCACTTCTAGAACTGCACTTGATGTTGCACCGGAAACACACTCGATAACTTGCTCACTATTTGATTGACTCAACTCACACTCTTCTCAAGAGAATGCTCGCTTATATAGCCGAATGAAATTTTACACAGAACATTCCATAACCATCTGGATACTTGTTTTGGAGGTACAGGGAGGAAGAAACTTCCAGAAGATTCTGGTTATTTGCCGATAATGCTTCTGATGTTTATGCTGGGAAGAGCGTTATTTATCTCTGTTTACCTCCAACATGCTGACGCCGACCTCTCGACAATCTTGGCCATAGCCGCTGCATCACATTATTCTGTACATTGGTTCAGTCCCCACTCTTGTTAATATTAACAACAATAGCAACAAGAAAGACAAAAAGCATTGCTGCTGTGATAGTCAAGCAGCATGAATGTGTTGTAAGTTACTTTAAAAAATTGAGTTTTATTTATGGATGCTCTTTCACTACTATGGTTCTTAGCGTCCCACTCTATGTTGGGTGTGAAAGACTGGAAATTTTGCTCAGAGGCCTCTTTATCAGGCTTATGGTTGTTTTACGGCTGTAAATCTGCGACAGGGACAAAAGGCTTCGCTTCACTTCCCTTCTGAAGGAAGCCATGCTAAGGATGTTTTTACACACCAAAAAAATCCATCGCTCTCTGTCGGGTTTGAACCCATGACCTCGGGAACTAGATGCTAGAATGGTACACCTAGACCATGATGGACATAAGTTAGGAGAGTATAGATGTATTGGTAGCACATTCATTTCCACTGGGGAGACCTAAAAGAGCATAAACTTGTTTGAGATGAGTCTACATTTCAGTCCCTATATTATCCTTGTACCATGAGTACATGCTTAAATTACTTAAGTACCCATATTATTTATGTTATATAAAGGTATAATTCTGTGGAGTGAAACTGTGTGCTTGTATGGAAAGTATTCAGCAAGGAATCAAACAAGATAGCAATGTCCAAATTAGTCTAATGCAGTTGCTGGTTTCATGAAGCATGTAGTACTGAAAATATGCACAAAGAAAAGCTATATAATTAGAATAAAGTATGAGGTAACTAAATTATATTGCAATTAGTTATTAAAGAGATTTGATTTCTATATTTCTTGGTTTTTTCAATCCCAATGAAAGATTCATCTGCAGCAAAACAAAATTAAAAATCAATTTTAAATTGTGTGGCAACAAAATTGTGAAGTCAAAAGTGATTTTATGCTAAAACACAATATAGTAGTGTATCTCAATTCTTGCTCACTGTGGATAAGTTCCTATACTTTTGAAGAAGAAGTAAAAGAAAAAAGAAAGAAAGAAAAAAAAAAAGAAGTAGGTAGCTGTTGTTGAACTCTCAAGTTTGTTTTCCTTGTATCCCAACATTTTACAAGTTTGCTTTATGCTTTATGCTGGAGATAGTCCAACATGATAAATGACAAAATGAATATATAAAGCCTTTTTTCTTTCTTTCTTTTTTCAAAAGAAATAATGTTTTTAAGATAATTAAGAAAAAACAAATCAATGATTAAAGAATTTCTCTTAATTTGGTTTGAAGGACCTGGAAATAGAGCAAATGTATGGAGAAAAGCACAGAAGTGACGGAAAGATATAGATCGACAGCAAATGCTGTCACAGTGTAATGAGAAAATATCATTAAGCTTAACAGTCGAAACTAAAAACACAATGGGATATAGAACAATACATTTTGTCCAGAAATAAAGGCAGCAAGCAAGAGCTTGCTTGGCTCAGACTGGAATCATGGCGAGTGATCAAATTCATTAACAAAGAAGGCATAAGAATCTGTCCCTGGTGTGGAGAGGAAGAAACTTGGATTCATATTCTGGTGCATTGTATTAAGACAGAACAATTGAAGTGAAAGTATATGCCAAGTTCTTTTGCTAACTCAAGGAGAGGGTGACGAGCTTGTTTGGACCTTGCTGGCTGGGAGGGGGGAGAGGGAAGCAATTGGTTTTTACAAAAGGTTATGCAGCTCGATTGGAGTATAAGGAAGCAGGTCAAGGGTGGGAGGGGGAGGTTAGTGGCTTAGAGGTAGGCATCTGTTTGTTTTGTAAACAATAGTGTGTGCTTGTGAACAAGCTTTTTTATCTTCTTCTTCTGATTTGTTTGTGTGATTTTTGTTGTTAGTTTATCTGTTTCCCCCCCCCCCCCCCCCCCTTTCATTTCTTGTAAATATCATTAACTTTAAAGTTCATTGTGATCAATGTAGTCTGAAAAATATGAACTACAGTGTATCATATAACCACATACACTTTCTGACCCGTGCGATGTATGAGTTTTGAATGTGCAAAATGTTTAAGACCAATAAATACCCACTCTACTCTAATTAAACCAAAATTTAACGTGAATTGGACAGAGCTTGAAACTTCAAATTTCCAAAACTGGTGAATTATTGCACTTAAAGAGTTCATGGCATGAGTATGTCCATTGCATTATATTGCTTAAATATCTTGGCTTTATATATATAAAAAAGTTATAGCCATCATTACACATGTTGTTTTTCACCAATAGCACTGGGGATTAATTGATCTGTATTATTTTCCCTCTGGCTTCCCAATAATATGAAGTCTGTAAGTTATCACTTTTAAGGCCTTTGCGTTTGGCAAGATGCTGTTTGTTCGGGATGACATCTTCTTCACAGAGAGTGCACTTGGGTGTAGGTAAGCATCGTATCCTGTAGAGGTGTTCTGCGAGGCAATCGTGGCCAGTTGCCATCCTAAATAAGGCCGCTGCAGTTTTCCTTGGCATTTTTGTATATCAACTCTATCTTTAATATTCTTATAATCTTTATCTTTTAATTTATCTTCTTCATCAAGTCTCTGCTGCCTTTTAAAATGTTATTTAAGTGTTTATTTATTTCTATTTGTCCTAAAGGTTTTATTTATTGTATTGCATCTTTCTTTGCTAATTGATCCGCACGTTCATTGCCCACAAGTTCGACATGAGCTGGGATCCATTGTAGAGTGACATGATTTGTAGTTTCAACTGCTTTAATTAGGCTTCATATTTCTTTAATATTTCTTGTTGTTTTATTATTGTAATTTACTATCCCATCTATGGCTGATTTTGAGTCTGATAAGATGACTATTTTTTGTTTTATGTATGGTCTATATAAAATGTTCTGTAATGCTGCTTTTATAGCTGTTAATTCTCCATCATAGTGGTTTGACATTTCATCTAATGTTAGGTACTGTGCAAAATGTTTACAATGTACTCCTGCACCAGTGTTTTTTTTTTTTTTTTTTAATTGATGAGGGATCCATTTGTATATATTCGGAGCCATTCTTTTTCTGGGTATCTGGTATCTGGGTAATTCATTACAGATTTAGAGTAGGTTTTGTGAAGTTGGAAGCTGATGTTTCAAATGGCTGCTTAAAAATTTAGTGCTCAAAAATGCAATCTTTTAACAGTTGTATAGTATTTTAACTTAGATGTTTATTTGCTAACAATAAAAACCAAAAGCCTAAGCCCAACAACTCTGGCCTTCACTTTATTTATTTCTACAATCGAAATAGTCTGGTTGCAGCATTGTGTAATAAAGCACCTCAGGTTTCTTTAATAAAACCAAGATAACATGCATGGATCATTTAAATAACTCATTGAAGTCAAGCAGAAAGATTCAATGGGAACTACACATAAAACTAAGTCAACTTACCTGCTCATATGTATGTGAGAAAACACATAATTGATTTTATTTGAGGTTATATTTATGTATTTGTTGTAGTGTTAGCATATTTTCAATGTCTTTGACATAATTGTTGATTTGCATTCATTGTAAAATTATGAATGTGTTTTAACCTATATCTGTGTTTTGGGGAATTGAATTTGTTTGTGTAAATGATAAATATGGCAGACCCTGGTTAAACTCACATCAAGAAAAAAAATCTAGGCAAGAGAAGTGTACATGGCTATAGAATGGACAAGCTTGTTTATTCCATAAATAACTGAAGAGTCAGAATAATGGATGTTGCCATGGAGCTGAAAATTTTTTCTGAAAATTTTTTAACCTAGAGGGTATCTTATTAGTGACCAAGTTGGTTACTCGTGTTCATAAAAGAAGCTAGAGCAATTTATTAATAGTCCAGCTAAGTGGTAATACTTTACTTATTGTGAAATGTATTAAGAAGTTTCATAAAAGAAGAAGGTAAAAGAAATATGTAATTCTGCAAAGAGAAATAAATAAGGAAAAGTTGATTTGTAAAAAGTTGAATTTATTTCTTCTCTAGTAAACTGACTAAAAAAAAATTTTTCCTGTTTCATGCCCTGAGAACTAAGAAGAGATCTCATTGCTCACCGCTGAGGCATCTTAAGGAAACTTTATATTTTAATTTTACGCTTAGTAGAAAAATGCAGTCAATATAGCATACAAATTCTGCCACAAATAGCTTCTACAATGTGGGGCTGTGAATTGAAAGGAAGATTTTGAAGAAAAAGTTTTAAATAAATATATTCAGCTGCAAAGAAGAGGACTCGGAAGGCATCATGACGTCCCGACAATAAGAGAAGATTGAAAGATGATTGGCGACAACACGGTGTCGGAATAAAGCAGTATACCAACCTAGAAAAGATGGCAGAGGCTAGGTTATGATTGCATGGAAGGGGACCTTGGATAACGACAGCGGGAAGAGGATCACAAGTGCAGAAGACGGCGAACAGTAGGGAAAAGACATCTTAATATTTCATGCTATTAAGAAGTAAAAAACTAGCAGCATCAAAAGTGAACATTCGGCCTACAATGTCGGGATCAGCTAGGGGAGTAGGAAATGTAGAGATGGTGAAGGAAGAGTCAAAAGAAACAGATCAGGGAAACGAAACAGGGTTGGCATTAGAGGACTTATTTAAATTCATGAGAGAATCAGACAATAATAGTAAAGTTGAGTTAGCAGGATTAAAGCAAGAAATAGAAAGAGGTAGGAAAGAAGATTCAGGGAGTAGGAAAGTTGAGTTAGCAGAATTGAAACAAGAGCTGGAAAGGGGTAGAACTGAATTAAAACAGGAAATAGAAAGAGGCAGAAAGTAGGAAAGTTGAATTAGCAGAGTTACAGCAAAAGCTAGCACAGAAGATAGAGAAAAATAGAAAGGAAGATTCAGAGAGCAGGAAAATGGAAATTGCAGAACTAAAAAGTGAGATAGAGAAAGCTAGAGCAGTGTGTAAGAATAACATGGATATTATAAACAGTAACTTGAAATAAAAAATAGTCTAGAAAGTCTAGAAGCTGTCAGCAACAAAATGAGTAGCTTAGAAATTGGGGTAAAAGAGAATAAAAGAAATATGTAACTCTCCAAAGAACAGTAATAAATAAGGAAAGTTTGATTTGTGAAGAGTTGAATTTATTTCTTCTTTAGTATGCATCAGACTACAAAAATCTTCCTGTTTCATGCCATGAGAACTAAGAAGACAGATCTCACTGCTCACTGCTGAGGCATCTTAAGCAAACTTTATATTTTATTTTTACACTTAATAGAAAAATGCAACCAATATAGCATACAAATTCTGCCACAGAAGAATGAAACTATTGCTATATATTTATCTTAAAAAGCTTACCTGAATTGTACCATCACTCTGTGTATGTATTTGTTGTAGATTTGCAACAACTGTTTGGTACATGGATGCTGAAACTGGAACGGTGATCATCCCTGATACAGACACTGGATAACCTGTAATTGAAACTGAACTAGAATTCTCAGTAAAAATGAACCACTCTAATCAGAAAAGAGCTTTAGTCACAAGCACATCAAATGTATATTTTAAGGGATATCATATCTTTCTTGATTGCTAGATTATTCTGTACAGAAAGGTCAACTTCCAGCATTTTCATACTACGAAGCACAGTAATCTGATTTTGGACAAATAATATAATGCATAGATTATTTTCCTGGAATACTCACACTAGGGAGCATGGAGTGAAAGCCTTTCTGCAATTTTTACTTTCTCTACTACGTATAGTAAGTAGGGGAAGTATTGCATTCCACCCAAAAATTCGATACCGAGATTTCACCGGAAATACACGTTTTGAGACCTCCTGAATCCAAAAAAAGCATTTTTGGAAACATGTCCGTGTGTGTGTCTGTGTGTGTGTGTGTGTGTGTGTCTGTGTGTGTGTCTGTGTGTGTGTGTGTCTGTGTGTCTGTGAACAGCATAACTCAAAAACGAACAATTGGATAAGCACCAAACTTGGTATTTAGGTTCAGTATCTTCCAGAGATGCGACACGAAGGTTTTCAATAAAATCCCCCCACCCCAGACTACCCTTTACATGGAAGATTTTTCGAAAATTTTAATTTTCTCAAAAATGGCTCTAACGATTTTGATGAAAATATGATATGTTTAGGGTAATGTCATGACAAATAAAATGTATATCTCGAATTTTCTGGGAATGTCTCCAAAAGTATTCTTCATTGTGAACGACTTTTGCATAACTGGTAAACCATAAGAGATAGACAAAATTTTACTACACAAAAAATGTAGATCGCGTTAAAATACACAACTTATGTCATATACATTTCTTTTGTTGAGTGAACCGTTTTCGAGATATTGCTTGTTATTTCCTTAAATTTTCCAATACTTATACTTTTTCTCAAATTCGTTATTCATTTTTTATGTCCTGGACATGCAAAGAGAATGGAATGCGTCACATAGCAACCAGCGTTAAAATATTTGACTATCGCTTAAAAGCTACCATATTTTCCTTGCATCTACAAGAAAATTACCAATAAGATTGACATCTCGATATCTCGATTAACATGAAGCATATGGAGAATAGGCGTTTGTAAAATTAGGTTGTACAAGAGTAGAGAAAGTTATGTGAGTGTAACACATCAGATTTTTTATGATCATTTTAATTTTAATTATGTTTATTCAAATATCTTATATTAGAATATAACATTGAAGCTGTTATTGAAATAAATTTTATCTTTGAATATATTTATAAAAATTTAAATTTTATTTTTACAATGAAAATGTAATGTTTTCCAAAAAATGGTGGAATCATACACAGTGAAGCAATTAATAAAATACACTTGATGAAAGTGGAGTCAACCTAATCACTCTTACTAGCTTCACTCATTTATTTTGCAGAACATGTATCGGGAGCATGAGCTCACATCATCAGCTGCCTGTTACTGCTGGATGAACTCTTGAGTTGTATTGTTGACAGCCTGGGGTGCCCTCTGGTGGCTTATGGATGAAACTAAATAGAGGGTTGTCTGCTTCTGGCATATCAAAGTCCATGATGTGGTTTTCAAACTTCTTTATGTTAATCTTCTCCCATACTTCAAGATTTTTGGATTTTTGGGCTGGTTTCAGCAACTGGATATTGGTGTGTATTTCGTGGTTTTGAGTCCAGAAGTGAAAAGCAACTGCTAATTTGTCGGTCTGTTTGAACTTTATGCAATGCTGGTGTTCCTTGAAGCAGGTGTCTATGTTCCTTTTCGTTTTTAAATGTAAACCTTTTTGCAATTTTCACATTGGATCTGGTAGATTCCTGACTTTTTGTCCTGGGGTGTGGAATCACATTTTCTTGCTTTAATAAGATTCTTGATGCTAAATTTATTGTAAGGTGACAGGGTAATGTTGCGATTCTTGAATATTTTCTTGAAATTGTGAAAGAGACCTGGGTGGTATGTGAATTTCCTGAAGTTGATCTTTTCTGTTGCATTAGAAAGTGCATCACCAAAGTGTTCCCCTATATTTCAAAGTTTGGTACAGATATGCTGACCACATATTCGCAATAGATAAACAAACACATAGAGGACACTCTTAAGCTTTTAAACTTACAGGACCCAACCATTTAATTTATTATAGAGATAGCTACCAACAACGCCTTAGCTTTCCTGGACCTCAAATTAACTAAGATTTCAGACGGCATAGAATTCAGAATACACAGAAAACCCATGCACACAGATAATTACATCAAAGCACCTAGTTACAACCCCAAAGCACACAAAGAAGTGGCGTTCAACAGCATAGCTCATAGATTAATCAACATCCCCCTCAACAGAACTGAATACTATAAAGAATATCAACACATCATCAAATCTGCAGTAGAGAACGCATTCAGCCAGGAAATAATTGATAGGAAAATACATAAATTCAAAAGACAAAAACCATCAAGCAGGTCATCACACTTTCTAACGCAGCAGAAAAGACCAACTTCAGGAAATTCACATACCACCCAGGTCTCTTTCACAATTTTAAGAAACTATTCATGAATCACAACATTACCCTGGCACCTTACAACAAATTTAGCATCAAGAATCTCATTAAAGCAAGAAAATCTGATCCCACACCCCAGGACAAAAAGTCAGGAATCTACCGGATCCAGTGTGAAAATTACGAAAAGGTTTACATTGCAAAAACGAAAAGGAACATAGGCACTCACTTCAAGGAACACTGGTGCTGCATAAAGTTCAAACAGACCGACAAATCAGCAGTTGCTTTTCACTTCTGGACTCAAAACCATGAAATAGACACCAATATCCAGTTGCTGAAACCAGCCCAAAACCTCAAAGAGCTTGAAGTATAGGAGAAGACTTACATAAAGAAGATTGAAAACCGCATCATGAACTTTGATTTGCCAGAAGCAGACAACCCTCTATTTAGTTTCATCCATAGGCCACCAGAGGACATTCCAGGCTTTCAACAATATGACTCAAGAGTTCATCCGACAGTCAACAGGCTGCTGATGATGTGAGCTCATGCTCACGATACATGTTCTGCAAAATAAATGAGTGAACCTAGTAAGAGTGATTTGGTTGAGTCCACTTTCATCAAATGTATTTTATGTTATGTTTTATTTTAAATTATATACATTGTGCATGGAGCAATTCTGATGTTTGGAACAGATACACAGTTATTGTTAAAACTGCTCCTACATGTTATATAGTGTAGTGTAGTGTAGTGTTGTTAAGTACTGCAGATATTTGTGATGTATAAGATGAAAGAGATTCTAATAAAACAATACCCTTAAATGAATGTACTCTGTTTTTAAATTGGAGTCTCCTTTCAGGTGAAGCATGTTAATACCTTAGAAGACCGTTTGATCACAACTAAGATGTGGTAAGGGAGAACTGAAGATTTGTAGTAAGTACGGCTATATGCAATGTTTGTGAAGATTATGCTTTTATGAGAATAATATTTGTGTACCTATAAAAATAATGTAAATATAAGAATCAATGTTGATACACGTCTTTAAAGTGTTGCTAGGCAGTGTTTGTGCCAAGAGTGGTGATACATATTATACGTGTCAGACTACTTTTATTTGATAAGTTTGTAACAGTATGTTTTCAATTTTTTCTTCTTGGAAAAGCAGAGTGAAATATTATAACACAGTAGCTACTTCAAGGTGAATTTACCATTTTAGTGTTGTAATTAAAAAAAATTCTGATGTGTTAAACTCACATGACTTTCTCTACTCTTGTAAAAACTATTTTTACAAATGCTTATTCTCCATCAACTTCATGTTAATCGAGATAAACATTTGCAGACTCTATCTTATTGCTAATTTTCTTGTAGGTGTAAGGGGAATATGGTAGGCTTTAAGCGATTGTCAAATCTTTTAAGAGCTGGTTGCTATGTGCAGCATTGTCTTTGCATGTCCAGGACATTAAAAAATATAAAGCATTTTTGGAAACATGTCCATGTATATGTCTTGTGTGTCTGTCTGTGAACAGCATAACTCAAAAACGAAAAGTCGAATAAACACCAAACTTGGTATTTAGGTTCAATATGTTCCAGGGATGTGACATGAAAGTTTTCAAGAAAATCCCCCCACCCCAAAACACCCCTTACCTGGAACATTTTTCGAAAATGTTTATTTTCTCAAAAACTGCTATAACGATTTTGATTAAAGTATCATATGTTTAAGACATTTTTATGACAAATAAAAGGTATATCTTGAATTTTCTGAGGAAATCCCCAAAAGTCCTCTTCATTCTGAACGACTTTTGCATAACTGGTAAACCGCAAGAGATAGACAAAGTTTTACTACATAAAAAAATGTAGATCTCGTTAAAACACACAATATATGTCATAAACATTTTTTTTTGTAAAGTGAACCATTTTTGAGATATTCCTTGTTATTTCTTTGAATTTTCCAATACTTACACTTTTTCTCAACTGAGAATTCATTGTTATTTTTTTATGTTCTTGACATGCAAAGACATTTTACACATTGACATTTTACACATAGCGACCAGTTCTAAAAATATTTGACTATCGCTTAAGGCATACTGCATTCCCCTTGTTTTGTATTTGCAAGGGCAATATAGAAGTACAGTAACCTTTAAGCATAGACATATCTCTTAATAGCTGGTTGTTCTGTGCAGCACCATTCTCTTTGCCACAGATTAATACTCTTTGCATATCCAAGACAAAAAAAATGAATAACAAATTCCCATTTGAGAAAAAGTATAAGTATTGGAAAATTTAAGGGAATAACAAGCAATATCTCGAAAATGGTTCACTCAACAAAAAAAATGTATATGACATAAATTGTGTATTTTAATGCGATCTACAGTTTTTGTGTAGTAAAATTTTGTCTATCTCTCTTATGGTTTACCAGTTATGCAAAAGTCGTTCACAATAAAGAATACTTTTGGAGACATTCCCAGAAAATTCAAGATATACATTTTATTTGTCATAAAAGTATCTTAAATATATGATATTTTAATCACAATCGTTAGAGCTGTTTTTGAGAAAATAAACATTTTCGAAAAATGTTCCATGTAAAGGATAATCTTGGGTGAGGGATTTTCTAGAAAACTTTTGTGTCGCATCTCTGGAAGATACTGAACCTAAATACCAAGTTTGGTGTTTATCCAAACTGTTCGTTTCCGAGTTATGCTGTTCACAGACACACACGGACATGTTTCCAAAAATACTTTTTTTGGATTCAGGAGGCCTCAAAACATGTATTTCCAATGAAATCTCAGTATCAAATTTTTGAATGGAATGCAATACTTCCCCTCTTACTATACGTAGTAGAGAAAGTAATAAAAAAGCTTATGGAATATGTTTTGGAAACTGTTGTTTGTATTTTCTACTGTGGCTCGTACATGTGCTTTTTTCTGGTTGGATGTACTTGTGTACATAGCACAGAGCGATAGCACAAGATTCGACATCTTCAACAAGATAATACAGTGCCTGAGGAAGAAAACCAAAGAATTAAGTGACTTCCTTCTGTGCAACAAGATCAATGCAGTGTGTCTTAGTGAACATGGTTAAGTATGATGAATGAGTTAAACTTTACTTTCTTGGAGTACACCTTCGGCAGTGGTTTTAATGATACACATTATAAAAATGGTGGTGTAGGAATGCATCTGTGCGTGGATCTAAGGTTCAGTGTAATAAATCTTAGTGACTTATGAGATTAGAAGGTTTTCAAGGTTAATGGGGTATCTTAAGTGAGCATAAAATCATCTTGGTTGCTTTGTATAGGGCCCAGATGGTAGTGCTGATATTTTTTACAGACTGAAAAAACTCCCACATGTTCTAGTGTCATTTAAATACAATGAGGTCATGGTGGAGATGTAAATGCACAGTTTGATACAACCAAAAACAGGATTCTACCGTCATGTTCCAAAATCTAAAAAGATCATTCCTTAACAACTTCTTTAGAGATTGTCAACATTCCTTTTCTGTGTGTCACTGATCTCATTTTGGACTGTTAAAGCTGGATGTTGAGTATAACCTAGGTTAATTCCCATTTCAGAGGATATATGAAATGTAATGATGAATGATATTGGGTTTTCCAGATTTCAAGCTCCCTTTCCTAAGACACATGCATTTCCATGCTGTAAACTTTCAGTCAATCTACTAATAAGTGCTTCTTTGGCACAAAGCCCCCCCCCCTCACATCTCCAATGCAAAGATTATTTTCCTTTCATTAGTATGATACAATACTGCTATCAAGGTGCAAGAACAAGATACCTGATATAGTTTGGCAACAGTGCATGTGTAATGATAGCAGGTTGCAGATAACACAAACAAAGCTATTGGAACATGAGTACACAAAGTGAATAAGAGAAGGTAATTCATATAATGAATGGAAGTCATGCTAGCAGAGGCAAAGCATTTTCTAGTTCCTCCAATTAACTGTTCTGTGTATCCACATTCTTAGCTAAGAGTGATATTTTTCCATTTGTCTTGATGAACTCAATGCTTTTTGAACCAAGTGTTGTATTTCAAACCTGTTTTAAGAAAAATGGATCACACAAAAAGGGAAAATCTGTTCCAAAATGCACTTAATCTGTAGATGGAATGAGCGCATTTTGTTTCGGTACTCCTCTCATGAAAAAGGGGATCCAAACCGTGAAATCCTATATGCTTCAAGACAAAATGGGAGGAATAAATACCTAATTTTCAGATATAAGAACATGTTTTGACTAGAAAAAATAAGATTTTACAAATGATAAATAAATAACTTCAACTATTTGTTCATCAATCTTATGTACACTAATGTACAAAGTGTGGTATTTTTTTCTAAAGAAAACTGACACTGCATAATTGAACAAGCTATTTCTTAGCATCCTCACCATGGCCATCTTCGCCTGTGAGGATTATTTGACCATCCTGGTTGAGCGTTGCTTCTGTAACATTATTGATGTCAACGGCCAAGCTGCCATCTCCTTGTGCTGATGCCACTTCAGCAAGAGTTTGTACAGCATGGACCGTGGGCCCACCATCTCCTTGAGCTGTGTGTATCTATAACATTTAATGATTTTAATGATAGTTTCTAATTAGAAATTTACACTGTTAATTTTTTTCATTCACTTCCTGAGTACCATTTTTTATTAATGGAATTAAGTTAATATCACAAAATGAAGTTAATATCACAAGCTTCTTAAAAAACAAAACTCTTATAACTCAACAGAACTGTCAAGGCAAAAAGTTTTCACTTTAAAATACCTCAAGAAAATTATGAATTCTTACATTCTAATCAGTGAAATCATCAGTTACAAAGTAAACTACTAACAACAGGAACAATAATTCCCAAACCATACCAAATTCTGTGTTTTAAATGTAAGAAGTTATACCGAGTTAAGTTTCAGTGAATGAAGTAAGCACAGGGATCCCAAATTTTGGAAGAGGTTTTTCCCCCGAAATTGTTTAAAAATCAAGAACTATGAAAATTGTTTATTATGGTAGACTTGGTGATATTGCCCCCATAATCAGTACTCTATCAAAATTATTTTTAATTCAAGGTTAAAAGATGATATTCCACCTGAAAAATCTGAAATATATTTATTGAATATAAATCTGGAATACATAATACTGCATTTGGAAGTAGCATTATTATAGTAATTAATGTATAGTTTTTGGCCATATTGGAAACAAAATTTCTGTGCTATGTTACGTGTTGATGCAAACCTTCATGGAAGCTGATGAAAAATTTGAAGTGTCATTCCAGAAATAAATTACTGTACTAGGAGTGCACCGGAGATAGGAAGAAAACGTGACGAAGTTAAACGTAGCTAATGGTAACCACAGTAAGAGTTTACATCCCATCCCACAGGATAGAAATCTCGGAGTGAGCAAAACCGAGGGTTTTTAAAGCGAAATCTGATAACTCAGGCAGTACGTCACTTGATAGGTTAACGTACTGACCATAACTCAGTGATCTTCCCATCCCTAAGTCTGAACAGCGACTTCTGTGGCTTGTCACTTGACTACCGTATGGTAGTTTTAGGTTCCAGGTTTAACAATTTAGGATTATTTGGCCAAAAGCTATACATTAATTACTATAATAGTGCTACTGCCAAATGCACCATGACAATATCAAATAAATTGCGACAACTGCCAAAAAATTTACATTGGGAAAACATAGAGAAGCATAAAAACCAGAGCAAAAGAACACATTAGAAACATAAACCAAAACAAGAAGACAAATCTGCAGTTGTCTGCCATTTTTGGAAGGACATATTACACTAGTCTGCATTTTCAAACTTTTTGTCAGATGATTTCTTAAAAGTAGGTGTTCTTGAATCAAGTTTTTATGCTGATTCCAGAAATAACTTCCGTTTTTTTTCTATCACGTCAGGTTTTTACACATAATAAGAAGTAATGTTTTGACAATTTTACTAATGAGCGTAGAAAAGTATTCAAATACCATTTCACACAAGGTAAGTTTTTATTCAAGAAACATTTTAAGAATACTCTCAAGAACACCCCTAATTTATTTCATGACTACATTTTAGCAAAACAAGAAGCCAAAGTGTTTCATTTAATTTGTTTCAAACTTTCTCTTCTTTGACTTCCTTGCAGATCCTTAAGATGACTGTCCTTCCTCAACATCCAACAGTAGTTGGCCATCATAGTTTCATTCCATCTCCCCTGGTACCTCCTCTCCATTTCCTTAATATCTTGGTGAAAACGTTCACCCTGCTCTTCACTATAATGTCCCAGATTTTCTGGAAAGTAGTCGATATGTGAATGCAGAAAATGCACCTTTACACTCATGTTACAACCCATCTTCTTGAAATTTTCCAACATTGTTTCGACAATGGCCTTGTAATTAGGATCTTTGTTATTGCCTAAGAAGTTTTCAGTAACTGATCGGAAGGCGGTCCATGCTTATATTTCTCTCTCATTCATTGTCTTCTCAAAATCTTCATCCTTCATCAATTTCTTTATTTAAGGACCAACAAAAATTCCAGCCTTTAATTTGTCTTGTATAATGAAGGGAATTTTCTTGGAAAGGTACTTGAAGCAGGGTCCATCCTGTGGTAGAGCCCTTACAAATTGCTTCATCAAGCCCAATTTTATGTGTAGTGGCGGAAGCAATAGCTTTTTGTCTCTCTACAAGTGGTTCGTGCAGGATGTTTTTAGTTCCAGGCACCAAGTTTCTCCGCTGTGGCCATACTTTTACACTCCAATGTCTTTGCTTTGCCCGACAGTCCCATTTGCACAGAAAACAAGGCATTTTTGTGAACCCAGCTTGTTGTCCTAATAGTACTCCAATAACTTTGAAATCACCGCAGATACGCCATTTGTGATCCTCGTATTGGATACTTGTTAAAAGTACCTTCATGTTTTCAACTGTCTGTGCGACAGGAATGGACCCATACACATTCCCATTATGCAGTAACACGCCTTTCAGGCTCCTCTTTGATGAATCTATAAGAAGTCTCCACTGAGTAGGATCATGTTCAATGTCATAAAAGTGCATTAATTCGTTTATGTTATTGCAGTAAACCAAGGACTTCATCTGTGAGAAAAAAGGAACTAGCTCTTGTTCTCTGTGTCTGAACCATGAGTAATGTGTTTCTGGTTCCAGAAGATTCTTATTTTTAAGACGGGAGCCTAGTAACTTTGCAGATTCCTTAGACAAATTCAAATCACGTACTAGATCATTTAGTCCACTCTGAGAGAACAGTTGTGGAGTCATGTTGTATTCAGGGTGGTAGACATCATCAGAATTGTCTTCGGTGATTTCATGAGGTTCACTTTCAACACCATCTTCTTCCAAGTTCTCTAAAACAGCTGGAGGAAGAGGAGCAGCAGATCTTCTCCATGTGGAACTGACCTGATGGCTGAAGGAATACTTGGATACACAATGTGTTTCTTATTTTTTGAATTGCACCCCTGAACATTAACTAAACAGAAATAACGGTCTTTAAGGTGGTCTTATCACGATATAACACTGGTAATGCAAGCCTCTGATATTAACAACAATGCCTAAATTACAAATAGCAACCAGCATCTACAGGCGTAACAACCTAAAGACTTGAAAGTCTGTATTGAGAAATTTCCCTTCAACAATACTCATCATTTACTGGCTCAACTCTATATTTTTGAAGTGAAATTGTGAAAAAACTGTATGTGATAAAAAAAAAAAATAAAAGCAGTTCTGAAATAAGCATAAAAAAGTAAGTCAGAAACACTTATTAGTTTTCAGTCATCCGATATCATGCAGACTAGTGTTATCAACAGAGAACCCAAACTAAGTACTCAAAAACACCACAGGCAAATTATAACTTAGTTATATCTGGAAAAATAGGGACAAGTTTTTCAACTCTGAAATTTTAGCAGGGGGCTTGTTAATGAAGAGGTTCCTCCAACTGCCACCATGGAAGAAGGAAACTATAACACAGGAAAACATAGGCAGTCAATCCAGAACTGATGATGGAACAACAGGTCCAGAAACTAGTCTTCTAAAATTATATAAGTATTGTCCCAAAAAATTGATTCATTTTCTTTTTCAAAGGTATGAAAATGTTTAATTAACTCTTCTTAAATTACACAAATCCATCCATTTTGATTTACAAAATAATGCAAACTTAATTCTATATCACAAACTTATAAAACAGCAGTTATGAAAACATTTAACATGAAATGGAATGAGATATCTTCAAGGCTGAGAAGACTGGAAAACAATAACTGAAGATGAATATGCTGTAATACTATGAAATTTCCTTCATAATCTTCAACTTCATTGGAAACAATTTATGTTATGTTTTCCTTCCACAGGAGCTGGATACCTTGAGATCATCTTACATTCTGTAGCTGTGGGAGAAAATTGCCATATTTGGCATTGTGGAACTCCTGAATAAGTATAACATTTCATTTGAGAATGTAATATGTGTTATTACAGACTCAGCAAGATAAAATATCTAATGCATTTGAACAAGTAAGTCCTAATTGGTGATGACATCCACGTGAAGTGTTGGGGACATACACTTAGGGTGGTGGCAACAACCTAGTGTAAGTTCTACTTCCATATAAACCACCATTAAATTTAACACTCTGCAACTTTCATACAATCCTAAGTATTTCACTCCTTTCAGATACTCTCGGAGTAAATTACTACAGAAGTAAATGTTGGAGAGCACTGTCATGTAGTATGTTGTAGTGACCCTGTGTGGAGTTTGAACCACGATCAGGAAATTGCATCAGATTGCACTGTTTTGAAAGATGGTGTAATGTAGGAAGAACTGGCTTTCAGGCACCAGGTTGCTTGCACATACGAGTACATATATATTTTGCCCATGAATGTAGGTCAGTCTCAATTCTCACTGACACACCATGATGCCGAGATCACGTCTGTCAGGGTTCCGACACCCCACCCTAATAAGTTAACATTTAACCTTGTGTATCAGAAAGTCTGACAAGAATTCTACACGTAAGGAATGTTTGAATACATTTAAGTTCTTGCACGCACAACCCCTCTACCTATGGTTCCCAATGCCAATTAAGTTATCTGAGAGTATAGACATTAGCTTTTTATATAACCCCTGGGTTCTTATTTAACTTCCCCTGGAGATCCCAACCACCCCATGTCACCTTATCCCCCAGGAGCGCCCAGCTCTACCATCTGACCTATTCCCCCCTGTTGTAAGCAACCCCCAGGGCTAACTCTACACAGGGTTGCTATAGATGTAAACAGAGCACAAATATAGATTAGAACTAATGACTTGGTTGGAGTAACCTATCTGCCAATTGAACTACAATACCCTATTATATTTGGAAGAAGATATTTTGACATGTTCATGGATTACTTAGATTACACTGATAATCTTAATGAAAAAAACAATGATTACTTAGATTACATTGATGATCTTGATGAAGAAAACAATGGGAATGTGATAGTTTGAATAGAACAAGAAAGGCAAGATCCATATGATACTTATATGAAGAGAGAGAGGCAGTTGAATGAATGAATGAATGAATGAATGAATGAATGAATGAATAATTTATTTGAGCACTAAGTTATTACATATTTAGACTGCCTTCTCTATTTGGCCCTGGCCACTAAGATGAGCAGTCGTTGTGAATTACAATTACATGTTGATACATTTAGTACTTATATTTATTTTTATTTACATTATTTTTCCTCTTTGAACCGTCCATATCCATTTATTTTTTACTTTCATTAAGTATTTACCCATATTTTTACAGTTTTTATCTAGAATTGCATGTATATCTTTATTCCTATTCATTCCATACCATAAACTCTCTTTTCTCCAAATCTCTGTTTCTTTGCATTCAAATATAATATGTTGTATATCTTCACTTTCCCCGCATAATGGACATTCACCTTGTGCATAGCCGTTTTGCTTCCCTTTTAGCCTCCATATTCCTGCCCTTAACCATGCTATACCTCCTCTTTCTTCTTTATTTGTGTTGTCTATATATTTCTCTCTTTCCCAATGTTTTTTTATGTTAACATAAAAAATCAAAGATCTCTTCTCAGTTATCTGACTAAATAATTGTTGTATCTCGATGTCCTCAAATCTTCTTCTAATACTCTTACAAAAACCTTTGTGATTTGCCTCTCTTTTCCTCCAAACATCTCCCATGCCATTATTCTCAAGGTTGTTTCTTAGTTCATTTACCCATCCCATATTTTTTAAACTAGTTTCTTGGTATAACTTTTTGTAATAAATTATCGTTGTCAGAATTCAAGATCCTGTGCCAATATTTCAAGGCTCTCTCCATAACCATTCCTTTTCTTGTTATTCGTCCCATTTCAATTTGAGCCACTTCATTTGCTGTAGCTGTTGGCAACCCTAGTACTTCCTTACAAAATATTCCGTGGACCATGTCCACCACTTCCCACCCATTTTCCAGCCCCCATATTTCAATCCCATATAACATTCGTGCCTCAACCACTGAATTATATAATCTTTCCAACCATTTCATCTCCAACTCTGGCATTTTAAATAAACATTGTCTAACAGCTGTCATTGCTGCTCTCCCCTTTGCCAGAGCTGATCTCTTCTGTTTCTCCCATTTACCTCCTGCATCTATATTTATCCTAAGTAGGTACAGTCTCGCACCACTTTATATTCATTTCTCCCTTTACTCCATCTCTCATGTTTACCCAATTTCCCTCCTTTTTTAAACACTACAATTTGTGTTTTCTTTTCATTTACTTTTAATCCCCATTCTATACAGTATTTATCTATTTCTTGTAAGGACAATTTTAGTCCTTTACTGTAATGGATGCCACTACTAAGTCATCTGCAAAGAGGAGACCAGGTATCTGTATATTATTTATTGCTGGTAAAAGATTATTAATACTATTAATGTTTTGTAGTATATCATCTATAAATAGGTTAAATAAAATTGGGCTTAATTTACATCCTTGCCTTAACCCTTTCTCTAGGTGTATTTCATTAGTTATTGCCCCTTCCTCATATTTTACACAGAAAGTATTATCTCTATATAAACCTTTTAAAGTAGTCACCATTTGGTTACTTACCCCTTTCTTTAATAATTTGTACCACAGTAATTTCAGCTCTATTCTATCAAAGGCCTTCTCTAAATCAATGAAGGCCATATACAATTTCCCTCTTTTGTTCTTAAGATATTTATCCACTAGTGTTTTTATAACAAATATATTATCTACAGTTAGTATTCCTTTGCTAAAGCCCATCTGAAATTCTGACAAAATGTTATATTTCTCTGCCCAATCTTGGAGTCTATCTGCTAAAATCCCTGTGAAAATTTTTCCCACATTGGATAATAGTGCTATGCCCCGATAGTTATTAGGTTTATCGATATCACCTCTCCCTTTATATATCGGTTGTATTATTGCTTTCCTCCAATTTTCTGGAATGTACCCTTTGTTTTTTATAGAATTAAACAGTGATGTTATCACCTTCATTCGATTCAAATCTCTACACCATTCTATAATAAATTCTCCGGTATACCATCTATTCCAGATGCTTTATTTCTTTTATTCTTTTTAATCTGATTCATTACTTCCTCCTCTGTAATGTTGTTATCCAATAATTCTACATTATTATTTTCTACTTTTTGAATTTCCCTACCTTCTAATGCGCTTTTACAAGCATATAAAGTTGCAAAGTAATCATTCCTTCTGATCTACATTGGATTTAAGTTAATATTTTTTTACATTGATTTTATACCCTTCCATATTTTACTCACATTATTTTCTCTAATAATTTTAGTTAGTCTTTTTGCTTTATTTTCCCTCCAAAGGAGGAGAGGCAGTTCAGGGAACATTTCAGTAATAGGAAAGAATCTTTTACATTCCTTTTTAACCTACTTGGAGAGCATTTACTACACAAACTTATACAGGAATTCAACAGTATCATCCAACTGCAATTGTCATGCATCCTGCGAATGTTTTGTACTGGACATTTCAGACAGTTGCAAGCAATCTTAAAAACTTTCACTGTATGACTGCTGGTCATACCTTTCATCACATTGTTAGAGCGCTTTTGAGGTTAAGAGCAAGGTACAGTATTATTTATGACAAATAAATAAAAGACAATTCTTCACTTTTGCAAGTTTCCCACACATTGTGGGTACAACTGACTGCACACATGTTTCTATTTTGTGTGCAACAAGTGAAAATGCTGAAATCTCCAAAGGTGGAAAGGGTATTTCTCCATCAACATGCAAATGATCTGTGATGCAAATGTAAAGATTAGAAACAATGTTTCCAAAGCATTTTAAGTTGCTTTTCAGTACGTTTCCTGTTTCTCAAAGCATTAAACTTGTCCATCACAATTTTCCAGAGATTTCTCTTCCAGCATGTTTACATTGTGTTTTTTGCACTTTATATTGTCTAAATGGATTTTCTCTCTTTCACTCGACATTTTCCCCCTTTTCCTATCGCACATAACTTTATCCAGGATCGCTTCAAGTAAATCGCACAAACAAAACAATACTCCTGGAGTAATGAGCTCTAACTTCAGAGTATTAACTAAAAAGAGCAAATTGTAGTTGAGCTCTCCAACGTTACTTCCAGAGTAAATTACTCCCATAGTATGGACTTCTTTAGTAAATGTTACTTACGAAGTAATTTACTTCAACATGGTGCATGCTGTCCTTAGTTTAGTGGGAAACCAGTGGGGTGCTGAGCCTTCCTAACTAAATGAGTGAGTGACAAAATGTCAAAATGCTATTTTTTAAACCTGAGAAAACAAAAGCATAGATACATCCAGTTCAAGACAAACATGTTGACGAATAAGACAAAGCAAAAGGATTCTCATCTCCCATTCTGATGAGGTAGAACTCTGGTTTCTTGCAGTACATGTGTGTCTTCAAATATCTATATGATATATGGGGATTTTTTGCAGGCAATGGTGAAGACAGTTCTTCAGTTCAATATATCAGGAGCATAACTTCTGAGTTCCAAAGCATTATAATCTGCCAGGCATCATTTCTCCAAGAACACTGCCAAGACATCATTTCACTCACTTAAGTGCTTGAGAGATCCAAATATCCATTCATTCACAGATCACACAACACAATGAAAGAAGCTGCAAAGACTGTCTACTCTCAAGAAGTCAACTGTAACAAATCAGTTCAAACACTAGAGCACAAGTCATCCATTTCTTGATGACTGTTGACAGTTGCTAGTTTTATTCACTCTGTGGGTAAATTGTTTGACATTAAGAAACTACTGAAAAAGATAGTGTTATCCTTGTTTGACACTTGCCAGGGAAGATATTCACAGGAGGATATGCTACTCTAAGAAAACATGGTGTACGAGAATTTACAGATGGTGGTGAACTGAATGTGTTAAACTTGCTTTCTGGACTCCAGTGTGACCATCCATGCTTCAGTGAAAAGTGTATAAAACTACTGTGGAGACCTATGTCCAAAGTGGACAGTTAAAGGCATTTGGGAACATTATTACAATTTAAAAACCAATTTTAAGACAGAAAACATTGAACTTGTGGTTTATCTCTCACAAATTAAATCAAGTTTTGAATGTAAATATTTTGTAAATAACTTGTGTCTTTGCTCTTAGTGACAAATATAAATTATAGGTTAGGTTACGTTAGCTCATTTTCACAGAATTATCTTTTTTAACTTATTTTAGAAATGACAATCATACTCATTCTTTTTATAATTTACATTTCATAGCTTACCCATCCATGTGAACAGTATTTTTTTTCTCCTTTTAAACATGAGTAAATACATAAAAAACTAAAATAATATAAGTATTGTGTATAAATGAGTGATTGCATAGTTGTCAAGGAAGGACCATTCAGTCCCTAGAAGTTGATATGAACAACAAACTATACTCCTTAATGTTCGTTTAATTATAGTTTTGTTACCTCTTTTTCATGTATGAAAATAGTCTTACCAAGCTGAAACACAGAAAAGTTTCAATTTAACAAAAATCAGGTAATTTCTTGAAAGCCGAGTCCAGTGCTTATTTCTGTATAGTAATATTTTAAAAAGTTGCAGAAATTGCAGAATACTTCTCACAAATATACAACTATGTTTCTACACAACCCCTGAGAACCACTTCTGGAGAATCACTGAAAATCACTGTTTACATGGTTTGCTTAGAAATTCAATACCACTGACAGCTAGACTACTACTTCTTCCTCCTCCTCCTTCTTCTGCATGAAATAACATTGCCACACAGTTTTATTTACCACTCTTAAGTTCTGCTCATCATCAAATTTTTTACACCAATATTAGAAGTTTTTTTTTTTTTAATCTATCCAAAATCAGGGGTCCCTTAACTATGCATCATTACCTCATTGTGAATACCATCCCTACATTCATATATTATGATGTTTCATATATTCTTATTGTTCAGATACTAAACCATAAAATATCCATTTGCTACATACATACCGTTGCAACACCTTGAACCTGTGCAGTGGTACCGTCAGGGAGTGTAATAATAGGATTACTGGGATCCACTTGTATTATTGAGACTGTACCATCTGGATTACTAATGGTTTGTAACACAGTAGGTGCATACTGGGCTGTTACCTGCAAATAAATTACTTTTAAGAATGAAAATTCACGAGCACCCTGTGTCAAAATGACTAACATACATTGGTTACTCAGTACAGTTTAATGATGAGAACTATGTATAATTATGAATTTACAATTTATGGCTAGTAATCATTAACACACACACACACACATACACACAAATGCCAGAGTGTAAAGTGTATTGAAAGATTTCTCAAATAAAACAAATAAGAAAAATTTGAGTGTACTGCACCATAAATTCAAATGATAACAGCGTTGAGAAAATAAGCTATAAGGAACAGAACACTGTTGAATACATAGGAACTCAAATAGTTTGCAGCATAAAAAACAAATGCAAAACAATACTGATATGATGCAAATTACTAACTTAACGTTGAACATTTAGCAAAGTATTAATGTTAAACCTAAAATAAATCTAATATGTACCCCAGAATAAATTAAATAACAAAAATGACACCCAATAATTAATACCAAACATTCTGCATGAAAAACATCTGATGTGTAACAATCACACAAATTTATCTAACACTGTAAATTCATAGGGATGCCATGGATATACAGAGGACTTGTTTTTTTATCCATTTTAAATTTGCATTTCTTTCACATCCCTTTAAACTATTAAGATCTGCAAAGACAGTAAATGAAAAGGGGAAATGAAGGCTCAAATTAATCCTAGGTTCATAGATCTAATCATTATCTAACATCAGACTTCTTATGATAATGGAAAATCCTGAAGAAAGTCTTATCCAGGCAATCTCTAACAGAGATTTGAACTTGGATGTCCTCTAGTTAGGAAGCAGGACCTCTACATTCATACCAAGGAGATGGGCATTAAATATAAATATCTGGAAATAAATTTCATTTAGGGGATACATGTTTGTTATTTTCTTTAACAAGCACTTCATATATAAAATGGCTCTCCACTAAAATTACACATATCACTCTGGAGTAACTTGGAGTAATCCCCTAACTCACACTGTTGTTTGCATATAAATATTTTAAAGTATGAATTGAATTTGAATTTATTTGTACAACTTCCATTACATAACCTTTTACAATTTTTTGTTTATCTAATCTAAACTACGTACAACTTATTGATTGACCTTGTTGCTACCTCGACTTGCATGGCAACCAGGCCATTTGTACTGCCTGGTAGCTCTTGTTGTACCTTCCCCTTTGTCTTAATTATCCCCTTCCTTTCTTCTGTCTCCTTCTCTTGTACTCCTTACTTTCCTTGCCTATTTTTCTTTTGCTTACTGTAAAAACTCACCTATACTTCTAATCTTCCTTTCTTCTTTCCCTGTTAACATTTTTATAGCTACAATTTTCCGCACTATTTTTTTCCCATTTTTCCCGCCAAATTTTTTTTCTTCTCTATAACACTGTTTACATTCTGTATGTAATGTGCTATATATTTTTAAGCAGTCTGAAGTATGTATAATCTAATAAATAATTGATTTATTCCTCTACAAAAAGTAAATGATGTGCAATAATATAGGTGAATGCAAAAACAATGCTGAATACTCAAAACCGCATTCCCATCAAGAGCTAGATTTTATATAAAGGACTATTTTTAAGCTAAGAAATTATGATTAAAGTGCAACTAGGATTATCCTCAATGAGCAATATGACTGAGAGATGAGCATGTGTTGCTATTCATAAGAGTACATTAAAACTTTTTCTTTGTTTCTTTATGAAATGCCTATTCTGAATGTGGTTGCTACTATTGATTTCTTTTTTTATATGTTGAAAACTGCCACTTCAGGTACTATTAAGTATGGACAAAGGAGTAGTCATAAGTTTTTGAAAGATTTCTAAAAGAGAACAAGCTGCAACTTTTTTACAAAATGTTTTACAGATTGGTGTTATATTTTCCTGAGCTAACATGGAAACAAAAACATCAAAACAGAACGAAAAGACAATACTCCAATACGAATGTCGGCAAACCTGTGCCGCAGTGGCAGTTATGGGTGAAGCTGCAGCAAGCTGGGCAGCAGTACTGCTGCCAGCACATGGACTCTGTGAGGAAGATGTCTGCAATTTGTGGTTGTGTAACTTTAACACTGTGCCCACCGTTGCTGCACTGTTGCTGCTGCTACCACCACCTCCACCGCTTCCACTGCCAGTTCCTCCGCTCCCTCCTCCACTGCCACTACCAACTGAGGCATTGGCTGCTGCTGCAGCATTTGCCTTCTCATCTTCCTCGCTGAACGCAGGAAGAAGATCCTCCCGCCCATGATATTTGTAGCAGTTAATGACTATTTGGCGAAGAGCATGCGTCCATGAGATCTGCAAGTTACGGCACTGAATCTCACATATACATATTCACTGTTAAATATACTGGCTAAATGTATAAAATACACTACAACTAAACCAATGATTATACCCATTAGAGAAGCAATAAATCTAGCACACAAACAGGTACTGAAGCTCTGTTGCTGAATCTGCTGTATGCAGCAGGCAAGCACACAAAGAAACCTTTCTGTCAATAGTAATCCAGAATGCTATAAAAATCAACAAAAATGTGGAGCTCACCATTCTGCATTTAATAACATTTAAGGTATAATAAACTGGTTTTGATCCAAGAAAATATGGGAAGTCAATAGTTGGTTTTAATTTTCTTACTGATTTCAGTAATGAAACTATGTTCATATTGGAAAAGCAATGATTCTAAGCCACATACTCCAATATTACATTTTACCCTTTTATATTATTAGTATTATTCTTTATTAACATGTGGCAGAAATAACCTCTGCTTAATTATTTCTCAATAATGTCTCCTAAACTTAAGCTTGATCACTTGCCGTTTCCAAACCAACTAAAATTACTTTGCAAAAGTAAGCTCTCTACCTGTCCACATTTTCAAGTTTTTAAAACTATTTTCCTGTAGAAATGTAACACATTGATTTGAAACTTTTTCTGCACAGTGTTCAGAGATATTATGAGTGTTTATAGAGATCACTACAAACTGAAACTTATGCTGAATTTTATAATCCATCTTATTGACATTTCATGGACTATATTCAGCTCCATTCTAGGTTTGTGGAAAAACTTCTCAATGTCATTAATCACAGTCATGATAAAAGTTATGAAGCAACACACTAACCAAGGAAATTACGCCATTGGAATGCTTACTGAACAGTCACATAATATTGTATTACTACAGCTTCTGAGGAATTCTGGTACCCTATCTTCATTATGGAAACAATGCAAGTATGGTGTATTTGTGGTTGTGTGAGCTGAAAGGCGATCACTAAGAGCACAATATACATTTATTTATATGCTCCCTATTTTAAAAAATTCCAATCCCTGGCAAAGTATGTACCTCTGTTGAATAACAGCACCTTAAAGAATATCTGAGTTTAGTAATAATTTTGGGAAGGAGCTGCTAAAGCTATGGAAAACAAGATATCTAGTTCATTTTAAGCTTAAAATAAAAATGCTTTAATTTGTTCTAATTCTGTAGCTAGAGTTTTTTTTAGCAAGGTACCATGAGTCTCTGTAATCTAATTATAAAGGATAATTTAGAACTATTTGTTATGAGAAGTGTTTAAATAATTACAAATGTGCAGCATAAACGTTTTTTTTGTAAAATTGTTTAAATGATAACGTCCAATGTTGTACATGAAAACGTGCAAGGAATAATAGCACAATGGAAGTAAGAAAATCAGCTAAAGCTCTTATACTGAGATTCTTCAAATACTTAGCTTAATCATATATGTTTAAACAAATTATGAGCTGATGGTTTAGATAGATTTTAAAATATCTGGCACTATTGATCACATGTTTGACTGCCCAGTGTTCCAAATACCTAAACTTACCTTAAATACTGTCACAAGGTTTCCAACAAATTTACACAAAATGGTTTGATATTTTAATATCCTGATAATATTGGTTAAATGGACATATAGATATGAAAAATAAAACTAAATATTCAAAGTGACAACCTCTGGCCTGCACACAGTCTAGTAGTAGTAGTCGCCGTCGTCATAGTAGTATTTTATTGTCCATAGACCTGTATACAAGTTTCAGACATTGTCAAGTCTTATATTTACAGCACAGTAATCCTATTTACAACTCATCCAGAGAATACAAGCATTTCTCAATCAAGTAGTTTTTTAGATAAATTTTAAAGTTACATTTTCTTGCAGTTTTGATTTCTAATGGTAATTTTTTATAAAAAAGTGTTCCTACAACATTTATATCCTTATATATAATTTGTTTATTACACATATACCTAGGGATCCCGACTTTTCGCGAGTAGTTAATTCGCGAAATTGGCCGAAAATTAACAATAAGGAAAACCTTTAATCAATTATTTTTAAATTCCACATAGATATCCATTCTGAGTCGCGAAATAACGCGACATTAGTTCTATATCGCGAAAACGCGAAATAACACCGTTATGAAAAAAAAATGTGCAAAATAACCCGAAATTGTTCTCTCTCTCTCCTTTTCACATAAACAATAAGATATTTGGCTTATCAATCATTTACGGATACGTGTATAGTCATTTGCTACGGCCAAGCTGCACGGCACAGAACAGCAAACTGTACTGTGATTTAACCAGAGCTTTGGCAAACATCAGTACTGCTTCGACTACCCCGTCCCCTTCACTCTTCACCTATCGCATGCACAACAAAAGGAATGCCATGTTTATCGGAACTCGGCAACACCGCATCAGTGACGGATTTCTCATTTCACTCAAATTATTCTTTGGATTTAAATGACAATACTACCTGCAATTCTTCTCTAATGCCGTATTTGATTTGTGCTTGTATCGCCCCATTTCATGCCGGCTGGAAAAGACTGTCGCAAAAGTATTGTTAAATAATGCATGAATTTCTAAGTCTGGTTTAAGTCAATTCTGGCAGTAGACAGCCTCTTCTACCAATCACTGTCTCCATTTCCTGTACCCCTCGCACGAAAATTGTTGCTGTCTCGCAACGTTGCCATAATGTGAACACATGTCTAGGTATATTTTGTGTCCGCTATACTGAAGGATTCGTTTGGAGTCAAGTTATATTCTTTAAATTACGTTAAAATTTAGCGCAAGGAGTCTGTTTACCTTCTGCTCTGAAAAAGAAAAGGAATTATGCCGATGGAGCCACGTTTCAAATTAAGCTAGCGCATGCACAATTCAGCCGACGGTGGAGTTGGCAACGTGCCATTCGCGCGCCGTACAGACAGCATATGCAAGACGTTGCCAGGTCAGTTTAGTTTTGCGGCATGCGGGAATTCAAACCGATTCCACAGTAGTATTTCAATGCGGTCTCAAAATATAATAAACTGCCAGGCATCTTTCCTTCTTGAACACTGCAAAGACACCATTTGCCTTATTGAAGTGCTTGAGGGATCTAAATATCCATTTGTTCATAAACTATATAGCAAACTTAAAGATATATCAAATGGCTTCACAATAGTAGCTGAGGGCTTGTTTGGAGAGAAAACTTCAAGTCTTCTTCAGAGACTGCCAACCCTCAAGAAGTCTTATGTTATCAGTCAGTTCAAGCAATTGGGCATAAAGTCAGTTACCAAGCTGAATTCCTTAATGTCAGCTGATCCAGCTGCTGATATTATTCATTCTGCAGGTAAATTGTTTGATGTACGAAAAATAGTATCAAATGAGGCATCTACTGATATAACTATAGAAAAAGCAAGAAGAATGTTACCTTTTCTGCGAGACTTGCCAGAGAAGACGTTCAAGGAGGGATATGCTGCTCTGAAGAACATAGTGTGTAAGAAATTAGATGATGCTGCTGAAGTGAACATACTGGATTTACTTTCTGGGCTTCAATGTGACCACTTGTGTTTCAGTGAGAAGTGTATTAAACTATTGTGGGTACCCATGTCCAATGTGGACAGTGAAAGACTTTTCTCTGCATATGGGAACATCATGACAAACTTAAGAACAAATCTTAAGCAAGAGAACACCGAACTTATGGTGGCTTTGTTTCTAACAAAGTAAATCAGTCGAAATGTATACTATGTAAATATTTTCATGCTCCTCTTTTTTAAGTTATATGTAAGGTGCCCTTTGTTCCACAGTAAAATAATTTAAACTGTGTTTTTGTTTTTTCCCTTTTTTTTTGCACGAGATAACACCGTTAAGCAGTTTTATTTACCGCCCAAAACACTGCTCACTATAATATTTTTACACCGATATTATATTATTTTATTTACCGTCAATCTGGGGTCCCTACATATACCTATGATAATTTATGCTACTTCTTGTACTATAACCATGAATATCATTATTTTTTGTAGGATTCTTGTTTTGTATATATATAGCACAGTCCTATATACATATAAGGAATAGACTGTTAATATTTTGTGTTCTTTAAAAACATTTTTACAGGATTCATTAAATTTTAAGTTACTAACAATTCTAATGCACTTCTTCTGCAATACCAACAACTTATTTATATGCACCTTAGCTGTACTTCCCCACACCTCAATTCCATAATGTAGATGTGGATAGATTACACCATAATATATCATTTTCAATTCCTCACCACCTAAGGTATGTTTGAAAAATCTTAAGAGATAGATGGATTTGCTAATTTTAGTAGATATTGCATTTATGTGTTGTGCCCATGTCAGCCCACTGTCTATCCATATCCCTAGGAACTTGTGCACGTCTATCTTATCACAATTTTTATTCTCAATCACAAGTGAATGCTCCATTTTTTCTTTTTTTACAAGAACATATTTCAAAAATTTTGTTTTATCCATATTGCAAATGAGATTATTTACTCTAAAATAGTCTAATATTTCATTGGTACCCAAAGCAAATTTTTTCATTAAAGATGCATTACAGTCCCCCCCAAAAATTTACTGTAGTGCCATCCGCATACTATGTTATAGTGGAGTTTTTTGGATGACTAATATCATTTATATAAATTAGAAACATTAAGGGGCCCAAAGCTGACCCTTGGGGTACCCCATATCTTACTATTCCCTGCTTTGACTTCACTTTTGACAAACACATATCATTTTTAATATAGATTTCAGTTATTTGTTTTCTACCCAACAAAAAGGATTTACAAATTTCATATGTTTTTGCTCTTATCCCATAAGCTTCTAGTTTATCTAATAAGATATCATGCTTGACACTATCGAACGCTTTCAATAGGTCAAAGAATAGTGTACCCACCTTTTTATTCTGTTCTAACAGGCTTATTACCTAATGGACATTATCAATAACAGCAGTTGTAGTTGAAAAACCCTTTCTAAAACCATGTTGAAACTGACAAAATACATTTTCCTTATTTAGAAACTCTAGCATCCTGACTAGAAGAACTCTCTCATAAATTTCCCCAATCTCGATGTTAGAGTAATTGGCCTATAATTGTTTATATCTAGTTTATCACCTTTCTTATAGATAGGCCTTCCATGCAAGAGCCCTATTATTTTTATAATTTCATTTACATTTGTAGGTTTCACATACATTATTGATTTTACAACATTTATAATAATGTTGTTTCTCTTTAATGGATTTTGTTGTACTAGATTTAGGTAAAAACCATTTATATACTCAAAGTTTATTTGATTATTTTTCAATTTTACCATTTATTTCTAGTTCAAAATTTTCTACTTGTTTTTTTACTCTTATTTTGATTTACAATTTCCCACAATGTTTTAGAAGTATTTTTTGAATTTTGAATAGTATGCCTATAATATTTCTGTCTTAGTTTTTAATTGATTTAGATACTCCTTCCTATATTTATTGTACTTATTTTTGTATACTTCCAAAGAAGTAGATTTATAAAGCATATAACAATCCTTAGCTTTTTCCTTTAGCTCAGTAATATAGCTAGGAATATTTACTCTAGTGTATCTATTTCTCATTTTCTTAGTTATTATAGGACTAGCCATATCATAATGAATTTTAAAGACTTTAAAAAATACATCCCATTTATCATCAATGTTGTCACATTTATATACATCCTCCCGGTCTTCCTGTTTTAATAAGTTAGCTAATTTTTTTTAAGCTTCCTTCTTTTAATTGCCTAGAGGTTTTAATAATACTTTGTTTAGTTTTCCCATAAATGTTTCTCACCTCAAGATATTGAGCTGAATGGTCCGAGACACACGAATCTATTATGCCTGCAACTATTATTTCATTCTTCATATTTGTAGCTATGTGATCAATAGTGGTAGCAGTATTTACCTTAACTCACGTGGGTTCATAAATAGTATCTACAATATCATAACCATCCAAAATATTTTTCAGTTTACTGTTTATGCTATCTGCTAAATTTATATTAAAATCCCCAGCTAGGATTATGTTTACATTTTTTGTTACATAATCATTTAATAATCTATCTAAGTGACCCAGGAAATCGTTCACAGATGATGCAGGTAATCTATACAGACCAAATACCAATACAATCCCTTCCTGAATTGTAACTTTAATACCAGTGACTTTAAAAACTTTTTCTTCACAGTATTGATTCAATTTTAGGACTTTAGCCTCTACATCTTCCTTGGTTAATATCATTACACCACCACTCTTATGAACACTTCTACAAAAGGAACATGCAATTTTATAATTCATAATATTATACAAATTTACTTGGTCTACTCTTAACCCATCCTCTATAAAGATAGCTATTTGTGGGCATACCTCATTTACAAACTGCTCAAGGGCATCTCTTTTATTACTAATATATTGCACATTTAAATGCAACACTTAAATGTTGTAGTCAAATTTCTATTTAAAAGTTTTACACTATCACTACACACTATATCTACACTATCAAGAGCACTCGTTTCATTCATCAAGTCCCCTTGTTAAATCAGAAAGATGCTCACCGCTCTCTGTTATATCTGTTTTTTTGAGACAAGATTCTCAATGACTCTATTTAACAGCCTTCCAAATTTTCTTATCCCAATTCTGTTAAAATGAACACCATCTTTACCCAGGTCATTATCTGCGAGTTTCCATCATCATCAAGGAACACACACTTATTTGTTTGGCATATCCAGTCTAAAATAGAGTTCACTGCATCTATGCATCTACAAAGCGAAAATCTTTATCTCTGAGTCTGATTATACCACTTACACAAATCTTTGCACGAGGATACAGTTTTTGAGCTGTAGATACTATACAAAGCATATTATCCCTTATTTCATCTGGACTCTGCATTGTATTGAGGTTATTTGTTCCAGAATGTAGTATTAAAACTTCTGGATCATCCTTGTTTTTTTTAAAGCATATTTTCAAGATGTTTAACTCTCGATCCAGGATAGCAATAGACTTGTGCATCCTTATCTAAGTATTTACTTACGTGACGTACCATAGAATCACCTATTACTACCGCCATCTGCTTCTCATATAACTGCTCTTCCACAATCTCACAAACTGGATTATTAAACATTTCACTATCACTTTCACTTATTGAGCCATATACTCCACTCGTCGATTCCAGGTTGTATTGCTCCACTAAATTGTTATCCAGTGGCAAGAACTTATTTTGAAGAGTAATACTACTAGGTTGGATTTCCTGGTGTAAGTTTGTAATATTACTACATGTTTGCCGATGCTTCCTTTTTACTATATTCCACAGTTTGTTCTCGTTTTCACTTACATTAGGGCACTGTTCGTTTCGTGTTTCTTCTTTTAATTTTGAGTAAGTACCCCGTTTTCTTCTTTAAGTACTTTAACTTCATCTTCCAGCTTATGTATTCCATTATTTGCTGCCTTGAGGTCTTTCATAAGCACTTGTATTATTAACTGTAGAGACGCTACATTTTCCAAACACAAATGAACTTGTTCTGTGCAAACACAGGAGCTACTTCTACACCCATTACAAGATTGCTGTTCCATATGTCCACATCTTTTCTCCACATATGCTTGTGTAGCATGAGTCCTACCCCTTTCAACATCTTTCACAATGCTAAAGATACTAGAATCTACTTCAAGTTCACTTTTCCCGTGTTTTTCACTCACATCATTAGACCACACAACCGAGTTTGCCGCCATTACTCTATTGTCTTTGTGGCCACTCATCTATTCAATTATGCAGCGCTTCCATTGAGAAATTTGCTGCTGCCTTCCAAAGAGAATGCTTCAAACGTTCAACATTTGGATGTCTCTTCTTACAAGCCATCCCTTGAAGCTGGACCACAATTTGTAGTCCAGGGTTTAGGTCTGGACTTGCAGAAGGCCAATCTGAGGTCAATGTCTGGAGAATTCTGAATATCTCACCTGGGGATTTACCTTGTGCAAAGCTCCCATAGCTACACAATTTTTGTAATCACCCCAGTCCATCTTTAAAACTAACACAAAGAACTTCCTGCTTCTGCAACTGAACCCTCAAAGACTACTACCAGCACCACAACTCAAGAATGTGCAGACAGTTACAGAGGGAGGAAGTACAACCACCCTCAAAAGTTGTGACAGCATTTATGGTAAGACTAAGTATAAACCAGTTTTATTATTTTGTGTTATTCATGTAAATGGAGGCCAGTGCCCAACTTATTCTTAAATTTCTGCATCTCAGATTTCCATATCACTTCAGATTTATCTTCCTCATTTTTAAAATAAGCATTCGCATCACATAAATGTTAGGATCTTGTGAATGATGAATGGAATAAAAGAAATAAGGCTGTAAATAAATTCAGATTTATTCCTAGACACCAGCTATTCAAAACAGTTCGGGAGAACTACAGCTGTTCATAGATTTCACTGCTGTATTTCAGAGGAATACAAAACTGATAAATGAAGTTGGGATCTGATGAAAAGTTCAACAATCAAAATTGAAGGTTTGAAAAAAATGTCTTCACCAATAACTTTGAGAATAAACCCAATCCAAGTGCTTGGGAGCAAATAAAATATAAGCTCTAAGAATGAAATGAGTTATATTTTGATCCACTGAAAATACATACAAAAATGTTCATTCCTCTGTGATGATAAGAATGGTTTTAAAGAAGAGAAGAGATTTGCTATGCAGATATTCCTTTAAATGGCAGTACTGTGTGCTTGTAATTGTATTCAAAAAGCTGTTATGGAAGTGCTTCTCTTTACAGTCATAAGTGCTGGTTCAGTTCTTCATTGAGGGTATTCAAGATATCACTGTAAATGTGAATGGGCCTTGTGGCATTAGTTATTTTCTTTGTATTATCTTACACACTGACTGATTCACTTTGGCTCAAATTTTATTTTTAGTAATTAAAAGGCTGTTGATTACTTCAATGCTCATCATTACATACAGAAAGAGTGATCTTTTATTTATAATCAGAGCTAGGACATTGTATTAATAAATTCATAATTTTTAATCATGCTATTTATCCCTAAAGCTTTTTAATATTATTGCCAGAAACAAGGTTCAGGCTTAAATGCCATACAAGTAAAATGTATTTTGCGAACTTAAGATGTTGGTGCATACATGCATAAAGGCAACTATTTAAAGTCTAGCTTAAGCATAACTAGTGAGATGAGAAGCATGTACATATATAGTGGCCCATATGGAGAGCGCTAAGATGGGCAATGATTTGAAAGCATACCTTGGGAGATATGAAAACAAAAATGAATAACAAACAGAAAAGTATGCTAATGACAGATAAGAGCTTATTAGCGGCACTAACAGCAATAAAAGTCATCAGAGGCACCACATTGAGCCTGGGTCTTGTAGACATGAGCTAGGTAATGGCTATGCAAAAACAATTTTAAAAGACACAGTTGATTTGAAAAGGAAAATGTAAATGAAACTGCATAATACAGAAAAAATCTGATGTAATGAATTCACACGATTTTCTCTACCAATGACAAATTTCACACATCTTCATCATGTTATATTATTCCTTACTATGCTACTCAAGATATATATTTTACTGAGGAATCACATCAAGCAAGAGTGTTTCAATGTGTACAAGCAACATTCCAATGTTTATTTTTGGTAACAAACTCTTGTGATGAAAATAAAGGGGGAAGAAAGCAAAAATTGCAAACTTTCAAACATGTCTGTTAGATGACACTTAGGAAAGCTCTAAACTTGTGCCATAGAATATTTCGAAAACAGCTAATGCTACAGAACAAAATTTGACACAAATTGTGTATTTTAAAAGTACACATTTTTCCTACAGTGAGGCTTGGTCCATCTTTAAGAATTCCTAGTAACAAAATTTTATCAAATAAAAGGAAGTTCAGAGGATATTCATACAAAATTCAAGATATATATTTTATTTCTCATGTGGATACAATAAATCTCTGCCTCCCTCTCCCACTAATGCGTGCACAAGCACACACACACCTTTATCTAAAAATATTCTTTTTTGGATTTACAGGATCCCAAAACATGTATTTCTGGTGAAATACAACACTTTCTCTTACTTAGTATAGGCAGGTGGTAGAGAAAGTTAAAGTGCTACACATTACAAAAAAAGAAGTGTATAAAAAAATATGTGTATATAAAGAAAGAATAAAAGGGAAATGTAAGTGGAAATGAAATTAAGAAGACAAATTTTGCAAACGTTTCAGGATGGTTGCTTATGAAGCATGATGATTATTATTGCTGCTGTAACTTTTTGATTTCAGAATTATCATTCAAAGATAGAGTACTGCTGGGAACGAATGAATGAATGAATGAATGAATGAATGAATGAATGAAGTGGAGTTTAAGGAAGAAAAACCAGAAAGGTCATTAGCGCTTTTCACAAAATAAAAAACATAAGCCAATGTTTAAAAATGGTAGACCAAAAACAGATCAATCTAAAATAGCATGATGCTTAAAATATTAAAATTCCACAACAGAAATACATTTACACACAATGATAAACACTGCAATATGCGATTCTAAAAGCTATGGAGTTGAAACAAGCCGGTCAAAAATACAGAAAGCAGCCCAAACACATGTCAAATGTTGGCAAGCATATTGCTGCATCTAAGGTTAAAAGGCATTCTGCAACTACCAAGTCATCCACCACAATGGCAAGCAATGCAAGCGCATATGAGCAAGGTTAAACGAATAAAGGCTAAAAACTGACACTCTAAAGCATGCCACACTGTCAAAGGCAAGCTGCAAAAATGGCAAACTGATGTGGACTCTCAGCACAAGAAATAACATGGTTAAAAAGCCAGTGCCTGATGCAAAGTTGACATATGATAACCTCCTTCCAATGGGATGTTGGGAAAATGTTGCCTACTAAGTAGAGAGAAATTGTTTAATCTCCCGCAATTCATTCCCCTGGACATAGGAACCATTCATCAAACCAACAAGAAAGAATGACCCTATAATGCCTAAAATTGTTTGCACCACAGGAGAGCTAAAAACACATGGGTGATAAAAACTGCATTCTTGGCAGTATCATCTGTTGTCTCATTACCTGGTATGCCAATGTGACCAGGAACCCAGCAAACAATAAGGTAAACCCAGTAAAGGCAAGCAGGTGGACACAATCCTGGATATGCTGTACAATGGGTTAATGAACATACAGCATCCAAAGGCTATGACGATCACTGAGGGAGTCTGTACACAAAACACAATTCTGTAGACCGCAATGCCTAATGAATAAGCTTGCTCCAGAGCAGAGAGTTCAGCAGTAAAAATTGAGCACTGATCACGGGGAGGAAAGCTAAAATGTTCCGCACCAAACACAAAGACATACCTACTTCATGATAATTTTCTGAGCTGTCAGATAAACAAACACACAGAGACTGAATTGCGAGTGAACCTCGGTGAAAGCTGAACACATGCCCAAATTGGTCATCCACTTTAGCATGGACGTCAAGTCAAAATGAAAAGAGATTTCTGGGCGTAGCCAAGGAGGAAAAAATGTTTCATATCTGAGGGTCTAGCCGGTCACTCAGCATCCAAATTCAGCTTGTGCAAATGTATCCCTGGTGGGAGCAATGTGAGAGGGTGAGATACATTGATGATTCAGTGAATTAAGGATAAAGAAGTTGGGTATTGATGGCAAATACAGCTGCAAAGAACGTCATGTTGATAAGACAACTAAGGTTCGGCAGTTTTTGCACAGACTCATAACAGGGCTTGTGTGAAGTGTTGCCAACTGCAGTGGAATTCCACTACATTTAACAAAATTTGAGCCTTTGGAAGAAGCTTAAAATTGAGGTCAGGTTTGGCTTCAACAATTTCTTGAAAATGAGTGAAAGTGACTTCAACTTTGTTTTGAGCAAGGTAGAACCTAAAATTCACAAGGACGACACACATTTGACAGCAGCCATTCCAGCAGCCAGACTTGAGGCTTTCTCGTATGTTTTGTATCGTAGTGAAGTGAGGCAATCTTTTTTTTTCAATATTGCCTCTGAAATAATAAAAAAATTGCACATAGTTTGGCATAATTGTTTATCCTTTTTATCCTGTCCCTGTGTTCTTTGCACAAAATGTCCCACAATGATGGCCTCAACATAATTTGATTGATTAAGAGTGTCTTTTCTTATGTCTATTTCATAACTTCAAGGATAAGAGCACAGAACAATACAAGTGAACAACAGAATTACTGAGCTTCGAGCATGTGATGAAGAGTGTGCAAGAATAGGAAATATGCTGTTGCGCCATGGTTACAGTCCGAAAACTTCCAAAATTCGCCCAATCTCATATGAAGAGCAATTTGGCCTAACAAGTTTTTCCCATGAAAGCGGAAAAATCCCAACATGTTAAAAGTGTTAGCGCTATATTTTTGACTAACATGTCAAGTCAATCCTGCAATCAAAATTTTGCCAACATGCAAAATCTTAACATATTGCACCTGAAAAGTTTTGTTAAATGTTAATCACTGTAGACATGACTTAAAATAAACATTTTTTATGCAAATAGGTGCCTCTGATTACTGCTGCTTGTTGCTATTAATCGTCTTTGATATTTCTCAGTATATTTTGGCACTTTTACAACCACACAATTCATATATCTCTCAAGAAAGATAATTATGAATCAACACTACTGTACCCTGCTTATCATTGGGAAGCTTTATGCAATTTATTCTGTAGAATTCACAGGAAAGGAGAAAGCATGTTATCTTGCTATTTTTTTCAAATGAGAGTCCGTTTTTCATTTGTCACAAATCTATGTTCTCAGAACATTTATTTTCACTAATAATATTTTTAGAACACTAATAATATACATTTACATTCTTCAGTATCCAAAGGCAAAGCAATATTAACATGAAAACTTAAATCTAGTTGGCATTTGTTAATTAATTAAAAGTTACATTTTATTCATGATACATTGGTACAAAGGCACTGCTGATCTAAGTTATATTTACCTTTTGTTTTTCTTCTTCAGATCTGGCATCCATTCTAACATTTGCCCAAGGCAGTTCCTTTGGCCACCATGGTGGCCTCGTTGATTCCCTTCCCCATCCTGGTTTGCCTCTTCCTGTTGAATACTTCAACATTAATGGAATAAATGCTCTTAGTTGGGCCTGTGTCATTTTCTCTACAGGTGTTGGTATTCCATCAATGATAAGAGGAGGCAATTCATATAATGAAGGATCATCTTGAACTGGAGGAGGTGCTTGCTGGGCCAAAGCATTTTCTAGTTCCTCCATTATAACTGTTCGGATGTTTTTCATCTGCAAGGAAAGTTTCATTGCAACTCAAATGGCAAGAATCAAATAAATGGCACATAGTGGGTGTGGCAAGATAAGGGTACCCATAGGTGAAATTTTTCTAAATTTTGCACTTTTATTTAAATGTTTTTAAAATATTGTCACATACTGCTCTACTACAACTATAAGCATGTTTTAAATTTCATGCGTTTGGACTAAACATTAATTTCAAATTGTCTGAAAAGTTTGACCAAATTTCAGCTATGGGTAAATTACATTTCAAATAGCTCATATTGCTGATTTCCTTCATATTCTGGTAGAAATTTAAATGCAATTGTCTTCATGCTTAACCAGAACTTAAAACACTTTTAAGCTACATTGGCATACAGTTTGTTGGTTTGCCATAGGTACATGTTAATTGGAATTAATACATCCTATTTAAAATCTGTACACATAAACAACTTTCAAAGTGGAACCTATGAATCTACCTTTAAACTTTAAATTCCAGCTCCTAATTCACTGAAAGATTAAAAATGATTTTCAAGATGCAAATGTTAACAGTGAGGTAAGAATTGTTGTTTGAAAGTACAAAAAATAATTAATTCCATTCACCTCCCGCAATTTTTATGAAATTATTGTACAATGATCTAGAAGACTTTTATAGTGAATCCTCCCCCTTTACCCCTTATAACTCTGATTTCTTACAGTTCTGGCTATTCCTAATAATGAATGAAAAATCCTCCGATATTCACACAAAAGGAATTGAAACATCAGGAGAACATAGTTTTCACATAATACAGAAACCCTTAAGAGGTGAAGCTGGTGAATATGAAGATTTCCCACCCTCAGGTCACCAAGTTAAACACTCTGGAAAAGACAGTGTGCAACCATTCAGAAAAATAGTCTTCTCATTTGTTAATTATAAAATATTAGTTAGGACATAATTTTCTCTTCTTACATAATTATTTAACATACGCTCCTCACAAACTTGATTATGACATGCAAAGAAAATAAAGCAAAACTTCCTTATACAAGGGTTATTAAAATATTTTGGCATTAATATCTCATGCATATTGTACATTATAAGATCAATTCTCTTGTTTTGCTATGTCTTAGTGGCTAAATCATGGCCATTATATTTAAAAATAAAATATCCCCAGGTATTAATAAGATAAACATTGAGCTTATAAAACATGTAACTCCAAATGTGATGCCCCTAGGGGCTTACTTCAGTAAGTATGGGATTGGCACTCCTGGGGTCCCAAGCCATTGGTCATCCAGGTTTTGAGGGTTGGCTTAGGCTTAATTACCTTTGAAGAATAGCTGGGGCCGCACAGGCTCTCAGGTCGACCCTGTTCAGAACCACCATGAGGTTTGACCTGGCATGGAGAGACTGATCCAGTGGAGTCTCTCTGTGCATGGCGTTCACAGCAGCTATGGACACTACTACTGATTTTTGTCTAGTAACTTCCAAGAGGAAACATATGGTTGATCTTGTCTTGGAAGAAAATGTTTCTATGCCAGGAAAGTGTGACACTCGCCGTTAATTAGTCATGCGCTTGGCTACACCAGACCAAACACTGCTTAGTTTTTTGAACCTCTTCGTGGTTCAGGCCAGCTTGGACAAAATCACTGGCCCAGTACAGAACTGTACCCGGCAACGCAATGGGTCTTTATTGATAATGGCTAAGGATGATCCACAGTCCCAGGTATATCGCTTTGGAACCCAAGAAGTTATTGTTGAGCCACAAGCTTCCTTGAATGTCTGCCTTAGATGGCCTCTCTGAAGTAGTTGTCACCTACCTTTCTAGCCAAGGGGTCAGTGCAGCTAAACAGCTCTCGTGGGGGGAAGGTGCGGAACAGGTACCTACCAGAATAGTCCTTTTGATGTTTGCCTTGAGGCAGCTTCCTACCACTCTTAAGGCTGGCTATGAGATACTGCATATTCATCAATATGTTCCCAACCCTCTAAGTTGTTTCTCCTGTCAAGGATTCAGCCATACAGCACTATCCTGTAAGTGGCAGCCTTTATGTCCTTGGTGTGGAACAAATCAAAACAATGGTTCTCCTTGCATCTGCATCTCCAAATGTGTGAACTGTGTGGGTGCCCATCCTGCATACTCTTGCAGCTGCCCTGTGTATAAGGAAGAATATGCCATTCAAGAACTCTGGGCTAAGGAAAGAATTGACTATCAAGAGGAGAAGGTGTAACTTCGCTTGTTATTTCCCATGAAGTGGGAAACGCGGATGAAACAGTCAGGCTCTTCAGTTTGCAGCTACTACTATTCCTGTTTTTTCTAAGTTGAACTATACCTGCATTTGTACCTGTACTTCGCGAGCTAGCCACAATGGAAGTTCTTCTATCCCCAAACTATTTCCTTTTCAGCCCTCTTCCATTTCCACTCCTTTGGAATTTTCCAAGCTTCCCTGTCAGTGCTTTACTTCTCTCCAATCTCATCAACGTCAAGAACCTTCCACATTCCAACAGTCACTTGAAGTGGCCAATTGGTTTGGCACCTTACCCTTGGATAATCCTGCAGACCCATCTTGGATTCGACCAGGTGGGTGCTGCTCCTGTTTTTGAGAGAACTGCCTGTTCACCACATTCACTATGACGGGAACCTCCGGAGTGTGTTAGGGGTGCTCCTTCTGTCACAACTTTGTGGTGTTCCACCTCCAGTGCTACGTCATCGATGTCCAGCAATCTTGGGAATTTAGACACATTGGATGTTTTTCATCCACCAGTGCTTTCTGCTGGATGTTTGCTCCCCTTCTGTCTCTGACAGCACTGAGGACATCAATTCTCCACCTACTAGTGGTATGGATAGGGACATTTCTTCAACACCTCCTGTTATGATGTCTCCTTTTTCCAAGGAGTTGTCCACAGCTGCTTCTGTGGGTCTGTCCTAGGCCACTACCAACACTTCCGCAGCAAAAGTTTTACCTGTGGTGACCAGTGTTAAATTAGATTCAGAAGGAGTTCAAAGCTGCTGTGAAGTCCATTACTGTTGTCAGCGCTACAGTTAAATCTTTCTAGTAGAAGCCTTCTAAACCATCTTTGTTGCCAAACTCCAGGAAGAAGAGCTTGACCTCTAAGGTTCACGAGCGAATTTATCGAAATCGTTTGGAACTTTGAGGCAGACTAACTTTTAAGGGCTTTTACCCTTTTCCCAGGTTTGTTATTAGTTTCCTTTTACTCCTTTACTTCTTATGGCCTTTTTGTAGTGGAATATACATCATTACTGCTCCCATAAGGAGGAGCTAGACCTTCTGCTTTCTATTATTTATCAGCCTTTGTGTTTGTACCTTCAGGAGACTAAACTCCGCCCTGAAGACCATATGCACTTTCTTTACTATATGGTGTTTTGTAATGATCTCCCTGTTCCTGATGGTGGTCCTGCCCATGGGGGGACTTGATTCTTGCTGTGTCGGGACCTTTACTGCACTCTGGTCCAGCTATATATGGATTTACAAGCAGTGGCTCTTTTGATTACCTTGCCATCTCTTTCTTTCATGCTTTGCTCTTTGAACCTTTCACCTAATTCTTCTGGGGTTGTGGAGGGCTTTCTAGATTTGCTTCCCCAACTCTCCCAACTTCTTCTTATCTTAGGTGATTTCAGTGCCCATCATCCTTTATGGGGCTTGGTCCACGAGTGTCCTAGGGGCACTCAGACTGCTGCAATTGCAGATCTCCACAATTTAGTTATGCTCAATTCTGGGCTTCCCACATTGTCTTGCTCTTTCCTTCTGTTTGCCACAGCTCACTACCTTTTTGCACTGGTCAGTGGTTTCTGTTACTTACAGCAGTGACCACTATCCTGTTTTGTTTCATATGGTTCTTCATAGAGTTAACTCTACTTGCCCACTGAAGTGGGTGCTCAGTAGGGCAGACTGATCCCTTTATTCTGAACTTGTGGCCCTAGATTACACTGCCTCCTTTCTTCATGTTGATGCAAGGATCCAATATCTTAGGGACACGATACTAGACGGTGCTGAGCTTTCCATTCCTCAAATGTTGTTTACTGGACAACATCCTCTGGTACCCTGATGGTCGAAGGAATGTAGTGCAGCTCTCCGAGCTTGCTGAAAGGCCTTGAAAGTGTTCGAGCATCATCCGATGCTAGAGAATATGATTACTTTTAAAAAGTTGCATGCCCATGCTCGGAAAATAATTCAACAGTGCAAGAAGTCTTCTTGGGAACATTTTGTCTCCACTTTGTCACGTTGCAGTTCCTCCTCCTGGGTGTTGAATAAAATCTCTTGACTTTGTAGTAAACCTTCTACTTCATTTATCCCTGAGGTTTCTGTGGCTGGCAATATTGTTACTGATTCCCATCATATGCCAATTCCCTGGGAGGAGTCTTTGCTTCTGCCTCTAGTTCTGGGCACTATGATCCCCAATTCTTGGTTGTCAAGGATCAGGTAGAGTCCTCTGGTTTTGTTTCACCTCTCAGAATCTTAAAGACTACAATCTGCCCTTCTCATTACCTCATTTAGAAGTGGCCTTGTTGGTCACTCCTGATACTGCCTTGGCTCGGATGGTATACATGCACTAATGCTTAAACACTTGCTTCCAAGTAGTCAGCTCTTTCTTTAGACACCTTTATATTTGGCTGCATGACGCTTTCCCATCTCAGTGATACAATTCCATTATCATTCCGATTCTTAAGCCTGTAAAAGACCCACAGTTGCCCACTAGATACCAACCCATTTCTCTAACAAGCTGTATTTGTAAAGTAATGGAGCTAATGGTCACTATGTGATTAATGTGGTGTCTTAAAACCTATACTCTTCTCACTCCTGTACAATGCAGCTTTTGACAAAGGCAGACTATTGTTGTTGACCACTTGGTTTCATTGGCAACTCACATTTATGAATCTTTTCTGCACAGACAACAGACAGTAGCTGACTGTTTTGACTTGGAAAAGGCCTACGATAGTGCCTGGCGTATGGGAATCCTCCGCCAGCTCTTCCGTTGGAACTTCCAGGGCCATCTACCTGTCTTTTTGCAGCAGTTTATTGATGCCCGTACTTTTTGGGTATGGATGGGATCTTCTTTCTCCCTGGTCTTTAGATGGGAGAATGGTGTGCCGCAAGACTCGGTGTTGAGTGTTCTTTTGTTTGCTATAGCCATTAAGCCCATAGTGTCGAACGTTCCATCGGGCATCACTCAGTTTCTCTTTGCAGATGATTTTGCAATTTGTTGTAGCTCTGGGCATACTGCCATCTGCTGAGGAAGCTAATTTTCTCTGCCTCATTTTTAATCATAAGCTTTGTTGGGAACCTCATATTTTATATCTTTGTGGATGCTGTGCTTGCTCCCTGCAATTACTTAATGTCCTTAGTGCACTTCTTGGGGCGCGATCACATACTCTTGCTGCGTCTCTAACAGGCTTTAATAAGTTCGAAACTCGACTATGGGTCCATAGTCTATTCTTCTGCTCAGCCATCTATTCTGCGTAGATTCCATCCTGTCCATTATCAAGATCGTAGACTAGCCCTGGGAGCTTTTTGTACTAGTCACATCTGTAGTTTGTATGCAGAATATGGTGAACCATCTCTTTGGATATGTTGGGATATTCTTCTTTGTAATTATGCCTCCGCTTTACATGGCATGCCTTTCATCCCACCTACTCTATGTTCTTTGGTGCTGCTTTGGATTATCGTTATCGTAATAGTCCGTCTGCACTGCTGCCTGCGGGGTGTAGATTTTGGAACTTACTGTTAAAGTTGGATACAGTACTTCCCTTGCCCTCCTGTAGGGGATTTCATCATTTTCCTCCATGGATATGCCAAACCTCTCTGTGTCGTCTTGATCTGGCTCAGTTGCTCAAGGATACTACTGCCGCTCTTATATATGCAGCCCATTTTGCAGCTTTGAAATGTGACTTTCCTGGATATTATTTTCTATATACTGATGGTTCTCGAACAGATCAAGGGGTAGGTTGTGCTGTGGTTATTGATTCATATGTTCACAAATCTTACTTCCTTAGCACTTCTGTTTATGCTACTGAATTGTATGCAATATTTAAAGCCATATATTTCATCCACTCCTTTTTCCTGCACTCCAGTGTCATTTGTTCTGATTCTCTCAGTGCTTTATTTAGTTTATGGGATCTCTATAGCCAACATCCACTTGTTCAGAAAATCCATCATCAGTTGCCCTCTCTTTATCTTGCTGGCTTTTGGATGGTCTTTGTCTGGGTTCCTGGACATCATGGCATTGCAGGAAACGAACAGGCAGTGAAGGCTGCGATTCTCCATCCTGATGAACAGGTTCTACATTGCCTATGTATGGATTTGAAGGGCTTTATGTGCAGAAAGATACTCTCTCAATGGCATGAGGAGGAGGAGTGGTTTACATCTACCACCAAACTCCAGGAGATCAAGGCTATGCTTCCTTGGCATTGTTCTTCTCGGCTATTGCATTGCAAGGAGTCCATGCTTCTAGGCTTCATATTGACCATTGTTATTTTAGTCATGTCTACCTCCTAAGGGGTGAACCCCCGCCTCACGGTCTCCACTGTAATGTGCCCTTAACGGTGAAGCATTTCCTCACCCAGTGTCGTTACTATTCCGCCCATCATGAACGACTTGGACTCTCTCCTCATTTATTACAGTTATAGGGAATGACTCTGCCTCTATCACCAAGCCTTTTCGCTATGTTAAATTCAGTGATTTCCTTACAAAAATTTGATCGTGCAGTTTCTGGTGTGTTTATGACTTTCAAACTGTGTCAGTACTGACTTAACTGCTTGTGTTTGCTGAGGATTAGTTCTGGTGTATACTAATTTGTGAGTTTTTTTTTTTTGTGCATAGCTTATGTATTTATTGTTTGTTTTTTTGTACTTTTGTAATCTCAGTTGCTTAACCGTGAATTGCTTTGTAAGTATTGCTTATGTATTTGACATGAATAAATCTATAGCCAGAGGGTGGTGCTGATGACACAGTAGTTTTGTGCCACTCAACCATCTATTATACTACTACCAAATGTACTAAATCATTTCCTCAGCCTAATAAATGTATGCTGATACATGGATATGTCCCTGAAGAATAGAATACTGCAGTCATAATTGCTATATTTCAAAAAGGAAAGGGAAATAATTGTAATAATTACAGAGCATTAGCCTACTAGGAACGTATTATAAAATCTATGCAAAAATAATTACAAACCATTTAAATAAAATAGCAGAAGTTTTGTTAATAAATGAACATGGTTTCCAAAAAGGAAGATCAACTATTGACTGCATTTTCACTATAAATCAGATACTGGAAAACAGAAGAGAGCATAATATAAAAACACACATACTCTATACCCCCGCCGCTGTATCTTTGCACTTGACAGTTCGTGTGGCTTCACGTAAGGTTGGCTACATTGCGGTTGCGATGTTGCCAGAGTGGCTAGTAAACAACAACAGCTGATTTTTCTCCTTTCTATCATGTCTAAGCCGCATACAAAAAGTGTACGGAAGTAGCGAACGTCAATGAATAATAACTATTTCGTATTATTATTGTTAATTGAAAATAAGCGATATAAGCAGCTTTGGTATGGTCGGATACTCCTTTCTATGATAATAGGCAAAAATGTGTCTACGTATGACGTCTAATTGGAAAGCATCAAGATTTGTGACTGGACGAGGCTGCTTTCTTTTCTTCCCTGGAGCTGATAGAAATACCTGTTGCGTTCCAGATGGTTCAGGAATTTTGTCCTCTTTCTCTTGGAGTTTCACTCCCTTGTGTATAGGTAACAGTTCTCGTGCTTACCCAAGAACTGCTGCTGCAGTTCGTTGTACGGCTTTATCAGCAGGAATAGAGGGATTACCATGAAGTTTTACGTACTCCTTTTCCTGTTCAAAGAATTCCCGGGTTCTGCTTAAAAAGTTCCAATGCCTGACTATTAAGTGGCACACCTCGGCGCAAAGGATTTTCACTTCGTGAATCACTCGGCGATCGGCGTCGTTTTTCAGATATTGTCGCACTTAATTTTTGTTTAAATAAATAATATGAATGAAATATATATATATAAAATAGATAAATATATATGTATAAACGAACAATAACAAAACTATTAAACAATAACCACAAATATAAATAACAATGAATATGTAGCTTGCAAAGAACAACTCGACGCTCATGCTAGAGATTCACAAACTGAAGCACGTGGTTGGGAATAGTTACATCCAGCAACAGAGCCGATTCTAGTTCCGGTTCCGCTTTGTCATCGGCCATCCGGAATGCTGCCTTGTGATTGGCTTAGGAAGTCAAACGGTTGAAGCTTTTCATCTGTTTTTTTGCGAGTGTACCAACTTAAATGCTAGCTGTCAAGTGCAACGTTACAGCGGCGGGGGTATACATTGATTATGGAAAGGCAGAGTAAATAGGTCAGAATTATGGGAAATAATGATTAATAAGGGCTACCTGCCCCATTTATAGTTTATATTGTAATACCACTATATGCATTGATAAAGGAAATGGACCTAGAAAACAAATAGAAATAAATGGTGGTGTCAGATAAGGGTGTTCATTGTCACCCATATTGTTTAATATATACCTCAACGATGCCATAGAATCTTGGCTGAATGATCTTAAAATAACACTTTTGAATTGCCTATTTTTTGTGGATGACAAAGTGATGATGGCTACAGAGGATAGAATTCAGATAGCTGTTCACAAATCATATAACATAATTAAAGAGTACAATTTAAGTATTTAAAGTTCAAAGACAAAAGCAATGGCATTCATAGGAAAAAATTACAAAAGATCAAAGATAGTAATCAACACTCAAATCATTGAACAGTAACCAATTTTAAATATTTGGGATGCAGGATATTGTATCAGAGACAAATGGATACAGAAGTGAAGTTTCATAAATATCAATATACATGTGGAACTGTAAGATGTTTAAGAAATAGAACCCTAAAGGAAACACAATTAAAGTTCTATAAATCTGTAGCAATTGCACAACTTCTTTATGGAACAGAAACATGGACCCTGATACAGAAGAAGAAGAAATGCCTGGAAGCTTCAGAAATGAAATTTCCAAGATTGGTGTGGTATAAAATTGATGGAACATATAAGAAATGAAGACATTAGACATAAGCTTTATACAGGGTGAATCACCTAAAACTTGCACCGCAAATATTTCAGAAATGGAAAGTGCTATTGATGTGCAGTTTTCACAACATTGATTGGTAGTCAGGGGCTCGTGCATTTAGCCTATAAACAGATTTTAATAATACTGAGAAAGTGTATTTTTTGATTGAGCAAACATACAATTTTTTCAAATGGAACAATGTCTAGTTACATCAACAGAATAAAGGTAGGGTAATACTTCTGTGGATTCTTACAAGTAAACAGAACATAGCCCTTCAAAGGTTGTGTTCAAAATGACCACCGGCAGCTTCAATACACGCTTCCAGTCTACTATGGAAAGACTGCTGCACACGTTCTAGCATTTCAGCGGAAATTTCAGAGCAGGAAGCAGTAATATGTCGTTTCATATTGTCTGGTGTAGTTGGTACATCCTTGTAGATAGTATCTTTCAGCCTTCCCCACAGAAAAAAGTCTAAAGGGGTCAGATCTGGTGAACGGGCCGGCCATGGTACAGGTCCTCTTTGTCCAATCCAAAGATTTGGAAACAATCCATTAAGACAAGCTGTAGTACTTCGTGCACTATGGGCTGGACAGCCATCATGTTGGTACCACAGGTTCCTCCTAGTCTGCAAAGGAACGTTTTCTAGCATCTGTGGCAGATGGTCTGTCAGGAGGCTGCGATACTTGTGCAAGTTCATTGTTTCTTCTATGAACAAAGGGCCTATGAGATGATGGTTCACTATCCCACACCACATGTTTAAACTCCATGGATGCTGACATTCCACCTGACGAAGCCAATGGGGATTGTGAACAGATCAATAGTGCATGTTTCTGTGGTTTACCTGGCCATAATTAGTAAATGTAGCCTCATCACTAAACAAGATACAGATGAATCTGGAGTATCATGTCTTAATGCCCATGTACAAAAGTTAATACGATTGTCAAAATCGTTTCCATGCAGCTTTTGATGGAGAGAGAGGTGATAGGGATGGAACCTATGTCGATGGAGAATGCACAGTACACTTGCCTGACTTATGTCACTTTATGTGCAATTGTGTGGGAACTAATTTGCAGATCTACTGCAATGGCAGCCAAAACATTAATTTCTGCCTCTTCTCCAGTCACTTGTTTGTTTCTGTTACATTTTCTAGATGTTACAGTACCACTTTCACATAATTGGTTGAAGAGGTTGATAAATAATTGCCGAGATAGTTGACATCTATTGGGATACATTTCTGCATACACAGTACAGAACGAACTGCATTCTTCCTACACTCTCCATACACCATGAGCATTTCAGCTTTTTCTGCATTAGTAAACTCCATCTTCCACTCATGACTTACTGCTTGAACTGTCACAAACTAGCTGACCAGAAAGCCGCAATGCAATCAATGAACAGAAAACACAATGCAAACAAACATAACATTGTACCTAGCAACTAAGCAGGTTGAATGGGACAGACGATTGTTGAGGTAGAAACTTTTCAAAATACAATTTCTCATAAACCACTTGCACTAGAATCCTGCAACAAAGACCATTGACATTGTAATTTACCTTACCTTTATTCAGTTGATGTAACTAGGCATAGTTCCATTTGAAAAATTGTATATTTGCTCAAAAAATACACTTTCTCAGTATTATTAAAATCTGTTTATAGGCTAAATGTTCGAGCCCTTGACTACCAATCAATGCTGTGAAAACTGCACATCAATAGCACTTTCCATTTCCAAAATATTTGCGGTGCAAGTTTTAGGTGATTCACCCTATAAACAAAACATAACAGAAAACATTCAAAATCGTCAAAAAGATTGGATGGAAGAATGGACGAATCCCACAACCCATACCCACAATACATGTGCACGCACACACGCATACATACATACATACATACATACATACATACATACATACATACATACATACATACATACATACATACATACATACATACATACATACATACAGGGTCTTGCAACAAGTGTCCTATCTTTGAACTTAATAAAACATGTTCTATAAATGATAGAGGCTTATTTCTTTTTTTATTTTGGAACATAATTAATGTCATTACGTGTGGAAGAGAACATCAGTTAAGTGACCGCCGCGACTTCATTGGGTTGCGCGTATACGATTGACCCAATTTTCAATGACAGAAGAACGTAAATTAGGTCCAACTTCATGAATAACACCTGTGATGTTATTCGTAAGATCATTTACTGTTTCTGGCTTGTTGACATAAACTCAATATTTAACATAACCCAACAAGAAGTAATCCAATGGCATTAAATCACATGACCTTGCGGGCCAGTTAACATCACTATCACAGGAAATGATGAAACCTCTGAACTTCTCCTTCAAAAGATCGATTGTTTCGAGAGTAGTATGACATGTAGCACCATCTTGCTGGAACCAGATGTTTCTGAGATCCACACCATCCAATTGAGGCCAAAAATAGTCCCTTATAAGAGCCTGGTATCTTTCTCCATTGACAGAGCTTCTTGATCTTCATCTTGGAAAAAGATATGGACCAATGATTCCACCATACCAAAATCCACACCACACAGTAACCTTTAGGGGATGAAGGGTCGTTCCTGAATATGCATTGGATAGTGGTTGCTCCAATAGCAGCAATTTTGTTTGTTAACACAACCATCCATCCAAAAGTGGGCTTCGTCACTGAAGATGATTTTTCGACAAAAATCCGGGTCAGCTTCCAATTGCTCTATAGCCCAATCAGTGAATACACGGCGCAACCTATGGTCGTTGAGCTTTAATTCTTGAGTTAACACCATTTTGTAAGCAGGAAACTTCAAGTCCAGATGCAGAATTCACCAAGCTGTGGTTGGCAAAAGCCCCTATTCTGTGCTCGACAAGCAATTAATGTTTCCGTTCTCGCGTACACTCTCATGAACGGCACCTATGTTTTTGTTGGAACGCTTACATCAATTACGTACAGCCATTCTTTGATCGCTGACAGAACCACTTCTTTCAAATTTATGGATCAAATACCGAATCGTATCTCGCAGGGACGATTATGCACACCGTAAACTTCATGCAATACACGAAGGTTTGGCGAACAGATGATCCATTTTGATAATACAATTTCACTATTTCTCCATGTTGCTGAATGCTGTAACATTCCATGGCTATTTGTCAATAACAACTGTAACCACATGAAAAAAATGACTGCTGTAACTCAATAACAACGGCAGCTATCACATGTTAAAGATAGGACACTCTAGACCCTTTACATACATACATACATACTTACAAACTTTTTCTTTATGATATTAGTACATATATTGGTTGAGTAATTTTGGATGTTACATTGGACACAATTTTCTTTATATATTCAGTAAACATTGGTAATGAAGTTCATTACAACTCAAAATGCAGCAAAACTTGCATTCCATTATTAGAAGGTTTTGATATTCAGAAACATCAGTGCACATCTATAGAATTAGAATATAGGTTATTGAGAGGATTTGACAGTGTTTCATTACAGACACATCTGCAGTATTTGATAAGAAATTTATTAGTTTATTATCCTGCAAGATTAGTATTCTGCAGATGGTTTCTCTGCCAATATGCCAATCCTGACTTTTGTGCAAGTATACTGTTTATAAAGGAGGCATAATTTCAACAAGATTAGTTTGTGAATTATCACAACCAGCATGTATGGGCTGATGTGAGTCTGTGTTGCTTCCAGTGCATCATCAACCCTGATTCTTTATTAATGTTAGGGGCGAAGTTGTTGGTGACTGGTGAAATTGTATGTACTACCACATTGTCTCAATGTACAAAGGTACAGAGCATTCTTATAAAAAGCCATTTATCTGTCCTATTGCAAATTGTGCCATTACGAGATTAGACAATTACTTCATGCACAATGGAGCTCCTGCTAATTTGAGCCTCTTGGTTCATCATTTTCTGAATAGATGGTTCTGTAATGGATATATAAGCAGAGGTAGGTCAATTCCTTGACATCCACGCTCTCCTGACTTGAACCGACCAGATTTTTACTTATCAGGTCATTTAAAAGCTCTTATGTAAACAACTCTAGTGCAAGATGTAGAGAGTCTCCATGTTCAAATTCTGCAAGGCTGAAAGACAATAGGAGATTCTCCAGAGAAGCATCAATGCATAAAGTAAAATGCAAAATCAATGCAAGGAATTTTGCAGGAATGCAAAATCGATGGATATGTATTTGCTGCTTTGAAAATGTAATATATAAGAATGGAAATTATTTAAAATTGTAATCTTATTGATACTAGTTTGTCTGGCTAGAGTTTAATGCAATCATTTCCAGATTTAAAGCTCTCTCTTTTAAGGGGGGGGGTGTAGGTAAAATGCATGGTTACACTCAATTAATTATAACTTCCAATGTTTTTAGGATTATATAGTGAAACTTGGCATTAACATTTGGAATACATTTATTTACTAATGCTGAAAGTTTGAAACATTTTCCTGACATGTTTGATCATCATTGATAAACAAAATTTAAAAGCCAAAATTTTCTTAAGGTACAATTTTCTAAGTATTCAACCAGTCATTTGTAATAAATCTTTGTGCCAAAGATCCTTATGCAGTGATAATAATTTGTATGCAGCAAAACTTCGAAAAAATAACACATATTGGAATTTAATTTTCTAGTTTTCTAAAATCACAGTAGAGACAGTGCTGTTTAGTTTTTTAAGCAGTTGCTTTTGCTTTAAAATGCAATACAGTAACACATACTACAGTATACTGTCCTACTTAAAGTAATCAGTTGTCTTTGTTTGCTTTTTGCATTTAAGATGTGTGTACACATTTTGCATTTGATGATGCATTAATTTTAATGAGTCATTATTGCCATTTGTATTAAACTCTTCTTTGAAAATAAGAAATTTTTGTAAAGTTTTCACTGCACTGAGAGCTTTGTTAAATGATGGCACAACAAACGGTTCTTCTTGTTCATTTTCATATTCGTCAATCACTTGTTGGCTTTGGATGTCAGCTATAATTTCTTCTTCACTGAGGTGTACATGGTTGTCTACCTGGGCGAAGTCCTCTATTTCACAAGTCAATAAAGATGGACAAAGTTCTTGCACTAATTCCGCCATGGGAATGCCATCCTCATCTTCATTATCAGCTGTTGCTGACGTGTCACCCTCACTGTGGGATGGTGAAGAAATATTTCTGAATCCTACATGTTTAAAACCATTGGCAATTGTCTTTTGAGTGACATTTCCCCATGCTTCTGATATGATTAAAATTGCATCAAGAACGTTGAAAACTGTTTCTTTACCTTCAATTTTTTGTAACATGTTCATCACTTGAAGTTTCCTGTACTCCATTTTCAGAGTGTTTATCTCCGTGGTCCATAGGGCGTAGAAATGAAGTGATATTTGTCAGTAAAAACACAAACTTTATGCACTGCAGATTGTTGACTACTGGATGAACAGGGCAGTTATCGACCAGGAGAAGAATTTTTCGTTACTGCAGGTAGGGAGTGAATGTTTTTATAACTTCTAGGTTTTCTTGATTTTCTGATCAGCAAAAACTTTTTCTTTACACAATCCTGTCATATTTGCAGCAACCATAACTGTGATTCTTGTCTTAGACATTTTCCCACCCAAACACTGTTTACCTTTAAATTTCAATGTCTTATCTGGGGTCATATTGTAAAACAAGCCATTTTCATCTGCATTGAATATATAATCTGGCTTGTAACCTTCACACAAAACAGACCACTTCTTAGATAGCCACTCCTCTATTATGTCATCAGGTACACCGGCAGCTTCCCACAAATTTTCCCTATGACAATATCATGGCGAGCTCGGAAACATTGTATCCAAGATGAAGAACAATTGAAGTCTGGATTTCCAACAGATGCACAAATTCATTGGCTTTCGCTTGAAGAATAGGTCCATTGATCAGCACATTATTTGATCTTTGCCACTTAAACCATGTAAATAAAGCTTTCTCAATATCTTTGTGCTCAGATGATCTCGCTCGCTTGATTTTAAGAATTGTGTTCGAAAAGAGGCTGTATTTTATCTCTGTCCTTCCAAATTGTAGAAATTGTTGAGTGTGAGACACCCAATTCCTTCACGATGCTGACATTTGTTTCCCATTTTCTAATTGCTGTATTATGTGTGACTTTTCTTCAGTATTAAACACTTTCCTCTTTTCTTTTTTTTTGCAATCATCTTTATATCAATGCTTGCACTGGCTGCTTAACACATATACTGATTTGAAATCTACAATCTACAGAAAACAAGAGTTTAAAAATAAGCGTTACATTGTTGTTAGCAATCCCCGAATATGTAACAAACAAAAATGAATGTGGATGTTATAACAGATATATTTCTCCAAAAATGTATAAAAATGCATTGTTTTATACAATATGTTGCAATAAGCGATGTCTACTAAGTGACTTTTTTAAATATAACATTTACAAAGGAATTAAACGGGTTCATTAGATTTCGCTGTTATAGCCAACATATCTTTAAAAGTGATGTCGCTATAAACGGTATCAATTATAGTATCAAATATAAATAGCTGAAGTACCGGATCCTGTACATAATGATACAATGTATAATGAAGTTAATTTATCCCTTCTATTGGTATTGATTCAATACTGCATATGTTTGTAGTGAAATTTTGAATTTGCATTAATACCTCAGAATAACTTGCTTTCTAATATTACAGATATAAGTAATGTCACATCTGCAACTGAAACTTAGTAATAACCTTTATAATATGCAATTTTCATTTTATTATTTACTATTACTATTTTTATTTTTATCCTTTGGAAAAAATACACATTGTTATTGGACATGACAGTATATGAAATATTTGCAATAGTTTATATACATATATACCACATTCAGTGGAAAAGGCAGGTCGACAGCCTACAAGAAATGAAGCAATAGACAGGCAAGAAATGGCAGAGGATAATGTAGAACAGGGCCAACGTGTAGCAGTGGATGGTCAACAGCATGTGCAGCAAGGAAGCAGGGAAGGGGAAGCAGGTAATTGTATGTCACCAAGATGGGTGATTTCACCAGGAAAAAAAGAGACAGAAGAAGCAGCAGCAGCCCTGGCATCAGCTGGTAGGCAGACAAGTAAAAGTGAGTTAATGATTGTGTCAACCTAGGAGGGGAGCATTCTTGAAGTAAGGGACAATTCAGTTATGGCAGATGCAGGAGGTGGAGTTACAACTAGATATAAAGCAAAATTAGAGAGGTTCAAACCAGTGGGGCGATCAGGTTATAATAAGAGATTTGTAATAAAAGTGATATATTGTAATGTGGAAGGTTTAAGAAGAAAGTAGCAGTGGCAGAGACATCGATTATTGAAGGGGATAGCGTGAAATTAGACGAATATGTTTACATAGGCAGAAGTGTCAGCAGAAGAAAGGACAATGGAGGACCTCAGGAGGCCTGGGCATTTTTTTAAGAAGTGTGATGAAATATGTGTGAGAGAGATAGCAGTAAGATCAGAAAGCAAAGTTCTACAGTTAGTAATAAGCAAGATAAAAGATACCTTTCATCGTGAAAGTCTGAAACTTCAGACGAGTTATAAATAACACCAAGTGCATATTTCATTTCTGTATCTTTCTTCTTTAATTCCACTGTATCCTCACCCAGGCTCAAACATGGAGATCAGACGAAATGCAAATAAAAAATGGAAGGGGTGGTTTGATGAGGAATGTGTGACAGCAAAGAGGGAAGTGATCAAAGAGTTGAGGAGATGGAGGAGAACAGAAGAGAATAGGGATAGACACAATGTTTTGTTAAGCAAATGGGGATACAGATGTTTGTTGGAATCAAAAAGTAAGGAATGGTAAGATAAAATGGGGAAACAAATAAGGTAATAAGGGAGAATGATGGTAAAAAAATCTGGGGAACCCTGAAACATATAAGAAATACGAAAGGGAGAATACAATCATACCTAATGCGACGGTATTAATGTTGTTTGTGTATGTTTATGTATGTGTCTTTACTTCACGCGTTGCCATCTTGTGACGTCATTCATTTGTTTGGTTTGTAGCTCCATCTTGTGTTAGCAATTTGCGGTTCCTAGTATCAGTTTTTGAAATAATTCATTTCAAATGTCCTCCGGCTAGCTATTATCCTGTTGGCTTAGGCACGTATCTCTATACAGGTTGTGAAACGGAAAGGAATCTTTTATCCAAAAATTACACTGATGAAGAAATTTGTTTTATAATTTTTATTGTCGAACACGTTCACTATCACTTTTACATATTGATCTAGATACTCGCCAAACTGAAACTGTTATAACAACTTCTTACTGATAATTCTTTTAATCCACGTACTTCAATCTTTTGTATATTTAACTTTACCATACTTTAGATCTTTCATAATTCTGCTGCGCGTAATTTGTGAATCTATATCCGATGTATGACGAACTAATACTTTCGACGAACTGACTGACTGAAGACGACGTGTAGTGTACACAGATTATTGATGAACTGCGGGGCGATCTACCTCTGACATGGCTTATTTATACACATGCATCCAGATACGCCTAAAGATTATAACTGAACTGCAATTGGCTAATAAAACGCGCCAACATTAGCGTCTATTTTAATATCCAATGAAAATTATGAATACATATGTTTTAGGGAGAACACATTCCAGAAGTTTCTACCGAAAACGCGTCAACATTACGTAACTTCCTTGTTTCCAATAATGATAAACAGCTCACCCCCCTCACTGCATTATTGCGCTATTATTGACAGTTTCAGTAAAGCCGTATAAACTTATTTCCCAATAATAATTACAATTAATAAACATCTGAAATCAATGTCACATAAAAATGCATATTCATATTACAATCATTATTTACATTTAGGTAATTTGTGATACAAATTACTGCATCACTAAGGAATGGTTGGAATATTTTGGAAATTTGGTTGGGGTGGAGAAGATTTAGGAACTATGAAGAGGGTAAAAAGTGGCAGCAGATAAAGTGATATCTTGGACAAGAAATCACTAGTATAGAAGTAGAACAACAAATAAGAAACCTAAAAAGAAATAAAGCAGTAGGCATAGATGGAATTTCAGGGGAATTTAGGAAAATGTTTAGCAAAACTGATGAGGGTATGAGAATAATGGTGAGGTTTCTGAATAAAGTGAAAGAGAGTAAAGACATATCTGAAAACTGGAAAGAAAGCATGATGGTACCTTTATACAAGGGTAAGGGAGATATAAATAAATCAGGTAATTACAGAGGAATTAACCTCGATATTGGGAAAAATATATACAGGGATAATGTCTGAAAGATTACAGGAATGGGCAGAAAGGGAAAACAAAATATCTGAGTTCCAAGCAGGTTAAGAAAAGGAAAAAGACATATGGACAATAAAATGCTAATATTAACAATTGTAAATAAATACCTAAGTCATAAGTGAAGAAGGGTTTATATGTTTTTTACCGATTTTGAAAAAGCATTTGACACTATCACAGGGAGGCTCCAGAATGGAAGTTAAGAAAAAAGGGTGCAAGTAATGTGTTCATTAGAGAGATCAAGAAAATATACGAAGGGGTGAAGTTCTATATCAGATGCAATAGATATGGAAGAACAGATGCAGTGAATCAAAAACTAGGGCCAAGATAGGGATGTAAGTTGAGTCCTATACTATTTATTTATTGATAACATTTTAGAAAGAGTTGAAAAAAGCAATCCGCATAGTCCAGTGATAGGAACCAAAGAGATACCAGAGTTACTTTATACTGATTACTAGGGCCCGGATTTTTAGGTTTTAACCATATTTTTCCTCGGTATTTAATTAACACACTTCAAGATATATATTTGTTCCACACTTCCTGAAGCAGAATATGCGAATTTCATAACAGCAAAAAAAAAACCTAAATGAGGGGTTGACACCTAAAATAACCTAATTAGCTGTTTTTCCTTTTTCGAAATGAAGAATGTAATTTTCGGATTGAAACTAATTGTAAAATTATTTCCATCACTTATAGCCAGTAGATAGTTCAAGTTACTACAGTTAAACGCAGCACAAGTGACGTGGTGACACCTGGATGCAGCTGATAGAAGGTCAGGAGGAGCGTACTTGGCTGTCTGCTGCCATTTATTATACCGAGTACTTAAAAAATGTTAAAAATGTCGTCAATGAATTGGATGAAACAGAAGCTTCCTGCATCGCCAAGGCTAAGAAATCACTTGAGTGCCTCACTCTTGCCACTTCCCTTGCATACATTAAGAGACATTTTTGTTTTATACCAGAAGCTACAACTTTGCCACTGAAAGATGGTCTAGACATCATTGGCAATGTTTCCAGTAAAGAAATACCTGGACCAGTGGGAGTTGCATGTTCCTCTAAGTTGCAGAAGATTCTTCAATGAAATCCTGCTTTTGAAGATATGAAAATCATTAATTCAGTATTGCAGGGGGAAAAGTATACAGGAGAACTACCCCTAGAACCTGCTGCACTGGCATCTATGTTCTACGCTCCAATGACGTCATGTTCGTGAAAAAACTTTTTTTCATACAAGAATGTGTTACGTGATAATAGGAAATCGTTTACGCCAGAAAATTTCAGAATGAATGTATCTACTGCAATGCCAAAAAAATAAATCTTACAATTAAGTACCAGAAAAGTAAAATTATTAATACCTGTATTGACCCACGAAGCAGAGCAAAAAAACTATTTTAATCAAGAAAAACCTAAAAAAAAACCAAACTATTTTAATCAAGAAAAACTTAAAAAAAAAAAAAACAACCTATTTTAAGCATATAAGAAACCTAAAATGTAGGTTTATTCCACCTAAAAATCCAGGTCCTACTGATGACCTAATGGTAGGTGTGATAACAGTTGTGGGATTATAGAAAGCAATTAATGAAATTAATTTTTGCAGAGTGGGGCACAAAATACACATCAATAAATCTAAAATAGTGGTGTTTAAAAAGGAAGTAAATTAAGGAAAGAGAAAAAAATGGTATCTGAATGGAGAAGGACTAGAAATAGCGAAAGAATTTGATCATCTAGGAGTGAGAATAAATAGTAACGGAAGATGGGAACCACATGGGAGGAAGGTAATGGCCAAAGGAAAACTAGCTATGAAAGGAGTGAGAGCGTGTCTACAGAAGATACCAGAAATGTCTGTAAATTGGTTGGAAACGCTGTATGAAGCAGTGGTAGAACCAAAGATGTTATATCGAGTGGAAATCTGGGGTTTATCAGAAACTGTAAATAAAACTGATGTAATACACAGGATGTTTTGTATAGAATTATTAGGTTTATCAAAATCATCACCAAGAGGAGTAGCATTGGCAGAACTAGGTAGAACAGGAAGAAAAGGAATAGTGAGGAAAGAGTTTTGAAATACTAGTATAGGAATCTGAAATTAGATCTGATATAATTAAAACATGCATGAAGTATCAAAATGCATTAGGGCACAATAATTGGGAGAAGAAATTGAAAGAAGCTTTGGAAGAGATTGGTATGGGGGATGTATGGCAAAGGGGTGAATTCAATTAGTTTTTGGAAGAAAGTAAGGAAGTGAGGCAAAAGATATGGGCAAGTTTTGAGAATAAAAGTTCTTTGAGGTTGTACAAGATAATAAAGAAAGAATGGGGAAGGGAAAAGCATGTTGATAGTTGTGACAAGCAAGGAAGAGAGGGATTTTCATGGCTGCGATCAGGGGTATTGTATACTAAAGGTTTGAGGAACAGTAACATGGAAGTGTGTGTTATGTGTGGAGAATCAGAGGGTATGCTCCATTGTTTTATGCAATGAAAAGAAACAAGTAAGTGGAGGTAGGGTATTTGGGATAAAAAATTGGATAAATTAGAAAATATTAGTGGCAATAAAAATGTTGACACAGAAAGGGAAAGAGGTAGGAGCATGGATGAATATTAGGAAGAGTAAGGAGTAAACGGGTTAGAAAAGTAAACAGAGAAAAAGATGGGAGTCAAATTAGGGCCCAAATGCTTGCAGACGACCCGGGAGTCACAGCATGCTGGATCCGTAGGAAAGTGTGTCAGTCTCAATTACAAGAAATGTATGTAATTGTTGATAAATAAATATTCTATTTTATTTTATTCTATACATATATAAAGTGACAATAATTTAGATAAATACAGCAATTTATTTATCTTGACATCCATTTCAGATCTTTGGTCAAGTTATCAAGCTACAATTAATTTAAAATATGGATTTGAATAGACATATGGTAACAATAAGCAACTGTTTTAAAGAGTGTATTAACATTAGTTACATCTTTATGATGAGGAATTAGGAAAACATGGATAATTCAAAAGGTCATTTATATGGAAATACTGTTTCTTTAGGAGCAGCTTTCTTAGTTTACTTTTACAGGATTTGGGAACTAAGCTTTTTGTTGCAGTAACTAACTTTTACATTAATATACCTTGGTGGGAAATGCTTAGTAGGCTCTTGGTAAGCCTATGACTATTCAAATATGTTGTTATTTTTGTGTACAAAATTTAGGATTTCATGGATATACATACACAAGAAGTAGGCAGAATTTGAAGTTTCATCGAATGCATATTTATTGGTGTTCTTATGGGTACCCTTTTAGTATTTTTTTTTTTTTTGCATCGTGAAAATTTGTATTGCTTTAGGAGAGGATCCCCAAAAGGGGATGTCATAGCTGATTAAGGATCTATATAGCTAAAATATACTATCTTTAGCACTTGAATGGAGCACAAATTAGACAGTCTATGAATGGCATAGCATAATCAGTTTAATCACATGGGTTTCCCACAGGAGTTCATCATCAATTCAGATTCCCAGGAATTTTGTTACACTTTGTTATTAAGGGTGGTATGTAGGTGGTATGAGTAGAAATGGAAATAAACATGTACTTTTAATACAACAGCAACAACTTGCTGGTGAGAGTGAACACGAGATGCTGGTAATAAGCATCATTTCTAATAATGTGCATAACTCTCCATATGGAGGAGTGCCTTACGGTGCAAGACCACAGTGCATCAAATGTAGAGATGGAGATTAAAAGTAGTCTGAGGGCACAGCTTAGTCTCCTGGAAGCAAACAGTCATAGGAGAATAAGAGCGCATTAAGAGTTCAAGTTCCGCTCTATATGTATGTACATCATGTACACTCCACGTCTTAAGGCCATTTGGGAAGAGATGTGTTTTATTTATTGGGTCTGTTGAAGGTGACCTTTCTCTTCTGTTTATGACTTGGAGATTTTGGTTGGATTTGGTCCTGATCCCTTAAATTTCTCAGGGGCAGGGCTTCCGCCTTCAGACAGAACCAATTCCAGAGCCAAGAATCAGTTTGCCATTATAACTGGTAGAGAAAACACTCCTCCAATTTCAGCTTGACCCAGGAACATTTTTGAACTGAGACCTCAGAGGAGGAAAGGGTGACTGCCCTTTCCCACATGCTGGAACCTTCATGAAAACCTCCCAGGAGTATTGGGTTTTAACTTCTTCAGTGTGGCTTGAATGGCAACCACATCTGGTTTAGAGATGGACTGGTTGGATTTAGATGTCTTAGTGCTGGAGCTTGATGACGTTTCATGCCAGCTTCTGAAGCAATAGTCACGATACATGTCTACTTGGCAGCATCCCTTCATGGTACCATGCAGTGACAGCAGAACTTAAAGTGTTGTATCACAGGATTAATGGCTGACAGGCAAGATGTTTTTGGGCTTTTGTGAATGAGAATTTCTCATAAATCTGGAGTTCATTCATACACCGCTGTATGAGGCCCTTTGCAGTTGATGCAGATAGGTGCAGAGGTACAATCACGTAACAGGGCTTAACGTATGAGGCACAGATGGAAATAGTGCTTTTACAAGAGACCTGTGCATGTCCAAAACATTGACATTTAAAGCACATCAAAGGGTGAAAGAAAGCCACAATTTACATACGTACCCTGCCTTAATCCTCTTAGGCAGATCGATGCCCTCAAAGGTGAGGAGAAGGGTAATGCATATACTATCATTCCATCATATTTTGTCTGGATTTGGTTCATGGAGGTAATCCCTTGGTCAACAAGATAACCAAGCTCTTCATGTGAACTGTCAAGAATAAGAATATGGGTAGTGATGATGTCCCTTTAAAGATTTCAGCAAATGGTGTTTCTCCAGTACAGAATAGCTATGGAGAACAATGGCCTGCAGCAAGGTCTTAGTCATCTATCAGTGATGTTCTCTACCAAAAGAGAGCATTCCACAAATAAGTACACAATTTTACTGCTCCAGCAATTGTGTCCATGCCCTTTTGTATGATAAACAGGTTTGCGTTGATAAAACATTTGTAATTACCAAGTAACAATCAAATACTTTTTTTTCAAAAACTCCACAGCGCTTATTTGAAATGCTGGAGTAGGAAGTCTCCTTGATGGGTAAAATCCTACACCATAGCAATTATTTCCAAACTCTGGCTCCAACTCCGCCAGATGTTACCCTGGCTTGAATGAGTGGCTATTGATATGAATGTCATCCCAGTCACACCTTCCAGTGTAATGACCAGGGTTAGGATTTTTAGGTGCACACCTTTTTTCTTAGGGTAAGTTAAAGCTGTGCGGAAAGATATCACAGTGTGAAATTTTGTTTCTAGTTGCAAAAAGAGGCATTTTTTCTCGCACCTTTTTCCCTTTTTTGGGACCTTTACGCCATTTCCCCCAACCATGCCCATAATACCCTTTCCCCCCTTTTTTCTTTTAAGTTTCATTCCAATTTATTCTTTAACTTTCAATTAATGTCTCCTCAGCTTGCTGTGTATGTGCGAATAGTAAGTCTACCTCTTTCAGTAAATTCCACACGGGAATTGAAAGCACACCTGCAAAATGGAAAATAAGTGTGCGACGAAAAACTCTTTCTCTCGCTTTACCGCTATAAAGTAGCCTGCAATTGACAATGAGTGATTCTATCCCACCAGAATCAGTAGCCTGCTGTTTGTGAATGTGAGTTTGTTACTGTGAGAGATGTCATCTGTTTGCGTGGAGGCGAAGGCTGGGCACGTAGAGATGGCAGTAACCTCACCCGCGCAGTTCCAAGAATTATTAAGACTGGGTTCTGCTCGAAACTACTAGAAATCGCTGAGACTGAAGTTCCAGCATGAATGAGAACATTCTGGTAATAATTGTCATGGTGTTATAAGAGAATGTGGACAGCGAATGGGCACAAGAGTGAGTTGTGCGAGTCGCATTGTGTTAGCAAGTGAACTAGTGTTAGCTCTCCAAATGAGTGTACTAGTACTAGATTTTACCATGCCAAAGGTATCCAGTGCTTGATTTTTTGTTCTGGCTGAGAAATTCAAACAAGATTTCATAGACACTGATGGAACTGTTATGCGATGTACTATTTGTGATTCAGGAATTTTGTTAGATGAAAAACACCAGTGAGATTGCATCAAACAACACATTTCCAGCTCTAAGCATCAAATGAACAAGACTCTTCAAGCAAACAAATCACGGCAACCTCTATTACGAAATGCATTTCAACAGAGTTCTTCAAAAAGCCAAAATTTGAAAGAATTAAACATTGATTTGTGTGCAGCTCTTACATAAGCAGGAATTCCACTCAACAAGGTGAACCATCCAGCCTTCAAGGGATTTCTTGAAAAATACACAAAGATGTCAATACCTGATGAGAGTACTTTAAGAAAAAACTACATGGAGCCTGTTTACCAAGAAACCATAGAAAGAATCAAGGAGAAAGTGTCTGATTGTGATGTGGGAATCATTGTGGATGAAACCATAGACTCAATGGAACGATATGTTTTGAACATTTTAGTTTTTCCCTTAAGCCCATGTTGTTAAAAATAAATGAGCTGCACAAAGCCAATGTGTAATGCAATCCATTATGGACTTATGCCAAAAACTCTGGCCTACTAGTATCGAGTTTGAAAAACTTCTTCTTGTGGTTACGGACCAGGCTCCATATATGGTTTCAGCAGTTAACCAATTGAAACCTTTATTTACTAACTTGAAGCATGTGACATGCTTGGCTCATGCCCTTCACAGGGTTTGTGAATCCATAAGGAATGAATATGACATCGCAAATCAATTCATCTTTGCCCTGAAGAAGATTCTACTGAAAGCTCCAAGCCGTGTTGTTTACTACAGGGAAATCACTGGCCTGCCCCTTCCAAATTTCCTGTCATTACTCACTGGGGATCTTGGATTGAGTATGCTGCTTTGTTGTATGAGAATTTTGACAAAATTAAAGAGTTTGTGCTTTCTTTGAATCCATCCAATGCAGGTGCAATTTCCAGGCACAGTAACTTCTGTTACCAGAGAAAATACATAATTTTCAGGCAGTATTTTAATGCCTGAATAATATTAATTTTATTTTATTATAATTAAAATTCAATTACAGCCACCTTGAAAACAATATGTATATACTTATTATTTAAATTGTATGTAAGTCATTGCAAATACTTATTTTATTGTAAAACATATTTTATTAATGTTATGTAAATGTTTATATACTCTAATAGTGCAAAAACTGTGAGAATAATATGTTTTAGGTTGTTAGCAATAAGGTAATAATGTAATCTTGTGACAATAATGTGTCTAGAAATTTGAAAAGTACTGGATATAAAAAGATCGGTAATGACGTAGTTTCGCTTACAGTTTTGAATTAGCCAATCAAAAGTAAAGAAAAGTTTTAGTTTGAATACTTAAATTCTATTGGACTAGAATTAGCCAATAAGAGACTGACAATACCGAAGCTTTAAGGTTTTTACCGTTGGAATTAGTCAGTCGCGGACCAGGTTTCATACCGTGCAGATGGAAAAGTCAAGAGCAAGATTTTATAGCCAATACATTAAGAATGTGTAGAGTTTCTCACAGTTTCTTTTATAAAGTGCAGTGTTTTATATATGTGCAAGTATAAAGAAATAAAAAGAAGTGAAATTAAAAAGTAATTCTGTGACGTCTTTAATTTTTTGTCATACCACGACCTGAACAAGACCTTATGCCTCTATAGTTCGACTGAAACAGCCGAGGAAGATTTAAATAATATTACATAAGCATAATTAATTGAAACCTACGCACAAATCAACAAATTACATACTAGAATTAACCCATAATTTCAAAAAATCTCCAAAAAAAAAAAAAAAAATTATGTTCCCAAAAAATTCTCCATGCCTTGTAGTTTTAGAATCCACTTTTATTTTTGACCTAGCGAACGCTTCAGGAACATTACGAGACTTTTTAAATACCCTTGCGCATTTGGTTGCTAGCTGTTTATATTTTTAAAACTTGATTTTAAGGTGTTTCTTATTTTCAGCATTTCTGCATATTCAAAATGTTCCACATTATATAGTTTTCTCCATTCATATTGACATTTTTTATGCTTATTTCAAAAACCCAAATAAATAAAACTGTCATATAATTTTTCTGTGTAATGAATAATTTTTGTGCTACTAATTTTTGAAGATAACAATGTATACAAAAACGGAAAAAAAAAAATGTACATAGAAAACTGCTAAAATTTTTTTTTCTCTTAAAGTAAGAATGGTAGTAAAAAAATTATATGACAGATTTGTAGTTCCTTGACATAGAAGCAACATAAGATTTTTTTTTGAAAAATGCATCATATGTTGCATTTTGCATATACCCATAATTTTATACTTTGAAAATTAATAACTTGAAAACTAATTAAGATTTTGGATTGAAATTCACAAAACAATTATATCTAAAGAAGTCTGGCATGCGGTTAAAATTTCAGCCTAATTGAATGGATAGTTTAGAAAATAGCAATTTCAGCTGTGCATCCCCTTAAATAAACCAGCACCTTATTGTCCCTTTTTTCACCTTATTTGAGCACCTTTTCCCTTCCTTTTTTATCTGAAATTTGCACCTAAAAATCCTAACCCTGGTAATGACAGAGGGACCCAATTACCATCAGGAGTTAGCACATCATGCAATGGCACCTCTGCAGGATTGCAGTTGATCACGGATATGAACGTAGCCCTACATGACAATCCAGCACTGAGGACAAGGTAATCTCACATGCATGCACAAAAAAAGGTGTGTGGGTGTGCACAGCTGAATTCGAAACAAAAAAGAAATGAGACCAAACAAATAACGTGGACCAATGTGTGGATGTTTCACAGGCAGAAAGATTGGCAAAAGAAGAATAAAGATGACACATGAATGACATGGGTAAGAAAATACTAGGCAAGAAAGAATAATGCATGGCATTGACAAAACATTAAATTAATTGGTATAGAGCACACAAGTTCCTTCCTTTGGTCCCCCAATCACTATAAGGAGAAACCCACTTCGACTGGATCTGCAATACCTGACACCAACTTTTTTTAAAATTAAAATCTAATCACAAATAAGTAAAATATAAGTGCTCTACAAAAGCAGAAAATTAAACTGCCGGCCAATTTAAATACCCTGCTTTATTAATTAGGTATCAGGGGAGAGTCAATACGGGGTGCAAACAATGGGTTAAAAATCTACCTCTGTAATGCAAGGTAAGGTTGCCAGTTTTAATTCACACTCATACAATTGAGGAGCTTTCAATCAACAGATTTTGTTCTCTGATTATACAGTCTACTCAAATATCTACACAATTTATTTCTTTCTGAAAACTTCTTAAAATCCCACTATACCCCTGCCATTGAAACGTTGCACTTGACAACTAGCGATTAAGTTGGTACACTCACAAAAAAAAAACAGATAAAAAGCTTTAACCATCAAATTTCCTAAACCAACTACAAGACAGCATTTTGGGTGGTCTATGACAAAGTGGAAGCAGAGGCTTGGTTGCCAGATGTAGCTATTTCCAACCACGTGCTTCAGTTTGTGAATCTCTAGCATGTGCATCAAGTTGTTCTTTGCAAGCTAATATTGTTCATTATTATTTATATTTGTGGTTATTGTTGGTGTTCGTTTATGCATATATATATATATATATTTTTTTTTTTATTCATATTATTTATACAAGATTTGAAGTGCGACAATGTCTCAAAAACGATGACGATCACCAAGTAATGATTCACGAAGTGAAAATCCTTTGCATCGAGATATGCCACTTAATAGTCAGGCATTGGAACTATTAAGAAGGACCCAGGAATTCTTTGAGCAGAGAAAGAGTTTGTGGAGGTTCATGAGCATCCTTCTATTCCTGCTGATAAAGCCTCCAACGAACTGCAGCAGCTCTAGGACTAATCATGAGAACTGTTATTTGCAAGGGAGGGAAACTCCAAGAGGATAAAATTCCTGAACCATCTGGAATGCAGTGTGAGTGAAAATAACTTTGTTATTCCAGCTTATAATTTGTTTTATTCCTCCTCATTGTAGCAGGCACGTTTGCATTATTCTGTTTCTATATTGTCAAAAGTGCATAATTTATTCTACATACGTTGCAATGTTTATGCCGAGTTATTTTCAATTAAAAATAATAATACGAAATAGTTATTATTCACTGACGTTCGCTACTTACATACACTTTTTGTATGCAGCTTAGACACAATAGGAAGGAGAACATCAGCTGTTGTTGTTTACTAACCACTCTGGCAATGTTGCAACCACAATATAGCCAACGTTACGTGAAGCCACACAAACTCTCAAGTGCAAAGATTCAATGGTAGGGTGTAATGAATATGTTCTTTACAGTTAATTGAACACAGCAGATCTGTGTTTACTTAAATCTCAAAATATGATTGAAAGGAAGCATTACTCAGAATGTTTCTTCCATAATGAATGCTTACAAATAAAGGTAACATATACCATAACTTAAGATAACAAATTCCCCTAAGCTTAAGCTATCAAGCACAAGAAAAAGTTTTTATGCATTATTCAGAAATTACTAACTTTTTACTGCACTGAAAACTGAATGAAAACCAAGCTTATGTTGATAAGCAGAACATTACTTTTCTTTTTCACATCTTTCTCATTTTAAAGCTTCTTTTATTGAAAGGCTGCCTCTTCGACAAAGCATAACAAATACAAAATTACCAATAAAGACACACATAAAATATGGTTGAATAGGGCAATAAGAACTGAACAAAGTCATACAATGAAACAATGTTAAAAGGAAGTAATAATGTTATAATCATAAAACATTTAACTTGAATGAAGTTTTAAAGCGTTTACAAATGTCCATGGCAAAGAGACTGAAATATATAAACTGAGGGTTGTTTTGAAAATTCATAATGATTTGGGGGAGGCCAGTAGAAGAACATGAAAGGTGTCACTGTGGATAACAAGGTCTATAAAGGTGATTTCTTAAGAGGGCTACTGATCCTTCCAAAGCAGACGTTCCGAATTATTTGATGTCTTTAGTGGGTAAGCCTAATATCTTGCAGGTGTCAGTGAAGAACTTTGGAATTGTTCCATGGGCACCTATTAACAGCCCAATCACACAATATGGCCAAGCGAATATTGCTTTCCTTTATAATATGGAACTGCTGGCTGGTAGATATTCTTTTTCTCATTATCGACATCCTGTTTCAAATCATATTGTTGGATCTAATATGTAACTGATATGTGAGTCAGGTTTAAAGGCAATTACATCAAAACATTGTGTACTCTCTGTGTAGCAATCCCAGAAATCTCTTTATGAGCCACATATTCAACTTGTTGAGAGAATTAGCCAACATATGACTAACTGTGTGGTGAAAATATTCCTGAGTACTTGGCCATAGGAACAAAAGACGAGGATGTGTGAAAGAGTTTCAAACTTGCTGCAGTGTTACCAACAGCGGCTATCATCTTCACTTCGACTCAGTACACTCACACTGCAGCTGTTCACATGATTTCATTATTATATACAATCCTACTTCCAGTAGCATGAAATTGCCCAATAACATTGATCATTTCAAAATTGTTCTTAAATACTGCTCACTTAAAAGCTTATTATTTTGCTTAAGAATACCGTAGTAGTAATCTGTCACACTAATATATTAATTGGTGAAATTTATGAAATCTGAATTTGCATACTGATTTAGGCATACTTAGTATGAAAGTAAAAACCCAGATAATTTATGTATAACGGAACATCACATGGACAAACAGGAAATATTACATATCTCAATGGAAGGCTACAACAGAGCAGCATATTACTGTAGAAAAAAACTCTCTAAAGGAGGTGTGAGTATCTTGATTAAGAAAAACATACAGTTTGACAATATTGATCTGGATAAATACTGTATAGAACAAACATTTGAGTGTTGCTCGGTTCATATAAAAATGCCAAACAATGAACTAATTATATTAACAGTATATAGAGCCCCAGCTACCAATTTTGAAAACTTCATATACAATCTGGATGCTGCTCTAAAATATCCATTCAAGCCTAAAATTGAATTTATACTTTGTGGTGACTTAAATATAGACTTCATTAAAGACAGCAACCAAAAGGAACAAATTTGTTCATTATTAAGAACATACAACCTTATGCATAGTCAATATTCCAACTAGAATTAAAAAAAATTCCAAAACAGCTATTGATAATACTTTCATAGATATGTCTAAAAATGAGTACCATGATATCCAACCCTTAACTAATGGACTTTCGGATCATGATGGACAGTTGCTTAAAATCAATTATAACATTCCCCATTCCAAAATAACGAATCATAAAACTCTTTAATCACCAGCTTTCAGAACAAACCTGGGAAGAAATATACAAAAAGAACAATATGAATGACAAGTTTAACTCCTTTCTAAATACTTTCATAAGGACTCATAACTCAAGTTTTACATCTCATGTAAACAAAATTATTAACACACCTAGAAATGGCTGGTTAACACAAGGTATTAAGATATCCTGCAAACACAAAAGAGAACTCTACTTGGCTACTAGAAAAAGCAACTGTGAGAAACATAGACAACACTATAAAAATGTTGTAAAATTTTAAAAAAGGTTATAAATGTAGCTAAAAATCTCTGCTATGAAAAGCAGATAGAGTCCTCAAATAACAAGCCTAATACAATATGGAAAATTATAAAAAAAGAGACTGGTAAACATCACACAAAAAATGAAATAAAAGAAATTAGAGTAAATCATATCACCACAAAAGAACCATAAGAAATAGCAACATTATTTAATGATATTATATTCAGTTAGCAGAAAATTTACTGTTACCATCCAAACAACAAGTGGAGGACCCTATTTCATATTTGAAAAAAGCAAGCTTAGAACAGCCTATTTGTACAGAAATAGTACCCACGAGCACGATAGAAGTAAATAAAACGATAAAATCCCTCAAAAGCAAGAATTCATTGGGTTATGACGAAATAACTACTAAGATATTAAAACTATGCACCGATAAAATTAGCAAACATTTAAGTCATACATGTAACTTCTCCTTTGTAACAGGAATTTTTCCTGACAGGCTAAAATATTCTCTAGTTAAACCACTATACAAGAAAGGGCAAAAGTCGCAACTGTCAAATTATACAAGAAAGGGCAAAAGTCGCAACTGTCAAACTATAGACCAGTATCATTACTAACTGCTTTCTTCAAAGTATTTGAAAAACTTATGTTAAAACGAATATGTCACCACCTAATTAAAAATAATACTTTAGCAAAGGAGCAGTTTGGATTTAGGAAAAACATGTCAACCAATGATGCCACTTTCAACTTAACGAATGAAATTTTGAAATCACTTGATAATAAATGTAATACACTAGGAATATTCTGTGACCTATCAAAAGCATTTGACTGTGTAAATCATAATATACTCTTATCGAAATTATCATATTATGGCATTAAGAATAAAACACATCAATGGATCGCATCTTACCTATCAAACAGACATCAAAAGGTCATAATAAATACGGCAGATAATTCCAAAATATACTCCAAATGGTCAGAAATAAAGTATGGTGTTCCACAAGGTTCGATTTTGGGTCCATTATTGTTTCTAATATATGTCAACGACCTCCCCAGAGTAATAATGAACATGCTCACCCAGTTCTCTTTGCTGATGATACAAGTATTATAATTAAAGAACACAACATCAGTCGCCTCTCAAGAGTTATCCAGCAGTATTTTCAGTGTGCTATAAACTTTGAAAAAACTAAGTATATCAATTTTTGCACAAAAAATAAAAGTATTGCAGACATAAGAATTGAACACGAAGGCAATGAAATTACGGAAACTTGTAGCATAAAATTTCTTGGTCTTATTATAGATCATAATATGAATTGGAAAGACCATATTGACTACATCCTACCAAAACTAAGCTCTGCATGTTTTGCAATTACATCATTAATTCATTTTACAAATAAAAGCATCCTAAAAACAGTATATTATGCTTATTTTCATTCAATTATGACTTATAGAATAACATTTTGGGGAAATTCAGTAGACGCAAAAAAAAATATTTCTTTTACAAAAAAAGGTAATAAGAATAATGGCAGGTGTAAAGAAATCAACTCATTGTAAACCACTATTCAAAACATTTGGAATTCTACCATTAGTCTGTGAATATATTTTAGCTTACTTTTAACCGTGGTTGACCACCCAGAAGTGTTCATAAAAAATTCTGACATACACAGGAAACAAACCAGAAATGGGCAGGACTTACACAGGCCAAGCAATAACCTACAAGTATTCCAAAAAGGGGCTTACTACAATGGTATAGTATTATTTAATTCACTTCCATCATATATTAAGGAACTGAAAACTAATAAAAATAAATTCAAGTTAGCATCACTCACACCTTCTATACAGAGGAGGATTTCTTTCATTCAAAAAATAACTGACTATAAAATGTTACCAAAGTTTATAACTACATTAAGTATAAATAATATTGTTTTGAAATTTTTTAGCTCTAACGCACTCTACATAAGAACAATTTATTTACATACAAGTACACAATGTAATTATGCATTTATGACGTAATCTACATCCTAGAGTAGACTAGCTTTCTTTAAGCTGGTCTAGCTCACAATAGGGTCTATAGACTGAGATCTTATGTTATGTTAAATACAGGGCAATCCATATAAAACTGAACATTTTTGTTATAATTTCCCTCTGGAAAGTAATAAAAAATTAAAAATGAGTTTTATTATCTCAGTGGCTCTGTGAAAATCAATATTGGTGATTTTTTTAAAGTTTAATGTCCTTTAATTGGGTAGGTCATATCAGACGAGTGAATAAAATGTATGAAATTATGCTCAAATGAGCCCGGGGTCCATAGAGCTTAAAGTTAACCAATATTCGTCTTCTCAGGGTACGGATAAACCCCAGAAAAAAATCTTATCTGGGTAACTCACCCTAACTAAGATTTGAACTCAGGAGCTCTTGAATGTGAAGCAGACACTGTACCAAATGATGTGGAGATGGTCGTCATTTATCTAGCAGCTGTGGAGTTGTCAATCTTGTAGTGTTATTGTTGAGTATGTAGTTAGCACTGGAGTGGACAGATGGTGGTACTGTATTACTGCGTAGCATCTTAGGTATTGCATTTTTATCCTAGTGGTCTTTCTGTCAAGGTTCACTACCAGTTTTATAGGAATTGAGTAAACTGGGGTAGATCAAATGTTACTGTACCAGATAACAGTGGGTGTTATAACAAGAATAATAAGGTAAGTACTTTATTGTTTCTCTTTTCTTTTTCTTTCTATTTATACATTATCTGTATGAGAAGTTATCTGGAACCATTCAATCAAATTATTTTAATAACAATTCGTAACGCTTTTAAGAATAGATGCAACAATATGTAAATTTTTCTCACATTTATAACACGTAGCCTTTGCTTCTTTTTACATGGAGTATATTAATTTTATTAAAGTTTCTCAATCCATTCTGCTTTATGTAAATATTATTTATATGGATACCTTATACTTAGTGTAATACCACACATTTCTTTTCATACATATAACACATATTTTTCTCTTTTATTTTGTGGTGCCCTTTTAGATTTTAGCTATCATCTTAAAACTTTTTCACCTTCTGTTTGCTCTCTATAGCAATGGAGATATTCACATTCCTATGATTCCTTTTCTAATACATTTTCCATTTTTATAATAATAGTTCTTCATTATTATAAATTATATAAATAAAATAAATATTAGTTTGTTTGTGTGCTTTCATAAATTGAAGTTATTTACATAGTTTTGCTTTAAAAATTTCTTTTTCTCCTTCAATTATTTAAAATTTAAACAAACATTGTATAATTAAACAATACTAGATATAAGTATGTTAATTTCTCTTATACCTTTTCTTAAACATTTTTAAATTAATGTTATGCGATATAATTCCTGCTATAACATGCTACCCCCAAACCACAGAGGTGGACAATATTGGTGTTGATGTAGGTACCCCTACCATCCGTTGTTTCTTATGGCTATTATTGTCTATTAGTAATTAGGTTTCAGTCTCTAATTTTGCAGTCATAAATGAACATGCATTTCTCAATTCGGCAGAATGTTTTTCTTGTGAAAGCATATTGGCAGATAAATTCATTGATTGAAACACAATGGGCATTTCAAAGACAAATGTTCTCGAACTCATCAACGTTCTTGACTCCTTGCAAGTCTTTTTATCCCCGTCTTACTGAGGAGAGAGCCAGTTGTCTCCAGCTTTCTTACCATAGATGTAATTGTTGCCCTTGTTGAAACACTGCACACAATGAATTGTCTTTGAAACAAAATGGGTGTTTTGACCAATTTGTCTGCCAATATGTTCTCACAAGAAAAACACACTGCTGAATTGAGAAATGCATGTTCATTTATGACTGCATACATAATACACAATAATAGTCATAAGGCAACAATAGACGGTAGGCATACCAACATCAATACCAACATTCCCTGCCTCTGTGGTGTAGGGGGTGGCTTGTCTGCCTCCATTCAAGAGGTCTTAAGCTCAAATCTTGGTTAGGGTAAGTTACTTGGATAAGGTTTTTGGGGGTTTTTTCCTTATCTTGAGAAGACAAATGTCAGGTAACTTTAAGCTCTACAGATTCTGGGCTCATTTGAGCACCATACCACACATTTCATTCATTCATCGTCCAATATGACGTGCTCAGTTAAAGGACATTTAACTTGAACAAAATATTGATTTTCCCAGAACCACTGGGATAATAAAACTCAATTTTAACTTTTTATTACTTTCCAGAGGGGAATAAGTCTTCAAAGGTGTTCACTTTTATATGGATCATCCTGTATTATTACCTTAAAACACAGATGTAGGCAGACAGTTGCTATGTTCAATATCAACAAGATTACAAGACTCATTTATGATACAGTAATGAACTCTAGCAATGTTTATGTTTTTAAAGTTTACTACAGATGACAATAAACCTAAAATAATATGTACATATTTAAGGGGGCGTACAAAATTAAAACTATAACATATAGTTTTTATCCAGCTTACCACATCTTCTAGAGGTTTTGCTCCGAATACTTTGAAGCTATTTTGTGGTTTTCCTGGTGTAGCTACCACTACCACCGCTTGCTGTCCAACCCGAGTTGCAAATTCATCGATTGTTTGCTAAATAATGAACAGAAAAATTATTTGAAAGGTATAAAAATCAACTAAGCACATCACACATACACAATAGACACTAACAGTAATCATTATCTAAAAAAGTATGAACCATATAGACTTTTGCAATAGTGCCACTTGTATACATGTACTCTATTCAGCTACTCTTAAGATAAATAAGATAGCTATTGAGTGCTCCTTGCATATCCAATAATGAAGCCTTTTACAATGCAGCTCTAACAAATATCTTGTAGGAATTGTAACTGAGGCTGATCATCTGTGGGAATGCTCGTTAGTATATTCAGTATATTCTTGTAGCACATTCAAGATGACAGTTAAAAGTGTTAGAAATAGGTCAATTAATGATTATAATGAGATAATTAAAAAAGCACTCGAGATCATCTTTAGGTTTCATTAAGAGTATAAACACTGAGCAGCTGTAAGCACAAGAATATAACATTCCCAATAATATATAAGCATATATCTATTTTGATTTACTAAAGGAATAAAAGTTGTGAACACGTTAATAATAATGTATATACCAAAGTTAATTTTGCATTTAAATAATTGAATTTTTGTATTTCTATAAACCATGTAATATATTTTATTATGGAGCATGGTGTTGGATATAAATAAATTTTATAAAAAGTAGCCGAGTGCAACATGGACTGTAGTATTCATTATCAGTCATATAAAACTATGTATATGATTTTAAACTTATCATCATTGTGATACACAAGAAAAATAACTGGAAATATGTCTTTAAATAAGGACCCTGCTGGTTTTATGTACTGCTTTAAGATGATTTACATTTTACATTTTTCTAAATCTGTAATCCAAAGTGCTTTTCATTGTTTCATTGTTCAACTGTCACAAAGCTGTGAAGTACCTATTCAATTACAATTTGGCAGCATACCCTGAGAAATTCATTCATTTTCACAGGTAGCAAGTTTTGCAATAGTTACCAATATTAGCGTTATTGCTCCATAGTAGAATAAAATAAGTGGCATATTCCACATTCCCTTAATGTGAATAAGTGCAATATTACCATAAACTGGGGTTACTTGCACCCACAAGCAAACATTTTTAGGCTTTTCTTACTAATGATATAGTTAATAGTATAATAATTGAGCTGAGTTTACTTTATTCTACTTTTGTAATATTTTTCTTGGACTTCAATAAAAATGGGTGGTGCTTCAACAAAAATGTTTATTTTATGTGGTATATAATAAATTATTTTAATACAGGTTCAAGTAACCTCTGGGGTTGGGTAACTTGGACCCATTTTACATTTTTAATGACATAAGCAATTGTAGTGGGCATTTGGCTCAAGTAGGACCAAGGATCTGGAAGTAACACTTCAGAGACATTTTAGTTAGGTACCTATAAGATTGTTGTTGTACTTGGTCATTAAATTTGAAACTACTCATAAATTCTGTATCCTTGAATGAAATATTTTTGATCCCTTATATATTTGCAACTAAGCCTAATAACTGATGAAAATTTATGATTAATATGCTTTACATTGCTATTGAAAACAATCCTCTTTTCATTAGTGTAGGTGGATTTTCTTTTTTATATTGCATCAACAATAAACACCATTCTCGTCAATGCTCATTACTACACCTGGAAATAAGTTTTTTTTTTATTCTTTTTTTTTTTTTTTTTTACGTTGCTTTAACCCCTTGGTCATATTGTCACGGATCTGTTGGTGGATATCTCTTAGAACGATATGTGATGGACAGTTAGCCTTCTAGGTCTCATTCCTGTAACGCCTGCTTCATGCTGTGCAGATGGCATTAGGGTGCCGTCCAGTCTAATCGCCGCTCTCACACGGAAAGGCGGACAGTTAGCCTTCAAGGTCTCATCCCTGTAACCCCTGCTTCATGCCGTACAGATGGCATTAGGGTGCCGTCCAGTCTAACTGCTTAGATTGTCTGTAGATAGACGGCATAGCATTCACTATTACCACTTATTTTTCATTTTACTATTGTTTTAGATTTAAGATGGAACTTTGGGTCATGGTATTAAATATCCAATCTGGTATTTACCTTGGCGACTGAGGAAAACCATGAAAAAACCTCAGACAGACTGGTTGGCCTACGGGATTTGAACCTGGGACCTCCCGAATGCGGGCCACAGACTTTACCGCCTGAGCCATCCCGCTCGGTAATAAGTTGTTATTCCATGACAGTAAAACAAAATTCCCTTCCTGTACGGAACCTTTTAAAGTATCTTCACCTTCTACCACAGGATTTAGAGAGGATGCATCTCAGGCTGGGTGATGAATGGCTCATTAGTCAATGAATACATTTCATCCTCAGAAAAAACCAAATCACTCTCTCCGTAATCCTGGATGATGTAATCACTACCATTCTCAGATGTAGAATAATTAACATCTTTTATTTAAAGGTGAGTCGGAATTGTTACACTAACATCACTTAAGTTTACTCACTTAACATGTTTCGGGAAATTGACCTGTTCAATCCTATATCAGTATTTTTAAACTTCCTTTTTATTGTTGACCTTATTTTAAAGTAAAGTTTTACGATAACAATGTTAGGATGTAAAATCCAGACTATTACCAGATCTTTTATCTCTCCCCACCCCTGATTCATTTTTTTATGTTGGCATATATGAAGATTTTTTTTTCTTTCTTTGTTTCATTTTCTTGTTGTAGGTGACAAAGAGCATTGAGCTGGAACTTGACCAATGATCCTGATGCTGTGTTATAGATTTTTGGGGAATTGTCCAATGGTGAAGGGAAAGAAGATACCTTAGAAATTGATTACAGGTGGTGATGATTATGACAGTGACACAGAACCAGAATATTTCTCAGACAATGATGCAAATTTGAAACAAAAATCTATGAAACATACAGTGAAGCAAATTAAGGTAAATTTTAGCAGGCAAAAAGAGAATCAGGGGGAAGAAAATTAATACAAGAAAATGTAAACAGCACGTGAATGTACCAGAAGTAATGAAAATAAGAAAAATAGTAGAAAGAAATATTACATACTCTAGATACTCTCGGGCTTCAAGCCAGATGAGGTAATGTTGATGCATCAACGTTTCGGGAGTGTGCATCTCTCCCATCATCAGGATGCTGAATGACTTGATCGGGTGAAATGGCCTGTATGTATACTGTCTGCCACAGTGGCTAGCACGGATGTCGTAGAAAATGCGAGGCATTCCTGCTGGGTTCGCTGGGGCAGACCTCATAGAAAACTCATCTACTCCAGCTGCTGCTTAAGTCATCTTTTTTGTGTTTTCTGGGCCGGTCAATTTCAATGTTGATGACTGATTTCCACGCAAAATTGAACTGTAGCCCAGCATCCAGGTTCAGCGTGCCCCTCTCAGAGGATATGGCCAACTCCTCCTTGACCCGTCACATTTGGCCAAGATGGTTGCGTTGTGGAAGTTAACTCTATGGTACATTTCAAAGCAGTATTCTGCAAGGCTGCGTCAAATGGATGGTCTTCTTATGCTCCTTGACCATGGTGGTTACAGTCTGGCTGGTTTATCCTATATATGGATCCCTGCACTCATAGGGAATGTAGTACACCCCCGGTACATTGAGACCTAGCTGGTCTTTCACTGCTCTCACTAGGTTCTTTATCTTTGGAGGCAGTTTGTGAATGGTCCTGATATTATGTTTGGCTAGTATTTTGCTGATTCTGCCAGATAGGTTGCCAGTATATGGGATGCAGGCTGTGGCAGTAGGCTTTTGTGATGACTGCTGCGAGAGATGATTCTCATTTTTGGTTCTAGTGAGTGCTGCTATGACATCATAATCAGAGTAGCCATTTTAGCAGAAGGTGTATTTCTCAAATGTTGCAGTTCTAGTGTCAGGTGGCTTGGATTTAAGATAAAGACTGCTCTGTGAGCCAGAGTGTTGAGTACACTGATTCATTGTGATCTGTGGTGGAAGCTGTGCACATTCAAGTAGAGATCGATAAGTGTTGGTTTCTGGTAGACCATATGCCCGAGAGTGCCATTACTATTTTTGGAAATCAAACTGTCCAGAAATGGTAGTGCTCATCTTTCTCAACTTCCATAGTGAATTGGATCTGAGGTCAGAGGACTGTTGATGTGTATGAGGAAGCTCAGCAGTGTGTCTGTCCATGTGGCCATATGACGAATGAGATATATCTGAAGAAATGAGATGGCTCGAGAGGAGAAGTGGCAAGGATTTTGTGCTCTAGGTGTTCCATGTGGAAGTTTGCTATTGCTGGTGACAGTGGGGAGACCATTGCTACGCCATCTACTTGTTCATAAAAAGTGCCATTGCACTAGAAGAAATTGGAAGACAGGCTGTGCTGGAACAGCTCCATAATGTTGGCCAAAAGTGTTCTCTGAGGAGATGAATGGTTTCTTATAGTGGTACCCTAGTGAAAAGAGATTCTACGTCAAAGCTGACGAGGAGATTGGATGTATGATGGTGATGTTCTTGAGTGATTGGACAAACTGTGCAGAGTTGCTCACGTGGTGTGGGCAACCCCCTACTAGAGGCTGCAACAGATTATTAGGTGGTGTGCTAGATGGTATGTGGAGCTGCCTATAGCATCCACAATGGGTCACAACAGGACATCCGATTTGTGGATCTTGGGGTATCCGTATATTCTTGGAGGCCTGGAACCTGAAGGTGACAGAAACCGCTTAGTTTCTGAAGCAAGGCTAAATCTCTTGATTAGTTGTGTGATGTGTCATTCTATGGATATGGTAGGGTCTTTTTGGAGGATTTTGTAGGCTGGATCATCTAGGAGCTGTTTCATCTTGTCTTGACACTGGGATGTGAAAAGGATGATATCACATTCGCCTTGTCTGATGGCAAGATGCCAAGTTTCCATCTTTGTATAGCTGCAGCTGCTATGCTTCAGCTCAGCTGATGTTGGACTTGGGCAGTGAGGTGTGAGTGAGCACGGTAGCAACAACAGTGTGTATTTCCCTGACGCTGTCTAGTGAGAGATCTTGTAAAGAAGATTCTACCCCGCTGATGATATTAGCCACTGGAAGCTGTCTCGGTGTTGGCACAAAGTTTAAACCTTTAGCCAGTATGGAGGTTGTGGCTCCATCTGTCTCCTGGTCTGTGAGGTTGACTATGACATGCCTGGACAGTAGAGATGGAATGACATCCTTGGAATTACACAGCAAGTCGAATTTCTGGTCTGCTGCTTGGTGCTCCAGAGAAGCGTGGTGTGGCCTTGTGCAAGGGTGGAGAGGTCCACCCTGTCCCAATCCAATGGAGAGTTTAAAAGAGAGCTGCCAGAAGGAATCCAGCAGCTGCCAGTCAACAGAATCCAGTTTGTAGCACATGTAGTGAACGCGCCCTCTAACCAAAACTTTGCTGGTGCATCTTGTAGATCGGTCGAAGTTTTCTTAATTGGGTACCATAGTATGGCAAACTTCGGTGTAGCCTGCTCGTTCCTACACCTTAGTAAAAATGCCAGAGAGCTGAGTAGCCTGTCCCCCCTTTCTCGAAGATTTCGAAATGCTTTGATTTCCTGGTAGGTGACCTTCCCATAAAGAAACGTGAAGTAAGAGCTGAAGCTTTGCTGGTGACGAATATACTCTAGACATCCTCAGACATTCACCTAAACAGCCTCTTACCTCAGATCCCGTTCACTACGGAAATGGAGAAGGAAAGAGCACTGCCATTCCTGGACATTTTGATTTCCAAAAACAGTAGTGGCACACTTGGGCATGTGGCCTACTAGAAATCAACACATACCAATCTCTATTTACACATGCACAGCTTCCACCACAAATCACAACGAATCAGTGTACTCAACACTCTGGCTCACATAGCAGTCACTATCTCGGATCCAAGCCACCTGACACTAGAACTGCAACACTTGAAATACACCTTCTGCCAAAACAGCTATTGATTATGATGTCACAGCAGCACTCACTAGAGCCAAAAAGGGAAACCTCTCACACAGCAATCATCATAAAAAACCTAACACCACAACCTGCATCTCAACAACCTGGCAACCTATCTGGCAGACTCAGCAGAATACTAGTCAAACACAATATCAAGACCATGCACAAACTACCTCCAAAGAGAACAGTGAAAAACCAGCTAGATCTCAATGTACCAGGGGTGTACCACATTCCCTGTATATGGACAAACCAGCAGGACCATAAACACCAAGGTCGAGAAGCATAAAGGACCATCCATTTGATGCAGCCTGATAAGTCCAGATTGGCAGAATACTGCTTTGAAATGGATCATAGAGCCAACTTCAGTGATACAACCATAGTGGCCAAATGTGATGGTTACTGGGAGTGCAGGGTCAAGGAGGCATTGGCCATATCCTCTGAAAGGGGCACGCTGAACTGGGACACTGGGCTATAGCTCAGTTCTTCATGGAAACCGGCCATCAACATTGAAATTGACCAGCTCAGAAAACACAAAAACAGACAATCTAAGCAGCAGCCAGAGTAGGTGAATTTTCTATGAGGTCCACTCCAGCAAAACCAGCAAGAACGCCTCGCATTTTCTACGAAGTCTGTGCTAGCCACCACAGCGAACAGTATATACAGGCCATTACACCCACTCCAGTCACTCAGCATCCTGATGATGGGAGAGATACACACTCTCAAAACATCTATATATCAACATCACTTCACATGGCTTGAAGCCCGAGAATGCCTAGAGTATGTTCGTCACCAGCAAAGCTTCAGCTCTTATTTCAGAAATACTAGTCAAACAAAGCTCATACACTGAAAATAAAATAATAAGAATTGAACAAAAAACCTTGATAGGTAAGAATGGTTGCTTGTGAAAAACAAAAACTTCTAATGTAGTTCCTGCAAAGAATGTTATTCATTTATTTATTTGCACTAAGCAAGCTAAAAAAAAGAACATGGCTAAGTATTCAGCTCAAATGTTGTTCATATTAAGCTGGGATCAATGTTGAAATCTAGGAATGTTTCTGAATATTTCAAGCTGTTTTTCTCTCAGGATTTATTGCACCTTCTAAAGGTACAAATAAACAAGGAAATATCTTACAAAGAGAAAATGCCTTGGTGGATGGAACTTTTCAGGACATCTCCCAGACAATGAATTGGATAAACTTTTGGAATCTTAGCTCTGATTGCATTGCTATTTGTGTACAAACATAATGTTTTATTCAATTTTCTGTGCCAAGCATTATCGTACTGCATTCTCCAGGAAGAGATTAAATTTTCTCATTAACTGCCTTTGATTTTATGAGAAAAATACAAGAGAGCTATGTAAAACAGATAACAACTTAGCTCCTGTAGGGGAAACATGAAAAATTTTGCTAGGAAATTGCAGAACATATTATAAGCCAGAATGTTATGTAACTATTGATGAGCAATTAGAGGGATTTTGTGGAAAATGTCCCTTTCGTATGTTAATACCGTCAAAGTCCAATAAATACTGCATCAAAATTGTCATGATGTGTGACAACAGCAGAAAACCTGTCCTTGCTTGGGTAAAGGAATCATTCTGGTAAATATGGCTACTACTACTGTTTTGTTAATAATCTAATTGAAACAATAAAACGATCTAACAGAAATATAACAATGGGCAATTGGTTCACAAGTGTCCCTTTAGTCAATAAATTTCTCCATGAATATAAACTTGCTGCTATTCATACTATAAAGAAGAATAAGAAGAAAGTTCCAACAACTTCAATTCAAAACATCCTGCTAAATTAACTGAATCCTCTTTCAAGGTGGGAGTTCATGCTGCAACTCCACTAGAATTTGACTGAGAAGTGACAAAAATAGATTGGCTCAACTTCGCCTTAGCTGGAAATTGAGGAATTCTTATGTAGAGTACTTGGATAAGTACAGAAAATCTACAAGGGGAAATTCCAAACCAACAGGACAGCCGCATGTACTGCAACTTTTGCCACAATAAGAAAATGTGATAACACATTGCACATGTGGAAAACAAGAAACATCAAAAGAAACTGTGCCCTAATAGCTAAGAAGTTAGAGAAATGAGTGCAGTATGGTACTAGCAATTATATAATTTTGTACTCCAGTATTATGAAGTGACGGAATCACACTTCACATTATTTCAAGTGAATTTGATTATGTACTTATGTTCTCACCTTCATGATAATATGAAAAAAGTTGGGTTTAGAAAAGAGGGAAATGTGATCATATTGTTTTAATTTAAATTGGACTACACACTCCATATTATTTGCAGTCCGAAGGCTTTTGTTTTCAACCTCTGATAGGGCACAAAATAAAGACAAATGTGAATTAAAAAATGGTTTTATTACCAGGAGTTAAGTACAATATGAGTTACTTTTCCACAAAATCACTGTAAAGATTGAGACATTTTTCATGCTAGTGGACAAGCTTTCCAATACACTCTTCATAGAAGGTTTCCGCCAGCATATTGAGATAGGTCTTCACAGCATCTTGAAGCTCTTAGTTGTGCAAAAGCCCTGTCCTCCCAGACCTTTTTTAGCTCCCGAAAAAGGTGCAAGTCATTCACGTTAGATCTGGGCTGTACGCCGAATGATCAAACACTTTCTAATGAAACTGATTAAGAAGTTGTTGGGTTACCGCAGCAGTATGCAGTCTTGCTTTGTTATGAATCAAAAGAATTCTAGATAACAGCATGCATCTTGTTTTTCTCTGAATGACTTTCTGCAGGTGATGTAATGTCTGACAATATGAGCTTGCAGTGATCGTAGTCCTGGCTCCATAAACTCCATGAGCAACACACCTTTCTGATCCATGAAAACAGTAACTATGGTCTTACTGTTGCTGAAAGTTTGTTTGAATTTTTTGGGTTTGTTCGGTGAGTGTGTGTGCATCCATTGTTTTGACTGTTCTATTGATTCTTGAATATCATAAAGAATCCATTTTTCCTTCACCCGGATTTCAAATACTCTTCCCTTCATCAGCATAATGTGCGAGAAAGGATAAGGCTGATGTCATGTGCCATACTTTGTGGCCCTTGGACAGCATTTTGGAAGCCCAATGTGCACAAAGTTTTCCATAGCCTAAATGTTCCATTAGGAGTGTGTACAAGCTGACCTTGAAATGTCTGGAAAATCCACAGACAACTCACTAATGGTAAATCTCTGTCTCTCTCGAACCACGTGATCAACTCGCTGAATAAGGTCTTCATTAGCAACAGGCTTACATCCTTGTCCACCATCATGAACATCAGTTAGACCTTCTTTAAATTTCCTACCATTCATGCACAACACACAGTTTGTGCTATAAATGCAACACATTTCTGCTGCGTTATTCCCTTCTGCCTGTAAAAAATGAATGATGCTTCATAACTCGCACTTGGCAGGAGTATCAATGATGCCAGCCATGTTTAAGTGCCTGCAGCTCAGCTTCAATGATGTGTTGAATTTGGCCTTGGCAGATGTTATGCACAGTAGCACAGTGCACAGATACACTCCCTTACACTTGTCTGGTCATTTAGCAGAGCGATCGGAGGTTGAAAAAAAAAAACCCTCGTATTTGCAATACAAATTATATGTGAAATTACTAGTACTTTGTTACATATATAAATGTGCACGCTACATAAGTAATGATAAAGGAACTTGGAATTAACAATTATTACTTAACTATTGATATTGGTAATTTCTGGAATAACTGCTTCTTTATGTTGTTATTGTTAATGATGTAATTTGCATTTAGAAAATCATATTGCTACATTGTTATGAGATACAATGGACTATGTTTATTCCATATCACTTACATTTCAATGGGACGATGACTATCACTTCTACTACTATTATATGCATCGGTGTAATCAAATGCATTGTTATGTAATAGGAATGGGCAGAGAATAACATAATGGTTATATTTGTAATGGTAACCTTAATGTAATGGGGACAGACAATAACTGGTTGCTCAATAATGGTTACGAAAGTAGTGAAGACAATAACTAGTTACCCCGTTAACGGCTACCGAGTCTGGGTGGCATCATTAGCTGCATGTGCATTGGTATTGCTTATCAGGAACTAGTTACCTCAACTCATTATGCAGTATTAATCTCCTCTGCAAGAGATCGTGAATGCCATTGTGGAACTAATATAACATTCTGGGAGAAAAATGCCAACTAATTATCTGCTGTGCCACACACATAACCAACTGAGATTATCTGCATATTTTGGGATATTAGACAATATAATGTGTGCTTGGGCATTAATATTTCTCCTCTAGCAACATCGGCTTTCAGACTGCCTTTACCATGTTTTATCTAATGTCCTACATGAATATTTAAGTTAATATATGCTTAACTTTAGTCATGCTTATGTTGGCAATAGTATATATTTTCCTTTGCTATATCTGATCACGTGATATTTATATTTAGGTTTCCACATTACTCAGTTCACCTGTACAAACTGTGGATATGTGCAGGAATGTAGAAGCAACTGCTAATGCATCTTGCGATCATAAACTATAATAGTAATTAAAGTGTTGACACAGCTAGACAAAATTCTTTTTAGATTGCATCAAATAACAAAGTAAGTCTGTATCGACATTGTTCATATTGAATCATAATTACAGCTAATTGTTACTGGTAACCATTAATGTAATGTAAATGCAAACATGATAATCATGAAAACAACTTAATCATTACTGGTACTATTACATGTAACCATTAACACTCTGCAACTGCAGTCGTCCTCCGTGGTGTAGTGGTTACCATGCTAGCCTCTAGTTCCCGAGGTCGCGGGTTCAAACCCGGCTCAGGGCGATGGATTTTTTTTGGGCGTAAAAAATCCTTAGCATGGCTTCCTTCGGAAGGGAAGTAAAGCCAGTGGTCCTGTGTCATTGATTTACAGCACGTAAAAGAACCTCAAGCCTGATAAAAGAGGCCTCTGAGTAAAATTACCGGTCTTTCACACCCAATGTAGAATGGGAGGCTAAGGACCATAGCAGTTAAAGAGCGTCCATAAATAAAACCTAATTTAATTTAATTTTTGCAACTGCAACCATTATAAGTGTTGCTCAAAAATAACTGCCACATCACTATTATGTTATGCATTGCATTTCAATATTATTTCTTGCTTTTACTGATTGTCTCCTTTTTCTTTTTTTTTCTTCTTTCACATATAAGGTAATAATTAGGTTATGTACATTTCTGGAGTCTAATTTAAAATGCTGTCAATAAAAAATTTTAAATGTACAAACAACTTGTGTTACATTTAATTTATCAGTGGCCTATTACATTAGACATAACTTTTTATCTATGTATTGATAGCAACATGATACGGTAATTTGTATCACAAATTATTTAAATGTAAATAATGATTGTAATATGAATATGTATTTTTATGTGACATTGATTTCAGATGTTTATTAATTGTAATTATTATTGGGAAATAAGTTTATACGGCTTTACTGAAACTGTCAATAATAACGCAATAATGCAGCGAGGGGGTGAGCTGTTTATCGTTATTGGGAACAAGGAAGTTACGTAATGTTGGCGCGTTTTCGGTAGAAACTTCTGGAATGTTTCCCTAAAAGCAATATGTATTCGTGGTTTTCATTGGATATTAAAATAGACGCTAATGTTGGCGCGTTTTATTAGCCAATAGCAGTTCATTTATAATCTTTAGGCATGTCGAGGAGTGGGAGTATATAAAGTCGAGTCCGTGGTAGATCGCCCTCAGTTCAACAAAATTCTCAATACCTTACACGTAGGTCGCCTCAGTTCATCAAAATTTCGTGTACACTACACGTCGTCAGTCAGTCCTTCAGTTCAAGTTACGCGCAGCAAAATCATTAAAGATCTAAGATATTATACAGTTAAATATACACAAAGTTGAAGTACGCGAGTTAAAAGTGATAAATAAGAAGTTATTACAAACAGTTTCAGTTTGGCGAGTATCTAAATCAATATGTAAAAGTGTTAGTGAACGTGTTCGGCAATAAAAATTATAAAACAAATTTTCTTCATCAATATAATTTCTGGATAAAAGATTCCTTTCCGCTTCACAACCTGCACAGAGATACATGTTCTACCAAGATAAGATGATAGCTAGCCGGAGGACAATATACAAAACTTAAAATTATTTCAAAAACTGATGCAAATTGCTAACGCCAGATGGAGCTACGAACCAAACAAATGAATGACGTCACAAGATGGCTTCAACACTGATGTAAACAACATTACGTAAAGCAATTTCTCTAGCAAATTGGCTTCCACAACGTGGGGCTAACAAATACAAAAACTCATTACGTAAACAAGCAAAATACCGTTACAAACAATATACACATCCTAATATCATTAGCATTCTAAGGTTAAACAAATATACATTGCAGCAAGGAGTATGTTACAAGTCAATAAAAACTTAATATAGTATTCCCTTCATTTCAATCTAGAGTCTTATTTCATTCATTCCTTGTATATGCCATCCTTAACCTCTAAGGTCATGGCTTTGTCTTTGAAAATGACTGCTGTGTGTGCTATAAATGACTGCTATTACAATGACATTGTACTGCGTTTTATCCTTGGTTTTAATTCTTTAGTCTTTTTTTTAATCACTTACCTACAGTATGTAAGGCTGAACTGTATTGCACATAAACATTTGATCTGAAATCTCACTGGAAGTAAATGTTTTGAGGTCCACTGAACCCTCCAAAAAAGTGTGTGCACTTGTATGTGAACAGCATAACTCAAAAATGAAAAGTTGGATAAATAGCACATTTCATACTTGAGGCAAATACTGTTTAAGCATTCCAGGTGAAGAGTTTCAAGAAATTCTTTCACCCCAAACTATGTTTACATGCAAACATTTTATTACTTTTCATTTTCTCAAAAAGAGCTTTAACTATTTTAATTAAAATATATGTTTTTGCATATAAAATGCATATTATCTTGAATTTTCTGTGAACAGCCTATGAAGTCCTCTTCATTCTGAATGAATTTTATATGGCTATGTGTGACTGGTAACCATAGGAGATGAACAAAAGGTTACTGCTAGAGAAATTAGAGCTTATTTAAATACAGAATTTAACTCAAATAACTTTTTTTAAGTGGCATTAGATGTTTTCAATACATTTATTCAGTCTTACACCTTTAAAATTTTCCATCTGCATCTATAAAGTATCTTATGTGATTATCTTTTGTCCACCTTTGGGTTCATTAGTAACAAAAACTGACTTCAATTAGCAGACAATTATGCTTATTTTCTGTTCTGCATGCAGCCAATTCTGTATTGCTTAATTTGAGATTATTTCTAGTAAGCATTCATAACATGAATAGAAAAATAATTTTTTTACATGAATAATCTAATAATAAAGGATTATACAAAGCTGTAAAGGGTAGAGAAAGTTGAATGAGTGTATTGCATCAAATTTTTATTTTTAAACTTTGAAGTACATGTTTACACTCTTGTTCATATTACAGTCTCTAGGAAAAGTAGGGAATGATTCTAATTAAAAACAAATACACCTATTCACCTCCACCAACACCTATGGATTTAGAAGTCAGTGTGCTGATTGTTCCTTTTCTTGTTTCTAAGTCAGAATATAATTTAAGGCCAATATACTGTGAAATAAACTAAAATAAAATTATTATTATAATAAATGGCCAAAGAGTTCATTGTTAAATTCAAGTCAAGGTAATGCATATCCATGCAATAAAATAAATCAGTGAGCAAGGATAGCAGTAGTGGAGGCAGATTTCCTCCAGTCATGTATGTACGTAGATGTGTTAATCAACAAATGCTAAAAATGACGATACATTTCCTATGCGTAAGACAATGACACTTCCTTGGTAGTTGTATAATACATATTTTGTTACATAGTGTATTACACCATGTTACTTAAATGAATTTGAAGATGTAAGCAGACATGTATGTCACTCACTACAGAGTAATATTGAATTGTATATTTATTTTAACCCTTGATACAGTTTTATAAATGTACAAACGTAAACCAAACAGGAGCATTTTTATAATTACAACTAAAGTGCTAAACCTAAATTTACAAATTAATAAGTCTAACTCCATGTATATGTTGGCTTCCTTATACACAACCCCAGCGTTATCTGTATAATGAAGCTCCCATTATTTAATTATTCTATCATTTATACCTCAATTCTCTCATCTTTCTTAACAACTCTAAGCTATTTCTCCCTTACTTTTCCAAAATATTCTCCCATCATTTTATTCTTGTTTTTTCCCCAAACTAGTTAGAATTTTAAGTGCTGTAATTTCTTCCTGTAATTTGTCCCATTTTATTTTCCATATCCCTCCCTCCATCTCTTCACCCCATGACATTTTAACAAACATGAAATATTCCTTCTAGCTCCCCACACATAATACACCCTTCCCTATTATCTTCTTCCAAACCCTTTAAAAATGGTGCTCCTGATCGCATCCATGCAAATCTTTCCCTCTCAAATTTATCATCCACATGTTTCTCTCTCCCCTAGTCCTTTTTTAAGTATTCTATATAATGTTAAAGAACTCTTATCTTTAAAACTAGGCCAAATCTCTTGCCTATTATATCTTCAATTCTTTGCCTAACTTCCTTCCACAATCCTATTCTACTTTGATCTCCAAATTTCCACAGTTCCCCCATCCCAATTTCTTGTAAAATTTTCCACTCTTCACCCATCCAGCTGTTACTTTTCATTATTTAGAAGTGTAACATAAACATCTAAAAGTTGTGCTGTTCTGTTTTCTGGAAGTTGGTCAAGAAGGCTTTAAGAATTAGATTACACTAGATGAAAATTTCTATCATAAATTTCTTTTTTTGCATGGTGTCCCCATTCTTCTTTAGCAAATCTATCCTTCAGTTTATTTGATCAAGATGGCAGCCAGTAGCATCGGGTATAAATCTAAGCTACGTAATTTCGACAAGAATTCAGTGAAAATTAATGGTAATGATAGTGTGAATTACTCCAGTGATAAGGAAAATCCCCAGCTTGACACACAAATGAAGGCAATGACGGGAAAAATTTTTCATACTCGGAAATATGCAAAATGAGATCGAAGCAAAACCATGTGACCAACATCGCATCAGGTATCGGAGAGAAAGAAACAATAGCCTCATTACAAGTGATAATTGATCTGCTAACCAAGGATCTGAAACTTGCAAGAGAAGAAATAACACAACTTAAAGAAAAAAAATAACAAATTAAAGCACATGTGGGAAACAGCAACAAGAGAAAAGCAAGAGTCAAGGGGAATAGCATCAGACATGAAAGAAAAACAAAATCCATGGAAAATCTCATGCAGACCAACAATAAAAAACAAAGAAGATAAACAAAGCAGCTACACAGAAACGGTAAATCGTTTTGAGTGCATCAGTAACCTATATAAAGCGGAAGAAGAATTGAAACAAAACCGAAAAAACAGGGAATTCCACGTGGCTCCAGCAAGAAAGAAGATAAAGGTAGGAAGATACAGATATTCAGCGATAGCCATGGCAGGGGCCTTAGTGTAAGGATAACAGAAACTCAACAAGAAACACAAGTGGAAGGGATAGCGAAATCTGGTGCACCTTTGGAAGAAATCTTCAAAGTGGAAAGTGCATGTGAACATCTCAATCACAAGGACCATGTGGTATTAATGGGGGGAACAAACGATATAGGATTAGGAAAACATGGGTCAACAGTGGTAAATAACCTAAAAAAAGGAATCTTTAAACTGTACAACATGAATGTCACAGTAGTGAACATTCCTAAGAGGCATGATTTAGGCATGAGTTCAGAGGTAAACCAAGAAATAATGAAGTGTAATGTGAGCATAAACCACATGTGCAGTAGGTTTAAGAATGTAAGGGTAGTAGATGCAAATGCAATAGATAGATCTTATCATACACAACATGGGCTACATCTAAATGGGATGGGAAAAAACTGGCCGGTGAGTAAAATATCAGGAGCCATAAACGAACAAAGATCTGCTAAGAGTAATGTTATTCCCCTGCAAGATCATGCTACAAAAAATGTGTTAATTCAGGGAAACTGAATACAATGACTGAGCCAACAAGGACTCAGTCATGTAAGCCTAAAAATGCATGTTTAAATGTTATACATCAAAATGTACAGTACATAGGGAATAAAATAGACGAGCTTCCCGTATTCTTGCATATTAATAAACCACAGATCGTTGCAATAACTGAGCATGGTCTCAAAGATAATGAAATTAATAGTTGCAATATAGAGGACTATAAAAAAGCAATTTGTTACTGTAGACAAAAGCATAAAGGAGGGGGATCTGCAATATTTGTTCTAGACACAAATACTAATATCATACCTCTGTTGGGTAAAAGAAAAAAGCATTGAAAAAGTTTGTGAAATAGTGGCAATTGAAATCCAAAGGGAAAACAGAAAGATCATAATCATGTCATGCTACCAATCACCAAGTACTTCAACAAAACATTTCTTCCAAAATTTAATATGGATACTAGACCAATTTAATAATGAAAATGTTGTGGCTGATTATAAACAGCTAGTGATCTTGCAAATATGTACAAACTTCAAATAGCAATAAATGAACTAACAAGGGTAACCGATACCTCGGCAACAACTATAGATCAAATACTAACAAACATTCCGCTCGATCAATATCATACAAATGTAATAAAAAATAACATATCAGACCACTATGCAGTGCAAATACAAATCATGCTTAGAATCCGGGAAATGCTAAATTTAAGGAAGATAGGGAAATTAATAAACCTAACTTAAAGGCTTTTTGTGCTATGTTACAGATCAATGAGTAGAAATATATAATAAAGTATATGTTAATAAGAAATGGGAACATTTTTACACTATATTTAACTATTATCTTGATATTGCATGCCCATTAAAAAATAAAAAAGCACAAAGGTAATCAATGGATTAATAAAGATATAATTATAGCAAAAACAAAACTAAAAGATTACTGTGATAGATATAGAATTACAAAATTAGATAAAGATAAAGAAACATTTATAAATCACAAAAGAAATCATAGGAAATTAATAAAATTATCCGAATCAGCATACTTAAATCATTTAATTGAAACATCGGACAATATTGCAAAAATCCACCTGGAATCTTATAAATAATGAACATGGTAAAGGCAGGAGTACACATGAAAATATTGAAGTAATTAATGGAAGTGAAATAATTAGAGATCCTGCAGTGATAAGTAATTTATTTAACACAGTTTTTATAGAAAACATTAATACACTTCTATGTAAAAACGATACCACTGTAAGTAATCCTAACTCAATTAAACATAGCCTCCCTAATTCAATGTTTTTATCAGAGATTACAGAAGAAGAGCTATTAAAGGTAATAAATAAAATGAAAAGTAAGAATTCAACACGCAAAGATGGAATCTCAACTTCACTTTTAAATCAATGTGTGTCTAGCATATTAAAACCATTAACTGAATTAATTAATTCAAATATAAATTCAGGAATTTATCCAACATGTTTAAAAAGTGCCATAGTAAAACCACTGTATAAAAATTGCAGTAAAGGATTAATAGAAAACTACCGCTCCATAACACTGGTATCATCACTCTCAAAAGTAATGGAAAAAATAGTTTCTAAACAAATCATATCATTTCTAGAGAAGAATAAGATTTTAAACAACTTTCAGCACGGTTTTAGGAGCAGTAAATCTACTAAAGATGCAATAATAGAAATAGTGGAATAGAAAATAGAGAACAAAATACTTGCATACTTTTGGACCTAAGTAAAGCTTTCAATTGCGTAGATCATGAAATATTAATAGATAAACTACAACAATACGGGATAAGAGGACTACCACTTAAACTAATAAGTTCATACTTAAACGGCAGAACACATCAAGTAAAAATCACTCATAAAAGTAATCTGCAAATAAAGGAGTATTTTTCAAATATACAGAATGTTAAATATGGCATCCCATGGGCTCAGTGTTAGGACCCCTTTTATTCATAATTTATATGAACAATATTCCATTTACTCGTAATGGAAAAATAATTGCTTATGCAGATGACACTTCAATTGTAAACACTGGTAAAATGCTACAGACACTTGATACTTGCACAAAAAATAATATAAAGCAAACAGTGGAATTTTCTAAACAAAACAATTTACATATTAATGTAAAGAAAACAGAATACATAAACTTCCAAACAATACAAAACAGAAATAAAATACATTTAAATATTAAAATAAATAATGAAGAAATTAATGAGGTAAACAATGCTAACTTTTTAGGAATAATATTAGATAAACATTTTACATGGGACAAGCAAATAGATAAAGTCTGTAACAAAGTTAGTTCAAGTATATTTTTATTAAAAAGAATGGCAAAAATTGCGGATATAAACATATTAATGAAGTTGATATTGTAATGAAAAGAAGCTAGAAACAGTGATGTGTATTGAATTTATTTAAAGGTGAGTCGGAATTGTTACACTAACATCACTTAAGTGATGTTAGTGTAACAATTCCGACTCACCTTTAAATAAATATTAATGAAGATCTATTACGGATTAGTATTCCCACATTTATCATATGAAATTGCGGTCTGGGGACAATGTGCAATGAAGTATACTAAAAGGCTTTTTATATTACAGAAAAGAGCAATTAGAGTGATGTTAGGACTAAAGCCTCAAGAATCCTGTAAAAATCATTTCAGTAAATTAAATGTTCTTACTCTGTACTTGCTATATGTACGTATATGGAGTAATAATGAAAATAACACAAAAATTAATAGCCAGATCCATGATCATTATACTAGAGGCAGCGCACAATTTCACTTAATTTCACACAGATTACAATTGTTTAAAATGAAACCTACTCTTGCTGCTTGTATGTATTATAATAAACTACCAATTCACCTACAACAAATACATAGTGTAAATAAATTTAAAATTGAACTGAAAAAATCCATGGTGCAAGGATGTTTTTATTCAATTGAAGAATTTATGAACTGAATTTTCTCTGTATATATATTTTTTATCTGTAAAACTGTGCATAGTACTTTGTATTATATTGTACTATTTGACAATGTCATGAATTCTTGTAATTTTAATTGGCAGCTACAAAAAGAATAAAGAATGCCATAAAATACTGGAACAAATCGGCTCCATTATTGTATTATTGTTCAGTATTATCGCTGTAGTCAGAAATATTCCAGAATTAGATTTTTATTGATTCATGTTGATAAAACATGTAATTTAGAAAATATTCTAAATGTAAAGTTTAATTTCCTGCATTCTCCTTGGCTTAGAAACAATTAGTTTGAATCGTGTGGAACAAAATGCATTAAAAATACTGGATCTTTTTTCTGGACTTATATAACAAGAAATAAAATGTTTTTAGGATGGTTAAAAAATGTATTTTCTGAAAAGTAGAGAAAAGTGCACTTCCTGAATTTAGTCTATAAGGAGTGCCAAAAACTGGTATAGTTACCTTAAGTTTCCTCAGAAGCCTGTTCTGCTGACGCTTTCTAATGGACGGGTTGGTTTCGAAGGAATGTGGTCGCTTCTTCTTTTTGGCAGATACAATGGCAGCCGCAGCAGCTACTCCAACTGGTCCTATATACCAACAGTGTAAAAAAAAATTAAAGCCTTCATAATTTAAAGCATTTTGTTTCCTCTACAACTACGGCAGATATCTTCAGTGGCGCTGTCGAAGTCTGGAACATCTATCTGCAGCAAACCATGGCAAAACAGCCCGGAAATAACTTCCAGTTATACTGACTCTCTACGTTCTCTCTTAAGCTATATGTGACGATATTTGATTACTCTCTTTTACTCTGAGTAAAGAAGTACCATGAAGTGCCCAAGCAGTGCTAAGGTAAAAAAATTAATTTGTTGTTGTATTCACTCAACTTTCTCTGGCCACTATCATTTATTTTTATATTGTAGCTACAAACAATTCTTGAAAGCTTATTTTTTTATCTACTTCCTAGAGAGTTATTTAAAAATGGGTTAGGAGACTTTTGGGTTAAAATTGGATACTTTAAAAGAGGCTTTTGGAAGGAAGTGAGATCTAGAATGGAAGACTTGCATAGACAAACTTTATTTGCCCAGGTTAGGGAGAAAAGCTCACCGACTTACTACAAGGAATTAAAAGATGACCCAGAAAAGGAGTAGTACATTTTCATTTGTAAAAAGAATGAAAGAAAAGTTGTAAGTAAAAAGAATGAAGAGAAGAACTGGTTTAAGTGCTTAGTTAGTTTACAGCCTACTTCTTGTCTACCATACATATCATGTTCTACTATATTTATGAACTTATCCTAAGACTCCTCATGTGCTTCCCTTGTAATAGTTTTAGCAATTCTTCTTTCATTTTATATTTTTCATAAGCCTCTTACATTTTCAGTCTTAGATATGTATTGTGTGCTTTTTGTTTTTCATCTAGTGCATTTCCTATGCTCATATTCCAAATTCTCAAGCCCTTCCTATTTCTTATTTTGTTTTTCCTTCCTAATACCTCATTTCTGTTTATGAATTACCTCCGACATATTTTTACATTCAATGCTCACATCTTCTGATGCAGTCATCTCTAATGTATATATCCAGGAGGACCTGTGTCTAGGAATCACGATATGCAAAACAATCTTCATACAAGATGGTGCTCCACCCCACATCTACACGCTGCAAAATAATTAATTACGCAGATGTTTGGTGATCGTGTCAGCAGTAGGCACTTCCCAACAATGTGGCCTCCACAATCTCCAGATCTCAATCCAGCCGGCTTTTGGTTGTGGAGTTACTTAAAGAACGAATGTTCCTGACTCATCCAACAACTAAAAGATGTCATCTTGCAAGAAATTGACAAATTACAAGACATTATGTGCAAAATGCTGTGCATGGTGTCGCAGACAAAATGCTATACGTTTGGCAAGAGAATGGCAGACATCTTCCCAATGTTTTGTAAACCCCATTGTTTACTCAACACTGTGATGTTTTTGCTTTTTTTCCCCCCTATCTCAAATACTATAATATTTATAGCAGTTTAATGATTGAACTTACTTTTGAAAGACCCCATATATCACAGATACACAAAAGTTTCTTTGCTTGCAAGGGGAAATGTCTAACCTTTCTGTAACTTTGTTTAAATTATCTGATTTTTATTTTGACATTCATATTATTACTGTCGCCAATTGCAGTGAAAATTAACAGTTTCTCTAGTACTTGGAAATACATACATTACGGTTAAATTGGTTAAATCTGGTCAAGCTACAAACTCTAAGAAGCTAGAGCAACATTTAGAATATAAAATTATTACTGATTTATAAATACCCATTTTGGGAAATGATTTCATAAATTATATTTGAGGTATTCTAAACAAGTAACTTAAGTATATGTTTTTATTAATCTTTTTTAGAATTTCAATGGTGTCATAACTTTAAGATTTAAATTAGATTGCTGAGAATGTCAGAATATTTTCAAGGTATCATATTTTTGTAAAGTAACGTTTTCAACCTAGGTAGGTTTCGGTAGATGAGCAGTTGGTGATGGTCAGGCAGCTGTTTCTTTGCCTTTCTTTACTGTTGTCAAGAGCTTAGCAACTCAGGAACCAGATAGTGGCATTTTAGGCCAGAGTAAATTTGTAGTACTTCATTTGCTAGATGTTATTGAATATTATCACTCTGATATATAATGGAACAACCACAATTGTGTTTGTTAATTTCCTACATTCTCTCCCATTAGGAGAACCGAGAGATATGCAGTGCTGATGCTGTACACAATAGCTTTGAGCTAGCACACATGACTGTTGCAAGGCACAGACCTTATAGAGATGGAGAGCTCATCAAAGAGTGCATATTAATAGCAGCTTGAAATGTATGTCCCAGTGAAGTACCAAGACTGATGTCCATCAGTCTATCAAGAAATTTTGTAGCCAATCGGGCTCAGGAACTTGCTAGTGACCTCAAACTTCCACTTATAAAGGATGTGGTAATTTTCAGTGGTTTGCTTTAGCTTTGGCCAAGATTGCAGAGATCAGTGACACAGCACAAATGGCTGTGTATATTCAAGGAATTAACAATCAGCTGCAAATCATAGGGTAGTTTCTTGATTTTCTCCCAAAGACTGGAACCACAAAAGAACAAGACATTTTCAATATTGTTGTAGAATGTATAGAGACAAAGGGCTTATGTTAGGACAGGCTAATATCAGTTGCGACAGATGGTGCGGTGGCCATGGTTGGTGAAAAGGTTTTATTGGGAGACTTAAAATTAAAATTCAGTGGAGTTTATTCCTGTTCATTGTCTTCTCCATCAAGAAGCTCTGTGTGCTAAGAGCATGAATTTAAAAAATGTTATGAACACAGTCATACACATAACCAATTTCATAAGGGCACTTGCATTGCATCACTGCCAGTTTAAGGAATTCTTAGAGTTGCTTCACTTGGAGCACACAGACACTCCTTATCACTGTGACATCAGATGGCTAAGCTGAGGAAAAGTACTGCATCATTGTTTTTTTTTTTGAGCTAAGGGAAGTTACATCCAAGTTTCTGAAAGAAAAACGACATAAGGCAGCAATTGAGTTAGAGGATCCACAATGGAATGCATATCTTGCATTTCTGAGATTTAATAGGGCATTTAACAGGGCAAAAATAAACTGATCACAGAAATGTGGGATTTAATTTAGCTTTAAAAGAAGGTTGGTTCTCTGAACTGAGCAGTTGAAAAGTAGGAAATTTTCTTCACTTTCCTAACCTTATGTCTCTTCAGGGCATTGAAACAGCTCAGCTTCAGAAGTACACCCAACATTTACTAAATTTTATGGAGTTCAACAACTGCTTTGCTGATATTGCAAAATTGGAAACACAGTTTTCTGCATTTGATACTAAATTTTCTTGCAACATAGATCAAGTAAATGATGCAGCAGTTCAGCTGGAGATGATTGAATCACAATGTAATCATTGTCTTAAAGAGAAATTTGACAATTTATGCTCAGATGCGCTGATCAAATTCTACTGGAAACTTGATAATAGGCATTTCCCAAATTTGATTTCCAATGCAGCAAAAACTATGACAATGTTCGACAGTACATACCTTTATGAACAGGGCTTCTCTATAAAGAAACTCCTTAAAACCTCACTTAGAAGCAGACTCTCGGATAGCAATTTGCAATCCAATCTTAGAATCTGTCTTTCTAATGTTATAAAGCCAAATACTGAGGACTGTGTGAATTCAAAGATATGCCAAGTGACTGATCCTATAAATGTGTAACATGCACTATTGTTATTTATATTCAGTTTAAGATTATCTCAAATTGTTTATATAAAAACAGAACCTAAATGCTAACACTAGAATATGTATCCTTTAGGATGGTCGTTTTCAAACAATTTATATATACTTTCCCTTTAAATTTGGAGGAAATCATCAACTTGTATTACCAATTATGTAATTTCACTTATTTGAAAATAATTCAAGTAAATATTCTCTTATTATTTTTAATTCCAAAAAGCTAAGAATCTCCACTTCAAGGATAACAGATTTGAAAGCTGCCATATAATGTTTTCTATCAATATACCAGGTGAGTCAGCAACCCCTAGTATTTGTATCTATGCAACCCGCAATTTATAGTCCAATGTGAAATATTGACCCTTTTACCAAACAAACTGTTATTGTAGCTCTGCCCTTCTATTTGGTACTATATGCAACCACCATTAATGATTAAAGGCCTGAATGAGCTATTAAAAAAGCAGCTCTTCATGAATATAATGCTTGCAAGGAGGTAGAGGAATATTCTCCTGAAGAGCGGAACACAATATGTGGGTTCTGACCGAGTGGGTTAGCTGATGGAATGTAGTGAAGCAAATGTTAGCTTCAGAGGTTCGAATCTAATGCTTACATCAAATTCTTTTGGTTCTTTTTTCTTTCTCCTTGTGTTTATTTTCTGCATTTTAGTATACTAATTTATTTATTTTTGTTATTGCCTCTCCAGCGAGCCAAAGGGACAAGAATTACAATCAGATAATAATTGTGTATCATGTTTACCCTAATAATCTGTACCGTATCTGGTATTGTAAATCGTGTTACGTAGTTACGCTTTCATTCGTTTGGGCTCATGTCAATGCTATTAAATCTAACACTTTTTGTTTCATGTTTAAACCTTATGTTTTGCTAGTTCTACTGACAAAGGAGTTGTAAATGTGCTAAGTTCACGGGTAAACAGAATAAGTTGTTAAGGAACGTGGATTTCATCAAAGAAGTAAACATTCAAAATGACGATCCCCTTCATCAATGCACATTTGGGTACGTCGGCGGAGAGACCTTCTTGCATGTTGTAACATGCGCGGTGTAATCTGCCTGCATTCTTTACGTATGAGTGCCCATAGATGATTTGGACTTTGCTGCTTTTGAGCGTAGACCCGTTCCTTTAAATGACTCCACAGAAAGAAATCCAGTGGGAGTGAGATCAGGTAATCTAGGAGGCCATGTAATCGGGCCCCCTCGGCCAATCCATTTTTGTGGATATGTTCTATGTAAGCGATTCCTTACAATCAGTGACCAGTGTGGTGGAGCTCCATCCTACTGGATCCACATTTCTGTCCTTTACACTAGTTTTACATCTTCTAGTAGCAATGACAATTCTTCTTGTAGGTATCGTGGTCCTGTGAGGTTGCCTTCAAAGAAGTGCGGTCCAATTAGCTTAATATTTCATACTAGATATTGATGCTTCACTCTGGAATGCAGCATCTTACAGTGAGGATTGCCTATACTCCAGTAGTGCATATTATGGCAGTTAACAGTTATGTTATTGTGAATGTGCCTTCATTACTGAACGGAACATTTCTTAAAAACTCTGCATCCATTTGCGCTCGCTGCTGTAGCCAGTGTGCATATATCACTCGCGCTTGAAAGTCACGTCCGTGGAGAGCCTGGTGTAGTTGTAGATATTTATTACGGTGCAATATGCGCATCACTGAGGGCCGACATAGACTTATGTACAGATCTTGTGCTATCGCCCAATTGGTATGTGGGTTGTTTTCTATTGTGTTTCACACAGCTTCTTCGTTGTCTCCAGGGTTTACTGGAGCATCGTGAACAGATGGCACTCTTCCAAATCATCCTGTTTCACGAAGGCATCTTTCAACCCTTCGAAAAGGTCTGCAGTAGGTGCCCTCCTTCCTGGAAACCGTTCTTCATACAGGTGCTTTGCTGACAATGCATTACACCTTGTTTCTCCATAAATTAACAGCATTTCAACATACTCGTCGTTTGTATACATTATGACAGCAGCCGTGTCTCATAGAAAGGTTTCTAATACTCGGTAGGTAATGGAAAGTTTATTCACACCAAACATTGACATAGGTGCAAATAGCTAAAGCTAATTTGCATGTGTGAAGTGTTTTAAACTTGATTGAATGTGTCAAGCTTAATACCGAGCACAATAAAATGCCTACTATGAAGTATAAATTATCCACTTATCAGTGGAATGCATGGCGATTATTCTATTTTGTACACATTTATAATATTATCAAAATGTTCTTTGTATCATAATATCAAATTATAGGCCCAAAGAGATAGAACAAAAGGTAATAAAAAGTTTGAACTTAACACGAAGGATTTGAACCAGTGAAGTGGCACAGTGATAAAGCAACCATGATAATACCATTCGGCCAATGGTACCTTGCGAGTTGGGGTTCATATACGAATAAATAGTTGCAGAACTGAGACCCCCATCTCGAATCTTTACGCACTTTTTGCAGCTTTATGCAGTGTTTGGAGCTTATTTTGGTAGTTTTAACTCAAATAAACAAACTGCATCAGCCATTTCAATTACGTATGAACTGAAATATGCCATAGTTTGTGACAAAAGAGAAATTATCTACCTAATACTTAGCATTTTTTGACAAGGCTGTACAATAAACCTTTGTGGGCTGACGACATAAATCCACTGCGTAGATCTGCCATTTTGTTTTCAAATAGTTTTGTCAACCAATGCATGTGATAAGTTGTTCCTTCAGGGGCATTTTCAAAGGTGTGATAAATGTATGTTAAAGAATAAAAGTTTGTAAAATCAGCTAAAAAAGCTATTGCAGCTCCCAGTGTTAGGGTAAGATGTTTTTGGCATCAACATACATGGCGATTGCATTCTGTCCCGTAAAATACTTATGCACTGAGTTATTTATCCCTCCTCTATAAAGTGTTATGCAAATTAGTCATTAGAAGGCATTCAAGAAGGCATAAGTCACATATGTTGGTTAGCACATTGCATAAAGTCAAAAATAAATAGGGCAGCGCACTCACCTGGTATATCTGCTACAAGCTTATCAAAAGCACTGTTATTAATACTGTGTAATTATGCTTTTATTTATTTATTTTAGTATTTGATTTTGACCTTTTTACATCTCGGATTAAAAAGTCATAAAATGCGTCGCTCTTTTAGAGGTATACAAGTGCATAAATGGTGTGCTTCACAGTTTGAGAACCATTAACCTATGGGCTAGGATAGGTTTAATAATCTCTATAAGGTGAGCCAAATCATCAGAAAGTTGTAACAATATTTCATTATTTTAATCAACTTGAATAACTACATAAACTGATAAGTAGTTTTCTATTAATGGCTGACACACTAAGGAGGACTGTTCTGTTCATATACCAAATCTATATATACCATGTATCCTTCTCCTAGTACAAGGCAATTCTGAAGGAAAACATTTCGTAAGGTATACACACTGTAAACAAGATTTTACCTGTGGACACAGCCAAGCTGCAAGTAAGCAGATTAGGCGACACCTGATAACGCTTCTATCATTGATATGTGTTGTCATTCTGTGTGCATGCCACTTGTGCCCAGAACTGCATGTAACCTTGACACCACTCTACTAGAGCATATATTATCACACCTTTCTCAGTGTTCTACTACAGAGATAACCTTTTCTGTTCACTTATTGAGTTGCAGGAATGACTTATCAGCACTCACATATCCACAGGGTGAATCAGACCCAATGCATCCAACTGTCATGTTAGAAAAATAAGCTGGTCTTAAATGTTGAGAAAACTGTATGCATGCATTTTATTCCATGGATAAATCAACAAACTAATATAAATATTAGCACTGGAAATTCAATAATTAAACAAACTAACAATTCAAATTTTAGGAGTATGGATGCTCGCCTGTCATGGAATACTCATATTCGGAAAACTATGTTAGCAGTGCATGTACGTCATATATCTCCTATTGAAGTTTAAGGGCTGTCTATTTTTTGTGCATAGTCTGCACTATCCTGTGGCATACTTTTACTTTTCCACTAAACACAGATGTGTTCATACTGCAAAAGCAGATTACCAAAATCATGAACGTGTTCCTTTTAAGTCAGCAACTAAACCAGCATCCAATGAATTCAACATACTGCCATTACCTGGTGTTCAAATCCTTGAGACTGTTCTACTTATTCATAAAAATGTATCATATTATAACAAAAATCATGACTACCATTCGTATAACACCAGATGATTACATAGCTTAATCTAAAATCACCAAAACAGTAAAATTTGTCTTCAAAGTGTGTCAATCAATCTACAATAACCTCACTGGAAACTCATAAAACCAAAACAATTCAAGCATACACTTGAACACCATATTTTAACCCACATGCTCTAGAACATAAATGAGTCCATGGCAACCTTCATAAACATAATTGTTTTGTATTGCTATTTGGAAGCTGCTGTTAGTCTGTAAGCTGTTATATGATTGGTAACTTATAACTGTAATTTTTACTTAATGAAGTCTTTGAATTTTGTAATTCTATTGGTGAATAAAATAATTATCCATATTGCGAATGTCACCACAGGATTGTTTTACCAGTGGCATAGCAACCCCCCCCCCCTTCTGGGGGGAACAAGTGAGAGGACCCCGAAGGTTCAAGATACCTTATTTTCACATGTTTAGGCTCCACATGCCTGTTTTAAGACTGTAAATTCAGAGAATCCTGCACTGGCCAATATGACGGTACTGCATGGAACAATATGATGGAAGGGGTGGTTAGAATTATTTTCTTAATTGGTACTTGAATTTATTGGTCAACAGCAATGCCAAACTCAATACAGTTTTCCTCTGTTCCTCATGTCATTTTGATCTATTAGGATAGTGAGCACAAGAGTGTGTAGGACTGCTACATCAATAATATTGTGAAAAAGGCTTTATTTTGGCTGAAAATTAATTATATGTGCCGGTAAAACACTTAGCTTCAGTGGTCGAGTACTCTTTTTATTTTCTCTACTACATATAGGAATTATTGTACTCCACCCAAAAATTGATGCCAAGATTTCACCAGAAATACATGTTTTGAGGCACCTGAATAAATAGAATAAAAAAAATGTATTTTCAGAAAAAAATCCCATGTGTGCATCTGTTTGTGAACAGCATAACTCAAAAACGAAAAGTCGGATAAATACCAAACTTAGTATTGTGCAGTTCGATGATGCAGGAGCAGTTGTCTCCCTTAGTATGATGAAAATTGAAGTGGAAAGAGCATGCACATTAAATCTTGATGTGCTAGTGGATGAATTTGCTAGGAAGAATCTTGCAAGAAAACGGCGATTAACATTCAAGATTAGCTGTGAGAAGTGCATGTTTATTATTATTATTTTCATCTTCTAATATTTGGGTCTCTACTTCATTCTGCAGGGGGGCCTCAAAATAGTCCACTACGCCACAGTTTACCTTGTTTAATTGTACAACTGCTCTGTCAATGCAAGCACCTGTTATTCTTCCATAATGAGCATGAGTAAGAGCTGTATGTACAAAATTCCAAGGATCTGGGAGAGGTGCATTGCCTGCCTTTTGATGATAATGCTTTCCCCATATAGATGATTCTGACTCTTGAGGATGAACTTGAATCAAGGTCTTCAGATCTGAAAATTCTCATGAAGCTGAAGAAGATAACAAAGACAGAAAATTTATTGATGAAACATATTATATGGAAGACAACGTACAATTATCAGACTAATCACTGTATGGGGGTAGTATTTAAGCATTCCATTTTATCTAATAGGAAGAGATAGATAAAACAAACTGCAAGAAAACACCTGGGAAGTATTTCAGACAGACTCATAGTATACTGAACAAACTTCTGGTGTAATAGAAGCTGTTAAAGCAATAGAAGCTGATAGTTGGAAGCTTTTTGTTACTTAAGATATATAGAGCTGACTATTGGAAGTATAAATAATTGCATAATCAGTGTGCACCCCATATTTGATCTTGGAGAGATAGCAACCTACAGATGTAATAGAAATCAGCTTTCCTGGACTTAATGTACCTGATAGGAATATTTCGTGGTTTGATATCAGAATATTCATAATTTTTGGAAAACTGAATGATCCTGAAATACCTATTTTTCTAATGTCTATGTCTGAAACGTCAGTCAGATTTCTAGTATGCTGTGATGCGGCATTAGTGCTTACGTAATATGTTTTTATGTAAATTATTAGAACTTGAAGATCTTATATTGTGGTGCTTTTGTTTTGTTTGGTTTCATAACTTTAACTGCCCCACGTATAGGAGCCAATTTATAATAACATTATTGTAGCCCCACGTTATGGTAGCCAATTTGCGACGGTATTACTTATAATGTTTGTTTACATCACGTGTGTTGAAGCCATCTTGCGACGTCATTCATTTGTTCGGTTTGTAGCTCCATCTTGTATTAGCAATTTGCATCAGTGTTAGTGTTCGAAAGAATTTTAAGTTTGGAAAGGTAGAATCAGAATGACTGAAAAATTCAATGCCATAGCCGGGATTTGAACCAATTAATTAAAATTAATTCCAATTTTAAGTTTGTTTATTGTCCTCCGGCTAGCTATTATCTTATCTTGGGTCGAACATGTGTCTTGATCAGGGTTGTGTAAACGGAAAGGAATCTTTTATCCAAAAAGAACACTGATGAAGAAATTTGTTTTATAATTTTTATTGTCGAACACGTTCACTATCACTTTTACATATTGATCTTAACACTCGCCAGACTGAAACTGTTATAATAACTTCTTACTGATAATTCTTTTAATCCACGTACTTCAATCTTTTATATAATTAACCTTACAATACTTTTAGATCTTTCATAATTCTGCTGCGCGTAACTTATGAATCTATATCCGATGTATGACGAACTGACTGACTGAAGACGACGTGTAGTGTACGACGACGTGTAATGTATGAATGCTTTCGGCGAACTGAAGGACTGACTGACTTTACCTCTAACTTGGCTTCTATTTATACCCCTTCATCCAGATACGCCTAAAGATTATAACTGAGCTGCAATTGGCTAATAAAACGCGCCAACATTAGCGTCTATTTTAATATCCAATGAAAATTATGAAAACGTATACTTTAGGGAGAACACATTCCAGAAGTTTCTACCGAAAACGCGCCAACATTACGTAACTTCCTCGTTTCCAATAATGATAAACAGCTCACCCCCCTCTCTGCATTATTGCGCTATTATTGACAGTTTCAGTAAGACATTATAAATTTACTTTCCAACAATATTTACAATCAATAAACATCTGAAATCAATGTCACATAAAAATGCATATTCATATTACAATCATTATTTACATTTAAGTAATTTGTGATACAAATTACTGCATCAGCTGCATCTACTTTGACAACAAAAGCATATTCAGAAGTGACATACGCTTGATAAATTGGCTGCTGTTAAAGAAATGTTTACAATTTTTGTGAACAATTATAAGAAAAATCATTCCTTGAATAAAATGTCACTATTGATGAACAGTTGCCAGCATTTAATAACCAATGTGGTTTTAGTAAATATATATTACTTAAGCCAAACAAATATGGCATAGAATATTTTGTTTGAGTGATGCAATTTCTGTTTTATACACTATGGAAATATATTGTGGACAGCAGGCAGAAAGATTGTATTTACAAAATAATTCTGCTGGAGGTGTAATACTGAGACTAATTGAGTAATTCTATAGCAATGGCCAAAATGTTACAATGGATAATTGCTTCACTAGTGATGAATGAACCATGAAAAAGAAAACTTTCTTTTGCTGGTACAGGATGAACAAAAAAGAAGCACCACTTATTTCACTCCTCTAAAAATGCTGAAATCAACATGACTGTCTATTTGTCTTCACAAAATATGCTAGCCTCTGGTTCCCGAGGCTGCAGGTTCAAACCCGGCAGAGGGTGATGGACTTTTTTGGGCATAAAAATCCTTAGCATGGCTTCCTTTGGAAGAGAAGTAAAGCCAGTGGTCTGTGCCATAGAGTTATGGCACGTAAAAGAACCTCAAGCCTGACAAAGAGGATCTGAGCAAAATTTCCAGTCTTTCATGCACAATATAAAATGGGACACTAAGAGCCATAGCAGTTAAAGAGCGTCCATAAATAAAACTCAATTTGGTTTTCTTCACAAAATATAAAACAATTTTTTCATTTGTTCTAAAAATGATGAAACAAGCCTATAAGTATTGCTCCTTTCAAGTTTATATACTTCATCCAGTTAGCTGTCAGACAATGCAGAAAAAGCCTGAAATAATCATGCATTATGATCACACTGAATCAGGAGTAGATGTAGATAAATTAGTGCTATGTACAATGTGGCCAGAACAAAAAGGTGCTCAATTATAATTCTTTATCATTTATTAAATATTCAGGTAGTAACTGTAGGGTGGGATCATCCTAGGAAATTAAAATAAATCCTCCACAAGACAGGAGTATTTAAAAACCATGGCATTTATGCTATTGTCAGAATAGCTACAAAATAGGGCTCTGGTATCAAACCTACCAGGTGATTGACTACTTCTGACAAAATATAAACCTGAAGAACCTTCAGCAGATGAACTGGCAAATGCTACGAAATCCACAATTAAATGGAAAGGATGCAAACTCTGCAAAAATAAAGCACTGTAAACTATTATATGCATGTGAGAAATAGAGCATTCACCTTTTGAATAAACGTACCAAGAGCACTGATAGATGTCTAGTTAGAGAAAATATGGAAAAGATTGTAAATGGTTAAAAATGGTTCTGATTTAGACAGATTTAGCTGTATGCCCATAAATACCAATGTATTTTGCTTACTTACATTTGAATATTTATAATGTTGCTGGTATTTGTATATAGTAAGATAATGCTGATAAAACCATTTATTTCACCTACACAAAGATAAACCTAAAAAGGGGAAGGAAAAGAAGAAACTGAAATAAATCAAATCAATAAATAAATCTCATCTGCTTATCTGTTACTTTTCTTAAAACTTCCCCTATCTTTTTCATTTTCTCTACCTTATGTCTGTCAACATTATAATTGCTAATACACCTTGTAGTTCACCCCATTTTTCATCCTAGATACTATCTCTTCACATGTTTATCACTTCATGCTGTCAGTCAACATAAACTATCATCCTCAGTTTCCCATATATGAATGAATGAGTTTATTCACCAACTTTTACATACGTAACTTCTTTTGGTTACAAAATGTACGTAAATTTCATACTATAAATAACGTTTATATTTTTCAATTTATAACGCTATATTCCCCATATATAATTTCTGCAAAACTGTTCGTTATTTGGAGTTGCAATAGCAAAACTGATGGATCTAAGCCATGCAGCTCTCATGATAAAAACAAGCTGTATTTAGTTTTTGGTTCAAAGCAGAAACTAGTCATCATATCACAACCAACACTTCCAATATATTAAAACATATGGATGTCATTGCTTATGTACCAACATAAAACAAATTCAACAGCTGATTTTACAGCATCAGCTATTGATTTAAGTGTATAATTATGGAGACACTCTGGCATTTGAAAAATGTACTCAAAATGTATGCAATATGTCCTCATAGACAACAAGATTAAAATATAAAATTATAATTCTGCCGGAATACAGCACAGGATCAAATGTTTATAGATCAGTCATCCAGAACATTGGTTTACACAAAGAAGTCCTGAACCAAAGTTTTTTTTTTCCTTTCTTTCTTCTTTTTTCTTATTTTAAAGGGGCGGCCCCACACCCACCGCCACTGGTGGCGATCATCCGCAGGAGCTACATCACCTCCCCATGAGACATGCAATCTAAGCATAAGCAGGGGAGAGGTAGTGGTGAAGTGCATGCGTGGAAGCTGGGTTCCATTGAGCACCCCAGAAAGTACAGATGGACATGATGACCTGCAATTGCATGCAAGTGAGCGATGATTGCCCGGTTCCGCACATACCAGAGTCTGTGCAGAATCCTGCGGAAATCACTATTTAACTGCCATCAAAACAGAAACTAGAAAACACGTTAGTGGATAGGCCAAGTTCCAGATTTATGTTTTTTCTTTTCTTTTTGGTTTTTTACCACCTAATGTTGCATTCAGGCATATCTAGCACCTGTTGCCACTCATAATGTAGCTATTAATATAGGAAATGAAAAACCATCAAGGAACCAAAAGTGGTAGCTAATATACTTAATAACATTTTGTGCACATTGGAGCTAATTTAAAAAAATAATAGTCACATAACTAATACCTACAGTGATGTGGGACTACCAAGTAAACCAAAATATACCTTTAGCATTATCTGCAACCTACAGATAGCAAAGAGGGATCAAATGTAATTAAATTTTTAAAAACCCATAAATGTTGGTAGTGATGGTATTCCAATTTCCCTTGTTAAAGCATGCAGGTCCTCTCGCTACAATTATAAACTTGTACTTAGAAGGAATTTCCTGATAGTTGGAAAATTACTAAAATCATACCTGTTTTTAAAGAAATAAATAAGAAGCACATAAATAACTACTGGCCTATTTCTATTTACTTGCTCTTTCTAATACATTTTAGCACATTCTCTACAAAAGAATTTTGAATTATTTATGAAAGTATGATTTACTACCTAAACATCAATATAGGTTTGTGAAAAACAGCTCTACCATAAAATGTATATTGGATGTCAAGGAGAATAAACAACATCGATTCAGGTAACTATACTGCAGGAGTCTTTTTAGATCTTTCTAAAGCCTTCGATTGTGTAGATAATGCAAAATTAATAGTTAAATCTTGTAATCTTGGCATTAAAGGCCTTGCACAACAAATCTAAAAATCATATATACTAATCAAAATCAATCTATAATTCTAAAACCAGAACATTATACATTTATATCCAAAATGCAAATATTAACTCATAGCATACCACAAGGATCTATTTTAACACCTTTATTGTTTATTCTTTACATCATTATATTAACAATCTCATACCTACAAATGTCAAACTACATTAGTATGCAGATAATTCCACAATCACTGTTTTGTCACGAAGATGTTACTGGCTTGGAGGCAACTCTGAATGATGGTATTAAAGATTATTACAATACTTCAATGATTTAAACATGTTTGTAAACCTTACTAGAAGTGAATTAATAGTGTTTGGGAACTAAAAACACTAATTCCAGATTAATTTGTTACATCGTTCCTTGAACTGACCATCCCTCCTTCCCATTAGATCAGCCTTAAAATTTGTTGATTCATCTCTTCTCTCTCGTTATTGTTCCAAAACTCCCTCTTGTTCTTAGCTACTGCTCTTTCATCTATCCAAAGCTGAAAATTTTGTATGTATGCTTGTCTTCCTTCTGCTCAGGCCTTCTTAACTTGTTGCACTAATTGGGATTTTACTTTAGGTTGTTCAAATGACAAATCCTTGGTAATGAATATGTGTGTTCCTTTTAACATTTTTGTTCGGCTTAATACGTTGTACACCATTTGTGATTATGTAAATCTGGCGATGATTATCTTTCTTCCCTGCTGTCTTCCTATCCTGTAAACATCTGCATCTTCCATTCATACAATTTCATTTCCAGCTTTCTTTCTAAAATTTCTATCACTTCCTGAATAGGCAAAATCCCTCTTCTTTCTTCTATACTCAAAAATACTAGATTTAATTTTTGAAATCTCTCTTCCAGTTTGTTTACCCTTATCTTGACATATTCCATTTCTCTATTCATTCCTTGAATTTCCTGCTTGATTTCATCCTAATTTCTTTCATAACTCCATTCATTTTATTACTTAGACGCATTACCATCCCTTCCATCTTACTGATAATCTGCTCCAAAATGGTCTGCTCCTCAACTGATCCGGGATTCATTTCTAGGCCTGCAATCACTAGCAGAGTCATGATAATCATTATCACAACAAATATATTGATTTTTTCTCCATTTTCTGATACTCTATAGTTCCTTAATTTGTTGTTTCCAAAAGAGTCAATTCTAGCTCCATATGTACTAATGTCTACTCCCATTGTTCCTTAATTCCTTGTTACTCTAAAGAACCAGAGCTCTCGTCACACACAACCTCCTCCTTCAGCAGCTAGCTGAACACTCCCTTGTATGTACAATTATAAATCTGAGCCTTCCCCAGCTTATATATATATATATATATATATATATATATATATATATATATATATATATATAAAACTATTCTGTACTTCAGAAATTCAATTTCATAACGAAAACACTAGACATAAATATGACCTGGCAATCCCTAGGCATCAACTATACTTTTTTGAAAATATGCTTAGTTTTATAGGCTTTTTAATATTCTTCCTAATGACATTAAACTGTATAATATGAATAAATTCAACACCACATTAAAAAGTTGATAACAGAAAAAGCATACTGTAGTATGCAGTCTGGCCATAAGTTCTGTTACAATCTTTTTGTAGGTACTGTACCAGGTGTTGGGGTGATCAGTTAACATGCCTACTGCTAAACTCTACCTTATACTTTGTTGACTTCAACTGCAGCTAAGTGAACACACTAGTTAAAGGTTTAGTCATGGATTGGGAAGATTACGAAAATCATGTTGCAATGATAGTCCTCCATAGAGTTGTAAATTGCCACCTGAAATTTTTGAGACACTTTTTTAGTTGAAAATCAGTAGGATGTTTGTGTACCATAACAGTGAGCACTTTAATGAAACTGGTACAACTGCTGACCGACAAAGATCAGGATGTCCTCTGTGAGGACCAGGACAGTGATGAAAGTAGTAGCGGCTTATATTAGGAAAAATCCAGTGTGGAAGCAAAAACTGGATGGCTCATGAGATGAACATCTCCAGAAGATCAATATCCAGATTGCTCGGACAAGACCTTAGGCTGAAGGCTTATCACCAGGGTACTGCACATTTCATAACTCCAAAACTTAAGCAGCAGAGAGAGTTGAAATGCAAATGCCTATTTGAAAGTTACATTAATAGGCACAGAAAAATCCTTTTTACAGATGAAAAATTGCTCACAGATGAACAGAGCTACAACCATCAGAATGATCAAATATATGCCAGGACTTCTGAAGATGCTCGTGAGCGGGTACCAAAGATCCAGAGGGACCACCATCCCGCCTCAGTGATGGTTTGGTGGGGAGTAAGCTACACAAAGGTGAATTTCCACCAAAATGGATTAAGACAACAGCTAGAGTATATGAAACAACCCTCCTTGAAGTTGTGGTGAAAGTCTTGAACACCACTCTGTTCAAGAATGGGCACTGAACCTTCCAGCAAGATTCTGCAACACCCCATAAGGCAAGATTCTCTCAATATTGGCTTGAGGAAAATGTTTCAGATTTTATTGCTAACCAAGACTGGCCCTCTAGTAGTCCTGACCTCAACCCCTTAATTACAGCTGTGGTCAGTGCTTGAGGTTATTGCTTGTAAGAAAAGGCAGAATACATGTGAATGCCATGTATCATAGGTAAACCTAAAAAAAACAGTATAATACATTGTTGCCACTATAAAAAAGCTTTGTAACAGAACTTATGACTAGCCTAGGTATATATGAATACTCCAAATGTACAGGGCGGTCGTTTATGGTCTGGCCCGGATTGTGTGTATGCATGCTCTGTACATTTCTACTACACTGGGGAGTTTTTTCCATTCTAAAATTCTTGCATTGCATACTCATGACTGATGGTAATCTCCTTGTTATAAGTACTATCCACCTACATTGAAACATTCCTGTCATCCTCATTGTCACAAGATTGTAATTCATGAACAATAGCCACTCCGTAGGGACTCACTTTAAAAGTTTAGCAGCTGTATGAACAGAGGGTTTTGAAACATTCACTTGCTGTGCAACAAATCTCAAGAGACTTCTTTGGAAAGCATTCAAATGATGCACCAATTTCGTCAATTTTTTACTCCATTAGAACGTATCTTTTTTGCTTCTTAGGTTTAGCGTTCAGCAATTCCATTGTTCTTAACTTATTCACCAGACATCTGACAGTCTCTCTATTTGGAACTGGAATACCAGAAAATATCTCCTAAAATTGTCCACACACATGTCTACATGATTCGGCTTTTACATATACATATCTATACATGTATAATACATAAAAATTCTTTGTTCAAGCTCGAATTTTTTGATAGGCATTTCAGTGGATAAATTAAAAGACAAGAACAGTAACAATAATGAGAATACTCTAAAATACTTCACACACAACACATTTTTGAGTAAGCTTTCACTTTTGATATGCGCATTGAACAAACTAGTCTTTACAGCATAACAGAAGATAGTGACTGACAGCTAACGTTCATAACCAATAAATGCAGCCTTGAATGGGTCATTCACTGCTAGCAAAACAATACTGAGATCACTGCACTGCAAGTGAATCACACTCACATGCAATTTTGGCCAGGTCACAAAACAACCACTCTGTCTGTGTGTGTGCGTGCGTGCGTGTGTGTGTGTGAGTGAGAGAGAGATATTTCAGATAGCCATTGGATGACAATACAGCATTGAATTGAACTGTTTTGTTTAATGCGGATTTCTCTCACATGATTTTTTTTTTTTTATTACTATGCAGTGTCGGAGCACAAATGAACAATGTCAACTTAATAAATGTTGACAAGACAAGAACAGTAACAATAACTGCATTTTCAGTAAAATCTCAATATATAATTTTTAAACCAATGCAATACTTATTATGCCATTCCCCTTTTTGCCTATTTTTAGTTACATTCCAATCCCACATAGAATAGCTTATGCATCAAACAATGTATGCAGATCTTTAGAGAGGAGATGTAATGGAGCAATGCAACATTCCTGGATCTATGTTCCAATTAATGTGTCCATGCTCTACTTGAGAGAACTATAGCCCTAAAGTTTTGACATATGTGAAATGGTCCAGTAACTCATGCCACCATGTATTGCTAGGAGAAAATTGTCAGAAAAAATGCCAAGTCAAAATTAGCTTTTAGTGCTGTAAATTCATTCAATACATTAACTACTTTTCCAGAACATACTGCTGCCGCAATGCTATAAATCTTTCTTCAAATAATATATTAATCCAAAAGAAACTGTGAGAGGTAGCCAGTGCCAAATTTTCAACAAACGAGTAAAAGCATAATATAATAATGTTTGATATGTACTATAAAACAGGTAATTTCACAGCTAAAAAGGTAAAACTTTGTTTTAAAATGTTAAAAACTGAGTTTCCAATTGGAAGGGGGAAAGAAAAAAAGATTTAGACATATGTCATGGTTTCTTGGGCTGCATCAATATGTTAAACCCATGAGGTGATGGTCATTAAATGATTTGCAACTTGAACTATGCAGCTAAGTTATAAATATTATATATAGCAAATCTGAACTGATTTAAACATTGAAGAAGAGGTCTTCAAGTCCCACTGAAACCATGGAGTCTTTTAATTAGAAGCACTTTAAGTAATCACTGCTTCTCTATAATGAAAATCAGTAGGAAACACATTTTTACATTCACAATATAAACATGATTTTGCTCTATGTATCTTAACCAAAAACACTAAACTTGTCAATACAATGTTATGTGCATTGCACTTTGCATTTTTTCCTATTTGAATTTTCTCAATATTTTATTTTATTTATTTATTTGTGCTAGCAATCTTCCTTCCCAGGTTGTTATCTTGCCATATTCTACCCATATTACACTCTTATTATAACATAAAAAATGATGATAGTAATACAAATAGTAGTAAAAAATAATAGTAATGATACCAAAATAATAATCTTATAGTACTAATATATAATAATAATAATAATAATAATAATAATAATAATAATAATAATATATTTACATAACTTAACATCACTTGATGAAATTAATTTACATCTGTTTTTATTGTCCATAACCATTTCTTTTTTACTTTGGACAAGTATTCTCCTACCTTTTTACTATCCTTGTTAAAAATCTTGCTTAAAGCTACTTTCCTCTCCCGTTTTAACCATTTTCCATTTATAGCTACCTTTCTCCAATGCTGTGTACCTTTACAGTCAAAAACAATATGTTCTAAATCTTCTCTTTCCCCACATATTGGACACTGGTTCTGTGGGAACCCATTTCTCATTCCAATTAATCTCCATACACCTGCTCGTACCCAGGCAATACTTTCTCTTTGTTTCTTATTTGAGTTATCCACATACTGTTCTCTAGCCCATACACTTTTTATTAATATATATGATTCCAAGGAACCTTTCTTCCCAATGTTGCTAAATAAATTTTGTATCTCTATATCTTCAAACCTCTGCCTAGCTTCTTTCCAAAAACCCTTAACATTATTTTCCCTCCTTCTCCAGATTTCCCCTAGACCACTATTTTCCAAATTAGTTTGTATACATATACCCATTTTCTCAATATAAACATGGGATTTTAGTTTTGCTTCTTTCAATCAGAGCAGGATTTGCAGAACTGTATAATTAGAGCACCACTTACACCATCCTCTTTATAAACACAAGATAAGGTGTAAAAGCTAATGAATGCTGGTAGTCCTTGTATTCGAGTTCTATTTATCATCTGTAGATACCTTCAGGACTTAAAAAATATAAGTGGCTCCACATGGTCAAGCATTATTCTCTCATATAACAGCATTGCTGACATTGCAAACATTACATACTGTAATCAACAATTTGGAAGTTTTAATTGGTATCAATGTCGCCATATAACATGAAATCAATCTGAAAATTTGTAAGCAAGTCTGCGTTGAGTATCACTTATTCTGAGATGAGAAACAAAGAGCATCTAGCAGCAGAAATGCTTTCAGCTTCTTATATTACATACAATGCAGGTTATTTTTGTGCCAAGTGATGAATCTTGATAACATTGCATTGTTCATTTTTTCTCCACAACTGTTGCATGCAGGTACACCAACAATACTCTCATTTAATTTCTTCAGAACTGGAATACTGATGACAGTCTTTAACATTCCTGATTGGATATAAGGAAATATTCCAGGAAGCGGGGGCACATCGTTTTATTCTTTCTTTTATTTTTATTTTATTCATCTATATCTATATATCAGTGGAATACAGTGAAAATGCATTATATTTTTACATTTTGAAAAAACAGTGTGTTATAACATTAATCTCAAAGTAAAGTGATAAAATGCTTCTGTTCTATTAAGAGTAAATTATGGTAGTATTACTGGATAAACACCCTAAATTATTTCTCAAGATCAACGGAAGGCTTCTTATAGGTGTTGCCAAACAATTTGGCCTCTAAAACTTTGTGTAAGCTAGCAGAAAAATCCCTGTAAGTAAGGATTGTAAATCACGCTGTGAAAGCATTTCAGACTTCACCCCCCTATCCTACCTCCCCAACCACCAGAAACAAAACACAACATAGCAAACCAAACCTGTCATTGAGAATACTCAATTATATATTGCAAACTCTGAAGTAACAGGTGTTTGTTCAACAGAAGAGTTTTATATGAGTGCATGTGTTTTGAGTTTGTGTTTGCAAGTTTTCAGCAATGCCACCAGTGAATCAGAGAGATTGTTCTAAATGCTTATAAATTTATGAAGTAAGACGCAGAGGAAGCTAAGAAGAGAGAATACAGAAAGGAATTGTTAAAAGTTCAGGAAAGAGTGGGAAAAGGAAAGAAGTTTGGCAGAGGAAAGGCAACATAAAGGTAAGGAAACTTCATTCAGTACATCCTGTAAAAATTGAAAATGAACTAAACATGTCATTGGCATTGATGATTTTGATAAATACAATATTTGGCATACTATTCGTGAGTTTTACATTTAGCATAAAACATCTTCTACAGTGTCCAAATTACTTCCAATACTGAGAGAAAAAATTAATTTTCAAGACAGCAGCAGCAGTATCATCAGAGAACTGGGCTTTAGTTGGAAGAGAATATGAAATAATAGACGTGCACTAATAGGAAAGCATGATCTATATAGCAAAACAGCAGCATATCTAACTGCCCTTAAAATGTACAAGGAAGCAGGTTGCTGCATCATCTATCAGGATGAGACATATATTCACAGCAGCCATTCAATTCCTAAAGGCTGGAGTGATGATACATCAGGGCCACTAGCACCAGTTTCAAAAGGGGAACACTTCATTTCACATGCAAGCAGTAAAAATGGATTTGTCCTAACGCCCTTCTTATGTTTAAGTCCCAGCAAAAAACTGGGGACTATAATAATGAAATGAATAGTAAAAACTATCTATGGTGGCTAAAACAAGGTTTAATCCCAAATTTAGAGCCAAATTCAGTGCTTGTGATAGAAAATGCATCCTAACACAATGTGCAGAAAGACAAGGCCCTAGCATCAAAAGCAAATAATGAGACAATGAAGAGCTAGTTGCATTAAAAAATAATTGCATTTGATGAATCTATGCTTAAACTCCAATTATACAACTTCATTAAACTGCATAAACGCAGGTACACAATGTATGTCATAGATGAAATACTTGCAGCTAATGGACACTGTGTATTGAAACTCCCCTTATTATACTGATCCTAAACCCATTGAACTTATTTGGAGTAATGTCAAGCTGTGGGTGGGTGCAAATGTCAACTTTAAGCCGGCAGATGTTCAATATCTGAATAAAAGTTTGCAGCTGTTGGGAAAGATAAATAGAACAATGTTTGCAGCCATTCAGAAAAACTAGAAAATGAGTACTGGGAACAAGAATATATAATTGAAGATAGAATAGAAAATATTGTAATCATAGACACTGATAATAGCAGCAGCAGCAGCACTGAGAATGATGGTGGAATGTCAGGCATAGAGCCTCTAGAAGACTGCAGTGATAAGTAACTGATGAGAATACCCCCATAGTCATAAAACATGGTGCATGTCTTCATCTGTGCAGCAGCTCAACTTTCTGCACACAGCAAGTGTGCTTCTGCAGCGGGATTAGGGAATGCAGATACACCATGGTAGAAGGTGGATTGGGAACAAAAGAACATGGTGAATGACTCGCTCTTTACTTTGCTATTGAAAACTCCAGAGGCTAAATTGTTTGGCAACACCTATACTTGGATTTTCCTTACATGCCCATCATTTGTTTTCTTTCTCTTCCATTTTTACTTTCTCTACTACGTATAGTAAGTAGGGGAAGTATTGTATTCCACCCAAAAATTCGATACCGAGATTTCACCAGAAATACATGTTTTGAGACCCCCTGAATCCAAAAAAAAACATTTTTGGAAACATGTCCGTGTGTGTGTCTGTCTGTGAACAGCATAACTCAGAAACGAACAGTCGGATAAACACCAAACTTGGTATTTAGGTTCAGTATCTTCCAAGGATGCGACACGAAGGTTTTCAAGAAAATCCCCCCACCCGATTACCCTTTACATGGAAGATTTTTCAAAAATGGCTCTAACGATTTTGATTAAAATATAATATGTTTAAGATATTTTTATGACAAATAAAATGTATATCTTGAATTTCCTGGGAATGTCTCCAAAAGTATTCTTCATTGTGAACGACTTTTGCATAACTGGTAAACCATAAGAGATAGACAAAATTTTACTACACACAAAATGTAGATCACGTTAAAATACACAATTTATGTCATATACATTTTTTTTGTTGAGTGAACCATTTTCGAGATATTGCTTGTTATTCCCTTAAATTTTTCAATACTTATTTTCTCAAATGGGATTTCGTTATTCATTTTTTTGTCTTGGATATGCAAAGAGTATTAATCTGTGGGAAAGGGAATGGTGCTGCACCTAGCAACCAGCTATTAAGAGATATGTATGTGCTTAAAGGCTACTGTATTTCCAAATTGCCCTTGTAAATATATATTCCCCTTACATCTACAAGAAAATTAGCAATAAGATACTCTCTGCAAATGTTTATCTCGATTAACATGAAGTAGATGGAGAATAAGCGTTTGTATAAATAGTTTGTACAAGAGTAGAGAAAGTCATGTGAGTGTAACACATCAGATTTTTTATTTCTGTTTGCATCATATTTCATTGTGGCACTAGGCAACAATTAATTTGTAAAGTATTAAACGAGAGTCATTTCTTAAGAAGGTAACCATTCTTACCTTCCAAATGTGGCAGCATGATAGACCCAGTATAATGTATGCTCGGAAATCTGTCACAATCTACTAAATATCACCAATTAACAGCATACAAGGTTAGAATGTTGCTGTGGTTTGAGATGGATTTAAACAGTACTGAACAGGGGTCATAAATATAAAATGCAGTTCTGTATGTAACATCATGTGCAGCTAACAGAAGCCTTAGTTGACATTTGCTATATGGAACTGTTGCACATTAGACTAGTGCCTTTAAGGTGATTGCAAAGTGTGAAATACAGATATTTACATTCTATTCCTAATTTTTAAAGTTTTCATCTTAATTTGTCCAAGTTTCTTTAGGCAAATGTAATAGGATTCAATTAAATTGTGCGAATATTTTATTACTTTAGTGCTTATAGATTAATTTAAAAAAATTAAGAACCTCAGAAAAAATAAGATACTGAAACATGCACATATAAGTGTTCCGTTTTCTCACCATATAAACATGAGGGAATATCATAAAATTTGCTATGGTTGTTGCTATGTATATTGCTATGGTATATTGATGAAATTTTGTAGTGTTAGCATTGGTCCCTAAATGCATGATGCTGTGAAAATCAGCTCATTGTGTCCTTTACTTTTTTTTTTCTGGTAGTGCCAGAAGTGACTAAAGTGCAAGATGGAGATGACTGAGGCTCGCAATGTGATTAAGTGCCTACATTTGAAGGGTACTAGTGCCCAGGAAATTCATAATGAAATGATGGCCATTTATGAAAATGATTGTACAGCTTATGACCTATTGTGAGGAGGCAAAGGAATTTCCAGGCTGTCCTTCACAGACGAGCCAAGACCTGGAAGACCATCATTGACGGATGATGCAGCCACATTGAAGAAAGTGGAGTGTTTAATCCTGGAAGATAGACGAGCAACCATCCAAATCATCATGAAAGAAACTGGTCTCACTTATGGCAGTGTCTGGAAAATTATTCATGATGAACTGCACATATCTATGGTGTCTGAATGATGGGTTCCACGATTGCTATCCCCTTTCCAGAAACAAACACAGTGTGACCTTTCACGACCGCTATTGCTGTTGGAACAGGATGAAGAGGATTTTTTTGATCGTCTGGTAACCATGGATGAAACCTGGATCTGTCAATATGATCCAGAGACTAAAACCATGAGCAAGGAGTGGAAGCCGATTCCCCTCCCCACATAAAGGCAAAGGTGCAAAAGTCAGCAGGGAAGGTTATGTATGCTCTCAGTTTTTGGGACTGTTTTTGGAGTCAACCTCACTGATTACCTTGAAAAGGGTAAAACCATCACTGGTGCATACTACAGCAATCTTCTGCACAAGTTGCAAAATGCTCTGACTAAGAAACACGGTGGTATGCTCTCCAAAGATGTTTATTTCCTAGCTGATAATGCATCAGCTCACTCATCTCAAGTTGTAGTTGTCAAAACAAAGACATGTGGCTTTGAGGTCCTGCAGCACTCACCTTATTCTCCCATCTCACACCAAAGATCTGTTCTCAGATATGAATGGTTTGTTACGGGGTCGCTGATTTGACAACACAGATGACGTCATTCATGAAGTGGAAGAGTGATTTAAGGCACAATGTGCAGACTTCTACAATAGTGGAGTGTTACACGCACGCACACACAAACCAAACACCCCCCCCCTAAAAAAATCTTTCTCTAATTTTTCTTAAAGGTGATAATTAAAACTTTACAATACCCCCTCGTAACACAACAGGACTGATTCTTTTCCCTTATGTTAAACACGTTTCATTGTGAATTATGAACTGGAATCATTTTGCTACATGATGTGTAAAATTACTGCTTTATTTGTATTAAAAATAAAAATATATTAAAATGTTACTAACATTTTTCAGCATATTTAATATGTGAAATGTTATATGTGAAATATTGAAGCAATTTAAATAATCCTAGTTCCTGGTATTTCCAATGACCTCTGCTATGTGTACACAAAATTTCATTCTGACTGGTCAACTCAAAGCTGAATAAGGGACATTTCTATGACTAAAATATATTTCAGAGAAATGCAAACAAAAGTCACAGGAGTTAAACCGATTAACCTGAATATATTCCAGAGCAGTAATCACATGGTTGTCATAGATTTTGGAACTGAAATCTGGACACATTGCCAAAATAACCTAATTTGATATGGAATTACCTAACATTAACCCAATTGTGTCATATTTAAATGCCTACTCAACTAACCAAGAAATCAGATTTAAATTCCCTTAACACTGAGGGTGGTAACACTTAATGCTTAAAAAAATCACTCAAAGTCAACCAATAAGACTTTTTTGCTGAAAATTTGTGTGCACAACATTAAAAGCCAAAATTCCCAGTACTGTTGTATGTGATAGACCTCAAAACAATCCTCTAAATGAAGAGCAACATCACCTTTTTTACTTACAATTGGGGTTTAAGGCATCGGTTTTTGCTCCAGTACAACTGAATATGCAATTTTCACACTTGAGACATCAAAATAACAATATAGGCCCTTCTGTCATAGTGTTAGACCATTTATCTGTCGAATTGGTCAACTGCCTTGTAGAATAAGCATTAGTTTTGTAACACATTTTGTCAAACAATGGTTTCGCATATTCTGAAACAACTGAAAGCGCAGATGGCATCTGTGATGCATGCTTATTCAGTAAGAACACCACTATTTGCATAAAAGGTTAGAGAATGGGGTTATTGTTCAGTTTTAGTCCAATTCCAGTCTCACTGTTTTTTTGTTTTTTTTGCTTTTTTTGCATCATAACACAAACATTTTGAGGGGCCTGGCGCATCATCATTGTTTCATAATTATATTTCTCGCTGCTTTCTGCACTAGATTCATTATTGTTGTCAATAGAACTTTATTCAGTCTCTCATATTCAGAAAAATCACCACTTTCACTATTACTCTCTAATGCACTTTGTACCAGTTTTCTTAAATCCTCCTCATCATCCACACAATTCTTTTCGTGGCCATGATGGCTAATGATTTGAGTACAGGAAGAATAAAATTATTTTTCCTTGGTTGAAACACAGTTGGTGAGGTCATACTGCGGAAACTGCTCAATCACATGTCAGCACTTCATACAAAATGTTTACAAATGGCATCTGTGAGAAGGAACACAAAATACATGTAGTTATATAGAGCAATGCAGCATTGCAAGCTGAGCTCGTCATACGATTCATATGCCAAAACAGTGTAAGCCCTGGTCATCAAATGATGCAAATGTGTTAAGAAGGGAAGAGGATGCACATACTGACAGGTTTACTGACACATTTTCAACAATTGTGAATATTATTCTGTATGGTTTGCAATCTCAAAGAACAAAGTGTGAATTAATTTAAGGACATCCACATAAACTGTCCAGGTCCAATGTTCCATTAATGAAATCCACTTCAAGATATTTGAGGGTTGTGTCAAAGAATCAGCATTTTCAGCATTGAATTTACGAATCAAATGCTCACTCATTTTATCCTTTGAGAGTATTTGTGTGAATTTTGTTCCTACAAAATTTTCTTGTTTCTGTTCATGCAAAATATTTAATGCAGCACTGACTTTACTTCAACCACAGACACACTTAAACCTTGCACTTAATTGATTTGTTTGTTGAAAACAGCCACGTGGTTATGAAGAAACCAGAAGTATGCTTCACTCATTGGGTCAGAGAAATTTTAACAGCATCTTAGGTGGTTTTTCTTCTTTGAGAAAATAAAATTTAAGGTTCTCATTGATCTGGCATAGTTTCATCACATGTGTCAATGAAAGGGCGAAATCCTGGTTGATGGAGGTACCAAGCATTAAACTCTGGGAGGGGGCAACCCTGTGGGCTGGTACTGCCAGGGAAATAGCCCAAACTACCAAGTTAATTGCGTGGTTTTTCATCAAGCTCCTCAAAGATAAAGAACCTAAGAAGATGCTAAAACTTCTGGAAACCCAGAACCCTGGTATAAACACAGAAGAATGAACCATCATCAATAGCAAGGCTGAGACAGCAGATACTACTCTAGTCTTGTCAATTGATGAAAATTCTCTGAAGATGCTGAGCCAAGTGGGATTCAAACAGTATCTTGGATTCGTCAATTAACCTTTAGAGTTTTGGGGGCCAAAGGAGAAATCTACAGAAGCTGAAGGTGATACAAATAGACCTTCAGCAAGAATTCTTGGCATCTGGGAGCATAGATATAGCTTGATACAAGAACCATGGCTTGTGAGGGGAAGAGCATCAGGACCAACCAATCTCAGAGGTAAGTTAATTTATGATATTTACTCTGGAAATGCAAGAACACATATATTTGTTAAGCATGTCTTAAAATTTCTTACCATATGAATTCTGCCACAGAGATTTAACAGCGGTAAGAGTAAAATTTCATACAGCAGGAGTTATGAGGTTGTATTTACCTCTGCTTATCTGCCATATGATTCTACATACCCACCACCCTCTGAAGAAATAGAGGAACTGGAACAATTCTGTGGGCTATCCAACCTACAGATTGGATGGTATGGTGCAGTTACAAACTCCCATCACACTGCATGGAGAAGCATCAATATAAATAATAAAGATGATTCATTCCTAGACTTTTATAATATTATGGAACCTAGTAATATTGAACAGAGAGGATGAACCCACCTTTGTAACCCAGAGACGAAAATAAGTTATTGACATAATCCTTGGGTCTCCAGCTTAAGCACCATGGTTCAGAAGTGGCATGTGTTCTAGTGAACCATCTCTCTCAGACCATAGATACATAATGATAGAAATCAATTTGGTTGGTAAGACATCACAGTATTGAAGCGTATAGTGTATCACAATCTATTGCAATCCAATTGGGCACAATATGCAAGGACGATGAAGGACCATGTAAAGTTAATAAAACCTGTAATAAGAAATGTATATGATGTCAAGATAGTCTCAGAACAGCTACAAGAAAGAGACTATTATAACCCCATAGTCATGATAATTGATAATTGTCCCAAATCCTACACCAAGACCAGTAAGAGTAGTTGGAGCAGTGACCTAGAAAAGATGAGGAATAAATCAAAAAAATTGTTTAATAAAGCAAAGAAAACTGGTGACTGGTCAGAATATAGACAAACCATCACCATGTACAAGGGCTGATCAATAAAGACGAACTGATTTTTTTTCACAGATATTTATTACTCCATTTCAATGTTGACATGATCTTTTTCAAAGTAGTCCTCTCCTACTTGAATGCACTTTTTATAGCGTCTCTGCCAGTCCTCGAACACATGGTGCAGGCCATTCTTTGTCAGGTCTTTGAGAATCGCCTCACTTTTCTTCAGCATTGCTTCAGTGCTCTCAAATCGAATGCCCTGGAGCTTTGCCTTTAGTGATGGGAATAAAAAGAAATCACAGGGGGCAAGATCGGGGCTATAAGGCAGATGCGGCACACAGCTAATGTTGGATTTAGCCAAAAATTCCTGGAGTTGATTTACGACGTGAGGCCTTGCGTTGTTGTGATGAAGTCGCCACCCATTCCGATGAAGTTCCGATTCCTTGCAATGTGCTTCCTCAGTGTAGCCAATACTGACGTATAGTACGCTGCTGTAACAGTAGTGTGAGGGGGAACAATAATCACAGCAGCAGTGATGTTGACTTCAGTCTTAGCGGAAGCTGAAACACCAGGCTCAGCTTGCTTAGCACAGAGGACTCGCCCTTCTTTGAAGTCCTTTAACCACCTAAACACTGTTGCACGAGGTAGTGCATCTTCACCCTATGCTTGTTTCAGCTTTTTGGATGTTTCAGAGGCTGCATGATTTAAACGAAAACAAAATATTATTGCGCTGTATTGCTCCTCACCTCCATTTTGTGGTATGTGAAATTCAAGTAGGGTCAACAATATACAGAATTACTACCAACCTACCGATATGAGAGTGCTGCCGCCTATGGACATTATATATGAAACCCCGCTCTTTTCAAATATTCATGGTAGAGACAGGAAACTATCGAGGAAGCTACAGGAAAAAGTCAGTCTGTCTTTATTGATCAGCCCCGTATGTTAAAATTACAAGAAAGGCCAGAGAAGAATCTTGAGGAGGCTTTGTCAAGAGATAGATAATATTTCTGATGTAGCATGTCTACAGAGGATTATGGCCGAAAAACCAAATAATCCATTAGGGACCTTAAAAAACCTGATGGAACCTGTACTTAAACTGGGAAGAAACACCTCAGTTGCTTATACAAGCACACTTCCCACATTCAGTAACCATTCTCTCCTAAGATGACTCTCCATCAAACTTCAGATCTTGATAGGAAAGCATTGAGGAAGGTTGGAGAACATCTAGGATATTTGATTACTACAAGATTCTTTGGGCTACAGGCTCATTTGATTCTTACAGATCACCTGGGCCTGATGATATTTTCCCAGCCCTACTAGAAAAAGGGAATGAATCCATCACACCTATCTTGTGGAGGCTGTTTAGAGTCAGTCTGGCATTTTCTTATGTACTGACTAGCATATGTCAAGTGGGATAGTAACATCCGGTGTAGCATCGATGTTCCCACATCGACCAACCTGAACCAAACATTTTGAGTGCTGCACATCAATATTACCTCAGGTTGCTGTCAACAGATGTCTCTCTTTGCCAGATTTCAAAGGATGTATAGTAAGCATCAGTGATGCCATTATCCATTAATATAGTAGCATCATTATTTCAACAGTACAATAGGAAATACTAAATAAAAACAATAAACCAATAACTGAATTACAATTAAAATTCCACACATTCATACATTATGAAACTGAATTGTGAAATAATATCTTTTATAGGTAGTCTGTTCTCTAGCATAATGGAGTACATGTTGTTCACTTTGATGTGTACTACTGCCATTTGAAACAATGGATAACAGTTTGGAATTTCAGAATACGAAATGGTTTTCGAGAAATGTGCTGTTCTTGGTTGCCCTGTTACAGGAAGAAATAAAGAAATTTAACTGTTTCGTTTCCTGAAAAATCCTGAAAGGTAAGAAACATTTCAGAACACGAGAATAAGTGCAGAAAAAGTAAGTAAACTTACACCTTGCATGACGAATTTTGCCTTATTGTAGCATGTGTGAAAAGGACATTTAAAGACGGTTACAGATGTATTCATGCAGATAAATCATCTAGGGAATGCAAAAATTAGCTAACAGATACACACATTATATAGATATTTTCAATGAAACCTAAGGTATAATTTTTGATGCTGGATTTATATCTCCAGACCATAGAAATATATGCCACCAGTTCTACTGTTTTGCTTTGTTAGGTCCCATACTAAGCAAAGCTCGGAAAAATAGAACACACCATACATTTGGCATATGCCGACACCAACACATGTAATGAAAACATAACCTCCAACCCATGACCATTAGTGCACTTATTTTACTTTATTTATTCACTACTCTGTTGTGCATATTGAAACACATGTTTTTTTAGATATCATCATTTACACCATTTAAGATAAACTCCTATCTATAATGTGACATTCTAAAATATTCCTCCGATGTTGAGAAAGTATGTATTAAGAATAATTTTAATTTCTGTAAGGGATTTTACGTTTTTAGTACTGCCTAGTATTCCAAAATTTGGAGTGTTACCTTTATAAAGCTAGGTTACACTGGAATTTCTATTACCTAACTACTTAAAAAAGTTAGCAGCAGTTTGACACCTGGAGTAAGAAAATGTAAAGGTTGAGTGAGAGCCAGGTTACTGTGGAAACAATTAGAAGTGTTGCTGGGCATCAGCTAAATCAACTTAATACACAACTGAGTTAATGCTACAGGTTATCAGAGCGTCTCCCTCTTTCCCCTTTGTTTTGCATGTTTTCATTTAGATTCAAGTGTCAAGGAATGTGGCATTGCTTCACCTATGGAATCTGCAGCCAAAGGCAGGCAAAAAAACAAAACTCCACATTTAAGAGATAATATTTATGGTTATTTGAATTTGCATGTAATGCATGGGTTTAATATAACCCTGCTTTTGCATTCTCTGCTATAAGAAAGTATTCAGTGGGTGCTTAACTTCCTGAAAGTGTTGTTAATAATAGTCATATGTTCATGTGTTTACAAATTAAAGCTTGCAAAAGCAATTCTATAATCAATAGTTAATATTTTGTAGCACTTCCCCCATTTTCCATGCAGTATCTATTTTGTAATTCCCTGCTTTACTTACACTACATACTGCATTGCAGACTCTTATCATTAATTTATTTACGTGTATAGAGTTTACTTGTTTCCTCCAGTAACCTTCACTCCCCAAAGTCCATATGTGTGTGTTGCATGCAGGCAACAGAGCAGCATTTCTTTACAAAGTTAAACAAATTTTCATTTAATCCACAGTATTTTTTGGCTGTGATTATCATATTTATAATAATTTTCTTGGATTAACAGTCTAAATAATATGAAATGTTGATGAATGATATATAGGCATGTATTTGCAACATTTCTTGTCAATTGTTTCAGGGTAGCCTAATTGGATTTGGCATCACCTACTTGTACTACCTGGGGCAGATAGCTTTGCATTTGTTTATCTGTGGCCAAAGGAGAAACTACACTTGTTGTGAATGGTGGCTTACCAGCTGCTACACATAAGCATGATAACAGCAACACCAAACCGAGCACAAAGTAATATGTCCCATGTAAGAAGTTAGGCATTGTATGTAGTTTATACGTTACTTGCGCTGTTGATTTCCATTGCATCATCTTCAGTCAAACAATCTACCTAAGGTATGTGAACTGTAAAAACGCTCACATAAGTAGTGCATAAATATGTGAAAAGTGTTGTGGATGTAGGTGTACTTGAATTTGAGTTACTTATTGTATGGTTTGTCACATTAAGAACCTATAATTATAAATATTTACTTTATATTATTAGTGTGGTGTTTATTATGGTGGTAATGTATACCATGGTAAAGTTTTGTAAATCAGTTAATAAACTGTATTTTTGGTATTTTAACTGCTTAACATGATGTTGATGGAGGAATAGATATTGCTGGTGTTAATTATGGTTTTGCTGAAAGATGGTTGTAGTATTGTAAAGATGAATAATAATGTTAGCCATTATTATTATTATTATTATTATTATTATTATTATTACTGATTTTATTGCTTTAAATTATACTTTATGCAAATAACAATAAAGTTGTGTTCTGCTTTGCATTCTTCCATTTGCTTTTAAGTGAATGAATGGAGTATATATCTTGCTAATATTTGTAACAAGGCACAATTACAAAATTCTTTTTGTATTTAGTATACTGACAATTACAACAAAGCAGTTCATCCTTTATTATTTCAGTAGCATTGCTTGTTTATAATGCAATACAACATACAGTAAGTAACGGTACATAAAAATTCAGTTTTGTCATGTTATGGGCACCATGTGTGGCTAATGACCTTCCTGAGCTCAAATTAAATTCTTGGAAAGAGTTGCTTGGATATGAATTTTTACAGTTTTTCTTTATCGTGCAGTGATTAATATTTTGTAACTTGGAGTTCTTTGGACTTAACTCGTCATTTCTGTATAGCTCACCTCTTCACTGAAATAGTGATAAAGGATATCACAGCTTTTTATTTTTATAGCCATAAAAAATATGAGCTGAGATTACATAAATTCAATTTATTTTATTTTATTTAATACATTAGTCATTACTTTGTCGTATGTATGTATGTATGTTTTTTTTCACCAATTGGAAATTTGTTACCATCTCATGGCTTCATCAAGTACAATAGAATAATCTATTTCTAATTACATCATTAATATTAACATTCAGTTACTTACTGTATACTTAAAGAGATAGTTAAACATTGCTCTAAGGATTCTATTTACATTGGTGTCTATACCTTGTAGCTAAATAACTCAAACAACTCTTGTATACTATGAAAACAGTGATCAATTAAAAACCTCTTAACCTGCTTTCTGACCCTCGGTGGGTGCTTGTCATTAAATGTTGTCGTAACTAAATTATACCATCAGCATTCCTGTGTGTAATATAGAGTTAAACTTTTTTGACGTTCTGGCGGCTTGTAAGTGAATGTTATACCTACTTCCATTGAAATGCTCATGTATGGTGCTATTTGAGTAGAAGTAGGTAGTGAATGTTATTGTAAAGTAAACCTGTTTCTAAGATATACAAACAGGGTAGGGCGAGTGTATTGTTTTGTTTGAAATGTGTTTTACAGTTCTCTTTAAACTAAACATGTGTCGTGTGTGTGTGTTTTTTATAAATAGCTTATTTACATTAGTAGAATTTCCCCAGAACTTGCAAAAGGATCTTAACAAAAATTATGTGACGATTGGAATTGGTGCACAAAAAGGGTTTGCTAAATTATTAATAATGTGCGAGACAATCTCAAATTTTGGGTCCTTCTCTGAAGACATTCTTTTGTAATCTTGTTTCAGCAAATAATGTGTGCATGTATTTATTGAAATGCAATTGATGTATATAGATTGCGTTGTTCAAAACCTTAATAAATATAAGCATTAACATAGCATTTTTCTTTTAGTCTAAAACAGATAGTGCTGTTTTTTTGTACATAGTTGTTAATATATCTTTATTTTGAATGTATATATTTGCTGTTGTTATCATTGCAGTTTTCTTCAATGGAATTTTTAAATGTTATTACTAACTTGTTGTGTACAAAAAGATTGCATTACACAAAACCCTGTGGTATCCCTTCCTGTTTTCCTCTACCCATAATATGTAATAATTCAGTGTGAAGTTATAATTAGTGTAAACAGATTTGAAATTCTAACTTGAGGAGGAAAAGGAAAAGATGTATTTGCATAATCTTAGCTACATTTTTGAGTGCTCTGCCTTGCTTCATCTTTTTATTAAAGTTGTAATGATTAATTGAAGCCATATTCATTGATCTGCAGCAGAAAATAGTTCAAGTTTAAAAGTTTCTTCTTGCCGATTTTCTTTCAGGAATTAGTTGCTGAACTTATCTGGAGGTCAATCTCACACTCTCATGAATAGTTAACAGCACATTTCAATTTTTCACGTATTAGAATAATACGCATTCCAAAGCTACGTGGAAATGTGCCTATACTATTCATGACGTGTGCTCAAGATGGGCCTTCATAAGCTCAGCAACTAATTCCCAAATGAAAAGCAAGTGCACAGGGGGTGGGGAGCAGTGGTACCGAAACATGCGCTCAGTCAAAAGAGAGGTTGACTGCACTACCGACTCAATCGTTAGTTCCAATTAGTGCTACTCCGAAACATCAGGAAAAAAGCGCCCTATGCAACACCTTACCCTCACCATTGAGTTGAGAATCTAGTATAATCTGTGGTACTGACAGTCTGGAGGTCAGTAAGGGTGATCTTTCTACCTAAACCTGGTGAAATTTACAATCAGGCAAAATCCTTTAGACCAATTAATTTAGCATCACTTATTTTAAATATGATGGAAAACCTCAATAAGAGATAGGCCATTTAACCCATATCAGTATGCTTATCAACAAAGGAAATCATGTGAGATAGCTCATCAGTTGATCAAGAGAATAAAAAAGTCACTGAACCACAAAAGTATTGCTCTTGGAGCATTCCTTGATATAGAAGGTGTTTTTGATAATGTATCATGTGAATCTATAATCCTAGCATGCAACACCTGTTGCAGATGGATAAAAACTATGCTGAAAGCTAGGAAGATTCTCATTAATGTGTTTGATAAACTTTTCAGGCATCTACATTCAGGGGTTGCCCACATGGAGCGGTTTTATCTGAACTTCTGTGGGATTTTGTTATAGATGATCTGCTGGAGAACTTGAATGACCTAGGCTTTTATACCCAAGGATTTGTTGACGATATTGTCATACTCATTCAGGGTATGCCAGTACAGTATCCGAACTCATGAGTGAAGCTCTGAAATATGTGGAAAAGTGGTGCAAAGAGGCAAACCTTTGGGTAAACCCTTCTGACACCATTTATCCCATTCACACACACAAAGAAGATTGATGGTTTCAAAATGCCTATTTAATGAACAATTGCAGATTAGTTTCAATGTTAAGTATTTGGGTGTACTGTTAGAAAGCAAACTTACAAGAACCTACATCTACAAAGAATAACAAAGGGAAAACGGCTCTTATGATAACTAGAAGAACCTTTGGTAAAACATGGGGACTCAAACCAAAGATGATGCTTTGGCTGGATAAAGCAGTTGTGAGACTCATAATTACCTATGGGTCACTTGTATAAGTGCCCAAAATTAGTCAAACATAGGCAGCTAACAAACTTTGCAGTGTTCAAAGATTGGCTTGCCTTTGTATAACAGGAGCCATGAAAAGTACTCCATCAGCTGCAATGGAAATCCTCATTAATCTGCCTCCTACTGATATTATATATATTAAGGAAACTCAAGACTGGGGGATTATTGGCTGAATCTAAACTCAAACTGATAAAACCCTAATATTTTAGAGCATACTACAATTACAAGTATAATCAATAACCCTATACTTAGATGGGTAGTGATTATATTACATCATTCCAAAAGTAATGCCTCCAATTTATTTTCATGGAAACTACAACAGATACAGAAAGCACAATAAACAATTAAATAGAGCAAGATTTCAACTTACATACTGCTATTTTTCTGCATAATCACTGCCATTTGTTATGCACTTTTGCAACGATGAACAAGAGTCTACATGCCAGGCTTGTAAAAATCTGAACCAGCTGAGGCTAGCCACTGACTTACAGCTGTGACAACAGCATCTGAGTCTGGAAAATGTTGGCCATGTAGTGCATCTTTCATAGGCCCAAAGAGATGGAAGTCCAAAGGTGCTAAATCAGGACTGTACAGTGGATGTGGTAGAACAGTCCAATCAAATTTGGTAATGAGCTCAATGGTCACAAAACTGGTGTGGGGCCTGACATTGTCAGGCAGGTGGAAGTTTGTCTTCTTCTCTGGCCTGACTATGGAAATTTGGGCTTTCAGCCTAGCAAGTATCATTTTGTAGTGTTCGGAATTGACATTTGTCCCAGAAGACTGTGTACTTCACTTTTCCTGCAGATGGCTGTGTCTTGAACTTCTTCTTTGTTGGAGAAGTTGGATATCGCACTCCATGGATTGTTGTTTAGATTCTGGCTCATAGTGGTGACACCATGTCTCATCTCCAGTGATGGAGTTCAGAAAACTGTCACCTTCAGCCTTGTATTGATCCAGCAGGTCCCGGCAAATTTCCATTTCATGAGCTTTTTGGTCTAGTGAAAGCATCCATGGGACCCATCTCGCACACACTTTGTGATTCTTAAGGTTGCATAACATCTTGTCTAAGGCATTACAGCTGACATTCAGCTCTACACATAATTCCTTGGTCAAAATTGGCTGATCATTATGGATGAGTTGATCGAGACGTTGTTCATTATTTGCTGTGAAAGCCGAGCAGGGTCGACCATGGCATGGCTTGTCCTGCACATCCTTTTCACCATTTTTGAAATACTGTACCCACTGCCTCACATCTACTGTATTGTCTTCATACAACTTTAGCAAGCGACGATGGATTTCAATTTGCACAATTTGTTCAGCGGTAAGGAATTCAAACCCACATCTCTGTTTTATATGCACCTCGATGTCAGTAGCCATTTTGGAACGCTCTCCTGCTGCTGCTATCTGTTGCAGGACAACGAAACTAATAGGACACTAGCGGGAAAGTTCAACAATTAATACTACACCAACATAATCTGGTTCGGACACTCAAAGGCAATACAAGAAACTGGGAGGCATTATTACTTTCGGATTGATCCTCGATGTTACCAAAAGTATGTTTTGACAAGCCATTCAACATGTTAGAATTGAGTCAGAACAAGATGCACTGTTCTTAGGGCAGTCTTGATCTGGTATACAGATGGATCTAAAACAAACAATAGATTTGGAATACTGATGTTGGACCTTAGAGGGTAATGCCATTGTATTCCAAGCTGAAGTTTATGCAGCTGAAACCTGTGTCAGGGAGAATCAAAACAGCAGCTACAATTTTGGGCTTTCTCCGACAGCCAAGCTGCTTTGAAACCAATTGTAAGCTATCATCAGATAACATATAAGTTAGTTTGGGATTGCCTAATAAACCTTATATAACTGGAAAATGTAACGGTATTAATGTTTCTCACGTAATATTTGTATTTGTTAGCCCCACGTTGTGGAAGCCAATTTGCTAGAGAAATTGCTTTACGTAATGTTGTTTACATCAGTGTTGAAGCCATCTTGTGACGTCATTCATTTGTTTGGTTTGTAGCTCCATCTGGCGTAGCAATTTGCATCAGTTTTGAAATAATTCACTTTAAATGTCCTCCAGCTAGCTGTTTGGGTCGAACATGTATTTCTTACAGGTTGTGAATCGGAAAGGAATCTTTTATCCAGAAATTATACTGATGAAGAAAATTTGTTTTATAATTTTTATTGCCGAACACGTTCACTAACACTTTTACATATTGATTTAGATACTCGCCAAACTGAAACTGTTTGTAATAACTTCTTACTTATCACTTTTAACTCGCGTACTTCAACTTTGTGTATATTTAACTGTATAATATTTTAGATCTTTAATGATTTTTGCTGCGCGTAACTTGACGAAATGAAGGACTGACTGACGACGTGTAGTGTACACGAAATTTTGATGAACTGTGGGGCAAGCTACCTCGAACCTACCCTATTTATAGGCCTGCCTCAAGATACGTCTAAAGATTATAAATGAACTGCTATTGGCTAATAAAACGCGCCAACATTAGCGTCTATTTTAATATCCAATGAAAACCACGAATACATATTGCTTTTAGGAAAACATTCTAGAAGGTTCTACCGAAAACGCGCGAAACATTACGTAACTTCCTTGTTCCCAGTAATGATAAACAGCTCACCCCATCGCTGCATTATTGCGATATTATTGACAGTTTCAGTAAAGCCGTATATTATTATTTACCAATAATAATTACAATTAATAAACATCGGAAATCAATGTCACATAAAAATACATATTCATATTACAATCATTATTTACATTTAAATAATTTGTGATACAAATTACCGTATCATATGCCCCACTAGAAACATAATTATAAGTATTTACAACTTGTTTGGAAATTTTATAATTGGGTTTTTAGTCTCCTAAATCTTGGAACACACGCTATCACTTTCACTTGACACTTCACACGCATTTAACACACGACATGTTTTTCCTCTACCTTGCCACTACTTACTGGCTCTGGTTTAATTAATTTAGATATTAATCTGACATCACAAATTTTTGATAACAAATACTGTACCCTGAATTATTTAATTAATGTTACCAAATTGTTTACTTTCTTAAGTTGTTGACAAAAATTTATACATTTAAGATTTTTGTAATTATTACACATATTTACCAAAATATTCACCCTCTACACAAATATTTACATCTCTTAAATCTAGGCACTGTTTCACATGTTCTATTTACTAATAAAATGTTATTTTCCTCTCAAACATTTAGTCATGTCCAAAATTTATTTCTCCTTCCCTATGACGTACATATTTATTTAACCCTCTTACGTTCCAATACATTGCTCTGCATTTCGTCTTTAACTATCCAGCATTTACTATTTATCATCTTTGTCTTTTGTTTCACCATGATCTTCATGGTTGTATGGTTTCAGCATCTCAATATGGAACTTTCCTATGCTTTTTCGAGTTGTTGGATTACATAACTCATATGTATTAGTTCCATATACTTTAACAACTTCATATGGTCCATTGTATTTGAGAAACATTCGCCAATAAAGTTTATTTGCTTTATCCGACAATTTCTTGGTTTTGACCAAAACTAAATCTCCTATTTTGATCCTCCATTCCTTTCTCTTCTTTTCTTCATGTTTAATTTTTCTTTTTATGGCCTTTTTCTTCATTCTCTCGAATGCTTTTCGAAACATCTCTTCTTCTGTTTGTGGTATCGAATGCGCATCTGGAATGGCTTCTGAATTTTTTTACACATTGTATTGATCTTCTTTCCTAACTTAAGTTCACATGGTTTGTATCCCGTCACATTGTGTACGGTTTCATTTAGTAGATTCTGAACGAAGTTCACGTATCCATACCATTGGGTGTGTTTTCGATGACATAACACCCTTAAATAATTTGAAATTTCCTTAATTTCCCTCTCCACTGGGTTGGAGTTCGGTCTGTATCTTGACGAAAAATATTGTTTAATGCCATTTTCTTTCAGTCCATCCATAAATTTTTTTCCTGTGAAGTACGAAGCATTATCGCTCAATACAGATTGAATAGGTCCTTCTTCTATCACATATGACTTAAGTAGTCTATTCAAACATGCTAAACCTGTAGGTTTTCTCAAAGGGTAAATTCTTACATATTTGCTGAATATATCATAACATACAAATATATATTTGTTTCCAAATTGACTTGGAGGCATCGGACCATGAATATCAATACTAATTACACATCTCGGCTTATCCCTTATAACCGAATTAGTTTCAAATGCATATGCTACATTTATTTGCTTTGCCTTCTGACACAGGTTGCAGCACGATATAAATTTCCGAACTTTCTGACGCAATTTGGATATGTATAAATTCTCTAAAATCATAGAAGTTGTCCGGTCCGTCCCTGAGTATGCTAACCCTTCATGAAAATTCTTAATTAGTTCCTTTTCCATGCTTTTCGGAACCATTACCTTCCAACTAGGCATTTCTTTTCCATGCTTCTTGTATAATATCCCATCTCGAATTGCTATGATTTCTTTCTTTGCCTCCTCAATTAATGGTGCATTTTCTTTAAGTTCAAATAATTTTGCATCCTCATTTTGAATTTCCCCCATATTTTTCAATTTTCTAATCATTTCCTTGCTTAAAGGAATTTCAATTGTCAATATTTTGACTTCATTTCTAGGCCTTTCAATATTTTCGGGAATTTGTGGGTTGTAGTTCAATCTTGATAGCAAATCACTGAAGGTATTATTTTTGCCAGGAATGTGGATAATCTCAATATCAAATGCAGATATTGCATGAATGTATCTAGCAAGTTTTCCACTACATAATCTACAACGCTGTATGAAAGTTAAGCTGATGTGGTCTGAATATACTTTCACCTTTTGCTGATAAATATAGGTTTTAAAACGAATTAATGAAAAATATAGTGCTCCAATTTCTAGCTGAGTCACTGAAGAATTTCGCTCAATATTTGTAAGTCCTCTAGAAGCTGTACTAATGACGTGAAAGTCATTGTTGATGTCTCGCTGTCCTAAAATTCTGGCATATCCTTGCATTGATGCGTCGACATAAATCTCATATTCCAAATCTTCTCTGGGCCTCTCGAGTAATATGGACTTAGCAAAGAGTTCCTTTACTCTCTCAAAACATTTTTGATGATCCTCTGTCCATTTCCACTTATTGTTCTTTCGGAGAAGCTGCCGCAGTGGTTCTATTTCAGCCGAATATCTTGGTACGAACTTACTCTGAAAGTTCAATACCCCTAAGAGACGTCTAATTTGTTTTACGTTCCTGGGTGATGGAATTCTCATTATTGCTTCTATTCTTTTCTGATCAGGTCTTATACCTCGTTCATCCACTACATAACCCAGAAAATTTATTTCCTTGACACAAAATTTTGATTTTAGTATGTTCACAGTCATACCATGTTGTTGTAGTTTATTTAACACATAATGTACATTATTCATGTGTTCTTCAAATGTTTGACTAATGATTAGGAAGTCGTCAATATACTTTATTAAAAAGTCATCTGCAGAATTTCCAAAGATACTGTGAATGGCTCTCAAAAATCCACTTCCTGAGTTTTTTAAACCAAAAGGATTTACACAAAAACGATACTGGATCCCTGAGTACTGAAATGAAGTGTAATCACGCACTTGTGGATCTAATTCCACTTGCCAATATGATGCAGTGAGGTCGATGGATGTCAAAAATCTCCCTCTTGAAAGTTTTGTAATTAGTTGTTCAATTCCCTCACTCTGAAAATGATCTGGTTTCACATACTTGTTGACATATCTACCGTCTAATGTTAATCTCAAACTACCATCTCGTTTAATACTCCAGCAGATTGAATTTATATACTGAGAATTACTTTGCTCAATAATCCCATTTTCTAACATGCTATTTATTAATTGTCTAGCTTTGTCTCGAAGACTTATAGGTAAATTGTCATACTTGTGCCTATATGGTGGTACGTCTTCTACTTGAAATGTATGCTGATATACATTACATCTGCCTGGGATATTACTAAATACTGAACTATTGTTCATCAAAACATCATGAAGAATTTGTTTTTGCATTATCGTAATATTATAAGCTTCTTCACACTTGTGTATTATTTCCTCATTTCTCTTCTCTTCCCAGCTGTTGTCTGTCTCACTCACATGGTCGTCTTTTGTTTGGATTGTAAATTCCTCTACTTTCTCTGGCATTTCTGCTAGCTGTTGAAAATATGGCGTGGTATTCCCTTCATATTCTGTGACTACCTGCTTTATTTGACTATTTCTATCAGTTTCTGTTATTTGCACAAAAAACTCTTGGTCACAAATATTTTTCTCATCCTTTGTCATCTCGATTACAGAAACTTTCTCTTTTATAAATGGTACCCTGATTTCTCTATTATCTTTTGTCATTCTTAACTCTTCATGTTTAAAATCTATACTTGCTTCATATTCATGTAGGAAGTCACATCCTATAATTATGTCACAAATCAGATGGTTTACAATTAGAAACATAACCTCAAAATTCTCTCCGCCGATAAGTATGTTAAGTAGAGCTTGTGTTCTTATGACCTGTGTCGTTCTTCCGATTGCAACACGACAAACTAAATTACTAGTGGGAAGAGCCATAATTTTGTTACCTTCATTAATCAAATTTATGTAAAATTTCTGTGAGCAAATTGAAGCTGATGAACCAGAATCTATAGTTGCAATGATCTTTTTCTTCGCAATTTCCATCCTAACATGAGGTGATTCAAAATTTTCTCCCTTATCTTTTGTTGCTGTAATCTTATTACAGGGTGTATGTGTAGGCATATGATTTGTATTGGTAATGGATACTGAATTATTAAAGACGTCCTGAAAACCTACTACACAGGAGTCTGTTAACAGTTTTCCTGGTTATTTCCTTGTTCACGTACGGGACTGCCATTCCTAACAGGCGCTAAATCTATCTCATTGTCGCTACCATTGTTTTGAGTTCCCCTTCCCCGAGTTCGAAATCCTCGATTTCTGACATTATGTCCCCTTGGCACGTAATTTTCTTGCCGTTCCTCAGATCTTTCCCGGTTATTATTTTCCCTCCAGTGAGTGAAATTTCCCCTTTGTCTAATGTACCTCCTTCCATAATTTTGCCCTCTTTCAGGCAATCTTTCTGTTCTGACATAATTTATTTGTTCCTGTCGACCTGGTCTCCTATCTATCCTTGATCTTTCAAATTGTGGAACGTATGATTGATACCGTTGTCTGGTATTAATTTCATGATGTCTGTCTTGTCCTCTAATTTGCTGATAACTACCTTGGTAATTTCTTCTATCTCACACATCTAAAAATCTATGTTCCCACTCCCGAGACATATCTTCTTCCTGTTGTTCCAAAGCTGTTATTAATTCTGTCATCTCATAGATGTTCCGTGGTTTTGCAATTAATAAGTAATTTCGTATCCTTATAGGATAATGCCTTGCGAGTAAACTCACAAAATCTTCCTCATTGATTGGAGGTGACAAGTTTCTAACCTGACTTGCATGTTTTAGTAAGTAATCAGTCATTGATATTCCCTCTCGTGGATTAAATTGACCATGACTAAGCATTGCTCGAATTCTTTGCTGTACCGTAACATTCCAAAATCTGTTCATGAATAATCTCTTAAAGGATTCATATGATATTTCACCCCCTGATACCATTTGTAACCAATCTAAGGTTTTCTGGTCCAAACATCTTTTGACAACTATCATTTTCAATGCTTCAGGTATCTTTTTAATTTGAAAATACTCTGATAATTCTGCAATGAACTGTACTGGACTGGAGTTTTCATTAAATTTTGGAAGTGGAAAATCACTTAAGATATGATTGTAATTTTGCAAATTCCCTACTCCCATATTTAAATTCTCTAGTGTTACTTGTGCACTCTGAGTTTCAGCATTAGCTATACATGAAGCTGCCGCATCACTCACATTATTTGTCATACCTGAGGAACTACCTCTATCATTATTTTGTACATCTGACACATTCACATCACATATATTTGCCCTTGAATTCAATTCTAACCTATTTACAGTACCTTGCAGATTTTCTATTGTCTGTTCCAATTTTTTATTATTCTCATTTTGAACAGTTTGGTGTTTGTTAATTTCAGAAGTTAGCTTTTGATTCAAATTTTTAGACAAATCTTTAACTTCATCAGACAATTTATTTCTCTGTGTTTCTGACTCCTTCTGAATTTCAGATATTTCCCCTCTGAAATTAACTTGCACCTGTATTAAATCTGCATTTGTAGCCTCCATCATCTCTTTTAACTCACTTGAAATGCTACTCATTCGGCTACCTAGCTCTGTACATTTTACATTAACATGCTCTATTTTATTATCAACCTCATTTCTTTGGTTAGATATTTCCCTGCTCATGTCCAACATTTTCTTTGAAACTTCACCTATTTCATTTGCTATCATTTCTTGATTTTCATTCTTCATTCTAATCATACTACTATCTAGCTCCATGAATTTCTTTTCAATTTCTTCCCTGTTTTGTTCTAAGCTTTTACCAATATCTTCCCTCAATTCCCTATTATTCTTTTGCATATCTTCCCTTAATTGATCTGCAATACTCTTACTAATATCTTCCCTATTTTGATCTATTTTCTTTTCTAATTTCTCATTATTCTTTTGCATATATTCCCTTAATTCCCTATGACTCTTTTGCATATCTTCCATATTTTCATTAGTCTTTTTCATATTCTCATTCAAATTTTTCAGCATTTCCATAATCATACTAGTATCAAGATTAACATTTCCTGCTATTCTATTCTCACTTTCTACACTAACATTTTCATCTTCAAATCCTAAAAAATCTGGGCTATTTTCTGCAACCTGTATTGAATTACAGCTGTTACATTATCTTCCTCCATAATTATTTCTTCTGTATTATTGGTAGCCATTGTTTTTTTTATCCTACCACTCCTCAGTAACATTTAAATTTGTTTACCCTTTTTTTTTTTTCTAAAAAAAAATTAAGATACTCTAACCTTTGTGATGCTGTCTGTTGATGTTACTTTGATGTCCAGTTTCCTGCCCCGCTCTCCTAGGTTTGTATGTCGCTTCTGCGTTGTATTTTGATGAATCTGCGTCTTGTAGATTATTTCACTGCTGCATTCACCCCTTCCTGGTCATCTCACTTCTTCCTGGTTAATTCTGCCCCTTCCTGGTTATTCTGATCCTTGCCTGGTCATCGTGTTCCTTTCCTGGTCATCGTGTTCCTTTCCTGGTTATTGTGCCCCACGTTCTGGGTGCCAATTTGTAACGGTATTAATGTTTCTCACATAATATTTGTATTTGTTAGCCCCACGTTGTGGAAGCCAATTTGCTAGAGAAATTGCTTTACGTAATGTTGTTTACATCAGTGTTGAAGCCATCTTGTGACGTCATTCATTTGTTTGGTTTGTAGCTCCATCTGGCGTAGCAATTTGCATCAGTTTTGAAATAATTCACTTTAAATGTCCTCCAGCTAGCTGTTTGGGTCGAACATGTATTTCTTACAGGTTGTGAATCGGAAAGGAATCTTTTATCCAGAAATTATACTGATGAAGAAAATTTGTTTTATAATTTTTATTGCCGAACACGTTCACTAACACTTTTACATATTGATTTAGATACTCGCCAAACTGAAACTGTTTGTAATAACTTCTTACTTATCACTTTTAACTCGCGTACTTCAACTTTGTGTATATTTAACTGTATAATATTTTAGATCTTTAATGATTCTTGCTGCGCGTAACTTGACGAAATGAAGGACTGACTGACGACATGTAGTGTACACGAAATTTTGATGAACTGTGGGGCAAGCTACCTCGAACCTACCCTATTTATAGGCCTGCCTCAAGATACGTCTAAAGATTATAAATGAACTGCTATTGGCTAATAAAACGCGCCAACATTAGCGTCTATTTTAATATCCAATGAAAACCACGAATACATATTGCTTTTAGGGAAACATTCTAGAAGGTTCTACCGAAAACGCGCGAAACATTACGTAACTTCCTTGTTCCCAGTAATGATAAACAGCTCACCCCATCGCTGCATTATTGCGATATTATTGACAGTTTCAGTAAAGCCGTATATTATTATTTACCAATAATAATTACAATTAATAAACATCGGAAATCAATGTCACATAAAAATACATATTCATATTACAATCATTATTTACATTTAAATAATTTGTGATACAAATTACCGTATCAAAAAACACAACAACGTTACTCTTGGGTGGTTGCCTGGACATTAAGGAATTTTAGGCAAAAGCAGATACTCTGGCAAGGAAAGGGTCTGCTCAAACGTTTCCGGAGCTGAACCATTTTCCATTCTTTTAAATTCGTTTGAAGAACCATTGCTGAATGATTAATTATCACCACCAATTACAATGGGTTCAAACAAAGGGATGCAATCACAGTAAGTGAATGATGAATAAAATATCCTCCTTACTCACTGATGATGTGCTTAATCTCAACAGATCTCAAAGAACCCCGACAACCAGGCTCTTGAAAGGATACTGTAAATTACAGAAACGCCTACATACAATGGGAATCTTCAAAGAAGAATTAGTATGCAGATTATGTAATGAAGAGGACAAAACTGATATCATATAATCTTCAAATCTAAAGTGCTATGTAGGAAGATATGAACTACTGGGTTTGATAAACCCAGATGATCATCTTCCTAAAGAAAATTTAGTTGATAATCTGCCGTCCCTTATTTAACTAAAATGATAGACGATAATACAATAAACCTTATAGGTTTCAGTGTAAAGGGCAATCATAACCCAACTCCATCTTTACACAAATCAAGTCTCATAGCCCTAAAATTCTTTCCACTGTTGGCATGCGGGATACCCACCTTATTTTGGAATGTGACTGAAGAGCCTTGTCGGTTGTGTTGATGCAATCACAAAAAGTTTTTACTTTTTCAGTCCTGAATGGTGTAGATGGAGTAGTTAAAAATATTTACCAAAACACCTTCGACATCGGTAGATAAACAATCTGCTGCTGTAGATATGCTACTGTGTAAAACACGAGCAGGACATCCATTGCCTTCTATGTCCTTACCAATTTCCACTTTCAGCTTATAAAAAATGTTATTGGTTCCATTTTGCATCATTCCCCCGAAGCTGGTATTTGTGTTGTCTCCATAGAATGGTATACACTTTTGTAGTGAAATATTTAAATGTTTATGTGTTTTTATATAATAGTTTATTGCAGTTTCAGATGTTTCATTTTGCAATACATCTACTTTTATCCGTTTGTTTGTGATTCTTTCTTTTATAGTGAAATACTGCAACCAGCAGAAAAACCTTTTCTGCTTTGTGGTTACCTGCATCAATACCAATTTTAATGGGAGTCTCTAGTAAATCAGTTACACAAAACGAACTGTGTGAGGGGCAAGAATGAGTTTTACTAATTGCAGTTGCTTCGGTGCGGGTTAGGAACTGTTTAAAAGCAATTTCTGAACCACAATAAGTAAGAGGGTATTATTTACTACTGCAATCCAATGAACTAAAGGACTAGAGGTGTTTTATCACTCTATAGACCATTGTTAATTTGGCAGCAGCAATAAGATTTTCTTTATTATCCTTTTTCACCCCCCCCAAAAAAAAAAAACATCTGTCATTTGCTTTGAAGATGAGGATCCCTGTATGCTAGGTTTATGTTTTCCTGCTTTAATGTGGTCTTGTATGTTCAACATTCCTCCATGACTCACTGAAATAAAACATTTGCATATGGAACAATATGCTTCTTGATCATTTCTCCCTTTCTTTGTAAACGTACACAGTTTAGTGTAATCATCCAGAAAATGACACTACTTTTAGGTATATTAACAATCTGAATGTCTCACATTTACTGTATACTTGGAAATGATTACCTTTCTTTACAACATACAATTACTACACAGAATGGCGACACAATCAGTGAGAAATGGTTGAGCTAGGGTTGCCAACTTTTACACGTAAATAACATTGTACCAGTCAATCAGAATTTCAGACTTATGATCAACAAATTTAAACAAATTTAATAATACTAAAATAACACTGATGGTGATAATGTTTACATTTATGGTACTTAAAATATCAATGACAACAGCCAGGATTAGCATATGTGTTTCTTGATGAATTTATCTGAAAGTCCATTATCTTCACCATGAACTGCTACAGCACCATACAAATTCATTTTTCCCTAGTCACACAGTTTACTAAATGCAATAATACAATATAATCCTAATTTCAATTTATGGCATAAAACCCTACAAACAATCGGATCGCAAACACATGAAGAATGAATGAATGAATGAATGAATGAATGAATGAATGAATGAATGAAAGGCACAAATGACTGAAAATAATTAAATGGGATTAGTACGGGAATGAATAGAAAAAATAGAAAAAAAAAATGTCAATATTTGAATGGTTCTATCTCCAAAAGTTGACGTTAGAATTTATATAGTCTCTTACTTTTAATATACAGTAAGTAATTTTTAATCCCATATTTACTAGTATATACTTTATTGTATGTCAGGTGAAAAAAGTTCCATTATGACTTTTGTACCCATATCTCAAAATAAAATTAATTGAATAGCTTCAAATTTTTACTGATACTTCCTCAAGGATAGTTCTATTAAGCAGACCAGTACCTTAATGTGTCTGAGATTGCTTTTGTGCAAATAAAATTTTAAGATTGATTATAAAAAAATGTCCTATAATTAAAATCCATAATTTCATAAAAAAAAATGTGTGAAATTTTTGCTCCTCTATAATAATAGTGGTCTACTTTTTAAATATTTCAGCCTTCTAACCCAAATAGCTTTTTAGTAATGGTTACAAAAGTCATACTTGGAACTTGTTTCCCCCCCCCCCACTTGACATACAATAGTGCCTCTACAAGCAACTATGGGATTAAAAATTACTTTTTATATATTAAAATATTAATGGATAATCCAGTAAGAGACTATATAAATCACATTAAATTCTAAGAGCAACTTTTGGAGATAGAACAGTTCAAACATTTGCAATTTTTCCTCTGTTTTTCCTATTCGTTCACATACTGGTCCCCAAGATAGGCCTACCGCTTGCTGAATAAATATCTTATTAGAGGGTCATGAGACAATTTTTGATGTTGTAGCATTATAAACAAATGCAATACTAGCCAGCGTTGTACATTACTCAAATGTTTAAATTATCGTTTGCCCCATAAACTATGGTATGAGTTGCCAACCCTTGGCTGAGTGTGAACAATGCCAATGAGTATAGAATACACTTGTGGCTGTTCACAGAGAAAAGAAATGCTAATTCCGTCTAATAATCTCTGAGCCAGTGATACCCCTACAAATTTTGAACAGTTTAAACTCAAATAATTCTCTGTTGAGGGAATTACATTAGCTTAACTAAGTAATATATTATATTTATTTGCAATTACTATAAAAACACTTGTTAACTTGAAACAGAAAGTACTTTTTCTTATAACTGTGATATCTGACCATCCCAAGCGAATTTTCGGCACTTTGGGACAATGGGTAAAAAAAACCCAGTGAGACAATCCCAGAAAACCGGCATGTATTGGCAACCCTGAATAATCACGCTGTCTATCATCTCCTACCATTATAATGTCTTAAATATTATTTTTAAATAAATCACATATCAAATTACTGGTAAGAGTTGTTGATCCTTTAGGTCTAAAAATGACCATTTACACTTTTTGGCTACTTTAAATGTGGACACGCTATAATTTTCAATACCACTACAATCCACAACGAAGTTGCTATCAGGGACCTCCTGCAGCATTTCATGATATGGAGTCTCTGAACATTCTTCCTATTTGCCATTTTCAATCCATGCATCTTTGACCTTAATCCAAAACTGAAGAAGCCTTTGGGGTGGGAAATGCTTTGTAAGCAAGATGTACATTCAAAAGCAGGTCCTTGACAGGGAGCACACATTAGCAAATCTCCTAGTGCTGATCTAGTGATTCCCTGTTCTTAACAAAGATGTGTGGGAGGCCTTGGGTAATATTTTGGGGGATGTTAGTTATTTGTAATTCATTTCTGTTCTTTTTCACAATAAAGCAATAATTTTAATGTAGTTTCTTGTTTATTCATACTTGTTGTGCCCATAGCTGTAACCAATATGGTCCTAACATTAAGAAGTACATTGCAGTTTTGTGAAACACACAACAAATTTTCCAGCTGCAGCTTTGTCACAAGATATAACACAGTTGCATGCTTTAACAAACAAACCTTGTAGCTTAGCTAATGGGCAGCTACGAACATGAAAATTCAGATAAATGTTCTTTATGCATGGCATATCTGTTACAGTCCTCTTTACACTGCATACTAAACTGCTTTTTGTTGTTAATGTGTAAGTGGCATTCTTGCATATTTTCCTTCTGCTAAACAAACCTAGTTAGGTAATGATTATCACTAATGTAATTAGCTTTTAACTACAATTTTTATACTTATTAGACCATTGTCAAAGATACTGCAAGTGAAATATAAAATCTGAGACTAAACTCTTCAAAATAATAAAAGGATAAAGAATTATTGTAGATTCATTATTACGGTGCAAACAATATAAAAATAAATAAATGGTTATCCTGAAATCTATTTCTTATTTCTTTCCTATTAATTTTGTACCTATTTCATTCCTTTTAATAATATTTTGCTATGTATTGCATAATCATAACTAACAACACATTATACGGGCTAACTTTTTCATAGTGGTTTGCCCCAAATATTTTCCTAACATATCACTTAAAGCAGCAGTGTACAACTGGGAAAGGAAGAATGGAAGAGAGAGGAAGGCATATTTTTTTTCCAGTTTACACATATACAATGCCTTTGTATAAACAAATTTTTAGTGAATAAGTGAAGCAGCCTGGCTTGTAACATAGCATAACATGTGTTCTGCATTCCTAGTTTAGGGGAGTCAAAGAAAAGAAAGAAAGAAAAGAAAAAAAAAAAAATTGCCAAAACTAGAAGATTCAAAGAAAATTCAACCTTTAGTTATGCTGTATGTGATGTTTTTAATGTTTGAAATTCCAATATATTTCCAATATTCCCACTGCAAACCTTGATAGAAAGCTAATATTACACTGTTGGTAATGTCATAATAAAAATTTAACACTCGAACATACTGTGGATGGTTAAAACACTTTTGTTTGTTTAATTTGTTAAACAGTCTTAATAATTTTTACTTTCTCTACTACTTATCTATATTACAAAGAGGAAGTATTGCATTCCAAACAGGAATTTGTTACCGAGATTTTACCAGAAATACAGGTTTCGAGAAACCTTAATCATAAAAAAACTGCATTTCTAAAAACAGTTCTGTGTGTGTCTGTGAACAGCATAACTAAAAATTAAAAGTCTGTTAAATACCAAACTTCATAGTTCAGCATCTTCCAAGGATGCAGCATAAAGATTTTCAAGAAAACCACCTCACCCCAAACTACCCTTTAAATGGAAAAATTATCTTTATTTTTTTGTTTTCTCAAAAGTGTCTTAATCTTGATTAAAATAGGTTTAAGGTATTTTTATGACAAATAAAGTGCCTTGAATTTTCTGGGAATAGCCTGTAAAGTCCTCTTCATTCTGAATGACTTTGCCATAATTGGTTAACTGAAAAAGATAAGACAAAATCTTACTTCACAAAAAAAAATGTATCTTGTTTAAGAACACAATTTAAGTCAATTTTGTTTATCGCATTAACCATTTCCAAGATATTCTTTGTTATTGGTTTTAATTTTAAATCCTTATACTTTTTATCAAGTGATAAGTCACTATTACTTTCTCTACTACGTATAGTAAGTAGGGGAAGTATTGCATTCCACCCAAAAATTCGATACCGAGATTTCACCGGAAATACATGTTTTGAGACCTCCTGAATCCAAAAAAAGCATTTTTGGAAACATGTCCGTGTGTGTGTCTGTGTGTGTGTGTGTGTGTGTCTGTGAACAGCATAACTCAGAAACGAACAGTCGGATAAACACCAAACTTGGTATTTAGGTTCAGTATCTTCCAGAGATGCGACACGAAGATTTTCAAGAAAATCCCCCCACCCCAGACTACCCTTTACATGGAACATTTTTCGAAAATTTTAATTTTCTCAAAAATGGCTCTAACGATTTTGATGAAAATATCATATGTTTAAGATAATGTCATGAGAAATGAAATGTATATCTCGAAATTTCTGGGAATGTCTCCAAAAGTATTTTTCATTATGAACGACTTTTGCATAACTGGTAAACCATAAGAGATAGACAAAATTTTACTACACAAAAAATGTAGATCGCGTTAAAATACACAACTTATATCATATACATTTTTTTTGTTGAGTGAACCGTTTTCGAGATATTGCTTGTTATTTCCTTAAATTTTCCAATACTTATACTTTTTCTCAAATTCGTTATTCATTTTTTTATGTCCTGGACATGCAAAGAGAATGGAATGCGCCACATAGCAATCAGCGATAAAATATTTGACTATCGCTTAAAAGCTACCATATTCCCCTTGCATCTACAAGAAAATTACAAATAAGATTGACATCTCGATTAATATGAAGCATATGGAGAATAGGCGTTTGTAAAAATAGATTGTACAAGAGTAGAGAAAGTCATGTGAGTGTAACACATCAGATTTTTCTTTTTTTCTGATGGTCATATTAAGGAACATGGAATTTCACAGCAATCATATAGCAATCCACTTTTCAAAAATCTGACTATTACTTTAACCTACTGATATTTCTTATACCTTCAATGAAATGTGTAAATGTTTAATGAAAGTCTATTTCGATTAACAAAAAAAGAAAAAGTAGAGGAATAGTTTGTAGAAGATGAGCACAAAGTCATACATCAAATTTTTTTTAAGGTATGTGTACTATTGAGGAGCACCTATTAGCATCACTTTGTTCATCCACATGAACAAAACAACTCGTGAACCACTACATATACAACTGAAATGCTATACAGTAAGAATAAGATTTGATATATTTCATGTATGGTTTAAATTGATATAAAATTATGGGAGTTAGTATAGAAAACCTAATAAAAATTTGTGATTTTTAGTACTATTTCGAAAGTACCAACTATAATACATTTTACGAAGTTCTGCAGTATTTCTGCCACAAACTGAATGCATCTGAAAATTAATGCTATGCGTACATTTATATTGTTACTTGCAGTGTTATGAAGATGTTACAAAGCTTCCAATCAACTGAAATTAAGTAGATTTGGTACAACTATTTCACCAGTATTTTTTATCAGTATACATTTACAAATACCATTGTAATTTCAGTATCAGTGAACACCATGCGATGTTATTTCTTAAGTAATTAACAATGGTGTTACCAGTTTTCATAACAAAAATTATAACATCATGATTTTAAAGGAGTACTGATACTAGCACAGAATAAAAAGAGTACACTTACAACTAATATCTCCCTCTCAGTGAAATTCATCTATTGTTACCTGAAATACATACATTTTACTTAAGTAATAAAAGTACACATATACCCAGGTACTTTGTTCAGAAATAACTTTATTTTAAAGAATTCTATTAAAAAATAAATGTACTTCATTGCTAGAGTTCATATGCATGCAGTTTTTCTAGTTGCATGCCACCTATTACTTTTGAAGTTATAGACTGCTCTTAAGACTACAGGACTGTTTATTAAGTTTTGGTCATGCTGCACTTTACTGGGGATTGAAGTTTTTTGATTATTCAGAGTAAAGAAACAGTGGGAAAAAGAATATCCTTCTTAAGGTTTCTTCACACACAAAATGTTTAACAGAGATATAACATAGAACATGCTAAACTAAATCTCTTAGCAACTCTTTAAACACAATGAATAAAAGGTATAAAAAGTAAGCCAATTTTGTAAAATTATCCTCATCTTACAATTAAATAGCTGTGCCATTGAAACTGTAATGCAACAGCTATTTTGATGTGAGGTAATTGTACAGCTTGGCTGCAAAGCTACAAACCATACTAGTGAGCACAATATTTACCATTATAAGCACATCACACATACAACACTGCTTCACAAAAATTGAACAAAACATAATATGGAGTTTTGTATACATTAGCTGAACTTCACAAACTTCTATAAATGCTTCTATCTCATTATAAGTTTGTAAATTTTGGGTGAATTATATGAAGTTCAGCATAATTATCACAATTAGAGATATGTTATATCCAACTCTGCTTCATCGTCTTTTCAATAGTACCCAATACTTCTTTGTCACATGCTTGTCATAATGTGAAACAAGAATTTTATTAGCATGCTTACCAACTAGCCACATCATATATATTTCTGTCTTTTCAACAAAATATAAAAACTTTCATTTAGTAACTAAATTTCTAAGCAAATAATCTACATAGAATGTTTATCATCAAAGAAAACTCTCTCCTCTAAAAATGATTTTCCAAAAAAAGTTCTACTATTTGAAGAGGAGAGAGGGGATCCCATAAAACAAATGTCCTAAAACTAATAATTTCAGAGATATGAGCTGCTTACCATCACTGTTCTATGAGCTCTTCCACAAGAAAAAAATTAGGAAACATTGCAATTGTTTGTCACTATATATTATTCAGCATATCTTTGTGTTGTACCAAGAGGATGCTAAAACATAGCATATAAACTCATCAGTTGAATAAGACTATATCTGTTGAATTATGGCATGTTTTAACTCTTCTCTCTTGCCTTACAGCATATGAGCACATAATGAAATCCTGTTATTCCACATACAAAATCATATATTCTATTTTAAATACGAAAAACCTTACTTAATAAGTATACTGATACTGCAGTATGAGTTAATGTATTAAGTTTAAGCACTCTCTTGATAAAAACACAAACAAAGGTATGCTGAATACATAGTGATAAATAGCTGCATTCTCACAATACAAGTTATGTTGCCCTTACAGTGACAGTAAACATTTGCTGTATATCTGAAAATATTACTTTAGAGCAATGTTTATAGAACTATTTTTCTGGTTTTGATGCACACTACCTCCTGTCCAAACACTGGATCCTACTTTTTTTTAGAACATTCTGAATTGCACAGATGATTGATGTTGTCTTTCTTAAAGGAGTTAAAAGATAGAAATTTTTAATATTCGGTGTAACTGGTGCTAGATATCTAAATACTGTAAAATTAATTCACAGCATTATTAATTAATAATTAAATTTCCGTGTTTCCTGCCGCTGCTGCAATTGAGGTCACACTACTGACACTGGCTTTGCTCTGCTCTGCAGTATTGCATTGACCATGATCCAGTGTAGTGCAAGTTGTTATAAGTTATTTATTGTTGTATCCTGTCTTTATTCACAATTATGGCTCAGTATATACTTACTATTGCACAGTGTGTTTTTATGTATGATTCATGTGTGTTAACTCAGCCAGCTTGTCAAGTGCAAATATGATTTGAAGATCGATTTCTGGGTGTAAACTGTTCCAGGCAATACAACAATCCATAATCTGTATTATAAATTTCAACCCACAGGTAGTGTTCCGTCTAAGAAACCTAATAGACAATGTAGGGTTCTTACCCCCTCAAAAAAAAAAAGAAACATTCGATGACATTGGTCATCCTTTGGAGTCTTTCCCCCAGAAATCACTTAGGCATCTTTTACAACAAGTAAGCATTTCGTATGGCTCTGTACGAAGAGCTAATAAATTGTTCAAGTTTAAAGCCATATAAAATAACTGTGGCATATACTTTTTAACCAGGTGATGCTGTACTAAATGCACATTTTGTGAGTGGAGTCTTGATATTTATACAATGGCTAGCTAGACTCATAGTTAATATTTTTCCTGGATGAGGACTGGTCCTACCTACATGAATATGTGTGTGCACAAAATAATTCTTATTGGAGCTCTGACAAACCTAATATTGTTCATGAAGTACTTCTCCATGACAAAAACATTGGTATACATTGCCCCATGAGTGGAGAACGAATTACAGGGCCCACTTTTTCGAGTCAACAGTTGACGCCCCACATACATGAATGCAATTTTGCCCCTGCTTTTTAGAGAATTAACAGACAGGGAGGTGTCGTTGCTTTTTAACAACAAGACTGTCTCAGACCATATAGCCAATATTTTCACAAGATCTATTGAAAGTGTTTTTGAGGACAGAATTATTAGTAGAAATTTGTAACCCCCTTGGTGCCCCAGCCTAACCTCCTATGACTTTTATCTCTGGGGTAAATTAAAACAAAGTGTACAAGACAAACCCGCACCCTGGAAGAATTAAAACAAAATATCTACCAGGAAATTGCCAGTATTTCACAATGTAAACTATGGCAAAGTGATGGATAGGTTGTTACAGAGGTGCCAAAAATGCATGGACAATGATGGTGGCCAGTTTCAGCACCTTCTTTCATAACGTTGGTAAATAAAGCCTTTAATCATAGTTAAGGAAATAGTTGTATGGTTACATTAGTGCCATGCTATGGAAACTGCAGATGGCAACATGTGTCACCATCGCAAACAAGAAAAACACCATGTAGCCGAGTCATAGTTCATTGGATCTCTCTGTATTACATACATGTACTCTCATATAAACCCACCTTCTGCATGTATTAAAAGCAAAATTATTAGAAATGAGTAAAGGCTTTGATATTAACATTTATTATGCACTTCAACGCTTGGAACAAATATGAACTATAAGACACGGTTTTTAAACGGAGCTGTAACAACATAAAATTTTCAGAAGTAGAAGAGAGTTTACAGAACTACTTTATCAATCCCTGTTAAATGATATGCATAATAGCATGTCAGTTAATGTTTAAAACAGAATAAAAGAGTTTTAAGGAAAACCTAATGTGTGAATATCATAGCCAAGAGTACTCAAAGTCATTGATATAAACTTAAATGTTATAAAGGGCTTTCTAGAAATTCTTGACCTGACCAAGAAAACACAGGATTAAAAAGTTTTGTTTTTTTGTTTTATTTTTTTAACATAGCTAATTTGTAAATCAATATCTTTAGTCCAAGACTTTCCAACTTTTGACAGCCTCAATAAAATAAGATTTATCCAACTGTGCAAATTAAGTGTCTGTCTTAGTTCAAACTTATCATTTGATGTGAATCTTCATCCACCCATCATCATGCAGTCTTGCAGCAGTGAAAACATATCCTGATGAAACAGAACTTACTTCTTCGCAAGGTTTGGATGTTTAGCTGAATAGCAATCTTCAATTGATCCATTATTGAGGTATAATACTGCCCCATGTTGGTTCTGCCCTTCTATAGGTAGTCTAAAAGCACCACGGTATAAGAATCCCAGAAAACTACAGCCAGACTTTTCCTGCATATGGAACAGTTTTTGCTTTCTTTGGTGCAATTTCACCCACTGCCACCTACTGTTTGGACTGCTGCTTTGTTGCTGATAATGATGAATCTGTGTTTCATCTACTGTTATATGTCAGAGAAACTTGCTGGAATTGCATTTAAACAAGTTAAACACATTAGAAATGTTCAGTCAAGTGCAGTTTTGGTCCATTGATAAATGTGGCACCCATTGAGCCGAAAGCTTCCTCATACCTTCATGCATATGTAATAAACACGGCCTATCAAGGTCTTTGCACTGTCAGTCAACTTGTGTGCCTTCAGTCAGCAATCGAGTATGGCAGGCATAACTCAGAATTAAGGATAAACACAAAGGAGAGCTTATGAACTTTGAGATTCCGGAAGTGGATGATGTCATCCATTTGACAGAGAAGACAGTTGGTATCAAACCCACCGATAGGACCCAGGATAATACTAGAGCTTCAGTCGACTCAGCAACTGACGATAGGTAGGAGACTCCATGAAACCGGTCTTGAGAATTTCATCATGTAAGTAAAGTTTTATTGTATTTAAAAGATTCTGATTCATTTCAAAACTTTATTACCAAACTTGGTATTTAAATTCAGGCATCTTCCAAAAATGCAACAAAAAGGTTTACAAAAAAATTCCCCCCTACTCAAATTACACCTAACATAGAAACTTTGTGATTATTTATTTATTCTCTCAAAAATCGTTAACAATTTTGATTAAAACCACAAATGTTTAGGATATCGACATCACAAATAAAAATCTGATGTGTTACACTCACATGACTTTCTCTACTCTTGTACAAACTATTTTTACAAATGCTTATTCTCCATATGCTTCATGTTAATCGAGATGTTAATCTTATTGCTAATTTTCTTGTAGATGCAAGGGGAATTGGTAGGCTTTAAGCTACAGTCAAATATTTTAAGAGCTGGTTTTCTTTGCATTACCAGGACAAAAAAAAATTGAATAACGAATTTGAGAAAAAGTGTAAGTATTGGAAAATTTAAGGGAATAATAAGCAATATCTCGAAAATGGTTCACTCAACAACAAAAATGTATATGACATAAATTGTGTATTTTAATGGGATCTACATTTTTTGTGTAGTAAAATTTTGTCTATCTCTTATGGTTTACCAGTTATGCAAAGGTCGTTCACAATGTATACTTTTAGAGACATTCCCAGAAAATTTGAGATATACATTTCATTTGTCATGAAAATATCTTAAACGCATGATATTTCAATCAAAATTGTTAGAGCCATTTTTGAGAAAATTAACATTTTCAAAAAATGTTCCACGTAAAGGGTAATCTGGGGTGGGGGGATTTTCTTGAAAACCTTTGTCGCATCTCTGGAAGATACTGAACCTAAATATCAAGTTTGTTGTTTATCCTTTTGGATTCAGGGTGTCTCAAAACATGTATTTCCGGTGAAATCTCGGTATCGAATTTTTGGATGGAATGCAATACTTCCCCTACTTACTATACATAGTAGAGAAAGTAAAAATGCACATCTTGAATGAATTCAAACAGATCAGCTCAGGATGGAAAGGCGGTAAGCATAAAACAATGTGATTATGTGCCTGAAGACTGTTGGCTATCTTGTAAATGGGAATTTTTGGTTTGAGTGGAGTGATGAGGTTGTTTAAGTATTAGTTTTGAGAGGTGAGGATACTGATGGAATTGAATTGCTTGAGCTTGGAAATCATCACATCTCTCCTAGAACGTGAAGTAGGTACTACATTATAAGGTGCAGTGTCAATAATCAACACACAATCAGCAGGAACGTTGAGAATCAGTTTCTCTTCACCCACTGGAAATGTTCCTGTGCTTAAGATCTTGCGGCCACATCCAAATACCTTTATATTTACATAGCATAATACTTTATAATAGGAAAACGTGTTCACATCCACAATCCTTGCATATTATTGTATTTTAATTGTACTGTGGAAACTTTTAGGTATCTGTAGAAATTTACAAAAGGAAAACTAAAACTCTAGTTTATTATGCATTTATTTCTAACATCAGGATTGATTCCTAGGCTTTACCCCTGACCCATGAATTGATCATAAATATTTTATTTTTATCTCACATTTCATTATACTCTCAAGAGTGGTGCACTTCTCCCAGTGATGTTCCAACATTTCTACAGCTTCTTGGAAGAAAGGTTCTTTGATCTCTGACAACCACCACAGTACTGTCTCTGCAGCTCCATTATCTGATGAAAATTTCCTTCCTCAAGGGTTTCCTTTTAAATGGTAACAGCCTGAAGCTGCTGGTAGCAAATCTGGAGAGTAAGAAGAATGTTCCAATAGAATCCAAACGCTACTTTATTACATTTAACCTTGTCCTGACAAAACAAACGGGACACACCTTGGGTCATATGAATAAAACTAGTATGTAGTATATACTTCACGTTTTCAAGAAATACTCTGTTTGGTAAGAATAAAACCTTTTGAATACCTACTTCATTTTGAGAACATACTTGAGTAATGGAAGCAGATCAGAATACTCGGGCATCCATCTTATAAGAATATACACTCATATTTGGTATGAATAAAAGATAATATATTCTCAGTTTTACAAGTTCATTCTCTTCTCATGTTGAACATGGTTAGAAGCATACCCACTTCTGAGTGTATGTTGATGATTTCTTTTTACTTAAAAATATATCTGAAGAGAATGGCAAAATTTATGAGCTTTATAATACTCATGAAAACATATACAAACATAGCCATAGGCACTGAAGAAGTTTCAAAATCTTCTATTGCTTCACAAAAGCATAACCTAGAAGTAGCATTCAAAGTCAGCTTCATTAATTAACCTTACTGTGTAAAGGGTTAACTTAGAATCCAGGTACCTATAAAACTTTATAAGAAAATTGTTTCACAGCATAAATAGTGTAAATATCCTGGGATTCTAGAAATAGTCTGATTTGAATCATCCAGCACCTTATTAGTTATCACTTTCCAACCCATAATTTATTCCTTCTTTTTGCCTGATTTATTGATATAATATTTTTGCGTATCACCATTTTATATTGGTTTACTAACACTGCCATGGACATGTTTCAAAATCATCTATTGCTTCCGGATAACATAACCTAGAAGTATCAGTGAAAGCCAGATTTATTAATTAGGCTTACTACATAAAATCTTATTCTCAAAATTCAGTTACTTATTAGTTTATAAGAAAACTGTTTCACTATAAAAACAGAGTAAACATCCCAGAATTCTAGAAACAGCCGGACTTAATCTATATTCAGCGCCTCATGAATTGCTTCACAATTCATGCGTATTTTCTTTTTGGCTGATTTATTGATACTATATTTTTGCCTACCACCTAGATTTTATTGTTTTGCTAATTTCATTTACAGTTAATAACGCTTTTGTGCATGTAGCCTCAATTAAATTTTCATTTCTGATGGAGTTCATATCTGCCTAACATTACTGCCGAGACTTGTTAAGCAACTCAGGTGCTTCCTGAGCAGCTTTGAAGGGACAGAACCAAATGCAGCAAAAAATCTACAGCACTAGCACACAATGCCATATTGTTGAGCAACACAACATCACATAATCAACAGTTATATGGTCAGAGTGTAGATAATATGAATATATATATACTTACATTTAAGTGAACAAGATGGCTGTGGAGATGAGTAAATATTACCGTGAGGTACTAGCTTTTTATTCCTACAAAATGAGTATGCTCTCACTGAGCTGAGTATATAATTATAGAAAGTGTTCACACTCATTAGTATGAACTATGAGAAAGTACCTACTTGCTTTTTATTCATATGACCCCTTGTCTCAACTTTCCTCGATGTTTCTCCTTGATTGCATGTAATAATTTTAAAATCAAATTTTCACATTATGATGAATTATTGTAAAACTCATCAACCAGAATAATGCTGCTCTCCAAAATGAAAGCAAGCATGATTTTGTCTATAATGGTTGAGCCTTGAATTTCTTATGATGATAAAATCACATATATTTCCATTCTTTGCTTTGCATTTTGGTTTCATGGTCATTATTCATCCAGTCACATAATATCAAGAAATTTATTTTGCTACTCCAAAAATGCTGTTTACAAATGCTTGAGCTTTTGAGTAAGTTACAGTAGTAACCCATCTTGCAGTTAATTTATTTGTTTGTTTGTTTTTTCTATTTGTAATTTGTTAGTCAAGATACTGTGCATATGAAGTCTGTTTCATCAATTATATGCTTTTTGTCATGTGTCAATCTTGCAATCATACAATTTATTTATTTTATATTGTGACAATTTTCCATTGACTGCTGGCATGCTTATCTTCACAGGATATTCTACTGCACTTTAATTCACAATCTGATCTTCCTTTTACCACTTAAGAACCAGAATGTTCCTTCAATGATATACTTTGCTAACCTTCTGAAGAAAATGTTCTCTTCATTTGCACCAGTATTCTCACACCTTTGTTCAAATGCCCCATTTTTGTAATGTAACAGCACTTCTTTTGTATTTTCAATTGATATAAAGTCATGTAACAATGTATGAACTTGAAATTGTGTATGTATTGTTACTGTACCACAAACACTTTTTCACCATGAAATAAAACTATTTAAATCAACTAGAAATATGTGGCATGTGAAGCACAGAGATCAAACTTTGTATGTAGAGAATGTACAAAATGGCTTTTTGTCAAAACACCAAGATTATCGAATTCCACAAACAGCTCCATTTGCTTGGTATTTACTTCTCTAATAATTATAGGATGCTGTACCCTTTTTTAGTTAAAAGACCTTAAATTAATTTTTATTTCAAATACATTACATTTTATTGAAATAATGGGGAGGCCTATAATAATCTGGTTGTTTCATGAAAACAAAAACGGCACGCAAGCATTACTTACAGACTGATAAAACAGCACCACAGATTGTGGTGTGGTCAAATGCCTGCTCATCTGTCACTCAGGCATAGCTGTACTACGGTACTAGCAGTTGTAACACTGACATAGCTGTACTGCGGTACTGATGTACAGTATTCAAAACTGATTTAAGTTCAAGGCTGCTTAATCCTTTATAACCTGGTGTATCATATGCATTACAAAGGTTTTTTTTTTTTTTAGGTTTTTTTAATGGGCTTTTATTTCTAATTTCATATTATACTAACCTTCAGAAATAAAATTAGGCTATTTATAGCTGTTTTATATTGTAAAAAAATTTTTTTTTAAATAATACAGACCAAAATCCATGCAACTGTAGTCAAATGTAATCCCATCAGCATCCAAGTGTGCCATTGCACAGTTATTTTACTTGGGTCCTCCCCTTCCTTTACCATAGGCGCATTTGACTGCAGTCACTGGCACTTGAACTTGCAATGTTTGGCTTTGAATGGATGGCCAGTCCATTTCGTATCACAATAACGATCACGGCTATTCGAGTCGCTTTGGTTGTCGTGCTGGTGAAAGGGATATAAAAGTTGGTTTGGGAAATAGAGGAAGAGTGGCATACGTAGCAAAATAATTCTGACAATAGAGGGTTAAATCTGCCACTGCACATACAGTGGTAAAAAATTCCTGGGTGTAGCTTGCATTCTTAATATGCAACTACCAAACATTTTATGTATGGACAAATCTATGGTTTAAGTATCCAGATCTGAATAAAAGTTTTAATACATTTTGCTGCTCGTGCATTAGGATATTTATAAATCATCTGCCCACCTCTGTGGTATAGGAATAGTAGTCTGCCTCCTAATCCAGATATGTACACATTTGTATCTCACTTATCCTTATAAGATAAATGATGAGTAAGTTTCAGCTTTATAGATCCTGGATTAATTTCAACATAATTAAACCCATTTTATTCACCTCCTCTGCAAATTTGAACTGAAGGGATGTTAAACACTTTAACAAGAAAATAAACAATTTGTATTGCTAAACAAAACCAGAGAAACCAAAATATGGATATAGAAAGGTTCACACATACATCCAGACACAAAAAATTAAAGGAAAACTACAACAGAGATATAAGATAATCTTAGGATGGCTGGTTGATTCATCTTAAGTTGTTAAATGTGGTTTAGCAAGATGCCTAAGCAAGATCCCAGAATGAACTTCATTAACTGCAATGTAAATATTACCACCCACAAGTGGTATTTATAAGAATCTCAAAGTTTCAGTTAATAGTGCAGCTCAAATCTATACTAATATTATAAAGGGAGAAAATTTTTAAGTATGTGTGTGTGTACATAGAGTAATATAAATAATACTCGACCAATTCTGATAATTCTTTCACCATTAAGAAGACCTATTCTTTCCAATGGACATGGGCTATAAAACACCTTATAATTTCAATTCATAAATGACTAAAAAGAATTTAGAAAGTCTTCATTTTGAATGCCATGGAATAGAAAATCCTTGTTGTACTCCACGAGAATGTGTGTAGAAATAAACCCCGGATAGTTGCTGTACTCTGCAGCAGGGGCAGTTTCTGAAGGAGAGTTGCAGGATTGTACAACCCCCAATAATGTTTACTGTTTTTTTTTTCTCTTTCTTTAATATTTCATTTTTTAATTTTCAATTATTATGTGTACGAGCCAGTGATGTCCAGTTTTAAACATTTCACAACCTTCCTGTTTAATTACTTCACCTCTAGTATTGTCTGCAAGTGCCCGAGGTTTGCATTCTGGCTTGCAAACCCACTTGAAGTTTGTTGCAATCTTCCAAGATTCTACGTAATTAAGAGTTCAGGAAAATGTGGAAAGCTGTTTGTCTTGGCTATTGTTGAAATTGTGTCCATGAATAAGAACAGTTTATGCAACTTTTGTCTGTGATTTTATTTTTAATTGTAATGAATATCATTTTGTGCTTTGATACCACTAAATATAATGATGCATGGATAAGTTTTAAATGTGAAGAAAAATTAATAATACATACATTTAAAACACTGATTTCTTCTTCTTCTTTTTCAATAGCTGAACATTTAAAAGCTTTGATTTCAACAAGCTTCAATTCTTTAACTTTGGAGGAAAAATTGCAAATAAAGAGATTAGGGAGACCTACTCCTTCATTATCCATTTCTCAGGGATTAAAAGTAAGAAGATGAATTTTGTGAGAAAATTAAACTCTGATATTTATCAGAAAAATGAATGGATGTGTGGCTGTGCAGAAAAAAATGAACTGTTCTACTTTCCATGCTTAATATTTAGTGGTGGCAAGGAAGACACGTAACTAAAAGGGGTAATTGACATCAATCATTTGCATTATTGGATTAAAAAAATATGAAAATTCATCCTTACATATCACAAATGTCCTTAATCTCAGCATTCTAGGAAATATCAATATTGCTGCCCAATTAGATTCAAGTTACAGGAAATTAATTGAATTGCACAATCAGAAAGTAACTAACAATAGGCACATTTTAAATATAATAATAAATTGCATTAGATTTTGTGGCTCTCTAGAATTAGCCCTGAGGGGGCATGACAAAAATGAAGCATCATTGAATCCAGGAGTTTCTTCGGCATTTATTAACTTCAGTGCTGAGCTAGACGGTGCTTTGAAATCACATCTTGAAAAAGTGACTGTGTTCAAAGGCACATAAAAACAATACAGAATGAACTGCTGCAGTTTATGTTGGAAGTCTGTCACAATGAAATTTCCACAGAGATTAACAAAGCTGCCTATTTATTTAAAGGCGAGTCGGAATTGTTACACTAACATCACTTAAGTTTACTCATTTAACATGTTTTGGGAAACGGTTGTTCCCATCCTCAGAAGCTAATCCGACTGGCCCTGTTGTTGGTGTTTCCGTTTTGTGGACTGGATACTGTGGTGACATCTTGTGGTGGTGAAATGTACTTCCAGAGAGGATTTGGTGGTGGCAAATCAAAATTCATTAGATGTGTGTTGTGTTTTAGAATGGTGATCATCTCCCATGCATCTAATTCGGCTGCAAATTTGGCTGGTTTGACTAATGTAATATTGGGTTTGATGTTGTGAACAATAACCGTTTCCCGAAACATGTTAAGTGAGTAAACTTAAGTGATGTTAGTGTAACAATTCCAACCCACCTTTAAATAAATTCAATTTACATCACTGTTTCTAGCTTCTTTTCAAATATCAAAACTGCCTATATCGCAGTAATTGCAGATGAGACAACAGATGTTTCTTGCATGTTTCAAATAGTGCTTATATTCAGATACATTGTTAAAGGGAAACTAATTGAAATATTTTGGAATTTTCTTACTCCCTGTAATCATGACGCTAAATCTCTGGCAGCTTACATAGTTACGGAATTAATCACCCCTAACAGGCTCATAGCTCAAACTTATGATGGAGCAAACATCATGAGGGACTCTTCTGATGGGTGCAAGTTATTGCAAAAGAACATTTTCCATATGTGTCATTGCCACGTAGACCAACAGAACCTTATTATGCTGCATACAAATCTGTAAGCAATTTGTTCTTTCTTTTTAAATTCATCACAAAGAACAAATTGTGCAGAATGTTTACTCCATCCAGTCTAGACTATATGGAACTTCCAGTCAAGATCTGTGAACACTGTATTTGAACACAAAGAGGAACTAATTGAATACATGAGAACCATTCTTGACAGTGGTGACATTTACAGAGAAAGCACCATCAACCAGGCTTTTGAATATTTAGAAACGTTGAAAAACAATAATTTTATTTTTTTGCTAATGTTTTATCATAAAATGCCATTTGTTGGTGTGTTATAAAGCCAAATACAAAACCATGAAATTGATCCAGTATGGCCAAAAGGCCGAATTGCAAGTTTTGAGACTCAAATTTTGAAAATCAGAGAATCTGTAGATAATCTGTGCCAGAGCCTTTTTACTCAATAGTAAAAAGGATGAGGTATGAAGAAAATGAAATATTTGTGAGACAAAGAGAAGCAAAAGAAGTTTGACATAATTATTTGTGAAAGGAAAGAGCGGTTTAAGTTTACAGGGCATCTAATGGGCACATATTTGTTTCAGCCAGATAAATTCTCGGATTTCAGGGTTTTTTTTCCCCCAAAAACATATTCAAGTATTCTACTGAATGCTACAAATTGTTGGATCCAAAGAAACTAAGAACAGAACTGGAAGTGCTGCATGGAATGCAGGAGTTCAGAGCAATGTCTGGTGCTTTAGGGCTTTTAGATTTCATAAGTCAAAATAATCTCTGTAGTACAATGAGCAAGTATTTTCAACTACTGAGCATGGTAGTTACCGAACCTATGACAACATCTGAAGCTGAAAGGTGCTTTTCAACAATCTATAAAGACATTTCCAAGAAATACGTCTCTAGAAAGACTTTTGGCTCTCACAATGCTCTCTGTTGAACAAGACTTTGTCATGAATATACCGGACTTCAATCAGAGGGTTATTGAGAAGTTTCCTAACAGCAAGGACAGATGGATGGAGTTACTCTACAAGTAGGTAAAGCTGAATTTGCTTCAATTATTAAAATGATTCACTTTCTTCTCCTAAAGTGGTTATAGTATATAACACATGATGGGAGCAATTTTGTATTACATTGTGCACTATCAACATTTTATATCACCAACCGCCACTGCTCTACAGAGAATACATGGTAAAAACAAAAGTCAGTTACATTTTATTCTAAGCGATATATATAAACGGTCATTGTGTAACACTTAAACAGAAGACAATTCTAAGCAACATATATATACACGAGGCCTGTCCCAGAAGTACCCGACCTAACAAAGTAAACACAAAAATGTTGGGAAAAACCATCTTTATTTCTCTACATAGTCTCCTTTCAACTCAATACACTTTTCCCAGCGGTGTTCAATAGCTTTGATACCCTGTTTATACTGAGAACCATCAAGTTCTGCAAAATAGCCATCAACTGCAGACTCCAGCTCTTCATTGTTGGCAAATCTTTTAGCACTAAGCTATTTATTCAACTTTGGAAATAGAAAATAATCAAAGGGGGCTAAATCTGGCAAATAGGATGCATGAGGAAGCAATTCGAACTTTAACTCATTGATTTTGGCCATGGCGATAATGGATGTGTGAACTGGTGCATTGTTTTGATGAAACAAAAGTTCCTTTTCCACTAAATGCGGCTTGATTGCATCATTAAAATGCTGCAATAAGTTTGCATAATACTTGCCATTGATTGCTTTTCCTTTTTGAAGATAATCAATGAAAATTATTCCACACACATTCCAAAAAACTGATGCCATGACCTTGCCTGCAAATGGAACTGTCTCATCTTCTTTGGAGCCGATTCTCCCCTTTCAATCCACTGTTTTGACTGTTCCTTCATCTCAGGTGTGAAGTGATGGACCCATGTTTCATCCATGGTTATGAATCGACACAAAAACACGGCTTTATTGCAGTAAAACATCGCCAAACACTTGACTGAAACATCTTCAGAATACTGCTTTTGTTCCACTGTGAGTAAACGCGGCACCCATCTTGCGCATTGCTTTCTCATGTGTAAATTTTCAGTCAGTATGCAATGTAGAGCACTTTTTGAAATGCCTACGATGTCCACTAACTCGCACACTCAGTCTATGGTCATCCAATACCATTTTGTGGATTTTCCTCACAATTTCTAGCGTGGTCACCTCATTTGGCTGACCACTGTGATGTTTGTCTTGGCAGCTTAAACTCTGTCACACAATATTTTACTGTTGTAAACGAAGGAGCAGACTCCCCCAGAGTAGAATCTAGCTCAGCTTTAATATTAGTTGGACTAAGACTTTTCAAATGAAGATATTGTATCACATAACAATGACCAGTTTTATCCATGTTTACAAATTTGCCGACAGCGTTTACTATTGATGGCTGTCAAACAATTACTAAACGATGTAGCATCATCAAACTTCAGACTTAAGCTTTATAAGGTTGGTACTTTCTATCAGCCATTTGTTTGAAACAACAACCACTATTTATACATCAGGTCGGGTACTTCTGGAACTGCTCTCATATATATATGGTCATGATGTAACACTTAAACAGAAGACAGAGCTTAAAAAGTGACAACTGATTCTGTTTATAATGGTACGAATGGTATGTTATATTTATTTCCTTAATCGTCATATAACAAATATTGCAATGTATTTGATGAAACAGTGTCAAAACCTCTGAATAACCTTTATTCTAATTCTATAGATATATACAATGAAGTTTCTGGATGCCAAAACCTGCTGATGGCCCTCATGTAAGAAAATTTTGCTTTGGTTCCTTTGTACTTATGTTGAAATCAAGTTTGTTAGCAGGGCACGCTAAATAATTGTATAAAGAGAGAAAATTGATAATATTATAAATCAATGAACCGATATTTTATATTAATACCTCAGAGGATTATTTTTCGATGGTCACAGACTGTGTGTTTTTTCCAAAGAGGTTAACTTGATGATCTTCATATTCACCAGCTTCACCTCAATTTTGTTGTATATATATTGTTGAAACAGATTATAAATGGTTACTAAAGTGTTATCTTAGATAATGAATGCAAATTATTTTCATATTGTTTCACATTGTTGCAAAGATAACTCTATCATAAAGCAAAAAAGAAAAGTAAGAAGAAAGAAGAAAGACCAAAAAAAAAAAAAAAAAAAAAAAATTCCTTTTGGTTTAAAAAATACGGTTAAAAAGAAATGAACACAAAACTGATGTACCAAGAAAAAATAAACTGTTGCAATGAAAGAACTTGGTGTTTTAGTTTTAACTGTATAAATGAACATCCATGGCGCTAAGAATAATAAGTGCAATCACTAGAATAACAGGTTATGGGCCCAGGCACATGAGTTACCGTGGAATGCAGATTTAACACATACAGTATTATACCATTCATGGGAAACGACTTTAATAACTGGTTGTTAGAATCAGGCTTGTCTGGGAAGAAAACTCTTTGTTGGAGATACTAGAAGAAGAATTTGCTATGGTAAAATCGGAAGACCAAGCTTAAAACATAAAAGCCAAGAACATAAATTGTGCATGCATAAATTACTCCACTTAGAAATAATCAAGGATTGTGGCACAGCATACAAGATTATTCAGAAACTTACAGCTATATTTCAGGGTGTAGGTACTGTGTGGCAACTTCTATTGAGAAAGAAATTGCTAACACTTAAGTATAATGAAAATAACAGACTCGAGCATTCTTTTTAACATTTGACAAGCTGATTAGAGATCTGAAATCGTTGGGAGGCAAAACCAAGTAACAGCAAGATCATTTGTTATTTATTGCTTGCTATGCTCGTGTCCTACGACAGCATAGTCACAGCAATTGAGACAATGGGTTCAGAATTGACATTCGAATTTGTGAAGAATCAACTTCCCAATGAAGAAATTAAAAGAAAGGTTTTAAGAATGAGGAAGAAGGCTTAAAATCATTTGTTACCAAACAGAACAAGAGAGAAATCAGATTTATACCAATTGTAATTAAAATAACCTTAATTAATAAATTCTTAAATTGAATTTCAAAGTTATCAGATGTATGACTGTTGTCACCGCAGAAGAAGTCAGAATGTAAATTCAAACTTCCAAAGAAGAAAAGGAAGTGAACCAGGTGGAGATGGAAGAGCCAAGTAAAGATGCAGATGAAGATGGCATATGTTTCCCAGAAAATTATAGGTTAGGAGCTGAGACAGTTAAGTGTGCAATTTTATGTTGATTCCAGAAGCATTAGGTTCTGGTGAACTCAGAAAGTACTTTCTAAAGTGTACAGATTTAAAGGAACCAATTAAAACAAACATTGCCAAGAAAAATGAGTGGTTAATGGCAACAAAAATAGGTGTTGGTAGTACTGAAAAGGCTACTATAACGAATGTGCTTTACATTCCTGATTTGGCAAATAATTTGCTTTCTGTAAGAAAAATAGAAGAATCGAGACAGGGTTAAATTCAAAAAGAATAAAGTAATCATTTACAGAAACAATGAAGAGATTATTAAAGGCTTCAGGAAAAACAACTTATATAATTTTCAGGATTAAAGAAAAGGAAGCAGAGGCACAAAAGGAGTACTGCGTGGCTCAACAAGACGAGATATGGCACCAGCAACTAGGCCATGCATCAGTAGAGAAAATGAAGGAATTGAAGAGAAGAAATCTTATTAACTGTGGGCGTGAAAATTCTCAGCTCTCGTTATGTGAGCCTGTCTAAAGGCGATCAAACCAGACTGCCCATTAATAATACAGAATATCCTAAATCCAGAAAAGCTTTAGAATTGACCCATTCGGATTTATGTGGCCTTACAAATCCTGTTACGCACAATAATATGAGGTACATGCTGACGATTCTTGATGATTATATAGTTATTTTGTGATGGTTTATCTATTAGAAAATAAAGCCAAAGTCTCAATGTATTTCAAGGAATATGTCGAGATGGTGGTTAATGTCAAATTAAATTCCAAAATCTCAAGATTTAGATGTGATAATAGCAAGGAATACATGAATAAAGAATTTCAACAATTCTGTGTAAATAAGCGAATTAGAATTGAGCAGAGGATTCCGTATTCACTGCAACTGAATGTTAAAAGCGAGTGAAGGAATCACACAATAACTGAAAAGGCCAGAATGCAATTTGCAGATAGTATTTTTGAGAAAGATATGTGGGGAGAAGCCATTTATACGTCGGCATACATAGTAAATAGATTGCCCACTTTACAAAATAATATCAGCTGAGATTTGGAATAGAACTAAAGCAAGCTAAACGTATTTGGCTCAGAGGCATATACACATATAAATAAGGAAGAAAGGAAAGGAAAGTTTTCCAAGAAAAGCAAGAAATTATATATGACAGCATACTGTGAAAATAGTTATAGACTGTGGAATACAGAAAAAAGAAAAGTAATTCGGGCAAGAGATGTGATATTTAATGAAAAGAAGCCATTATATACTACACAAAATTTGCAAGAATTACTAGAAAATGGGAAAGAAGATTTGGACTATGAGAAGAATATACAGAAACAAGACAAACAAAATAAAGCTACTAAAAAGAAAGCACACTAAATGAAAACCAATTTATTTGAGAGATTATGAATTGAATTTATTGTGTAGAATGTTTATTGCAAAATTATGAACCAAGAACCAAAAAGGAAGCTTTAGAATCTACTTGGACTATTGTTAAAAACCACCAGACAAGAAAATCATCAACAGTTGCTGGGTATTTAGAAAAAAAGGAGAAGATATTTACAAGGCAAGGTTAGTCACAAAAGGATATTAAACTTCAGAATATGATGAAACCTATGCTCCATGGTAAATCACCTGTTTTGAGAGCCCTGTTATGTATAGCAAACCAGAAGAACAAGCATATTGAACAAATGGATGTTAAAATTGCATTTTTACAGTGGTGTATTGAAAAAGAAATATACATGCATCTACCAGAAGATATGAAATGTGAGAAATATATTTGCAAATTAAACAAATCATTCTATGGACTTAAACAAAGCCCTAGGTGTTGGAATGATGTATTTCATAAACTTATGATAAGCAGCGATTTCAATTGTTGTGTACATGACACTTGCTTGTATACCAGACATGAGAAAGGTGATAATTCACCATCATACTCATATGTATTTCTTTTTGTTGATGATATTTTGTTATTACACAAAGACAAAACTGTAAAGGGAAAGAATGTCACAATTTGATATGACTTGTCTGGAAGTGTCTTAGGAATGAAATTGATAGATTTAAAGGATAACATTGTTAATTCAATCTAAAGTCCCACATTGCAAAGAATATAGAAAATTAAGAGAGAGTGAAACACAGACATTAAACACCATTTTATTAGAAAATGGAAAATGGTGATATTGTAATTAGCTGTGTTCCTTCCTCAGAACAAAAATCTGACATTTTTAGTCTTCAGTCTTTAAGTAAGAAAGTCTTTTGTAAATTTAGACATAGTTTGGGCATTAATGTCTGTTAAGAAATTATTTCATTGTATACAGCAAGTTCTGAAAGTGTTACATATGCTAGTGTTAAGTGGGAGTGTTATAAAAGTAGCCCTATCATAAAGCAAAAAATAAAAAAAATAAAAAATAAATGCCCATGGCACATAGTATTTGTCATTACATTTTTGTTTATAAAATAAGGTTACAAAGAAATGAATATAAAAATATTGTTGTATCATTGTTAAGAATAAATAATGTGTCGCAAAAAAGAACCTGTTGTTTTAGTTTTAAGTCTATAAATGAACATTCCACAGTGCTAAGAATAAGTGCAAGCACTAGAATAACTCACACTGACATTTGTTAATTAATGCAATTAATATTGTGCGTTATTGTTATTAATTGTATGTATTGTGAATTACTTTTGTGTTTCTTAGGAAAGCTATATTGAATTTAAGTTGCTTAAATTTATTTAATTTTATTTACTGAATTTAAGTTGCTTAAGTAAGCTTTATTCCAAATTAAGTTAAGATGGTCATCATTGACATAAAAATGATATGCTGCAGAATCTGCATATGTCTTATCACTGCTCCTCCATGGAGAATCAATATATAACAAAGTGATTACCCTGCGTCATGAACGATAACTTCACAATAGTTACAGAAAATTTTCACTTCTCTCAAAGATTTAATTGGAAGCAATTAAGCCATAGCATGCTAGATCAAATTATGTCAGACAGGAGTAGTTCATTATGCACAAAAGACAGTTGGTTCAAGTGCTAATACATTAGCAAACTAATTAACATAACTGGTTCATTGTATAGCAACCGAATTATTAGTACATACTGAGATTCTTTATGAAGTGAATAATAAATTATTTGTAACCCATACTTCATGAAAACTACAGCTCTTCTGTTACCCTGCCCTGAAAATAAAATAGGCAATTCTAATCGCTATTGCAATGTCAAGTAATCATAATTTGCCACAAGCACAACTATTTATTAAAAACATGTAAGCAATTTTTTAATAGTAATAAAAAAATGCAAGCAATGTTAAAGAGTTTCTGCATTATAAGAAAATTATGCACTTTTATGTTATTAAACAACTATGGGACCAAAGAGAAGAATTTTACATACTGTATCTCAAAAATTACTCAATCATTCCAACCGATGATTCCTCTATCACCACAGAGTGCTTATAGGCTGTGCAGCATTTCCAGAACTTGGGAGGGGGGATTAAGAAAGTCAGACATTCCATCAATGTTTCGCATCCTTTGTGTGAATACCAGATTTTTCATTCATTATTAGCTGGGGCTATACAAAGTTATAATTATAAGGGGTAAAAGGGGGGTAGATCATTGTACAATAACTGCATAAAGAACTGGGGGAGGTAAATGAAATCAATTAAATTGTCATTTGTGTTTAAAAAGTCAACTATTCAATGGTGAGTGAGTCAGCTAGTATTAGGCAAAGTCATACCAGCAGCTCTATTCTGACTTTTAAATTTCCTAAATACTATGGGAAAGTATTGGAACGCAAGGGGAATGACCTTATAGTCAATTACAGTATGTCTGCAAGCAAGCAACCGACCAACAATCAATCAATCAATCAATCAATCAATTTGCTAGTTGCTTGACTAAAATTCTTAGCAGCCAAAACCCCAACTTTTCTAATATTGCTTTATTTGTTATTCTCTAAGCACAAGAGGAATCAACAGACATGAGCAAGATCCATAGTATGTAGTGCCAAAGCATTAGTAAATGTTTACTGTGGTTTAGTTACTGAGACTTATGTGGGAAAGACATTAACAAAGCAAGAACTGTGGCTAATGAGAGAAGTTCATCTTCCTTTACACCAGCCATGCTGGCATATTCAGTTAACTGTAACTGCAGTTGTCAGCTTAAAATGAGTAAGCAACAAAGTATTTGTAAGAGGTATACAACAACCACTTTTGATCCCGAGTTATATGTACTTTTATGCAGTTCAGCTCCATTAAACAAGATAAATGTGATATTTTTGAGGAATGAGCAATTAGCATGCTTCATGCTGATTTATAGACCTTTCTGTAATATCCAACATCAACAGCAACTGAAATAAATGGTATTATGACATTTATAAATTTTTAAATTTATAAGTGAAATTGTTTCTTTCACTAGTAATTTACATTAATGGCACTATTTGAATTCTTTGACTCTGTGAAGGTAATAAGCTTTAAATAAATGCTAATCAGCTGGTACGTGGTGGTCACATTACTTGAAAACTAACTCCTATTTTCAGTGTAGTAATTTCTTAACATCACTTCAAGCATAATTGTATGAGTTTTGGAGGGAACGTTCAAGAAATAAATTTGTATTGTCTATTTTTTGCATTCTTTATTTGTCCAAAGTACCAATACTGTGTCTATGCCCAAAATGCTATTTCTCTCATTGAATGAGTTTAAAGCATTCCTTGTTAGTCTTCTGTGCAATTTGGATTAAAATTGGAGGCAAATACCATTTAAATGTTAAAATACTCCAAACATTATGCACACCAACCTGTCAAAGGAATTTTCAGCATTTTTCTTCCCTTTGTCTTGCTCATAGCAAAAATAACAGCATTCACCTTTACCTAAAATGGGTAGAAATGCACAGAAAGACAATTTAATTCTAATAAATTAAGATAGTGTAATTATGGAAGAAGTTTACAGAATTATAATGATTTTTGCAGTAACATTGCAATGTTAATTCTACATATATTAGTTCCACAAAACTATAACCTCAGTGTTCCAGGTAACAACTTTTTTTATATGTAAATAAAAGTACATAGCAAGTTTTCTTTGCTTTACATTCTTTAGACATGTTAAGAACATTAAAAACACATTATTTTTGCAAAGTTGGTAATGATTTTATCTTACATTTAAGGAAAATTATTGCCTATACAATCCTACAACTAATAGATTTAACGAAGGCTTGTTAACAAGCTGATTAGACCATATGCACAATAACCATAACTCCCAAAGTAAAAATGCTTACTTTCACATTGTGACTTTGTCCACTTTTCCTGTAGTCAAACTTCACTTTGTTTCTTACGTGTAGCGCACACGACACCACTCTTCTCTCTTCAGTCACTCACTGACACGTTCAACCTGCACTCATAATGCAGACTCGCTGAGTTAACACTTCCATTTATAACTGCACAAGAAAGCCCAAAAGGTTCTGTTCAGCGTGGAAGGGTGGAAATTTCTCCTTAAGCCTCGATTGAGTTCTGGATGTTTTGTTAGCTGATAACATCTCCTCTTTAATTTGAAGACGAGAAGCTAGTAACAGTGATGTGTCATAATTTAAAATAAAGAGCGTTGAAGGTTGTTACACTAAACTTTAACCTTTGTTGTTAACCTTGCAGTGATGTAGTGTAACAACCTCCAACCCTCTTTATTGTAAAACATCTCCTCTTTATTTCTCTCCAGCCAATTATATGCTGGGCTGAAGAACACCCACTATCCACTGCATGGAAGGCTGGCTCTGTCATATAGCTCTCTCCTCAGCGCTGGTCGTACCACCAAGCTGCTCAGCAATATGGGACAAGGCAAGCAATCAATCAATCAATCAATCAATCAATCAATCAACTGTAAGCTTCCCTTGGGATGGACGCCAAATGTGGTATACATTGTTAAGCCAGGTGCTGGCCTTATACAAACTGTCCCAAGAATGTTGTAGCTTCAGTGACTTCTCTCGAGTCCTCATCACACAAGGTCATCCAGCACTGTTTGCTGGATGGTCATAGTGTGTCTTCATATGTTTTCATAACGTGACTTGCCAGCTTCAGGCATTCCCTGCAAGGTGGGTGTTGTCTTCCAACCTGTCCATTAGAGTCCAAATATACCATTGGAGCCCAAATATAATCTGTTGGTGGCTGACCAGTACCAGGAGGCATGCCCAATAATTATCACATGGTAGCCGTAACTACTGTCCGAACAGCATATTTGTCAATGTCATACCAGTGGACTCATGTACTGAGGCCAGGAGGAACAACAGCACATGCATATCCCAAAGTCTTGATAGGTAGACACCACTTTCTGGAGGCACTCACAGACAGTCTCGGTATAGTGTTCCACACCATCATCTCCGGCTGTGGGTAAAGGGAAGTGGTACAGGTCTTGTGAATTCTGAGGCACTGGAACAGCTCTCATAAGGCTGGATTCAAAATTGATCCTCTGGTAGCCGTGGAGCTCCTGGGGGACACTGAACCAGTAGAAGTTGTTCACTAATCTGTTTGCCACATTCGAAGCCTCTTGATTGGAAATCATGTAAACCTCCAGCCACTTGCTGAAATAGTCCATAGCCAGTAACAGGTAACAATTATCTGCCATGCTGATGGCAATCCATTTGAAGAGCGTCTGACATTGTGCTGCTTCGACTATGTCCAGCCCCAACTGGAGCCCAAGACATCTCTTTCAGTGGTAACCACAAAAATCTGAGATGCAGCTTCTCCATAATCTTAGATAAACTAAAGTGACCTCTCCGGTAGTGCTGGCATGGGTCTGTTCGAGGACTTTCTACACCTTGGGTGCACTAACAAACCTTAGTTTTCCTGTCTGTTAACTCCCACAATCTATACACTGTTCCATCAGTGTCCCACTACCTCCAATAGATCTTATAAATCAGCCCTCTGGAGGTGACATTTGCCTAGGCAGGTCGTTTGTCACTATTTATCCGTTAGTATAGGCCCCATGTATCGATCCCCCAGTTGTTCCCCACTCAACATCTCTTTATACCAAATGATTGCAGGTGCACTGTGACCAGGCATAAAGCTGCAACATTCTCCTTTGCCTCTGCTTTCACATAGCAGTTGCAATTTTCCTGGCATAGTCTCGGGAAAGGATGTATGCATTTGAATGACTTTCTGTCTGGTGCTCTTCTGTATCCTGCTCTTGCATCAGAATACTCCTAATGCCGCTCTCACTGGCATCAGTGTCCATGATGAACTTCTTAGCAGTTCTTATCCTAGAACCGCTTGACATGCAAAGGGTGTTCTTCAGGGCCTGGAAAGTTGTCTCAGCTTGGTTGGACCATGAAAAGTCGTCGTTCCTCAGTCAGTAGTGACAATGCTTTGGTGATATTTGCATATCCTGCAATGAATTACCAGTAGTACATGCAGAGGCACAGAAACCATTGTAATTCTTGTTTATTCTTCAGCTGGGTCACTCTTTGACGGCTTGCAGCTTCTCGTGATCCGCAGCCTCTCCATTAGAGCTTATGAAGTGTACCAGACAGTGTATTTCTTTTCTGAACAGCTCACGCTTCTTTGGGTTTAGCTTGGAGCTGGCTTGGCAAAGTCTTATGAACACCTTCTTCAGGCTGATCAGTTGAACCTCGAATGTCTTACCTTTAACAATGATAACTAGATAGTCATAGATCTCTCATTACAAACTCCATAAGTCTCTGGAGCAATGAGGGGGACATTGAAGAGTCCAATAGGCATTGCCATGAGCTACCAGTCCCTGTCCAGTAGAAAACGCCATATTCTCTTTGTTCATTGGAGTGAAGTACAACTTGCCAGTATCCTGAATGAGGTTCTGGATGGAAAACCATTGAGGCCCGCTAAGGTGTCATCAAATCCATGGCAGCAGAAAATAGTCTTTCTCAGTGACATCATTCAGCTTCCAGTGGTGGATGCAGAAGTGATCTACATCCTTCTTTTTCAGTAGCACTACCAGCAAGGACCATGGATTATTGGATTCCTCTATTATTCCTAAGGCCTTTATGTTCACAATTCAGTTGTTTATTTCCTTATGATTCTTTAGTGGGATACAGTAAGACAGCTACCTGATTGGCTGAGCATGGCAGTTGTCAATACAATGCATTACTCTACCGCTACGGTCATAAGCGTCTTCTGGTAGTCTGAAATTGTCTGGAATTGGGCAAGCAGATTAAAGATTTGGTTCTTTTCACCAAGTGAAAGGACATAGCTATTATTCAGGCTCACAAAACCTTTGGACCCAGTTAGTGGCATTAAGAACCCTCATCAGGTACGTCTCCCAAGTTGGAAGGCCCTAGCAACATAAAGGCCATCTCAGTGTGATCCTCCCCCATCCAAGATCATATTCCTCATTAAGGGTATCAGCCTGCACCGCCACTGTCACCATTCTCACTCTATGACTGAACCATCTCCTGCTCTCCCACTCTGCAAGCAAGAGTTTCACGAATGCAACCTCTCCTCTGCATGGTTCAGAAAGTTCATGTCATGGTCCAGGTACAATATGCAATGCCCAACATCCATCTTGGCATCAAAGAACCGAAGGGTGTCCTCGGTAACGGCGGCAATGGAAACCCACAATTGTAGCCTGTTCCACCCAAGGATCAGATCAACTCCAGGTAAGCCTCCTCTCTTACAGACAGGGTTTCACCACAGGTTGTTCAAAGCTACTAACACCTGGCGGTGTCCTCTTGTTAGTCCCTGCACCACAATGGACTAGTGGTAATTAGTGAGGGCGCTGTGTCTACTAGCATTCAGCAAGGGCGGTCTAAAATCCATCCTCGCCATTACAGTCACGATGTTCAACATGAAGCGACGGGAAGGTAATGATAGCACCGAACATGCCCCTCTTAATGGCAACCCTTAGCAGTTTTCCTGATCCTTGAAAGGGGTGCACTCATAGTTCCCTTTAGGTGTCCAGGCTATCCGCAATTCCATCACCTAGGTCTCCTGCTTCCACTTCCATGAAGGTTCAACTGCTGCAGCTCTGGTAGACACAAGGGTGGCTCTTCTGACCATCACATTTGTTATGCAGAAAGCAGCTGCCAGGGCATTGTTGATTTTGTGGTGTTCTGCTAGGAAAATTAAATTGAGTTTTATTTATGGAAACTTTAACTGTTGTGGTGCTTAGCGTCCCATTCTATATTGGGCGTGAAAGACCAGTAATTTTGCTCAGAGGCCTCTTTATTACGCTTGAGGTTCTTTTACGTGTGGGACACGGGACCACCGGCTTTACTTCCCTTCTGAAGGAAGCCATGCTAAGAATTTTTATACCCAAAAAAATTAATCGCCCTCCGCCAGGTTTGAATCTGCAACCTCAGGAACTAGAGGTTAGCATGGTAACCACTACACCACAGAGGATGACGTTCTGCGAGAAGCTGTATCTTCTGTCGGTTTCTTATGTCGCTAATAAATGTGTGGACTGCCTCTCTGGAAACAAAGTCTGTTGGTATATCCGTCACAGTCCAATAAGCCAGCTCCTCTACCTCCATGACGAATTCCTGCAAGGTCTTGCCAGGTTGTTGCACTTGTTTTCAGCTGGGCCCAGTAAGCAGCAGCCAGACAATGTTCTCTAGAGTGCCTCTGCAACAGTCTGATCAAGTCATCAGCCAAACCTATGGCAGGAAAAAGTGTGAAGTGTTTCAGCTGCTTGCACCTGCAGGCAGCCAGAAGTTGTTAGTCTTCTCCGCATGCATTCATCCATTATTGTCATGGCCCCAAACTGCCACCTAAACATCACTCTCAACGAAAAGCCGTCAAATTTTGTAGGCTTCAACATTTTTCTGCATTAGACAATCTCATAATAGTGGGATCTTCTACAACTTGAGCGTGGAGCTTGGCTTCTAGGTTGTGGGGCACCTCCATTGCAGTATCCAATGTCCCTGGTTTCCCTTTACTGGCTGGTCTAACTTTTTTTTTTTAATCTAGATGCTCTTACACTGTATTAACTTTTTTACCATGTCAAATTTACTTTCTATTAACTCCTTAGTGTTAGCAATTATCTCATATTTTGCCGTCAATGTCAAGACTGAGTTCAGGTTTCATTTTATCCATTTTGTTCTTCATTTCTACCTTTACACACTTCATTTCAATCTTCTCCATTCCAGATTTTATGGTCTTCATTTCAGTTCCCATCTCCACCATTCCAGATTTCAGTCTCATTTCATCCAATAATGGTTGAAGTATTTCCTCCATCGCATAATTCCTACTTCTCACACCAAGGTGACTTTGTCCACTTCCCCTGTGACCACTTTACACTTTTTTTTCCTTGCATGCAGCATTTAAATTGAGGAAGGGCAACTCAGTCCCTTCTCTCTTCCGGTCATTCACTAATTGTTGAACACAAAACTCCCACTCTAGCCTCTTCTCTCTTCAGAAACGTCTCCTTGCACCTCAATTGCATTCCGGACATTTCGTTAGGCAAGAGGCCTCACCCCTTCTCTCTTTCCAACCAATCATACACCCGCTAGCACTGAGGAATATGCCCCTTATCCATGAAAGCTGGCTCTGTCACAGTATTCATTGTATATGTTTACCCATTTGACATATATTACTTATATTTTTATACAGCAATAACATATTAAAGTAACAAATTATCTCACTTTAATCTGCTAGTTATTTGCCTTCAAAATTATGGGAGAAAAAAGCACTAAACCTCTCAGCAAGAATGGTCATTGCATTCAAAATCATTTTTACCAGACTACAAATCAGTTTTAAGTTGCAGAATCGCAAAAAGTGAAACATTTGATTTTGTCCCCAGTTTTAAATGAAAATACAATCGAGAATTTACATAACAGAACTTCAGATCTCTTTCTCAGACAATAACCACTACAGCAAAATTTCATGCAAGCCACCAGGATTGTGTAGTACTACTGCTCTTGCCTCTCAACTTGCAGGCCTGGATTTGGTTTAAATCTCAATTCCATCAACCACCTTGCCAAGAGGTTTCTTATATATATTTTTTTAAGGATAAATATTAAGTAACTTGAGCATCTTCAGTCAGAGAACTCATTTGTACACATTCATTTTATACTTTCAATCATATTCCAATATTACCTCTCAAGATAGGCAAAATAAAATGAAAAGCTTTACACATCAGTAAAACTGCATTCCTTGCATTTTATTCTCCAGAAATTTGAATGAACTTAGCAAACTTGTGAGCTGCTCTACGAATTCCTTATTTACAAACAGTACATACTTAATACAAGTGTTTGACCATGTATATGTGCCTGGAAGTGATGAAATAAGACTGTGAGTAAAGCATGTATAAAATGGCATTGTATGACATGAAAGTGTGTTTAAGCATATACAGCAAGTTTTAGTCTATGGATTTGTTCTCAGCATTACAAAACTGAAAAAAAACAAAACAAAAAGCCTCTAGTATATGGACGGCTAGTTGTTACCTGCAAGAGGCAAAGATTAGCACTGTGGTTCACATTCAATTCGAACACATTCAGTGGAATGTAAGAACTTGGCAAAACATATGGCTTAGAGAGTATTCAGTGAAAACCTTCCTAAATCCTTCTTTGTTCACCATAAACTCATTTAAGGTTGTTAGGAATGAACATGAGTCTGTTTGAAGAGGTTTTAAAGATTAGCCATTGCAACATCATTTGGTAAACATTTTAGATACAGAATCAAGTCATAGAAAATAAACAGGACAAATACTTTTGGCTTATCTTTATTATTCTATACAAGAGATATTCCAGAAACCACGCAGAGTTTCATTACCTTATTCTCAAAGCAGCTAACACACAAAGCTCATCTTCAGTGAGTGCAAAAATTATTAATGGGTCAATATTCACGTTATTCTTAATTGAAACATATTTTAGTTCACAGGTTCCCAGTTTAATGACCATGCACAGCTTCAAGTACATGACTCCAAAACCAAAGTAAGCTGAAGGTAAGAAACTGTGATTCATTAGAATTATATTCATTATTAGTACAGTTTAGGCTCTTTTCTTATTACCTTTTTCACACTACAAAACAATCAGCCTAAATCAGAGAGCAGAATAGATAGCAGTAATTTCTCTAACAGTTCATTGGAGCTGGAAAAAAAAATGCATTGAAACCAATGCATGAAACAGAGTTGGATTCACATCCTTAACATAGTGATTTATCTATACAATACCCCTATAAAATAAACAAACAAAGCAAAGGAAATCACCATGTTCTTTTTGCCAACCTGCAGCAGCGAGCTGGGCTGTGACCTCATCACTCATAGCTGCCGCCATAAGGTCTCCCGCTGTTTCAAACTGTGGTGATCCTGGCGATGATGGACACCCATCCTCATCATCGGACACCATGTGATTCATTGAAGAGCTACTGGTGCCAACAGCTATTGCCAGTGATTCACCACTACTTGCATTCATTATGGTAACCATTAGTGCCTAAGGAGAAAAAGTATTCTATACTAATTCAAAAATAATTTCACCAGCCCAGATATATAGAATATTCAAATTGTGCAAGGTGGATTATGAGGAGACCACCTAACCAAGGTCTAAATAAAGCAAGTTAATATGGAGACATGAGAAGAAATGGGGTTTACTCAATGTTGATATCTGAGAAAATCTACATTATTTAAAGCCTATGATCTATTGCTGCTGTAACATCAGAGTTTTTCTACAAGCTATGCGGAAAGAAAGAAGGCTGCTGAAAATAACAAAAGAAAACTGAAATGCACTCCTACTTATACTTATTTTCCCAAAAAATGAACTTAAATGGCTCTGTCATTTTAACAAATTCATGCAACCCCAATACTTCTACTCATTCATATGCCCCAAATCTTATGACAGGGACAAGACAATATGTAATTAATTCACATTTTAGTTAAAGACTGTACACTAGCCAATGGGTATCATTGTTTATTGTTCTTTCTCTCAGAGGTTCTCCAGTTTAGCATTGGTTCTATTTTCACATTTCTTTTTAAGCAGTTGTCAAAATATGTAGCTGAATGAGAGTACAATTACAGAGTAAAAGCCAAAATTTAAAGAATAAAATAAAAATAGCTAGTGCAAGTGAAGAAGAATTTGAAACAAGCATAAATAAAAGTTGGCACTACAATATGCTGTAAAAATACATGTCATAACACTAGAAAGTCAGGGTTTCACAAACCTCTTAAAATAGCCATGTAGAGGTGAAATGGTTATCATTTTTCCCATTTTTTGGCTTAATTTTAGCCTTTTTCTTACATAGAAAAATCTGGCATGCTGCATTCACATGACTTTCTGTACTCACTTTCTACAAACTATTCTTATAAAAGCTTATTCTTCTATCTACTTCTTGTTAATGCAGATAAACTATTTACTCATTACATTGTTGAGTATAAGAAGAATACAATAAGCTAAAGCAACAGTCAAATATTTTCAAAGCTAGTCGCTATGTGATGGCTTTAAAATTCTGTTCTCGTTGCATGATCACAAACAAACAAAACAAACAAACAAAAAAAAGTATTTGCAGTTGAGAAAAGTGTAAAGTATCTGTAAATTCAAACTTATAACAAAGAATACCTCAGAAATGGTTAATGCCACAAAAATTTTTATTTGGGATAAATTGTATGCTTCAACGAGATTTACATTTTTTGTTCAGTTGGATTTTGTCTATCTCTTACGGTTTACTAATTACACAAAAGTGGTTGAGAATAAATTAAATGGAGTTTTATTTATGGATGCTCTTTAACTACTATGGTCCTTAGCGTCCCATTCTATATTGGGCGTGAAAGATTGGTAATTTTGCTCAGAGGCCTCTTTATCAGGCTTGAGGTTCTTTTACGTGCCGTAAATCTATGACGCAGGACCACCGGCTTTACTTCCCTTCCGAAGGAAGCCATGCTAAGGATTTTAACACCCGAAAAGATTCATCGCCCTCCGCCGGGTTTGGACCCACGACCTTGGGAATTAGAGGCTAGCACAGTACCACTAGTCCACGGAGGACGACAAGTTGAGAATAAAGGGGACTTTAGAAGCTATTCTCAGAAAATTCAAGATATACATTTTATTTGTCCTGAAAATAGTTTAAACATCCCAATAAAAAATTTTAAAGCCATTTTTGAGAAATAAAAAAATTATTCATATAAAAGGTAGTTTGGGGTGAGTGGGGATTTCCTTCAAAAACCTCCTTGGAAGGTCCTGAACTTAAATAAGTTTTGTATTTAAACAACTTTTTGTTTTTGAGTTATGCTGTTCACAGACATACATAAACATGGACCTTTTTCTAAAACTGCACTTTCTGGACTCAGAGGACCTCAAAACATATTTCTGAAGGAACCTCAACATCAATTTTTTTGGATGGAATACAATACTTCCTCTACTTACTGTAAAAGAGAGAAAGTGAAATCAATCAATCAATCAATCTCTCTGACTTTCTAAAAGTGCTTTATTTGGATTAGGGGGCCCAAAACATGTATTTCTGGTGAAATCTCCAATTCAAAATTTTGGATGGAATGCAATTGCAATACTTTCTTCACCCACTATGTACGTAGTACAGAAAGTAAAAAAAAAAAAGAAGGAAAAAAAATTAAAGAAAGAAAGAAAGAAAGGAAGGAAGGAAGGAAGGAAGGAAGGAAGGAAGGAAGGAAGGAAGGAAGGAAAAGAAGTTCAAGCAATATGGGTTAGTTGAAATATCTCCATAATTTAAATAGCTTTTGATGCATGTTGTTCAATGAAATTAAACCTGGTGTGAATGAATATCCATATACTGGAGATACAAAATGCAATTGGCCTTTTCATTTATGGCATGTGATAGTGTTGGAATTTCCAAAGCTACTATTTGTAGTTTTATCCAGAAGGTTTCCAAAGCAATTGCTTCAAGAAGCAAACAGTATTTTTGTTGGGATCTGCTCGAACCTCGATCAGTGATAATACATTTTTATCATTTAGCTTCAATGTAGTGTCCACAACCAGTTTTAAACTGTCCTAAATGCTCTTTGCCCCTGGCCTTTTAGTGCTGCAGCTGCATTTTATATTAGCACAAAACAGCCAGAGTTGCTTACTGAACCTGGAAGAAATGCATGCATTGCAATTAAATTCCTTGCAAATTTTCTCCCAGGCTGCATCCTTCTCCTTAGTCTGTCAGTTCTTTTGCACTCGATAATTAAGTGTGGCATTAACTTTTTTTTGAATGGTGAAAAATTAGTTCCTATGCACCTAGATTTTTCATCACAATTCTAACCTCAAACAATCAGGAAAATAACATGACAATTGTTTGTAAATATAACTAGTTGTCTGCTGCTGAAACAGATAGCGCTGCATTGTGTAGACAAAAGTGCAATAGAAGCTGTGTAGTTTGGTCACTGCCTTATTGAAAGTGTTGTTCACTGTTGTCTTTGACATTAACAAAATGTTAATTACAATTCACTGTAAAAGTTTGATGAAACATTATGTTACAGAAACACTATGTTTCCCTTCTACACCGAAAAAATCCATCAACCTATGCCAGATTTGAATCCGCAACCTCGGGAACTAGAGGTTAGCATGGTATTCCTAGACCACGGAGGGCGATGTTAATTACGGTTGCTACAGAGGCAGAAATTATATCAAATGGCAGCAAATTTATTTAATACCAATAAGCATACCAATAGCAATCCAATTCAACATACAACAATGACAAGAATCACAAGGAAATTTACCCAAACTGAGAGCATAACAGACTTACCAACATCAAGTCTCCTGAAAAGTGCATTTCTTTAAGCCTGGTTAATTAATAATTCTTAAACAGTTTCTATGACTGAGTGGCTCATCATGACAGCTAGCTGAGAGCTATCAGTTTGAAAACAGAATTTAGACATCAGCAAATTGTTTTTATTTTGTTAGGAGGAGGGTGAGCATTTTATTATACAGTATACACTTTTGTTTGTAGCAACAATTATTTGTGCAGGGGTATCAAATGTGGGCACATTTTTAAAGGCTCTTCATGAGCATTACCCAGAAATGTAAAAATATGTTGGGGGTTCCATTTAAAATAAAAGAGTTTGTCACTTCTGGCAAAACCAGAATTTGAAAAAGATGTATATCATTTCTGATTTCCCAGTATATGGTTATTGCTGGACACAAGTTTCATTTCCTGTACCACCACTAAAGTTCAAAAGTTATTTACAGGTACTTAAGTTGTGTAGTTTCCTTGTATAGATGCACACATTTTCTTCTAAACTTAGTAAATACGATTTCTTATAATTATGCATGCTTCTCACCATGTGACTATTTTAGGTGCAAGATTAGAAATGTGAGATAAATCCACGGTAAGGCTGTATTGAAAGCTTTCTACTTCGAAGTGCTCTCAAAGGTATTCATGCAAAACATTTTGTGTTTTTGTGCTTAGGTATGAGCCACAAGAAAACATTTACATGATGAACAAGTGTCTTTCTGAAAAACCCCAGTTGGGAATCCCGGTATTTAGGAGCTTGAGGTGCAATTTTGCCACATTCAGAGTAGGCCAGTAGTTTCCTGCATCTCACCATTGACCACAAATGTCAACACGCATCAGCATAAGCAGTCTGTTAATGAATTGGCAAAGTTTTATGAATGCCATAATGATTCATTTTTCCTGTCCAGTAGGACCAACAACCCCTTGAATAGCATTTTTCTCTTCTTTCCTATATGCACAATTTGTAGAATGTGGCGTGCATTACATTCCCTTTGTGCCATATTCTTGACACTAATATGTGCTCTTCTTTCAGCAACATCTTTTATTTTGGGGTCTAATGTTTTATAAATAAATGTAAATACTAACATATAAAAAGCCGTGTATCTCATATAAACAGGGCTGGGTTTTTTTTGTTATTAACAATAAATGCAAAATGTAACACATTTATGGCTATAATTTTGTCGCAAATTTTCATGAAAACTTGATCATTTCTGCAAAATCTTTATTTTTACGATGAAAACTAAAAAATGGTATTTATAAAAAATGTATTTTTTTAAAGATGTTGGCTGTAAAGGAATGAGAATTCATTTGGAAAGGTACATTAACCCAAAAATTTAGACTATTATTATTATTATTATTATTATTATTATTATTATTATTATTATTATTATTATTATTATTATTCTGTTTTATGACCTATGGGACCATCCAGACAGCTGACAGGGTTTTCCTGAGCTTTTGGAATATTCTTTTAGAAATATTTCGTTTTAAAGTTCCTGAAGTAATTGCTGCAGTGGAAAAATAATTGGCCGCATGGAAACTAACAACATGAGTAAGCTGACAGAAATGTGACCATAAGCAGTCACATGATCAACAATCAACAACTGAAAGCTTGTCTCCAGCCAAATTTCAAAAACATCATGCCACAACTGCAACAATGAGAGCATTGCCTATGACATTTACAATTAGCACAGAATTTTCACAAAATTTCTACCAGTTTTTAACTATAAATATGACATTTTATATATTTTTCACAAAATTTTTTAAATGCAAACCCCAAAAAAACCCAGCCCCTGCATATAAGTATTAAAAGCAATATTACATTTGTCTCTTTCTCTTACTCTGCCATGAGTAGCGACATGCAAACTCTCCTAGAAAGACCAGTCTGACTTTTAATGTAGTTATGCTGTCATATATCAGAAGAGAAACTTTTATTATCTGTCCTGAGACCACTCCATCTTGTACTGCACACTACTGAATGGTTATTCCATTTTTGTTGTTTTGTCTCGTACGATACAGATTTCTGCTATTACTCCGGACGCACTTCAGCCTTGGGCTTATTGTGCTACCTGTAATGTTTTAAAGACAATTCATTATGCCTGCAACCTTTACTAAGGAATACAGTCTCATAACAGATAAGGTTTCGAATTCTTCTGGTTCTAAACAGATTTACCCAAAAGCAATACACACTACGTGATCAAAAGTATCCAGACACCTGGCTGAAAATGACGTACAGGTTCATGTCGCCCTCCATTGGTAATGCTGGAAGTCAATATGGTGTTGGCCCACCCTTAGCCTTGATGACAGCGTTCACTCTCGCAGGCATACTTTCGATCAGGTGCTGGAAGGTTTCTTGGGGAATGGCAGCCCATTCTTCACGGAGTGCGGAACTGAGGAGAGGTATCGATGTAGGACGGCAAGGCCTGGCACGAAGTTGGCATTCCAAAACATCCCAAAGGTGTTCTATAGAATTCAAGTCAGGACTCTGTGCAGGCCAGTCCATTACAGGGATGTTATTGTCGTGTAACCACTCTGCTACAGCCCGTGCAGTATGAACAGGTGCTTGATCGTGTTGAAAGATGCAATCGCCATCCCTGAATTGCTCTTCAACAGTGGGAAGCAAGAAGGTGCTTAAAATATCAATGTAGGTCTGTGCTGTGATCATGTCATGCAAAACAACAAGGAGTGCAAGCCCCTCCAGGAAAAACACCACCACCTCCGAATTTCACTGTTGGTACTACACACACTGGCAGATGACGTTCACCAGGCATTTGCCATACCCACACGCTGCCATCGGATCGCCACATTGTGTACCGTGATTCGTCACTCCACAGAACGTTTGGCCACTGTTCAATCGTGTAATGTTGATGCTCCTTACATCAAGCAAGGCGTCGTTTGGCATTTTCCTGCATGATGTTTGGCTTATGAGCAGCCGCTCGACCATGGAATCCAAGGTTTCTCACCTCACACCTAACTGTCATAGTACTTGGAGTGGATCCTGATGCAGTTTGGAATTCCTGTGTGATGGTCTGGATAGATGTCTGCCTATTACTCTTTACGATCCTCTTCAAATGTCGGCGGTCTCTGTCAGTCAACAGACGAGGTCGGCCTGTACGCTTTTGTGCTGTACATGTCCCTTCACGTTTCCACTTCACTATCACATCAGAAACAGTGAACCTAGGGATGTTTAGGAGTGTGGAATTCTCGCGTACAGACTTCTGACACAAGTGATACCCAATCACCTGACCACGTTCGAAGTCTATGAGTTCCACGGAGCATCCCATTCTGCTGTTTCACGATGTCTAATGACTACTGAGCTCGCAGATAATGAGTACCAGGCAGTAGGTGGCAGCACAATGCACCTAAGATGAAAAACGTATGTTTGTAGGGTGTCCGGATACTTTTGATCACATAGTGTATATCCTGTGAGCAAAGCCTCACAGGAGCATTTAATGTGCTGGCTGTTTAAGTTTCTTTTTTGCACAGTTTGCAATCTAAGTTACACTGAAACACTCCCATTCTATTACGATGCTTTTCCACAGGAGCATGTCCTGTGAGAAATGCAATAATTGTTTTCAGCTGAAGCCTGTTACATTTAAGTAAACTTTCAACTCTTTTCTTACATGGTTTCCTAATAAATAGTTTACCATGTTTGTTTCCGAGTTTTAAGCCAGGTTTTATGATGCTCTACTTTGGATCAGTTCTTAATAGTCTCACTTACTAAACATCAAGATGTTCCTAGAGCTGGTTCTGGCCCAATAAATTGTGAAGCTACTCCATGTCTTCCAAGTTCATCAGCTTCTTCATTTCCCTCTATGCCACCATGACCCGGCACCCAGACGAATTGAACTTCATTCTGTCCTTCATTACAACTAATGCAATGCAGTCAGGTTCAAGAGTGTCTCCATCGCTACAGTAAGAATTGTTTTCATAACTTCTGTAACAGCCATACATGCTGTTCTTTTAACTTCATTTAGTTGATTTTTAGAGCCCGTTTGAAGCACCTTAGGCCACCAAATCAGTGTTTCATAGGTTATCAATGGTATGATTATCCTGGTATATATCCAATGGATCATAGCAGATCTTAGTCCCCCATCTTCTACCATGCGTGCACCCAACTACTTCAAAATTGTTTTCGCACATTTTATTGTTTTCTTGAAATGCTGATTCTGTCCATCTTGGAGACAAAAGTGATTCCCAAGTATTTGGCTTTCTCAAACATTTTGTGTTCTTTACCTTGAAGATACAGCGGTCCTAATCCCTTTATGCCTCTTCTTCTGCTTGAACAAGTAGCCCATCAATATCCAGATTCCATAGCAGGAGTGATAACACCCCACCCTGTGGACAACCACTCATGTGCTTTGCAGCTAGACTACTATCCATGAGACTTGCCAATATTTTAGTTACTAGAATTTCCATTTATGTTATGCGAGAATATTTGTAGTAAATCATTATTACATTCTGAAGATTCATCAACACAATTCAGAAAAACAATGCTCATTACATTCACTGTCAGAGTTTTTATTTTCATAGACATGCCCTTGGACAAATTCATCTGTTTTGCATTGCACTCTGGATACATTTCAAAGAACTTGCAGAATTTCAGCTTCAGAAAGGCCACATGAGAAAAATGTAATGCATCTTGAATAATCTTTCCATCACTGAATGCTAAACAATGCAGCTCAAGCAATAGCAATTATCCAAATATAAAACACCAAGAACAGTTTTGGGTAGCTGTCATAAAATTTGTGCATTAAGCTGCAATGTTGCAAGCTTAACAATTAAGCTGCAACCGATCCATCCCAAGAACCACTAGTAAACTGATCATTACCTTAAAAAATGTCAGATAAAATACAATCAAATCTAGATAGAATCAAAATATCATGTAAGAGTTAATCCCTCTCCAGACATGCACAGGAATGGGAACCATCTTCTCTGATGTTCCTGAAATTGTAATATGTGAAACTGTGACAGAATCTGAAAAAAATGCACTTTGGTTTTTAAAACATAAAGGTTTTTCACCTGAAATGTAACTCTCAAATCTGACCATGCAGAAACTATTTTGGAATGTCATATCTTATTTATTTGATGGCAAGTTCCTGATGCACAACATCTAGATGCAACTTTTGCCGGACAAAAAGTACCATCAAATAATAATCTTCCTATGAAGCCAATTAACCAGACACTTCTGGTATGTGAAGATTTCAGCATCACCAGTTAAAAAACTGAAAGCATTCTATTAGCTGAGCAAAACCATATTACTCCTTCACTATGAATTCATCCCCAAATTTTCATTGAATAAACATGCACAATAAGGAAAAGGTGAAGTTAATAAAAACTGCTGCAAGTGCATTAAACTCTATGTTGGTTACTGTGACATTTTTATTTTAATAGTCAATAAAGCTTGTATGTGCATGCTTTCTTCAAATGAAGAAAATGATAATTTATGCTCTAAATTCCTTAGGCTAACATAAAGCTATTTGACAATACTAAATTGTTTAACTTACCTTTTATCACTTTGCCTTTATATTTTTTAAATTTCTTTGGTGACTAAGTCACCTGTCCTTGTACTTCCCACGTTTAAACAGCTGTTGCAATACTTGGATCTGCCGGAATACCTAAAATTGAACAAAATGAGCCAGGATTTATTCCTCATGAGTTATTCTGAAACTGGACATTTACAAGATCTGAGTAGTCATCCTACGTTTTGGGGGGTAGCGTATCTACCTTCCAACCCAGAGGGCACAATTTCAATTCTCAGCTTGGATGCATAGCCTGGATAAAATTTCCCTCCTCAGACATTTTCCCTTATTCTCATTATGTAAATGTTGGGCAACACTCTGCTCCTTAGACACTGGACTCATTTGCACATCATTCTACTCATTATCTCATACTTGCCAACTTTCCAAAATTGAAACCCATAAAACTTTCCCTTGTCCGGCAAAGCATAATAGTTTTGCAATCACATGAAATTTAGAATGCGTAAAATATTCAGTGCAGTAAATGTACAAAATTACATGTATAATAAATGGGAATTCTATTTTATAAGAATCCTTGAAGAGCTGGAGTACTATGCTTTTCTGTCACACATGCTGAAATTCTTCCTGGTACCATAATAAACACATATTAAAACAAAGAACACCCTAAGCTATCCACAGATTTCTGGTCCATATTTTATGCTTCATAACATTAACTGCTACAAAAAACGGGAAACATATCTGCAACCATATGATGCAAATAAAAAACGCAATTTACGTGAGGGAACTGACTTTACAGTTATTGTCATCCATTACTGAATCTTTGTGCCCATTTACTACTCATCAGTTACTAGAGGTTGCAATCATTTTTAAATCTGCATGCTATGCATTTTGTTAGCCCAGTGAAGGGAGACCATGATCGTGATTAACGATAGATAACTAACTGTTGGCCTATCATAACACTGTAAACCAAATAGTGTAGCAGATTGTAATCTCAAATTACAATATAATGCATTGTCATATCTATGGTGATGAATCTGCCCACAAAACTGTATAAGCAACTCCTGTAATGTAAAGTCACAAAAAAGGCCTACACTACTGTTCATTTTACAGGCAAATTATAAACAAGGTTTGGTATGAGTATCCAGAATAAACACAAAAAAATTCTGATGTGATACATTCACATAACTTTCTCTACCTTCTATCCTTAGCGGTGGTATACAAACTTACTAAAGCTTAATTTTCTATCTACTACATTTTAAACCTTTGCAAAAATAGCTACATTACAAATTTTGTTACAAATAAAAAGATAACAGCGATAAGTCAAATGTTTAAGAACTTATATTCCATACTGTTTCCATGCAATTGTGAGAAACAACTGAAAATCAATGAGACTTTAAAAGAATAACTATTGAACAATTCGAACTTTTAATAATGGATATCTCAAAAACGGCTTGTGCCACAGAAAAACTTATTTTAAGTAAATTGTGTGTTTTAAAGAGCTCTACATTTTTTGTATAGTACAGTTAATGTTAGCAGTTATACAGGATTATACAAAATTCTTTCCGAATGAAGAGGACTTCACAGGCTATTCTCAGAAAATTCAAGATATCCATTTTATTTGTCATGTAAATATCTTTGATATATGATATTTTAATCAAAATCGTTAGAACCATTTTTTAAAAAATAAAAGTTTTCTTTGCATCTTTGTAAGGTATTGAGCCTAAATACCAAAATTGTTATTTGAGTTTAGTACCATCCAAGGATGCGACACGAAGATTTTCAAGAAAATCCCTCATCCCTGACATCCCTTTACATGGAACATTTTTCAAAATTTTTTATTTTCTCAAAAATGCCTCTAATGATTTTGATTAAAATATCATATGTTTAAGATATTTTCATGGCAAATGAAATGCATATCTTGAATTTTCTGGGAATGTCCCCAAAAGTCCCTTTCATTACGAATGCCTTTTGCATTAACTGGTAAACCATAAGAATAGACGAAATTTTACTGCACAAAAAATGTAGATCTCATTAAAACACACAACTTATGTGATATACATTATTTTTGTCGAGTGAACCATTTCTGAGATAACCATTTCCTTGTTATTTTTTGGAATTTTCCAATACTTACACTTTTTCTTAAATGGGAATTCGTTATTAGTTTTTATTTATTTATTTAATTGTTTTTGTATATGTCTTGGACATGCAAAGAGAATGGAATGCTCCACATAACCACCAGCTCTTAAAAGATTTGACTACCGCTTAAAGCCTACCATATTCCCCTTGCATCTACAAGAATATTAGCAATAAGATAGTTTCTGCAAATGTTTATTTCGATTAATATGAAGTAGAGAAAGTCATGTGAGTGCAACACATCAGATTTTTTTATCATCACTTCAACAAACTATTCTTGCAAATTAAAATAAATTGGGTTTTATTTATGGAAGCTCTTTAACTGCTATGGTTCTTAGTGTCCCATTCTATACTGGGCATGAAAGATTATAAATTTTGCTCAAGGCTTCTTTTTCAGGCTGGAGGTTCTTTTATGTGCCGTAAATCTACCACAGGCTTTACTTCAATTCTGAAGGAAGCCATGCTAAGGAGTTTTACGCACCCCCTCCAAAAAAAAAAAAAAAAAGTCACCCTCCGCCAGGTTTGAACTGCAACCTCGGGAACTAGATGCTAGCATGGTACCCCAAGAACCATAGAGCACAACATTTTTACAAAAGCTTATTTTTCTACTTACTTCATGTTAATCGAGATAAAATGTTTGTAAATATGGTTTCATTACACATTTTGACGTAGTTACAAATAGAATACAGAAGGCTGAAGCAATTCTCAAATCTTTAAAAAAGAAGATCATTAAATGCTAACCTTGAAAGTTAATACTCTTTCCTTGATCTGTGAGAAACTGAATGTGGTAGCACTTCAAAATTGTACTGAAAAATTGTAACCATAAAAATTGAATACCTGAAACTGTTGTCACAAAAAAGTTATTTGAAATAAATTGTGCATTTTAAAGATTTCTTCATTTTTTGCAGTAAATTTTAATCGCTCTCTTATGGTTTACCAGTTACACAAAATTATACACAATTCATTTCAAATGAAGAGATTTCACAAGTTATTTCTGAAAAATTCACATCATCCCAATCGTCTGCAGGCTGCACCTTGACTGGGCATATTGCTACAACACTCTGCTTTGCCTTGACCTTCACACAGTGGTTGCAATTTTCCTGGCATGGTATTTGGGAAAGGCCATCTGCATTAGAAGCCCTGTCTGGTGCTCCCAAGTAAAACGTACTCTTGCAGCTGTTTGACCCAGCGGAAAGTCTGTCCAAGTTGTGAAAGCGCAACAGCTAAATTAGGACAGAATGGTATGTAAAGGTACTTATGGAACTGCTTCAGGATTTCTACAAGGTGATGACGGCACCGACACAATCCTCTCAATGCCAGCCCTTAGTAGTTAATTATTCCTGATCCGCCCAGGATGCGGCTGTAGTCTGATCGTAGATGTCTGGACTTTCCATAATTCCAACACGTAGGCCTCTTGCCTCCATGCGCCCACTTCTATGGTGCTTATGCTGTTGTGGTTGGCACTGGCTATTGTTATTCATGGCCAACACATCTCTCGCTGGCACTAGGGTGATTTGACAGCCATCATCTTTGTTGCATCAATGTGGAGGGTAGCTGCTAAGGCATCGTTGACATAGCAGTGTTCCATTAGAAGAAGCTACTGTTGCTCTTTTAGCCCCCCCCCCAGTCTCTTATGCTGCTGATAAATAGGTGAGCTATCTCTCAGACCCTATTAACAGCCTCTCTACCTCCATGGCAAATTCTTGTAAGATCTTGCCCCATTGTTGCAATCCTACCTTCAGCTGGGCTCTGTAATCGGCGGCTAGGTGATGCTCTCCATAGCGCCTCTACACAGCTGAATGTCCACCGAGCCTCCAGCAGGGTAAATGCAAAAGATTTCAGCTGCTTGCCCCTACAGGGCAGCCAAAATCTGTCGTCTTCACCAGCGTCACTCCACTGTGGGTAGCAATAGCCTCAAACTTCCACTTAAACACTGTCCATGATGAAGTGCCATCAATTTCTGTGGCTTTGTCGAGGACCCTCTCCAACTTCAGCACAGATGCAGCACACCTCCTCCATTGTGGCATCCATCATCCCCTTGCTTTCCGTCACCCACTGTCCAGACACTCTTCCATGCAGCCTCTATCATCTTATTTTCCCTCATCTACTGGTTTAATAGATTTTCTTGTTGATTTAGATGCTCTTTTACTGCATTATTTTCCCTTCATCACAATATCTTAAACATACAGTATTTTAATCAAAATCATTAAGAGTCATTTTTGATAACATTTAAAAGACCATGTAAAGCATGGAGTGAGAATAGGAAATGAGGAATGTTCTTGAAAATCTTTGGAAGATGTTGAACTTAAATATGAACTTTGGTGTTTATCTACTTTTCGTTTTTGAGTTTGGCTGTTTACACTTTTTTTTATTCAGAGGACCTCAACTCATGTCACAATTCAGACAAAATTCAATTCAATGCCTGCAATGCATTTAACGAATTTGTAGAAAATAAATATTTCCCTAGGGCAATAAATTCACTTTTATACAACAATGTAAACATGAGGCTTATTAAAGAGTTACCCCTGTGATTGGGGTAATGGCTTAAATGTGAAAATTGTGTTTACTCCTGGTGTTGTAAGCATGAATGCCATATTAGTTCTGCTTACCTACAGGATTGCTTTTCAATAAAGAGAATAAGTCAATAAATACATAAATAAAAAACTTCAAAGAAAAAAATAACTGCATTGAAGTGCTCTTATGTTATGTGAGGTTCTTAATAATTTAAAAAAAGGCTTCAAAACTGAATAGAATTGTTTTTGCTCAACTGAATTTGAGTTATCTTTGCAAATAAATTGTTATAAGTTGAAGTAATTTAATTATGGCTTCATATAAACTTCTCTTCAAGCAACCAGATTGGATTGCTTGCAGGTTTAATGATGATGATGATGATGATGATATGGGGTTTAAGGGTGCTAAACATCTAAGGTTATCAGCGCCTGTACAATGTATAAAATTTAAAATCCCAAAACTAAAATACGGGGGACACAAACCCGCTTAGTCGAAAACACTAAAACACAAAACACCAAATTCTAAAACCTACCACACTAAAATAATGGTCAATAAAAGAGTAAAACGATGTGTCAAGAACTATAGAATGCAAGGGACATGAGCGCTATATGTCCGCAGGGGAGAAGAGCCCCTATTAAAGCAGACAATATAAAATCACAAAACTAAAAGACGCTCAGCACATCAAATGCGCCGATTAAAACCACTGTCAATGATAAAATGTAAAAGACATTCTACAGCATGCGCGTCGTCTGCCAAAACGTTGTCTATGCCCCCAGGCAGACACACACGAACGCGCAATGGAGCTAAAACTTGACACTCTTTTAAAATGTGACGCACTGTTAAGGGCGCATCTATGACTAAAAAGACAATGTCCGATTCGTAAACGAGCTAAAATTACCTATTACCCGAACGAGAAGAGGTACCCAGACTAACGTGAGAGATTTAACCTCCCGCAACTTGTTCCCCCAGAGGGCCGTCCACTCATCGCGCCAAAGCGAGAGAATGCGGTGATGTAAAATAACAGACAAATCTGAGGCGGGAACAACAGAGGTAAAAAATCTGGGTGATAAAATTGCCGATTTGGCAGCGGCGTCGGCAGACTCGTTCCCAGAGATGCCCACATGATCTGGAATCCACACGAAGGAGACGCTGATGCCAGAGGCATCAAGCGAGTGGGGTAGGTCATGAATGCGCTGTACGAATGGGCGGTAAGTGTACAGCGCGCGAATACTTTGAAGAGCACTCAGAGAGTCTGAAGAAACATCACAGTGCCTAAGTCGTGTCGCTGGATGTATAAAAGAGATCGGTAAACATTAAAACGTTCGGCGGTAAAAATCGAACATTGCCCCGGTAAACGAAAGGTAAAACTACTTTGACCATCGATAAAGGCACACCCTACTCTAACATCAGTCTTAGACCCATCAGTGTAGATAAAATGAGAGTCGCCGAATTGCGCCTTAAGTTCTAAAAAGGCGGATCTAAGGACTAAAGAAGGGGTCTTATTCTTCGGCATCGACGTTAGCCCAGGGTGAATGTGGGCCTCAGCGCGCAACCAAGGAGGAAACCGCGTTTCCCCCCTGGGAAGTGTCGGCGCTGGTGTAACGTCCAAATGCCGAAGAAGCTGGCGAAATCGAACCCCTGGAGGGAGCAATGCAGAGGAGCAAACTAAATATTGCCGATCAAGCGAATCCTAGAAAAGTAACTCGAAGGACGAGTGGTCAGCCAAACTTGAGAGTCGACATGCATAGCTGCACAAAAGCATCTCACGCCTGAAGGACAGCGGAGGCTCTGCAGCTTCAGCGTACAGACTGGATACAGGGATACAGTTGGAAAGGCCCCTGTAGCGACTCTTATGCCACGATGGTGAACGGCATTCAAGCGACGTAACACAGATGGACGCTCCGATGAAGACAATGCACCCGTAATTAAGCTTTGATCGGACCAATGAGCGATAAAGACGCAGAAGGACGGTCCCATCAGCTCCCCAGGATGTGCCACTTAAGACACGTAGAAAATTAAGAGAACGGCCACACTTTGCTTTTAAAAACGAAGTGCGCGAAGTCCAGCTCAGCTTTCGGTCAATGATCAACCCCAAAAGTTTCGCCTCGTCTGCAAACGGAAGACAAACCGGCCCAAGATGGAGAGAGGGTGAAGGGAAAGTCTTCCGGCGGCAGAAATTAACACAGACGGATTTCTCAGCGGAGAAATTACTCCAGGCGTAGAGGCAGTCGATACAGCTCTGGAAACGGCGTTCGAGCAGACAAGTCCGCCGTCAACTGCAATAAATGGCAAAATCGTCAACGAAAAGGGACGATGAAATACCAGGGGGAATACACTCAACAATGGGGTTGATAGCAATCGCAAAAAGTGTGACACTGAGTAGAGCCCTGCGGTACACCGTTCTCTTGAATAAAACGACTAGATAAAACCGAGCCCACACGTACACGAAAGACGTGATCCGTCATAAACTCCCGAAGAAATATAGGAAGACGACCGCGTAAATTCCATGCGTGGAGTGTACGTAAAATGCCACACCTCCAACAAGTGTCATAAGCTTTCTCCAGGTCAAAACACACAGCCACTGTTTGACACTTTCTCAGAAATCCGTTCATAACATGCGTCAACAGAGATACCAGATGGTCGACGGTAGAGCGATGGCGACGAAACTCGCACGAGCTTTCGCCAGAAGGTTCTGAGACTCAAGCCACCATGTCAACGGCCCGTTGATCATGCGCTCCATCACCTTGCAAATGCAACTGGTGAGGGAGATAGGGCGGTAGCTGGAAAGTAGTTGGCGATCTTTCCCAGGCTTAAGAATGGGGACGATGGTGGCTTCGCGCCAAACTGACGGAAAAACGCAGTCTTGCCAAATACGATTATAGACCTGTAAGAGAAAGTTTTCTGTCGGCTGAAAGGTTCTGTAAAATCAAGACATGAATGCCGTCCGGCCCAGGAGCGGAGTGCTCCAGCTCCCTCATTGAGAAAACGTCGCTATAACACTCCTGATTAGGAGACCGAAAATTGTAGGTCACGGAATCCAGCCGGGCTTTGAGGTATTTTTTTATTTATGGACGCTCTTTAACTACTATGGTTCTTAGCGTCCCATTCTATATTGGGCGTGAAAGACTGGAAATTTTGCTCAGAGGCCTCTTATCAGGCTTGAGGTTCTTTTACGTGCCGTAAATCTACCCGCGACCTCGGGAACTAGAGGCTAGCACGGTACCACTAGTCCACGGAGGACGACTTTGAGAGTGAGAAAGCCGGCGGAATAATGGTCAGAACCAGAAACCGCCTCAGACAGCACCCAGAGTGTTAGCAATGGCAGCCGGATCCACTATGGTGATATTGGGAACCTGAAGGCCAGACACAGTACAATGCGACGCTTTACCGGAGAAGCGACGAAGTTTATCCCAAATAACAGAGGAAGGCGTGAAGCGATTAAAAGACTCGACAAAACGAGTCCTGGACGCCTTCTTGCTATCCTGAATAATGCGACGAGTCCTGGCGCGCGATTGTTTAAAAAGTAAGCAAAATATCAAGTGTAGGGTGTCGCCGAAACACCCTAATCGCAGTTCTACGGGCACGAACGGCGTCCCGACAGTCCTCGGTCCACCACGAAACAGGAATACGCCGAGGGTGGAAGGACGAACGGGGGATTGTGCGTTCGGCGGCAGATAGCATCGTAAAGGTAAGGTGCTGCACCATTTGGTTAACGTCAGTGAAGGGCTGGTCCTCAAAACACACGAGGCTGGAATACAGTTTCCAGTCGGCTTTTCTGAATATCCAGGTAGGTGCTCTTGGATGCTGGACGTGGTGAGACAGAAGAGAAACAATGCAGGGGTAATGATTGCTGGAGGTGTCAGCGACGACAAGCAAGCTGGACGGAGCAAACGGCAAGGTCCAAGTGAGAGAATGTACCAGAAGAATCAGAAAGAAACGTAGGCTCACCTGTATTGAGGTTGGAGAGGTTGAACTGAGCAAAAATGTCGGAAAGAAGCGTTCCCTTTGCACAAACCCTATGCGAACCCCACAGGGGGGTGATGGGCATTAAAATCTCCCAACAGAAGAAATGGTGTTGGCAGAGCGGACAGGACATCTCGAATGTCCGCGTTAGCGAGAGGAGACAATGGAGGTGAATAAACGGAGCAAAGAGAAAAGAAAAAGCCGGGTAATTGAATCCTAACGGCAACAGCTTGCAAGTCGGACGTAAGTGTGAGAGTCTGAAAATGAACGTCGTTACGCACTAATAGCATGACACCTCCATGAGCAGGAGAATCCTCATCCGGTGCAAGATCTTAGCGAACCGGAGTATACCCTCGGAGATCAAAAGGATCATGAGGGCGAAGCTTGGTCTCCTGCAAACACACGGCCATAGGTGAATGGGAACGCAATAAAAGTTGCAGTTCCGCTCTATGCGGTCGTACACCACGTAAATTCCAGGTCAGGATAGCCATGAATAAAAGGGATAAACTGTCTACCTAGAAGGGCGGCTCAAAATAACCTTCTGCTTAACCTTGGGGCTCGGGCTTTTGGAAATGAAATTGAGTTTTATTTATGGACGCTCTTTAACTACTATTATGGAGTTGGTCAAACTCCATAGCCTCCTCGAAGGGAGGGCCCACACGCTCAGTGCCAGAAACAGATTCAAGCGCCGAGAATTGGTTCTGGGTGGCAATGGGTGAAGGGTGCCGCTGAGCGCGGCCTGTCCCAGGAGCATCCTGGGACTGCGACCTTCGAGGAGGAGGTGAACTTTTCTTACCGCGCGCACGCGGAGGGTCTTTAAGAAAATCTTCCCTACGAAGTTTCTGCTTTGATTTCTTCTCAGTGCCTTGTGACCTCAGTACCTTAGGACCAACTTTAGATGGCTTGATAACTGTGCCAGTAATGGACTGCCGGATGGTAGTTGCGGTCAATGCAGTCATGGTCCAGGTCTGTGTTTCGGCAACCTTCCGGGGTACTGGCAAGGCAACAACAGAACTGAATGTCCCCAATCGCAGGAACGAAGGTTGGCGCGCATGGTAACTCCTCCGGGCTTCAGCGAAGGAAAGTTTCTCCTCTACCCGGATCGCCTTCTCGTCCAAGTACCGCGGACAGTCGGCAAATGACGCAGAATGAGACCCTTTGCAATTAACGCAGACGGGGGCTGATGAACAGGTACCATCGTGTGAGGGCGGCTACATGAAGCACAGATGGTAACGGCACTCTTTCAAGAGACTTGTGTATGCCCAAAATGTTGACATTTAAAACGACGCAGAGGTCTGGGAATATAAGGCCTAACCGCAATTCGTTCGTACCCTGCGGAAACACTCGTGGGCAGATCGACGCCATCGAACGTGAGAAACAGGGTACGAGTGGGTACCAACACCCCGTCGCATTTAGCCTGCACTCGATGAACTGCTGTTACCTTTGGTCGGAAAGATATTCGACCAGTTCATCGTCCGACATACCATCGAGGCTATGGGTGGTAACGACGCTTCGACAGGAATTCAAGGTGCGGTGCTTCTCAACACGAATGGGATAACCGTGGAGAAGCCTGGCGCGCAACAAGGACTTACTTTGTGCATCGGACTTGCTTTGTACTAACAATGACCCATTTCGAAGGCGAGTGCAGGAATGAACAGGACCAGCAATTGAGTCAATGCCCTTCTGGATAATAAAAGGGTTCACATTCTCAAAAGTTTGACCTTCCTCTGTTCGCGTAATGACTAAGTAACAACCAGATGGCGGTGGTTCTACTTCTGTTACAATGACTTTTCGACGCTTGTTATTAATAATGGAGAAAGAGGGCTCCATAGCGAAAGAAATCCTCCACCATCGCAACAGTCTCCGACCTCGGGCTCTGACTACCCGGGCGTTACCCCGGCTTGGGTGAATGGCCTATCTATGCCGGTCTCACCCCAGGGTCACACCTCCCGGAACATAGACAGAGGGACCCAATGGCCGTGGGGAATCAGCAGCCCATGCAATGGCCCCCCTGCGGGACTGCAGTTGAACAGCGGATACGAACACACACCCTATATGACGACCCAGGGTGGTGGGGATGACGCCATTACCCACTCACCCAGCTGCGCACCCAGTGCGCGGTTATGCGTCAGGCTGTGTCCACGGAGGATTAAAATAAAGAAATGGTAAAATAAACCAAAAGTGTGTGGGCGTTTCGCACGTAAGATAGGCCGGGGAGGAAGGAAAAGAGATGTGCGAATGGTCGTGGTGCGAAATGTTCGTAAATAGATTAGAGAAGAAAGAAACGATGGCGAGGGGCGGCATAGAACGAAGTGCAAAAAACGCACGAGAGCCTACCTTGAGTCTCCCGGTCACGAGGACGAACCCACCTCGACCGGACGAGGCTGGAGGGATGATAATGGCGATGAGCGGCTCGGGACCCCGGGTGCGCCAAACCCATACTCACACGAAGTGAGCCCCTGGGGGATGCAGGTTTAATGGTAACATATTCTTTGGTCTTTCTTTACACTTCCACAAACACCATACCTATTTTGAAATTTGTATAATTCTTTTCTATATCATATTTATAAGATATTTCACATCTCAGTTAAAAGGTTTTATCTATTCTTCTGACTTGTGATTTAATATTTTTACTTTATCTACTGCTTATCTATAGTAAGTAGAGGAAGTGTTGCATTACATCCAAAAATTGGATACTGAAATATAACAGAAATATATGTTTTGAGATTTCTTGAATCCTCCTCCCCCCCAAAAAAAAGTATTTTTAGAAAAAGGTCAGTGTGTGTGTGAACAGCATAACACAAAAACAAAAAGTCGGTTAAATATCAAACCTAATTTCAGCATCTTTCAAGAACCAAACACAGAGATTTTATGAAAATACCCCCACCCAAACTACCCTTCATATGGAAAATTTTTCAAAAATGTTGATTTTCTCAAAAATGGCTGTGATGATTTTGATTAAAATACCATATATTTAAGAGATTTTCAAGACAAATGAAATTTGTATTTTGAATTTTCTGGGAATAGCCTTTAAAGTCCTCTTCATTGTGAATAACTTCTGTATAATTGGTAAACTGTAAGAGATAGAAAATCTTACTTCACAAAAAATGTAGATCATTAAGATACAATTTTTACTTTCTCTACTACGTATAAGTAGTGGAAGTATTGTATTCCACCCATACATCCAATACTGAGATTTCATCGGAAAAAATGTTTTGAGTTTCCTGAATAAAAAACAAAAAACATTTTTAGAAAAAGGTCCATTTGTGTGCATGTATCTGTCAGTCAGTCTGTGAACAACATAATTCAAAAACAAAAAGTCAGATAAATACCAAACTTGGTATTTAGGTTCAGTGCATTCCAAGCATGCGACATGAAGATTTTCAAGAAAATCCCCTCACCCCAAACTACCCTTTACATGGAACATTTTTCAAAATTTTTTATTTTTTAAAAAATGGCTATAACAATTTTTTATAAAATACAAATACATTAAAGATATTTACATTACAAATAAACTGTATATCTTGAATTTTCTGGGAATAGCCTGTGAAGTCCACTTCAGTTGGAAGAAATTGTGTATAATCTTGCACAACGCATTAAGCGATACACGAAAATGTACTACACAAAAAATGTAGATCTCTTTAAATCACACAATTTACTTCAAATAATTTTTTTGGGCATAAGCCATTCCTGCGATATCTGTTATCAAAGGTTCGAATTGCTAATTACTTGGTCATTCTTTAAACTCCTTTCAGCATTCACTTGTTTCTCGTAATTGCATGAAAAGAGTATGGAATTTTAAGGTCAGCGTATAGTGTCCATTCTCAAACATTTATCAAGGTTCCCTTTGAATCGGTAACAAAATGTGTAATGAAGCTATTTCTGCAAAGGTTTATTTGGATTAAACTCAGTAGATAGAAAAAAAAATTCTGTGTTACACTCACATGACTTTCTCTACTCTTCTATAAATTATTTTAACAAACGCTTATTCTCCAGCTACTTCATGTTAATCGATATGAAAATTTGCAGAAACTATCTTATTCCTAATTTTCTTATAGGTGCAAGGAGAATATGGTAGGCTTTAAGCGACAGTCAAATCTTTTAAGAACTGGTTGCTATGTGGAGCATTCCATTCACTTTGCATGTCCAGGACATTACAAAAAAGAATAATGAATTTCCATTTGAGAAAATTCAAACAAATAACAAGGAATATCTCGGAAATGGTTCACTTGACAAAATAAAGTATATGGCAAAAAGATCTACATTTTTTGTGTAGTAAAATTCTGTCTATCTCTTACGGTTTACCAGTTATGCAAACTTCATTCAGAATTCAGAACGAAGATGACTTTTGGGGACATTCTCCGAAAATTCAAAATATTTATTTCATTTGCTATGAAAGTATCTTAAACATATGATATTTTAATCAAAACTGTTAGCCATTTTTGAGAAAATCAAAATTTTCAAAAAATGTTCCATGTAAAGGGTAGTCTGGTGTGGGGGAATTTTCTTAAAAATCTTCGTGTCACATCTTTGAAAGATACTGAACCTAAATACCAAGTTTTTCGTTTTGAGTTATGTTATTCACAGACACACATCCATACAGACAGACCTTTTCCTAAAATGCTTTTTTTGGATTTAGGGTGCCTCAAAACATGTATTTCTGGTGAAATTTTGATACTGAATTTTTGGGTGGAATGCAACACTTCCCCTACTTACTATACGTAGTAGAGAAATAAATAAGCTTAGTAAAAATAGTTTGTATACCCACTAATATAAGATGGAGGTAGAGAAAGTCATGTGAATGTATCACATAAGTACTTTCTTTTCTTCTTTTAGTTAACCATTTCCATTGCTCTCCAGTGAAGTCTCCAATAATGACAGTAATCATTTAGCAATAACGTGCATGCCTGTAATGTAGTCCCACATTGAATATAATTTTAAATAATATCTACTTAATGAATTGACTTCAACTTTTGATGAAGTTAAGGGTGATCATGCTAAAGAATATATCAGGGAGCTAGAGCAATATTTTAGATTAAAATCCACAGTAGAGGAAATTAAATTAATTATAGTAAGAAAACGTCTCAAAGGTTGTGCATTAAACTGGCTTAGATTAACCCTGAGAAATTCCTTATCATACACAGAATTTAAGCAAACATTTCTCGAGATACTGGGGGCCCACAGAAGTCAACAAGACAGGCCAGAATTAAACAATGGATGCAATAACCCAAATGTACACGGCACTTTGATCAATTATGTTTTAAGATTGGCAAAGAAGAGCAAACAAATAGATCCTCCTATGGAAGATAGGGAAGTCATAGCATTGCTGATGAACCATTTTGAGTCTCCGATTGGAAACAGATTAATTGTTGCGCAACCACAAACAATTGCAAAAATTGTTAGAACTAATTACAGCATTTGACCATAAAACTATGAGTGTAAACATGTGGCAGGATAGACAGAGGGAAAACAACAGGCAGTGGACAACAATCCTTTTTTATGGAGACAGGGGTACAAAGTGCCAGATTCATTAATCATAGAAATTCTAATTTCCCCAGAGACAGATATGGAGGCATCAACTATTTACATTTTACAGGCAGCAACAAAACTATGGGCATAGGCAAAATAGAATCACTAGGAGAGAGATAAATGTAAACCACATGCATTTTAATGGACACAACAATAAATTCAATGACAGAACTCGTCCGTGGTGTAGTGGTTGCCAAGCTAGCCTCTATTTCCCAAGGTTGCGGGTTCAAACTCAGTGGAGGGCGATAGATATTTTTGGGTGTAAAAATCCTTGGCACGACTTGCTTCAGAAGGGAAGTAAAGCCAGTGGTATTGTGTCGTAGATTTATGGCAAGTAAAAGAAGCTCAAGCCTGATAAAGAGGTCTCTGAGCAAAATTACCAGTCTTTCACACCCAATATAGAATGGGACACTAAGAGCCACAGCAGTTAAAGAGTGTCCATAAATAAAACTCAATTATTTGAAGTTATAATGGTAACAATGCTAGGGGGAACAACCATTTCCATAGTACCAACAGTAACAGTCAGCAACATAGACAAAATGCTAGTCACTTGGGGAGAAGTAGCCCAGTCTATATGCAAACAATAGCAAACACCAACAATATGAGAAGATGAGGATCGAACCCGGGACTCAAAAGGGAATAACCAGAATAACAAACAGTGAGTAATTCAGGAAACCAAACACAGGTGTTTACAGGGGGCATGTAAACATCCATCAGAGTTAACCAGAACAAGTTGTCTTAATTAACGCACATTGCTGTAAGAAACAGGTCTGCAGAGGTAGCTAAACACAGTGATTTAACACATATGCCAGTAAGCTTAGATGTAAATTAATTGCTCAAAGTAATGATTGAATGTGTACCATGACAGAAGTATTAATAGACATAGGTGCTAATGTTTCAGTTTGCTCAGATCAGTACTTTAGAAAGCTGCAGGAAAATATCATTTCACTTCCGATCAAAAATGTGTATTGCACAGTACAATTTCTAATAGAGAAAAGGTGAAACAGCAGGCTATGTTATCTACAACTATGGGAAATACTACATTCCAAGTGATTTTTGTTATTCTCCCATGCCTACAACACAGAGTAATTATTGGTTCAGATTGCTTTCACAAATGGGAAGCTATAATTAACTTAGAAAGATAATGTTTAATGTTAGAAAATAGAAATATAACAGTACCATTTAAAAGGGGGCTATTAATGGAGGGATACACCCCCACAACAGCAGAAAGGGAGCTAGCAAAGCAAACATTTTTTATTGAATTAGTTAATTTACAACAGGGACCAGATATAGTTATTGTGAATGCAGAAGGGCAAATACAAAGTTATCTTAAAGCAAAAACAAGAGTATAGATAACGATGTATTATATTTAAACACACAGAAATTTTGTGAGCAATCAGAATATGTCCAGTTATAAATGATCGACACAATTAACAGGAACATAGCACTATCCAGGTATATAGTTTCCAGGAATAACAGGGAAACAGAGGTTGATGCACAGATAAAAAGTAAAGTCAATGATGCAGGTAAACTTTCCGATAAACATAAAATAACGTTAGAACAAGTATTATGGAGAAATAAAGGAGTATTTTCACTTAAACTGGCAAAATGTACAGCTTACATGCATAATTTTAAAGTAAAATCTATGACGCCTTAAAGAATCTTCCATTTTACATTAGTGAACAGGCAGAAAAAGTAATTGAAGACATGCTTAGGGTTGAATCCTTATATGAATCATATGTGTTGGGTGAGAAACAAACGAACGGCAACCTAAAGTTGATGCTTGAGATGCACGAGCTAAATTCTTTCATGCTCTCAGGTCATTCCAGAATAGAATACATCAGTCGCTAGCAAAGGTAAATAAAGGAAGCTACTTTTGTTAGAGAGAGAGCAAAAATTCAATTGTGAATGTAATAAAAGTATATGGAAGCTTATTAAATACTGCAAGGCTATTAGATATATTGTAAAATGCTCATCTATGATGAAATAAGAGAAGTATAATGCATAATGTAAGATATTTTTGTGATGAAAAGAGCCTGAAGAGACAGCACTAGAAAAATATCAGAAAGAATGGGAAAGAATTATAAGACAGGCAAAAAGTGAGAAAAATGAAAGCAATCCGACATAAGATAAAATGGGCACCAAAGATTTGAGATATGGTTCAGATGTGGAACAAATTGAAAAAGATATCACAGAATGAATCTCTTATATAGGGGTCCAGCAGTTATCATGACAACGTTTGGGCTGCATACTTTTGAGATAAGGGATGCAGAGGCCAATCAAATTTGGGGGAAGTATCACAAGGAGTTACTCCACCCATTCAAGGCGCGAAGAAAAAATCTTGTTATATTCTGCATGATTTAGGATGAAAATGTAGACGTATATACATAAGATTTATTAATTAGGCAAGGAAAGGGTAATTTTTGTATTTTAGTTTCTTCCTTTTTGTACAATTTTATTGCTTAAATGCTGCTTCAAAGAGAAAGAAGGATACACTATATATAAGCATAGATAGATTTATTTAGATATATAGATTTATTTATTTGAGGTATATAATTACTTTATGTTACGTATTTCATTGAAGGCCACAGAAAGCATGTAGCTGACAGAAAACATTTAGGCAAAGATAGAAGTTAAGTACACCTAATTTAAGAAGTGTAGAAAATGCATGTTCAGTGGCCTTGAGTAAGAGGCATTAAGAAAGGGCTTGTAAAATTAGAGTCCAAAGTGTTTCCAGAGAGTTGGGAAGACAGGCTATAATGTTACCAATGCTAGAAAAGAAAAACATGATTTTTTTTTTTTAAAGGCTTCATTACTGCAGAAAACATACACTCAGCACAAGAAACATAAACACTGCCTTCTACAAAAGCATATGTATTAACTTAAAGACCAGCTACATTTGTATACAACTTGTACTATCATTTCAATGTCTATGGCATTAAGCATTATTTAGTGTCATATTTCAGCTGTAACTGAAATGTTTCATTTGTATTTTTTAATTTTGTAGGGGACAGTCATAGAATGTTCTGAAAATTCCCAGAGTGGAAACTTTAAGCATGTCAATGAGGGGCATTTGCAGTGGAACACCTACTCCATAATTAATATGCATAGTGATTATAAAGAATATAATCACAGGTATGTTAATAAAAATAGGAAACTAATAGCACGAATACGTAGTAAAAAGGGAAATAAGTAAGGAGAACAGATGTAAATAGCAGGAATATTGCATACAGCATGAAATATAAAATAATAAACATAATGTAAAATAAATGAACAGAAAAAGCAGCTACCAAGTTAAAACAATTAGCATCTGGACTTTAGCAGCACAGAGAGTTGGTAAAAGTAAAAGCTTGTATGAGAGAGAGGACTGATGAGAGAAAGAGACAGAAATAGAGTGGAATTCCCAAAGATGCCAGAAGGAGCACAGGGAACTGAAAAAGTGACTGTATGAGAGAGAGAAAGAGGCACAGATACATCAGAATTCCCAAATGAAACCAGAAGCGTGGCAGCAGAAATACAAGCGATTAAACCTTCATACAACACTATGTAAAGCATCAATCAAAACAGATCTTACAATTATTGGTGCAAATGTGCACATCATGGCATTTTCATATAAAATGGGGAATCACGTTGTGATTCTGATTATTAGGCAACAAGATACTGAACAATGTGTGAGGGTGGGCAAAAATATTGTAGGATGACAATGAGTTAACTTCCCATAAATTATTACAAATAATGATATCAGGAAAAAGAGTTAAAAATATAGAAAAAGCTTGAACATGTAAATAAGGGAAATAACTTTGCTAGCTGCTTTTACTTTTTATATCTGGAATAATGTCCAGCTAATAGTTGAACATGTAGTTATATTGTTGCCTGAGATAAAGTCGATACAGACTGGCTTAATTTCAGCATCTTCCAGCACAAGAGAGCAACCAGCAGGCACTGAACCAGAGACCAGATGAGCACCTATGCTGAAATTAGCATAACCTGAGTGGCATTCTTCCTAACCTCTCATCCCTCTCTGTAGGTTGTTTCTGAATATTTTCCTGTCACTTCTGAGATCTTGGTTGGACAAATGATATTTCTTCTTTCTTTCTTTCTTGCTTTTTAAAGTTTGTGCAATATAGGTTTGGCCATTACTGTGAGCCCAGACATGTGTCACTTGAATTCCTTTCACAGGTGTAGTTTGTTTGGGTCATTCTTCTATTTGCTGCTGGTGGAATTCTTCAATTTCCTCTTTGGGCAACAGGATGAGGGCTGTTGATGTGTATGACCTCACCACTCTTGTAAAATCATCAGCATTCTGAATTATAGCTGTACTTAGGTTGGAAAGATTATGTTTCATAGTGGGGTGTGCAAACAAATTAAGAGGTTAAAAGCCAACACAGGAAGTGGTACTGATGGTATCCCAGGGAAATTTTGGAAGGCTCGATCGATAGATGAAACTGAGGAAAAATAGTGATAAAATTATTCAATAAAATACTGGAGACAAGGGAGATCCCTAAGAGATGGAGAACAAGTATGATAGTGTCAATATATATGGGAAAGGGCAATAAAAACAACCCAACTAATTATGGGGGAGAGTTTTACTTTCTATTCTAGGCAAGATCCTTACGGGCATTCTAGTTAATAGGTCATAGAATTGGTTAAAGAAGGAGAAGAAGTTATCAGAGTTCCAAGCAGGGTTTAGAGCAGGTACAAGAACATCAGATATATTCATAATCAAAACAACGGTTGACAAATACTTGAGCAACAAAAGGGGACGGGTATATATGGTATTTATTGATCTTGAGAAGATAAACACAGAAGCATTATGGATAAAATTATAAAGTAAAAGGGTAAGTCATACATTTATAGAAGTATTACATAAAATATGTCAGGAAAATGAGTTTTGTATAAACTACCAGACAATAAAGTAACTGAATGTGTTCAGAGTAAGGCAGGAGTATGACAGGGATGTAAACTTAGCCCAGTGATATTTAACCTTTTTATTGATGACATCCTACAGGAGATCTTGAAATATAAGGTCCAGTTGCCAGTTATTAATAACAAAAACATTCCAGGGTTATTGTTTGCAGATGACTTAGTAGTGGATCAATGTCTTGTGGAGGGCTGAAGAGGGCAATCGAGGCCAGTAAGGAATTTCTGTAGGGGACTGAAAGTAAATAAAAAGAAAACAAAGATCATGGGTTTTAAAAAAGGTTATCAATTACGTAAGGATGAGAAATGGCAGATAAATAGAAGTACTAAGGAGATTTGATTACCTGGCAGTAAGACTAAGTTTGAACGGAAGTTGGAGTGAACAAAAAAAGGTAAAATGACCATGACTGTTATAAGACGTTTAAAAAAAACTGCCAGGCATAGATGTCAAATGGCTTAAAAGAATTTACATTGTCACAATAGAAAGCAAGATTTTGCATGGGGAGTAGATGATGCTTAGAGAGAGATCGACAAAGTCAATAGATCTTGCAAATATGTTTTAGGTCTAACGATAGCATCACCAAATGGGGCTGCACAGTTACAACTTGATAGGTACTCCACGAATATAAAAATTTTCACAAGAGCTATGAAATATTTATATAGAATTTCCAATCTGGAAGATAGTGATATTATTAAAGAATGTTTTTATGTACAAGAGAAAAGTAAGTGGGAAGAGTCATGGTTATTAAAAACTCAGGAAGTTATGGAATAGATAGGTATGGGAGATGCATGGACAAATGCAAAATATTGCATTAGAGGCTTTTGGAAAGAAGTAAAATTAATGCTGGAAGATATTGGCAGTACAAGATAGAAAAGCTCTTCAAGGATATATAGGAAATAAAAACAGTATGGGGGAGGGAAAAGTACACAGAGATAGGTAATAAATTAGAATGAGAAAGATTTGCATGGGCGACAAGTTTGCAGAAGTTACAAACTTGAAAGGCATAAGGCATGACGAAGATATAGTAAAATGTCCAATATGTGGGGAACTGAACATGGATTTCCACTGTTTATTATACTGTAATCAAACAAAAAAACGGAGAAAACAATTTTGGCAACAGAAATGGAAAAAGCTTGGATGGGAAAGTATTAATAAGGAAGATTCTTACCATAAAAGGGGATGAAAATACAAAAGCTATGATAAATATTTGGGTAAGGTCAAAGAAAAATGGTTAAGAATCACTACAAAGAAGATCCAAGAAGTGAATTTATAGTATAAATCGCATATTATTTTCAAATTTTACTATTATAGTCTAAAATGTATTTAATTTAATGATGTGATTTTGAGTATTGAGAAATAAATATTCTTCTTTCCTTCATTCATAGTGTGGCATTTCAGCAGGCTTCCTACACCATCACACAGCCCCTTCCCATAACCATAGCACTGTATACCCGCTCCATTAATAACAATTTTTGAAGTGACTATGGGCACAATCAGAAACAGTTATGTATCTTTTCTGCCTGTGACTGCATCTGTTGTTGAATTTTTCATTCTACCAAAAATAAAGTATAGCGTTTCAATGTCTTTATGATTTGTTGAGAATAATTGTTGTTGCAATTACATTTAGCTAAAATTATCTGGAAGCTTCCACATTGTTCCAGAAGACCTTTAATGATTCCAAAGGTTCTATGTAGAGAAAATCCAAATGAATAAAAGCATTTCGTCAGTTGCAATTTTGTTTAATTTATCATTTTTATTCCATCATAATGAGCACTTTGTCAAAGAGTGGAATTTTGAAACAAAATAATAATAATAATAATAATAATAATAATAATAATAATAATAATAATAATAACAACATAAAAATTCTAAAACCAAAGTGGTATGTTTTTCTTTTTGAGATATTGTATCCATATGCACGAGTGGGTGGCTGGCAGTGCAGGTGCCTCCTGGCTGCTTGTGGGGTAATGGTCAAACCCCTCAAAAACAATGGGCACGCAAACAATAGCCATTGTGTGCCTCTTCCCTGCTCGAGAAGATTCCTTTGGGCCATTTTGGGTACATTCTTCTTCTTCTTCTCCTCAAAAGCTCTGCTTTGTGTGCAGGATCTATGCCCAGGAGCTCAGTCCTGTTAGGAGAAGGGATGAAGTGAAAAGTGGACAGTACAGTTTAGAAGTTGTGGTTTTTTTGGGGGGGGGTGATTAACAAAGCTGTCAATTGCCAGGATCATATCAGCACTCAGCATCACCAGTGTGGTGGAATTTCATCTCACAGAAGTTATTTTACATATTAGTAAATCTGACATGGGGCTGTTGCTTTTAAGCACACTTAAAAACCATCGGTCTGGGCCAGATTTGAACACGCAACTTTGGGATCAGAAGCAGTTTATTTGTGAGTCATGAATCAGCAGTTCAGTTGTAATTCAACGGATCAGTTATGTTATGTTCCGAGTGGGTGCCAAAAGTGGCTCAAGTGTAACTTCTGTGCTATGCTGAGTGCCTACTGATAAATAAAGTACGAGGGTGGTCTGAAAAGTTTCCGACCTAATAAAGATAAAAGACATTTTTTTAGACTTTTTTTTTTATTTTTCAACATAGTCCCCTTGTAACTCTACACACTTCTCCCAGCAATGCTCCCATCTCTGTAACCCGTCCAAATAGTACTTGGCATTTTTCTCTACAAAATAATTGTTCACGAAGGTGATTGCCTCTTCATTTGACGAAAATCTCTGTCCTCCGAGTGCAATTTTCAGATGAGGGAACAAAAAGAAGTCGCTTGGGGCTAGATCTGGTGGATAAGGCGGATGGTCAAGCAGTTCAAACCGTAATTCATGGATTTTCGCCATTGCAACCGCTGAGGTGTGAGACGGTGCGTTGTCTTGGTGAAACAGGATTTTCTTTTTCTGCAAATGTGGCCGTTTTTCTGCAAGTTCTGCCTTCAGCTTGTCAAGTAATGATGCGAAGTATGCTCCTGTAATGGTTTTTCCTTTTTGAAGATAATCAACTAAAATAACTCCATGACTATCCCAAAAACAGTCGCCATCACTTTCCCAGCCGAAAAAACAGTTTTTGCTTTTTTTGGAGCTGGTTTCCGCTTTGCAGTCCACTGTTTGGACTGTATTTTTGTTTCTGGCGTATAATGGTGTATCCAAGTTTCATCTACAGTAATTAATCGGCGCCAAAACTCAGATTTATTGCACGTAAACTGCGCCAACAGAGCGTTGGAAATATTCCTTCGAACACGTTTTTGGTCAAACGTGAGCAAACGCGGCACCCAATGCACAGACAGCTTTCTCATGTCTAAATGTTGATTTAGTATGTGACAAACACGTTCTTTTGACATGTTCATAGCCTCTGCTATCTCTCTCACTTTAATTCGGCGGTCGTCTAACACCATTTGGTGAACTTTGGCGATGTTTTTGTCGGTAGTTGCAATTTTTGGACGTCCCGAATGTTCGTCTCCCAAGCTCTTATGGCCACGTTTAAATTCAGCTGCCCAAAATTTCATTGTGGTAATGATGGTGCAGAGTCCCCATACACAGAATCCAACTCATCTTTGATTTGCGTAGGCATATTGCCTTTCAAAAACAAATATTTAATGACAGCTCGATACTCGATTTTGTCCATTTTCATAAAAACACTCACATCACCTCACTCAAACGACTGTTACATAACAACTGAGCATCCAAAATGGCTGAAACTTTGGTGCGTAACTGTCAACAGATGAACAACGAAATTCACTAGCTTTTATTTACGAGTGCTACCATCTTCATGTTGAGGTCGGAAACTTTTCAGACCACCCTCGTATGTTTCGCAGTAACTGGTGTCAGCGTTTGTTACATAAGTGTCAGAAGTGGGATATAAAAGCCACAATGGAGGACATGCTTAAAAATTATTGGCAAAATGGAGAAGATGGAGACAAAAATGGAATCCAGGATGGTGAAAATGTAGAGTGAGATGAAGAATGTAAATCTCGGAATGGACGAGATGGGAAGTGAAATAATGACAGCAATGGAGAAGATGGGAAGTGAAATAATGACAGTGAATTCTGCAATGGCGATACAAACAGAAATGTACAAGATGAAGATGGAGCTATCTACCAAAATTGACAGATGGCTGGCCAGCGGGAAAAAGACATGGAAGAGTTCTGCACAAAGGTGAAAGACCTTAGTCAATGGCTTAGCATCCTGAAGGGAAGAGTCAATGGCAACACCAAGGAATTGAAGTCGTCCTCTGTGGTATAGTGGTTACCATGCTGGCCTCTAGTTCCCGAAGTTGCTGGTTCAAATCTGGTGGAGGGCGGTGAATTTTTTTGGGCATAATAATCCTTAGCATGGCTTCTGTCGGAAGGGAAATAAAGGCGGTGGTCCCATGTCATAGATTTATGGAACATAAACGAACCTCAAGCCTGATAAAGAGGCCTCTGAGCAAAATTACCAGTGTTTCACACCCAATGTCGAATAGAATGCTAACGACCACAGCAGTTAAAGGGCGTTCATAAATAAAACTCGATTAAATTCTAAGGAATTGAAGGTTGAGATGCCAGGATGCAACACAACATCTGCATGCATCAAACCACTCAAGTACGACGGAATGTCAACTTTCGAAGTCTTCTACCAACAATTCGCCGCCCACAACCGATGTTCAACAGAGGAGGAAGGTGCACAGTTGATAGCCAGCCTGCAGGGATGAGCAGAGAGGTTTTGAATGTGACTCTGATGTCAGCGGTGTCTGGAGACATCTGGGAGGTCCTCAAAAACTGGTTCGAGAAACATCGCATGGCTGCAGTCCATCGTAGTCAGCTCAAGTTAAGCCTACAACAGCCAGACACTGCAGGAGTTCACCCTGGCAATCGATTAGCTGATGAACCTTCTGCCCAGTTACGTGTTCCAGAAGGTGCCTACTCCTTTGTCAATGGGTTGCATTTTGCTGAGATACGAGCCACTAACAGCTGCGTTGAGGATGGAGGTGGCCAAGGTAAAAGGGGCACCTACCTCGATGACCTGGAGCATTCGAAATGAGCACAGAGGATTAACCCAAGGACGTCAACAAAGATCTTCAAATGATGTGTGTTGGGGATGTGGCCAGTCAGGACACCTACTGAAGAGCTGTCCACATCAAGTCGAAGAGCAGGTGGTGCCTGCAAAAGGATGGGATAGCGCAGGCCTGAGGAGGGAGCAGTTAGTAGCCAAGGTAACAGAGCTCCCAACTTGGAGATCAGGAGTATTTGATACAACGGGAGTAGAAGATTAATCCAGAGACATTGAAGATTATCAAGTGGTGTGTGTTGGGGGTGTGACCAGCCAGGTCACCTAATGAAGAGCTGTCCACATACAAGTTGACTAGTGCCAAGCAATGTGTGGCCAACCAGGACACCTACTGAAGGACTAACTACAATCATGCCGAGAGGCAGGAGGGGAACGTATAAGGACCAGCGTAGTGAGGGGCATATCGGAGGAGTCATCACCACCACCTTGAATGGTGTGCGCCTTGGACAGAAGAATGGATGACAGCCTTGTCGCCGACAGCTGGATTCAAAGAAAACTGCGCCAGATACTAGTCGACATGGGTGCAGTCCTGTAATCAGACGCAGCATGGCGGAGGGCTTGCCATCAAGGAAACAGGATCAGCCCTACCAGATAGTGACAGCATCAGGCTGTGAGGAGGCCCTGTTGAAGCTTTCCCTGGGGCAGAGCATAATAAGATTGTGGGCATTCATCGTGGGGGGGTGGGTGGGTGGGTGAAGATGTGATACTGGGACTGGATGCCCTCAGGAGCCACACAACAGTGGACATCAGCCAGGGGATCTTACGACTCAGATGGGATGAGGTGATGTGCCGGAGCCCTGACATCCTGGGATCTGCAGGGTGACTGAAGGAGAATATGGTAGTGCCTGCAAGTTGCAATTTAGCTGTAGGGATGCATTTGGGAAGCCAGCGGGCAAGCAATCTCATAAACCGTCTCCATGATGTGCACGAGATGGCCTGTCAGCATATCCAGGTGGCAAGCAACTAGATGAAGACCTGCTATGATTGGCAAGCCAACAACCAAAATTTCTAGCAGGGTGATCTGGTGTGGTTGTACAGCCCTACATGGACCAAGGGGCTTTTTCCCAAGCTTCACAGCCTTGGCAAGGACTGCACCATGTAACAATAAATTGAGTTTTACTTATGGATGCTCCTTAACTGCTATGGTCCTTAGTGTCCCATTCTATATTGGGCATGGAAGACTAGAAATTTTGCTCAGAGGCCCCTTTTATCAGGATTGATGTTCTTTAATGTGTCATAAATCTATAACATGGGACCACCGGCTGTACTTTCCTTCCAAAGGAAGCCATGCTAAGGATTTTTATCCCGAGAAAATCCATTGCCCTCTGCCAGGTTTGAACCCATAACCTTGGGAACTAGAGGCTAGCATGGTATGAGGGGGTGTCCCAGAAGTACCCAACCTAACAAAGAAAACACAAAAATGTTGGGAGAAACCATCTTTATTTCTCTACATAGTCCCCTTTCAGCTCAATACACTTTTCCCAGTGGTGTTCAATAGCTTGATAGCCATCAACTGCAGACTCCAGCTCTTCGCTGTTGGCAAATCTTTTACACCAAGTTACTTATTCAACTTTGGAAATAGAAAATAATCAGAGGGGGATAAATCTGACGAATAGGATGCATGAGGAAGCAATTCAAACTTAATACTTAAAATTTGAGTTGCTATATGTTAATTCACATCACATAAAGGCGCTAGTTGTTACCGTAGGAGCGCTTTCGAGAGATTTGTTTCTCTCATCCTCAGCTGAGACCCAACTAACTGGATCTCACTCACCCCTCACCCCAAGAAATGTTTCATTGAACATTGCTTCTACTCTCTGTTGAGAAAAATTGGAACCTGGTGGTATTGCTGCCATCTGTAGTGTCGGTTGGTCACTCATCATACTTCTTTCTTCAATCTTGTAGTCTAATTGGTCTGCATTCTGTTGAGAAGAATTGGAAACACTTGATCTTGAATTTGTTGCCATCTGTGGAAGAAGTTGGGAACTTCTATTTTCTCTCTTGTAACTTGATTGGATCAACTGCATTAAGTGGTCTGTCGGTGGTATTTCAAAATTCAAAGCATTCTTAATGTTGAAATGAATGAAGATCTTTTCCCATATTTCCAAATGTGAAGGTACAATTTCCATACTTTAATGTACATTTAGAAGAACAAAAAGCTAACCTAAAAACTTACGTAAAACTCCAATGTAAAAGAAGAAGCTTGCTAGCTAGTATTAAATTCGTCAGACTATGTCTTATATACATGGTAGTACCTTGTTTTGTTAAGAAATACATTAAAAATACCGGTAATGACCAACACCAAAAAATGGCAGAAAGAAGCATTTTGAAAACTGAAATTGTGAAACACTATAGTAATGTGAATCGTACTCAATTACAACTTTATGAATTACACCTATTTTTAACTAAAACCTTGGGTCAGCAGATGTGGAAAAATTTTGAAGACAGATGTTATTTCCACTTACACTATTATATGCATAATAAAACTTATACATTAAAGAAAAAATTTCAATACTTAAAAGAAACACAGCTGCCATATTTAAATTATAACAAATTTAAGAAAGTGAATAAACCAAAAACAGCTGTCAATTAGTATGATCAACCTCTAGCTTTGGAAGAACTGCAATTATTAGAAACAGGATTTAAAACTTGCATTGCCTTTTCCAATAATATCCAAGATTACATAGCTGATACAGAAATAGCCACTCATGGCTTAACTTCAGCCTTAGCTAGCAGTCTGAAATTACAAAGTACAGAAATTATCAAAAAGATGGACTTCACTATGAATAATAATTTCAACAAAAAAACCATAAAGAAACTCAATGAGAAACCTGTAGTATACTTGAAAGCAGATAAAGGAAACCAAATTGTAATTTTAAAAACTGGTGGCTACTATAATAGAGTTAAAGAATTTTTAAAAAAAGATGACTATGTGATAATTAGTAGAAATCCTTTAAATTCTTGCATAAAACAGGTTAACCAAGTGATATCCAATGCAAGTATAATTTCGACTGAGAAGAAACGACAGCTTAAAAGCAGCAATCCAACCTTATCAAAAACATATTGCTTGCCAAAAACTCATAAAACAGATAATAGTATGCGACCTATAATTAATAACATAGGCTCACCCAGCTATAATTTAGCTAAATGGCTAACAAAAGAATTCACATCTATGGAAAAGTTCCCATCATTAAGTATTAAAAATTCAACAGAATTAATCAATCATATTCAGAATTATATAATTAATAAAGAAGATATGTTGGTATCCTTTGATGTTACATCACTTTTTACAAATGTACCGACAGATAATATACCAGAGCTGTTAAGAAATTGGTTGGAATCACTTAATTTACAAGAAAATTACATCCAAGAGATGATTACACTTACAATCTGTTGTATTAATCAAAATTATTTTTCTTCCAATAAGAACTTTTACAAGCAGACACACGGTTTGGCAATGGGTAATCCATTATCTCCTTTATTGACTGACCTTTATATGAGCTCTTTGGAAAAAACTGTTACCTCTTCACATCCACATATTTTTAAGATTTGGCACAGATATGTAGATGACATTTTTGCAGTTGTACCTCAGGATTGTTTGAATTCATCACTGGATATTTTGAATGAACAAGATATACATATTAAATTTACCATGGAAATTGAAACTAATAATTCACTACCTTTCTTGGATATACTTGTAAAAAGAAAAGAAAACTATCTTAAATTTGGCATTTATAGGAAACCAACGCATGTGGATAATTATATTAAAAATAATTTCTACAATCCTGTATCACATCAACATGCTGTTTTTAGAAGTTTTATTCATAGATTGATTAGAGTACCATTGGAAAAAGAAGATTATATCACTGAATTAAATTATATAAAGAATGTAGCCATTGAAAATGGTTTTAAACCTCAACTTATTAATAACCTACTTACTAAATACAAAAAGAAACAAACTTACATAGTATTAGTACTCTACAAAACCCAAATAAAAAGGATGTGATATATAAGAGGTTTACAAATCATCCAGTAATGTTTAAAACTTTTGAAAAATTGTTTAGAAAATACCAGATTCAACTAGCACCTCAGAATGCTTTCAGTTTAAAAAACATGTTGAACACACCTCTGACTAATACAACTGATAACTTAAAAAAATCAGGAATTTACCAGATTCCATGTCAGGACTGTCAAGGTTTATGTATAGGAAGAACTAAAAGGAATTTAAAAATAAGACTAAGTGAACATCAAAGAAATATAAAACTGCAACAAACAGACAAATCAGCAGTAGCCAACCGCTTTTGGAATAGTAATCATGAAATTGGACAAGAGATAAAACTACTAAAATTCATTCAGATACCTTCACGTTTGGAAATATGGGAAAAGATCTTCATTCATTTCAACATTAAGAATGCTTTGAATTTTGAAATACCACCGACAGACCACATAATGCAGTTGATCCAATCAAGTTACAAGAGAGAAAATAGAAGTTCCCAACTTCTTCCACAGATGGCAACAAATTCAAGATCAAGTGTTTCCAATTCTTCTCAACAGAATGCAGACCAATTAGACTACAAGATTGAAGAAAGAAGTATGATGAGTGACCAACCGACACTACAGATGGCAGCAATACCACCAGGTTCCAATTTTTCTCAACAGAGAGTAGAAGCAACATTCAATGAAACATTTCTTGGGGTGAGGGGTGAGGGAGATCCAGTTAGTTGGGTCTCAGCTGAGGATCAGAGAAACAAATCTCTCGAAAGCGCTCCTACGGTAACAACTAGCGCCTTTATGTGATGTGAATTAACATATACCAACTCTAATTTTAAGTATCATATAACATCACAATAAGAAATACTTCTGGTTTATGATAAAAAAGCAATTCAAACTTTAACTCATTGATTTTGGCCATGACGATAATGGATGTGTGAACTGGTGCATTATCTTGATGAAACGAACATTTCTTTTTCGCTAAATGCGGCCATTTTTGCTTGATTTCGTCATTCAAATGCTGCAATAAGCTTGCATAATACTCGCTATTGATTGCATTTCCTTTTTGAAGATAATCAATGAAAATTAATCCACACACATTCCAAAAAGTTGACACCATGACCTTGCCTGCAAATGGAACTGTCTCGCCTTCTTTGGTGCTGATTTTCCTCTTTCAATCCACTGTTTTGACTGTTCCTTCGTCTCAGGTGTGAAGTGATGGGCCCATGTTTCATCCATGGTTATGAATCGACACAAAAACTCAGCTTTATTGCAGCAAAACATCACCAAACACTTGACTGAAACATCTTCACGATGCTGCTTTTGTTCCATTGTCAGTAAATGCCGCACCCATCTTGCACATAGCTATCTCGTGTCTAAATTTTCACTCAGTATGCGATGTACAGAACTTTTTGAAATTCCTAGGATATCTGCTAGCTCACGTACTCAGTTGATCATCCAATACCATTTTGTGAATTTTCCTCACAATTTCTGGCATGGTCACCTCATTTGGTCGACCACTGCAATGTTCATCTTGCAGCTCGTACGGCCTCGCTTAAACTCTGCCACCCAATATTTTACTGTTGTAAACAAAGGAGCAGACACCCCCAGAGTAGAATGTAGCACAGCTTTAATATAAGTTGGACTATGAACTTTCAAATGAAAGTATTGTATCACATAACGATGGCCAGTTTTATCCATGTTTACAAATTTGCTGAGAGCGTTCACTATTGATGGCTGCCAAACAATTACTAAACGACGTAGCATCATCAAACTTCAGACTTAAGCTTTATAAGGTTAGTACTTACTACCACAGTCATTTGATTGAAACAACAACCCTATCTGTACATCAAGTTGGGTACTTTGGGACTGCCCACGTACTCCTAGACCACGGAAGACGAAACTGCACCATGTGGTGAAGAGGATCAATGACGTAGTCTACCGCATCCAGAGGTGCCCCCGAGGGAAGATGCAAGCAGTACACCTAGATCGTCTAGCCAACCAGCTGAGGAGGGAGCATTGTGAATGCACGCGAGTAACCCGCAGGCCAGCGGTGCGAGCATTTCCTGGCTCATCTACCTGACCGTGGGTGGGGTAATGGCCGGTCCCCTCCAGGGTCACACAGAACAATAGCCACTGTGTGTCACTTTCCCGCTCGAGAGTATTGCTTTGGGTCATTTCAGGTAGGTTCTTCTTCTTGAAAGTCCTGTTTTTTATGCTGGAGCTCTAAAAGGGATTGCTCTTGCCCTGGAGCGCAGTTGTGTTGAGCTGGGTTATCTGTTAGATGAAGTGACACAGTGAAAAGTGGACAGTGCAGTTTAGTTGTGAGACATGATTCAACTGTTCAATTGTGATTCGATGGATCAGTTGTGTTGTGTTCCAAAGTGCTTCAAGCTTAACTTTTGTGCTATGCTATGTGCCTAGTGATAAATAAAAAATGTTTTGCAGCAACTGGTATCCTAATTTGTTAAAATGTGTAGCACCCTTAGATATATAACTCCTGTAAAATTCTTAGAATTTTTGAGAGAGAAAAAAAAAATTGCAATAAAGAAATTAGCCACAGGAAGCCAAAACACGAACATTGTTTATAGCTCAAAAGTGTAAGTTCTCCCTTTCAGAGAATGTAATACTATACGGTACTGATCAACAGTAACAATCAAATTTTTTGGGATTGTTATTTTTGAAAAAACAAAAGCAAATAAAATTATTTTTGATTTTCACAAAAAAAAAAAAAAAAAATCAGAAGGCTAGAAAACTGCAATAAAAAATTAGCCATTTAAGTTATAACATGAAAAGTGTTTATAAACATGTTAAACTTAAAAAGTAGTTCTCCTTTTCAGGGAATGTAGTACCATATGGTATTGATCAACAGTAGAATAATCAACATTTTTGGGATTGGCATTTTCAATTTGATTCTTTTTAAAAAAAAATCTAATGTGATATATTTGCACGACTTTCACTTATTACTGGGTATTCAAATTATACTTACAAAAGTTTATTTTCCTATCTACTTCATTTTAATCAAGATAAATCTTTCCGAAAATAGCTGCATTACACATTTCATTGTAGATACAAAGGGAATAGTGATAGTCAAATGTTTTAGAACTGGACACTATATACGGTCTTTAAATTCCATACTCTTTCCATGACATCTTGAGAGACAACTGAAAATTGACAGGACTTTAAAACAAAGGCTAAGCATTGAACAATTCAAGCCATTAATAATGGATATCTCGGATATAGCTTATGACACAAAAAAGTTGTTTGAAATAAATTGTGTGTTTTAAGCAGATCTACATTTTCGTCTATTCTTAACATTTACCAGCTATAATAGATTATACTAAATTCCTTCTGAGTGAAAGTGTATTCCCATAAAATACAAGATATACGTCTTATTTGTCATGTAAATATCTTTAATATATGGCATATTAATCAAAATCATTAGAGTCATTTTTTATTAGAAAATCAATTTCGAAAAACATTCCCTGTAAAGAGTAGTTTGGTGTGGAGGTTTCTTGAAAATCCTTGTATTGCAGCTTTGGAAGATACTAAACTTAAATTCCAAGTTTGGTATTTATCTGACTTTTTGTTGCTTTTTTTGGGTTCAGCAGGCCTCAAAACATATATTTCCAGTGAAACCTTGACATCCATTTTTGAGTGGGATATAATACTTCCTCTACTTACTATACATAAGAGAGAAAGTAAAACAGATTCAGAAGGCTACAGCAAACGATTTGGACATGTATTTCCAAACGAAGGATATCATTTTAATCAATTAATTATCTTTCAAATAAAACAAAAGTATCTATCTTCAACTATTTCAAGAGACAGAGCATTTTAATGTTTTGCCAAAAATGGGCGCCAGAGGTGCCATTTCCATCAGCCTGCATCTCAGGCCAGGATTTTTTAGGGAGAGGAAAAAAAAAAATCTTATACTTTGTCTTGAATTTTAACATGTGTTAAACTAATAGCAGTTACACTCAGTTTGGTATGAAAATTTGCTAATATACATTTTCTAGAATCAAAGGTGTTCAATGACTAATGTGGGCAGACAAATCTGTTCCCATAAAAGAAGTTTTTTTAAAAACTTTCCAGTTTATTATCTTAAAAGCAACATGCTTTCAAGACAACAATTTATAGTGAAAGTTCCCTCATTTGAGTGAGAAATACAACTATTAGTCATACTGCTTTTAGTGCACATTTCTAAGGTCATTTCACGGTCAGCTCAACTTTTTTAAATGGGAACCCAAATTCTTTTTCTTTTTCCCCTCAAATAATTAAATATTCACCATAAATTGTTTTCTTGAAAAGTGTTATTTTCAAGATATCTAGCTGGAAAGTTTAAAAAACAAACACCATGTAAATGTCAAGACAGAGATGATTGGGTATGAAGGTATGATCAATGTGATAACAATTCATTTAAACCATTTAAAACAGCAGGACTTGATTTAATTTTGGACGTTGTCCCAAAGCTACCTTCCAGAATTAGTTTGGCCAGCAGAAGGCACTTTGTGGCTGTGCTATTCATACAGAAGAGCCACCAAAAACTGAACGAAAAACAAAGCAAGGGGCTCCCTATTTGACTAACAAATACTGCAATCCTTACGTGAATGGCTGATTAAGCCCAAGGTAGCCCAGGGTTTAGCAGAGGGATGCTTTTTATAAGTAGATGAGTGATGCAGAATGACGACAGAGTGTGTTGCCTAGATTAGAACTGTGAGGCTAAACCCCAATGAAGCATTATGACTAGAGACCAGAAGTTAGGCAAAATGCCTATGCTTTGTTATTACAGATGTCATAAAAATGACTTAAAATAAGTCTATATCATATTAGGATTGTGTACAGAAAAGACAATTTTGCTTACTTTTGCCTCCTTTCATTTTTAATGCCTATAAATGTATACTTTATTGATTTTTTTTTTTTTAAAATTAACTTTGCACTGCATTAAAACAAAATGGAAAGCTACATTTGGCTGTTGACCGAATATTTTCTGAATGCATTATACCTTATTTTTACTCTGCATCATAAAAATTCCATTTCATATTTTCCTTAGCTTCTGGCAATGGGTCATTCTCCAGTATCATAAAACCTTGAGATGAATTTATAAAGTTTCAAAATGTTTGACATTATTGCATTCAGAATACTATAAAAAATATAATTATCCTAATTTTCAAGTTTTAAGACATTATAGCAACATATATTATAAAATAAACACTTTTGTTTTGCCTAATGCAGGTGTGGATAGGACACATTAACATTAGGTTATAAAATGGTTTTGATTGTCATATGAAATAATTCATGCATGTTTTTAGTTTAAGCTAATACCATCTGCTATAAACAGGGAGAAGAAGAGAATCCAAAACTCACCAATGGATTTAGAAAAAAGGAAGGAAGAAAAGTTAGGAGCAAATATGCTACACAGCAATATATTTGTTTCTCTGGTAAAGTCATATGTTTCTGAATTAACTGAAAGACTTATAACTCTTAACTTCTACTTAGGTGATAAGTTTCTTGCCCCTACAAATATTACAGAGGAATTTCGTTTTTCATAATAAATTATTTAAATTTGTCCTGCAATATCTGCACCCTGGTATGCTGCTTATATACATATTTACATTGGTGAGAAGATATATTTAAGCTACTGTGGAAATTTTTGTTTCAAAAGTTAAAACACGGTGTTAATGGAGGGAAACTCCTCTGTATGGAATGAAGTGCTGCATCTTACTTTGCAAACCATATTAGCATCAACTCAAGGTAACGTTTTGATTGTTTCTTATAACAACCAACTTAATTTAGTGAGTGATAAATAGAACAATTTCCTATTTAAAGTAGTGTGCATAACCACACATAGCAGAAAGATTGAGTTCCTAACCTCAATGTGTCAATAAAAAAAATGGCTCCACTGTCAAATGCAGTAAAAAGTAGAAAGAGAAAAGAGAAAACAAAGCAAGACACTGTTAAACAAAACAAAACAAAACAAAAACAAAAAAAAAAAAAAAAAAAAAGCAGCAGCAGCTATACAGGCAGAGAAAGAAGTTGGAAGAAACAGAGGAATTAAAAACATTTTAGGAAAACTGAAAGAGAGTGAAAGGAAGCAAGCATACAGAAAGAACCCCAAAGAGAAGAAACTGCACACATCAGCTATCAAGCCTAAATCATCTCCTCAGGCAATAGGGAAGTTGGTCAAGAAGGTGGTGCGTGCATGCTCTTCCTAAATCACCAACAAAAGTTGCTTGTATCTTAAGTTCAGTGCTGAATAAAATAAGTCCTGAAAAAGGAAAATAATTGCAAGTACAACAATATCAAGAGTTGCACAATAAAATGAAAAGAAAATGAGGAGTGACTATTAGGTACAGATGTCATTGTGAAAGTTGAAGAGTTTTATGAAGGAGCAGATATTAGTAGACAGTGTCCAGGAAAGAAGGAAACCAAATCAGTAAAAACTCCAAAAGATAGAAAGCTGTGACAGAAGAAATAACTGATTATGAATATATATGAAGCATATCAATATTCGAGGACACTGGTCTGAAAATAGGTATGTCAACATTATATAAATTAAGACCAGCTCATGATTTGCCTATCAGTAACAAATCATCAAACTTGCATGTGTATTTATCATGAAAATATAGAAATGCTGCTCATACCTTTGGTCAGGCTACACCCAGAACTCCCTAAGACAGCTGATGATTTAGTTAAGGCAACATTTTGTAAATTTGATGATGATCACCTCCTTTGCATAGACAGATGATGCCTTATTTGTAGCTGCAATAAGTACAGTAGGGACAATGGTTCTGTGCCGGTGACCTTCTTTCCTTGCGCACTGAAGAGAGTCTATGCCTAATGCCAGGCAGCTCTCTGTCCGCCTGCCTGCTGGAAGAAGTGGGACTTTGCTGATATGACATAAACATACAACACCACACCACTGCATGACTGGTTTATTGTCAGATTGCTCTATCATTCTTTTATATTTACACATTATACACAAACCTTGTCACGTAAATGCAGTCATAAACTAGCAGGGGCTTTATTAGTGTGATAAACACTCTACACCAGAAATATCACCACCGTCGTTTTCTTCTGCAAGACTTTCCCTTTCATCATCAGTCTTCTCTTTCGCTGTCACTATATTTCCTAACCTGGATTACAGAACCTTCTAAGACATTTTCAAACAGGCGTTGTTGTTCTTCAATGTATTTGTCTTCCTACTTAATGTGTTGAGAGACATTTTCCCACTTTTCTACGCTAATGTCCTAAACACCATGTTAGCTAAGCTTAATCAATAACATTGTGTAGTTTAAAAGGGTGTTCTACCAAGCTATCCATTGCTTTATATCAGCCCAGATGAGTTCTACTCGATTAAGACCCGAAGTCTAGGGCGGTAATCGGAGAACATTGTGTGCATGGCCTACAAACTATCAACGTAAATTTTCGGAATAGGCTTTGACCCTTACTTAGGTTGTAAAGCTCCAAACTTAGCATCCTTTCATGGAATGGGGCAAGTTCTGCATCGTATTTTGGCATGAGGTGATGGGGCCGTTTCCAACTGCATACTATGGTACGGTGTGTCATCCATCACCAAAACAGATCTGAGAGGCAAGGTAGGAAATAGTTTTTCCATTAACGTTTTCTTTGTATTTATCCCCATCATTTTGTGTTATATTAATCTTTGTTATTTTTACATAAAACGTCGCAGAAGGCAAGAACCTCTAATAAACATGCCAAAATACACAATACCTATATGCAATCCAAGTTTAATTACAGAAACACAGGGGTATCATTTAGGGAGGCAGGGGGTCAATTGGCCCCCTCCCCTAGGTTACAAGCAACATTATTGCTCTACCAAATGAAACATTACAACTTTACTATTAATAGCAATATTTCACATTTAAGAAATAAAACATTATTTTCTTTTAGGCCAAATATATCGTTACAATCCACATGAACATTTGTGAAACTGCTCCAAGCAATCTTGCCCCCCCCCAATGCAGAAACTGAAATGACGGGCCTACAGAAACATATAGTAACTAATTTTATTTATAAACACAACATTCAAGGTAACATCAACAGACGGCTGGCAAGAGAGGTGTTACTCGAACTACTGCTGCCACTAGACTGAAGCGATGGCACTCACTGCGCATGCCCTAGAATTGGGGGCTCGCTCACTGTCCAGATAACCAGTGCGCACCCAGCCTTCACGGGCACAGAACCATCGTCCCTACTGTACTTATCTTCAATAGTTCCTGAAGAGAGCCATAACAAAGAAATAACATACTATCAGTGGGAAACTAATGAGTCAGGATATACTACAAAGGTGCTATTAAGAGAAGATGTTGGGTCCCTAAAAGTGGGGTTAGAAACACAACTGGATAAATTTGGACATCATGTCTACAATGCACAACAATAACATGAAGAGCTTAGGTTTTTGAACTCTATAATGCAGTCAAATGAAGCTTTACTTCACATGGATTTTGCAGAGAATTATGCCATCAGACACCAAAATGAAGTAATGAGTGCAGATTGGGCAGTGTTACTATTTACAATGCTGTAGCATATTATAAAACTGATAGCTGCCTTCAGCATAACCCCTTTGCCATAGTGTCATATTTGTCACACAACAAAAACTGTGTTAAAGTTTTCAATGATGTACTTATTAATGAATTAAAACAGGCAATTCCACAATTGAAATCCATTCATTATTGGTCAGACGGTGCAGGTTCGCAGTTCAAGAACAGATACAATTTTTCAAATCATCTTTTTCATAAAAAGGACATCCGAATTTCTGCAGATTGGTCCTTTTTTGAAACTGCCCATGGGAAAGGGGCAGTGGATGGCACGGATGGTGAAGTGAAGAGAAGTGTTTGGAAACAAGTGTTGCAGGGAAAAGAAAGTTACAGATGCATACTCATTTATTGTGTTGCCAAATCCTGTGCGAAATTAATCCATGTTCTGAATGTACCAAAGGAACAAGTTGAAAACTGCTCTGTGGTATTCAAACAACATTATGAATCAAGTACGGCTATTCCAAACACTCATTCCTTACACTACATAAAAACTATCTCCAATACTCTTGAATACTCTTTCATTTCTTCATTTTCAAAACCACAAAAAATGGCAAGATTTTCTAACATATCTGAATACCCAGGCAACATAAGGAAATTAGGTGCACAGGCTACTACTAAAGACATATCAAAAGTTGTGCAACACTTCATAGTGGGCTGCAGTGTTATATAATGAATTTTGGTGGCCTGGTGAAATTCCAAAAAAATGGAGATGATATGACAGGAAAATATAGTTTTAAACCAGTGGGTGTTAACAAATTCAAGAAAATGCAAGAACCTCAGTGTGAATTAATTAAAAAGATATCTTATCTTTCAGTACTGCCTGGTGATCCAGTGCCTCTAGATCATTCTGCTAGATCTTTTGGTTATACTAAAGAAGTTAATGAAAAAATTAGTAAAATAATATGTTTAATGTAAAGGTTAGGTCAGATATTCTGTCTGTAACTGTAGTTTTTAATGCACCATTCATAACATATGCTGTACTTAAACTACAAAAAGCTTAAAGTAATTGTATTACATTTTGGGAATACATGTCCTGTCTGCAACTCGCTATGTTTTGTTTCTGATGCTTTGAGTCAATAAATAATATGCATTTGTTACTCATGCTATGACAGTATTTACGAAAACATTTATCTTCTTGACTGTATAATTGAACTTGGAAAAAATTGTTTAATTTCAGAGTTGTGTAGTTGAATGAAACGCAAATACAATTATTTTTCTGCATGTCCAGTCCACATTAATTATTTAATGACTTTTAAGTTCTAATCACTAATGTAATACAGCATTTATTTACCTCTTACTTTAAGGGTAGAGTTCTATGTTCTATAAATAGTAGAAGGAAAAAAATATTTTTATTATTAAATTTTTATAAATATTAATGCGCTGTGAATTGTCCCATCTGCACCTGCCCCATTACCAGAAAATGGCCCAAACCCAAACTTATTCCTGGAAGGTACTTTTCCCCATTTTGTGACTTCTATTGTACACAATGGGAGCAGACAGCTTGGCAAATGGTGGGAGGAGGTTTATGGACTGAGCGCAGTCATTCATCACTTTAGCTAAAAAGAAAAGTGGCACTATTAACACACCCATCCCCTTTTTAAGCTGTCGTCTAACTATAAACATGTGCAAAGGATGGAGGGACATTGTTGAACTTCTTATTCCAGTTCACTTTCCCCATCCACTAATGACTGGTATTTTGTGGAAATAGTACGGCAGTGTTAGGTGGTTACTTGTTGAGATACACTGGGCAGTTGTTTCACTATGTCAAAAGAAATGGCAAAGTTAAAAACAAATCTAACAAAGTTTGTTGGATCAGTCTTGTTTTACAAAGTGATGTAGGCCGAACTGTAAGGGGAAAATGTGACCAGGTTCTTGCTGACAATTGGAACTTTCAACAGTTGAAAGACACTGGAATGAGATTCTTCGAGGTGAAAACAATGTTTCAACTGATAGTGACCCAAACACTGTAGTGCTGTTCAAATATGCTCCAATAATGTCTGTAGATGTGGAGAGAGATCATTTTCTGTACTGAAAAATATGTTGTCTGACGGAAGACAAAACTTAAAAATTTGCAAAAATACCTTGTCATGTGCAATCAATAACATTTTATTTTCTTAATGAGTGCCAAGGGCTATAATGTACTGACAGTATTTTGGGTGCATTCAAAGTGCTAAGAAACAGTTATGTATCTAGTCCTATCATAAGTTTGTCACAGCTTTACGGAATAATTTCAGGGCTAAATGAAAACATTTTTTTTAAAGCTTTTATATACCATTTAATCTAGACTTTCAAGGTTGCTGTGGCTTGAAGAGCTAGTCTTGGTCTCCAAAATGTCCCAGTTTACTGGACTGGACAATGGCCAATCCATATGGCTGATGAAATCTGGAACGTTGTGCTTGAGGCGCTGAGTCTTCCGAGCTTTATGGGGTGGAGTGTTGTCCTGTTGGAAATGCCAGTGACCACCGGCAAACAATTGTCTGGTTTAGAGGCTTCAGGACTTCCTCTACCTACACATGGGCAATGGTCCTGACCCCTTTTTGCAGAAATGAATATCGGTAGCCCCTTTGCACAAGACTCCCAACCAAACCATCACTGATGCTGGATGATGGCCACGAAGAACCCGAGGAGCAACCTGGCAGGATTCCTCACTGTCATTCTGCCTGTTGAATTTCTGCTCTACTGTGAAAATTTTTTTGTCTGGAAACAGGATTCTCTGATATTGATTTTTGGCATGCTGTCTAAGGAGGTTATGTGATCTCTCCAATCTAATCTTCTTAAGACAGGTGTTGAGCATGTGTCCTGTACACCGGCGGTAAGCCCGAAGTCCTAGATCTTGATTTCATAGTCTAGTAAAACTCATTCTTGACATTTGAAGCTGCTGCGTCATTCTTTTTTTGTTTCCTAACAGGATTTCTTCTGACACGTTACCAAACTTTTTTTTATCATATCCAGGATTTGAATCGAGTGTGGACGGCCAGATCTTGGTTTATCATCAACACTACAAGGATGGTCAAATCTTTTAATGATCCAATAAACAAATCTGAGTGAAGTTTCTGGCGGTTTTAACAAATTGAAAATCCCCTTTGGATCCTTCTGACACTTATGTAATGCTACAGCTATATAATTTTCTAGCCACTACTGCTGAGGAAGGATGTTTATTAAGAAAGAAATTCTAGAAGTCGCTGCGTACTTTCACCAATACAGAGATAATGGGCAAAGTTTAGCTCAGCACTTATGATCTAAGACTAAGGTATATTTTATTTGGATTTACCATACATACTCAGCTATGTTGATTTATAAAATGAAGCATGATTTAAATGTTTATTTCATCTGATAGCAAATAATATGTGATATATGTTTGTATTTCACATAAATTTCATCCAATAGACATATACTGTAAAATTTAAGTGCATACTTTAAAAGATACCACACTTAATTTAAAAATAATTGTCTATTTTCATAATTTTTAGTCCTTTATGCCTGCCTATTTCAAAAATTTTTAGTGCCCAAGATCTCTAATTATGACACTTTATTTGGCAAGAGAGATATGATAGATAATGAGTGTGTTTGTAAGAACTAAACATATCACCATTTTCATGGATTTCGCCAGTATCCATGGATTGGCACTTTCTTCCATGCATGTCAGTAGTAACAAAATGGAATACTTTGTTGACATTTAGTAATTTATTTTGTATATAAGAAACTGTCTTAAAAAAAGTGAAGGTGGGTGGGTTGCAGGCTTTCTAAACGTTCTCACCTCCTTAAAGTGTAATATATGTATTTTCCTTCATCTTTCTTCTGCATTTCAATTAGAAGGTATCTATGGAACCATTTTACCTAATGTTTCCTATACTGCTGCAGAGGGAGTTGATTCCATGCAGTATCCACATTGCATGTTTTATTTACCTTAGCCTGGGGATGCTAGTTACACACAGTCTAAGGCTCTCTCCTCTTCTGATGAAGGATTAGTGGATAACCACACAAGTTAATGTGTATTAGGGGCTTTTATACTAGGTTTGACAGACTTCATCAAGTTATACTGAGAAGGCGTTGACATTAAAGTATGCTGCAGGGAGAATTCTGGATGTGGCAGGTGTTTGACAAAACTACTTACAAAGTAATTTTGATTGGCTTTCAGGACCGTATTTCACCAATTATTTGTAGGCAAATACATTTATGTAAGAATATAAAAAGATAGCGATAGCTATGAACCCCTAGAGGAGATATTATGGGTGTACACTCTAATGGCAGTAGGTTTTTTCTTACAGCACACAGCAACCTCATCACCACCTACGCAAGAGAGGGCAGTCCCAACTAACCTGAGATGATATAAGGGGGTGACTCTGTTACTCATCTATTAAAGGCCAAGCATTCACTCATCATAGGAAACTGTTCTAAAATTTGAAGAGTTATCAATCACCTTAGCCCATAATACATTAGAATGGAGACTTGCAATAAATCAGAGAAGATTGCAGTGCAAGGCAATTTATGCACCTCAACTGCTTTAAACTCAATAATCTAAATGTTAAAATATAGCCAATAGGTTTTGCCACCTGAATATGTGGAGATATTAAGTCATTGAATTGTTTTGAGTATTTTTTCTTAATTATACAGCCATCTTTAATTATGTTACTCACATAAAAAGTCTTCATAAAAAACTAAAAATATTTTTGTTTAGACTTGCTTAAATAGTATGATTATCCAGTTTCAGATTAATGCTTTTCAGATTTTTTGCAAGGTAGGGGAATTATTATCATGCAAAATTCTCTACACCGGATAGAAATCAAAGCCAAGCCTTCTGTATTTAAAAACCAGTATGCAGAGAACTAGCATATTATTGCACTTTTCACACTTAATCAATATGTATCAAGCAGCAAAGTACAGTCTCAGTACAGCTAATGAACATCTATCAGAAATATTTGATAAACAGATCTAAATTATTTTGTATTTTCTGCAAAAGCTTTTTAAACTTTTTAAGATTGTTTTATGATCAAATGGTTTCTCAAAAAAGGTAATAACTCCAACTTAAATTTTAGCATTGGCATTCAGAAATGTAAAGCATTGAATGAACATTTTTAATATAATCAATAGCATGACTTAAGCTAACTTGTTCTATTATTAATTTAATGACAAATGTAGTGAGGTGAATTCTACAAATATTTCCTGTACATAAGTAAATAGGATTCAACTGGTTAAATATTATAGAATGGCTCGTTTTCGATTTACTTTTTAGGCAAGTAATACTTTAGATCTTATTGTTGTTATTTAAAAGACATGAGGGAATTTAATGCAAATGCGCTCATTTTGAAATAACATTTTGGCATTACTGTTATTTATTTTGGGGCCATTGTTTCAAAAAGTCATGTGTATGCAAACTAACAATCTGCCAATTGCCTCGGGAACCTTTCACGGCACATATCAGAAAATCAATAATTTGAAACTTCTCTGGCAAGGAACCATGGGATTCTTATGTACTTATACTTCTGGTATTAAATTCCATAGAATAAATATTTAACAAAAATGATAGCATCATTATTGGGCCATTCCTCCTCGGTAAACAAACTTGTAGACATGATTATGTTTAAATCAACATAGATGGGTGTAACATTCTGTAAGTTTCTCCCGATTGAGCTTTGGAATATGGCTACCCTAAATACTTCGGATCAAAATTAACCCAGTCCCGAATACGACGTAATTTAACACATGCTTACATTCTGTGTTGCCTTCAAGAGGCAGGTTAATAACATTGCTGTTTATGGAAAATACTTATTGTAAGTGACGATAGCAAGAAAAGCGCGGTGCAACACTGAGCAGGCCCAGTTAAAATTCAGAGACTACGGCTGCGTACGCACCTGCGTGAAGGGAGGGCCATTTCAACTCGAAAACATGTCTCTCGTTGTTGTTCCGCAACAATCGTAGCCACCGCCGACACTTTGGACACATATTTCACCTTATTAGAGCTCAACGACGTCACCAGGTAAGGAAAACACTTCTAGCTATAAAACTCTGCCGACATCTATGAATATCGATCCATTCCTTACTTTCCGATGAAATGCACAACAAAATATTCACAGTCGCCATTTTGCCGGAGTCTGCGCGGAAGGCAGTAAAGCAGACGATGCAAAATATCACTGTATAGTGTCCCTTAATTATACCTGTATAGCAAAACTGACATGCTTCTTCATTTGAATTACATTAGGGATGTATGCATTTGTGATAACCTACCTGAATGTGCCATGAGCGATCATTACTTGATTCATCTAGTCATGTTGCCTATAAAAAAAAAAGTTCAGCGATTGCTTAAATATCTATGCTATCGACATCTGTTGTAACAATATAAAAGCTTCAGCCGACTTCGTTTGCTCTGGCGGTTAAATTCAAAACGTATTTCAATCATCCAACAGAGCAGCAGCAAAATTAAATTTAATTACTGTGACAAATAGATAACATTTACTTTTCTCTTAGCTTATAGCTTGTATTTAGCCTGTTACCCTCAATGATCTTATATTTCTTAAATTAATGTCAAGATTACACCCCACTATATGAGTTTAAAGCTATGCAAGCTACCTCAACCATAAGAGAAATTAAAGATCCAAACATCTTAAGCAAAAAAAATAAAACACTACTTGTAAATAAATATTCAATGAAAGAATATTTGGAAGATAACTTAAGCAGTGCAGTATGAATGTATGGACTAGTCATAATCAATGCAATAAACATGTTGAATGTACATTAACATTAGAATAAGATATATGAATAAGAATGTACTAAAATAGGCAAACCTAAAAATGGTTACATGAATCTTGTTTTTGTGATGCATTTTATTATTATGTAAAAATCCTTATAAATTTTGTATATACATTTTTTTTTTATTGAAGTATCTAATCTTAAGACTTAGCCTTGATGTGAAAATTAAATTGAGTCTTATTTATGGACGCTCTTTATCTGCTATGGTACTTAGCGTCCAATTCTATACTGGGCGTGAAAGACCAGCAAGTTTGCTCAGAGGCCTCTTCATCTTTTACGTGCCATAAGTATACAACACCGGACCACCGGTTTTACTTCCCTTCCGAAGGAAGCCATGCTAAGAATTTTTACGCCCGAAAAAATCCATTGCCCTCCGCCGGGTGTGAACCCACGACCTCGGGAACTAGAGGCTAAGCATGGTAACCACTATACCATAGATGATGACTTAGCCTTGATGAGTCACCAGTTTGCAAGCACAAACTCACTTCTGTAAATATTTTGTGACAATAAAGCTATTGTTATTATTAATGATTATAATACCATACCATCTAACAATATACCCAGCGGAGAGCAGTGGACTTTTTTGGACATAAAAATCCTTAGCATGGCTTCCTTTGGAAGGGAAGTAAAGCTGATGGTCCCATGTCATAGATTTATGGCACATAAAAGAACCTCAAGCCTGATAAAAGAGGTCACTGAGCAAAATTTCCAGCCTTTCATGCCCAATATAGAATGGGACATTAAGAACCATAATAGTTAAAGAACATCCATAAATTAAGCTCAGTTTAATTTTAATCTAGCAATACTAACAAAAGGTTAAGCACTGTTGGTCAGAATAGTTTCTACCACACACTATCACCCATAATTGCAGTGAAGCATTAACTACCAATACTTCCACTGCTTTACAATTTGGTTCCATCCATCTATTTTGCTCCCATAAATAAAAAATACTTTAAATTTATGAGAGGTTATGCATATAAATTAAAATAACAGCTTTCTGCAACAAACAGAATTGAAATACATCATACACCAAGGACTAAACTTCAGCTCAATTCCACTGCTTTTCAAATTTTTGGGCAGTTATACATAAAATGGAACCCCCCCCCCAAATATATAAATATATATATATTTGGAGGTGATTTTAACTATAAACATCCATGAGGGCCATTCCAGATGTTCTAAGACTTTAGTAGAGAAATGCTATGTTATTGTTAAAGCGAGAATTCCATGCAAATGTATGTTTTTATAGGATCATTGGACATAGCTCAGACTTAAAAATTAAATTGAGTTTTATTCATGGATGCTCCTTAACTGTTGTGGTCCTTAGCATCCCATTCTATATTGGGCGTGAAAGACCGATAATTTTGCTCAGAGGCCGCTTTATCAGGTTTGAGGTTCTTTTATGTGCCATAAATCTATGACATGGGACCACAGACTTTACTTCCCTTTCAATGGAAGCCATGCTAAGGATTTTTATCCCTGAAAAAATCCATCACCCTCTGCCAGGTTTAAGCCTGTGACCTTGGGAACTATAGGCTAGCATGGTAACCACTACCCACGGAGGACAACAAAGCTCAACTTAGCACTTGTCCATTTCATTACTTTCCGATTCCAAATATGTGTACTTTTTCCATACATATTTTGACGTTTTTGGAGATAAAAACATGCATAATGCATATATAAGACATTTTTAGCTTAATTATGCATATAATATACATTATTTTCAATTCAAATGCATGTTTTAATGGTTTTGAGTAGACACCTCAGTTTTTCAATTTTATGATCCTTATTTTTGCTTCAAGAATCAGGATTGAAGAAAGAAAAGGGGGAGAGAATAACAGAAAGTTAAGATTCTCACAATAGGATAACTTTCCCAGAATTTTACTGACAGCCCTCTTGTCATAAACAGGTTTATTTATTTACAACAATCATCGGTAAGCCTTTGATTTCAAGATAATGAAAATTAAGTCAGGTACTGCAGCTGATGCGACCGTTACCGTTACCTCCTCAGCCTATCCTTACTAGATGGGGTACTTGGTTAGAAGCTGCAATGTTTTACTCTTACAATTTTGATGCCATTAAATTGGTATGAAATAAAATTGATACATAGTTAATTGCAATAAAATTAACACTTTTATATTTAATTCTAAAAAGCCACATGCCTGCCACTGGTAGACTCAATGTCAATTGTTGAGGAATTCCATAGATCCTCAATCATGCCCAAGGGAAAGTGGGAGTAGATGCACAGAACAAACTGGACATTGTCATAAACGGGAACCCAGACTAAGATTCTTCTGTTCAGTGCAGAAGGTATTTTGTGGTGAAAGCATGAATGAAGAACTTGAAATGATACTGTCACAAATATGTTCGTTCAAATTTGCGCCTATAACTTCTCATGATGTAGAGAAGTTGTTTTCTACCTACAAAAATATTTTGAGTGATAAGCGCAGGAACTTCACAGAAAAAAATGTAGAAATGTTGTTAGTTGTTAACTGTGCAAAAAGGGAAGTGAATTAATGAATTGGGAACAAAAATATTAGTGCATATTTTAATGTATTTTTCACTTGATTCCACATGTATTGTAGTTTGACAGTGCATGAACGCATGCATATTTTGGGATTTTATAGCACATGGAATTCTCGTCTTTAGTTATTGTAATGTACCATCTGTATTTCACAAATTAATTCAGTTCCAATAACAATCCATGTGCATTTCTTGTCTCTTTGACCGTAAATAAAACCAGTTTTACCTTTTATCTGGGATCTATACACCTCTGTTACAAATTTCTAAACAGAAACAAAAATTCCTCCAAAGATACAGAGAAAAATTTATATTACTGTAGTCACATTAACCCAAGACATTCAATATGCAGCAAACATAGCTAGTAGCTCTAACAATACATTGAAGTAAAGAATCCTAATTCAAATACCTGTTCTTGTCTTATACACAAAAAGCAACAGAAAAGGCACTGTGTAAGAAACACACTATACTCAATTTAAAGTTAACTAAAACACAATTACCATAGAGCTGAAAATCACAATAAGAAAGCAACATACTACAGCTCTTGAAAACCTAAATATCTTAATCTGCTCTCTGTGGAGGAGCACTAAAAGCTGACAAATCAGAGCAATCACTGTCATTAAAAGTTAGCAATATATGGTAGTCGCTCCACTTTTGTCAATTTTGCACAGGATCTGTGCTCTCACTTTTAGCTAAATCATGCATTCAATAACATGTTCAACAACTGTGTCAATGAGATTACATTTCAACTATTACAATATGCTCTATTCATCATTTTTTCATGCCTACTTAAATGATGGCATGCAACTAATACCAAATAAAAAACTGTACATCATCGGGATAAAGCCTTATTGTTCAACCTTTCCTTGCAAACCTACCTAAAAGAAAGTGTTACTGACAAAAGTATGTAACAGAATCCGGCCAAGGAAAAGCAGGGACGTTGCGATTAATAAGGAGGGAAAAAAATTACTAGAATTTTGCAAGATAAACAACATGCTAATATGTAATGGATCAATGAAAGGAGACGAGGAGGGGGAGTTTACATTCGTAAACGCAAACGGTCAAAGTGTAGTAGATTACATGATATGTAGTGAGGAACTGGAGGATAGAATCACCACATTTAAAATAATAAACGAAGTAGTAGATAGTAGCCATTTCCCACTAATGATGGAAATAAATGTTCTGGAACAGAGGGTAAAGAATAAGGAAACAGCTAAAATAAAAACAATAAAAGTGTATAAATGGAGAGAAGTACTAAAAGAGGAATTTGTGAAAGAATTAAAGTCAAAGGTAAGTCAGATTGTGGAGTGTGGTATAAAAATGGCTATGGATGAGGGAAATTCAGAAAAAGTGTTACAGTTACTAAAATTATTACTAACAAGAGCAGGAGCAGGGATGGAAAGAAGGCACAGAAAAGGCCAAGAAATTAAGGGGTGGTTTGATGAAGAATGCAGAATTAAAAAAAAGGAGGTGTTTAAAGAGCTTATTAGTTGGAGGAGGTCAGAGAAAGAAAGGGATAGGCAAAATGTGATGAAACTTAAGGGGGAATATAAAGGTTTGCTTGAGGCTAAGAGGAAAGAATGGCAGAGAAGTATAGAAAAGAATCTAAAGGCAGCAATAGAGAGTAAGGATAGTAAAAAAATATGGGAAATAGTGAGGATGATGAACAAGAAGAGAGAGGACAAAAACGAAATTACACCGAATGAATGGATAGGGTACTTTAGAAGGCTAATTGGAGAAGGGAAGAGAATAAAGTTAGACATAAAAGAGGTAGGACAAGGAAGAATATTTAATGAGAAATTAGACAGTAAAATCACAGAGCTGGAAGTTCACCAGCAAATAAGGAATATAAAAAAAGGTAAGGCAGTAGGAATAGACGGAATACCAGGGGAATTCTGGAAAATATATGGGGAAATGCAAAGTGGGCTAACAGTGATGACAAAATTATTAAATAAAATTAAAGAAAAGAATGATGTACCAGAATGTTGGAAAATAAGTAAGGTGATACCAATTTACAAAGGAAAGGGAGGAGCAAATAGACCAGAGAATTATAGGGGAATAAGTTTATTATCAATATTAGGAAAAATATACACAGGTATACTGGCCGACAGATTAAGAAGCTGGGTTGATGAGGAAGGAATACTGTCAGAATATCAAGCTGGGTTTAGGAAAGGTAAACAAACAATAGACAACATATTTATAATAAAGACTATAATAGATAAATACTTGAGCAGGAAAAGAGGAAGGATATACATGTTTTTTGCAGATTTTGAAAAAGCATTTGATACAATAAATAGGGAAGCATTAGCTTATAAATTAAGCAAGAAAGGGGTAAGCAAAAACTTTATAAAAGAAATCAGAAAGATTTATAAAGATGTAAGATTCTGTATACGATGTAAAAATAATGAGATACAGAAATGACGGAGCAATAAATAGGATTAAGACAAGGGTGTAAATTGAGTCCTATACTATTTAATATATTCATAGATGACATATTAGAAAGAGTGAAAGAAAAAAATCTGCACTGCCCCATAATAGCAAATACAGAGATACCAGGTTTACTATATGCGGATGATCTTATGGTCGGGGCTATAACGGTAATTGGGTTACAGAAAGCAGTCAATGGAATACAAGAATTCTGCGAAGAATGGGGAATAAAAGTAAATATAAATAAATCAAAAGTTATGGTATTTAAAAGAGGAAATAAACTACAAAGAGAAGATAAATGGCAGATGGGGGGTTTAAAATTAGAAGTTGTCAAGAAGATGGATTACTTGGAGGTGAGGATGAGCAGTAATGGTGAATGGGGGGGCGCATAGCGGGAAGGTTGTGGCTAAAGGAAAGGCTGCAATGACAGGAGTAAGGATGTGCAAATATAAATTGGAAATGCCAACTAAATGGCTAGAAAGAATGTATGAAGCATTGGTAGAAACAAGAATGCTATATGCAGTAGAAATTTGGGGAGGATCTGAATTAAGCAGAAAAATAGACCAGAGCTACGGAATGTTCTGTAAAGAGCTATTGGGGTTAACAAGATCAGCACCAGGGGAAGTAGCATTAGTGGAATTAGGAAGAACAAGAAGAAAGGGAGTGATACTGGAAAGGATATTAAAATTTTGGTTTAGGTGCCTGAGAAAAGATAAAGAGGAAATTTTAAAGATATGCATGGAACAACAAAAGAGTATGAAAAATAAAAATAGCTGGTGGACAGGGGTAGAAAAAATTATGGAGAAGATAGGAATGGGAGATATCTGGAGAATAGGAGAAAGAAATAGCAATGGTTTCTGGATAGCAGTAAGAAACAGAGTGGAGGACATAGAAAGACAAGAGATTTGGGGAAGCTTAGAAAATAAAAAATCACTAGGGTTCTATAGATTAGTAAAAAGGAAATGGGGAAGAGAAGGGTATGGGGATTATTGTAATAGAGCAGGAAAAGAAGCATTTGCATGGATGAGAACAGGAGCAATGTACTTGAGAGGGTTAAGAGGTAAAAAAAATGGAATTTATGAATTATGCAACGACAGCGAAAGCACAGAGCATTATATGTCAGAATGCAAAGAATTAGCAGAATGGAGACAAGAAGTATGAGAAGAAAAATGGGAAAAATGGATAGGAAAATAGTAGCAATTAAAATGCTAACGAGAAAAGAAGAAAAGCAAATTAAGAATATGGGGGAGTTCTTAAAGAAAGTAAAAGAGAAATGGATTAGAAAAGTAAGAGAGATAAAGGTAGAAAGGCAAACAGAGGAAGGAGAAGATGGGCAAATAGGGATAAAATGTAGTAAGGAATGCTTAGAGGAGCCAGAAGGCCAGGGTGCCAGGCAAAAAGAGCAGCATAGCTGGCAAGGAAATTTGTACATATGTTAAGTTAGTTTATAAGTGGAACATTGTAAAAAAATTATGTAGAAAAATGTACAAATAAACTATCTATCTAATGTAACAGAATCCTTTGGCTGAGCTACTGGCCCCATAAATGGAAGCATGCTGCTTATGATACACAAACCTAACCCCAAGAACCACAAACTAATCAGCCTATTGTTTTGTTTCTCTAAAATATGTGAACACCACTTCTGCCACAGATTTTGAATCAAGCATGTCCCCACCAAGTTCACATTTTGCTCATATCATGCATGGCCTCAACAGCTATATGTATATTGTTCTTTTACATTTTTAGATAAAAAAAAATCATATCTATGTAATTACACCTTCTCAGTCAAATGTTCAGCATATTTCCAATCATGTACAGCTCTTTCTGGAAGTTTAAAAGGAAGCATCTTGAGCCCATTGTTATAATATATCTTTTACACCACAGACACTCTTATGCATCCATGACTAACAGTAGTACAATTATAATAAATCCTGTGGCCTAAGGCCCGCGAAGGGCCTGGGCCTGCCAATTCGACTGTCGGCCTGATGCCTACATATGCATAGCAGAGGTGGACGATCATTCAACCGATATGGAGAGGTGATGTGGCCAGCATCATGCATCCCCAGCCAGAAAGTTGGCCAAGACCGCTGCCTATCTCAGCTCCTCACTTTACTCATGATGCTGAGTGGGCATTAGTCCTATATCCAGGACCTAAAATGTGCACCTCCATGAGTGGGAATGAACCCAGGTGCATTCTGTGGCTGGGAACCAGAGCACAATGCTACTATCCAAAGGCAATATTGAAACTGTAGCAACTCAACTTGAATTCTGTGACAATTCACAACTGTTCAACAAATGGAGCATAATATTTTAAATACAAAATGGTTCCATTTATCATGCAGTAACCTTCACAGGAACATGAATACCAGAGTCATGTTTAAATACACCAACTCATTTCACTTTATTAAGTTTCCGCATATGTACATATCAGTATCAAAAATTACAATTTTGAGGTGTTTTGATTTAACACTGGATGGAACACTCATTTGAAATCCCACACATGTGCTGCAATTATCAAAGAAATGGTCAACTGAAACATTATTTGATCTAAATCATCCCTTGCATTGAAACACAAACCTCACATATATATAGTACGAGGGGCACTATTTATATTTTGAGCCTAATAATTAAAACAAAGTAATTTCTGATTAAAAACTGCTTCATTGTTTTTTAAAATATTCTCCTTTATGATCAATACACTTTTGCATCCGTTTGAACCATTTGTCAAAGCATTTATTCCAGTCTTTTTGAGGCACCTCCAAAACATGGTTTTTTAAGGCATCAACGGCTTCTTCTGCCAATGAAAATCGTTGTTCACGCAATTTATTCTTGATGTTCGGGGTCGTCCTCCGTGGACTAGTGGTACCGTGCTAGCCTAAGCCGGTGGTCCCATGTCGTAGATTTACGGCACGTAAAAGAACCTCAACCCTGATAAAGAGGCCTCTGAGCAAAAATTACCGGTCTTTCACGCCCAATATGGAATAGGACGCCAAGAACCATAGCAGTTAAAGAGTGTCCATAAATAAAAAAGTAAATTTAAATTTGATGTTCGGGAACAAAAAGAAGTCATTGGGTGCCAAATCAGGACTGTATGGCGAATGACCTCTCAATTTGATTTTTTTTGAGCCTTCAAATACTCTGTTGTTAGACGAGATGTGTGTGTGCTCGCATTGTCTTGATGAAGAACGATCCTACAGTTCTTGTTGGTTTTCCTTACTTCACCGAAGACTTCCAGCAAACAAATGGTTGTGTACCATTCGGCATTGACCGTTTTACGTTCCTCTAAAGGCACTGTTGCCACATGGCCAGTTTTGCTGAAAAAGCAGGCGACCATTTGCTTCGAAGTGCTTCAAGTGCGAACAGCTTTTGTTGGATTTGCTTCATCATGAAACACCCATACAGTCGACTGCTGTTTACGTTCTGGCTCATACGCATAGATCCATGATTCGTCACCTGTTACAATCTTATATATGTCTTTTGAGGCACAGCCATTGTATTTCTTGAGCATTTTTGTACACCAATCGACACGAGCATCTTTTTGAGATTGCGTCAAATTATGTGGGATCCAACGAGAGCAAACCTTTTTCATGGTTAAATAATCATGCAATATTTTATATATGCTGGTGGAACTAATGTCTAGGGATGCTTTAATCTTACAATATATCACATGACGATCTCTCATTATTAGTTTTTGCACAGCATCAATGTTTTCTGGCACAACTGATTTTGGATGACCCTCACGAACTTCATCATTGAGCGAAAGGCGGCCACGATTAAATTCGTTATACCAGCGTTTCACAGTGGCAAAGGATGGAGCTTCGTCGCCAAATGTGGAAGTTAGTTGTTCGATGCACTCTTGTCTTGATAATCCACGTCAAAAGTCGTAATAAATCACTGCACGAACATTTTCACGAATTAATTCCATGTTTTTGTTGACACACAATTTTCAAGTTAGTGTAAACAAGACAAATGATGCTCTATTGACAAAATGTTTGAAGTAAATTATGGTAAAAAAATGTCAAACGTTCCATTGGAAACGTCAGATGGCACCTACAACATTCAGGGTTTCCAAGGCTCAAAATATAAATAGTGCCCCTCGTAAAATCCCTGTGATTATATGGAACTCTACCTTCTTGAAAAAAATCCAAACAATTCAGAATAGGTACATCTGAGTGATAACATCACCATTGTACATGTGGAACATAGCTCTTCATGATTATATGTGTCTTCTGGATGTAGATAACTACCATCCTTCATATCAGCTGTCGACATGAGCAGTCAAAGAACTCATGAGCGGAAGGCCCATGGTTCACATCCCACTCAGGGCCATCATTTCTGAATGAGGTTTTTTCCAGGTTTTCCACAGTGACTGATAAATACTGGGGAGTACCCTAACCTTAGGCATGAAATGTTTCCTTTGCAGACTTCCTTTCCCAATTATCATTTCATTGCGTATATCATCAGTGTCCACTGCCTGTGATGTAGTGTATAATAAGAACAGGTGTTAAATGCCACTACTTCACACCAGCTATATAAGACTACATAAAATGTTCACTCTCTTCCCATAGGGTTTGTATTGGAGCATAGCCTTAGGGATTCTATGGGATGTCATTTGTCTTAAATGACGCATCACTTATTCTGATAGTTGTGTATAAAATGGAGACTAAGACTCCAGGCCAAGTTCTTCCATTATAACTTCATTTCATATATGGTCCAACCTCGTATATCCTGTTGTAGTTTTCATAAAGCACATTTCATTTGTTGTTATTCTACTTTCATCCACCCATTTTAATGTCCATGCTTCACTACCATAACACAGTACAAACTCCAACTTCAACCTGACCATGATGCAACCTGTTATTACAGATGAGGCTCTGGGGACCAAGTATAGGTAGTATATCCTAAACATTTTGATGTAGAGGAAATGCCTACACCAGTGGGAATCCCATAATTATACAACCCTCTGGGCTAGCAATCCACCAGTTGTCCAATTAGATTGCTTTCAAATCTCATAAGTCTTGGATAAAAAATCCTCGGAACTGACAAATTTTTCAATTATCCTCCCAATCCACTGCATTCTTAAAGGAAATGCCACTCTCACCTATTTGTAAAGCTTATCCTCAGAATCATTCAGACTTATTAGACAATCATTTGATTATACGCTTTGTCATCTTATGCATGGATGTTTGCTGTACTGTGCTGCATCATGCTTACGTTGACATACTATTAAATAAAGAAAAAACTATTTTGTGAACACATACTGCATATTCTGATGTGTATGTGTGTTTCTACTTAATGTTAATATTTATTAGGTTGGATATGAATATCCAACACTGCATTCTTTTGTGGTAGGTTATTTTAAGGAGCCAGAGTTCTAAGCCATAAAACTTTTATTTTTGAATCTAAGCAGCATCTAAGAGGTCCAATAAAAAAATACCTTGCAGTCACCCAGTGTGAATGAATAAGGTGATTTTATATCATCAAATTACATTTCTTCTTCTTGTGCCTTTCACAGATTAGGCCTATCAACCTGTTCTGGCCTCAGTCTCATCTTTTAACTGCCCATCCTATATCCCTCTTTCCTGTAGGTTTGTATTGTAAGGCCTTCTTTGGAATCCCTAGTTTCTTCCATTCATTCCAGATGTTCCTTCCATTTTAAATATACATTTAAGGTACTTATATACAATACTCTCATAAATATAGCACAACAAAAACTTGGTTCTACCATGCCTAACTCCTGGTTGCATGTGCGAAATAAAGCCACTAAAGTGAATCTCCACATTTCAAACTCTGCCCCTTCTCTTGCTCATTTCTTCAGCTCCTTATCCCTTACACTTCGTGAAAATGTCTCTATGGCATTTTTCTCTTCCCTTGTGTCTGCTAGCATTTTAATTGCTGCTATATCATGTTGTAGATTATCCCAAATACTGTACCTCCATCTTTTAACATATCACTCTAGTAGACACAAGGAACATACCATCCAATTTCTCACCCCAAATGCAACTTACAGTTATTCCTTACTCCTTTTAGAAGTAATGCTCCTGTTTGCAGCAGTGCATAACCTACTCTTCCAAACTATCAAACATGTCTACATATTTCTCCATACCCCAGTTTCTTTCAATTATTTTGTACAAAACTAAAGAGCTTTTCTCCTCAAAACTAGTGCAGATCTCTTTCTTCTGTCTCACGTCTTTCAGTAAAAATATGTAAATCACAAGTCGTATGACCATAACATATTTCTTTCTACATATTTAAATATATGAATCAATGATTGCAGAAAGGATTTAATATTCCAGTCCCTTTAGACACATGTAGCTGAAGTTGTTAAGGCATGGACTCCTGAATGAAAAGTCTGTGGTTGAAATTCTGCCAGGACCATCCTCCCTGACAGTTTTTTTTTTTTTTTCTTTCTTTCTTTCAGGTGTTCCTTAGTCCTCATAACTGGCAAATACCAGGGAGGTTAGGCATTAAACACTACTTTAAAAAAGTCCCTTTATGTCATCAAGAACAAAATGTAGTTGTTCAATGTTGAAGGCAAGTAATGGTAATATTGCTACAGAATATTTTATTTTGCTGAATGTAAGTGGCAATGTGTTAAGGCACATACTTGCATAACTTGCATGATTATTCAATGACTGAAGCTGTCTGTCTGTCTGAGTCTGTTGCAGAAAGAATCTAAATCCATTACTGTTTACAAATAACCCAATATCAATAGCTAAACTTTATTTTTATAACAGCTCATCATTGGGATTTTTTATATGTTTTAAAGTAAAATTAGCAGTGTTAAACAAAAATGTTCGAAAAAGTTTCATGTAAGGGGTGGTGGGGGCTTTCTTGAAATCTTTCATGTTGCATCCCTGGAACATATTGAACTTAAATACCAAGTTTGGTGTTTATCCGACTTTTCACTTTTGAGTTATGCTGTTCACAGACAGACAGACACACAAGACATAAACATGGACATGTTTCCAAAAATACTTTTATTTTTGTCCTGGACATACAAAGAGAATGCAATGCTCCACATAGCAACTAGCTCTTAAAAGATTTGACTATCGCTTACTATTCCCCTTACACCAACAAGAAAATTAACAATAAGATAGAGTCTGCAAATGTTTATCTCGATCAACATGAAGTAGATGGAGAATAAGCGTTTGTAAAAATAATTTGTATAAGAGTAGAGAAAGTCATGTCAGTGTAACAGATCAGATTTTTTCTTTTTCTTTCTTTCTTTCTTTCTTTAAGAAGTCATAAGTCATTTTATTCATCCTTTAGCATATACAATAAAGAACATGTCAAAATTTAAATATATACATGATTACAATAATGTTTTTACTTTCTCTACTACATATAGTAAGTAGGGGAAGTATTGTATTCCACCCAAAAATTCGATATCAAGATTTCACCGGAAATACGTGTTTTGAGACCCCCTGAATCCAAAAAAAGCATTTTTGGAAACATGTCCATGTGTGTGTCTGTCTGTGAACAGCATAACTCAGAAACGAACAGTTGAATAAACACCAAACTTGGTATTTAGGTTCAGTATCTTCCAGAGACGCGACACGAAGGTTTTCAAGAAAATCCCCCGACCCCAGATTACCCTTTACATGGAACATTTTTCGAAAATTTTAATTTTCTCAAAAATGGCTCTAATGATTTTGATTAAAATATCATATGTTTAAGATATTTTCGTGACAAATAAAATGTATATCTTGAATTTTCTGGGAATGTCTCCAAAAGTATTCTTCAATGTGAAGGACTTTTGCATAACTGGTAAACCATAAGAGATAGACAAAATGTTACTACACAAAAAATGTAGATCACGTTAAAATACACAATTTATGTCATATACATTTTTTTTGTTGAGTGAACCATTTTTGAGATATTGCTTGTTATTCTCTTAAATTTTTCAATACTTATTTTCTCAAATGGGAATTCGTTATTCATTTTTTTGTCTTGGATGTGCAAAGAGTATTAATCTGTGGTAAAGGGAATGGTGCTGCACCTAGCAACCAGCTATTAAGAGGTATGTATGTGCTTAAAGGCTACTGTATTTCTATATTGCCCTTGTAAATATATATTCCCCTTACATCTACAAGAAACTTAGCAATAAGATAGAGTCTGCAAATGTTTATCTCGATTAACATGAAGGAGATGGAGAATAAGAGTTTGTAAAAATAGTTTGTACAAGAGTAGAGAAAGTCATGTGAGTGTAACACATCAGATTTTGTTTTATTATTTACAAGTTATATTTGTATTCTCCCATGCTATAATATACATTCTCAGTTAAGTATTTTTTAATTGTTTTTAAAGCGACTTTAGTTTTACTTATTTCTTTCTTTCTTTCTTTTTTTTTTTTTTTTTTTTTGTTATTGTTAAACAGTTCTTTACCCATGTTTTCCATTTCCGTGTTATTTAATGTACCTCTTAGTAGTCTTTGTTGTTTCTTAAAATATATTTTTGTACATTACAATTTTTGGATTCATTTTGCTCTTGCAAAACATGCTTTACACTTTCATATATATATATATATATATATATATATATATATATATATATATATATATATATATATGTGACAGTTAAGATATTTAAACTTTTAAAAGCATCTCTACAAGTGTGTCTTCTATTGACATTCCCTACGATTCTAACTGCCTTTTTTTGAAGTTTAAATTTTTTTTCATTTCCACTGCTGAGATATTCCCCCATAGTGTTACCCCATATTTTATATGGGAATATATAAAGGCATAGTAAACCTGTTTAACTGTTTCATTGTCCATTGTTTTCCTAACCTGCTTAATAATAAAGATATCTTTATTCAATTTTTTTATGATATGTCTTATGTATGGTTTCCAATTTAAGTTTTTGTCTATTATTACTCCTAGAAAATTTGCATATTCCGTTTCAGGGATAGTTTCTCCATATATTTGTAATTTTATGGAGCTTGTTAAACCGCTTCCGAGTTAAAAATTAATCCATGCAGTTTTTTTAACATTCAATATCATATCTAAACTCGAGTAGTATTGTTTTATGAGCATTAGTATGTTATTTGCTTTTTTTTCCACTTCCGATTCGGTTTTATCTTTAACTATAATCGCCAAATCATCTGCATATCCTATTGCTGTTCCCTCATTTTTTTGGATTAATTCAAATATATCCTGTATGTATACTAAAAACAAGAATGGACCCAATTTTGGACCTTGTGGGACTCCTTGCCTAACATTCTGAAAATCTGATTTTATTTTTTCTGCTATGCCATTTGTATTTCTATAGCTCACTTCCATGCATTGATCTCTGTTTTTTAAGTATGAGGTAATCCACTTTAATGGCAATCCTCGCACCCCATGGTTTTCCAGTTTGTTTTTAGGATATCTATGTTTATGCAGTCAAAAGCCTTTGTGAAGTCTAAAAATATTGCAATTACCCTATCTCTATCATTTAGCGCATTTATTATAAATTTATTTACTTTGTTAATTGCACTGGTTGTTGATTTCTGCTCTTGGAAGCTATATTGCCATTTCGAGATTATGTTAAATTTTTTGAAATATGTTTGTAACTTTTTTAAATATATATCCTCAATTACTTTTGATACAGTGGAACATAAAGCAATTGGTCTATAGTTTTCTACATCGGTTTTACTTCCCTTCTGTTTGAATAGTGGCCTAACGATTACCTTTTTTAATGTATTTGGGGATATTCCTTGATTAAGTGATGCATTTACTATATCTGTTAAAATCTGAGCTAATTCATATTTGAGATATTTTAAAATTTCATTTGATATTTCGTCCAGTCTGCCTAACTGTTTAGTTTTTTGTTTATTTATTACCTGTAGTATTTCCTCTTCTTCAACTTCTACTATTCCTAAAGATTGTTTTTGACTTTTTGGTTTTATTAATTTGTCGTTTATCATTTATGTTCCCTTGTTTATATTCAACTGATTTATCATATTAATATAGCAATTGTTAAAAATATTGCATATTTCCTTTGGGTTTCTAATATCTTTACCTTCTCTTGTAATTACTATATTTTCTGTCTTTGTTTGTTTCTGCTTATGAGTATCATTCACTATGTTCCAAATTACTTTTGTCTTATTTTCAACATTCATCACTAAGCCTTTATTGTACATTGTTTTAGCATGTTGTATAACATTTCTGAAAGTTAAACTGTAATTCTCTATGTATCTTAACAATTGTTCCCCCATATTTGGATGCTTTATTGAATTTAGAAATTTCATTCTTCGCCATATTAATATTCCTTTTGTCAACCATTTTTCCTGCTTTTCCTCCTTTTTATGTGACAAGTTTAACTTTCCGTAATGGCATTGCAGTGTTAAGACCATTCTGCAATATCTGATTAAAAATTTCATACTTATTATTTACATTCTCTGCTTCAAAAACTTCCTTCCAACTTATTTCATTGTAATATCTTTTTAATTTCTCTAAACTCTTGTTGTTTATTTGCCTTCTGTTTCAAAAGTATTCTGCATCTTATCTCCTTTTACATTAACTTTTAATAACTGCCCGTAATGATCCCCTATGCCTGCTTTTATTATGGTTTCCCATTTATTTTGTACTAAATTGGTAAATACACTATCAATACATGTTTTGGTGATTTTTGTGACTTTGGTGGGTTCCCTGATACCTATTTTTAGATTCTGCCTGATGAGGGTTTGCTCTAGAGTGCGATTTGCTACGTTGTCTTTTAGAAAATCTATATTTACATCCCCCATAAGGATTTTAATCTTATTTTCTTGCATTGTGTTCAGAAAATTTTCTAAATACCTTATAAATAGTATATTATTTGCTGCTGGGGATCTACATATTCCAATTAATACAATATTTTCTTCCCTTAACATAATTTCAACTGCTGCTATCTCACACACCATTTCTACTGAAAATTTACTACAGTCTATTTCTTTGTACTTTACGTTATTACCTACATAAATGGCAACCCCCCCCACTATTATGTATTCGCCTACAATAGCATGCTCCTAGATTATACCCCTGATAGTTATTTGCTAATATTTAAACTATGTTTGGTGAAAATCAAAACATTTTGCTCCAGATCTTTTATACATAGGTCTAAAAGTGCTCTTTTGTTATTAATATATTGTACATGTTGGTAATAAAAGGTGATACCCCAAGTATTTTTATTTCTTTTTAATGCTTTCTGAAAGTCTTTACCTCTCATTTTGACTTTCCCTAGTTGTATCTAACCTATCACTTTCTGTTTCAGCAACTTCAATGTGTTGCTGCTTTATAATACTACTTGTACTCATTTGTTACACCCCTGACAAGAGTCACACCTCTACCTGCAAACAACCCTTTCCAGTCTAACCCTTAAACAGGAATGATTTTTTTTTTTTTTTCCAAGAATGCCAGTGAAGTATATACAAGGTTACTCTTACTTCTCAGTCGAATAGTGAAATTTCTGATGTCTGAAAAATTATCCTTACGTAAAATGCCAATAGTTTAGCAATTTTTATATATTCAATATAAATGCAAGAAAATGACAAAATGATTATTTAAAATATAAAAAGCGCCCTAAAACAGAAAAATCTAATGATACATTCATATACTTCCTTTACCCTCTATTGTTTATTAGTGAGTACACAGATTATTTTTACTCAAGCTTATTTTTCTATCTACTACATTTTAATCCAAATAAACCTTTGCAGAAATAGCTACATTATACATTTCGTTATAGATGCAAAGTGAACAGTGATAGTCAATGTTTAAGAACTGGATGCTATACGCTAGCATTAAAATTATTTCATACTGTTTGCATGCAATCATGAGAAACAACTGAATGTTGAAAGGACTTGAAGAAATTGACCAAGAAATGAACAATTTGAATCTTTAATGGCAGATATCTCAGAAACGGTTTATGCTACAAAAAAAACTTATTTTAAATAACCTGTGTGTTTTAAATAGGTCTACATTTTTTGTGTAAGCATGTTTTCATCTATCGCTTAATGTTTACCAATTATACAAGATTATACAAAATTCCTTCCAAATGAAGAGGACTTCATAGGGTATTCCCCTAAAATTCAATGTATACATTTTATTTGTCATGTAAATATCTTTCATAATTGGTGTTTTAATCAAAATCATTAGAGCCATTTTTTTAGAAAATAAAAAATTTCAAAAATGCTCAAGTAAAGGGTAGTTTGGGGTGGGGGCATTTTGTTGAAAATTTTTGTGTTACAGCTTTCGAAGATATTGGGTCTAAATACCAAGTTTGGTATTTATCCAATTTTTCGTTTTTGAGTTATGCTGTTCACGCACGCACACACAGACATTTTCCCAAAAATGCTTTTTTTTATTCAAGGGGCATCAAAACATGTATTTCTGGTGAAATAGCAGTATCAGATTTTTGGGTGGAATGCAATACCTTCTCTACCTACTATGTACTTGGTAGAGAAAGTAAAAAAGGCATAAAATGAACTAATAAATACATTGATATTGTAATGAAAAGAAGCTAGAAACAGTGATGTGTATTGAATTTATTTATTTTATTTTTATTTAAATAAAAAATAATAAATACATATTTTCATAATCTCAGACCCATGATAGGGATTTATTACACATTAACAATGCCTATGATGCAAGAATTAAAAGAGGACATGTCATTAGAATCTGGGCGCTGTTCATGACATCCTACAATAAATGTCAGCATAGTGGTGCCTCACCAGCTCACTCTTGACAAATTTAAAAAAAAAAATGGAAAAAAGCCTGCAACACCTCCCCCACTACAAGAGGGAGGAAAATAAGTTTATTTTCAGGACTGTAACTGGAGACGAGACAAGACAAGAGCTAGGCCCATTTGGCACCCTGGAATCACAATGCAGGTGACATCATAGAAGCTTAAGACATTTGCCATCTAAAACAGGTTTAAGACAAATTATTCAGCAGACAAGGTGCTTTTTACTGTTTTTCGTTGTCAGATTGTTTTTGAGGAAAAGGATAACTCTCAATGCCACATGGTACTATGACACCCTGACAAGACACATTCTGAAGAATGCACCTCAAAGAAAGAACATTTCTACATAAATTTTCAAAGATTTAAGTTTCTTGCAAAATAGTATTATCTTTCATTGAAAAAACAAAATCTAATGCATAACACTCAAATGACTCTCTTTGCCTATCACCAATTAAGAGATATCCCTTATATATGGTAGTGTTCATAAAATTATTATTTTTCTTTCCCTTTAAATTAATTAATAGAAATTAAAGTCACATTACATGCATAGTGTGAAAAAAAACTCAACTGGGTATCATCTCGTCTTTTTTTTTAATTCAGAAAAACAAAATCATGCATTTTCAAACACACTTCATTACAAGGATTTTTTTTTTTAAATTAATCTACAAATTTCTGTTGCATTAATGTAAACTGATATGGGGAAAAATAAACATAAAAAAGTTAATATTTCAGAAACACTTAATGGTAAAAAAGTTATTGGATACAAATAATATACTTTAACGAGCTCTTCAGTTTTCTGTTGTAAGATTTTGTCTGGCTGGCTCTCATGTCAAGAGTCTGTGATTCGATTTCCAGCTATGGGGTGGCAGTTTTAAGTCATTTCTACCCAGACTTTCCCCCTGCCTAGTCCATGAAGTGCGTCCAAAACCCAACAGTTTTTACCATGGAGTATGCTGTAGGTCCCCTTGTTCCATTATCACCCTACCATCTGAGGAAACAGACACCACCTGCTGGGTAACTTTAGCTAATAAATGGATACAGTCATCACTTGGTGGAACAAGGCTTCCCCATATGTCGTACTAGACTATATTGGGAGAAATGGAAACAAGAACAATCTCTTATGGTTTCCTAATTATACAAAATTCAATAGGAATGGGGAGGACTTCACTGACTATATACAGAAAATTCAAGCTATACATTTTAATCATTATGCCACATCTCAAACATTTGGTATTTTTAATCAAAATCCTTTAGTCATTTTTTGAGAAAAATGTATCCATGTAAAGGGTTGTTTGAGGTGCAGGATTTCCTCAATGGGTGCCTGACACTAATGTGAAATTATGAAATTTCGTACTTATCTGAGCTTTCATTTTTGAGCTATGCTCTCTCTCCTCACACAACGCACACAAAGTATTTATCTAAAATCCCTCTCCCCTTTATTTTCCAAGGGAAATTCAGACATGTATTTCTAGTGAAATCTCTATATTAGACTTTTGGATGGAAAGCAATACTTCCTCTAAATGGACTTTTGTAAGAGGAATATCCTTATATGGGGGGGGGGGGAGATGTAGAGAATATAGTGCTGAAAGAAACAGAAATCTGTAGAAAATAAATTTTAAGTAAAAATGCCTTGTAATGAACAGAATAACTACTGTAAATCTAATTTTTAACAATTGCCAGAATACTGATATGTAAAATTATGAAAAATGAATTGACATTAAGCACTCATATTGCTACTGGTCAGTATTTGAGGCAGTCAAGCGCAAAACTCGCCTTATCCAGGTAAAACAAATTTTCAGAAAACGTGTAAAACTAAAATTAGGCAAATAGCAGAACATTTGAAAAGGCTCTTAATGTTATAATGTCCGGGCTAGACCCTTAAAAATGCATGTATCTTCCTGAAAATCAGTTTCAAATAATATGGCGGTAAATAAAAATTTAATTTTGGATAAGGCGAGCTTTGCACACAACAGTAGTGGATTTGGCGAGTTTTGATGGAAACACAATACTAAATTACAATTAAGTGCAAATATTTTCACATTTACTTCCCAATATTTGTGTTTGACAATGTTAATAAATGACTATATTAACATACAATATTTGTATAATTATAACTATATTTGATTTTGAATTAGTTAAAAAAAATTAAATTTTCACAATTTTTTTTTTGGATATCAATGAATCACTTCTTTCACATTTTGCTCACTAAAATTAACCAGTTTTCATATCACCTACATCTTATGACTTGTTAAATTTATATATTATGTTTAAAATGTAATAATAATAACTAATGTTCAAAAACCAACATATCAAATTTTAAGTTGTCCTTCCTCACTACTCAATAAGTTCTCACAAACAGTCTAGTTTCATTGGCAATATTGTTTTTAAATGTTAAAATTCTTGTACAATACAAGGCTTTCATTTTCCTCCCAGTTATCACCAAAATGGTTTTTTTTAAATAAATTTTTGACATCTTTAACTTTTTCTTCCTTTACTTTTACACCTACATCTAAATGCCTTGCAATAAGCATGTCTAAGGTTTTGCCTCACTTCAGAATGGTCTTGCTACACACAAATCGGGTCGATAATTTTCTTCACCTCACACTAGAAGTTTGCCTGAGGTAGAACGTTGTAAAATAATAATTTAGATGCCTTTAATTTAAAATGCCAGGATCCTGATAAACTTCAATGTTTCCTTTGCAGCATACTTTCAATCTTATACAGGTATATCTGTGCCTAGCCTGATTACCTTTCCATGATTTTTATAGATTTCAAAATATTCTTCAGGTCAACTGATAGTATTTCTCATTCTTTCTCTATTAGCCCAAAAACACAATCAGGAGGGATGAATGAATGAATAACCGGGAATAAGAAAGACCATTTCTATTACCTGACTGTATACTGCTGACACAATTTCGTTTGAACCTTTAGGACATTCATTTTCTGTCCAAACAAAATTACAAACATTCTGTTTTGCCAGTGTTGCTTTGGATGAACCCTGCGCAATGGAGAAGTTATACATGTATAGCTGCCTGCTGTAATATGCTGCTTGACCCTGTACTTTTGGCAGCATCATATTTTTCTGGCACTCAAATGAAAATTTTGCTACTTTATCATCATCTTTCAGGAGATATTGTATTATGTGTTCGTTTAGCTATCAGCAAATTAGAATGTTTAGCTTTATCTGTTTCCAATTTTTTTTCTGGTCATAAGGAAGACAAAGTGAGCATACATCAGAAACAGGGCTTTTGAAGCCTATATTAAATTGTGTATTAAAATATTGCAAAAGAAACTCTTAGATACTTTCAGTGAATTAGGTGCTTCTGCATTATACATAGGTCTCATCTTATTAATACTTAATTCACCTGGTAAGTATTGCTGCATTGATGTTTTGCTCCTACAATAATGGAATTCAGGTACTTTGAACTTCTGTATGAATTTAATTACAGATTCTCTCTTATTAGGTACTATATTTTTGTAACCCCCAGTCTCCACCTTGGAGTTCTTTTGGTGCCACTCCAGTTTCAAGATGTCCTTTGCAGATGCACTGCACTTTGTCTTTAGATATATGCAAAATGTCCAGAAAAGTTTTCTGACACACCTGAACTGGTGGACCTTGTACATGTTTCAGGTGATACTTTGTTGTAAAACCCTTTCAAGAACCACCTTTGACTGCACGCTGCCATTTAGGTATACCAGTTGAACAGTAAATCAATGTTGTTTAATTTTAGAACTGCAACTGTAGAAGGCTTCATGGAATTTCCTTATATCCTTCTGTGTGAAGTTACTGCATTGGAATGACTTGCTGTTGTAATTGCAGGCAGGCATGAGTGGGCCAAGGCTTACTGAATGCCTTTAGCAGTAGACACCATATTGTAAACATTTCTGCTTATTCCTATATGAGTCATATCTGTTAACAATAGCAGAATACTACCTAATTGTAATTCGATCATACTTACCTTTCCCTCTTCTCTCTTTCACATTTTGATTCACAGGATACCCATTTCCTAGTTCTACCCCTTTCCAGCAACTTTAGGATATCAGAGGACTCCATAACAACACATCTGCACCTTAGACTAGTCAAAATTAAACTAAAAACACTTGGAATCACGCAGGACTGCCAATGTAGGGAAACAGAGAAGCGAAACTGCTATATTTCTTAGTATTGGATAAGGCAAGTTTTGCTCTTCACACAGTACAATTGTAGTGAAACAAGTATTGGATAAGGCAAGTTTTGCTGTGAATTGTAAGATGGATTAGACGAGTTCAGCATCATCCGCCACCATGGATTTGAAGAGTTTTACATTGAACAGCAGTTTTCTGGGCTCTCTTGAAGCTGTATTAGATGAGTTTTGTTCAAACTCAAAGTCACCAGTTAATAGAGAACTGCAATAAGTATTGAATCCCATGTCTAACTCAATTTTTAAAATTTTTGGATAAGATGAGTTTTGCACTTGATGGTCTCATTTATTAAAGTGAAAAATAAAATGGAATGGGAAATAATGTATGGATGTGTTAAAGCTGAATGAGTGAGTGGGTGGGTTGGTGTGTGCACACATACATAGATCAAAGCAGGAATAATTTTGCACATATATACTGAAATGTACTTTTATAAAAGCTCTCTAATCTGAATGAGTGACTAGGGCCAATCTCAGTGGGCAGCCTATTGTAATGCATTTTCCTTAGTCTTAAAGTATTATTTTTGTGAACATTATACTTCAGTGAATGCTTAGCAGCATATTGTAGAAAAGGAAAAAGAACAAGTTACGAAATAAAACTTTATTATGGCAGTTTAAGAAAAGTCTTGTATGAACACAGAGTAAGGCATTTCTTTGTTTATGTGATGCAGTTAACAATACATATTACACTTCTTAGATATCATACTTAATTGTAGTTTAGCTAAACATAAGCATGTCAGTCAAATGTGAACTTTGCAGAATTCACAAAAATACTTATGCATGTCAAATGTATATAAATGCTTGCTTTCATGTTTCAATATATTTCTTTATTGCTCAGTGCTGTCTTCCTCTTCAGTTTCTGCTTTACTATTGTTGTGTATCACAGGAATCTCTGTAAGAATAAATAAGTAAACAAGCAAAATATCTAAGAGACATCCTCAAATAAAATCATTTTGATTATTCTATGTTCAAGTGTAAATGAAGTCTGTAGCTACTGATGTAATTTCATCTACGAATTCTTTCAAATGAGTAATAAAGCTTACTAGATCAGTTTAAAAATTGGGTGCTATAAGGCCAATAAGGTGATTAAAGAGGGTTTCATAATAATATTGGATACTATAAAACAGGGTTATCCAAATGGATGATGTGATGTTACAGGGTCTGTGTAACTTAAAAAGACAGCAAAGAGCATTTCCTGAGAATCAATGGGAAGGGAAGAGGTCAGGCTGGCTGCATATGTTTTACAACCATGTACAAGCTACAGAAAATGGATTAAGTGTCTCGGGAACCTGCTATCTTTTCTAATTTGGTACAGCCCTGAAAGCACAACTGGCATGCTGTTTTCAGGTTGTGTAGCATGAATGTAAACATGGATCAGTAAGAAAGAACAAAAGGTCTTGCTTTCACAAACATTTGGGCATTTAGGAAAAAAGAAACATCAGACATATGTTTGAAAGCTGTGATATTTTGAAATATTTGAGTTCACCTTGAACCAGTCCCAAATTATATGATTCAGATGTTAAGGTTAACCTGGAATACATTACCTTGCCATCTTAAGCATCACACAGCATTGGTAGGGAAAACCTAAGATGTGTGGTTCAAGTCTTTGCCATAGCACTGAATTTTTCAAGTCCATATTTAAGTATATTTTACACTTGTTTTCACTATCAAATTATACTGCACTTACATGCTTGAGAGTAACTGCTGCAGTGTCAAAAACATGAACCAAGATATCAAAGACATAAACTACCTAATTAAGCTTTTATTAAGGATAGCAAAGTGTTAAATGACCTTAGTTGTCAATTGTGTCATTTGAGTCATTCATAAATATTCCTTACATGGGCACTAGCTTCTAATCTACCTTAGAAATTTAATTATAAAAACCTAAATTCAGCATACATAAGGAAAGCATTATATTAAATATTTATGTTTATCATCCTTGTGATTCAGATTTTCATAAATAAAAAAACATCAAAATGTGTATCTGAAAATAATGATATCTCTCACACTCCCCATATATGGCCTATAACCTTTGGAGGTTACCTCATTTCACCAAGCAATGACTGGACCCATTTCTGAAGTAGACACACCCAGAGAGTGGAGTCCATTACCTCCAATGGTAGGATGAGGAGGATGGCAGTGGAATGAAAGGACCTACAGCTTTTACAGTAAACTCCGAATCACGTTGGGCCTTGGAGATACATGAGCAAATCAGAGGTGAAGGCGTGGATATGTCTGACTTAAAATCGCCACCCTAGCCAGGAATCAAACCGTGGACCCTCAGAACGAGATCCAGAAATGAAACCACTGCACTATCCTGGCACCCATGTCTGAAAACACATTTCTTATTTATAATATTGTTTTAAAGGCATGACAAAACTAAGCACATACTACCACATTCTTTAAAAACAATATTTAACATTTTGTTGAAATTATCTGATATCTCAAATGTTATAGTTTAAGGGGACTGGGTATTGATTCTTATACAATTTCAGCATTTCAATGAATACCTTTAGTAATTCTTTAAAATGGCCACAAGAAAGGTCATAACTGATTACACGTTTTTTTTAAAAAAAAAAATATAGTGTATCTAATACTTGTGGTGCACTTTACCAACAATATTCAAGCGTATTCCTTGAATATTTTTTCAGGTCATTAAATAATGTCTATTCTTAATTTGTAGCCTAAATTTACTTAAATATTTCTGACTGTATTCAAGAGAAAAAATTCTGAACTTTGGTAAATTTTTTTTAATTTATTTTACACAATTTGTTTTATATATACTTTGGATTTTTCTAATAATGATAGGTTACGTTTGTAGAATACATGCTTCAGCAACTTTAGTAAAATTTTCATTAAAATAGGTTCAGTAGTTTTGAAGAAAAATGTACCTAAGGTTGAGAAATTTCAAGTTGCAGACAACTGCATTTAAAGAAAAGTGTCATATATTGGCTCCACCAGCTAAGTGGACATGACCCAGCGCACCGCAATATTTAAATGGACTGTTTAAAATCTTAAATCTGCAGATTTGTGAGCTCTGAAACAACCATTGGCTTTTTTTTCCCCTCACTAGCAAATGAGTTAAGTCTAATCATGGGGGTGCTAGAAATGGCAAATTTTATTTTTTCTGTTCAATGATGCTGTGGTCAGTGTCACTTTCTATTTGGATATGCCTTGGTGTAAGAAATTTATGGTCAATTGTCTCCAAATATGAGGAGTTCTACTAGGCCATCACACACATTGCCGAAAAGTGGATATTCTTGTTTGGCCCCAGCAGTTATCCGAGTACACGGTTATATGATTGATTTATGGCTCAAAACTGACTGTTATTTGTATAGACAGAAGCCCACTTCATTGACACCCTTCCAGGGATTAATTCATTCCACAAGAAACAGTCGACCTGACCATCATAATCATAGACAGTGAAATTAGTGCTCTGTATTTACAACACAAGAGTTCATTTTTGCAAAAAACTGACTATCCCCTCATAATTCATGGTTTAACACAGGAAGGGAAAATGGGAATATCTCCATATCATATTCCTCATTATGGGATAGAATAACCTAAAATTATAATAAAACATCGCAAACAAACCTGATACTTAGCACTGATGCCCATTTGGTTACTTGTCACTTAAAGAGCAGACATCCAAAAATTCTGTTAAACATACATAGTTATTAACATAATTCTGTACATTTGCTGTTAAAACCATAGGTGGGCCATCATGGTTTTGAGTAGCCAGATGAATTGCAATGTTAATAATACTGTTTTATATAACGTTATCAATAGCATCACGTTTAATTAATTTTAGTCAGCTTAAAAGTTACGATTCCATTACTCAAAATTGATTTACTTTTCTTTAATATGATTGACTTGACAGTCATGAAATTTCCCATTGTTAAAATGTTACCCATGCTATAAAGCAGGCAGGCAGGAGGGTGTTATATATACTTGTTTTATTTGTAACTAGAATTAGTCACTAATTTTCCCAGAGCCTGTAAATTCTGCATATGCATGGGGAGGGAGGGAGGGAGGGAGAGAGAGAGAGCCATGTATGTTTACTTGCATTTAAGTATTATAAGTTAAATATACCAGACACAATTTTCTCAAAGAAACATGCATCATGTATTTCTTTGTAGCTATCTGGATGTTTAATATTATACTCTGCGATCGCATTAATGTTAATTCTTATCACATATTTCACAACTTCCCTTTTTCACAAAGCAAAAAATTTTGCAATTCTGTTAATTTTAGAATGCATAAAATGTTCCGTACAGTAAATTTACAAAAAGTACATGTAAAATAAATGGGAATTTTATAAGAATCCCTTAAGACCTGGTAATACTGCTTCTTTCTGTTACACATGCTGAAATTCTTAATACCACACACAAACACATATTAAACCACTTCCTAGACTACACATAGATTTCTAGTCCATATTTTATGCTTCATAGCATTATTTAAAACAAAAAACAAAACACTGTAACAAAAATGGGAACTTTATATCCCACAGCCATATAATGTGAATAAGATAAATGATTTATGTGAGGGAGTTGACTTTATAATTTATTACTGTCCATTACTGAATGCTCGTGCCAATTTATTGCTGGTTGCTAGCAGTGCAATAACATTTTAAATCTGCATGCTATGTATTTTGTTGCAGCCCAGTGAATGGGAACCATGATCGTGATGAAGGATACACACACTATAATAAGCTCTGGCCTATCATATCATTGTATATCAATTAGCACAGTACACTCGGTCTTTAATCTTAAGTTACAATATAATGCAATAGAATGTAATGTTTTGACCATGTATCTGTTCTTTTGACAAATTCAAATTCAAAAAAAGTGCAGGCATTATTAATAAAAAATTGTTTTTATTCATTAAAGGAAGGGAGGGAGGGGGAGAGAGAGAGAGAGTGTGTGTGAGATATACTATACTGTGTAAGTGACGTGTCCTATATCATTATATGATCAAACAGGATGAATAAAAATCTAATCTAATATAATGTCCATGGTGAAAATCTGTAACACTTTGAATCTGTCCAAAAGTAAAAATGCCTCCTTTGTCATAAAGTCGTAAAAAGGCCTCCGCTACCATACATTTTATGTGTAAACCATAAAGCTGGTAAGTGTGTTATCAACAATATGTGTTATTATTTGCCCCATAACTGCATTAAGAGCATATATCAATGATAGAGCTAACTTTTTACAGGAGTGATCCCAAAGAAAAATTATTTCACAATGAAGTCCATTTTATAATTAAAATAATGTGAATATTACATATTTCTGTGTAAGTATTATGTATTTGTTTCTCTATCTTCTTTCTATAAAATGCAATTGTTCTCAACTTTATAAACTCTGTAAACCGTATTAGGGGGACAGCTTCAAGGTGAATTCAAATATTCTGAAATATCACACATTTCCAACATATATCTGATATGTTTCTCTTTTCTATGCACAAATGTTTGCTGTGAAAGTCAGACTTCTTGTTCTTTCTTAATGATCCATGTTTGTATTTGTGCTACAAAACCTGAAACCACAACATACAGGAAACCAGTCATGCCAATTGGGGCTCTTCAAGGGTGTACCGAGGCAGCAAAGAGGTTAAGTAGGTTCCAGAGATACTAAATTTGGTTACTGCACACCACACATCCCCGCCCTTGCTCCACTAGTCCTTCCTTTATCAGTAACTTTACCTTTCCCCTGCTTCACCCACCCTATACTTCTCTTCGCATTGGAAGCAAGAAGACTTGTTCTTTGATATCACTGAACTCCCAGTTGGCTAACACTGTTCTAAAACAATACCTTTAATACAGCTTACATATTTAAAGTAATCATTTATGACTTCATAGTTATGAAACCATCTCTTCCTTTTGCTTTTCTATTTTTCTTACCGCTCAAATTTTAATCTATCACATAAAAATAGAGTACATGAATTTCAGCACAAAAAAGGTTTCACTTTGCAGGAAATCTTTGTTTGTAATACACATTTATTGATTAATACTCATGTACATACTTTGATGGCAAAGTCTACCATACCAGCCAGGTTCGCAAAGGCATGTATTATTAGGCCTGCATGTTCCATGACTGCATGGTTTTGTGCAGGTGCTTCTCTGGGGTACACGTCTTCCAATCTCACAGTGATCACCTTTAAAACCAGGAGGACATCTGCATTTATTTATTCCTCTACAACGTCCTCCATTTAAACATGGTATAATGCACTTAGCTGAAAAAAAAAATTGCAAATATGAAGTAAAAAGCAGTTAAAGGAATCATTCAAAATACTAAAAGGAAATCTAAAATCACAAATAACTTAAAATTACATTAATATATGAAAAGAAGCTAGAAACAGTGATGTGTTTTTGAATATACTGAAGGTGGGTCGGAATTAGTCACACTAATTAAACATTAAACATAAGTGATGTTAGTGTAACAAATTCTGACTCACCTTAAGTAAATACTTAAAATTACTTTACAATTTAAAATTAATGTAGGCCAATGCCCACATGTTTTACACATCCTTAAGGGTGATCATAATTTTTTTTTTTTTTTTTTTCATTTTCAACTTTTGGTTGTATGTGAATAATTCAAATCTTCTGTTCATTTTAATGTAACCTTTATAGTGGTGCATTAATGGTAAATAGCTTTAAAATATTATTTAAAAATGCTGTATAGCACGTTTTTAGAATTTTAGGCTCACTCATATTGTTAAAACATCAATAACTTAAATATTAGTGCTGCAGTAGACATCCTCACTTTTGATTTGATTGGAAAGTTTCACTACATTTTTTGACAGAACCAAGCAAATGACACAAGAGGACCATGAGCCTGGAGGATTAAGATATACCATTCAGCATAATTGCAAATTTTCTTTAAATTTTACATTTAACAGCAATTTCTAAGGAGCTCCAACTTCATACAAATGCCCCATTATCTTAGAAACTAATTGATCAAATTGCTGAAACTTTTATCATCCATTTGTATCTAAATGGACCTTGTTTCAATGAAAAGTTTTTACATATAATGCATAGTTATTTTTTTAAAATTTTAAACACACAATTTAAACTACAAAATTGGAAGAAAAAAAAAGTCCATTTTTGGTAAATTTTATTAGCAATGTCTCTATGATTTTCGTTTTAATGTAAAAATGTTAATTGCCACCAATAATTTAATCCTTAGATAGGATTACAAAGGCTTCATAACAGTGCCTGGATGAATACCTAGACGTTGCAATGCGAACTTAAAGAGTGCAGCCCACTGCAGTCTGTCGATAACAAACAGGGAGCGCATTATTGGTAACATACATCTGTCAGTACCTCTCACACATTCAGTTAACATGAAAGAAACATATGCAAATATGCAACATCTTTTAAATAAAATAAACTACAAAGACCATCAATTGAGCACATGTACTGACCTTAAAGTTGTAGCATTGCTGACAGGACCACAACAGGGATATACAAAATTCAACTACTTCTTGTATGAGTGGGTCAGTCACACAATGAACAAACACTATATTGTGAAAAAATGGCGACCCCGAGAAGAAAACATTCCAGGTAAAAAAATGTGGCACAAGAATCATTAGTCAATAGAGCAAAAATTATATTGTCTCCTCTTCACATTAAGATAGGCTTAATAAAATAATTTGTGACGGCAATGGATAAAGAAGGTTCAGGATTCGCTTACCTGAAGGAAAAATTTCCACAAATTAGTGAGATCAAAATAAAAGAAGGCATTTTCATTGGACCTCAAATAAAGCAACTGTTTCAGAATGCCGTATTCAAAGATAAATTGAATTTAATCGAGAGAAGAGCCTGGAATGCATTTGAAAGTGCAAGTTGTACTTTTCTGGGAAACAAAAAATCTAAAAATTATGAAGAAATTGTGGGTTGTACTATGTCTCTAAAGCTGCATTTTAAGTCCTCATTTAGACTTTTTCCCTGCAAACATGGGAGATGTTTCTGATGAGCACAGTGAAAACGTTCATCAAATTATAGCTGAAATGGAAAGGAGATACAGTGGGAAATGGAATGAAAACATATTAACCAACTACTGTTGGACTCATGTGAGAGACACCTGAAGAACTATGTAAAAGAAGAAGAAAATAAGTTTTCCATTGAAGTGGATATTTTCTTCAGCTGGATTAGTGTTATTAAACTATAATTAGGATTTAAAAAAAAAACAGACGAAAGTGCAATGAGTATTACGTGTACATGTGTGTTACTAAATTTATGTAGTGATGTTCAAAGTGTACAGCATATTAAATTTTAACCAGAACATTCATAACTGAAATAATTCAGCTCAGCTACTCAACATTGCTTACAGTATTCTGAGTGTTATTTAACTATTTCACTTAATTTATTTGTAACAATGTTGATAGATTTTTGTATGACATCAGTAGTAGTAGTTTCTTTCTTCATGGAAGTAACATGGTTTTATTTTTTAGCAATTAAAGTGAAATTAGCTCTAATTTAATTGAATCTTGAGTTGGTGGATACACTAAAAGTTCACTTACTTGAAATTAATCAAACATGTTTAAAAAGCAAGCGGTGCTTTTGAAACATGTTCAATTAATTTCAAGTAAGTGAACTTTTAGTGTATCCACCAACTCTAAGATTCAATTAAATTATTATTTCGCTTCACTGTCTCTAATTCTGAATAACACTTCAATTATGAAATCAGCTCTATTCATGCATATTTGGAATGTACATTTATTTGTTTACAGTTACATACAATGTTATCATTTGCCATTACTTACCCAATCTGAGCTAAAAACAAAGTATCAGGTGAAAATTTCAAATAAGACAAAAATTTATTTTAGTTATATAAATTTATGGCTCTTTTAAAAATGATACGTGATAGAGAAATTTGGCTTTATAATTCAGATTCAGTATTGTGAAAATCATAAGAATGACATGACCTCCTCCCCTCCCCCCAAGAGGATTTTGGTGCTTACCAGTGTTATCTTAAATAGCTTTTAGTTAACGGGTCATCAATTGGATAAATTTAACACCATTGGCAAAATAGGGCATTTAGACTCCCTTAAAGCTTTCTTCAAGGTTTAATGGAAATAACAAGAGTTAAACACGCCCCTTTGAACAAATACATCTACAAGATCAATCTTGACTTCAATCCCTATAAAACTGTTTCTGGCACAAAAATTCTCTATAATATTTATCAATACATGTACATTTTCAGGCTGAAAGCAAATGATAAATTAAATTGAATTTTATTTATGGATGCTCTTTAAGAGCTGTGGTCCTTAGTGTCCCATTCTATATTAGGGCGAAAGACCGGTAATTTAGAGGCCTCTTTATCAGGCTTGAGGTTCTTTTACATGCTGTAAATCTAAGACAGAGGACATGTTTACTTCCCTTCCGAAGAAAGCCATGCTAACAATTTTTATGAAAAAATCCATTGCCCTTCGCCGGATTTGAACCTATGAACCCGGGTGAAAGCAATTGGTCATAATTTTTAGGTTCCATTATAAAACTGCATAAATGCCTTTCCCCTTCAGCTTCGTAACATCAATAGTCAAGTTCTCTGTGATTTATGTCACTAAAAAGATTCCTTCAAATCCATTGCTTTTTACAAATAATAATGTTTAGATTGTGGTACCATTTCTTCACATTTAATCACTATCTGTTGCATATTAGTACATCAGTTTCTGAATCATCTTGAAGCACATCAGATATATAATTAATTGTAGTTCATCATGACATTTGCCTACTTGGCTTAATTAGCAGCAATGTTCTTGCTCACCAACAATGGTGCAACCGTGCATAAGCCTGGGTATTGCAGTTAAAGACTTAGTGTATCACCCAATTTTAAAGCTTTTCAGGTTCAACATCAGCATAAGCAACAGCATTTACATATATGTACTTAATTTTGACAGCCTCCTGTCAATAGATTTTTCTGTCATGTAAATAAACTTCTGTAACAAAATTATGGCATAACACTGATATGACAATGTCACCCTGGCAGTTGCTAATGTCATTTAATAAACTTCACAATTCATAATTCTGAATTTCTTCAGCTTCTAGGCAGGTAGATGGTTTGAAACCTACGTTTTGAAGGTGTTCATCTTCTTCACCTTCCAGATAAACTGATAAAAATTGAAGTTCAGATCTCCATATTTATAGTGCCAGGGTGAAACTGAAATTTCATTGGTTTGATAATTTTTCAGCTATGTAACAACTTGTATTTAATGTGACTGAGTTATGGGCACAGACCTGGTAGGAAACTATTTATAGTATTTGTGACATCTGATATTTTGAATTTGAGCATGAACCTGATATAAAACTTTTTATAGCACAAATATTTTTTAATTCAAGCACTGACCAGATAGAAATGCCCATGAAAATTTTCTAAAATCTTGAGGAACAACAGGTTGACAACTAGATTTTAAGGCTTTTTATTGTCGATGCCCACCAAACAAAATTGTGTGCCTGAATCACAGTTAAGATTATTTGTTTCAGATGAGATGGTTAAAACTTCTTTTACCCTTCTTTCCCAGTAGCTCGAACACTTTGCCAATATCTTGGTCTTGCTCCCTCCTCCAAGACTGCAAGCACTGTCGTGTACAAACCAAGCAAAACACAATCAAATACCTTCGCAGGCTTGGTTAAAATTGTGGGATGGGTCTGTGTTGAAATTTTTAAATTTGTACTTTTTCCTACTCTGGTACAAAGACCTTATTTTAGAACAGATAATCCTTGAAGAAAACTTTTAGTGAAATGAACCACTTTATTCAACACCAGAAATGGTGATTTCAGAAAAATCCCAATTCCAGATATCAAACATTTTTGGTAGTAGCAAACAACTAATTTAGTAATTAATTGTTCTTTCACACAAGCCATGCATAGGACAAGGAGAGTTGAGAGGAGAGAGGGGAATTAATGTTGCGTCAGCATGTTGTCATGATAGCTAAGTTGGTTAGAGCAACTGGGCGGAAACTGGAAGATTGGTGGTTCAAATCCCAGCTATGCATTGAATTTTTCAGTCTGATTCCACCTTTCCAAACTATATTTGGTTTAAAATAGTTATGGCCACGAGAATCATTTAAAACCATACATTATTCAAGCATTTAATATTTTTCTATATGATGAATCTTCTAAGTCATTTTTTTAACACTGAGTAGTATAAAGTGTACTTGGGTCTTGGGATTTTTGTCAAATCATGAGAAATTTTTTTGAATACGATTTTGCTTTACTCAAACTAATTAACTTCCACTTACAAATTCTACTTATTTTAAAATGAAAATAATATTTATTATAACTTTATAATAAACTTAATGTCAAATAGTCTTAAATTACCTACAGTTTACAGCATTTCTTAGGGAGATTTAATGACTTCCTGCAACACCATAATACCGGTCCCAATTTGATGGATCATTAGATCCAACAAAATTATTTTATTGAGCTCATATGGATTTAAGTGATTTGGGATGTTCCTGAAAGAGTTTCAACATTTAGTTGGCCTTTTATATGGTACTGAAATGCAAAGCTATGTCGTTTTCTCAACATTAGATGCATCCCAGTTCATGCTAAATGATGCTGCAAAAACTGATTTGGCAAAATTTATACTTCAGATGTTTTTGAAATAACCATTTCAGTTGCTGAACAGAAGAAACAGATATTGAAATGAAGTATGTGAAGTGCCATACAATGAAGTTCTGACTGTTTCACAGTAAAAGGATATTATGCCCACAGAAATACATTAGACAAAAATACAAAACACTATCAGCATAGCAGATAAAAAAATTCAACAGATGGTGCAACATGCAATCTCATCAAATTGATCTGTAGTGTGTATTCTGATATTAAGAATTTACAGTTGCTTATATATATATATATATATATATATATATATATATATATATATAATATAACAAAAATAGCATGTAAATTTAAGAAGGTAACTTTAAATAAATCAGTAAAAACATGAAAATTCCTATAGTATCAGCAATTTTGCAAAACTCTGCATCTCATATTTTACAGTAGGAGAAAAATTGTTTACTCTCATTGTTCAACAAAATGCCTGGGGCTTAATTTTTTTATTACAAAACTTGCTTTATTTTTATGAAAATTTTACAATTATTGCTATATGTACATCCTAAGACGAGAGGGAGAGAGAGAGAGAAGACTCTCGAAGCATATATTTGTTTGTCAAAGTCCAAATTGTTTCCACAGATGGCTCACAATTGGTGTCTCAGAACACGTGCCTTTAGCTTTGTCCTACTGTCATCTTTCATATTATTGAGTCCCAGTTGCTGAATATGCAGATAGTTGAGCAGTTATAAACAGCTAACGTAGCAATGAGGCATACCAAGGTTCTATCCCAAGCATAACTTCTTCTTCTTCTTCTTCTTTTTTTTGCAGAAAAATGCAATGTTTATTTCACATATTATAATTTCCAATTGCTAAGGCTTATTTGATTTCAAGGCATTTATTTTCACACATAAAAACTGAAACACTCTTCTTTTGGTTGTTAAACTAAGTATGAATTAAGTAAATATTATATTCCTAAATGAAAAAGCAAAGAAAAATAGAAATTAACCTAATACCTAGTGTGTCCTCTGCTTCAATTACTGTTATCATTCTACAAGACATTGTTGATATCAAATTCCTAGTCAAATTTTTGCGAGGCATACTTCCACCAGCATCTTGTATTTAATCCGGCAATGCCTCTTTTGTCTTGTGTATATCTTGCAGGACAACTTAACTCCAAAACTTGCTTCACCTATGCTCACACATTTTCAATAGGATTCTAATCTGGTGAGCAAGAAGGCCAATCAATCACTGTGATATTTTCCTTTGCAAGAACCAGTTTGAAACCTGCTGACTTGTTTGGACAGGGTGGTTATTCTGCTGAAATTCAATCCATCAGGATATCTAGTCCTTACAGAAGAAACCATGATGTTCTCGAGAATGTCTTTATACTGCTGTGTGTGTATCGTCCTCCGTGGTGTAGTGGTTACTATGCTAGCCTCTAGTTCCCGAGGTTCAAACCCGGCAGGAGGCAATGGATTTTTTCAGGCGTAAAAATCCTTAATATGCTTCCTTGGGAAGGGAAGTAAAGTCGGTGGTCCCGTGTTGTAGATTTACAACACGTAAAAGAACCTCAAGCCTGATAAAGCGGCCTCTGAGCAAAATTACCGGTCTTTCATGCGCAATATAGAACCAGACGCTAAAGACCATAGCAGTTAAAGAGCACTCATAAATAAAAATCATTTAATTTAATTTTTTATTTAAGGTGCCATCAAGCTGTCATAATATACCTAGACCATCTTGTGACATCCAACCCAAGCATGACACACATACACTATCTTGGTGATCCATTTGTGCCATGTATTTTGCATCGTAACGTTTTCCTCTGGGGCAGTTGACAATTACTTCCCCCCACATTTGTAGATGAAAACGTCACCTAGCTGTGAATTCCTAAAAACCCTGTGAAAACCCTATTCGTTATGATTAACATTTTCTTCTGCAAATGCGAGGCGACATAATCTGTGATTGCCTGTAAGATGCTGCTTCTTAGCTGCCAATCAAGCAAAGAGCGCTGTTATACACAAAGGACGCAAGGCTGTGTGGTTCGACCCAAGGAAATTAGAATTACTTCAAATTGTAGTCACATACTGAAAGAGATTGCTGTCTGCCTCTTCTAGAGGTGCAGTGTCTTGCTGAGGACTGCACAAACATTTCTGACCCAAACCAGGTGAATGACAAACAATCCCTTCCCTGGATAACCGCACCCACCTCGTAGCCATAGATATAGGGACTTCAAGGTTTCTTGCAGCCTGAGACACACAGTATCTAGCAACATTCACTAATGTAAGGAGATCTCTCTATGTAGCTTCGTCTTTATATGTGTGCTCAGCTATAGCAAAAGTCAGTATGATTGTTAACATATCAGGCAAAACTCCAAGGCTATGAGGTGCATGATCACACCAGTGCCATTCATAACTGAAGAATGATACACAGAGTTTGCACATCCAATATTAAGTCAATTAAATATATTATTTACTTTTTCACTTTAGAATTCTTACTAATACGGCATTTATTTTGAAAACAAGAAGAGTAATTTGTTTTCTTACGTTAATCTTAAATATTAATATATATCTTAAAATTAATATATATCTTATGCAAGGAAAACATACGGCATTGCCATATATTTAACAAATTAAAACTTTTCTACTTATCGCATAGCTTAAAAATGTACACAGTGTGGTATTAAATCGTGCATTGTGAGTGCAGTATCAAGAATACTTCCGACATTTTCCAAGTCAAACTCCCTGGCTGTTGCTCACTTATTTTGTCTTAGACTGCACAAACACAGAGTCAGTACCCGACTACCTTTGTGGTTGAGTGGTCAGCATTTTGGCTTCTCAACCTCGAGGTCCTAGGTTCCATTCCTGGCTAGTGCAAGGGAATTTTGCATTAACTAGTGTCATTTCTCTACCTTCACAGAGTCAGAAAGTATAA